>OW028573.1:62765178-65265178 GCA_932294295.1 Alitta virens
CAGTTATTGCATGAAATTAAATAATGTTGATGTTTTATGATAAATATACCCAACTGAATGACAGTTGATAGTTTAATTTAATGCCAAGTTCAATAATATCACTCAGCGACGGCATGAGATTGAAATTATGACACTAAGGTGACTAATATGACTTTTGAAAATCAGGGTTGAACTAAAACAGCATACTCCTACTGGAAGCAAAAAATATGTATAATGTTATAACATCCATGATTTTTACTTTTTAACCACGAACATAGTTCGAAGAGGGTTATCGTTAGGTCTTTGAAAAATTGATGTCCATCCGTTGGCTGTTGGGCACAGGCATGACACATTCGTTTCTGGAGCAGAACTCTAACACTAATGCACTTACCCTAACTAAATTTTGTACAGTAACACTCTATATGGCCTAGTGGTGCATTTTGATGGTCACATTGACATATGCTGGCTATGGTTTACAAAATTTGGAAAAGAAAATTTTTGTATTTCGTTCCAAAGCAGAACATGCGCACTACTGCACCTACATGCATACAACTTCTGCTAGAATTTGTCTAAAATAGTGTAGCCTTTTGGGGGTCTCATGACCACAAATAATATGCAATTCATATAATAAGGTGAAAATTTCAAACCTTCTTATCACTATTAATCTCTCATTATTGAAATTTTGCAAATTACACATCTGGATTGTAGTTTTTTCACTTTATTAACTTCATTTTGACCTCAATTTCATTCTTTTTTTAGATGGAAAAACTGAAAAAAAGCTAAAATAGTGTTACTCTTTATCACCTAGTTGAGTTTTTATGGATATATATCTCAGCTATGTTTTACAAGAAAAAAAAAATTAAAACATATACCACTTGAGGAGTACGTGGCTAGCTGTCAAACATGCTCCAAGTCAATTCTGATCACAAAATTCTAACTCTGACAGCTTGAGACTCTCAGCTAAACTTCCACATCGGCAAATAGCAGAATTTCTCCAAAGTATTTCCAGATTCCAAGATAGGCTCAGAGAGAACTCGGAGAATTCAAAAACTGCCTCTATTCCCCAAATCAGCTTATATGTAAGCCTCATCTACTTATTCATCACACAAGCCATCCCAGCATCCATACTTCACCAATCATAACTGGAATTACACTTTATCCCATCAAGATAAGAGACATGCCTATTTGAGCATGACCACTCCAGGTCTTTGAGATAGTCCCCGAAACTCTTGAGATGCCCCCTAGAACTCTTAAGTTACCCCATCATCCTTACTTAACTGGTCTGCCGCCTTATTGTTCTGTGCTGCCAGGAGACAAAAATCAATGTCTCCTGGTCTTTTGTGCAAATCCATATTTAGCTGCAGTATTATGCATTTGCACACTGTCCGGCCTTTGTCTATTAAAGTCACCTGGCAGAACAGACATTCCAAAGTTATGCAAGCTCTGAATTGAAGTGCTACTTACTTACACAACACTGCTGACATTACAAGCAACTTAACTTATCTTAGGAGGACTTTATGTAATATTTAAACAATTACCCATATGTCAATCCCAGCCTTTTTCGATTTAGACAACAGACCATCAATATAAACAGCACAGAGTATCGGTCATAACACAACACCTTTTTTGACCCCATTGGTGATTTCGAATCTGGCTGACATGACATTGTCTGTCCCATTGGATTAACAAATGCTGATTGGTTTGCATGAATAAAAGCAATAGAGTTTTTCAAACCTGGAAAACAACGCCATTTTCAGCGTTTGTGAACATAATATAATTTTCATTATATTGTCTGTTCAGTTGTATCATATGTCTTTATCACTGGTTAGTACGTGTGAAATGACTAATACTGCTCTGTTTATTTGTGATACAATTTCTGAATGCTTGATTACAGATCATGTCAGCCCCTGGACATTTGTGTACACTATCCAATTACATGTCATTTGGTGCAGTATAAGTTCAAGAATGTGTCTCCCCAAAGGTATGATATGAAAATAATATAATATGCAAATATGTGATAAATTATTTATAGTTGTACAGATGATGCATATTACATGAGTTTAAGTTTTTTTGGTTTTTTTTTACCCCTACAAATAGTCATTTTTTAGAGCCAAATAGGCCTACTAGGTTAATTAAGCCCAGTTCACATCTTCACGATTATGATGCCGATTGATGACGATCTCCGTATCGTTGCCATTCTTGGTCTTAAATTGATGATTAGTCCCCAATTAATCTTAATTAGCTAAGATCTCTGAGGAATAGCAAAGACCACATGACGAAGTTATTAAGGACTGCTATGCTTTTTCTAGTCTACGAAGAGCTATGCTTTGATACGATTATCTATAATGGCAATAATCGTAGCAAAAATGTAGCTCCTCATATCGGATAACGATCCAAGTCACGTTGACTTACGACGTCCTAGGACGACTTACGACTTCCTACGACTTCCTACCATTACATACGGTAGAGCTACGAATTCCTAACTATATACAAAAGTCGTAGGTCAAATTTTTTAATCGACTCAAACAAATTCTTGCACTCCGCAACCTATGACGACGCTCAAGGTTGTCTACGACATATTAAGATCGTTCCCGATCAAAGGGCCGATCTTGGACGATGCATGACGAATGTGCTAGTCGTGAAGGTGTGAACTTAATCATTGCATAACTACCCTGTAGTCATTTGACCACCTGAAAGGAAGAACATAGAGGGTGTGTACAAATTGAGACTACATTGTCATATATTTACCACGTAAACAGTAGTACTAGTTGGGTCATTCCATATGAACTCACCGAAAGCTCCCCAGGTCACCATCTCAAAAAAATTTGAAAAAATTACCATTTGTAGGACCATATAATTAATGGAAAAATCCAAAATTTCAGGTCTCCAATGTCAATGGTTTAGAAGATACAGCAATTTGAAATTTTGTTAATTTTTTGCGTAAAAGCCAAACCACATGAATTTCCAAGTTAAGACGTCCATATCTCTCTTATTTTTCATAATGTAGGCATAAAATTTTGTACCTAAGGTAAAAATGTTATATTAAATCCATGTATGCTGTTACATCAGGGCTATTGGTGATATTTTCCAAGCTGTAATGCTCTGAAAAAGGGTGAAAATGGGAAATGTTGCAAAACGAGACTTCATATTTTGCAGGGCTGTGCAGAATCTATGAAAGAATAAGAGCTCATATTTATTTTCTTGCTTCTTATGGTCCACCTGCACATATATGAATGGCAAAAACCACCTTATTTGCAAAAAGATGGAAGCCAGAATAGTTTTAAAAAGACAAATAATATACAATTGTGAAAAAAAGCCCTTTCTAACAGTTAAAAGAATATCATTGAACGTCTATTTTTAATTTTTTTTTGGTTTAGTGAAGTTCGGTTGTACATACCTCAATATAAATATAAATTATGGGGGCTGGAGGATTGACTTATTTTTTGAAGGAAAATTAATTATAATTTTAATCCGATATGCTTTTGACAAAGAAAATGGATGATCCACAATCCAAATTTATGGATTTTTTGGGTCTCAGTGTGTTGTAATTTAAAATATTCAATTTAATTTTCATAGTACAAAGGCCTTTTTTTATGAAGAGAAAGGAAAAGAATATAAGCGTATTGATGCTGTATGTCAATTGCCAGTCAGATACGAGCATGGCATATATCAACCAATTAGAATCAGTCATACTCATAGGCGTAGGAGGCACCTTTCTTTTGGGGGGGCAAAGGTCATCTTGCCCGAATTTTAAGGCTTTTATTAGCAGCCCTTTATGCCCGAATTTTTCAACTTTTTTGCTCGAATTTTTGGCTTTCCTGCCCCCCCCCCCCACCCCACCTCCTACTCCTATGGTCATACTAGTAATGATGACCAATCCATCCAGGCTTTTAAACTAGAACGTTTGCGGCTAAGTCGTGGCTTTTTATCAAGCAAATCTGACAATCATTTCAACCATATAAAAGCATTTGTCAACATCACAACTCGGACATTCAGGACCAGCGACTGACTTGCATATATTCTTGGAACTGTTTTACTCAAATACATAAGAAAATTGTACATCACAATTTCATTGCCTGACTACAGAGATTCAACATATGACTAACGACAGTGACTCAAATCCACAAATGGACGGAGGCGCACAGGTTCATTTTATCAGAAATCACACCAAGAAGTGAGACGCACAAGAATATTTTTATTATTTTAAACAAGAGATACTGATATCAATCAGTGACAACAGCTTTTGAGCCACAGTCATCAGTCGAACAAGTTCAGTGCATCAACCATGAAGACCTGCTTCCTCATCACCTGTATTGCTGCAGTGGCGTTTGCTCAGATGGACCTGGATCTCACGTAGGCATTGATTAGTACATTCAGCAAAAATAGTTAATTGATACATTTATAAGCAAAAGCCATTTAAAAATTTATAAGAAAAAAAAAATCACACTAATAAGTAATTCAGGTTTCGACTCGAACAGACTTAATTTATTCCACACTAAAAAATAATAATAATAAATAAATAAACAAAAGCACACGCGCTCATACACACATAGCAATTGATTGATACATTTATAAGCAAAATGATTATTTTTATGCTTTAAGATCCGATTGTTGCAAATTTTGATATTCATGATTGTAACTTTACACTATTGTGTTCTGTTAACAGGGACCTGGACGATCTTGGTACGTATAACTCCTTCTTTCTTTTTCGTTAATTCTTATCAGTAAAGTGGGTGCTGCTTTATCTATGAATTTATATAAATTGTAATAAAATTAGTGTGTGTAATTATGTGCTGTATCTTGCCATAAATGGTGATTCTGCTAAAGTAACATTCAGTTCAATAATGATCAGATTTCTGTGACAATTAATTAGCTGGTGGAAGGACATTGCAGTAATGATAGAGTTGTATTTTTTCTCAGCGTTACTGCCTGAACAGCCAAAGAAAGCAAAATGTGGTGCAGAGCTCAACTCTATGAGCAAGGGGGCCGAAACTACGTTCCTCACTGAGCATAACAGGAGAAGAACAGAAGAAAACAAGAATCTCACCGATCTGGTAAAAATTCACTATATATTGTCTTTAGAAATACAGTGGACCCTCGTTAATCCGAACACCTGGGTTCCCAGGCCTATTGTTCGGATTAACGCTTGATTCGGATTAACAAATTTGCGGCAGGGAAACCCCCTAGAGGCCGTTTTCGGAACTAATTGCAGTGGCAAGTGGCGACCTCTATATACATGTTTGCTCATTGTAATTTATGTAGCCGTAACTCTCTTTTCTAAAATACAAGACAAGATAAAAAATTAAATAATATATAACATAAGATAATTTTATTTATTAGATTAATAGCTATAGTCGTAAGTGTAAGACAAACAATGAGATATACTCCAGTTCACTTTGCAAGAGTGCTTTTAATCTCATACACTAACTTTCAGAACTTTATTCATCACCATCATTAACATATCATCATCATTATCATGAACATCATCATCAAGAGAAAAACAAAAAAGAAGGGAGGTAGCCCTAACTAACCAACTAACTAACTAACTAAACAACAAATGTTTAACTGGACCTCAATATGATATAAATTATGTTGAGAACTTCACATAATGCCAATATTTAAAATATGTGGTGGTCTAATTCGTCAGAGAGTAAAATCCTAGCATCGTTCTTTTCTAAACAGGTGAATTGTTATGAGTTCATGATCATCTCATCGACTGTTTTAGGTCTGGGATGACGGACTTGCAAGAAGATCTCAGGAGTTTGCCAACCAATGTGTCTTCAGACACGGCCTTCTGACAACGTGGGTCAATTTTCTATACACATCATGATACAGGATTCAACATAATGTCCAATGATACCATTATACACGGAAAAGAACGAAATGGGCAGACATTTTGGCAATAAGTCTAACTTTAATTTTTTAACTGATGATAGTGGCATGAACAATTAACTTAACTAGACAAAGGTCTCATAGCTGGCAACTCAAAACCGGATCTAAAAACACATATTAACGATATGTTAGATTCATTTCTTACATTTATCAAGGTTTATATTTATCTGGTGATAGATGTAGGCCGATTATTAGCTATAGAAGTGGACAGAAGCAGCTGGCTTTAGCATGTTAAAAATGAACAATTGAAGTTGATGGCCAAAACGTCTTCGAAAATTATCACCAAGCTGTCATTGTCAGTTAGGAACTTTGGCTTTGATTGATTGCTAAATTTTAGTAAATTATGCTCTGTGTCCATTTTTAACGAAGCAACTGGAAAAAAAATATGCAGACATTCATTTGAATCCTAGTATAGCTTAATATTTTTATATATAATATGATAAATATTTCAGATGTGATAATAAAGGCTGTGGTCAGAATGTGTTTTACAGCGGTGGTATAGCCTTCAATGCTTCACTGGCTGTAACTGCATGGTACAATGAGAAGGCTGACTATAAATACAAGACAAACAAATGCAAACCCAAAAAAGTGTGTGGTCACTACACTCAGGTTAGTCATCCTCCAAGCCTTATCATCTCATCATTACGTCTGCCTTTGGTAGTTGGTCATATAAGCTGATTTAGCTTTAGATCCAGGAGCACAGAGACATTGACATAGACACTATAATATCTAAGGGTCTAGGGGTAAAGCATTCTAATATACCAACTCAGTAGTAATATACTATACAATTATACAATGGTTACACGTGAGACATGAAAATATGTACACCCGAAAATGTCAATGTACAACTTGGCCGACAGGTGGAGTTGTGCATAACATTTGAGGGTGTACATATCTCATGTCTCACAATGTAACCATTGCGTAATTGTTTTGTTCCACTGAACCTTATCAAAGTGTCAATAAAAATTTCAATTATTCTATTCCCCCATTGCGAATCACAGGAAAAATAGCGCTCCGTCTAAAATAAATCTAATTGATTGATATCACAAATCGAGATAGATGATGACCGTAGCTTTCAGAAAATGTTTCATTTTAAAAAAATCGGAAGAAAACTGACGAAGTTATTAAATAATAAATACAAGCTAGTCAGATCGTAACCATAGTGATGGCGCTGGTATGAGATCCTATGCTCCGATGTCGCAGCAGGCCAGCAAAGCTTATCACCAGAGAAGAAGTAATTTCCGCGAAACTTCAATGTTACATACATTTACATTAAGTCAAAAATGACTGAAGGGATCGGGTCATTCACTCTAGTCACAGCTAACCATCACCGTCATACTAAGTGTGGTCATTTTGAGTTAGCATACAAAAATACCAAGGCTACTGACTTTGTCAAGAACAGCTTTTACTCCTCCTGTGCAGCTGCCTTTAAGGATGGGGCCAGTTTCAGTCAAAACATGTTAGGGGGAATTCTTTGCCTGTTTGTTGGGAATATTCAATTCTCACCTCTTGTGGCAGCTGATTTGCATATTTCCCCATCTACATACACGATGGTGCTTCCTGATTGGCTAATATATCCCAACCACTGTGTGCTGTCTGCTTCAAGCCAATTAAGTGACCTAACTGAGAAATCTTTGTTTAAGAATTAAGTGTAATCAATGCAAACAAAATTAATTGATATGCAATTTTATTGTTAGACATTCAATGCCATAAGCCAGCCTATATGCTGTTAGGAAAATGTGTTTGTATTTTAAGTCTAACTGGTAAAGCAAAAGAATTGCCATAAAGCTGTGAGCACATTCTGAGTGGATGTTACAAATGACATAGCTGCCTCTTGAGATGAGAAGCCAGTTAAGGCAGTCAGGAGCCTTGGTATTAGTTACAGTATATATGTTAAATGAAGTAGGGGACGTGACCATTATGCCATACTTTTCTTGATAAGCAGTTGTGTTTCAGCACTCCTTAATTTTATCTGCATATAAGTTGTCTCCTATTACAATAAAATGATGTAAACTCTAGATAAACAGTGCTGATGATGCATGTCTTTTTTACACAGATTGTGTGGGGAAATACCAAGAAAGTTGGATGTGCTGTTACCACTTGCACTGGAAAGATCCAAAAATACAACCCAGAGTATATCGTGGTTTGCGATTATTATCCTCCGTAAGTTGCTGTGTGTGTAATATAAATATCATTTGAATTCTTTAATGTTAACTTGCTAATCTCAAAAATGCTTCCTTTCTTTTATTTCAGTGGGAACTATGTTAATGAGAAGCCATATTGAATAACGGTTATTCATAACTGTAATAACAATTTTTCAAAGATTATCTGAGCAATTAAACATTTTCATTTTATGCTAAAATAAATGCGTTTAGAAAAGGTCAATGTTTATAGTATGTTTTTATGTTTGTTTGGCAGCTGGAGACATTTTACTATTCCATGACACAAAATTATATGTTAGCAATAAGTTGCTGATGTTTTTGGTTGCTGAGACAAAGAATGAGCTGAAATGATTGAAACCTCATCTTTATATTTTACTGACAGCGTAAAAAATTTGCTTTTATCTTGTGCCACAAGGGAAAATCATCTGCATTAATTAGATTCCGTTTAAGCTGATATTGCATCATTAGAAATGATGACACCCGGGATATTAATAGGAGCCTGTGCAAGTCATATTCCGCCAGGGGGTTTGGAGTAGAGTCTGATGGTGGCGACACCTAGCGGACTGTTTTGACGCTACACTATTCACTCTGCTCAGCATTGCAACATTGAAAAGCTAAAAAAAATTAACCATATCATTTGACCAAAAATTTAAAATAATCTACATTTTGAATATTCCTCTATACTACAAAAACATTTCCTGTGATTGTAAAAAGGTTGGAAATAATAACAGCAATATCAAAATGAAACAATAGTATATTTCCTTAGAAGCCATTCATATCAACTTTTATTCAACCTCGTTTCAAAGCAAGTGATTAATGCACATGTGTAGGGATATTTACAGTTACATATTTGTAGCATATAATCATATAATGAATAAGCAAATATCTTACATAGCTAGTTTGTAGCACATTCCATACTTTATTATTTACGAGGAAGGAATGAGGAATGAATGAATTGGTGAAGTCCCCTCCCATAATATAATCATGCTTGGAGGTCCTATTATCTTAGATGGAGAGATTAGTCTTACACTTTGGGGATGTATATTTAATAGTATCCATGCAGTATATAAAATATATATATATATATATATATATCAAAAATACAAGCTTATACTTGCACCACCAATAGTGGGTGAAAAGGAGTCCCAGAGTTTTATTGGATGACGAACAGCTATATCTTTCTGAACTCAATAAATCCAATAAAACTATATTGGACGACTTTTCAACCACCATAATCGAACTCAGACGTAAATCAGGGACATGAAAACTTGGCTAACCCTGCTGTGTATACATACTGAAGGTGGTCATATAGTTTTGGAGGTAAGAAGCATCTGCTGTCACCGATAGCAATTCATTTGTGTCAGAATATTTGCAAAAAAAAATAATAATGCCGTTTTTATTTTGATCATTTGATATTAACGCCATTTCGTTAACCGGTCACTTATTATTGATGTGTGAATATATAATAAAAGCTGTATATATATTATAATTAACAGATTAATTTAATAATGACAGTCTAATTGGTTGATGGTTGGTTGGACTGGAGTGGGCTGCTTAATTACCACTCATGCAAATCCACTACCCTGACGTATACTCGGGGGTTGGGGCCTAGCTCAGTGGTAGCACACTGGGATTCCATCCACTGGGTACCGGGTTCAATTCCCGGTCGAGCCGAAGTTGGATGGCTGTTTCATCCTTCATCTCATTGCCATGGTCCCTGCCTGTCCTAATTAGCCCACCAGGTGCAGAAATACAGGACATACAGTTAGTTTCGTAATACACGGTCGACTCTAGCCGTCTGTAGCGACCTGTACCTGGCTGTGGTCTGTCCTCTTCTATAGCTAATAATCGGCTTACATCTATCACCAAATAAATATAAACCTTGGAATGTAAGAAATTAATCTAATATATGGTTAATATGTATTTTAGATCCGGTTTTGAGTGGCCAGCTATGAGACCTTTGTCTAGTTTCAATTTGACAGGCCGTTTTTAATTAAACAAACTGCTCTAAACCGTTTACTGTTTTTCTTCTGTAAAAAACCCAGAATATGAATGAAGAAAGCTCTGCCCTGATAGCATACCAAATCGGCCCAGCATCGTTTCTATATAGACCACTGTTGGTACAACATGGAATCAACATCGCTGACGTCGTGGCGACATTGAAACGATTTGGAATGCTATCTGGGATTTGGAATGCTATCTGGGATTTGGAATGCTATCTGGGATTTGGAATGCTTACTGGGTGTGTATGTAGTTAGTGAAATGGCAGTAATAAAAAGAAAAACACTGTACATTGACATGCTATTTCGTGATTGTTTTTGGCTGCTTTTGCAGCACGGGAGATGCTCACATATGTCAAACAGAAAGTATTTCATATTTGATTTATTTATCACATCAAATAACAGCTCAACTTCTGTAATATTTGGCATTTCATGCATGGGAATAGCCCAATACTCACTTCATGTTCGATTAACAATTTTTTGCCAAAATATCGAATTTGTAAAATGGGAAGTAATTTCTTTCAGAGCCGAAATTCATTTTTTGCAGAAATAATATTGGGGTAATATTCCAAAAATGATTGTCAGTTATAAAATCAGTGTTGCCATCAGCAATATTGGGTGAATTTCAGCCATTATACGAAGCGCTATTGAATAAGTTTGCACGGGTCAATGAAACCGGAAGTAGAATTATGCAAATGAGGCCACAATGACAAGCGCCACCTACGTGGACAAGATGGAAATGAAATCGTCTGTTATTAGCTGTGCCGATATTTCCCGATGCCCCTTTTGTCCGACTTGATGAGTGTTGGTGAAAATGAATCGACTCAATTTCGCTACAGCTAGTCTGACTTCCGGCCCCCAAATCGTTCGAGCAGTGTGCACGCATGCGCGATGACCTTTGACATGCGCCATCTTTATTGCCACATCCCATTCACACGACTATTGACTCCCTCCGTTTCTCTCTAATACGGAGTTTTACATGAATGGCCGAGCAAAATGGTCATTCGACCAGATGGATAGACCACCCATGACTTGGCTTTGGTGTATAACGCTCCCTTATCTCATATTTATAGCTGTGAGCTTCCTTAATAACAGATCAGCTATCATAACCACACACGTGGCAATTCCTTGCACAGCGAACCTCACAATTAAGTCCAGCTAATGTTAGGACCAGTTTTACTCAGTTCCAGTATTGAAATTACTACTATGTGCTACTGCATAGGCCCCTTCTATTTATGACTCAGGCCACGCCCCCTTTTGGCTTAGGCCACGCCCCTTTTGCATACTAATGAGCTAGGCCACGCCCCTTTTGCATACTAATGAGGTAGACCGACCCCCCCCTATGAATACTAATGAGCTAGGCCACGCCCCTTTTGCATACTAATGAGGTAGACCGACCCCCCCTATGAATACTAATGAGCTAGGCCACGCCCCTTTTGCATACTAATGAGGTAGACCGACCCCCCCTATGAATACTAATGAGCTAGGCCACGCCCCTTTTGCATACTAATGAGGTAGACCGACCCCCCCTATGAATACTAATGAGCTAGGCCACGCCCCTTTTGCATACTAATGAGGTACGCCCACCCCCCTATGAATACTAATGAGGTACGCCCACCCCCCTATGAATACTAATGAGGTACGCCCACCCCCCCTATGAATACTAATGAGACAGGCCCACCCCCCTCTATGCATACTAATGAGGCAGGCCCACCCCCCTCTATGCATACTAATGAGGCAGGCCCACCCCCTCTATGAATACTAATGAGGTACGCCCACCCCCCCTATGAATACTAATGAGACAGGCCCACACCCTCTATGCTCCTATGAATACTAATGAGACAGGCCTATCACAAATTTAATCCAATGTGTAAATAAACAAATTAATTCTTTAATCCAGTCTGTGTAAAATAAACAAATTAAGTTTTTAATCCATTGTGTAAATAACATCATTAATTCTTTAATCCGTTGTGTAAAAATTCCATTAAGTCTTTAACCCATGTGTAAATAATCCATTAATCCTTTAAACTATAACTAACTACTTAGCCCCTAAGCCTTGATCACAGGGGTCAACATAATTTAGGATTATAAATTTCAACCAATCAGTACCCAACAAGGGCTGAACAGCATAATCTCTCTGACTATAAAGCCTGGGATGAACTGGCCAAGTATCATAACTTCCACAGCTGAGAATATGAATAAGCGACAAGTATCACAAGAACCTTCACAAGACAAGAGAGCAAAACCTCAACCATACCATATTAACCAAGTTCACCATAGAATTGCAGGACGTTATGGATATGAAGAAAGATCATTCAGAGCCACCTTTGATCAAAGTTATCTTGGTCAAAGGTTGGTAGATGTTCATCAAGATCTAGAAGACATGTTCCAAGGAGTCATTGACAAGGCTGCCGAACATCATGGACCTCAAGACAGAGCACGAGTTATTATCCAGCACAATGATCTTAAGCAGGACATCATAATCCACATGAGACCTCAGCATCTTATCACAGGACAAACCATCATGAACAGAATTGAAAAAGTTCTACAGTCCGATGAAAGTCTCAGCATAGACAACTCATTCCAAGTCGATTTTGGTATTCTTCAAAACGACCGAGGAGGAGGGAGAGGATCACAGCATCTTGTAAAGAGCATAGCTCTACCAAATGACTCAACAAGAACGACTAGGGCCATCATCATCTGCACTGCTAAACTACACAACGATCCAAACTTCCAAGCACTTATAAGAACTGACAGAGCGGACAGACCCGGACCAAACTCTCAAATGGGGAGAGCTCTAGAACTGCTTGAAAATGTTCAACTACATTCAACGGAAGAAGTAAAGATACAAGACTTCTGCAAAATTGAAAATCATCTCAACATCCAAATTATTCTCATAGATCAGCACAAAACTGTACTATATGGAGGAGTACCTAGAAGCTCCACAATATTCCTCTACCAGAATGAAGAGGGGGTTCATGCCGTCATCAACATAGAAGGGATGTTACATCCAAATGAAATCTGCAAGAAATGCTTTGTCAGTCATCAAAAAAGCCATAAACACGTCTGCAATAGCCACCACGCACCAGAGCAGATCTCTACAAGAGATACTAATGCAAAGTCCATCACAAATACAGATATTGAGGACAAGAACAACTCTATTTTACACAAGAAATCCATGGTCTACATCCCTGAATTACCTAATGACGTTACATGTTCTGCAAGAGCCATTGTCGTATGTATGGCAAAGCTTCATCAAGACCCCTCCTACCATAAACTAAGAGATCACAAGACAGCACATAGAACAGGTATTAACAGTCAACGAGGACGAGCTCTTTGCTTGTTAAAGGATGTCGGTTTACCGTCTGACAGGCAGATTGAGATCAGGGAATTTTACAAATTTGAAAAACATCTCAAGGTCCAGATAATTGTCTTCGACAAAGACACTGGTAACAATGTCACCTATGCAGGGGTTCTCCCTAGAGATGAGAAGATATTCCTTTACAAGGACGGTCAACATTTTCATGCCATCACCTCAATAGTAGGACTATTCAAAAGTAAGATCATCTGCACTGAATGTCTCAAATTCCATAGGAAAGGAGCAACACATTTCTGTCAAAAGAAATGTTACGTATGTCTCAGAAAGAACTGTACCTGGGAAGAGAAAGTTATCTGTAAAGATTGTAACAAGACATGCCGCAGTTCAGAATGCTACAATGATCACAAACAGGTATCTGTCTACAAAACAGGCCCCAAGAAAGGGGAAGAAAAGCCTTCCCCATGTCAGCAACACTTTCAATGTCCGAACTGTAAGAAATTAATAGACACCCTCACCAGATCATCTCAAGATCATACTTGTCAAGAATGGCAATGTCAATGTTGTCAAGAATATGTTGTAGGACAACACCTTTGCTACATGAGATCAGCACCACCCAAGAGTAATAAGGGGAAATTCATATTCTTTGACTTTGAAGCTACACAAGACACCATGTACCAATGCAAAGATGGATATACACCTCGAACAAGGAAAGAAGGATGTCAAACCTGCACCGATGAGTTCACTTGTTCAGCCTGCAGAAGATGTCAGAAATGCAATACCTGGTACTGCGGTCTTCAGCAGCACATACCAAACTTTGTTGTAGCAGAAAGTATATGCAACAACTGTAGTACAGAGATGACACACTGTAAATCATGCAGTATCAAATGCCTATCTCATGACAAGACACAGACATGCCAACAATGCTACAAGAAAGAGGTAATCTTCAAGGGGGATAACACTGTCAAAACTTTTGGTAAATGGCTATTCAATGAGGGTCACAAAGAGACCATCTGTATAGCCCACAATGGAAGAGGATATGATTACATATTTCTCCTGGGATATCTACTGGAAAACAGTATGCAGCCAACTTTAACCAAGAACGGAACAAAGATTATGTACATGCATGTCAAACAGCTCAACATGAAATTCATAGACTCCTTCAACTTCCTACCCATGGCACTGAAGAAACTCCCCAAGACGCTAGGATTGTCATCATCTCTGAAGAAAGGAGACTTCCCCTATCTTTTCAACACAAGGGCCCACTTTCAACAACAGTATTTTGACAGACCTCCACCAATTGAGTTTTACAGTAAGGAAATAGATCAAGATTGGCACAACTGTAGACAAGGTCCCTATGACATGCACAAAGATATGGAGGAGTACTGCAGAACTGATGTCCTGATTTTAAGAGATGCATGCCTGAAGTTTCGCCAGCTGATCAAAGAAGTTACTAGTATAGAGGTTGAGGATGGTACTCAAGATGTTGATGCTTTCTCCCAAGTCACCATTGCTTCCACCTGCATGCAGATATTTAGACAGAACTTCCTCACTGAATACTACCAGACTATTCTACAAGACAAAATAGCTACACCTATGAAGAAGACAGGAGGACAGTTTTATAGTAACAACCAACCAGTACCATCCGGAGAAATCCAGGAAAAAACCTTTCTCAAGTCAGATATTGCTCACATACCTCCACAAGGCTATACAGCACGAGACAATCACAGTTACAAGTCAATTCAATGGCTCGAATACCTCAGTCATTACAACAAGATCTTCATTCAACATGCACGTAACATAGGAGAGCTTTCAATGGGGAACTACAGGATAGACGGGGCTGATACCAATGGGGTATTGTATGAGTTTTATGGATGTCGCTGGCACGGATGCCCCAAATGTTATCCAGACAGACAAGTTAGAGACAACCACAATAAACACACAATGGACGATCTATACAAAAGAACCGTAGAGAGAGAAGAACTCCTGAAAAGCAATACGCATCAAGTCATAACGATATGGGAATGCCAGTTTGACGAGCAAATTAAACAAGACCCTGAGATGAGACAGTTTCTTTCCAGTCTGGATATACCAACACGTCTTCAAATTCGAGATTCTTTCTTTGGAGGAAGGGTAAATGCCATGAAACTTCACTATGAGGCTGTTGAGGATGAAAAGATACATTATTACGACTATACAAGCCTCTATCCCTATGTCAACAAGTACAAACGATTACCAGTAGGGCATCCAGAGATCATTACAACCCAGTTTGACTACACCATGAAGTCATACTTTGGAATTGCCAAAATAAAGACTCTACCTCCAAGAGGTCTATATCATCCAGTCCTCCCTCATAGATCAGGAGGAAGACTAAAATTCCCACTATGTCGTACATGTTCTGAAAAAGAAAGCAATGTACCATGTCAATGCAGTCCTGAAGGCAGAGCCATAACAGGGACATATTGTACTCCTGAAATATTAAAAGCTTTGGAGAAAGGATACACCATCCTCAAAATATACGAAGTCTACCATTGGAGAGAATCCTCGGACAGTCTTTTTAGGCAGTATGTTGACACATTCCTCCGAATCAAACAAGAGGCATCAGGTAACCCCTCATGGATACAAACTACTGCAGATCAAGAGAGGTACATACAGCAATACCAAGAAGCAGAAGGCATCACCCTCAGAAAGGACAACATCAAACATAACCCAGGACTCAGAACTGTTGCAAAGCTAGCTCTCAATAGTTTTTGGGGTAAATTTGGAGAGAAACCGAATCAGACAAAGAGTCAGTACATTACAGACCCCGTCAAGTTCAAACAACTCGCAAATGATCCTACTGTTGAAATACTGATGATCAACATGATCAATGAAGACTGTTTATTGGTTGAACTAAAGAGTAGAACAACCTTTGAACCCGACAACCTCAAAACAAATGATGTCATTGCAACATTTACTACTTGCTGGGCACGACTAAAACTTTATGAACTCATCGATTTCCTGGGAGAGAGGGTATTGTACATGGATACAGACTCTGTCATATTTACGGCTAGGCCCAATCAACCTATGCCCCTCCTAGGAGACTTTCTAGGACAACTTACTGACGAGCTACCCCCGGGGCGATGGATCACTAAATTTATCTCTTCCGGTCCAAAATCATACAGCTACCAGATGAATGACGGGAAAGAAGAAATCAAATTTAAGGGCATCATAATGACGCCTACCAATAAAAAGTATGTTACTTTTGCCAACATCCGAGAAGTTGTCACGAAAGACATATCCATTAGGCTCCCTCCATATACCATGTTTGTCAGGGATAAAGTTCATGGTCAAGTCTTCAACAGAACTACTTACAAAACGGTCAACCTAGTATACACTAAGAGAATTTTACTGGACACTTATGATACCTTGCCTTACGGTTATTAAATTTGCTGAGTATATATTATTTACTGTAAAGCATGTAAATATTTTGTAAAGACTAAAAAATTGTGTTCATGTAGTGTATTCATTGCGAGTGTGTGTGAGATGCTATAAATAAAGAGGTGACAAGTACCAAGCACTCACTTTTATGATGGAGACTGAAGGGAGCATTAATGAGAGCTGGCAGGTTTTGGGGTTTAGGGTACCAAAAAATGAAGTTGTCTTCTTCAGTCAGATAGTCATATTATATATAGTTATAATAACATGTATAATAAACCTATCAATCAGTCATCCCCTGAGCGAGCTCTGGGTAGGATTGTTAAGTTCAAGTATAGGGTTTCTCCTCCCGAACCCCACAATAAAAGAACGTAGAATTCTACTGAACAATGGATGAATATTTAAAGACTATGTATTACAGCACAAGTAAAGCTGGTAGTTACACAGGAGTAGTAAAGTTTTGGCAGAGCATACAAGGAGATGGAAACCCTCACAAATTAAAGTACAAAGATATAAAGGAATGGCTTGCAAGACAGTACACCTACTCTATACACAAGCATCCTATTGAGAAATTTAAAAGAGAGCCAATCATAGTAGGAGAAATTAATGAAATAATTGATTCTGATTTAATGGATATGCAAAAATTTAGCAAGAAAAATAACGGTATTAGATTTTTAGCTATATTTATAGATCTATTTAGTAGATATTTACGAGTACAACCTATGAAGACCAAAAAAGGGGTAGAGATGGCACAAGTCTTGGAAAAAGTATTTAACGACATAGAGCCATCAGTAAGAAGTATAAGAACCGACCAAGGTTCTGAGTACAAGGCAAAAGTAGTACAAGAGTATTTTAAGTCAAAGAATATTAACCATATTATAACATACAACGTTTATCATGCAAATTATGCTGAGAGAGTCATTAGAACTTTGAAAGGCAGGATCTACAGGTTTTTTACAAAACATCAATCTCATCGGTATATAGATGATCTCCAGGATATTGTAAGAGGTTACAATAACACTCGTCACTCCAGCATTGGTATGTCTCCTGCACAAGTAACACTTGAGAATCAACAAGAACTCTACGAAAAATTATACCTACCAGTAGAATTAAAGAGAGAGCAGACGACAGTCGTATTTAGATATGAAATTGGGGATAAAGTCAGAATCCCCTTCAGCCGTAGACCATTCCAGCGAGGGTTTGATCAGAAATGGACAGAGGAAATATTTCTCATAGACAAGAGAATATCATCTCACCCTCCTCGATACCGCTTGGTTGATTTACAACTTGATACCATAGGAGGTAGTTTCTATGAACAGGAGTTACAAGAGGCCAATGTTGATGATGATGAAGTATATAAGGTTGAGAAGATTTTGAGACGCCGCATTAAAGACGGGGAACGTCAGGGATTAGTTAGCTGGCTCGGTTACCCAGCAAAGTTTAACTCTTGGGTTGACATTGATCAAATACATAACTATGAATGATTTCTACATCACCATCAAAAGCCAACACGGCAAGATTCATTTTTTAAATAACACTGCAAGTAATTTTAAAGTAAAGCTGAACAGGCCTCTTTTACTTAAGGAAGGCTGGAAAGTTGCACTTGTCCAATACAAATCACCAATTTCGGAAGATGTCTATGTCTGTAGCGATGTCTGCATGTCGAGTATTGTAGGAGAAAAGCAGTATAGCATATTACGACTTATACCCTCAGATCAAGTTAGTATTCCTTACCCCTATTACATACCGGTATCTCAAAACTTTATAGACTGTATTCAGATCTATCATCTTTCGGCTAAGACTGAGGAAAGTCTACAACTCAATACAAGGGGGGTTACATACGTCACCCTCCATTTCCTATATAAGCCATAGAACATCATGACTCTTGATCATTTGTTTTAACACCACGACCATGGACACTTATTACTCTACACAACAAGACAGGTCCACACCTTTTATAACCGATGGGTTGAGACGATATTCAGGAACAAACAATCCTCAATACATTATCGAAGATACTTCTACAAAGAGAGGTCCACAGTCCGTCAAGGTTGAGTTGACATCAGACATTCAGAAAACCATTGACCAGGTCAAAGAGGAGATGGTATTGACTAATAGCAGAGCTACCAAGAAAATGAACAGTAAACGTAAAAGGTCGCCAGCCAAGAAACCACCAGCCAAACGGCGCAAGGTATATAAGAAAATAGCAAATCAAAAAAAGTCATACACAATCAAGAAGGCACCGAGTAAACGTCGTCACACAGTCTTTAACAATGGAAGCAAGAAACGCTAGTCTCCCTCAACTGGACCTGTTCTCACCACCAGTAGTACAGAAGATGGTTGAGAGAGAATACACTATGGAATATAGACCCGTTACACAGCTGTCAGATGATGCCCCTATAATCTTTGATATTACAGAACAGAAGCACTTTCTTGACCTTTATAATAGTCAACTCTATGTTAAAATGAAGATTTTAAAGAAGGACAATACGGCGATTATGGCTGATAAGAAGGTAGCACCTGTAAACAATGTCCTACACAGTTTATTTGAAAAAATATCTGTATACATTGAAGGTAAAGAGATTACAACTTCAAACAAAGACTATCCTTACAAGGCTATGTTTAGCACACTGTTAGCATACCAGAAAGGAGCAAAAGAGTCACAACTACAGGCACAAGGATACTTTAAGGATGATTCTGATGATGCTGATCAAATTACCGGTAATGTTGGAGCTAATAAAAGACAAAAGATGTTTGAAAAATCAAACTCTGTTGAACTTCAAGGTCCTCTTTATGAGGATATATTCATGCAGAAAAGGTTTTTACCTAATAACCTTCGTCTCACAATCAAATTAGACAGAACTTCACAAGAATTTTTCTTACTGAACCTGGAACCTACTGGATCCTATAAAATACACCTAGAGGATGTCATATTTAAGGCTAGAATGGTTGAACTTTATCCACCTGTCCAATATGCAATTGCTAAAAAAATGGAAAATAAGCCTGCACTCTTTCCATACACAAGAAGGGAGATCAGGGTAGATAACTTACCAATGGGCTTCACATCAGGAACATTTGATAACATCTTCCCAAATCAACTCCCGTCAAGAATTTTAATCACCTTTGTATCGTCTGAAAACTATAACGGCCATAAGAAAAAAAACCCGTACATCCTCACTAATTTTGGTCTTACACGAATCAGTCTGTCTGTCAATAATAACACAATTGCATCTTACACACCATCCTTTGATTCAAAACAAGGTACGGGGGTAGCCCCCTGTTATCTTAGTCTGTACGAGACCTTCAGAGAGCTGGGGAATGATTTTGGTAATGATATCACACTCTTCGACTATGTCCACAGTTGTACAATGTATGCATTTAATATTAAACCATCATATGACTGTACCTATGAGCCTGATCACGGTCATGTCAGACTGTCTATCCATTTCAAACAACCTTTAACAGAAGCCGTTTGCTTATTAGTCCACGCCGAAACACCATGTCTAATGGAGATTACAGGGACACGGAACGTAACTCTTAAATAGAGCCACCCGAGCTGACTCATGTCATTTACAATGGAAAGACCGAGTATTATAGATGTATCTCATACTCGCGAGAATGATGACATACCGGAGAGTTGGAAGACTATGTCTGAAGACAAGGTTCTTGTTCTGATACCCTCTCCGTGCAACATGATTATAGCCTCACCAACACAGGGGGGTAAATCTACATTTGTATACCAATTATTTAAACATGCCATGTTTCACAGACCTCCTGAAAAGATACTTTACTGTTACAATAGTACCTGGCAGTCAATGTTCACTAAAATGGAGACTGAGATGGATAACATATCCTTCCATTATGGACTACCAAATGAAGAAGAGCTTGAAACATTCCAAGCATCCACTACAGAGCACAAGACTATTGTTTTGGATGATTTAATGAATGAATCAATGAACGCTGACAACATTTTGAAACTTTTCACTATCGGCATGCATCACAACAATTGCTCAGTTATTCTCCTAACACACAACCTATTCCCAAAGTCCAAACATTCACGAACCTTAACTTTAAATACCCAAGTTTTTGTAGTCATGGCAAACAATCGTGATAAACAGCAAATCCAAACTCTAGGCAGACAGTTAGGCTACAAGAGATTCCTTGATGCTTACTTAGCAGCAACTCCTGTACCTTATACTTATTTCATAATAGATCTACATAATAATACTGCCGATAACCTTAGATTGAGATCTAATATATTTCCTGATGATACAAGTCCTACTACCGTTTATAAAGCACTGTAGATAAGCCGCTATGTCATTTACCAAGATGCCTGCATCGTTAGTAGTCAAGAAAAATATACCGTTTATCAGATTCTTGTCAGAGACAGACGACAGGCAAAGAGATGCTTTACTCAAAACTATCAATAAAGACCAGATGGAGGTCCTTAGACAGATAGTCCGTAACGTTCTTGAGGGGGGGCTAGTCCTCACTAATCAAGGCATTAAAGAACTGAGACGCTATGAAAACAAGCTCATTAACTTTGCCGACAGCAAAGAGAAAGGAAGAAGAAAGAAGCACTGTCTACAATTAAAAAAGGTTTGGCCCCGACTTATTAAGGCTGTACTACCACAACTTGAACTTTTAGAATAATGAAACATTTTATCATCCCTGCATCAACATACCATAAACTCAAGTCAACACAGTCTCAGCATGCATTGCCAAAAGTACAGCAGAATGATCAACAAAACATCCAGCATGAACATCAGCCAGTGCTGGTTGAACCACGAGAAGAAGAAGAAGAAGAGCAGGAGAACTTTGTCACTGAGGCCTTTCCAAAGTCAACAAGAGGGAAAGCAACACGACTCCTCAATTACATCAAGAGACATAACCCGAAGATAACATGGTCATCAAAAACTGGAGATGTCAGTATTGATGGTACATTGATACAAGGCTCGAATATTATAGACCTACTAAGGACTGCTGTTTCTGGTACGGTTATAAAGCCGACAGGATGGCCACAGTTTCATATAGCCTTAAAGGCTATCAACACTCCATTATCTCTTGTAGCTCGATACCCTCCAGGAATACCAGTCCAAAAAAAAATGACAAAATGGCTGACTCATTGATAAAGAAACTTGTCTTATTCACACTGTCATGAAACTCACATTAATCTTAAAGGGTTATACCCTAGTGGGTCGTCATAAGACAGGTTGAAGAACTTCTAATAGTACTTACCATACCAATCACAAGTGAGGACTGAGCAATCATCAGTGTATTTACTACCATCCTCTTGCAGTTAACTTGCAAAATAAACATCCTATGAAGTTACCTAAAGCTGTTACAGTCAAAACAGTCTTAAAATAGTTTATCTACTGTGACAGCATTTGTCCAAACGAGTTTCAATCTACTTAGTATAAACATCAGGCTTAACAGAATCCCTTGTACAATCAAACACATGCCACATTCTACTTAGTAATAGAAAAAACAAAGGTCAGTTCATGGAACTGGCCAACCAGTGCCAGGAAAATGACTACCAATCAGAGGATGGTAATACTAGCCAGTCAGGATCATGAACAAAAGACTGACCAATCAGAAGACAAGAAAAACTATCCTACCAAACTAACAGACCATGACAGAAGTGTCTTGGCCATCCAATGAAAATCGAGCGGCCTAGTCTCTCAGGCAATAAAAGCAGAGGCTTGCTGATCAAGAATCATAATCACCCTCCAGCCTCTGAAGATCCCATCATGACTACCACAAACCAAGACATAGTATTTTTTGAAGAGATCCTAGGTAAAAGGGGCCGTAGAATGACTCTTAAGCAGTATCAAGGAAGAAAACTTCTTCACCTCCGCTTGTATGATGAAAATGATTGCCCAACCAGAAAAGGAGTACACATGTCTGTAGAAGAGGGTAAAACTCTGCTGTACCTGATACCAGAAGTTCTCAATGCCCTTACAAATCGCCAAGAGGGAATGTTTAATATCACAGAAAGTATTCGTCTACAAACTACAAAATTCAACACTGTAGACATAAGACTGTTCTGGAAGCCTTCGCCTCACCAAGACTTTGTCCCTACAAAGAAAGGTTGTCCTTTGAACAAAGCTGAATTTTTTGAACTGGTTGATATTATGCACTTGTATGCCCCTCTATATTTCAATTAATGTTTTTGTAAAAAAGTACCAACAGAAAAAACTTTAAAAAAATTCAAATAAAACTTTAAAAAAAAAACTTCAACAACTTTGTGTAAATGTGTGTATACGTATGCTTTATCAGTAAAATTTTTTGATTAAAATTAAAATAATAAAAAAGTTGGATAAAAAATTACAAAAATGGTGTGAAACAAATAAGTTTTTAAAAAAAATTTTTAGCAGTAAAAGTTTTTGATTAAAATTAAAATAATAAAAAAGTTGGATAAAAAATTACAAAAATGGTGTGAAACAAATAAATTTTTAAAAAAAAATTTTACAGTAAAAGTTTTTGATTAAAATTAAAATAATAAAAAGTTGGATAAAAATTACAAAAAATGTGTGAAGCAAAGTTTTTTTAGAAAAGATAAAAAGTTTTTAACAGTAAAATTTTTTTATTAAAATTAAAATAATAATAAAAAAGTTAAAAAAATTACAAAAACGGAATGAAACAAATAAGTTTTGTGTAAAACAAAAAAGTTTTATGTAAATAAAAGTACTTTGTGAATAAAAATTAAATCATAATTTTTGTTTTGGAAGCAAGATTTGAACCCGCTACCTCATACATAATAGGCGGGTGCCCTACCACCTGTACCACCCCTGCCGATGGAGAGCTATGTACCCATACTGCTACTGCGGCAGTACGAGGCGTGATTATTCATTACTGGTATATTGTTCTCTAGTTAGAATTAGTAACTCTTGCGCTGACATTATTTATATAGTTAGCTTTTACCCATACAGTACCACTAGACACTGACATGTCCGATCAAGCGACAACTTCTAAGTCTATTTTTAGCTTCCTTCCCTCGTCAACATTAACACTAGGGGGCGTCATAGTTACGTCGTCACGCCATCTCTCTGATTTTTGGTGTACTATTTCTTCTCTCAACAACTTCTAAGTCTATTTTTAGCTACCCCTACCGATGACATTAACACTAGGGGCATCATAGTTACACCGTCACGCCATCTCTCTGGGTTTTGTGTACTATTCTAGCTCTAATATATATTCATAACTAAATCACCAACCTTCTATCTGGTCTGTAGTCTTGTGCGTTTTCACTCGCCTGCCACGCCGTCATCAAGTGTTCGAATCTCACTGCTACTTTTTCATTTCTTAAAGAGCAGTTTTTTCATGTACCGAATACATGGGTGTACAAGATACGCTATGTTTGAGGAGGGGTTTTTTTTATTTATTTTTTGTTTCTTTTTATCAAAGTTTTTTCATCTTTTTTATTATTTATTACTCAGTCAGATCAATGGTAGAGGCTTCCACCATTGGCAGGGGTGTTGGGGGTCTTGTTGAGGGGGGTGTAAGGGGGGCGATGGAGGTCGTATTTCTTGACCCCTGGGCTATTGGTATATTGAGGAAGTCTGCAAAGGGTACTAGGACCTGGTTCATGAGTCGTCGCCGGTCTTCTTTTTCCCTCAGTTGGCTCTTTTTGAGTTCTGATCGTACTTTCAGTAGTAGTCTTGTCTGCTCGTCAATCATCTTTTTGTAAGACGATATCTTTGATTCCTGAGTTTTTATGGTGCGGTTCAATGACTGTGCTTTTTCTTCGTAGGCAAACCTCAAAAATCTTGATGTTTTAAGCAGCTGAAAAGTATCAACAAAGTCTCTGATATCAAACTGTGTAAGATTGCTATCAATGACTGACCCATAATGACCTCTACAGAAAGGACATGTTAATTCTGGATCAATTTTCTCTGCAAGATCATGAGCAGGACCCTTCTGATAGTCTACTGTGGCTGTTTGTATGGCAAGTGTCTGAAGACATTTCTTGCATATCTTCATCTCAGCAGTAGTAGTGTAGCAGCATTGAAGTTGGTAAGATGCCTCATTCTCTGTGCAGATAATGCAAACAGCCATATTGATGCTTGGTGTCTAGTGATCTTTGCATGAATGATCAGGCCAGCCAAAATCCTTTCCAGCTGCAGATGATGCATAGTCTCTCAACCATGAAAATACTGACCATACATAGAGCATCACATGTAGGTGTGAATACACCCTCCTAACCCCCCTTGTAGCAGAGTATCCTATCTTTAAACCAATCACGGTTCCCTGTAGATAATCCTTAAGCAAAATAACCAGACTGGTTAAAATGCATAACACTGTTACTCTGAATTATTCCAGATCCTAGACCTATCGGGCCTTCTGACCATGATGTCCAGGATCCCCCACAAGACTCCAAAAGCGCTGAAGCTCCTAGAAGGAGGACCTCGCTTATCTCTTACACTGCATACATACTCTGAATTATTCAAAGAAGTAAAAATGTCTTACTACTTTAATGATCAGACGTTCCGCCATGCTCTGAAGCATTTCAGGGGGGCTGAAGTTGTTGGACCAAAATCCAGCCAGTTTTTCAAGGCCTATAGTAAGAAGGAACTGGAGGATCTTGTTAACATGGCTATGATGGGGACAAGAGTACTGAAAAGTGAGGAGAAGCGGAAGCGAGTATGGATGACAAGACTGCCTAACCCTGTTGGATGGAGTGAAAGACCTGGCCAAGTTACAGATCATCTCAGGATATGTTTGAAAAATCGTCTCATAATCAGTTGCTATCCTTGTTATCCTTATATTGGTAACAGACTGCAGTAGTCAAAATCCAATAACAATTTGGCCTTTTTCAAGGCCACCATATCCTCCAAAGAGAGCAGACCTTGTACACATATTGTATTGACAAAAAAGACCCTCCCCCTCCCTCCAAAACAGAGTGTCACTACCTCCTACTGTGGTAATGAAAAACCATAATATACACCCAATTTACATTAAAACAAATTGAGTTCGATGAAATAGAGTTTCGAACCCGGGTCTTTAAATTACAGTATAGATAATCGCTAGTCTCATTGATGGATGTGGGGGCTGCACACGCAGACGCCCCCTAGCGTTAATGTCGACGGGGGAGGGTAGCTAAAAATAACTTTAAAAAATTTACCGTGAGGCGGCGTGTAGTCTTACCACTTTTTAACTTGTGTATGTTAATATAGCCTCTGTAATATTGGTTGATTTAAGTAAAAAAACCGGTAAAAATAGACTTAATAACCTTAATAAGACCAAAAAAAGGGCATCCAGTAGGTTTTTTAGATTGCTAAGAAAAAGCCATTTAGCATGTAGACTGAAATTATCTTCTAATATTAAAAAGACGGTTATTGGTTGTTATTGACTGTTTTTAGGTCAGTTATTCATGCATTATTTACAACTAACTTAGTTCTATATAGCTGATGCACAAACATGACAGACACATGGCCAGCCCCCCTCCCCCTCCCCCCCAAGACTTCTTTTAGGGCTAATCACATGAAAAAACAATTTAGACTAGAGGATTAATTTCGGCGAGGGCGGGGATGTGTTCTTTTCTTATTGACCTGCCAATTAGGAAGTCCTCTTAACCATTTCACATCGTTTTAGTTATTTATCTTATGATCAGATTTGTGTACATCTTTTCAAGTAGAAAAAATGTATTTTCTGGGGTTAATAGTTATTAGTAAAAAGTGCTAGTCTTTTTACACCATAAGCCGTGTTTAACTAAATTAACTTAATACAATTCTTTTAACCCCCTTAGTCGGTTATTGCTTGATGTGTGGGGGGAGTGGGGGTAAACCCTCGTTTGGTATTATCAAGGTTTCTTAGGCTAAGCGTTGCCATTGACATACCAGAAATGTTGGTATAGCAGCATGTACCAATGTCTAAATACACTGAATGATTGTAAAGAAACAGTCGAACAAGCGACATTGCATCATTTGACATTAATATACCACTAAAATAGTATTTATACTGTGCAATGACATAGTAAATCATTATTCCTGCTGATTTTACAACGACTACATCTACGATTTTCGCTAATTCTTTTTTACCACGACTAATTGATTTTTCGCAATGGCCATGTCGTCATTGATGAGATTGTTTGTACTGTCTGTGGTACTTGGTTGTCAGAATGAGGAGAATGGTGTCTTGATCTGTGATGATTCGGATGTAGCAGATTTAAGATACATCTCTCTGGATGATGTTCAAGAAATCCGGTGAGTAAAGTTATTCATAATACCTATATATATTAAACCTTTTATTTTGGCTGTTTCAACCTTTTGAATATATATATATATATATATGTATATACACTCGTACTAAAAAAGTCACTCGTTGATAGCTTGTTACCTGCTATTAGAATAAGTTTAATTGAGCTTTCTGATTGTTTTATATAATTTAATTAAAACATTGATACCGCTATTTTACACTAGACGGCGGGGTTATCAGCCGTCTGGCGTGGATTATGTGTACTACACATTTGTTCTAAAAATAGTATTTGGTTGAACATGTATATACTTTTCAAGATGATCAGATAGTAGTTAACCTATTGTACGCACTTTAGTATTATTAATTAGCCAGTTCTTTGTTATCAGGCGATTCATTCATAAATAGCTCCTTATGAGTGTCAATGAGTATAACATTAAGGAAAATTTAAAAAAAATTCTTTTTTAATAAATACTTCTTGGTCATAGGTTCTATACACGCTCAGAAGACGAGGTCATGGAGCAGTTGAAAGGCCGTGATGCTAGTGTCAAGGTTATCTTCAGGTCTGGAAGGGTAGTCATTTTTGGATCCGGGATGACAACTGCTGATACAGACTTTGTGTCTACGAGACCTGAACTGACAACTTTAACCCCTGACTGGACAACAACCATGGTG
The DNA here is from genome assembly GCA_932294295.1 of Alitta virens. Taxonomy (NCBI): domain Eukaryota; kingdom Metazoa; phylum Annelida; class Polychaeta; order Phyllodocida; family Nereididae; genus Alitta; species Alitta virens. The sequence continues at coordinate 62,792,814 of OW028573.1, forward strand.
ATGGGAAGAACTTCAAGTTTCTTGAAGATTGTCATGCCTTTGACGATTTGTTCAACACTGATCATGATGGTCGCGATTGTCTTGTGTATAAAGGGTGAGCCATAATAATTTTTACATATTTACGACTAATCATAACTTTAAGATAATGTATTTAAATTAAGCCTACAATTTCAAAACCGCCAGATAATGTGCATACCATTTACTATTTTTTAGGTTAAATTACAAAATTTTAGCCGAGTTTTGTTTTCATTTCAGTTGTCTTGAGACGTGCGAGGAGGGCTGAACTGGTTCAGAGAGCTGCTGAGCCGTTCGCTGATATTGAGATGCTGGAGGATGCTGATGATGATGAGAGATTCCTCCGTCTTAATGACATGGACATCTTGGGAGGACGACCTGCGCCTGCCATACCTCTCATGGATGAATCAGATGATGAAGGTAACGATTGATTGAGAGTTTGTAATTAACATATATAATATCTACACAGTATGACAAACTACGGTTTAACTATACAATACGCTATAGCATTAAAGCCGTGATACTAGAAATTTACACAAGGGGGCGCTTTAGTCGCCTTGTGAACCCCTGGTGTTAAATATGTAACTCTAAAAAACATCAAGAGATATCTTTAGTCAAAGAAATATACCTTCTTAGGGGTTAAGTACATTACTACATAGTTAATTTAGATAAACTAGTATGGTATATATCAGAAAAATGTCATATTTATTTTTACAGTTCTGTTCAATGCAGTGGCGGGCTTTGAGGACTTGTCTGATGCGAGTAGCCACGCTAGCAGTGATGGTGCGTATAACCCTTCCTGCATTTCTTTGTATTTGTTAAATATCTTAAATTAATTTATTTTTAAAATAGTTGTCAAAATATATTTTTAGGCCCCCCTCTCTTTGTTCCAGAACCTAGACGTAGGTCACAACGGAAAGCTGCCCAAGTTGCTAGGGAGAAGATAAGACAGTATTACTGACAATGGTTAGTATTTTAATCATTTATATCGTAAAGATTTGTATTACTAGGTTAATAACAACATCTATCAATATACTAATATAAAAAACATTTATTCTATTTCAGATGAGGACTGTCTCCAATTTTTATATTTGCTTTTTTTTTTCAATTTGGTAATTTTATTTTTCTTAATAATAAACTTTTGACTGTATTTAGACTGTACTTTTTTATTTTGTAATTTTGTAATTTATTTTTTTCTTAATAATAAACTTTTGACTGTATTTACGCTGTACTTTTTTATTTTGTAATTTTGTAATTTTATTTTTTTCTTAATAATAAACTTTTGACTGTATTAAAGTTGTACTTTTTTATATGAACCAAAACAACTTCATGGGTATAGGAGAAGTTTTATTAAAATCTCATTTTCCTTGCATAAACATGGTTAACAAGGGCCTAAAAATACTATTTACAAGGTATTGTCTTTGTCTATCGTGCTCCTGTTCTATCTTGTGAACTTCTTCATCCAGTGCAAACTTTGCAATTCTTGCAATTGTTGTGGTCAGGGGGATATCTACGAACTTTGCAAGTGTATATTTTTTAAAAGTCTGTCTGTATCTGAAGGTCCTATCCCAGTGTACAGCAACTCTGATTCGTCGTTTTGTTCTGAGTATGTCGAATTGTGTTGACCTGCAGAACATGCAATGTACCTGCTCCTCTACGTTTTCATATTGTAAAAAAACTGCATGAGTAATTTGCCTGGTAATACATGTTTTGATACAGTCGTAACATGTAAGTTTGAATGTTTTTGTGTAGCAGCATGAGTATGCAAACTTTGGAGAAGAGGCATGACAAAGTTTACATGTTGGGTTGAGGGCCATGTTGATGAGAACTAGTAGACTGATCATTTTTAGACTTACTTTTCACCTGACTGTTATATACCTGGTGGTCAGCTTTCTTACTACCTTGATTGGTCAGATTTTACTATCCATTGATTAGATGAAGTTTATAATCTCAATAAAGACTTAATGGAATTTTTACCCAGCGGATTAAAGTATTAATGGAATTTTTACACAACGGATTAAAAACTTAATTTGTTTATTTTACACAGCCTGGATTAAAGAATTAATTTGCATTTGTTTATTTTACACAGACTGGATTAAAGAATTAATTTGTATTTGTTTATTTTACACAGACTTGATTAAAGAATTAATTTGTATTTGTTTATTTTACACAGACTGGATTAAAGAATTAATTTGTTTATTTACACACTGGATTAAATTTGTGATAGGCCTGTCTCATTAGTATTCATAGGAGCATAGAGGGGGTGGGCGTACCTCATTAGTATGCATAGAGGGGGGCGGGCGTACCTCATTAGTATTCATAGAGGGGGTGGGCCTGTCTCATTAGTATTCATAGGGGGGGTGGGCCTGTCTCATTAGTATTCATAGGGGAGGGGTGGGCGTACCTCATTAGTATTCATAGAGGGGGTGGGCCTGTCTCATTAGTATTCATAGGAGGGGTGGGCCTGTCTCATTAGTATTCATAGGGGAGGGGTGGGCGTACCTCATTAGTATTCATAGAGGGGGTGGGCCTGTCTCATTAGTATTCATAGGGGGGGTGGGCGTACCTCATTAGTATTCATAGAGGGGGTGGGCCTGCCTCATTAGTATGCATAGAGGGGGGTGGGCCTGCCTCATTAGTATGCATAGAGGGGGGTGGGCCTGTCTCATTAGTATTCATAGGGGGGGTGGGCGTACCTCATTAGTATTCATAGGGGGGGGTGGGCGTACCTCATTAGTATTCATAGGGGGGTGGGCGTACCTCATTAGTATGCAAAAGGGGCGTGGCCTAGCTCATTAGTATGCAAAAGGGGCGTGGCCTAAGCCAAAAGGGGGCGTGGCCTGAGTCATAAATAGAAGGGGCCTATGCAGTAGCACATAGTAGTAATGGTGTACCTGCTACTGGTCAGATGTGTTGCTATAAATCTGTGGACATGACATTTAGGCTTTCCTGCCCTTGCAAATATCATCCCCCGGAGTTCCATAGAGCCAAGATGAATGGCTAATCTTGAAGCCCCTAACGACTGCTGGTCCACTATCACTGAAGCTAGCTACAGTAAAAGGCTGGGGTCATTCCTGTGCCCCTCATGTCAACATAAGCAAGAATTTTACGAAATATACAGCATCCTGCCCATCTAAATTATGCCCTGCCCATATGGTGCGATCGATACTCAGTTTAATTTTTTCTCTGTAAGGCTCAATATTCTAGAACATTTGGTTCTATTATAGAACTGCTGACACAGCTGGACCAAAGCAGTTTTTAACTTAATCCATTTGTCCTTAAGGAATCAGTAAAGACTGTATTTTTAACCTTAAAGTTAAGGTCTATCGTTTAATGGACTATGGGAATAAAGGATTTTATAGAGTTCACATCACCAATGTACAACTATTGCCTGGGATAAGGAATGCTTTCATAAAGTATACCACGATACGTTAAATTTGAGGTGCCTTGTACTCATGCAGTGTGTATGCTGAGGCAAGTAAAATACCCCACCAATTGGGTAAATGAGCACTGTAACATGGTGTGGACTCCAAGTCGTATCATCTCATCATTACGTCTGCCTCTGGCAGCTGGTTATATAAGCTGACTAAAGGCTTCCGACCCAGTAGCATTGAGACACACATAGACACATGCTATTGCTTGAAGAGTTACTGACATTTTGGTGGTGAAAATTACTTGCCCTATAGCATTCAACTTTCCAGCAAGCCATTTTCAGTGATGGGTGTTTAACTCATTAAAATCGATGCGTTCTGATCAATCTCTAAGTCGGTGTTACTTCGGGTCAAACTTTTTACTTTTTTATTGCTTTTTTAACGATTTCATAAATTTCGATAGCATGTCAAAGTAGCATGTGATGCTATTGTCAACTTCAACTAGTTGGCAGGGATTTTTCCATGCTATTTCTTGTCCTGTTAATTCGACGCATCCAGGTCTAGAGATATTGCGCATAGGAAGTTTTCATCATGAAATTCATGCGCGGATTTGCAAACTTGAGGCTTGCTGCTGCTGTTGCTGGGGGGGGGGGGATAATGTAGGTTATGTCATCAACGCACGTAAGACGCAAGAGGTGATGAATATAGCTGTTGTAATGGGATGCTGAGCCGCATCAGATACACGTCAACCTCAGCAGCACTTGCATGATCCATCATCCCTCAAATAGCCCTAATGCTTTCTAATCACCATGCTAATGTTTGCAGACCCCACCATACAAACTATTCTTCATGTTTCCCCATTTAACCGAGCGTGCTCAAAATTTCTCTGAATTCATTTCAAAAACTGACAAAAAAGAGCCCCCGATCCATTCAGCCAAGCTATGGGCTTAGCAGTGCCTAGCTGAAAGTTATAAAAAGTTACCTAGCAACTGGTTCCCATGACAACTGTTATTAAGGGCCCGGCAGCTTTAAAAATGCAGCCACAGTTATTGAAGCCCTGCCTTAGGCACCAACTTGGAGCCTGCCTGTCTTAAATTTTTCTTGAGAATTTTCGGATTAGGCAAGAAACTATGTCTAGGTGCAGCTTGTAAGCTTGTAGAATTGCACCCGCCTATAATAAATGTTTTGAGTGTCATAAAATCTTTGTTATATATGGATTTCGTTCGGGTCTGTAATTAGGTCTGATATAAAAGATAGGGGGAAAATGAATTTTTGGACATTGGCCTCGTTGAAAGACGAGTTTCTTTGTAAAGAACTCGTATGAATAGACTTTGCATGTCTTTGTCGACTTATAATATTATATTGTCATTATTAGATCATGGAGCCTGTGTTTAGTACTTCTCTATGTCTCATTAAAGTAAGTCTTATTGCAATGACCAAAGAACATGCTTGCTTAAAAAAATAACATAAGGGCATGTTAAGAATTTGATGTCAATTCAAACTGTAATAGAAGACGACTAGATTATCTGTAATTTTTAAATTATATAATGTCAGTGGCTGCGTGTGATATTGGGAGCTGAGCAACCTCTTAACAGCTGGGCCTCTCTGCTACTCGGATGTGTTATAGCAATGTGATATGGGGGACATATATTGCATCGGGATCAGACTATAGATGCCCAGATTTCTTTCTGCAATTTTCTGCATCTTTTCAGTCCTCTCTTCTCCTCTTTTCATGGCAACGATCTTTGGGGAGCTGATTTTACGCACACTATGAGAAGATTTCTTTTATATTTTGTGATATCAAAGCCAGCAAATGAAGCGAGGGTGAAAGAAGGGGGTGCTTATTTTCCAAACTGGGTCAATGAAAGGGAGCACCATACACGTGAGAACTACCCATCTGGGCGGAAGGAGACAAAAGGAGAGGTGTGAGAGGTCCCTATAAGGTCCTACAATATTCGTGCGCCTCCTAATGGTGACAAGACTCTCCGAGTTTTCTCGCACCCTGTAGCACGCCACAGGGGGGGACCTCCCCCCGCCCCTCAATCGTGCTGAACATGATTAAAATCGCTCAAATACCAGCAAACCTGCAAACCAGCTTCATGACAAATTGTTTCTGTCTAATCCCTATGGTAACCGTTTCATTTTCTGCTTTAATTGCGTTCGTGCTTGGATAAACATTTTGTTCTAGAATCAAAACATTGGAATTTTGCTGGTTTAACTAGTAGGGGCCTAGTCTAATAATGTCTGTTTTCTCACTGCTTTAACATTATGAAGCTTTATAGCCTGCCCTTAACAAATTTTGCTTTTCATGTTAAGTTGTCGACAAAAAATATTTGATTACCAAAAAAAAAAAACTAAACGAATCTTGCTTAGTTCAAGAAAATTGCGAAAAATACGATTTAAAAGATCCATAGCATGTTTTTTAAAAATGTTTTTTCCTGAAATTAATTGGAAAAATATAAAACCACCTCGCTTACACGACCACCGTATATTCGGCGAAGGAAGGAAGGAAGGAAGGAAGGAAGGAAGGAAGGAAGGAAGGAAGGAAGGAAGGAAGGAAGGAAGGAAGGAAGGAAGGAAGGAAGGAAGGAAGGAAGCAATTGTATCAAAATCGACAGTAAAACATATGACAATCAGTAAGATAACACAAAATAACCTTTGTAAATTAACTAATTACTCAGCAGAAAATACTAACTTCAAGGGGACAATTCTGAGTAAATTTTGAGGGCAGAGCATTGACAAATAGCAACAAGGCTGGGCTCAAAGGCAATCATTCACTGTCCCCTCTATCGCCTTTCTTGTTATTTCCATATGGATGAAGCGAGAGCAGGCTATGTTGTACCGAGCTAGCTTATCTTAAATGTATGAATGGGTAATTGGCGTGCTGACCACAAAACGACAAACGGGTGTGGCTTACAACACAACACTGTAAAAGCCGTCAAAACAGCAGGTGGATAGGGAGTATAGCTGGTTTCTTTAGACTTTTATTGAAATCTCATCGCTTTGTCTTATTTGGAATATTGGGCTTCGTTAGGCCTACTGCTTATTATGTAAAAATAATATGCCACAAATGAAAGAGGCTCAGGTTCTCGTTATTCCCGCAAGGTGGACAGCAACACGGTCGACCACGGCGCCACCTGATGGAATTGTCCAAATTTCAATGCTATGCTATGAATGATATGCTATCTATCTATCTATCCATCCATCTATCCATCTATCCATCACTGCTTCACTCCACCCAGGCAGTAATGGTAATGGCAGTGTTTAGCCTAATGAGCTGACTACGGCTGCTCGGCTGTATACTCCTCAGGGAGTTGAGAAAGGCTCATGCTTCAACAGGCCTGCCCAAGGGTGTAATCGTTAAGTCGGTCGAGGACTGCTTGGAGCAGTGAAAACAGACTGTAAACTATATATTTACATTTTATCTCCAGTTACAAGCACATGTAATGGGCTAATTCTTCACATCGAGAACAGTAAAACTTCCAACATACCCTGAGTTCATTAAATTATTTGCCGCAACTGAACTCAAACCCCAGTTTTACCCCACTGGTGAATAGGCCTATTTTTAGTTTCAGAAATTCAGAAATTCCTGCGCTTTAAGTTTGCTTTGTGATTATGGTTCTTTAACATCTATTTTGCCTCATGTATTAAAATCTAAATATAATGGCTATTGAAAATGATCAGACAATAGTTAACTTAAATATCATGATTAGGTACATCTTTTGAATAATAATAATAATAATCTATTATTGATCAAAACTCCTTTTTAATCTGTTTTGTCTAAATGTCTCATTTTTTTTCACGCACGCGACCAAGACAATGACCTCTCGATAAATTACGTAAGAGTCTTTGTCTACTTGTTGCGTAATGTTGATATGTTTGATCAGCCGTGACTAAAAACAATCCGTCTTCTTGCGTAACACTTGTTACATTATGTAAGAGGTAATTGACCTGGGACTGAAGGTCAACTTGACATTTTTGATGACTCATAATAATAATTTGCAATGAAATAAGGAGCGGAAAGCTGGTTCAATTTTACCAAGTGCTGCATAAAGCTATTTACAATTACCGCTAGGGGGCTGGTGACTAATAAGTGTAGTGTCACCCTCTCTTGCGTTATGGTCCTGGGTAAGAAGTTAAGAATTTGCTGAATTCTCATAGGATTTGGGCTTTATGATTATATTTTATTAATTTAGGGCTTAGACAATATGAAGACATGTAGAAAAATTATGATTAAACCAATTTAGCATGAACTGTGGGAGATCAGAAACTTAAAAATTTCAAGGCCCTTCTAATTTCGGAGAGCATTGCTTTCCAGGTGGGTTGTACTAAATTACCCCACGCTTCACCTATATTAACCCCAATTAAATGATAATGAGACTTGTCTCATATTATTAATGATGACAAAATAGTAAGAAGCCATTTTCTTCTATTTTTCCAGCTGTTGGTTGTACATTAAAATATATCAGTAAATGTTTTGGTACTCTTCAACCTGCAGCAATGAAGTAGAACATGACCACCAATTTTTATCAGACAATTTTACCTCTTGTGCTGCCATGCTGCAAAAAAGCAGGTGTATTTGGGCCTTCAGAAGCTTCAGAATAGATCAACACTCCTTTTGGTATTTCTCAGCAACTTGCTTTCCAGCTGGCACCCTTCGCTTGTACTCATTTATGATACCAAGGCATGTTCATTCTTCATTCAGTCAATGTTCTTGATTAGTCATAGTAACACAATTTCACTTGTATAGCTTAAACATATTGTGCATTTGTATCATCTTTTGTTGTAGCAATGTATTTGTGTGTAGTTAGTCAATTGATTGGTTAGCCACACTAGTTGCAGCGTTTTTTCATAATATTATGGTTTTATATGTAATAAAACAAAGTAGGGATGTATATGTCTGAATGAATGAACTGCTAGTCCCGTCATTAGAGGTGGATCCAAAACAGTGACAGAAAAGATAAGTGACAGAATTATTATCATGTTCATTCCGAATATTTTCAGAAGACAGTGTGTCAGACACGCTAATAAGCGCAATAGAAAAAAAGATAAATAGAATAAAATAAAATTGCTGCCGTCAAGGCTATCTCATAAGAGAAACTATCAGCCTAATAATTAAGAATATAATTTAATATAATATATTATAATGGCAAAAAATATAATAACTTTTTTTTTTAGTTTCCAAAAATCAACGACAGGAGGTCGCGTGTATAAGATACGTTCAACAACAGCGCCCCTAGTGTTTAATTTGCTCACTGATGTGTAAATTCAGTCCTGGTGACCAAGTCAAAGTGATATACGAAAAAAGAAATAGTATTATGAATTTTCTTTTTGAGCATTCCATATATATGTCTATCTAGGTATTTTTATGTTAAGTAGCTAATATCATGAAACCGATTGCACAAACTCAATGTTAAAATCAATTGAAGATTCCTGAGTTTTGAACCCTCCTTTTTATTCTCGAAATCTTGGATATTTTAGATATAATACACAATGTCATATATAGTATCCATCACTTATAATATACCTTTTACCTTGCCACAGGATGCCATTTTATGCTAAGTACTGTTCTGTTTTTTTTTTTTTTTGCTCTCTCTTCTTTAGACAAGATCTGAAGAAGATATTGACCCTCGGTGGCGACAGGGGCTTGTTAAGAGTGCGCAATATCCTTAGAAGTATGAAGTAAGTCTCACCATTTGGCAATCAATAAAACTCTCAGATATGAGGATGCGAAAATGCCAAGTCAATTACTGTACAGCTTACCATCAATATATCTCTTGTTTTCAGTAGCTGAGATAAACGGGTAAGTGTTAGTTTTTACCCTTTTATGTCAATGTTATTTGCCTATTGTCACAATTGTTTCGGTTTTTTTACTTTGTCTTAGCATACAAGTAAATATGTATATTTGCTTTTTTTTCTAAAAGACTCCATTAACCATTCTGTCATAAACAGCTAGAATCAGTCATATTTATGCCATTTCAATAGTTTATAAGCATATTGCTTAATTCTATATGAGTAAACAACTAAAAAAAGCATGATCAACAAACATGCTTACAATCTTGCCATGCGCTGCAAATTTTTCCAATATCCTAGGAAAGTACACACAATTGGAAACTAAAATAAAATAGCAAAGAGTATGTTGTTTTTCAGAAATTGTGATTTATAATATCTCTGTCCATTTTGCCATTTCATATGCTTTCTATGATTTAATTTGTTAAGGAAAAAAACTTCTAATTAATTGAAATATATTTGAAATTACATTTTAATTGTTAAATTGAGAGGTGAAATTGATACAGATAATTTAATAGCTTGCCATGTTAAATGACTAGTTTTGACCTAGTTATTCATTATGACTAAAAACATGCATATCATAGACAAATTTGTAACTAAAATGCTGACTAAAGTGTTAGTCAAAACTGGCTGGGGTAATAGTCATTCCAAACACAGTCAAACTGTAAAGTGAATGCCAAAAAGTTAGCTAATATGTCATTTAAGAAAATAAAAAAATTTAGTTTGTTAATATAAATTAGGAAATGTCCTTGTGATCGAAATGACCTTGCGACAGTCAATTGGCTATCTATGCACAATTTGATCTACAAAGCTCAATTTCTGCTCCATTTTTATGGCTGTTAGCCAGCTCCACACCTTTGTGCCCCATGTTTTCGTACACCTAACTCTCATCTTTGAAATAGGATATTTACTGGAGAATTCTGCTTCTGTTCTAGGGTGGCTATATTCAATAGCTAGTACTCGATAACTATAGATATCTATCCGTAAGAAACTAAAATAAAATAGCAAAGAGTATTTTGTTTTTTAGAAATTGTGATTTATAAATTCACGATGTGGGCTCCAAGCCGTGTCATCTCATCAGTATGCCTGCCTCTGACAGCTGTTCATAGAAGCTGACCATAGGTCTAAATTACCGTTCACTGACTTCGGCATTCGATCTGTTCATAATTTATCTATATTATAGAGGACGTCGCATTTTCGACAGCTGCATTTGTGAGATCAGTAATTTAGGCCTGTGGGCTGACGAAGCTTCTGACCCGGCAACCAATCAGAAAACAGAAACCAGGATTTACAGTCAATATCAGGCTATAGTGAACATTGCGTGCCGAGTTCAGCTCATTTGAAGAATAGTGAATTAACCACTTTTTGGCTCTACCTTAATTATTTATGAGAGATTGGAGTTCATTAAGAGCTTATGAAAGTCAATGGGAGTGGCCCCAAGGCTGCAATTTTCATCAATGAGCTTCAGATTACTTCGACTCACCTGTATCATTGCATACCTGTCTTTTCTCAACTCACGAAAGTAACCAAAAAAAGTTTAAATTGTGTTCACCTATTAGGAGAGGATGTAGTAACATTATGCCATATTTGTGTAGAACATTAGCCAATATGTTCAACCAGCCTCCCTAGAGCTACTGCTCTTGCCTGTTGTTTTCAGGTAAAAGTTTCTTTTGCTTTTTTTTTCTTTTGCTTAAACGATTCCTTCGCCTAATCAGTCAGCAGTACACGGCAGGCAAATGGAGCATTAAAACGAGCTACTTAAAACCAGTCACGACGTAAAACCAAATATCAATGTCATACGAATTCACTTTTTTATAAGGATTGTTTCTGGTCGAATTATTAAGGTTGAGTAATCCACAGCTCATTTATTTCATGCCAAATACTGGCGGTGCCAAAGATTATGTCAACAAAGTATCTCTCTGAGATTTTACTAGTCTTGAAAGATAGGGCAGTGAGGTGTATTTGAACTCACCCAGCCAGAGCTATTGCACTACAAATCACCATAGTAACCACTTGGCCTGTAGTCAGCACAGTGCTGGTGCTAAATGGTCCTTATCGTGCTATTTTTTCAAACCTAGACATCGCATAACAGTCGATAGATATAATAGAAAAAAAGAAAGAAAAAAAAAAACAACAAAAAAGAAAATTTTGATTACAGTAAAAGTAATTTTCACACTTACATGTAGCTGTTTCATTATTTTCTTTTTTCCCCCACCACTCTCTTTCATTCTTATCCTACACGTTTATTGTCGGGTATATACTCACTGTTATTAATCATCTGTATGTAATCATTATTCTATTCTTGCCTCAATGTGCAGACAAGAAATTAATAGCATAATGAAAATGACAATAATTCCACTGGTGATTCGCTACAAGCTAATTACAAAGCTAAAAATAAGCAAGATATGATATCACTCTGTCGATAAGATATCTTCTACCCTTTGAATAATATTTTAGCTCGCAGCAAAGACATTTCAGTTTGATAAGCAATTAAAAAATTGCAGTGACAAATTAAAGTGGTAAAAGTATTGTCTCAAAGAAAGGATTCAAGAAGTCGAGGAAATTGCTTTTCAAGAAATCTGTAACATGACCAGATGCTATTGTCGTGAGAGCAAAATTGCTTCTTTGGTGAGAGTTGTAAAAACAGGTGCATCTAAATTGTCTAATTCTATGCCAACACCGTTTAATTCCGACTAAACAACATGATGTAATACTCAGGAAGTATTAATTCAAAGCATGGCAGGGAAAATTAACCAGGCAATTACTTGTAAAACATTTCAGATTTCCTTTTTATCCACGACAAGATCCGCCATGCATAAATATTCAATCAGTCAAATCTAAGCTGTTTTTAATACATCTCTATAACTGATGAAATATAGATATTCACGTATAAAATTGCTGTGCCTGGAGAATACAAATGCAGTTGAATGCAGTACATGCGGCTTCAATGGTATGTAATTTAAAATGTTTTGCAATCTATTTGTCATATTTATAAAGTAATGTACATACTGTAAAAGATTGTGAACGAGGCAAAATTATAATTGAAATTCTATCTATCTATCTATCTATATATCTATCAGTCTATCTATCTGTCTACTATCTATCTATCAATATATCTTTATGTCTATCTATCTATCTATCTATCTATCTATCTATATATATATATATATATATATATATATATATATATATATATATATATATATATATATATATATATATATATATATATATATATCTGTCTGTCTATCTATCAGTCTGTCTGTGTATCTATCTATGTATCTATCCTTCTATCTATCTATCTATCTACTTGTCTGTCTGTCTGTCTGTCTGGCTGTCTGTCTGTTGGTTGCGCTGTCTAGCTATCTATCCATCCATCCATCCATCCATCCATCCATCTATCTATCTATCTATCTATCTATCTATCTATCTATCTATCTATCTATCTATCTATCTATCTATCCCGAGCAGCAAGAATATAAAACCGTCTTTCCTGGCCATCCAAGAAATTGAGAGTTAAGTCGGAGACTAAGTAGGGGGCGTAGATGTCCTGTCAAATGACCTCTGCAGGTTAAATTACCTGAAGTGCACTGAGCTGGATACTTGCGTGCAGGGAATTAAAGTTTTCTATTACAAGACCAAGTTAACTCTCAATGACAGATTTACCTGTGTTTTCCTGTACAACTGGTTTGCCTGGCCCATTGTCCACGATATTGACTTGTACTGGGCTTTTCTGGTCATTCCATTGTCGTTTTGGAGTGTAGTTACTTCACTTTCTAAATTTAGAGGTCTATTGAATATTGTACTTAATTGTACTTAAGTGTATCTCAGCTACTGCATAACATAGGCAGACGTAATTATAAGATGATAGACTTGGAGTCCACGCCATTTTACATATTTTCCCCAGGAGTGGGACTTTCTTATTGTCCTAGCACAGATAGCTAGTGCCAGGCGCTGTCATGTTTTGGACGAATGACGTCTAGCTAGAAATGGAAAGTGCTTAGGCTGGGTTTCGAACCAAGGGCTATTACATTCGCAGATCAATTTATTAAACATTGGGTCAATTTTCTCAGTGATCAATTTAACTGGCGAACTTAATGATTTCATGTAATCGTGGGCTACTTTTCAATAGTGTAAATGGGGTAGTGAAACTGCATTTTACATCTTTTAAAAAATAGCCCCTTGAGGAATATTCTATAGTAATAAAAGAAAACCACGTTTTGGAAATATATATTTATGATATACACAAACTGATTGTCTGACGTCAGAGGTCATACACAATGCAAGCTACATCGTTTGCACATAACAATAGTTTTAGCACAGGAATTTTCTTCACATAAAGCATTCTTCAGCAACATGAAAATACAGTCCATCGAATAAATTCTACGTACAAAAAAAAACACTTCTGAGCTCAATATCAGTGCTACACTGTACAATTTCTAAGCAATTACTGCATATTCTCCTTTGTAATGACAGCTGTGTGATTAATTTTCCTAGATGACGAACATTATTTGACAGTAATTAATTTTTCATTTGACACCTGCTCAGGAATAGGCACGATAGAGGTACTGTATACATGGAAAAAACACGCAACGAGAACATTATGGTTTTAATGCCTTTTTTCTGTTATCTTTTAAAATGTGTATTATGCACCTAAATTTGGCCTTTTTGTATCACTAAAAATGATTCAATTAAAACGCATGCCACTTAGTGACAAAGTATGGGTCTGCCCAACTCATGACTACTCTTTGCGTAGTCTAAAATTGGGCATAATGAATTCACAGTCATGTTTATGATAGTCAATGGTAATGAAGAAGTCTGTCAGAATATCACAATAAGCTACAGTCAGTAGAATTTGCTAAGTACTATTGTGGTTCCATGTCGTAATATCTCGGTGACTCTTCGGCCAAAGTTTCAAGCCCATCAGGTCTACTATATGTAATACTGCATCTGTCTATATTCGAACACAGGTGACCCATGGAAACCCTTTTATTGACACATTCCGTAGTTCCATAGGTTGCCACTAGGTTCGCACGGTGTAGGTCGTCAGGGAGTACTGTGACGTCATGACGCTGGGCGGCGGGAAGCTCCCAGACGTGGGTATAAGGTTCCATGGTGCACGAATGATGGTGTTTCATACAGTTTTCAAAATTATCCACAGGTTCGATTTCAAAAGTGCTTTTCATAGGTTCGTGTGTCTTGCCGGTGGTTCTGTGTCTGCCCCTCCTTCGCGATCTCTCTTCTTTTTTCCTGCAACACAGCCCAACACACTCTTTCATTTCCCCCTTGAAATGATCTGTTAACAAGAACGCCCTAGTTCATTTTATCTCAGCCATGCAGCACACTTCTCTCAAACAACCCCCTTAAAATACAAGCGTGACCATGTGCCTATCATTTTTCCTGTTCTTTTTCCTCGTTTTTGTCCCCCCCCCCTTGCCATCATCCGGCCCCCCCCCCCCCAATCATCTTGTGACATGAAGTATTTTTAAAAGAAATGAAGCCAAGCTTATCACCCTTCCAACAGACGTACCTAGAACCGCCAAAAGAACTACACTGCGCTCAATAAACTCAGTTAAGCTCGGAGTTAATAAATCTGCTCATATTACAAATGCAATTTACCATCTCCATCCAAGAAGACCGATGCCTAGTATAAGAATCCCCACTGCAACTGCCACGAAAACGATTATGATGATAGCTGTGCCTGCAGGAGAAACACATCTGTTAATGCGCATTATAATTTCACACTGCATGAAAATGTCGTAAGCTCCATGCTCCGTCTTGGATTGGAAACAATAAACATGTTATTTGATCAATAACAAGAATAGTGGTCCCATGGCAGATTAATTGGAAATAACAGACTGTCAGATTTCATTTCCACATTTATCCAACATGGCCAATTAAGAAAGTGAAACGTGTGCAAGTAGGATTTCTGCCAATTAAGTCTTAGTAAATATATTCAGGGGGTTCCCCTGCCTAATATTGTCCTTGCTGCGCGCGCATGCAATTACCCAATCAGGACTTGATGTCTTGCGAAATTTAATTGTCTAAAGCAAAGAAGTTGGACTCACCGTAACCCAGTGGAATTCCCGCCACTGCCATGGGCTTCGATTCTGCCTTATTGTCTGAAAACATCAAAAGAAATCAAAGCAATGAAGCTACATTAAACACAGATTTCAGTGATTTGTATATTAGATGAGTTGGAACTACTCCATAGCTCTCAATAGCCTGTTTGAGGGGTCTTCACTTACTCTACAAGATAGGGCGACAAACCTAATCTTGTTGTGGGCAGGATTTCGTATGCAGGTCGCAGTGGGCCACTTTGATTACTTACATGGTCAGCCCCTCTCACGCCAAAGCAAATAACAATAGCATTCTTCAAGGCAGCCTCAAATGCTCTGGTGGGTCAAGATCATCTTTGTTAAGCATGGCATAATTTATGGCTGTTAGCTACCGGAAGGAACTGCTAAAGTTACACTCAAACCTCTGGAATTGTAATATTTCGCCGCGAGTCTTTCCACATGTAGAATCTTACAGTTTAACGACATGTGATTTTGAGGCTAACACAGTTAAAAACACTCAGCTAAAATCACTGCTGGATCTCCACAGACTTGTTTGACGTAATTCCACAGATCAATACATGGCCACTAATGGTGTCTCAAGAAGATTTGCCCGTTAGTGCTAAACATGAGAGATTCAATAGCCATGGCGGGACTGTTAAGTGACTATTAGGAAAAGTATGTTGTCGACTATGGGCAAAAAGCTGGCTTGATTGAAAAGGCTAGAGTAGAGAAAACAGAGGGAGAATTAGGAGGAATATTGGATTGGCCTACGTTTAGTACAGTTGCCGATGTCCCCTATCCACTTGGGCTGCATGCAAGTCACGTGCCACTTCCGGTCTGAGGAAGTACATCCGACCACTGCGTCTTTCCCGTTTGCCTCCCTCCGAAACCACATATCGTCATCCACCTCTAGGTCTGGACAGCCAAGGACTGCAAACAATACACTCGTCTCAATTAAAACAAAAAAAGCTAGGTCTCATATGGTAAGGCTAATAGGGCCATCTGGCATGGGCTGTAATAGTTTGAATACTTTAATACTAAGGAGATGGTTCTTTATA
This sequence comes from Alitta virens, assembly GCA_932294295.1. Taxonomy (NCBI): domain Eukaryota; kingdom Metazoa; phylum Annelida; class Polychaeta; order Phyllodocida; family Nereididae; genus Alitta; species Alitta virens. The sequence goes on from OW028573.1 coordinate 62,809,107, forward strand.
GGTTTACATCCTCAGAGGAGTTGTATTTTCCACCGAATTACTTACTTTCGTAAGAGAGCAGGAAATAGCCTTTATTTTCTCGATGGAGATCTCTGGCGATGGTTACTTCCACTGCATGACCCATTGAGAGGTATATGTGCTGGTTCCTTTTGCTCCCACCACACAAGCTAACACTTTTGGTCCTCATTGTTTCCTTGATAAACATGTACTCAATGACTTGTGAGCACCTTGATGAGAAGGTGGTAGAGACCCCATCGTCCCCTTGCGAATGACGAGTGAAATCAAACATGCTGATATTGATCCTTTGCCCTGAAATTGCATCAACATCTTCACATGTAGAGCCCTTTGAGACCACTCTCCAATTCTACCCAAGACAGGGCCACACACACATGATCGACTGTTTGTCCAGGGTTTAGCCAAACCAAGGAAATCTCTCCACCCTTGCAAACATGAAGATCGTCTTAACATCCATCTACAAAACCCCATGAAATCACAAACAGCCCTCCCAATCACCCACAACAACATAACCCGCCCAAAAGATGGAACCCAATTACACCCTCGACAAAGCCCAATTCAGATCACAATGAAATGGATGTAGAAGTATTTTGAACTCCTTACCAGGTTTTCCTTCGATAATCCAGGGGCAGCTGTCATCGCCACATTTGGTTTCTTGAGTAACTACGCTGGCGATGTAGCCCTGTGGTTGTGTCAGCTTCACGGAGTCACATGATTCACATAATGCCACATCCAACTTGGCAACTGCAAAGAGAGACAGAGGCTTGAAGATTTCACTTGAAACGCCTTGGCAGCTGCCTCACACAATCTAATACAAGCTTGTGACCTGATTAACTCGGCCATGATTTGGTGATTAGGGGAAGGGATTTTCACATCATCTATTTCAGCTTTCATCAAGGTTTGCTGGTGAGCCAGGGGAAAAAGGCAGGAAAAACGCGTCTCATGGAAATCATGGTCTAATTTCGTGATTGCCTGAGTAACAATGTTTACACACAAAACGAATGCTACTTTTTGAAGTCCTGGGTTTTAAAAAGAAACCTGTACGAGCTGAAGACAGGGAGATTGTCGTTTGCCATTGTGGCATGTCAACAGTCTATCAGAATTAGAAGGTCAATTCGGCATGGCCTGCTAGAGTCCATCCATATGCACTGAGAAGAGGGCCAAGTGATGGCAGGGCTAGTTGATCAATGCCGAGCGGGCGTGCTGACATATAATCAATGAAGTGGAAAGATGATGGCGGTCAGGTGTGGGGGTCTATCCGTCAGGTCACCATCTGCCGTGGCACCCTGCAGCTCCAAATACTGCCGTCATATAATTGAATTAAGCCCTTTCCACCCCTTCCTGCTTCTGCTCCCACCCACCCCCCTCCACCCGCCAATCTCAAATGCTCATGCCACACAACCTGCCAGTCCATGTCAGTCCACTAGACCCATCTCCTCAAGTGAGGTTCATCGTTTTCCAAACCAAACATCGAGCAGGCGTGTGATGACAATATGCTAGGACAGGATTAGGCTAAGAAGAGCCAGAAACTTTACCCCCCTTTAGAAGTTCACTCCCTCAATCAATAAAGCGCTCAAGACTCTGACAACCTTGTTTTTATGGCCAGTAATTCTAGAGTGATGTTCTTCGACCTACCTTTGACACAGCGATAGGATGCCTCGAAATACGACTTGAGTTCCTGGTAGCAGGGTTTTGTTTTCTCGAACTGCTCATTGGGAATATGAATCTCACATCGATGCCTGCCAGAACACTTTATGTCAGCGATGTCGAGTACATCATTACTACACCCGATGTAGCCTAGATCCCCCTGAAATCAAAGTCACAATCAACATATCAATGAAATGTTAGGCTAAGCACTGCAAAAACCTTTTAATCGATTGCAAACACCTAAAGCACTTCCAAAATAAAACCAACAAATTTGTCAAGGCTTTTTTCTCTCTGAAGAACAAAGATCAGTCCATATTGCAACTCGTATTCTTGAATATGGCACTTTCCAAAAAGCCTGCCTGGGTCTGAAATACCATAATGTGGATTGCTTTTTGTTTTACGTAGTGCTTTGCGGAGATAAATACATACACATAGAATGTCTTTAGATGGTATTTATATGCACGTCTAGAATATCAGCCCATCTCGGACTGCAGTTTGCACTGCAGGCATAAACGTCCTTCTTTAAGCTGTTTGATAACGACAAAAGCAAAAAGCCGAAAAAGGACTTAAGATTTGTTTTTGCTTTTTCCTTTGCTGAGTCTTATGGACTCTGGCTGGGTAATGGCACCCAACGGAAATCCACATTAAACAAGTCATGTGGCGTATATTTCCAAATGCATGGACTACCGTGCAGTCTGACAATAAATGCTTATTAGGTGCCTGATCAATTGATGTATCCCCCACGTGATGTTGTCGTTTAACTTCATCGAAGGCAGGGTGGCTCCGCTGCAGGAGATTACAGGAGATCCAAGTTGTCCCCACTGGATTGCAGCTTCTACCACTAACAAGAAATGGTGCTATGTGCAGCGGACCCACAGCAAACTCCTGCCCAAATGCCTTGATATTCACTTCTGCTGAATATATACATTGCCCACCGTTGGGGAAAGATGAGATGAGAAAAGAGAGGGAGAGAAAAGCCAAGTGCCTCTTTTGCATTGCTGTCAGCTCTGAGACTATGTCAGGATTGTGTTTCATACAAGAAGGAATAGTTGAAAGACGTGGATGTTCAAACAGTGTTAACAGCAAAGAGAAAACTACCCACCCAGCAAGAAATGTGCTCCTCTGAAGCACCTAAAAGTGACTGTGGGGTGGAGTATTATACTTCTCTCTTGAACGTGTTGCTTCTCAGAACTGGAGTAGAATGACTGCAGGAAGCTGAGCACTAATAATGTCTTGTCTTTGAAGAAGGATGTTAGTCAATGAAGCCCCGAAACATGAGAGACTGACTCCTACAGACTACATAGGTGCGCCATCGATTGTATCATTGCGCTAATTACAAGAAGAGCTGGTGGTCTTTGGGGATCTCTCTAATGCCATTAAACGTTATTAGATTAATAAAAAAGAAGATGATAAAACTGCATTAATCCCCTAGCTCATGTCTCTTTTCCCCCGCTGCAAAACATGGCATAGCATGTCGTCACAGCATGACATGTGAAGATGTCATGCCTAATTTTGTGCCACATGATGACAGATGTAGTGCTTTGTTGAACCTGGACAAATCTACGAGGCACCTTAATGGAGCAAATGTATGTTTAATCCAAATACATGCACAAAAAATAAGATTAAAATGACATCAATACATGTTAAATCATCCGCTTTAATAGTGGTATCAGACAGGTCAGTCACCAGACTGAATCGATTATTTTTCTATTTACTCGCTCTCACCAAACATTATGGAATCATTTTCAGTCATGCACTATTAAAGGCTTTGTTATGGCATCGAGTCATGATTAAATATCCAAATAACACAGCTGTGTCACAGCATTTGAACAACACCAGCTGCGTACAATATTGTGGTATGCTTGATTTGACTGGTATGAGTCATTAGGCAGTTTTGCTGGCAAGGATTTTCTTCATAAACTCCGGGAAAGGCACGGGCACCATTCAGTGAGCATAAGATCCAAGCAAAAAGCCAACAACCCGTTGCTTCGGTTTCTGACCTTATGCAACCTTATAGAGAGCAGAGCCAATTCCAGCACGCCTGGAGTTACTGAACAAGTCTCTGCAATCGATTGCCAGGCTCATTTTCCTCGCTTAACCGTCGTTAATCATCTGTCCATGATGTTTGATGTTTTCTCTGCCGCTATAATTTACTTGGCCGTTTGAGCTTCACTTGATTTTCGTATATCGAATACAGGTTGGTTAGCCCGCTCCAAGACATAAGCCCGCCATCCATCAGCCTGAGTTATCGACTCCTTGCAGGCTGCTCCCTTATGAGTTAACATTTTGTGCATGCTGATACGCTCCTTTTTGGCATAAAGGCACACAAAAAAAAAATCGAAATTGGAAAATAAAACACAAAGCGGGTAAAAAAATGTCTCGCGATCTTTGTCTTAAGCCACATCAAGAGTGGCTGGGTATGACAGAATCTTTGCACACTGCTACGTTCGGCTTCCTTGCAAGTAAATACTACTTTTGTCAGGGAATGACGAACGAGCAAAAAAAAAACGACCAGAGCTAACGGAGCACTGCAAGGTTGGGGAATAAGATATGATTGCTTTATTTGATGTGTTGAACGTCAAGGAATTGACATTGATCAAGCGGGGTACACGGATGAAAATTCAATCTTGCTAGCGACACTGACGCGGAGACCGGTCCAGCAGCAGGGATGCTGAGAAACGGAGGTCAGCAATGAAGGTGGCCGGCATTAGCTGCTGTCAAAAGTCTGAGATGAATGACAGGTCTCGAGGGGTGTCAGATGAAAGTATGACAGATTCTAAAAGATTTCTCATCTGCATACCATGCACTGGCCCCATATCATGTAGCATCCCCTACCTGCAGCAGCAGCAGCAGCAGCAGCAGCATCTGCAAAGACGTGGCACAGTGCCCACTCACTCTGGTATTACCCAAGCTATCCCTAGCCCAGGAGACTGTTTGTGACCCAGCCATGTAAAATATTGATGGCATCCTGCAAATTGATGACAGCGAAACCATCAACATACCTGTTGGGAGACGCCAGGAGCTCGTAATCACTTCATGATAATATGTTGTCTCCTGACCCTCTTGAAGTTTCTTAGCTTCATCAGCCGGCTTCAAACACACATACCGCCTCACTTGCCTTTGAAATTGGTCCAAGCAAAGGAGGCAGGAGTCACAGAAGATGGCGGGATGTGACCGTCAGATGCTTTGGCTTCTAATCATGTGGTGCCAACAACCTCTCTTGGCTTCTAGACCTTTTGGCATATTCTGAAGTCCCTCGCTGGCTTAGTGTAAAAAAATCAGCAAAAAGTAGATGCTGCTAGCTGCAAGGCTCCAAGATGCCCTACGCGTTGCATTGCTATTAAGAACTGTCACGGAAACGGGCCATTGTGCCTTTCATGTTTTCCCCCAATTAGTTTTCCAGACATGATGATAGGGTCCCATTGTCTGTTTCGAGGAAAAAAAGGAGGTTTACATAAATGACAGGAAGTTGACTTTGTACACGAGCCAAATCAGTTTACAAATGAGCCGGAATTTGTCTTCACGTAGAAATGAATATGGAGAGAGTGACTTATGCATGTGAAATTGACAAACAACACCAAGAAAACTCTCTAGTTTCAGCAGCAGGCTCTATCCTAGGTCCTTAAAAGATTGCATAATAGATATTTGATGTCTCAGTGCCATTGCAAGGATTCCAGGAATCCTTTGCTTCGTCTAAGCCATATTAAAACAACTCAAAAGTAGTTTTTTTTTATCTAAATCTGTTCTTGCAAACTTCTGGCTTTGTTAGATGCTGTTAACATGGAAACAAACCATAAAATGAATGCATGCACATTCTGCTCCACATAAAGGCAATGCTAACAAGGTAGTTTGTAAATTATATTCACCAGGGTCTTGTTTTTATTCTTGACAAATCCAAATTGTTTGCTGATGTAACATCATGTATTCCAGTATAAACAAAGTTAATACTAATTGCTCTTTCTAAGAAACTAAGTTTTTGGTCTTGTATTAATAAGCCAAATTTCTGAACGTTGCACCGATGATGTCATATTTAGCATCAAGAGGCCTTTCACCTGTATGTGATATAACCTAAAAAAGTGAGTGTCATTAGTAAACATTTGCTTCTGGTTTAACTAGACTCATTTGGCAGTTTATTTGATAGTTGACTGACAGTTTGTTGGTGGTTGATATTAATTTTTAAGGCGTTTGTGACAGCAGGTGCATCTGAAGAGCGACATGAGATAGCTGTCAGGGTGCTCCTTTGCAACTTTAGCTCAAGCTGTAACCAGCACCCTCCCTAGGGAGCAATCATTTCAAGCTGCCATTTACTGTGTACAAGCACTGAAAGACACATTTGCATTAGCTATTTCCGGCCATGCACAGCTCCCATTTACAACTGATAGTCCCCGAGGTGGGCCTGTGGTAACACTAAGGTCATACAGAAGAAATTGGGTGTGGCATTCCCAAGCAAATGGTCAAGGATCAGGCACCAAATACGTGAAAATGTCGAGCCAGTGTTAATTAGTGCATGTTTAACATGAACCACGCATTGAATATGTACTAGACTATTTCAGGCTGTAGATACTCGCGTGAGAACCAAGCAAATCTGTTTGAGAAAAAAAAAATGCTCTGATAAAATGAAAAAAATGAAAGAAGAAAGTACAGCATATTTCAAACTTTAAGTTATCTAACATTAAGACTCAGGTTTCAGAGCACAGAACTAAATTTCCGATTTACACGAATTCAGCTCAAGGCTTGCCTGCGGGCACTGCCTGCTCCTAAGATGTGAAAAACACATCATCAACAAACATGCAACGGGAGGATATTTATAAAAATACAAAGTTGAAGACTAATGCGAAACACAATGAGTCAGGATTCCAAGAACAATTCATTGAAATAGTATTACAAATCAATGTCAAAACTAAACCGCTACTTTTGGTTAGCTATTCAACCATCACTATGATTTAAATCACTGCATTGATAGTACATGAATTAATTTGCATGTATTTATCAAGAAATAGATCCTTAAATGTCAGAATCAGAATATGAATACCTCTCGCATTCCTATTAACTAAAAGTGCCCAAGGTAAGATTTCTGGACTGCTGTGTGCAATGTTAAAGTTGGCGTAAAATTGCTGCATTTACACCATACGTTACATCATATGATGCTGCAATAGACATGCAATTGTAGGATGGGATTGGGGGATTGGGGAGTTTTGTGTGAAGGCCTATTATTGTCTTTGGCAGGCGACCAGTGATTGATCTTTTACAACTACTCCATTCGACTCCATCGCAGCAGGTGGAGGAGATCCAGGACGGCCATTTGGACCCCACTGCATCAATCTAAAGTGTCTGGCTGCTACAAATGAAAAGATACTCGTGCTAAGAGCTGGCTTACCTTGACGCATCGACCCAACCTCATACGGCCGTAGAAGGCGCTCTTCATAAGTATGACTTCGTCCCTTTCACATGTGGCTATGAACGTCTCCAACTGGCAGTACTCCTGGGCCCCTGCCAAAACAAGAAAAACAATAGGATGCATCAGTTCGCCCTGAGGTACTCATCACATTGTCAATATATCACACTAGCACCTTCAGTAGCACCAACCTTCATACACACAATTATACACATACTGCAAAAAAAAAGCAACAAACTAGGTCATGGTAGGTAATGTTAAGGACCTTTGAAGTGAGCAGTAAAGGGTAGCTTTTGCTTTTAGGAATGCTCCAGCCAGCCTGGTTGTGTGAAATTGGTAACACCAGAATAAGGTGATCAATTACGACTGCAAGCAAGGAAATTACATACTTTGATTATACGGCCAATAGAGTTGGCGGAGTGTGGGTGCCAAAGACTGCCTGCCTGCCTCTATCCAAAGAGTGAGGCTGCCTCAAAGGTGCAACAACAATGGCAGGAACACAGAGGAACAGCCAAGGAGTCCCCAGTCTTGTCGTTCATTAGGGAAACTATGGTGATTGGCCATAAGAGGCTGTGGTTCCCTTATCGCAAGACATCAAATAGAACGGGGTGCTGAGTGGCATTCAAAATGCTCCATCTGTTCTTTCATTGAACCAGGGGAGAAAGAGAACTTGAACCAAGAAAAATGCTTCAAATATCTGCTGTAGGATCTTTTGATCTGAAAAACCCTGTCAGCTAATGGTGGCTGCTTTTGCATGGTGGGAACCAGTGCTTTTTATAGTGTGCTTGTACGGAACGTTCGACAATGGGACACAGCATAAAGAGTGTGTAGCAGTGTGCATTGTACCCCGTGGGTATAATGGGCTGTAGTGTGGAGTGCAGGGGAGTGCAAGGGGGGCTTGTGTCTTTGGTAAAGGAGTAATGGGCGTTTAATGAGGAGGCAGGAGTAGCTGGTGACTAGCGTGTCAGTTTAGATGGGTTACTTGGAGAGCAGTTCTGCGTCTCTCTCACGGGGATCGATGTAGCTCTCCTCCCCACATGGTTCGCAGTCCCTGGCCCGCCAAATACACTCTTTGAGGCAGATCAATCAAACGGAAAAGTGAAAACGCCGTTATGACACGTTATTGATGAAACGCTTTTGAGGAGATCGCCACCATGTCGTCTTGATATGTGCGCATTAATCGTTCAGAACATTTGCAGTCAATATAGTTCCACTTAGGCAGAACATACCGTGTGTATTTACATTTCAAAGTCACAGCTTGCCAATATGACCTTCTTCATACTCTTGACTGGTGCATAGTACTTCTTTGATCTAGTGACATCTGTAGGGCCACTGGACCTCCTTGCAGCATTCCTTGCCTCAGTGCGTGCCTTGATTTACCAATTCCACCGCAGTCGTTACCGCTATGAAGAATTGATCTTTACACAACAAAGAGATTACCAACAAACTCTACTTTCGTATGGAGGAGAATTGTGTTAAGGAAGACTGATTTTCTCAAAGAGAGCAGCTCACTTTGTCACTGAGCAAAGGATTGAAAGTATTTTTCTATGCTCCATCTTCAGAAAGAGAGACTGGTTCATTTGGTGCAAAAATGAGAAGGAGGAGAAACCCCCAAACGAAGAGGATGTTTATTTTAGACCTAACGAAGAAAACAAGTAAAGAAGACCATCTTACCAGGAACATAGACTTTATCATGAACAAGAACTTAGTTTTTTTTTCTCCATCAATAATGGGCAGGTACTATGGACAATTAGTACCACCAGAAATCCACGATATTGGCAATAATGCTTGGAAATACTTCTAGTCTATATTGCAATTTTTCAATATTTTCATGGCACCCACACAACGGCATGATATATATATATTATTTGCAGGACCATTTCAGTGTTGTTTTTTTCTCATTGCATTATTCAGAAGTCTGTGTATCATCGTATGACAACCGTTCTTTCACAACTCTGTTACAATCTCGCCCTTTGGCCAACAACAGTAAGCCTATCCACACTAAAAGTTACTCAATCTACCGCATTGTCATTATCAGATTATGTAATGTAGTTCAGTTTAAAGTAACCTAGCCTAACCTTATCAAGTTAACCTGACTTGGCACATCACCTAGTTATGCCCCAACCAACGAGAACCTAACCTAACCTAGGCATCACAGAGGGAGTGACGAGCCAACCAGAAAGTCATCAATTGTGTTACTGGGACTGATACAACATTTCAGGCCCTAACACACAAGGAAAGAATTGCCTAGTGAAACAGCGAGGCTTTGTGGTAGCATCATCCTTCTCAATAAGGGGAATTACTGATGCGTTGACCCTAAACAAGGGCAGGTGGATGGCTGAACCAGCTTTGCTGGTATTGGTTCCGATGAGAACATTTCTTGCTGGCCAGCCCTCTTGCTGTCGCATATTCTCCGAGGCTCTTAGCCCGAATGGCTTTAAAGATCTAATTGGTCGCCGACATAAGAAGGCTTAAGCTGTCATGAGAAGCACTTAATAAATCCTTCAAGATGAATAAGTGTGTTTAATCAGGCGACCCTTCACCTGTTCTGTGTGCAGGGATTAAGCGAAAGAAGGAGCCATCAGCTGCCTATAATCAATAGTTGGAGAGGCTAAAGCCCTGGCCAACCTGCCTACCGGTGGTCCTTGCCCGCCCCTCCTCTCCCATTCTCATGATAATGCCTACCTCCCTTTGTCCGCCCATCAACTTCACAAGTGTCGCCTACCTCATACCGTCAATAATTTCAATCTATATGCTGTTTTTGTCGGTGGATAATCCCCAATCGTCAGCTAGAGCCCCTGCATCTTGCTTACATTATGCCTTGTTACAAGAACAAACAGTCCTGGAGCTGGAGGGCTTTTCAAATGTATTCTCGGCTGCCGACGTTCTCCTTGGCGGATTAGCTTCTATCCTGCATGCATTTTTATGACCGGGTGTTCCTATCAAAGATGAAATGACTATTGCGCAAGGACACGCAAGCCCCCAAGACTGTTGATCCCATGCTATTGCCCTTCATGTCTAAACGACCATAGCAGCTATATTTCCCCCAACCCAGCAGCAGCTATTCCACATATACCCTCTTTGTATCAATTTCATGCACACTATAACAGATTCGGGGTAGTTTGGAACTGGATAGTCCAATATGCAGTGGCAGTTTTTTCAGCTCCCAATAGTACTGTCTATATCTCTTTGTTTGAAGCTGTATCCAATGCTCGCTAGGACACCATCCAGTATTGATGGGACAAGTATCTCGCTTCAGAAAACATCTCAATAGAACATAGTGTGCTGGTCAGAGAGCAGTAACTCAAGCTTGATGGCAATCGCCAGCAGAGAGATGTGCCACTGCCATGATTTCTATCATATTTCACTGCAAGAATGCCAGGAAAAAAGCCCCATGTTTATTGGGGCAAGTCATGCAAGCTGGGACTGCGCAGTACGAAAAATCATCCACATTCATTAAACTGTTTAGCTCACAATTATCCTGGCATTGCTGATATTCAACCTTAATTCTATCTAATGGAATTTGAGGTATTCTAGAGTGATTTCGTTATTGAGTTAAGGCATGCGGTGAGTTGAATTGTAGTTGGAGGTATTGTTGAAAACCAAGAGCTCACATGGTAAGGATTTCACCCGGTCGGCATTCCCTGTCACAATTAGAAGGTTAACTGGAGGATTGAGTTGAAATCGAATTAAGATGGGCCAGGGAGGCTGGGGAGGGGGATGGAGTAATGTGATTTGTTATGATTGCTCTCTGCTCTTCTATTCGACGTCTTCTCTCAGCGCCTCGTGTGTTCCTCCGGGACTTTTCTTTGATATCTCCTCACGAGGCCCTCATAACCACCATGTTGGCACCAAGCAAGGGCGACAAATAAGAACAAACTGCAAGACAGATGACGGCAATGAGACCTCTAGTCCCTCCGTATCATACGTCTTGCTCTTTGATGGGATTCCACTAACGTCACTTGCCATTGTGCCGGCTTCTGGGCCCTGTAATGTAGCCGCTGGCTGCGACGTCTAAGTGTGGTAGCACATGAGGCTGGGGGAAGCACATGCTGGCAGAGCAGGGGCCCGGCTCAAGCACACAGGCACAACTAGGACGGTGGCACCGCGGGGTCAGGGTGATAACTCAAGGGGGCTTCTCAATCGGCCCTGACAGTCTACTACTAGTCGGTTGGGCGAGATGTCGCATAGCCAAGATGAGCTGAATGGAGAGCCGGCGTCCACGCTTGTTGTGGCCTACAGTGGCTGGCTGTGGCCTGTTGTGGCTCGCTGTGGCCTGGTGGTCTGGCTGATGTGGCCCGCTGCTGCGGCTCATTTCACGTCGAGCCACTGTAATCGTGTATTACGTATGGCAGCGCGACGTCTGACTGGCCGGGGTGCAGCTATGGCCGCACATCATTCCAGCCCCTCATATAATTGACGTCGGGGCCATGGCCCTACCGGTAATAGTGTCGCGCGGCTAAGACGGGGTCGTAATCGGACTCGGCCAGTTTTTATTACTGCCTGCCCTTATCTGGTCGCGGCTAATTTCTACTAGCCTGCCCTGCGTGATGCCACTCACAATTAGCCGAACCCGATCATGCTTGTGTCTGCGATTATTCTATGGGCGCTATCAAACTATATTAGAATAGGAAGTAAAACAGCGCCCAGGCGCATGTATACCCAGACCTCCAGCTGCCTGCGCGGTGGGTCTTGCAGGGCGCATACTCAGGACCTCTTTAGAGCCGAAGTTCCTGACAAGGCGAACCGTTGGGGGAGTGGGCCGTGACTGAGAAGGCAGTGCGGCAAACAAACAAACAGCAGTAGGATAAACTCCATGCATACTAATTAAGTGGTGTGTGGGGTTGCACGCGCATACATACAGATGACACGTGAGACAGGGCTGCATCGCTGGAGAATCTGGAGGGACCCTTCAAACGATAGAGGAGGCGGGACACATGTTCTGTCAGGAGATAAGAGTTGGCATCATCAATAACCACTGTTCTGATGGCCGGCTTGCTTCTCCCCAGTAACTACTGCTGCTGCAGCTGCTGCTGCTACTGCCAAATCTGAGATGCTGTACAAATGTATCCGCATCTCACCGTTGCCTTAATAGAACTCTTGCAGGGGCGATCCATTCTTAAGCCCCTATTCTGCCCAAACTGCCATATATTTCACGCTCAGCTTGAAACCCTCCAGTTGTCATTGTAACCCACGTGGTCTAGATCCGCTGTATACTCAGAGCATTGATCGCCTATTAATATCCATCTCTATTGCAGTAGTGTGTGTCAGCAGTAAGTGAAATAATGCAATTTATTACCAGAAAGACTAAAAGGTTCGTTAGCTTGAGTCCCAATTGTTGTTTCTTATAACGTATGCAGAGGAAATCGCTTGTAAATGGCAATTGTAATTGCACAATGCTATATAATTTTTTCCTGGGAGGCCCTAGTCCATTTGCAGCGTTTAAACATTTATAGAGCCGAGCCGGATGATACGCCTGTGTTGTGCTGTGGCCTGAGGAAATGCATTTGGCATAGGAAGGCGCATGGCTTCCTCCCAATAAAAAATGAATACATGTTTGGCAGTCATGTTTGACAAGCCATTATACTTAACAAAGGGAGCAGGAAAAAACAACACGGATGAAATGACAGACCGACAATTGGAGGGCCATTGGCGCAGGATCTGCACAAACTGTGCCAACATTCACGGACCTTGGGGTTACGATTTTCCCTCGGAGGTGCACCTCAAAAACTCCTCTCACAAATATTGCCAGCAGCTCATCCGATGCATATGGAAATGCCTCAGGAATCGCGTGTTCCTGAAACAGCCCCTTGTTTTCTCTGAATACAAACTCGCACTTGAACCAAGAGCGCCCTGATAGGCCCACCAGCGCACATTACGCCCAACCCCGTGCCACAGCAGCTGACAGACACAGCAGCAGCTGAGAGGCCTAGCAGCTGAAAGACACAGCAGCAGCTGAGAGGCCTAGCAGCTGAGAGGCCTAGCAGCTGAGAGGCCTAGCAGCTGAGAGGCCTAGCAGCTGAGAGGCCTAGCAGCTGAGAGGCCTAGCAGCTGAGAGGCCTAGCAGCTGAGAGGCCTAGCAGCTGAGAGGCCTAGCAGCTGAGAGAAAGCTTGCTACAGTTGTCAGGCTCTCTCAGCATAGAACTTCACCCGTCAGTCAACTGCTTACAAACACACTATTCTTATTGGTTTTTTCCATTGTAGTAACACGCTTCCTTTTCATTGTTACTATCATTATTACAAAGGTGTTACCACAAGCAAATACATCACAACAACTACATAAAAACTACCACGACAGCAAAACAAAGCCTTGCACAAAGTGTGACAGCTTAATAAGTGCAAGGTCATTATTAATCCCCTGCAATCACGCTATACCCATGTGTTAATTGATCATTATATCAACACATACTTAATGGGGATAAATAACTATATCACATAGCATATGCTCTTGCGCTCACCTGTTTTAATGACAGGTAAACATCTAATAAACTACAAAACACCAACAGCATCGTTTTCCTGCAATATCAGAGATGCTTTTCCCACTAATAAGTAACATAAGTCACGCTGCGCACACTTGCGAAAACCAACAAAGTAAACGTATGAAATGTTTGTAACAATTTGTCTGACAATGCCTGTGATGCATTGTCAGACTCTAATAAAACCTCACTATCAGACCAGCTCACTTATACGAAAACTTGTAAATTTACACTGCCATAATTTCAACCTGATATTTAAATACAGTGGGTCTTTGTCATAAGACAACTCTTGGTCTTACGTGGTAGATTTGAGGTGGTCTTAATAATTAGTTGGACTAAGAAAACGGAGTTCCACTATATGACCTAAACCTTAAGCCACAACCAAGTAATGCTGTAGCATACAGTACCACTCTTTATAAGTGGCTAGTCAGATAGAGGAGATACTTAGCTATACGTCTCTTGCTATAACAGACTATCTGCTGTACATGTGACAACTACAAGCACTGCAAGTAAAACACAATATACACATCATCATTAGAAAAAAAATATATATAGAGAGAGAGTGGGACTGCATGCCGGACAGCTCACATTCAACCAGTTTTCAAATAAAAACCAAACTGTAATGTGAGATGGTCCTAATGGTGAGGTATTTAGACGGAGTTTCACTGTAATTCAGACTAGCTTCACATGTCATGTCATGTCATGTCATGTCATGTCATGTCATGTCATGTCATGTCATGTCATCTCATCTCATCTCATCTCATCTCATCTCATCTCATCTCATCTCATCTCATCTCATCTCATCTCATCTCATCTCATCAGTCAACCTTCATGAGACAAGACTTGTCTAAAAGAACTGCACTATCCCAATTGCAATCCGTAACTTTGGGTTGGCCCATATGCTGAGGCAAGTAGAAGGACCACACCCATGATAGGCAAAGGGGTGACGTGTTGTGCACTATTCATAACGTCTGCTTCTTGAGTCCTAGACTCAGGTTACATCCAGATCGGTACAAAACAGGAATTGAATTAATGAACTTCTGAACTTGCAGTCGAAAGTCAGTCTCGGAATTTTGAATACCATAAACTGCCACATTGCGGTTTGTCTGCCATCTGAAATATACTTCACTCTCATATCAAGTTCACTGTGACAAAACAATATTTCTCTTTGTTGAAATTTCAAGTTTACTAGTTAAACAAAAGAGAAGATCATCTGGTTATGACTTACTCCTGCAAAACGTCATAAAGCACTTACGGTTGATCTGTCAATCTAGATCCTCGATTCTGAGGTTGAACGTACATTTTCAAAAGGCCATATAGTTGCCTTTTTTGTCTTTCATTTTGAAACCTAGTATACCCAGATATCATACGCCTGGCTGAGTATTATCCAAAGCACGACAGGTAAACTGTTCTCTAGATCAGACAAAGGGCCAGGTAGATGGAATAGCAAATTACCTTAATAACGAAGTCGACACGAAGTCGTGGGACTTATATGTCTCTAACAGAATTCTGTATTTCTGTATTTTGGTCAAGTTGCGTTTTCAGGCAATTGGCAACCACAGAGATGGTGGCACTGGTGAGTTGCAAAGCCTTTGCACTTGACACTTGTTGATGTCTGGATGCTACTTAAAAAGTGAGACATTTTCTGACTGCAATTGCCAGGCACTCTTTGAAAAGTATATGTAGCTTGAAGGTATATCTGCCTTTATAAAGCATAGAAATATCTAAGTTGCATAAAACTAACACCTAAAAAGAAAGAAAAATCACATTTATATTATCAAAAAGTTGGAAAATATAGGTATATTAGCTGAGTCCAGCTCCATATAATCGGTGAACAGTTGTAGCTGGCAAGTGTATATAAGGTTCCGAGAAAAATTATCTTTTTAACACCTATGGCAGATGGCTCTTTCCTAGTTTTGGTCTTTGACAGAGGATAATGTATCATATAATGAACATCCATTGAGTGCAAGTTTGACTGAAATTCAGACTATATATCAGGGGGAAAAAACACACAACCATGAGCAGAATATGTGAAAAGAGGCAGGAGGGGTGACGTTTGCGTTGCTAAACAAGCCGTAATGACGTCGCTAGACGCGTCAGAACCTCATGTTGGAGTGTCAAAGGCTCCTCAAACTATTAAGGATAATCATAGCCCATTAATAGAACTCGGGCCTCAGTAATATGCTTCTGATGTCGTTTAAAAGCGAAGCGACATTCCAAAACAACCTTCAAAGCGCTGTCTTAATTAGACTCTTATATGGCAAAGTCTTGTCGTTTCAGCAGCCACTTACAGACAATTACAACGTATGACTCCTATTAGTGCTTTGTTATCTGACAATCAATGGAATAATAGTTTTTACAGACCTTACATAGTTTCCTTTTGCCCATTCTTCGCCTTTATTTTTGTAATATCAGAACCCTTTTCTCTCATAGGCCATGCCACTAACAGATCGTGTTGAATAAATGGGTATTTCCATCAGTCCTACAACTAGCTAGCTACCTGATGCCACGTTCAAAATCGATATACGAGAGAGCAAAGGTTCTCAAAATATCCTGGAAGACATTGTTTGGTATTCTGTTGCAGCCATGTGGACATACTGTCTCTACGGCATCTCTCTATAGTCAGTAACCTCTGAGCCATTATCAGGTAGCCTCATCATAGAGCTGTTTCATGAATCAGTGTCATTAGCAAGTCAATCTTCGAATCTGTCTTCTTTGTTTGTTCGTTGCAGACTGTGATGTGGGGGTTTGCATGGATGCT
The DNA here is from genome assembly GCA_932294295.1 of Alitta virens. NCBI lineage: Eukaryota > Metazoa > Annelida > Polychaeta > Phyllodocida > Nereididae > Alitta > Alitta virens. The sequence continues at coordinate 62,825,401 of OW028573.1, forward strand.
TGGGGTGACAGGAAGACAGGTTGGAGTAAGGCGTGTTCATGAGAACATTAAACCACAGCCCACCCTCTTGTTCTAGCCCCAGGGGTAGCGCAGGGATCATTACTCCCAGCCAGTATTGTTGACCTGTTTCCAGAACTGCGTCTCGGAGGAATGCGCCTAATCTTAACTTAGAACCCAAAAGACTCTTTCTTCTTCTTATTAAGCAGTCGCAGATTGCCATATTGAAAAGTCGATCACGACAGAGCCTGCAAAGCCAACGAACTGGGGTAAAGCTAAATGTTGAGTCTGTATTGCAGAACAGTTTAGACTTGGAAGCGATTAAGATAAATCTTGTTGATTGGCTTAGCAATTAGACCAGAAAATTTCCTGAGCTGCAGTCTGATGTGGGAAGCCTAGATATATGTGCTTTTTATGCATTAACTTTCTAATGTAAGTTGTGGTAGAATTAAGTTCAGTTTACAAGACTGCAACCCACATTAACATACAAGTTCCAGCAAAAACCTTGGGCTGGTTTTGCCTCAGAACATGACAGGGTCAGGTGCATTTTGTTGCCTTGTGTACCACCTATTGCATGCAAAGTCTCATGTTACATGTTAAAGGTACTGTACAGATATGACATAAAAGAGCTACTTTAAAAGAACTCTTTCTCTTTGGCCTTTGTGGACCTAAAGTTTCAACTTATATTTTTTTCAGCAGAAAAGATATGATGACAAAATCACAAAATGAGAACCCACGCAGAGAACTAAAACGAAACAGAAGCTGTAAGTCAAAATGTAATTATGAACGGAAAACTGTTTGAACAGAAAACTGATATTATGATATATTATGACTCTAAAACACATCATTAGTCAAAATATTGAAACAGGGATACTTTCAGAATTGACAGGTAATAACAGGAGAGAGCACGGCAGTGAATTTAAAGATGTATTTCATACAACAATCTGTCTCTAGCCTGTATGCAGAAGCCAGACAAAGCGTCTGCCTTAGTTTCCACATCTAAGGCATTCTTTAGGCTATTGCTTTCCAAAGTGTTCTTTAATGTATAAAATGTATTAGGATTTACAATATATTACCACCAAATCAAGCGAGTGTATGTGTTATACCTCTTCATTCACTTTATTTGCCTGTGCAGAAATTATGCTCCACAAATACTTTGGCTTTAATGCCTCAAAATGTGAGCTGTAAATTAATCATTGATCTCAATCTTGTTGATAACAGATGTTCGAAAATGGCGCTCATGTTTTTTAAGAATGTCCTTTAACCATTCTCCGACACTTCCCTGGGCCTTTGGTCCTTTTGTGTCCTTTCTTGCATTCCGTTTTTCTTTCCTTTCATCTCCTCAGTATTTTTCAACGTGGTATAAAAATTATCCCAATCAACGCGTGCATGCATGCCAGGAGGTGGGGGTGTGGGAGAGGAAAAGAGTGTTACAGAAAATAAGAACAGAGAAAAGAGTGTTAAAGCAGAAAAAGAGTGAGACTGGATGATAGTTTGATGAGAGTTTGGCCAGTTGACCATTTGAGGGACGTGACGCTAAGGTGCAGGACCTTGGAGGGCCATCGGTCATGTGAGCGAGACACCTGATCCTAGCCCTGTCCTGAGCCCTGCCCAGGTCACCGAGCATGACCTGAGCAAGCCACCACCCCTCCGCAGTATCAGCAGCAACAGCAGTATTAGCAGCAGTAGCAGCAGCAGTAGCAGCAGCAGCAGTAGCAGCAGTAGCAGCAGCAGCAGTAGCAAGAGCGTCATCCTTCCTACACCGGTCATCATCCCTTGCTGCAGCTCTTGCTATAACTAGGCTTGTGCCTGCTGCTGTTGCTGCTGTCTACTACTGCTGTTTCCTATATTGTGCCAGGCAGCCCTAGCTCTTTGCAAGCAGAAGGCATAAAAGTCACCAAACTACCAAGACCCAGTCTGGCTCCATCACCTTGTGTGCCTACATGGTCGCCTTAAGTAGAGAAAGGACTGAGGATGTCATTAGAGTTCTCATGATGACCAGTGCTCCATCACATTGCTCCGTCACATCATGCCTGCTCAGGCCATTTCCACAAAACCTAGGTCATTTACAGCCAAGGTCCAGAGCCCATGGCTTCTCCTCAGCTCTCATCTGCAGGCCAATACTACAGCAAACAAAGCCCCTATCTTTCCCCCACACAGAACTATCTTTGCCCTATCATGTTGGATGGCTTCCTTATGTCACTCAAAGGTGTGTAATCAATCACCTCAAGAGAGTCGCTAACAACCTGGCTAGATGTTAAAAAAGCAGAGCTAACCATGTCGACAATAGACCTCCCTCTCAGCAAAATTGGACTGAAGGCTTAAGTAATACATTGTTAACAGGGCTAATAGTAAACACTAACATTCACGCCCAGGTTTGCTACTACCTGTCCGTACTCGTGAGCCTCTCATGACTAGTCTCCCAAGAAAAAGTGGGAAGTTGGTTTTTATTTCAGAAGTTTTGTAAACTTTTCGTTGTATGCAGACATGCCCTCAAGTCTATTATAATACATAGAGTTAGATTGTGACCATAATGGTATTGGGCTGTAACCAGTGACTTTACAAGGTTAAAAAAGACCAATACCCCATGAGTCCCTAACATATCGTTGTAAAGTCATTGTGCAGGTCAAATACAATTGAGAAAACTATCTATCCATCTATCTATCTATCTATCTATCTATCTATCTATCTGTCCATCTATCTGTCTATCCATCTATCCATCTATCCATCTATCCATCTATCTACACTGTATCTATTTATCTATCCAACTGTCCTCTCATTTCCCATTGCTTTATTTGGCTGGCTGAAGCCAATAAATGACAAAAAGGGGAAACATCCAGGTATATCAAAGGTTTAATGATGTTCTGGCTGCAAAAAAGGAAACTGTCCATATGTAAATCTGACTCTTGCTATTTTGTGGGGAACAGGTAGGCTGCCTAATATATTGCACATCACAAGGATTGTTATATGGCTTCATAGGGAGGTGAGGCATGCATGCAAGACTGGAGATAGCTCCAAGGTGAAAATGACAGTGCACTGAGTATCACAGCTATGTACAGTACACCTGAGTAGCGCCATGTCTATCTGCAGGTGATTATCAATTCATGGTCATTTGATACCTTGTTATATGCTGAAGTTGTGCACCGAGTAGTTCTTTGTGTCAAATCCATATTGCTGCATTTTGTGCTGCATGTTTTGGTAAAATATTCAAAGAATAAAACTGTTCTTTCATGCAACGAATAATGGCATATAAACACATTTAACTGCAGTAAATCACTGCAATTAAGATCAAAGTGTATCTCAGGTTTTCTGCAGCAGATTTTACACCATTTAAAACCTGAGGTTGAAAAGAATATCACAAGGGACTTAGTTACAAACTTCAGGAAAGATATACACCAGGGACAATCTGATAAACTAGAAAGTCAGGCAAGCGGAATGAAAGATAGCAGAAAAAAAGGCAGAGTTCAGGCCTGGGAGACACACATGAACAGAATGATGACAAGGACATAAGTATTGCATGGGCACAGCAGCAATAAGTAGAGCCTTGCTAGACCTGAGCACATGTGAATTACAAACGGTCCTCATGGAGTTGTCCCACTGTGCTGTGCTGAATGTCATGTTTGTTAAGACAATCATACTACGGCCTATTCAATGTGTTGTCCATATGACCTGGTGCATTGCAGTCGTACCAACACTATTCCTAAATATACAGGACTTATAACAGGTTATATGTATGTTCATAGAGACTAGATAAATGTGTCAGATACAGACATATAAATGAGATATCTAAGCGTTTTTTTTCCCTCAGCAGCAGTAATTCCACAGTCTAGTGCTAATGAAAGCCTGCAACTGCTGAGCTAAGTTTGAGCGAAATTAAAACTGAAGAAGACATAGAGATTGCTGACTGTTTACTGATGTCATACAATTCCGTTTGCTCAGCGTGAGAAGCGCCTACTCAAGGATGAGAAGCCCTCTAGCTTTCTTTGTTTCTGATATTGACTATACCCATTGTAGTAAGCTCTTATACTAATGTCAAGCGATGCCTATAACTTATGCTAGTTGCTGTCCATTTGGGATTTATTAAACACAGTCTTCAAGTGAGTAAACATTCTACTCTTGTTCATGTCTTGCAATGACTGATGACTCCCCTGCATGCTTGGTAATGATATTCACACCATGATTGAACATTCCAGGGTAAATAGGACTCCCTGCAACCTCACAACATGATCGTTGAAGTTTGGGTTTGGGCTGAAGTGTCTGCTCCTCACAGGCAGATGCCTGGAGAATGTGCTTAAAGAGAATTTTTCTTACATGGCGATAATGCTTGACATGATTTTATGGTCTTCTTGGTCGTCTACTACAATTTGACGAATGTGTCCTCCGCTCCTTCACATCCCAGATACGTGCTCCCTGCTGCCTCTTTCCTGGTCCATCAAAATGCAACTGTTCAGCCTCGCGTTTTCTAATAAATCGAGACATCACGCCCAGGCTCTTTCATCTCATTCGGAGATGATGACAAGCTCAGGGTGGAGGCCAAAAATCACAAGGTCACATGCTGTGCAGAGACACCTTGAGTCTTGCCTACTCTCTGGGGAAACATACATTTCCTTTATGATATCAAACACTCGGCATATTCCACCTTAACACGTTTCCTGGGAGAAGAGATATTGCTGCGAGTTTTTCAGGCAAGCAGATGCGAGTCTTAAGATGAAGTCACTACATGAACTCAATATGAGGCAAATGGGACAGATACTCAATAAGGGATGGTTTATGATGATATCTGTTTTAACGTGCTTAAGAGAACCCACGGAAGCTTGGATAAGCATGTAGACGTATTTTTTCGTGCTGAGGCACAATTTAGATGACAGTATGTTGTTCTCTGCCCTCGGATGCCTAAAAAGCAGAATACTGCTGCTGCTGCTGCTACTGCGCTTTATACTACCAAGATTCACACACTGACACACAGCTGTTTCATGGTGATATGCACTGACATGCTTTATGGCATGTAGATCCGAGACAATTTATGCGCTTGATGGAGGATCCTACGTTTCCCTTTATGAAGTGTGATGAGGATTTATTCCATTTATGCCCTCTCCTATTACACTACATGTCCCTATTACTGGCGTTTGTAGCAATTCTGACATCATCTATGGCCTCAATTTTGCCTACACGTGCAGTGTACATATTAGGAGAGCAGTTTGTCACATTTCTCTAGCCTCTGACACTGAGACGTGTGTAGCAAACCAATGCCTCCTTTACTGTCTCATAAATAATATTTGCACTGCATAGTTCAGCCCGCTTTACGTTCCCCTAAATTACAAACATATCATCTCTGTCAAGGAACCTACTCAACACTGTAAATTTATGAGTCTGTCTTTACGTCCATTGGAAATTTCAAACAAGCAGTAACACTCCCTGTTATATTGAGATACAAAATTACATTTTGTAATAGAATCTACTTGATGGGTTTTATATGTTAATAATGCTATCCTTGATTAGATTTTTTATCCGGTATTGCTCATAAGGTGACACCCGAAGGTGTATTTGCCAAAAGTTAAAGGCTATCTCTAATAAGATTAAAACAGAAAACTAATATAATCTAATCTAAACATTGCAACTCTTTTGAAAACAAATACATCTCAAGTTGCGATTACACCATTATCCTTAGTATGAATGTGTATAGTTGTACACTTTCTCGATATATAATAGATTTCCCCTTCATCTGAACATTTTTCTCTGCTATTCTGATAGATGCTGGCGAGACAGTTTTTTTTTCCAGATACTATCAGCTGTATAACTGCCACTATATTTCCTTTGATCTGTGGGGACTTCACAAGTTTCACAGATATTTATGCACTATGATTACAGATAACTACTGTATGCTCAAATGGTTTTCCTGGAAGGTTTTTTACAGTTGACTGTATCATAAGGGGTTTTCCAGATTCATTAAAATGTTGACTTGGAACTTGGACTTATGATTATATGCCTACATGAATAATACCGATACAATATGTAGTAAACAGGTATGTTGTGATATGATAATATATATTCAGCCTTTCTCATTCTTTTGACGGCCTATTGCACATTTTCAGCACGTGCTTTCCATTAATACCACCTTCATTAAGGGCGAATTATTCTTATGACGTCCTTGCGAGGAAATCCCCCTCTTTATTCCATCCTTCTTTTTATGACGTGAAGTAGGATGAGGTCACTTGGGACTGTGTAGGTCACGGAGGGTTTATCCCCAAACTAGTCTAATCCCCCTGCCTTCTTCCCCTCCAAGAAAATAAGCTCTGGTATAGAATGAATGTCCTCGATTTCCTCTTCCTAAATATGCCTTGAAATATCTTGAAAATGTCTGAATGAATAAATACTTCTTGATGCGGCGCTCCCCATCCTGTCACACAATATTAAATAAACAATGCAACAAGCATGAACATCTTATTGATTAAGTAGTCCCAGAGGAATCCAATGTGTTGACTCGAGTCATTAATATTCACCGAGCAGATCTCCCCTTTTTTTCATCCTTGCCACCAAATTCATTAACAATTAACATGCAGAATGCAAGAATGATTTGATTTTGCATGGCATTCATGCTATTAAATTATCTACAAACATCAAACAGCACTTCGATACACATATAACTTCACCATACCATTGTGGAATATAGGGATAATGTGTGCTATATGATTTGCAGGCAGTTTATGCTGTATTCATATTTCAGAGTCCTACAGATAAGTCATTGTGACAAACAGTAGACCACTTGCTACTAAAAATAGAACAAGGAACTGTAACATACAGTGACGCAAGATTGCATAGTTAAGTACCATGGATCTCACCATTAAGATAGATTTGGACTGCATTTTATCATTCTTCATGGTAATCTTGAACAAATAAAAAGTTGGGCCCGTTTACAGTGGTCTTAACAGCAAGGTGGCCTTAATAGCAAAGTGGTCCTATTGCAGGGTTTTACTATGTAGGTAATTTTTTCCATGAGTTCCTGGACATAGCAGTGGTGAGTGGGTGGATTAGGGCTTTAGGTCCAGCATTTGCTGAACCTGATGGGCTAATTAGGACAGACAGGGACCATGGCAATGAGATGATGGATGAAACAGCCGTCCAACTTAGGCTCGACCGGGAATCGAACCCGGTACCCAGTGGTTGGAAGCCCAGCGCTCTACCACTGAGCTAGGCCCCATCCTAAAGTCATTTGCAAACTTAAAAAATTCACCAAAAAGTGATTGCTTATGGGAATAAGGTATTCTCTAATACAGTTTGAAGGCCCCTTCACACATAACCAGATCAGACACCGGAGCATCCCGGAATAAAATTTCTTTCAATCTGGGGCGGTCCGGGAGAAAAAGCTGGAAATGTCAACAAACGAAATATTTGGCGGTGTGTACACGATGGCAATACAGTGTCAACAAGGAGCAACACGGGCCTTACACGGATGAATACGGTTGCTACACAGATATGTACGGTTGAAACACGGCGGTGCCCGGTGCAACACAGAGCGGTCCCTGGTTTTTGCCGGAAGTAACACAATTGCCCAGAAGAGTGCGGTGTGAACCAGATTTTACACGGCGCCTTCGCGGATATAACCGGTCTTTACACGATCTTAATACGGAGTTAACCGGTTTTCACACGGATAGCTCTGAAATTTGTATTTAAACAGCCTGCGGCCCACTGTCCATCATTTCACTTTGGACTACCATACTGCAAAGGTGTTGCTGCTACTACAGAAGAATTGGATATGTCTTTATTATCACATCACGAGAGGGTGGAATTGGATGTAAAGTTCCTGGACATGCAAGTGCAGCTACTTACTGCTGCAAAGGATATACAAGAAGAACAGAAACTGCAAGAAGATGCAGACAGGGCCACAAGAACCAGTGATGAAGATGAGGTACAAAATGCTGGTGCTGCATGAAGAAGAAGAAGGCGAATGTGGGTGCGACCTTGGCTTCTAAGAAACCTGTTTATGGGCAGTATGAAAAACTGATGGCTGAATTGACTGCAGAAGATTCGGGTGGCTTCAAGAATTTCATGAAGTTCTTGCCAGAGTGGGACCTAGGATTACAAAGCAGGATACCTTTTGGAGGAAGGCCCTTGAACCTGGATTGAAACTGGCTATCACCTTGCGCTACCTGGGTACGGGCAACAGCTACATGTCTCTTCAGTATGGATTTAGGGTAGCCTTCAATACCATTTCTATCCTTGTCATTGAAGTCTGCCAGGCCATCATAGACGAGTACTCAGCAGAAGTGATGCATTGTCCTGTAACCCCAGAAGCCTGGAAAGAAGTTGCCAATGGATTCTACAACAGATGGAACTTCCCCCACTGTGTCGGCGCCATTGATGGGAAGCACGTTGCCATCAGATGTCCAAGGAAGTCTGAATCCCTTTTCTACAACAACAAGGGATTTAGTCAGTAGTATATCCACCTCCACCTCCACTACCTGCAAGGGTGGATTCATCAGAGTCCTGCTGATGATGACGAGGCTCCTGATGACGTCTGGACGTCTTCTTGCTTGGAGGAGAGGCCCCCTTCTTGGTCCTGCTGCTGCCCTTGTAAGGCCCACCCTTGGACCTGCTGGTATCTGAGTCCCTGGCATCATCTGATGTATCCACAATGACCTCAGCATCAGTAGTGTCATCATCGTCACTTGTACCTCTGTTGCTGGTGGACCCGCTTTTAGCCGATAAGCTGTGGGAAAGCTGACCACCTTTCTTCCTTTTCCCAACATCAACCCTCTTCATGTGCCTTTCCAGATAGCCAAAAATCTCCATGATCCAGTTGTCCCGGTCTGTGAGGATTCAGGCCGCCCTACCAGAAGGCTTCTTTGTTGGATCAGTCAGCTTCCCCACTGATGTCCGCATGGAGTCAATCAACGTCTCCAGCTGCTGGGCTGTACAAAACAGCTCCTTCGCCTTCTGGTCTATTATTCTGGATTTTATGTCAATCCGCTTGTACTCTGCAAGAAGTCGGTTGTACAGCATCTCCTGTGCACGGTACCAGTCAGCAACATCTTGTTCCTGCTCTTCTGTCAGGGTTCAGGGGTTCCTTCTTGTGCCTCTTTGCTTTTGGTGCAGGTGGCGGTAGAGCTGCCATCAGCAGGTACTTCAGCAGCAGGTACGTGTGGCCCAGGTAAATCCGGCATGACTTGCAGAGTTTGTGGTCTTGAAACCGTAGAGGTAGTACTGGCTGAATCATCTTCAACAGCAGGTGTAGGTGTAGGTTCCTCTTGCACAACAGTCTTCTTAGAACCCCTCCCTTTTCCTCTCCTAGGTGGCATGGTGGTTATTCAAAGCAACGGCAGTAGTAGCAAGGCTTTGGCAGAGTTCAGCAATCCAGAAGGTAATATCTAGAAGAAGTGGACGATAATATAATTACGATGATCAATGATGATGAACGACGTGACACGGAATGATGATGCCTCTCCCAACACGGCGGTTCTATTTATACTCAGTCATCCATACTCACTCCAAGTCAGTCTATCTGACACCGTGTTGTCACCTTGTACATAACGGGGTTCACCGGGTCATTCAAATGACATGTAACCCGCTCTCCTTGTTCACTCCGTGTTGACTCCGTGTTGCCCTGTATTCACTCGTGTGGAACCGTGTTGGTCCTCGTACTCTCCGGCGTGAATGGCGGGAAATTTTCATGCCCGGTTGACGCTGAACTCAGCTGGAGATAACACGGTATTCCGGAGTCAATACGGAGATTCCTGGAGATCGGCGGAGTCTACTGGGAGTCCACACGGATTAACATGGATTAAATTAATCCGGTACCTACGGCATGAAAAATTTAACCTGTTTAATTTTTTCCCCGGAGTCCCACGGTGGTCCCGGATCACCCCGGACAATGCCGGACAATCCCTTAAATAAACACGAGGTCTACACAGCATTACCCGAAGTATGCCGGAGTTATCCTCCGGGACGCTCCAGTGTCTGATCCAGCCATGTGTGAAGGGGGCTTGAAGCCATGACAACAACTTAAATCATGACATATTTGGTAGGGACCTGTGTTACATCCTCGGGAAAACACAAATCAGACCTCATCATTAAGACTAGTGTTTTTGTCACTGTAGCCCCAAGTTTTAACTACTGAGGTATCATAGCCTTTAAATAATTGATGTATGTTTACATGTACAGTTGATAATACATTTATGATATAATTTACTGTCAAATGTAGATTAGTTGCTGCACTGCAGGTGCATTAAAAAAAAAAGTAATTTGTCAGCTGAAAATTGTCATTTAATCTTTGCAGAATTGGCACTCATTAATGATAACTACAAAGAACGCTGGTGTATTTCAATGATGTCACTCAGTACAAGGGAGTGTCAAAGTACTGTTCTCAGTTAAAAGGGGTGAAAGTACTAAAATGTATCTGCAATAGGTTTTTTTTTCAGTACATTATCAGCATGAATTATCAAAAAGTCAAAAAAGTTTTCCTGAAAGTATACATTATTTGATTTCAGAGACAGCTGCTATGTATCCAACTTCATAAAACGTGATCAAAAAATCTGAGTCAGCACTATTTAGTATGCTAATCAGGTTTAAAAAAACCATTGCTATCATAACACTTCAGTGGGATGATGGAGTCTCATTTTTTTGTCACAAGATTATGCAAACTGGTCCATCAATATTGCAGTGAGTCAAATGCATCAAAAATAGCAGGTAAATGTGTGCATTGGTGTCCGTCACAACATATATTGATTATGTACAATGAAAACCTAGTAGCTGTTGCGTTTGAGTGTGGCTAAGCTGCTACTACAGTGCATTAATATGTATTATTAATATGGTCCATTGAGTGAGTAGTGGGTATAGTAAATGGTAAGTATAGCTAATGATAGTACTTAATGGGTATGAACTAAGGTTATGGCTTTATTTCTTCAGTACAAGCCAGGTCCCAATAGAGGCTGGGGTTATCGTGCCGACACCCGCAGCCGAAGGTGCCGACTACGAACCTACATTGAGCCAATGGTATGCTGTAATGGAAAATGATTTAAAAATGATAATGTTTAAACTCCTGGAAAGGCTTCCCAACGGAGTAATGGAAACCCCTCTCTCCGAAGAAAAAACTGGCTTTGTAGCGGAGAAATATGTTTGCAGCAAGTTAGCAACAGTACCAGCAGTACATTGTACTTGATGATGGGCACTGGGAATCATCCTCAGTGCTACTTGTAATGCTTCATCATTAGGCAGCATGTACGGCTCAGGTTTTATATTGGATACGACACGGGCACATCAATATATCTCAATGACTTATGGATGGAGATGGGATGAGTGGGATGCGGAATCCATGTCGCATGCAGGATTTACGAGGTCTCAGCGGCGACTTCTTAAGGATCGGGCTACGTGCCGCCCCTCAACAGCCTTTAACCGCCCGCCCTAAGATGGCAAATGCACGGCCTGGGCGGACAGTTTGGTGGACGGTTTGTTTCGTGGACGGTTTGTCGCTCCCCTGTCGTGCTCATGCCTTTTGCTGATGCCACGACATTCGGCCTGCGACACTCAGCCTTTGGTGGCCATGTTGAGCCTGCAAGGGGCCACGGCAGCGGCGAACGACTTGTCAGAAGGTCACTTTGAAGAATAGGCCGTCATTGCATGTAGCGGCCATTATGAATAACTCGGTGGGCCTAACAAGCGGAAAGATGCCGCCATTTCCGATGCGGCCATGGGAGTTACAGGCGATCCGTCATGTTTGTTATGGCAAGCACAACACCCAACCAAATTCTTGTCTGCCGACAAAAGCTGGCTCCTGCACATCCTGTGTGTTTATGAGAGACTGCGGAATTATATGAGCAACGTTGAAGCAAAGGGACCCTTCCTGTTAGCCACAGTAACATGGCAGAATGATCAAAGATAAAAGGGCCTTGCACCGCCCACATCCGCATGTGGAACACCGAGGTCACCCCAGTGCTCAGTTTACCTGAGGAATAGGATGACAGCGGAACGATCGGCCCGACTGAGAATAGCACACTGTCATGTATAGTGTATCAGCAGCTCAAACAGCCATAAAGGACAGGTCCTGGGGGCAGTGGCCGCTGTAACGAGGCTTATTACGCATGATTAACGGCCATTCTAGGTGCTTAGGTCACATAGTCTTCATGCTGAGGCCTTTCAGTAGATCACTGTAGATCACTGGGGATCGCAAAGACCTCTGACATAATGAAACAGCTGCGTCACAAGTTTTTTTTCCACTGTTTCAATTTAATTTTTTCGTCTTATTTCCACTGCAGATATCCGGCAGTAAATCCCCGGGCTTCCTAGTTCCCAATCTGCTGATTAAATTATCGAGAGGTGATGTTAATTGCCCCTGAAATTACAGGACAAATTCTAATGTGACGACATGTATCACTTTGCTCAGTCTAATTTGTCACAATAATAAACATGATAGCTGATCTGGTAGCAGCATGTTTTCCCCTCATGACTGCCAATTACTCAAAATAAGGTGTCCTTTCTGCACTAGTACAAAAAAAACCCAGGACTTGAGTCCCAGGCCAGAAAATTTCGATAACAGCAGCCAGCTAAGCTTTATTACGCAGTTAATTAAGAGTCAGGATTTCAATTTTCATGCAAATGATTAGAGCTCACTTTTATTTAATCTCCTGCAAAGTTTGATGTGTCTTTAACCTCAAATAAGATGATCGATTGATAATGTAATTTGCCAAATATAGACCGCTGCAGAGAAAATCCTGACTCAATATTAGATGGCATGTGAGAGCAATAGCTAGAGAAAGACATTTTCCTGTTTATAACCTTGCCGTTTAATTACTTTTCACACTCTTTCTGAGACTTCTCAGATATTTTGACTCGGCAATTAACAATAATGATATGAGATGATCAGAATCATAGTCATTAGCAATGAGTTAATGTTCTCATTTTTGTCCTATCTGGAATTGTTGCTTCAAATATACAACTGATAGCAAAAGCAATAAATAGAGCATGCACTGCGATACTTGAGGCTTAATTGCTCCGAAGGATTTGTCGACAGGAATTGCAGTGTTTAATTAGACAAACAGGCCAATTTTTCCAGCCTTTCTGCCTTCATGCTAATGTTTGCTAATCGACGCTCAGGACTAAGTGTGAAAATGTTGGCTTTGTGAGGCCGCAGTAGCGCCAGATATCCTATTTTCTAATCAATGCCACCTACAAATCATGAACCTGTCTGCAGGCAGATGACGTAAGAAGGGGGTAAAAATATAGCCAGGAAAAATCCCTGTGCAGCTTTTGTCCATATACTTGTGGCTTGCCAATAGTAAGAGCTACCTCGTGCATTTGGTGGCGGCTACACAGTGTGGCTGTACCCAAGGTGTGTGTTACTGCCTTATTGGAAAGACATCAAGCTCTTGGCAAAATCCTGGCGGCAATTTGGGCTGGATCTGTGTCGTCCCCCTGCACACGATGACCTACGACATGCCATCAATTTTTCACCAAATGTTTTGGCAAATTAGGCTAAATCTATCTTTGCAAAGTAGCAGCAATCGGGGGAGCGTCACTGGGCAAGGGAAACAGGCAATAGCAAGGGACCTCCCCCTCGTTGAATAATGTAGGCCACTAATAGAGAAGGGGTGACGCAGGGTTGAACAATGGGGCCCAATAATGAGCCTGTAACCCCAGCGTCCGCACCAGACACTCCGGGGTTAAATCAACTAGAGGATACAGTGGAGGAGCCTCCCGGCGGGGGGTAGCCTACCTGAGGGGCCTCCCAACTAACCCCCTTGCTTTATGCCCCCCGATAAATCGCCGGGGACCTTTCCTCTTACACAATATGGCGTTGATGGTGACATGAAACGCGAGGCTTTTAATGCATGCAATATTTATAGGCGTCGCAATTGCGATATAACGCATGATTAGAAAGACTAATATCAATGTCCCTCTTTGTTTGTTTAGGTGGGACCAGGCAGCAGGGCCCAAATGAAAAGGAGTGTAAGCCGTATTTAAGATATGGTAATTACCACCTCACTGACTAAAGACGAGGCGAACAGCAGGGATGACAAATGTGCCTATGGCGTGGTTCCCATGCAAAGAAACCTGAGCTCGCAAACCCCTTGTACAAAAAAAAAGCAGAAGAAAAAATATATGCAGGAGACTCAAGCCGCCAAAGCCAAGCATTTTGAATAGACCGATTGTATGATTGGCCAAATCTAGGTGGGAGGGTGGGACATAATACAGACACTGTGCAGTCGACACTTTGCGAAAAGAGAAAAACAACTTTCACCTTAGGTGCAATGGTGTTGGATTACTGAGGCACAAATGAAAGGCTGAAATTTCAGCAATTCTGAGAGGAACCTTCATCAGAAAAAGGGCGACAAGAGCCGAAGTTCGAAGATGTTGGCGCCAATGCTATGAATATTCACGGATCAAGCCTTAAATGAAAAAAGGTCTTTTTTGTCAGAGTGTGTATGCTTTGAGAGACGAAGTGCTGCTCTTAACATATTGCTCATGACAGGTGCAGCTATTTGCAGAGAGAACTTCCAATCAGGCCAAAAGTCCCGTCACAAATCTCCAGCTGCTTGATGCCATAATATTCTCCTTATAGGAGTCATCGTTGCTAGGAAATTAATTCTGTCTTTTATAAATCACTGATGTAACACCGTCGGGCAGATGCGATTCTGAGCTCGCAATCGATCGCGAGATAAACTAACGGGAGAGAGTGAGAAACTTGTCGACTGTCAGTCCCCTGCCCTCTTAAGATAAACGACCTTTCATAGCCTGGCTCCAAGGACCTTGCATCGACCAAGCGCCGGCTAGCACGCCTGCATATTTTCCCAGGTGGTTTTGCCTCCACGTGGACCTGATGGCTAGTTAACACCCAAGACAGCAGAGTGATAAGTATTTGTTGGCAAATAAGGCACACAACACTGCAATTAGCGATATTCATTATATCTTTATCCCATCACAAGCTACATTATGGAGTGACCATTATCAGGCCATTTGTCTCATCGGTTGTTTGCTCAACCTAATGTGATATAAACTGCTAAATAATGTAACAGCCAACAGGCTATGCCTGTATGTTGATGTAATATGGATTTATTGGCAATATACTTAGTATCAGGGGAACTTGTATTGTTCATGGTGGATCAGAGCAGGAAAATCAGGTACACCGTGCTCTTGACTTGACAACTGCTTTCAAGATCTTCAGTGATGAAAATTACAAGATTGATCAAAGAAAGCCATGCTGTAACATGGCTATCAAATTTTATGATATGCACTGCTGAATGGCATCGAGCGTTTTTGCAATAATTATTGTTAATAACAAATCATATATCAAAAGGCAAATTCGTAAGAAATGTCGTTAAATAATCTATGCATTGTATAAATATAAAAAAAGTAGGAAATGGAAACACGGAAACGCCTTTTTATGTTGGCAATTGATATTTTCCTGAGGGTATGAAAAAGCTGATTATATGCAGTATAATGTATGTAAAATCGACATACCTTTGGTATGTGTTTTACTTTAAATCAACGTTCTTATATGGGCCCGTATTCGTGCTTTCAAATTTGTCAAGCAAGGCTGATTTCTCTACAATTTCAAAGGGTTCGCCTCAAAGCATTTGAACGCTACATTAGGAGCATTTCTTAAATTCTCAAGTATTGCTTGTTTCATTGAAATGCCTGGGTTTTGTTTCTTTTACAGATATTTTCAGCCCACGTTTGTGAAAACCAGGCCTCTTTATAGTATTTTTGCCAAACCTGATTTGTTTTTAGATTATGAATTTATCGCTGAAGTGCTGGTTAGCGATTCAATTGCCAGCATCAACACACGAGAACACCGGTGATCAACAGTGGAAAACAGCTTTTGTGTTGTTGGTCTGTAGTACTCTCAACAATGTGTAGCACTGTGTGTACAAACTTGTTGGTCAAGGGGCAGTTTTTGCCAAGCAGTGTCAGCCACCCTACTAATTCTGGTCATATCGTGGCAATACTTTATGTCGAATCAAAGCAGTTTTACGAGATTAACGTTTTTCTGAGCCGCTGTGTATACAGGGTGACCCCCTGAAGGCTCAATATCAATCATGTCCCAGCCACTTCTTGGACTAGCCTGTCCGCGGGGTCATTATTCAGGGACTGGAGCACCAGGTCACAGCCCCTTGCCCTTCGAACAACAGGTCGATAATGGGGAAGCGAATAGATTTCAAGGTGACACTTGATGTTTGAGCAATGCTGACGATGAAATTGCAAAGGCAAGAGGTCCACATTTGCAGCCAATATTGTTGACAACTGCCATTGAACTTCATTTCCCTCATTGCACACAGGCCACAATGCTTTTGCCTGGCAATTTTCTGTCTGCAGAAAACCACCAAATTTGATTGATGAGGAGAATAAATCTTTTATTTCATCTGTTTAATTTAATTCGCTCTGATTGAATTTGAAGGATGTATGTGGAGCAGCGGCAGGCAAACTTCATGATAAGGACAGCATGTCTTGTGCTCAGCACTTTTTCATGTCTTGGACCTTTTGTCTGTCTTCTCTGGCAGTTGACATATTAATGAATGCTCTTCTATGATCCACTATTCATGGCCTGTCCAGAGTCAGTGGGTCAGCTCTTTATCTGCAAGTTTCAAGCTGTGCTTCATGTAGCATGTAGAGGCCATACATATTGATGGGCAGTGCACAGGTCTTTGAAGAAAAGGTGATCGTCCATATGCATCATGCAAGGACACATTTTAAGTCCTATAAAGGTCAGTGCTGAGCCTGTCCTCAGCTATATTGCAGAGTGTGGAGGTGGGGAGGCTGTCAGGAGCACTACATAAAAGTTGCACATTGATTCTTACGAGGAAGCAGCATCACACGAAATGGTCCCAGGGGAAATACCAAAGTGAGCTTTGAAGCATGTCTGGGCATAATGAATAAAGGCAAATAATTAACGCTAACTACAATGGCGACAAGCCACTAGAAAGGCCATATTCGGTGGACTTATGTTTTAGCAACACCTGCCACTGAAAAATGGCTGAATCACACAAAACCGACAGTAGTGTCTGAATTCAACGAACACCAAAAGGGAGAAGGCTCACAGCAATTTGCTCCCATCAGCTTGCTTGAGTAAAGGACTGCCGTGAAACACAAGACGTATCTTCACAATACTGCCATTAATTTTTGATCACACGTTAATACACGTTCGCCTCCGGGGAGGGGGATAGCTGCTTCATTAGGCAGACGAGGGCAGATAAGGGTCGCCTCTGCGAGTGATGTGCACCGTTATTCAAAGAACACGGGAAAATGTGAAACGTTTCGCACGACAGCGTGTCTCTGAGAGGGTGAAAAGCGAGAAAAGGGGGGTAAAACACAGCGTCCAAATTATGTGCTGGCAAGCAACGTTCATAATTCTTATGGTAATTTCCTAGCGGAAATAACACATTTAATGTTCAGTTTGCACAGCCATGCGCAAGAAGCTTGACGTCCCCGTTAATTGTAATGCGGTTGGTGGCCGATTTTTCAAAATAAATTCACCCAAGACTAGCAAGAAAGAGAGATAAAAAGTCTGGTGGGCCGCACTGCCTCAGCGAGGTGCCATGCCTCATTCCAGATAAGAGCAGAGCAACAAACCACGATCCAAGCTACTAATTATCCCCACTTACCATTTCAAAGCAGATGATTAAGAAATCGGCAGAGATTTTTGTTTGTCTGACACCTGAATTAAGATTATGAGCTTTCCTACTTTTCTTTTTGCATGACCAACACAAGAGAAAATTCGTACGATCACAAGATGCACCTTGCTGGACCACTGGCCTGTGAAACATTAATGAGGCCAGCAGAGCACACATATCTGAGCGATATTAGGCGAAAAGGACCTACCTGCAACTCGACGGTACGTTCCGTTGCCATGGCTACCAGTGGACAAGAGGCAGGCGGTCAGCAAAACGGCATAGGCGATCATTGTGCCCGTGTTCATCCTGGAAGAAAAAGAGACGGTGTTATGACTTAATCTGGAAAAAACGACTCTGTTATTCCAACTTTTATCATAACAAGCGTAACAAATGAGGACTACTCAACCAAGAAAACACAATATGTGTAACACCGTACAGTTCTCAGAAAAAAAAACTAAGATTTTTCTCTAATTAAATGGAACCTCACACTCTTTCAGCAATACAGAATCATTTTCAGGAACAGAATTAGGTGAAGTGCTCTTTGCTTTCTTTTTTAGTCTTATTAAAGAAACGATATTCTCCAACATAAAAAAGCACACCACTTCATATTCACTAGCTACAGACTGAAAGTTTAGATAACCTGACATGAATTGCAATTACGAAACAAGTCTAAACAAGACTTCAATTTTCTAACTGACATGTGGTAGTGAACATAACATCAGCATCATGGAAAGAGTTGATTGCCTGTAGGACAGTATATTAGAGCTTCATGGAAGAGCAACGTTATGCAAATAAAAGTTATTGCTTTTCCAAATGATGCTGCATCGGTGCTTTTCAGCCTGATGGCTCCGAGCAATGTCATGCTTCAAGGAGATAGTTTGCCAATGTGCGAGTCTAGCACGATGTCAGGAGTCATTAGCGAGGCCAAGAGTTTCGGCTGTGACCCTGAATTCTACACTTGGGGCACATGCGATGGTCGCATAACACATCTTGACTACCGCAGGGAGGGTTGTTTTCCCCTGCCCTTTTGGAAATTGGCTGTACTGCTACTACTGCTGCTGTTGTTGCTGCTGTCGGACCCCAAAATGCCTGTGAAATATAGTTAGATTCGGATCACAGGGAATCATTTAGAGTTGTGGGGGTCCTAGATGGGACCACTTTAGATATGTGTGTTAAATGTGAACTGAATGGAGTTTGTCTGTGGGGCAAAACAGATTCGTCAGAGGGGCTTATCTACCGCAGCTGGCTGCTCCTGGGGGAGCAGTATCATGGTTCAGTACTGCCCTTTGGCTAATTTATTTTTCGCCTGGTTGACCTTTTTTTTTTCAGAGAGGAGCGAGAGAGTATTTCAGCGCCATATTCATAGGCTCACCTCGTCCTTCAACAATGAACATCTGAGCAGGGGCGCAGGTCGTGGTCCGACATGCGTGGCAGGACATGTCCCCCGCTGGTCAGGGCACGTTAATTCTGATGTACAGCATACAGCAGTATTTATGGCGTTCACATGTCCACGTGTGTCAGTCTAAAGAAGCAATGACCACACAACAAAGGGAGGCTTTGCAGCCACAAAACAAAGCCAGGACGATGTATTCATGGAGGGGAAGGATCCGATATTGGCGTGACCGGATCGATACAAGGTCCGTCCTGAGACGTTAGCCAGCCAGCCCCCATTGTCTTTGTCAGTAACGGTGCTATAACGACTATGGCTGCCTGTTTCCAGCCGAATTACAGACGAGGCGACTTGATACAAAGCTTGGAGGCAGGCAAACACGTCGCAATCCTAAGGTTTGATGCCTTCTTTCATAGGGTTGTCTGGGTGAGAAAACAAGTTGCAGACAAGTCTCCCGGTTCGGCAAATAGCTTGGATTGAAAGGCAAGCAGAACCTTTTGACAATATCTCATCAGATAACTGCACCGCTTATCAGTATGCAAAACACACGAGGTGCTCCTTTAGTTCAAACCTTGTCATTATGGCGGAGATTTGCGCTAATGTGAATATCCATAATCTCCCCTTCGCAGGCAGATTTAGCACAGTTACGCAAGGTGTTAAGGTGTGAAATTCAATTTAGGCAAAAAGCTGAAGAATGATGCTGGGACCAACATCTAATTAGTCGTGGGAGGTGTGTGACAGTGACGGGCCTGGGTCACCACAAAAAAGAACAGAGGTGGGCCTGGTTCCAAAGCACCGTGCACATTAGCCGAGGAAGACCATAGGTAAATGACTGTCGTGTCAATAAATCGATTAATTATGCCACGTAAACACGAATAATCACCGTGCCTATTGACAAAGGCATTCTGCCCGGAGCAAACTGCAAATAACAGGGACAGCACTAACAAAAAGACAGTCTCCCGCTGCTCAGTCAAGCGCATTCGACATTAACTGCAGAATGCCATTGTTGGGTACAGTTTCATAGTACTCTGATTCCTGAATTATTGAAAGGCTGACTTACAATTTGAGTTTAGTTCAATCACTGTGGTGAACTATGCGTGGCTTGGCATCCATTGTTAGTGCACTGAGAGACGATTATACAATTGTTGACACTTGCTTTATGCATATCCGCAATATAATGTATATCCAGTCTATTGTGTGTACATGGAAACATATAATCTATACTGGCTGTTGCTGTATGCCTCTCTTCCTCTCAGTGTTCATGCCAGATGACGACTTTCATTGATAGCGGAACTGCATGTACATGAACACATTTATATCACAGCTCATGCTTTATTAAAGACAAATTCCCCGCTCTATAATGTGCATGTCATTCTCAGCACAAAGCAGAGTCTATACTGAACTGCCAAGTACTGTTATACAAAACAGAATCACTGGACGCAACATTTATGCAATCTATATAAATTTGTCATTCTGCTTTGTCTGACACTTCACCACAAGAGCCTTCAAATAAAATATTCATAAAGAGTCAACAATAGAACAGTTGGACATGGTAACATGAACACACTTGTGTCAGGATAACACTGACATAGGTACCCTTGTACAGATAAGCCTTTTTGTAGACTTGATACTTGCATGTACTTGTTTGGTTGGTTTTTTTGCATGTACATTGTTTGGCCATCAAACAAACTGCATTAGTTCGCAGCCTTGCTAAAAGACAACCTCACTACAGTATTATCACGTCTGCTTCATCATACACTGACATAAAGATGACTGGTTTTTTGGATTTAACTCTTGTTTTTTTTCTTACTTTTTTTGCGATCACTGGGCAACTAAGTTAAACCTTTAGCCCAACAATAACCTGTTCCTTCAACTTTGTTACCAAGTTTAGGATTAGAACAGAAAATCTCTTTAAGGCAAGAAATTGCTGATCATGTGGCTTGATAAGAGGAGAGAGGGCAGGACACGCCATGTTACGCATTTACTCATGGGTGGGGCCTTTCACTTGCCTAATCAGACACCGAGTACGAGGCACCACCAGGCCCACGTCACATGCGAAAGAAATCTAGCTAAGATCTTGGTATTATAGGTTATGAAGAGTTCCTAGGCTGAGATTTGAACCAGGGACCTTCGGCATAGCTGGTCAACAAGTTAAAGCACTAGTGTTTTAGCTATTAGGCCACTTAACCGCTACAAAAACCACTTCACTATAGCTTTAATTGGGAGGTTTCATTTAACATGTAATCCAGCCTGGAACCTAAATGATGGCCGCAGTTCGAAGGACGATAATAAAGCAAGCAGTTAACCATTACAGCAAGTGTATGTTGTTTTAAAAAAACGTTTAACAATGAGAAATTATAATTGAAATGAATGGGCGGTTATTAGTAAGCAAGAAAGAAATTAGTTGTCAGGATTGAGGATTTATATTAATTCCTCCAGGGATTTCGTATTAAGAATTGCCTAGCTTCTTAGATTCGCACGAGCAAAAAAGGAGTGAGATATTAAATATTGAAGCTTCAATCATAATTGAAGATTTACCGAATCAAATTTGTCTGTCAGAGCTCGTTGCTGGAGTTAAGGTGCTGTTCTAACATGGCTACTGTGGAGTATCACCACAACTGCGACTGCTGTTATCACTCCGGTTGGTTTGTTTTCCACAAAATGGTCATAAATAACAATCTAGTATTATAGACTTGCCTGAAGCGGTCACTCAAATTGCTCTCCACAAATGCCAGTGCATTGTAGTTTCAGCACGCAACTTTCAGATGAAATCTGACAAAACAATACAGAATGAAACCTCGCAATTACGAACACACCTGGATCTCCCTGTCGTAATAACGAGGTGGGCGGAGAATGGTGTGTAGCTGTTACTGCTGTCCTTATCACTGACAGGTGACGCAGCAATTAAAGTTATCATTAAAACAATTATCTAAATATATATTTCTATGCAGACACAGTAATTAGGTCTAGATACCATAGATAGGGTGGTGACCAAATTAAAAGTTGTTAAAAGTGCAGTTGTAGAAGTGATCAAACAACAATCCAACATGTGAACCATAAAACTCGAATTGTTTTTCGTCATTTCCTCTACCGGTGCTGGTGGTCTAATGCAAAATTCACATGAAATCCTGTAAAATCAATGAGGTAATAAAGAAGCCATTGTGCGATTTTTTTTTCAGAAGAATCGGAACTCATTTTAAACAGAGGAATGCCGAAAGGTTTGAAATGTACCAAAATGAGAAGAAAATGAGCAACCATGCAATCAGCAAATACCCAGCACATAATTAAACAAAGACATAACATTCATCCATAAGCTGACATAATAATCAAATACTACAATGTCATGAAGTTACACAACTGAGCTACTCTGTTTTATCGCTTTTGGAGCAGCATTTCAATCAAGTAACAAAATAATGGACTCCTGAAATGTAGGTTTCTGACTGCTAACTTTGTGACAACAGTCTGGTACACAGAATATATATGAATCAGGATTGAAACAGTGAAGCCCTCGAATGCCAATTCTTGCCGGTAGATTTGTGACATGAGAGAGAATGAGTTGGAATCCACACCATGTTACACATTTACCTATCTACCCTATGGGCGGGGTCTTTTACTTGCCTCAGCATAGACACTGGACCACCCAGCTCTAATAGATAGATAGATAGATGGATAGATAGATAGGTAGATAGATAGATAGCAACTCCTCCTTTTAGTAGGCAAAATTAAAAGGTCGGCGATTGTGCAGCTTGACTGTGTCGTTCAGAGAACAAACGGAACCCTGCAACCCCAGGGCTGTCAGGGGGTGGCTAGGGCAGACTATGGCTGCTGCAGAATCAACATCTAAGAGGTTTTACACCCAGGAAAAGATCTATTGAGCCCGCAATAATATTCTATCTGCTCCTGAAGTGTGGCCAAATATTCGGTTACGTGTAAGAAGTATTCTGTCACATCCACAGCCCGACGCCAAGGCAGTTTCTTTTACTATATCTATAAGAAGTCAAGAGAAAAAGCCTGTTACACGCCATATCAAGAGGAAACGTAGCGTATATTATCCTATTGATATTACAATAAACGATGTGCTAACATGCTGCTGCTGCTGCACCAGAACAAAAGGATGCTACGGCCTAGCGTTATGGAATCACTGACAAGTGATGGAACTGGAATACCTTTTTAAAGGCAAAAAGACCTCATGGGATCAGAGAAGATCAATGTTCCGCCCATGCCAATGGGTGCAGTATTTGACTAATTATTGCTTCAAGTTCACTGATACCAAAGGGAATGTTCACTATCTGTTGCTGCTCTCAGCGGGTGTATTTAATTACATGATCCTCAGTCGCAGAGGATCGGTTAATCACCACTACAGGTATTGCATGATATTGGTAAGACAATGTTTCATGCATTAATTATGAGTGCCTCTTGAAGTCAACTCGTCGTTTTGTTCGGGAGCAAAGTGGCGTGACAACCATATTTGCAAGTCTAGAATGTCTGCCCAGCCCTAGACTAAGAAGTAAGAGCGCTGAACACCCTTAGATTTTCCTGCACGCGATTGTTCGATAGGAGCCTAGGACTTGGTTCGATAAAAAGCCCTAAATGACACAAAGAGATCTTTAATGACTGTCCAATTATGTGAACTGCTTGCTGCTACGGACTGGAGACGTTTTTTGATATTAAGGAAAATGTGAGGCAAAGAAAGGAAGTCACAGAGATTGGGGTCTAATCAATGACTGTGTTTTGTATTATGAAGTGTGGAATAGGGGTTGCACAATGCTCTGCTTTTTACATGAACAAACCTCAGTAATCACCAGAATTAGCACGTTTGACCGGCTGCAGAATGTTATCAAATATCGACCAATTTGTCACATCAGCCTCCTCCTTCCAGTTGAATGGATCATATTCAATGCATCCACATCCTTGGACGCATCCTGCATGTTTCAACTAGTGTTACAAATTTGCCCAAATGATGTGATCCACACGCCCATAACAAGACTTGGGTTGGGTTATGGAGTATTTGGCAATGGTCTCAGCTACTTGGCAGCCATATGTCAATGCTAGACTTAACCCATTCTATAAGTAACCACGAATGACAGAGCTATAAATACCCGAACATTGGCCCCCTATTACTACTGAAGTTTAAAAGGGGTTTGTTTAAACCAAAGCCTCTAGCTTGACTGATTCCATTGATCTCCATTCCCACATAATATTTAATATGATAACTTTAACAGTTGCTTTTAGAACAACATAGATCACATAATCTGTGTGAAATGCATCTGGCACAGGCTCTGTGGAGTATTTTTGTACAGTGAGTTGGATATCAGAAACGTGTTGGTTTCACAGGCACAGATATGTAAGATGATAGACTCTACTTAGCTATGCACAGAAGCTCTTCAAAGTAGATGTGCCCTATCTTTGCCAACGCTTACTTGTGCCCCTGCAGTTTCTCAGTCTCGTTGCGTGCTAAACTGTGTGTGCTGTGTGTATCATGTGGCCTGACGCAAGTTTCGTCTTGCAAACAAAGTACTGCTGGGCTACACGCGAATCAGACTGTCTTGCAGGCATAACAAGCCAATTGCAGCATCCCACCTTACCAGGCTGGGCTAACTCAGCACACAATGACGTTGTCTTCAGGTGGGCTTCAGGTGGGCTCGTTCCTTCCACCTGATCAGCTAGAAATCTGCAGCTCTTTATCTCTGAAGAAGGAAGTAATCTTTACACATCTGCTTCAGGTTCTTTGCATCTAATTGTCTTTGATAAGCTAGTGGTTAAGACAGTTGCCAGCTTTTGTTTTGGTAGTCCCAAGTTCGAGTCTATAAGCCAGGTGATCCTTATTAGCACC
Organism: Alitta virens; assembly: GCA_932294295.1. Taxonomy (NCBI): domain Eukaryota; kingdom Metazoa; phylum Annelida; class Polychaeta; order Phyllodocida; family Nereididae; genus Alitta; species Alitta virens. Next base: position 62,850,221 of record OW028573.1, read on the forward strand.
AACAGCTGCTGATTTACCGGTGCCTAGTGTGTGCTGTCTTTGCTGGGGTTAGTAAAGACCCAATACATATGTAAACGTGTAACTAGGTGAACGAAGCCTATTATCTCATCATTACGTCTGCCTCTGCACGCTGACTAAGCACATACATTATAAATCTAACTGCTGGTGATTCCAACTACCCCTGTTAAAATGAACCTAATCAGAAACCAAATTAAAAACCCGTGTAATTCAGGCTACCATAGCCTGTATCCACAGACTACGATAGCCTGTATCCGCAGACTACGATAGCCTTTATCCACAGACTACGATAGCCTTTATCCACATGGCTTACACGTGTCCTGAAGAAGGGCCGGATCCAAGAAACCATTACGTTAACCTGAAGATATTTAAGTCAAAGATCAATGGCCAATTACGGTGTTTAGCGTTATTTAGTATGTAAATTGCACGGCATTTTCCTACGTACCTACTATTAAACCATCTTTTGGACCGGTATGACATTATCGACATTATGACACTTCTACGACTGCATGGACTGTCGATCCCAGTTTGGCATGCTTTTAATTGCCCAGCACTGGAGGCTACAATTGCTTCGAAAACATATCCTCCACACAACAAGACTTGCAATGACACTAATTATGACAATTAGTCGTGTGATTTAGTGCTTTTCTGTTGATGCCATTAAGTGACTGACACTAGAGTCTATCTGCGGTGCTTGCCTCTTTTTTCCCCGTGCACACAGCCTGGTCATTTATCATATCTTTGTGCTGAAGCAGAAATTGATTGTTTGTACAATCTGTTGTAGCACTATACACTTCAAGTACAAGTACAGTGTATCTTCAAGTCCTACACAGGTACACCACCGTGCACTACCTGGGCGTCACTCCAGCATATAGCATGACACTGTCACTGCAAATGTGTTGTTGACACATAAGAAATTGTTGACAATAGAAGCAAGAATAGAGTGAGATACCAATTCTATTTGCCATACTCAGGATAACGAACTTATTAACAGCTGTGTGTTTGTCACAGTTTGTCATATTTCATCTAAAAAAATACCTTCGACTCATTATCTGATATTGTTACTAAAGAGCCATGCATCAAGTGGTTTTCTTTTCCTAGAACAATCCATAGTTGGCAATGATTAGACACGCTAGAGACACAGTATGGATTCTTTTATAATTGATAGCTTTTTGAAGCAAATAAAGAAAAATCTGAGCATTCCATTTCAGTTATGCATGCAATTTTAGCTTGTCGAAAAATACTCCATTTCTGATGACAGTAGGACGTCTGGGAATACTAAAACATGTGAACAACACAGCTAGAGCAATCCCTATCTATGGCCCAAGGGCTTATGCTAGCAAAACCGTCAGTAAAATGAAAAAGCAATATATGCCAGTAATTTATCATAGGGCTGTTCATCAATTGACTGTCAGTGACAACTGTGAACAAATGACTTTACTGCGGGCTATAAATTAGTTGTATGGCCAGTCCACCGATCGTTAATTGTCGGTAGCATGAAAAGGGTCATAAAAATTTGATCGCAATTAATCTAGTTTTTCTTCGACAGAGCTAGCTAGTGACATTTCTATGTGTCCTAAAATTTGTTTATAGATCCAAATATAGATATTACCATGTTTGCATTAACCATCATGACAAGTCGTCAATAAGACCGACTTGTGATGAATAAAACATGTAGATGAAAACTGCCAAACGTATATGTGATATCTGATGCTGTTTATCCTAAATGTTGTCTTTATGCAGATGACCAACACAACTGACCTTTTCATATCATCTCTGATGGCTTAATGCAACATATAAACAAACTGGGCTATATTGGTGGCACCGCGGGCAATATTAAAAGCAGTTAGTATAAGAGCGTCATAGGGACCACCACCTCTCTATGTCCTAGTGTCCTCACAGACAGAGTAGGGCCATTGGAATTGTCAAGGTGATATTTATTATCAACCACGAGTGCATTTAAACGATCTCCCACGTGAAAGGAACTCATTAAGAGGGGTTAAAGGGAGGCTGGCTGGATACTGGGGGCAACTGTCCAGAAAATGCAGATTTGTAGGGGCTTGGAATGCTGCTGTCGAACGCCTGGATGTTTATTCCTAATGAGACACATCTGCCGTGGATGTTGGATGCTGGCCGTAGCAGGGTCGCTGTAGTCAGCCTAGTCAGCATGTGTGGTGATACTGCAGCAATAAAGCAACCTCCTGGGGGAGTCTACAGCCCAGCATCCGGACCAGCCTGTCCCCAATTGGCCGCCTTGCTATTTGCCACGCTGGCCCAGGCAGACTTGGGGGAGGCCATGCAGTTTCTGTGGGTCCATGAAGAGAGGCCCGGGCCAGCGACACTCCCCGCCACACACCGTTTAATTTATCAGACGGATATTACCTCAAGTCGAGGGGATTTTCTTAAGCTCTGTGGCTGATTGAAAGTAGAAAGTTTTCAGCGGCGATTGCTCAAGTAATAGTAGCCTTTGGCAAAGTGGCTGGTGCTGTGACTGAAACAGCTAAAAGGGAAGGTAGATCCAGCACCAAAGTTGTCCGCATAAAGCATAAGGCATGGAGCCCATGCAAGGCACGCAGACCTCAAATCCCTTTAAGACATCTGCAGCTAAGCACACGGTCCAACAGCCAATATTACTGCTCCATTCTTTGTGGCACAAAACATCTCCAGATGCTACTTATCCTGTCTGACACCGTCTTCAATAAAAAATTAACTTACGCTGTAATTATTAAGCGTAAGTTCTTTACGCCCCGTTGACATCAAACAGGATGATATCCTAATTGCTAGATATGCTTAAAAAAAAGGTCCCCCCTCAGGTTCAATCTGCCAGAAGACCTCGTGTGTGCCAAACGCATAAATCGATGATTTTTTCGAGCATATAAACAAGCTGATCAATACACATCGAAAGAGATGACAACAAATAACAAAATAGAAAGTCTACACTCCCGAGAATTATCAGTAGTGGCTATTCAACCCTCAGTGAAAAGGCTATTGTGAGGCAGCTTGGATTAACTCGCATGTTTGCACACTGAGGTTGTAAACCTGCTATACTCCTTACTAATGATAATACAGGGAAATACGAGTTTAATGCAATTAATTGAGCCTGTGGCTACGTGCTGTTCAAATGCGTAATAAAACGGTTACCGTGGCAGCGTTTTATGCTATACAAGCAAAAGAGGCTTGTGCCACCACTAACTCGCTGACAACCTGCTTGTGTGGACATCAAAGTCCATTCAACAAATGCCCTGTAAGGATTCGCTGCTGAATCCATTGGACATGTGTAGCGGCTAAAGGAAAGACCTACCTGCTGGCTGGCACCCAGTGGCTGGCCCAATGCTGACACAATGGCAGAGCCGCGCAGCGCTGTGCTGAAAGAGTGTATAGATGGACAGCCAGGGAGAAGAGATGCTGCAGGGAGCTGCCTTGAGTCCTCTACTTTCTGAACTCAACTCACATCCGCCGATATTCTGCACCCAAGAGAAACGTCTAACCATTCATGTCAAGATGAATTACCGTCGTGTGGCACCGTATCTTATTCCAAATGCTCGAATGAACCCCTTCCCTTGTAGATTGAACTATCTTCAGACTTTAGCTGGCTGCGTGCAGTGCAAAGTGCTATAGGCCAACGTCAACACTCAAGCGCTGGTATATCCTCACTCGATATCTAAGGAATTGGCTGTTGGTAGCTTGCGGTTACAGTCACATCATCGACTCGGGTCCTTAGCCGGGCGAATCACTGTAAATCCAAGCGCACGTGTGAAGTGGCAGGCGAGTGGCCAATGATATCTGCTGGTGGCGTTGGGTGCGGGGCTGTGGCGGGAAAGCCTGCGCGTCACTGATGCGCACTGGCCAAAGCACGTGCTCAGCGACAAATTCCCATGAGACCCCCGGGGTGGCGCTGCAGTGCGTCCTGCTCAGGGCCTGCCAAGTGATTTGTGACCTCAGCAGACCATCTTAGGCCAACCACAACCGCCAGACACCCTCCGTCCAATCTGAAAGTATAAAAAACAGCGCGATCTAATCAGGGGAAAGATCCGCCGATATAATACTTGGGGTGATATCGCCTGCAGACTTTTGTAATCAGATATGATGTATGCGGATGAAACCACAGTTCAACTGAGAGCTGACTTATGAATGGCAGGCCTAGACCTTGTCCTGCCCAAACCAAGCGTGTCAAGATAAATGCCTAGCAAGTGGATCACTGGAGCAGGGGGAAGAAAAGCTGGCAAGACCTCTTTAATGATTTCCCTTTGAAGATGTTTCTTGATGAAATGCTGTAGATCCCATTGTGCGGGGGAGATGGCCAACATAAACGCCTGGCTAATTTGTCCACTGCTCCTCTCCTTTTCCCCGGCTCCTTTTCACTCGTCACTTCTATTATGTCCCGACTTAATGACTCTTGGACAATGGGGCTTTATCTGGCGGCGTCCATCCACAGGGCCCTGGAGGTGGCGCTGGGGGCACTGGTCCCCGTTGCTCGTTAGACAGTCTAAAGGGGGGGGGGGGACAAGCAGCTTTCAATCATGCAGGGACCAGGGCTGGATTGGGAGCCACTGCTTATGAGTGAGATAGCAATATTATGATGTGGGGCGCAGCGAGTGCAGTATTGGGATTGTCAGGCCCCAGATTACTTGCCTGGGCCGGCTGGCCGCTATTGATCCTGCCACCTGCATTCAATTAGTATAAACCAGCCCAAATCACTTAGGACACCGTTCACACTTTACTCGTTCCTCTCCTCATATTGTGGGCTCCTCCCCAGCCATGCATTATCAGCCTTGTCAAATGAGCCATAAAATATACAACGTTATTAAGAAATTAGTTTCTTTGTGCAAGTTACTTTGCTTATTCACATGATCACCCTCCTAAGCACATTTGTCACTGCATTAGGCAACTTTTCTTGCTTTAATGACATTATAAATCATCCCTGGCTTTTGCAATTTGTTGGCGTTAAGGCGTCATTGAGCACACGGGGTCAGTGCAGGAATCCAGAGCGCACATTTCGGCCAGGGATTAAATCCGTGCGACAACTTCAGGAACACCGGGCGTTATGGCGAGTGAAAAGGCCCAGCTTGTGTGCAGGTAATGACGACGGGTCAAGGTGCTTGCTTCAACGGCCAAATTGAGCCATTTGCCACGCTTACACGGCTGGCTGACATGTCGACCTGTATTTTCTCCAAAGACACGAACGTTGCTGCTACTTAAACACGGTTGCTGCTGGCATTTGTGACAGTTTTCATGGTAAGCACGACTCAAGTCCCCCAGCCATGCGCCTTGACCGAGCCTCGGGTCTTCACCTTTTCTTTGACCTGGGGCTTCAGCATCAGGCTTTAGCTTGGCCAGAGGGAGAGGATCTTGCCACTCCAATCTCCTTGCACACTCCACCTGATGGCCGCCACAATGCCACATGCAAAGGCAGCAGCCACTTGCAATACATTAACTCCTGTTATCCCCGGCCCCCGAGCCTCAAAGCGCCTCTAAACCATAAAACTCTCTTTACGTCAGTGTCTTAGTGTGCTATGTTATCATCGTTTTTAGCCATAGACGAATTGCTCCTTATTGAGGGCAGAAACTTAAATTAATAGCTAAGGATTATGCCTGAACGACGACTATCTGTGATGAATCAGCCTTGACAGGACTTCAGATCCCCAGAAAAATAAATTGCATGAAGTAAGAGAGTCTAGGATCCGGCTTTCCTGTCCGCCTCTCCACCTAGAAAGGTTTCATTCCCAAACCTAAGACTGTGCTTTTTGCGCCGCGACTGGCTATCAAAGGCTAATTAAGGGCATCTCAGCAGCTCCTACTGCTATTGTTGCGAATTGTCCTCTCTCTCTTGTGACCTCACATTCAGAGAAAATTGCCCATTGTAGAAAGCCCGGGGCCCTGACAGGCTTGCCTGCAAGATGCTCCCTCATTGGCCGGCTGGTGTCACGTGACAACGCCTCTAGTCATTATCAGCCCTAACAGTTGCTCATTGTGGAACCAGCTTTGTTAATGCGTTGAGCAGGGGCTTAATGATAAAACCTCCTTTTCGCCTCTCCGTCTTCCATGAAACTAAAGAACCTCAATTAAACAAGGGGAAGTCTATACACGGAGTGTACCTCAAGGTGTATCAATTTCTCCGCTAATAATGCCTATGATGGACGAGAGGTGTCGACAGCAGCGGCCTAGTCTTGTGTAAATCAGCTGGCTACCTCACCATCAACAAGATTTGCCTGCGCGCCTATTTGCTAGACTTGTGACCATCACGTACATAGCTTCGTGTAGCCACTGTATCTGACTGACGCTGGCTGATGCTGGCTGATTCCATCTGCCACGGAGGCTATGTCATCAGCCGACCATGAAAAAGCATCGTCCAACGAGGCTAGTGTCCCCATTCAATTGGTGGCGCCGCTTTCCCCTGTTTCCTTGATGTGGTTTCCCACGGCAAATTCCTGCCTCCGGCGCCTGTCATTAATTTTGCTTATAAGGCATTGATTGACTGAGAGGCTGGGTGTGCATAATGGTGATCTGCTGATCTGCGGAGCATATTGTGAAGCCAGACCCGCTTGGGCTTAATCACGCTGGTAGGCCTTGCTAGATATGGCCCAGCAAGTCCTCACCCACCTCTCCGACCTAACGCTCTCCAGGGCTTTTCAAATTAGAATGGATCGTCCCCCACCATTGTCCCAAGATATATTCTTTAAATAATTCATATTTTGCAGAGCGTGCAATGGGCATGTTATCAAGCATTCCAACGCAGGGGGTCTGCAATTCATCTTAAGGTATTGCGAAACGGAATAACCCTATACAAACGTTTCGCACTTGAGATGCATAAAACTATAAAAGAGGGCTTGAAATTCTGAGATTCCCTTGAAGCATGAGAGGAAGCATAATGCTTGGGGGTAATGCTTGGGAAAACGGAGCTTGCTTTGTGTCAAGCTTTGAAGACGTATGCAGATAATTCACGGCTGCTGGTCATGCAGATGAGAATGAGCGAGCGAAATATGCAGGTGCTTCGGCTCTTAGGTCTTTGCACAAGCGGCATATATACAAGACGTGAAGAAGACGTGGAGAAGACGTGGTAAGGGGGAGATGGGAGGGATACACAGCAAGTAAAGATTGTGATTCAGGTGGAGAGTGAGAGATGGCCCAAGTCCTGGAGGTGAGAGCGTCCCGCGAGGAGACAGCTGGCCGCCCAGATTACGCCTCTCTAGCCACCGTAAAGCCCTTCTAGACGCCATAAGAGAAAACAGGCTATTGATCCAACTAGCCTCAAAAGTCCAGGTCCACAACACAAACAGTCCCTCTCTACTGCGCCTCTTTTGAACCCGTCCTCACGTTTATGGCCTTTTAATTGGCACGAACTGACCACAGGTCACTTGCTTTGTGTCCTCCCGATACATTTGACCAATCGACTGCTAGACTGTGTAACGCCATCAATCTGCATTGACCTATGAAGTCTTCTCTCCTTCTTTTTTCAGGTATAAAAATGTTGATTTGGACCAAGCACAAAATACCTTACTCTGCTATATCTACCAGTCAAGCAAAGAAGCAAACTATCCATTCAAACGACAAACATTGTACCAAGCCAGCATTAAGTCAAAAGTACACCCTACCAATACATTCTAGAGCCATATGAGACACATGGAATACATGTACTCCATTATACACCGGAATTTATGGATTCAACATTTTGTCAGTGGCAAGTGGGAACATGTTGTCATGCAATTCATTATCAGAGCTAAATTTGGAACTCAATGGAACTCTTATACACTCTCACATAGTCAGTCGTCTTTCCTCATACATTTTCCTTCATCCCTTCTGTCTTGTATTATTTGTATGTCCAACAAAACAGCACACTCTACCATAGGGCGTCAGGCAAAACGTGTGCCATGTCATCAAACAGAGCTCCTGACAATAACAATCATTTGTCGGTGACCAGGATAGCATAACATTTTGCTCAGAATGGGTGCGTCACTGCACCATATAGGTTATAGGATATGACAGAAGAATAGAATAGAATATATGGTACACATGCTACATACACATGTTACATATGATGTGACAATAGAATTAAATAGAATAGAATAGCATGTTAGTGGGGGGGGGGGGATACATGTCACAGCATATGCTGTGACACCTGATAGAATAGTCGAAAAAAAATAGAATAGAATAGAATAAAATAGAACAGAATATAATGTAGTGGGGGATACATGTTGCAGCATATGATATGACACCTGATAGAATAGAATCGAAAAGAATCTAAAAGAGTCGGAAAAAAATAGAATAGAATAGAACATCCAGTCCCATATTGTCTGGCCACCAAACCAAACTGGCAGACTTGTCTGTCATGTTTCTCTGCCACCAATTGGTCCAGGAGTGTATAATATCAAAGTTTAAGGGCACAATTTCCCCTGGTTACAATGAGGTCGTGGCAGCAAAATGATGGCGGAGGGACTTTGGCGGAAAATTGCCAGCAGATAAGTTTGACCTCTGGCCAGTCAAGGTCACCACTCTAATGCTGTGAAGGAGACTCGGGGTAAGTACAGTGTAAAATGCTACAAGGGAGGTAATAAGGGCAGGAAAAGTGGGCAGCACTTGTTGGCCAATGTGCACACAACATTTGAACCATATGGTGCTTGAGAAAAAAAGCACTCTCTTAAAAAGTATGGCGTTCCCAAATGTCAATCATAGTTCAAGAAGGCCTCACTAACGCAATTGGCTAAATAATGCTTTTGTCTACATTCACTTTCCTAGGCGTAGATTTGTGTTGTTGTTGTTGTTTTACAAGATTTTGGAGTATGTGGATTGTCAACTGTCGCTAGATAAAATTTAAGGCCTGTAAAGCAACAGTTAAATGTTAGAAAGCATTATCAAAACGACTAAAAAAACATACAGTAGTTTCATATAACACTTCTACATGATATCAAAGTGCAATATAGTAAACAACACTTAGTTTTTTCTCTGTTTTTAATTTTCCTTTTCATATGAAATGCATTCTACAAAATTGTATTCAAACTATTTCAAGCGAATGTCATTGTACTTGATTAATATTAATTATATATTCATTTATACAAATGCCATGAAAGATGTTGTTATACAAATCAGAGTCATTAAAAATATGGTCAGATTTGTTTGTCACATATCATAATCCAGTTTGTCATTGAGTATTGGTGAATATCACCTGACCGGGATATCAGCTTTAAAATTAGCATATTTGCTTGTAAATGTCGTAAGCCATGCATAGCGGGTTTAATAGAATAGTAATTTCTCTTCATCAAAAACTTTATTCTTTGTATGTCATTTAATTAAACAATCTTGAGTCGAGTTGACAAGGTTTTATGCGTAATGTTAGTTTAAAGGATGTGCCTTCTTAGGCTATAAGTAAGTAAACTTATTGATTAACAGACATAAAAGACATGAAATAATTCTTGAATCAACATTCTGAAATGCTTTTGAGATGAAGACTAGATTTATGCTTCTGAGACGAAGACTAGATTTATGCTTCTGAGACAAAGACTAGATTTATGCTTCTGAGACGAAGACTAGATGTATTCTTCTGAGATGAAGACTAGATTTATGCTTCTGAGATGAAGACAAGATTTATGCTTCTGAGATGAAGACAAGATTTATGCTTCTGAGACAAAGACTAGATTTATGCTTCTGAGATGAAGACTAGATTTATGCTTCTGAGACGAAGACTAGATGTATGCTTCTGAGATGAAGACTAGATTTATGCTTCTGAGATGAAGACAAGATTTATGCTTCTGAGATGAAGACAAGATTTATGCTTCTGAGACAAAGACTAGATTTATGCTTCTGAGATGAAGACTAGATTTATGCTTCTGAGATGAAGACTAGATTTATGCTTCTGAGATGAAGACTAGATTTATGCTTCTGAGACAAAGACAAGATTTATGCTTCTTAGACAAAGACTAGATTTATGCTTCTTAGACAAAGACTAGATTTATGCTTCTGAGACGAAGACTAGATTTATGAAATATGCACAAATTAACAGTTGGTGACTGAAAATTGTGTCTAATATAACAGTAAGTTCGAAAGCAAGAGTTTGCAAAATGCATGAGAAGTACAGTGACTTGGCTTACTTTGTACGATCCTGCTTTGCACTACAGACTCAATGCTGATCGTGTGTGTCCGGTGCCACTGGGCCTGAAGCTTTGCAAGTTTTTTTTTTGACCAAATGGACGTAATGATGAGAGGATGAGAGGACAAGGCTTGTAGTCCACGATATGTTACACATTTACCTCGTGGGTGATTTTTGTCTTGCCTCAGCATAGACACTGAGTAAAAGACACAGGTCTCCAATTTGACATCTCGTGTGATCAATATCTAACTGGGGTGTAGCTCATGGAGAGGCCTGAACCTAGGACCTTCTGCAACATGGGACTGGCAGATGCCCTAACCATTTAGCCTGCCAGCTGGATAGAAAGACTCACCTGTCTAATGAATGTCTCCCCATATTCTGACAAACCAGCCTAAGCACTTTTCATCTCCTTGGGCAGCTGTCATGCACTTTAAACATTCCCATTCAACCAAGTTTTTGTTTTTTTTCTTTCTTTTTGAGAAGCTTTCAAGAAGCCAATTCAAGAATATCATATTATCTGATATATCTTTGTGTGATTTACTGATTGAGAGCTCCACCTGTGATTCACCATAAATTGAGCGTTTAATTAAATGACTCGCAATATAATATAATGACATTGATCAAGCAAAATGATACTCTCCCATAAACATCTACCATGCCTGACTTTCAAGTTGAACTCTATGTTAAATGATGCGTCCCCATACCTATGATATAGTATTATTAGATGTGATAAATGGCAAAGATTTCACAACGACGAATGTGGCTGAGACTCTTTTAAGGGGTTTATATCTCTGCTCATTATGGCAAGAATTACCCATCTCTAACTCAGTACTGGGATCCAATTGAGCACCGTGGTATAATGAATGATATTACTTTAATTAAGGTTAGGCCAAAATGTGGATCAGCTATATCTCATACAATGGTGATGTCATCAATATACAGGTACAACCTTTCAACAACTCAATGCTCTATGTTTAGATTCACACCTTCGCTATGACACGTGAAATACAAATGACAGTACTGAGATCATTCTACTTTAGGAATATATTTATCTAATTCTGTTGAATCTTTGGTTACTAAGTCTGGCAGCCTGTTGTGATAAACTGTTTGCACCGGTAGGACCCATTTGGGAGATTCTGACAGCTGGGTTACCATACATTCATAATGACTGGGAAAACTCAAAATAGCAACTTTGTCTCAGCTACTCAGATTGTTACATATGGCATCTATAATTGTAGAAGCCGTTCATTATGACAACATTGGGCAGCCAGTTGTGACTGCTGCTGCTGCTGCTGCTGCTGATGCAAAAGTGATCGTATAATCTTCACATTTTCCCCATAAAAGTGTGTTTAAGGAAAGACCACGAACCAGTTCAAAGCATTTTTCGCTCGAGCTGCACTCTCTGGGGAAAGTACTCAAGGAGAATAGCCAATATAATGCAGACTAAAAGAATATGCTGAAAGTACGTGAAGTCTAAAGAGATCTTAGGTCAAGTTTCGTATATCCAATATTTTAAAGTACTAGTCATATATTTGACATGCAGAAACTACAAGATAGACCTTAAAATTAATACCAGTAGACTCACAATTAATACCAACTTCGGGAATTACTGAAGTGGTAATGCAAGCGTCAGTTGTATCGTGGTGGTAAGAGCCACTCTATTCTATTCTATTCAGAACACAGGCGTCAGGCGGCGAATTTAAATATTGAAATATGCCCCGTATACAAACATTTCGAAGATTGTGCACTTAAGGAAATAGCCGAGTTTCTTCTAAAACCTATAGCCTGTCACCTATCAGGTCCGCGATGTTTAAAGCCAATCAGAGGCTTCCCTATGGGCAGGGGTAATTGTCACAAATCTTCATTTTAATCAATGACAATCATAGATTTAAATAGACCACAGAACTGCAAACTATAACTTTCGAAAATCGGATGAAAAATACGTTAAATTTAACAGACTAGACCTACATTGTACCTCTCATGGTAAGCTCAAGACAGCGTAGTAAATTTCAATGTATTCAATGTGAAATTCTGTAAATATTTATGGATCTGACATTTTCGTTTCTGGTCCCTGAGTCATAATATTTTATTTAGATACCCCTTACCTTATCAACTCATCATTACGTCTGACCTCTGACAGCTAATCATAGCACTCAGCTGAACTTCTGAGTCAAGACCACGTGAAATGTGTGAATTATCTTTCATCTTCAGTGGAAATGCAGTATTGCATTCTTACATTTTAAGTAATAGATAGATAGATATGGGAAGTGCAGCCCTCTAAGGCAAGTTCTTGCCGCAATCCTTGATTCATTGATGTGGTGAGAGAGAGAGGAGGAGTCCACCCATATGACACATTTACCCCATGGGTGGGATGTTTTTACTTGCATTAGCATAAATACTAAGTACAAGGGACCGCCAATTTAACGTCTCATCCGAACGACATCCAGCTAGGATGATGCTCATGAAAGGTTACGTGGTCCTTGGATTGAACCTGGGTGTCTTACGTCTAGACCACCCAGCTGAAAAGTGACTTAGTCTTCCTCGGATCACTATGACAATTTCGCATCATGATAAAAAGCAAGAAAAAACTCCACAGAGATACTGATAGATCCTTTGATATCTTATAATTACACATCATTACATGTTACACGCAAGAAACTTCTATGTGCTTTTTGTAATATACCGTATCTTCTTGCACTCCCGGATGTCTGTAAGTTTAGCAGAAGAAACTCAGAAACTGTAAGGAATAACTAATAAGCAGTTCACCTTGTACTCAACGTCTATAATAAAGGCTACAACTATGTTCAATCAGTCACCCAGTGTGGACTCCGAGCTTTATCATCTCATTATTACATCTGTCTCTGGCTACAGAAGTGCACAAAAAACGAGACATACAGTGTGGAAACTATCAAAACTGTTTAATATTTTCCAACATCCATGTTTTTTGTAAATCACCCTGCAGAAAAAAAAGTCGATTGGGTCATGAAAAACCCCACTCTAAACAAACTATCATCAAATTAATTATCGGTAGTTATACATGGCACTCTAAGGTATTTAGTGACACTTGTTTCATTTGAACGTCTGGTTAACGAGGGCATTGGCAAAAATGTATATCAAATATTAGTAGGTGGATATTCTAGTGGATAGGGTAGGGTCAGTTTATGTGAACCTCCTGAGGGTGACACCACACACTGATGGAGGAAGGGAGGGAGGATTAGGGCATTACGTCCTGTATTTCTGCACCTGATGGGCTAATTAGGACAGGCAGGGACCATGGCAATGAGACGAAGGATGAAACAGCCATCCAACATAGGCTCAACTCGGAATTGAACCCAGGACCCAGTAGTTGGAAATCCAGTGTGCTAGGCTCCCACCTCTTCACACACTGATGGCATTCACATGGGCCATTGAATTGTTGGTGGCCAGCTTTTGGTGTTTGTGTTGAAAATGACAGATCCCTCAAGCATGCTAAAGATATAGCACTGCCCTGTGTCTTTCTCACTTCATCAATCAGTCCTCTTGATCCTAATCTAGTGCTTAGTAACTGATTAGCATATTGTAATTGTGCACCTCTACAGAGCAGATGAAGGATGAATCTGTATAATGATATTTTGCTAACTAGCACCAATGCTGTTCATATAATGAACCATGTATAGTAAAACAGTGTCTAACACAATTTTTTGTCTCATACGAAAATTTATAGTATTCAATCATAGATTAATATTTGTGGTGTAACCGGTCCAATTAAGCATCTAAAGGAGGGTATGTTTCCTGCATTCAATTTAATTTATGTTGAGTATATTCTTTACAATATCATGACCTTTGTGAAACTGCCCTGTAAACGTGTTTTGTGTTGGTACATGTAATGTTACTGCTGGTGTAAATGAAGCATGTTAGTGACATGATATTCTTATTTTACCACCCACTGGCAGGATGTTATGTAGTTCTATGTAACAGTGTGAACGTCCTCATGGGAACACTGACATCTTCCACTTCGGGGAAAGTCAATTTCTGTGAATAGAACCTGGTATATTATACATACAGAGAACCTTCGATTTTTAACAGAATTCATCATGTAAGTTGATAAAGTTTTTTTTAAAAATGATAGGATTCATAATCAGCTTTTAGCCATTAGGGTATGTTCAGCAGTGTTGGTGGCAAAAAGCAATAATATGCAATGAGGTGTCAATTAATTATCGTGCCTCACAGCCGGAAATAGCACATCAAAGGTTTGATATTGACCCAAGAGTGACCTGTGTATGACCAGAGCCTAATCAAATCTGATGGTCAAGCTAGTTGGCATGGATCTCAGCTGCCACGATGCTAATGAACAATGTTCAAAAGCACATACTGCCTGGTGCCATAATCCTATAACATCATTGATGAAGTCCTCTTGCATCCATGAATAATCTATAGGTGTATTAAAATTGCTGATTACTGACGAATTTACTGACTATAACTGTCAAGATGACAGGCTGATTGATAACTTGCCAACAGACAGCATGACGTACAAACTGACAGGCTGACCTGACTGACTGACTCAAGACAGCTAGACAGACAGCTAGACAGACTGACAGAATGACTACAGACTGAAAGGGTGTGATTGATGGCTTATTTGCTCCAAATCTTCTTGTCAATTCCTTAACTTCGTAACTTTTAATTGCATTCACAACGTTATTAGAGGCAAAACAAATTATAGAATCAGTGCATTTCATTAAAACCATTTGATGTAATATAAAACAATGCCATTATAATCCTCAGCTGGCTTTAAAAATGTATTTTATTAGACTTCTACCTTTTATGCGAAATAGTTGCGTTCATTCACCAGACTTTCAAACGATACAAGTAGTCAGTCATTAACTACCTTAGAGTGCCATGTATATACTACATGGCAAAATGTGCCATGTGCGTTTTCCATGACAAGGATAAACACATGGAAAACGGTCAAAAACCATGCGTTTTCCAAAACGCACGTGGCACAATTAGCCATGTACCGATAGTTATTTTGATGACTGTTTAGAGTGGGGTTTTTCATGACCCAATGGACTTCTGTTTCTGCAGGGCGATGTACAAAAACAAAAATGTTCAAAAATATGAAACAGTTTAAATAGTCTCTATACCAGTAATCTTATGTTTAGTAAGCATCTGTGGCCAGAGATTGATGTAATGACAAGATGTTAAGGTTGGAGTCCACACAAGGTGACATATTGCAGCTTTTACTTCAACACAGACACTGAGTACAAGGTGAATAGCTTAAAAAAATTATTATACAGTTTCTTAGTTTCTTCTGCTAAACTTACATATATCCAGAGGTTCGAGAAGATATTGTACATTACAGAAACAAAACAAAAAAACGTGAATGTTTCTTGCATGTAACATGTAATGATGTAATTATAAGAAATCAAAGGATCTATCAATATCTCTGCGGAGTTTTCTTGTAATGATCTAAAGATAAAAAAGTCACATCTGATGTTTGTAAAAAAATCCAGTTGATGTCCAACATGTCTGCATTGGATAGGGTTCAGCTCCACATTTTTGTGGTAAGTTACTTACGCATCAGTCTATAATCATTCATTACCATCAAAGGAATTACAAATGATTCTTGTAAGATAAGACTTGAATGCTGCACATCCAACGAAGATGAAAGATAATTCACATTGTAATGGTCGTGAACCTGAAGCTCCGCCAGGTTATTTGACCAGTTGAGAGGTCAGACAAAGTGATGAGTTGTTAAGGTTTGGAGTATTCACCTAATGGTTGGGGCATTTTACTTGCTGTACCATAGAAACCAAGTAAAGTGGAATCTGACAAAACACTCAAAATTTAGACCACTTTGATATTACAAGCTGACCAGTTATACCACAAAAATTAATTGATGATAGAATACTACACACACACACATATATATATATATATATATATATATATATATATATATATAAGAGACAAAAATTATAAAACTTTTAACAATTTTAACATGGTTCATTATATCATACATCAACAGTATTTGTGTTGGTAAGCAAAATGATATACAGAATGCATTGTTCTTCTGCATGGTGTGTAGTTGTAACAGTACATTGTAGTTACAATATGCTAATCAGCTACTAAGCATTTTATTAGATTAGGTTCAAGAGGACTGATTGATGAGGTGAGAAAGATGCAGGGCAATGCTAAACTTGTAGCTCGCTTGTGGGATCTGTCATAATCACACTGCAGACACATCGGGCAAGGCACGACCAACTCAATGACCCATGTGAACATCATCGGCTGATGTTTGGGTCAGAAGAGTGCTAGGGTGTGGAGTCAACCAAGGAGCCTCAAAGAAACTGACAAACATAACCCTATCCACTAGACCGTATATCCTGAAACGTTCAACCCATACAGTAGTCAATCATTGACTACCTTAGAGTGCCAAATATGACTGATCAGAGACTACTGACTATCTCTAGTCATCTTGACAACTGTTTGGTTTAAACCCTCCATGGGTTCCTCAGATTTTTTAGGTTCTTCAGAGTTTTATCCGACAACACATTACCATTTTACCATTACATTTAGAAAGCCAATGTTTCTGCAGGGTAATAAAAACAAGAATATGAAAAAATATAACTTGAATCTTGGAATTATCTATATTACAATTTCTGACTAACTGAATTTACTGACTAACTGTCAAGATGAAAGCCTGACTAATGCCAACAGACGGACAGACAGACAGACAGTCAGACAGCTAGACAGACAGCTAGACAGACAGACAGACAGACTGACTGATTGACTAACAGGGTGTGATTGATGGCTTATTTACTTATCTTTATTACTTTTAAATACATTCAAAACGTTAGAGGCAAAACAAATTAAAGTATCAGTGCATCTCATTAAAACCATTTGATTCAATATACAACAATACCAGTATAATCCTCAGCAGACTTTTTAAAAATGTGCAATTCTACAGAAGAAGCTACATAAATTACACTGACAGGTGGCAGCTGAAACTGCCAGGGTAAAGTAATTTTTAGGGGTAAGTTAATGGCTATAACTACGATGTTATGTGTTTGAACCATTATTGTATGTGTGCCAGTGAATAATACTACATTACCTGATAATGCTTATACATATCAATCTATAATTAAGTTATAGATACATTTTTGTATATTAAGGTAATTGGTTCTACTACTGAACTCGAAGAACTTGTGATTATTTTACTAAAGATTCATTAAAGAAAAAGTGCCAGGAAATAAATATCACTGATGAATGTTTCTCTTACACATAAACATTAGAAGTTTGCCAATAAATCATGACAAATTCATTGCTCACATTAGCAACATTAATCACACATTTTCAGTGATAGGTACAAAAGGATATTTCCGAAACTTGGTTAAATGACTCTAATCATGCCTGCTATGCTTTTGAACATAATAATCATAAATCACTTTTTGAGACAAAATAGGAGGGGAGTAGGTGTATCTTTATTTATAGATGGTGAATTTTCTGTAAATGAAAGAAATGACCTTCAGTGATGTCATTGAGATCCTTCTTGTTGAAATTCCCAAGGAAGACCTGGGACTAAACAAAGACTTGACAGTTGGTGTAATTTATGACCTTATTATATTCACAGAATCCCTTCCTAACGTTCTTTCATGCAAGAAACTTGTGTATCTCATGGGTGACTTCAGTATCAATCTATTAGAGTCTGCAAGTCATTTACCAACTTCTGCATTCATAGAACAAATGCCAGCTCTCTCTTCCCAAAGTCCATCAGAATCCCTCTATAAAGCTCTACCCTAATTGACAATATTTTCCTAAATGAATTTGCAATGACACCATTAGTGGTATCATTTTTACCCACATTTCTGATAATTTTCCTGTGTTCACAATTTCTATTAATCCTAAGTTAATGATAAAGTCTAATATAACTGAAGAAAGAATTCTATCCGTCCGCAACATTGGATTGTTCGCCGAAAAGCTTAGGAGTATAAACAGGCACAATATCTGTCACAATCAAATTGGCAGACAAGCTTTCTCTGATTTCTACAAACTGTACTGCTCATAGTGTAATGAATCCTTTCCAGTAAAAGTAATCAAAGACAGCTATTCCAACAGAAAACCCCGGCTATAGGAAAGACTGAAAATTTAAATTGAAAATAAAACTACATGTCAGGTCCATCAAAGTTCTATTTAGCAATACCATATTGGAATACAAAACTTACAGAGCTAAGTTAAATAACTGCTACGCATTGCTGAGCGAGAGCATTATAATTCACTTTATGCACAAAAATTTGTCAAAATCGTACAAACTTAAAGTAACAATGGACCATAATGACTCATAATCAAAGATCTCATAAATAGGAAAAAATCAACAAAGACTCGAAATTTTAGTTTGGGGTACTTTCGTAACCGACAAGAATGTTATATCAAACTAATTCAACAAATACTTTACAAACGTAGGTATTGACTTAGCTAAAGCAATCCCAACCACTGATAAAGACCCAACCTCATCTATAAAAAATGAAATAAGGAGTAAAATCTTTTTAGCTCCAGTGCAGAAGTTGATGGTGTTCATATAAAAGTTTTAAAAGTCACCTACCACCTGCATTTAAAGCCACTGTCTCATGTAATAAACTGATCGATATATCAGGGCTTCTTCCCTGATGAAATGAAAATTGCCGAGGTAATTCCACTATTTAAATCAGGTGATCCTATGGTTTTTAGTAATTACAGACCAGTGTCAATTTTGCCTCTATTTTTAAAAGTATTAGAATCTTACAAAAATTACACAAATATGGAATTCGTGGCATTGCCTATCGTTAGTTAGTAGACCATCTTAAGAATGGGCGACAGTATGTTGCGTTTGATACGAATGAGTCTGAAAATGAAACTATTCTTTGTGGAATTCCTCAAGGGGCCATACTTGGACAATTATTATTTGCTATATATCAATGGACTTGTTGAACGTGTCAAAAATACTAATGCCAGTGATCCTTGCAAACGATACCAATTTATTCATTCAAGCTAAAAATGAAAAAGATATTGTGATAATATGAATAGTGAATTATCAAAATTATTAGAATGGTTACAAACAAACAAACTCTCCCTTAATTAAGGAAAATATTTGAATCCGGAAACTTTCCAAGTATTATACTATAGTATGATTTATCCACACTTTTAATTATTGTATCGAAGTATGGGGCAATACTGCAAATATTCTTTTTTGTTATCAATTTTTAAATTACAAAAAAAAATTTTTAAAAATTTTCCGAATGCAACATATCGATCAGTGACAAATAATATAATATGTTTTTTTTATTACTCATTAAGTTGAAGTTGCTAATTGTGTGAAATCTATTATTACTGTGTGTTATTGTCCATGT
Source organism: Alitta virens (assembly GCA_932294295.1). Classification (NCBI taxonomy): domain Eukaryota; kingdom Metazoa; phylum Annelida; class Polychaeta; order Phyllodocida; family Nereididae; genus Alitta; species Alitta virens. The sequence continues at coordinate 62,869,682 of OW028573.1, forward strand.
TCAAGTTTATGAAAGGCTAAAATAGCCAATGTGCTATGCCAAAAAAGTATGAGGTCTCTCTGTATGAGAAACTAGAAATGAGAATAAGCTCTATGTCCAAACTGATAGATCTGAGATCTACCATCTTCGCATCAGATTTCAAGGTGTTAAAAAATGAAATGACTCTGTGGAGTGCTTTGACCTTCAAAAATCATCTGAAGAAATCCTTTGGTAACTTTATGTGTGGTAAGTATTTTTGTGTTTTTTCATTTCTCAATTATTTTGTTTGTCCGGATGTTGTCCTGTGCTTTTTATCTCTGTATGTCTTGTATATATATTGACTGTTCCCCCTTTTTTAAATGTATTTATTCATTAATATTATCTATTTATTTAAATTTTTTTGTAATTTTTAGGGTATCTAACTTTCTGCATGTATGACTTTATGAACTTTGTGTTTTAGTTTGATATTATAATTTCCCTATATTTAACTGTTATTCTGGTCTAATGAACAATTGAACATATATGTTGTGCATGAATATTTATGGCATATACACTGCTATAGTGTCTGTCAGATAAAATAAATTGAAATTGAAATATATACGTACTTTTATGATTTGCTCCAAGCATTGTGTCTGGTACCACTCTTCGAGGAAATGTACAGATGCTTGTCATGTCAATGACCTAAAGGATGAATAGAGACATTTCCAAGAGCGTTTTTAAGTTATTCTTAAAAACGTGTTCCCCCCCCCCCCTTTTTAATAGAACTTCACTACTTCTTAATGCCAAAAAAAAAGATTATTGGCGAAGTAGCCAGTGATTAAAAAAAATATTAGCATCCCTGAAATCACTGAAGTGGTTATAATATCGAGATGGTATTAATATTTGAAATTTTTTTACAATGTATCAGTGTTCATGGACCTCACAATATTATAAGTTATCACATGTTTATTTGAGAATACAGGAATTTCTTCCACGAAGTTGTCATATTTCACGAAGCCGAAGTGATAACGATTTTATCCTCTCCCTTCCAACTAAAATTAGGGAGAAAGAAATGTTATAGAGATTTTATTTATATGTTAATTGAATCCTTATTTTAAATAGCAACAGGTGAGTATATGAATATACACCCATCCGTTATGTAACAATAGTCCTGCGGATGACGTCATATAGATGACAGAAATATATGTCTATCAGCTCTCGACTGATCTGCAATCTGCATTCGGCACTGACAGGGAAACACTCTCATACGCTAAATGGTTTATATTAAATAGCCATAATGTGTAGTTCCGTACCTAATTTCCGCTTAGAATATATGCGACAATTGCCAATCTGACACACACTGTGCATTAAACAGTCACATCAATCTTAAGTTGAGAACCCTTATAAAATTCATGTATAAAACTGTTTCAACTAATATCTGTAAAAGATTCATTCTAAAGAACTCCCCAGGTGGCCATGAAATATAATGGCTCAGTATCATTTCAGATAATGCAAGTTTATTATCTTATGAATTTCAATTTTCTAACAATTCAGTTTCAGTCTGCATGCGAGTTATCGCCTGATGATTTTAATGGAAAATGGTGTAAAACAAGGTTCATCTTTACCACCAATGGTTTATGTTAAGTAAATTAAATATAGATGTAGAGGATGTGAATTTATTTCATGTTCTGTCTGTTTAACCTTCATTGAGTTTGACATCTTTACTCCTATCATGCTTCCTTTTAATTTTCTTCTCTGGCCGTTCTTTTGTCATGATATTAATTTCACCCTTCTTGGAAAAATGTGGTCCCAGGTCATGAATCAGAAAATATTGATTAAATCGGAGTTTTCTTACAAAATGCGCTTGCATGACAAGGCCAAGGTGCGTGCACACAAGAAAAGCAAAATGCTATGGGTAAAATGTTTCCAAAATTACTCATAACACCACAGTTAACAAATGCAACGTCTTAATTATTTCCCCAATTATCGAGCATAGTAAACATCCACCAATGGTCGAGACTTGAGTTCTATTTACATAGAGCATCTTATGTGTAAATTAACCCAGAATATGCAATAAAAATATCTGCTTGCTTCAGCACTCGTAACTAATATTGTGGCAAAAATGCCTGGCCTGAAACTTGGGCAGATGGTGTAGGCTGCTAGACATGCCAGTTGCATGTTATGCTGATATCAACTAAACTCAGGAACAGATCATAGATCTGTTGTTCCTCTTTAGTTCTTTGAAATGCCTGCAAATGCAACTCTAATACTCTTTGCGAAGAATTATCAATAGGCTATATTTATTTTCTTGCCGTTGAGCACACCTGAATTGGCAGTTTATGGTATATTATGATAAACCAGACAGATGTCTTGTCATTGCATTCAATTGAAGCCAGTGGCTGATGTAAGATGAGTGTATAAATGTTAAGTTGTAAGTAAGAACGCCTCATTTTACCCGTTTTCCCTTTAGGTCGGATCGTAAAATGAAACCCCCTGTAAGGATCACTTCATTATTGAAACGATCTCACAATCAAAACAAACACTGTTTTTAACCAACTCAATACACTCAACAATATAACACCTCTTTGATAATCATGTTTCCATATTGCGGCCAAAAAAAATGTGGCAGCCCCAGCATATCTAATGTACAATCAATGCATGTATGAATAAATGCTTGATATATATAGACCCCGAGTATTTGTAATGTCAACACAAAGTCTTTTCCCAAACAAAAAACAACATCTCCACCCAAACTTCATCCCGTCTTTCACAATTTCAGCTTATTGCGGTAGGCTAAATCAACCATTAACAAATCTTTGCTGGGATATAATGCTTCTGATGTGATGTGCCTGTTCCCATTGCATGCTTGCGTTGGCAAAGTGATGTAAACAGGTAATATACACTTTTAAGGAACACTTACACCTGCTTAATTGTGCATTAGTATTGTTAAAGGCTTAAGGCAAAACAGGTCTAATCAGAAGATTGGGAATCTAAACTCTTGGTATAATCAGAGTTTGAGAAAAACTTTAATTCAATAAGGCCACCTGTATGACGATATAAACATGCCAGTTAATATTTTGCATCAAGAAAATTTTCTTAAAAATCTTCATTAACAACTAATAAGTTTTACTTAGCTAAATATTAGTTATGTATTTCGGTAAGGACCATTACATAATCACATCATTATATCAATGGGAGTTTTCAATCATTGCCCTTATGAGAATTCAAACATGTTATTCTTTAAGCCAGATTTAAAAAAATAAAATTGTTCAATATCCTCGTTAAACAATGAAAAATCATTACTGAGTTGGTTAGTCAATATATCTTTACTAAAATTCACGTAACTAGAGCATTATAGATTAGCATTGTTATTCATAAAATGTTGGCAGACATGTGTTACATGCGATATAGATATTTTAAGCCCGAGAGGCATGGTTAATCGTGATCATTTTCATTTTTAACGACTTGTATTTGTATTTGCGAGTTGTTCTTCTGTGCACTGTTTTATGTCGATGTCAGACCTGAAATAAAGGGTCCTTTACTGAAGTTCATATTTCTGTGAGTTGAGCACGTGTTCTATTTTTTTATATTTTCATTACTTTTACGACCTCGGAAAGATACATGAGTATTTGGTATCACCTGGAGAAAGCTCTTTCTGCCTGAATACCTACCTTTTTCGTGAGAGATGTCAATTTTTTTCTGCTGGAAGTAGCAGATACGTGAACCTGACAAGGTATTTTTTCACAGCTCTCCAAGTGTCAGGAACAAAAGAACTGTCAAATCCACACCCACGTGTAAGTGAACATTTTCATGAAATGATCAGGTGATTGGGATCACTCAAGAAAATGGAGAGGAAGGGGAAGACACTATAGGAAAGAAATTGGAACCGAAAAAGGCAAAATAAAAGCCATGATCAACTTTCAAATTTCTATAATGTCAAGAATAATGTATCACTATACCTTAAATTCTGAAACAAATTGCAAATTGCAGTTGGTCTAGACATGGAGCAGTATTTATGCATCAATAACGAAAGTCAACGATATTTCATTTTCCTTACTTTGTCATTAAGAATAACAGTACTGAGAAGTTTGCCAACTTTTGTTTTAATGGCACCATTAATTATGGCAAATAATAGGAACACCCTGTGGACAATGGCTTTCTTTAAGGCTGCTATCTCCTGTAAAGGTGGAAATTGCATGCACTCAACATTTAGTAGGCTTCTTTGATCCGTGCACAGATGCTTTGTTGTAGCCAGGTAAAATTGTTAATAAAAAAGAAGAAGTTAATACGTTGCATCAGATCACCAAGGTTTCTGGTGTCTGCTCTCCGGGATGTCAATATATTGACGGAGCTGTAAAAAGCGAAGGACTGTGTATAAGATACTATCTCTCATGAATAGTTGTGGTACATATGTGCCTTATGCACAAGGTCGGGACCAATGACACCATATAAGCTTATGTGCAGATGGGCTTTCTTAGCTTAAGTCATGCACATTATATTTTATCTCTCTGTTGTTGTATGGTGTTTTGCAAACGTTTTTGCCTTCTATTTTGTGCTTTCTTTGTGTAATTGTCTCTTACTCTTCACTCAATTGCACCAATAAATGATTTTGGGAGCTCATTTTACACACGAAATGAGATAAACCTCACAAGACATTACACAAGCATTGAAGGCCCAAAGTAGTTTAAAGAAAGTTATTTTTACGCCAGGTGAAAAATCGATTCGACAATCGTAACTTTGTAGATACTTATTGCACAGTCTGTAGCCGGAGGAGAGAAGGAGGGCACTTATATATTCTAAAACTCAATTTCACCATATTGCCTCGCAGCCAGGGAGTCTAGCTGACATGTTCCAGTATTCTGTTCATGCATAGTTTTTTTTGCATCTCTCGTGAATGCACTAATCCAATTAAATCGCTATGTGTGGTATATGGTATAGTGTTTGTATTGACAGAGAATGTCAATGTCATTTCTCTTTAATTTCATCGATACAAAGCTCGTCTGGCAGGTAGTCAGGGCAGAAAATCTTGCCACAATAACTTGGCAAGAGCACTGCACACGCGTGTGTGTTTATTGATAAACCTTTGCTCTGCCTAATAGTATTAACACTCTCTGAGTTACTTACAGACCAGTGTTCAGCTTTTGTTGTAAATCAGCCCTTTTTATGAAGTTGCCCTTAGTGGTCTGTTTGCTCCGGAAGTTGTCAGTAGAGATGGAGCTTCTTCCTTGGGCCAAGATGGGGATTAATGCTAATAAGTAGACTTTAGGAGGTCACCACAGGGACTGGCTATCGTCCTGTATTCACCCTGCTTCGTTGGCCATCAAATCAGGCATGATCCTGCTAAATACAGTTCAGTAAGATGCCTTATAGCAGTATGAGGTATCATGTGCTCAATTATCCCTCAACATTAACTGAAATTTGTATAGAGTAGTACACAATATAGGAAAGTCCATTTATAGCTGATCACCTTGACAGATAATTGTAGGTTAAACAAATGACGTCATGATGGCAAGAGCAAAATTTGTTATTAAAGACATGTGGTTGGACAGGATCTGGGGCAGTGGCAGCATGCTGGTTTCCTTCCGCCGCTCGGTCCTGGGTTCAATATTCGGTATTGCCTAAGTTAGATAGCTTTTCCATCCTTTGCTTCAGTGCTGCAGCACCTGCCGGTCTTAATTAGCCCTCACGGTGCAGAAATACAGCACGTGTAACTCTATTGCACCAACCGCTGAGCATTAAGAATTAGGCATGAGAGTGAAGATATCGGTTTCTGTACACGAAAATACCATCTCCAATTTCGTCAACCTGTTGTTGTGGTTGTATTAATTGCAGCCCTTTGTTAAAAGTGCACGGTAAGGTCTAAAAATAAAACGCACAATGAAGTAACATGATCACCCTTAAGAGATCTGTGTGACGCAAGGGATTTTGAGGACTCAGTCTCCAGGAAGCACCAGTTGCACAGTTTTGTCTTTCTATATCTGGCCACAATAGTTGCAACTCTTGCCAAAGCGTCAAAGTGATGATGAGAACTTGAAGAAGTGGCAAGGCCTTGACCTGTACTTTTACTGCCATGAATTGTACGAATTGTGAAATGGCCACCTGACAGCATAACAAATAGCGTGTGCGCAGTAGGCACAGCTGAGCATTCGGAGGGCAGCTTAACAAAGTGAATTAGGCAGTAATATTGCAGAGTAAGCACGTTTATTGGTGAGGCAAGGAGGGAGGGGAGTTATTGATATGCTATTGTAATGAGTATGACGGTTACAAAGGGTCGGTTATTATGATGAGAGGCTCTGAATGTGCCACTGAAGGGCCATCTACGTCTGCTGATTGTATAGCTCTGATATTCTGTGGCAGTGATAGATCTACAAAACATGCTTGGGCAGTCTTAGCATAGGGTTGACCCCACTCACCCCTACCTCACAATGGTGTTTTGTGATTGACTGTTAGAGAGAAAATTGCAATATTGAGGAGCTGAGAGGCAGTCGCAGGGCTGTGGTCAGAATCAAGTGGCTGTATTCAGTAACATGGAGCAAAGGCAACTAAGCATTCTGCGTGGACATCAGCCACATGAAAGATGAGCCTCCTCGGCGTTACGAACAATGCACACATCAAGGGCGCTCAGGAGATGACCATCAAGTGGACGCTCCTGCCACCTGATGGGACTGACCAACTGACCATCGCTCGTTACTTCAACACTGCCTCCATTGATTACAAAAGTAGGCAACAGTGTCCAGGACTCCTCCAAGACCTGCCTGATGCCCTTGTTGCCGCATCAATCACGACCAGAACAACTCGACAACGTGACAAACTCCTAATTCAATTTCATCTTGCCTGTAATCGAGTTGTAAGCATTGCAGCAGCTCCCCTCAAATTGTCCCTCTCGATCAAGAAGGTGTCTATATTATGCACGTTATTCGATCATGTCCCCTTCGATCATATTCACAGCCAGAACCTTGACATCTCACAGCAACTGCCAACAGCAGCAGCAGCAGCAGCTACTGAGACATCTCGCACACGTCTTGCCATCCTCTGTAGGAATTCCTAGGTTTGTATTACAAAGCGACTCATTTCGGGCATTATCAGGTGATGAAAGAAACCCATTAAATTTCCAAATCACACCAAATTAGAAGGCGAGTCGTGCTCTAAAAAAGCAGCTGAAATATTAAGTTCAGTTTGAACACTGGGAAGCGAAGGCTTCCCTTTTTATTTAACACAAAGTCCAACTTGAAGGCAGTGATAAAAGGCTAGCCTGTCGATTTGCCACTGTTACTGTCAAGGGAGTCAAACAGGGATGTGCTGCCTGAGCAACGTCTCCCAGTTGGTATTTAGCCACAGCTGAGCCTCGGCTGATCTGCGTACCTGTAGGCAAGGTGGACGATAATATGGTCAATGGGCGATTGATTCAGTGGCTCTCCCTGCGGCTTGCTTCATCAGAGTCGTCAGCCAATGAAGATCTTAGGTAGGGTGACTTGGATCAATGCAGAATCCCTTTGTCTGCCCTATGTGCCCTGTCATCAGAGCTAGATCACCGGGTGACATCCCTTGGCTCACGTGTAGCTGCATCTGACTCAGTCATTTGCAGCAATTTCCTCTAATCTTACTTCAAATTGATGATGCAGCCTTTGCGGACATGTCTTACAATTACAGCAGACGTGTTTATCACAGGATCGTCTGGATATTTTAAGCCAGAGTACTTAATTAACTCCTAAGACTTGGTATTGACTTCAACTGTATACCAGATCATGGTGTGAGCTCTAGTTTCTATGCAAGGCCCTCCTCCAGCACAGTACGTCTGAGATACCCAGTCGATTCTTGCAGAATAGTCTTTCAATTAGGATTCATGTCACTTTGAGGAGGATAAAAGAAAACTTTGTAATTTGTAGATAGGAACTGGTGCCATAGCCATCATAAAGGCAGCCTTGCTTTACGTTTGTTATGACATTGTGATCCGTGATTCGATTAAACTGGGATCATCGATTCACACTTTTGAGTCTCGTTTGTGGATGCACGTCATGATTTCAAGTGACATGCCCATTTGTCGCTCCCGTTGAAATCAATTTAATCGAATTAAGTTATTGAGAAGATTTACACAATTTCCATATCTCCACGGAAACATTAGCAGGACATCCAAACCAATTTTCCTCTCGTGTTATAGATTTTGCCTTGGGTTTGCAACACTCAACTTGTCAGGGGAGACACCATGTGCTTGTCAGGGATTTTGTGGGACATGTTTCTCTTTTCTTACTGGAGTTATTGTGACAGCTGAACATTGGAATCACATTGCATTGGAAACACGAGTGTTTGCATCAATTCTCTGTGTGCCAATCTACTTTGCATGCTGTCCCACCCAGAGCACCTTGTTTTCCGTCTGTCCATGGCATCTGCACACGTCCCCTCCATAACAGGTAGACAGCAGGGAGGGAGAGAACCAGACGCCCATTTTCATATCGACCCAGCCCTTTTTCTTGGTGAAAGCTGCGCTAATTCCTTCGCCGTTGGCACTCCTTCTAAGATGTGCATGACCCAAGGGGTATACCTACCCTTTGTGGCTTTGATGTCTGTCAACTCGCCTCCACATCATGAAGCTAGATCCGCAAGTTGTGCAGCATGCCAGACTGCCACTGATACCTGCCCACTCTCATTTAAATATTGATGACCGAAAATACCTTGCGTGTTTACAGCTGCCAGCCAAAACCTCTACGCGAAGTCAATCTGATGCTTAACTGAAGTTAGCTTCTCCTCTTTTTTCTTAGGAGCAGCGAAAGCTCCTTGATTAGAAAGACTTTACGAGTAAAGATAAACTCAAGTGCTCTTTAAGCTGAACAGTGTTTACAGACAGCGATTGATAAGAGTGATTTGCAGTGCGGAAAGTTTGTGTGGTTCTAGAAAATCAGATGAGCGACAATGGGTGAAATGGATGAGCCTGAGACATTCTGCAGTTGCTTGGGCCTGGCACTGTCATCTTGCCCTAAATGAGCTGGAGCCAAATGACAGGGTGGACAAACAGCCCGAGGGGGGATCTGCAAGGGCAGGAAGGACTTAGGAGGGCGGCAGGAAGGGCCAAGAAGGGCAAGGACCTGGATGTGTCCACCCCACTTGCAGGGCTCCCTCCCAGTCCTGTCACTGCTCTTGGTCACCCTTGCATCGATCTTGGCGCACCAAACCAATCTGTCTCCACCCCATCAGCACCCAGCCTGGCCTTACTCTAGTCATTGTGTAGATGGTGTTTTAGACCTTGATCTCAAACTCCCAGCCCTTCAATGCTATGTTCTTTATGCCTTCGCTCGCCAAGACAATCCCTGCAGAATGTGGACTTCAAAAAGCCTTGAAGAATACAAATCGATGTGCCACTAAAATCTCTAGGATAAGAAACGTCTCATGTGACTAATGTTACGTGCATGGTTGAAGTTTTATACTCAGCGGGGCATTTTTTACTCTGTGTGGATTTCGCATTAAGCTGTGAGCAAGCAGGTGGCGAAGAATAACCTTATCTTTCAATTTGGCCGGCTGGCGTTTGAGGAGCGGGTGCGCTGCTGGCATGACTGGCCTAACGAGCTCTGAGTCTATCGAGAGGTCAAGATCTGTTCATCTGCGATATTTGACGGCGAATATGTGACGGTGTGACCCCCTGGCCCGTCCAACAATGGTGCCAAAGCTGGTGTGCTGGGCTTGCGGTCTCTAAGGACTATCCCCGGGGCCAGTGGCCGGTGGGCAGCCTGCCACACTCGAATCTCTATCGTGATGACTTAACAACCCCGTGAGTCTGTATGGAGGCCGAGCTATCAACACCTTCCTGGTGGTCCCCGGCACCTGCGCGCCAAGCTGCCGCCCCTCTGCCGTCATTCAACGCACGCCTCACTAGCTCCTCTGCTCCCCCATCAATGTTTTCTGACGTCCTTCATCACAAGCCTTTCAAAAACTCTAATAGAATCTGTTACATGAAATATGAACTAATCAGGGCTGACAGGAAAACCACATATGCTGCTACTGGTTTTACAGTCCCTCCATTACACGGTTCGCAACGAATTCATGTTTTACCAAACGCGCCTGGCCTTATTCATGTCTTGCAAACACAGTCGCCTTAATCCCGGTGCAATCCTCGTTTAATCAAACACAGTAGAGCCCTCTGCGCATACCACCCAAGAAAACTCTCCCACCACCCCTTCCACGCCATCCACCTATCTGCAACTCTGTATCTTATGACTGTTTAAAAGCCGCGTACTCTCTGTCATTGACAATGGGCCCATTGATTAAGCTCTTTTTGCATATGAGCGTGGCTTTACATCTAAACATCGTTCCAGAATGTGCACTATGATCAGCACACTCTGTATGTCAACTTCCAGCTTAGTATAAGACAGTTCCCTCTAGGTGACCTCTCGGATGAAGTTTCAGCCAAATTAGGATATTATGCTCAGCAGTCTAGTGCTTGCAATATGAACCGCCCTGCGGTCTAAAGACATTAATAGACAGCGCTGATCTGGAGAGATTTCTACACCCATAACAACAGATCCAGAATCCTCATTTGCCTCGCTTGAGGTACCAGGCTAGCCATTCTGGCACAAAGGGACAAATCCTGAATTGGCAATATAGACTGACATTTTGGGCCAAGAAGCCCATCCTGCATGATGGCTAAGATAACCCCGGCAAGTAACTTGACGAATGTGCATGATGCCTGCCTGAAGACAGCCTGATGGATTGTGCCTATCAAATGCCTCATTTCAGAATAAGTTTAGGCAGCTTCAAGATTTATCGTTGCTAACGGAATGTGACAAATTTGAAGCCTCGTCTTCAGGCAAGGGGATGCCATTCTCAGACCATAACATAATAAGGGAGCCAAAAACTCGAGATCTTATTGTAACGAATCACATTTTCAGCTGCTTTTTAAAAGCACTGCTTTCAATATAACTTGGTGGAAGCAGTGTTGATGTCATTGTTAACTGTTGATAGTTATAACGCAGTCCAATATACATGTAAGACTTCTTAACTGCTTTATAAACACTGAATAACTTTCATCATGTTTAATAGGAAACCTTTGTCACCAACGGTAACAGAACTTTCATCACAACAAACCTTTTGCCTTTTCATCATCATCATCAGCAGCAGCAGTAGCAGCAGCTTAGCTAGATCCGTTATTAGGCGGGAATAACAAGAGCAGAGATACCTTGCAAGTGTTCACAGAAATTGAGGCTCGGTTTTGACACATTTGGCTAACGTGATGTGACAGCCTATTTGACTGCTAATGAACTCACTATGGCTAATTCTTACCATGCGAAAACATAACACAACAGCAGCGGTATATTCGTTGTATTGTTTCAGCCATGGGACTGAACGTATCCTTTTTGCTTTGAGAGAGTTTATTTATGACTTGACACTGGCCTTGGCTCTCACACAGGGGAGATACACGCATCTTGTTATTCGTACTGGGTAAACAGCAATGATCAATGAAGTATGATGTCCCGGCCTGTCATTTCATGGTTGCTAGAGTTTTATGCTATCCTTCTGTTCTTTCTCTTCTTTTCTTTTTTTTCCTTGCTCTTCTTTCTCTTTTTTTCTTTCAGATACCAGATAAATCAAGGATAGACTGTTGGGGACGATGGAAATGGGGAATCTACACAACAGTCCTTTCACATAAAGCATGGTATCTTTTTGTGAGAAGTTTATGTATGGTGTAGGAATTCCACTGCTGAGGCAAAATCTGCTGTGAAACCTTATATTTCAGAGCTACTTTGGGTAGCAGGAGTGTGCTTAAGCTTTGAAAAAGTTTGTGCTGAATGTTGTTAGCGTTGACAGAGGGTCCACCAGGTATCATCTGTGGGCAGTTATCATCCGTATTGATCACATATTCCCCGCCCATCTCCTTCCAATAAATCCCTGTAATATGGTCATCCTTTTTATCGTGACCAGCATCTGCTGAGGGACATGTCACACACCACATCTTGTATCATCCATTGATATGAACACAAATCCCAAACTGGGCCTGTATATATCAGTCTAAGATGCCATCTTGAAATGCATCTTGATGTCCAATGTCACTGGAGACAATGGGCATACGTTTCTCAGTATATTGTGACATACAGGACCAAGGGAAGAAAATAAAGATGATTTTAAGAATATGTGACGTGAAGGTACATATATATGTACCATACAATCGACAAAAAGAATAAGTTAACGGATTTGTGAAATATACATGGAGAAGACAACAAACAATTGGATAAGTTTAAAGATACGTCACATGCACGCAGACCGAGGCAAGAAACAACATGCTTTAGTTAAATGATGTCACAAGAAAGCCAATAACAACCCAAAGTGTGTAAGTGCACCTTTCTTGATTTTAAACACACCCTATGTTTCTACCTGTATGTTGCTGTTTTATTTTTTTGAATTACCATTGTATTAATTATGTAGGATCGTCTTTTACACTTTTTCTTCTTCATCCGTGACATCATGAAGGTTTTACAGTCACTGATTGATCAATTCTATAATATGCAACACTGTTGCAGATTAGAAACAGCAAACTTTATACATCAGATAGGTATTTACAAAGCTATCTCGTTTGGCTTGGGTATTGTTGTAATGTTTCTTTAGGTAATGAAGCGTGACAATTGTGCAAACACAACTGTGAAATCGTGTTCTCAAAATCAATTATTACAACAATAACAACCTTCTACTGAAAAGAGAAGGCACGCTGCCAATTATCTCAGAACAAACAAAACCATAAGAAACAAGAGTCAAAGCATGCATATGCGTATATGATCCGCAGATACTTCAGGTAATTGACCACATACAGTAGCAGTTTATTCACTCAGCAGTCCTTCTCACGCAATTCCTACGCATCATGGCGCAACGTGAATCGATGGTTTTCCTTTGAAGAAAATCATCTTTTGTAGAAAGTCCTCTGTTGTCGTATTTATTTACCAGTTCACTCGGATTGAGCTGGGTGTTTTCAGTTGAACGAACATCTAAGAAAGGAGTTATGCAGGAAAGTCAAGAACAAAACAAAATACTGATATCGTCAAACATGCAATATATTAAACTAATAGCTTATCCAGAATCATTTATCAAATTATATATTGCATTTTATTATTATCATTGTTATTATTGCATTCTAGAATAGGACGATCAAAGCATCAGCTGAAAAGTCCGATATATCGTCAGCATATTATGCCATATATGCTACTGTTAGGAAGACTTTAGTAGATGATGCGATAGTTGCATGCTTGCGCATCATTGTCGAAAGCCAGCCAAGCAGCCCCCACCTTGGTTCTTTTACAATTTTTAAAGAATTTCAAAATAACTCCACTATCTTGGTTCTCATTACATGTCTTTTGCTGTAGGGCTTTCATGTAGAAGCACTCCCTTTCACCAAAGATCTGTCGTATTTAAGCTTGCAGAAGAGGGAGGCTGGTTCCCTCTTGGAGACTCGAGCCAGTATGTTCTGATTCAGGGGCCGGGTATTTCAAGCTCTGAGATTTATCTAACACTGCGGCTGGAATGAGGCCATGTGACGAAATATGGCTGTATGATGAGAGAGCAATCCCGGGGGCAGAATCAGGAGCACCTCGTATTGACTGCACAACTCCACCAGACTCTCTTGAGTTCCAGCATATTTGCCCACAAACAGGCAAAATTTTTGACTGCAAAATGTGTGTTGAAGACAGTCATTGGGCTTTCCAAAGTGGGCCATTCCGCTTGGAAGATGGATGTCATAGAGCAACACCATTGGCTCTTAAAAGCCTTGGTTTCAAATAAAGTGTAGTATGAGAAACTGCTGCTACACTCTGAAAGCCATACTGTGGAAACAGGAATACGCAACATAAAGCAGTAACAATTTACCACCTGATACTGGCTCTGTTGCTCAACTTTCGCCCGTTGGATTGTATTACGACTCGTTGGAAATAAAAGAAAAGAATATACACGAGTAATGCTGTTGTATATGGCCTGTCAGTACATCCAATGAATGTCATCTATACCCTGTAATTGCTATATGCTAAAAGGGAAGCTCATTTACAGCAATAGTGCAGGACAAATTATAAGCCAGTAGGCAATCAAACAGGCAGTTAATTAGTCAGCCTTACAGCCAGTTAGTACCCTGGGTACTGCCTGGCTAGTTTTATAGCCACAATGAGTCAGACAGACTCTCCACCACCGAGCATACAATCAACCAGCACTTGAAGCAGTCAACTCACTTGTCATTCTCTCTGACTGTCTTTACCCCCTTTATTTGCATCCAATAAACGTAGACTTTCCGTCAAATTTTCATTATGCCACGACATATTGTGCATGTCTGCAATGTGAATCTGGAGTCGTGTGGCATTCACAACAGACCCTCCAATATTCCTTTCGCACTTTTTTTTGCTTGATGGTGTGACACAGTGTACCAAATCATTCGTCAATAACTCGCCACGCCAATTGTCAACGACTTGGAGGCTCTGTAGTCACGTGACCTTACACCCCATAATTTCAACAATGGCGGCCTGTCACTTCCGCTGACGACTGAATGTCGACTGGCTCCAATGAGGATTTACTGACTGCGAGTCGCCGGTCTGGATAAACCATATCAAGGCGCCGAGACTGCGGTGTGAATTATTCCAGTGGAATTGTGAACTCATTACTCCTTATCTTTGCCACGATTTCTGAGACCTGTTCGTCATTATTGCAAGTAATAATCGATGAATAAGAATGAATAAGGGAAAGAAAGAACAGACAAAGGCATTTGTGAAAAGTATTGCCAGGCCCACTCCTTCGTTTTCAATATTCCTCCCAAAACCTCTTAAAGCGTTTCTGAAGCCTTTCATTTTCATTTAGATCGTACTGGCTAAAACCCCTGGCGGAATAGTTGAAGAGAAAATTGTCTGTAGAACCAGCAATAACTCCTATTAGAAAATTAAATATGGTAAAACCATATTAGATTTATTTCGCACTGAGGATGAATTGAATTGTGAATGTGGGAGAGAAAGACCTAATCCTGAATGACGTTTTCCGCATTCTAAACCAAGCTAAGCGGATCAGTGAGGTGGAAGCTAGGTGCAACGTCGACGAGTGTGATCGATTCGAAGCAAGGTGTCTACTCTTCAAGGTATTTTCGTCTGAAGGGACAGGGTTCGGCCTGACACACGGTTGGCACATTCAAGGACCCTTCACATAACCCCTGCACTGCCATTCTTGTCTCGGCCGAAATAATACTGCAGTGTCTCACTGTTCCACTCAGAACAAGCGTCAATCTAGCCCGATATTAAGAAATTTGATCTAAGCCCTAATCTCTCGTATACCACCAGCTCACAGAGCTTAATTTTCAGAAATCTTTCAACTCAACCAGGTTCTTGGGGATTTGTACTTAAGTCTCACTGACACGTCCGATAAATGATGAGTGCGTCTCTATTTTGGCAGTCCTTTCAAAAGTTAATTAAATGTCCTTCTAAAATTGTCGCAGAAGACGTGATTGAGTAATTGAATATTTCTGTACAGCACAACTTCCATTTCTTTGAAACACATCTATATCATCAGTTACACTGTGATAAATGCACCAATTTAGCAACAGAATAGATAAATATATCATTATCAATAATACATCAATGACTTCTTTGAACTTATTTTACTATTGCTTTTGTTTTCCGTTTTCCTTGTGAACATTTATTAACCTGACGGGTTCACTATAGCTTAAATAATGTGCGTCCATATTTTTCTGTAATTATTACTGGTGATAATGATTGAAATATTATGCCATGTCAAATGAAGACACAGATGCTTATCAACCTCAGTAGCACAGTTATTGATTATTGGATTTTTGTCTTGAGCCAAAAGTATATTTAGCCAAATGTTATTTTTACTACATTCAGTGCATTCCATTAGCATTTGATCTGACAGACCAAGTGCAAAGTTGAAAGACATTTTCTTCGACAAATTGAATATCATGAACTTACAGTAAACCCCCACAAGTACAGTTACAGCTGTAAGTATTTGAAATTGTAATCACTGAAGTGGTCTTAATTTTGAATACTGAAACTTTGTGAAACCCTATAATCACAACTTTTGTGCCAATGAAGTCTGTTTGAACTTCACATGGTTCTAATATTCGGTGACAATAAATGTAGCTCAACTGTATATCATGGAATTATATTGGCAAAGAATGCAGTAAGCAGACCTTGAAATTCACTTACAACCATTTCGAAGTAAAGGCTTTCCTCTTTCAGATCTTGATATCACACAAAGCTAACAACAAAGAGGTGCATCTCAGATATGACATTTAAGAGTCATAACAGAATCGAAATATGATCTAAATTTATGTATTGTGATTATGAAGACTCTTGTTTCATTTCTAAGTTATCCTAGTCATCCAAAATGCTCTTAAGAAACACGAGGTGGCACACTAGTTGGCACGCCCTCTGGTGAATATTCACTGTGAAGCTAGCTATGATATGAAGATAAATACGCTGCTATGTTCCACTCTTAGTTTTCTTTCCTATTGTGTTGAAAATTCTGTAACAATTAAATCAGCACTTGCAATATTTTCAAATACACATCAAGACTTAAAAAGGCTTTTAATTTGGGCAGTACGGCTTTTATTTTTGCAGCAGAGTATATTTCCTTTTATGCGCATTAGTACAGCTTCGTGTTTTTGCTCGACAGACTTAATGTTCATTTCACACGTTTCTGTGATTTCATTTCCTAATGGACCGTTTTCAGATTGTAAGTAGTTGCGGCTAGCTGCGTAATTAACGAGCTGCCATCCTGCGTGACATGTGTCGCAACTGTAATTGGCATGGCCACTGTTGACTCTTTTGTGTAGAAGTATATATATATATATTGTGTTTCTTGGAAAGTGCCAAATGTTGATGCGTACTATTTCTTGCGATATTCTGAATTTAATTTCTGTAGTAAATTAACACGTTTTATATATAGGAATATACCACCTGTCATACAAAATTGTAACTAGCTACTATTTTTGTTTGGTTCGTTTCTCATTCTTAAGATAGATACATATCGTTTATTTTTGTCATTAACTATGAAGAGTAAATATTTTTAACAAAAATATAACTGATCATATTTCGTGAGTTATTCATCCATGAAGCTTAGTATCTGCCCTTAGAATTTTTTAATATTTGGGATTGTGTAGCTCTACATTGTCAAATGTGCCACATGCGTTTTCCATGGGAAGGATAAACGCATGGAAAACGCATGGTTTTTGCCTTAATAAAATGAGGTGAAAACCATGCATGGAAAACGCATGTATATTATTTGGCCATGTTGTACATGTAAAGATAAAACCCATAAACTGAGATAGATATACAAAAATTTAGTATCTTATCACTGTATTTACTCTAAATTTTGCACTCAATTCCAGGTGGCAGCCCTGTAATCAGATCCGTTGTTAGGGGGTATCTGACCGGAAACAATCTACTTTGTAGAATGCCATAGAAGTACCTTTGCGATGCTTACTTGGCAGGTAGAAGGAAATAATTTGTATATCAGCATTCCGACCCATGTAACGTTGAACTGAAACCTGCATTTGCAAAAAGCCGGAGAGTCCATGAAAATTAAGTGGCAATTTCTAATGATATTACGTGCATTTAATTGTACTGTAGCTTTACTACAAAACATAATAAGGAGTGATTTTCATTAAAAGATATTGAATTTTTTCCGCTGACTATTGTAAATGCATGAACTAATTACTATTATTTTTTATATGACACTACTCTAAAAGATACAGTAACAATGACCACATCACAAGCTGTGTATGGTGAGACTAGCAGATTCCCATTGCATGTACGACTACAATTTAGAATGATCAACTATTGGATTAAACTAGAAAAACTGCCAGCTAATAATATTCTTAAAAAATGTTTAAATGTGTAAAGATATGCACACTTCTGGTAATAATGCTTGGGTTGGGAAATTATTCATATGCTCAATGAACACTATCCACAAAGAGACCATTTAAGACTTGCAAACATTGAGCTGGAATCCATTGCTAAAACATTCAAATCTAAAATCTATGAGAAACGTCAGGAAACTATACTAGCTGAAATCGAACTTATAAACTCATCAAGACTGAAAAATGTATAATAAAATAGCCAAAATTAGAGTAAACTCACATAATTTATGAACTGAAATAGGTAGACATGAAGTCCCTATATTGCCAGCAGTTGAGAGATTATGCCGAAAATGCAATATGCATGAAATCGAAGATGAAAAACATTGTCTCATAGTATGCCCACATAACACACTTAGTCATGAGGACCTCTTTGAAATAGCTAATGATCACATAGAAAATTTTGAGCAACTAAACAAAGAAGACAAATTTAAGACCATCATGAAATCAAAAAAGCCTGAGTTGTTAAAATCCCTTGGAGAATTTTTTGTAAATATTGATGCCTACTGAATGTTTGGGTCAGCATCCAACGTCGAGCATTAACCATCACCCCCCAAACTAGCAGTTTCTGCATTATAATCATTTTCATATATTGTGATCTATATGCTTTTACATTCATGTATATAACTGTTGACTATGCCTTGTTGTATATACTCCTAATTCAAATGTTGTGCTAAAATTAGAATTGTGATAATGAACAGTATTAACTGCAGTAATATACGTATTTAACAAATGAATGTAAACAAAACTTAATTCTCATATTACCGCGCTATTGTTCAGCAACTGGGACCACGGGATGTGCAGATAATCTATTGATTATGTATACCTTTAACTTTTATACCATGAATATATATATTGAATATAGAAATACTGAGTAGAAGTAGACTTAGTACATGTTTTTATCTGTTATTTTTGACAAATGTATCATGTATGATATTGTGTCAACAAAAGCATATATAATGACGCTTAACATGTTATTTTGTCAAAATCTATTTTATTGATTTTTTTTTATTGATGAACATTATACATCACGTCACATATACAATAGTCTTCGTAATATACATCAGAAACATTTCATGTTAATATTGTATTGAACCCTTATGTTACAATTAATCTTTCATTCTTTGAGAATGTCAATATCATGCGAAGCTTCGAGTTTCTCAAGTGAACATTTTACGGGACTCAAAGCCGATATGAAGTTGTTGAGCCAGCTAATTTTGTACAAATGCCTAATTACAGCAGCTAAAATAAAATACAAAAAAAATAATTCCATCTGTGTAAGTAACATTCGTGCATGGACAAAAGACGAAAAAAGAAATTGCCTAATATGCTTTCATAAAATGCCTTACCAGCTAAATGTGGGCCCAGAGCTGCCAGCCCTGGGTCCACCATGCAATACTCGGCCCAATATTGGCTCGATAGCGCCCTATTTTGGCATGGATATTTGACATATTTTAAGTGACATTAAATCGAATGATCTCCTCAAAGTAAACAAAACAAACACATTAGATTTAGTACATGACCAATTGTGCCACATGCGTTTTCCATGCGTATATCCTACTCATGGAAAACGCACGTGGCACATTTGGCCATGTACCTTATGGAATTTTCTTACAATATTTGGCTCATACAACTAAAAAGCCTATCACGTCATTGTAAAGCAGTATATATATTGCTGAACAAAAACAAATATAGTTTTAGTGCCGTGTAAATTAAGTACAAATTATAATACAATTGAAGGTTGGAACTGCAGATGAGTGAATGTGTTCCAGTGGCGCCATCTTGTAATATCCGGGCGCCATCTTGAAACAGCCATTATAAAGAAATAGCCATTTTTTCATGAAATGGCCATTATGATGAAGCGATTTAGGCTGTCACCAGCGTCCGTTGGCCATAAAGCCCACACTGCAATAGTCCACATATCCAGCGAATCTCAAATCACAACTGGTCACCAAGCGATTCGTTTGGGTCCAGCTGGAAATATCTGGGGTCAGCGATTCCATCTGATTCATAAGGATCGCATTCCCGATGGTAACCAGGACAAAGTCCTGGAGGAATTCCAGGGCCAACACGAGGTGGCGCTGTGTTATAAGTGCCCCCTCTGGTGGATGGATGGTAACCATAAGGACTGAGAGATAGTCTATCAGATTCTCCTGGCAAAGAGGCTGAAGATTTAGGCTGGGGCAAAGGCATCTCCCAAATGTGAGCATACTCATTTCTCTCACATCTAGGGTCGAAGGCATGTTTGTCATCATTCTGTAAGTTGTCGATGGCTTCAGGGGCGTACATGTGTTTCCCTGGGATTCCGCTAGGAGGCGGTGGTGGTAGGGGCATGTTGGACCTGCGCGATGTGGCGTTACACTGTCGTCTCCTACGGAATGGAAAGTAAGGGAAACAAAAATTAACAAATTAAGCAATCAAGTAATGGCTTCATCACCTATTCTTGGAGCACAGGAACGGTCCTTCCAAATTCTTTTTACTAGCAAATCACCTACAGAGTAATAATGTAAGAAATTCTATAAATCTCTTTTTCTGGAAATCTTTTTTCATTAATTGTGATAATAAAATTTCCTCATTCGAGCCCATTTTTCCATTTACTGCCATAAGAAATTACAAAAGTTCGTAAGTGAATTCATTACTATCCCAGAAGCTATATGACGTTTAATTTAATTTCCTTTAATGCCTGCCATTTCTTAAGACGAAAGGAATCCTTACTAAAACACACCAGATTCAATTTCTATTATAAGGTCAGACTTTTTACGTTACTGTGGTTCTTAAAAATGTGACATTTACCTTCTTAAATACACAAGTCCAACACCGAATATCACAATTCCTATTGCCACGGCGACAGCCAGGATGATCAGAATAGAAAGACCTGCAAAAAAAATAATTTCAATTTAACCAGAATCCAAACGAATGGCTTTTAATGAGCAAAAAGATTAACAAACATGGCATGGATTTACAAAGGGTTTCAGGTTAATTTGAGACAAATAGGAATGGATTTAGCTCACCAGATGGGAACACAACTCCTCCTATGACACTGCTTGGGAAAATACCACCTGGAAATGGGAGAAAAAAAAAACTGCATTAGAAAACATTCGTGTCAACGGTGATCGGGATAATATACTATTGTTTATCGCACTAACCGCTGGATGGATAGTTTTTGAAACTTCGTGATAGTTGATGTACGCACAATAGTTGTTTTTTGTAAAATGCATAGAAAATACTTAACCCTCTATAAACCCAACCTCACTATTAAGACCACTCCACAATTAAGACCATAGTTTAGAACCCGAATAAGTGATCTATATTCTTGTTATCGCATTTTAACTGATCATCTACCACACCACTTAGCAATAATGAGCTACTATTCAGTATTCTAGCAATATTATTATTTGATAGTTTATCACACTTCCTATGAATTGTACAGTGTATTATCAATATTGTGTATTATTCAAGGTATTCAATGGCCATCATTTGCAAAAGATACCAACAAAGGCTATCGCAATGATTTATATGAGAATTGTGAACGGTACAGTGGTTACATTAGGCCAAAGAGGTAATGTGGAACTTCCGTTGAGCAAAAGAAAAAAAGAGAAATAAGAAAAGGCATTGAGTAAGGAGAGGAGGACGTGAGGCGAAATCGTGAGCAGAAAAAGGAAGTCTACCCCACCCCAACCCACCCACCCTTTGCAGCGCCCCCTTCATTTAAGGCATTGTCCGCACCCTCCTTAGGGGTTATAGGGGACGCCCAATGTACCATCCGTGGCATTTTTGAGAGGCCCATCATAACTGTGAGCTGGCTTCAAGGGTAGCTAGAGCAGAAAGCAATAGAACAGATGTACCTAGAGTGCAGTTCCCTGTCTTGCCATGCCAGACGTCATTTCGGCAAGAGATTGTCCAACTTTCTTTGGTGTAGTTACAACCCAGCACAATCCTGTCATTGATCCTCTTCACCCAGCCGCCGGGGGGCGTCGGTGGGTTTGCACAGCCGAACGCTGCAAGCACAAACACAGACCAGCAAATGAAACTCGAGCAGCAAACCTTTATTAGCATCATTAACAGCAACTGGGGGGACCTGTCAACGATATGCGTTATTAAACAACATGACGACCTTGCTGTTAATCAAAATTCTCTGTTTTATGGGATGATTTATGAACCACTGTGGCTGGTAGAAAAAACAGCACCACCAACTCAGCATCAGCTTTTAATATTGTTCTATCAAGGTTGTCACTTTAACGGTTTGCTAAAGGCGCTAATAATCATTATGAGTAATATGGCCAAAGGCTGCTGCTGCTGCTGTTGACAGCAAAAGTGGAGATACAGCGCAAAACTCGTTAAGCATATTACAAAAGCCATCAATTAGGCCCATTGTCTAATCACTGATGAAAAGTTTGATTGCGTTATTGAGAAATATCGCTACAAATAACCATTTCTGTGTTAATATTCCAATTGGAAATGAGATAAAAATATCTGTTATGCAGGAACAGTTTCGTGTCATGTGTGGAAAATATGTACTTTGCATCTTTAGTGTAACGAGCTTGGTGAAAATAGTATCCATTTCCTATACAGACATTATATTATATTTTATATTCTAGGTGGAAAAGGAACAATAAAACAGCAATGAAACAGCCACAAAATACAATATCACTTGCCTTTATATGAGAGGATAAAATAAGGGCGACTGGCTTCCACATCCTGGCCTACCACGCGAATCTTGACCATATTAGTCTTGGAAGTATAAACATGCTTGACCCTGGATTCTCCGCCACATATACTTTCTGCCGAGAACCCGACTTCCTGTATGGTGGCATAGACCCGACAGTTGGGCGAGTGGGACAGGAAGCTGTCTCCCGGCTGCTGTCTTTGGTTCTCCCGGGCAAAGTCAGTCAGCGTGATGTTGATTTTTTGACCCACGGGCACTTCTATGATCCACGGACAGTCTGGTGACCCGCATCCGGTCTCCTGGGTGATGGTGTTGGCGATCATGCCCGAAGGTTGCCGAACGTGGACGCCATGGTTACACACAGAACACGATGCTCGGTTCACTGAGTACACTGCAAGTGCAAAAGATGAAACAAGTGTTATTATCAACAAATTCTCTCGCTGGACCAAAAACATTCTTTCAAAATGTACTTAACAATTTGGGGTCAGACGGCAGGTATAGACTTGTGAACAATGAGACAGGGGGTCACACTGGGTACTGGGATTGACACAAATGTACTTGCAGTGAATTTATTGGCATTTATAAACGATCTCATTTGTAACAATGGATAAAAGTTATTGGGTAAAAACCAACACAGGTCTACTTTTAATTCAGCAGCATTGGTTAGAAACAGCCAGGGTGTAACATAAAAATATGGACTCCACTTTAAGCTCATTAAGGGGTGAGGGCCTAGCTCAGTGGTAGCACTCTTTGCTTCCAACCACTGGGTCCAAGGTTCAATTCCAGGTGGAGCCTAAGTTGGATGGCCGTTTCATCCTTCATCTCATTGCCATGATCCCTGCCTGTCCTAATTAGCCCAACAGGTGCAGAAATACAGGACGTAAAGCCCTTATCTACCAACCCAAATACTAAGCCTTATTAATAAGCAGCATGAAAGGCAAAGACGCTGCACGTTCCACAGGGAATAGCTGTATAAGTCAGAGCTATTGGCTTTACCCCTGTTATTTTCTAAAGTATGATATCATTTCAATGCTTGTGTCCATGACTTAAATTTGAATAAACTTTAACTTGTAGCCTACTTAAATGTCTTATCAAATTTTTAAAAGACACCACATCTTGCATAATCAACCTTCAGTAATACCATTCTGAACTATCAATAATTCTGATTAAAAAGAGACTATATCAAAAGTGTTATATTCTCCATATTTTGAACTAGAATTAAGCAATTTCTAAATTACTGTCAACATATGTGGTGTAATTGCATCGTAACAAAAGTAAAGTTTCTGCATTTTTGAACGATTTGATTATATTTGTAATAGGAGAGTGGAGGCAGGTAGGTTAATCAGAAAATTGTATTATTTTTAGGCAAGCTGCATGCAAAGTGTGCGGAGTGACATGAGGAGAATTCGAACATGCGTCTTCATCCTAGGCCCAAGAATGGGATTTTGTCACATGATACTTCATAAATAATGCATGCTTCAGGTTCTTTCGCCTAGCTGCTTCTTTATTTGTGAATTGCTTATGAATTAAAATGACACAATACAAGTGAAAATTTATTTTCTTTTTGGACCTTTTAAATCCTCACAATTTCTACGTTTTATTAAAATAATTACCATCTCTAGACACGGACTTTTAAAAGTTAAATTCCAACGTGACAACTCAAAGGATTTTGATAAAAACATTTCTAGGGCTTGTTCTTCTTGCCTCTAGTTGTGATAAGCTTTCTAGAAAAAGGGAAACATCCATTTATCCCAGAAGCTTAATTGTTATTAATATTAATTACATCTTTCAAATTTGAAGCATTTTGTAATGGAGAGGAAACTCCAAGTCTAGATGGCAGAAATAAAATCAACTCCACGTGAGCCAACATAACTGAAATGCGGAATAAAGTTTAAAAAAAAGGAGAAGAAGAAAGAAATCAAATGGCAATGCAATTTTACTACGGTTCAAAAGCGAGTTCAGGTGTTTTGGAATTCAGCCCAGAAAGTAGTAAAATATCGTTATTGTAATAACCTGGTGAACCAGTATAATAATTGTTCTCAATCCTTTTGACTACATATGCCTTTGTGTGTATTTGTATATATTTGAATTCTTTCTGAATACGCAGCAACACAATGATTTAACAGTTAGGGCAGTTTCAGTGCAAATGTGGGTTTCAACCTGACTATCAGCATAATCTGTAGAAGTCATTGTTTGAGGTAGCAGGTTCGAACCCCCTGTTTTGGAGGTTTTGGACAGGTCCTTTCACAACCATTTGTTGTACTTTGCCATTAGTACCTAGTGGTGGTGGCACTGGCTTGAGCTCCTAAGTCACATATTCTTCTCCAGAGAGTTGAGAAAGATTCTGGTTTTAATGGTGAGGTAAAGGTGTAAATGCTTGTCACTTAAGCTGAACTTATACTATACTGAACCCACCGGCGGACCTGTTCAAGTATGAGCCTATCGTCCAAAAGTAGGCCTATACTGCCTTTTAAACAGAATTACCTGTATACTGGCTATAAGCACTCCATACAATTGCAATCATTTTATATAGCCAGCTCTTCATTTACACTTGTATTGCAGCATAGAGCTGCACAAGATATGCTCAGTTCATGGGGCTCGAACCTAGGCCGATTCATCAGTCCCTACATCATCAGAGAACCCACATCTTTGTATTAACATACAAGCACATTGACCACAATGCAGTGCAAAGGTACTGTTTTCCAACATCTTCATCAAGACCATTGGAATTTGACTCCAGCTGTAGTCTCACTATGGTATTTCGCATTATCAACACAAAATAATAATTAATACCAGTGAATTCAGACAAGCTGTATAGTGTCACGTACCATTGCCTGATTCGCCATGAAGAATGACTTACAACAAGACAAGATAAAATAGAAACTATTTCCACCTCCCCCTTACCCAACATATACAGGTTATTTGTAAATTTACATACGTATCAGAAGATCTTAATTAAATTGAAAATATTTTTATATGCCCGCACATTCATAATTCAGCCATTCTATATTGCTCATCATCATATATCATCATAAAATTTGTTCTCTCTTCTTCTCTATCTCCTATTTTGTAAGCTTTGAGAATTAGTTTATTATTATTATGTTTTTTACTATGTACTGATTAAATTATAAATCCATAGCAATATAACTGATACACAGAACCTCAAGGGGGCGTGATGATAGCGTTGTTGCCACAACTTTTAGTCACTGCCTCTTTGACCATATAGTATACAATAATTTATATATAGTTGTACCAGACAGATTTATTTTTTGTAAATGTATGGTCAAAATAAAATATTCTTGAGTCTTTAGTCTTGAGAAGAAACACAAATCCCTGTGAATTTTGTAAAATTTCAATCGATGGTCATAGGCCTGTTCTTTGAGAAATAATATTCTCATGCATACACTGTGAAAGTTCACACCATCTCTATTTTGATATTTTTTACATACCATTGACAGAAAAGTTAGATACTAATTTTCATCAAGTTTGCAAAGAATGGCTTTTAGGATATGTGACATTTAATGTGCGGTATCAGTTTGCAGCCGTTTGCATTTTCCATCTTAAATGCCACACCAGTGAAACCATTATAAAATATAACCGTTGGATTCTTAGTACTTAGTAAATGTCAGCATTCTACAGTTAAGAATTACATGACTAGCACACGTGTGGATAGTTACACCTATCAGGGCCATTACAGATAGTGCTGACAATTGAAAATTTAATATTCAGTGTTTATTAATTTTTATTTTTGAGATAAAAACTGAAATTTGTCCTTCTCCATATTGACAGATTTGTGAATGTTATCATCAGTTATGCCATTTGCTTGTAGTTGTAATAGTTAAGGGTGTTTTTTCTTCTAATTAATCTTAGCTATAGAAAATATAAATTATATCACTGTGTGCCTATAATTGAAAATTATGAAATTATTAATTGAATAATTGAAAATGAATATTTCTTGAGTTTTAGATATTACCAGCTGCTTTAAAGGTTTAAGATTACCAAAAGCTACCGACCTGTGTGCACTGCAGGACTTGAAGTTTTGCTTTAAATATGGAAACCAAATGTTGCCTAGTTATTTGTATTCTATTTTTAGAAGAAACACAATCAAGCTTTCTTCACCAGACAAGTGGACAATTTTGAAAATTCCCAAATGCGACGTTCCGCAAAAAATAATATGAATGCCAGTGATCTACAATAGTTGCCCTCATATAATAAGAGATAAAATATACACCCATAGTATAAAGACGGAGGATATTCACAGAGCCCGGCTGTGTGAATAGACACTCCCTAGTTTAAAAGGTTCTACTTTCTACTTAAAAAAGTATTATCTATCATCTTAATAATTATTCCAACGTCTGTTTAATTCGTAATTGTTATGTGTGCACACCATTTCACTATTTTGTAGTGTTTCATCTTCTCTTGTCGTTCCATTACCACTAACAACCCCCCCCCCCCCCCTTCCCCCTTTTATCTGAATAAGACCGTAATATAATATAATTGTAATTCACAGCTTGGCAGAGGTTTCCCACTTACCACATAGGGAGCTCCCCGGTTAGCGACAGCTGATTGTCTATGGGGAGCTCCCTCCACAGTAAATTTACTCCTCATATCCTATGTTCATACTAATTTTTTAATAATTGGAAACAATCTTGAATCTTGAATCAGCTGTATCAGAACGAATAACCAATTTAACTTTTTAAATTGAACTATCAAATCAATATAACCATTTCTTTGCACGTTAATAAAGTTAAATTAATTACTATTGAAACGTATCTGAAGTAATAATGAGTCAATTAAGCTTACCTTTTTGGCACCTGTAGCTAGCTTCCAGGTAAAACTTGAGCTCTGTCAAACAAGGCTTTGTGGCATCAAACTTTTCATCAGGAATACTGATTGCACAGGATCTTCTTCCAGAACATCTCATATCAGCTAGAAGCAGAACATCTTTCATGCATCCCACATAACCCAGGTCGGCAGTGACACATTTTCCAAGTCTCATCCTCCCATAGGTGGCGTTCTGCATGATGATAACTTCATCCTTCTGGCAAGTGGCTCTCATTGTTTCAAACTGGCAGAATTCCGACACATCTGTAAGAAAACATACTTATAAGTTATCCATTCACTTATTAAGATAAAATCTTATTTAATACACCCCTCAATATTGATTAAAATTTGCATAAATGCAACATGAATATAATAATAAAATATTTATTTACTCTTGATATATCTTTAAGAAATCAAAGTACTAGGTTACTTGAATGACATTGATAAGGCACTGCCATTTGGATACACAAATATGGTTGTGATATGCATGTTAGTTTATTGAACTATTTGAGCTTTATCTGCCGTTTTAAAAAGTCTAACATATAATTAGGTTCTTCACAATTGCTTTCCGATGTCTGGTGTATTTGGAGACTCCAATCTTGTTAGGTGCTATACAAATGTAAATGTATAGTACCACAGGCAATTATGATTATGGCAAATGGAAATTCTACTGTGAATATATCATATCTGACAAAGATGCATGTCTCTGATTATAATATTTGCATAATTTCTTTATAGAATATTTGGCACAATTGCACAGTATGGGTTCAGCCAAGCTCTTAAACTGATTTCAGAGCCCTTTGGTAAATTCGAACCCAGGACTTCTAAGATAGACTATAAACCTTAAGTATTAAACCACAATTGTGTCTTTCTGTCATGATTATTCTGAATGAAAACTCTGCTATCTCCTGTAAGCTCTATCACAATTCCAAAATGATTCAATAATAAACATTATTAAATATTCATAAGCAATATGAAGTGTTAGTTTTTCTCTGATTTGTTTCCAGGTACAGATTTTTTTCCTGACCAATTTCTCTATTTATAGGGCATGTAGGTTAATATCTTTCACAATGTGGGTTATTGTCATCTATTAATATTACATACAATTCACTTTTGTATGCATGGACCGCGCGGACCCCATTCCCTAGTCGGAATAAGTGAGTCGTTTTCATTTACCCAAGAAGAGAATAGACTATGACATTAACAGCTTGCTACTACACACCCTCGCAACAATATGCTGCATACAAAAGGTAGTCAAAATGACTAAGAGTAGGTCATTTACTTGTGACACTCTAAAGTGGTCAATTTGGCTATTGTTTTGCATGCTACATGTCAAAACATGCTAAAGCCATCTGCTTCTGTCCACTTCTATAGCTAATATTCGGCTTACATCTATCACCAGATAAATATAAACCTTGGTAAATGTAAAAAAATAATCTAATATATCATAAATATTTACTCTTAGATCCGGTTTTGAGCAGCCAGCTATGACAGCTTTGTCTAGTTTCAATTTGGCAGGCCGTTTCTAATGAAACTAACTGTATTATGTCTGGCAAATGGCATGTCATGACTGAGGTATATATCCCATAACTGCGAGACGAAGAGCCTAACAGCCGAACAACTGGCCTCAGTGGATCTAAATCGAAATTGATTAGAAATCCGCCCACTTGTGTAATTCCAAAGTTTGATAGCTAGAAACTTAATCCAAAGAGCAGTTTCTTGCATGACACTGTGGTTAAATTTATCCCACAGCATCCCACAGCCTTTGGTTAAAGTTACATTTCATCGTTATGAGAATGTCATAAGTGGTGACACTACTTCAACACTTTTAAGTCAATAACGCTCATTAAGTTCTAATTACTTGAATTTTAAGGCACACAACACGTGATAGATTAAGTCATGAACTTAAATGGGATTCATTGCTGCTACATAGTGAAATTTAATATCTCCAAATGTGAAATCTAAAAAGGTAATCACTTACATGTTCACTTAACACAATGGATCTTAAATGGCATGAGGTCAAAAACACTCAACGGAGTCACAATTTTATGAGGCTAAATTCGTCACGACAATAAGGCATGAAATTATTACTAGTAAAACGTGAAATATTCAAAAGATTAAAGTTTCTGTGGTGAATTTTACCATTTAAGTCGTGACAACATTTATTATTTTTTTTTAATGTTGAACTAGTTTTATTTTACCAGCCACATTAGTAGACGTCATGATGTGCGTCAAATTAACATATTAAAGACAAATGTGAGTATTCAGTTACCAAAGTTAAAGCAAGTGTTCTTGTTAAAAATAATGAAAGAAAAATGGGGGGGGGGGGGTCACCATAGTTTTAAAATATTTGTCTGCCAAATACCAATTGCATGTTAATTCAATGAGAAAATTGCAAATAATATGTTTCCAAGCATAAGAATGGGTTTAAATAAATTTTCACCACTGATCTTTTACCACTACTGTGTGAATACTAAGTTAAGTTATCACAACATCTTTTAAGAAAAAAAAAGTATAGGTCACCATAAATATAAGAAAGCTGTATGACATTGAATGTTTGTCCCACTCCCCTTCTAAAAAGTCCAAAACACTTCAGCAGCATAAATTTTGGTGAAATACATGGGGAAGGGGCATGATAATATCATAAGTGGTTAGAGACATAGTGGTGATGCATTTACCAATTGTTTTAATAGTTTTTTAGAGTCCCAACAGTTTAAGAGAATCAAATTTTCTGAATCAACAGTTTCACTGCATCTGGTAGTAAAAACGAAATTGATTTGTGTTTACACAGATCCTGGAAAGCAAAATTCACAACTTGCCAAACTTTTACATGGTGTGACATTACCATCTTACCTTTACGTATAAGGTTCGTGTCAATTAGAAAGGTAATATTAATGTAGGCAGTTTATGCATGTTATACATTTTAATAACTATATTACAAGTTTGTGATAATGTTTCTCCAAATAAGAAAAAGTACATTCATATATCAAAGTTGGGCAACAGCAGTGATAGCTATAATAGCATTCGTTAGAATCTACATGTACTTCCAGGACATTTTGGCTGGCCTGAATGTCTTTGAATTTAGTGGTACCAGAACTCAGAAGTCATTAATTTATTTACAGCAAAGATATACAATAAAATACAAGGATAGAAAGTATAGTACAAGGAAAATCATACCGTAATTTTAAAAAATCTGTCAGGTTTACTTATCAAGCTATTAATATAAGTTATTTACTTTGCTGAGGGAGACCAATATATATACATAATATAGGTTTGAATCCCCAACGTCAATAAAAGGTTAGTTTTCTTTTTCCTTTCTTTTTTAAACTTTATTTATGATTAAAAATAAATGAAGAAAACTGTGAATTAGAATAAGAATGCATCCATATTACAACTATTGAAATGATGAATATTTGAGTGAAGAAATGAGTCATAAAAATGATATACATCTAGTGCATTGTACCATGTCGACTTTAAATAAAGATTATTCTATTCCAAAGAAGCTTATCAGTTTAACATTTATGTTTTTTATAACTGGCAAAGAGATTTATATGTATAGTAAAATTGAGGAGTCTTTAATGCATTTGCTGAAATATTGGAGCTCCGTTTTATCTTTCTACCTGAGCGCTTTTAACCCAAACTTGAAAACAGTGCTACAAAGCTGCGGAGTGACAGCTACAGTGTGGTACATTGTCGAAAGCGCTGATGCCTCAAATTGATTCAATTGTTTGTGATTTCTGTGTCTGGCTATTGGGCCCCTCTCACGAGAGCTGTGTTTCTTTCCGCTAAAGCAAAACAATGAGGGCTTTTAAAACATTAAAATACCCCATTGAGGATTTTGTATGTAAAATGAGAGGTTAAAAGCTCAGCTGGTGAAGCTCACAACACGCAGGTTGTGATTATTTCATTAACATGCCATTTTAGTGTTGAAGGCACTGCTTATTTGAATTAAAGACAGCTTCATTCGATTCCGGTTCAATCCAACGGGGATATTAGAACTGGTAATTTAGTAATGTCCTTATTTAATATTCAAAGCTTTATTATCGTTATGATTTAATATTTAGGGTTTTGAAACAACAACGTGTCTCCTTGAAGCTTTTTGCCAATTTGCTCTTTGTTAATTTGTCCTCTTTTTCGCCTGATCTCTTTTCATCACAAGGAAATGGCTACATTACAAGGAAAACATCTCAATCAGTTGGAAGTTCAGAGAAATGCCATTTCCCTTTTAATGATTCTTCTCTGTAATATTACAGCCTGTATTTTAGGCTAAAAATTAAAGTTGAAATGAAATCTTCCAACCTCTCCAAAATTTGCAAATTCATCCTGTTATATTGGCAGACTTACAGTATACTCATTCAAAGAGTCATCTGAAGACAACCTCACTAATAAAACCATGAGATGTTGCCCGAGTTGTGCTTTAGCCATGCTACAGCTCTATAATTTTCCTAAAATGTTAAGACCTTCACCACTAAATCTTCAAGTGGTCTTACAGGCGAGGGTACTATAATACCTGTGCAAAAAGAAATTGCCTTTCATGTGGGGTAACAATTATTTCATGAAGTAGCAATAGTTACCTTAAATTTAAGTCATTTCTTTCTATATTTGGTTACACGGAAATAGCAAAAAGGTCACACCTGACAGCGGCTGGAGTCAATTGCCAACCAAATTAGGTACATTGTCTTGTCAAACTGTCAACAACATCAGCTTAGCCAAGAGCAACTGTACTGACAGCTTCAGATGCACCTTGAAGTCCTGAGTTCAAATTTCATCTTTATAAGTTACGCTGTGCACGTGGAGACATTTGTATCGGAGTATTAATTCATTTCACGAAGTTTGATCTTTCATGAAGCAATAAATGACAGGTACATGTGTACATAAAAGTTATGGCAAACCATTGTCTCTTATGATGTAACAGAACAATCTTCAAATAATGTTTGGTAATATGCATTTGGGTTCAAACGATTCAAACTTCACATCTTGGGTGTGTTCCATTTGTAAATGTTCAGAAATGTAACAACATCAGCTAGCTCCGCATAGCAGCTGTACCTGTGAGTAAGGCTGTTGGGCACAATAACAGGCTATTTATAGAAAAGCATTGGCTGACGCAATGCTCTTAGTTCATTTACTGCATTTACTGACCGGTGCAGGCTGAAAGGGGAATAGTGATCCAGCCCTGCAGTATGTGATTGAGACTGCAGAACACTGCACTTGTAGGCACACACAGGATGATCTTTTGGCCTCAGGGCGTTGTCTTGTTCTCTCTGCCATTTCGGCTCGAATTTCGGCTTCTCTGGACAGCAACTATGGTGAGGTGGCGTCATTAGTGACCGGGGCAGTGTTACTGAGAGGCTTTGCAGTCTAACGCCCTGGCTGAATGGCAGGTCAGAGCTCGGGTCATCCTGTCAGCCTGTCTCGACCACTATATCACCGCAGCTTCAGCGGGGTCAGCTGCAGTGAGTCACCACCCACAGGCCTCTGCTCTAACACCCCACCTTGTGTTACACCCTCCATGCCTTTCTAACCCTTTCCCTCGGTCCTACCTTTGACCCTCTGCCCCACCCACCTGTGTATTGGGTCACACAGAGGCTTTGTTGTCATTCAACGTCGTGCTGTTGCTGCTGTTGCTGCTGTTGCTGCTGTGAGAAGTTGTTTTTAGAAGTTGCTTTTTCATCCCAAAAACCATGCATGCATTAGGTTTTACAGAACTTCAGCAGCCTTCATGGGATTCCACTTGATGCTGTTCTAGGTTCAGTGGTGGGGTCGTTGTCAAACGCGACCATAGCAGCTGATGCTACAGCCCATAGTATTCCATTCTGAGCAGAGCGTGAACATTTCCATCACTACAGACAAAACGATTCAGATCACACAGGAGTCAAATAAAGTGGGCTTCTGGCGAATGACACACAGTGCATTAAAATGTGATCAAAGCTCAGTCTGAATTGTGTGTAGCCGGACTAAAAGCTTCTGGCGCGGGCCTGCAGTAAACGTTAGCACTGCAAAGTAGCTTGTCTTCACATTGCCTCTATGCTGAATCTTAATCTGAAGAGCACTTATTCAAACTGACGTCGCCGTGGTTTTCATTTTTATTTCAACTTCGCAGCTGCCTTCATTCTCATCCAGGGACGTAATTTGTAAGAACGTTTGCAGGGTAAAAAAAATCCAGGCGAATTCAAAGTGATTTTCATGTGATTCAACTAATGAGTCACGTCAATTAGAGTTGATGTTCCTTAGAATCTAAGCATAATTACAGGAAGCATTGTTCTTCCTGGTGTATGATTAAATCTCTGGCAGTTTGCTTGAATTTGAAAGCGGGCAGAAATAGATAGATCTGCACTGTAGGAGATAGAAGAACATATTGGTCGGAAATCTGGTGGTTTATGGGAGACATAACAATGTTTCTGGGATTGTAAGCCAAGGTGTCGGGCGTCTTTAGAGCAGTTGGCTCTACCGCGACTTGATTAATGCCTCGGAGAATATTTGGTGGGCTGGGTGGCAGACGACCCGGGGGCTGTGGCTCTCATTTCCCAGCTAATTTGGTGGTTGGGTGGCGTGCAGCTATCTGCAAGGGCAGCGGGAGGTCGATGGCTTGCTGTCACCGGACTAAGACCTCGTCATAAGGTCCATCCTCAAGCCCACTCAACGACCTCTCTTCTATTCTCTGCTCCTCACAATCCGCATAAACCCCCGATAATACCTCTCCTCTCCAAATTAGCCAACAATGACATGGCTGTAAAAGGGAAGCTCTGGTGTGGTCCCACTCCCACTCGCTTCCCTGCCAGTCAGAGGTGGCAACAGGGCCAGAATTACTCTCAAATAGCCTTCTCGCTAGCGTAATGGGGCTGCTGGACTGAGCTGATAGGTGCCGATGAAGCTTACTACAGCTATCTGTCATAGCCGACTCACCGCAGCTACATCGCCC
Source organism: Alitta virens (assembly GCA_932294295.1). Classification (NCBI taxonomy): domain Eukaryota; kingdom Metazoa; phylum Annelida; class Polychaeta; order Phyllodocida; family Nereididae; genus Alitta; species Alitta virens. Next base: position 62,903,921 of record OW028573.1, read on the forward strand.
CTCCATTTTCAACTGCCTAACTAGCTTGTGCCCTCTTTGGCTATGGTTACATTTTCACATACAAGCAGGTCGCTTGGAAAATAACGGCAGCAGCAGCAGTAGCAGCAGCAGCAGTAGCAGCAGCAGCAGTAGCAGCAGCAAATAGCAAGCAGCAAAGCTCCTTTTAGGAAAGCGATAAGGTTTCAGCAATTAAACAGCCTCTAATTTCTCTCTGTTCCTTGCTTTGTGGGGACCTAATTGTCATTGCACTGCAGAAACGAGCACATTAGGATGCCAGTGACTGTCTGCAGATGCCTCTCTAGAGTTTAGTGTGAGCATCTGGGTAAATATTGGCCATTGATCAATGTTACTTGTCTATTCTTGTTTCCATGGCAGTTGTGTTGTGCCAGCAGCCGTCTCCTAGGACTGCCACCTCAAGTCTTCTCACATGCGTAACTTAAACGCCTTTCCGATGTGACCTGAATGAGATCGCCCAGCCAGTGTCCCAGGAGTCAGCCACTAGGCAAGCCCGCTTCCTAGCAATTCCTATAAGGCTAGCCCATGCATTTATGTCATCCTGCATTGCTCAGCTTCTATAAGAAGGCTTAACCCTATTAGCTATTCATCACTGATGACCTGTCATGCTGGCTCAGGTCACCTGTGTGTAATGAAATCGATACACAGCGAAACAGTAAACTGAGAGAGCTGCATCCAAGGCGTATGGCAGTGTGTAGCTGAAGAAATTACTGCCATCAGCTGCTGGCTTCTCAAATCAAATAACAGTAACTTACTGCGGGGCTAGAGAAACAATTAATTGAAGCTGATGTAGCCAGCCTGATTAAGTCATTAATGACAGGCTCGATAACGCTGTGGGGCAAAGATGGGCCATCACTAAGGAATGCTGCTGAGAAGAGGGAATCAGACAGACGGGTATGAGGCTGTGATAGGGTTGCCAGGGCAACCCGATGATGGGATGACCTGTATATGACCGAGAAAGGACCAATCCCAGCGCAACTATCATTCACAATCACCTCAGCAGCACTTGGTTTGCGCTGGTGACATTAATCTACAAGGTTCGCACGTTGACAAGACTAAACATTCCCCCTTGGTCTGCCTCATTCGAATTGATGACACTTCGGTCCTCCTGGCCAGAAAACGAGGTCCCTGCCACCAGGTGGCAGTTGCTGCAGACCTATGACCCCTCTGCTCCCCTCGAACCACCCTCCTCTTACCCATTCAAACTCTGGTGCCCCGTTATTTGCTTTCTATCTCGTCACGCTGAATAATTAATAGGAGAATTCGCCAGCGCCGATAAAAACCACTGCATCACCAGCGATGACAATTTCCATGCAGTATTTATCTTTCGAAATGGGACTGCATTAAACAATTTGGACATGTTTTGCTCAGGCAATATTCGCTAATCGGCATGGGGAATTTAAGTGCGTTTAAAACTCCTGCAATTGACAGCATGTCTTCGTCATAATTCAAATCCTTGCAGAGAGTTAGCTTTTTTCAAAACACCCCAGATCCGCATTCAGCGAAAGCATTAATTATAGCATTTCAAAACAGGGACAGGCTTCTGTCTTAGACAGGTCTGGATCTGTCATATCTCACGCACGTTCTGTGAAATCCTATCACATCTTCCAGTAGATGTTTTTTAATTGGTGAGCATGTAAAATTTGCTGATTTTAATTCCATTTAGCCTGACATATGTAATGCCTTATAACCCTTGTAATATTAAAAGTCAATATCAAGGCAAACTTGTGTCATGCCACAACAAAGGCATCATCGACGTCTGCAAAAACATGTTAAATGTAACGTAAAAATGATATTAAAAGGTTTAAAGGTTGAGGTTTTGGCTTGTTAAAATAATGTTATCTGTAGGAGCAGTTTTAAATGTTAATTTGATAAGAAGTTGCAATGCGCCTTAAAGGTCATATTTCAAGAGCAAGTTTTACAATTATACGAATTTTTTAAATCATGTAATTCGGAACGTGTCATGTATCATACAGTGAAAGACATGTACTACAAACCCTCACAATTTTACTCATGAGCATCAATAAGGTTGTTTTAATATCGAGGTGCTCCATCAGTATTATAACCATCTCACACTTAAGACGACCTATTGTGGTGCCAACCTTGAGAGCTTTCAAAATCTGACCAATGTCGGGTGAATAATAGGGTCAACTGTTAATTTCAGGGCCTGTATGTAATAAGGAAAACTTCTTATTGTATTAACCTCACTATTAAGATCATCGATATATTAAGACCAATACATTGCACCAGATGTGGTCTATATTATGAGGTTCTATAATAGAGCGATCCATCAATGTCCAGGTATGTTGTCATTGGGCCAAGCCAACAGCTTTTTCTTGTGTCTGGGCAATGGCTATAGGTGTTACCTGCTGCCTTCAAACTGCATTTTCAATTAGACCATCTGACCATCAAAGACCCAGTCACTTAAGATTAGCCGACTTCAAATGAGGGGCCGAAGCAGCCCGCTGTGACACGAAATGGCCTGGAATCGATCTAAGGTCTGGAGCCCATCTGCCGACAGAGCAGCCATTCATGCCAAATGCGCTCTGTCTTTTTTTCAGCACATGTTGGCACACATATCCCCCATAATGCCGAACGCAACCACCTGATCAAGCCAATTTTTCCCTTTTTATATCACCGATTATTCATGGTCCCTTGGTCGTGTGGTTACCAATGTACATCAAAGTTAGAGGAGTTTGCATGTTTAGTTAAAAGCATAGCCATTACTCTGGTCGGTGTTATCAACACATTTAAAGCTTGTTTTCTACACACTGGCTGGTCCTGTTTTTCGTTGCTGTTTTTGCACCGTTATTAGCCAGAAGAAAACCAACAGAACTGCTTGTACTGTCGATATAATAAAAACATCTCATTACCAGCCATCCTGAATGGTATGTTTCAAACTCTGGTGAATACGTAATCAGGCATATGTCTTGTTTTTATTAGGTACAAAAAATCGGTAGAAGATATTTAGGTTGCCAACATAGCCGTAAAAGATTTGATTTTAACATAAAGCCCAAGCCAAAATAATTCTGAAGAAAAACATTTGGAGTTATAGAAGAAGCTGTATGGTGACACATGCCTCTGAAGGTCAAGCTGCAACATAGCGTGACCTTGGACACACCTGAGAGTGACTATTGCATGACAAAACATTTTGCATCGTATACTCAAGGTTAACATCTATAGCTATGGAAGTATAATTCTCGATCAAGTGATAGATAATCTAGGCTTTTTATATCTGTCAAATGGCTGACGTGTAATGTCAGACACAAATTATCTACATGAAGATTATGGATGAGGTGGGGACGATGAGTTCATTAATCGACAGTGCAGGGACAGGGGTTCGAACCCAGGTATACTGCAATACAAACCATGCTGAACACTTGGCTGCCTAATATTCCTATATTAGAGTATATAAGAGACTATTTATTTGAGTTAGAGCTATGTTGTGCTAATAAAGCATCATATTATCACTTGAACACATTAGTTTACATTGTGATTCAATCTAATGGACCTAGAGGGATAAAGAGGAGCTGTAGTGATGGTGTCAGGTTACCTAGGAAGCGCAAAGGAGGGGTTGGGCCTTAGAGAATGGCTCCAATCAGGTGTGAAGGATAGTCAGCCAACATGGGCTATCTGGCCTGGCCAGTGCCGTATTACTAATGCCATGCCTATTACAACGATCAACGGCAGCCGTAATTGCGGACTAGCAACCCATCGCCTCTCAGATTACAGCCCTGTGTGCCACATGAAGACAAATTCGTGGTCGAGCACTCTGTGATCACAGTTAACGTGGGCCACATAATGTAGGCATGCGCCAACACATAAGTATCATAGCAGCACCATCGATCCAAAGCTATCCTAAGGGTTTAATATTTCTATCCCTGTCCACGAGACCGCTAAAATACGAGCGGTTTTAATAAAGGGCGATGCGTGCTGAGACGACGGAGGCAGCTGGAGTCAGTAGCATCGCCAGGGGGTTGTTCATCACTTCTTGTGCCAATAGGGGAAGGGAAACCGTGCATAAATAACACCAATCAACCCTGCTAGGCAGCCATATTACCTCCTTAAATATTAGATTACGGAAACATGGATAATTTATCATGGCAGCAGGCTCGACGAAGAAGATAGAATGGTTTACTGGTCATCTTGATTCTCGAGGGAACAATGGCAAAGAGTTATTGACCCGGCGTTATCAATGCAAGACAAATCAGAATGAAAGGCAGGACAGCCAGCAAGCCAGGATGAGGGAGGCCTCTCAGTCTCCGCATTGCATTAGTTTAGCTTCTGTTACTGTTGTGTGCGCTAGTCTTTCATACTGAATACTAGAGCAAAAAACAGGAAAAGGAGTATTTCATCTATTCATTCCGGAGCTAAACTATGATCTCACCAAAGATAATGGCCGCCAATGGAGGTTGTCTCAGCCGTCGAGAGGCTGTAGTGATCATGACAGTGTTCATTACAACATAAAACTAAAGCTATGGGCGATTTGATGTCCTTGGTCGTCTGTGCAGGCGTCTTAAAGACCTTGACTACCCGCAGAGGTCATAAAAACAGAGGCGTGATGAGGAGGCTGTCACACCTCTGGATTGATGTTCCATCTCCGTACTCTCCCAGCTTCAGCAACATGACGCCGGCCCCGACATTTTCTTGGCAACCATCGTCCTGTCTTGTGTTACCCGAGTCTTTTGTAAATGAGTCGCCTAATGAGGTTCATTTAAATGCTTGATAAATGTTGGTCGTCACTGACACCGGGCTGTCTTGGTAGCTAGACCTGTTATTCTGTTCAAGTAATTCTAACCCCCACTTTTCATTCTTCACGTCAAGGCGAATACACAAATTGACTTGGCTCAATGCTTCCTTCAATCATTACTCCTTTAATGACAGGATATTGAATATTACATTCAATGAACCGTCTATTTCAAACCATTCCAATTGGCAAATCTTGACAAATAGCTCGTGATAATCACTTCTAGATCATGAAAACCGTCCGCATGACATCTTAAGGCTTTTACAACTGCTCTCGCCTTGAAAGATCTTAAAACTTAAAAGTCTAACCGACTGAGCAATGCCAGAATTGTTTATTTCATCCTAGAGCTAGTTTGGAAGATTTGCCTCTCCAGGAAAACCCATACAAGCATAATTAGGCCTGCGAAACGTTTGCTGCCTCGCCCTGTGTAGATCTTAATTGAATTGTAGCGACGCCTACATGATGAGATAAAGACGTTTTAAAACTCAGCAAACTAGATTAGTGAATTTGAATTAGGGAAACGGTCTACGGTTTACAATGAGACCGTCTGCATATTGTAGACAATCATTTTCCTGTCGTGTCTCTCACAGCATGGCATTGTCTTCCACTTTCTTATTCTTCTAAGATTCTAATTATGACTTTAATAATCTTATGTTTTTCAGATGATTGTTTCATATTAAGCTTCCCCTGTTGCGAATTTAATTACTAGCTCTCCAACTTTAATACCTGTCATGAGATTCTGTAGTTTAATATCTTATAGCGAACTTTGATAACAATCTGCTTAAATCAGTTTCAAATGCTTCATTGTGATAGTTTCTCCATTTTCAAATCCTTTCTAATCAGATGTGCTGATATTGTGGAGTGGTTTGGCCTCATAGGAAGGCTCACAAGCCTGCCATCTTGCCTGCAGTGCGTTATATGATGAAGGTAATAAGCTTCTGCAACTGTCACAGGATGCAGATCCTGTGGAGCATTGTTGTCAGCAAAATACTGAGGCATCCTCAGATCACAGTGGATGTTTCTGAGCGTAATGAAACCAATTTCAGGCTGTTTTTTGTTTTTTTCTGTTGAAAAATTCATTTCAAGATTTCTCTTTACTTAAAAGAACCCCTTGCTACAGATCAAACAATGGAGACTGACAGTTGTTTCATCTCGGACTGTAACTCATCCGAAAATCACGTGTAATGGAACACGCGAAGTTTAGATATTAAAACATTAGAGCTGCATAGCCTCCATTTGATGTTTTCAAGCCCAGCATGCAGCCTGATTTGTTTCATTACATTGTATTCGCGGATTTCTCTCGACTTGATAAGCACCGATGGTTCGAATTTAGGCTGCTGTTTCGCGTTTCAAAACATCCTTATCTATCTGTTGCTGCTGCTGCTGCTGCTGTGAAATGAGAGAAACAAAAAGAAAAAAACCTGTTCACAGTTGTCTTTTTCATCGAATCAATTTTACTCAAAACGGAAGGATACTGCCTAAGCTGTGTTTCTCATTTTCCTTTTATCCCCGCTAGGCACAGATAGGCATCCGTCATGCCGTTGTTAAGCTGACTGGGATATGACGCCAAAGCCAGGGAGACTAGAGGAATGGGCAAGCAGCCCTAACTCTCAGACAACCAGACTCTTTTTGCATTTTAAGGAGTCCCTAACATGGAAATCTCATGTAATTGCATGTTTCATTCAATGCCACGTTCATTTAATTGCTTTAAGGTCACTGGAAGTTCATCATGGAATTCCGGGGTCATCCGTGATGGAACTTAAAACTGAAACACGCTTCTTCATTACTGCTTCTAATAGACTGAGTTTTCTTTTTTACACCGCAGAAACTCCAACACCTTTCCTTTTAGCAACATGCTATACAGTGGACCCTCGTCATTACGTCACTCTAGTGCATAATACACTGGTCTTAATGGTGAGGGATCTTAATGAGAGGTAGAATGCAATGACAATAGTTAAATTGGGTCTTAATGCCCAGCTGGGTTTAATTGTGAGGTGTTGTAGAACCTGGACTCAGACTAAGTAGCTATTTATTTTCCACAGAAATTTAACCTTTACATGGCAATTAAATAGACAAAGAAAAACAATATCTATATAAGTATACATGTAAATTTCTGAAAATTGTAGAACCTTGAAATTAGACCACATAACTATTAAGGCCACCTCATCATTAAAACCACTTAATTTGGACCTAATTTCATCCACAACCTTAATTACGATCACTAAATGAAAACCAAAATGTGGCACCGAAGAAGGTCTAAATAGCTCGGTTCTACTGCGCATAAGTTGTCTTTAAGATGGGGGGTTCTACAGAACTTAATCTGATATCCAGTTATCAGCAGTCAAAGACATCGATTACTTAAGAAACCCCATGACCATAGACCAAGGCTGTGCTGCTGCCCAGCTCTAACCTGGCATGTATACATCCTCCTCATGCGAAATCTCCAGCTACATCTAAGAGTCTGCAATCTCATTTGATGTGAACTGCCGTGGCTAATGCATCATTGGATCATTTATGCCCCACAATAAATAGCCTGGGTACTTATAGATTGAGCCCCCGGAGCCCCAAATTCATATTAATATGCGCAATCTCAATGAGTCAATGATTCATCATTACCTAAATATATTCGTCTTGAAAATAGCTATTCAGTTCACACGCACATTGTAGGACTTAAAATTGACAGAAAATGTTAAAAATTAAAATGTCTGGAGGCGTCATAACCAAATGACAGACCTAATTTTAAATATTGATTGGTGAAATTAATCAATAGTTATTACAGGTTAAAAGACAATTAGTTTGTAACCTAACTGGCACCGAGATTCAAACTGTGAATTTGGAGTAAAATTTTAAAAAAACAGGAACAGTTACAAATGGAGAATTCAAAAATAGTAACGAACGAGCAAGGAAACAGATGTCAGTTTGAGTCAGTTTGATATCGATTGGTGAAATTTATCAATAGTTGTCACAGATTAAATGACAATTTATTTAGAGTTGAACAAACACATAGAATCTAACATTAACCATAGAATTATCACCATGCATGCAGAAAATTTCAAGACAATAGATCGTGTTCAGCTATAGATTTGAAAAAAAAGCATTGAAACTAGAATGGTGTAATTTAAAAAGCTGAACAAAACCTTGTTTGCTTACTTAAATCTCTTATTTGTAACTGCTTCTAAATTGATTGATTATAAAAATCCAATATGCAGGACGTGTAACGCACAGTGGTGGAGGGAAATTAGTTTTAGCTCTGTTGGCCTGGAGACCTGCGAAGGCTGCTGGAGTATTCTACTGCGTAAATATGGCAGTATCTTGCTTACTATTTTCATCGTCATGCTCCTGCGATTAAAATTCCGCTCTGTGGCTGCTGGGTCTAGCGGAGCAGTAAGATCTTGTCTCAACCACAGAAGAAACTTATCAGTCCTGTTGCACAAGTGTCCTTGCATACACTAGCAAATACAGCAGCTACTGCCACATTGATGTTACAGCAAGCACGAGCATCTGATGTTTGCTGTAAAAACAATGAAGTGTGATATCACTTCATCACACGAGGTATACTTTGTATTAGTCCGGCCTTTCCATATGAGTTCTGCATAAATGATATATGGTTCGATGTGGCGGATGGGATGTACAATAGAGTAAGCACTTTTCCCATGATGGCTGGATTTTCCCATAATGTATGTCGTTTCGGCTACCCATTCTACAAATTTCGCCTTAAATGGTAGGGGAGTGGCCTTAGTGGTGAGGTGGTCTTTATAGTGAGATAATTACGGTGACAGGAATATATTTGGGTCTAAGACTTGTGGAGTGAGCCACAAAGTGATCTTAACGGCGAGATGGACTTACTAGTGAAGTGCTCTTATTCTGTGGATTAAATTCTAATCTCTTGAGTGTTTTAAATTTTATGACATCATCTAGGGGAAATATTTCACATAAAACAAGAATACTCCTATAAAATGCTGTCGTCCAATAAGATAAGATAAGATGAGATAAGATGAGATAAGATAAGATAAGATAAGATAAGATAAGATAAGATAAGCTAAGATAAGATTAAATAAGATAACATTATTATTCATTGTAACCATGGAATTTTGGATCATGACATGCGCTGATGGGGTCAATCCACACAAACTGCCTAATGCTATATTACAACCTCTCAAATATAGATATATTTTTCTTTCTGGTAAATGACGATGGAAAGAAGGCATGGGACCTGTAGCAGAAATTAAGTGCTGGCAATTATTTCTGTGTGATGCAGTTGAGTAATTTAGTCCCCTACTCACTTCATCAAGGATAAATGCGTTATAGTCTGGCTCTCATACTAACAGACACGAAACCTTGGTGCTGCTTTGCTGCATGTAGTGTGAATATTGACTAGCCAGGAAGTTTTGGGGCACAGGCCCCAGGTGGCAAATTATGCAAGGAGTTAATCTGAGAGTGCGAGGGCAGGGCGTGGGGCAGGGCAGGGCTAGGGGCAAAGGGTCGACCACCTGTCACCCATGACAGAGCAGGTGCCTGACTGGCCATCGCCCGCACCAAATCACGCCTCTTCGCTGTCCAGCAGCCCGCCAAGCCCACAAGATGGATGAGCATAATTAATACACTTCGGGAGTTATGAAGCCCCAGGCAAATATGGAGGGCATTGGTTGGAGACTGTTATGATGACATGCTCGCTTCTGCGCATCCTCGTTAATGACCCTGCAAGGCAAAGTGTCAACATTTGAGCACTGCTCAGCGCCCTTCTGCTCATCAGAGTGGCTAACGTCTGACCTAGGGGGCCCTCTCCACAAACATATAGCCGCCCAGCAGCTCTGCCAATATTTGCTTTCCTTCTAACAAACAATAATCAGTATTGCAGTATCCTCTGTATTACCGCCACAGTATCTATATGCATGGGCGAGTCTGGAAATGCTGAAAATATTCATTGCCAGCTGATGGCTTTGATTAGAAGGAAGGGCAAGTTTATCAAGCGACCTTTCGTGATGGCTTCTCAGGGCATTAGCCAAGTCAAAGCCAAGGTCTTTCCTCACTCTGATCTCTGACCTCCACCAAATAGCGTCACATAGCCAACTGGGGATCCTGACACGAGTGAAATCCTAGTGCTGATGGCCGGCCATCTTCGTGTTGATTTGTGAGCTGGGGCCAGGGCAGCTCGTAGGTTTTCACAGGGCCAAGTATTGACCAAGACATGGTGTAGGGTCTGCTGGTGGCTGGGGACCTCCGATCAGACAAATAAGACCTCGACGTGACTGCCAAGTCAATGAAGGTTGCTGCCACGTCAATGACAAGCTTTGTGCCACAGGTCCCATGGTAAACCAACCCCGGTCCCAGCCGCTTCCCCCACAATAATACGGCTTCTATCTCCAACACGTTCTCTTGCTTTACAATATGGAACTGCGATGGTGCAAATATTAACCCAGACACACAGATCTGATAAAAAATGGATCGAAAGGAAGACTCCAAGGAGCCTGGGCAAAATTAATGCCTTGTTCAGAGGTCAGCCTGCAGCCAAAAGGGTCTGCCAGAACACTGACCATATTCTGGCAAAGTACAAGCCAAGTGCAATTTAGCATGACACCTATGAGTGCAACCAAGATGCTGAAGTTTTGGCACTCGAGATGCCTCTTTTAAAACTGGCTGGTCTTTTGCCCCAGGGGAAAACTCTCATGAAAAAGGATGGCCAGAATGATGGACTAAACTGGCATCTCGCGTGCCTGACTGATGTCAAAGTCCTAAGTGGCCGCGATCTCTTCTGATTTAGCGCTTTTGCTAATGGAAGCGATGGACAGGACCGGCCCTGTGGCCAGAATTGCTATTTTCCTTTTCTTATCGCCCTGTTTTACATTCTGGCCAGCGGCTATCTGCTACTCTGATATGAGGCCAAGCACAGCATATTAAGCAAACTGCTCTTTTTCCACCCTGACTGATTCTGACTGTCAAAGATAAGCACAAAACTGACTCACCTCCGTTCAAGCCACAGCTTCTCATGATGAAGAATGATGGCAGGAGATAAAACACCAGCACGGAACACTTGCATACATCCAAAGTGTGCATCCTCATTTTCCTCTGGCAAAGTGGGACGAAGTTGTGTAGTCGTGCTGGAGTAGATTTGTCTAGAGATCCGAAGTGATCCCAAGTTTCCTATGGCGTGTGTCTGAACTTCAATTAAAGCCTTGGTAGAGTTCCCTTACAGTGGCTCAGATTGCAGCGCTACCAATTTGATCTATAGTTTTTCCATCACCAAGCAAGCTATAGATCTTGTGTGAGTAAGCAAAGTTTTTTTCAAGCTTCAGCTAGCTCCCTTGAATGGCAGCGCAGCGTCTGTGGCAGGCAAGCAGCGCAGGCTGAGTGGGGAGTCGCTTTCTCGCTGGCTTGCTGTCAGAGGCTTGACTGTTGGGGAGACAGGCGCTCGGACTGATGTCATTGATGGCAAAGCTGCAGGAGCGCCAGCTGGCATGGAGGCCCAGGGCGCTGTCAGGCTGGGGAGGCCGGCCTCGCACTTAGCACATCCCTTAATCAGGGGACAGCCCAGTTAAATATTGAAGGGCACCGGCCATCCTCTGACGCCCTAAGCACTAGATTAAAGACGTGGTCAGATCAATGGTCAGTAGTGGTCAGCTACGTCCTTACTGTCAACCGCCAAGCCCTGTTGACTCTGGCAAACTCACTTCTTTCATCCTCACAGATTGCGCTCTAACTTGGTCTGCTTATTTATTGCATTGTATCAATAGTGTCGGCTTTCTGACATTGATTGCATTTGCTAGTTTACTGTGGTCTGTAGTTACTCTATTTCTCTCTGTGCGGCTATTGTAGCCATCCATTTGATTCTGTCAGAAGTTGATAAGCTGCTGTTTTGTGCTGCTTTCTGTGCTGTGTGTGTGATCCTTGCCGTGATTTTATTGCTTTTGTCGTCAATGTGTACAGCTACTGGAGATACATAATGGCTTATTCATGTTTCATGAGAAGTTAGAATCATGAAAAGAAACTGCATTAGCTACAGGTGTGTCCTATTCAAGTGCCTAATTGTTCACAGAAGCGTATTTTAAGACCTGGGTTATATTTGTACAACTTCAAACCTTCGTGACTTATTTTATATCCAGATTTGACTGCTGCCTGGTCGCAGAGTCTTGCTGGCACACAGCAGCTAATATGTCAAGAAAGCTGAGTTTCTCTCCTACCCAGTTTATGACATCAGACGAGTGTTGGGCAAAGATATGGAGTGGGCTCATGATTTCCATGAACGCATAAAGCGCTGCTTGGGATTGCATTCTGAAGAATGGTCACTTCAGAGAAGTATCAGCTCAGCTGCAAATTACAGCAGGACAACCCGTCAAGAGATGCAATTTAGAAGAGAATGGGCTTCCGAATGAGCCAGCGTTTGCACTCTGTTAGTCTTGTGTGGTGGTCCTTTTTTGCTCATAAATCATTCTCTCATAGCATTGTGTGTTTTGTGAGCAATGTTATTCTTTGCTCGTTCCTGGTGCATTGGGGCAGCTCTGGAGGTGTGGTTGGTAATGCTGGACATTTTTCACACTTGGATGTGGCTATTTTTTTTTGTGTGTGATGGCTTTTTTTCTGTTGCAGAGGCAGTAGGAGGGAGCTTCATGGGCAATTAAGGTGGGCGAGTGCAAGGGCGGATGTGTGGAGATTACACGGCCTCAGGCAGCCTAGAGCCAGATGACGGTTCTCACGTGTTCCGTGTGATAGGTAAGACTAGAAGAGAGGAGCTTGGCCATTATTCGCTCCTGTCTCATCGCCTTTCTCCGGAGATGAAGGTGGTGCGAACTCTTGTCCAGGTCTTCTTGAAAAACGACGCCAACCGCGGGTGTCAGACAGACGTCAATTAGGCTTCTATTAAGCCCGGAAGACTTCAATTTTAGCGGCCGTTTTTGCTCTCAGCCATAGTGGCGAGTTCAGTGGCCAATCTGAGCGCCTGGTTCAAGCCATGCATATTCGCCATCACCTCCTTCAAATCAACTTCCTGTCGCAAATTACCCCCTTGTGCGAGCGTCGCACGCCCCATGGGCAAACACTTCTCACAAGGCGCGGCCAAAAAGGAATCCCCTGCCTGCTCATCACAAATAAGGTCAGAGGTTGTTTAGCTATCAGTGAACCCTTTTGAATATGCGGCGGGTCCGCCATGGAGGGGTTGCCAGTGTCAGAAGCAATCGACGTTCACTGCTCTTCTTGTGCGCAATGGCCAGACAAGTGCTTGCCTCTCTTTGGCAGAACAAACACCATTGGGCGGTGTCAACACATTCAGTGAACTCCCCCAAGATGCATGGGCCAAGTACAAGGGTCGCCTGAGTAACACTCGCTGAGCCGTCAGCTTCAATGCAAAGATATTTGCAGGCTTGCAGGACCACCGGCCTTGAGCGGTGCAGGGTTAAGCCCTCTTGCTCCCCTTCAACATTTTCATGATTTCGTCTTCCTCAAAGAGCTCATCTTACAGGTGGCTCAATATTGATCTCTAATGTACTGTCCTTCTTGATATCATGGTCTTCCTAAAAACTAGGCTGCCGCATGCAGCTGCTATATTCATGAAGGCCGTTGGATCATACTGATGCAAATATGCGTAGCAAGATGAACGGCCTGAGTGTGCCTATCTTTCACAGATCTCACACTGCTAGACTAACTTATCGCAGGGCTCTGTAGATATGGGATAAAGCAGGGTGGCGTTCTTTGCCAAATGCTATTTCCTGCGTTAGAGTCGATGCTGGGAAAGGTGGCTTGTTTGCTCCGAATGTCCTTCTATGAATATGGGGTAAAACAGGGTGGTATGCTTGGTCCTGTTTATGTGTCTGGAGAGTAGAGCTTCGCACCTACACAGCATAAACAATGGGACTTGATGGAGGGTCCCTCAGGCGAAGATGCCTAGATCAATGTTATCGTTACGAGCGACGCCCCAATGGCTTCGGTGTCAAGCTGTTTGAGCAGAAATGTGATCAACAATGGGTTCTATGGCCACTCTGATCTAGTCTTCATTCAGGACCAGGCAAGGGTGATGGAAATGCATGACCCATCCACAAATGCCTTTTGTGCTAGTGGCCCTTGTATAAGGCAGTCTGTGGTCTATCTGAGCCTTGCTAGGCCTGCCTTGGGTGGGTGTCATGTTCTTCTGTCTGCACGAAATTCGATGTGAATACAAACGGCGTAATTTGCTGGGAATTGCCCCATCTCTCCATGTATCAAGGTTTCTTTGGGTAATATGATGCAAAGCCACACACCTTTTTCGCCCTGCCTTTCACACGCTTCAGATGTGTAGAGCACCTTTTAAAAAAATCAAACTTTCGTGCCACATTTCACGGCCTAGATTCTATTCATCAGGCTGAATATTTATAGGTTTTAAAGACCATCCAGCAAGCGAGCACATTGCTGCTGTTGCTGATGCTACTGCCTCCGCATCATTTCTACTGGCTGCATAATAGAGATTTGCTGCAAAAATCGCAGAATCTCAAATGGTCCACAGAAATGCTGGTGAATGCTAAGCTCGATTAAGTGGTGAAAGAACCAAATTCTGGAATGCTAAGTGCTGTTGCTGCTATTGCTGCTCCGGTTTACAGAATTTTATGAGTATCACGCTCTGATTCCATTAATGTTTAACCTGAGGCTGATTCACACACACAGACACACAAAGTCACCTGTGATAGATGCATTTTGTAGGAACACACGCCATTTACAATAGAGGACATCAGCTGCACTCTCTTCTTAATATGATCTGGATTGCACTTGATGCAAGGCACCCATATCTCCTCAACAATACCTGTCAACGTTTAGTCAATAGAAGCCAATATTCTGAGTTCCCAGCAAGTGTTTAACCTGCCTCACGCAGGGCACCACGCAGTTATCTACTGTTGATATTAACATCATTGCGTGACCATTTCTGCGTGACTGAGCATGCCACCTTGAGCTTAACTGATCACTCTTGAATAATTTCCGCCTACTACCATCTAACACAATCATCCGACCACATGCATTGGCTATTCAATGGTTACATGGACAGAACCTCTGCGCACTTAATCTTTATTAGCACACTGTCCCACTGGTATCCCACAACTGTCCAGAACTCAAATATCATATCACTGTCCCTACTTTACAGCAAAGGCAATATTCAGTGTATGGCTACCTATGCATAATTGCTGAAAGCTTATTTTGTCATTAATGGCCATCAGGCACAAATGCTACAAAAAATCATTACCATTAATGGGAAAAAATACGATCCAACAGGCACACGATTTTTAAACGACACATTTCGACTTTTTAGCACTAACTAATTGCTTTTCTGCAAGTTTTTGTTCTGTGTGACATGTTGGGTATTTGTAAATCGTTTAAAAAACAAAACAAACTAGAAAACTGAAACTGCTGAACAGTTTCGAGGCTTCACCTGCAAGCAAGACTGTGCATCCTGATTGCAAAAAGTATAACTTGTTAAGGAGAAATTAAGTCAAAGAAATAAGGACTATTTTCCCCTTGACTAAATACCATTCTATGTCATTTTAACAGCATCAATCAGTATAAGAAAAAATGGTATACACCTATAATTCATGGTTGAATGATGCTTTAACCATAAATTTCACAATATCATGCTATATACAAATAAAAGGACTTGGAATGTGCTTTCCAAAAAAGTTTTCCCCATTAAAAAAGGTTGATTAGGACTGGAGTTACAGAATTTTGTTTTTAAACTACTTTTCAAGGTCTGTGACCTTGACCGTTTGACCTTTTGACCTAACATTTTGCAAGAATTTTCCATTACAAATGGGTTCAGCCTCACATAGTTTAAAGTCAAAATGCAAGCATTTTTTCTTGGGGGAAAAAAATTATAACGCAAATTTTCAGCTAATTTTTTTGGCATTTTTATTGACTCGAAAATTTCTTTTTAACAGATCGGTCTACAGTGTCGCTCTACATGCCATTTGAACGAGGGAAAAATGAGCTTTCCAAATATCTCTTTGTTTGTGCTGTAGCTCAATTAGGACTGGAGTAAAAGCCAATTGAAGTTCGGATACTAGTATGGTAATAGGTGAAGCCTAATTATCAACATACCAACAACCCTTTCCCTGATGTATGTTAGATATATAGATTAGATTATAGTCTTAACTTCAACATAGACAGATAGATAGATATGGAAAGTACAGCCCTCTAAGGCAAGTTCTTGCCGCTATTGAGGGTTGATTGATGAGGTGAGAGAGAGAGGAAGAGTCCATCCATGTTACACATTTACCCCATGGGTGGGATCTTTCACTTGCCTCGGCATAGATACCGAGTACAAGGGACCGCCAATTTAACGATGTTGCTCATGAAGGGTGCAGTAATATGTGAGGATTTTTATATTCATTTTCATAAAATATTCCTTATGTGCAGCAGAAAATCTCGCGAAGGCCATAATGCCATCAAGGCCGTCCGTCCGTCCAGGCCACCAAATAAGCATGATTATTTATTTGCCATTACAAATTTCAAGCACCTCGCTATTAAGACCGTAATTATGGGTTAGTACCAAAAGTGTCCTTGACAGTGATGGTCAAATGGACAGTATAATCTATTATAACACTTGTCAAATAGAATTTAGACCAAGCTAGATAATTTCTGATAGACCATGTAACCTGGCACTAACCAAAGCTATAAAGTGCATATTTTATAGTTTTCATTTTGGCATGTCAGATATTCATAACTAAAGCTCTATGACAATAACTGGAGATGCTAATCCGACATTCCATGCAGTATTCCGAAAACAGTCACATCTATGGTGGTTTATCACCTGGAACTGGCTGAAGGGGTCACTCAGGGTAATCCTATGAGGACAGCAGTACAGACAAGGGGTGCAAAGGCTTAACTAGCAAGCTTGAGTGCTTTCATAACACACAATCCGGCATTTCACATTCTGTGATTCACTGCAGTTGGCTGTATTTTTGTCTGCTGGCAATATTCAGAAAAGACCAAACAGAGAACTGCAAAGAAAACAAATCTTCCATTAATTCAGAACATTGTTGACTACATGTTCGTGTATAAATGTATATCATTATGTGGGATTTTCTTTTCAGTCTTTTTTAGTCTACTGACGCTTGGGAGAAATCCTTAAAAGTATGCATTGCATAAGAGAGAATAATCTCACTAAAGCATTTTCACATGCATGGACATGCCTTTCATAATATGCTGCTTGAAGTGAGATACTTTCATCTTTTGTTTGTAATATTTCCGTTAGAATAATATATTGCAGTGGTCATTGGTCTGCTTTATCCAATGGAATATAGCATAATAAGTTCGACTCAATATCTCACAATTAAGACATCAACTCTACATTAACCAATATGTAATTAACCTCATGATTAAGACATCCTTACTATAAAGTTCATGTCATTATTAATAACTTCACTATTAAGACCACTTTACAATTAAGAACACCTCATAATTAGGACCAACTGGCAATTAGGACTACAAAAGCCCCCAATGATCATATTACACACATGTTTATGTATAGTAGACTGTACAGTATACCTAGGAATATTTATAGATAGTGTATATATATTTATTTATTTATCTTTATTGACATGTCGTTTTACATCACAACAATACAAACATCGTAAGTGGAAACATAAACCACGCAGCCCCATGAGGGCTTATAATATTATGTCACTCTATTTCAGTGCTTATAAATACATGACGTCTAAATAACAAAAAGTAACTGTTTTATTATTTCCATAGCTTTCAGAAAGTTAGCCAATTGTACCTGATATTCGTTATTAATTAACACAAATTTTTCAAAATAATCATACTCATCGAAATTACTATTAATGTGACTAATATCATTATAAAGACTAGTTCTTATATCATTATAGGCATTACATACACATAGTACATAAAAGAAAAACCAGAAAGAAAAATTAAATCTGTTGCATCCCATAGTATTGGGAAAACAAAAGCTGAAAAACCTTAATGTAGATATAGGTAGACCAAATATAATTACTAGAATCTAAACTGAGAGGTGTGAGACTTAGGATATATAGGATGTATAGCTGCTTAGTCTTTAGACCATCTCACCATTAATAACAGTAAAGTTTGCGCTAAAGACAGTAATAACGGCGAGAGTCTAGTGGATTTGATTGTTTGAATATTTCATGTGTTGTTGTTGTAAGCATGTGGTCTGGTGCCATAATATAAACATCATTGTTGTAGAAGAGCATTAATGCATTTTACTGCCCCCTCTCGTGAATGAGTTAAGCTGGCCATTAGTGGCAGGTTTAACATTGATTGGCCTGGATTAAGGCCAGGATTAGGTGAACCTTGATTTCACTAATCACATACGGCCTTGCGCCTTATTGTGTGATTTTATCGATTTGAGGAATGGTGAGGTGTGAAGTGTGGAACTTAAAGTAGCTGGCTGCATAAAAGACATAATGAAATCGTGATAAACTATGCTAATACATATGCATGGAATTTCTTGCAGAATTCCTTAAAAAATGTAGTTTATACTTCCTTATATATCTTGGAAGTAGCTGAAGATAGATTTTGTATATAGTACAGTAGGTCCTATTAGGAGTAATACGATACTCCATCTGTCTTTAAATGACTACTGTATAAAATGATAAACAGCTCTGCACTGCTGATTTCTTTGACCTATCCAACATTGCCACTGAGTATATATCTCATGCTTGTGATGTTACATCTAAGTCCCTTGTTTACAGGCACCAGCTTAATGATTCAATTCTCACACAGCCGACTAGATGCAGTTTAAGTGCTCGCTTATATAAACTGACCTCACGTATGAAGTAGGTAAATTTTGTATTAAATGTGGCCTTAATGGCGAAGTTTCATGGTGCTTATTACAATGCTAGTTCTGACTACTGTATAAAATTAACATGTATGAACTGCTCCACACTACCACCCATTTCACATTGAAACAAGCTTAGCGGTTGGAGATAAGTTGTACAGCAGGGAGAGGTGCTCCAGCGGGACAAAGCATAGTGATACACCAGATGAGTAGCTGACCGATGTCCCTAGTAAATCAATAAAGCTGGAAGAGGCGTAAGAGGTTTAGAAAATATAAATATACGAGCCGAGGAGCAACTAGAAAAGACAGGAGCAGTGTCAAGAATGGACATCTTAAAGCAACTGTCCTTTTCTGTCTGGGTACTTTGCCCAACCTTTATATTCTGGCAAGAGAATGTAGCATTAACGTTTTTCCTTGTTAGTCTTTAACAAGAACCTTTTGGGCTATATTCACAAAGTCTTTCTTGGCACAAGGAGCACTTAAACTGCTTCTAGTCGGCTGTGTGAGTACTGAATCATTAAGCTGGTGCCTGTAAACAAGGGACTTAGATGGAACATCACAAGCATGAGATACACACTCAGTGGCAATGTTGGATAGGTCAAAGAAATCAACAGTACAGAGCTGTTTATCATTTTATACAGTAGTAAAAACTAGCATTACGCCATATATAAACTGACCTCACATATTAAGTAGGTAAATTTAGTATTAAATGTGGCCTTAATGGCGAAGTTTCATGGGCAATCACCTCACTATTAAGATCACCTCAGAATTACGACTATTATAGTTCGGCTATTAGATCTGTTGTTGAACAACACAATCCTTTGGGGGTAATTATTGCACCAAGGGTGTTTAATGGCTAGGATATTGCAATAAAAAGGGCACTAAAGGGGAATTTGTTTTGTCTTTATGTTTTGTGACAATTTTCTGTGACCAAACCAACGATGTTTGCCTTTTGAAATACAAATTATTTTGGTCGCCCCCAGGCAATTGTTCAAATATTGATGTCATGAATCATGTAAATTAAAGAGCAAGGTCTTGTTTAGTTACCTGAGCAGGGAGGGCTGGTTAATTGGTTCGCGTTCACAGCCATCAATACGTCAATCGAGCTATTTGTTCTGCCTTTGCTGCCCACATTTGCTTTTCATTCTGCCAAGTGTGAGCCTGCAATTTAAGACATCCCATTCCTTTTGTTTTGTCAAATAGCAACGGGCAAAAACATTCACTGTCTTTGTCTGGATAAAAATGATCGCGTGTGATGTCAGTTTCAGCTCATTACATGATTAATGTCCTGGAAAACTTTTGATAAGTAACTCTCAAGTGCCATCGTTAATTTACCAGCTGCTGTCTTTTTCATGATGCTTTTTTCTTCTTCCATTTCTGTCTTTAACTTTATTATAAAACAAAAAACTAATGTTACAAAATGGGATGGGCTGTGTGTGTAGATGCTGCGGAGTGAAGGAATATCAACAAAGCCTGGATGTCTTTCTGCAGGAAATGTTCAATCCAAAAGATGATATGAAAAAATGACTGAAAGGATGAAACACACAGACTACACCTGTATCAGCAGCAGCTGATATGAATTTTTCATGAGCTTTTAATTCCACATCTAGATTGCAGCAGCCATCTCAATATGAAGCCATAATTTTCCCCCTCGGAAGTTGTAAAAACATCTGAGGTTTCAGACAGCATTGTTGTGCCTCTGAGTTTGAAAGTTAACAGTAAATAATGGCAGGCTGGAGCTTTACAACCTACACAGGAGTAAAGGGGGGGGGGGGGGATGCTGCAGCAGCATGTCAAAGATGGCTGAAGCAAAGTCAACAGGCAGTGACACTGCCCTTAAAATACGTGGCCCCCAAAAAGCCTCGGCCCGCTCTTTATGGCACCAGGTCACATGATGAATTCCCCTCAGCTACGGGGCTGCCCATACTGCGTCAGCACGGTCAAATAAATAGCACAGACGCGCACAATGGCGTGAATTGTTACCCGCAGTTGTGCCCCGGCGCATCTGCTGAATAAGGCAACTTCTCTTTCAAGCATCCCTCGGACCAATATTCTGGCTCTCAAAGCATCTCCTGCCCTCTCTGTCTCCTCAATACTTCCTTCCTCTGAAGCAGCTAGCTCGAAGATGCTCAATTTTTCTACTCTCATCTTCCTCTGCTACAGGGCCCTGTTCTCTTTGAACACGGTTTTTCTGATAATCATCAATCCTTTTCTTACGAGAGTACTAATCCGTTCATGTGTGTATATTTACCATTTCTTATGAACTTGTGAGAGTCAAGAATTGCTCCATAAACTGTGGAACTCTGCCAGTATACCACTGCGGTTGACAGTAGAACAAATTGATCTTTAAATCTCACAAAACAAGACTTATGATCCAGTTCAGGCAAGCAGCAGATGTATTGGCAATGGTACAAATGATCAATATCACATATCAGAGAAGTCAGCTGAGCCCAGTGATTGAGGTTAGGGCCAGGTCTTTGATTTGAACCCTGGACCAGGTTCACGGAAACATGGTTAATGTCGATCATTGAATAGTCCAGCCTTTGTTATTTAAACACGGAGTCTGTTGGTGTCTGCCTGGCGAGTATGAATATTATTCCATTCTGATAACTGTGAGGCAAATATATACACACACACTGGACAATCTAGAAGTGGAAGAGTCATATATTGTCACATACATATATGTATACAGTAGATGGACAGAACACGGGAATACTGGTGGTAGTAGTTTTAGCTTCTCACGAAATGGTGAAATTATGATTTATTTCATTGTGAATCATTCACAGCATGTGCTGAAAGATCCATAAACAACCGGTGACATGTTTTATTGTAAAATAATGAGTTCCATTGGAAATAACTGAACGATTAAGCAGTAGCAGACGACAATTTAGGCACGCAATCCATAGCAAAAATAACCGAACAAAAAAAGAGGAGGGGAAATAGAAGGGGAAAAAGTGTCAGAAGTCAGCCTAACATACAGCTGTCTCCTGCACGCGAACCACACTGTACTTGTACTGCAAAGAGACTATTACAGATCTTGTGAAGTCCATTTTTCTGGACGGCAAGTTCAGTGCAATGCACTTATGCTAAGGCACTTTCCGTGTGGTGGAGATAGGTAGGATATCCTTCCCACTTTTGACCTTGCATTGGAATTGTCCTGACTCATATCCTTAGCACACAAAAATCCTATTGCATTCTAAATAATGTTTCTTTTCTGTGATTTTTGTCTCATAACCAGTCATTTCCCCTGGGATAATATTACATTCACTGTATCTTACAGCATGTTTTATTTGATAATCTTTAGCTGTTCGTCTTGTATTTTAGTTTGCAGAATATGTCTTTATTTGATGCAGTTTGCCTATGTATCCATAGTGCTGTATACACAGTGCCCAACTAACATTGGACAATGTTTGTGGCAAATTTTGGTTTTCTCTTGCCAAACTGGCCAAGATTAATAGACATTATAGCGCCACTGCCTACTACGAATGTTCTAAGGCTTTTGTTTAATTTTCAGTGGTCTGGGTTGCGGCAAACGATTGTGGAGTCTGAAGGTTTTCATTTTCTTTCATCTCAGTCAAAAAAAAATCTAAAACAGCTGTGGCGATGCCTGAGAAATTACTAAAACATAGAAATCACGCGTCTCAGCACCTGCCATGTAAAAAACATGAGATATAAATATGTGTGCATTTAAAATTTTCACTTTGAAGTCTTGCGTTGACATGGCTGTGTGGCCCAGAGATTCTGATCAATAGGTCCTTCGCTTTTAGCAGGGCCAGCCAAGGTTTTTCCACACGCCATTTACAGCGTTTTGTGCGACGTCAGGCGAGCGTACTGGCGCTTTCTGGAACGTTTCAGCGACGCAGCGAGCTTTTTTCCGCCTGGTCACTAATTGCGTAGCAAAATCAAAACTACCGCGTCTGATCACGCCTGTCATCCGTCTCTCAGCCTCAACAATAGCAATGACGTTGGTTTTCATTCTTTCTCCGTTCCCATCTCAGTCCAGAAAAGAGCTGTACACCTCCAGGGAGATGTATGACTTGCTTATAAGAGGTTCATTTCAGCATGCATGCTGAGAAAGGCCCCAAAACACAGTTCCTCGAGCTAAATCGTGTTGGCAAGGATGTCTTTGTCTTCATTTTAGCACAGAGTTTTCTGTTCACATTCTCATTAATTTTCTTTTGTCTGTCAGACTCTT
The DNA here is from genome assembly GCA_932294295.1 of Alitta virens. Lineage (NCBI taxonomy): Eukaryota > Metazoa > Annelida > Polychaeta > Phyllodocida > Nereididae > Alitta > Alitta virens. The sequence goes on from OW028573.1 coordinate 62,926,646, forward strand.
CACTGTCTTGCCAGCAGAGAGCTAAGTGGCCCAGTGGTTGACATGACTCATTACTAATGGAACATATGGTTGCATGGGTTCGAAACCCGCTCTCTAGTCTACTCGTGAGCCACACCTCGGTCCCACTCCCATATGAAATATGAGGGACCTTGTATCTAGTCCTAAACTGATGCATGTCTTGGTGTGGATTCCAATTCTTACCCATTGTCATTTCGTCAATCATATCCATGCAGTGAAATTAAATTATGATCCTAATGGTTTCCTGTGGTAAAAGGAGCATCTTAAAGAGGTGACAAAAATTATTACTCATTCTGTGGCTTAGTAACACCCCTCCTGTGCAATATCAAAACATCATGCACCTTGTTCAGTGTTTTTTTGGGGTTTTTTTTTCTTTCTAATACACAATGACAAATATTTTATCTGCACAAATACTCATGTGACCAGAAGCTATGGCTTCATCTGATGCCTTGTGTAATTCCTAATTCATGTTCCACGTAGGTCTCAAATGCACCGAAGTGCACTGGGTGAATTAAATATGCATGGTCTGTGGTACAGGTGACAGGACCCGTGTACTTTGGCCAGAAACATGAAAGGCAATTTCTTGGATGGATTAACAGAGGCTTAACAGACAGACCTTGTGTGTACAGTGCCACAAAGATGGCCCACCCACCTGCAACTATTAAGCCCCAATGTTCAAGAATCCAAAAATGGCGGACAGATAGGCTTACTTTACAACAAAATAAAAAAAATTAAAAAGAAACTGCATGTTTTCCAGTATGACGGCATCTCGCTGCAATTTTTCTGGCCTGAATGAAGTCACAGAATGAGTCCAAGACAAATGTTATAACAGAGTGTGATTGATGTGCTTAGAAATAATGAATATGACAGAGGAGGTGACTATTGATAACGATAAATGAAATTGTAAACTTGTCTATATGTTAATAGAGTGAGGTTGGGAACCAATAATCGTGAATTTTCAGAACCTGGTTCATTTACCAGTAATACTAAATCCAACAGAGCGAACTTAGGTTTTGAATACGTCGACCATTATTTCATGAAAACAAAATTTAAGGCAGTATAAGCATAGCTAACAACAATCTCAACCCATGGTTAACACGGCACGTATCTACTTGGTCAACTAAAAAGTGGTGTAATTTATTATTAAATGACATTTGAATCGAATATGCCACACGAAATCGATTGCTATAACTTTAATATTAATTTCAATGAAGCTTTTTCACCACGCATTTTTTTGCTGTGGGCCTAGATACAGAGTTGTGCTTTCCCGGCGGTGAGACATGTGCTGAAGCCACAGCTCTGCGTGATGCTGATTTCACTGCAGGCAAAAGAAAGATGATGTTTCAGAAATGCTTCACAACCAATTTGTTGGTTTGAAACTCTTCTCCATTCCATGAACGTGTTTAAGAGATATCATGTTGAGATTTGGGTGATAATAGAAATGGTTTAATGACTCGGCTGCGGGCTGATGATTAAGCGCAAATAAAAACACTATTAACAATAATAACTTGCTTGACATGGTTTTATTATAATGTAAAATGATCCCTTGCCAATTTAAAACGATGCTGAATACTGATAGTGATCTAGGTATTGCGTGAAGCAATATTTACATCTGTATCCATCTATCTATCAGTCTATTTGTCTATCTATCAGCGTCGCCTGCTCCTCTGAAGGACCCGGGTTCAATCCCAGGCCCGGGTACCCTTCATGAGCAACATCCCAGCTGGATGTCGTTTGGATGAGACGTTAAATTGGCGGTCCTTTGTACTCAGTGTTTATGCTGAGGCAAGTAAAAGATCCCACCCATGGGGTAAATGTGTAACATGGGTGGACTCCTCTCTCTCTCTCACCCCATCAATCAACCCTCGATAACGGCAAGAACTTGCCTTAAAGGGCTGCACTTCCCATATCTATCTGTCTGTCTGTCTATCTGACTATCTATCTATCTATCTATCTATCTGGGTGTGGAGGTGATGTGCTAGTTGTTAAGGAGCTAGCATTCAAACCGAAAGGTCTCAGATTGAAACCAGCACAATGACATGGAAGAACTTTGAAGAGCCAAAACAGTTATGACAGTCGCAGAGTGCTTACTCCGCTGCTGGCAATTCTGTATTCTCCCCCAGGTAGTTGAGAAAAACGTATGCTTCAACAGGTCTTCTAAAGGGTGAAAATGTTAAGTCATTTGAGCTGCTCTGATAAAAACTGTAGGCGGATGTACAAATACATTTATACTTGTCACTGTAATTTTGCAATTTACTTCGAAATGAGAAACCCAAAGCTAATTTTTCTTCCCAGGTAGATGATAAAATGTACTCAGCTTAAAATAAGATACAGAAAAGTCTCATTTAGTCCTGAGTATATTCTGAAGCTTGAAGTCTAACTAGCAACTTTAGTCAACTTCTTGCAAACGTACTCCATTCTATGTAATTACACTCTACGCCTCTCGGTAATATGACGGTACATTAAACATATCACATGTCTGATTATGAAAGTTTAAAACTAACTTTTTCACACGTGTCAGGTTTCTGTGGGACCAAAAATTAACTAACTATGTGAGGTGAGAAACGTATAGGGCTTCCTCCATTACTGTGATCTACAACTCCACACTACTTGGGCTAAATAAAGAAAAATTCTTTAGTGCTCTCCTGGAGTGTCAAAAGAGCAAGTTTGTCATGCAGCATGCTGTCAGTAGTATGTGAGCGCCATACCCTCTGTATTGCTGGCGTTAGTGATACAACTGAACCTTGAGGTAAACCCTGCCTAGATGTTGTCTATGTTTGGTGTTCACGTTATCAAAACGACTTCACACGAAGCTAATTTTGTAGCAAGCTCATACCAGAGCTAACCTTCATGCACTTTATAAATGATTTTTCTGAAGAACACAGACTTCTGGTGGTGTTTTGTAGTTTTGTGATTTGTAGTTGTCGTGTTTTATGAACATAAAAGGTCATTAGAACTGTTCTGTTCCCACTGTGACATTGACAGTTTGCATATGTGCTGAACTGCTTTGAAATGAACATGAATGGTGAATTGTCGAAGTTTGTTTTTCACAAATACACCATGACAACCCGGCAGTTTTAGATGGTGTGTTGCAGATGTGGCTACCAGATCTTGCCTGGACGCGCTTTTGAAAGCCTGATGGTACACCAGGACTAAAAAATTGCACTTGCTTCATGCTTCAACAGGTATCTAAAAGGTCCTTCTTGCTCTGAGAAGAGTAGTGTAATTGGCCTGACAGGTTCTTAAGATGTTGGCCTCCTCAGCCTGGTACAGAAGATGCCTCAGCCTGGTAACCACTTAGAAACCTGCCGGCGCCAGACACATATATCTTGGTACATGGGCTACCACAGTTTCGTGATAATGCACAGTCACTCCAAGAGGGTCCGTCTTCAACGTTTGCCCATAATCTCTCCCCTGGGGGCACAGAATGGAACCTTGTGGTAACCCTTGGCTGTCGACACCCCAATCGCTGCTTGCTGAGATAAATAAAATGCCTGTGAGAAAAAAAATCAACCACTTTCCCTAGCTGCATAAAGACCTGTCATCACCCATCACCTCTGCAGCCTCAGCAGCACTGGTGATCATTGGCTATCGATCTCAGACTGAATTAACCTGTAGAAGCATTATATAATAGGTGCCGCGATCCAAAATCTCTCATTATACTTAGTGCATTAGCACTGATCACAAAGTACTGGTATTTTAGCTCTGTCATCAATGTAATGGCGTCAGATCGATATCTGTCAACCTGCTGTTGTGATTGATTGTACACTATGACAAATGTGACTCATCCTCACACCTGGTAAAATAAAAGGAGTGCAGCTTTGTTGGTCAACTGTCATTTTCAATTCAATAATCACAGATCTTTGTTTGTCAAAATTGTTTAACCGTTAAAAGATAAACACAAAAAAAATCTACCTAGCTTTCACTCTAGGTGATTTAAATAGCCCCTGTTATTTATTAGATGAACTTAAATCACATCCTGACAAAACCTGGAAATTGCACATAATTGGTATGTAAAGCTTTAGCACTTTTGCAGGGGCTATGGATCCGTGGTGAAATCGATGCAAACCTTCGACCCGTGTCGCCGGGTTGGTTCCCAACAAACACAAAAACGTTTTATTAACGTTTTTTGAACGCACCAGATTTGGTTTTATGAACGTCCATTTTAGAAGTTTTTGAACGGCATATGTGTTGGCCAAAAAACATAACAAAAACATTCAACCGCAAAACGTTTTTTTAATGAACTTATTTTAGACGTCTACATACAATGTTTGAGCAAAACGTTCTTGAAAAGTTTCGAAGACGTACTTATAAAGGGTTTCAACATTCTCACCTAAAAATGTTATGTTGAGTGAATGACGAAAGGTTAGAACTCAATTGATATTATTCATTTGTTACAACTAATGATGAACTAAGACAAAAAACTCCAAGAACAGCCTTCATTTATGATTGCTCCAAGCCTAGTCTAAATCTAACAGTCTTGCACCCTAACCACTACACCAGCCAGTCACATAGAAACATGGCAGTCTCGTCTTGGTATAGTCAAGCAAATTAAATAAGCTGGGAGGTGAAGCCACTTTTATCAAGTCATACAACATTACAATATAATTAATATATATTTGTGGATTGGTGCGGTGGAACGTTCCCAGTCAAGAATTTGACCCCACAGTGAGCTCACTGTTGGGTCACAGAACCTTCATGGAGAGCTCAGCTGGTGAGGTCTCTGTGAGCTAAAAGTGCTTTCTCACAGTTTATTCACAGTGAACTCACACTGTGAGGTCACAGTATGACCTCTCTGCGAGCTAACTGTGTGCTTAATGAACAAAAACAAAAAACTCCAAGAACACCCTTTATGATTCATCATTGCCCCAAGCTGGGTTTGAACCTACAACCCATCTACCAGTCCTACCTAGCTTACCTAAGCCTAAGTTGGAATAGTAAAGCCACTTTTATCAAATCGTATAACATTACAATGTAATATATATTGGTACAGTGGAACACTCTGGATGTCTTGCTGGATGCTGGGTCAATCATTAAGTGATGACAGTTACTGATAGAAGTGATATCGAATTAAAGTTATTATCAGATATATAAAAATGTTCTAAAAGTAAAAGAAGTGAGAATTGAACTCTGGTTACCCAGACAGAAAGCAGGCATGCTAACCATCACACCACGGATGCTACTGTTCCTGGTGTTTATTTGAAAAGGATCACAATAAAGGAGCAGTTATATTTATAGTTTCAGTTATTAGCTGGCCTGTAAACAATGGGCTTGCAACACCATCTGTGGTGGGTCATATAACTGCCCTTACAGTTAGCTCACACTGAACTCACAGTAGTGAGATCACCATATGACCTCACATGATTTCACTGTGATGTTTCTTGTGTGACATCACATGATGAGTGTCTGGTGAGGTCACAGTGACCACGACATGAGCTCACTTCTTGATTGTGACTCTCTGGATGTATCAATCATTAATGACAGTTACCCTTCTAAGTGGTATAAAATTAAATAGAGGATCAACTGATTTTTGGCATGGTTATAATGTTATCAGATGTTAAAAAACTAAGGTACATTTCCAGGTCCCAGAAGAACAGCTTTACATGGCAAACACTCTACCAACTGAGTTAACTTGCACTGCACTCCCAATACCAATTTATTTTGCTAACATTAAATTAATATAATTTTTTTTAGACTTCCCATAAAAAGTTCCTCTTGATTAGAAGGCTATCCAGAACTAGGCTCATTTGTTGCTTACTGATACTAGCCATTATGACAAGAATAATATAATGTATTATTATCAAATTTATTATGTGACACCATAGATATATATCACTGTCAAGTCTGTACATATTTTTAAATGAAGCCATCATAAAAGAATATACTTGCACTTTCATACATAATTGACCAAAAGTTTTCCGTCATCAAACTGGCGATCATATAATTTGCACACCATTATTAAACATTTAAATGAGACTTTCTGAAAAAAATTCAACATGAAACAATTTTGTGAAATGTATTTCAATTATTGTTTGGTTGTTTCATAGGAACGTTTTCACAGGACTTTATTGAATGATCATACAAGAAGTTTTCCAAACAATATTCGGACGTTTGCTTGAGGGTTTTTAGAAGATGCCATTGAAACAACCTTGTATAATGTTTTCCAAACGTTTATAGTCAACATCCATGAACGTTTTCCAAATATCATAGCAAGATTACTAGTTTGAAAAACGTGTTTTAGGCATTTTCTAGAAACACTGTAAGAAAGTTAAGTAAACTAATTTCATAACACGTTTGGAAAAAAGGTTTGGCTGTTTGCTAAAAACATTCTAAGAAAGTCCAATAAAGTAAAACGATTTTATAAAACGTTATGAAAAGTTTTGTGGTAGTTTGCTGGAAACGTTGCAAGAAAGTCTGAATGAAACTATCTAATAAAATGTTTTCCAAACGTTTTTTGGATGGTTCGCAGAAAACTTCCGAAAAGAAAACCATCTCAGAACGTTTTCCGGTCGTCCTGTGCTTGTTGAGATTTAAGTGGACAAAAACACACAAAAAATACAGAATAGGGACAGAGGTACAGACGCATCCCTCAATTAAGACCACTCAACGTTAATGTCACCTCGATTTAAGATAACCTTGCAGAGTTACACAAAACATCTGAATAAAACGAAAAAAAAGAGGATTAAGATCACGTCGCTATTAAAACATTTTCATTCTCAAGGATCGTTTCAGAAATAGACAGAAAAGTACAGACACAAATGACTGAGACAAAATGTGAGCCTCTGAGGCATTTAAAAAGATTCAATCTGCAAATGATATTGTTTGAATAAACTACCTGAAGTGGAAATGTGTGATATCACTTTTTCACTCTTTTCAAATGTCCCTTTTGAAATTGATAATTTACCTGTTAAACATGACCTTTGTAAACAAACCAACCTCAACAAAAATTTACAGAAAATCTGCAGAATTGGCGTTTCTCATTATTCTCAAATTTCTCCATTCATTTGCACTAATTGCGGCCGCGGTTATTGGCAACGCCCAGTGCCGCATCTTCTTCGCTGTAGAGAACCAGGGCACATTGGGAGCCTTTGTAAGGAAGACTGAAAAACCCAGTGGGAGTATATCATATGATGTGTGATGGTCATGAAAATCCGCTAGATGTCATGTCAGTCAAGTAACCAGCCCCCTGGTGAATAAAATATAAAGGGACAAGAATTTATCAGGTAAAAGCCCCAAAGACGACATGACTTGAATTATGTTGTTGTTATTGACCATTTAAACTATGTATCTATGGAAGAAAATATTTGTTAATACAAGCAACTTATATCTAATAGGTTACTAGATTCAACCTCAGCTATGTCTTTTTGTCTGTTTAAGTCCTTCTCAATAGCATTAATTTGTCTATGTGGAGATAAGAGGAAGCTGCAAGTAATACTTAGATTTTGAATTCATCTGGCGAATGTTTGAGAAGCAAAAGTTAATATTAGACACAAGTCAGTGCTGTGTTAAAACAAAAGTCCGAATATAATATTTGGAATTTATGAAAATACACGGGGTAGTAAACTTGCTTATTTCCAGCATGTACAAGAGTGTAACCATCTTGAATTAGTTAATCTCAATAACGCCAGGTGGTGTCTTTGTCAGTAGGGCAACTCCCAGATGCCATCTGTTGTTAAAGTGCGTCAACAGAGTTTTTGCAATCACGCCTTTTTTCTCCTGCGCAGTGCTCAATCAGGGCTGTCACTCCATAACTACTTCACCAGGGTAGCGCTTGTGACTGATTACGTAATAATTGGAATTATTGATTAGAGGAAACAGTTTCCACAAAACTTGGAAACTGTAATGATAAAATAATTTCACAATCTATAACAATCTAAAAATCGCAAATTTCCTAGAAGATAATATCATATTTGGTAGTGTAATAGTATTGTTGAATTCCTAGTTTGAAATCGGGCTAAAAAATTCTCCAAATCACTTCACACCACAGATGGCAGCACATGTATTGAAAAAGAATATTTTTAAATTCTTAACGTGATTCATAAGTTTAAAAAAAGTTAGGCCTAATGCAAACACTTCCTGGAACCAACGAATCCAGGTCACCGCAATTTGATATGAAGTTGGATCAGATAGATTTTAATGAGCTGTGAGAAAACATTTCTAAGTGAATTGGTGCTTGTTATAATAGGTTTCTAGGTGCTTCAAAATTATTTATTGTTATCAGGATTCGTGTTCTTTATTTTCTTCAATTCCAAGAAAGCATTTATTTTCATTGAAGGACCATTATGATTTAAACATGTAGAATAAATACAGGTTCACCCATTTCTTCACCTCACAATGATCAGGTAACCACTTTACAGGCGCAAGATGTCGAAAGAAAAATATATCCAGCACATCATTCTACAACCTGGATGAGTAATAAATGAGCTCATAAAAATGATGAGATAAACAAATTCATAAATAAAAAAACTTCAATTAATAATACGTGAGAGAACAGCATATTTTCATTAAGCTTTATTAAAACCGTGATTAATAACCCGATTCTTAAGATGTTTAATTATTTATGTAATTCTATCTGGCTTCTGAATTAAACCTGGATGTGGGTTGAGCTCATTAAATATTCGGGTTGGCGAACTGACGCATGGCATAGTGAAATGTCACAAACAGATGGTGCCAACTGCTCAGATGCTGCTTGTTCAATTCAGCCCATTTTCAAGTTTTTCACATCCAAGATTTCACAATACCAGCTGAGGATCACGCTCAGTAGAATGGGTTTTCTTTGGCAGCCATTTCTGTGCCTTTTGATTTGAATTACCAACCCTACTTCACCTACATTGCAGGTTTTTAGAACGCCCATGGTTGTCATTAAACTTTCAGTTCAAATATAGAAACTAGGTCATGTTGATTTATCGCCAGTTCTCTCGAAATCATAATACCTTCAGTAATGAATCAGAAACTGGGCTAATTGCTAGTTCTCGGTGCTGCGTCTAATTAAGTCTCTGTTTGATTAGAAATCAAACTCTAGTAATGGTCGCTTGAAATGAGCAGTGGCAGTATTCGCAGTATTTTCTTGCAGATTTAACACTTTTATACTTGACAACACTAGAAATGAAATCAGCTGTGTTATCATATCCATGTTTACATACGATACTACACTAGCTTGTGTGGTTGTAACATGGCAAAGTTAATTCATTCAAAAACCCTAATGGAACCTCAGTTATGCTGTAGCCTATTGGATGCTGGTAGGCATCATCTGTGCCAAATAAGGACATTTCTTGTTGGCTTTTAACTAGGCCCAACAGAGAGCTTGCAATTGCATTCATAATTAGATGACGTCACATGGGAGGTTTTAGGGCTTTTGCTGAGAGAGCTTCGATCGATAACAAAAGTGTCAAATTTAAGCCGAATTAAAACCTTCACAGCTTTCAGAACCTTGTTGCCATGGTATTGTACTTTACTATGGTGCTTTTAAGGTTTAGATCTCACCCTGTTGGTGGAGTATATGTTTCTGCTGATTCCACAGTCAAGTATCTCCCAGTGCAGTGTGTTGCAACCCTGTTGGCTGAACCCATTTTCAGAAGCTGCCTTTATCAAACCCGACCAGCAGCGGGATTAAATTTGCATTTTAATATGACCTGCTCATATTATCAACGGGCTCAATCTTCATTTGGACATGCATAAACAATGGGAAAATGGTCCTGATCCTCAACTGTCCTCCCTGTTACATGTTAACCATGTAATTTATCGCGTCTTTCAACGTCATCAATGATTATCATTAATATGGGTGAATTCATTCCCGAATTTATGTAATATCTGTAATACCATAATCAGACCACACCATGACTCCGAATATTACAACAGCGTCACCAACATTTGAGATTTCCGTCCCTAGAAATCGGTTTCTTGGAATGTTTGGCTAGGATGTTACTGGAATCATTCCTTTGACACGAATTTCTGTTTGTACAATCGTGACTTTTTTACGTGTTTTTTTTTTGGTGTTTTTCTTTCTTTAATGTACCCTTTCCATTGTTTAATTTTCTGTGGAAACCCGTTTCACTACAAAATATCTTTGTGTGCTTGGAGATTATTTTTTCTTCTGTCTTTTTATTTTATACTCTTTTTACTGCTAAATTTCCTTCCCCTTATTCTTGCTTCTTTTGGAAGAAGAGCTTTTGTAGTGATGGACTAGTTGCTTGCATGTCATTGTACCGTAATTATTACTTAAAAAATTCTGCGTCTAAAATTATATGGCATCATGTTATGAGTGCCATTATGGCCAGCTAAAATGAAAATCCAAAATGGAGCAGCATAGCTTTTAAGGCAAATTGATGATGGGCACTAACTCTGATATCACACTAAATGTGCTGCTGTGGTAACTAGTCCAAAACATTGTTCTCATTGCTCAGTAAGATTCAATGTTCGAAAAATTAAGGGTATTGAGATTATTATAACGACAATTTACCTTCTATAGTAATACATGGTAGAATGATTCTAGCCTCCGTCAATGAAATTTCATGTATTTCGATATTTTTAACTTACAGCGGAAGGGTATATCTTACTGAAAACCTTCTTACCAACTGCAGTAGACCAATTGGCATGGTTTACAAACAGTTTACCCGACTGGGTGTTATCAAATTTAGGTTGTTTCATGGCCCAGTGATAAAATGTTATGGCCGAGAAACGTGGGTCCTGTGTTCGATTTTCAGCTTAGCCTGTCCTTATGAGCTGCACCTATAGACATGTATTATTTGATTTATTTGTAAATATTCTTCACTTTAATATGTTTAAAATGTATGTATCACCTACGAAAATAAAATCAATTCAATTCAATTCAGTTTTCACCCGGCGTTGGGTAAATTTGTGATATGCTATGAAACACGATGCTTTACACTCTCATTATGACATCTGCCTTTCTGATTGCTCTTATTATGTAAAACCACACAAAATACAGACCACAATACAATACAACACAATTCAGATTCAGATTCACTCATTTTATTTCACATTCATAAAACATATATTATAAATTTAATTTTCAAAACATTTTGTACACAATGTGAGGAGACCCCACTGATACATAATACAGTGCAATGTTTTCTCATGAAATGTGATTGTCCCATCAGGTCTCTTCGTTCATGCAGCGCCACTGCCCAACATTTTGTTATATTCTCCACTCAGCTGCTGTGAGCCAATCAGAATGCTTCATTGTCACCCAGCATAGGTGTATTTTGGATGATGGATCGTATGTACGAAAGTGGAGTGTATGTTGGATGGCTGCAGTGTATGTTGGATTGCCGAAGTTGACATATATATGTATGTTGTACAATGAGTGGAGAATATAAGCAATTATATAGTGGATGGTGTGTTGTCCAACATAGAGTTTTGTTGGAAAATTATATTGCAAGGCAACATATTAGCCAAGGCGAAACCAATACAATTTTCCTCATCCAACAAAACACTACGTTGGACACATTGTGAAATTTTTTTTGGAGAATATAACATTGAAAGTCGTCCAATACAGAGTACTATTGTTAAAATATTGCAAAGACAAAAGTTGTATTGGAAAGAAAGTTATATTGGATAGAAAAACGGTATATTTGATTGGAAAGGACATATTGGATTCAACAAGTTATATATGACAGGGAAAAGGTAAATCTAAATTTATATGTAAATCTGGGTTTATAGTCTGTTATCATTCTACAGACCTTCACAATTACATCCTTGGCAGGCCAATCTAGAGTCTTTCTCAACTCCCTTGGGAGTATTCAGCCTTGAACACGGGGTTACCGCAGGGGCTTAAGAGCTCACACCGGTGCTAAAAGGTATGTTTTATTGAAAAAGTTACATTTGAACAGAAAAGAGTTAAACTGGATTACACAGTTATACTGGACAGAAAAATTATATATATTTAACAAAGAAAATGATATATATATATATTGGCCAGAAAAGGTATTTCAGATCTTCATTCATGTTCTGAGCTGTTTTATTTTCATCTTTTCATTTCTTCTCTATTTCCGAACTCAGACTTTTCTATCATTGGAGAATTATAACAAACGGGGGATAGAAAGTGGTCCAATATTGAGTTATTTTCTTTTATGTTTTTGGATTAGAACACCTCGTATAACAAAGTCCTGGCTTTTCTTCATCCAATAAAAATCTATATTGGACTCGATCCTGACAATCCATTATTTGTAAAATACAATCCAATTGTTTAAAACACTGAGCTTTAATGAACCATGTGTTTCCTTTTATTTTCTTAGCCGCCTTTCCGTAATTTTCCATCTAAGTTTAACTTTCATATTTTTCGCTCGTCACCAACTTCGGTTATTGAACTCCAGCTGATTACACAACTTTGATCGATTGCCTATAACTGGTAAACAATTAAACTTAATTAAGAAGCTATTAGCAGTTTCCGCTTCTTAATTAAGCAACAATGTCTGGAAACATCTTTTAAGGCTTAAGGCTAGAAACGAGGTCATTGCTGGATATTCGATAATTAAAAATGATTTTAAGGTAAATAATTAATGCAGTTGATAAAATGTAGAAATTATTAGTAGAGTATAGACAGATACATAAAAATAGAGATAGATAAAGAGGGAAAATATATAACATAATGTATATAGAGAAAAATATTCAAACATATACAGAAGACTTTATATTTTTTTAAGATAAAGACCACTTCGCCATTAAGTCTAATGTGCACATTAAAATAATGATATAAATTAATACTGCCTTCTTGTTTCATGATATTTTTCACCATTACATACCCACTTTTGCACAACAATTTAGTTTTAATTTACAATAAATAATATAAATATGAGTTTTTCATGCCATCAAAAACTCAATATGTAAACAAACCCAGTGATGATGTCACAATACTGAACAATGGTGATGATGTCATTTCTGTTGTGTTTCCAATGTTTTGGTCTGGATTTTCTCTCAATGTATAATTATTATTTAAGTAATTAATGTCTTATAAAATCATTAATTCACACAAATTTAGTGTGCCTTGATTAATAAAGGTAATTTCAACAGTTTGATAGAATCTTAGAAAATTGCAAATTTGACAGACAGTGCAAATTTTCTGCATATAACGACCAACTCGGTAATAAAACCACCTCGCTATTGCGAACCCTTAACCCTGGACCAGAATTTGAATATTCATGCACATGTTGCTAGTGCGGCCATATATGAACGTGAATTATTCAAGCGATGCTAAATGATTAATTCACCACCGTAGTAAAAAGCCAATGTATACGTGTCAGATACATGCCCTAGTTAACATGATGTGAGAAATTCTGAGAAACATGTCAAAGCAAAACATATGTTGAATAAACACGAAAACAATGGCGTATCATTTGACATGCATGCAACATGACATTTCTGCTGTATTTTTACAACGACTATGAAATACTGGAGGTCGCGTGGGACACGACCATCCCATGTTCTGGCAACTGCCGAGTATTTCTAGCCTCTGCCATGGTTTTTACGCCCAGTTCTCACGTGAGATTTGATGGTTTGGTGTCGAAGTTCTCCATTTTTCATTAGTCCTTTTTTTTTTTTTTTTTTCCTTGTTTAATGAAGTATCCCATGCTCAGTCCTACAACAACAGGAATTGAAAACCACGATATTTTTCTGTCCGAATGCCACTTTTAATTGAAATCATCTTTAAAATTGGGGTTTTGCGTGCCATGGGACACTTGTCAAGATGAGGGGTGGCTGCCAAGCCCCATTCAGCATGAAGCAATTAGTATCCATACATGCGCCATTCCGAAATACTGCTTCCCACACCCCAGACAATGTATGGACCTCTTTAAAATGACAGTGATCCATCACCCGAATCTTTTAGCTTTTAATCCCTGTTTATGGGAGAATGATTTTAAACAGAGCAAAATTCCTCTGCCTGCTACATTTCCCACAGAGAAAATTTCTTGCGAATCGGCTAGCAGGCCCATTTGTAGCTTTCAATTCAAGCAGAAATCTGTTAGGAGGATTTTTTGAAATTAAAAACCACACTTCACCATCTATCACTGTTGCACCGTGGCTACACAAGCAGTTGTATATTGTTTGAATAAATACACACTGTTAATATAAGAAAGCTATAGGGGATCATCTTGAACAAGGACTTCTACTTTGTTGCAATCACATTAAAAGCCCCATTTTCCTCTGTGTAATATTAACCATTGTTAATTAAGTTTAGCTGGGATTTTCTAGCTTTCCTGCTATGCTTTCTCTCTGTGGTTTGCCTCAGTGTTTTGGGAATTACAACAAACATTCTCCTACAATAATGATTTACACTAATGACAACTGCGTCTACTATGCTGCCTAGATCTTCAAAGCTGATTTCCTGGTAGGACGACATGATTTACAAATTGGGACATGGCCTCTATATAATCATTGTCAGTTCAAATGAACGCATTACTATCATGCACTTGCCATAATTTCATTTTAAACATTAATAACGAAATAGCTGGACTCACCCTTGGTACACATCAAACCCCATTTACCAATTTAGTTTTGATGAAGCACTGAAATTATTAAGTTATTTTCCCTAGCGGAATAAAACATTAAAAAGCCCTGCAGTAAAATTTGCAGTTCTGCGGTATAATTTCAAACAGTTTAATAATCTTCTCCTAGGAGACCGATTATTTCTGCTGCAAAGAATTTCAGTAAATATTTCTGGACTGATAATGGGTCTTCGTACTGAATGATGGTTGCAGCCTTTTGGGAATTTTGGGCTGGTTTGAATCAGTTGCAGGAAACTACGACAATAAGAAGGCATTAATGCATGAAATGAATAATGAAGGTCCATTGTGAGCAGTTCACTCCACTCCACATTTGAATATTTTAAGTCGTTAAGTGGAATGAGCCCTAAATTTCATAATTGCAATCTAATCTAAGCCGGCTTGATCATTTGTAATTTTGGATTGAAAATGTAAAAGGAATAAAACTAATTTGAAGTTTGGAGTTTCCATAATCTTTGCCTTGGTATATTTGCTCTGTTTAAGCTTCTAAACAGCTAAAGGCCCTTATTGTCACATTGGAGTTGAACCAGGTATATTTCTTAGAGCTCTGACTTGACTCTCTCAAAGGTCACCGATAGTAGGTCACACACACTCCGTGATGTCTCTAATAAGATATTCTAAAATTTTCCTCAGATGACTTGAAAACTAATTGCGTTGTTCCGCGTTAATATAAATATCGATTTTTCCATTCCAGGCTGCGTTGCTCCCTGAAGCAAGCCTGGCGCGCGAAAAAAACTAGGGCATAGTAATGGGCTTTTGTTTAACGTCACTGCTTGGAAAATTTTATGCTTTAGAGCAACACAACCCTTCTATGTTGTTGAATTAACCCTAGGGCCTTGGCTTCAACCTAATCACTCATTGGGGTTGATACGAAGCATTTACAAATGCTCAGATATCTGACATTGGTATTGCTCTTCTCTGGATTTTTCAAATTTGAATGACACGTGAACCACTCGCTAATCGCCTTGGCCTGATGCGCGTGCTGCACGTGGCGCGCGCGCATACAACAGCAGCAGCACCCTGGCTGGATTCCAGGGTTCTTGTGGCTTAGTAAAGCAGTAACGTGCATGGCGGTAAAGCTGAGACTTGAGGAAGTCCAGGGCAAGAGAGGGGGGAGCAGGAGGGTCCAGGCATCCCCCCTCACTGTCTCATGCGCGTGCGTCAAGGCACTTTTCATTATTAAATTCATTTTTTATTTTAACCAACCTTTAATCAAGGTCACAGCAGCAGCAGCCAGGCATCCTTAACTGCAGCCCCCCAAATTGTTGTTGAATCACCCCTCAAACAAAGTGCCTCCTTTGGGGATGATCATTTCCTGCAAAGTTGTCTATAAATCACTGCAAAACCTGAAGGTCGTCCAAGGCAGGTGCACATGGGTCCTGTCCTTTGCCCTGATATTTCAAAGACACAAAATCCTTGGGCAGCAAACGGATGCCCTTTGATCCTTGATTGATGGCCAATCTCCTTCATTGACATAACTTGGCATTTGCAACAAGTTAGACTTAGTCTAGTGATAAGTGCCCCCATACTCATGTCTTTACCTGTTCTTAATATCAGTTATTAATAATAGGAAATTGATCATGTATCATACTTCAGAGTGGGTCTCAACATGTCTGAGATGTTATGATGTGTTTAACATGCATTAATATACAATTTTGGAAGACCATATGTTAATTATGATAAATCATATTTCAAATAAATAATAATATCCTGCTAATTTGATTTATCAAAAGTGTTGTATAAAGCTGGTTGAGTTTTTACAGTTATATTCATCTGAGATTTCTCAGTTGAGTGCCCTGTTATCTACTTCATATATGTTTCACAGGATAACAAAGGTGTGCATTTTAAGCATAATTGTAGCAGCTGTTGTAATGACTGAAGGAATTATTTATTTGCATTTGTGGAATACTCACATTTGCTGTCAGTGATATTTTATGTATTCCATACTTATGCAGTTATGTTCTTACTTGTACTGTGACATTTAAAAAAAAAATCAATATGTATTTGATGCATAAATAACTGAACAGTCATGTGAATTATTGCACTGTGATCCATGAGGTTTCAGTAATAGGCATTTTAGATAGATTATTGTACATACTTCCTGCTATACATATATTTCATAACTTTTATTTTATTTGGTAGAGTAACACTTTTATCTCTGTAGTTCTATATGCCGGTATTTTTTTTATATATTTTTTTGTTTATAGATTTACCAATAAAATTTTACGTTGAATTATATGTGAGATTTATATGAAGTGCTCATCATATGTCCACATGTCCAATAGATGTATTTGATACATAAATAGACTTTTAATGAAAGAAATATTATGGCTAATGTGAAGAAAAACTTGAGAATGCCTCCCTTTTTAAAAGACACCCATGCCCACTTTTATTGTCACGACTAAGCAGATTCAAAATTCCAAGTAATTACACACAACAGTGAAACTAAATACACATGTTATAACGACAATTGTGTTCATTGCAAAAATGGCAATGATTTATCCGTGTACCCTTCAATCCAAGATCAGTTTTAAAGTTTCATATGTCGTCCTTTCTAAAAGACAAAACAATTAACTTATTAATGAATTTCTTCTGCTCTTAGAAGTCAGTTACCTCTTCTAAAGTTCAATCACGATATTTGTCAAAGGATTTCTATTGCATGCCAGAGTGTGAGTCACAATTCACTCGTAGAACGTCCGCCAAAGTTTTAAACATGTTTAAAAATGTTTGCCCTCTCCACTGATGCTCTTTAGTAATCTAGCACTACCAGGAGCATTCTACGAATTAGCGCGAGTATACTTAATACGCTCGGCGAGTGAACTACGTATGGCCAAGGATGACCAAGAGTACAATTTTTTTTATACATGGACATACGTAGGTCCTATCCTTGACAGTGGAAAAGCCCCTTTACGCATGATATAGTGTGAACGGGGCTTAATAAGACCTGGTAATCCATATCCGTACATCTCCAAACCTGGTAATCCATATCCGTACATCTCCAAATTGAAAGAATTAATGATTTCTGTCCGAGTATTATTGAGTACCTCGACGGTGGTTCTTATTGGTCACCTGACCCTTTGGCCCCTAGACGCTTATCTGTGTCAGCTGCCAGGAATCACAGCTGCTATTTTTAGCTCATCAAACACGTCGGACCAATGTCTGGCTAAGGAGGGATTAGATGCCTGGAAATGTTTCCAAATTGGTTCCGAATGGAGAGAGGTCTATACATAAATAAAGCTATCATTTCTCGTGGTGCTTCAGTGGCCAAAGTGCTTTCTTGTTTCTTTGAGAGTCCAACCAATACCAGAACTGACCATGTGACGTATGCAATGGTGAGCTCAAAGTAGCAGTGAACTAGTGGGTGAGGAGGGGTCCACTAAATTGGAATATATAAAACTTGCTACAAAACCATCTGGCCCCCATTTAATATTTGAGACTCTCCCTGGAATCAACAATTATTTGGGCAAACACCAAACTCAGGGATTGGCCAGAGCTTCTTATAAAACAGCATGACCTCATATCAACACTTCGATAAATCTCACTATATAAGATGATTTGCAAATTTGTGGGGTTGATATTTATTATTGTGAGATGGCATAAACTGATGGTTCAAATGTGTGTGCCTGTGGGTTTGAGTATGAGAAAGACTCGTGCCTGGGCATGCCCGTTTTCAAATTGTGTCATGATGAATTTAATTTGTAACATGGCGTGCACTTACAAGCTTATTACAGTTGCATTTCAAAATATCATCCTGCCGTAACTTATTTAATAGGTTGAACAACTTCATCAATACTTCCTGGCAAGATAACATCCCTCACTGTACTTTGACTCCGTTAATTTCATGGTAATGTAAACACCGACACAGATAGCGCAGGATTCGACATACCTATATATCTATTTGTTAATCAAAAGGTTTATCATTGAAAAGTAATGTAAAGTCTGAGTCAACACTTCATAAAAGCTCCTTTGAAGGGATTTCATATAGCATGCCCCACCCATGTTTTGCATATAATGGGTGGTTTCAAGAATTATCACAGTTTATATGGCCTGGGAATTCCAGTGTTTTTCTTTCTTAAGATTTATTACACATAATTAATTTAATGTTTACAACTTTTTAAAGTGGAGATCACGAGATAAATATTAAATGATTATTGCAACCACATATTTGGCATAATCATGCGATTTTTTGCCATGCATAAATAATGCTGACATTGGACAAAGTAGTTTTCCGGGATTATTACAACTTTGGCAAACTAATACAATCTGACAAGGTGTTGCAAATTAGTTTATTTTTAAGCTCTTGCCAATATTACTTGTGATGTTAGGTCATGTTTGCTGTGCCTATTAAGTGGTTGGGCACACCTCTCCAACTTGACACACCACCTGGCACACCTAAATTGCACAGGTGCGTAGATGAATTGAAGGCTGGGTCCTATTACACTTCCTTGAGGAACACCCTGACTGATGTGGTGGACACCACGTGTGCCTTGGAGGGGCTTTTCAGAATCTCTTTG
Source organism: Alitta virens (assembly GCA_932294295.1). Taxonomy (NCBI): domain Eukaryota; kingdom Metazoa; phylum Annelida; class Polychaeta; order Phyllodocida; family Nereididae; genus Alitta; species Alitta virens. Next base: position 62,945,700 of record OW028573.1, read on the forward strand.
AGACCTCTCAGTAACTACATGGTACATCACTTCTATACATTATGACTCATACTCTGGCATGCAATAGAACCCTTTGGCAAAAATGGTGATTGGAAAAAAAATATTGGCACACCAACAATGCAACCACTAACGTCTAGATATCTGACATCATCAATATGGCGTCTTCCAGCACTTCCAAGTTCTTTTAATAGACACTTTTGAAAGGACTAGGCTTTGATGTGGAACTTCTTTTGTATTTCTGGTAATTATCATTAAAAAAGAAAGACTCTTCCTCACTTTCAATACCAGAAGAGTATGACACAATGTAACTTCTCTAACAACTTTAAGACATTTGCTTCAAAGCAATCTATAGCGTGCCTGGGCATAATACAAATGTCAATCAATATTCAAACGGTGGATAAAACGATACTCTGATCTCTAGATAATGTCTGTTGTCATACATTGTAGGTTGTTTTATAAGAATTTTATAACATTATTAATTTCCCTATGAACACGTTTTCGAACGATGTAATTTTTCCAGACCAATTTGTACTTTTTAGACTTTTCTTTTTTGTCAATTTAGTTCGTCGTGCCAATACGGAATACAATGCTCTTACATTTGACATGTGGAAATGTTTGTATTATCATCGATATTTAATGGTGCAAATGATACTTAATGGCTTAAAAGCGTCAGCCACCTGGAGAAATGTTCTCTCAAAGGAATCCATTTTTGTCGTGTTAAGAAGAAAGGCTTTGTCTCAAAGGGTCCAATTTCGTGTTACCCTTTTTATGCCTTTTTTGCCTGAATGGGAGGCCTTGAAAAAATTGAAGGAGGCATGACATAATTTACTTTGTACAAAGGGCAAGATGAGAAGCAATGGCTTGTGGCTGCCGGTGCTGGTGGTGGTGGTGGTGGTGTTGATGATGATGCTGTTCCAGAGTTACATGCTACATGTCCTAGGAGTGGCATGAGAAACATGCTTACCTGATGCTGCATGTTGCATGTCATGACGTGTTCATCTCACCTGTTCTCATGCAATCAGCTCCTGGTCCAGGTGAGCTTCGTTACAAGTGCCCCATTAAACCTGTTATATTTCCATGCTCCTTCTTAATGGCATTAATAAAACCCTCTTCCCTCTTCCTCTTGGTTGCCAGGTAGTTGTTTGTCTGATGGTCGATACTCTTGGTGACTCATAAAGCTGGCTAACTGGTTGGTTTTTTTGTGTGTATTAGATTAGGCTGGGCAAGGTGGAAGTACTTTTTTTGCACATCAGAGTCGTTCGATGAGGCTACCAATTCATGGTTTAATGTTGATTAATATCATGGAGCCATCTACAGTTAGTTTCATTAAAAACGGCCCGTCAAATTGAACCTACACAAATCTGCTATTGCTGACTACTCTAAAAGTATATATTTATGATATATTACATTAAATTCTTACATTTGCCAATGTTTACACTTTCCTGGTGATGAATGTAAGCCGACTATTAACTATAGAAGTGGACAGAAGCAGCTGGCATTAGCATGTTTAGATCAGACTCAGGTATAGGTCGCTACAGCTGTCTAGAGTCAACCGTTTTTTATGAAACTAACTGTACGCTAGTTTTACACATAAAGCTCTCTGTAGACTGCAAACAGTGTTGTTTACAGTCTGTTGTCACTTTAAGGCTGTATTTGACAGGTGGCGTTAGAGTAAACTTGGGTTGCTTTGGTTGGTTTTTTCTTCAGAAATATTTAGCTTACTCCAATGAGAACGTGCCAATGATGTACGGATTATTGTCATGTTCTGTAAATCATATACGAAGTTTTAGGTTAGCTTTTTAAAAATTGGCCAGAGTAAATTGATATTTTCTAGGAATTAATATTGTCATTCTGCGTGTAAATGAAATTGAACAGAGGCTCCCAGGTGACCATCCCAGGGTTCAGCTAACATTTCAGATGTAAATATATATCACAGAAATTCTTCCAACATATCAGGTGCATGTGTTTTACATTTCAAAAACAGCCCTTTAAAGCTTCATCATCAGTATTTTGCTCATGTTTTTTGTTGTGATCTTCGAGGGTAGCTGAGAAATAGTCCAAAAATTGATTGATGTCAAAAGGAGTAAACCAATGACTAATGATATCTCCCATTGATACAACAACTTTTATGTTGGCTTGTTTTCAAGTCGATCGATTGCTAGTATTGCTTTATCTATCTATTCCACAGTGTTGTCTGCCACGATAAAAAGCTGACAATGACAATATACTGCTATAATGTTTACGACTTGGCTGTTAGTTTTCATATTGACAGGGTCTTTTTTTTTAAAAAAAAAGGAACGATTGTAACGGTTTTGTTAGACATTAATGTCATGACTTTTATGGTTGTTGTGACACTCAGTTGCTAAACTGCAGTGATTTCTAGACTAGTTTGCCTCACTAGATAAGCGGGGTTAGCCAGAAAAAAGGCTTCCATATCTGTGTTGCTATCATTTTGAGAGATAAAAAAAGACGGAGGATGCATTTCCAATCAGCATCGAGGAAGATAAATCTATCGATTGGTCTGACAGAGATCCGAGCGTGCATGCTGAAGGTAAAATTAGATTGTGCAACATCACGAAAGAGAATCCAGGCAGCATTCCACATGCCTGTTTGTTTTAATAGTTTTACTGCTTGGCATTCGTGTTGATGTGGCTATCAAGCAAGGCCTAACCAGGAGGGCTGGTTACATCAGGTGGTGACATGACACTGACTCAATGCTGCTTCTCTATTACTCCGGTTATGGCAGTTTAGTGACCTTCGCAGGGATGCTCAATGAGGCAAAAAGATTGCATGTACCAGATCCAGGGCAGTAGTAGCAGAGCAAAAGCCACAATCAAGCTTTGCATCTGAGAACTTTGAGCAGCAGGATCAGCAGCAAAAGATACAACTGCATTTTGGCAGCTGCTTCCATCCTCAAATGATGCTGACTTGTCAATTGGGAATCCATGAGCTTTCGACTGCATTTCCATAGCTCTGATGCATGGCTGTGTTGCAATGGAACTAATTGAGAACTCATGGGTGTTGGACAACCTGCAGTAATCATGGAGTGAATTCCACGTAGACCTCATTCCAGCCTCTGCAAACAGTAGAGTCCTCGACATTAGGCTACTAATTACGCCTCTAGGTATTAGCACGAAAACCTCTGAGATGAAGCTGGTGGGTTGGTTAGACATGCGTGTGAAGGGAATGTCACCCAGGGCTCAATTTTTTTAACCCGAGGCCACAACCTCATGTTAGTTTTACATAAATCACCATGTACTCAAAATTTTTACTTTGGGTGAGCTTCAAATGGCAATGCTATATATAACACATTCATTGTCAATGTCAGTAGATAGATGACATGTACTTGTCGAAATGATCGACAATGTCAGATAGATGTCACGTACTAGGTTTTTGTTATGTTGTTTTTTGGTCTCCTGCCAATGCAAGGATGAACAATTAAGGGAGAAACCCATACTCCAACAGAAGTCATGTCAAACATAATTACCCAATGGGGATGCTGAACTTAAGAAGTTCAAAGATTAAAGCAGGCATGAAACTATCCTAATTGCACTTTCTCACACACTTTGAAGAGTAAAGTGTTTGAGTCAAAGGAGCCAAATTCTTCTGTCAATCTTCAGCTAATTTTGCATAAAATGTGACTTTGTTAATGTGCATTTCCATGTGTACCTTCACATCCAAATTTACAAGTATTTTAAATGACAAGCCAACCACTCGAATATGCAATATATGGCTAGTTTATTTGTCTCTCTCTTTATACATGCTGTACCCAAAGTTGCATCTAGCTGTCGACAAGTGATTTCCATAAAAAATCACATGACAATACGAAGGCAGAATAACAATATACAGTGACCATTGAATGGCAGCTACAGTGACTACAGGGACTACATGTACTACAGTAAGGGATATACTACAGAAACAATGTTTTTAACACGGAAGGCAAGGTTACATGTTAATATGTAGTATTTACATATCAAGAGCACCGTATATAAAAAGAGTACGTCCTTTGCACTTGTGCGGTGTAAAACATACAATAAAAATATAATATCGTGAACAGTACAGATTATATGGCATAAATATGTTCAACAAATGGAAAAATTTAACGGAATGCAAAAAATTTACTAAGCAGTTGTGCCATGGTTTGAATAGGTCAGAAAAATGTTTCAATAATCATGTGTCCTCATCCTGCATATATATTTATATAATCAACTCAATAGAGGTGAGCGCATAACTATATACAACAAATGATTTGTTATCTTTCAAAAAACACAGAATAGAAAGTTTTAACACGGTTCAAAAAACAGAATCAGTAATAATACTGCGAGTCCTTAACTATAAGGTTTAAAAAAGATATAAACGACTTCTTGGAGTTTCAACAATTGCTGCCCATGCTTGTTTTGTACATCTGGTTTTAAGATATATATACTTTAGATTTTTGACATCGTGACATTTTTCTGCTTTCTTGTGTAATTTGTGATAACATTTGATACCGATTAAAAGAAGTTTTAACTGAACAAAGGTGTGATGATTCAGTGTTTCTGAGTATAACATCGCTAGAACGTATTATTAACATTAAACCCGATATTTCATATCATCGTAACAATTACTTCATCTCATATTTATTCATATTAATATATTCATGATTATTACCTTAATTATCCTGTACCTACTTTTTTTTTACAACTTCATTTCATATTTATCAAATCCCTTACAATTAGCATTACTATTCATCGATTTCAAATTGTCGAGTTAAACTATGAAATAAAATATAATTCCTTTCAATTCTCAATTCTTCAAATCTAATATTCAGTTAAAATTTTTATTATTTTTTAATATTCATCAGATATAATACGCCATTGCATAATTCACAGTCAATAGGAGATCAGTGGAACAATGTTTTTAAAGTTTTTTTGCAGTGAAGTCTGCTCAAAACTTTGCAAATATGAAGGGAGTCCCTCTCAATGATAAAATGATGATAATAATAATATTGACAAAGACATACATGTAGCTATGGAAAATATGTTATGATCAAGCTTAGAGTCACACATTTTAATGCGGAATACATATATAAACATGGAAACATGAACATCACATTATGCTAACATCAGCAAAACCACGTAGCAGTGCCTCCATAGTGTTGCCAGAATCACAAAAACTCTTCGGACTAGTCCATGGTCATATGGCGCCATATTTGCACGGTACAAGTCCAGAGTATTTCGAACTAACATTCACTTTTCGGCTTGCGATATATAAACGGGTCTATACAGTGCCGCCATCATAGGCAAAATAGTTTTTTTACGCCGCTCTACGCGTTAAATATCAATAAAATGCAACATAACATTCAATACAGTCTACGGGGCTACATATCTATAATATAATGTCATGGAAGATAGCAAAATATAATTATGTAATGATAATAATACTTATCTTGTTATTATTGTATAAAATATGCTGCTTTCTTCAGAATATGCATCTGCTCAATTGCAAGATATAAAACTGAACTGCAGGAAATGCTGCCGTGAAGAGATGTCATCCTTATCAACGGAATAGTGATAAGAATTTTGCGAAAATTTATTATTGTCTGGACACACTCACACACACTATGCGACAATCTGTGAAAATGCGAAACTATACTAGAAGACTAGCTCCGCCCCATCCGGTGGAATGCGTGCTTGCATTTTTCGTGTTAGACAATTTTATTTTTTCTTTCGTAAAAACTGGCAACACAAACTATCCAAATAAACGTATACGATTTCTGTTGCTGTTTTGTTAAATATCAACATAATATCAGTGCGATTTTTGTGTATTAAATGCATCAATGCATAATGAACTTCAAGTTCAGGACAAAAACGATAATAATACGAAAATAAATGCGGTAAAAGATGCTGCTGTTGTTTTACTTCCGATGAAACGGAATCAAGGGACCACTATTGCAAAGATAATTTTACGCTCTATAGATATAAATGACAGTAACGAATGTGAGCAAATGTCAACGTACATGAAATTGGCACAGGAATCTAGATCTAATCAGACAACATGTCGGTTTTAAGCGTCAACAATAATTGGCCACAGTCTTCAGTAGAATTCATATAAAATGCTAAGAAAATAAGTATGTACACTAAAACCATGATGTTCAGTTGAAGGGCTGGTCCTGTTGCGCTATGTTGATAGGCAGGGCTATTGAATAGCTACAAATCAATGGGGGGGGGGGGGGTATCATTGCTTAACTCATCAAATCAGAAACTTATATAAGCATCATTACACAAGGATTTATCTTACCTACAATAGGTCCTATTATAGGTTTGTAGGTCAGCACTATTTTTTCAAGTTTAAATGTTCCCAATCACTTTATAAGAGACGAACCTTAAACAAAACATTATCTAAAGATGTACGTCGAAGTCAATTAGGTCTAGATGAAAACGTTTTCTGTACAAAATATCACAATTTTAAATCACTTTATCCTCTGGTTTCTTGGCCTTTGTAGCAGAATAGGACGCCGGTGTTGTATTTTGTCATCACAAGAGGACTGGGCTCAGGCACATGGTACAATGTGTGCTCTCACAGCACACATTGTGGCAAGTCAAGAGTCAAATGCCCATAGTCTATAGCAGAGGCTACCTACAGTCTTTGTGTAGTAGAATATAGTTCATACATAGGCCAAGATCCAGGTGCAGGGGTAAAGTTCAAGGCTGCTTACTTAGAAATCCCCAGGGTTCATGCCAGGGGGCATTGGGCCGGTAGAACAAGGGGTGGTCATAGCAGACTCCACAGGGGTAGGTCCAGCGTCACCAGGAATAGGTAAAGGTCGTTCCCAAATGTGTGTATACTCGTTCTTGGAACACGGCAACATGGCTTGAGACAACTTATGACCGTCTACTCCCTCCATAGGGGCGATGTATTCCTCCAAGTCGGATGTCGGACACCGCTGTCTGCCCATACCTTCTTCCTCGCGTTTGCGTAAATGTCTAAAATTTCCAAACAATGAATTCACATAAGACACAGTCACTATCGAGTCACACAATCGGTCACAATCGATACACTATCGAGTCACACAATCGGTCACAATCGATTCACTATCGAGTCACACAATCGGTCACAATCGATTCACTATCGAGTCACAATCGAGTCACACAATCGGTCACAATCGATTCACTATGGTGCGTCGGCCGGGGCCGTAAGAGTTTGGCACTGTGGGCGGCCGTAAGAGTTTGGCACTGTGGGCCTGCCTGAGGCGGACCACGTAGGCCTTGGGTTCTTTCCCCGATATCTAAAAGAATTTAACAAAATCAATGTACTTAGAAGAAGAAAGGAATGTATTAGAAACCTATGCATTTACTTTACACTGGCCATTGTGCATTATTTATACAACTTTAAGAACCGAGTTAGCAGACCACAGACAGCTCCACATTGCCAAGAAATCGTGTTACATCTGAGAGAATATTCAACTAATTTCAACTTCATATTTACCTTTTGAAGATAACGAGCCCGACTGTTAGAATCAGCATTCCAATTACTATGGCAACGCCTACAACTATTGCTACAGCGATTCCTGGAAAAGACAAACAAAACACAATGTCGTTGGTTGCAAGACAAACAGGTTTCTAGAAGAGATAAAGTCCCTAGCTTTATTCTATGGATATTACTACAGTTATATCTAGTAACTCCCAGTTTCTACTATCTACAGATTGCAAGACTACATTATGGTGCCTTGTTGCTCCGTAGAATTCGACACATGGTTGTCTCGGTTCTTACCGTGGGGCATAGCCATTGTGCCGACCAGAAACTCACCCGATTGTCTTGGCTGGTCTGAAACACACAGACAACAACACTTATAAGTTTTTACCAAGAGAAATAAGTACATTATTTAGGCAAGTACCATCAATAATTCAGATACTACTTGGCAACATTGAGCAATGTTATCTTTTATATATACCAAATATCGCATTTATTTCTGAATCTGCAGAATTAAATTCATTGCCAGGAAAATTTATTTGGTATATTGAAACTAACCGTACTACAGTCAAAGATACCACACCAGAGTATGGTCTTGTCATAATACTATACCAAAGTACTGAAGCATATTCTAATGCAAGTACTTGAGCTACAAGTACCAAACAGGCCTGATCTGGTGATCTGGTAAGGTGCCAGTCTAAAATTGAACTGCAATTTGCAAAGTGGTCCTTTTTTTTACTCAGTGACCTTCTCCTCTTTACACGATTGACCCTGAGAAGCAGTAGTTGTTGCTAAAAATTGATAACTTGCAACAGACAACCTGAGTAAGACTTACATTGAGTGCAGTTTCCCACCGCTCCCACCCAGATGGTTCCTTGGCACTGAAGTCTCCAAGACAAGCTGGAATATTTGCATTGCACTTCTCCTTTCTCGGGAGAAATACTCACAAACGTGGCATAAGGAGGGGGACTGAGATCTGGACATCCCACGGCTGGAAAGAGATCAAAAAGATGCATGTTGAATTAGGTCGAATGGTGCATATTGAGGTCACAAAAGTAGGTCATTAGTTCATGTTAAAAACGCACTCTAAACATGATTATTTGAAGATGCTCGAATGTGCTGGGTTTAATTGTAATATGATCATAAAGTAGGTCATCAGTTCATGTGGAAACTGCATACTGTGAAGCCTGTGTGTGAGGGATGTTTAATCAGGTCAAATTAAGTCATAAATGTAGGTATAAAGGTAGGTGTAAAAGTAGAATGGTCACAAGAGGTCAAACAAAGCCTCAAAACTAGGTCATCAGGTCATGTAGACTGTACGCAATGACAGCTGCTAGTGTGGAGTGTCCCTCTGGAAAACTATCCATTCCTTCGAGAGGCCTGAAATTGAGGTTTTGAGCCGTTGGCAAGCGCTCAGTAAATATCCATTGATATCATGTACGTCTACAAAGGGAAGAGATGGGATATAGATTGATTGCGTGACCCAGTCATACATATTTCCCTTTTCATGGCCATCTATCAAGGCATGCTGATAGGAGGAGATAGGGCAAGCCTTGCATCATTCCAAGGCAGATTACAAACGCTTTAGCTGCAGTCAAGATTTAAATGCATCCACTGCACCCTGCATGTGGCGCCTGGGACTGCACACAAGTGTTGTGACTGAGCCTGATCTTGAGTTATGTGTTGAGAGTTTTTTTAATGGCTGGCTTTGCTTGCTACTCACATCATGCCTGACACTGCTAATGGACTAGAATCTGCTCCTAGTCATCTAGATTTCTCAGTTTATCACAGCATATATTGGCCCCATAGTTGCTCCCCTGATTACACCCTGCAACTTTGATGTTTTTGCACTTCCCGTTACTCCTTGCTCGTGACCTGCTTCACCCTCCATTAGGGAAATACCTATTTAACCTTTTAATGCATTTCTCTGATAGTCATCTTTCTATGTGATCGTTTCCTCTGACATTTACCAAGGGAAGTGGCGTTTTTAAAATGCTACTTCTGATGTATGAGCCTTTAAAGACGCCATAGATCTTGCTATATGTTTAACCATCTCTTGCCTCAGCTTAAATGAGGCTTTACAGTCGCTAACTGCAAATCTAGGTCGTTAACCTGAGATGCAGTTTCTATGCATGTCATTAAACTCCAATTGAAGAGGATTTTAGTTTGTGAGATATGAGCGTAGGCATTGAATCGTTTGATTGGTTTTGATAGAGACCTAACTTTCATAATTTATGTGGCCAGGAAGTGGTACAACCATACAAGCCACACCCTTGAGCATCTTCAAACACATTATTGACATCTTATGATATGTTAAAAAATCTAATATGCGCAGGTTGCAACCATAATCTTTGGTTTTGGATGCAGGCTTGGCCAGTTTTTATTGTCCTTGTTTCAAGAGCATTTCATTTATCACATCCTGTCTGACATTTAACACCCTACTCCAGCGGTTTTTACTTGTACAAAAGGTGTGCCACATTCATAATAAATTGATAAAACAACATTTCTTTCTTTTCATGTGCCCTAGTTCTCTGCGTTCGTGTCAGTCAGTAAGGTATCATAGCATCAAAGAAAATGTTTAGATCTTGTTGCTCTTTGCACATCAATGTGACTTCAGTCACATCTCAGTGACTTTGCACTGAACAACGTGAAATCAATCACTAGGTGTTTGAGTAATTTTGAATGCAATTATATATCTTTTCTCTTTATTGCGTGATTAGGAAGTATGGCTCTGATTACAGTTTAGGACCATCTCACTATTAAAACGACTTTGTCATTAATTACCCAATTTGGGATTCAATCGTGTTCTAGCAGTAAATCATTGTATGGCCAGATCTCACTGTATTCCTGTGTAAGGAGCAACAACATATATTCAAATCGTTTAAAGTTCATCTGTAATTAATACAAACCTTCATATCTTAGCAAAAACTGGGGAGCATCAGGGGAAACCTTTGGTGTCAAGTAGATCTCCAGTTTGTTCGATTTTGAGATATACTGGTGACTCTCCCGAGCAGGACTGCCGCAGATAGTGATGGCTTTCATCTCATCCATTTCTCTGATCACGGCATACTTCTGGCAGACCTGAAGATCGTATTTCTTGTCATCCGAACGGGTTTTCCAACCGAAATCCAACAAGGTCAAGTTGATTCTTTGACCAGATGGCACCTGAAGTAAAAAAAAAAATCATCATTAAAAATAAAGAAAGAATCAATTTTGTAATTGTTGTATAATCATGGTTATCAGATTATCTTATGATTTTTATGATGAAAAAAAAAAGAAGGAGACTAATCCATTACACAAATTACTGTCGAAATTAATATGAATAGTGAAAATTAAACTGTCATTAAGTATTTTTCACATCCATTCATTTCAAAACATGACAGTCTTGAATATGATCCTCATCACGCACAAACGAAAAAGGGAAAAGTACATAATTGTTTACATTGGAAAATTACAGGATATTTTTTGTTGATCATCTTACCTCAAGAAGCCAAGGGCACAGGGCAGTCCCACATCCCGACTCTTGCGTAACTTGGCTAGATAGATACGCCGCTGATGACGTCAGTCTGACGTATTTTGCAGTTTGACATACAGACGGTTGCGCTCTAGCAACTGAAATATTAAGATAATACATTTTCAGAATTTTATAGATGTCGTTATAACCGCACGATATTGTCAGAGTTATTCAATTAAAGACTACAGTATCAGCCAGGTCTGCAGAGAAATGTCATCACAGAAATAACATAGATTGTGAGCAATAGTTATTCTTTGATTTTGGCAAGAAAATGTATTAAAATAAAGCCTTATAGCACAAAGTAAATCTCAGAACTCTGACGCACAATTGCAGATGTTCTTAAATAAAATATTTTACAGTAAAAGGGATGCCTCAGAGTAACATTATCACAGATTATGAGCAATGGTTATTCTTCTGGTCCATGCCTATTTGCCTGACTGTTCATTCAAAATTTATGATCATACAAGACAGATGCCTTTTGCCAAATGAGGGTGTTCATTAGCTTCTTCTTTACAATAGGCAGCATCTTTTTCAACAGTTGCAGAGTTACGGGAACTGCGTGTTTCATTTCCACGGCAACGAGATGATCTGATGGTAATAAATGAAGACAGCGGAGGAAATAAAGAGAGCTATGAAACTACATCCTGCTCCGAGATGCTAGTTACAGCAGCAGATGGGTGCATATTACTTTCCTGGCGCTACCTAATCTAGGTAATTTTGACATCTCCGCTGTCATACATCTCCACAAATGTTTCGGGGACTTTTTTTCACAAATCTCAAATGGTCACACGACGCTTCATGCTTTCCTGTCATTTTGCCAGCTACAATCTGGCAGCTCATTACAACCACTACTTCCTGACATGCTTCCACCATTTTGCCACTTCAACTGTCTGCTTTCCGGCATGATGAGCCTTTTTACGACTCCGACTATTTTATGACATAGCCAGATTTTTTACTACCAGTTCTTCAGAAGCGGACAAAAAGCATGCAAATAAAAGTAATCGATCAAAGAAAAGTTTAAGGTTTGTTACAATCGCAGCATTTTAAAGGGTTGCAAAAGTTTGCATTGGGAATTTGCATGCCATTTTTCTGCTGCAGACCTGGGCATTTAAATGCATAAATCGATAAAGCAGGAAGAGTGAGTGATCTTAAACGGAATGCTTAAGCAGTCTGATCTTCTCATCTTCCTTCAAGCTCTTTTGGATAATGGAAGGCTTTCATGATAAAAGGGAAACGCTTGTGTTTGAAAGAGATTATGCATACATGTACATACCTCTCACACAGGTGTAGGAAACCTCAAGATAGGACTTGAGTTCATAGCAGGGACGTAACTTCTCCAACTCGGTATCTGGCACGCTGATGCGACACTTTTGTTTGCCAGAACATCTCTCATCAGCTACGTCCTTCGCGTCAACTTCGCATCCGAGGAAGCCCATGTTCATCTGAACACACCGACTCAGCCTCATTCGCCCATAGAAGGCACTTTGGATGATCACCACTTCATCCCGTGAACACAGGCCTTCGAACACTTCTCCTTCACAAAACTCTCGAACCCCTGCAAAAGCAAACAAAGCATGTACTCAACAATCTCCAGGGCCCAAGTCTCCAGATTAAATCGAAATTGTTCTAGATTTTAACACGAATATGACGGACAACTCGGTAGCAAATTATATCACAATATTACATGTAATTGGTCTCAGTACAAAGCTGCCCCAATACTCGTCAGTGCCAGAGACAGGTTAATTTAAACATTTTCTATGGCCATTTTTGACAGGTCAGCAATGACGAACACAAAATTAACCTAACTGCGCCTGTTAAAATTAACCTAACTTCGCCTGTTAATATCTTTGTGGTCAAAGAAAATAAGGAAATACAATATTTTCAGAATGTTATTTGAGAAATGTAATGCTCATGTATGTACTCAAATTCCATTTGGTTATTTACAGTTCCTAACATTATATAACATTATATGAAAAAAAAACCCAGTCCTTTTTTTGTGGGTGGAAATGATTAAGTATGCTAGTTATGATATCTAGTTACTTGACATGCATATGAAAACAAAGAGCATGCATTTTCACTAGTTGTCAGTAGCTAGGGCAATAGACAAAGAAGAACAAGGTCCTTCCTTTAGAAGAATGCAATAAGCATCAAGGGAATCGTTATGAGTTTGCCCCAAACTAAAGCACACTAATTGTGACGAATGATCATTGCTGGGGCTCACTGCAGCTCCTTGTTTCATCTCAGTTTCTTGCTGTCTTGAAACCCGAACGCTCGAAAATAAAACATGCATGGAGATGCCGTTGGCTGCAAATATTTCATGTTGACGTTTGGTGCAAAATGCCCAGGGAAATAATCCAAAAAAGAGCTTTTGTTAATACCCAAACCGACTGAAACGATTCGTTATATGGCTCCTTTTTTAAAGTTTCAAGATAAGCAGAGGCCATAAATTATGATTGTGTTTGCAAAGCCATCTTGGTCCGATGTCCTTGGACACGTCTAGGTGCTGCTCAGAATCAATCATGCCGTGCCAGTGATTCCAGGCATCCACAAACACACACATTGTGACTCATTATTTGATGCCACAAGATTACTAACTCGTCGCATAACTAATTACAGGGGTAAAGAGCCTGGGTGACCTTGGGTTACCCCTTGAGGTACCCCCTGTCTGTGTAATGTTACGCAATAGACGACCCTGAAACAGGAGGCAATTGAGGACAAGAGCCAGTATAAGAGAAGCATAATAGAAGCCAAAAAAAAAATGGGCTTGAAAAAAAAAATCGATTGTGGAATGCGACTGTAATTCAGATGGGGGAGAGCCCTATATAAACTGTATCTTTAAATTGGCTGCCGTGTAGGCTGGCTCACTTGGGGCGCATGCGCCACTTTTCATTCATGCCTATCATGTCACTACAGCCTCCTCCATCTACTACAGCTATACTACAGCCAGAGGTGGCTGCTGTCTATCTATAGAGCATCTCAACTCTAAAATACTACAAAGATGGGAAGCATGTCCCAGCCACCTGCAATTCTGCACTGACCTACTTTACTGCGACAACAGTATGACCTAAAATATGAGCCGCAACTGCACTCGAGCACATTTATGGATCATCCTATAAAAAACATTGCATGCATAATGTTGACTTTAGCTCAGCTATGTTTATGTCCATTACAATGACATTTCAATGACAACTACCTCTGACTGGTATGCCCATGTAAAAGGGATTGGACAAGACTAAGGTTCTTGGGTCCAACGATTTTCAAGATTTCCCCTGAACTGAATCAATATAGAGCGTTTGAGCAGCAAAGCCCCCAGAAGTAGATTGTAGGCCCGGACATTGGGTAATCAGAAAATATTGTTGAAGGCAATCAAGAAATGACAATGACGCAAATAGGGGAGTGCTGCTCATCGCTCATCACATGCTCTAGTCATTTACGTAACAGCCTCTAGGTGGCAATACTTGTCGCACGTGACCTACTGCCCTAGTGACACATTTAAGACTGTAGCATTTCTCAGAACGATTTTAAATTCGTCTCCGGCGTAAAATACTGTGGAATTTTCTGCTGCTGTTGGAAAGATAAGGTTTCTGTGGTTGGAGCAGAGCTTGGAAAAGGAATGATGTAAAATGCAAAGTAGTTAAAATCGAACATGTGTGCTTGTGAATAATTACTATGCAAAACGCCAAGCTACCATCAGGGGCTGGTGTTGGGAGGCTGACGAGGGGTTGCCATGTCTTTTGAGCATCTTGCACCATCAGCTCCGAGCAGATTTATTAGGGAGTTGGTCCTGCTGACGTTTCCATTGCTGGCTTAACGATATTGATTAAAAACCCCAGTTTTGAGATGTGCTGTTATCCTGTTACATGCCTGCTGCAGCAGCTTTTGGATTCACCCTCAAATGAAATGATTGAAGTTGCTGTTGTTTCTGCTGCTGCAGCTGCGCTCTTGATAGGTTGGTGCTTGGGATAAGGGTTGCAGCATGGATCGTGTGAAATGGTGGAGGGGGGGGGGTAACATGGACGCTTGGTTAACCACGTAAGTTCCCGTAGGGGTCGCTGGATGCAGGTCGGGTCATTAGGTACACTTCATCCAATTTTGGAAGAGCTGGCAACCAGTCCATATCACTTTTTTGCCCTTTTTTCAACTTTTTTTTATGGAAGGCAAAAACAGTCATAATGTTTCCTAGCAACGCCGAATTTGCCATTTATGTTCAATGGACATAAAAAACACGCACCGATCTGTTAACCATTATAATTGTAAAGACGTCAACAAAAGACCAAGTTTGCTTTCCAAAAAAGTTGTGTCATGAATATTTGATGCTTCTGCCATAATCATGTAGATGCGGATCGCACACAAGTGTGTTTACATGGAACTGTTGATCAGTTGAATAGGCAGGCTAAATCAGTATTGTCGAGACCTGGAGATGTATGTTGCGTAACGACTAGGTTTCAAAGGATATCGCCTAAAGGCATAGACCCCAAGGGATCTGTTACAAAGACCATCACACCCCCCTAGAACAGTGGGCCCCATGGGCTTATGATTTATTTGAGCTGAGGGGACAGAAAACAAAGCTCTGATGACAAGCTTGGGAGAATATGACGCAAGCGCATTACAAATGCTGACGTTTTTCTTCAACTTTTACTCCAGGTTCGCGAATCCGCGTCGTGTGTGTGTGCGCGTTTTGGCGTTGCACACGTTTCATGGCGTTCGCATGGTCCATATTGATCGCCAGCGCTTCTCATTTTGGGGCCAGTTTTTAATTATCCATAGCCCTAATGGATCTTTGTGGCCGGCATTAAAATCGATCTCAAAATTTGAACATCCAGGCGCCCAATGACGCTGTTGCAGTAGCCTCTTGCTCCCACGCTTCCCAGAATGGGACACCCCTGCCCAGTACCCAGTGTCCAGTGGCCAGTATCTAGTTAGCTGCTTACCGTTAGGGGACTCTGTGTATTGTCCACCTGCTGGACAAGTCATGCTGACCACGTGGTTGCAGAAGTTTGCATGTGGAGCGCTTAACTTGCCTGGATGGAATGTAAACACAGGCGTTGATGGCATAACACAGGGAGCGGCATGCACACCTCTCATTTTCCTATTAGCTAACCCTCTGTCCGACTACACAACATGCAAGTCAGCTGCAGCTGCTACTGGTTTTCCAGACTCTACACACCCTCAACCCACGCAACACTGAATCACCAACAACCCAAAAAGACTACCCTAGAACGCTCATTAGAACCCGAATGCAGCCTAATAAAGCCAGTCACGTGACTTCAAATTAAATCCTATTATGACGATGAAATGCAGTTGGCAACAATGCTGAGCAGGAAGGTTGCTGCTGCTGCTACTACTGCTGCTACTGCTGCAAGGGGCCCACGACAGCTGTTGCAAAACAAACCCCTATAGTAAAACGGTTGTAAACAGTAGTCACATGCTTAGAGTAGCTATGTTGTCAATGTTGCAGCAGTTTTGAAGCATGACAACCCTATGTATACATATGCAAAGGTCCGAATACTGATTGCACCGAGCTCATTAGTTATTCGCTTGTCAGCATAATGTGTAATAAGTTAAGGAGCAAAGCGACCTACCTGAAGGTTCACTGCCAGCAATAGGAAGCCATACATGGACTATCAAGGTCCAGATGAAAGTTGTCAGACTAGGCCTGGTTGTATCCATGTTAGTGAATGAAAGTTGCACAATGTTGATGTTTGTAAACAGTTCTACATTCCTAATCCAACCCAGCCGAGAAGACGGTAAGCACTGAGTTATCAGAGCTCTTCCAGTGACAATTTTACTGCATGCTGCGCGCGCGAACGACAGGATTCCGCCCTAATTTGCGTGCGCAACCGACCAATCAGGTTGCAGGAGAGCTCTCTCAAATCCGGGTTCAGCGTATGCTAATTGCTATGGATTTCTCAGCAAATACAGGGCACGGAAACTTTTTTCAACTCTCGGGCTCCAACCTTTTAACAAATATCATTATGCGCAATGACGTCAGCCCAATTTTTAAGATTTCAAACACAGACAAAGGGAACACTGACACTCGCATTTTGATTAAGACGAGATTGCATAAAACCAGGGACCTGGACACTCGGAAAAGAGCCTGGCTGACCAAACCAACTGACATTTTCATAAAATTTTAATGAGTGGAGATGGCAAAAAAAGTTGAAATAAAAATTTGAATGAATAAATATACATAAATGAATAAGATTTCATTATTACAATTTCTACAACTCATTATCGTGTTGTTTCATTTTAAGACACCCTTTTTTGTACTCTCTTTAAAAAAAATTGATAAAGCCTCAGTTTTCCAATCTTAAACGAAATAAATACGTTTTATAGATAATATTACACTTCCTCTTTGTCTTCATCCATTTAAGGGGTGTTTATTGCATAAACAATGGCTCATGTTTACACAATGATATTTTTTTCTGATTCACACCTGTGTGGTATGATGGTTTGCTTTTATCGACTGCGAACCATCCATGTGATTCGTGCAATCAGAGTAGAGCATCAGTGGTGTGCAACAGGTCGTTCACTTACAAATTAGCATGTTCAAAGTCATTGACACCTTAGCAGTATAAAGAGAAAATGGGATAAGAAAATGAAAAGAAATAGGCCAGCAAGAGATAGAAAGGAGTTTAGTGAATATACTCACCTAAAATTACCTCACTATTAAACCATCTCACAATAACGAACACAGAAGTATGTTGAAATTCAAAGTCATATAGATATTGTTTTTTATTTTCATTATACCAATAATAATACAAAGATGGCAACACCACAGACGTTATCCAGCCCTTATGGCTTATCTGTAATTTCAAAAACTGACTTAAACAAATCTAGGAAAGCACATTTAAGAAGAGAGCTACTGTACAGTGAATTATTATATTTACGGAACATTTTAAAAAGAAAATAAAGGATCATTAAGGATGGCAGAGAAATCAGAGATGAAGCCCTGCTTAACACCAACAGAGGGGTGGGGGGCCTAACTCAGTGGTAGAGCGCCAGGCTTCCAACCACTGGATCCAGGGTTCAATTCCGAGTTTAGCCTAAGTTGGATGGCTGTTTCATCCTACACCTCATTGCCATGGCCCCTGCCTGTCCTAATTAGCCCAACAGGTGCAGAAACACAGGACGTAAAGCCCTAGTCCACCAAGACAACGCCATAATTAGAATCAATACAAAGGCCACATAACCCACCCGAAGCTACACAATGACTTTTGTAGATCATGCAGAAGTCCACTGCACTATTTGCAAACAGTTAAATTTTCCCAAATGTTGGTCTTTAAAATGGTAACCGTTATTTGTGGCATGTGTAAGTGCATTTGTGGTCTAATAGTATTAACCATGCAGTTATTATTATTTACATTTTTTTAACAGCAGATTTATATTAATGGAAAATGGCAACAATCAAAAGACATTAAAAAAATATTATTGTCATTAGAAGTTACATTTTGATAATGTTCTTCTAAATTCATCTCGTTCACTATGAAAAAAGAAACTGAAAATACGTACAGGGTAACTGGAACTCGTATGCCCTTTGGGTAAATGTCAAACTCATTTAATTTGCCATTTAGCATAAAAATTACACGTATAACCCATTTGTTTCAGAATTATGTCATGAGCTGCAATGTTCGACTTCACATGCAAATAAATTTCATGATAAGCAACATGACAAATAATTAAAAATAAGTTAAGGTTAATTCTTTGTGTATTTGTATCATATGTATCAATTTCTGTTAACTTTTGGCTGATCTCTTTTTATTTCCTATTTTGTCTTTTGGTTGAAATCCTCTGTTAATGTTTTTTCTCATCCTTCTTTCATCACGATTGTCTTTTCATATGAACATGTTATTTCTCCTGGTCTTCCTCTCTTTACTTTGAAACCAAACAATTTAGAGGATCAGTTAGTTCAGCCCTCTAAGACAATAACTACAATTACTACAATTACTACTATTACTACTATAACTACTATAACTACTATTACTACTATAACTACTATTACTACTATTAATACTATTACTATTACTACTGCTACTGCAGAAGTAAGAATTAGAAGTAAGAGGTAGTAGTAGTAGTAGTAGTAGTAGTATACTACTACTACGAGGTAAAAGTAACAAGTAGAAGCAAGAAGGAGAAGTAAGAAGTAGAAGTAAGATGTAGAAGTATGAAGTAAAGTAAGAAGTAGGAGTAAGAAGTAGAAGTACGAGGTAAAAGTAAGAAGTAGAAGTAAGAAGTAGAAGTAAGAGGTCAAAGTAAGAGGTAAGGTAAAAGTAAAAAGTAGAAGTACGAGGTAGAAGTAAGAGGTAAAAGTAAGAAGTAGAAGTAAGAGGTAAAAGTAAGAAGTAGAAGTAAGAAGTAAAAAGAAGAGGTAGAAGTAAGAAGTAGAAGTAAGAGGTAGAAGTAAGAAATAGAAGTAAGAAGTAGAAGGAAGAGGTAGAAGTAAGAAATAGAAGTAAGAAGTAGAAGGAAGAGGTAGAAGTAAGAAAGGAGTGATTTAATTTGTCGTACTATTTTATTTTTTTATTTTTGTATGTTAAGTATGTTGATTCCATCTCTGTATGTCTGCCATTCTCTCCTTACATATGCATTTAGAATTCACTCGCAAGTAATCTGATGTCTCGCATTTTTTGACGACTTATGTAGATGATGTTCTAAAAGCAGGCATGACCTGATGCATGGAATCTGACATCAAGTTTGACAGGTGAGATTCGCACATTTTGTGTTATTAGTCGATCCGAAACTTTACAGCTCATGGTATCGCCCATTTTATAGGCTTTACTTGTCAAATGGATAGATAAAAATAATCAAGGCAGCCCATAATACTCATAAACATTATTTTTCTCCAAATGTTGACAAAGAATTTATGTTCATGTAGCTGTTCTATACCGAGATTTAGCCCTTACACAAAGAGAAACTCATTTGCATTCGAAATGGGGGCCATAAAATGTATTGTTATGACAGTGTATTGATAGCAAGTTGCTAACAAAATCAAAGCAAATAATGACTGTGATATGGATTAGATTTTACAAGTTCAGGGAATGACGTTTTCCTTCATAATCAATGCATACATTAACTGCTGAAACCGACTACTTGTTCAATCAAACTGACTGCACTGAGACCAAGCAACGCACCACAACTGACCATGTGACGGACATATGCGAGTGGGCTCAAAGCAAGCAGTGAACTAGTGGGTGAGGAGGGGGGGGGGGGGGGGGGGGCAAAATATCAAAATGTTTAAATCTTGCTGCAAAACCATCTTTAAGACCCTCCATGGAATCCACAATTATTTGGGCAAACAACAAACTCAGGGATTGGCCAGAGCTTCTTATAACAGCATGACATCACATCAACTGGTTTTTATATATATATATAATTCTCCACTGACAAATACAATAACTATGCAATTCATTAGAATGCAATTCAGGACTGCATGATACGAAATTGATTTTTTTTTTATGAGAACAAACTGATTTCGCAACTCATATTTTTTTTTATGAGCATCATGAACTCGACATATATGAGAACATGGCATGTATCATTTTATCCCATAAGCAAAATGTTAACAATATCAACAAATCTGTGAGGTTATCAATGCTATTTCTTCAAGCTGCCACATCAAACATAATGATGAGGTAACTTGATGCTAATTTACCCCATTGGTACATCGTTAGTTGGTTTCACTGCCACAAATGCAAAAGACTAGGCAATGCGAAGTTAAAATATATATGAGGAGATTGGCCAGAGACTCAGCCTACTTCAAAGGACAGAATCGAACCCGGGACCTACTCGACAACTACCTAGCACCTTAACCACTACGGTCTATCGACAAACTAAAAATTACTAGACCATTCTGACGGCAGAATGAAGACAGTAGAATATGTAAGAAATCAATAAACCGAAAGAAAACGCCTGTTACTTTAGTCAAAGTAGTATAGGGCAGTCCATTAATTGCTTATGAATATCATAAATGCCAATACATTATTCCTATCGAAAGACATGTACAGCTTATTGTCATAACAATAATTTCTGCTCGATACAGCCCATTGTGACAAAAGCCAAATTGAAAAGGTCCAAAATTTAATCACTGTGGTGACATATGCAATGGAAAAAAAGTGTTTTATATTGTATTGTATTATATTTCAGTATAAACTATTAAATTATGGATGTTTGAAAACTTCGCAATGTATTATTATTTTGGTGTTATTGTTATCTGTATAACATTGTATTGTATTGCATTGCATTGCATTGTACTGTATTGCATTGCATTGTACTGTATTGTATTGCATTGTACTGTATTGCATTGCATTGTACTGTATTGTATTGCATTGCATTGTACTGTATTGCATTGCATTGCATTGTCTTGTATTGTATTGTATTGGGCTCAGTCACCCTGGCCTGAATTAGTCAGCTCGTACTAAAAGTTGCCAAAGACAGATGTAATGATGAGATGGTGTTCACATTGCCTTACAACACCGAGTACAAGGCACACACCATGTGCTGTCACCTAACAGCCCAGCGACCTAATTATGGACATTCTTTGCCAGTTTACCTAGTTAAACAAAATGATTGGTTAAACTATGTAAGCAACAGGCTGAGTATAGATTTAAGAAATCATCTCTTAAAAATACAGGAGAAATGGATTAATATTTTTTTAGCTTTGGCAATTTTTCTGAATTGCCTACTTGTCATAACAAGAATTGCGTAAACTCAGCACATGATCATCTAATTATTCTGTAATTTCATTGATATACCTTTAATACCATAAGCCAGACTATAAGAGAAATTGATTAATTTACTTTAGATGAGTAAACGAGCAAACATGTACATGATTAGGTCGCAGGGCTGTGAGGTGACGACACACAGTGCACAGACTCCTAAACATCTAAGATTAGCTCACAAAACGTTATTAGGCCGATATCTAACCCAAGACCTCCAGCGGAGCAGGCAAGTCCTTTTGAAAAAAAAAAACACTAGGTTACTAAGCTGCAATACAGCATGTGGTTAAATGAGCAATAACAACCGTTATGATGGTAAATAACTGCACATAACTATTTCATTCTCTTCATATTTGAATGTGAATACTTTTGAATGAATTATGAAATATTCAGTACATTCCATGAATTAAAATGATACGCGATGTGGATAAGAGAGGCATATTCATTTATTGGCCCACAACACTTGAAAACGGTGGCCCGCCATTAGCCTGTGAGATTTGGAAGCATTAAAATCTTGCTAAATCAAGTGGACAAACTCGAATTGAAATGCTTAACTCCCCCATGATTCAGTTGCATGCTACGATGTTTCTAAGTCTCGTGGGAAGTGGACTTCTTCTTTTGTGCCATGCCTGAAATGCGAAATCAATAATTTCAAGAACGAGAGACTTCGTTCTAAAAGTAGGCCTGCGTTGGAAGTGTATGGCTTAGATTATGGCCTTGCGTGGTTTAAGTCAGTCAGCCTGTTAGCTAGTCAGCCAGTCAGACACTCAGTCAGTCAGTCAGTCAGACAGTCAGTCAGGCAGTCAGTCATTCAGTTCTATGTTTACATCTAATCATATATATACAATGCATTGTATTGCATTGCATTGTATTGTATTGAATGGTATTGTATTGTATTCTATCTATCTGTCTATATGTATGTCTGTCTGTCTGTGTGGCTGTCTATCTATCTATCTATTTATCTATCTATCTATCTATCTATCTATCTATCTGTTGGTTGTTTTAATCGTCACAAAATTTCTGTTTGCTTGGCTGTCTGTCTGGCTGTCTGTCTGTCTTTGCCCAACCTGATATGAATTGTGCTTTATCTGGGATCATTGGGGCAGTGCAGCAACAGCTGAATGAAAAATTCCCCCAAATCCTCTCATGGTGATCGCATTTATGAGGATAACATTTCTGGATAACATTCATTATTTCAGTTTTAGAGATCATCTTTAATTCTTTGGGAAATGAATATGCATTCAAATTAAAGACAGGAGGATTCAGTATTTAGCCAAGCCTTCCAAAACATTACGTTGTTGAAATTTATTTAAAATCACCTGGTGTTTTAACTTTCCGGGTGGATTTGGGCGAAAATTAACTATTCACTGGGTCAGAATTAAGTATTATAGGAAATGCTCTCCAAAGTGTAATTATCGAAGCAATCTTGATAAGCTTGATAAGAAATGTTGAAACAGTACATTATGTATGAATATAAATGCAAAAATAAATTCTCTCCATAGGATTTATAATATCATAAACCTTTGGTAAGCACAAAGACCTTAGTATTTCAGTTCAATAATGTATTGGCTTTATTTAAGCAGTTCTTTTGAGTGTTTTTAGTTTCCACAATGCACTGATTGTGTGTCCTTTTTCAGTTTATTTTTCTGTTCTCTATTTGATGTTTATTTTCTTGTATTATCCCTAATCTATCTCGAGTTTCATTTTTGTGTTTATTATTTATTACATATTCGTTAGGTAACAAGCTTACCTGAATCTGCAAAGGATAAATGGATGTTATTATCTGCATAAGGAAGTAAGCATTCTTATCCAACGGAAATTATAATTAGCCTCTGAGTTATACCTTTTGGCATTTCTGGGAAAGTGAATGTGTCATGTCAACATAAATTTCACTCTGAAGCTTAGCCAGCTTATATGACAAGCTTCCAGAGGCAGATGTAATGATGAGATGATAAGAATATTAAAAAAGAAGTCAACGCCATGTTAAACATTTACCCTGGGTGGGGTCTTTTACTTGCCTTAACATAGACACCGAGTACAAGGCACCTCGAAAGTGTCCAAGCCGGGAATCGAACCCAGGATGAAACCCATGGTAACTTCTTCCGGCTAAGAAGTTTCACTTCTTCACTAAAAAAAAAGTAGTTTCATCGCAGTATGCATTGATGAAGATTGTTGAAAGCCAAAAGGAATTAGTGGCAACAACATGTTGGAAGGCACGAAATGCCGACACCACGAGAGGGGATTTTTCTCTTTTATTCTTTTCTTTTTTTTCCGTTTTCGTGTGATTACATGGTAGGCCTTTGAAAAGAGAGGGTGCGTGATTTTAGCAGAGTCTTGCACAGCACCCCGCCAGAGCTACCCCCCAGCCAACAAGTAGGGTAAAACCAGTCGATATTTCCCACATGATTATGAAGTTGTCGAAACACCATCGACCAGAGGTTTTGAGGAATTGATATTCAAGCTGCATGGCCTGGTTCCATTCTCAGCAGAAAAACAAGACTGAAAACAGCCTTTTATCAAGCTTACAACACAAGAATTGACAAGCCGGTCTCTTTGCATGCACTCCTTAAAAAGATATGCCGATATGAAGATAGCTTGGTACAATTAGATACGACGCGGATTGAAATTTAATTGACGGAGTGTGAATTCGATCCAACGAGCTAGGATGGATGTCTATTTTGTTGAGGCAACGTCGCAGAAGCTGTGAATATTTCAAGTCATTATGACCCAGCGTCAGGCGGTAAATCATCCCCCAAGTGTCAAAAACGTCGTGCAGAGAACTATAGGGCTGCAATCCTGTGGGGATGTGTTAAAAAGCACTCCCCTTCCCCCCACTCTCTTACAATAGCAAGCCAGCGCTGTCTTCAATCTACACTCAAGACAGGTCGCATATATTTTAAGCGAATTTGACGTAGCGTCAGAGCGCCAAGACGGCGCGTCAGACGTTCTAGGGCGCATACATTTCAAAACGAGGCCTATATTAGAGCTTGCTAGAGCACCATAAGCCAGTGCAGAATGTTACCGAGATTAGAACGTCACCGAGGAGTACCCCATTCTCTGATGTCTACATGAGAGATTATATTATCTGCACATCTATGCCATGCCACTAGGGACTAAAAACATGCATGCCTGATTAAGTTTTAATGCGCCGGGATCATATGTTCATGGCAAGTGTGTTATGGCAAATTAGGCAGTTACTTCGTATATAGGCGAATACCAAAGTCATCTGGGAGTCATACTCTCTTGTGAAATTTACATCAGCTTTGTACACATGTGTATTTACGTTTTGTGTATTTACCCAGCAGCTGTGCCAATGTCCCCCCTTATGAGGCATGCGTTAGGATTAAATGCATTTATGCGTATGCGAAGGAAATAAAGGAAAAAAACTTCCTGGCAGGCCTGGAAACCATCCAAATTCGAAAATGCAAGGCAGTGCCCTGGATCGGGCGCTTCTTTCACCCTGCCAGCCTCCGCATTTTAATGGCGCGCTGCTGCTGCTGAAATTGGAGATAAGATGGGGGGAGCCGGTTTCGAAATGAGCAAAAACAAGCAGTTCAGTTTGCTGGCGTGAGCGCCTGGCAGCAGGCGGCAGATTTCATGTCGCGATGAACATGTCGGATCAAAGCATTGCGCTCTGTTCCCCCCTCCAGATCCACATTTTTTGCATTCTTTCCATACCTGTTCCCTAACCCCTTGCTGCAGGCTGCTGGCCCTTAACAACAACAAACCAAAACTACCATCCACAAACTTCACTTGCCTTTCATTGAAAGTACATCTCAATAAAAAGTATTTGAATAAAAAAAGTAAATGTTGGTGAATATAAATTCATTACATTACTGCACTAAATCGGATTTAAAGATCAAACTTTCAAGTCCCATCCTTCTTTTTGGATTGATTGATTGATTGGTTGACTGATTGATTGATTAATTGATTGATTAGAGTAGTACTCTTGCTCTCAATTAAGTATCCTTGCGTACTTCTTTGGTCCAAATTTGCAGTAACGATAAACCAAGAATCCACTAATTTTAATCTGGGATACCCAGAAAACTAGCCACACCCATACCAACTGGGCCACAAAAGCTGATAATTGATTAAAATAATAATAATAGTATCTATCATTTCTTCAGCCACAAATACCTGTTATTTAACTTCGTTGAACATTTTAATTGTCATTTTTACAATATCGATTTTCTAGGTATCGAAATAATTAATGCTTTTAATAATACCCTTTCCGAACAAAAAACTTCATTTCAAAACAAATTCTATGGACTTGACAACTTGCAGCCCTCCTTAATAATTTCAAGGGATCAATGACACTTTCATCACGGTTGACTGCACATGTCAAGGTGATTATTGATGGTGACGTCACCTTGATTGGCAGTTAAATACATGGGTGTGTTAGTTGTTAAATACATGCCAGTTAAGGTAGTGCAACATATTAAAAATTTAGGGCAATGGCAACATGAAAATTGACTAAACATGAAACTATTAATTAGTTCTGGCATATTTTTAATAATTCATTTTGCGTATGGGTCTATAACCACAATGAATAAAAAGAAGTGATCCAACTAGGAACTTCGATGACTAGATCCTGGATCTTTTAAATGGTATGGATCCAGTTAGATCCCCACCCCCCCTATCGACTTCCAGTATTTTTTTGCATTTTTTTCATCTTTCTGCTGGGAGATACAGGTGTGCTGAACATGCATGCATTCACATAAGGAGAAAAAAATATAGGAAAAGGAAAAAAAAAAAAAGAGCATAAAAATTGCTCACGCGTACACCAGACACTGAAGCAGACACCACCCTTAAGTGCACGCGCGGAAGACGTGCATCACACGTGCATCCATGCTTAAGGTAAACATAATCATATCTAATGTTACAGTCGTGACATGGCTGTGATTATTATCCAGGTAGTATTCACCAGACGTGAAAAAAAGAAGGGAAAAGATCAGGGGGGTGGGGAGGGGTAATTCAGTCACCAATCGTCACGATATCCTTGTTACGTAATAGGTCTGTTCTCTCTTAGATGGCGCTTTGAACAGGTGCACGACAGGGGGCAGTTGAATCGCTCATGCGTAAATAACTAAAAAACAAAAAAGTGTAAAAGTGAAAGAATAAAAGATTATGCACACTTCATGAACGGCACACAGTTGATTTATTAGAGGATAAATCATCTTATTTGATGCGGCAGCAAACATGCAATGGTTATATCAGCAGAAGCAGCAGCAGCAGCATTGTTTGTGATTAACTACATGCATGATGCATCGAGGTACCAGGTGATCCGAGCTTTTGATGTATTTAATCAGGGTGATGCTAACAATCTCGCATCGAAATAAAATCGATCACACGAAAGATATCATAATTCGCCAAACGTAATACAATTACTAATCTGTTCATGTAATGTAACTCTACATGTCATGTTAACGGATACCCTGGGATGTCAACATTTTTGTACAAAGATAGAAGATATGCCATGTAATTTTTTTTAATAAACTGCATATGAATAATCCAAACACGTTTATCATGACAATGCCTACACGTAGATCGATTGGATGCATAAACGGCCTTCTGATAAAACATGGATTAAAATCAGTTTTAAATATTTAATAACAATAGATGACGGACTGTAAATCACAGATTTGGGATATTACATGGGCAGAATGCAATTGATTTTTTTTTTTTTGCTTTGACATTTAAAAGGCCAGACATAAAAACATTAAAATGAAGTACCCCGTATTATATGGCATAGAATACAACAGACTGGGACACAATAAATTATTGTATCGAATTCTCATTTATTTCAGACTGTGATAAATTGTGTTGTGGGCAATACAAGTTTTATTACAGCATGTAAAGTGGATTTCATCCTTTGTAATATTTTCAGTTTATTATCATGCATGGAAGACTTTAAAGTTATGGATAACCTCACCATTAAGACCATCCTTGGTTTAAAACTTACAGGTTTTTATGGTGAGGTAGTTTTATAATGTGTAAATAGACACTAATTGGAGAAGTTCCACATCACTTTCATCCATGCAGCAAGGGTATACTTCAAGACGAACTTTATTGACAGGCAAAATTTGCAGATCCTTCTTTCAGCCAATAGAAAATTATGTGGGTGCGAATCCTCGGAAAAACCTCTAATTTTCATGATTTTTGTATGTATCATACCCTGTTCTCCATATCCGAAAAAAAGTCTACAATGTTAGTGAGTTATAAGAGAAAAATAGCTAATAATTTAGAAAATGGGGTAATCTTATTTACGCCTGTTTTAAAAAAAAAAATGTCCAAGGCGATTTTATCTAAACGTTCAATTCCGAAAACTAGACGAAATTCTGTACTGGGATCAATGAAAATAATTGGTGGGAATAAAAATATAAATAAAAGTGCTCTTGCTTTTGGACTATTGTATGTCTGCAGAGAATGTTGGATGGCTGCAATGTATATTGTACAATGAGTCGAGAATATCAGCATTTGTGGATGGTGTGTCATCCAATATAGAGTTTTGTGGGATTCCGATTGCTATATTGGCTTGGCCTTGGAAAATATGATTGACTCCTCACAATCCACAATTGTTAGGCCTATAATATTGTAACGTCCTTTCAACTCTGTGTACTGTAGGTTACCCTTTGCGTGTTATGAATAAATCATTGTCAAAAAATAACTAATCATATCCTATTCCGATTGAAAATTATGAAAGAATCCTAACTACAGAAAAAAATTTAAAAAACAAGACGGAAAGAGAAAAAAAGGCATGTCACTACTGACATTGTGAACTGTTTCCATTGTTGCATTGAACTTGCAACGTGACGTAAGAAATCTCTTGTGAAAAAATGTTGCTATCGAATTTGTCAGCATTGAAATGCTATCATACATGTTAGAAAGCGTCACATCAAATAAGTCTTTCAATCGACAAAAGACAACATCAAAAAAAAAAAAAAAAAAAAAAAAGAAGAAGAAATTGAAATAGCTTTGAGTATAAAACGCCTTTGACAAACTTCATTGATTAAAAGACAATTGATTTTTTATGTCGAAAGAGTCAGTTGTGTTTTATTTTAGGCTTGCTTTAAATTCCATTTAAGGTGCATTGTTTATTTATTATGATGTGTGCATTATGTAATGGAGTGGACCCCGCCTTAAGCCCACCTCACTATTAAGGCCTTCACAATTAAGTCTTATTAAAGATCAATTTTGTTCCTATGGTATTCTTTCTATTGTATTTACCTCGTTAGACAACCTTACTATTAAATCTTTCTTCATGGTGAGATTCCAATGTACTTATCTATAAGAAAACTCACTATTTATTATAATTGTAAATATTTTAGTTTTTCATGTATTTGATATTTTGCTATAGTAATGTTGACGTTTTTATATGTCTTCTCTAGTACGTTTTGAGAGCTTTTTTTGTGTCATATATACTTAAGCCAACTCTACTTCTCATCAAAAATTGGCAGTAAAATAAGGATATAGAATGCAAGCCCACCAACACTCACAAGAGTCACAGCCCACCCAGTAACAAATTTGAAAGATTACGCTCACAATTTTTAGTACCATTACCTTCCCCCTTTGAAAGTTCTGTGGGTTGTCATGACAACTAAAGTGAATTTACGCGACGAATTCGTGATATGAGTAAGATATCATTGATGAAGAGACATAATGAGCTACAATGTGACAATGACAAAAAGAGGGTAATTCGTCATGAGTTTTGGGAAAGGGGTGTTTGCCCTGGGAGGGGGTTTCCCAGGCACCGAAGGGGTCATTTAAGGACGCCCCGATCTCTCAGCTACCCCGGAATAAAAACAGAATTTTTCGAATTTCAAAAATTCAAGGCCAGGATTGTTTTGGAAGGGAAAGAAAAAAAGGCCATGCCCTTGGATGCGGAGACAAAAGCTGGCCAGACTGATGATGTGATGATGGGCTGGCCATGCAAGCAGTGCATGATGGCCCATGAGACATGCTTCCCAGAAATGCTGCTGCAACAGCACGTGAACTTCACGTGAATAACACAGTAAATTCAAATTTCAAATCTGAGTTACTCAAATATTTATAAGTAATTCAACTATTGATTGTAAGTTTTGTATGCCTAGTCGATGGCATTAATTTGTGATGTAGTCTTTTAAGCTATATATAGTAAAAATGGAAACTTGGAAGAAATGTACCCGCCTTGGTCATCCTTAACTAATATAATGGCCAATAAAAACTGCCGGCTTTAATTGAGAAATTGCCTTAATGATTCATACATGGCAAATATATAAGTAGTCTCCATTTTAAATGTTTTTCTTTATATTATAGTCTAAACCATATTCATATTGTTAAAACACTAATACAACATTCCACACAACTTGCTGTCATCCGCAACCCTGCATGCTATCATGTGTGTAGCCTGTGACCTACTTTCAGGTGAATAATTCATAATTTTGTTTGAAGCACCCTCGCGTCGAGATAAATGTGTGGGGCGTCTAGGGAATTTCCCAAACCCACTTGACAATAACATTTAACAATTGCAAATAAATCATAATTGTCGATGGAAAAGGGTTGCAAAAGACCTGGGATGTTGAATTGCTGAATTCAGCTTTAACAATGTTTTAAATTGTCAGATTAAAATTAATTTAAGATTCAGCAACTGAGACGATTAATCGTAAAAGACGAAGCATTACGTTCCCAGTTTCTCATTTTAAGTTATTTCAACCAAAGATAGATAGATAGTTAGATATATATATATATATATATATATATATATATATATATATAGGTAGATAGATAGATAGTTAGATAGATAGATAGTTAGATAAATAGATAGATACATAGATAGTTAGATAGATAGATAGATAGATAGTTAGATAGATGGATAGATAGATAGATAGATAGATAAATTGATAGAATGTTAGTTAGTTAGATAGATAGATAGATAGATAGATTGCCAACCATGTTACACATTTACCCGTCGTTGGGGTCTTTTACTTGCCTCAGCAGGGAAATTTTATAAGACACAAATTTGTCATGATTTAAACGTCCTAGTTGCATGTCATGTGGATGTGACATTGCTCATGAAAGGTTGCCCGGGTGCGGGATTGAATCTGGGTCCTTCATAGGAGCAGGTGAGCGTCTTACCACTAGACCACCCAGCTGCCAAATTAATGAATGAATCAGTCAGTCAGTCAGTCAGTCAGTCATAGGCACAGACTGTCTGAATTAAGCATACTTTAACAAATCTGTAGGTCAGTTTTTCTTCAAACATATAATGTACATTTTTTATTTTTTTTTACACAATTTATACCTGAAGAACTTAATTCATGGGCCTTCAAAAACGATATGTAAGATTTTCCACATATGGTTGCCTTTTTTCTTTTTTTCATTTGTTTCATTTTTTTTCTTTTCTTTTTTGTTCAACACATTCTAAATGTGCGTGATTATGGCAGATAAAAACAAACTTAACTGAAGAAAGCTATTTACCTGACATTAACCTGGAAAGGTGACGCTCTCTGGTTTATCTAAGAACATGTTCAGTGAACAAAGATACTGAATTTACAAAAATAGATAAAATGCACCAAAAGGCAGGAGGCTCCATGGTCTGAGTTGCAATTACTGATGCGAGAAATGCGTGGTTTGTCACAGAAATGGTGTACTGTGTTTATGAGGCAACAAGTGGTGACTGGCTGGCTTTAATGTGAAGGACTTCTATAGGCCTTATAGTGTTATTGCAAGTGAGTCACCTTGCCATAAACCATGAGTCGTTAAAGAGATTTCTAGCAAAAAGGTTTTCTGCCAAACACGGGTCATTAAGCAACAACACATGTGCTGAAAAGTCTCGTACCTTGATTCATTGGAGTATAATTGAAGCAAGCAACCTGAGCTTTGCAAAAACAGCTGTTACTGGTATTTTATTCAAGCAAATATCGACTGCCATTAAGAAAGAGTTGAAGATTGAGTACCATAAATTAGTGGTGGTACATTGGAGATAACCTCATCAGTAGTGACCCAGTGGTTTCCTATGGTACAAGCAACATGTCTGCAGGGTTAAAGTAAACTTATAAAATATAAAGATAACTTGAACAATCCTGGCCTTCAATTTTTGAAATTCAAAAAATCAATTTTTTATTTGACAGGGCCACTGTCCTATCCCTACGTTGATATTATGACCTAGCTATTTTTGGCTACGAAAAAAAAAAAATTGGTGCACTTGGGGAGTACAGTACTTCCGCTTCCATGCTTCCGGGTGTTTGATGATGAGTGCTTCAATGCCCGGATGCTCTGAAAGCAAACCCAAGGACATCGTTATCAAAATAATTTGATTAATGTATTCAGATAAATTTGAAATATTGATATTTTAATAATATTAAAGATTATCAAAAGCTGAAGAAGAGACAGTCAGACAGGCAGACCGACAGACAGACAGACAGAAAGACAGACCGATAGACAGACAGCTATACAAAAAGACATACAGAAAGACAAACAGAAAGACAAACAGCCAGACAGGAAGACAGACCGATAGACAGACACAAAGACAGACACAAAGACGACAGAAAGACAGACAGCCACAGTGACAGACACAATTAGTCATCTCTGGACGCGTGTTAATACTTATTTAGTAAACCAATACTTTAGAAAGAGGGAAATAAAAGAACAAATGATGAATGGCTTGCATGCTTTTAACGTTTTTTAAATTCATGACTCAGATTGAATACTAACCAAAGTTCATTCAGTTTGTTACAACAAAAACATCAGAGATGTTTTCTCACAAATGCACAGAGTAACTCTGTCTTACGACTATTTTACAATTTAAGACCATTTATTCATTAACCTAATTTTATTCTTGCCACATCTGTTAAAACCACTATGGTTTTAAGGCCAGTGAATTATATATCGAGCTGTTTTAATGAGGAGGTTTAATTATATAAATCAAGAGAATGATTAATTCCCAATAATTATATTACCTGGATGGAGGCTATTCACAATGATATTATTTCTTCATAATGATGTAAAGAGAGGAACAATATGAACAGAAGAAAGGGAAGTCAGCAGAATTTCCCCAAGTTGTCAGCATGATTAAGTAATTGTATGATTTTTGATCATTTTCAGTGGAAACAATGAAGTTCTTATGTGTCACCTCCTTGCCTTGGAATTAAACCTGCCTTGCCTAGAAAACTGCCTGGATAAAAAGTAAATGCATTTTTTCATGCTGTTCCTTTCATGCGCGGATTCAATCATTCACTGGTGGTGGCGCGCCATGGGCTGCCTTCAGGGAGATAGGCCGAAACATGGCGCTTTTCCGAGCTGCTCAAGCAACCGCCCATGCAGTTAAAACCCAACGTCAACAAAAGATTGATGGAGCCCCAGCCTTCCTTGGTCCTGTACCAATATTAAACTGGCTTCAGCATTGTCTTATCTCAAGCCTCATCCCAATGCAATAGGCACCACAGCACCGGGCCAATTCCAAACTCAAGACTTCAAACATGGCCCTGAATTTCATCTCATCTTATTGAACTGCTTCACTTCAAAAGTTCAGAGTTTGTACATTCTCCAACCGCAAAGGACCCCAAACATTCTGTTCAACATTCATCTCTGTTTTGAGTTTGTCTTTTAAGGTATTTCAAAGGTGTTTACTTGAGTGTGATGTCCACTTCTACAGAACCCATATCGATCGATTTACCAGAACAGGACTTCCTGTAACTGGAATAAGACTTGTTATCCTAACACTTCTATAACTGCCTGTCTAGGTATATTTTACATATGACTTTATAAGTCTGTATGTTACCAGTGCAAATACACCGAATTGCCAGAAATATTCAATCTTAATTTTCTATCGCATGAGAAGTTAAATTGGACGTGCTTAGTACTCGGTGTCTGTGCTGCGGCAAGTAAAAGACCCCACCCATGAGGTACCATGGTATGGACTCCAAGCCTTCATCTCATAATTACGTCTGCCTCTGACAGCTGGTCATATGAGCTGGCTAAACTTTAAACTAGTTACATTGAGACAATTGCGAGGCATTTTTCATGATGAGGGAATTTCAAAATATGCGGATCCAATTGTGGAAACAAACATCTAAAATTAGTAAACTGTTCCACAGTTATTTGACTCCGTCGTTGCATGTCAATTTGTCATAGCTATGCCCCAGAATTCCGAATCTGGACATTTGTTTTATCAGCTTGACATATTTGGTTATAAATGCAATTCTTGATTGACAGGTAAGTAAAGAGTAAACAATCAAGTCTGACCAACTGGCAATTAAGTGTTTCCGCGAATTAAGGGGAAAATGTACTTAAGGGGAAAATGTACTTAAGGGGAAAATGTACTTAAGGGGAAAATGTACTGAAGGGGAAAATGTACTTAAATTAAATTCACCAAATTCATTTTTAAGGATGTTTTTACTTCTTATTCATTTCATTGTAAAAGAAAATCCTGAATTTTCCTACTAGAGTTTGGTAAAACGAAAGGTAAATTAAATAACAGAAAGAGCTGCATAAAGTAAATGAAATATAGGCTCCTATAAAATAATACTACAACTGATTCGATAAGCCATTCGTCCAAACACATTAGTTACAAAAAGCATTTTTAATAAAATATAAAGAAAGAGAAAGATCATGGGTCTGTTGCAACCGACGAATAATGACCCACATCTTTTTTTCTTTTTCTTGTAGGTATATATTCACAGCAACTGAAACTCGCAAGAAATATGCAATCGCCTATTTAGTCTGACGCACCTGTACCAGGCTTGTAGTGCGCGTAAAATAATTGATCTCTCATGCATGTTTTGTTTACATAACAAAGTTCACAGCTGAAACACAGCTCGATATTTAGTGTGAAAAAGTACTCAAAGTCGACATAACTGACATATTTTATCTGATATTTGTATATTTTCCATTTTTCATATAATAATAGCTACTGGAAATATTTATCAGTAAAATGTCATATTGACGGTTGATGTGCTACCTTTCTTTATTTCTTTCTTTCTTTCTTTCTTCTTTCTGTCTTTTTCTTTCTTTTTCCCTTTTTTCTTTCCTATTGGCTTTCATTGTGCCTTGATTTTAGATCATGACCTAGCCATTAAACCTGTCATTGTGCTTCATAACTAGCTGGCCATAATGTGGCGAGAATACTTGTGGGTCAAAATTCACTGGTCTTAATGGCAATTAAGGCGGTCTTAATAGTGAGGTAGTATTATTTAATTTAAGGCGAGGTTCAGCTGCATTGTTGTAATCTGGCATTCATATAAGAAGCAGTTATCGATGTCATTGTTAAAATGGATTTTTTGCACCCAAGGAATATTCATAAAATAGTCTAGTATATTGTTAACATGACAACTAAACATCATAAACTGGTCATTTAATTCCCAACATACACCAGTATAGCGGGATTAGAATAATATTGGCACAATCTTGCTAACAATTAAAGTGCCATTAGCTGTCTTTTCCATAATCCCATGAGCCTGACAACATCTAGTGGCCTGTTGGTAGGCGATCACTCACCATCGCCGAATCTAGCATGTTCAGTTTCTGCAACAATTTTTGCCCGCCGGAATGATGATGACTGATGAAGATGAATTGATGACAGTCGCAGTTTGCATGCAGCCCATCTTGTAGGCTCTGCACAGGTTTTTTGTTTTATTGATGACTGGGATTTCAACATTTCGCACACTCCATCAGTTCATATTTATGTACTGCCCTACTTGCTTGGTCGAAACTGTCAAACGTAACTCTTAAGTTGACATTTTGCATACAAAGCCAACCTTCCATTAAACATGCAATGTGGCTCTTTAGATTAATCTTGTATGAATCCCTGACAGTCTTTTCTTATTGTATGGTACTTTATAATCCCACTCTGACAAAAAAGTACTACAAATTAAGTACAGTCACAAAGAGGTTTTATGGAACCAACATAAACCATGAGATTTCATGACTTTCTAATAGTGTTTTTTTTGTGGGGGGGGGGGGGGGGTTTCTCCTTTTCTTTTTTGTTTCCTTGGCATTAAGGCATTTTTGGCTCTTTGCCCATTATATCAGAACGGCTTATTTGCAAGGCTATAGTGAAACCTTGCCATTGCTTTTATATTATCTTAAATACACATACATTTGATTTCAAAAGTAAGCACCCTCTAAAAACAATATCACAATGCTGTCAAGCCGACATCCTGCATTAGTTCTTGGTCACATAAGAGCAGTTTCATTGAAAAATCATTTTGTTTAAATATAGTTTGCCTTGCATACAGTTTCTAGCCAGAGCCTTAGGCATGATACCAAAATATGTTTTTACTTCCAAGACGTGAGGTGAGGTTGTAGTTTAAGCCTATTTTATCACATCTATATAGTTATGCAAGAAAGTGTTCTTTTTATGCATCTAAGGCATATCCCTTTCATGTAAACAGCACGTTTTTATGTCAGCTTCATAAGGTTCAAAGATGATCATTTCTTAATATAACAATTCAAAACAATCCACTGTTGTTTCAGTTTTATTTCGTCATGGTCCATGTGGCATTAATAACACCGTTATCTTTTGATTACAGGAATTCTTGATCTTGATCCTTTGTGAGCACAGATGCTTCTACATGACGCCATATGTGCATGATCATGTGCCAAAGTAATGTGAGTTGAGGCATGTTGTGTAATTTTTGTCACAATCAGTCCTATTGCGTCAAATTTCAGTCAGAGATTTTGGCACCAGAATCACCAATATTAGTCACTCGTAAGGAAATCAATCCTACACAGCCTTTGGTTTGATTAACTGTGCTTAATATGTGTTACAATATTGGTCCATAGTTATCTTGACAAAAAAGACTGCAACTTGGTAAACTTTGGCATTTTAAACTCCATCTTTGATCAAAATTTACTATTTTTATTGGTATATTTCTCTCGAAAACAGTGTATGAAATATAATGATCTTATTGTTGAAATGGAATATCTATCTATCTATCTATCTATCTCTCTACCTCTCTATCTATCTATCTATCTATCTATCTATCTATATATATATCTATATATATATAAATATATATATCTGCTATCCATCCATCGTTATCTATATATTTATCTATCTATATATCTATATATCCATCTATCTATCTATCTATCTATCTATCTATCTATCTATCTATCTATCTATCTACCTATCTACCTATCTACCTATCCATCTATCCATCTATCTATCTATCTATCTACCTATCTACCTATCTATGTCATGTTGTCACTGAATTTCATGTCAATGATCAATAAATCAAATCATAACATCAAAACAACATGAAATGTGACTAGGCCTTTTCTATGTTAGGTTCAAACGGGCAACGTGATACCAACCTGGAAGTCAGATAGCTTTGCATGAGAAAGCCTCAAACATGACATGGCCAAGATCTACAACATAGGATCCAAGTCACGCGATTCAACAAGTCTGTGGCACACAGAAGTAACATTCTCTGCTAGAGCTTTGAAAATGACAGCCGGCGTCAGACAAATATGTCATTTGCGTGACCAGAAAATACGACTAGCAGGGACTCGTAAGCCTTTAAGCTTAAAGCAGTTTTTCTGCTTTTACAGTACTGTTACTACAATACCACAAGATGTCGCCCTTGCAGAGATTGAAGGAAGTTGATAGTGGCGGCCTCTGTTGTCTTGAGAAAACCTGAATTTATTTTAGTTACTCCCAAGGGTAGACCCTGATTTTAATATATTAGGACCATCCTAGGATTTACATGCAAGGTTTCCATCACATTGGCTTGTTCCCTTTCCATTTTCTTATAGCTTTTAATGGACAAAATCAAAAGGCTTGGATTCAGGGTTGCTATCAACGGTGTTGACAATATACAGTACTATTGGAATAGGGGGGAAAAGTCTCTGCTCAGGACCCTTGAATCTACAGCTCGCATATTTCAAAAGGGGAAAAAACTAATCTGGAAGTATAGGATATGAATGAGAATGTTTCCCTAGAGTTTTGCAACCTTTTTTTTTAAAGCACCAGAAAGCATGCCAAGAAAACGATGTCTGATTATAAGTTTCACCTTAAGTTCCTTAAATGTGCAGACCTGTCGAATCTAATTGTTGACAATCAAAGAACCTGCACGCTTATTGCGTAAGGTACTTAATTGTATTGAAAACAACTGTCAATCATTTTGTCACCGATTGTGGGTGGAGTTTATTAAAGTTGATTGACAGCTCAGTTAAAAGTTATTTGTTAAAGGTTTGGATTATTTGAGGGCTGTGTTTTGAAATTCCAAACTGCACTTTAATAATATAATCTGAGTTATCATTTTAATATTGTACATCTATATCATATACGCATTATATTTATTTTATAGCATATGTAATCTATTGTTATTTATTGTCTTAGGCCTTTATTTAAAATATATGCATACTTAATTTACATAATGTATATTTCATGAATTGACTCATAATTCTCACATATCTCATTTGAGTTATTTAAATAAATCTGAATTGACTCATAATTCTATCTCATTTGAGTTATTTAAATAAATCTGTCAATAACGACGATGCTTGTTATATTTTGAACAGGACCTAGATTGCAATAATGACAAAGGAGAATTTACTTCCGGTGTTTCAAACGCATGCATTAATAATGTGTAGTTTTGCAGTCAAGTTTTTCTTGACACCAACTTCATGTCTCAGCTGTTAAAATACTGAT
Organism: Alitta virens; assembly: GCA_932294295.1. NCBI lineage: Eukaryota > Metazoa > Annelida > Polychaeta > Phyllodocida > Nereididae > Alitta > Alitta virens. The sequence goes on from OW028573.1 coordinate 62,984,014, forward strand.
CTTTTGTTCATATTTTAAAACCACAAACTTTTGGCAACCAAATATGAATTGGTCATAATTGAGCAAGATGTCGAGAAGTCAGATTTTTACATTGGATAATTTTTATTATTTTTTCTATTATATTATTAGTTTAAAATTTATATCTCATACAACAACTAATGATATGTTGCAAGTATGATATTTATCTTCTTTATCTACAAGCTCTAAGTGGTTAAAGCTGGATTGTCACTCAATATGACAGTGGCCAAAATCTATTGCATTCACTTCATTGTCTTCGTAATATTACTTACTATCCAGAGCCTTGCTGGGTTCACTATCTCTCTATATAATAACTAAATTTCACTTAGAATTTAATTTTTCATGCCATCAAAAATTCGATATGTAAAAAAATACCAAGTGATGACATCACAATACTCAACAATCAATGTATCATTAATTTTTTGTAATTAATGCTTGATAGCTTACACATATTTAGTGTGCCTTAATCAAATAAGGTAATTTGCAATCATTTTGATGTAGTTTTAGAAAATAGTTATTTTGACAGACAGCACGGAGCTTTTAGGGACCCGGCCAGTTCCACTGGAAATTCTTCATTAGCTACATATCTCATTGTTGCGCTTGGTGTCTATGCTGGGCCAGGTGGATGGCTCCAAAGATGGGGTAAACTTGGGCTGTACCCTAGTTATAAGCCCCACCATCTCAACATAAGCTGACTAAGCTTCAGACTGGTAGTAAGATAATATAAGACAAGATAAGATATTATAAGATAAGATAAGATTTATTTAATGTCGGGTCACATAAAAAAAAAAACACAAGCCGGAAATGAAAATGTGCCCATATTAATCCACAGGGGGATTTATGGGCACCTCATTCTGAAAATATGAGCACTAAAATGCCCATATTAAACTATTCTAATTTTGACTATAAATGCAGAAGCTTAATTTGGGCAAGGTAAATGTTTAATATGAGGTCATTTAGCAGTGCTCATGTTAAAGGGGAACTAAAGGAAATTAGTATGTTAATTTTTAAAAGATCAATTAGAAATAAAAATATCGATTGCAGTGATAACATTTGTTGAAAAGACGAGTTTAGTATGAATTTTAGCCTATATAAGCATGCAATTTGCACCACCCGCCACAATGCTGGGGGCCGCCATTATTGCGCACGGCCCGCAAGGCCGTGACGTCACTTGTGTCCTAAGAACTGAATACAGCCTACAAGTCAAGTCATAATACAGTTTGTAATCCGTTTCATTCCAGTTCATATATTGCAAGAACAATAGTATCACAACATACAAGAAGTTAATTCGACTTTTTTGGAATACAGCATGATTGCAGTGAACAATTTGATTATATACAACTTTTGCCCCAAGCACGGGAGTTTACTAAGTAAAGTTAGGCCTATTTAATGAAAATATCATTATTAATGCTCAATATGTTTCTAAAGAAAAATTTGTGAAAAGATATGCAAAATTCCTTGGCACCTAAAGCATGCCACAATTTTATATTATATAGTGTATATTATAGTGTCATTCATAGTATACATTTACATTATTGAATAGTTAGTGTTTGTTTTTGGGGATAACTGTGGTCTGGCCCGGTCTGTTTCAAAGGCTTAATACACTGTATTACTAGAATAATTAACAAGATTAGCAACATGTATTATATTAATCAACAAATTGCACTTGTTCAATTGTATGCAACTTGAAAGCATGCATTGCTAGACATTGTCATAAATAGATACTTTTATTTCTTCAAAAAACGTATTTGCTACAGAACTACTCCAATACATCAATTTTATAAAGCTTAACCTTAACTTATACATGGATTTTAATTGTTTAACACTGTTCTATTAACAAGTGCATAGTTATATAGTTAGATAGATAATAAACACATAATGTTAAAATGTAATACAATGTAAACCAAAATATTATATAAATGCATAGTTGAAAGCAAGCATAAAAAGATAACATATCTTAAATCATTTTTCATGCACTGCAGTGGTATTATTTAAAGAAATTTATCTTCTATACCCAGTGCAATTTACATTACATTTATCTATAATTACAAAGTCTCAAATTGTTCAATGGCAATTTACTTGACACTTGGTGAGTGACATGCTCTAATTTCAAGTGCAATTAACAAGCAGTTGGGTTGCACTTGGTCCTCATTGACTCTGATCTATGACAACAGTGACGTATTTCCGTTGAGAGCAAAACACCCGCGATAATTGAAAATGGCGGCCTCCGTAGTTCACAACACGGAGTTAATAAATGCAGGATATTACTTTTACCAGGGCATATATACACATTATGAATATCGGGGATTTGTTTCAATGGATCCAAGCTAACATCTGAGAGGTAAAGTGCAAAAGGGTATAGTACCCCTTTAAACATCTAATGGACCATATTTATTTTGCAAGCTTTATAATTACTATTTTTTTTTTTAAATTAGTATATTTCTAAAGATAGCATAAACCACCTATATGCCTATATTACCCAACCATGTGCGCCTTCCAGTTTAGGCTGCTCTGAGAATTGCTGCCATCACGTACATGACCATTGCAAATGATTGAGAATCAAAGAAAAGAGTATTCACTATGAAAAAAGATCAGGTTGATGTATCTACACCAAATTAGCGTATTCTACAGGCATTTTGCCTTAGTAAAAACAATGAAAGAAATGAGAGGTTAAAAATTTAAGTCCGCATATCATTGAAAAATAATTGCAGCCTCAAAAGTGCTGCCTGCTCTAGAGATGATGACTTTCAATATACTTGAAAATACCACCAGGTGTGAGTATGTACCCCTGATGGCTCTCAGTTACTGCGAGGTGTCCATATTATACTGCTGCCCATATAACCCAACTTTACCCTATACAGGCAGAGATCACCAACAGTAATCTCATCTGATAGACTATTCGAAGTATTTATCCATGGATATTGTACAATTATACAATTATACATGTTAATGTACATAACATTTGAGGGTGTACATATCTCATGTCTCACAATGTAACCATTGTGAAATTGTTTTGTACCAGAACACATATTTCTACTTTACAGTTATTTTACTTCTCCATTAAGATTCACTCTCCGTCTAAATTCGTGTAATTAATGGTTGACACACAAGTAATAGATGGCGATCTTAGCTTTCAGAAAAATTTTGAATTTAAAAAATCGGATGAAAACTATTTTAGTTAATAAATAAAATGAACGAGTACGTCAAACCGTTGCATCAGGCCCCGCCCACTTTCTGCCAGCCCTACCAATCGCCGCGGGGCATGGCTCATAACTATTGTACATGATGATTTGTACAACGGCGTACCTAATGCTAAATTGCACTGGTGAGTGGTACAATTGTGTTTAAATGGACAACATACTTTGAGCGAGTGGGAAATATAAATACTTATTTAAATGGCTACTTTTTTTTTTGGTGCAAAAAAGTTACTTTTAACCCGAATCGCCTTACTTTCTTGTTTTTTCCCCATTCCTTCAGCCCTATTGCCAGCAGATGCCGCTGAAATCGCCTAAACGTGTAGCCGCACCGAAACACAGCGGATATTTGGGAACTGACATTCATTGAATTAGCAGAAAGAGTTTATGAATCTTAGTGACAGAATATCAGTCATGAAAACAAATTAACATTATTATTACATAACTGTAAAACTATATTGAAGAAATTCAGATCAAGAAATACTTCTTGTTTTTACAAAGTATAATCTTCTTCAGCTTTAAGTAAAAACGGGCAAAAACTAAAGAAATAATGTCCCCAGCCAAGCCATATTTCTAATGCAAGTTTATCTTTCTCAGACTGTTTCAGTTTCCTTGTTACCAACAATGCTACAAACTGCGATCATTACCAGTTTAGGTCACAGTGTTTCACCAAGTATACCTAGTTCTTGCAATATTTTAGCTCGCTTCATTGAATCTTGAATCTTTTATCAGACTGCTTAAACTTTGCCTTTGCAGGTATGTTGCCCCTTATGTTTCTATGTTATGCGTTTTTAAAATAATTGTTTTAAATAAGGCATTATGTGACGCAAACATGTCTTCTCGCTTTATTCATTACTATCTTTTTTTAAACTTATTTTCAGATAATTTGTAAATAGATAATTTCAGAGTAGGCCTATATTAATTGGCTCATATATTTATTTTAGCCTGTTTGTTTTCAAGATATTGTTTCGGGGTGGGGGCCTAGCTCAGTGGTAGCGTGCTGGGCTTTCAACGACTGGGTCCTGGATGGCTGTTTCATCCTTCATCTCATTGCCATGGTCCCTGCCTGTTCTAATTAGCCCAACAGGTGCAGAAATACAGGACGTAAAGCCATGGTCCACCCACCACAACATCAAGACATTAATTGTTTCACTGGTGTGCACTCAATAGCTAGTTTGTTTAAAATTAGCCAAAATATTATTTGTGTGTTCTAAATCAATATTTGTACAAATCTAACAATGATGTTGATTGGATTCGGTGAAACAATTATCTGTCTGAAAACAGACTATAATTTTTCTTAAGTCTTAAGTAAATAGAGTTATGAATGGTACGACGTTCATAACTATTCGTCAAGTAATAAACAGTGTGAAGACAATAATGCATAATTACGCCAATATCTTCAGTAAAACAACGAAATTATTCATTGTGACAGACAGATTGGTATGAAGAACATTCTTTCCACCAGAGGGCATCATAATTCTAGCAAGAGTGCAGGCGACATCTAGCGGATGAGGTATTTCATTGAATTATTGATTTCTTCTTACAATCTTTGATCAAGCGGAGTCTGCTTGAAGTGTCGATCACAAACGGTAAAATGTATAGATGCGACATCAAACTTTATAATAACCTTGTAATCAACGTATTGACTTGTTGAGATAAGTTTCTTTCAAAATACAAATTAAATAAAAAATAGTAGATATTTAAATCCTTATAACTTGCTCACAAAATGTCGTACTTTGAATCGACTATACATAAATTACTTATTGATGAGAAAACCCAACAAATGACTCGTCAATTGGCAAATATTGGAAATAATAACCCCCTTAAATGTCCACGTTAAGTGAGGCAATTGAAATATTCATAGAGGGCCACGTGCAAAGGGCAGAAAGGCTATCAAATTACCTATCAATCAATATTTCATAGCTCAGTGTTATCACACCTACTTGCCAGCAAAGCCTGTTTGAATGCGATGTTTGTCTTGGTCCTAATTGTAATGCCATATTAATTTCATAATGGTGCATATAATTTGTGAACTTAGTACATACAAGAGATGTCAAATGGAGTCATTTACATATTATAGTTCCCCAAGCATTACTTATGGGTGCGGGTGTATACGATGTGTGTGGTAATTCAATAATGACTTCACATGGTAATTCAATTACCGTGGCATAGATCAACAGCACTGGATCATGATATATACTGTGGTATGGTAAATGGTATAGCCCATAATATTATATTGCAGAATTTATGCTTGAATAGTGCCACGGTGAGAAGTCAAGGTTGTGTATTGACACAATAAAGACAAATATACTTTGGTAGATAAAAGTGACAGACCATCCAAAAAAAGTCATGGTATTGAAAGCTTGTAGCAGGATACATTGAGCAGGACACGAAGCAATTTGCAGAGTTACAGCACTTGTTGTCGGTTCAAATTAGGGCCAGTGTATCTGGAATGGATGTGTGGGTAAAAATATAGTCTTTGAGGGGGTGAAGGGGTAGGAGTGGCTGGAGGGTGATGGTTGTGTGGCTTTATCAATGGAGGTGAAGAATCTGGGCATGGCTACAGCGGGCCAAGTGTCATTGGCAAGTCATCGGACACATTAGTGGCAGTGGAGCGCCTTGCCTGATACCATCGCTGCCCTGCCAGCAGCGGCAAGGAAGATGTGGTGCTTCTCTCTCTATCGACATGCAGCTCCTCTGGTGTCTGTTAAATGTCCACAGAGACCCCTAGCCGCCCTTGCACCCTGACACCCAACAAAAAACGCCCATCTCTGCAGATAAAAAAAGGTCAAGACACATTATATATCTCCGCCTGCTGCGGCTCGTATATCCCGAGATTTCGCCTGGGTCGGCCTGATGACTTCTTGCGCTGCCAGGAGACCCCAGTCAGTCTATCGTCGCTAGTCAGAAGTAGCAGGAAAACCATATCTTCTTATGCCACTCGTAGGAATGTGTGGGTTAAAAGTGTGGGATCTTCCAGCTGGATTCGATCAATGCTGGTTTCATTAGCTTAATAAAAATTCGATCATAATATCCTGAAGGAGACCGAAAATCATGACAATCAATTATTTGAGCTGAGTCCGTGCGCTTTGCCTTTATTGACACCTAATTCGGACTTGACAGCTTTTTACACTTCATGAGCAAAATACAAAAGAGATTGGCAAAGCAACTGGCCCATGCTGGCTCTGCCAGTTCCCCCAGATTCTGCTTAAAATGCAAACGGCGGATTGTTTATGGTTTAATCCAGCACTAATTCGGTGCAATGTGACTCACTGTGGAGCTTGGGGGAATTTGTCAGTTCATTTGTCTTTAAAAAACAAATGCTTGCTTCGCTGCTGGCATATGCTACTTGCAGAATTGCAAGGCAGATGCTTTTGGGAATATACGCGAGCGGGGTCATGCAGAACAAGCAGAAAACTTGCAGGGAGGAAAGTGCGTGATGACACTCGGCAGTCGCAACTTGCAATATTTCGGCAGGATGACACAACACAGGGAGTCTGTCCCATCTGTGATTTTATTGTGGTCGTTGCCTTGCCAATATTCCAGCTAGGGCTTAACGATAGACTGGCCCTGGCACCACCAAAGCGGAAGGATATGCCCTGAGCCTGTCAGGATGCACACGAGCGCAAGAGGTTCATCAGATGAAGAAATGGATTCCCTATGCAGCCCCATCTTGCCTATCCTGCGGCCCAGCACCTTGGATTCATCCTGCAGGCGTGTTCAGTACATGCTTGCTTTGGGGCTGCTTCAGGGCGCAACATTGGCTCCTTTGCTTGCAAACGCATGTAGGTCAAAATGCGCTACGGATTCACTTAATTAGGTTCAATGGGCGTGATTGGGACAGCCTCCGGATTCTTAGGGACCGTCTCCATGCACCCATTTCTCATTGATTTGAGTTCATTTCACGCTAGGCGCCCTGCATTAACTGCTTGGGTCCAAGGCATGCATGCACAGTCTCCCAGGTGCTTCTTAAAGTTATATAGTGTAATCACAGCATTTCGTCTCTCCCCATGGTGTCTTTCGGCGAGTAATTAAAGCGATGTTTCAACTTTAATAATACAGTCCAGGGTGCAATTAGGCCCTTAATTACTCCCAAGCTGTATTTATCTCCATTTGGGCTGAATGGCAGGCTATTATATGAAAACAATCAGAACTCTACAGGCAGGCAGTGACCTAAATCGAGAAAGCATCCTAATTATTTCGGGCGAACAGTACACCAGCTCGTGGCTCAGCCATTTTCTGGCTTTGCATTAATTTCGCCAGTCGAGGCAATCCATATGAAAGTGCTGGATCTCTCATTTGGCAGTTAAACATGCTTTGTATGGTAATCATGCTGTGGAATTATGCAATCATACTTTTGGCGGATAATCGGATCGATCGAGTGCAGTAGATTGTTTTCCTGCAGGTGAAATATTAATGGACCTATATTAACAGTGGGATCGCAGGATAAACAGTATAATATTTGACTTCTGTAAAAGTGTGTATGTGCAAATTGAAGACCACTGGCTGTGCTGGGAAAGCAAGGGTGACAAAAAAGAGGCTGGATAAACATCCTAATCTGAGAATGCATTGTAATGAAGATGGGACGGCGTTTTAGCTTGTGCAAATATTCCCCATTGTTATTTTAAGATAAAAACACTCCAAACGATTTGCTAGAACGGCATAACCAGAACATCTTATTTTGCTCATAAAAGGACAACAAATTGTGGACTCTGTGCAGTTGCGGACACTGCTGTTACAGCAAAGATGTGCAAGGAGCATAAGCACATTTAATCTGAGGTTTTTCTGCTCAGGCAATGACAGCAAATTCACTCCACTGGTGCTACCAGGTGACGTCACACATGCAGTGCACCTGTAACGTCACCTTTTCACAGAATTACATCTTTTTTACTTTTTTTTTACTTTAAAAGAAAAGATGCTTTTCTCAGCTAAAAAAAAAGTACCCTGAAGCTGGAGGTCTTGCTTAATCAAAATGACAACTTCACATAAACCCAGAAGAGCAGAAAATTAAACAGGCTGATGTTGTTTATAAACGTTTTATTAGACATAGTCTGCTCAGTAGAACATGATTTATAACGTGTAATGCGATATTTTTATTATCACAATGCTCAATAATATTCCTTTAAAGCTTAGCAACAAAGAAACTGTTAAGTGCTTGGAGGTTAATTAGTTTTGTTGCTACTTGGGTAGTTTAATGACCAATTTCACAGATAGGGATTCACCTGTTCTTGCAATTCATTTCACACTGGCCAAGTTCATTATGGAATCAATTAGCTTTTAATTGCTTCTTAAATGATGATGTGCATACTAGAATATAAAAACGAAACATGGAATTCTGAAGTAATACTCACAACCTTTGGTTCATTTTTTATAATAAAACAATGTCATCATCTTAATAATGTATATAAAAAAAAACGAAGACACGTCTATTTGTAAATAGTTTGCTTTGCCAACTGGCTGAATATGGAATAAATAAATCCAGACTACATTAAATACAAATACTTATTTGAATATTTCCTTGACACTGACAGGAGTGTAATTGTATTGTACATTGCGAATACAGGAGAGCACCTAAAATGGAGAAGTAAGTTGAGAGAAAGACTTTCCACTAATTTCCATGTGATGACAGGTAGTGACATCTGATGATCCATCTTTGTTTCCTAAGCATCAACATTATGGGAGTATCAGAATGATAACAATGAATAATGAGAGATACATGTATATGCCAAGTTAACAACAAACATTGCAGGTATGTCCAATATTGTAATAACACACATTTCATATAATTAATATCAATTCATATCACATGATCATACGGAGGATGAGTTGCCGAATTCTTTTCGATCGAATGTGGAATATCTCGGCCCCTCTTTGGCACCAGGCGCACAGGGGGAGCCAGTAGTCCCGGAAGTAGAGGGCGCCCCATGAGAAGGGGAGCATTGTTTACCATGACGTAGAGTCTGAGGACTAGGTTGGGGCTGTTGCTGTTGCTGTTGTAATTGCTGTTGCTGTAACTGTTGTTGCTGCAACTGTTGTTGCTGTTGCAACTGCTGTTGTTGGCGCTGATGCTGTTGTGAAGTCTCTTTTAGAGTATTTAAAGTGTTACATAACTGACTGTTGTCTGTTTGTGGTTTGTACCTATACATATAGACAGCGTTCATGCCTAAGTTCATGGGGTCTCTGGGGTCACGCGGGCACAGCCGACAGGCAGTGACATCTGGGGGGATGGGTTCTGGGAGGGGGGATTCCCAGATGTGAGCATATTCATTGCCGTTGATTTTGACTATACGCTGGTGACGGATGGTGCGGGGTGGAGGGGTGTCAGTATCCGTAGCTGTGTCTATACTACAATGGCCACTGTCTTGTGTGAAGCTCTCTGGGGGAGGGCTTTTCTCTCGTAGCATAATGGTCTCCATAGGGTGAGGGGGCGTATCATACTCCCGTCTGGTCCGCGTGAAAAAGAAGCTGAAAAACACAAGAATTTCGTTAAAAAAGATCATGCCCAGGGTAGAAACTGAGTGACAGGAAGCCCACAAATGCTTTAAGGGGGTTTCCTACTTCCTGCCTACGTGTCACGTGGTGTATATGGGAGCCTGCACTTTCTCTACCGAGTCTAACTTGCAGCCCTGCCCCCATTATTCAACATCTCGTGGAATGGAAGTTTCACATTAGAAGCAGCTATAAGGCATGGCGTGTTATGAGTAATAATGATTCAATTTATGCCAAATATGAAGTCGAAACTGGAATAAGGCCGTTGCCTTGAGAGGATGACACGGGTCGGCTTTAACTACTACCCAGGCAATAGAATGTGACGCTACATTGGCCAGTTGATTCTTGGACTCTTTGGAATTAACCAAAATCGATGACTGAGATTGTGGCATGACGTTCACCTTAACTGGAGGGCCTCAGTCGGGTAGACCAGGGCACTTAAAATGACATAGTAGTTATCTAGTGTTCTGCTCTTCTGCGTCTTATTTCTCATGCAAATGATAAGGGAAGCACCATGGCTCCATGGAGGACACCAGAGTGTCCATCTCCACTGAGCTTTGCCTCCCTGCCTGATATGTGTGGGCCCTGGGTCCTGGGAACAAAGGGCTATCCATGCAAACTGTCTGTTTGCGCTGGAAATGGCAGCGTGCCCTTGACCAGGCGGACTGAAGCAAGGATCCCTTCAGCTTCCAGTCATATTAAACCTGGTTACAGTCGCCCCCTGTTCGTCTCCTAGGCCCTTGCAATATGAAATCATGTGGAAAGATTTGCTGCGGGTCTAGCAGGGGCCACCTAATCCAGGGCAAAAATAGCAGGCCATTTGTAAGCAACGGAAATAGAAGTGGCAGCCCCACATGGAGGGGAATCTGGGTCTCCATAGCAATTAAAAGTTGCCCAATAGGACTTTGATCTGGAAACTTCATCCCAGCCTGGCGAGTTTGCACTGTTTGTAAATGCTGAGAAACACAATGACGTTGTAGGTAAACAGAGCGCCCGGCGCTATTGATTCGCGGCAGAAATTGTCAAAACGATTCTACGAATCAGTCGTCAGTTGAGTGGGGCGGTTTCTCAAGGAAACTGATGTTTATATAGCAGAACCAAAAGCGAAATTAGGCGAAAGGAGATCAGAAACTAGACGAGGGACTGCAATTCGATGCTCTTGGCTCTTAGGGCAATTGCATTTCCATTGCATTCATGTCTCATGGAAATTCGGTCTGCATTGGCCTACACGTGGGATCTGAAACAGTTTGTTTTTTTCTGCTGTTTACATTGCATTTGCGATTGATCAAAATACTTAGCAGAAAGTTCCCAAGTGTTCACAAGCCAAATGACTTTGTGCACTGGCTGGCAGGATTCATGCACACACCCTAATTTTAATCTTTTTATGCAGACAAAAGTCACGATCTACCACATCAATTCAGTTTACTTTGGCAGGGCATGCTTGTATTGTTACTGCCTTGTGTTATTAGACTTGAATATTTCACGCTGTTATGACACTCATGATTTTCCATAACTCGCACACCATGCACTTTGTGTTCATCACATTACATTTGATTTATCTCACTTTACTACTTTTTATCTGTAGTAATTGTCTCGTGGTTGGTCTTATTGAACAAATGCGTGTTATGTCCCATTTTGTCCCATTCTGCCACTTTCTCCCCAAACAAAGGTATTCTCTATGCTTGATTCTGGCAAAAGGGGCTCCTGCATTATTACCGTGCCTTATTACCGTGCCTTATATCATGTTCAGGACAATGTGGCGGAGGCAATATGTCGCCCAGTTTATGCCTTGTCGACTGCTCTCTAATTTTGGCATAAAGCCCCATGCCTCTTTCTCTGTTTTTGCTACTTTTTAATATCTAGTGCGGCAGTTATGAATGGGGGATTATTTACGCTAGGTAATTATTACAAAAACAGATATCCTTGGAAACATAATAAAGCACAATAACAAACTTTACAAAGCAATAATGTGTCCATGATGCGTGATAGAGGCTTGTTTACTGCGGTAATTAATTGCATCTATTGCTGTCGTTCGTGCAAATATCAAGAGATTTTATTGAAGCCAGGTAAGAATATCCTGTCTACCTTAAATTATTAATGTGACAAATAAGTTTCGTCACGTAACAACGACGAGCATGACACTGTTATTAAGCAGCGTCAGAAAGGCGTTAATAACTGGAAGAATTTGGCTAGCTCTTAACTTGAAGAATTCGGTTCTGGTTAAAGGATTTGGTTCTACTTACGTTCTGAATCTGATGAGACCAATCACCACTACTACCAAGCCCACTCCGATGGCAGCTCCAATAATGATAGCAATTGAAGCCCCTGGAAAGAAAGAGAGGCAAGGAGAGCAATCAGAAATCTTTATTCTCACATAACTAGGATTGGAATGTGTTATCCTTCAGCTGGAATTGAATTGTAGTTATACCTTTTCATGTGAATTATTGAGGATAAGATTGATTGATTTTAATTAATGCCACCATTTGAGGTGATACTTTTAATGCAGGTCGTTTTTAAGCTCTCAGCACTAAATTATCTTCAATCCTTTTACCAAGGCTGCAAATTGATTCCGTCTAATCAATTCAATTATGGCGCTAGATACGTGACAAAATGGCGGCAGTGATTAAGGTCATAGAGGAAAGACACACAACCTGTGGAAACTGAAGAAAGTGCGGAAACTTACCTAAGGGAAGGTTCAGGTCATATTTTGCATGTTCTTCCATAGGCACAGCTTGAGCTGAAAATGAACAACACTTTTGTGAGGCAACAAGAAAATATTGCAGATGCATTGTTTTTTGTTTTTTTCATCACTACAGCAAAGTATATTACTTATAAAGACAGAAATGTAATAAGCCAGCACATAATCTTATTGTCTGTATTCTTATCCCTAAGGTTTATGGAATACAAGGAATCTCAAGAATGGGAAATTAGAGACAGGATCATGTGGTAATCATCTTTTCAGCTTTTGGCTCTCTCCGGTGTTCTCAAATGTGCAGGTCAGTGCTTCTTATTTGTGGTGTCTGGCAAAGTGCAAATGCCTGATGCTGCCACAGAAAATATTGCAGACGAGTAATTATCATGAATAATATATTCCAATTATACTAAAGTATAACTGCCTTCTTGTTAGCCACATTTCTTGCCATGATGGTTGAAAATTAAATTCAAGAAAAAAATCTTTCTGGAATTTTGCCTTAAAATGTTTCATGTTATTTTAGCTTGTGATTTCTTTGCTTCTGCACTGATTTGACATTTCTTGCCATTATGGTTGAAAAATCAAATTTGAAAACAACATATTTAATGCGAACATTTAACCAAATATTTCTTATAATTTTAAAAGTGGCTTAAGTTTGTAGACGCTTTGGTTTCTGTAATAGTCTGACTTTAGTCAAATGTCTTTTCTGGATTACTTTTAACACCAAAGGGGCATATGTGGGCCTGTTACTTTTCAGACAAACAGCACCATGTGGCGAGCAATCATTTGAGGACATGTCAAGAGAGCAAGCGAAGAGATACATTATGGCCAGGGACAGACACAGAATGGTGCTGGAAATATGAGAGAGAAAAGTGCAGAAGGAATATTCACTGGTATATTTACGTGCCGTGCAGTTACCCACGTAGCCGACCCATGTCGTGCCGCTGCAAGTGATGTGCCACTTGTGTTTGGAGTGGAGACATCCAACGACAGCCCCGCTCTCCTCCCTCTCGAAGTAGCCGTAGTGGGGAGGCACCAGGTCCGAGCACCCAATGGCTGTGCACAAGCAAACATGACTGATTAGACACATACATTCATTTGTTATTCACAAGCGTGCTTGCTCCGGGCTAGCTTGTTTTATGGATGGCTTGAAGCAAGAGCCGCACCGATGCGGCATGTTCACACTGCTGTCCCAACATGCTGCCTGCAGACCAGACCAGAGAGAGGTTCATAAAAACACAAGATGGCTGGCTACACTATAATGTGGACAAACTACTCTATGTCGCAGCAAAATGAACAGAATATACCTAAAAATCTACATAAAATGAACCATAGCACACCAAAAATAATGTGATGTATTTGGTATTTTCTGTTTTCTTGAACGATGACAAAGGACGAGACTTCCACTGCTTTAAAGTGGTTTTATAATCTTTTAGAGCAAAAAAAAAAGTCAAATTGGCTGGCTCAGACATATGTCAAAAGATAAGGCATTTTTGCATATTGTATCATTTGGAGTGGTGTATATCTATATATAGTTTATGCGAGTTTAAGAAATAGATCAGTAGGAAAGAAACATGACCGCATAAAGTTGAAGGACCCATTTAGAGCCATTAGCATGGGATCGTAACTTCACACTGGATCAGAAGCCAGCATCCATCTGCCATGCCATCTTTAGATGCTGTTAATATTTAAGGTCTAGAATTCCTAGACATGCAAAATGCAGCTGATCCCCTTCGCCTGTATTCTTAGTGTCATCCAGAGACAATCAAGGAGAAACTATTTTATCGATCAGTCTGAAACCTGGGAAGGAAGGGCAGGTTGTCAATATGGCATCCTGGCAGAGTGACTGTGTGCAGCTCTAAAGTGGTGAGATCACAGCTTAATATGTGGGTATTGCCTGAACAAGACGTTTTGGCTTTTTTGTGTGTGTTCTTTTCTTTGTTTTTTCTTTTTGATATGCATGGTACTGATCGTTTCACATCGATCTCCCATCTTGCTCGCCCGGTGTATCTTACTTGACTGTGAAGTTCCATTATTTCAAACGAGGCGAGGCTGGTTGAGCATTACATGTTGTCAGGAATGTGGCTGTCAGATCACAGATTCATAACGTCTCCTGACGCATGACCAAAAAGCTGATTATCGATTCTTCGTTTTCTCATTGTTTCGAGCTCCACAAAATTCTGCTTAAAAAACACACACACAGCCCACAGCTGACAGTAGATTTATGCAGGAGCACGTTAGAGTATTTGAACTGCAAGCTCCTCATTAGGTACACTCTGTGTATGGTGTTTGTAAACTGATTAATAAGGCATTAGGTGAGGTATAAGGGCTTTGCTGCTAATGTGGTGCAGATCTGCCTCAGTTATGCATTAGCCTTCTCGACTTGTTCAAGGATTCCCAAGCTCTCCTTGGTCCACTAAGACAGATCAGAGTGATGTTAATGTATCACAAAGACAGATGCTGTTAATCAAAGTCTCCTTATCACATTAGAAATAGACCAGCTTGTTTTCCCCACTGCTCTAATAACCAAGTATTTGTTGGGGTTCTTATCTCAATGGCACAACGGACAGAAAACCAATTAAAGTGGACATTATGCATTTAATGATATTGATGGCTGCCCGACCCAGTGGCCATTTTCCAACCTGAGAAGCAGTTTGTAACTGTCGCGTTTAAGTGTCAGACAGAGAATAGCTGGCACATTGCCTAGGGAATTACTTAAAGCCCAAGCGCCAGATAAAAGAATGACGCAGTTTGACAAAAAAAGGTAGGCCTGAAAAAAACAGAAAAAAAGCTAAGTAGAGAAGGGTAGGTAATGGTCACTGCTTTTGTAGATCAGTTTAAAACGTGGTGTGGCACCAAGCACTGTCACCACCTGTGATCACAGTTTTTCACTACACTATCTACTGCTAACCTCTTATTTCCCGAAATCCCAAACTTTTGTTTCGATGGAAAAGCTTCTGAGGTCCCACAAATGCATGCTTGACAATTATTTTTATACTTTTAGCATCCGATAACAACGAGCCTGAGCGATACATTGTACTTTGAAATAAAAGACATGTTTTTGGCCTGCAGTTGCTATTTGCGTGCACGCAATAAAATTTATCAGCGACAAGTATTTACCGTATGTAACTTTGATCACATCCACATCTGGTAACTTTTGTAAATTTCTCATTTGGATCAATGATGCCCTTACCAAATAACTAACGGATAAAGGATTGCATTGAGTGCTAAAACCAAAGCAAATGCAAGAAAAAACAGTGCCTGGGTGCAAACAAAACATCAAAACACTAGTGCGCCCCTTTGTAATTAAAAGAGTGTCCAGTGCAGTTTTGCCTTTGTGTTGTCTCTGAATTTTGGTGTTTTGCTTTTCTATATCTTTGGGCAAACTGGGCTTAACTTGCAAATATTACTCGCCAATATTAAATTTAGAATACTGGTTTGAAGACGCACTGGCAGAAAGTGTTGCCCCTTTTTTCTAGATTCTCAAAGGGGGATTAATTTAACCCGCAAGGAATCTCGCCTTCTGGTGCAAATTAAGGCTGATCCCTGAAGGATCCATTTGGCGAGATGCATTTGCACCTTGTGCTGCATTCTGGTTAATGGATATGACACCTTACTCCTCTTTTCAAATGCATGAGTTGAGAAGAAAGATTCCCTTGACCCCCCTCATCTCCAACAAAAGCCTTCTCCGCGTCAATGCCTCAGATGCGGACGATAATTGCGAGTGTCGTGGGCTCTTTGTTACTCCCTCGGCCTGTCTTATTCAGACTTATTGTACACGTTTTTAGTGGTTGTCCTGTATCATTGACATCCGCAGATATCTCATCAGTTACCGGTTCTATAAATCCTGGGTAATCAAGCCACAAAGGGAGCTAGTGGCGGAAATGACAAAACGCACGAACGCAGGCAAATATCATTTGCTGGTTGGCCTTTGTTAGCCGGAAAACACCCGGCTTGGCCAAAGTGCAGCTAATGAAAATATGACACTATTAGGGAATCAGTATTCCCTTTTGTCTGTTTGATAACATAGCTGGGATAAACTGGCCTATAATGGCAGACATTATTGGCAATGGGAGATATTGTGCGAGAAACAAGGTGCAAAATCTCTGGGGACTACATGAAGCAGTTTCATCCATCAGACATCATGCGGCTAGCTAGCTGCATGGAGACTGCTACCATCTCTACTGACAGTCTAGGTGAGCTATTAATTAAGCTAGCCATGGAAAATGGAAATCGTTTTCATGCCTTTATTTGGGAAACTACAGAGACAACTGATTAAACCTATTAAATGGGGGAAAAAGATCCGAGTGGGGTTCGCATCGATAATTTCTAGCTGTTTGCGCACAGAAGATATGAGAGGTTTTTATGATTCTCTTCTTATCCACTAACTGCAGGCAGGCACGGCAGTGATTTGCTTCAGCTCCATTATCATTGAACACAAACGGGACCTTCAGTTTTTACAAATACTGTATCGGAATATCCCGTGATAAGATCAGGAGCCGAAAATCAGCAAGAAAATTCGAGCAAATGAAATGTTTACCTTCATAATAGAGTAGAAACTGTCGCTTGTCCTTATTGGTTACTTGGATCTCAAGTGAGTTCGATTTTGACGAGTAGACATTTTGGATCCTCTTGCCTCCTCCACAGACTACGGAATTCCACTCTGTGGACACTTCTTGTATCAGAGCATATTCCCTACAAACGTGTGTGTCAACCTCATACTCCAACTGGTTTGTCCTGTACCTATTTTCGGGAGAAACATCGTACAGGGTGACATTGATTCTCTGACCCTTGGGTACGTTAATGACCCAAGGGTGTGATACCGTCCCGCACCCCGTCTCTTGCGTCACCACGCTCGCAATCCACCCGTATGGTGACGTAATGTTGACGTAATCTGCTAGGGCACAGTCGTCTGTTGTTCCCATGGTAACTGAAAAGAAACAATAACGCGTAATTTAATACACCAAAGGAGAAGCAGCAGCAGTAGTAATATGAGTTTAGTATTATAAAAATGTTATAAAATAAAAGTATTTTTAGCTGTAATAGCATAGCAGTAGAAGAAGTAACAAAATAAAATGTCGTGAGAAAAGCTGAAACGCTGTCTTTTCATGACACTGTTACAATGAAATAAAGGAGCAGAAACTGTTTTTATTCCATCTCAGACCATTACCATACCAGTAAAAGGAGTATACATTCACAAAGCTTCTTTTAAAACTGCTGAGGCAGGTAAAATACACCACTGGTTAGACGAAAGCCCACAAGGATGTGGCTACCAAATGTCACCTCGTCATTATAATTGCCTCGGGCAAGGGGTCATATACATGTCCAGTTGCAGAGATAATACACAAATACATGAGGTACAAGACAACAAAAGATCGTCCCATACACCCCATGACACACCAATAAGAAATGCATTAAGATAGACCTTTTTCATGTGCAATTGCATGACATTGTGTGATAAAGGTTTATGTAAGGGCAGTACACATGTCCCCGGGTTAAGGTTACCTGTTACATGGCTACAGGCTTGTCAGTAATTCATGCTAATAGGGGACGCAGTCATTAGTTTTATTGCCTTCCTAAATAAATGAACGCGTGGACATGGCAAATAAATGATGGTGTGGACATTAGGCCCCACAGAGGACAATTGATTGTGGACAGTGACCATTGTTCCTCAGTTTTCTGCTTGGTGTGATTAGCGAAACAATTGTTATGAGAGTAACCAATAAATCCATATCATTGTGTTCACTGCTATTGTAACAAATGGTTGCTGATAATATGATGATTGATCACACGTGTTGTAGGTATTTTTAATGTTTTTGCATACTGTTCATAAATGTGTATGAAATGAGCAGTTCACCTGTACAAATATTGGAAATGAAAGATCATAGTAAAAAAGCTTGCTATATTTTTAAGTATGTGTAACACGCAAAAACTTCAAAACTTCTGCACAGAATCCGTACACATTGCTTACAATGTATATATATGGAGGTTATATAATATGTCTTTATTCGTTCGCACAGCGCATATTACTTCTCATGCCAATCTAACGATGTTTTTCCTATGAAATACGTAGAGAGTAAGTTGCATGTTTCGTTTCCATCAAGTTGTGAGTTTTCGACATGAACACACATCAGCGCCCCGTTTATGATCATATTTAAGGCTTGATGTGGGAAATATATAGACATAGTTTCTAGAGTTGTGGCTGTACACAGAGCTCAACGGAAGCCAAATAGTGTGTCAAAGCTCGTCGTAATCACAGGCAATGCTGTCAAAATGACTTTTGGTATTTTGTTTCAGCGCCACAGATAGGAAATTTGGGTTTTTACAGTCTTCCCTAGAACAGGACTGACAGCTCATCGGCGGCGTGGGGGCAGAAAGCTGCTGCTGCTACTGCTGCTGCAAAGGATCACTTGGGATGATGATGATGCTGATGATGATAATATCACGAGGGTGATTGGACAAGTTCAGCCGAGGCCAACCATACATTACGTTGCAATAAGCCGGTGTCAGAGTCAATTAGCGTTTGTCCGCATTTCCTGCAGCACATAATGTGCCAGAAGGCGATTGGCCGGTGTTGACTGATGATGTTATTGGGTCTCGTCTCCCAGCATCTTTCAGCCTCCCCTCCGACAGTCTTTATTACCTGACAGGTCCTGAGCTGAGGAGGTGAGACAGTCGCTGTCAGATGATGCTTTACCCCAGCACTATGTCAATTACTGCTCCCGGACCTAGATTATGACCTCGGCCATATCCTCCGGATGGCCCTTGTCCATCTGCATCCGCCTTCGATGCACCTAGGTGGTCCCTTCCTATTCTACCACCAGGGTCACTTAGCTCCACTTTCATCTTACTTTCATATCACAGTCATTGGTCACATATTTATGACAGAAGGACAAACAGTGTGGCAAACATTTACTGCCCACCAAACAAACAAACGCAAAAACACCAGTCCGAGTTAATGTTGCTTAGCTGTAGCAGATGCACAACCACCAACTTCCGCATCCCTACCAATATATAAAAGCAGCCAGAAGCAATAAATTTGACAGCAGCAGCAGATGCAGCAGCATTTGATTACATCAGGTCGTCAGTATACATAATATGCATGACTCTGTGTACATCTGTTGTTGTGTTAGCTGCTGCGGGCCAAAACAATGTTGATTTACGAACTAGGCACAGGTGCCAGGTTGTAAAGATAAACAATATGCACGATACAGACAGTCTAGTGTTAACCTGGTTAATTTATTTGACTCCAGTGCGTGAATAATGCTTGTATCAAACTTGCATCATGGTAGTTCATGCCGCTGATCACTAAAGCCAAGCTCATTACTACAAGACTGGTTCTGTGTAGGGGCATAAATTTGAAGCATGGGCGGTGATCTGAAGTTAATGTCTTATTAGTGGGTCGGACCAGACTAGACGAACACCCACTAGCTAATGGACTGGTCCTCTCATAGTCCGCTCTTGTCTCCTCAAAATACACCAGCAATGTAAGCCTAATAGATAGAACCTAACCGGCACGCCTTTCCAATTTACACCCAAAATTGTACAATTTTTCGCCAGCAAGGGACGAGGACAGTTCATTTGCACTTTAGTGAGCCTGTTATTGTGGCCGCTGGTGCAGCAGGACAAAAGGAAACAACAGAACTAATTCAGGACCGGGAAGCAGTTTTCTCCCGAGTTTAATCTCAGGCGGATGTTAACTCATGCCAGATTAGTTTGCCTATGCCATGCTAGTGTGGTCTGATCTTTGATCAATGGCAGGTCTTTGCTTGACAAACATCATTGGTGGGTCCATCATTAGCATGTGTCCCCACACCAAATGGTATTGCTCAGGCAGGAGCCTTTGAAAACTACTGTGGACTTTGTTTGACTGATCCCTTTATTTGTTACTTTCATGACTACTTATAGACTATCATGGCCTAGTTGCAAGGTCACAGCCGGCAAGCACCTGTGCTTTGCATGCCAAAGTTTGATCTTGGCTGCTGAAGTCTGATGCAGAATTTCACATTTTAACTCCACATGCTTACCGTTGCATCCCTACTGTATTATGCTATACTTTAGGACTTCCAAGGCTTCTTACAGACATGCCAAATATCCATGAACTTCTAGGAACAGATATATCATCAGGCTTTGTCTTACATCCTTCGGCTCATTACTGGCACTGGCTGAATTAGCAGAACTGAAGCAAGGTCATCTTTTCAGAAATGTAATTTCGTACAGCATGCATGAGCATAGCGAGCCGCATACAGCATCCACAGCTGCATGCTTTCGTGCCTGGAGGTAGTCTGATGTCTTGATGACTGAAGGCCAGAATTGTAATCAAGTTGTTTGAACACTTTCCAACTGCCTTCTAACAAGTAATAACAGTGTTGTTGTTTGG
The DNA here is from genome assembly GCA_932294295.1 of Alitta virens. NCBI lineage: Eukaryota > Metazoa > Annelida > Polychaeta > Phyllodocida > Nereididae > Alitta > Alitta virens. Next base: position 63,004,787 of record OW028573.1, read on the forward strand.
TCTGTTATTTTCCCCTGCTATTTTGTGATGCTTTTCTGTGCTGTAGGCTTCTGCTACATCCTAACTGTCCCATCCTGTCCTTAATTGACTTTATGTCCATCTAAATCTACATATCTTTGACTGTTGCTTCGTGTGTCTCCTGCTGGTCGAACTTCCACTTGGCCTTGCCTGTGTTTAATATAGCCTTTTCGGCACCTGTCTCCTGCCTTTCTACCCTGGTGTGTTAATGCTTTCCTCACCTTTGATTTTTCCCTTGCATATACTAGAGCTTTTATCTTACCTGTTCTTGCATGCCTGTGTCTTGTTTCCAAGTTACTAAAAGGCATATAAGTTCATTCTGGAGTTTGTTGAGTGCTTAGTATTTCTGGTTACTTCTGTTTGTCAGAACTGAATCGACCTCACAATGTACCCAACAATAAGGACATTGCTGGTGTATGAGTGCTAAGCAATTTAAGTAAAGTGCTTGGTAATTGTGTTCCTTGATTAAACAGGGGACGTTAGCAAATGAAAACTGCCTTTGTTTCCCTTGTGTTGAATATTTTATAAGCTTACCTGGCACACAGGTGTAGCTGGCTTCTAAGTACGTCTTGAGCTCCTTCAGGCATGGTCGAGTGCTCTCGAAGTCAGCATCTGGGACGCGAATTTCGCACGTGCGCCGGCCTGAGCATCTCTTATCGGTGAGGTCCAAGACGTCAGTGAAGCAGCCGATATAGCCAAGGTCAATCTCCACGCATTTACCAAGCCTCATACGTCCATATTTGGCAGACTCCATCACTATGACCTCATTTTCAGCGCAATTTGGCTTGAAAACGTCCGTATCACAGAATTCTTGAAGCGTAGCTGAAATGAATAAAGGCAAAAGTTTATCAAATATTACAATAACGACATACAATGCAGGCTTTGGAAAAATACTCTTTTTAATATTCTCATTGTATAACTCTTTATTCTACCCCACTGGTTCTACATAATGCCTTTTTGTACAGTACACTCCATGCGAGATCAGCATACATTTTACCTTGAGACACATCTCTGCAATTCTAGATGAGCAATTTTATGAAGCTGATTTACGAGATATGAATGCTATAAAGTTAACCATCCTTAAAATTGAGATATTTTTTTTACATGGTCTCACAAATACACTAATGAATATCACTTGAACAAACGCAGGAACTCCGCCCTACAGAACCTTTCTGCTGTTGTTTCTTATTTCTGAGAGTCACTCATAGATGGTGTAGTTCTCCCTAGTGCATTGATGCTATGCATTTGGTTCCAGATGGATACAGTACATTATCATAAACCTATGTGAGCAGCATTCCGCCACTGGTCAGCCTAAGTTACTGGACACCACTGGACTCAAGTGGACTCCCCTGACCTTTGCACTTGTGTTGTGGTCACTTAATCGATTACTGACCATTATTCTCCTTAAACGACCTTTCAAATTTTTCCTAATACGAATTCTGACTCACTGGTAGAATAAGTTATCTTCGAAATCAACTTGTCACGAAATGAGCTTAAATTGCATATTTGCCCATAATTGTTTCATTTGCCACTTTCCCACTCTCAAGCACTTGCGAGTCACGTTAATAAATCCTCTCGAAATGGGACAGTAATGACGCTGCTAGCACCTTCCCTCCGCGGACAATCAGTCAAATGTGCTGATTACATAACAGTTTCAATGACATCATGGTTGCGAGAGTGATTTGTTGATGGCTCTGCCCACAGTCCACTGACCCTAATAAGTGACCCACTCAGTGTGACACTCGTCAACCGAACAGTATTGGGTAACCGCTGCGGTAACTTGAACCTACTATTCGCTTGTCACATAGAATTATACCAAATATACTCACAGTTAGTGGAACTAATCACTGGTATACAACAAAGCCTCACTGTACAGACTACTGGGCAAAATATATTGATCTAAATTGCGAGGTCGTTGGAATTATGGGGTTATAGCTATACATTTGAAGAGTGATGTCTCTGTCCAATATTTTGTGATGTGGGTTTGATTGTGAGTCAGCTAGCTTTGACGATATCACCATATTCTTACTGCATATTGCATTTTTGGGGTATTTTTGGTACCTATTGTATGCTATTTGGGTTGAGGACAGCATAATTTTATTGTTACTTTTTATGGACTCGTATTTAGTATTTCACCTGGTCATTACACTCATCAAGTTTATTGCCTTTGGCTTGATTTCAAAGGCTCATTATACGACCATTCCTGTATCAGTAGTATTATAGATCTATTTTTGTACTATTTCTGTGCAGCAAAAAGCGTCTAGTCTTTACAGACCATAAATATAATAAAATGCGGATAGTAGTATTGTTGGCATTATTGATGGTCGTTAGTTGCATTGATTATGAACGCTCTGGATGGTATAAACAAAGATAAGATCAGCTGGCCTGGCAGATAAGATCTGTGTTGCAATATGCATGGGGAACATTAGCTATCTCCAAGGGACTCTCCATAAATATTTAATCAGAGCACGGGCTATCAGAAGGACAGGGCAAAGAAGTTTTTGAAAGGAGTCCAAAACACACTCAGAAAAGCCACAGAACTAAGCCCTCTCTAAACTTGTCAAGTAAAGGCACTGAAGCAACGCTTCCGTCTGTATATAGATTCATCGCTATTTGTTTTGTTATAGCTATCTGCAGAAAAAGCTCCTCTCCCAATGACCAAACTTTAAAAGTAATTTCCACGATTTATGCGATCCATTTACCCTAGCCTATTGTTCTGCACTGCAGTTGGAAAATGTTGCACTAAGCATAGCCAAGCATAGCCAAGCATAGCCAAGCATAGCCTCCAAACTTGTGAATATTTACAGCTCAGAAGGCCAGTTATAGCCCACTGCAAATATTTGGAAACAGATTACAGGGAATCAAAATAAATATTGGCAGTTTTGGAAAGTTTGATGTCTAGTTTGCATGAAAGGACAATGGGGATGCCGCGTCTATAACTCTATCTGAAGCGTGGTTCAAGCTTTCTCTGTGCGTCCAACTACAACGGGCTGAGGGGATCTGCACAGCAAGATTCCGGATTAACCGTCTTAATTGTAACAAACAAACAGAAATAATTGCAGTCTTTTTTCTCCACTAATTCCATCTTTCAGTTTGCCTGTAAATGGCATGACAGAGGCGGACAAATCAGCTTAGCTATTGGGTTATACTAATGAAATGTCATCAATTGCTGGATGTGTCTTCTTTGAAGGAAATCTGCATATTTCGTGGCCTTCACATTGCTATTTTCTTCTGCTAGAGATTTTTCCCTCTCCCCAAATCAAGGACTTTGATATTACGACCAGGAGAATTAATTTATAATGCATGATCAAAGGAGGGGAATGAACAATATTATTCGCTGATTTCCTTTGATTTCTTCCATTTTTGTGGTTGATCGATGAGATGCACATATTTAGGGGGGACCACAGGCTCAATAATTCTGAGCATGGTATGCTAATGTATACAGGTTGAGTGTGGTTCTAGCGTTTGTTCCGCAGTCTGGCTTGTTCGGCCAAGAAGGACGACCATGCGCTGCATACGATTCTGAAACTGTTTCCACGCTTTGTTGGTCACCTTCAATGGCTGCCTCGTGAGCAATTTATTTCCCATCATACCAGCATTAGTCACTTCCTCTCTTACTTCCGCTCTGGCACGACTGACTGGACTTGTCGGCTCGCCTCCCCTCCATTTATGTAACAAGGACGCTTTGTTATGATATTTAGCAAAGCAGGATGTATTATTGCACCTTGAGGAAACCCAAACAAAGCCCAATCTGTAATATTGGAGTCAGGGCCATGCCGTACTTCGCGAGGCATGTTTTTCATTCTATTATCAAGAACAAGCATTGTTCATGCTCCTGCTTGCATTATTATGTTGCAAAATGATGCAAAATATTCTTCAGTTGCTGCAGAATTCAAAAGCAATGAAGCATCTTCATCCCTTGTTTCATCTGATGCTTTGAATTACATGAGACAGTTCCTGCATCAGAAACAAAAAAAAATATCCCTCCCCTTCCAGTCAACGTGCACTCTGCCCATTATTGCATGTGCTTCAAATTGAGTTGTTTTTATCCCGTCCCATTCAAATGGTAACCTCAGCCAGAAACAAATCTGTATGAAAGTTCATATTTCATGAAAAATTAAACAACACCAACCACGATATTTGATATCGTCATTAATGTCTCGCGGGTATGAAACAGTTGAAAGCCAAATGGGGAAAAAAAATAATGAGCAAAAAAAAAAAAAGCTCTTGTTCCCTCACTGATAGTAGGACAATTTAAATGATTAGATGGTGGAAACTGAAAGCAATGAAGCGTCGTGTAATATTTATGATTGGCAAAACAACATATCTTTCCGGTGTAATTCTGATCAGTTGTTTAAGGATGACATGGACTTCAAACAATCCCATGACATATTGCCATGATATTGGTGTCTTAATATTTTCCTAAACAACAGGAGCTGACAGTTTGTCATGAAGAGAGTGGCTTAGAAGAAAGGACTTTGCTTGGGAAATCTCCCTCGCTATCTTTGTGTAGACGTCAGATCCACCTGCCACAATGAGTGTCAGAGAGTGTCAGGGAGCATCTGAAAGCAGGAGGGTGACAAGTCAGCAGCTGCAACCTCTCAAGCCAAACAGTCGTCCGACAGTAGCATCTGTCTGATTACTGATCAAGGGGATTAGTGGCCCAACACCAACCATGGCCAGGGCACGGACAGAGGCGTGCCCCAGCAAATGCTCCGACACAATGAGCTTGGTCAAACATATCCTGCAGCCGCCCCCTTGGCTTTCACAGCATCTTGGCCACAGCCTTTGTGTCAGGCCCGTCATTTAGGCAATGATATCCCATGAGTTATTCATAAAGCCTATGGTTTAGATGGACCCAGCAAACATGTACCGCCGCTTGTATTGGATAAACGTCAGAACGACCTAACGTCACACACACACACAGCACTAATGTCCAATCAATAGAGTTCCTGTAGCCCGTTGCAGCAGCACAATATGCTGAATCTGACAGTTCTGTGTCAAACTGATTCTGCTGTGCCATGAAACATATAGCACGCTTCAGGGCAGGTTTTTCACATGAATAGAGGATCCTTTGGTGAACGCAACCCTCACATGAAGAGCGCGTCTATACACAAAAGGCAAAATTCAGTGCCCTCTGGATGAGTTTCCAAACACTCCTAAAACAGAGGCGTTTTGGGGCATGGCAAGCTGGAAAGGCAAGAGCAAACAGAGCCTCGGCTGCTCTAATAAAAGAGCTTTTTGTGCGCTCATCCAGTGGAAAATTATCAAACGATATTTTGTCTTCAGGCAGATCAGATATATACACAACTAGGGGCCATTGTAAATAGTCGAGAAATGATCTGATGTGGATGAAACTGAAACCGGTTAGAAAGGCTCCTGTCTTATTATAACGATGGAAAGGCGCCTCTTTTTGCCACTCATCAATCGCATGATACATGTTCCTCTGCGACAAACAAAACGCCCCAGTCTCCAGCGTGCTGGTCAAATTACAAGCAATATTCATGGAAGTTTGAAAGGTTTGCTCTTTCAACGAGTTCATTTGTGACCCGACTGCATTTGATAATTATAGCCGTCCCAGGAGACCTGGCGACAGAACGAGCCCAGGAAGACCGCTCGTCTCACAGCTCCACCAGCTCAGCCACCTACAACCCTCGCCAAGGGGACACCAACCGCCTTATTACTTAATTGAAGCTCCATGCCATCCTAATGTGCCTTCTATATTTTCTTTGAAGCTTCAAAAGCACATTTGTTTGGCACAGATTACAAAGCTTGCTGGCTATGACCGTATTTGATTCCTACATTACAGAAGTCTCTTTACAGAAGTCCCAGACAATCTGGTATTGATTAGGACAGCAATGCAATTTGAAGCAAACTTTATTATACCCTGCCCAAGTAAACTTTTCGCCTGCCACACTGATGCGTTTAACCAGACCCTCTTTTCTATTAGAAGTGAACTCCAGAGACGGCCATAAAAGGCTGCTGCTACTGCTGCTGCAGTTGTCCTGCTGTGATGAATTCGCTGACTCGAGTGTGAGTATGTGCTGTGGACTGGGCTCATGTGCTGCTACAGCCCTATCAAGGTCATGGTAAACAGAGTTCAGAGGGAGGCCATCTGATGTGCCCTTGTCCCAGACGACCACACACATGCCCCGGGCAGGACATGGGCTTACAGCACTGGCCAAACACTGTATCCGTGTCACTCGACGCCTTCCAACAACAACACCACACCAGCGACGTCGTCCTGCCTCCGGCATCTCTTCCAGAAACTCCACCAGCTATATGGGTCCTGGGCACGCGGCGCCTGACAAACTGAGTAATAGAGTCGCCGGCCTTATTGTGCTGTTCAGGGACATCATAACAGATTGTTACGAAAGGTTTGTGGGGTAAATACGGCCGCGGATATCCCACTGCGATCTGACAGAGAAACATCACAGGCTCTAAACGGAATACTTTAGAGCCTGTTATTTCCCATGGCACCGGCCATATTTGTATTCGTCGGATTGAGCAAAATGAAGATTCCTTGACACGGGTGATCTACTGCAGCCATAAGAGCCGCCTGCTAGGGCCCCCGGGGGTCGGTAGGGGTGGCATGGCACGGGTCGAGGGGTCGGCTGCCGGCTGAGCTATGTATCGTGCAACCCATCAAGGCCTTGTCGGTGTCTCTCGGGCCGATGGTCAGCCTGTCCTGCTCTCTCCCTCGGTCCGCCAGCCGCTCCTTGACCCGTGGATGATACATGCTGGGCCCAATGAACTCCCACAAGCTCCACCATCCACCATCGGCAAAAAAACAGCACCACCGAGAAATCCAATGCAAACCGTCTTTTTTCTTCTACCTTTTGTAGAGCCGTGTAGTACAATGTATCGCAATGCAGTATGGGAATAGAAAACCTGTGCAACATTCGTTATAGCGCACATATTGTGCCATGCCTTTCATTTTTATATGCACCGTATGACTTATAGGAGACACTACATTATCCGTGACGCGGGGTTGTAACTCTGAGACATATGTCTTTGTGGATGGTCGCCATGCCAATGCGGTGTACGCTGTGTAGATGCATTCGCATTGTTGCTCGTTGTATAGCAGTTGGCATGTAGGATTGCAGAGTATGAAAGCGGAGTGATATTTGTACGATTGCTGCTTTGTGATATGCCTTCAAAGGATGCATTGATGACGGCAGAGGACAGATTGAGAGGCCAGGCCACAGGGGAGAGAGACGGCGACCAGGAAGCCGTAATGCCTCTCACCCGTGCCCTAACGATACCAATAGAGCTAGCATGGCGTTATCAGGCAGCCAGTGGCGTGGCAAGCAGGCTGTTTTGGCGACCAGAGGTGGCCTGTAACCCTGTTGGCCCAGGAGAGCTGCTCAAGCTAAGTGAAAGAATAAGCAATAAGGGGAAAAGACCAAACACAATAAGCGACTCTAGGGAATCCCTGATGATTTTCTACACAATTACGTCTATCTGAAGAGTGGGAGAAATTTCCTTGGGCACTGCTGCTGGAAAGCGACCTGATTGGATTAGGGTCTTCATGCAGCCTGCGAGGACCTGCTTACCGTGTTGCTCAAGACGGTAGTCCTTCATTCTTATGCAATATTCACATTTGCTTGGCCCTTTACCTCGACCTCGCGCCAGGACTTGCCACTTTGGGGGGAGGGTGATTCAGCTGCAAAGAAAAACATGCACAGCGCTTGGTTGACATTTTATGGGAGCACGTTCAGACCCAGCGGACTGGCAAATAAATGCCCAAGGAACGCTGATCCAGCAACAGAACAATTAAGGAAGAGTTGCACAAAGGGGACGACCCACTGATGAAGTATCAGTTTCAGTGTGTTTCACTCTCTTCGCCTTGTTATTAATGAATCTGGGAGGATGGCAGACTTTGGCAAGAGTTCGCTCGAGCCGTCGGCAATGAATTGCAGGCTTTGTGGCTAAGTCTGCCTGACAGCCATTGAGAAATACGAGCTGACCACATTACCCTATCTGCAACACTGCAATAATACTGTCCACGCTCTCTATTTGCTAGAAGGTAATCCAGAGAACACTGACAATCCTTGCTGTCAATGATGTGTAAATGCAGAGGAACCATTTGTTTCGAGCAATCTGTCTTTCTAGACAAGCCGATTTCAAGGCGACCAGGAGTAGACGATATTGGCGACATTTGCAGATTGAAATCCCTTCTGGAAATCTCTGCTACGTGATTGTGTTTTCTGCTAGTGACACAGGCAAGCCCTGTTTAAAACACAGATGATAGAGTCTTTTGCGATGGCAACAGAAGATTGTCAAGCGCTTTAGGGTTAGCGGGCACATGCCTCGTGCTGCCAGACACTTTGGGAAGGATAAATAAACCTGAGGCTGCATAAATTCGCCGTGCTGTACATTGGAGCAGGCATGTGGAACGCAGTTCTCCTGATTGGCTGTCTCAAAAGTCACTTTGTTGTCGTGATAAACGCCAAATATTGTCGTAATCGATCGAAGATGAGTGAAAGATGGGGTCAGGGGTGTGTGTTTGTCATTGTTGCTCGCTGGCCTGCCACTTTGCTAGCCATGGTCCTGGCTCCAGGGAACAGTGGCATGTTAAGCTCCCCAGTGGCGCAGTCTTCACAGGTCCAACATTACTGGTGCTACCGTGCCCTGCTACCCTTTGGCCCTGTGCATGGCCCTTGCCTAAGCCAGCCTTCATCCGGGCTCAGCTAGTCAAGTGTTATATGTGCTTCAAACAATTACAATTCCAACCCAGCAGTCTCGCCATTGCCTCTTCATTGACTGCTTGTTCACACCTTTTTTGTCCAGATAAAAAGGGAGGATGGATGGGTGCCAGGCTGTGCGTTCAAAAAACACACAAGGACTTTAAATTAATTGTGTGAGCTGCACCGAACACTATCGATTTGTGAAAGTCATTCCTGCAGCACCGACAGGAAGCTGGTGAAACTAGTGGGGCTTGCAATTCTCAGGGCCTATTGCTGCAGTAGAACTGTGTTGTTGCCTTATTTGCGGCAGTGTGCTTCATTAAAACCCAGCTCACGTATGTGCACATTGCACAGTCCTAATGCTAAGTACACATATGTCCTTCACATATGCAATGTTGTATCCACAGTGTTCCCAGCTATGCATCCGAGTGTGCAACTCGAGTGGCAAATTTGCTCGTTATTCTTGGCATTGTTTTCCCATTTTCAGCCATCAAAACTTTTACATACAGTGTTTTTTTTGGCCCTTCTGTTTTTTGGCCTTTCTGAAATCTCATATTTATGGTATTATCATCCACGTTTTGATTCCTTCTTGCTGGATATACTCTTCACAATGCACAAAGAAAGTTTGCAACTACTCTTCATAGCAGACATTTGCAACCATATACAGCAGTGTACCTTCGGCATACATTGTATAACTATACTATCTTTAGTACATCTATCTGCTAAAACAGAATGTCGTGGCCAGGCAACATAAGTCACACAAAAAAAACAAAAATTACACCCACAGTTACACTTGTTTTCTACATCAGTTGTGAAAGTATCTGCTTCATATAGTCTGGTTCTAACATATGGTACTTAAATCCATAAGTAACAGTGACATGTGTCCTTAAATTGGCAATAGCTAACAGATAAAGATTTGCTCAAAGTTTCACTTGACAACCTTTAACGATTTCTGTTAACTTTGACAATATATTATTCAACGTGTTAAAATTACACTGCCCTCAACCGAGATATAGCAGAACTGTCAAGCGCATTCCTACGTAATTTTTTTAACGTTAGTAGACGTCTGAATTATTAACTTTTATGATATTTTCCACATAGTTCAGCATTCACTTGTATTGTACATCCCAAAGACCCAGCAAAAATACCCACATTTCCACAGATTAAAGCATGTCACGAACAAATGTTTAAACTATTTATCGAAGGTTTCACATGATGTGTTCATTTGATGCTGTTGCCTTAGCAAAAAGACCAAGTACATTTTTTTAACCAGGAAATGTTTACTCCAATTAGCTGGCTCCAAAACCATCTGATCTCTCCAGGCTGAAAAAAGCAGTTTTACTCTGGATGATTGTGATATAATGTCTTACAGTACTGCTGGAAGATATCATATTAAACCATTCTTGCACTTTGAAATTGTCATGAAATCTTAGACGTTACGTGCAGCTCATGAGATGTCATGAAAGCTCAGATACTTCTAAAGGAACATGGAGATGAGAAGCCATTGGAAATGAAGCAACACTTGATCCTGTATACTGTGCACCTTGTTAAATTTGGGGATCCTTGAAGTTTTTGCCCTCAGAGCAGCACTGGATACCCTCAATGGTGATCTTGATTGTGACATGACCTGGAAGCAGCTCCTTATAATGCCCATTCATCAAGATCTGCCAGTTTCAGCCTCACCGATGGCGAAGTACAAGGTGATTGGCCCCAGATCAGCTCTTTAGATCAGCAGGTAACCCAGCCAATTTACTCCCACCGCTTTGATATTTCCATGCAGTTGATGGCTATTCCTTTGCAGTAAGTGCAAGCTGCAGGGAGTCAGCCCTCACGATATCTTACTTCAAATCTTCCAGTCACACCATGACTGTTAGCAGTCTAAAGTGACTGAATTTAGACTCTGCACTTCAAGACCATCTCGTCTACAGTATCAAAGATGTCATTTTAGCTACAGTCACCAGTCTAGATTAAGTAAAAATGTGGTATTTCGATTTTCGTTTAGTCGTAAAAGTTCAATCAGATTATGTTATTGTCTACGCTTGCAGCTCTGTAGTCTATCCCACGTAAATTTTGCAGCTGCTACACTGCATAGGGGAAAGTAAGGAGTACTTGACCGTTTATCACATTTATTAACAATTATTAAAATCTCATGAAGCTTTGATATGAAAATTTTATTTACAAAAAATTCCATTTCAGCGTAAAACTTCAGATACAGTGTGAACAAACTTCATCTTGGCATAATCAGAAAGTTTACAGGATTTGAAGATTTTTATGTAATCACCAAACATGTAGCCTGTAATATATCTATATATCTATAATATAATTTTAGCTGTAATACAGCAGTAAATCACTGTCCTGTAGACATTTGACAAATTATTTAATGTAAGGGAAAAATGCCTTGTGCATTGATGTTTGAATAATTAAAAAAATTTAAGCATGGGTTTAACCAACTTGTGGATAAGGTATTGTAAGCTAAGATTATGGTTTTCCTTTTCATATTCAGTGTAAGCTAGTGTTTTAATTTCTAATGGTTTATGATTTCCCAGTTCTCCCCACCTAAGGTGGCCCAGTTCTCCCCAAAACTGTTGCTTGAAAGAAATGGCAACCGTGTTTTTCTACATGGAAAGAACAACTTGTCAGTTACATGATTGTACTCTGATGATGTGCTGATTATAACAATATGTTTATTTCTAATCTATCCTTTATCGGTTTTTTTTTTCAATAATTAATTGTATACATAGCGGAAATTTTACTAACTGTCACCAAAAACAAACATTTTGCTTTTTCAGAAAAATAAATCTCTTAAATGGTGGTCTTGTTTTTAGATGATGATATCACTTTGGAGTAATTTCAGGATAATATCAATCATACATTTAGCTCAGTTCTCCCACCACCCCAGTTCTCCCTACTTGGGACCACACAAACCAGTCTCAAATAAAGGGAAATCTGACGAAAATAACCCATGATTAGAAAGGAAACCTAATACGTTCAGTTCTGTCACACCATACAGGTAAAAGCTGCAATCATTGCATGGAACTTTAAGCAAGCCTGAACTCAGCGGGCCTTTGGTCAGCCAAGTACACGTCAAGGCTTGGGTTTTCTCTTTTCCTATATCTTCGGAATTTTTGCTTGAGACACGGATTATATTAATGGCGTCTGCTGCAGTCAGGCTGTTATCAGCATCCAGCTGGGTTAAACGAGTGAGTGAGTGTCGAGCAGGACCGTCTTAATGACGCTGGTCAGAATGAATGACACGAGTGGTCAGTAAAGCAGGACCTGATGCTAGCATGAGCCATGCCATATTCAGGTCACACAGTCGGCCTGAACCGAGGATTCAGCCAGCAGTTCTTGCTCAATCTGGTCCTGCTGCAAGAGATGCTGAAGAGGGATGCAGCTGCTCGACTTGGCATCGGTCACCCTGTGTCTGTCTAGGCCGGAAACCATAGACTCTCTCATTGCAGCATCCTCTAGCTTTGACCAGCATTCCGTGAAAACGCTGTGAGCCATCGGCTAGCGCTTTATGTTCTTGGCTCACTCCTCGAATCTTCATAATGTCCTTCTATCCCATTGCCCCCGCAGCCTGCTCAGATAATATTGTTATACGCTACTCATTGGGTTATCTAAATTAGGCCAGGCTTATTGCTCTTTTCAAAATTACCGCAGGTCTTGTTTATTTTTGGCATCACATGTATCGCCCCAGCACATGCATTTGCAGACCGCCATAATTGGCCAATTCACACCAAATCACATTTTCCAGGAAATTCGAATCCGTTTAATTTGGACAGAGCAGCACCTCGGAGCGCACGTGAAGCCAGTGCAGATTTGCATAGCGGAATTATAAATCATTTCAACGGGCTGATGTGCCGCAATAATGTCCTGAGGGCTATTTGCAATCTTGTTTCTCAGAGGGTGGAGGCACGATTAGAGTGCTTGTTTGTAACCATTAAAAGTTGGCATATTGGAAAGACGCATGCAGGCAAATACCTTGGGTTCTGCTCATTAAAGTTGAGTGGCAAGCCATTGAACATGTCGGCGAAAAAATGGCCGTTTGGCCGAGTCGTGCGCCTCTCTACAGTCTAGCTACGCTCACTGCGCACGCCCTATTAAACTTTCATAACAGCTCGTATTTGCCAAGGCCTGATGAGGCCAATAATTCGGGCTTTGCCAATTGAGTTGTGTCGATCAGGGCAGGGCCAGCTCGCCTCCTGGGGCGCCGTGTGTGACCGGCGCAGGCAGGACCTCAGGAAGCTCTGGCCGGCCCGAGTCTTCTGGGAGTTAGTCTGATAAAATAACGTGCAAACAACGGCTTTGACACGCGTTCTTCTACGCAGACAAGCGCCCCGGGCGGCGAGCAGTAGCGTCTTCCTTCGTCACGACATTCCAAGTGGATGCTGCAGCAACCCATCTTCAAGGGCATCTTAGTTTGCGCAGCTTGACCTCAGGCTATTCCAAGTTGAGGAAAGCGGAACAATAGGATACAGGAACGTGATGTTATCAGCTGTGTAAGGGAGCCGTTAGCCCTCACTTAGGCTTGAATACAAACTGAATATAGGCCCTTGGTAGCTGAAGAAGCGTGAGCATCTTTGGAGATCAAAGAAGATTGCGTGGTATGGTCCGGTGCTGCAGCTTCCTATCAGTCTGTGCACACTGCACGCGAAAACCTAATGCCGCGGCCACCCAGGGCCAGCTGCCAATGAATAAAATTACACATGGCATTAACCGTGCCAGCTCGTGAACCTTATCTCTGATTCCGGGGATATTCTCATTCCCCGGCCAACGTTTCTTTTATTATCTCCCAGATATTAAGAGATGGGAGCTGAGATTGAGTCCCCTGCAGCCGGCGACTGTCCATTACAAAGAAGAGGTCGTCTGGACTGCGGCTAGGGTCAACTGTTGACTGACGCAACTGCCTGCTCCCCGCAGCAAGCGCCATCTAGGGCGACCCTTGGCAAACACACTCTCTTGTCTGTTGGATGTGATAAACACATTTGGCCAAGACAGACATGGTCTGATAGCAGATGCTATTGAAACCACACCTCTCAATGGCCATACGATTCGCTTCAATCCAATAAATCGCCTGCTGACTGGTGAAGCATGATGCCTGCCCTGAACTTCATCTCTCGCCACATTTAACATCACTCTTACTATTTTGAGTCTGTCACGACTCATTTTCTCTCTGCCAGTGATCATAATGTAAATATCAATGTTCCCTTTCACCGATACCCACTAATTTATTTGCTCGGTTCGATGAGAGAAATGGATTTATTGTCAACTGTAATGGATCGCTGACGGCAGTGTATTTCACATCCATTTACATATTACCAGTGGCTCGTCAATTGTTTTGTGTATTAAGCAGACTAAATACCTGCTTTTTGCATACATCTCCATGAGGGAATGAGTGACGCAAGCTGAACGATGACTCACTAGACGATTATCCCAGCCCCGTCGGAAGTGATGATTTGGCGTAGTTCCGGTGCAGACCGGATGCCATTACTGCAGACGGGAGAACGTTTAGAGCACTGACAGTGGCACACACACACACTAGGTATAGGCTGATAGGCAAATCATAGCTGCAGTTATCCCAGCGGTTGACCTCATGTGAGAAAGCTTGCTTCCATAGCTGTGCACAGTGGAGATGGGACTGAAATCGCTTAACAACGCCAAGCAAGCAATTATCCCGAATAGCGGGTATGATCATACAGGCTGGATGGATCTATAGACAGTCAGAGAAGCATGCAGGCAGAACTGGCAACATAAGCTAGTAGATCACTTGCCTGGGCTGAGAACTGGATGACCCCATCCTGCCCTTCATTGCAGCTTAATACCACCTCCAACCAGAATATAACAAGGAATCGGAGTCCCCCTCCTGTGATACATTGATAGAGAGCCGCGGCCACTGTGACTCCCTACAGCAGCCTCGTGCGTGATAACTGGTCGCTGGCCTCTCTAACAGGGCAATATATTGTGCTTTCAAAAGAGGGAGGTCACACTTGTGTTGAATAAGTGAAAGGTCCACCCTGGCCGGGCCAAGCATCCTTCCAGGGAACATGTTTGGTGAATTGTGAAAGAAATGACCCAGCAAGGAAGGCAGGCATGCAATCCAACTGACAACCAACGCACTGACATGTAACACCATCTCCACATCTACTATTGGTACATGAACCAATCAACATGCTAACCAACCGTCTTACAATCCAATTTTCAGTTAATTCCTACCAACCAATTGACTGCATTGCACCCCTACTTAAACACCCAGAAACCTACTGACAAACCAACCAATCAATTCTGTGGAGATTATACACAGCTGGCTGCCTTCACTCTTAAGTAAGCCACATTGAAACGCCTTTCCTCCTTGCATGCTTAACTAATCAGTCTTCTTAATCTGAACAATAATCTTTCAAATTGCGTTGCAGCATGGCTGCCTAGCTCCCAGACTGAGGGAACGACAAACTGAACTAGCTGTATTAACCTATGAATAATTACAGAAGAGGTGCACAATTTGCCTATTACTGGCGACCCTTCAGTGAGTGACATCACAGACAGGACTTGACAATGTTAGTGATCGACGCAAGCAAAGCATGGGAGGAAACGTGTCACCCTGTGGCACACCAGCGTCATAAGAGAGAGCAGTGTTGGCAACAGCGAACACACAGAATACACAAGTAGCGAGCAGCCATTTGCAACATATAGACGCATACATATTTCATCGGTCGACAATGGCTGATGAAAACAGGACATAAAGCTTCCACTGACAGCTTAAAACCCAGAAAATCCACCGAAGAGAATGACATCTTTTCTGTCATTTGGACACCTCATAACATTTATTCAATGGGCACATTGCATTCCCTTAAGAGTGTCTATCTGCAAGAACGAGCTTATCCAAATAACTGCACCAAACCACTCGTTCCTCTTTGTAGAATATAATTATTTTGCAAGGGAAACTAATTCAGAACTGTAAGATTTCATTACACCCCCGTTGGCAACGTGGTATTTATGGTAAATGTGATTTGCATTAATATATATTTGTGGATAATGTCAGGATCTTTTAGGCTGTAAATAGGATTGCTCCATGTGTATGCGTGCATTACAATATTAGGCTGTCTAGAAGCTATTAGGTCGCTGGTGTAATAGAGCACAGCTTTTACTGTGCAGGGGGCATTACTGGGGCAATTACTGCAATGTTTCCTCTGTTTGCCTTCATTTCCTTTAGCTACAGTTAACCATTGCTGTAGTATGTCTATGTGATCACGCAGAACATAATACATTATGCTATGACATTTACTAATGTCACAGGACTAATGAATCCTGTATTACCGTACCTAATTTACAGATCACTCAGAGATGATATAGAGGTCAGTCGGCAATCCATTCTGCCTATGTTTGCTCGTTGCTACGTGTACTTATTCTGCAGTTTGCACTAATGAGGGTAATGCAGCTGGCCAGCATTACTGCATTGTGACATCGAGACAATATAGTGGACATTTTGAGTCTGAGACAAATATGCCCTAAAGCACCAGCAACACCACCTGTGAATCTAATTGCTACAGTATCATTTAACCTCAACAGTTTTTTTCTGTCAGCTATTTATACTGGCGAAGGTGATGTGGTTAAGAAATGGATCGGTTTTAAATGAAGGTTTTTGTCACGAGTCGCGACTGATGACATGAAGATATCTAATTTAAAATATATTCTTCCTAATATACTGATATACTACCTAATAACACACAATGTAATTGATATAATTTAATTTCGCTCTAACCAATTGCATTATGTAGCAAGAAAAACATCAGCCATTTGTCTAATGTTTGTCAAACCATAAGCAAAGGATGTAACATACAATTAGATTAGAGTTGGGTGATTAATTTGTTGAGCTGATTAATCTTATAAAGCCGGGCGTGAATAGCAAAACTGGATTAGATTGAAGCCAAGTAAAGTTTATAATAATTTACAATGGGCATGAAGAAATCAATCCTGATAAATTGGAATGACCCTGAAAGAAGGGAAGCTAAGCATTAACGATAAATCTGAGAAAGGTTGGTGGCCATTTATTTTCCTGTTAGTACCGAAGGATCATCCTCAAGATATTTCTTTTATCGGTTCTAAATCCCAAGACATTTCTGCAATGGACCGATCGGGTTATTATTCTCCGAAGATGTTTCCTCATTTGAATTAATGAATCTACGGAGCAAAGGGTTTGTGGTATTTTCTGCGAAAAAAAGTTGGATGGGGGAATCAGGCAGTGCAGATATTGTGGCATTACACTATAAAGCCCTATCGGATGGGAGCAGGCTGGGGTGAGATGCATTAAACCATGTTGCATTGATGCTGTCTGCAGCCAGATACAGAGCCATGCATGGTTTAATGGACAAAGGCGTCGTTTATAGCGGTGGGCCTTTGCTCCCCAAGTCTTGTCGTGGAATGGAAGTAATTTTTCATCCTCCACCTTCTAGGTGAATAACAGGGGTCAAACAAGACACAGTGTAATGGGCCTTGATGGGTCTCTCCTCTGCCGCCTACAGTCTTCCTCAGCCTCATCATCTCTAATTATCCATTCATGCAACACTCACTGGCACGTTTACTTTCACATAATGCCCATCTAAGCTGGCTTGTTTAATTAAACACTGGAATTAATTACGCACATAGCCTTTTGAAGATTGGACGCGGTGCATGTGTTTTCATTAACAACCTTCATTGGTTTGGTAAAGAAGATCTAATTCATTAGGTTATGCTGTTAAATGCGCATAATATTCACAGTAATCCCTCCCTCGGGTATCTAAGGAGAATTTCAAAGCAATATGGCCAGAGTATTGATTAGATGATCCAGGAGCCATGAAACTGGTCCAATCCTCGTCTCTGCGCAATGTGATCACTGCCTGTACTATTTACGTCCTTTTGCTTGAAATCAGAGGACATTTACTGAAACACGACACTAATAATTGGCCCTTTGTACCTTTGTAGTCTGACAAGTAAATAACGATACTACCGATGAGGAGCTGTTAGGACAAGAACAACACATAGGTATGTTCTAGTCCTGCAATTCTTCTGTTCTTTCTCTTTTTCTTTAACTTGCTCAAATTGCACCCCGATTCACCCTCATAGACTAGATCAGCCACGAAGCGTTGAACCAGTTAGCACAAGATTCCCTAATCTTCATATTATCCTCATGTAAGTCACCGGGGGATGGTAATCTACCTCTAGTGAACAGCGAGCCTTGAGCCTCCGCTAATCGCTGGTATAATGCCTTGTAGATATACTATAGCCATTACATTACAGCTAACAGCATCTAAGACACTACAAACACCTAGTAATTCCAGCAGGCAAGAATTTCCCCATGAATTCATCGCAGCCAAACGCGGATGCCACTGCAGCTAAATTGCTTATTTCCAATGTGGAGCGTCGCAATGAGTGAAGGGTGAGGTTTGCATGCAGAGCAAGAAGTGGTAAGGTGTAGGGCAAGGAGGTGACATCTCCCCCACGCATTAAAAAAAAAGCTCAACTAGCACCTGGTGCAGCTGAAGGCCATTGAAGAGCTCAGACAGAATTGGAAAGCCACTAACTGGTGTAGTCCAAAAAAGTGTTGGGCCAGTAGAACATGCCTCGTAACTGTCTGTGGATTATTTAAATTCATTGAAATGGACAGAAAAAAGAATGTTCTAAAAAAGGAAACACTCTATCAGTTACATAAACTACAGCCATTGCAAATGAAACGCTTATTAGAATTATTAAATATGATAATAGTAACACGTACACGTAAATTGTCATTGTCCAAAAACCTGTGATGTTGCTGTACTTTTACAGAGCACTGTATTTTACATTGTTACATGTACACAGTTTCATACAAAAAGAAAACAAAACTTTTCTCACATGATTGTCCTTATAAACAAATGTTTATGGCCCGACAATATCCAGTGAGACCTGAGGTTATGATTTGAACATAAAATGTGAGGTAATAAAACCAGACTATAGACACTACTAGGAACATTGCCAAAGCACCCAGAAACTACAACAAAAAACTGGTCCTTTTCACTTACAACAATTTGGATATGACATTATTCTTTGTCAGTTTATATTTCAAGATTTTTCACATATTTCATCCCTCACTCCATCAATCTATTTTTTCTTTTCTAATTATAAGATTTTTAAAAATCCTCAGTCTGTTGTATTTTTCTTTTTCCGAGCTGAATAAATAATAGAATTAATGGCTGAAGTATGCTCCACTTGACTATATGATAGCATCAACCCATCATGATGACCTGCGTCAGCACTTGAGCAGGAAGATGGAGTAGGTCGGCGACTGAAACAGAATGTTGTATTTATAACAAGTCTGGAGCTGGGCGTTTGCATGGCCTGGGGCATAGGAAGAGCTGGGTAGTTGGCGACCTGGTCGACACCCTTAACCAGTCATTGTAGCGAGGTAGGCGTACCCTGGGGACATGCAAGATGCTAACAACCTCCCCACGCCGCTCATTCTCCTGCAAACCTGCTAAATTATACCTGTTACCCTCCAACACCCGGAACCCTCCGACGCTAATACAATTCGTTAAAGTCGCCCACCTTGCTATGACCAGACACTGATTCTCCGGCTGCTGCCCTGCTTATTAGAGAGCTTTGAAAAGCTGGAGACATGCAACTCATGCCACCCGCATCACCCTACTTGCTGGGATGAAAAGATAGCAATCGATGGTGATTAAGTGATCACTTCATCTTTTAACTGTTGCCTTTTGCTGCTGGAGATTTCTTGCCTGTTGGCTCTCCTCCTCCTCTTGAAGCCATTTGTCAAGTAGCAAAGTTATTGATTGCAGGAAAAGATAATTGTTTCCAGACAGTCAATAACACTTGCCATCCGAGGACAGCCCAGGCCCTTAATGGTGACCCCAGCCCTTGCTAAGGCCTGCTCTATTGCACCAGCAACTTTGATTGCAAAAAATGATTGCCACTTGATTGCGCTAGCTGTCTAATCTGGCCCAATAACGAGCCTTTGGAAGGTCAGTCTGGGTAGGAATAGCGCACAGTGAAGGATCGCCCTGGTCTAAAATTCCACACCTTGCCCAGCAAAAATACATCATTATCCCCACAGGCTCCTCTTAAACACCCTGATTTTCTGTTAATCATAGCGTAAATTAGATTTGCCTGATTTGCGCGGACTATTGTGGCGTTATCATAAAGCGGGGATTGCCATTTCTCATGTGGCCGCCTCCGTTTATGGCCCTTAATGAAGGTATGATCCGAAGGGTGGGCTGCATAAAAACCCCTTCCCTAGTCAGCCAATCAATGGGCTGATCCAGGAGGGCAGAGCGACCGCACCCTAAATTGATCCAGTGTCCAGTGGTGTGCTGGCCAAGTGCCACTTCATCATCACAACAACTATTATGAGGCCATTTCCAAATGTAAGATGTCCCGAAACCATCCATTAGGAACGCGCCTCTTGACACTGGCCTTTCTGGTACAGGAAGGGAACCAGTCAAAAATGGCCTAATTAAAGAAACGGCAATGTTGACAAATGATAGGCCTCATGTGACATACTGTCATCTAGTGGGAATAAAAGACACTGGTAATGTGGGAAATGAGCTGGTGTGGAAAAAACTGCTTCCGGTCGGTCTAAGCCACGCTGTGTGCTGACACTCGGCATGTTTCTGCTTCCGTTTGGGTCGTTAAGCTCTCAATAAGTCTTGTAGTCGGGGGCGATGAACGTTCGTCAAAACTCATAGCATCATAGCCACTGCAAGCCAATGCGAGCCACTGCGAGCTACTATTGACTGGTGTACAGTTTCAAAGCCAGCCACCACAAAGACGTTTGTCATAGCTGTACACGAAACAGCCTCTTTACAGTCGGATCATTTTGCAAAGCACTGAAAGCCAGGCGTTTTTCCATCCTATGGTTTTCTGTTTGAAACCAAACCTTTTCTCGTATTTCACACAAACTGCATGCAACATAACGTAGGCTGTTTTTGCATTCTTTATCGCATCCTTTCCCAAAAGGAGCTAGAGTTCCCCCCCTCTCTCTTCTCTCTCTCTCTCTTTTCTCACTCTCTCTTCTCATTCTCCTCTCCATCTCTCTATTCATCCTCTAGAAACGGGAAAATTTCCACGACAAATTATTAACCTGCATTATCGCTCATGCAGAATTCAGCATTGAAGCGCGCATGAAATAAATTTGATATCAGGCCGTATTGCCTCGGTTAAAATCGCATCAATTGCTTTCGGAGGCAAGAGGGGAGTTATTGGATTAGCGGGAAATCAGGCAGCAAAGTTGAGTATTTGCTGAGGAGGGGAGTTGCATTAAATGTTACCCATTTTAATTTTGCACAGTTTTCCTGAAAAGCTCTTAGAACTGCAGCAGCATCACCAGCATCAGCAGCAGCAGCATCCGATGGTCTATAGCCAAAAATCTGATAACATTCACACCTCTGTCGTGACGGCCTGGGGTTCAGATACAACTGCCAGGTCGGCTTCATTCCAGCTGGGTTGCTTCTCCAAAACAGCATGAAAAAACTCTTTCTGCTGGTTAAATGTCACATCCAATCTGCTTTTTGTGCGTAATTGTAGATTTTATCAATAATTTCGGTCGTCTGGGATCATCAGAGGCTCCCATGTCTGAACCCTGATAAATTGATGGGGAAATTTCCAATGACACCCCCGACGCTTTGCAACCTCCTTGTGCGTGCGGCCCCGGCCGGCCTTGCGCTTCTCTTTTGGTTACTTTGCAATTAAATCGATCGGCCTCACGACATTGTTTTAACGATATTAAACCGAAACGGGTTAAATTTAACGCCTGAAATGCAAGAGGACCCACTGGCTGAGCGACAGTTTAGCGGCGGTCTGCCCCTTTCCTAGCAAGAGCTCCGGGAGAAATTATCGACCCCTCGGAAGCTAAAACAGGCCATGGCAAGTAGTGATGGTTACTCGAAAAACCCTTTTACCCGGGCGACTGGTAAGTGCCCAAAAAGTGCAGGAAAGAGTCCGAGGTGTAGACGTGCCGACCAGCCTCATGTTTCGCCGACCTAATCCAATAAAGCAGACTGCACCATCGGCCCCTGGCCACTTAAGCAACATGGCTGGTGGACCAGTGGTGGGCCAGTTGTGGGCCAGTGGACCGTCCAGGTGTTGGCTCCACTTGCCTGCCACAAAACTCTGCGTGCCAACAGACACAGCAAATGCTCCCTAATGATGCTGAATGTTAGCAAATAGCCAGACAAACGACACTATGTCAACTGGACACCACTGGCCAGTGGTCAGTTGCAACAGCACTACAGCCAGGGGGGAGGTGGAATCACGCAAGTGCACTTCCTAACCTATCGCTCTAGCGTCATCCAATGTCAATGAGTCGACGTTTTATTGTCAAGTCGCGATTTAATAGCATCAGCGCGATTTTATTTCAAGGAAAACTGTCTGTTGATGGATGTCACAAAGCCTTGATTTCGTCTGAAACTGATCTGGCATGCAATTTGCCCACGCTTGCTGGGAAAAGTACCAAACAAATTGGACAACAGATTGGGAAATGCACTGCGGCCCACAGAGATAGCATAAGATGCCTGAGTGGACATGACTGAATGATCCCTCAATGATCTGCTGCGCTGCATAGGTATGCGCCCTAATGGTGCCCCTGTCTCATTCCTGAGACAGATGTATCTCTCTTGTTTGCCCCGCATTGTCCAGGGCACTGAAGTCAAGTGGATCTTGGCTGGGCCCAAAACCAGTCGACCATTGGAATTATCCTGTGTCTCCAATATTCTGCTTGAGACAACCACTGGGCTATCCATCAAATAAATACCCTCCCCCCCCCCCTCCCCCACCCCTAATCGATTGGCAATGAGCACAGCTTCTCCCTGGTCCGTAATTGTATACTTAAATTAAGGCTAGGTCGTTTGATAAGCATGCTTAGATGAAGGATTCGATATGAGAGGCTATATGTCACTCAGGAAGTGGAACATGACTTGCTTGATTGTTGTGATGTCAGGCAAATTACAACGAGCTGGCTGATAATGGGACGATACTACTTTCCGACTGATCTGCATCGTGATGTCATTTGCTGTTGTTAATAACTATCAGTTGGGGATCAATTATTTACACGGTCTACACCGAACAAGGCTGGCTCGCATGCAGAGCACACTGGGGATAGCAAAGGACAATGCTGCACATATATATCAGGCCTAGTGAGACAATGACAGATGCGAACCTTTGTAAAAATGCATTAATAGACTAAGAGGCCGGGCACTTTTATTGTAGTATGCACGGGATTAATGGCCTGATGCTGGTCATCAAGTAGACCCGGGTTAGCTAGGTCCATTTATTAACCAACACAAGTCTACGGTAGTCTATAACGGTCCAAAAATAGAAACAATGCTAATGATGCTTTAATGCAAATAGCAAAAGACAAACAACATGGCTTACATGGCATGTAAGCAACACATTTCTGAAAATAATGCGCTCGATCGCTCAGTACATTTCGCCTTATACAATGAAGCGATTGATGCCTGCCTTCCCTTTGTTATTCACACATACCCGGCAAATCTGATAGAGCCAGAACAAAGTAATAAGTTCTTTTTTGTGCTCAATTCATGTTGGGCTGGGCTTATGAGGTCCTTTGTAAAGCCATTGTCCGGGCAGATACAGGGACCGGTGGCAGCGGAGGGCGTCCTTGCCCACAGATAATCGATACCAGCATTGTTTGCTAGTTTTAATAGGCCCACTGTCCTCGTTTCATTTGTGCATCTCAGCTGAGTATTTGCTGTGGCTGTGTAAAAAAGATCGTCTATTGTGTACAGCTTGTAATTTCTGTCAATGGACTGGGGGTTTTAATCAGTAGCAAAAGAAGCAAAAAATTAACCTTCCCAAATGGCGAACTTGTGTCAGAGAGCAAAAGAGGGAAGATCCCAGTAGTAGTATCTGTTGTGTTCCTTTGCCATTAGGATAAAATACCCCCTTTGCGTGCCTCTGCTGCTTCAACTGATCGTCCCTAACTTGATCTTGCAACTGTAGACACACAATGTTGAAAGATTGTCAAGAGATAAGACGCCAAGAAGGCTTGGCAGAGCACCACCAAGACAAAAAAAACACCCAGGTGTGCCCTTGGTAATTATTGTGGGCCCTTTCTGTTTCTTCTTTTTCTCCTCTATTTCCCAGCAGTCATAAATACCAGTTAATGTCTCCTTAAGTAGCTGGATAAGGCGAGTCCACAATGAGCCAATCATGTCAAGTGGTGATAAAATTCTGCTGTAAATCTCTTGACTTATGGAGTTTTTGTTCTGATGCGAAGCTCTTAAACAAACCGGGCCGTCAATACGGCTGTTCTGTAACAATCCCTGCATATGTCAGCAGAGTCGATGGATCTGTTTGAAGCCAGTAATTGCACAGATGATGCCAGGCGCATGCCAACAGCAAATGTGAACTGGCAAGAGTGCGAGGGCCCAGGTGCCACGTGCTAGGAAGCCTACATTGCTTATCGACCTCTGATACACACTTGAGAGAGAAGAAGGATCAGACAGATATAAGGACAAAGTGGAGATAGAGACGAGTAGAACCAGAACAATAAAATTCATGGACCGTTGACAGAATAACAGATATATACATGTACAGATAGAAAAAAGGGCGCAGATTACAAGTACATTGTATTATCATTACGTCTGCCTCTGGCAGCTAGTCATTTAAGCTAAGCCCATTTAGACAATAGGCTTGATAGGTACAGTTAGTTTCATAAAATACGGTTAACTCTAAACAGCTGTAGCCACCTATTCCTGGCTGTAGCTATAACTGGCTAAAGCCAGCCACTTCTGTCTACTCCTGGCTCATAGTCAGCTTACCTGTCCCACCAATAAAAAAATATAAACCGTTGTAAATGTAAGACATTCATCTAATATATCATAAATATGTATGTACAATAGACATGCATCTTTTCAACGAAAGATCACAAATATGCATAACTCTCAACTTTTAGATCTGGCGTTGAGTAGCCAGCTATAGCCAGACAGTTCCGTTTAGTGGCAGGTAGCATCGTATAGCAGAAGTTGTCTAGCTTTGTTTAGGTTCACTTTGACAGGCCGTTTTTAATGAAACTAACTGTAGTTAGTGGAAAGATAGACACAGTTAAGGAAAAACAGAAAGATTCAGACGAACAGAATTTGACAGAGACAGAGAGATAACCAAAACGATTACAAAAGAATAGGGGACAACGTTAAATATCCAGAGATAGCAGATAGTAGGTTTTAAGCCTGCAGCAATACTCGGGTGATTTAATACCAGAGCTATATCATGCCACTTAAAAAAGAAGTGCTTTGACATTAATTCATCTCCTGAGAGAATCAACTGGCTCTTGACGTTTCTACAGCACGCAAACTGCTATTATTTCTATCGTTATCAGCAGATTTCATTACGTAACGATAACTAGGGCGCCATGGGAGGCTGGTGAAGAAGCACAGCGTGATGGCGATTCATCAAGTGCGCTCTCTGATTACTACTGCTGTAATAGACAGGGTGAAGTTTGCCACACCTCGGGGACAGGTGCACAACACCCTTGCTTCCTATGCCTCAGTCCCCGGTCGTCAAACTGCAGACCAGTGTTCATTAATCACCCAGGACCATTCTCTGTGGCTGAATAATGAACTGCAACATGCAACAGGCGTGTTCAACTTGTCAACCTCAGCCTTAGCATCACCTCTCCTTCTTAGTAGGAGTGCACTGGACTGCCAGAAATAGTCACTGATGGCATGCATCAGCTGCTCCCCGTCCCTCAGTTCCGCTTTTGTTGAACAGTCTCGTGACATTGTATATCAGTGCCCAGTATGAGAATATACAGTCTCTCTCTGGATGTCACGTCATGCTGATGCCAAAACTACTCTCAAGGCCTTGGGGAGAGATGATATCGACTCCTGTCTCTGGCACCTGAGTGCAGAATCGTGTAAAATACCGTATAATATTACACTTTTAAGATATGTATGAGTTCAATTGGGATAATTGAGTGCAAACTGCACGCTTGATTGTCTCAAGTAATTGCTACCTAAATGCAACCGGAGTGCCAATCAATTTCGAACTCCCTCAAAATAAAAATCAATATACAAAATGACTTTTTGTCACTCTATTCACTGACAATTGGCAATATACCATCACTTTGAAATTCATAGTGTGAATTGTCAATGGCACGAGTTTAAACGCTCTGGAGTGTTATAGCAAAAATCGTTAAAAAAAAAAAACCCCCCAGATAATTATGTTCAGTAAAACACCTATGAATCAATGCATTATGCTCTCTGCGATAAATATAATTTTTTCTAGATAAATAAAACAAAGCTATCACAATGAATATGAAAAGCTTCGACTGTCTATAGGACATGCCAGAGGAAATACCTGTATATGCACAAGCTGGCTGATTCTATACACTTAACGTTCGTGTTGGGCATATAAATATTTAAACGAACAGATAAAATTCCACCCCTGTCGTGAGCTTCATTTTATGTGATGTCAGCATCAAGCAGATAAACAAATGTATTGCATTTGAATGAGATGTCCTTGTCAATAGTCATCAATGTAGACAAGAGAAGTACAAATGTTGTTTTTCTTAAAGTGATGCTCGATTTGCTGTTAGCATGGCTTCAGAAGGTCAAACTGGGTGAAGAAGACCTAACATAGCCGAATCAGAGATTAATTAGCCCAGGGCCCCACATATCATGAGTCTGCCTGGCTCAGTCGATGCCATGGATGGATTATCGTTAATTTTTAATCCGAATCTAATTATAGTGAGTGCTCTGACTGTTTCGTGTCTCCTGATGACTTTCTTGGCCATTCGCTGTCCGTAAATGGTGTCAAAATCGAAAGGAGTTCGGTCAAACTCAGGGGAGGAGTTCCTATTTGCAATACTTGCAACAGCAGTTTATCATGCCCATCTGATTTTTTTTTCTTCTCCCATTTTGCATCAGTAGCACCGCTGAGCAGCAGCAGCAGCAGCAGGAGCCAGAGAAATATCAAGGAATCCATCTTGGTCCTGCCACAAATAGATGGGCCTACAATTCGTCTCTCGTTTTACGTAAAGAAACTGTATTTGTTTCATTTCCTACAGATACTAGGACATAGTCACGATTTTTCATTTCCCTTAGGTCCTAGGCTCAAGTTTCTTGAAAACTCATTTCTACGCGGACAAAAATAGCTAAGGGAGGCACACAGACAAGCAGACATGCAGACAAGCGGACTGTGATGTCTGTGTGCCTTTCACTGTTCACTCTGTCTGATTCAGACTGAAGCACCCTGCACAAGGAGAATTCCACGTCAAGGGGTTGTTGAGTTATATGGCAGAGCAAATGCCCAGCAAGAGATCCGTCCCTCCTCCACATAATTGAGTAAATAGACGGAGGGGGAGCAAGATGTGGCCCACGTTAGGGGTAGATCTGTCACCCTCTTGCTCGACCCCTTAGTTACTCGATACACGACTCCTCATGAAGTCAGCCCAGCAAATGAGAAAATGGCAAAATAATCACCTTGAGTCAACACACTAAGGCCATGTCAACCCTGGTGTGTGAGGTGCCTATACAAACTTCAACAGGACCCTTTGTTGTCGCACAGACCCGCGTTGGACCCTAGACTTAATTACGTTTAACATGGCAACTGCAAATACAAGGTCTACCTGTCCCAAGTCCAGTGTCCTTAATAACATTTATACCTGCCTTTATGCCTTTTTTCCCTGCTTGGTGCGCATTAAACATTCAAAAGCTATTCACCTGCTCATTCTGCTGCTCATTCACCTGCTCATTCTGCTGCTCATTCACCTGCTCATTCTGCTGCTCTGAACAAACCTGACACAATAAGTAATTGTGTGGGTTATAATAGAATCACAGAGCTTATTATTAGAGCTCATCTAAAAACGGCAGATATGATTAAATCCAGGTGGAATATTTTGTCGTATATTTTTGCTGGTGTGTCATTCTTACATCATTAATCTTACTCAGCTTTTCTGCATGTTTTCAGGAAGTTCTGCTTTAACTCGCATCATTGACAACTGCCTCAGATCATTTTCAGGCAGAAAACAGTGCATGCTCAAGCATTAATTTCATTAGTACACTCCACGATTTTCTTAAGACGCTTGGTGAATTGTCAACTTGTAGAATCCTACATCACCTAGCATCTCATTCAGTTTGTCAAGTCT
The DNA here is from genome assembly GCA_932294295.1 of Alitta virens. NCBI lineage: Eukaryota > Metazoa > Annelida > Polychaeta > Phyllodocida > Nereididae > Alitta > Alitta virens. Next base: position 63,032,621 of record OW028573.1, read on the forward strand.
GCATGTAATTCTTAGTAGGGGTCTTAATTCACAAAGGAATTCCGCATTGTCTCCATTGGCACTGCTCTTTTGAATGATTCACGCTTGATTTAAAAATAACGTGTTTTCTCTCTTGTTTTGACTTTGATGGGTGAAATGTTGGGAACAACAAAAAAGGTCACATTACATTCTTTAAAATCAACAGGTGGATGTGCACACAATGAAGTCGGAGAAGAGAATAGAAGGAGGCCTGTGAGTTTGCAATTTTAATGGCCAGCTTGTTTTATCATGATTGTCGTTGCCAAAGTTGCTGCGTTAAAGCTGCATCAGGGCATCACTTTAGAGATGGAAAGCTTCCAGTTAAATATTCCAAGAGGCCAATTAGTGATTCACAATGCAAATTATGGGAAGCTTTTTTGCGAGACTTGAATTCCTTCTTGAAAATTGATTGGGCCCACAGTCTATTGACCGTCTGAGCCAGGTGGATGCTGAAGACTGAATTAAACCCGATGAGGGATTAGAATAAAACAACTAAAGGATGGTAGTGGGGCTTTGATGCTGCTGGAGCCCTGTGAGATGGGGTAATGACGAATGCAATTCTAGAGATGATTACACGTACAGGAATATGTCTCTCAATGGATCTAACAGACAGAATGATGCCACATAACCAGAGCACCATCAAGTATATTCTCCACACAAGAGTTTTTGAACCTCCTCAGAAGTCACTGAGCCATCGGTTATGAATTAGTCAAGCTTGGAAGGCAAGAAATGTGATATGAATCTTTTCCATTGTGTTCCCTGCCATTGTTAAGTTTCTTGTTGCTTGTTTGTAGGGATATCCATGTTGCCATGACACAATATGGATATTACCTTTCTTTCGTATAAGATCTTGCTGTACCATGGTCACATGCAAATGAAATATGAGATTACAAAACATGCATATTGTGACAGGAAAGCCTGCCTCTAATATCTGCACACAAAACGTTTGGGAATCTTTTGACTTTACTTGCCGAAGGTTTTTCCTTGAACTTAGTTGTATATTGCTGCAGGGGGTACAGTAGAGACATTTCTATCACACGGAAGTCTAGAATCATCTCAGAATGTCTGTCACCCTAATTATATTTATATTCCTACTTCGTATCCGCTGTTATTTTCTCTTAATGTCAATGACATTAGTGGTTGTCCTTGAAATCAGTTTACAAACTAAAACGCAGTAGAAAATATAAGAAATCTTAGGCGTTCTGTTATAAAATAGCACTTTTATGGCTGTAGCATGCCAAGTTAGTGAACACTCCAAGACTTGGTGAGCTGTAGGGTGCTCTAAAATTAGTGGTTTTAAAAAAATGCTTTCAAAACATTGCTCTACTGCATTTTTCCCATTCCTATGATACAGATCAACTACCATACAAAATGTCAGCTCCAAATTTTGAGTTTAAGCCATCTATCTGGCCACCACCCATTTTGAAGTTTCCATGCTAATCACAAACGAGCGACCAAGTCTTAAAAACGACACACTGCTCCTTGGGAAACCTATTCTTGTTCAACACAGAATCCTCACCAAAGAAGATGTTCTCAAACATTTCCTCTATTTTGAAACATAGCACTGCCTATGCAGCAAACACTCATGCCTGTATTGTGCAGCAAACGTACAGTAACAGTAACGTATGGTGATGTCCATAAGCTTTCCTGGCCAAATTCCATGCACTCAGCCAGAATGCTATCTTATATTCTTTTTGTAATAGTAAAAATTTCTCATGTAGTGTGAGATCACAAATAAGTGCATATGCACAATAAACAGACAAAACAATTATGATATTTAGACAAATTTAAATTTGCCTAGCAGTAGTATGCAATGAGAATAGTATGCCTGTAGGACCATTATTTTACAACTCATTTAAGATAAATTTCTTAAGTCAAGAATTTTTTTTTTTTCTCTGGTATGTTAATTTAATTCATTATAAGGGTCACCAAGCTCAGACTATTTGAAATACATACAATGAGGATATTATGAGCAATTTGTCACAAGTTAATTTCAGTGCATTGTTGCATTTCATGATAAAAAATCAGTTCATAACCAAGATTTTTGCATTCCAAAAAAAACGTAAATATATATATTTTATATTTAAAAGTAAGAATTGATATGTCAAATGTGTGTTGAGACTGAACTTTGTGCTACACCTAGCTGGAGCTCTGCGCTGATGCGCAATGAAGTAAAAATGAACTTTTAACTAAACTGAAACAAAAACTGCTGTATGATGGTGTTCGAGCTCGTACAAAGTCAATGGCTATCATACCGCATATTTCAACAGCCTGGTGGCAAGGCGCACACAAATTTCATAAAATGACAAGTGGAATGAAAAACTCTGGGGAGCAAGGGTGTTTTGACCCTCAGTCTTTTTGGAGCTAGTGAACACTCCAAGACTTGGTGAGCAGGCAAGAACATGTACACAATTTCTGTGCCTCCCAGTGTATGATATATAAAACGAGTGAGAGACCCATTAAGTGATGAAATATATCAAAAACTAGCTTTCTTTGAGGTGCTTTCTTAAAGTTTATATTTATGTGTTCACCTGCTCTAGGCAAATAGTAATGGCATGCAAACACTGAGTAATGTGCAGTTTTAAGCCTTTGAGGAAAGCTTATGTAAATTAGTTCTCCCATAATAATTTTGCGATGCAGGGACAGGGAAAAAGCAACTTGCTTGCATTGTACTACTGTCATCTATCTGGCTGCCTTTTTGTATTGTTTTGTTCCTATTTTCTTGTCTTTTTTGTACAAGAGCTGTTGTGGATAGCTACAACAGCTTTGCTTAATTGGAGGGATTGCGCTTTCAGAAGAAATGTCTGTATTTTTGGGGGAAGAAAAATGGAAAAAGAAGGAAAAAGAGCTTGGCCTATTTGAGCAATTGGTGGTTGTTCTGACAGAGGCTGTGCTGACAGAGGCATTGTAGAGTAGCATTTCATCTCTTGATGCCTCTGTCCTGGGTGCTCCATTGACACTCTGAAGTCCCAACAAGCAAGCCCCATTGAGGGCAACCCAGGCCTTGTCCACATAATCACAAAGTGCGGCATGAAGTTAAATATTGACAGGATCGAACACTCATTACAAACTGACATTTATACCAACACATCTGATGCGTCTGTGACGGGTACAATGCCCCCTTTGAAGTTGTCAATATGAAAAACTGCTCCTACAAGGCAAGGTCCAGCGGTTACAGGCTGTCACGGACCTGTCCTGTCATGTCCTTAATTGGCCTGTTTCTATGTACGTTTGATCGTATCTTGAATATCTCGATAATATCATTTCCCCTATAGATCTAATTGCAGCCAGAGTTACTCTCCAGCCTGTCTATTGAGCTGATATATTGGACTGTGGGTGTTTTTTCATGGTGGGAAATGAGAGGTGTTGGTTGACAGCTACTCTGCACGAGGGCCACCAGGAGTGTAAATCATGGGATTCTTTGGAGTGGCCTGGCTGAGGACTGGCCTCAGGCGTCACCTCTGTTTGTCCCTAGTCTTATTTGTGGTGTTTAACCTGGATGTCACTTGCCATTTCCACTCGGTCATTTATTAGTACTGTTGCTATGTACCAAGCGGGAAAAGGTTAACTAAATTAATCACATTTAATCCGAGTGTTCCCCAACAGTCCTTCTGGTCAATCTGGTCAATGTAGCAAATAGAATTCCATATAAGTGTGGCTTTAGATTGACAGCAGCTTCGGCCAGATAAAGCATTGCTTCTGCCCAAATATTGCCAGACCAGAGCACCTGCTGAAGTCTGTACCAGCCCACCGCACCCACATGGGTCACCTTATCTCCATACTCAGTTTTCTGGGTGAAGATAAACCATGCCTACATGCAAGACCCACTTGCTCACTTGGCTGCTGTTTGTTTGGTTGGTTGCATGGTTGGTCACTATCCTATATAAATCATGTTATTGTTTGTTGGTTGCCCATGAGTCATTGTTGGTGGGTTTGGTGATCTTTGAAATCAACTCCACTCGTTCAAACCCACCAGACTTTGAGTCTCTGTACTGTTGAAATTCATCTGCTTGCTGATGTATCCTTTGTTTGCATGTGCAATTTTCTTTTCTGCTTGCTTAGTTTGTTCCCCATTTGCTTCATTTCTTGCTTGCTTGCACCAGAGACCTAATTCATTTCACATCAGTGGCAGTTGCATCATACTTCCAATGGCTCCCCTGCTTCTCATGCACTTTGGCGAATACACTGCATCTCCAAAATTAATTCTGTACTTTGCCATTCTCTTGAGAATTTTATTCTACCCTGTGTCAACTTGCTCTTTTTTTAGCAGGGAATTCTTAGTTCTCATATCTCAATAGATAGCATGCAAGCCTACATGTTCATTTTGAGCTATAGGACCCATTTTGTTATTGCTGTAATCATTCTTCATCCTAATTCATCTGATAAGATACATTATATATTTTTTTCTGGACTGTCTGATCCGAGCAACCTGTCACTTCAAATAACAAGGGAGACCAAGCCAGTATATTACCTGATAACTTCTATTCATTTGCCTTCGGGAGAAACCCAGAGTCTGGCAGTCTACATCATATCACCATTATGAGCACACAGTGACACAGAGAGAAGCATAAATTATTCATAGGGAAGTAATTAACACTTTGTGTCATTGATCACAAACAACTCTGGTCTGTGCAAGAAAGCTTCTCTTTCTTTTAATTATTTATTCGGATTATAGGCTTTAGGTGGGTAAGGTTCTTTCTTCTGACGAGATTCTGTTGCAGCGTCATAAGAAGGTATAAGCCAGGGAGGCATAGTATTTCAATCTCTAAGATATATTGCAATGTGATGGAAGGGGACAAAGATCGTGATGAAGTTAGCATAGGGACTGAGGCTGTGTTAGCTGTCGTGCTGGGCTTCACACCTTGGTCCCTCACAAAGAGACACTTCAAAAGATCCACCAGCAACGACGGTCACGACACACACCTTCAGAGCCTTTGGTCTTCGGCCCGAGATGAAGGCGACATCGTTTAAGTGGAAATGATTGTTTCTCACTAGGATGACCTGGCTGGCCTCCATGGAACCAGGGGCTTTGTGGCGGCGCTGTGATCACTCAGGGCTGTCCTGCTGCCACTGGCCACTGGCCACTGGCCGAGGACACTGGTCCATTGGAGGACACAGTGGAGGACATTTGGCTGAGGACACAAGCCCTTTTGGCCTGACCAGGCCACTCGTCATCATCATCATACCGCGGCTGAGATGAGTCGCACATGGCAAGGGGGTGGGACGCTCGGTAATCGATGACAAAGCTGCATCCAAAGGCAAAGTGAAGGCACATGAACTTGTCCTGAAGACAGTCGCAGTGACAGTTATTCAATGATAACCCTGAACCAGGTTCACGGGGTCCTCTGCTGGCGGAACATCCCATTATGGCTGCGGTAAATAGTGTAATATCTGAACGCTTGGTCAACCCGGGAAGGACGATTGCAAAGTCCTTTGCTTGGCTCATCCACATAAGACATCCACCCCATTGGGCGTGTTATCATGAAGCCCATAAGAACCCTCTAGACGATATGGCTTGCCAAAGTATACCTCTTCAAGGGATAACTTTCCGTCTCCCGATACACCAGTGGTTGTCTGATGGGCCCGTGCCATCCTCCATCTACAACTGTCTATTCTCTTCATATACGTATACATTATGCACACCAGACCCGATTGGCTACCAAATAAATGTCATAAAAAGAAAACAAACAACGGCATCATATCGGACTGCCCAGCGTCCGAGGCAAATAGCCACATCAATAGGTTGGTCAGTCGTATTGAGCGCAGCCAAAGGACCCCGCACTGACCAGCACTGACCAGCACTGACCACCCGTGCAGCTTACAGCTCAATAACAGCACACAATAGGATCAGCTGTCCCATCCTTATGCAGGTTCAGCACCCACAAACAAACGGCCAACACGTATAATCAGAATGTCACAAAAGCTTACCTGGTCGGGTTTCGCTGTGAAATCCTAGCACCTTGCACATCATGACAAGTAGAATCGTCCAAAGTTTGTGGACTGGCATTTTGGCAATGGGAATGCTGCTCAAGTTGAAATGGTACTCCAAAGAATGAGCGATCGGTCTAACGGTCGTGTTTTTGCGGCAGACTGTGTGTCTGCTTTGCGCTTAGGTTGGCAGGGAACTCATAGCCCTGGCTAGACGAGGCAAGACGCCGGCCATGGATGAGCAGGGAGCGTGCGCCTGACGCCAGGAGATATGCTTGGTGTTCAGCATGTGCGAGCAATATCAATAGACACAAGGCTGGCCCCGGTAGTCTGCGGCGGACCCGCCAGGGGCGCTGATATGGTGCACTCAGCCAAGATAGCGGACTGCTGGCCTGCCACAACTACTTAACACAGTCAACTGGCTGACGACACTGCCTACAATCCCCTCCCTCTGCCTTCCGTGCTTGAACACAAAAACCTGTCTCTCTCCCATTAACATTGCATACTGCATTGTACTCCTCAGTGATTGATATGGCTTTGGCGAGGTGTAAATTTTTGATGAACCGATTCGTACGAAGGTTGGAATGATACTTGTCCAGGTGCGATAAACGAAGCATTGGTGTGACAAACACTAAAGTTGTGAAGTGCCCTTTGATTTGTACCTTCCAATAGAGAGCAGGACCTGAAACATGGCACGGTATTCATTAAAAGAGGAGTTGCGTCCAAAGGGCCTGGGCTGGGCAGCATGATGGATGCAAGTGAAACGGACATTTGACATATCTGAGAGAGTGGCCGAGGCAAGGGCATGGGGCACAATAGCCGGCAGGCTGCCCTGACCATGTGGGATGTAGCGGAAGGACCAAGCTGACACGCGCCCAGCCACCAATGCCCTCTGCCTCCCCTCGCCTCCCCATCACCCTACATCAAGCAGCCAGGCTACCCACTAGAAAATAAACCATATGTAGGCGAGGAGCTGGCTGGCCAGGCATCGTGGCTAGCTGGCTGATGGAGGTCTACCTGCTGCCAACTAGAACTGCGTCTTTGCAAATCACTAGCAGCAGCCAGGCTCCTTGTAGTCCAAGAAAGACTGTGCCAAGGGACTGGCTGGCTCTTCCATGCTTGACTGCAGTTGAGTCACTCTCACTGCTACGTACACAAAACCTTATACCTGACCGGTGTCTCCAAGATCTGCCCTTCAGGGCATTCTGCATACGCTCGTCAAGTTGTTCTCTTCACCTTAGCAAACACTTCCACTCATTCAGGCTCTTTCGTCCTTACTAAATTGGTCAAACTCTTTGAATTCTTTGATGTGTTTGTGTAATCATCCTGTTTTGTGAGAAAACGCCAATCAACCTAGGATATAATTTTAGTTTATGCATTTACCTGCTACAAATTTCAGGTACATGAATGTCATATGTTTATAAATGACTCACACAAGGTTATGATCAAAAGTAGCTCTTTTGTACTCTTGATATAGCTTCAGGGCAGTTCCAACCATATTTCTGTAGCATACAATATACACTAACATCAGAGACGAAAGCTTCATTGTTGTGGTTATGAATGTATTAAAATATTCTGACTGACTGCATATAACTGACTGCAATATGATATATTCATAAACGCTGAACCATGCAGGATGCATTACAACTGATTTACAGTCATCCTACCTAATTGAATTGACGCGATATATCTTATTTTTATCAGTTCTTATTCATACCAGATCATAAATGACAGCGTAATTTACAACGGATGGATATAGTAAAAAGAGACAGTTGAATGATGAGCTTAAATAGCCAATTGTTTAGCAAAGCTGGCTTCCATGACAGTGAATCTGGATGCTAAGGTTCCAAACCCCGTAGTGTATAAGCAAAATCTCAGCCCCTGTCTCATAGGAAGCTCAATGCCTGGATCTGAAGCTTCGTCAGCTTATATGACCAGCTGTAAGAGGCAGACGTGATGATGAGGTGATGAAGCTTGGAGTCCACACCATGTCACACATTTACCCCAGCTCTCGAAACCTGTAAACTCCAGATATCCTTTACATGTTTGTTACTGAGTCCAAGCCACATACCACAACTGACCATGTGACGTATGCAATTGTGGGCTCAAAGTATCAGTGAACTAGTGGGTGAGGAGGGGGTGGGGGCTACTAAATTAAAATACATAAAACTTGCTGCAAAACCATCTGGCCCCCCCTTTTAATCTTCAAGACCCTGGAATCAACAATTATTTGGGCTTAAAACAAACTCAGGGATTGGCCATAGCTTCTCATAACAGCATGACATCTCATCAACACTTAAAATCTAAAGTGTGAAATGTGGTAAGTCTGATTAAAAGCTCTACAGTCAGTTTCATAAAATACGGTCGACTCTAGCTGTCTGTAGTGACCTGTACCTGGCTGTGGTCTAAACATGCTTAAGCCAGCTGCTTACATCTATGACCAGATAAATATAAAACTTGGTAAATGTAAGAAATTAATCTAATATATTATAAATATGTACTTTTAGATCCGGTAGCCAGCTATTACAGCTTTGTTTAGTTTCAATGAAATAACTGTATAAAACAGGTGCGTGGCCATACTACTGCAAATACGCATCAATATAGTAAGTGTTTACTAAACAGTAGATTTTTTTTTAATTGCCGTGGGACCATTATTTTTATCAGTAGAGACCTGGCTTAGAGCTAATTGGCATTATTTCTACTGTATCCATGGCTATAATGAGAAAAATAGGAGATGCCAACCTTGAAATAAATAGCTCCTTTGCGTGGACCCTCAGCCATGTTAATCATCTCATCATTCATCATCCTCGTGTAGATAAGTTGTGACCCTGGCGGTTTCCTCTCGTAAAAGCAGGAGCAATAGACAGTGAAGAAAATACTCCATACTAAATATGTACCTCACAATTAAGACTACATCAGCAATAACCACGTGACAATATTTCTGACCCCTAATTTATTTAATAAAAGTGTTCTTGCGAAAAATGATGTCAGCTTCTTCAGACAGGAAAAAACTTTGCACAATACCTGATATCACATGATTTCATAGTTTAGAATCATCATGTTATTCAGAAATAGATTTGCTGTTGCTTTTGTACATGCACGAGCCTAAATTGCTCTTATTGCATTTCAGCATTGTTTTCAGTAAAATGATTGTAAATAGTATACTGAAATTGCAAGCGCATGTATAAAATAATTACGAATGAACGATGAGACTAATAGTAGGATCTATAACTTTTCCATAAATGACAAGGAACAGCACGAAATGGACAAAAATATCAGCAACAAGTCGATTTCCAACTTTCTGGCTGCACTTTTGTTAATAAAAACTTAAAGCTTGCTTCACCGAAGCCAGAAACATTGCAAATAGATCAATAAACAGGATAAAGTCTAATTTTGAATTAAAATAAATCAAGAATAATCCAAATCAATTCTGGAATTATGATAAGTCAAAAAGTAGTAAAGCTATGACTTTCCAAACATTATTGACAATAGTGGAAACGAGCACACCACAGACTGCGATAAGGCAAATGTATTTAATCAGTATTTTGCAAGTGTCTACACTACTGAGACAATGGAAAATAAACCAGTATTAGGAAGGAATATTGGACAGTATATAGATAACATAATAATAACACAAGATAAAGTGGAGAAATTACTTAGCAAACTTAAAATATCTAAGGCAGCTGGACCTGGTCTGATACACGCAAAAATCCTTCATGAACTAAAAGTATAAAACAAAAGTATCACTGAAGGTAAACTTCCTGAAGAATGGAAAATGGCCCATATCAAACCTTTATTTAAAAAAGGAAATAAGTAGTTAGTATCCAACTATAGACCAGTCAGTTTAACATCAATTTGCTGGAAGACCTAAGAAAGAGTAATAAAGATCGAGTTAACAGAGTATTTAGAAAATAATCACCTAATAATTAATAATCAACACGGGTTTAGGAGTGGAAGATCTTGCGCCACACAACTCTATGGAAATCCGGACTGACTTGCTGATAAAGGCTTTGGTTCCACACGAGCGCCTAAAGCACAAAATTGGGAAGTACGGAATTAAGGGTAATCTTTTAAATTGGTTATCAGACTTTCTAGATAACAGAGAACAATTAGTAGTTATCAGTACACACAAATCGGATATTAGAAGTGTCACATCTGGCATACCTCAGGGTAGTGTCCTGGGTCCATTGTTACTTATACTATACAGTGTACATCAACGACCTTCCTGATGTAATTCATTCATTCATATGTAAATATTTTCGCTGATGACACAAAAATCTTCCGTGCAATTCAGTCGTTAGATGACTCAATCTCTTTACAGAATGATCTTAAAAATCTTCTAGACTGGTCAACATCATGGCAACTCCCATTTAACGTTAACAAAAGCAAGAGTATGCACTATGGGAGACTAAATATACATTATACATATACTTAACTGTGGAGGGTAATGATCTTGAAGAGGTGGAGTCTGAAAAAGACCTTGGTGTAATCTTTGATAGTAGTTTAAAATTTTCAGTACACATCAATGCCATTGTTTCAAAGGTTAACAGCAGAATAGGTATAATTATTAATCTATAGAGATATTTCTACCATTATATAAATCTTTAGTCCTTTACTAAAAATGGAATATATTGAAATTGAGAAAGTCCAACGAAGAGTTTACAATATCACTGAACTTAGTTATCAAGACAGACTCAAATACTTAAAACTGGATTCCTTAGCATTTAGAAGTAGGAGATGTGACATGATCCAAGTATTTGAAATCTTTCATAAATATGATAAATTGAAAATAGAAGATTTTTTTGAACTCAACCCCAGCACTGCAGGGGTCATAACTTTAAAATTAGTAAGCCAGAGCATCATTTAATATAAGACAAAATTCTTTTTCACTACAAGTAAATAATGACTGGAATGTTTAGGATATGATACAGTTAATGCAACTTCAATTGATAGTTTTAAGTCTGCATTGTCAAAAGAATGGCAGAATCATCCAGAAAGAATTGCAGAAAACATGTTTTGATATATAACAGATTTTCCTGTTTCTTGTCCAGATCTTGGCAGAAGTACTTAAAAGGTCGCAATGAACTGAATTATGACAGAATTAGTGGATGACCTAACAATCTAACGATGACATGCCAAAGTCCGCACGAAACCATTTATATATTAGCTGTGGAATTTGCGACCTAACAGTTTACGTGAGTAGAATGCCACTTTACTTAGTACAAAAAAAAACAGCACTTAAATTTGTTGAAAAATACGATTCAATGCAAACTCAATTAGAAAACAGAGGTGGAGGTTTTAAACAAACTCTTTATTGATCTAAATATGTCTAATAGGGTTGTAACCCCCATGTTACACCGTAATCTATTTCACAACAGAGTAAACTCGCAAAGTAAAGTTAGGTATAACATCCTCACAGATGGATGCCACCCAAGTGTTGCACTATCAAATAAATGCTAAAAATCAGTGAATCAAGCCATCATTCAAAAATAGGAAAAATTAATTAATATCTAGTATACATATGTAATTACAGGGTCATGTTTATCTTGTTGGTGACAGGGAGGTCGCCTCGACCCTCCAAATATCCATATAGATTAACAACAGTGCATATCTGGTACAAATTGGAAAGTAAATGAAATTAATAATAAAGTCATAAGTAATAATCATAACTACACATGATTAGAGTATAATTTTCAACCTACTTTCGGTTGAGGTCGACACAGACCCAGCTTTATGAACGTACGTTGAAAAATATGGGTTAATAAAATTACTAATGGGCAGTCTCATACTTTCAAAATGGGTAATCGCTATCGTTTTGCTAGTGCCACTTATGCTCTATAAGATAAAAATTACATGTGTAAATCTGAATGTACTTCTATGAATGAAACATATTTATGTTATCTGTATATTGCACTATTAGTGGAAGAGAGTGCAGGAGGACATCATGGCTATGGGTTGCTCTGCCAAGTTTCAACAAAATCAACGTCTCATGGAATTTCTCTTAATGACTGATGACAAAACTTTAATTGAAGCGAGAGCAGATGACAAATTCTGGGGTGCAGGTTTGAAGCACACTGACCCTAAGTTAAGTGAGAAATTGCCTGGGAAAAATAAACTTGGCAAAATTATAATGAAAATTCGTGCTGACAATCACATCCAGACAATTCAATAAACTTTCGTCTGAATATGTACTACTCTTTTCATGTATTTCATGGACGATCAGCTGTTCTAAATCTCTTAAGAACTGTTCCATTTCATGAAACTGTCTATCTATATTTGGCAAACAGTGTACATATTATATAATTAAGCCATGATCTGTTTTACAATTTTCCTGCTATTTTCTTAAGCCCTTGGTTGTAATGTTTGAATAACATCATGTCTTGATACTTTGTTTGCATTAGTTTAATACTGTGAATTGTTATACAATCAACACTAATTTTGAATGTTGTATTCAGTCTATCAATGACCTAATTCATTCAAAACATGCACTGAAAAATGGATATTGTACATATGCTGGGTCAAGATTTTGTTTCCATAAGTGAAGTACAGTACATAAAGCACAAACAGTTGTTTAATTCTCAGTTTATACAGCATCATGTCCATAAATAGCAGTCCATTCATGTGGCATGTTTTTTGCCTTTGTATGAACGTCATGATTAACTTATCTATATCACAGAACTCATTTTTGCATAATTTTATGTTTCAGGATATCTCTTTCCACTTCATTCATATATATTATGCAAAGACTTCAAAAGGTCCCTTGATTTCAAGACAATTGTTGCTATCTTATGGAAATGACTGTAGTATCACTCTTAGACATGCTAGGCACAGAATATGATAATGAAGATGAAATGCCAAGCCTATTCACAAATTCTCCTTATTATACTAACGAAGATGCTTTGAATTTGTTGGTTTCTAAACAAAATGAAGTTTCTATATTGAGTCTTAATTTTCAATCCCTAAACTCTAAATTTAATCAGCTAAAAATTTATCTTGAGTACTTTGCACAATCACAATATGCTTTTGATATTATCTGCCTTCAAGAAACTTGGATTAATGATAATCGTGATACTTCACTTTTTCAGATTGAAGAATATACATTTATACATAAATCAAGTTCTTGCAGCGCACATGGGGGTGTAGCCATTTATCTCCGAAGTTTGGAATATAAAATCTTGTCACTAAATGAAACTTCAGATATTTGGGATCCAGACTGAAAGGTCCAAAGTACGAAGAGGTGGTATTTCACACACTCAACAAAAAACAACGCACTGAGGTAAATTTAAGCAGCAGAGATGATATCAATAGCAAGAAAAATATTATTATTGGTAATATCTATAGACCGCCACGAAATACTGTTGACAATTATGCAATTTTCACCAATGAATTAGTTAAAATTTTGTCTACCTACTTCAGATCAAATAGTGAGGTTATCCTAACAGGTGATTTTAACATAGATCTTTTAAAAATTCGAGACTCTATTCATTTAAATACTTTCTTTGAAACACTGGTGACAATTGGTTATATACCACAAATTACTTTACCTACAAGATTAACAGACCACAGTGTCACTCTTATTGATAACCAGCCCTATTTTGTCACCTTGGACTATTTGAACCAATTGAAAGAAAATTAAAAATATGTTAAAGTATACTTGAATACTTAAATAGCAAAAGATAACTTTCGACATGAGCTAGCAAACACTTGTTCGATAGAGAAATTTCATCAGGACATTAATACAGATCCAAATTTAAATTATAATATACTAAGTGAAATAATTAAAGTCGCACTAAATAAACACCTTCCGATGAAATATGTTAAATTTGATAAATATAAACATAGAAAATCCAATTGGATATCACAAGGCATCATCCGTTCCATTAGATTCAGAGACAAATTATATTCCAAGTTAAGATCAACTCCAACCATAAGTCCAAATTACAATAAATACAAAATTAATTTGCAAACATATAATAGAATCTTATCTCAGAATATTCGGTTAGCAAAGAAAAAGTACTATTATGAATGCTTTGATAAATTCAAAAATGATATCAAGAGTACCTGGGGGGTAATCAAGCAAATTATAAATAAATCTAAGAAAGAAAACTGGCTTCCTTTATTCTTCCTAATAAATGATCTACGGGAAAATAATCATACAATTATTGCAAACAAATTAATCCTTTTTTACTGAAATTGGACCTAATTTAGCTAACTCAATTAACATGCTAAATAATAAATCTTAAGAAGATTATCTAAGAAATCCCACCAACAAAAATTTTGAATTTATGCCTGTTAATGAAAATGATGTGATTAAAGTTATTGAAAGTTTAAAGACAAAATCGAGCTGTGGTCCAGATAATATGTCTAATAAACTCATAAAACTTATCAGAAGTGAAATTGTAAAACCTTTAACCTTAATTATAAATCAAAGTATAAATAATGGAATTTTTCCACAACAAATGAAAGTGGCGAAAGTTTTACCTCTGTATAAAAAAAATTATTTATTTGATAATTACCGACCAGTCTCTCTCCTGCCCAGTTTGTCAAAAGTATTGGAAAAAAATCATTCACATCCAGTTATATGATTATTTTGACAAATAAAATCTCTTTTATGATAGCCAATATGGTTTCAGAAGAAAACATTCTACCGAACTAGCTACCATAGAAATAGTGGATAGGTTAATAAATAAAACGGATACTAATGAAATTCCCATTAACATATATCTAGACTTGTCCAAAGCCTTTGATACCCTAGACCACAAAATACTCATTTCTAAATTACAATACTATGGGATTAGGGGTAACTCACTACTTTTATTGAAAGATTATTTAACTAACAGAAAGCAGTTTGTAATCATAAGTAACCATCATTCCGAATTAGGAATAATAACCACTGGGGTCCCTCAAGGTTAAATTCTTGGACCATTACTTTTTATAATTAACTTAAATGATATTGTCATGGCCACAAAACCTTTTGACCCAATTATATATGCAGATGATACTGCACTTTCCGCGACTCTAGGTACATTTGGAAACTTCGACCATGATTTAGAAATTAGTATCAATAATGAACTCAATAACATCAATATTTGGCTAAAAGTTAACAAATTGTCACTTAATATAAATAAAACAAAAGCCATGTTATTTCATAGCCCACAAAGGAAGATAAGAAATATTAACTTGAAAATAGATCATTGCGACATTGAAATTGTAAATAAGTTTAACTACTTAGGTATTATGTTAGACTCTCATCTTTCGTGGAAATATCATATCACAATGATTTCGAATAAAATTTCTAGAACTAATGGTATTATGTGTGAATTGAAAAAGATTGTCCCCTCAAATGCTCTATTATTGCTGTACAATTCTTTAATCTTACCATACTTGAATTATGGTCTTCTAGTATGGGGTCTAAAATGTAAGAAATTGATAAAACTGCAGAAACGTTCATTAAGAACAATAGTTAATGCAAATAACAATGCACACACGGAACCAATTTTTTAAAATGAATGGTTTTGCAAAGTACATAAAAACATTATTACTTAAATGAATACTCGGTAGAATGTCAAATCAGAAATTGCTATATATGTCAGCACTCTGTGTAGGATTTAAAAAGACTTTGGCTGATATTTTGATTAAATTTAATGAAAAACTTCTGAAAATATAATGAAATACTTGGCATGACCCTCTATCTTTCTCTCTGGTCCTCCTTTCCCCATACTCCTCTTGTATCTATGGTTCCTTCTGGATTCTTCTTCTACCCATTCTGAATATTTGTCCTTTGTTTGTCCTTTGTGTTAGTCTATCGGTTCCTGCGGGATTCTTTACCTTTCTTTCATTACATGCCAGATTAATGAAGCTATATACATAAAGATGTAAATGTATATCTTACTTGTATGAATATTCTTATATATACGCACTGTTTAGGACATTTCTTATACATCCTTTGGTATCACATATTGATAATATTAGAAAAAAAAATTTTGGATAATAAATACACTTCTTGGTGTATATATTTTATTTTATGCACCCTTTGTTGTTAGTTAGTGTTAGTAGTGTAATGATTTAGGAAGTTATCATCGCAACTTACTCTGTGCATTAGCGCATGCTTATGTCCTTCTGTCTCCTGTGTAATATGAGAATGATTTGGAGGGGGATATCCTGAAACCAGGGGCACTTCTTTAGCGATATTTCATTATCTTTGAAGTGTCCCACATATTGCATACTTTCATTAAGATATAATATATATATATTAATCGTTGTGTATATATGCATATATGAAATAAACTGTTCTGAGTCTGAGTCTATTCGCAGTCCTGGCATGTTCAGGATCGCTACTTTGGTGTGTTTTTTTAACACTGCACAATGTACAAATCTCCCCAGCAGGCGTATCCGAAAATACTTACAGTTTATCGAGACATCGGATCATACCCGAGAGGCCAACAACCGTCAGGTTTCGGCCCAAACATCTATACATCTATACATTCTCCATTGTAATTTCTGCTGCTTCTCTGCGACCATAGCAAATGGCCACAATGATGAAAAGATGGCAAAGATATCATTGGAAAGATAGGAAACTTGACGTTGTTTGTACTGAGATGGTGTTTTATGGGTTAGAAAATTGAGATTAGACTTCTTAGTGACAGTTTCTGTCCATTTTTTACTGCTCCAAGATTGTCATGATAAGATACACTGTATGACCAAAAAATTAAATAAAACAATTGGATATTTTATTATGGATTCTACTATCGTGCCTATATGAAGTGCTATGAACAGCAACATTTGGTATAGACCAAAATGATATCGTGTGTCGTTTGTTTACAGCTGATTGCAAGGAAGTGCAGCCAAATGCAGTTCAAACATTGCCTGGTGTGTGGTGACACACAGGTTGCCTTGCTCGAGTGATTTTTTTTTCAAATCAATTCAAGTACAAAAAAAACACACAACATTATTAGCGAACGTCTCAACGGGCAAACAATTTATTTAATTGGCTTCAAACAAGATCGTCTGCACGTGAATGACTAGGAATTTAGGTGCACTTCCTTGCATTCAGCTGTAAAAGGGCAATGTACTACGTTCAATTTTTTTGCAGGAACAACGGACATTGAATTTGTGTTAATTTTTTCTTTGATGAATAGAATTGTGATGGTAAGTAGCAACTTATAGACACTGTTAATATCTTGCGTGATATCCATCATTTATGGAGTGACCAAGTATCAGTGATTTTATCCAACCGCCCTTTAACTCTGATTTATTTTTATTTATCTTTATTGACATGTCGTTT
The DNA here is from genome assembly GCA_932294295.1 of Alitta virens. NCBI lineage: Eukaryota > Metazoa > Annelida > Polychaeta > Phyllodocida > Nereididae > Alitta > Alitta virens. The sequence continues at coordinate 63,049,851 of OW028573.1, forward strand.
TACATCACAACAATACAAATATCATACGTGGAAACATAAACCACGCAGCACCATAAGGGCTTATATGTCACTCCATTTCAGTGCTTAAATACATGACGTCTAAATAACAAAAAGTACCTGTTTCCTTATTTCCATAGCTTTCAGCAAAAAGTTAGCCAATTGTACCTGATATTCGTTATTAATAGACACAAATATTTCGAAATCATCATACTCATCAAAATTACTATTATTGTACTTAATATTATTATAAAGACTAGTTCTTATATCATTATAGGCATAACATACACATTGTACATAACATTCATCTCCTATATTATTTGTAACAGAATTACATAGTTTACAAACTCAGTCTTCCAATGGACCATTTCTAAATCTTCCAATTTCGACATTAATTGGCAATATCCCTGCTCTAAATTGAGCTAACAATGATCTATGAATACGTTGTAAATTACATGTAATATACTTTTCCAATGATCATGACATTTTATAAATATTGTAATACCTTAGTTTGGGTTTGTTATATCTCGTAGATATGCACTGATAAAAGGCCCATCATAATTTAGCTTTCATGTGAAAGGACAGTTTCTTCAGGAGATCAAAGAAGGGTTGAGATTTAATCCAGGATGGGCAGGAGTCGAGAGAGTAGGACAATAAACTGAGATGAGCAAAATTGTGAGTTGGAGTCAGGCAAAGGGGGTGCTTGAGTCTCAGACAGGCTTTGAAGGGCTAAACATTGAAGAATAAGAGGGCAGTAGAAGGTGTTGGGGGCAGGATATGAGGCCTCATAGGGCCCACTTTGAAGTAAGCCCAAGCTGCAGTTGCGTGATGACAATCTCTCCTTGTCTTTCTTTTCAGAACTCTTGGTGACATAATCACGCACGTTCTGCTGTCATTTCCACGCCAGCTTGTCATCCGACCAATTTTTAAAGCAGAATAGTGTTTTTGACCTTCCTCGCACATAACAGTAGTTTTTAACAAGCAAAACACTTCCCCATCCCATTGTTTTTGGATGCAGTATTAAAGTCGAGCGTCATGACCAAAAATTGACTCGCTATATGTCATGACAGACCACAGCAGCTTTGTTGGGTTTTTTAATTTCATGTTTAGGATGATCAAGCTTTGCTCAGATATCAAAAACACCATAGCATGCACAGTTTGAGATAAACCATACAGAAAATTTATAAAGGTAGCAGGCAGTAGCGCACATGGATGATGACCTGTTGGAAATATCAAAATACAAAAAGAGTCCAGGGCTTCTGAATAATAACTTTTGTTAAGCTGCAAGTGCCACAGGAGTAACACTGTTTATCAGTAAAGATTGCATGTGCTTTCCAAGAACTGTCATCCGTTCTATGAACATTCACCTGAGCAACGTCAGTGCACCTTCCAGAACGGAAACAAAAATTACTTATACGAAAAAGCCACAAAAGTGTCCGGAAACGTGCCGCTGAATCAACCTGATCTCCGCATGCGAATTAAAACATATTTTCGTAGTTACAAGAACATACGATGTCTACTGCTGTAAGCAATAAGGTTTGGGAATCCAGCTGCCATTCTAGGATCATAAACAGCATTTTAATCCTTGACCTTTGGTCAGGGGGCTCGATAAATCAGAGCTCTGGTCATCCTAGCCCAGGAATTCAGGTCATGATGCGCTATTTGACGTGGACGTCGGAATAAACAATCAGTGTAAACTAATTGTAGGGGGACTGCCTCTGGTCTTGATGACGCTTACTCAATAAGCATATTCGATGTGGCTTGCTAGCCCTCTCATCGTTGGGAAGCAAATAGGTTTTGACAGATTGGCAAGAACACAGGGCCCAGCCTGCCACCCAGCATTACTGACACATATTGTTTTTTTCAGCAGTTCTTTTCAACCCCCTGGAAAGCCTTTTTTCGTATGAAGGACCCTTGGATTTCGTGCACAGGGTGGGCTCTTCAAGCCTTTTTTTTAGTTGTACTTGTGGCCTTGGCTTGTTATGAAAGCCAAGGACGTTGCTTTGTGCATTTACTGAAAATGTACGTGACTCCTGATTAAACAAGACGCAGAATTTATCAGGAACACAATGCATTTTCAATAAGCAGGCTCCAGTCCCAATACTCAGAGGTATTAAAGGGAGAGGCTTGATCACGCAACTGATGGCTTCCCTGGCCCACTTTCATGCCTTGTCCGCTTAACTTAATTCCGACCTAATGCGTCATAGGCAGTATTTGCAGAAGTGTTTGGCTTGACTGTGGGACTATTAACGACACGCTGATTCTATTAGTATTGGAAGAAGAGCCAGGCCTACCCCTGATAAGATGCAGATAGAGGAAAATGATCAATGCTAATGAAGAACTATGAACTATTCGCGTTTGTGACCTCTCCAGGCCAGGACAGCAGGCTGGGCAATTGGCCAAAGCATTGTGTGTAGTGTATGCAGGTCTTTGTGTATATGCCCTTGGCTCAGCAAGTGCAATCAGCCACTGTATGCTATTTGTATATGTTGTCACGAATAAAGAATCGTTTGTGGGGCGCCCAGTATTGTACACATGACCTTGTGGCGTAATCTATCATGGCACCTAGTTATGACGCTCATTACTCCATCCCTGTGGTATGAAGTCTGAGCGGAGCCTGAGACTGCAGCAATGCAGCTCCCCTATGCTAAGTATGCTGCCACTGTCTCCATTCTGAAGCATTCTTCTCCAACATAAGCATACTTGAAATTCCATTGCATTTTATGACAGATACAAGCAGGAGAATTGCAAATTCATCAGATGGGTGACAATCTACTCATCTAGTTGCAGCAGCACTGCAGCAGCCATGTCATTTTACTAAAGCCGGATGATCAGCTCAGGGGAGTCTGTGGCACTGCACCGTGGAACAGACCAAGGGCTTGAATGACACTGACACGGCGTGATGGAGGATGACGGTGGCTGTCAAGCGGGATGACGCTAACCGCCGTGACGTCCTGGAGCCAACGACACAACGTCGTCAACGTGACGTCAGCGTGACACTGATGGCTGGGGACGCGTCGGCTGCTACGGAGGCTGGCCAAGTCATGACCGAACGTCAAGGCTCGTATGTCATGGCACCCTCAAATGGGAACATGGACAGGGCGAGGCCAGAGCTGGCTGATGCATTAAGGTCTAGTTGATGCTTCCTCTCCGGGGAGAGCATCTCGCGCTCTGATAGTCCCTGGGCTTTGCTGTAATGAAGATAGTAGCATCCTAAGAGGGGAGGATGGGACTTCTGCCATAGGCGCCAGGAACAAACTAGCGACTCTTCAACGACTCTTCATCACTCAGGCCTTGTCTTTTAAATCCCTCTGCATCACCCAAACTGCATCCATCCCGTCCTCACTGCGCATCTCTGAATTAATTAGCAAAAGACTTGGGTCGGTAATTGGCGAAAGCTCCCATGTACATCAGGCTTGTCAGGAGTTTTACTAAGCACTTGTCTGACGGCTATGAGCATCTCTCCCCGGCAGGACTTGTATCTTGGCTCGCATGCAATCTGACTTTCAGGCGCCTTATTAAGGGCCCTTGCAATTCTGTTATGTGCTGTTTAATGTTCGATACAGCAAGCCGCCTGAGAATTCATTAGTTCCATAGATCGTAATGACTCTGGTGCTGCTGCTGTTAACTCTGATTTATCACCATATTATTGGCATATTATAGAAGGGCTACTGGACAACAGCAAGCGATGTGGTGTTTTTCACACTGTCAATTACCAGAGGCACATTTGCTGGGCTTCTTTCCCAATGGGGCTGTTCATCATAGAAGCCCTGTGACTTGGGCCCGCGACATACAATCTGCACTGGTCAGGCCTCCTGCTGTTGGCTGCATTTCTCGGGTCACACGCTGACCGTGCCTATTTCCTCTATTACATATGCCTTAGGAGAAAATTGCATTAGGCGCCCGCAAGTTTGTAACAAGCCAGCGACCTTAGACTGTAGCTTCTGTAATGAACCTCGTGTGGTTGGGCTGCTCTTCTTTAGGAAACTGTAGGACGCGTCATGAAAAATGTAAATAGGGTGTTATACGTCTATCTCCTTTCTTTCTTTGCCTTTTCTTTTTGTGAATGTTCGGGTTGTATATCAAAGTGCAAGCAAAGATAAATGGTGTTCACTCGCATCAATGTGAATAGCGAGGACAATTTTTCCTGCTGGGCAAGTTGGTGGATGATTACATAGCCTGACAGGAGTTGTCTGATCAAACTCAATACAGCCATACTTATCTATTATTTAGCCGATGCTGTGGATGGATGTGGCGAAAACTGCCTGCAAGTGTCTGAGATGATTTTCTTGGTGTTTAGCCCAGCGTGCTTCATGCCATTTGGTTGATGGGATGCAGATGCAGCCTGCTGTGGATGGAACATTGGATAGAGGGGGGGGGGATGCGGTGTAGGATCGTGTCATTGCGTAAGGTAATGATGGTAAATGGTGAATTTGCAGTGGCAGGGGTTATAGGGGGGGATTAGCTGGCCGAGGGGAGATTAGCTTCGCTTGGATGGAGAGCGGCAATTCGTCTCACGCCCTCATTGATCGACTTCCTTATCGCTTCGGTTGGTTGGTCCTCCAGTGGCTGTTCAGGGGGTGTGCTCTAGCTCGCTGTCTCCTGGCTCACCCTACGACCTTGCTGAAAACAATGCAGCATGCCAGCGAACTTGGCCTCTACCAAGCGTCTAATGGTCTTCTAATGGAACTCTATAGCCTCCATCTTATCAGGCTTGGCCTCTCGCCAAACGAGAAGCCCCCCCCCCCCAACCCTGCTCTTCAAATCCCTTAAGTGTGGCTTACTCCGTGGACGCCAAAAAGAATGGCTCGGCTAAGCCTCCTACATTGTATGAATTAGTGATGAATTGCTTGGAAATATGTTTATATCTTCTTGAGCTCGGATTTTGTATCACTCCATTTTCGCCATTTACTCAAAGCCTTTATCTCTCAGAGTCATGCATGTGGAATCGCCTTGGTGACTTGAGGTACTTAGCATTAATAAAGTAATAAGTCATAAGAGCCTTTGGGTCACCATTTTGACAGTAGGTGGCGCTGGAGGTAGGCCTAGTGAACTAGCCTTAATAGCGATGTCTTTCAGCAGGTCATGTGAGATGTGACAACGCGGCGCTGCACAGGTCAGTTGTCATGATGGCTGCATGCCTCAGCTGCAGATGGTGACAGGGCCCGTCACCACCATCAAACTGCACTGCACACTTGCTAAACTTTATAGAGTCTACCAAGCATTAGGTGGTCATAATGTTCGTTGGCGGCTGAAAGAGCATCTCATATTCTTAATACCGCGAGAGATGATCATGGTAATGCGCACGTGAAATTCATAACGTGCATTAGGGAATGAAAAAGATGATATGAAGTTGAAACTGCCCTTTGAAATGCAACCTATGCATCCGTCTTTATTACTATTTATGTGGCATCACAGACGTCCACAAAAATATCAATCTGTTTTGTGGAGCTTATTTGGCCATATCATTATGTTGCCGGCGTTATATTGTCGGTGGAAAGCATTGAGAATAACGCGAATGTGAATTATTAAAGGTTTGTGCTGAATGGGCAGCAAGGTATGAAAGCACATTACGGTCTATTGTGACATAGGGCAGGTTACCTTGCCCTGGGGCTAATGGTGGCTTTGCAGATAGACTGCTTGGGGTCAAATGAGAGACACATGTGCCCATTGTAGGCTGGTTGCACAGGAGAACCTTGTGGTGCACCTAATGTGGGCTTTGAAGTTAGATGACTCTACGAGCATCATCTACTGTATATATATTAGATGTCGATCGGCTAGTATTTCAATCAGACTCATTAACTCTAGCCAACAAGAAAAAAAATGAAATCGTACATTCTCCAAACAGAGTATACACTATATGAGCTCAAATTATCTGGCAATTTCCCAGGTCCCTTTTTCCCACTTGTTATTTCTACCTGCTTTGGATCTCATGATTTTTCTCTGTTCTCCAACCGATATTTCTCTGCCTTTCCACATTGCATTGATTATCTCACGTAGCACAAACGAATCCTTTTCTCTTCCACTTGAGTCTGAGACTTTATATCTTTTTATTTTTTCCTAGTCAAGTGTGCTGCAACTTGCTTTGTTCTGTCTATGTTATCCAATTTATGTTCTACCCTGTATATGAGACTATTACAAAAATAGTACGCGTGCTACTTACCCACATGCAAAAAGAGAGAGAGAGAAAAGAAATACTTTGATCCTAGCTGTCACATAATGCATTCTCACAACAAGAGTATAAGTTTTCAATAAAGAATGCTGCCAAACAAAAGATGTTCTTTTATTGTGATAATATTGCGAAAATATTATTGCATCCATTTTTATACAGTGTGCTATATAAGGATATAAGGCAAACAACTTGTATAAATGGAATTCGTAAGATCATTTATTTCTAACATAAGTAAGGTTCTTGAGATGATAACGCATATCTTATTTACGATTTAGATTAGTTTAGATTCGGTTAGATAAGATAAGATATTTTATACAAAATAATCTAAAGTATATATGAGTTTAATTTGTCTTTTTTTCATTGAAATGATATCACTCTAAAATGCTGACAAACCATGTATAATACTGCGATCGAAAGATCAATTTTAAATTTAGTTCTCATAAAACACTTACTTTATGATAAATAATTTCCTCTGTCTAATTGGCAATGGCCCATAGTGTTCTTTATTCATCTTTATGGGCAGACCACATGCATTGTTAATGCTATGAATACTAATGAATGTGTGACCCGCGTTGGTTTTACCTGTGTTGCCAAGATGACCACACGAGGCAAAGTTATTGGAGTTAGACTGAATTCAGTACAGTGAAAGCCCCTTTAATAAGACCTCTCTGTTAGGACACCTCACCATTAAGACCACTTTTATTTGGACCGAGTTTATCTTACTTTGTACTTATCTATCATGACCACCATTAAGACCACCATTTTTATCTATTATTATTATTATGTTTATTCATACTCGAAAGGCCAAACAGCCATTAGGACAGGAAATCAAAAAGTTATGAAATTGAGTTAAGGAAAAGTCCAAATATAATAGAATTAAATGACATAAAGGTTAACATTTGACTTGGGTAAAAATTAAGTAATATAAAAGTCATGTAGTGCACAGCACATATAAGAGTTCATTGATTTCACATTTGGCTAGTCCACAGTTAATTTCTCCATGACTGCATTGCAGTAACTCCTTAATAACTCCTGCTGTTACTCTGGCTTCCTATGTGGCACATCCTCTTGGCAATCCAAATGTATAATACTTTGAAACTGGAATGGATCTGATTTAACTCCCCTTTGCAAATCTAGTCCACATCTTTCCAGACAATAAAAGCAATTCCTTGCAAATACAGAGTTTGAAAGACTTAGAGCATGTGGTTAAGACATACCACAGCAAACTTAGTGAATATTTTCACAAACATGTTCTGAGCAGAGAGAGCCAGTCAGGCATGGCAACAGCTGACAGTGTGTTCTAAATGGGACATTCCATAATCGTGGAATGCTCTTGGATATATGATGTGTAGCTTCTGTAGGCTATTCAGGTTGCACAACTGAACCCCATAAAAAGAGGTACAGTATGACTTAAAGAGATTATTCCTGACAGTAGCGGGAACACATGCAAATCTGGAGAGAAACAGTTCAATTGTTTTTTAAATGATTTCACCACACTGTCTAAGTCACTTTTGCTGGGATCGGAATAAACAAAATGTCCCAAGCGCAGTGCACAAGACTTACTAGTGATTGTACTGACATCAATGCTAATCTGAATTGGTGTATTGTCCTTTGAGGCATTGAAGGTAATAAGTTGACTTTTTGCACCATTGAATTTAACCTTGAAGCTTTTAGAGAAGTCCTCGAAAATGTTAACCATGGCTTTAAGACCGCTTAGCGAGGGTGACAGCAGGCAAACATCATCTGCGTAAGCCAGTACGCCTCAAAATTATGGACCAATATAACATCCTTCTCCAGAGATTTGCAAGTTATCCACTAAGCCATCGACATTATTGCTTAATAAAGTTGGCAATAAAATGCCTCCCTGATGACACTGCTCCTGGTGTCGAAAGGTTGTGATGTGAAGTTATTCGATTGAACTCGGGAGTCTTTGGTTTAAATACAAGTTCATTAGACACCTAATATGCACACCATTCATATTTTTAATCCACCCGATTATGACCACTAAGATGTAAGTACACTAGTGCAATGCATGGAACAGTTTATCTACATTTTTAAAGGATATTTATGATATAAATCTTTTTAAAAGGAAGCTAAAGCAATATATTTTAATTAATTAATTTTATCTTCTCTTATTTTATATGTTTAATGATTTTTTTATCTATCTTCTTATTCTAGTTAAGACCACTATAAATCATTATTTTATTGTAATGAGCCACCTGAAAAACAGTTTTACTAATGGTGCTACCCATTTGAAATATATTTTAATTAATAAATAAGATCAGTAAAATATGCAACGCTCCTAGGTGGTCGTAATGGCGAAGTTCCCATTACACTATAAAGCAATTTCAATGAAACCCTAAAATTAAGACCACAATATGAAAACCGTAGTGGTCTTTATATAGAGGTGTTATGATTGTATATTCAACGGTTTGCACATATTCGTCTTAAATCCAGGTAGAAATATTGAGTAGTCAAAACAGGCTTCACAGTTTATCGTAAACTGATTGCATGCGGCCATATTTGACATCTTAACACTACTGGGAAAAAATTGAAAGCAGATACGTTTCCGTGTTTTAATATTTTGTGTCATAATCTATCGCATTTTGTGCATTTGTCAAAGATGTCTCTTTTATTTCAATATGTAACCTTATATAGCGTATATATTTTCATATTCTTTGTGAAAGCACAAGTGAGTAGAAAAACAAAATACATTTCATCGCTGGATACATCCATTTTCCATTAATCGTGGGGTATGCAGAAATATGACCAAAAGAAACAACAACGATAATTCCTTGTACATTAAATGCAAGGGATGATAAAAACAGACTCCTTTGTTTTTTTATATCGATGAAGCTTTTGTTTTGCAGCAATAAAGATAAGTGACACCGTGTCACAGGTCTTTTTCATAATAGGCAAAGCATAAGAAGTGCTGAAGGGAACCCGACGCAAAGAGCTCTAAGTTGATTGCATTGCAGGATGCAGATATACTTATTTTTGGACAACGATAAAAATAATATGAATAATATGAGAAAAAATCATTATGTTTTGTTATCCTATAAGAAAATGTCATAAACAGGATTCTCTGACATTAACTTTACATACACTGCCATTTGGCACAATATTTGCATTGTTGCCTTATTCCATCCAGAGTTTTAGGCTCTATTTTTGTCCTAGGAGTCAATAATTTTGCCTCTGCTGGCAGGATTATGCTCTGGTAAATGTGACAAGGAAGCGGGATGACATTAGTAGAATGTCTTTTGTTGATCAGCTGTTACGATTCTCTCAACCTCCTTTGTGCAATCAATGTTTTTATTTTGGGTCCAAGTGAAACTTGCAAGCTATGTGATCATGCTGCCTACATTTCTGCAAGCTAAACAGCATTAGTGGCAACATCCTTGTTATGCAATATTTCTGTTTACAGGTTTGTGGTTTTTCAAGAGAAAAGCTCAAATTCATCAAAATACTGAGTCACTGAGTTTAAAATGAGAAAATGCGGAATGCAGCCAAAACCAAGAATTAAAAAACCAAGATTGGTAATCATGGTCTTCTTATCAATAAATATGTTAATTCTGAACCGTATGCACTAGGGTGCATCATCCGCCTCATGATTTAAAAAAAATGACTTTTTCATTCTGTCTCTAAGTTAATTTTGTTCCTTTACCAACAAAGACAGCCATGCAAAATTTCACCAAGATTGGACAGGTCCTATGTGGACCACCAAGGCAATGTAGTTTCGTATATATCAATTACCTCTTTCTAACAGATGAATTCTTGGTACTGATCAGTGAACATTGAACAAACAGCATACAAATTTATTTGTATTTCAAACAGTATGCACAGTGGCCAGTGAAACACCAAGAAACAATTTATTTGTGTTTTAAACACCATACACCAGCAGGTTTCAATGGCTTTATGCCGGTTTTGCATCTGCGTAACACCAAATGACATATTTGGCAAATATGAGAAATATTGCAGAATACAAAATGTCCAATCTTTCATTGTAAGTGTAATCTATAGATGAATTTTATGCTTTGAAGATGTTTTCTGACTATGGATAACATGCTTATAATATGAGGTTCATGAATATTGAACAACACTAACTTATCAAGTACTATCATACTAAACTTATACAATAACATGATTGGACAAAACTAATGTCCTTGAGTGAAAATTTCACACTGAGAATAATAATGCAAGTACTTGGACCTCTATCTCAATTCAGAACCAAGTTCTGACAAAATAATAGTCTTGTAGGAAACATTCAGTAGAGTCATTCACCAGTAATCAAATTATTTGTAGCAAATGAAAGAAATACCATGAAACTGCATAATGACATGGGCAAGAGTGGTGAAGAAATGTCAGATGAGAAGACTGGTTTGCCAGCCAGTAAGGCTGTGTACCTCATTAAGGTTTTTCCAGTTGGAGGTCATTAGCTGGAGCACCAGAGGCAAAGGATAAGCACCAGCAAGAATGAATTAGTGTTAAAATATTGTACAAATACTCTAAATTTGGTGTTTTGCTGCCTAGATGTTACACTGCCTGGGTGGGAGGGGTGGGGTGCTACCTTGATTTCAGATTCCAATAAGCTTATCTTGATTGAGTACAGAAGTTTGACCATCGGGCCCTATATAATGTTTTTAAATTCAAAATTTCTGGCTAAACTTGTACAATGTATCATGTTCATGTCTAGACAACATCCAAAATTACATACTCTAGATAATCATCTTTGTCTGTCTCTGCTATCTCCAATGCTCTCTTAATTCTTCAATCATGTACTGCACTTCAGAATTGTACACAGAAGGGTGTAACTTTGATAAGATATCAATACTTCTTGCTGACAAATCTTCAAACGCCTACCTGAATCTGGTGAATAGTATTCTCGTCCCTTTGACATTTAAATGTATAAATATGTTTGAAAGGTGATCAATAAGTTTTCTTCAGCTTTTCTGCATAGAAGTATTAACACCTTATCAAAGTTACACCCCCTACTGTGTACAATTCTGTAGATGTGACAGATTAATCTTGTCAAAATTTATGCATTGAAATATTTAAGAATCAGTTTTGCAATCTTTATTTCCTCTAAGGTGCTGAATTGCATGCTGGAGTGCTTTATATGTGTGCTATTATTATTATTATATATACTATATTGCAGAATAGACTTGTTTTATAGCTTAATTCTATACTTATACTTTCCAAAGTGTATATTATTCTTCTTAATATGTCGTACAGAAGTTTCGGCTTGGGTCATATATTTTGTATTGTACATTGAATTTGACAGCGTGATTTAAAACGACTTTAAATAAAATTACAATTACTAAACATGAGCAGCATTGCACAGGAATATCATGAGATTTAGCAATATCATCAATCAGATTTATGATATTTTAACTAAGCTTTCTCTCTGTGATTATGTGAAACTTGCTTCAAACAAGCTTAGTTGATTCCCATCCAGTTCTGTTAAAGAGGACCCATCTGGAATGTACCACGGTACACACTGCAGAACTTGAAGAGATACTTTATGACAGTTTCTTCTTCTGTAATTCCTGAATCAAGGCCAAATATTTCTTTGGATTGTCTTGCTGAGGCTTGCTTTGATTATCTATAGGATTCACATTCCATATTCTATTATTATGCTACATTTAGTCTGATAATTATTTTAAGTTACATCAGTCTCATTAACTTGTTACGGCTTATTTCCGATTGTAAAATATTCTATACTATAAAATAAGTTTCTACATCCTATACATGAATAAAACAATTATTTGTATATATAACTTTACCTAAACAAGATGTTGGCATATTCCAAACACCTTTACAAGGTCAGTGTAGTATCGTGACAGCCTCTTTAGGATAAATGGACAGACGATTGGCTCTTCTTCAACCAATAATGGCACTTGATATTTTTGAGGGATGCTTAAAACAATCCTTAATATAGAGATGCAAAACATACTTAAGCAAGTTCTTCTTTAAAAGTATTTTGATCTTCCATTGATGTAATATTAAAAGATATGTAGCCATGGACGGAAGAAAACCTACCATTTGGGTGATATTCAATACCTGTAGCTTTGAAGCTCTGGTGGACCACATAGATGTTATCCAAAATTCACAAAATTTCAGAAATCTTCATTATATCCCAAAAGGAACATTTTAAGACTAGGGACAGATTGGATTTCTGATATTGGGGCAGATGATGCACCGAAGTGTGCACGTTGTAAAGCAGGTTAATATATGCCCCATCAATATGGTATTTTATTCAAACTTTCCTCACAATTGGTTGCTCTTAATTTCTGGCCTTCACTAAACTAATATGTATGTGCATGATTTTATTCTTAGTCGTTTTAAATTTAAGCTTAAGCTTCTGTACGACTGTATAACTATAATGTACACAATTAAATGTAAAAACAGAATACAAATATCAATCAATAGAAGTCCAGTTCATTCAAATATAAAGTCTATTTGGTGCTTGAAATTATCTTATAATAAAGCTTCTATTCCACACCGTGTTACACTTTTCCTTGCCTCGGCATAGCACTGAGAATACAAGGCACCTCTAGATACCAGAAAAATTGTCAAAATAAATAACAAAACGATAACTTATGGCTACAACTCATTTAAAAACTTTGGTGCTAAATCGTGGAATAATTTACCAGGAATTTTTTAAGTTGATGATTTTAACAGTTTCAAATGCTTCATTAAGTCATATGATTTTAGATGTAGTTGTGGATGTTGCTTTTTATGTACTCTTCTTAACTTGTCACCGTCTCATCTCTCATCTTTATACATACTTTCATATCTAATTCATATTTTATTATTCGTGCTCATTTCGGTGACAAGCTTTTGTTTATTGTTAACTGTATTTCTACAGAGCCTAAATAAAATTTTACTTACTTACCTCAAAACGGCATTTTAAGCCACCAACCTACCCAGCTGTGAGTGTGTTTACAAAAACTTAAGGTTCATATGACCCATGTATGATTATAGAGAATCTCAGATTAATTACACAATTACTGATAATTATGTATCATGTATCACAGAGAAGTTCGACCCTGAAATGTCTATAATAGTATCTGCAGTTTCTATCTTTCTCTTACGCTGGCCGATAGATTCAGCCAAAAGTAGACCACGTTCGAGATGTTATCTCTGCCTTTGTCCAGTTCACCATGCAGATCAGGCAGAAATCCAAGACCAGGAGCCGAGTGTCTAACCTAAAATCCGCATAAAATCCACAACAATGGGCTAGGATATCTGGATGTTTTTGGCTTAGAGGGTAAGATATTGACTTACACGTCACGGTTTTGGTTCCAAACCTACTATGGCGAAAAGCTTTTATAGCTTATGTTTTATTGTTATTTGTATCACCACCTACTTTAAACAAAATTTTATCTTATCTTATCTTCTCTTCTCTTATCTTATCCATGTCTTCTGTAAACATGCGGTAAATCGTCATTAATTTAAGAGGGCCCAGGGTGCAAAATGCGGTTATTCTAATAGTGAGGTGGTCTTTAAAATTGAGGCTTTAAAAATTAGTCTTAATGTTAAGGTGGTTTTGAGGCGGTATTCCCCTGTTATTGCACAATATCACTCTAAATTGCTGGCAATTTAAAAATAATGCAAACTTTTACTTGAACTGGCTGTCAGAATACACAATGGGACGATGCTCTGCAACAACATCGACTTTATGACCACATAATTTTGGACAAAGTTCTATAATCACCGATAGATTTAGATAGATAGATGAATAGATACATCAATACATAGATAGATACATAGAAAGATACGTAGATGCATAGATAGATACATAGATACATAGATAGATACATAGAAAGATACAAAGATTCATAGATAGATACATAGATACATACATAGATACATAGATACATACATAGATACATACATAGATACATACATAGATACATACATAGATACATAGAAAGATAAATAGATGCATAGATAGATACATAGATACATAGATAGATACATAGATACATAGATAGATACATAGATACATAGATACATAGAAAGATACAAAGATTCATAGATAGATACATAGATACATACATAGATACATACATACATACATAGATACATAGATAGATACATAGAAAGATACATAGATGCATAGATAGATAAATAGATACATAGATAGATACATAGATACATAGATAGATACATAGATGCATGGATAGATACATATATACATACATCCATAGATACACAGAAATTGAGGAGAAGGGACACGTAGAGTAGTATATTTTTGAGAAAAACAGTAAAATTTACAGCCTCCCCAGGTTGCATGTAAGTATTAACAATTTAAGAATACGAAGAATAAGAAAAAGATTTTACAATGAAATAAAAACATTAGCTCCAGAGCTATTACATGACTAAACTATGCATAGCACTAGCATGGCTTTAGAATGCACAATCTGAGCAGGGAATCCACAGGCTGAAGTAATTCCAATAGTAAAGTAAAGGGGGATCCATGTGGCTCAGTTGTTTAGCATGAGTTGTTGACCCGCAAATGCCCCCAGGTCAATCCCCTCCTAAGCCTATCTTGATCACTTAAGGCCATTTGCAAGAGACAATGCTCCTAGTTATACACTCAAAGGAAACGCACATATCTATCTATCTATCTATCTAGCTAGCTAACTAGCTATCTAGCTATCTATCTAGCTATCTAACCAGCTATCTATCCTGCTATATATCTATCTATCTATCTCCCTAGCTAGCTAGCTAGCTATCTAACCAGCTATCTATCCAGCTATCTATCTAGCTTTCTATCTAGCTATCTATCTGGCTATATATCTATTTATCTATCTAGCTAGATTATCTAGGGTTATCTAATCTTTTTTTTTTGCTTATAAAAAATGAAGCAGGATTGATAATTAGTTTGATTTTTAAAATGTGAGGCCCTCGTAATAACGAAGTCATCACATCTTCTAAATCTGAGTATAACTCTTATAAATAATACTGAACTGAATTAATTAATAATATTAATCATTTAAACTGAATCATCCATCTTCTACATAAAGATATAAATCAGAATACTTTGATGTTATATATATGATATATTAAAAAAAAAATTATATTCACCTTTCGATACTAGTTGACCTTAAAGTCATCCTTGAGTCAGATAAGTCTGCCTTAAGACATTTTGATCGCTGCAATTGTTGAAGATTAAGCCTTAAATAACTATTCTGCCAAGGTGAATGACCTGAACAATAATATTCGTGTCAGTGACCTATGAAAGAGACAAACAGAAAGTTTGTGAGGATAATTTCGTCTCTAAACTTTTCTTTCTTGTTCGGTGTCATTTTAGTCTATACGGGGAACAGTTTTGGTTGCAGCTTTTCCCTCTCGACATGTAAGTAATATGAAGATTTCTTCCGTTGGCTATCTTTTCTATTCCTGTTCGTTTAATATCCTCAGATTCTTGATGCCATGTAAAGAATCTTTTTCTGTCATAGATATTTTTCTGCCATACCTCGGTAATCTATAACTTTTGTCCCCTGGGCTCGCTCCTTTACCTTTAAGAGGCATTGAAGATATATCTCTTTATCTTGTGACATTTGTAACATCCTTCTTTGAGCTTTTTATCTCACAGAAACATCAGTCATTCCTTGCTTCAGAAAAGAATTTAAATGGTAGCTTTTGGCTTGACCAAACATTATAAACAGACAAATCATATCAAAGTGATTCAAATGACATTTGAATTTTCTGTGAAGTGGACTTCGTTTTGAGAAGGGGCACTTTTGAGACTTCAGCAACTTATGTTTCTGCTGTATTTGTGGACTACACATTGACAGGTTTCTTGTGTGACACATAGTTCCTCCATAATATGAAGAACGCAGATCGAGTTACTTTACATATATATCATAGGAAACCAAAGTAGATATACTTTAGATAACTACTTTAAAAGTTGCTAGATGTAAGCGTCAAGTCCCGGAGATTATTTGGACAAGAAAATTATAGAAGAACCGGTTTTCCGTGGCCTGGCATTTTGTTGAAAACCAGACAAGTGTGTATGGCTTGCTTTAAATAACTTGCCCTGGACCTGTGTAGAATCCTCAATAAATCCTCAAAGTTAGATAGTTAGAAAAGAGAAATTGCAGGGTCCTCCTAGACACTTGACTCAGCTCAGCTCTAGCCCATGAATAATGGTGGTTTAGTGGCCCTAGCACCCTCGCTTGTAATACAATCACGCTAAGAAAATAATAAGAGCCACTCTATATTTTAGATGTAATAGCCTTCATAAACAAAAACCAATAGAATATGTGGGTCACTAGATATGCAGTCCGAGTGATGCATGACTGGTACTGGGGGGAGTGTGTTTTCTCAGCCAACAAGGACAGGCTGTATTTGCGGTGAGATCCAAGCCTGGCACTTCATGTCATCTGCCTGTTAGCCAGGTCGGTCTTCCTTCCATCCCGTCTCATATTTCAGAGTCTTGTCTCCGCAACTGTCTAGCCTGCCCTCCTCCCATCCCACTTAGTCCACCGAGCTGGGTCGTTTATGTCTCAGCCCGCATCCCTATAGCCCATCCTAACCGCGTCCTTCATTTTTCCATCACTCCTGCGTCCTCATCATAACGCAGTCTCCCAAGGCTTGATGCCTGCATAACTACGCCAGCCTTGCTGACCCTTTTTATGCCCGCCACTTTTTCTCATACGAGGAAATTGAATCTTTGCTTTGCAGCGCCCTGATTCCTGCTCCTTGATTGATAGGCAGCCTGAGAGTCCGGCCTAAATCCACAGTGCATCGCTTTAATCCCTAGGCTTGGATGCGGCCACCCACTGCCTCAGCAACCAGCTCCCTGGAGCGCTCCTCAATTCCTGGCCCATCCCTTTAACAGCCACATAGGCCATATTCTGTCATTATGCATTCCAGTACATAGCACCTTCATGGTATAATGATGGCATTTCACCCTGTTTCACCAATAATAACAGTGATGTTCCAGCAATCTGCACTTAATTACTCTTTACTGATGTTTGGTCACTTCGGTGCAGGGGAGATAAGTCAATATTTTACATCGGTTTGTATAATTAAAGCTTGGAGAGATCAATCACAGTGTGTTGCCTCTTGGGTTGCTTTGACGGCGGGCAGGCCTGCTGCTGAGAAGATGCGCAGACAATTCGTCAAATCTTCCATCGCTGCCTCCCACAAGCAGACAGAATACCGATGGCGACGTAATTTCCACCGAGCAGATCAATGGGAGGTCGGCCTTTGGCTGAATCATTACTTCTCGCTTGACTGACCTACTGCTATACACTCCCAATAATTGTCCCATTTCGATCGCTCTTATGATTTTGGTTTTTTTCTGAGCTGTTCTCAGGGCTACTGGAGCCACATTCACCCAGGTGTCGCTGTGTGTGTGATACAGGAGGTGTGGCACGGACCTCCAGCCACAGAGCAGCGTGTATAGACTGCCCACCTTGCTCAGGAAGGCGCGGAAAGTAAGTGGGCAGACCAATAATGCAAAGGCGACGCTCAGTGTGCTTGGGCATAAAGGAAAGCATAAGGCAGCCAGGCTTGTGTTGACTCCCCTGACACATCTTTGAGGCCCCGGGCAACGCCGTTTGGCCTTTGTCGTTCCTTTAGCTTTGTCAGGCGACGTTTTACATGCGTCTCTTATATCAAGCCATTGGCGCGTAAGGTGTCAACTGGGCGGGCCCGCCGTTGTGTCGGGCTTAGGTGACCGTGTCAAGGTGCAAAGCCGGGTCTAAATTAACAAACAGGTCCTGACGAAAGGCCCACAAAACGCTGAGGATCGGGCGTAAATTGCTTGGAAATATCTGGCGCTGACCCAAGCCCGAAGCCTTATTAGTCCTGCCTGTGATCGCTTGATGAGCAGCCCCGAGGCATGTGGCCATCAGAAAAAGTGTGATCTGACAAAGTGACCCTTTTTTCAATTACGCAGCTCAGGAGATTTAATCAGGCCATAGGAAACAGGATGGACTATTGACCAGTGGTGATTAACTCGAGTCTTGCCACCTTCCCTCGGCCATGGCAACGTATACACTGCACTGCCCAGGGATTGGCCGCCACAGTCGTCCGGACTCGCTGTTTTCCAATATCGCCATGTTTAGCACCGTGCCTCAGGTCCCACTTCTTCCGACCCCTACAGTTTTACTTTTTATTAAGTTCTTGTCGATAATACATCAGACAGAGATTATGCAATAGGGACAAGACAAACTAGGGAGTGTATATCCCTGGCGGCCATAGATGACATTTATGGAGAATCCACTATACACACTCGGGCGGGCCTCGTTCGTCATAGCAGCTTCATAACAGTGAGAGAGTGAAAAAAAAAAAGAAAAAGAAAACACATTGCTTACATTTCACTGACATGTCGAATATCTGTCGCTCCTTTGTTACAGGAATCTCTTTATTTCTGTCTACTTTTGTAAGTGTTATTGATAGCCAGAACGCCTGACACCTGTTCTAATCTCGGGAATAACACTCCCTATGTGTCGAGAATAACACTCGATGTGTCGCCACATTGGTGTATTTGCTTAGCCCGATGAATTTATCCCTTGCCCTCCTGAATCAAACATACACACCCCTGCCGCTGACGTTTTTATTCCAGTGCACACAGAACACATTTTACTCGATCACGCCCGGGTTATGCGTTGTCATTTGGTCATAAAATAGTCATGCGGGGAGAGTATGTGATTCGATAGATGCATCTGTATATATGGAATTGCTTTCAGTCTGCCAATACAGATGAAAGCGATGAGGTTTTTGATATATGTTGCATGTTAAGCGCACCGAATATCGCTGGATCATCATGCTCAATTACTGATCAGAGCAATGGCTGTCACTCAAAGTGGTATTTTTCTTGTCACACGGCGACCCTTCGACTAGACCTGCAATATTGATACATCATAAAGCTTATTGATATTGGAGTGTCAATAGTATCAATGCGTTAACCTGTCAGGTACAAATTACAGGCTAACCTTTTGGTATGGAAAGTCAATTGCATAGCTGATGGCCTTCAGTAATATGTGTTCCATTGTCTTCTTATATGTCTTTATTTGGCTTCTGGTGCACCTTAAAAAGCATAGATAGAGGATGAAACCCACTCTGCTCATTGCATAGCCAATAACAACAAATAGTTTATGGTTCAATCTCTTCTGATGTGTCTTTCTATTGAGCACCTGTTGCACTGAAAAGGCACAGTTAGAGAATAGATGACAACCAGAGCCGCACCAATACAAGACATAGACGTTACATCCAAGGCTGGTACTGCGTGCAATCACGCTCTCTTGGCATGCCATGAATGTGATATAGAAGCTGCCAACAGTTGTGTTTTACCCCCATTTCCTCTTTTCCTCTTTTGTGTGACTGTGGGCGCCAGGCTCCTGCTTTCAGCCAAAAAACCAGAGGAATTTAGACGGTTGCTAGGGCTGTTCTATGAATGGTATTTACATTGGCCACCTAAATAGGACATTCTGCTGCAGATTATCTTGTGGGAGGCAGAGGGGACCACACAATCAGACCTCTGCTCTGTGACCTGTAGTCTGTCCCATTGCCTTAATATATTACTTCTCAACAATATCCAGCGGTGATTGGAACACACAGGAAACCTATATCACCCCCACTGGACCCACTCAATGTAACTGACTGACTCGAATGTCTTGTAAATATCACAGTATCCCCTCTAAGAGCTAAGGAAATGACCTCCTTCCAGCACTTGACCTGGCTCTCATTTTTAAACCCTTTTCAAGGCTAGAGAATTACAGCAAGGATAAAAAACCAGAAAAAATCAATTTCCTGCAGATGCAGAGTGTCCATAAGCATAGATATATCCTGTTTTAATATTTCTCTTCCCTATGCTGATTAATATGATCATATTCGGAAAAGCCTTTTCAAGACAGCTACTGTTTTCTGGGTAGTTTTTTTAGCATCTTCTCTTTGGCCACAGATGCACACAATCTGCATAAAAAATATGTTTGCCTATATCAAAAGAACCAGACATTTATGGTTATGGAGCACATATGTATCTCTGAATATGAAGATCCTGCCTTATAGATGTATAACAATGACATATTGTTATTTCATCAATTCAAAGAAGATACAGCTGTATATAAGTTTGCAACAGTTCATATATATATATATAATGCATCCCCAATAACAGCTGGGGTGTTTTTTTTTGTTTTTCTTTGTTCTTTTTATAGATACAGCTCTACATGATTACAATATCATGCAAACGCATGTAATAAACATGGAATGCTGCAGGCAATATTTGTTTCTAAGTTTGTTGCAATAAAAAACAAAATCATGGAAATGTATTAATGTATTCTACTTTTAATGCATTCTTTATAATTTACACGCTGGTAAATTAATAGAGCTGCCATTATCCCGCCTCATGTAGCGTTAATGTTTAAAATCGATGTTGTCTCGTTTTCATTCAATTGTTAAACATTGTAGCACGTTAGTTTGTATACAAAAACAGGTTGTTAACAGCTTTTGTTCAGCTACAGGCTGATGCTCAACAACAGGGGTTCAAGTAACCAAACATATACAAGACTGTAACAATGTAATTAAGGCAGTGGTAGGCTTATGCTTGAGCTGTCATTCGTGAAAAGAGCATTTCGGGTAAGGGTTTCCAGTTTGTGATCAGTATCAGAATCAGAATCAGAATCAGAATTTCTTTTATTTTCCATACATACACTTAATGTTGCTGCTGCTATAGTGTATCATTAATGAAATGGATGATAAAGTATGAAGTATGGAGGGAGACCCCCACAAGGCAATTTGCCGCTTCTTGGAGGCCACCCATGATATAGGTCAGGGAGCATCAGCCATACACCAGGAACACTGGTACGTCATGTTTGACCACATGAAACTATTGAATCATCAATAGGTATATTTCTTATTTTGTCAAAGAGGTGCAAAAGAAAAGAATAGTATGCAATCAAATGATATTTATGACATATTTTCACAAGTGATCTGAAATCAGCTGGAAATGGTGTAATGATAAAGAGAAGTAGAATCCCGAAGGAACCAACAGATGAACAAAATGGTGGGTATTTGAACAAGGCAGGCCAAGTTGAAGGATAGAACTACTAGAAGTGCAAAATTTAAGAAAAGATGTTAGATCACATGTCACAAGTAAGTAGATGTGTATGCCTCAGTATGGCATTAAGTTTAGCCATACATGTATTTGACAAGTAGTAATGACTCCATCAGGCATCCAAGCTCCATGAATATCAAAAGGACTGCATAAATTTCTTAGTTTCTTTATCTGGACACAAATTACTGTCGACATGAAAAACAATTAGGATCATTGCAGTCAGTAATGTATTGATTAATTATCGATTTCTTGACATACAGTTTGAAACCATGCATGCTATGAGAGTGTATTTTACTTTTAAATTCATTTGTCATTTCATTAAAAAACTTTGCTAACTTATATCTGGGACTGTTCTTTGCAAAATCATGGCTAACTCTTGGAAGTGCAAAGTTATCTAATCCTCTGGTAATATAAGAATGGACGCTTGAATGCCTGACAAATACATTACCACAAGTAAAATAAGCAGGCAATAGCTTATTTTCCAGTTTATAGCAAAATTTAAAGCACTGCAGCACACATATGTCAGTACACCTTAAAATTCCCAAACTTTTAAACAAAATTCCTGTATGAGCGTTATACTTGGCATTACAAATTGCTCTTATGGCTTTCTTCTGCAAGACAAGTAACCTATTCGCACATTTTTGCCAAAGCAATGCACCATAATTTAAATAGGGGACAATTAAAGCATTGTAAATATTCAATAATACATCAATGGGTAGAAAGTGCTTCAACTTGTTAAGTATACCTGCAGTTTTAGAGATCTTTTTTGTTATTAGATTAATATGATTTTTCCAACTGATATGCTTATCCAATAGAATTCCAAGAAAATTAAACTCTTCAACAAATTCAATATTTCCATTTTCAAGAACAAGATCTGGGTAGAACACAGATTTTTGTGGCATATGAAAAAGCATAGCCTTTGTTTTACGACAGTTCAGCGACAATTTATTTAGCTTCATCCAATCACAAATATTACACAATTCCTTATTAATTACATCTTGGACAGAGTTATTTTCTTGTTGGAAGGTACTTAAGGTGGCAGTGAGTGTGGTATCATCGGCATAGATAATGGGCTTGAATAGGGTACTTGCCTTGCAGATATCATTCGCATAGATAATAAAAAACAGAGGTCCCAGCACTGATCCCTGAGGGACACCAGTTGATATGTAAGCACGTTCTGACGTAACATTTCCAAATTCAACAAACTGAGACCGATCATTCAAGTAACTTTTAACAAGGTTTAAGGCTGATTCATGAAAACCATAATATTGTAATTTCCCAATTAAAATCTCATGATCTATAGTATCGAATGCCTTCGATAAGTCCAAAAATATACTAATAGGAGTTTCACCTTTATCTAAGTCAAACAGAATTCTATCAACAAGTTCTAGAGCAGCCAGTTCAGTAGAATGCATCTGCCTAAACCCGTATTGACTTGTATAAAAAAGCTTATTATTGTTGAAATAATCATTTATCTGCTTGTGTAATAATTTTTCATAAACTTTGGAAATGCTCGGTAAAATAGAAACTGGTCTATAATTATCCAAAATATATTCTTCACTTTTCTTGTACAATGGGATCACTTTAGCAACTTTTAAAGCATCAGGAAAGATATTTTGGGAAACACATTGATTAAAAATTAAAGTTAGGGCATCAGATATTTCATTTTGTATTAATTTTAACAGTTTGTTAGATATCCGGTCACTGCCAAAACTGCCCTTTGGCTTCAAATTCTGTATTACTTTAACAACTGATTCTTTATCAACATGCAAAAACTTAAAAGAACATTCTATTGCATTAAACAAATAATTTCTATAACTTTTATTGACAGGTGGAGTAATCTTTTGTGCAAGGGATGGGCCTACATTGGCAAAAAAGTTATTAAACTGAGAAGCAATCAAATTTGAATCAGTAACCTTTTCTCCATTTATAATAAAATATTTCGAAATATCCTTTTTCCCTTTGGATTTGTTGATTATATCCTTAATAATTATCCATGTGTTTTTCATGTCATTTTTGAATTTTTCAAAACAATTCTGGTAATATAACTTTTTTGCTGATCTAATGCTGTTTCTTAAAATTCGATTGTATGTTTGTAAATTGATTTTATAAATATTGTATTGTGGGTGATTTCTTGGCAAAGATTTTAAATGACTGTACAAAGAATCTCTATACTTTATGGAAATTAAGATACCATGTGTAACCCACTGGCATTTCTTGTGCTTATACTTATTAAATCTCAAAGTTTTAACAGGAAAATATTTGTCCATACCAGTTTTAAGAATGTTTCCCAAAATATTATAATTATCATTAGGGTTGGCAGATGCATCCTGGTCTAGTCTGTACATGATATTAGTATTAACCAAATAATTCTGAAAGTCTTTACTGCAATGTGACACAACTTTAACAAATTTGAAAGGCTCTTTGTTATAATTTAAATAATCAAGGCAAATGAAATAAGGGAGATGATCAGAAATGTCTTTAAGAATAATACCTGAAGTTGTCTCAGAGAAACTATCAGAGATTTTAATTAGGAAATTGTCAATTAGAGTACCGTGTCGGTGTGTCAAGCGTGTGGGAAAGCTTATCTTTGGAATATAACTGTGTGATAATAAATGCTCAAAGTACTTACTTATGCTAAGGTTTTCTTTAAATTTCAACAGATCCAAATTAAAATCCCCTGCTATTAACACATTTCTAAACCTCTGTAGCTGTTCAAACATAAAACTTGTTTCAGAAATGAAAGTTTCAATATTTTCAACATTGTTCCTAGGGGGTCTATATATATTGCCCAAAATTAATTTCTTTTGAAGTGATAGTATGTCAGTATTACTTGATGTAACTTCCAAAAATAAGCCATCCCACAAATCAGTGCTATCCACCGGCAAAATACTATAATTAAAAGCTTTATGCAAGTAAATGGCAATGCCACCATGTGTACTGCAGTGCTTTCCCTTGCTAATAAAGTTGTAGTTTTCAATTTCCAACAAGGATAAATCAGAATCATTAGACAGCCAGGTCTCTTGCAAACAAATGGCACTTATAGTAATATTATTTCTTTTATAAAAGTCCAAGTATATTTTTAGTTCACTGAATTTAGCATTAATAGACTGGCAATTCAGGCTAAGCACTTTGAAAGATCGCATTTTGTCTGCCATTAACTTAATAAAACCATCATCATTATAGTAGGGAGAATGGCTAAATAATGTTGGAGTCTCATATTCATCGGAAAAATTTAAATCAGAATAACCTATTAATTCAACCAGAGAATATGAATCTGGCTGATCAAATAAATCAACAGAAGTACCCATCATAAGTTACACAAAAAAAATGCAAAGCAAGACATAATTGTATAATTTGCAAATCTCATGTGACACTTAGCTCCAGAATCCGCTAGGTGGAGATGCGTCACTTGTTTCTGATGATTTCCCAAATTCAGACAGCTACGTAATGAAGGCAAGGCCTGGGGCACCATGCACAGCTTTCCATGCCATACAGGCAGGATAACGAGCAGCCTTTTTTGGCAGGCCGAGGAGCTAGGTCGCCGTCTCTTTTTCCTGTCAGTCCTGTTCACTTTTCGCCTTGTAAGATCGTTCAATCGTCCGCACAGCTACCATAGTCTGTGCCAATTTTTTCCAGTCCACTGCATCCTGTCGATAACTCCACAAGCTTTATCATACACGTCTTCCATTATTCAAAATGAAAGTGATAGCCACATTGCAATATCGAAGGGAAAAAGAAGGAGACTCGTCTAATGTAATGGATCATAGGGCACAAATATTTAACTGCCTTTGCAGATCAAACTTACATTATCGACGGATGACAAGAAGAAAACATCTTTTCACAAATCTCTCTTTATGTTTGAGATGGGAGGGGAGGAATTACGCTGTCTGCTGAGTCCAATTTATGAGATGAAAAATAGGCCGTCATGTCTGAGCCGCATGCTTTACAAGAATGAAACATTCTGCTTTGCTACGGACCCTAAACATGGTGGATTAGCCTCTACTCCAGCCACTCTTGTCTGAAATGCATTAGCTTGGAATGTAGCCAGCGAGACATTAGAGTGGGCTAGCTGGCTGCAGGATGGGATGACCGTCCCTTGTGATATCGGATTAAATAAGGCGTGCTCGAGCAAAGATGGCCAACAGGCCCCTAGGTCAAAGATAATGGTGGTACGAGTGCTACCGACCCCCCCATTAATATTGGAGTCACGCATGGGTGGGCGCGCATGCGCATCCCATACGTCTTGTCACAAGTTTTGAGCCGTGGGCATCCCAGATCGGATGGAGGGGAGGCAGCTGCAGCAGCATGCTCACTGGACCATGAGGAGGTCAGCCCACGTTACGACGTCGCTACGTCACATTCTAAAGACCTGATGGAAATGAATGAGCCTGAGGGAGAAGCCATAGAGGTCAGTCGAGTGCACACTGTGCCATATGATGTAGCCATGCCAGTAGCCATAGTAGAGGACAAGCCAGTATCTGTGCTATGCTGTCAGATCCTGCATGTACTTCAGGGCAAAGACAAACAAGCCGTGGCCCAAAAGCAGACAAGAGCACGCGATTAAGTCCCGAACTTGCAATCAACCAATAAATCTTTCGCTGACGAAGCCCTGTATACTTCATGATTGCACGTATTGTGTCTGAAGCAAATCGTATCCACTTCCCATATTGCACCAATTTGGAATATTCACATGTTTAAACATTCTGTAATTACCTTTTTCAGATAGGCGGACAAGGTGTTGTTGGAATTTCTCGTTGACACAAGGGTCTCCTTTCTCCCCTTTCTCAGACAGATAATTCACCATCATCAAGCAATTTTCTGCATTTTGCTTTCATTTGCTTCACTCCAAAGAACCAGCTCAAAGTTCTTTTCTTCTTATCTTACGTTCGGTTTCCTGGGACCCTAACACATTAAATAGAGTACAGTAAGAAAGGCCACTAACATATCGAGCTGATAGAGCTTATAAGTTAGCATAATACATGTCAAAGAAAATGACATTGTGCCTTTTTTTGCGCTGTTATATATATATAAATTGTAAGTGACAACTCAATTAATCCCATTTAAGAAAAACAAGGTAATGCCATAAAAGTGCAAACCATAATCTGTGAAGCCCCATGATGGTGTGTGCTAGTACCACAAGAATTGAGCTCGTATTCACAATAAGACTAATATTTATAGCACAGAGGATCTATTTTTGATGCACTGCAGTCGTATTATACAGATAATGACAGTGGAAATACCTGAAAGAAAATTGTGTATTAAATGCATTCCATATTCCCAGAGTTAGGCATGAATTTGCGGCATCCATTATAATAATATTCTTCCGCTTGTCAGAAACGAATCAAGAATGTTCTAAACAATTACAAAGAATATAGCTTTATAAGAATTGTTACATTTGCCAGTCATCTTCAGGGTGAGCTTTGCTTCATGATGCCTGTGTTGCAGTCATTTATTTTATATCCCTTTTTGTGGATTTTGATTACAAATGTTTGCACTTCTTTTTAGATTGTAGGATTCTAATATATCCAGAGTGCATGGTTTTATGGATTTCATTCAGTTGCTCTGATGTGATATTCACTTTTTTATTCATATGTAAATATTGGTTGAACATTCGGAGGTGATGCACCAACAGTCATTCCCTGTGAATTCTATTTCAGTAACTCCAACATGTAATGATATTGCTTGTAACTATAGCATGTGATTTTCATTTAAGCATCTCTGTTATAACAATGGATCATGTGGTGATAATTGTAGTGATCTGTTGGGGATCCTATGAATTTTATTGTTTTTCGTTAATCAATGTTTTTCTCTTGTCATGAACAAGTGATTGTCACTAATGAGAACAAATCCTGAAAATAATGTCTTCTTTATACACTTTACGCTAAAACAGTGCTTTTCTATTATTTTATTGTTACTATTATTATTCTTGAAATGTTCAATTAACTTGATAAACGGTAATTGGTGACTCGGGAGGTTTCAGATCACTTTTAAATATCTCTTTACTTGTTTATAGTCTGTTTGCCTATGTATTTGTGTGTGGATTTGTCCATGTCTGTTTCAGTTAGTGTTTTGTATATGAATTGTGTGCCTCTTTGTGTAAATAAATGTATTTGTCTGTCTGTCTAGCTGTCTGTCTTTCTGTCTGTCCTAGAACCAGTTTTCCGTTATAAAACACATTGATTATACATTTAAATGTACCATTCAGATAGAAATCACAGTATAGGAGCATGTAGCAAAATAACTTAATAAAATAAAAGTATAACATATTCATAAAGTTTATTTAGTTTGTATACACTGTATCTATATTTTTCGCTGTAAACAATGAGTCCTAAAATGACTCGGGCTAATCATATATGGCTCACTGAGGTAGCCATTAAGACTAAAAGATAGTTATTGGGTGCTGCACATTACGACCCCCTAGTTACTTCGACAACCAGTAACGCACCTGAATACATCTCCTAAAATGTCAACTGTTTTTTGTCACCAACCGAGTCAGATGACAGGTCTCCATAAATAAATGCATCAGGCAAAATATAATAAAAACAAACATGTGCAGACACATTCTTCGGATTACTTTCTTGATTCCCTTCCTATTCTGTCTGCATAATCTCAAAATTCTCTTTGTGTGGTGACTATTTTTCAATAAACCAGTCTATGCTGCAGACAGACAAAGTACGTCTAGTTATTTGAGACAAGTTGCCTGTTGTTTTTTTTTTTTTTTTTTTTTTTTTTGTGTGTGTGTTGTGTTAGCTGGTTTAATACTTTCTAATATAATGTGAGATATGGATTTGTGCCAGTCAGGTGTTGCTTGTGTCCATATACAATATGTACTTCCAGGAATATCTTTGTGAGTATGCCAAAAACGGAGTAATTTATTTATAATAAGGGATATGTTTTTTTTTAGGGATATGTTATTTTTTTGCTATTGTGATAACTATAGTGCCATGCATAATTTGTATTTAGGTCTCTTAGAATCAAAAAACAAAACACTATCATGAAATTAGTGTACACTAACTAATCTGGTGTCCTTAAATCATGACATATAATTATAAAAGCTGTGGGTTTGGATAAATTACCACTTTCTAGATAATTATTTTTGGGGGAGTTCACTTATTTATTCACAGGACTGTCTTCATATAAGATTTGTTGTTAAGGCTCAAACTAAAACTGTAATTGCCATTAAGTAATTAACGATACTTTTACCTATGATGATGAATGACCGAAGTTTTAGAAATATTTTTTCTGTTTCCCGTTTCTGTAGCTCTTGTTTGTTGTGATACTTTCTTGTAAACAGTGGAGCAATTTCCGCTGCTGTGACTGTGCATATGTTGTGTTTGGTTTGGAAGAGTGTACTGTTAATATAATTGGGGGGTGCATGAGGCAGACAGCTTGCATAATTTGTATGCTAGATTGCCTAGATATACTGACTGAGCAAAGGACGGGGGTTAATACCCGTTTCATATTGAAGGGACAGAGCAAAGACCAAGGTCAACATCACAAGGGGCACGGGTCAGAGGTCATGTAGGCTGACACGTGTTGTAACAATCTGCATGTCACATCTGACCTTGATGACCAAACCAGAGGGTGACTCCCGCTCACAGCTGACCCGCCATCTTGGACATCAACTGCCCATTGTAACAGAGGATGGACACAGCCAGCTGTGGCAATATTGCCAAAGTAGAGCTCTATGTGCAGATGTGAACCACTCCATGAACGTGAAATGTCTGAATAATTAAAAGACACTCCAGCTGGCCCATTTGCTCAGTAATGGCCCCCTGGCCCTTTGACCACAATGCAACACACCAAGCCACTAAAGTTCTCGCCAGGGCTCTCTTTGAACACTTTCTTGACAACTTATCTGGAGCCACAGCCTGGCTCCTGTCAAGCCTTGCGTAGCGACCGGAACTGCTTCAGATCGTAAATCACGATGATTGAAAACCAGGGTGTCTTCACACGTTAGACATTACCATCAAGCGGGTCATCGCTATTCTAGCTGCGTAGTGCTGCCCATACAGCGCCGCCCGGGTGCACACCCAATGAAAGATCACAGGCCAATAATGGGGGCCTGGCCGTCTTATCACCCTTGCATTAGACACCCAGCTTTATTTTAGAGGGCTCCAGTTAGAAATAAGCACTATCTTCAGCTATCCTCAGCCTGGTGGTTGCCGTCACTCCAGGCTAACTTATTAGAGTGAAGTGACACAAAGCCATGGCCTCTGGTCAATAAGCATCAGGCAATGAGCACCTTCTTTTCAGGCACTGACGTGATCCCTACAAGCGTTAAATCAGCCACAGAAAAATTGTTTGGCCAGTGGCGCATCAGCACATGCATGCACTGCTTTCACTTGCTGCATCAGTTCGCATCTGAAGGGAAATTAATAGTTAGTATTTTGTGTGAAGGATCAAACAGTTCCTCGAGGTCCGCACTCTATTTAATGAGTGGCAGGGCCCATCTTTGATGCAGTATTTAGAAGCACAGTAACCATGTCAAGCTTGATCAATCGGTGGCCTAAAATCGTCACCGCCGCCATTAGTGGGTTAAAAGACTCTTACGTCGACTGCCACTCAGGACTCACGTCATATTGGTTTTGCAAGCAACTTGTTTGTTGCTTCTATTGTAACCCCACGTAGATTGCCTGGCCGCCTGCCTCCTGCTCTCACAACCCTGCTCCCCTCTGCACATAATTCCAACAAGCACAGCCTTGCTCCAGCTCGTGCCTCGTGTTTTTTTCTCCCTCTCATAATTTGGCTTGTCAACCTCATGTCTGCGCGAGTTAGACATCAAGCCTTGTCAATAATCAATGATTTTTCACAACGTGTTTTTCATATTATTTCTCCCAGACTAACGCTGTATTTTCCACCAATCGTGCTCCCGACAAAAGACGTTTTCCCCACCTACTCTTTGTCATATTGGTATTTCTCATAAGCAACGTCTCCCCTTAATCAATTGCTTGATTTCCATAACTGCCCAATCGCCCATTTGCCAATTAGTTGCTGATATACTGCAGGTCTACGATAAACTTGTGAATAATTGGTTAATCTATAGGGCGTGAAATATGGCCATTATATCGACGTGTCTGCTGGAAGCCTGGCAAGTGTAACTGTGACGTTAGCTGGAGGCCACTGGCTGATGGTCATGATGCGGATGCTGGAGACAGCTGAGGACCACAGGGCCATGTGATGTGGAAGCAGAGAGTTAGATGCTGCTAGAGACCTCTTGGGGGAGGTTGGATGCTACAGAATGACAGGGGTTCCAGAATACCCCCAGAGAAAGCCCCACAGCTGTGTTGACAGCCAGGAAATCTTACTCAATGGTTGAAACAGAAAGACTTCCATTGTCTCATTCTCAACTGACTAGCGTGGCTTTATTGACTGATAATCCTATCAGACGCACTTCAGGGTATTGGAATATACTCCGGGCAACCTATATCTCGCTAATATATTGCGTTTTCACTACTGTATGTTGCAGTATGCTTGATTCAGCCTTGCACAATAATAAACACAACTTGGCCACGCTATGTTGTAGTTTAAATGTGCATACATTGTTGGACTTAGATTGATCTAGCTCTAACAGTTTACTTCCAAACTTTCCCTAGTAATAAAATCTTTTGTATGCATTAAGACTGGCCTTTTCATTCAGTTCATAATTCTTACATATGCCCCTGCCCTTCGAGACTCTGATTTGCTCACAATGCACGACCCGCTCATTCCAGCATTTTTCCCTTTGAAAGAGAATATTTAGCATAGGGCAACTCTATGCCATGCTCCTTGAGGGACTAGGCAAAAGCATTGGTGCGTCCGGAAAACAGGCTCTACATATAAGGACAGGGGCTCAAGCAGTTTTCATTTATGACGTGTATTTCTCTGTTTTCTGAGGGGGACAGAGGATTAAACGCATCCAGTGTCTCTCTTGCTACAGCTCTACATTAATGAGTGTATGGCGTGCACAGGAAGACCTCATGAGTACAGGTCCTCTGCAGGGCCATTGCTCTGATCACTGGCCACAATTTCCAAGCATCCAATGAGTTACAGCAGCAGCAGCAGCAGCAGAAGCAGCAGCTTCACTGGCCACCCCATCCTAGCCACCCCCTGCCGAGCTAATGGAAGTCCTCGCTGCGTCTGCCCGCGTCAGCCCAATGTATGAATATCATTTATCTAACATCTCTCTAATGACGATCTGTTTGCCTCTTGCAGGGCGACATTGAGAGTGGGCCGGTCGCAGCGGGACGCACATTACCGCCTTGTAGAACACCATACGGGGGCGAATAAAGCCTGGCCCTAGCCCCGCGCATGCGTCGCATACACAACCAACCTCAATAAAAGTGAGGAGAGATTTTTGGCTGAGGAGGGGGGCAGGTCGGAGGCTAGTCTACAGCAGCTACATTACTCGGTTGCTAGGTTGGTAATAGACGTGTGTTAGCGGCACAGGAGGTGAGGACGCACAGTCAGTAGAGAATAAGGTCCAGTGTCCAATCAAGGCCCCTCATGGCCGCCGCGGGCATTACATACTAGCTGCTTCAGTTTCATTTGAACGCCTCCTCATTTCCTCACTGCTGACGTGAGGTTTTCATTAACGCCACAAAAATGCCGATTGAGGCCAGCACTCCCTGATTCCCTTCAGCACCTGATCTCGCTACAAGGCACAGTATAAAGTCCACTCTTGCCCGAATCACACTATTTCAGCATGCCTATTGTGGCCAGAATCAAACTAGCTCAGACCGTTTTAGAATGACCAATTGTACCCAAGATAGCGCTGATCTAGTTTAGGTATTCCTCTTGCAATTATACTATCGCAAGCCTGTGCGGAAGGTCGACTATTTTTTAGCATTGATTCAAATAACTGTGATGCTTCTAAATCTAAAAGAAGCGAATTTCTTGTGATGCTATTTTGTAAAGTGCATCTCAAATGTGCAAAATCATATAGCCTGCCTTGGAGTTTTACAGCTATAGCATGTCTAGCCAGCAACTAATGGTGGCCTGATGAGGTTTCAAAGATTTATGCTCAAATTCCATGTCATATTGATGCAGCCCAGTGTTCTGATATATGCTATACACTGAAATGAACAAACGAACTATAAACAAAGCATGACTTTATTTACATGAGTATACAATGACATTATAATCTGAAAAAGGCTTCAAGTGAAAAACGCGTATGAATGTTTGGGGAGGGACGTTGAAACAACCTTTCTAACAACAACAACAACAGTTCAGCTATGGGTGTCAGGTTAGGTGATCACAAGATGACATAGTTATGAAAATGACACCGTATCCATTGTTTACCGAGAGCAAGGGATTTGGCCACGCTGTCTCTATGGCCGTCTTGACACCCTCATCATAACTGAGGGCTGAGTAAAGCCCTTCTCGGGACCCCACGAACCCTGGACATCCCGCTGATCCCACATTTATTGTGGCATGGCGACCCGTCACTGCTTCCCTTTTCATTAGTTGCGTGAAAACTGACAAGCCATGGATAGACCCAAACCTATACTGCTATGATATGACGATTCATCACGTTGTTGGTCTGTTAACAACATCGTCGGCGGCGCCGTAGAGGCCACTTCCGTTGCGTTGCTGTGACGCCGTATCGCCGACGTAGACTCGGCAGCCATATTGGCATTGTCTGTACGTATTAGTAGCGTTTTCTCTTTCGTCCATGTCGTCCGTGGAGTATACATCATCTTTCATCTTTCCTGGCGACATGTGCAGGTTCTTTAGCAAAATACCAGACGTTTCGCTCTCTACACAAGCAGTGGTGTCGCCCAGTTGGCTAGATCCTATAGTGCCGTCTTTGATATAATCCCAGTAGTGAGTAGTGTACGTGTTTACATTAATCTGAGACATGCAACGATCGCAGGGCGAAATGGGAGAAAACGCTTTGCATTCGTAAAGAGGCCCTGTGCTGTACGTTGCGTCCGGACGTTCCGAGTACGTGCACTGGCCAACGTCCTGGTCCACAGCAACCGGAAGTCGATTGCGCAGGCGCCGAGCCCGACTACTGCAACAAAGAAAACATAAACAAAGTTTCAGACTTCGTTACTATGGCAACGCGTCGATATTACGCTCACAAAGATGTCATTCAATACAAAAGAAAATATCACCGTCGGTTTCATCTGATGTCTGTACAAAGAGACAGCTTTGCCAATAATACTATTCATATTTGGTTATGATGAAGGCTTAGCCGTTTAAGCTGCTGATAATGAGTCGTTGAATTGGATCAAATGGACATACGCTGCTATAACTGACTGATGGGTTTGCCAACTTAGATGTTTTGTCAGGCAACGGTAAAACAGAACAATCCCTCAGAAGAGGCGTGTACTTGTGAAAATGATGCTCAGTTCTTACCACTTGATAATGAGAGCTCCTAATAGAACAATGATCAGGCTGACAACGACTGTTATGCTGGCGATAATGATGGCTGAAAGACCTGCAAAAAAACAAGTACCAATATTATCAGGACATACAGGTAAAAGTGTGGTAATTAGCAAATGTTCTCAGTTACAAAAGCACTAATTGCATGGTAATAGAAGAGTTATCCGTGCTAATTAAAGATAATGATGTTTTCCCAGGATGCCTGAAATATGTTTTGATAGAACAATGGAGTAGCTTGAAGCTTGAACATTGTTAGGATTAGACTTGCATAAACACAAAAAGCATTTACTGAAACAAATAAAAAAAGAAGTATAACTCACTACCTTGTCCTAGAAATACAATGTCTTGGTTCTTGGCTGCTGAGCTATGGCGGTTCTTTGGGATTTTATCTAAAAATAAGCCGAAATATTTCGATTAAGACATATCATAAGCCAGGAAATAACAGCGTTTATTCCTGTAATCAGCCATGTTTCTTAATTTGTATTGTTCTGGCCTTGAATAATTGACACGATTTGGCTTGGCTGCCCTGTCGAAATGTGAATCCTACATGATAATTTAGAACAAAATTTGGCAGCAAAGTTGGGAGGATATAAGAATGAAAAGATGGAGCAGCAATACAAAGATAGAAATGAAAATGGAGCTATGGCAGATATATGCCAGACAATACTAAAAAAGGCAAAGAAGAAGTAGAAGAAGAATAAGAGGTCTGACAGCAGATGGACTGTGTTTATGAAAACAGAGAACTAGCACAGAGGCTGAGTTGCACAAGTCTACATATGATGAATATGTGTTATAGCTTACTCGGAGAGAGAGTACAGTTTGCCTCTGTACATGGGCCCTTTGATGACGCTTCTAGCACCGTCCTAGGCGTCTTTGTTGACGTTTCTCGGCACCCTGGGAAGAGATCTTTCAGTTGCTCCATCTCCTGGCTCGTTACTTTATCCTGGGACGCCTCATAGCTCTTGGGGCAACCGATTACTGAAATAACACATTCATTTTGTCAGTGCAAGTGGAGAGAGCTCGGTGGCAACAGCAAGCCCGAATTTCAAGCCATTCAATATTAGCTCAAGAAAGACGTTAATTGCAACACGGATTTGATTACTAACTTCTGTTATCCCTTTCTTAAGAATCTTACGACTCAAATTTTTCCTCCATATTGGATATTATGTAATACAGCTATTGGTTTGACAAAGGGAGGACATGTAATCACATCTGATCTCGAGTTGGAAACGGATCTATTTTATGTGTTTTTTCTTCTTCGCTAGCTGCTCTCGGGAATTGAGGGCTAGGAATTAATCAGGCCAGAGTATGTGGGCAGCGGGTTGGCATGCAATCTGGCCATCGCCAAACCTCACACCCTAGCTACAAGGCAGCTGGATGGCAAAAGATGGTGTGGCAAACCTACTCTCGAACTTGATGAGGAAGTACCCAGACGTCTTTCCATCCCTGTCCTGCGTGATATGAACGAGAAGGTGGTTTGCCCGCGACTGGTATAGGTGGCGCACTCTCTTGTTTCCTCGGCACACTGCCATGCGCACTCCCGTTTCCGGTTCCTCGATGACGCCATATTGGACGCACTCGCTTCCTGCAGGGTATCGCTGGACGTCCGCATTGTGGTCGGTGGAAAAATCGTACAGAGTCAAGTTGACCTGTTGACCTTCAAGGGCTGATATCAACCATGGTGACCTTGAAGACCCACACCCCGATTCCTCGGCAATGACGCTGCCCAAGTAGCCTCCGGTATCCGTCAACGTCATAGGTTCGTTGCCATGACAACGTTCCAGTTCCGCCAGGGCCACTGGATCAACAACACGCTCCATCAATTACTTGATCATTTTCAGTTTATGATACTAACAAATAAGAAGACAGTGTGCCTCGCCTAAGCATCTCCCCTGCAAATCTGTTAACTTTCTTAAGATTAATCACTACATAAAATGTACTTTGGCTTTTTACTCCGCTGGATTCCCTTGTCAGAATTTTAGCCACATGCATTAGTCGAAAATTGATTAGCTCCAGCGGAAAACGAACTCAATAATGTTCATGCGTTCTGCTTAACGAACTTGACAGACTGCCCTAAAAAGTTAAATATAAAACCATGAGCGAAGGCTGGCTTTGAAAATTTCAATGGACTGCCATTTAAAATTTCTTTTGATAAAAACACTGCTGCTGATGATGCCTAGGAAAATACATTACCTGGGACGCACGAGTAACTGACTTCTAAATAAGTCTTCAGTTCTTTAAAACAAGCTTTAGTAGCATCTAGCTCAGCGTCCGGGATCCGAATATCACATTCTCTCCTGCCAGAGCATCTGCAGTAAAGATAACCAAATTCATTAAACATTAAAAAAAGACTAAATTGTGAAGAACGTTGTTGATGAAACCAGGTTCACGTAATTATCGCCGATTACACAGGAGACAAGGGGGGGGGGGGATCAGAAGAGAAAGATGAAGTTTCGATTCTCTAATCACATTAGCTTACAGTGTTGGCAATTGTTAAACATCGAGCAATTAAAGATTGTTATTAACATGTGCTGCTTCAATTATTAAGCCTGGCTGCATAAATCTTGACGACCTTTGACTAGAAATAGTATTCCTTAATTTTAGTTTGATATTATGGAGTTACAGTAGTCTAGAGACTCTAGTAGCATGTGTTGTAGCCATATTATGCATATTTATCTGCAAACTGCACTCTTGGTTTTCCAATATCAATTTCAGCATGTTTATTACTCATTAACCATTAAATGTCGTGATGAAATTCAATTAGTATTTCGAAATTATTGTTGTATAACTATGATAATCATTGGATTTTAATGGATACCGATTTTTCATAACTGCATACAAGTGTGACAAATGAGCTATATAGTGGGATAAACAATATATTTTTGGATAAAATGATTGAATAGTTTAAGTATAAACTGTGTTGAAGCTTCGTTGGTGCTTTACCTCTTATCCACTAGATGGAGCACATCTGTAAAGCAGCCTAAATATCCCAGATCAGCCATGACGCAACGGCCTAAACGCATTCTCCCATAGAGGGCGGACTCTATCAGTATTGCTTCATCCTGGCGACACCTAGCGCGAAATGCTTCAGATTCACAGTATTCTTTTACCACGGCGGACACTGCAAAGATAAAAGCATAGAAACCATGTAGACTCATGATTAACATCAAATAATTTCTTACTTGACTTTAATTGACTTTTACAACTTTCAAATATCAAGGTTAACTGTCAGTTCACAAGACAATGTTGAAACTGGGTTTGGCTACACTTCGTTGCAAAGGCCTGTAACGTCTTGCTTTAAACGAAGCAGTTTACGTAACATAATGAGATTATGAACGATATGTACGTTTTTAAAATCAATCAGGGAAGTCGTTCAATTCATTAATCAATCCATTTTGCCAGCTTTGGAGGTTTAGTCCAGTGCACTCGTGATCTACCGGTGAAATTCCGCCCGAACAATTCACTAAACGAAGCCAATTTGGACATTCTTACCCAGATGCTACGTGGAATATAGCAGGTACTTTCAGATCTACAAAGGCTTTGCAGGTGTTTAGAAAATCGGTGCAGGTTTATCTCATTCGGAAAAAAAAAAACTGTCAGAAGTAGTTCAGAATTTATTTTGTAGATTTAAAGACATAAGAAGTGGAGCACGAGAGAAAATCATTGGTGCTTACCAAACGGTAATCTGTGTACACGCCTGTGTCATTGTACAATGTACTGAAGAGGACTGGCGAAAGTTCGTCGTCTGGGAAGCACTATCTTACAATTTGAGAAATGCTTCTTTTGCATGTCAACTACCACAGCAAGAAAGTCAAATTAATCATAGATGCCAAACTTGCTTCTCATTGATCTTCACTCTGACTTCTGCGCAATCGCAGTGGAACCCAGCCTGAAGACAACGTCACTATTAAGACATGGCTTTACGTCCTGTATTTCTGCACCCGATAGGCTAATTAGGACAGAAGGCAGGGACCATGGCAATGAGATGAAGGATGAAACATCCATCCAACTTGGGCTCAGACGGGAATGGAACCCGGGACCCAGTGGTTGGAAGCCCAGTGCGCTACCACTGAGCTAGGCCACCACCTTCACAATTAAGACGACTTCAGAATTAGGACCACCACGTTTGTCTCAGATTACATCCTTATCATTAATTTGTAATTAAACTCACGATTCAGACAACCTGACTAGGTCATTTTGAGGAGCAATCCGTTTTTTAAAACTGCCCAATTTCAAACTAAGGATGATCTTCAATTCGAAGATTATTATAATTTATTGGGGTGGCCAGTGGGCTTGCCTTTCACGGAGGTAAATGAGAGATGACAGATGAGCTTGGAGATGGGGAATGGGAATCCATGTTGCACATTTACCCCATGGGTGGGATCATTTACTTGCCTCAGCATGGACGCCAAATTCGAGACGCTGTCAGTTTATGGAATGACATCTATATGAATACATGAATACATGAATATAGTTCAAGAAGAGTCCCAGGCCGGGAATCGAACCCCTCATCTACAACTTAGGTGTCAAATGTGTTAACTGGTGTTTTTAACCCCCATGCCATCTAGGTGCAGCTCCATCTACTGCACATGATTGACTGATATTACTAACACCCTGAA
The DNA here is from genome assembly GCA_932294295.1 of Alitta virens. Taxonomy (NCBI): domain Eukaryota; kingdom Metazoa; phylum Annelida; class Polychaeta; order Phyllodocida; family Nereididae; genus Alitta; species Alitta virens. The sequence goes on from OW028573.1 coordinate 63,088,087, forward strand.
CTTAACCCCTCTGAATTCTTTCATTCCCAAGCCCCATCTAATTTCATGGTACAGTTTTAATTACATGCTGGGACATTTTGCTTTTGTGCGTCACAATCCTTTAGGGTGTTGTTTCTGTGCTAAATCTGCAGCAGTATCTCCATCTGCATCAGTTCTTCTGATTCTTCTCATGTTAGAGGCGAGTATTTTTTCTTTACAATTGTCTTGAGTCCCATTCTACTCAGATTGCAATTTAGAACTTCACATTAGAAACCGAGTCAGTGAAAAACAAGAAAGGCATAGACTGTCTAACTATGCATATACATGAATTCACATAGGGAATTATCATGCAATATAAGTGGCCCCTCTATATTCTGTGCTGAAATTATCAAAAAGTTATACTTCCTGCATAAAGCTCTTGCTTCAACTCGATTTTGTGGTATTATGCAATCTTGTGTAAAGAAGCCTATATCTCTCTCTCCTATGCTCTTAAATATTGACATACTGTGAGAAGAGCTGGTCACTGAAGGGTACTCACTTGAAGCAATAAAATTGACTGAAATTGGACCCGGGTTCCAATCTCAAAAAATGACTAGGATGACAAGTATTTTTTCTATGCAATATGTATGTTCTAATTCTATAGCTCTTTTTGTCCAAAGTCCATATGTCTGTGTGGTATGATTTTTCCCTGTTCATTTTATACCAGCGACCATAAATTCACCATTTCTAGCTGTCTGTCACACTATCTCTCACACTGTCTGTCACATTGACACATTGTCTGTCATGCTGTCTGTCTAGCTGTCTGTCACACTGTATATCTAGCTGCCCTGTCTATCTACCTGTTATGCTGTCTGTCCAGCTGCCTGTCATGCTGCCTGTCTAGCTGTCTGTTACACTGTCTGTCTAGCTGCCCGTTGTGTATCTGCCTGTCATGCTGTCTGTCCAGCTACCTGTCATGCTGTCTGTCTAGCTGCCTGTCAAACTTTCTGTCTAGCCGCCCTGTCTATATGCCTGTCATGCTGTCTGTCCAGCTGCCTGTCATGCTGTCTTCTAGCTGCCTGTCAAACTGTCTGTCTAGCTTCCCTGTCCATCTGCTTGTCATGCTGTCTGTTCGGCTGCCTGTCATGCTGTCTTCTAGCTGCCTGTCAAACTGTCTGTCTAGCTTCCCTGCCTATCTGCCTGCCATGCTGTCTGTCCAGCTGCCTGTCATGCTGTCTGTCTAGCTGCCTTTCACACTGTCTGTCTAGCTGCCCTGTCCATCTGCCTGTCATGCTGTCTGTCCGGCTGCCTGTCATGCTGCCTGTCTAGCTGCCTGTCACACTGTCTAGCTGTCCTGTCCAGCAACCTGTCATGCTGTCTTTCCAGCTGCCTGTCATGCTGTCTGTCTAGCTGTCTGTTACACTGTCTATCTAGCTGCCTGTCAAGCTGTCTGTCTAGTTGTCTGTCTAGCTATCTGCCTCTCTTTGTTGTATAGTATGTATTTCTTTTTCGAAATGTCAGTGAATTAGCTGCCTGGAAATGCATTACAATTCAACTCAATTCAATTCAAAAGCCTGTCCGACACAGAAGTCATTCCATTGAATATATAGTAGCCTACATTTGAATCTCCACAAGACCAATGCTCTTAATAACAGAATTACATGAAGAAAGCTTCAATACAAATTAAATGGGGTGTAGAAAAAAAACGACATCTTGTCATTCTTGAATTTATTCTTCATCGTAGATTAATCATCACTCTTTTTTCAGTCTGATAAGTGAAGATTTGCCACGAAGCTTCATCAGATTTGACATTCTGAGCATATTTGTTTGCTTTTCTATCTGATTGATGTTAGCTGTTTGTTGATGAGCATTTCGATGATTACTGTTGGTGTTTATCTGATTTGATCCCAGGTAGAAAAGAAACTGACTTAATAAGAATTATTGAAAACATCAGTCACGTTTCAATCTGACAGTCTTGCTGCTTCTAGGTTTAATTATATTTTTCAATGCAGATTTTGATGGCAAAAATCAAACTTTTCCATTCGAAACACACGATGGGATATAAGAAATGCAGCAGAAATTGTAACCCAATGTGCTAGTTTTTACGATTGTAGGGTGGAGGGGGGTGGGGCAATTCTCTACCTGGGCAGGTGCATGCTCATGTTCTGCAAATATACTAAGCGCAGGGATGTTTGCTCTAAACTGTGGCGAAGGTGAACCCAGCTGTATTGCTCTGGCACTGACCTTAAAATTAACTTAAATTTGTGTATTAACTATTAAGTGTTTATAAACTGTGGCTGTAAAGCCTTAAAGATCACTTTATGTGTAAAATGCATGGTAACCAGGTAAAATAATATTGCAATAATATAAATTTGATAAAAAAATGCGATCTTATACATCATTATACGTTTGGTGTTTCCATCGATAACTATTCTAAATTTACATAATCTGACTATACATATCTATTATATCTTACTTATTGATGTGTGAAAAAGACACAGCTATGCTTTCTCACGAATTAATTGCATGCTTCAGTTACTTTCCTTGCATGATAAAGCCAGACATCCGTCCCATCAAACTGTAGCTGTCTATGGCTGTCTATATGACTAATATGATAGGAAACCATATGAGGTTCTATTCTGAAGTTTAGGTGCGTGCGAAATTTAATTTTGAACTTGGCTGAATTCAACGGTGGTAACCAAAACGCTGTTGTGTGGTTTTATCTTTATTTTTTGCTCTTGGACATATGCTTTATGTAAAATCAGCATTTGATGCAATGGACACAATACAATTTAGGCTATTTTTATTTGAGACTCAGCAAGTTTTGCTTTAGAAATGTCAAAGAAATTTCTCTCGAATTCAGTTAAGCCGAAAGTAATGGAATTACATTTTTAGGATGCGTGATTTCGCATTGACACAATTGATAGGATGAATCGAATACGCATCACCTTTAAGGGGTAACTAAATACTTCGATCAAAGAATGAACAGTTTCCCCTTAACGCCAGGGTGTTTACCAGGGACACTCTCTTTCACTTTTCATTAAACCGGCTCGATATTTTGTGGCCACTGATCAGCGCTGCTCCGTTAAATTGAACGCTGCATGCCAGCTTGGTGTGAAAAAAAGAAGAAAAGACTCGTTACAGACTTTAAATGAAAAATGCAAATCACTATTAATGCCATGTAGCAGAAACATGGGTGCACCCACAACGGGCGGACAATTATTCATTAAATGCCTGTTGGGTCATGCAGCTTGGTTGTGCGTGTACAGAGGATACACTTCGTTGCTATAAAAATTCTCTTATTTTAGCATCGGTCGCATGAGACCTTAAATGGGTGGTTCCTTGTAGTCGGTGTCTATGCTGTGGCAAGGAAAAGACCCCACCAATGAGGGTATAAGGTATGTGTAACACGGCTCGGACTCAAAGCCATATCCTCTCATTGTTGATTGATTGATTGACTGATTGATTGATTGACTGATTGATTGATAAAATATGTTTATTCAGGGTAACAATTCAGATAAAATACTATTAACAATTGGCTCTGATGATAAAAATAAGTCAAATATTTGATATAAAATCTTATTAGAAAAACATGAATCAAAAAATTGGTGAAAAAATTGTTGCATCGGCCTTTGACCGCTGGTCATATAAGCACAATACAACAACATTGAAACAATAAAAATATAATACAACGAAAGAATGTCATTTAGAAGAATGTCATTTATGTGAAATAATAATGGTGACTTACACTTCGCGTCTTTGGGAAGACGGGTAACAAGCACCACCCAAGTAGTTATACAAGTACATAATATTGTGAATTCCTAGCCTTATCTAGCCCACTTGTATGTCACTGGCAGCTGGTCTTATAAGCTGAGGACCAATGTCACTGACACAGTGTTTACACAAGACAATATAACATACTGTCCTAACGTAATAAGTAGGCTATTTTCTACACGTTGTGCAAAATCATTAAGAATCTCATTCTGGAGATATTTTTTTTGGCATTATAAGCTATCTCATTAAAAGAGGAAAGGAAATCGTCCAAAGCACATTCATGAAGACGGAAATACTCCTAATTTCAATATAATGAAGTTGAAAAGGTAGCATGTCAAAGAGGAACTATATTTCAAACGTGCCACTAAGTATTATTCCCTATGTTGAACAACTTCAAAGATATGAAAACTCAAAACTTATTTCCACGAAGTTGTGCATTATTTTTGTTAAACCACTGTGGGTGCTGCTACATAACAGGCCGCACATAGGGATGCATATAACATCATTGAAAAGTTGCCCAGTTTCATGAAAAGGAAAAAAACTAACAAGTGATAACCCATTGCTACAGCATATAAATTAAACATTAGCTCCAACAAGATAATGATAAGCAAAATAAAACGGAATTTGATAAATCATTACCACTGTATGGGACCCTATAACTTTGTAATTAATATGACACAGGTAAACTTAGTGATTCTAGTTCAGGTAGTGTCAGACTGCTGCCGGTATCCATGTCACACAAGAGGGCTTGTTATGCGTTTCAGTTGGAGTGTTTTGATTACACCAACTGTCTGAGTTCATTCCTGCAATATTCCTAATTTTCATGAGCGTTTCTTTATGACGTTCGAATATTAGAGAGCATTCAAAAACATCAGATTCGTCCTTACTGACAGGATCTAACAGCCTCTGAATCATGGGTGCACCTTTCGTCTACTAATTAGTCCTTCATTTTATCTGCTAATTAATCGCAAAGATTCAAAGTACTAAAGCTGCAACTTCGCTCCGTGTACTGATGATAACTACATTTTAGTCTTGGGTCCATAGCGTTGGACTAGCTTTCACCGAAGTATCATATTTTCATTCTTCAATATAGATAAATTGCGCTCCCAGTGGTTTTATACAGTAAGTTATTAGGCATGGCAACACCATTTTACATTATTCAACCACAGGCGTTTGCCATCATGACAGCACAAGCAAGTTAGCATACAATAAGACCAAGGCTACTGACTTTGTCAAGAACAGTTTTTAATCCCCCTGTGTAACTGCCTTCAAGGATGGGGCCAGTTTCAGTCAATAACATCATATTTTACTTCAAAAATGGCCATATTATACACAAAAATAATTTTCCTTCTTATTCTAAGTGATGTTGGCAAACGCCTGTGATTCAACAAACCAACTTTGACCGTGTATTGTTGCGGTTTGTTAAATCAACTATTTCCTGCGTCACTGCGAAGAGGCTGCATGTCATGTAATGAATTGACAATCAATTACTTCTGTTGTTAATATTTAATAAGTGATGAATTATTACTTATTAGCATTGGTAATTTATTGCTAATCACATCAAACCCTTACATGACATTATAAGTAATTTTGAGCATGATTTAATTATCATAGGCCTTCACAAACTACATGTATAGTTAGGAATTAAAATGCGTAGATTCATTAAGTTTCTGTTACAACGTAACTTTATATTAGCTTGGTTTTTTTTTTCTGACAAGCTTATGATGTCCTGAAATGAGATAGGAGAGTCTGGTTTGACATACTTTCTGATTCAATTCATATATCCATACATTTTATGAGGCCATGTTTATTTACAGTTCCATTTCTCTATGCTACAGTTAGTTTCATAAAATATGGTCGACAGGCAGCTGTAGCAACCTATTCCTGGTTGTAGCTATAACTGGCTAAAGCCATCCACTTCTGTCTACTCCTAGATTATAGTCGGCATACACCTTCCACCACTGAAATAATATAAACCTTGGTAAATGTAAAATAAATTTCTCAATATATCATAAATATGTATGTGCATATTTTCAACAAAAAATTACAAATATGCATAACTCTCAACTTTTGGTGCTGCATGTACTTTTAGATCTGGCTTTGAGTAGCCAGCAATAGCCAGAAAGTTCTATTTAGTGTTAGGTAGCATCATATAGCAGAGGTTGTCTAGTTTTGTATAGGTTCAATGGGCCATTAAACTAACTGTACCTGTTGGGATTTTTCTTATTCGTTGCATGGGCTAGGAATTAACTCAGAACTAACGTTGGAGCAAGCCAGTTTCTTCAACAACCTTGCCACCCAACAGTTTGTCTTCAGAGCACTGCATGCTGTGCCTGGTGCCAAGAAAAGAAAGGTGAATAAGCTTTTCATGTCACTTTAAATGTTTCCTCTTGCCTTGGGGCAATTCTTTATAACAAGAGGAAACAAAGCTCATTGTTGGATTGTTTGATAAATTGTTGAAAATAAAATATGTGTCTTACCTAAAACCAGTTGCAGTTAGTTTAATAAAATATGGTCGACTCTGGACAGCTGTAGCAACCTATTCCTGGCTGTAGCTATAACTTACTAAAGCCAGCCGCTTATGTCTAGTCCTCGCTTACACAAACTAGACAGGTCCGCTTAGTGGCAGGTAGCATCAAATAGCAGACGTTTTCTGGCTTTGTCTAGGTTCAATATGACAGGCCGTTTTTAATTAAACTAATTGTAATTACTCCCCCAAAGTACCTGTTATAAACGAAAATTGAGTTCTACAGCTTCTCTTTAATGCTGACCATTTACTTGATGGAGTGTATTTTTATCTCAACCAGTCAAAGCTGTGAATGTTCGTGATTCTGTGGCGTTGCACCTTGGAACTGCAGCTTTCCGAATTATCTGTGAAGCGATGAACATGATATTGGAACAAAGAATGTACGCCCAATTTTTTAATGAAAGAACTGAAGAGGTGTGGTTCAAAGTGTAGATAAAAAGGCCCCGTTTTACAGACAAAGGGAATTGCACCAATAACGAAAGGGTTGGAGTAAAGTACCAATTATCTAAGCAACCTCATTAATGCATCGGAGTAGAATTTACCGGCTGAATGGAGCAACAAAACCCACTCTATTAGGTGGGGTGAGCAGAGGGGGTTAACAGGTGATCCCATGAAAGTCAAACAGAATCGCAAGGAAAAACAATCTGCATCGCCGCTAATGAAACGCGTTTATTTAACGAAGATGTGGCCTGGCAGAGAACATATTTGTTCAGTTTACACCTCCCAAGGTGTTGGAAATCCTATGTAAGTGTGAAATGTGGTAATCTGGCTAGCAATATTGCTGCTAGAATGCCTGCATTTTACGCTCGTTTAGTCCCGATGCAGCCTCCACATGCCAGGCTGGCTGCAGTGTTTGAGTCAGGATGCAGGCGAAGAGATCCATCTCAATAAAGGGCAAAACAACTGTGCATCTTAATGAACCCTTGGCCCAATAGGTTGGACAGGAAAAGACACTTTTGCCACTATATCACACTCTAAACATCTCGTTAAGATAATAAGCAGTTCAGTGCCGAAGGGCCATGCTGCGTCCCCTTGTCACCAGATCTCGACCACTTTTTTTTCCAGAAGATGAATAGCTCTGACATGATGAAAGACCCACACAAAGACATAAAGGATTGGCCATGCTTAATTACATTAAGTTTGGCATCACATGTGGGATTTCACGATGAATGACATTTACCCTTTGGCCACCTAGGAAAACTGTCAACACACAAGCTCTTTGAAGTCATGTATTTCAATAACTGTATGATGCTATGCCTTTGTAACGGTATATGTGGCGGTATGATACCTTGGTACGGTCACAAGCCTGAGAATGCTTGAGTGGCATTTCTGTCTTTCTCAGGAGCTTGCCAAGTCTTTCCAGGTGTGCAACTCTAGAGATGAATGATAAACACAGCTGTGTGATATTGCAAAGTTTCACGTCTTACTCTTTACTCTCTCCTACACATGGACTCTTTATAATGGCATCTGCTAGAGTTGGAATTTAGTGATGAAGATAAATCATGGTTCAAAATTACTTCCACAACAATGCTTTTGTAAAATAGAGCTGCTTAGTTTGGTTGAAATCTAGTTCAAATAGTTCAAATCCCGTGGTTTTCCTGACTCTAAGTTTGGGCTTTTAAGGGAAAATATTGTTTAAGATCTGAGACACGTGTTGATACCACAAGAACAAAAGAAAGTTGTTTCCATAAAATTGAGCAGAAAACATAAGATGCAAGCACATGTCTGCTCCCACCAACATGGTGTTAATATGCACATGCTTTCGTCTTGCCGCCTCAATCCTGCCACAATGAAACGTGCTACAAATGAAACGGGCTCATTGGTGTTTGCAATTTGAATGCTTTTAAAGCATCCTGATGTGAAAAGTGCCACGAATTTTCTGCTCTTCGATTTTTCGTTCTCTCGCGTGCCCACATATGCCTAGTAGAACTTTTTACGTTTTTTTTAATCTGACGACAGGAAAAGACATGGCATGTCACATATCAACCTGTAGGCTAACCTTAATTTTTGCCCATCTCTCCCTCTTTTTACATGTGAATTAAACTGAAAGCAAAAGTTAAGTTTCCATTTCCCTTTGGTTTCGTTTCAATTTAAACTAATGTGCCTTTGATATTGCAGCCAAGTTGGATGGTTAAGTGAAGGAATGTCATGTAAATGCAGATCAAACACCCATGGCTTGCAGGTCAAAGAAGCTGCAGTTTAACTGAAGTGAAGCTCCCAATCAACACGAAACGGCATGAAGCAACACACTATGATATTAAATACCTCTTCCTAGAACAACATGTCATTTGGAAATATTACCCGGCTTGGATGGCTCATCTTATGGTAAGGTTCATCCTGAAGTGGGGCTCATCTTTAGACTGGAACACCGGAAGCAGGAGTAGTGTTTTTGCTACAGTTAGTCAGTAACCATGGCAACCGGGACAGACTCAGCTGCTCCAGACTGCCGTTATGGCTCTTTCTAATGATGTGCAGGTGACCTGGTTTAGGTTCAGTACTCAGTGTGTACCAGCTAGGTCTGACCAGGATGCTAAACTTAGGGCAAAAATCCACTGGACAATACTTTAAAGCTAGAGGACTGAGAACCAACTGCCAGGGGACAGCCGTTATTACCAACCCCAGGCGACCAACTGACTAATCAACTAATCAAACAATGAAGTTAAGCTACAAAGTCACATATTGGGTCTTTCATGTGTGTTATAGCAATCCAACCAACTATTCGAGTGGTGAGTGAGTGAGTGAGTGAGTGAGTGAGTGAGTCAGTGAGTCAGTCAGGCAGTCAGGCAGTCAGGCAGCGAGTGAGTCAGTGAATCAGTGAGTCAGTCAGTCAGTGAGTCAGTCAGTCAGTCAGTCCGTCAGTCAGCCAGTCAGTCAGCCAGTCAGTCAGATAAGATAAGATAAGATGAGATAAAACTTTATTTACAGTCGGTGATGACAATAAAAAAAAGAACATAAGCTACAGTAGCTTTTAACCGACAAACAGACAGTCAGTCAGTCAGGCTGTGAGTGAGTGAGCAAGTGAATGAGTGAGTGAGTGAGTGAGTGATTCAGTGAGTGAGTGAGTGAGTGAGTCAGTCAGTGAGTCAGTCAGTGAGTCAGTGAGTCAGTCAGTCAGTCAGTCAGTCAGTCAGTCAGTCAGTCCATGATTATGGATAACATGATGTCTGTAGTTCTTTTGTATTATAACTATCATAATATCATAAAGCATGATTCAATCGTTATGTCGACCAATACAATCTGCTGTGGATGTAAAAATGCAAACTCTGCATCCATTATTGTATTAACTGCCGTTTTTAATCTCGACGAAATGGCTAATGCAAGCAAGTGGACACGCCGACAAGCCAATTTTCCTGAGTAGTTACATAGTCTAGTTTTTTTGTTTGTTTTTTGGTTTGTCGAAATTATCAAAACAGACCACAGCTCATTTGAAAGGCATCAGCATAATTCGCGTCTGTTGCTGCATGATTAATAAAAACAAAGTTATATCATATCCCACAAACATCCCAGAAATATCCAAGAAACTCGTGTTCTCCTTTCTTGATGCAATTACCATTAGAATGCATTACGTTTTGCTTGTTTTACTGCAACTCGAAGGACACGATTTTGCCTCCAGCTAAAGGGTGTTTTTAAAAAAAAATTTAAAATTATGGCTTGAGTTTCATACAGCATCGCTGGCAAGTTTGGCTCATGATATCTTAGAAAGTTCTATTAAAACCGAGGAAAGGAGTAAGATATGAAAAACAGCACAACACGTCATCAATGTAATATTTTATCCTTATGGATGTTTTTACACTGTTATATATATAAATTTTATTTTATTACTGCGGTTTTTATGGTCAATGCATTTTTGCAAAATCTTTGAATTTGTACTTATGTATATGGCATTGCTGAAAAACAGTTTGCACTGAGCAATTTAACCCTATTAAAATATATTTAATAAATAAATAAAATAAAATCAATAATACATCCATCAGTAATGAGCATAAGTGAGTGGTCCATGATTCCCAGAAAATGCTCCTCATACAGGTTATCCATGCTTGCCTTTTTTTTGACAAATGAATTCTCCATTACCAAAATTTTAACACATTTGATAAAAAACACTGTTGAATATTGTTGGCTCTCAGGCTGTTGTCAATTGACAGGTCACTTATTCCGAACATGCAACATGTGATTTTGCTAAAGGGTAAAAGCCTGTGAAACGTGTTTTCCACAAATCGATAAACAGTATTGCAAAGCTGGCCATGATTGCTCACAAAGCTAGAACGAAACACCTCGCAAACCTTGGATTTGATAAATCAATGTTATTCCAGAAAAAGCCTTTGAACTTTGTCAAATTAGTTAGTCTGTGAGCTCAACGATTTTTCATGAGCGAGGAACGGTTTGCTTCAAAAAAATCTTCAGAAAGGCTAAAAAGTCAATAATTTCTATCATCGAGTGAGCCAAGGTGATTGATGATGGCTGAAAAAAGGCAAGACTCGAGGGAACAAAAATGATTCAGTTCCTTCAAAATATCTCATGTAAACTAACATACTTAAAGTGACTTTAAGAGGGAAATGAAGGGAGCCTCCCACTTTGTCAAGAAGGCTCAAGATACCCTTTGTTTCTCCCTTAAAAGATTGAACGAGCCCCGGGCCCTCCGCAACCTCTAGCAGCCTGTTTTCATCCTGCCATCAAACCCCCTTACACAAAGGACTGAGTCTGTGTGAGTGAAGCTTCAGCCTCAGCAACAGGGACGCAGGTGTCGCCGCATCTTCCTCTCAAAGCATCACTTCAAATCTTTACTGTTCTCACCGGAGAATGCAGCCGCAAACACACAAGTTTCATGACACTATTCTCTCACATTTTACTTCTAACTTCACAAGGCGTTGCTCAAAGACAATCACACGAAAGACACACACCCCTGCCTTGGAGCATTTCAGTTGGCTGGTGGCTAAGTTGGAGTGGCCTTTTACCAATGAAACTACTAGAAAAAGAGGGCTTATTTGGAATTGACAAGTAATTATCAAAATGAGACGTTTCTAATATCGTAATGGGCTACCTGCGTCACATCTTGCAAGATCTTTTGCCTTTCATCTGAGGCCACACGTGGTAATGCAACTTTTGCTTCCGCCCCTATGCTCGCATGATTTATGCATTTTTCATGAGTTATGATGTCTGAGCTGTCGTCTTAAATGGCCAAGCAGAGGTGAGGGGGGGGGGGATGCAATGTTGCGAGAGTGTAACTTATGTCGTGACATTTGTTAGCGAGTTCGTAAAGAAAAAATGACAGAAGGTCACGTCACAGTAGCCTGGAATGGGGACATTTCAATGATGGAGACATTGCCAGGGGAGACGTTGCGGATAAAAGGGACGTCAACCTCAATGATCGTGGCATGCAAGCACAACGTGATGACGCCACGCCGAGGTGCTCAAGAAGTTCCTGATTGTTTAAAGTTTACTAAAGAGTATCATAAGTGTGACAAAGGCGCAGCGGGTAATGGGAGGGAACAAAATGAACGGGGGGACCAGCAGACAGCGAGTGGAAGGAGCAGACACAGTGAGTGGAAGGAGCAGACACAGTGAGTGGAATGAGCAGACAGTGAGTGGAACGAGAGCAGCAAAGTGAACAGGCTGAGCAGCGAGAGAGTGGAAGCAATGAACAGTTTTGAGAGAGTGTTGAACTTGCAAAGGGGCGTACCATTGTGTCATGTTGATGCAGACCATACACGAGTCAATACAGCCATGGAGGTGGCCTGCTGGCTTCATTGTGTATGGCCAGTGATTCGTGAAGCCCAACCTGAGCTGCATTAAGCCACCTTTCCCATCATACAAACTCTCTGATCTCCGACCAGCTAAGCTCGCATCAAATTGATTGATGGCCTAAAGAGTGTAACGTCGCTGTTCCTGTTTGACAAGAGCCTGCTTCTCATTGGCTGTTTGGGGGATGGCGGGAGAAATGCCCTAAGCTGAGATGCCACTGCTGTGCTAAGGAGGGGGGCTCTTAGAGGCTGCTGTGTGTGGCTGCAGCTGCTGCTGCTGGTGGTGGTGATGCTGTTGCTGATGTTGCTTATGATTCTCCCTAAAAGACTGTTGTCTGCTAGAAAGCCTGGTTGTGGGGTCTGACCTCTCACAGAAACGTGCAATTGGCGTAATGTATCTAGGTGGAGACTGGAGGGAGATCAGCAGGGAGTGCTCTATTCTGTCGACTGATCGTCGAGGAAATGACAGGGTGTTTTAAGCACAAGTAGATCCCACATTGTTCACTGCACTGACTCAGCAAGGGGCCCAGGAGCTGGTGAACCCTTAATGGCCCTGAACAGCAGAAAAGCTGTCAAGAGACTCCGGCAAAATTTGCTGCTAATTCCCCCAACTAAATGTCAAGACAATGTGTCAGTTGCACTGAAATACAGCAGTGAGCAAGAGCGCAGTAGATTAATGCCTTAATGCAAATGGATACAAGAAGAAACAAAAAATAGTAAGAAAAACAGCACAGTTTGGCGTGATCTTCCTGTAATATAGCCACACGGACAACCTAGAGGTAGCAGGAAAACCATTCTTAGTAAACAGTGTCAGAGAACCAACGGCAGTCTCTGTACATGGCATTACACATATTCATATTGACCAAGTGGCGATTCGTGTTACCACCCAGACATGTGGTATAGAAGAAGTTACAGCATTTTGTCACGGAAGTGCCCAGCAAAAGGCTGTAATATGGAGAAAGGTCCTAGCATAATACTAACACGCCTGGGGTTGTGACATAAGCTCTGCTATTTTTCCCTAGATGTTCATTTAAATAGCAGTGGTGTGGAAGTATGTGACAAAAAACAAATCGTGAGAAATACTATGAGTGTTGGCAGAAGTCACCATCCAATGGAGAGAGAATCTATCATATAGTACAGTTAGTTTCATAAAATACGGTCTACTCTAGACAGCTGTAGCCACCTGTAGCTATAACTGGCTAAAGCCAGCTGCTTCTGTCTACTTCTAGCTAATAGTCGGCTTACACCTACCACCATTGAATAAAATATAAAATTGTCAGAAATGTATCTAATTATATATGTATGAAATATGTACTTTTAGATCCAGCTTTGAGTAGCCAGCTATAGCCAGACAGTTCCGTTTAGTGCCAGGTAGCCTCATATAGCAGAGGTTGTCTAGTTTTTTTCTAGGTTCAATTTGACAGGCCGTTTTTAATGAAACTACATTGCCAGTTCCTTATGTACTCAGTGTCCGAAAATCTAAGCCTCATCTGATTAGCACCCCGCCTCTATTGCATCGTAAATGATACAATACGTGGTTGTGCCATTTGGTCATATAGTTCTTTGATAGCAGTTTCTTGTTTGACATCGATTTTCCCTTTTCTTTTTTCTTTCTTTATGTCAGATATTTCTGTACTTGTCTTCTTTGACATTTGTGGCTACATGTTCTTGCAATTATATGTGCTTTATGTCACATATACTACACATCTTATTATTAATATTATCAGAATACTTTGTAAATGAATATTACTCACTGCATGACCATAATAACAATAACATCACCTAGGTATTACCTTTCATGTCGTAAACTGTTTAATGGATGAATTTAATCTGTATTTGGCATTGAGTCTAAATTAAATGTACAAACAGGCAAAATGATCAAGAATTGTTAGACGATCATGATGCCAGAACCTTTCTCAGCATGGAATATATTAAAAAGTTTTTTTTTTTTTTCTTTCTTTGTCATAATTTCATTAATTATCTTTACTTTAGTTTGATGTTGTTGAACAAATACTGCCAGAACTATCATATAACCAGCCAGTATCAGTCCCTACTGCAGCGGTTGTCAATATGGTAACTCTAATAAGAGGGGAAAAAAAACAAGTAATTTCGGCCAGTTTTGATATGTGACACTGTTTCACAGGGAATACCACAGGGCGCCATAAGAAGCACTTAGGTGTATGTGAAGGCATCATTAGCTGGGAGGAAAAATCCTCACAAACAATGTAAGTGATGCATTGAACTGAAGCTGAGGATGTGGAGCAAACTAAAGAGAACTAAAGTGAGCAAATAGGCTTATGACATAACCCAGGGCCTGTTGAATAGAAGATGTCAAGGAAATGTTTCAGCAGCAGGTCTTAAGAGCACTAGGGTGACACCAGTGGCTGCGGAGACATCCATCAAACACAAAGGGGGGATGCAGGCAGCAGATGCCAGAAAGCAAGGGACTTGAGGGGTAATTTGATAAGCCATGAATGAAGCAGCAGATATGATAATGTGCTTTTTCAGGACGTTCTGATGGTTCGTGCGTTGCCGAGTGTCTCAATCAAATAACGCCGTGACGAAATTATCTCTTGCCAATCTCTGGCGCCATTCAGTGATAATTAGCGGCTGCCTTGCTGTTCTCGTGATTAGCAAGATTGATCGCAGTTTCTGAGTATTGTTTCAGCCAAAGCTTGAGGACCGAAAGAACAATTGCTAAGAAAGGCATCTGTCAAATATACCAAAGGCTTGCTGGTGTGATTGCATCCCCTGTGTTAACCGCAGAAAAGATCACCCCTGGCTGGTGGCTCTAGAGTAGATTTGCTCCACGACCAAGTTTGCCTGCAGCCTTCAGGTAAATATATGGTTTGGGAGTATGCATGTGATGTGGCGATTCCAGGGGGAGGGCCTGCTGCCTTTCGTCACCTTTTGGGGTGAGGTTTACCCCCAGGCACGCACTGTTCTCTCTGTTGTCCAATGGCTGGTCCTTGATGGATATGCCAAGGTCTTCCTATGCCTATTAATCTAATGCACACGGCAACAAGTGCGGAGGGGGAAAGCTGTCACTCCATCGCCTAATTGACGAAACACACGCGTCTTGCACACACAGGCACTCGGGACTTTAAGGGTATGTGTATTTTCTACGAACACATTTGCTCCTGCTGTTTCCACTATACAAGAATGTGTGGAACACACGCGATGGGCTAAAAACCCCATCATGTGCAAACCTGCCCCGAAAGCCAAGAATCAATTTACAGGAAACATCGCATTTTTATGGCAGCTTTGCAACAACCGCAAAACACAGTTGTTCAGTTTGCTTCCCCTAATATTAGGCCTGAGTGTAGTGAAAATCGAATGTGGGAAGCCCAGAAAGTGGGAAATATCTTTAAATGCCATCAACACGCACAATTATCGTTAGCAAACCATACAATGACCATATTGTGCGACTTCTCCCTGCTGCCATACTATAATTTAACCGTGGGAGACCTTCTATTCTGTTAACCGTTGGTCCTTCCAATCTATTAAGGGCACTAGTGCTCGTCTGCTAGCTCCAGCAGCTTCTCCAGCTACATGGTCCTGTGACAGCAGGTGTAACTAACAGGAACAGGTAGACAGCAGGCTTTTATCTGCCACTGAAGTCTGCAGTTGATGGACTGAGAACCGCATAAGCTGTATCCATTGTGCATCCAATCAAGTCTCAGTATCAGTGGTCAGGAAAAGCGAATTTGCTGAAACGGAACGCCGACTGTGAGCATTACTCAAAGGACGAGGCCTCTGACCACTGATGTAAGCAATAAAAGCCAGTGTGCACTGGACCTATACAGCATCTAGCTAAAGATATAACTGACTTCCGCACAGCGTTAGACATGAGATGGGCGCTGCCAATGACACAACAACAAAAGATGTTCTATTAAAATGCAATGATTGAAAAACTATGACATGCAGCATTTAATTACAGTAAAGGCTTTCTTTGGTATTCATTGAAGCCATTTTGATATAATAGATGCCTGAATTCTACTTCTTTTTCAAAATTCAATCATAATTTGCGGACCATTAAAGGGGGGGGGGGACCTTGATTTTGACCTCAATTGTGTGGTTACACTGCATAGAGGAAATAAAGATTGACGCGATATTTTTTAATTCAAAATCTATATGAGCAAGTTTATAGTCAGATGAATGTACCTGTCACTTATAACTTAGTTTCTTGGCTGTTATTAGTTGAATGCTGTTTTGGTTGGCTAATAGCCCGTCTAGTACATATTTCCGCTGGTTGGCTGATTGTATGAGCATACATCTTGGCCGGAGCAACCATATTGTGCAAGCAATCGCTATGAACAATTTCAAAAAACCGTTTTCAATTATGTGTCCCATTCGTCAATTGCATCTCCAAAGTTGTTTGCCTTGTCAAATAGTTGCAGTCTCCTGATACCTATATTGTGCCTGGAGTGCCGGTGATCTAGGTTGATTGCATATTAGGCAGGCGAGAAACATTAGGCGTCAGTCACTTTTGATTCTGGGAAAAAGTTCTCTTGATTTGCTGCAAGAGCGCCATTCATTTAGCTCATATGAGAATTGAATGAATAGCAAGAAGCATGCATTGGCCATGGCCTGGCTTGCATGTGCCATTGACACGGTAATATTGCAAATGGGTGGCTAGTCAACAAGCATTTAAACCCTGATAATACTGCAGATGGATATGGGACCCTCAGGCGTGCCAGAAAATACCAACAGTAATGGGTAAGCAGCCAACTGGCCAGGGTGGTCCCAGGAGACCACAGTTCGCTTCTATTGCACTCTCCCTCTCATACACAATCCCCACCATGATTTGTTTCCATGACGCTTCTCACCTCTCTCTCTAACTTGCTGCATTCCATGCTTGTTCCTGTACTGGCGTCCATGCAAATGGCTTTTTCGCACAGGAGCTTTCAAGTGATTCTAACAGAGTGCCACAGCATAGGAATGGTGCATGACACAACCCTCACATCCATCAGCCACCTCACGCAGCCTTCACAACTCGCACACTAACAGACATAGCAATTATCACTGCGGCTGTCTGGGACTTTTCATTAAGGCCATGCAGGCCCTGACTTACAGCCAATGCACACATAATTCTCTCTCTTATTTCGTCCCCACGACACTGTCAAACAACTAATCAAAATGTATTGCAATGTGACAATGTGACGTTTCTCAGGCATTGCATACAGCCAGAAATGAAATGCTATTCCCCAGCTATGGAAAGTAGGTTTTTGACGACAAGGCCACTCGCTGAACATGACAGATGAAAGATAGTTTAATCTCATCTCTACATGTCCAGGCAAGGCTGGAGGTAATTTACAAACATGCCATCTTGCCAGGGTCAGGGTTTTATACTCTCCAGTGCCCCGGCCAGCGTTCTCTGGCATGCCAGCTCGGCAATGGGGTTTCTCTGCTTGTGTGTAATTCCGTCAAGCAATATTACGTTTTCTGTCCCCAGTCACACAAGAGTGTTTTTAACCCTTGTGCCGCACGCTCAAAGGTGCTTACATATTTCATGACACCATAAAAACGCATTTACCAAGCGTATTATTCACAATAAAAGAATTAACGCAGTGGAACTATGCAAAGAAAAAGGCTCCGATCTTTATTCTGGAATGAAAAAAAGCTGTAGGCTAGGGTTAAGAAGACATTATATGGCTCAGGGACCATACTGAGTTCGATTCTTGGCCTATGAGTTAAATCTAAGCTAGCTGAAAGTGTCGTTTGTTAAAGTTAAACTGGTGGTGCCATGCCACATACTTGATATGTATGTTGAGGCAAGTAAAATACCCCATTTGTGTTCTAAGTGTAAAGAAAGTAGTCTAAGGGTAATCATCTCATCATAACGCTTGCCTCTAACACCATTTCATATAAGTTAACTCAACTTCAGAATAGTAGCTTTAACACATTACACTGCGAATGAATTTATCACAAAATAAAATGGCAACAACTACTAATAATCAACCCATGCAAGGGCCCTACATGGGATGAATGATTCGTTGCATGATTCGGAATATAGAGCCACTCTGGACTGTTTAAGCTCTCATTGGGCCATCAATTTGTTTCCAATCAACTACTGTTTGTTTGAACGGTGCATGAACTTTGTGAGCTTCAGTGAACATTTAGTCAGCACAATGAGCCTTTTGGAACACGGTGATCTATATTTGGTTCAACAATATTCAAAACCCCATTTAACCAGGGTGCTAAAAAAAACTGAAGCTAAGAAAAACCCTTGCTCCTCAGAGTTTGTCCAATTCCACTTGTCATTTTATGAAATTTGTGAAAAAATTAGGTCAATATCTCCATTCTAAGCCTTGCCACCAGACTATTGAATTATGCGGTATGATAGCCATTGAATTTGTATGGGCTTGGATACAGTGGTTTTTGTTACTTTATATCTGAAATTTGTGATTTGTGTAGCACGAAGTTTGGTCTCAACACACATTTAAATGATCAATTCTTACAAAAAAGTTTGCAAAAAATCAAGGATAGCGTGACAACAATATGCGCAGTATGAAGTGATAGTTTTTTCTTATTTTGAAACTTGAGACTTATGCTGCTCTACATGCCTGATATCCTCATTGTTATATTCAAATAGTCTGATCTTTGTGACCATCATAATTTAGCATATATTAATTATATAAATTAATACATCAAATAAGCATACCATAAAAAAATCAAAATGAAACAAAAAAATGTTCTTGACTTTAGAAATTCATCTTGAGTGAGTTCTACAGGCATGATATTCTCATTGCATATATTTCAAATAGGCTGAGCTGAGCTTGGTTTTTCGTATAATATCACTGGTTTACGACATAAATATTTATTGTAATTTGATGTTATGTGAAACTTAAATGTAATACCACTATTAGGCAAATATGAATTACTCTAAATATCATATTTGATTAATCTGTTTTATTGTATATGTGCAGTTATTTGAGATTTCACACTGGATGAGAAATTCTTAAATTTCGTTTTTCCTTAAGTGTCCTACATAAGTTTATGTGAACCTAATTTTAAATACTCTTTATTTTATTTATTTATTATTAAAATATATCTAAAATGGGTAGCGCCATCAGTATAAACTGGCCCATTAATACAATAAACAAAAATGTATATATACAGATGAAATATTAAGTATAAGTACATAAATTAATTAAATAAGAAAATATATATATAATCATAAAACATGTAGAAATAAGATAAGATAAAATTACATTAAAATATATTGTTTAAGCTTCCTTTTAAGAACATTGATAAAACTCTGTTATATAATAGTCAAGTTTGAAGTTTCATTGCACTACTGATTGACCAGTGATATACATTTATCCTACTATTACAAAAAGACTAAGATAGCATTCTGGTTGAGTGCATGAAATCTGGCCAGGAAAGCTTATGGATATTCTCACCATTGACGGTTTGCTACAAAGGCATGTTTCAAAATAGAAGACATGTTTGAGAACATCTTCCTTGGTGAGGATTCTGTGTTGAACAAGTTCAGACAGTGTGTTGTTATCGTTTTTAAGACCTGGTCGCTCTCACAAGCTCCGGGGAGCAATATTTTGAAAGAATTTTTGTTTGAACCACCAATTTTAGAGCACCTTACCATTACACCTTAATCATGACAGAATCTCACCACTATAACATAAGTTCACCTTGGAAAGTGGCTGGTTTTGATAATGAGGTTGTTGTAATTTTGAAGGGATGAAAAAGTTTAGCCTTTTTTCCTTAAAACGGGTTCTATTTTAAGAAGGAAGAGTTCAGTTTGGCTGGAAAATATAGCATGATGTTGTAACTAAAGTTACCTGGATTTTAGGTTACTCTCACAAAACAGATGTAGACCAGAAAGTCGTAGAACTAAAGGCCTCCATCTTCTATGTTAAAGCCTTAAAATTAAGTGATGTATTAGACTATACATATACAGGCAGCTCGTCTCTAAATCTCCATAAGATCTGACATCAACTAAGTTATCTTCTTGCCGTGTTGTGCATACCAAGGCCATTCCTGCATGCTAGATAAAGGGGAGTCATCTTAGCCAAAGCCTTGTTATTCAAAACCCTAGTTAAAAGAGATAGACTCACTGGCCAGGCAGATAATCCAGCATCTTACCTGATACTGCAGCAACTTGGCTACTGCCTAAGAGATTGATGTTCATGTATGCACTGCATGAACTTAGACACCAATATGAATCAGACTTCAAAAGAAACTACAATACATCCATGTATGTACATGCCTTCAGCATGGACTGAGGTAAACAATATAATTTCCCCATCGTTTCAAATAAGCTCCAATGCTTCACTGTTCAGAAATACAGTTAGTGTCATATTAATAACGGCCTGTCAAATTAAACCCAGACAAAGCTAGACAACACTTGCTACCTGCCACTAAACGGAACTGTCTGGCTTTCGCTGGTTACTCAAAGCTGGATCTAAAATGACATGCAGCACCATCTGTTGCATAAGTTGAGAGTTACGAATATTTGTCATTTTTTGTTGAAAAGATGCATTTCTATTGTACATACATATTGGTGATATACATTAGACAAATTTCTTACATTTGCCAAGATTTATACTTTTCAGTGGTGGTAGGTGTAAGCCGACTATTAGCTAGAAGTAGACTGAAGCAGCTGGATTTAGCCAGTACTAGCTACAGCCAGGAATATGAAATAGTTCCCTTTATTGCTGCAGCTGTCTGGAGTCTACCATATTTTATGAAACAAACTGTATATGCTAACTTAAAGGTTTGATATTTCACTTATCAGCATATATACCACAATTTCTACCTGAAAATCAAAAAAGAGTGTGCTTTGTTATAACATTATTGCACATCCATTACATAATTGCTTTTAAGAATTCCGTTCATCCGAAAGGTGTTTTCCAATTTAAGAATTTGCATAAGCGGTAAACCGTGATTTAATAGAGTTTCTGTTTGTCCTTAATCTGATAAAAAGAAATATTTATTGCTGACACAAATTGTACTTTAAAGCTCTTTAATAAGTTTTTTTATTTTTTTGCCGTTGTATCTATGGGAAAAATGCACTAGTTGAGATCATAACTGTATTAATTAAATTTGATATTTAAAAATATACCAGAAGCCTGACATTTAGTAAGACGATGTAAGGTATATGAGTAGAATCCAGTTACTTATGATTATCGTTCATATTTGGTTGTCATTTCTTCCCATGTGATAGGATGAAATTTCAATTGCAAACCACTTCTGCAGCTTTACTTTAAACCATCAGAATATGATAGGATATTTTTTGAGCAGCCTAATATTAATATCACATCTGAGGCATTTTGGTTGTCAATTGCATCTTTTTCCAGTATGATTTGAGAAGGCTGAAACGCATCAAATTTTATGGGGTTTCTTTAAAGATTTCTAATGAATCCTCAAAGCTGGTAATTGGCCAGCACTTGAAGAAATAATCAGTTTCCAAAGCACCACTGCCATGTCATGTCTTCTGGCGCCTTTCTAGTACGCAGCACTCCCACTGGCATGCATCAAAAGTTTATGTACTTACTAATCAATAAAACCTGAAGAGAACTACTTCATATTTCTTGTAATAATAGCTAAGGCATGCTCATAATTATGGCTGGAATGAGGCACTGAAGTACAGTATACACATTGCTCATGTTAGACAATGAAATATTAAGACTAATATATTTCCATTATTTTTTGTTGAGCTATCAAAAACGTTTTTACGGCATCTTATACCGTTCAAAGTTGATAATCTCTAAAATATTAGTACGATAAAACCTCACCATTAAAAACGTCCCAGTCTTAAAATGTGTCGGCCATACTGGTGAGGTGGTCTTCATACCGAGGGAAAATGTCAATGAATAGAACACTATTTGTATCCAGTATCTTGTGGTCTTAATGGTGAGATTTGTGTAATTATGATATCTTTGATGATGTTATCTTCAGGCGAGTTTCAACTGTACATAGTGAAACCTCATGTCACCATTAAGACCACGAGGTGCAACGTTGAATTAAAAAGTTAAGATAAAATACAATGGCAAGAGTACGATTGTGTTAAATTACACTGTATTGGTGGTTTTAATTTTGAGAAGGTCTTAACAGTCAGTCTTAATGTGAGTTTCCACTATTTATATTATATTCATGACACGGATAAAAAATGCCAGTTAAAACAGCAGTAAATCAGCTGAATACTGCTAACTTCAGCACCAATGACTTTAACACCATATTAGTTGCTCCCAAATTTCAGTGCAAGAGTGCTAAAAAAATTAATTGCTTAATTTTATCTTTTGATTAAAAATCTACCTGCTGTGTTCAAAGAAATATCATTAAAAGTTTTGCTTACCTAAAGGTAGAAGGATTAGAGAGACGAGAAAGATTACTGAATTAGTTGCCATGGTGAATATTAGCCAGCTGAGCCTTCGAGTAGTATATCTGGAAAATAGAAAAGGAAATTAAAATGAAATATCATCAATGATGTTTGATATTTGAGTGCATAGTATTTTTTTCCAAATTATTTGTAATTTGTTTTGATTTTCAATGCGTTTATACTTACAAGTACATTCATATACAATACAAGAATTAATCGAGCACTTTTAAGAGACATTATCATTTTATAAATATATATTTGTTATGTAAACACATTTATTAGATGCATTATAGGCATATACCTGCATGTAGCCGCATCTACCTATATAGAGTGAACATATAATCTATGAAACTTGTAACAGTATTAACATAACCATGAACAGAAGTGAAATATCTGAGGTGGCTATCTTGTTGAGTAAATGATAAGCTAGCAGGTTTAATAACTTATTATCTTAATGAATTTTTGAAGTATGATTATCTTATTAAGCTTTGCATTGTAAATAATTTCCTAATGAGTACAATGAATGTCGATTAAACCTTCTCTTCACCAGCCTATGCTTTGTCCTCTATTTTCATTTAAACCTGACTGGGAATCTAGCCTGAATTTGCAAGTCATTCGTAGGAACAAATAAAGGCGCAACCTCCGTCTTCCTTGAACTGAGAATCTAGGGCACTTATTGTTTGAGGTCTCATGAATATCTGATCTTCCTAGATAGCAATGTGAGATTCAATCTCTCAGCTGATAATTTTTTACCATTTAAACTAATCCGTTTATCTGCTTATATGAAACTGTTGTTGACATTGAGGTTTGTGGGTGGAGGATGGGACAGGTTATTGGTATGATGTATACACTGTGATGGGCTAAGCAAAAAAAAAACAATCAAGCGAGATGGATTCTCAGGGGGTGCTGGAAATGTGACGGCGCGTTTGTCTGGAGAAAAAGAATAGCCATGGAATAACGCACAGAGGGGGAAGATGGGACAGTTAAGGAAAATGCCTTCTATACGATAGTCCCTTGAGACAGGAAGGGGGTCACAAAAACTAAGAAATAGGGAGAAAAAATGAGCTGCAGAAATGCACGAACAGAGTCGAGGATAGGTTTAGCTTGAGAGCTCGCCCGCTTGCCCCAGGGTGCCATAGAGTCAAGCTTGCCCCTGAGCTCGCCCGGCCATGTCATGAGCGAACGCTGTGGGCCAGTTCACTTCCGCTCCCATGATCACCCAAGACAATGACTTCAACAAGGACGTTCATCACCGGGAGAAATAGGGTGAGAAATGTAGCTGCTCTCCCCTGCTGAGACGTTTTTCGTTTATTCAATAAACAGTTCTCTCAGACGAGACAGCCCTGACATTAAAAATGTACAGAAAATACAGGCAGATAAATGGGGGAATAATACATTCAAACATCTTCATCATGTTTAAGTACAATGTACAGAAAGCTGTGTTGACAGGGTGTTATTCCGTTTATAGCTATTTTCTCTTGTATTCACGTAAAAAATGATTTCCTCAGAGAGTGTTAAAATTTACCATAAAACCACGCATATAAGGTTTTAACAATGATATTTTTGTACAAACGTGTTTATTACCTTGACGTGCAATCTTTGAGATGCAAAGACCAACATCTCATGGATGGTACCTGGGAAATTAAAGATATTTGCTGACTTTGCTCAGATAGTGGGTCACAAAAGGACAGCATTGTCAGCATCAGTTCAACTTTGGTCCAACAGCGAACTCACCTGGCATGTCAGAGTGCTTAAAGCTAAAGTATAACACTGTGTGTTGTCACTTCACAGCCCAGCGACCTAATTATGTACACGTTTTGCTCGTTTACTCATCTAAAGTAAATTAATCATTTTCTCTTATAGTCTACTATATAAACTGGCTTATGGTATAAAAGGTCTAACAATGAAATTACAGAATAATTAGATGATCATGTGTTGAGTTTACACAATTCTTGTTCTGCCAAGCAGGCCAATTCAGAAAAATTGCCTCAAATCAAAAAATAATATTAATCCATTTCTCTGTATTTTTAAGAGAAGCTTTCTTAAGTTTATACTCAGCCTATCAGCTACATATAGCATACCCGATCTTTTTTTTAAAGACTATATAGTTTAACCAATTATTTTGTTTAACTAGGTAAACTAGCAAAGAATAATATCCAACTCGGTTAAGTTCGCAAATGTTACGAAGTGCAGTAACCCGGCAAATCGTACTGGTCTCCGACCAACATGGGCTCGAATTGAATTACTATCTGGGGAGTCAATTCTACATTTGTCATCATTATCAAACGACGGTCTTAGTGAAGAGAGATTAAAACGCACAACAGGTCCCCTGATACTGAGATAGCATACTGCATTGTGTCCATGTCAACCCAACGTTGGCCGACATTACCCAAGATCAAGTCGACGTCGAGCAGAAGTGGATTGCTGTCCGGTCTTTTTCTTGGGGTGATTTTAACTGTCAGTTACTAATGGTACCTTTTTTTAACAAACATGCTATAAGTCGTGAGGTGAGGGAAATAGTAAGCTTAATAGTGAGGCGGTCTTATAACTGATGAAGGTTCTTTGTATTTTTACTGATGCAATAAAAAAAGAACCTGTTGTGCTTTACTGATTTTGTGACAGGAAGACATCAACCCTTTAATACTGTTAGTAATTCAACACAGCATGAATTGACAAAAACTGGTTGTTTATTAGCTATATTCAGTGTAATTTCTGCCTATCAGGAATGCTTTTAATGCTCTCATGCAGTCTACCCCACTTGCACTCGAATTGAACAGAATTTGCCAGATTCCACTCACTGCTCTCATTGAAATTACTCAACAGTAAACCTCGACAATATTTCCACATGTTCTGTGACATTAACCCGATCGATAGAACACACATTGCGAGACGCAGAGAAGCAGGTTCTGATTCACCGGGTTTTATTTGTTTTATTTACTTCTACATCATCTAGAACTAACAGCACTTAGTGAAAAATGGTATTAAAAAACCAAAAAGACTAACCATAAACAGTTTTTAACTCTGCAAGCAAAACTTCTCGGCAACAAAGTTTTTCTGTACTTTGTAGGTAACGAGAATTTCTCGAGGTAATGCGAAATCGGTGATACGTTGAAAACAGAATTATTCTGGAAGAAGATTACTGGATATGAAATTGTTATTGTAATATCGGGTACTCTAAAAAAGCATACGCCAAGAAAATTGCCAGATGGGGCCCAGGAATTTGATTGCCTACATGTTGGAAGTCTACTCATTTAAAGTATCCTTATACGATGTCAGAGGGTCGTGATTAAGTCTGATAACCCCAGTGCATAATTGAAACTACAGTAGGACCCCACAAATAAGAAAGACCTCGATTTTAAGACCACAAGATGGCCTACACGTGAGATGTTATTTCAATGTTGAAAAAGTTCACGATTTCAGATCGCCCAAGTCTCTTTTGTGATGTTAAACTGTTTTAAGATGCGACGTTGATACAGTGAAGCCTCGCCGTAAAACCGCCTCACTATTAAGACCACCGCAACTTTGAGACTAGAAACATTGCATCAAATATGGTCGTAATGGCGAGGTAGCACTGCAGCATGGATAAACACGGAGTAACGTATACAGTGCAGCCTCAGAATTAAGACCGTATAATATCAAATAATTTTTTAGGACATTATAATGTGAAGAAAAAACCTCACCATAACGAACATTGGTTAACAAAGATGGTCGGAATTGTGAGGTTTTGTTGTAATTTTCATGCCGGTAAATTTTCTGCCTTGCTGTGAGGATGATGACCTGCTATAGCGGCAGATGTTATTTTTATGAAAAAAATAATTAGAAGTGTGCCCGACTTCAATTTACTGCCAGTAGCTCGAGGTAATTTGCTTTAAAGCAAGGAGCACTCAAAGCAGTAATTGAAAAACATCTCTAGTTTCATGTAAATCTGAACATGTAGTTTCTAATGAAATATCAAGCTGGGAGACATCAGTGATGCCCTGCTACCTCCTAGTAACATAAACAATTGAGTAAAAACTCTAGTAAAATGAAAGAGAGAATACATAATTAATCAAATCGAACTGAAACCACATGGCTATACATGGCTATTTCCCCCCTGCCATGGGGTCATGAAGCAATAAAGCTGCTATTTTATGGGTTACAGCCCCTAAGGCCATCAATAAATCGAAAGTATAATTAGTGAAATGATCCAACTATAGGCAGTGGCGGTGACAAAAAAGATATGATCAAAGGCCTTTGCTTCTGATACTTGGACATGCTGGTCAGATCTCTCGTGGACCATTTCACAGACCGAGCCAGCATCCAGCACTAGGAAACTGCTTTCATTAACCACCAGTATACTCTATATGGTGTACTCGAAAAACTTGACTTTCGCTAGACCTTGGGATACACAGATTAGAGCCATCATTTTGTGGAAAAAAAAGCCAATTTATTTTCCAAAAATACGTCTCATAATTTGGTCATTTTTACTGAATAAATCATGTCTTTCATCTGCTGACGATATTATTGGACCATGCACCATTTTGCCTTGAGCTTCCGGTCTTTGAACTACGGCTTTGATAAAAGGACTATGGGATCGATCCAACTAGTACTAGAGTGGTCAGTAAAATGACTTATAATATATTGATATGTTACAAACAATTTTGTTTTGCTGGATAGGTTTATTAGAATAGATATATTGATGTTCATAGTTAATGTATATCTAATGTATTACCACAATTACAAATCCTTGTCTAAAACTTCAGGGACATTATTTTATTAACTATTTGACATTGTTACAACATGTAATTATTAATTGAAAAAATATATATCTGCAATTAATACATGCATATTTATCTGCAAAATAAATACTAACCAACTTTATATTGCAGTTGTTTACACTTAGCCTGCCTACTGTTATGCAACCTTGCACGTTTACTAATTAAGGTTGCGCAATGACAGATTAAGGTAGTCTGCCTATAACAATACATATTTATTAAACATTCTTTAATGAAGTAAAGGATTCAATTTAATTTCCTTTTCTTTCTAAATGCCATTATTTCCATGATATAGGTCTTGTTAAGTCGGATATTTACATTTAATTATCCTAACGTTAGTACATGACATTTCTTACTTTCATTTCCTTGTAAAAATGTTCCTATAGTAACCTGATATTTAGACCCCATTGACCAACCATGCTGTTGTCTTTTTTCACTATAAACGAATTGCTTGTGACAGGACGAGCTTTAAAAAAAAAAGACTGAACAGAATTATTCATAAACTAACCCATCCCATAATCTACGTCATACAAGTAAGAAAATTCCTACTAAGGCATTTTGCTATATATTGAATCTAGGTGCGATTTCCAGCTATTCTGTAATTAAGATAAAGGATATTGATTTAATTGATCTGCACATTTAATCTATATTGTCTATGTCCCAAGATATTGTGAATTTGCCACAGCTAAACCAACAATTGGGACACTATAATCTGTATCTAAATATTGCTTTGAAATTCGTGTCTATCTAGCTGAGGCTTATGTTTGGTAACCTAGACTTACTGTATTTTTAACCATTTCATATTTATTAGGGAAAAACATGTTATCTGAACTACGAGTAACTGCAAAAATGTCCTACTGCATGTCAGTAATATATCCGCTCCCTCCTAAATGTATTCTAAACTACAGATTTTGTTGTATTATTCCATATATCGCATGTTTTCAAAGTTATGAAAGTTATTTTAGTTAACTTAGTTTTCAATGAAATAATACTGCAAAAACGAAAGTTTTTGTTATGTAAAAGTTAGAAAATCTACATTATTATATCCCAAAAATAAAAATAAAGTTATTTCTTTATATTACTCAGAAATCTCATCATCAGTTTTGCGTCTGGTGTATGCGTTTTATTCTGACGAAGTTTGTGACATGAAACACGAATGCATGAATCAAAACAGCTGGCCTCGGGCTATAAGGGAGTATTGGCAAAAACAGTTTGGCGCACAACAAAATAGAAATTGTAAAGAATAACTCTTATGTGAATAGGTATTGTGGATGTAAACGAAGTATTATGATAGTTTCATGCTAAAATGTTATTTCATATGAGTAAGTGATATTTGGTACAGGTGGGTGAACATTAAAGGGGATAAAAGAGCACTCAGAAAGAGCCAAAAACGACACCCTGGTATATATTGTTCTGGGGAGAAATGTTTGCCCTGGCTGACAAATGACATTAGTCTGCTTGGCTTCCTACAAAGAAGAAAGTCTGGAAAAGGCTGGAAGAGAATTCGGGAACGAGGTCATATCCCGAGGCTTTCAAATCCAGTAGAAACTCGACTTAAAGATCACCTCACTGTTAAGAGAACTGCGTAAATACGACCACAAAATGTAGGATCCATTGCTTATAAATTCTCCATGGAATTTCATCTCGCTAGCAAGATTACTTCACCATTAAAGTCAGTATATTTTCCACTACTTCGTAGTCTTTATGGTGAGGTTCCGCTTAGGAATACCAGAAGCTATATTTGGGTGTGAAAACTTTCAAAATGTGCTTCATTCACCTACTTCATCTATATGCTTCTCCACTGCGCAGAGACAGGGATATAAATGCATGGTTTTCAAATGCATTCTCGTGTAATATTTTTATCAAAATATAATTAACTTCCGGAACAATATAAATCAAGAGTGTCTTCAAAAAAAGAACAATTGTCATGTTAAAGGTCAAATAAAACAACTCAAGCAATGCAGGTAATATGAGACATTTATGAATGTGTTGAATGTTTAACTGGCCAGAAAATGAGCTTTGATATAAGAAGCCAACTTACTTTTATATTATAAGTGCTATTGTGTTGAATCAGGTTCAGATGCCAGAAAGAAACAATAGCTTTTATCATTTTCTCCTTGCCATATTTTGGGTGGAGATTCGTCAAACTTAAGCATGCTTGGCTCATTAAGTCCAAAATGCGGTCTTTCAGCAAATCATGCGCGCGATTACACATGCTGAGTCAATCACACATAAAAAGTGGGTTGAAAAACAGCAGGGTTGTTAATGATTCTGCATAATGATGGCTGTGAAGGAGAGGCTAGCACACCTGTGAGTTGGGCTATTCTAACGTTAACGATATTGCGTGAATATATTTTCCGCTTCTGCCTAGCGGTAGCTCGCTGGGCTTCAAACCATTGGTTCCCGAGTTTGATTCCCCGTTCAAGCCTAATTTGGATAGCCGTTTCATCCTTCATCTCATTGCCATGGTCCCTGCCTGTCCTAATTAGCCCATCAGGTGCAGAAATACAGGACATAAAGCTCTAATCCACCACTACCACCAACCACTGGGTCCCGGGTTCGATTCCCGTTCGAGCCTAACTTGGATGATCGTTTCATCCTTTATCTCATTGCCATGGTCCCTGCCTGTCCTAATTAGCCCGTCAGGTGCAGAAATACAGGACATAAAGCCCTAATCCAGCACCACCACCAACCACTGGGTCCTGTGTTCGATTCCCGTTCGAGCCTTAGTTGGATGGCTGTTTCTTCCTTCATCTCATTGCCATGGTCCCTGCCTGTCCTAATTAGCCCATCAGGTGCAGAAATACAGGACATAAAGCTCTAATCCACCACTACCACCAACCACTGGGTCCCGGGTTCGATTCCCGTTCGAGCCTAACTTGGATGATCGTTTCATCCTTCATCTCATTGCCATGGTCCCTGCCTGTCCTAATTAGCCCATCAGGTGCAGAAATACAGGACATAAAGCTCTAATCCACCACTACCACCAACCACTGGGTCCCGGGTTCGATTCCCGTTCGAGCCTAACTTGGATGATCGTTTCATCCTTTATCTCATTGCCATGGTCCCTGCCTGTCCTAATTAGCCCGTCAGGTGCAGAAATACAGGACATAAAGCCCTAATCCAGCACCACCACCAACCACTGGGTCCTGTGTTCGATTCCCGTTCGAGCCTTAGTTGGATGGCTGTTTCTTCCTTCATCTCATTGCCATGGTCCCTGCCTGTCCTAATTAGCCCAACAAGTGCAGAAATAAAGCCATAACCCACCCAACACTCCACCTCTAACTTGTCCAAGCATGAGGTACAGTGGAAAACTGTCTTTGAGACTGTTTTTAACTCAGTAATTCAGTCTCAATGGTGCATGGAATTGTCGTAATTTCGAATAAAACTCTGTAGTAACAATATAAATATGCCTCAAGTGCCTACTGCCAGTGAATAAACAAACATTTATTAACTATTGTATTCATGAAATTTGTTATAAATTTTATGATTTCATGAATAAGAGATCCCGAGGTCAAATCTTGCTGATAGAGTTACACAACTGCATGTCAGTAACATAAATAATTGAGTCGTTGGGAAAGCAAAGCCTATATTATCATGACGTTAGGCACGACACAAAGGTTCTATCTTAACTTCTTAATCACAGCCCTATTTTGTGTCTAATTCAATTCTCATGCAAAAATTAATTTAGTTAAACGGTCATTCCTGTCTGACCTGCCATATTGTCGTAAAATAAGCTGTGGGCTTTGGTTCACAGGAAAAGATATCTTTTAAGCAGCAGAATGGGCGAATGCAACGGATCATAAAAAACTATGAATATCACGATACCATACAATGGCAAGGAAGAATATGCTCACTATAAAGGAAAAAATATAAATGATGGATGGTGATTCAGATGTATATCTATATCAGTCTTCAAGATGGAATCTTGATTATGAGAAGAACTTCTATATTTCAGATAATTTTGGTTTCTATATAGATCTTTTGTCAGTGTTGCATTGCAATCTTTGTAATGTAACTATATATCCTGTTTATGCATTTTCATAGTTTCTTTGAACATATTCTAAATGGTCAATGGCGAAATAGTTAGCATGGCCATATGAAGTAAAGACCCAATCCTTTATGTTGCAAGTAGATATTAATATATATATGTCAATATAGACTTTTACCTCATTCATCATCACCTAATTCTTCTAGGTCATTCAGCTGAATCCAGCAGATAAGTACAGGTACATGGTGACCATATGGTTTTCTTTGGTAAAACCAGCATCTGATGTAAAATAAAGTAATACCCTGCCCCTTTCACATGTTGTGTTCAACTTTAATAGAAGAAGCTTGTTTGCGCTGGTGGCTTTCATTTGTCACAAACGCATTAACAATCAGGGACGGAGTGTATCCCCAAACGTTGGTGTGACAATCCTGGTTGAGCCTGCAGGACCCAGTCTCTTTTCCTTGGTGAATTAATGGGGCCACAATTCAATTCAACTCATGAATACTGGCAATGATTGCATTCGCCAGGTGGCATATTCCAGCAGGATTGTGCTCCGGATCCAGAAGCTGCGAGGGATCAGCATGCATGGCAAAGCATACCTGGCAAAATAACCCGAAGACGCAGAAGGCATTTTCACAAAGTGTCAATACCAACGCCTTTTACTGATTCAATCTGCACCGTCCAAATAGTAATCTACACTCATGTGAACAATCTTTTGACGCTGTAATATTTTGTATTTTGACATCGATTTAGGAAAAGCTTTTCACATGCCCGTTCAAAAGAGGAGAAGTTTAAGAGTCCGTGCTATTGCATTAAATTGTTCCACTGAACAAATGGAAAATGCTTAAGCAATAAATATGAACTTATCTAAAATCCCCAGATTAGGAGATTTGAATATGAGCTTTGGTGCTGGGGAATTAGTTTCATGTGCTGTTCTAGAAAGATGTTATTTCCATTAATGGAATATTTCTACAAAGCCCCCGTGGATAAGCAAGGTTTTAAATGTTTCATCTCAGAGTGGCGAACTCCCAATAATGATATCTTTGTCAGAGATGACTGGGAATTTGTTTTGAGAAGGCAAGGGAGACTTGTTTGGTAAGATACTGCTGCTGCTGATGATGATGCTACTGCTGCTGCTGCTGCTGAGAACTGGGATGAGTGACTGCAGAGGTCTGAGATGTCCCCGTTGGACCTAGAACAACAGAGGTCTGTCTCTCCCTGACTGCACACTCGTTTACTGGATCAGACGTGCTTGGCTCCACCCCACATATCCTCCGAGTCCTATCTTGCTGTGCAACCAAAGTAAACTCTGTTCAAGTCAGCGCTCTCTCCACAGACAGTATTAGCCTGGCCAGCGAGGAAAAAATCGGAGGGGGGATACATTCGCAATATGGCTAGCATATTCTGTAGCGGCTTAGCAGGCAAGCCACGCCTGAAGGAAAGTAAAAAGAGAGCTGACTATAGATTTTATTCTTTGAGAAATTTTAATTGACATCTTATACTTTGGTGCCATAGCTTCTTGGCATTCTTCAATCATCTCGGGCATGAGGTGCAGCCGTTGCGTTTCTCATACTATTTGCCCAAGTGGATAATTCAATGGGCGACATGGAATCCATCTTAGGCCAATAAACACAAAGAGGCTTGCACATGTTAATCGGGCCGCAGATTTAGTTCTATGACGGCTGGATATTTGCGTATTCATAGGTGCGCAGGGCTCAGGCGGCTAGGGTGACGAGCAAGAGACGTCCTCAGGTATCTGGCAAGGAGCAGGGACGCGGCCACAGACCCCCACAGACGCCCATATGCATGATGAGAAGCGCAAGTTGTCACCGGTCTCCAAGATTACTTGATAACGATCCTGCCAATACGATGTGACTAAAGGCATACGGGTAACGTCAGCCTTTATCAATGTCTCACATGTGTGCAGGCATTTGCTAACCTAGCTCCGTGCCCTGCCACCATAGCCTCTTATGCCGTTGCTATATTGGGCAGCCCCTGCCGTCATATTCATGCTTTGAGTCTAAAACACTCGCATGAATTTCCCACCGGCCGGCTCGCTCTCTCCACGCAAGCCCGCTTTCTCGTTTGTGAAGTCTAATTAACATGCTTCACCCCTCTGTGATTCGAAAATGAATGCTGCAACAGTGTTTAGAGAGCTCCCCCCGGACACGGGACAATATTTGTCAAAGTTGTTGTATGATCCTGTTGAAAGTTCTGCAATAATGCCAATTCAAATGTGAGTGGAGGTTCATTGGAAATCGAACGACTTTGAAAAAAAACCCTAACAACAACGCAACAATCACTGAGCAAACATTAACTGGTGGGGCTTTTATGGCTCTGTCATGATTTAACAAAAAAAGAGGCAACGGAGGTTAAAGTAGCAATAGCTTCAGGTGACGACTGGATTGCTTCAGCATGGAGTAATTGAGCAATGCAGTGTGTGTGTGTTGCATGTGACTATGTGACTCCGTTGCAACGTCAATGACATCGTCACTGCGTCTGTCAGTCTGTAAGGTGGTCCAAAGCGTGCTCTGCATGGGAGCAGAGACCTAGCGTCAAAAAGTGCGTGACTGGCGCCTTGGGGAACGCCAGCTGTGAAGTCATGCAAAGGTCCAACATGCGCTATGTAAATGAGGCCTCGCTGGCCAGGACATGTGGTGCGAATTCCAAACACGGGGTGAACTGAGAATTGGCACACTCCAAGGTCATAAACGACCCGCGTTATTAATGCATCGCAGCCGAATCTGACTTTGGCAGCCATTAAGAGAGAGAGCCGACGTCAGTGCGAACGCAAAATAGAGCAGAGGAGGCAAAATGTTCGACAAGACGATCTGCTTTCGTCTGCTTTCGTCTTTTCACCGCTCTATTACTCGAAGGCGCCATAAATCACAATGTGTAAAGGGATGTGACCCACCATCCCGCTGTCCTATCCCGAAGTAGCCCACGCTCCATGGAACAATTCTGACGGTAAATTAGGCGACCAGCCTCCCAGGCGGGCCAAGTCGCATCGACCAGCCACTAATACGGGGTTAGATTGGAAACATGGCCGGTTAAACCAGAAATCGAAGCCAGTTTTATGCGTCATTATGCCGTACATGCGCAATTACTATGCCAGATGAAAAGAAAACACAAACTGTGACTAATCAGTGAAATGTTGATGGAGAGGGTGGATTAAGCTTTGGGCCAGTCGGGAACACCCTGGGAGGAGGGTGCTGTGATCTCAGCCAACCTACCGCGATCTATAGTCGACCTGCAATCAATCACAGAGCAGGGTTATCACAGCCCTCATCAATGGCTTCTACACGCTTGTTTCAAATACATACAAACGCAGCCATTGTGGCTGGCTGTTCAGTCCATTCATGTCATCTATTTAGGCCACAATTAGGCAAAAAATGGTGCTGTAGAGCGCTCAGTATCAGCCAGTCCTTATTGATTCAAAGAAGATTCTGTTTAATGGGGCGGCTGCATGACAGGACCCATGTATTTCCACTGATCATTAGAGTGTGATTGTGTGCTTTGGACAATATGGGTGATGTATGTTTATCACAGGGTGCAGTTGTGCGGCCATCTCTAGACGCCCTTGCCCTGGAGCCCGCCTCCTTTCTTTGCTGCATTCGTCAACGATCCTGGCTTCTCATCTTACGGGGCCTCATGAATACAGCTTGGCTGCCCTGCTCACCCCAATACCTGCCCTGTTACTATATCTCCATTCTGAGGCACAATCATCCATGCGCTGGCCGCGTCCCACTGGCTTGTCCCTGTGCAGTAATCCATTGCGCTCTATATTTAGTGAAATTAATGTTCTCCCTCTCATAGCGTATTCACCCTCCCCCTGCCCTCATATCTGTAATTCCCAGCCTGTGTATTTGTGTGGGGTGGTGGTCTTGTGCCTGCGTGCATTTCTGCTGTGCTGCAACTACAATGTAGGAAGGAACACACATGACGCAGCGATGTGTGTGTCATGACGTCCTGTGCCATTGTTTGCATGACGTTTCGAGTTTCTCGTTGCATCTCTGGTCCCATCTGGCTATCACACGCAGGATTACGGTGTATGCAGTCCACATACACTGCAGGATATTTGTTAAGCTACTAACACTTCTGCTTTCACTGCTTGCTTTGCTTTCTCTGTTATGTCAGATGCAAGCTCGCTGCTCCCTTCGCAATATGTTAGAGATGGCCTGGAGTCTTTAACATCAATTTTACCCCAGTAGTTCGAGTGGGTTTTAGCTTTGAAGTGCGAGCATTTTACGATACTAATTTTAAAACGCTGCAATCAATATCTGGTCCCTTCTCCACGTCTCTGGAGTGTTTTTCAGTCCTCGGTTTTATGGTTCATGTTACATTTCAGTTTTTACCATCAAGGGTTTTAATGAAGCATTTTAAGCCACTCTAGAGTCCTGCACATTGTTCTGCCCGCGTGACATGGTGCAATAAGCCTCGTGAATCAGTGCATGATATGTAAAACAATGAATTCATTGTCATCCGACAAGTGATACTTGTCTGGTAACGATTTACTGCTGCATTTCAACTCGTGGATCCATTTACACTGTTAATAGTTACAACAAAGAGCTGTGAATTGGTCTTGTTCTTTTTGATAGGAAAATCAAAGAGCGATTCGTGGCTTCAATAGACAGTGCTATAAATACAAGGGCAAAATGAAGCACCCTGAGGTATCGAAGTCCTGGCAATCCAGGTCCTGTGCATTGGGGAATCACTCATCCAACGATTCTAACGATTTATTTACTCTGTGTGTGGACGATCAATGATTAAGGACGTGTCTAAGAATGGCTCCATTCCACCATATTTCTCCTCTATACCCATTTGCTGTCAAATCGGAAATCAGTACTGACATTTTAAACAACTGCTTAGGTACTACAATGTTGAGAGAACGTGCCTAGAATAAGTGAAATGATAAACCCACTGTCTGTAAATTGCCTTTTTCTTGGAGAAAGTCCTGAAAGTCATTTTTCTTGTGTGTTTACTTAGGCAAAGACAGGGACGTCTGGCGCAGGGGTTATAAGGAAATCTTGCTCTTGATATTGCACACAAAAAAGTTTCTGGCTAAGATCATCTCGCAATGAGAACAACTGTGAAAATTAACAGCACTCCCAGCAAATTATGTCCAATTATCTTCAGGGTATTTGTTTTCATCTAAGCCGCAATTTATAAGCCAATTGAGACTGAATAGACAGGGCTGTGGGTGTGTAACTTTCCATGGAGACTGTATGTTTTTGCTTTTTATGGGGAAGAGAGATGCCTAGTTTTAGAGACGGTCCCTGCCTCACAGAATGAGAAAATGAAAATGGTGCATGTAAGCGCATGATGGGGAAACCGCTTTCAGACTAATTCTACCTAATGTATACCGCAGCCACTCGCATGGATAGCCAACTGCCACTGGACCAGAATCTACATACAATGCAGTCTTACAGACCTTACTTATCGGCTCCTCAAGCAGAGAGCATTAATGGGGCTGGCTACAAAGCAACGAAGCCATCTTGATGCCCTCCAAGGTTTTCATGCCTCCTGATCCTGTTGTCATGCTTACTAATGTGGGAGAAAGATAGACTGTGTCGCTTCACCTCCCCACCAAACACATTGCCTATTCAGAACAAGAAAATATGTTTCCCTTCCGTTTTACCATAGTATCACTCAGCCACAGGCACCGCCCATTCGTATCAATTGTCCTGCAAAAGGATTGGAAATTAGACATCAAAAAGACGAAAATCCATTTCTCAAACAAACGATGGAAAGCATTTCTGTTTGGACAAGGGAAACGACAGCTGAATGTATAATTCGTTAAGTTTAAGGACACCTGTGTGTCACCAGAGGCTCATCTTGGCTTCTAACGATTTTAGGCAGGCTGTCTTCTTTGCGAGTTACGATGTGTGAAGGCAGGTCAAATTACTTATGATCGCAGGGGCCATGGACACCTGCCATGAAGCAGCTTCTTTTAATTTTCCGCATCTTGCTGAACTTCAAACAGAAGACTTGTAAGGTGGGCAACCCCAGCTTCTCTGCAGTTATTGGACTCCAGCCTCATCCACGCACTTTCGAAGCCCCACCGTCAGACAATTTTCAGCGCACGTGTAATGAAAGATGTTTTGCTTTTTAGCAAAGTTCGCCCTGTTCCCAACAGCACGCATAGCAATGCAGTGACACGCACGATACATATTTGGCTTTTTCTCATGATCGATTCAAAGGTTTGCCCGCCGCCCCAGTGCAACAGTAATCCATGTGACTTTGCCGAGTATTGGATAAACGGTCACCACAACCACTAGGGACCTGTGTTGTGGTAAACGAAGTGTGATAAACAGCGGACAAGGGAGCTGGCGGCAGGCTGTGGTGCTAAACAGAACGAGTGGACAAAGCCACGAGAAGATAATGGCAAAGTGACCTACCTGGCCCGGTCTTAAGTGGCTATCAGCAGTCGTAGGCGAGCCAAGCTGCACAGTCTGCCACGCACGCTGCCACACACTGCGATGTAACCGTCCTAACGCATGCCAGTTGACGTGTGAATCATAGGGACGGCCGTCGTGACGCTTGCCTCTCAGCGTTTCACGGCGCCAGGCAGCGCTACTGCAAGACAATGCGGCGCAGCCCAGACCAGCGGCCAATCAGAGAGCACTACCATGCCAAACAAACGGCAATGCTTCATAACACTCAACAAATCTCCATAAAGTTTAATATCCTGTTTTGAGGAGAAGTCTTTGATTTACGGGGTTTTTAATCGAGGTTCGGGGGTGGTTGGCAAGCTGCGTGGAGCTGGGGGGCAATGGGCCAAGGTGCCTTTGAGCGCTGGAGCTGACTAGAAGGACTCGCGCCAGTTGCTGCCTATCATCTCAGCTGCTCCATTGAAACAGAATGATTGATGGCTCACACATGCCACTCCTCACATCATAATCCCAGCCAGTTAAGGTGGATGGCAGAACTCACACTGGCAGTCATCCTTCCAGCCGGTCAGGCACACATTGTCGGACACACAAGCTGACAGCATGCTAACGAGGGTGAGCAGGCTGCTTGCTTGAAGCTAGGGGGGGAGCACCTCCAGCAGTCAGCAGCTTGTTATAACGGGGTTCATGGGGATGTGACATTAAGACTTGGCTTGTTGAATTTTGCATGCTGCACGAGACATAGGTCAGGCACATTATGGTCCGATTGGGCAGGCCCTCGCAATGGCCTAGGGTGAAACAGACCTGCTCTGTCAATTACTTGAGACAGTGAATGTGCTTACAAGCTGAGGGGGAGGGCAGGGCCCATCTAATGTCCAATGTCCAGCTTTTTCCTCTGGGACGGCCTGATCACTTGCCTAGCACCAACATCAGCTAGGCTTTCTTGGAACCGTGCGTCGTTGGACGATATTGGCGTTGAGGGGAATCATTTATGAAAGCAGTGCAGCGTTAAGAAGCTACACCGTAATTCCATTACGTGGTCACCTTGATAGGCAAACGGTGCAAGTGGAACTGCGATGGGGCTGTGACCACATGATGTGCGTGGCCCGGGGGGCAGGGATGGTGGCCTGCATAGAGGCTCTACCAAGGGACCACTGGCCAAGCTGCTTCATTGGACACGATGTGTGTGGACAGGGATTAGGCTGTTTGGCAGGCAAAGCAGCTGATTAATCAAATCAAGCAGACAGGGGAGGTGAGAAAACAACCCTCTCCCATCCCAAATGAAATGCCCCCATGATCCCATCCCGCGCCTCATACACTTGCTGGATATGCAGATAATGATCGATCAGTTTCCCGCCTCCTTTTCATCCCTTTATATTCCACTTTTACCACAGGCGCCGATGAAAGACTCCAGGCAAATTTTCAATAAGACAGACGTTCAAATCCAGCCAGCCTATGCCCATGCACGCTGCATAAATATCCCCCTCACATTCAATTTGCCGCCGCCTAGTGGCTCTCATCTTTCTCCACAAAACATAAGATTTGTCACCTTCCATCCGAAGTTGGCGTAACAATTTCTTGCACAAATAGATTAGAAGTGCCTAATTATCTTGCCACGGAATGAGCTACAAGAGGAGTCGGACATTTGAGAAGCATCTTGATGAGGTCTGCCGATAAGAAGCAGATAACTTTTTTCTCCTGCTTCCTGATAAATGGCAGGACTGGAAAAGCATCTCAGCCTGTTTGGGGTTGTACGGAGAGGGGGCTGTCCAACAAGAATTTGGAAGTCAGGTCCACATGTTTGGACTAATTTTGAGCACTCCGCAATGTGGACTTTGGCGGAGTACAAAATCTTGTTCTGTAAGGCTTGACCGCCTCCCCTCTCCAAATGGCCCGGGCAATATCCGGTGTCGCTGGGAAGGATTTAGCCGCTTCCGGTTTAGACCGCTGGCCAATTGGAGAAACATGTAAAAAGGTCGCGGAATCATAGTGCGCTATATCGAGGAATCAGATCTGGAGAATGGCATTGATTCCGATTGACTATGATGGGCAGAATAGCTCTCCTGCCTCCTCCCATGCTGCAAATGCAGCGGGGCCTGATGAAGTTTCTCCTCATAACACATCAGGTTCTGGCGAGGGTCTCTTTCGGTCTGCCTCATCATCTGTTACAAACTTGCAGAAAAGGTAGAAACCCCGATGCGGGCGATATAACCTATTTGTAAAGCTAATAAATATGGTGATGAGATCGATTTTATCCTTACGATCGCCTTCCTGGTGGCATGCCCAGGCATCTGTCCACTGATTGATCGAATTGAATTAACATCATGCAAATTCATCCAACTCGTTCCTCACTGAATACAATTGGGCTCAAGATAGATATCTTAGCCTGAGCAAGCTTTGGCTCAGGGTCTCAGCATCCTCATTGTAAGGTTTATCGAGTTTCATCCACCAACTCAAAAGGTGCGCAGTCATGTAGCTTGTTATGGTAAAGAATATCGCTTATATTTTCCCTTGTGTTTGTTATTTCTCTTAATACCGAACGGCACGATTTTCAGGATTATTGTTGAATGAGATATTTCAAATGTTGTGACCTTCAATTGTTGATTAAATTTTTTTGGGGAAAGAGAGCTCTATATGCACTTTATTCTGAACATCTCAGAACTTGACATTCGCCTGTACTTGCTGCTTCGTCTCCATTTACTTTAAATCTTATTTAGTATTTTCATTATACACTGTAATTCTTTTTCTCAAGTTAGGATTGTCAATAGGCCTAAGCTCCTGATTTTATTATATTCGACTACCAGCATAATAAATGTCATCGATGGACAGAAATTTTCGTCATTTACAAAAGTTTGGAAGCGCACTGGATTTTGCAAGTGAACATGTTAGCTATGTTTCTGCACAGGACATAAATGTTACATGTATTTAGCAGAAATATTTAGATGAATAACGGTGAGTAGTAGTTTAAAGCTGCGTTACAGTTGTTATGTAATGTTACATAACTTGTGCACATACGAACCCGACTACACGCCATTTTGCAGTTGTGGCATGAAATAGTGAATATTTTTTTATCATTTTCACAGACTTTCACCAGATAATCACCGAATTTGCTGAAAGCAACCCTGGCTAACATTCCATCAAAAAATCATGAAATATCAACTCAGCCAGCTGAAACTTTTAGTGGAGTGATAAATTGGTTAAAACACATCAATATTTTAATCTTATTTTCTAAAGTCAATTTGTAGAGCATGTTATTAAAAATAGTATTGTTAAATGATAAGTCAATGAGTAAACAGAAATTAAAGTCTTCAAACTGATCGCCAAATATTAGTATCTAATCATAAGAAGTGTAGAAGTATAGCATTTTCTTGAATTTAGGACATGAGGTAAAGCTGTTGTAGTCTGAAAAGTGCCCATAATATCAAATGAAATTTCTCCCATACAACCAATTTATGACTGGAAGAGTACGTCTGAATAAAACGAGCCCTGAGTCCATCAATACCTATGAGACTATAAAACAAATTATAACCATATAATCAAATTGCCTGCTTAAAGCGATTTAGCATGAATGTGGTTGTATAATGTTATAAAATGATTTGATATTATGTATCTTTTCTTGATTTCATAAATTATTCCTCTAAAAAAACGGTGTAATGATTGCATATGTCTTTTATGACCTGGGCAGAAATATAGCTGATAGTTTCATTGCAGAATACAATGCGTTTCTAAA
The DNA here is from genome assembly GCA_932294295.1 of Alitta virens. Taxonomy (NCBI): domain Eukaryota; kingdom Metazoa; phylum Annelida; class Polychaeta; order Phyllodocida; family Nereididae; genus Alitta; species Alitta virens. The sequence goes on from OW028573.1 coordinate 63,129,290, forward strand.
CTTTTGCACGGTAGAATACCTACTGCATTAAAATAAAAATGATAAAACAGTGCGCATGTGGCCTTGATCATTGGTGAAAATGAGGATGTGGTTGCCATTGAATATAAACCAAGGAAAAGACATGAGACCACAATGCAGAGAATAGAAACTTCTCAGGTGTCTCACATCAAAGGAGTTAACAAGGGACAAATATAGAAACTGTAGGTACAAAATAAAGCCAATCTGTTACCTACATCTGAATGATGTCTTTTTGGAGTTTCTCCTTAGAGCTCCAAAACACCAAAATGGCTAAGTTGCCTCACTGTTATTAGCAATATGAACTTGAACCTTGCTGTCTGCTTGTCGAGAGTTTCTGTCAATAGGGCCTATGCTAAACCATTTGAAAGTCTGCAGCTTGCTGTGCCCTTTTTTTTTTAATGAAAATGTGAAGAGGAAATTCTCTTTTCAGTAGAGGACATACCCAGCTAGTCAATATATTTGAAGCACAGGGCTGTATCCGGTTATCAGGGAGAGATTTTCAGCAGAGACGGTGAGTATTTGCATAGCATTGCGTGAAATGAGATGGGTTATGAGGCAGTATGAAAGTTTGATGGAGACAGCGGCATATGGCAAAGTAAGTAGAGGGTGCAAGCAGCAAAGGGCGAGCTTGACAGGCGTCGAGCCAGGCCACACACTATTACGCCAAGCCTCTTAATGTATCTTGATGTGTGCCCCGAAACGCGGACGTGCTGGCATTCAGAGCTGCCCTGCTCACGCCTAAGATGCCCAATTTATAAAGCCATTGATCAGGGAGACCACGGGCTATGGCCTATAAGTTAATGTCCCCTGGGGGTCTGGCTTTGTGATCTAGGCCGCCAAAAATCATGGGCCGCCTATGTGATTTAAGACGTGTCACTGTGACAAAGCAGAACCTGGGGTGGGCCAGGAATATTCCCCCTTGTTAATAGGGTGCACGTCACAATGCCACCGGCCTCTCTTTAAGATGAGGCCCTTTGTGATTTTGCTACCGCTGGCGTTTATGAACCAGCAAGACTATCATTAAGATCTATGGCTTAATTCATGGAATCAGGGCCGGTCAACCTGGTATTAGCATAACCTATCTTGACAGAGCAGTCAAAAATGGATGAAGCCAGAAAAGTTACTTAAAGATCTGCCCCAGCTTATCTTGAGGCACCCAAACGAGCAGGGAATATTCTCAAGAAACTGCCTTGATTCACTTTTAAAGCTGTAGATCATCTATTTTCATTTCCTATAGATGATTTTCTTTTCATATCATCCCGAGAAGCAGCTAAGCTAAATATTGCATGGTCGTAATTATCATTGAGACAATTGGATTCCTTTTTCTTTCCTCCTAAACCCAAAACATCATCAGGAGGAAATATTGGGAAGAAGCCATGGTTAGTTAGAATTAATTACTGGCTGTTTAACTCATCTTAAATGCTTATGATCGGTTTGTTTGGCAGTAATAGAGCCATAATAGGCTTGAGGGATTTTATGGGCTGCTTTTAGATGAAAATATGCAAAATTTAGGTCTGTTTTATGCTATGGAAAGTATTTACATAATATATAATTTGGAAAAAAAAGAAGTTCAAATGATGCAACCGATTTGCTACCCTAAAACTAGAAAATTCTTGCAAAAACTCGGTTTGAAAAACAATCAGGATTTCATTTCATATTTCTCTCTTATTCTCCTGTCTTGCCTGGTCCCATATTTCATTGTTTGTGCTCAAAGAGATGCTCCTTTCTGCTGATAGCACTATATTCTGCCATTCAATAAAACAGGGCATCTAATGCCCCGAGTAGATCAAATTCTGCAGATATGAACTAGGAGGTCTTTGAGGCATCTCTGTCTCCTGATTTCCAAAGACAAGAAAAGTGAGAAAGTATTCATCAAATCCCCAGCCATGACGATGTCTATTCAGTACCATAATGGGATTTCTTGCAGCTTCCAGCACAATAAACAACATGCAGTGTTGGCTTCATATAGTATGTAGGAGTCTTATGACCCTAGTCAGTGATTACAAACCGTAATTTTAGAGCAGGCAGTTTAACGACAGTGTTCCCGAGTACTCGAAAATATGTCATTATGCACAAGGCACGTTGTCTGCGTGATTAATGGGCAGAGGTAGTAGAAGTAAGAGCCTTGTGTGCAAAGTAAGAGGCAGGAAAGAGCAGGTACCGTGATGGCATTAAAAGTTCTTATATCCTTCAGATAGAATAGCTGGCTCCTTAGCTGGCTGCTTTAGTTGGCTCCTTGATCGTCCTCAGCTTGGAGTGATGCTGTGTTCTGAGGAATTGCCCCAAGATAACTGTCCCCATAGAAAGTGCGTTGCCCACGGAGCCGCACTCAAACCTATGACTGCACATTGAAGCAAGAGACATCTTGGCATTAACACAATACTGCCTCTCAGAAAACCTCTTGCAGAATCTCTTGCAAAGGGTTGATACTTTGCGTTACTCCTCGGCTTTAAACGATCGAAATCTCATGCAGTTCAAGACAGCCATTTCATGCCGTGCACCTGCATTGTTTTCAATATTCTATTCGGTATTGTTTATTTGTTGAGCTTGCTCTGTGCAAAATCAATTTGGTCATTGCATTACAGCAGTTCAAATCCAATGCAGAGAGCGCAGAATTCAAACAACAGAATGCCATGTCACATGAAATGTCTTCTATATTATTACTCTTATTTAGGAAAGTTTAGTGTGATTTAATATGTCATGACCTGTAAAGCTGTAACTTTGAAGTGCGCTGTTTGGACAAATAGTTTACATAGCCTTCTGTGCCACCTCAATCGTCGCCACCATCTCCATGCAGATAAACTCTACCTAATTGTTTTCCTGTGGTAAAATGGCTCTTTTTACAGTAGTTCTCACAGAGAACGATCTGCTGCTGCTATTTTTTGCTTTTGCTGAGGTTTTATATCTATTTTAAGTCTCTCATAATTCATAACTGAATGGTCTTTTATCATATGCTGTTTTTATGTATTTATATGAAAAGGAGTGAGACTTTTATAAATGTATCTATCTACATGGCCAAATGGGCTACATGCGTTTTCCATACGTTTGGATAAACGCATGGAAAACGCATGGTCTGCACCTCAATTTAATTAGGCTATCTATCTATCTAGAGCTAGAAACTGCTACATTAAGCTACAATAAGCTGAATCAACCCATGTTTTGTTAGCTCAACCTTTCATCCACCACAGTGATCCACCAAAGTCTATGTTAAAACTCGGGCTACAAAATACACAGTGTAGGAATACACATTGATTCTGCCAAACATGGAGGCGTTCTGCACCTGCACTTGGTTTTGTTGTAATTCAATCTCAAACATACGAATGGGCAATGCTTTATAAACAAAGTAAGTAATATTATATTTCCCCATAGAACACAATAATATGATATATGTTGTAAAGTTTCTTTCTCAGAAATATGTTCCAAAAAAGTTCTTAATTTATATTTTGCACAAAAAAGCATTCAACAAAGATTATGATGTCTAAACTTAGGAGATTAATGAGATTACAATTTTCCTTTGAAGTCATACGCTATGCAGCGAACTCTGATATTTAGATAGTTTCATAGGTACACAAACCACAGCATGGAGAGAATCATTCTTTAAATTTCCAGTTGCAGTTTGCAGGTTCATGAGTAGCAGTTTAAAGCTCAAGTTCACCTTTTTCTATCCCTGGTATTACCAATAAATCACAAAACCAAGTCAATATTACCATCGATTGGCTTTAAAATTGCCTAATTTTTGTATCAGATTTCTTCACACAAATATTGACATTGCAAACTCTTTGATTTGTGTACTGGGCAGGTACAGAATTATACCGAAACAAACTCAGACAGTTTAAAAGGTCAATGATCGGTTGTACTTGGCTGTGCTATGCATAAAACTGTTTTTATAAATGTTTACAACCGGATCAGTAACAGAAAAGTTTATAAGTTTGATTTAAAGTTAATTTTTTATGAGTTTTCGTGTTGTATTTTGTTTGGTTCCACGGATGCATGTTATTCTCAACATGATAGATGGGAAATTAAAAGGCAGTGAGCTTCATTTTCTCTTTTTTTACAGGGAAAAACACACCCTGCCACCCACCCAACACTGCAAAGGGGTTTGCCATTATCCATTAGACCACAAAGCATCAAATCATGTTGTCACATTGTTGCTATTTGCCTTCTTAAAATCAGAACAATCCTTGGGTTTTTCCTATGCAGCTTTCTACTGGATGTAATAAGCTTGCTGGTATTAATGGAATCATGATCATTGAAATGTAAACCTCTGCAAGCATAACAAGCTGGGAGAGCCAGCTGAGAGGCTTATCATGCCAGTCACACACCTTGGAGTCATCAGACCAAAGTGTTGGCATTAATCCTGAGGGTGATTAAGAGAACGGAAGGAGATGTCAAAATTCTGAGTTGGATTCCACCCTCCCTAATCACTTCAACGCTTGCATGATGCTGGGGAAAAGCTGCCGACCCTGTCAAAAGAATTGATAAGTTAATTTGCAAGATCACTCATCAAGAGTGGTAGAATCAGCCTAAGGGACATTTTGTATGGGGACCAGCTTGAGGCAAAGAATTAACAGATTTCTTTGGGATTTTACTTTCATCTATATGACATGAAAATCTCCTTTCCATGGTCTATGTGCTAATGACAGAGCCAGGATTTACTTTACAGTCCAGTAATCCTGGCTGGTCACGCACTGACTCCTCTTTATTAATGATTAATGGGATGGTGACAGCTTCCCAACCTCCCCCTTCCACCCACTGTATGCACAACACCTGAAGCCTGATCCTCACATCACTATGTAACATAACACTGAGCAGGTTACCATGCCCATCTTGACTTCAAATGGTCGTTTTGGAAGCTTTCCATTATTAAGTTACATAAAATAAGGGGTTGCCAAAGTAACGAGTCAATTTATAGACACGCCATATTGCACTGTAACAGAGTGCATTTGCAGCAAAATAGGACAATAATTGGATATAAAATAAATAAAAGCAAATATATTCAGTTGTGTTAGTCCTCACACCTGTATTCGTCACACATTATCACATAGTCCAGTTCAGCTGAAAGATCTGAACATCCGGTGAACATGCACTTGTGCACGTTACTGTGGTTGAAAGGTTTAAACAGGTACCACAGGATGTGAATTACAGCTGAGTGACAATATAGCGACTTGTTTGTCCATTTGATCATTACCAATTTCAAGCTTAACTGAAGGTCACTACTGTATAACAAACAAGAAAAAAGGTGGTACCAAAAATAAAGTGAGTAATATTGAACAGGTGAAAAACTCCTGAGATTTGCTTTGGTTTGGTTTGTTTTTATAGTTTAAACAAAAGGGGCAAATTTTATAATTCTTTGAACAGACTCAACCAACTACTAACTTCTTGGCTTAGCGACAAGGATAACTTAAGTTTGTCAGGTTAGACTTATTACATGGGTGCATTGTACTGTCCAATGGACAACAAGCCACTGACGTCAATCAAACCAAGCCCTCAAAACAGGTCAGCATCAGTTCTGGGAAATCTATATATTAATAACACAAAAGAATGTATGGTGTGAAAACATGAACCAAATTATCCTAATCACGAGCACTTGAATGTATATGCATATGTAAGATATGTGATACATTGTACTGATACATCCAGAAATGCAAGAGCTCGTGGTCCTATCTATAGACAGAACATAACATGTCTTTTGTGGTTCACAATTCAGTCCTGTGCCTTATTTTGTTTCACGCGAATTTAGCTGTGTTGCAACAAACTACAAAGGTAGTTAAAGTCCTCTTTCCTGACTTGTGAGCTTATAGAATAATATGGATAACTACAGAGTAGTATCACAATTATTTTATAAATTGACCATGGAAACACGTATCTACACCCCTCTTGTAATTAATAATACTCAATCTCTTCGTTAGTGCACCACACTAAAAATCTTCTTTCTTGTCACTAATCTTAGAAATACTAAGAGTGGCTAGATTTTCTAGAATAACAAGTTAGCCATTTTGTGTCACCTTTGATAATGGCTCTAATTTATTAATAACAAAGAAGTGTTTATTATGACTAATGACATATATGACATTAACTATAAAGAAAGGAATGACTGCGGGTTCAGTAATTTTAGACACAATCAACAGACCAAAAATAAAAGTCAAAACGCCTAAAACGTTAGCTACTGTATTTGCCAACATTCTAGTCAGATTTTCAGTACACTTTCTTACTAAAGATCTGAACCAGGCAGTCTATCCTCGCATTAATTAACCCATGGTCCTTTGCGTGACATCAATGACCTTAATCAGTAAGTCAGAGAACTGGGTCTGACACAAACTGCTCAATATGGCTGACCATGACAGGAGAGGCACCTGGTGTCGTAAATCCATTGGGACCAGGCACATGCTGGCCACCTGTATCCAGTGAGCATTAAGTACTCTGGGCACACCTATGCAGTAGGTAGATTACCAAGAGATCATCCGCTGTAAAAGGGTCTATTTATAGTCCACGAAAATAGCGTCAGTTTCATTTCCAAAATGCATTTAATCAAAACATATTGAAAAAGTGACTTTTATCTGCAATATAGCATAGGTGCTTTCTTTGACAACAGCAGCAGCAATGTTAACTGCAGGAGCAGCATCCTACATGCACTTCATGAGAACCATCGCTACATGGCGTGTCACGACAAAGTCCCTAATCCTTAACTATATTGTAGATGCACTTTGAAGTATCTCCATATATCACTAATCCTTTAACTTCACTTCTGAGACCTTCATTAGGCTCAGCTTCGGCTGTGTTCTTTTATTGTGTTTTACGTCAGTCACACATGATTTAGGTCCCATGCTAGACCCTGGCTCGTTGATTTCATTAAAATACATATTTCGCATGTCAAATGGTCATAGAGAAAAACGATTTACACAATGGAGTGTCCCACTGTTTGGAACTGCTGGCTGCTCTAGACCACGAGAGGCTTCCTCTCCCCTTTTTGTGAGCAATCATCTGTTGCACGTTCTCTGATCAAAACTGACAACATCTGCTTGGCTCGCAAAATTAAAAGACACTTTTCTTTCAAGTTCAATTTCGCTCTTCGAGTTTGTCAGAGTGTATTGTCAGTGAACGCATCAGACGCTGGGACTGATTTCACATCAACAGCCTCTCCTTCTCAAGGCTTTTTTATTTTTTTCGTTTTGTGTTTTCTGCAAATCTACTTACATTCTTCTATTGTTCTCTCTAGTATCCTTTAAGTTATTACTCCATTACGGTCTCTGGATTTTCTTAAATGTAAAAACAGAAAAACAAAAAGGCAAATCGATTCGCAACAATAGAAGGTGGTGCTTTAGATATTAAAAAAGACGGTTAACAGTTGGGAGTCTTTATTAAGACCATTTAGTTGAGCCTGAAGCGATTATTTGTGACCTGAATAAAGGAGGCATGATGGAGCTGTCAATAAGACGCTGCCTGAGGCTTGTTAAGGGGGAAATGTAGTGCGCAGTGCCATACATCACCCGGGATTAAAACTGATGGCTCCACCAAACACCATGCCCACTGCTACCCAAAGGTCTAATAGAAGACCATGCTGATGTGAATGGAAGAAGCTGGTGCCTTATGCTGCTGCCTCTACCTATACCAGGAATGCGCCTCCAGTGGCTGTGGTATAATGGATATATTACACAAACAAAACAGCATGCAATGTAATAAGACTGCTGATATCCAGCTGAAAAGTCGTCTTTTGTTATTACGTTGGGATGTGATGGCCAACCAAGGGTTATGTTGGGCAGCTCACAGCTCTCATAACAGCTTAGAGGTTGGTGTGATAAAACAATAGCTGGCTAACCCTGGAATAGTACATGGCCAATCGTGCCACGTGCTTTTTCCATGCGTTTGGATAATTGATGGTTTTTGCCTCATTATAATTAGGTAAAAACCATGCGTTTTCCATGTGTTTATCCTTCTCATGGAAAATGCACGTGGCACATTTGGCCATGTAGACTACACGCTGGCAAGCCACAGTGGGTATATGTATTGCTTTATCTTGAGAAATGGATGGGGGCAGAGATTAGCGTGTCAGCTTGAAGCTGGGCATCAAAGGTTAGGAAAATAGGTGACCCGTAAGTGGACGGCTTATAGGTGAATGGGGACAAGAGGATGAAGGATGCTTGTTTATAATGTGCATTATTAAAAGCCTGCACTGCACGGTACCCTCTTTACTCTTAGTGATCCCGCGGGTTCCTGGCCCCCGACCTAGCTGTGTCTCGTTCACGTCTACTTCTTCTGACATCAATATTCATAATATTAGGTAACAATGCTTTTCTAGACACATCACGCCAATGCAATCAACAAGGCCAGACTAAGTCTGTATCACCACATGGTTTTCGCCAGCAATACTGGACCATGCATAATACATGCTTATATCTTTTATATCGTTGCAGCTTGCCTCTTTCTCATAAACCCTTTCTTTTATCAACATATCTGCCATAAAGCCTTGTCTCCGAATTCATGTGTGTATGTGTGTGAGGTTGCAAAGCATCAGCAGTTGCACTAGCGGCATCAGTAGCAATAGTAGTAGCAGCAGCAGCAGCAGCAGCAGCCACACAAGGGGGTAATGGCATCCATCATGATTTGTGTGAATGCAAGAAGCTGCTCACGATTGCTCAGGAGTTGTATCTGCAAGAACACAAAGGTTAGATGTGCCTCAATATCATCAAGAGGCTTACCTATGGCAGTTGGTATTCATCGGCTTGACAGTGTTTATCACACACCATCACCAGGTCTGTCACGCGGTCGCCTTCAACAGGCCTCAGAAAAGTCTCCGGGTACAAAATACGCCCCAAGCTGCTAATGACGAAGAAAGATGAGCACCTTCAGATATTTTCCAATCTCCTTTCTTATCTTTTGCCCATTTTACCAGGCGCCTTGGCCCAACTTTCATCTTCATAATAGTGTTATTAGAAACTCATAACGCCAAAGCCGGAAATTAAGCCCACTGGTTCTCAGTGTTCAGGTCGGATTAGGCAATCACTTTCGTTCCATTTCAGCTACTTATGATGCGCTCAAAGTGCAACCCTTGGCAATACTATTGATGTGAAGATTTGTCAGTTTTTTCCTCCGGATGCTTTCTGTCTTATTGCTCTTCTCCAAAAGCTGACCAGAAACTTCGGCGCATACATGACATCGTCTCGTCCCCTCCTCCTCCTCCTCCTCTTCTTCTTTTCATCCCTAATAAGTCTTAACTCAGGTGCAGTCGAGGTTAGGCTGCCACAAGCTATGTCTGTGCTGTGTAGATGTTCTATCCCGTCGGAGTGGAGACGGCTTTATACGGCTTAGTTGGCAGTGTAACTTTTCCTCCCCCGAAATCAAGGCATATAACAACTCACAACCCGTGAGCATAGTCCTAGGCATCCTAGCTAGCATTTTAATTTCTTAAAGACATTCACATCACATCAATAACATAATTGTGCGCTTTAATGATGTTATATGACGGGTAGACAGCGTTATATCCACCAGAGGGACGATTAAAGATGGTAAGATAAACATAAACCACCTACCTTATATGGTTGCAGTCCTGTTATATCTGGCATTGCTTTCATGGTTCCAGTTTCACGACAGAATTGATTCTAAGTTAGTTCTTTTTTGGTCTGTTTAGTTAAAAATCGACTCGAATCTGAGTGTTGTTATCAAATGCTCTCATCTCCAACTATTTTTCAGTCAGCAGGCAGTCAATGACTTACTCAACCTGTCAGCGAATTATTACCAGTTCGCTGAGCATTCAGGCAGTCATTCATTTGCATAGTTCATTCTATTCAGGGATCAGTAACTATATTTGTTTGTCTATCCCAGCATAATAGTGGCTTTTTCAACCTTAAACAACGTTGATTATAACAACACTTTTACAAGACATTTTAATGGTTTGCAGTGCGTCATAAATGATGCAAAAATTCACAATGGTGTGGATAGAAACCAGATCCACTAAACTAGCCATCCTGAAGTAATGTGTGATTTGAGCTGAAAATAGTTTCGACAGATCACAACTCGTATTTTCAACAGCATCGTTAATGCTGCAAGTCTGCTGTAACTAGCCCAATTCCGTTTACATGGTAAACATTCCAATCTTTTTAGACTTTCGACTTTAAGTTTTTGCATATGATGGATTACCAAGTAAAAGAGATGTATAATTATACCAACTAACCGCTGAGCAATGTAGATTAATGATCTGTCTCAAAGAAAACCAGTGGTTTTGATGAAGTTCTCAGAATTTTCTGACATTTTTCTCATCTACAGGTTGACATCCCAAACCATGAAAAATGAAGTCAGAATTTTTAAATTATATTTAGTTTTTCTAGTGGAGCATCTCAAAGATGGTGCCTTTTGGAGCTGTACAAAAATGGTTTCCAATGATGACAAAATTTATTCTGTACAAGAAAACACTCTAAATCGTGATTTCTTATAAGCATTGGAGAAATGGTGGATTTTACAATTTCATAATTACTAGAACTATTACCATGTTCACATATCAATATTTTCTATAGTATCACTTTTATCTGCACTGTTTCTGATTATAATTGTGGAAAAACACTTTCAATTAGCAAAAAAGGTGAGAAATGTGTGGGAATTTTTTATTTTATAAATATATACAAATCACAATTTTCGTAATTTCCACAACATTTTCAAAAAAATGACATGACTGTTATTTTGAAATAAACTATATTTTTTGCCATATTCTGTTTGAAATAGTAAATTTAATTAATATCTAATAGTTTTGTATGATATCAATGGTTTTTCGAGCAAATAAGGACAATTAAATGAAACGTATAAGCCTCACCACATGCTTCTTACGTCAAGAAAAATAAATACAATAGGGTGAAGTCAAATACAGAAAGGCTTGACATGGAAAATCTACTGGTAATAGACGGATAATACTCAAACTGAAGTTGCCCAAAATATTTACTATAACGATTTCATAACCACTAACGAGAGTGAAGATATTCTATCAAATGTATTGCATAGTTCATGTTCACTGCGATTTTTGGTTTTTTATTCCTATGTAGTACAAATTCCCCTGTATTTGATGATCTAAATTCAAAAACTTAGCAAAAAATCGAATGTTGCATGGTTTTGTCTTCTGTAAGTAAGTATTAAGTAAGTACACTTTTATTTCAAGTCTGATAATAGAAGTCCGTAATAGAACCATGGTTCAAATACTTCATTCATTCTCTTATAACACTGGTAAACTTTGTGTAATGGTATAAAACAAGGTGATTGGATTTCACCTCACGTAGCTATCCCCAGAGACAGTCCTACATTTTCAGATTGCATGTTCTACATTTGACTTGCAGGTCACTCACCCCAAAGTATTAACATTTTAGTTACATTGCAATTATTTACATGCATTGGAGGCTCGTCTGACACTAACTTTCCCAAATATTAATATTAAAATAATCTCCATATGTCTAGACTCTGGTCTGGCATTTTCGCAAGACCATAATTGGGAATTATCAAGCAGTTTAAAGGTTTTGGTCTATATTCTTATTTGTATTAAAATTACCAACAAAACGTAATTTGAGTAACCAAAAAAAAAAAAAAAAATACAAGTGATGCAAGAATATTTTTTTCAAATAGATAATGATGCTTCATCTACATTGTCACAGGGTGCCAAAATGCCAAGTTCTGAATACCCCGTCGGGCTACCAATAGTTTTGATGTTCTAATAACAAATATTTTCACAAATTCTGAGGTGTGAAAGTTATTCTACATGCATTATTGACCACAGGAAACGCAGGGATATCAGTTTCTCTAATGGGATGAAACAATCCCAGTTTGTTTGATGTTCTTCATTTTAAAAGGGCAGTTTGTGCGTCAAAACCACATGGAAAGTTGAGATCTGTTCAAAACAAGTAGCATGCTGCAGCTGTTGTTAAATGAATTGTTAGTAATTGCCATGTCTGAAAAGGGCTGCGAAGCACATTATGTAATTAATGTAATTGATGTAAGGGGAATTGGAATGCACTTGACCAGGAAACTACTACTATGGTCGACTCTAGACAACTGTAGCGACCTATTTCTGGTTGTAGCTATAAGTGGCTAAAGCCAGCTGCTTCTGTCTACTCCTATAACTGACAGTCGGCTTACATCAAGGGCGCCGGAACAGGAGGGGGGGGGGGGGTCAGCTGCCCCCTTGCCCTGACAGCTGACAGTAGGGGGGGGGGGGCAAGAGGGGCAGGAAGTGCCCTTAAACATTGGGTGAAGTACATGATTTTGAGGGCAAATTTACTAATTTTTCACAAAAAACTGACTTAATCTCAGGAGAAATATCAAAACTGTTAACATGAAGAACTAAAATGTTATCAGTTCTGAACAGGGGCCTATATAACGTATACATACGGAATCACAAAAAATGTGTATTTTTGACCGGTCCAATGGCGAAGTGCCCTTTCAGTTGGAGCTGCTCCGATGCCCTTGGTACCTTTCGGTACCCCTGGCTTACACCTACCACTACTGATAAAACATAGATCTTGGTAAATGTAAGAAATTTATCTTATATATCATAAATATGTATGCGCAATAGACACTCATCCACAAGAAATTACAAAGTATATCCATGTTTCCTGAGTTACTGCAATACAAATCCGCCATGTCAACCAATTGGCCACAAATCTCCACTTACTACAATTCTAGAAGACACGTTACGGCTGATGAGGCGACCATTTGAAATTGCATCAAATTTAATTTTCTGGGCCGTGGTATACTTCACCATGCACCTCATATTTTTCCTTATAAAGTGAAATTACCCCACCTAATGTCTTTGTAGCTGAGGTAACGCTGTAAGGCACTACATGTAAATTCAAGACTACAACGCTGGGAGTTAATTTGTGGCAGTAATTAAGACACGATACGGCATGTACTCTGAATAATTATGGTCAATGATTAAAGCTAAGAGACTAATCAAATTTCAATGGAAATGGAAAGAGCTTTGATCAAACAGTTCTGCGATGATACGGTGGTAAAAATCATGCAAGAAGTCTCTACGGATACCAATATTGCATCTCCAAGAGCCTTTTATTTATCTTGATTAGCGGGTCCATTATATATGCAATTTATGAGAGAAGCTCTAATGTTGAAATGCAGACATGGAGGTAAACTAGCCCCCCCCCCCCCCAGCCAGGATGACATGCAGTATTTATGAAATACATTTCCGCAGGCAGAATGTCTTTTTATATCTTTTATATTCAAGGCCCATGTAAGATGTATTAGAAAAGGTTTGGGCGCACAGCTTTGGTAACATCTGTCCACTAAATGACACTACATCACTTAAGGAGAATGTCATCCTTGTTAGCTATAATAAGAACTTATGAGATCGGACGAGGCTGGCCATTTATCAGACGATAGTGTTGGTGTGTCAGTGTCTCAGTTAGCTGACTAGGGTCTTGTTATAGTGGGTGGCGTCCCTAGCAGCGAGCAAAGCAGATAAGTGTGATTTAGACGAAGTGATGATGGACACGGACTGGGTGATCCGGTGCTGCTGATATCGTGTCGACATGATGAGAAAGATGGAATAGATAAATAGGACTGCACAGGGTGAAGGTGTCAGCAGGCTACTGCAGAAGGTGCAGGCTGTCGTGGCGCTACAGCAGCCAGTCCGCAATATCATGCCAGCCTCACTCAGCCTGCCTTGCCTTGACTGGGGTCCATAATAGACGAATGGAAATAACGGGTGAGATCACGGAGATCACGAGACGCCGAGATCACGAGAAGGGAATTGTGGGTATAAAGAAAGGCGTCTTAATATCGCCCTCTGCAACCAAATGGCCGAAATGAAGTCTACAAGCAAGGGTGACAGTCTGCCCCTAGACGCCATTTCTCAGCTCTCCCAACTCTTCAGGAAAGGAGGCTAAAAAAGAAAGACACGGTGGGAAGAACGTCATCGCACGTGTTCTGCACGTGTCCATATCCATCAAAGTCTCGTGGGACCTGAACATGTTGTCTGCGGCATAGCGTGTTGCCCATGCTTCATGGCTTATGTCATGGAATCTTGCTAGGACCGTGAAACATGTCATTCGCTACCAGGGTCCAATCACCATTAAGCCTATGCATAATGTATAAAACAATGACCAACAATACATTGACCATGACGCCACCTAGGGATCGTTCAGTCCTTAATTTGACCAGCGCATGCAAATGCATTCCGCTGAATTGTGCGTCGAACGGCCAGGACAAATGCCTGTCAGTTCCAATAATGCTGAACAGCAATACTGGCTTTATTGTCCAGTCGATGTGAGGGGCACTGTGTTTTTGAATTTCTAACAATACAGCTCCTGCATTATCTCCACAATGTATTATGTCCATTTATGCCAGGCGATGCATCCATGAACTTACGGGAGCAAGCCGGCCTCCTTCTGCATTTCGCTTGCATTGTCTGATATAACAAAAGTCGTTCGGCCATCTCTATGTGATTCCAGCATCCCTTTTTGTACCAGGTGTGTTACCTGAGGCCAACTATGTCCTTACTTCAGACATAAATAATCCCTTAATGCTTTGTTCTTCTGTTTTGTGGTAATTCTTGAGAGAATATAAACTAGATGTATAACACTGCACCTGTGTCTTTCCAAATGTATTCAAAAAACGTTACACAATGTTTGAAGGTATGCCCTTGTTATGCCATGTTTCTGCACGACCAATCGCATATTTTTTTACCATTGTTTATTGATATTTTAAAGCCATCCCACGCACTGCTAAATAAAACCAGATACAGATTCATGACATGGTAAAGTTATGTCATCGTCTTAAGAAATGGCGGTTTTAATTTTCCAATAGCCTGACGCTGTTTTTGCATCATGGCTCTAAATCTGACATATTAAAGTAAGTTACAATCTTGCCTGACATAAAATATTAATATTCTAATTGTGTTGAAATCTATACCTATCGTATTGTTCATGCTGAGGGCTTCTTCTTTCTTTCCTTTTTTTTTGGCAGCATGTGATGTTGATGCATTTCGATTCCATTAATAAACAATGATGAAAACAGATTATGGACATAAATAATCAAGTTATCTGACTGCATATAGTGCAATGAAGCTCAGTCAGATGCATATTCACCATTAGTTATCTTTCCTTCAGCTTCCTGGAAGGTTTGCATCTTTGGTTGGTTGCTTGTTTGATTTTTGCTTGGTTACCTGGTTATTCGTTTGCTTGCTTATCAGTAGGCTAAAAGTAAGAGTGAAGATAGTTAACATGTATATTTTACTTACTACGAAAGTTACGGGAAGCTGTCTGTAACACTTCTGGTTAGATAAGTTGATATAAGATATATACACTGCAGTACTTGGATTGCAGTACTTGGATTGACAGTTTTCAAAGTAACGATCAATGGATCGCGTGATGGTTGGAAATATAAAAACAAGTAAGTTGATTAAAGCTTGAATTCGTATTGTCAGTTGGGCGGGGTAAGTTGTGAGTGGTGGGTGGTGGGTGGATTAAGGTTTTACGTCCTGTATTTCTGCACCTGATTGGCTAATTAGGACAGGCAGGACCCATGGCAATGAGATGAAGGATGAAACAGCCTGTGGAGTTGCAAATTTTTATATCGAAACAGTTGTATTTGTCGTTTATACATTGATATTTGTGATGTGAAACTTTGAAAATTGTGAAACAGTTTTCGTTTGGCCCACGAGTATGGGTATTGAAACTTACTTCGATATATGACGGTGACACAATCTTTGAAATGAAAGATTAAAAAGAAAACAAGAGGTTGTTTATGCATATATAAAGGTTCTACATGATATTACACAACATGACAAGTGCAGAAAGTGAAAGACAATACCCAGTAGCCAGCGAGTTTATGCTTCTTTGTTATATATCTCAATAAAGACCACATTTACACACAAATTCACTCATTTATTATTAATGTCCCATTGTCTCAGTCTAGTATGGAGTACAGCTTGAAGTGACTTCATCTGAGAAAACCGTAATACTGATATAGTGAAACATGAATTCCTTTCATATTTGTCACCAAATATACTTACATATTGCATTCACGATAAAGTAATAACATACAACCTCATCTTAAATAAATTAGTTGTACATCGTGCCAATAATTCTCTTGGAAAACAATATTTCATCCCTGCCTGGGGCACTAATGAGTGCTGATGGTGTACACATCAAAAAGATTTTGGTCATAATTCGCATCAAATTACATTCGGTTTATCCTTTTTTTATCCTGTTTTCTCGGAATTCATCACTTCGGAAATACTGTTGCTGATATTTAATAGTTTTGCCTCTGGTCACAGTTCCTGGCATTCGGGTGTGTCACGGTTATTATGACAGCTTATTGAGGAATGACGTTACTGTAGTTCTGAAGGCTGGTATTATCTCAGGCAAGTAAAGTCTACCAGCTAATGAGTATGCATCCTTGAACTTAAGACAGATACTGACTTAGCTACTGCTTAGCTTGTACATAATTGGCCTGAGCAGTGAGTAAAGATCAGCAGGAAGTGCATAGCGTCATCCCTAAGTAGCTTTTTAATGCTGTTACTCTACTTTTCTAGAGAGCTCAATTTTCAGGCTTTATCCTTAAGAAGGCTCAGTGTGAAGGAACAGTTGACAGAGGATTCCCCTGTGTCACACCATTCGTTGCACGCAAGTTCCTCTTGTTCTCTTTTTCCAATTCGTCTCGACACGACACCCCATAATTTGCCTGCAAGTTCATCATGCCCACATTAGTTAATAAACCTGAACAAAAAGTGGGGCGGACAAATTAATCACAGCGTGACAATTGCTCCAACCAGGCCGTCTCATTAGATCAATTGAGAGGAGAATCTTTGGATCATTAAGCCCAGATGAAAAACCATCAAGAAGCGATCTCCTAAAAACAGGGATTACAGAACATCCCTGAAGAATCCCTGTGCACAGGACAGCTTCAAATTTAAAGGCATGATACTGTGTTATGTGGGTCAGTCCTCATTCCTTTAATGCATCTTGTAATTAGACTTTGTTTTTAAGTAATCTGATAATCCGTTCATAGATCTGCATGTTTCATCGACAGGTTTTGCTTGCTTGATGAAATAATATTAATCCACACAATATGAATTCGATATTGATACAGATGAGAAAAATTGTTTCTTGTGTAAAATTGCTGCACACGAATATGCAAATATGTATTTAGAATGAGGATTTATCGACCTATTAGGCATTTAAGTTGAGACTCCCAAATCTCTTTAAATCAATCAAATAACCGAATTCTAGAAGAAAAGGAAATTGTTTCAAAACAACGTTGTCACGATCTATTAGAAATTCTGTATGTGATCCTTTTTATATAATAAAATGTATGATACTGTTTCTTTGTGGTTTGTTTTTCTATTTATTCACCTGCAGAGTGTGAAATGTACAGTATTCAGTGGTGTGGACCAAGTTTTGCTTTGTGTACAGGTATATAGTGTGTACATGGTATGCACAAAGGCGCTTGGCACAACGCTGTGAGCCCATGTCTACACATGCTGCAGAACTGTCAAACAAACAAAAAAGAATTAAAAAACTAAAAAGTAAGAAAAAGCATTAGAAGCGCTTGCCAGCGTGGGTGTGGATACCACGGTGTTTTGCTTCATTTAACTTCCAAGCTTTCCATGTTCTTATGCTTGTTTAAATTCGATGGGACAGGCTAGTTATCAACGGAAAGATCCACAACAGAGCACTTGACAAAAATGTGGAGAATATTGAAAAGTAGTGATATTATATATCACAAAAGACAGAACGGTCGAAAAGGTCATCAATATATTGAATGATAATACATGCAGTAGATGGATGGCAATAGCATAGTGTAAATGAATCAGATTTCATGCATAGTTTGAGTGCAAATTCTTACTAAGTCTAAAGTAGCAGAAACAGATCACCTCCACATAACATATTGATCCTTCGGATTGGTGATTCATTGATTTTTTTTCCCAAGACTACCTGACCCAGCTAAGTACCTAGTCATCAGTCAATCAGTCAGTCAGTCAGTCAATTAGTAAGTCAGTTAGTAAGTCAGTTAGTAAGTCAGTTAGTAAGTCAGTAAGTCAGTCAGCTAGTCAGTCAAAGTAATAAGTAAGGAAGTAAGTATGTAAGTAAATAAGTAAGTTTGTTTGTTTGTTAAGTAATTGGTTAAGAAGTTTAGTTTATTTGATTTTGTTTGTTTGTTTGTTTGTTTATCCTCAACTGTTACGAACGTTAAAACAATTATCTATGCTGGTGTCTTTAGTAGGCTTATTCTTGAGTTCTACAACTCATTTATAATCTGTAGTATTTTGCCTTGTCACTAGACAAATATCTATTTATAGAAAAGCTTTCATGGTAGAGTGCCACTAACTTACCCAATTTGTTGATTGATTGATCCTAAAAGGTACACACACCTCCATCCATCTAATCACCTGTTTGTTATCACTGAGTTGGCTGAAACCCCCTTATCAGGTTCACGCTTGAATGCCTTGTATGCAAACTTGCTTTAATGCTCATTTCAATAAAGGCTTGTACGCCTTTTTGCAATGCCTCCATTAACATTGATTATATATTGATGAGAAAAAAACTACAACAATTGCTTGTTCATTGAATAAATGTTCAAGTTCTCCACTTGGTTAGCCTTTTCTGTGAGTTAGAATGTTACAGAAATCATTGTTGGAATGGGGCATGTGATGAATTTGTCACAGTTATTAGTTTATCCATTATCTGACATACATTGTAATTATATTACACAAGTTTACGTAAACGGTTAAAAACTGAATTTGTTTTGTACTGTCTATTTGTCGGTCGCAAGTATTCTTTCTTCCTTTTATAAATGCAGTCATTTCTTCTTCCATTCATCCACTATTTCATTTATTTAGTATTTATCCTGTCTTCCTTTGCGATTCATTTCTTTGTTCTTTTTCTTCTGATCGATTCCTTTGTTTCGTCATTTCGTTTCTTGTTCAGTGAACTTGACTTAGATCAAGATGCTCTGAGTGCTATTATCATTCAACCTTGAAAATATACTAATAGTGATCAAAATCATGTCAGACTACATATGAGTAATGTATCCTTATCATGCCATTTTTAAGCACATAATTAAAGTCTTAAGTAGTAATTCCACCAACTATTGACCTTCGGATGTCTGTAATCGCATTTTATTTAATTAGCCACTGAGAACATCTAGTTTTCGCTGACGATATTAAAGTATAACCTTGATTGGAGAATACTGCTTGTTTAACTCCTGTAAAAGCCTAATCTCCGAACAAAATACGCAACAGAAGGTCAACATATGCTAGTGTATACTTTTCCTTTTTTACTTTCGTTTTTCCAGTAAAACTTCTTTCATCCTTTCATGGCCTCTGGTTGGCTAGACCTTGTATTGTCAATGCAATCTTCGACTGCTTATTCCAATACTTAACAACAGAGCTATTTACACCATGATTCTGTGCTCCATTCAGCTGTGCAAAGCTACAATTGATTAATTAAAAGCTCATTATTAGGTCTCTTTTGATAACAGCAGCTGATATTATTTGGCTGAGATTCTTATTCAAACATATGTGTTACATTTAATGACACAGCCAAGGCTAGTTTATCCAGGAATAGGTGTTTGTAACTTTGTTGTAGGCCTACTTAATGATCACATTATATTGACTAGAATGTGTTTTCATTTTTTGATCTGTATGCCTTGATCGATTTATTGTATCTAAAAATGCCACATGAACGTAATAGCGTTGTTTGGGTTTTTTGTAATATATCTGATAACTGAAAAAGGGAAAGAATTAAAATTCATAATTAAAAAGAATAAGGTACATAATTAATAGTTAACAGGTCAATTGGTGTTGTAATATAATTTCCGACTCAGTTACCGTTTTCAAATAATTATTTTCTGTCCTTCATACTCATACATGAGTAACACACTTACATTAAAGATAATATAAGATTAGATAAGATGAGATAGATAAGATGGATAAGATAAGATAAGATAAGATAAGATAAGATAAGATAAGATAAGATAAGATAAGATAAGACAAGATAAGGAAAGACAAGATAAGATAAGATAAGATAAGATTTCATTTTACATAACAAGATAAGATAAAATTTATTTTACATCGACTAAGAAAATAATACATTCAAAAGGATCTTTGAACATTTGTGCTTCTAGATATTGCTATACTGTTTGGTAGCAACTAAGTTACCTAACTCTGATACCACATATGCAAGTCTCTCCCACACAGTCTGTGTTCCATTCTCACTTCGGTGACTAACACAGCAGTTGACATTTTCAGTACACGTTTTTGTGCAAGAATCTCCTTGTCAGATTATATTGACCACGTCAGAAGAAATGCCACATCATATGATTCAAAGAAATTGAATCAAAAAGAAATGCAATCTGATCTGAAGAAATTGTTAAAAAAGCCATCTAAATTTTTCTGTTTTCATAAATTTGTATGTTCATTTATTTATGACTGTTGTAATTTATTTTTGCAGATCTCCACTTAAATGAACGACGGCTATAATATTTTGAAGAACCTTGCCTTAACACACTTAAAAGAGTTTCATAAAATTCAATTTAGAGTAATCTATTGTTTGTTGAGGCATTATTCGTCTATGTTAAATAGACCAGTTATATCAAGAAGTACATTATAAGAAATGCCGTCTAACCTGGTAATACCACCTTGTTCAGTCCCATGCTCATGTGCTCTGGATGCACACATTCTGGTAATAGCCGATTTGTCTTACCGCAACGGTGCACCTTTAGCATCAACTGCACAACAGAGTTTTACAAATGGAAAACGGCTTGATATTACTGATCACAAAGTCTGCGCAAGGCTGCGTCCATTGGCTTAAAGGAGGAGGAATTATGTAAAGCAGATCTTGGGCAATATTTTGGTTGTTACAGCATTAAAATCGGACAAGAATTAAGGAAGTTAGAGGCATTTGAAGTAATTGTAAATGAGTGCGAAATGAGCGCGAATTTAGCGCGAACTGATGTCCCTTTTAAACTTCATACTTTCTATCTAAATACGGAATATGTCTTGTTGGACAGTCTGTCTAGAATGGTGTGGGGGCAGAAGTCCAAAATAGACGATTTCTTGGGCCGCAACGGAGCATGTGTAATATGAATTTGCACTTTATGTACCGATGCACATTCTCGACTCAAGAGTAGAAAGTTCAAAAAGTATATGAAAGCATACATAAAGGTCAGTGCTCTCTCCATAAGGCTTCGTCTGTTATAATGATTGTTTTAAGTTGCAGCTTGTTGCGAAGCTGTTTTAGATTAAAAAAATCTGTAAATAGTTGATTTCCGTGACCGCAACTGTACACAATACGTCACACCAAATTGTCAATATGAAAAATTTAATATGTAATTTAAAATGCATCTTCAAAAGAGGAAAACAAAACTCTTAATCCGTAAATAGTAAATAGCTAGCAACCAACATTAATAATAACGCTAGCTAGTTCCTTTACACTTAAAATTATGCCTTTCGGTGGGAAGTAATAATATTTAACAAAGCATTGCATCAAAATTTGATATGTGATGTTAGATCCACTTAAAGACATTGCCTTTGCATGGTTACTTTGATTGAATAATGATGGTGGTATCTTCTAAGATAATTCACAAATTGTAGGAATACTTTAATTTGGGTTTTTTCAAATGTCATACAGGAATGTCATTATGTAACAGAGATTACATGATATTATGACCAACCCATGTTATTCACAAAAAGGAGGGAAGTTAAATATTGTTTGTGTCTGAAGAAAAACAAATGTTGCATGCGTCTTCTAAACAAAAAGTAGGTCGGTCACTACATCAAGGTTTGTATTGATGCTTGACGTGACCTAGAAACATATATTCTTTTAGTGACTTGAAGACAAAGCAACAGGCTTAAACGATAGTTCCTTTTGGGTGAGAAAACAATCTTCCTTTCTGAATATCCAATACTTCTTGCAGCTATTTTTTTGCAATTTGCCATGTTTCCATCGACATTGTGTCCACAAAGTCTGTTGCCTCTTTGTTTCTCGTGTCTTTATTATAATTAAGCAGCAAAGAATTCTCTTGTGACTCAGCAATCCGTTCTTCTCTTTGTTCAGTAGGCCTTCCCAGTTGTGTAGTAAACGATTAAAATACTAGAAAGGGTGTTGCAGTTATGTGGAGCAAACTGACTTTTGTGTTTACAGTATACACCGTAGGAATTGACAATTGAGACTCATTGTATCAATGACTGTGTTAATATCCAGGTGATGTCAATTCTGGAAAGTTACAGCATGCTTTAGCACCGTTTGAAGCCAGCAATTTGGTCTGGAAAATCGAGGCTGTCTTGTTTTTGAGTTCAAACTAATGATAAATGAATCTGGTGAATTTCACTGTCAGGCAACTGCAACAAGCCTTAGAAAATTGTCTATCAACAATAGAGAATTCTTACATCTAAACGAGGCACTACTTTTGGCTTCTTTACAACCCATTACGTCTAAGCAAGGTACATGTACTCACAGCTTCTTTTATAGCTTCTTTTATGTTTATGTCCTAATTTTAAAGTAATCTGTGTTTGCGTGAATCAAACTTTATTACAGTTCACATTACATCAGTATAAATGTGATATTGAGTACTTGTCAAATTGATCTTCCAAATATTTTACCTGTTGCTGATTGCGTGTGTAGAGAGTACTGTACCAAACATCACATTTGCCATCTCCAAGTTTGATTGCCACTTCACGTATCACTGTGCATATCAGGTGATAGTTGAACTGCTACAAATATCTTCTTTCGTGGCTTGTCGTAGAGTACTTTCCAGTTTGGTAAACAAGCTGCAGAATTTCTTAATTCAGGTACATGTAAATTCCATTTGGTTCCATGCATACATTTATTACACAGTATAGTAGTGGCTATATATGGTAGGACCCACAATATTGATAAATGATTATCTAATATGTTTTTTCCTTGGCTTATTTGTAAGTATAAAGTGTAGGTCTATCATTTTGTGTCTGGCCTTTTGACCAGTATTGACTTCAACCTAATTACTACTTACTATTCTAGAGTGTTCACCATGACCAATGTTAGTTATCAGCTCTCGACCTATCCCTAATAGTTGTAGTAATGCTCGTAATATACATAACTGTCCTGCTATTTTTACCGACATAATTATATAGCTTTATATATGGTCTCTGTTATTTGATATCTGCCTCATTAGTGCTTACTATTTCAAGTATTGGCGTCCACCAGGCGTGGTTCGTTGTTTAAGTACTAAAAATAGCACCTAAACTGGCCATGCACTGTCTTTGATCGGGGTGGGGGCCTAGCTCAGAGGTAGCGCTCTGGGCTTCCAACCGCTGGGTCCCGGGTTCAACTCCCGGTCGAGCCTAAGTTGGATGGCTGTTTCATCCTTCTCTCCTTGCCATGGTCCCTGCCTGTCCTAATTAGCCCATCAGGTGCAGAAATACAGGACGTAAAGCTCTTATCACTCACCACTGTCTTTGATCTTTCTGCATGTGCAGCATAAGCACACACCTAAGGTCTAGCCAGTTGAAGGCATGGGAACACATGCATGGAAAAGCTAATATTATTACTCTTGAACATGTGCGCTGTCTAATGCTGTCTCTGGCAGAGAAGGTGTACCACAGGGCTGCCCAGTTTGTCACGTTTCAGTCACGGTGGGCGCACGTGGTCTAATCTAGTCTTCAGGAGTGCAATGGCAGGATTTGTCATCAGCCACGCCACTGGCTTTTTGGCCGAGAGAATAATTGCTGTGTCAATATAAAAGTAGCCGAGTTACAATGAAGCAGGCATGTCGCCGGCAGAGCGCAACACGCTACATTGCACACGACACGAGCGCTGCATTACCAACGACATCACCAAGGAGACGGCCACTGCTCTGCGCTGCTGCCACCTGCCGTTTAATCTCCCCCCATTCATCAAAAGCAACACTCGTTCCAACCACTTTTTATTACAAATAGAATGATTCAATACAAGGGTTTCACATGTGAAATAGACAATGTCTAGAAGCGTCCTTTAACGCTAATGGCGTTAAGCTAGCCTTGGTACAGTTAATACAAAATGAATCCGTGTCGATTTATCCTCTTAAAGTGCAATAATAACGTCTACAGCTGTAAGCCTATGAGATATAGACAATAGGCGAAACAAATATCATAGTATTCATACTTCGACGATATGTACATTGTGATCATGATTATCGAAACGCCAGATCATTTGGCACTTTTTTAAGGCTATAAAAATTGACAGTTAACTAAAAAAAAAAGGTATAAGTAACCAATGACTTTTGAGAAGACCAAGAATTCGTCAGAAACAGTGAGTCATTTTACTCCAGATTGAGAATTCAGTAAAAAGACATGCTGTCACAATAAATGGAATGTTCCACATGTGTTTTTTCATTATGTGCAATGGGTTCGCTGCAGTTCATGTGCCAGCACCTTACGAGAGAGACATTCAAATGTATGAAGATATTATACAGGTTATTTAACGCACGTGTCCAAAAATCCACTATGACATCATAGAAATACGTTGGATCCACTGGCTAAATGCGTCATAATAC
This sequence comes from Alitta virens, assembly GCA_932294295.1. Lineage (NCBI taxonomy): Eukaryota > Metazoa > Annelida > Polychaeta > Phyllodocida > Nereididae > Alitta > Alitta virens. Next base: position 63,153,806 of record OW028573.1, read on the forward strand.
GAAGACTCAAAGAAGTCCAAAGAACTGTGTGAAGTAAACCCTAGTGATGAGATGCACTCTGCTCAACAAAGCATATCAGTGGGCAAAATATCCGGACTATGTTTAGCGTTGGGATCTTGGGAGACGGGCTCCGTCGTTGTGTCAAAAGTGAAAAATCTCCTAGTGTTATATAACTCTTCAGTTTTTATATTTTTGGCATTGTTTGAGAGGGTAGCACACTCCGCCCTAGACTGGTAATCCTGGTCTAGTTTTGTTAAACACAAATCGCTGCGCCTTGAATACTGGCACTCACAAGGGGCGCCATAAGCACTCTCGCGGAGTGGTATGCAAGTAGTCCCGTCGTAATCCGGGTTACCGGGTATAGGGGATTCCCAAATGTGGGCATATTCGTTGCCATTGATGCTGACTGGATTCCTGTGGTGCACATAGCCTTGAGCCTGCACTGTGGACAACTCCATGCCAAGACAAGGGGCTTTTTCATATACTTTGTAGGTGACATTGCCCGTTTGCTGTTTTTGACGAACATGCCTTCTTCTGGGTATCTTATTCCTGTGAAAGAAGAGTAAAGACATCGTGTAATACTTTTACAAAAGAATAAAAATATCTACTGACATTCTTTACTATTCTTTAAATACTTTGTAATACTTCAAAGCTTCCACTAAGTACTAAGACATTAAAAAAGCTAATCGACATTTTATGTGAGGCATATTAATCTTCCAAAAACCTTTTAAAGTCGTAAATTATGGTGGAGACAGACTGTGCTATTTACCTGGCAAAGCAGAGGAGGCCAATTGCCAAAATCAATAGCCCAATCGCGAGTGCAATACCAATTATTATCACCACAGAAACTCCTGAAAATAGACAAACAACATGGCTTCAGATTGATATGTCATCGATGACTGTTTTATTTGACTAGATGATCCGGATTTCAATCATTGGGTGTCAAAGAAAATCGACAAATGGCTGCTGCTGCTGCTGTTAATGGCATGCGCTTGCAAGTTATTAGCGCCTTTTAAGCAATGCTTGAATTGTGACAAACAAGTTTACAGGCAACTTTAAGAGCTGCAGCAATCATTCAGTCTATTCTGGGAAGAGCGCAATTTAAAAGTTAGTGGTTTTATATGCTTCTTATTCAACAATTACCAACTCAAAAATGATACCTCTTATATGCACTATATGAGATTATGATGACTAAATTACAGAGATATTATCTCGTTTTATGTGAAAAACAACAGCAAAGGCAAATGCCACAGTAATTGGCAGGCTTCTTTCTGAAGAATTAGGGGAATTTTTTTTTCAAACAATGGGAAAACATAGGGATATTAAAAAATATGCATAAGTACCATAAGGTAAGTCTGCAGTGGCTGTTGAAGCCTTGGTGGCACTTGGCACTATCCCAGCTGCAACAGAATCTGTCATAAATATCGTGTTAATATGGCAAGCTACATGTGAAAAATTTGACAAACTTTTATACTAATCCAATACATTGATCACATCAGTCTATACAATGTGTGTTAAAGCGGAAAGGATTCTTTTGTAGCTGTTTGCTATTGTTGATCAACACTTACACTGTCTTTGATCTTTTTTTCCAAACTTTGCGAACAATGTAGCATTTTAACTCACAAGTTGGAGGACTTGTTCATTCCTATTCAAATCAATTGATAGATATCTTGGGCACATTTTCAGAACTACAGCAGTCAACATTTGCTGGGTGGACAACGAAGAACTTCTTTTATTGTAACACCAGTAATTTTTTTTTTTTCATTCATATTTTCATATCTTTCGAATATAGAATATGAACACCACAGAGTGAGATAAGACAGAGTCGAATAACAAATAATTATCTAGAATGATAATATTTGAATAAAGTTCATTTCTGAGCAGATTTGTGTTTCCTTTTTTTTTTTTTGATAGATTGATAACAAGATTAATACTGTAGTCAGATGCTTTATATCTTTACATGCCCTATAATATTAGATTTCTCACCTCTGTTTCCATTAGTACAGTTGCCAACTACGCCTATCCACTGGTTGCTTTCACACGTTAGGTGCCACGTGCTGTCACTATTCTTACAGCCTATGACGCCACCTTGTGATTTTCTCTTGAACCAGGCATCAGCTGGAGGCTCCAGGTCTGCACATCCAATGGCTGCAATACAACATCATACACTTTGAAGCATCCACAAAAAAAAGAAAACAAAGACTTCAGATCTAGCCATAAGGTATCTACCAACGACAATCATTACTACAATTCTGATATCATAGCAGAGGCAGATTACCATCTGACTTTGATGATAGATATAGTCCTATGTAAGGTATTAGCTTTGTAGTATTGCAGAGATGGCTACAGGTCATAAGATCGATAGGACGTTGACTAATTTGTTTTACATCGTTTTTTGATCTAGGAACAATGCATAAATCCCAATTATCGATGCTGCACATTTCTTCTTAAGCCACGAGAGTCATTAGAAAACAAGACATAACATAATAATATTTTCTAGAGCTGACCTGAGCAATTATACAAAACTGTAGACCTGGGAATTAATTGTCTCATGAACTGTAGACTTGGGAATTGTTAACTTTGATATATTTGTATTTCATTCTTACTAGTGTGTTTAAAAAAGTCTGAATGAGATGTATTTCTTTTCTTTCTGCATATGCATATAAAAGCAAAGGAATGGATGTTTCTGTATTAGATAATTACAGGTCGTAAATCTAGCTTTTCCAATCAATACTCACTTTCATAGTACAGCATGAAGCGCCCCCCATCGGGGCTCACATTCATTACGACTTCAATGGAATTGGACGTCGAGGTGTAGGCGTGTGTCACCCTGGCGTTTGCTGCAGTAACTATAGAGCTCTTATTGAGTGCCCTCTCGCGGATTATGGAGTATTTAATAGAAGCAACAGAAGGCCTGGGAGGTTCGTCTGCTGTCCTTAGATTAAAATCATAGAGAGAGATGTTTATCCTTTGTCCTGGATCCACCTGGATGATCCAAGGGGTCTCGAGGGATCCACATCCAGTTTCCTCAGTGATACTGCTGGCGATGTAGCCTTCGGAAGATACCAACTTGACATAGTTGGATGAGTCACATAAGCCCTTCTGGGCTGTTGCAACTGCGATGGAAATAGAAAACAATCATTTGACTTTATATCGCAAAATTCCAGGACTGACAAAATGTTACAAAATATATATTGGACCATGTTCATATATTGGTAAGATTACATAGGATTACTTTTCAAACCAATTTAAAACTAGGAATATGCCTAAATTTACTAAAATACTTCGATATCAAATCTTTTTCATTTAATATAGCAGCCTAGTAGTAACCATCATTATAATCCAATACAAACAGAGATAGATCTTCGATATGCAATCTGTATTCATAATCTTTAAACATTAGATGAAAACAAATTGTTAATTAAACTATTTGGCCAACTTTTGAGGTTCTGATAGATTCTTTTTCTGGGGTAACCTCAAAGCTAGTGCTGGTGCATATATATATATATATATATATATATTTTTTTTAATTATGTATTTCTAAACGAACCAGTTTGTTTGAGCTGCAGATGCTATAAGGGTTACTGAAGGTTTTAAATTTACATGCCTTTTTGCCCAATCAATATCTAATAGTTTCTGGCACATTTGCATTGAAACAGAGCAGACGTAGATTTCAGGCAACATTTTGGCTGACGTGGTAAATATTGGACATGATGGTGTGTTGACAAGCTTTAGGGTTACATGCAGTCATAGATTGCAAAAAGAGGGAGGTTAGAGGGCAACACCAAGCATCAAACATTTGCGTGGTTCACTTATCGTTTGATGGGCGTGTAAAACAGAGGGCCAGAGTCAACTGCTAGATGTTGCTGCTGCTGCTGCTGCTGAGACTGCTGAGGGAAGAAGGGGAGATGCACCAAACTAGCAAGCCGAGCAGGCGCCCACCCTGCTAGGCATCAAAGCTACCATCAATGTTCTGTCAAGCCCTCCCCCCTCTCCTCCTCAAGTTGATTGCATAAGATGGCGTCTGACTGTAACCTTGCTCCAAGATGTCCCCTGAGCAACTGCAGCACGCATGGCCTGCATGACTGTGTGCTTTACAGCAGCCAACATGGTACCAAACAGGCCTCCAAAAGAAGTGAAGATATGGGAAGATGGTTCATACAGCTAAGGTGGCATGTTTCCAATGCACATGCAAGGGTATCGCATGTTTGTTTGATCAAATACACCTTAGATCATCTTTATCATCTTTTGACCAGAGTTATGAAAACTAGTCTTCCTCTTATGAGATCTAACATGATGTAGATGATGTGCCAAACTCCAATACCTGTATGCTCAGTGAAGCGCATGGGGCTTCAGCCAGCTGAGCATTCTACCCAGTTGCAAAAGAGCTAAACAAGTTGGAGTTTCTTCTTTGAAGAGCACCTTGAGAAATTTGCTGCCATTGTGGTTCGGCTTTCCTCAAGTGATCCCCAGAGATTAAAGGCTGCAAGAGGAGCTGCACACATCCATGGACTGTGTGCGTCAGAGAGGAGGCTTCCACCTGGAAGAACAGCACTCTCCCAGCAGCTACAGCAGCAGCAGCAGCAGCAAATTGACCAGAGCCCTTCCAGCCTGCAGCCCCCATCATTGATACAGATATGGAACATTCAGACAGCATCCAGCAGAACTGGCGGCCCAGTCAGTATGCATGGCCTGCTTAGCATTTGTCTTGTGCCTGCGAGGAGGTGATCATGAGGAGTGCAGCAAGGCGATGTAATGACTCGATTCCTTTCCCCCTCTGCTCTGATCGATGTCTTCTACCACCCCCATCTTTCAAATGTCCCCCGAGTTCCATGTCCCTGGCGCTCAGCTTGTTGCAACTGCCTCCAAAACCCATTTATTTGCCTATACCATCACATTCACAGACATTTCAGACTTCAGCCCTCAATGAAATCTGATAGTTGCCATTAACAACGTTTCTGGATCAAGCTTAGAGCAATGTGAGGCAAGACACATCGTATATCGGGTAGTTTTCGTCTGAGAGTGCTCCAATTAAGGGCTATTTTCTCTACAGACAACGTTCAGCCTTGCAACCTTTTTTTTTAAACCTTCTCTGTACCGTTAATCAAATGACGTTGCTAAACTGTAGCGACTTTTATGAGCGTGATATTTCGGTCAAGCAGGGGTCAGCTTTAAAAAGCCTTGGCAAATGGGCAGAGAAGATTTTGGCCAGTGTCCAGCAGAGGAGAGCCAAGGAAGGCTGGAAGCAACGACACCAGCCAGCCACCCTTGACAATATTGGCGTTTTGATCTGGCCTGGCAGTCTCTAGGGTTTGTGTTTTATTTCCAAATCGTGAGAGGAAATGGTAAGATGCTTGACGGGGGAGAACAAAGGAGTCAACGAGGACGGACATGGTGGCCCCGCGGTCCCTGGCCTGCTCCAAATTGATCGCTTTAAAATCACCCACATTATCAAGGAAGGCATCAGGTTCTGGGCCGGTGAGTAGAGAGCCGGGCTCTTGGGAAGTTCACACCTTGTTAACGGACTATTGATGTTTTACTGTGCCCCTTATTGCATTATTGATCCCTCAGAAGACTTTATCGTAAACCTGGGCATGGCCAACGTAAATTTTTGGCTTCAACTGACACCTGTCTCAGAAAAGGACCGGTGCATAGCAAATTATTGTTCGATCATTGACTTTTTTTGTCTCTTGCCCGAGCCAAGACTCCCTGTATCGGTCAATTACGTCAGTCCCCTGCTGACAAGTTTATTAGGTTCCAAGAGGGCCACCATTATAGCCTCAGAGAATAAGAGGACGGTACAGCAATGTACACACGTCTAGGAGAGCTCTTTATCTTCATATCATGTATTGATAGGCCCCCTGGCTTCCCTCGACTTAGCTCAATGTTTTTAGTCCTAATTTTCCCAGGGGGTAAATTAACCGCTAATCTCAGAGGAGTTTGCTCAATTACCCTCTTCCATGAGCAATATAAACACAGCAAATGTGTGTGGGTCTCTTCGGTGTTATTTATGCAATTTACTCTAGTTTTCTCTTTCTTTTTCCTCTCTGGATTCTTGTTTATTTTTATTTTTACCTTTGACACACTTGTAGGAGCCCTCGAAGTAGGTCTTGAGTTCTTTGAAGCAGGGCTGAGTCTTGTCCAAATCACCATTAGGAACACTAATCTCACAGGATCTCTTGCCTGAGCACCATCTATCGGCCAGAGTCAGGACGTCGTGCTCGCACCCGATGTAACCCAGGTCAGCCTCCACGCATCTTCCAAGGCGCATGCGCCCATAATGAGCCGTCTCCATGACAACCACCTCGTTCCTCCAGCAGCTGGCCTTGAATGTCTCCGACTGACAGTATTCGCGGATACCTGGAATCAGAAAAGTTACCCGATTACTACCAGGGCGTCCGGCGTGACCTTCATCAGCCACATTAATTGGAAAGAGGGACCTTTGATGTGCAGATTATGCGCCATATTTGTTGCCCTTGCCTACTTGCCAAATTCATGCCCAGCACCAGCACAGTCAGCACCCATCCAACTTTGGCCAACTACCTTATTAACTTATCAAACAAGATGAGGGATCTTATCGGGCCCTAATCTTGCTTGGTAATTAGACTGAGGGGCTTCTTGCAGTCTTGGGAGGCGCTCTCGGGGTCAAGGGTGAGAGAGAAGCCATTGACGTCGAGCGCTGCTTCGTTACGCGATAAAGGGCAACGCAAGAACCCGCGTCCTTTGTCGGTGGCGCTGATCTGTTGCCCAAGAAGTCTGCTCCTTTTGCCCAGCCCCATCCTGCAGCTACGCTGCTCCTTCACCCATCTATTGCTACTTTCTTCGCCGCTGCCTTATCTGTTTCAAAGCAGTAGTGTGGGCATGAGTAAAGCTCCTTCTTATAATACCTCCTTTCAATACACCATTCCCATGCAAAGCCTCAGAGCTCACAGCAAAAGTAAACCTGCCTGGAGATTGCTATAAAGGGCACAGAGGGATTTCACTTGTGGAAGACGGGGCCTGGCAGCCGCAGCAGCAATTTGCTCTATCTTTTGTCAGAGAAGTTCACCAAGGACACAAGGGCTATTTCTGTCATCATTGCATGCGGCTAATCCTGCCAGCAGCTGATAGGGTTTGCTGCTGTGGCAGTGCTGCTGCACAACCATGAGAATGACGAGTTCTTATCGGTAGCTCTAGCACCACCAAGTGCAGACGTTGAGCTCTCCCATTGCATCATCACCCTATAGCGAGTTGACCCACCAGCCTTAGCCCTAAAGCCTGCAAGGCCGACATACCAACTTATTGCAATGCACCCCCCATTCCACAGCCCTGATTTAGCTGCCACATAGCCCCCCCCCCCCCAGCTACTCGTCTTAAAAAACACTGTATTTTGTGCATAAATATGTGGGGGTGCCTCTCGTTAGTATTCCAATCACAAGAAGGTAGGAGAGAAATGAAGCAACCTAACACCAGGCTGATCGAGTCCAGCGATTGCCTTGTCTGTTTTGTCAGGCTCGCCTTAAGAGGATTTGCCGCCAAATGCCCGAATCTCGAGCGGTCATTAGCAAGGGGAGAATCTCATCCTTTCTCGCCATCGCCGAGAGGATTTCAGAAAATTTGTGTTTTGTTGACTAACGAAGCAGTGGGAACGTGTTGATATCGACTGATGCGGGTGTGTTCAGGAATGATTATGACAGGGCTGACAGGGGCCGTGCTGAGGCGGGGACATGTGAAGGGCCTCTCCAGATCACCCCAGCCCTCTGTAACCCCCTGCTAGACATCTCAGCCGACGCCTCCTATTATTGCTCACTATATGAGCATCGTTAACGGCCTGGGTAAACACGATTTAGTTATTGGCAGGACTGATTTAATGTCCATTGTAGCCTCGGGTCATATATAAGCCCTGCATGGAGTCGTTTATGAGCTTAACGTGTCCTAGGGAGCATGCTGAGATTAACGCCTTTGTAAATCTTGCAATCTCCACTGCTACTGCCAGCCTATATTGCTGTAATAACCAGATGCTCACTGATATAATAAAGATAGACTTCTTTTTTTTTCTCGTACACTATGTTAGCTGTGGTAATGCGTCCACCACCAAGGTATATTGATGTCAATGTTATATTTCATAATACAGACTAATTAAGAATTGACCTCAAACTTGATGCTTATCTATTGCATTGACTTTCTTTGTTCTTCTGCTGAGCCCAATTCTAGACTGCATTCAAGCCTCATGCAAAGAGGAATATTTGTTTCTCTCTAGAATAAGGCTTATCCCCCACACACTGAATTCATTTTTGTCACGATTCCGGAATAATGAATATCAATATATCAATGACTGTCAAATCGCTGAGAGTTGCCAAAAAGCCCAAGCGCTTGCCATTATATCTTCGGCAGATATATTGAATGCATTAATCGAATTTCTATAAATAACGCTAATATAGGAATTGTAGTGTTTGCCATACTGCACGTGTATACAGTGGTTGAGGGGTGCTTGTAACATGCTGCTGATGCGGCTGATGCTGCTGGTGCTGATGATGCTGTGGCAAATACATCTAGATAGGAGGGCCCTACTCTCTCACTAAGCACGCTTCGTTAGGTTCGTTTCAGAGACAGCCATGCCGAGAGTGGTTGTCTTGTGTCGACTGAGAACAACCTAGACCAAATATCTATCTCACAGAGAAGAGAGTGAGCAAGGGAAGAGAGGGACCAAGAGAGAAGAGTTGCGTATCTGTGGAGAGGATGTGTCCCCCTGCGGGACCCCAGCATTGACCAGCACCCCAAGCATCAGTGGACCTTGATCAAAGCCCACTCAACAATCACTCCTCTCCCGGGCCCTCCCTTTTCACCACCGAATAATACATCATGATCCAATCCTTTGAGACAGCCAACAGACTGTGCCTATCACAGCTATCCATGTGATTGGCATCATAAATACGTCCTTAATTACCAGCATTTGCGCCTGGTCCACCTTCAAATTTGAGGGTAGCTTCCCCTGAAGTGAACACGCCTGCTGCATAATCGCGCCGCAAAGCGGTGGCATTGGAGTATTTGGACTGGGCTACGCTGCTTGTCTCAACTTGAATGTCTCTTAAGAAGTGTTAAGAAGCCCTAAGACGGCGTGTCATGTCCCTGCCATTTCCACCACTCAGCCACCTCTGCAGCTCCAATCAGCCCGCCTCCTCTTCACATTTAAATAGCTGTGAATCTTTCACTCCCAACAATGGGCCAATTTCATGTAAAAACTACTCGCATCTTTGCCGCGTTGCAAGACAAAAGGCGGTCCGATTAGATTTGACTTTTTCGGGGTCTGGACGAGATTGGCAAATTGAAAGATTGTCTGCCTGCATCCGATGCCACTAGCAAGGCGTGACACTGATAAATGGAGGCGAACACCCGATCGGCAGAGCAGACCAGCTCCTAAACTGCAAGTATAAGCCATGCAGAAAGATATTTTATCAAGCATGTAATATTAGCTGTGTCAAACAAAAATACGTACGAACCATTTAACACTGAGTTTGATAAATCGGCGGCCATGACCCGATATTGACGTGATGAAACTTAGAATTACTCAGGAGCAGTTCAATGTCAGGCAACAATGGCCTGGTTAGAAAGGGTCAGGGCAGGCTGGCTGCATGCAAACATGACAATTTGACAAGAGTCATTTGATCAGAGCTGCATTAAAAGCGTCCGGTCAGGGTAAATATCATGTCTATGCAGAGCAAGCACTTGCGCAGTCGACACCCAACTTATTTGGCCAGGCTGTTCCGGACGCGATTTACTGGCTACAAGGAAAAGGTGGGTCTGGACAGGGGCCGCCAGGCACACTGGGGCTGTCTATAGCCTGACCGGACTTGCGCCGGCTGCAACATTGACAAGCTTGGGAATGTATGGTGTCTTTAGTGCTGTCAGCGGCGTGTGGGACAAGTGTGACCCGCAACTCTAATGAAAGTGGAAATGGGCGAGAATTAAGGGCTTAAGGAACTATTTCCAAGGGAACAAGTCAATGGCTATCGACTGAAGGGAAATGGCGAGTAGTTGATGTCCTAATGATGGCGGGCTGGTCCCCACAACCACCGGCTTGTTGCTGCCAACCTATTGGCCACGGGCCTAATTTACCTAATGAAACTTATCCTGACACTGCCGATGCCTGGTGTGATAAACACGGCCTGCCAGGTCCCACCACACGCTGGCTTTAACCTGATTATTTCATCGATTGTCAATGCGGAACAAGTGCTTTGCCATGTCGCTGATGGATAGCCCTTGAAATCATAGCAGCGTCTGGCAAAAAAGGCTTTTTTTTCATGTGGACTCCAGAGGGTTTGCAATCCTGTAAGTTTATTTGCCCTGTCTAAACTAACCTCTCAACCACAAGCGTGTTTGTGACAAGACTGGCTCATTTCCCAGGGGTCCATTTTTGCACACTACGCACCATGTCACCCACAGGACCAATGAAGCGTTGTTGTCTCCCTGTGCACTAATTTTCCCTTGGCCTAATTGAAAATAACGCCTTGATCAATGCCTTGTGCTGTTAATCTGTAAACAAGAGAACAGCATGGCAAATGAAAGCCAGGTAGCATGTTTGTGGGGCAGCATTCTAAACTCGCCTTGTGTTTATGGAACGCTTCAACATGGCCCATCCATCAAAAAGTTTTCAGTTTTCTGAAATCATTCTTGGCTTACACGACAGGCACACTGACTCCTAATCCTTCTCTGTGTTGAAGCGTGCCTTGAACTGCAGCCTTTTTATAGATGCAAACAAATTTGTGAGGATTGAATATCCATCCCTGATGTAGTGAGGACAGCAGCAGCAGCAGCACCAGTATCGCAGCTTATGTTTGCACTCTCTAACTGCCACAGCAGTGCGGTTTTTAGGTTAAGGTTGCTAGGCAAACAGGGAAAGTTTTGGAGAGCATGCTTGGGCATTATGCAATGAATCATATTCATTTGCGGAGCTGGTGGCAAGGATGATGATAGGTTCGTGGCTCAGGGTGGCCGTCTCGCTCTTGTCACCATAGATTATTGGCTCGATTTTGCCATTTCCTAGGAGGGAGGTGTCCACCGGACGCCTACTGGAAATTATGACTATCTACTAATGACATGGCGACGGCAAATCGATGGTCATTGAGACAGGGATCTGTGTCTCAACTCCTACATTATGGCCCTAATGCCCTGGGACATGAGCAGTCCCTCAGCACTCGTGTCCAACGCTGACACTGCTGGGCAGACTGCTGCTCCTGGGTTTACACCACGCCTCCCAACAACTTCCTCTGATTTAACAAGACTGCCTCCGACGAGCGATTGTTGCTGCCTCCCACTAACCCCAAAATGATGTCCCCCGGAAGAGGAAATAACCCCCAGTCCACAATAATCCCATCGCTCTTTGTCCATTGATACTCTTTCTTTTCGCTGTGCACAAGCAAGACTCCTGGAGGTGAAGATTTCACACTTGATATCATTGATCACTGTCGTTGGGGGGGACATTTCTCACTGGATAGAAGTCCGCTTAATGTCAAGTGTGGTGATCTAAGACCAGCCTTAGCTATTCCATGCACGTCCACACTCGAGTCGCATCACCAAGAAATATTTGCTCTCAACGTAATTATCGTCCAATCTCTACCGCCTAATGCCTGCGAAATTATGCTCGAATTAGACATTATGCTAGACATGGAAAGATTAAAGCAGTGAAGTTTAGCAGGAGACGGATGGGATTCGGTTAAGTAGCGACTTGGGATTGCTCCGGCCGGTCTATTTGATGGGGATTGTTGATCACAGAAGCAAATCATGGGATTTTCCTTCCATGACCAATCAGGAAAGCTTCGTTTGATGTATATCTGAGTCCTTGCTGCTCCTGGATTTTTTTCTCTATTTCACTTGCCATGGCTCCTTTCCATGCAAACTGGTGTTGTTCATTTGGCACAAGCATTGAGGAACTTGCAATAAAACAGCCCCTGCATCAATGGACTCACCTCGCCCCAGGAATTCTTATTTCTCCTCAGGCTGGTGCCAGATGTAGATACGAAGTCCTGCAAATGAGATCCATAATATGAATACCTCTCCTTGTGTGGGGAGGCACATTCTGCAGATTGTGAGTTCTCAATTGGTGATTGATGTTTCTGTCAAGATGATAGGGTGGGCCCTTCATGTGAATCATATTTGTCAAGATTTTATCCAGATACCAATTCGCCATTAAAGATATCAGAATATTAGGTAATATCAATGCATTTAATTGAGCAGTTTTGAGTCTGATCATATCTCCCATTAAATGTATTTCCTTTACTAATTATGCCAGCCAGTCTCATTTCGTCAATTGTTTATGTTTCCTGTTTGCCATACGATATGCTTTTTTCATTAACTATGATCTTACAACTGAAAGAATTCTGCACTGAGGAATGGTTCTCTATCTAAAGGCTTGTTTACTTGGTGTTGTTCGCAACCATTGCTATGTTGGCATTGTATAAAGAGTCTTTGTGTACTGCAGTTGCTTTTTGTGTTCTTTGTTCTATAAAAGAAACAATTCAAGAGAGTTTATTTCCTTTGATTCGTGACAAAAATCCCGTCTCTTAAGTGGATTCCTGAGTGACATTGTAAATAGTTGATTGAAGTAAGTGAGCCAATGCTTGTGTATTATGACAAACAGCCAAGTCAGTGAAGCGTCACGGGCTGACGGAAGTGATAGCCAAACATTGCGCATGCCCAGTGAGGTCAAGAGGCATGACGCATGTTCTACGTTGCTGGACAGGTTTATCTCTGGGCACAGGAACTACTGTCAGAAGGTCCATGTCACATTACGGATCGCCAGGTTTGATCAATGCCTGCCACAGGCTTGTCAACACATACCATAGTTGCCTTGCTTTCAGTATACCGGCCAGCCATTTGAACACATGGTCGGAGCACTGTTGCCTCATTCAACGCAAGGGGATTCAAGCTTGACTGCCTTCATACGAGCCTTCATAAGGGGGTGATGGAAAAGGTGTTGGTCATTCAGGACACATTTGTTTGGGTATTGGAATAAAATGAGAAAGAAATGAAGAATAAAGTGCCATGATTTATGGTGCCATTTGATTATTTATGGTCGCAGAGGCGAGTAATGTGGAAGAGGGAGAAAAACCTGCACTACACTTGACAGGAAGCTGAGAAGGCTTGGTGAGCAAAAGCTCCTTGATCCCATCTAAGCTCCTACATGTAGCTGATGGTATCGTACACAGACTAGGCATCACACAGGCTTCCGATCGTTGTGAAGCAGCAAAATAACCAATCAAAAAGGATGTCACCTCTGGTCGGCTGACATTTCCTGGCCCACTTGGTTTGGTTGGTCGTCATTATCTTTTTATCTGTAAGGGTATTGGGAGCCTATGCGAGTGTGAAGTCATGATGTCAGTGGGGCTTAGATGTCTATCCCATCTGTGTTATCCTGCCTGATGCCACACATTTCTCCATCGGCACACCAACATCAGACACTATATTGCACAGCGAATTCTTCCATTTGCGGCTAATCATCACGTGAATTATTTATTATGTGAGGTCATACGTGGTTACCTCTCTCGTTTAAGATTAAAACGTTTCCTAAAAACACGATCGATAGGTATTCGCATCCATTGCCCGGTTCCTTTTAACGTAGCGCCAGATGCAGGTGACACTCCGTGGGCTTTTATGGCAGAAAAGCGAATGTGTTTGTCGTTTACATTACCAGTGTCTCCTGGCACGTGTGCCCATAAAGAACCTGTCAGAGGCAAGTGACGGGTCAGCTATAAATGTGTTTTGCCTCTCCGCTGCATTCTACGACGATATATGGGCTCGTTGAAATGCTGAGATTTTTGCCAAAGTGGAGTGGAGCGGAGCAGAAGAGCACAGCTCCCAATGGAGCAATCTGTGGGGCCGTTAGGTGGGCCATTGCAATATGAAGGAGCTTAGGCTGATGTATGGTAGAATGGCAAATCGCTGTTCTGCCAAGCTGTCTTGAGCCGTCTCTGGCCGCTCATAACGTCATTACATAATCGCTAGTTGTGTCACAATTTCTTGGATTATCTGCAACACGGCTGCGCTGACACACAGCAGAATGAAGATGGTGTTGTGATGTGGGGCCACTGACACACAGTCCCAGGCCTGCTATAAAGCTTAATTGATCTTCGCCGCACAGGGGCTTACATCCTAAGCATGTAGCATGTGGGGTCAGGGGTCATGACGAGGTCAGGCCTGGGGTTAAGTTTGACCTGTTAACATGAGCAACTCAAATTGTTGCTGCTGCAGTAGCAACAGTCTCAAACGTTGAGACAGGTTGAAATAGCTGGGGGCTATTTCGGTAAAAAGGAGCTTTTCTTTCAGACATTACAGACGCAAGGTTCTGCAGTAGGCCCACCTTGCCCCTAGGTTAAGATGTCTACTCTACAGCTGGCCCTGCTAATCGGTTTTCAAAGCACAACTGAACAATCGTCATCCCCTTGACACTTACCATATTTCAACTTCAAAAAGACACGCAAACTTCGAACAAATTTACGGCCCCATTGTTGGGGGTTTGACTAAATTATGCATAAGAGTTGTCCCGGAAACTTGCCGAATCCTGGTGCCATCACATGCATACTGATTTGGGAACACGGAGCCCTCAACAGCTTTTTCAAAGGAGAGACGAGAAGAGGTGGAAACGAGCATTGCCTCCTGGTTTGTGTTTGGTTTCAAGGGACCTGCAATCTTGTTGCATGTGTACATATTCATCCCCATTTGAAATTGCAAACAACACACATGAAGAAACATGATGCCAAAGTTGACAACCGCTTTATGGCGCTAGGGGCAGGTAAATCGCAATCCGTTTGTAAAGAAATCTTTAACAACCAAATCAATAGCAACTGATTTATGGATAGAGCATGTCCCTGTAGCTGTTGATGATAAACTGCTGTTTTACTGGAATGGCTGTTGCAATGTAGCTCCATTGTTGCGCAGACATGCTCCAACTAATTCTGATTATTTGCGAGCCATTTGTTGCATCGTAAAAGACATTGTAATGTAACAAGCCCCATAATGAAGATAATAACTGTAAAATCCCTGATCTACAACAACACTCTTCTCAGCGAATGGTTTGTCAGTTTACCCCCAAGGCTGTAGGCTTCTTGTGTAACCAGAATCGTAATATAGCGACCATAACATAAGTAATATTTAATCCAAAGTACCAGGCGTCTGTCTGAGAGCAAGGCAGAATAGTGGTGAACTCAGGACGCCAATCAGGTAATGTGCAAGTGTTTCGTGCACCTGCTGTTCCTTTTCAGTGTACTACAATTGAAATATGTTTTTCTATGCTTCCTCAATCGTGCACCAGTTTTCTTGTGGTGTTGAATAGATCATCAATCTGTATGCAAGCGCATGACATATTGTGCAAATGATTGAAAAACCTGAGGAAATAACACGATAAAATCAGCTGTATATCTGTTATGTCTAAGTCAAAATACCACCCAGTCAGTTTTGCTTTAAGCCAATCCTTACTTCATGTCAAAAGAGCAAATCATAAATGACTTGTCACACCGGTGGTTTTTTTTGTTTTGTTTTACTTTTTTCATCTCTTGTTTCATTTCCGTCGTGATGGAAATGCTGGAGGAGCCAGTGTCAGAACTGACACATGCATTATTGCCAGAATAGAAATGATCAATGTTTCTTTAACAAAATATGACCCAGTTTCCGGTATAATGTACCAGTGATTGCCAGGGCACTTGCCACAGAGGCTACATGGCAATCATGGCTGACAAAACGGGACAGCCTTTGTGACAAATGTTCTAGTTTAAGGCAACACTTTCCGTCCAGTCTGTAAGCTCTATTGTCAATTCTTTGCAGTGCTGCTTGACAATTGTGCTTTGTGGTATTATGATATTGACATCAACGGGATAAGACTAACTGATCACTTCTGCACAACTGGAGGTTCAGTGTCTCCTCTCTGAGTCCACACAACAGCTCTACAGAGATCTAGACAACAGTTATTGAGCCCCAGACAAACACAATAACAAGAACACCGAACACCATTCAAGTCCTGCATCACAATCATCTTTGATGCATTTTTAACTCAATAGTGTTTGGCCTGTGGTCTCTTTTTTTCAAGTACCTCTTGTTCACGGTAGATTTATTTCTAGTATAAATATATAATGACATAATACAGCGCTCTTGTAGGATTTCATGCACCGGCAAATAGATTTTGTGTTCGATCAATGCAGCACATTCACCTGTGTGATGAGTGACCCAGTGACAAACCTTCCCTTAAAAGCAGAAGTGTGATCAAGTGCAGGCGAAATAAATAGAAGCAATCTGTTCTCAAGGATTTTAGCCCGCTGTCAATGGAAGCACAACTGGCTGTTTCGTTTGGAGGCTACTTGTGTCTTGTTTGAGGAGTGATTAATATGAACGATGATACACGAAATCAAAATTAATTCATAAACAAGTTTTCTGTTGTAATTAATCATAAAATCTTGCTGAACAAATTCTTCAATTTTCAGGATTTGTTATCTCAGATTGTTCATCGCCGAAGTCATCTGTTTTCATCAGGAGACAATTAGGTCAAAATTGCATTTCCAATGTGTCTTGAGACTTTGCTTGCTGTGAAAGCTCCCGAATTAAAATTTTGGGAATTATTTTTATCGCAGACTGGGCGATTTATTTCAATATAATGACATAATACACAGCTCTTGTTTCTCAAGCTTCAATTTTCATCATTTAATTTTGAATTTCTTATGTTGACTGTTTATTGCAAGGCAAAACGTTTGAGAGATATTTAAGTGAACATCTTTTCCTGGTGTATTTGTGCGTTTAAATGCTCATGGGGTATATGTGTAACACGGGGTGGACTTCAAGCCTTTTCATCTCATCATGACGTCTGCCTCTGACAGCAGTCATATAGGCTGGCTAAGCTTCAGGCCAGTAGCATTGACACATGTTGAAATGCTGCCAAAATCACTAGATTTAGAAAACGTTTAAGGACTTTTTATGGTACCAAGCGTTTAATTAACAGTTTTTACCCCTCTGCTGCACATGTTTTTAATAATTCATAATTTTATCTTTTTGCATATATTATTATTTTTTATCTATCTATCTATCTATCTATCTGTCTATCTGTCTATATATCTATCTATCTATCTATCTATCTATCCAGATATTCTGATGATTTTCAAGCTGTATTTCTTATCTTATATTTGTCAGCTTTATTTGTTTTCGTCACATGTCAGAAAACATTTTGCAAAAATCTCATTATCAAGTCGAAGGTCACTGGATTGGCAAATATCAGGTGTTTGTTTCGTATTCTGTTTGTCATTTACTAAATAATTATAGTACATCAAGGTCATACTTCCATTTGTAGCGTGTTTATGTGCTCTAATTCTTGTGTATGTTGCAAACGTCACTAGAGTGGCATAAGGAAACCCTCAGGATATTGATGGTGAGATTAGGAGGGGGGATAATCCATCTCAATGTCTAGCTGGTGAGCCTGGCCATTCACACACACGGTTGTTCGTGTGTGTTTTTAATTCATCTTCCTTAGAGCTGCATAGTATATTCAGCAGGTGTTTCCACAGACATGGCGTTCTCCAACAGATCCAACATGCGCAGACTCTCGTCTCTTTTTGTCTGGGATGCAGTTTATGCCACACACTTTGATAACAGACTGCGTTGTCAGTCCTTCAGGCGTGAGAACCGTTGGCTTTGGTGAGATGACGATGTTATGTGAGAAAGGACAGGGCAAAAGGAGACTGGAGAAGCAAAAAAATGGAGAAAAAGGGATGCAAAGAAAACCAGAAAGAAAAAAGAAGAGAAACAGCTGCATTTATGTATATTTAGTGCGGCATAAAACATGCATGAAACGTGCTTTGGGTTTATGTCAGCAAGCTATCTATCGCCAAAACAGTTACTAATTTGCACATCATTGATTGAACTGGAACTTGATGAAGGATTGTTGGAGTAATTGAATACTGGGCAGAGGAGGAGAGAACCCCATGGGTTGTCATTAGCTCTGCTATTTATTAGGCATTGGGTTAATCAACCACGATCACAGGGCAAGTGGCGTAATGCCATGCATGCAAATAGTTCATTCGCGAATATTTTTAATCATTGGCTTGTGGTAGTGAGACATGATATGCTTAGAGTAGGAGTCAGTCAATAAGCCCTAGAAGAGAGGTTGATAATCTACGCCAGTTGTAATTGCGCTGGCTCAGCCATTGCTGGGTGCACGGGCCGGAACTGATGGATGCCCTGTGCCTGGCCTGATAAATCCGCCTATAAAGTCCCAGGAGATACCGTTAGATTAATTCTGATCATAAAATTAATGTCGAGAAAATAAGCTTATCCTGGTATAAGAGCATTCTAGTGGGCAGTAAATCTACTAAGAAGAATCCACCAGAGACTGCAAGGCATACCTACTAGTGGTAGAGGTCGTGTCTGTTCAATCAGGGGATGAGGGCTGGGGAAACTGGTGGCCATTTCTCTCACCCTCCTTTTGTAGCCGCTGCAATATCTACTAGACGTTCAATTAAACCTTGACAAGAGGTTCTCTGCAGCTCTCCAAACATGTATGCTTCACCAGGGCATTTATCAGCCTGTAATGAGTGGCTGGTGAGGATGGCTTGACTAACACAGGAGACGTGGACAGGCAGCCAGCCATTACTTCTAGCCCGACCGTCCCAAAATTGCGGGCCCCTCTCAGTATTGACCTTTGCTCCCAAATAAATGCCCAAGGCGCACCGCAATTCATAGGCATATCTGCCCACTGCCGACCACTGCTGGTCACTGCTGGTCACTGCTTACAGAGGCCTTTTCCAGCTGCTTGAAAACCTCTCTAACCAGAACGCAGCCCTGTTCCCCTGCCTTTGTGCACCCCTAGAGCGTCAGACAAAAAAAACACACATGCAAACACGATTTCCACGTCATAATTGGCGAGACTGCTACCAGCCAGCCTACAGCCTTGGGGAATGGAAATTGCGTAAAGGCTTGCTTTATTCCAGAAGAGGACAGCTTATTGTAATCTGATAATTCCATAACAGGGAACGGATGCAGGTACTTAATAACAAGTAGTGTGCAGGAAATGAAGGGGCGAGGCGCCTATCAATTTCCAATATTGCAATCTGGCGCAGATGTCACAGCCCTCCACCGCATCTATACATCGGCCACCCTCCCCCTTCACCAAACCCATAAATCTTAGCATCATCAGTTCTGAAAATCTTGCCCAGCATTTCCTATTTGTAAATAGGAAGACCCCGGGATTGCAAGTAATATTTCATGAGCAGCATCATGCCTGTCAATGTGAAACGCACCATTTAGCACTATTAGCATCTACATTTGCCAGTGCAGCCAACAGTAACATATCACCCAAGAATCCTAGGGTCCTCCAAAGACCCATTATTGCTATATATACCTTAGCAATCTCCCTCTCTCAGAGCCTTACTGCATGGTCAGGAGAATTGCAAGGTCTGCCTGAGGGGAACTTTCTAATGCACATTCAGCCTGGAGGCATTGTAATCAACAAAACACAGGATGATGATAACATTGCTCTTGCGTCATGACAGACCACATGGATGATTTAAGAGCCTGTGAGTCAGTAGCAGAGGGAGACACGATGATGATGAATAGAAAAGAGAGGAGGGAAAGGGTGAGAAATAGGCGCCCAACCAAGTGCAATGGTGGCTGTCGATGATCAGTGTTGCTGCAGGCCTATCGCGTTCACTTCAAACTCCTGTAATTGGTCGCCTTGGGAGAAGGAATGATGAAGCAGAACTATTCTTGCTTCATGCCAGGCATTTCAAGCTTCCTTTAGCCAAGCGGTCATCCGAAGCCTCTCTGCTAACACCCACCATCTGAATATCCGTTACAGGCCCTCCTCAAATGTCATACCTTGTTAATTCGAAGTCACGTCAGAATTTTCTTTCACAAGAGCTGGGGATATGGATCGTCTATGGCATTTCAGCGGGCGTCTTCTGGTAATTTTGGCATCATTTTTCAGAGATGTTGTTGTGCTGGCATTAAGAAGGCCCCGTGCCATTGTGAGCTTGCACGTCAGGGGACCCAAAGGCGTCAGGGCTGCTCTATTCACCCTGACACGTGTCTGCGCCCCAATCAAACACGACTCACAGGCTAGGCACAGCAAGGCAGGCCAGGGCCTCCAGATGGGCGTTCTCGATTATTTCTTGGCCACTTCTTTGCAAGCGCGACAAATTGGCAGCCAGTGTTTAGTGCGATGGTCTGTGGTAACGAGGTGACTTAGGCCTGTCCCAGCGACGGGCGCTGATCATCAGGCCCTATTGTGACCGATTGATCAGCACCCGGGAGCTGCTCTCAGTCGCTGCCTTTGAAGTCATGACGGCTTCCCTGGTGCGCACAGCTGTCTTAGCAGCAACACACAAACAGACTTTGATAGGCGTTTAGTGACGAGAGAATGACCAACCAACGGCCGATTTAGCTCAACTGGGAGGTTTCTGACCAGAAGCCGGACACTGCCCATCCACGCGGCACGTTACCAAGGGCTGACCAGTCTCACGTGTGAAGGATGGCGACACGTCGGACAAAAAACGCTCGTCAATGACCAACTTAGGTATTCTGTTTCCATCAAGAGGGCTGTGGCCAGGCAGCTTGGGAACAGGATTGCCTCTTGTCCCAATCTCATTCTACTAACCCCCTAACAACCGTTCGTATGGCAGTTGCAAATTGCCTGTTAAAACATAACCCAGCTGCAGGTCTCCATGGAAGCATCAATGACGAAACACAAGAATGGTCTCACTCCTTGCAGAAATGGACTTAACTTCCCTCCGAAGTTCAGCAGTAATGTGACAAAATGTCCTTTGACTGCTATCACCATGATCACACAGTTCCTCTGCTTGTAATTACAGCTCCCCACTTGTTCTGTAAAGTTGAGCACTTTGTGTTGATCAAATATTTGCCCAGCCTAATACCATTTCATTAGAGCAATGTAAATAAGGAAATACTCTTTGCACAGGAATCAAGGCTTTTTGACTGAATTGATAATAAGGAAGTCCAAATATATTGGGAATTGTTTAACAGCTATTGGATTAGGTAACAATCGATTAGACCTTAATGGTATTTCAGCACACCCTCCTCTAGTACTTAAAATTTAACAGCAACAATGAAGTTATGCCAAACATGATATTGAGCCTCCCTGTGTCGACAGCCAATGTCGTCATTTAGATAGATATAATTGGCCAAGTATTGATTAACAGTTTTCACACAAGACTAAGCTGATCAATGTGTGCATGGCTGACACCTGCTACTATCATGTATGATTGTCTCAGGAGGAATATTGGAGGATGAGCAATGCAGCAGCATCTAGTGGAATCAAGTCATGTACTTTAATTCGACCCCACATCCTCTGCAGTAATTATGAGCATGGTTGCAGCAGACTACATGAAAATCGTTCTGTGCCTCTGCCTCAGGTAACATGCTAACAATGAGGCAGAAGGCTTTGGAAAAGTTTGCTATCAGCAAAAATGCCACCCAGCAGAAAGTTGGCCTTTGTTTCTCGGTTCTTGTGATGTGCCCTGCACCATTCATGTGATACCATGTATTGTCAAGTTCCATTTTATAGATTCAGATTGTTTTTGTGTTTCGCCAGAGGGAAAGAGTGCAGATGAATACGCAAGAGATGCTGGTGGCATGGCCTGTGGAGATGCGGCTTCCGCATCAGTAACAACAACAGCAGCATCAGCAGCAGACAGCAGAATCAGAGTACCTTTGCCTCTCAAGACGAGTCTCCTCTTCGGTGACAATTTGATGGAACGGTGTCCAAGAGGAACCAGAGGTGCTCTCCAGGGACCAGAGGCATTCGCCAGTGCGTGCAAATGAAGGCTTAATTAGCACCCGTGTGGCAGCCCCTCCTGGTGCATAGAATGGCCATATGACAGGACGGCAACACAGTAAGGTGATTGGAAATAATGGCTATAGACTGCCGACGGCTGGAGTTGTGCCAAATAGGGAGGCTGTCTCACATACGCGTACACCTTTCATCAGCAGGACGTAACAGGCATCAAAGTCCTTGGCGGCGTAGATTTTCCTGGCCGATTGTAGGATATGCCCTGACACCGATGGCCCTAGCTTCGCTTCATTATGGCAGACAGCGTTACAACGACCCCCTGACACACCCAAGCAGCATAACTCTCGCTAATGCGTGCCACTGACTGTTCCCTCTCCTGCAATGCTAACAGCCTCACTTCACAGCCTCCTCCTCATACACTCAGCAGCTCCTAATTACTAGTTTCATCTGGCAAGATCCGTTGCCACAAAAAGGCTCACTCAAGTTACTCCCTTTCTTGCATAACACATATTTACGCCCTGGATACATCGTCTATCTTGGTCCCGTAATTGGATGCTGTTATTTAGGCATTCTAACTGCCAGAATTAGCCATTGAAAGTATGTGGAACTTAATGGAAGGTAATTGATGAACGTGTCAGTTTCTCAGCTCAGTAACAAGCTGTTATAATGGATGTAGTCAGTTTTAGGGCTTTGCTACATGGCAGGTCCCTCGTTCGATTCACTTGGGCCGGTGTCTCTCATTTGCTGCAACTCGGAGCCAAGTCGTGATGCTGCAACTCTGATGTCGAAGAAACGCCATTAATCATGAGCAAAAGATAAGCTACCGCAGCAGCAGCAGCAGCATCGGCATCCTCCCCAAAAAGATAGCATCAAGAGAGGAAGAGACCAAACGCAAAGCAAGAAAGCCAATGGTCCCTAATTTGACCAATAACATGCCTACCAGATTTTTATGCTGAAGCGATGTTTCTTTGGAAATTTCTAGTGATTTATTGCAACTCTGAAAGGAGAGTGCTGATTACAAGAACAACGTCTTGGTTTCCGATTGGATGGCTCTCTGATATCTGTGCTAACTAGGATACCTGCCAATTGAGTGCTCGAATTTCCCACTTAATTATCACGGAGATTTATAGGCGAAGGTGAGAAGTGTGCTTGCAGGCTGCGGTAATGGGCAGCTCTGATTCATTCAGGAAATCGTCACGGGTCGATTCAGTGACAGCCTCACTACTGCTTGATTCATTGTGCATTGAAGAGTTCACCGACAGTAATGGTCATTGCTTAATTTGCTGATGGCACTAGCCATTGCAAACGACGCTCATTGCCTTGTGCCTACAGCGTCGTTAGGGCGCCTTCATGTGCGACATCAAGCCATGCCAGCATCTGCCTTGTAATGAGACGGAACTGGACATGAAGGTGCTAGAAGGGGTCAGGTCAGGGCTTGATCCTGCCATCCGTCCAAACTGCAGCTAGTCCCCTGCCATCAAAGTCCCCGGCTAGCAATTCCACCAAGGCTCGCCATCTATTTGATTTCAATAAATTGATCCGGGACTGCAGCATGAATGCGTGGCGCGGCCCACTCGCTAGAAAGAGGCAATCTGAGTTTGGTATGGAGGGCTTAGCCACTTCCAGCATCTTATGAAATATGAATGTCGGTGATGGCCGTTTACTTGTTGAATAGCGGAGGAAAAGTCGCTGGGGATTAGTTTGGAGTTGACGCCTTTGCTGCAGCAGCCGGCAGGATGTGCCTCGTGGCCACCAATGGTCTGCTATTGCATACCTGACAAAGGTTGAATTAAACTCGCTCTGATTTATAGAAATCAGTGAAGTTGATCAATGTGCTGGCGTGGCAATTGCATTGAGGACTAGAGGATGAGTGTGAGGTGATCTCCATGAAGGTCTGTGATAAGGGGAAGACAGGGGGACGCGAGGGAGGCGAGCCAGTCTAACACCACTTGTCAGCGCATGGATACAGGCTCAGCCCATACATCATGTCTACACATCCCCCATGGGACTCGCCTCTTATTGCAAAACTCCCTCGATATGTGGCCGCTGACAGCACCAGATTTACACTTCTACTCAACAATGTTCCATCATCAACTGTTGGCTGGTGATTCTGCTATCGTGAGGCACCCACATGACCCTAGATTCACACTCAGCCACTAGAGGGCCCCTAGCATCCCATCTGCCTCAGCAGCAAGCCCCGCATCCAACCCATCCCCTCTCTTATATTATGTCAGTAATTTGTCTCAGCACACTCTGAATCCACTGACCGCTAATAAGCTATCCCCGGCCGACAAATAACACGAGATACAGCCTCTCCTAATATCCTCTCCAAATATTTGTTGAAGCTAGGGTTTTAACACTTTCATGCAGCATCACTTTTCAATTTGCATTTTTATGGCTAGCTCAATGTGTCTGCTTAAAATGCATGAAATATTCCTCATTTTTCTTAATTCTTCAGGGCCAATAAAGTTTAACACTGAGAAGAGATGGGATTATTTATAGCTCAAACTGTGTGCGGTTAAAGAATGGGGGACCCGGAGGATACAGAGAGAGAGAGGCGAGGAGTTAATACCCTCAGATTAATTTCTCTTGGTGTGTTCATGAAGCACAGCGTCTGGGACATATTATTTATTTAAGGCTGACAATAAATATAGGCAAATAGAAAGAAGGCAAAGCCGAATTGATCGCTGGATTTACTTTCACTGACAATTGGCCAAGATGGAGCGAACACGAATAATAGGCATCTATAGTATGTCATATCCGGCCTTTGATTAGGCGGAGTTATTTGAACTCATCACTGTGTGAAACCATTAGCAAGAAACAATATTGGGCAGGAAATTGCGACGTATGTGCCGCCTGGATCTGGCGTAACACCATCGGTGTGACTGGGGACGAAGGACGTTTGAATTTCCAACCGCTTCTGGAGGCATTTAAGAGAAGGGATGTGGGGTACTATCACTCTGTGCTTTTTTGGCAGACGGTCGCCACAAAGTACTTGGGAAAGTGCTGCGGAAAAGTGCAGCAAAGCTGGCCGAATTGAGCGGCTGAGCACACCACATACATATCTGTTACTCTCATAAGCGTGAGGCCGCACTATGCAGGGGAGTAATGGTGAGCCCTCGGATGCCACAGCTCTGAACTTGGCCACGGACTGCCACCAAAACTGTTACATTGTTAATAGCAGCCCCACAGTCTCATATTCTCCGCCATTCATCTCATCTATTTCCATTGCCCCTGCTTCATTACCTCACTCCATGGCGTAACCAATACTGCCCGGGCAAAAAGGTTGGTTGCAGAGCAGGGTATCATCGTATATACAGACTGATCTGGTTTGCAGCCTCTCACCCTACAAAAAGATGATCTATCTATGGTGTTAACAGGGGGTAACTAATAGCTTCTTATATCTGGAATATGTGACGATCCTCGTGTTTTGTGGTGCAATATAGCTCTGCATCTCTGTAATAACTTGGGAGACTTGGGATAACACATTCTGATACTTGTCCAAGAAACTTGGAATGCTACCATTTATGCTTCGTGAACTGCCCTCAAAAATACAGCACAGCCCTACAACAGAAGATTACCTATTTGGTTTATCCTGGATTGCAAACACTCAATCATTTCCCTCTGAAGCTGCAGGCTATCTTAAATATTTCAGTATTTTGCCATTGCATTGAGCAAAGAATTACATCTAAAAGAATGCTTATGGCAGCTTTAAAATCTGTCATATCACTTAAAACGGGCAATATATTGAAGCTGTGTAAACGTCTGAGCACCACTGTACCAGCAGTAGCCTAACACTGAAGCATTGTCAAAATATGAGGTGGTTATATTTTGTGAGAGCACTGCAATTTGTTTGTGTTGGGAGAAGCTTTGCAGTGTCAGTTTCCTACTGTAAAGACCCCCCATTTGTCTTGTATGTGGTGATGAATTGAAGTCCCTTGTTTCATGGTAAATCAGCCAGTTGGCCCGGCTTTAAATTCATGCCCCATCAAACTGCACTAAAGCCATTCCCTTTGTAAGCTTCGGTCTAATAATAGCATTTTAAGGCTAAACCAGCCTGGTAGAAAAAGAGATTCACTGATGCATTTAAACATCTTTTGAAAGAAGATTGTTAACTTACTTTGCACTTGATGAGCGGAGTGAAATTGGTCGGTTTTGTAATTTAGAGAGTTCAGTTGAGAATAGAAGCTAGTGAAGTTTAGTAAACAGGGCAGATTTCAAACTTCTATTGTCTTCTAGGGTGCTTTAGTGCTGTTCATAGTCGATTGGTTCCATAGCTTTAACCAGCATGACACCACCACCATCACCAATAGTGTGTCATCATATTCCGAGAGACAGCTACCATAGTAATTATGTTACAAAAATATGCTGCCTACAATCTACACTGTGTTTTCCGATTTTACAGGCCAGTATGAGCCTTGTTTGATCTATGAATATCTAACATTATGTCATATGCACAATATATCCACGCTACATTGAATTGGTAAAAAACAACACGGTGTAACAGCGTAATATGTAAACAGAAGCAGTGTCCTAATTGTGCTGCAAAAAGATCAAGAATGCATTTAATGCAGCGGAGGCTATCGATCAGCTAGAAGCAGCTTTTGCCCAGAGAGAGTCCTGTGAGAAGAAAGCATAATGCCTTAATAGGCTACACGGTCTATTTTCATTTGTCAATAATTGCATTTGCAGCTGAGAGAATTCGCGTGGAGCCGGGAGATCAGGCCAGATGCGTGCCTTTGATCTTGCACAAAGATGCGAGTTGGCTGTCATCACTGGCTGCAGCAGTGCAGCCAACGGGACTTTGATTACATCTGCCACTTTGCCATAGTAATTTGCAGTCGGTTATCATTAGGCTGAATTGTTGGTATTGCCTTTCAAAAACATGGTCGAAAAGCTGCAGTTTTAGGATTAATACATCGGTGGTGCGAAGGCTTTTGATCTGCTGGGAGCAATCAGGCTTAAGGAAAAACAAAAGCTTCATCATCAGGCCCATTGTTCATAAAATAGCTGTCTCCTCATGATTATTAGCCTTTGGCCAAAGCGTCCTAAGCTCATTTCAGACCCTCCAGGTGTTTTGTTGAAATAATAGTTCCTTAATTGATCATTGGAATCACAGAGCGCTCCCCCTAATTCCTGCTGAGGATGTGTAGAAAAACATGCTGGCCAAGAACCTTGCATGTTGGAGTATTAATCTGAGAGGATCGAAGAGACGGATAGAAGAGACAGGGAAGGGAGAGACATGGAAGGGAGAGACAGGGAGAGGAGCTGGAGACAGGAAGTTCAGGTGGTACTACAGAGACTTCTGCATGACCTGCGTCTGCATCTAGTCCACACTGATCCCAGCGCATCAGATTGTCGCCAGACTGCTCTCCAACAAAAGCTTTTTTTTGGCGTCTCTCTTTTTTATTTTGCTTCTTTTTCACATGCTTTACTAATTTGCCTTTTGGAGAGGATTCGCTGACAGTCAGCACATTCTCTATGAGTGTCATTTTCTCTCACATTTGCTGCCTGATCATAAAATATTCATAAGCCGTGCTACTGTAGTTAGTGCTGCTTTTCCCATCACAGTAGAGATGGCGGGGGACCTGCCTTGACATCCTCTGATGGAGCCAAAAATTACTTTTGCGCCAAAGACCATTTTTTGTCATCAACAGTGCTCTCTGCAAACATTGAATTTTTATCCACTTCACAAGTCCATGTTGAATCACGACAGTCATTCCTCACAGAGAAATCCACTCCAGCAGTCTGCCATAGTCGTGCATAAAATCAGCTTTATAGGAAAGACAAACTTTTCCATCCAAACAAACACCAAACACCACAAACTGTCAAGCAAGCTGGGCACGGAGATTATAAGCTCGTTGTTCTAACCCATGGAGTTGTGTTGATTCACCTGGGTAAGTGGATGAGGTGTTCTGTAGAAGTGCAGAAAGTTAAACTGCAAGTCGATGACTGATGACAAGTCATTGTCAAACTGAAGGCTCAAGTAAACCACGGACCATAATTATACCATCAAGTGAAAACTGAAGGGTGCATTTACCGTGACATAAATACGTCAATAACTGTAAACTTTGTTACTGGAGAAGCAGCTGAACTCATAATGTGTGTGACCGGCATGGTAGGAGTCCATTTTCTTGTATGTATGCATGCAACGCATTACAGTAATGATTGTCAGATTATAGTAAGTGTCACTGTCTCACGTGTACAGTTGAACATTGTAATTAAGACGACCAAACTTGGTAAGAAAACGAAGCCTTATAATTCTACTTCTATTGGTTAAAATCTACCGTAATATAACACACAAATAAGGTAACACGTTAAAAACTGCTTTCATTTCAATAGCATTTCAGGGATCACTGGTGGTTTTAATTCCGAGGTTCCTGTGTACACTGTACACGAATTTGTTGCATGTTTTACACACGTTTCAGATCAGATGCTCACTTTTGTGGCTGACGGCAGTAGGTTCCCTTCGGAGACTGGCAAGATAAAACCACAACAGGCGTCTAAAGTGGATGGGGTGCTATAGACGATGCATTCATAATTCATAAAGGGCCCCAAACTAAATTTATGTACATGTTGTTGATGTAGCCAGCCATAAATCACAGAAAATATGCTTAGATCTCTATGATTAGCTGTGACGCCCATGAGCACGAAATATGGTGGGTTCTTATTTCAAAAGGACACACGGGTAGCATTAATGTCTTGTTTAACAAATAGAAGTCATAATTTTGTCTCAAACATGTGTCAAAGAAGACAATGCAATAAATCGTCATGTCAAGGCTGTTCGGTGGGATTATCAATGCCCATGCACCATTCATGTTAATTAAGGCCAACTGGCTGCCAAGGACATGGAATGAGATATAACTCACCAATCAAACATTACATGGTATTATGAAAGGCTGATCCGTTGCTGTGATATCGCCTGAATACTGATGGGGGCCCTATGATGAAGTGTGTTGCTGAAATAACGGATTATGCGTACTATATAGGCACTGTGTATCTTTATTAGTGTACATGGCCAAATGTGCATGGTTTTTATCCAAACGCATGGAAAACGCACGTGGCACAGTTGGCCATGTACCAAACACGTGTTTATGCTGATTAGAGGAAAATATTATTGTTTTTGGTATATTTTTAGAGACTCACGGGTAATGTATGTAATAATTTTACATTTTAAAAGCGTATCATGCATGCAGAATTTACTCTCAATTGTTAGGCGTCTTTTAAAATATCGAGATTAATGCCTCAATAACGATTGGTCTGCGAAGACAAATTGTGTGATCTCAATGGTGAGGTGGTTCTCAAATTAGGTGGTTCTAAAAAAGGGTTTGAAATATCAATCTATGAGTTGTTACAAAGCACTACAATATAAAAGGAACCCAATACCTACATTTTATTTAGGGGCAATAAAGACTTATGGAACCCTACAGGAAATTTAACCAACTTTTTGGCTTTTCTACTTGAAATCTGCTGAGCAATTTTCCCATCCAGTTTTTTCACCGACCTCCTAGACATCAAATGTTCTGACATCAAAATAAAATGACATTTCGCTTTGCTCTTTGAACGCTCTACTCCATCGCTGAAGATATTTGAAAAGTTGAAAGAAGAGTGTGGGAAAAGATCAATATTTGGAATTGGCGGAAGGAGGATAGCACCTTAAGTTCTTGGAGTACACTTTGATTAATTTACTGCCTTGTGTTGGTCCTGTGATCGTGAAGTGACTGAAAGAGCATACGGTGGTATATCTAGGTTGGTAAAATCAGGGTAGTCGTGAGATACCAATTCCTATACAAGTACCCAACACAGAAGAATAAATATCAAACCAAAGGATTTGGAATAATGGCATTTCCTCCATTAGCCTTTCAAAACAAGATCAGAGAGATGATATGGGTGTAAATACTTGTTACTAAGTTGTTAGACAGTTGGCTAAATGTTCTTCAACGATCCCACGCAAAGCCAATGATTCAGGAACATTTAGTTGCATGTGATCTGAAGTCCAGAACTTTGTAACTTTTTTTTATCTGTACTGTACATCTGACTGTGCCAAAAAAGAGCATTGAAAGGAAAATGTTTCCTCCACTGTAAAATGTCTGTGTTGTAGCACCCAACTAACCTGTTGTTTATCACCTTTGCATGCATCTCCATATACAGATCTTGTGGTAAAGCAGTGCACTTGAAAACAAATAAACATCACATGTAACACCGCAATAGATTGGACTTCAATGCGGAGATGCGCAATATTATTTTTTTGTTCTGTCGATGGATAGAGCACGGCAGTGTCAAATTAAATGCCGGAAAATATTATGCTCTAAGACGATGTTAAGATTGTATGGCAGAGAAAATGTCAATCCATTTTGCTTGGACTCGGAACACCTGCTACATTCAGGTTAAAAAGCTCCGAAAATAAACTCAATTCTCCTCCTTTGCCAACAAAACACCATCCCTCCACCATACAAATATCGTGCAGGAGATAAAGATAAGTGTGCTCCTGTCGGGCCTCTATATACATCTAAATCTGTGGCATCAGAAGAAAGGACTTGACAAAGGAGTATGGATGAACAGCATACATAAATAAGCCTGTTTCTGAGGCTTGAGCAACATGAAACAAATCTCTGGTGTCGACCACGTTTTAACAGCCAAAGAAATACACCGGGCGTTGGTTTTCTACGCTACAGTCATGATGATCTAATCAGCCATATATTTGAGGGCAAATTCATCCTGAGGGGCAGCAGTGAAGTACTTCAGTAGCCCCCTGAATCTAACCTCGGTCAGCCCCAATGCATTTTTCATCACAGCAGATCGCTTTTATGTTTGTATCGGCCGTGGAATTTGTGGAGATTTTTTTCTGCCTCCTATCTAATGGCTGGAGTGTTTCTGCAGCTCTTCTCCAGTGCACTAGAGACTTTTCCATTAAGCTCAAATCTAAAATCCCCTGTCCTAAATCTATTCCTCTCCAAAATGCTGTCATCCTTGATTTAATGTTAGATAATTATTGGTAATGCGGTTTATATGTTCTGTGAGTAAATCTCTCTTCGAAACAGCACTTGAAAAAGCCTTTTTTTTTTTTGCGTAGTGAAGAACCATTTTCCTCTGGCATATTAGGACAGTTTTGTATCTTACATGTTCAGTAAAACAGAGTCCCACTTGAATAGCTATTTTGCCACCTCAGAATTAAGTCCACCTGTTTTGGCCACCTCAGAATTAAGTCCACCTGTTTTGACCACCTCAGAATGAAGTCCACCTGTTTTGACCACCTCAGAATGAAGTCCACCTGTTTTAAACAACTCAAAATAAAGTCCACCTGTTTTGGCCACCTCAGAATTAAGTCCACCTGTTTTGACCACCTCAGAATAAAGTCCACCTGTTTTGACCACCTCAGAATGAAGTCCACCTGTTTTGACCACCTCAGAATGAAGTCCACCTGTTTTAAACAACTCAAAATAAAGTCCACCTGTTTTGGCCAAATGTTTCTGAATTCTGAGATCGGAGTAACACACCAGTATATAACTGGAATTTGGAACAACATTACTATCAAAACAACCTCTTCAGCACGGCCATGCATCTAATTTTGGCAAATGTGGTGTTAATATATCACTATTTACACTGCATTTAGCAACATGAATATGCTGTAAAACAGTTATTTATAGCTTGATATCTACCCATTTATTTGATTGACCTACTTCTATCTAAGTAAGTGAGATCACCCGTGACCTACTTGCCCTTAGTTGGCAGCCGGACAGGACTTAGTCATGCAACGAGTCGTTTCTTCACCCGCCATTAAACGGAGTTAGAGAAAACTGCATTTAAATGTTACTGAATAATTAATCAATGGTTTAGGGTTATAGTGTACTTTGGACTAGGGCCTTTCGGTGTTTTTAAATGTATAACTGAAGGCTGTGATTGTGAAGGACAGATGAATTATTCAACTGCATTTAGAGTACTAAACGTGCTTGTAGTATAACCTGAAAGAAGCTATCTTTAAATAACTGATACTGGTCCTATTACATATTCACACAGCACTAAAATTGATGCCTATGTTTTGTTTTTGTTTTTTGGTTGTTGTTTTGTTTTCTCAAACTTGTTGAAATGATAATTTTAAATTATTAATTGCTATTTTTCCCATTATGTAATGTAAGTTATTTCTCAGTGACTCAGGCAAAATACTGTCACATGTCAAATCAAGGAAACTTTAAGTTCAATGCTTCAGAAAGGTGTTTTTATCAATAAGAAAGTTTTTGTCTGACTTCTTTCTGACATTTCTGTCCACGTCGTTCTTCAGCAAGTTTGTATGAAATATATATGAGTGAAAAACATGCATCATGAATCCGGCTATTGTATTTTTTCTTTTCATTATGAATGAATATAATATATAAAGTAAAACGGATAGCAGAATCAATTAAATTAGTTTCAGATATTACCTAAATAAAACTGCTCATCTAAAAACATTACAAACTACCAACAAGCTTATTTGCTATGCCTATTTATCTATGTTAAGCCACAGTAACAAGGGCCATAAACTTAATTTTTGTTGGGTCTCCAGTGGGCCGTCTTGTAATATTTAAAAGTAATAAACTCTGATATCCTGATCCATCAACTTTCATCTGGCATATGTAGTTACAAGGCCAGGCAAAGCAAATGTACCCATCCATCCATCTTTCAAGATTTCCTCAAGGAGTTCAGCGCCCCTTACGTGACAGATTTTCCAGAGGCTGCACTGCTAATTAAGTTCATGAGAGCAAATATTGAAAACTATTCGCATTGGTTTCAATGTCACGAGATTTATATAAATTGTGTTTCAAGATGGGGATTAAGCCCGGAAGGCTGCGTTTGGCAGTCTTTTAAACATCGCGATTAGCCTAAAGCATCTCAAGAAGTTGAGGTGAAAACTGAGTTGGCCAACAGGTGAGTTCAGCAAATGGACTGGCGTCAATTTAAATATCCTTTGAAATCCAGTAATTTTGATCACTGTTTTTTGGAAAGATCCTGTGTTCAATGAACTGATAATAACCTGCGTGTCATGTATTGAAACTGCCAGGTAGCATGCAACTCCCTGTTTAATTCCCTTCGTTGTCAGAAAACACTGAACTAGTGCACTGGATTAACTCACAAACGTTTGACAATTAAGGAGCATTAAATATCCCCAAGTTAACGACCATATAATTTATATTCACAAGACAAAGAGGAGTGTTTACTTTATCCATGGGAAGCTATCAAATTGAAATTCATCTAATAATTTTACAGATTAACAGGTGAAAATTTTGCACTAATAATCTGCAGCAGCCAGGCTGATGCAAGCAATGGGGAAACAAATGATAATTTTTAGCTAAAAATTAAAGAAAACGTGATGATTTTGCTTGAATGAGAAAACGTTGCTGTCAATTAATTAGGACCGACATTGAGGGACTTGTTTGATAACTCGGAGCAGCAGCACCTGCATCCTGGATGCGGCTGCTGATGCTGGGGTGCAGATTCCATTGTTCTGCAGTATTGTCCCTTTTTTTTTGTTTCTCTCTTCTTATTTCTGCTTCTTCTCATGGCCACTGTCTTTTTATGGATTCAGCAGGCCTTGCCTGGCAGCTTAGTGTATGGAGGAGATTGTGGTCTTTGAACTGGGCATTGATATGTAAGGCCTTCGTGGGTCTGCTAAGACTCTGCTTTTCGTTTGCCTGATGGCTTTTCGCATGCAACCCTAGTGAGCTGTGCTCTCTTGCACCTAAGTCATCCTCATTTGGACCCGATAGCGAGTGTGGCCACTTTGAAAGAGGCAGCTTTGAGCAGGTTAATCAATTGTCTGACCTCACACTGATCCCCAAATCACGCAATTTAATCGAAGATAGAAAGTGCGGCAATATGCATCCCCAGTAATAATTAAAAGGCGGTGATGTCTTGCACTCATTGACTCAATGACAGTAAATCGTTGCACTCAACAGCTAGGCTAGGACAGGTGAAAGCTACCAAGTCTGCATAGTTGATAAGCCTACACTAACCGGGTCATAATAACCCAGGCTCAAGTCTTGCCATGGCATTTAATTGATTTTTGCTGGTTGACTTGCTCCATGCTGCCTCGAAAGATCAAGATTATTTGATATTATTAAACAGAATTTGTTATTCTCATCACTCATACTGTCACCAGACTCAAAAAGGGATTTTTTGTTTCAGGGATTCAGTCTCAATCACTGTTGAAGTCTTTTGAAATTTAGACGCTAATTACCATCGATCCATAATCAAATTCACAGTTTGATATTAATTCAATGGAGCCTAGCCATTTCACATTGAAATTCAAGCTCCTGTGCTGTTCCAAGCAGGCACATGAATCAATTTTCATGATTAACAACTTCATAACTGTATCGCTGCTGGCGAAACCACAACGAAATAGTGCAGGTGAAAGCGGAGCTCCTAGTTGGTGCTATGAAATTGTAGTTGTGTGGTCCACCATACCAATTCACTTCATATCATTTCAACTTTATGCAACCAACACGATGTTCTCGTGACAACAGCAACTTGGGAAGCTGACAAAGGTTTAGTTTTCATCCGTTTCAATCAGCAGAGATGATGGATGGAGGCAGGTGATCCATGCTGTTGATGAGGGCATGGTCTGCATCCTGATCGAGATGGAGTTGGAATTCTTTTTAATTGCAAAGATGGCGCTCACCTGATGCACAAATACTGTTACACGATCATGTCATTAAGACAAATATCGTTACGCAATCTCTTCCCCAGAGGGCTTTCGTAAATTGGAAATCCCCCGTCATCCAATAAGGGTAGCTTGGAAAATATGGCTGCTACTTTGGATAAAGATGGTAGCCTGCCCAGTTCTCCTCTTTGCTAATTGGCTGCACTACTTAATGGCATGAAGCACATGAGTCATTGTTGATATACGTTCATTGTACAGGAGTAGAATTCCAAATACATCGATTGGGTCCTTGGCACGTTCGGCGTTCATTCAAGCATCATGTTGGGTTGGCCATCGATTTCAATAGAGCCACCTAGCACCTCATCTCAAAGGGGAGAGCCAGAATTGATAGGCCTGCACACAAGACATACACAACTGTGATATTTTGATGTATCAATTATTAATGTGCCATGACCCAAGACCCTTACCATGCAGTTAATCAAGGACTTGGGTCAGAACAGGTGGCATTTCATCATTTGGGCCACTATTAAAACTATCAGTTCATCGTAAATAATGATGCTATAGGCTTATTCCTTTCAGCTGAATGGGAGCATTGCATGTGCCCTTCCTGTGTCGAAGCTGGTATTCAGGAAGGCACACTTAGTGCAAAACTCTATCAGACCTGAGTTTACAGGAAAACACCATGTTCTTCAGAAGAACGTTGCGTGCACACCGGCCCATCTGTGCTTACTAAAGTTTCCAGCGTCACAAAAATAATCAGGGTGTGTGGACAGTTTTAAAAGAGATTTTCGAAAAAGAAATCCATTGTGCAAATGCTTCATGTACACAAACATTGTGACAAATGGTTTGGAGGACCAACACCTGCATAGAAGCACTTTCTTCCGTTCCTTTAAAGACATCATATCCATAGCCACACACAAAGTAAAAACTAAAAGCACCCCCAGCAAGAAATAAAATCGCCTGAACATGCACAGGGTGTACGTACGGATCTGGCAGACATTAATCAAGCTTAAGTTTGCTCTGTCTTTGAGCCCCGGGCAATGCCAGCCACAAAATTGCTGAGTTGAAATAAAAGACCATCCGTGGCTTGAATAAAGTGACGTAGCAGCAATCACATAGATGACATTTGGAAAAACCAACAGCGCTGATGAAAATGCTCTTATATTTATTGGATTTCTATTAGAAAGCGCAAATGGTGTTCATAATTCATGATATTGCGAGCATCGATTTGCTGCAAGGAGGACTATGTGCACTACATCATTCATGGAAGGGGGTCGAACTTATGGACTGAGAAAATAGAAGAGACCTCTGACATGGCCATTGATCGTTTCTCCTCAGACCCCTGCAGCTCAGCTCGATGTTATTTGTTTCATGTCTGCTCTAGGAATCTTATTTCCCTCCTTGCTATATTTGACAACCATATGCAGACTTCTAGGCTATGTCAAACCAATGCATCGGGTAACTACATCACTTTTACTATCAAAGGCCAGACGGAGCTAATATAACAGCGGCCTCAACTCTCGCCATGTAGCCTGGAAATGTCTGATTTCAGATGCATCTAACTGCTCGTATTCTTTGTTCATGTAAATATTAATGAAATCTCATCCAGCATATTTGTAATCTGGTGTTTGCGGAAAAAGGAATTACACCCAGAGGTCGATTAAAGAGAACTCTCTGAGCAAAGATACAACAATGATACAAGTTACTTCAAAGTTCATGAGGCAACATTATCTAAGTTCAGAAGGTGCACACCATGATACCAGGTCTAGCTAAGCGAATTGCTATTTCTGTATTCTTTCAATAAAACTAACAGGTGAGTGAAAGGTCTGTTCCATCATGTGCCACCCACAGATACTTTTTCCGCTGTTTAAACACAGGTCCTGCCTTGTCATACTGTTTGAGGATGCAGTGTAAAATTTCATTACGGCACACATGGCATGTAATAGGATAACCCCTCTACAATTTCATATTGAGGGAGTAAAAACTCAGTACTTTCTTCTCTTTTAATTATTAGCAATTAGAAAGGACGCGTTTCAGTCAGGCATAGAGGAGCCTTTTGCACTTGGAATAAAACAGGTTTCTTTTCGTTTTTCTTTGGCTTTTCTCTGCTTGTCTTCCTGACTACATTTGTTAGCAATTCTGTAGTTTCGGGGTAGACTAGAGCAGTGTGATTTGTAGCTCATTTTATGGTCTGGCAGGATTGAAATTAAATTCTCTGCAAACTAGCCCAGAGCATTAGAGACACAATGGCAGTTAAGCCAGAGCTATTTCCAAGTACATACACCCTAGCGAGTCGCAAGAAAGATTTTTTCCCTCGAGTCTAGTACAGTCGTAAGTTTTGGTTTTGGCTCAAGCCTCTGTAAAGGCCTACAGAAGCGTACCAGAAGAAAGGATTGTACAAAGAAAAGCACAGGGGGTACTACAAGGGGACTGATGGCTGGTCTTACATGACGAGGTGTGACATGGGAGCAAGATGCTGGCAATGAGAGGGCAAGAAACAGAGGCCAAAAGAAAGGGAGAGTAGTGATTAGAGTGATGCATGGTCCCTTGGTAAGGCAGCACCTTGCTCCCAAGGAAATCACGACAAAGAGCAATTGGGACTTTACCCAAGCAGAAGCCACTGGCTTTCTACCTAAGATAACTGACACCGCCTTGCAAATGGCCCCACAGGTAAAACGAATTTAATGTGTGACTGACTCCCCTTGCTTGATCGACTCCGGTATTAGCATGTGTTGGCCTTGCCTATATCACGTTACCAGCACTACCTGCTGGGCTGGGGCTTTGTACAACTCAGCATGCAGGTTTCTGAATATATAATCAATACAACTTGCATGAACACACAAGATGACGTTATGTCTCGGACTCCTGCAGTAGGTGTGGTACAGATTCCAGAAACAGCAGTAATTTTTTTAATGCCAAAGTTACCGTCTGTAAACAAACACTATTGACAGACCCAACATAAAATGACATTTGCTGGTGCTAGACAAACAAGTTAGTGTCAAAGAGAATTCTATATTGGTTTTAAAGGAACTCGTTTAATGCCTGATGGACTTATGAATAATACAAGGACATACCCAGCGGCTGTTTTTGGCCATAGATGGCAACATTATTCATAGAAAGTGATTCTAGCCGAGCAGATGGATATATATGAAGGGAATGGTCACTTACCTGACCCTGCATGAGCGAAAGAAGTGAAGCAAGCCAGCCACAGCAGAAACAGCACGTCGATATGTCTGCCTTGCTCCCACATGTTGCAAGCCACAAATCAAGTCAAGCACACTTTTGCTGCTGATAGTCTCCTTTGTGCAGTGTCCTCTCTTGCTGACCCTCCGACAATTACAACATATTTGGGCGCCTCGCAATTTGGGGTGCAAAGGCGCTCTGCTCTATTGGAATTCAAGCCTGGTTGAGCCCTCAGTCCTTGCAGGCGGTTCAGCAGGCCTGTTTCAATGCACTGGCTTTCCGGGGTCACCCCCTTCCAATCGTGCTTTATGTCCTATAGGGGAATGCAGCAAGGCCTCGGTGGACCTCCGGCCAAGTGTTGTCCTTTGTAGCGCCCTTGGAAGTGTCTGGTGGACACAGTCCGACTTTCACATCCCAATCATTGTTGGTCCCAAGCGCTGCT
This sequence comes from Alitta virens, assembly GCA_932294295.1. Lineage (NCBI taxonomy): Eukaryota > Metazoa > Annelida > Polychaeta > Phyllodocida > Nereididae > Alitta > Alitta virens. The sequence goes on from OW028573.1 coordinate 63,191,822, forward strand.
TCCCGCTTCACGATAACGTCTCGCCCATACGAGATTAAGGCGTGAGATTACAAGTGCCGCCGCCGGCCAAAGTTTTCACGGCCCATGTAACAAACTGCAGTCACGTGACCCGTGGAAGACCTGCTCTAGACTGCCCCAGGTCGGTCGGTTCTTCTTCCTGCAAACAGAAAATGACACCAGTAAGAAACTCACATCTGCAGTGCACCAGCGTCTATAGAGTGCTCTACAGTGCTTCTTGCAAATGAATTCACAGCCTTATAATTGGATTCGTTTCATTTAAAGCCTTTGGGGGACTGTACATTCAACCTGTGTGAGACGGCTGGGTATAGTAGACCCTCAGGTTGTATTGACAAGTGTTCGGGGACATTACAGCCCCTTGGAGTACCATTTAAATCAATATCCTGAACGTCTTGTCCTTAGAAATCTGCAAATCATGCAAGCCGAGTGAGAAGAAGCTGCAAAACGGCTAAGTACAGTTAGACCTACAAGTGGTATTGACAAATAGTTCAGAGAACTGCCCAATTCATCTGACACGCTAGATTTTCTTGTACTCAGTCACTGTCAACAGCCGATAACTTGGCGTGTAAGGGTCAAGGAAGGCGGCGAACGTTTCCTGATTGGCTTCATTTGACATTTATCACAGAGCCAAGGAGCGGAGTGGATATGAGTTATGGAAATGCGCACAAGGGCCTTGTATATTCTGCTAGAGCTATGTGCATATGGATTACACGTGGATGATGAGTGCTGGAATCTTGCTCTTCCATTACATAGCAGAGTGATGTTTTGCAAGCCTTTGAAGCAGGCCGGCTGGGACGGTCAGTTAAGACGAGATAGAGAAGCGATCAATGTGCCTGCCATCCTCCTCAAATACATCCCATCATGGCCTGCATCCGCAGCCCGCATCCCCAGGCATCTTTCTCCTCAACCCACCCTCCTCTGCCCACCGATCAATAGCCACTATGCAGCTTTTTCTGCTGGTTAATCTCATTGCTAACTATTAAACAGAACCAAGGGCACACATACCGCATATTCAACAGCATGCCCTTGCTTGTGGCTTGTGTGTCCACCTGCTGTACGCTGCATGGCATGACCTCTGCTCCACATGTCACTATCAGCGATTCCTTTTATAAATGACATTTGCGTGATGCATGTGGATAGGTAGATTTCACAGGAGGTCCCTGATGCCATTTATGTCAAGCGCTCGTTTCCTTATCTGCTGCGCCAATTGCACATTTAATGAGAGTGAGGTAAAGACGAGGAGCAAGCACGTCACCCTGAATTACTCCATCTCACGTCTCAGGCCCACTCCCCTTGTGTTTTATGCCTTGTTCCATGGGTGTGACGCCCAGGAATCCTCCTCATGTCTTTTTAAAGAAGTCAAGCAAATCCCCAACTTTCTTTGCTGCGTTTGCTTCACTCCTCAGGCAATCAGGGAGTCCTTGTTGTTGCGGTGGGGTCAGTGACAGATGTAGATAGGAGTCCTCCTTTATTGTGAAAACATGTAGAATTCAAAGCACACCCTTGGCCCACCCCCAGCATGCACAATGAGCACTGCTGGATGGAAGTCTTTCATTACTGCCACTGATATATCCTCGCGCGGCAATTGGCCAATGGCAGAACGTTTATTGGATACAAGATCCTGTGTCAGTCAACGTCTTTAAGAATGGAAATACGGGGTCATCCTGGTTGACATGACGGATCCAATCTATCGCCCAGGCTCACATCTGAGCAAGGTTTCCGGGTGAACCCCAGCCAAGAGACCGGTTCCCGCCAAACTCATTGCCTGCAGTGCTTTGTACCTCCTGTATAAAGAAGTAACAAAGTATCGGCCCTAAAGCTCCTTCTGCTTTGCTGCTCTGCTCTTGGATGCAGATGATCAATATACATAGGCCAGGTCATGCTTAGCGCCATGCGGCCCTTCCTTACTTTCAGATGAACAGTTCAAAAGAATTTTCTATAAGGCAGACGAAAAACTTGACAGCCTCAAGCCACAGCCCGTTAGCATTGAATTTCCAGGCAACAGCATTGTAGTTGCAGCCACCCCATGCAGCCTGCCTGGCTAAATTGTACTCTCAATTAAACAGGGCTTTTCATCCCCACGGATCGCAGATGTCTGGCCGGTATTAATTTCCTAATTTCGAAGTTGATAGAATATTCATATATCTCATTTAAGCGTGCGATGATTGCCATAAAAAAGGCTTGGTGTGATGGGGATCAATCAATCAAGGCTTCATTCATAATGCACGTGTCTTACATGTTATGTGTGACAAACAACTGGCTGTTAAACGCTAATGGAGTGGGAACAGGTCCATTCAAACCTCCTGATTATTGGATTAGGATTGGCCTTTTTCAGGCTAAGAACCCAGCAACCACCATGTCCTTAAAAATCTATTGAATAAGGCAGTTTCGGGAAGTTTTGCACAGCCAGGGCTTTGTACAGAGGCACCAAGTGGAGTTTAACATTGATTAATCACCGCTGTCCTGTCCCCTTACTTGGCCAAGACTCCACTGACACAACACATAAGCCGAGCAAAGCATAGACACTGCTGACAAGGCATACTGCACGCGTCATAAGCCTTCTGGGCAACGCTAGCAAATCTCATTTCAACGTTGACTATCCAGTCTTCTTAAAGCAAGCAGCCGTTTCCTGTGGCCTTACAGGACGCCTTCATACATTCAGCACACAACCAAATTAGAGGGTTGCGACTGGCCACTTCCCACCCCGCTAGCAACTGCTGAAAAATAAATACGGCCTTCTCGAATGAGACTAAGACTGCTTCATATGGAAACCTTTATCCCAGTAGATCCTGCCTGTCAAGGGCCAGGATGTGAAGCTGACATCAGTCTGCAATTCATATCTTGATGGCAGCATGCCCACAGTAGTTTGCTGCCTGTGATTTATCCCCTCCCCTGATTCCCTCACTCTTCACGTTGGTATTTCACACACAAGCAAACCCCCCTCAGAAAAGGTTCAAAGACAAAACGTCGGGGGCACAAGGAGCTCACAATCCGTCGCTTTTGGGGAAGGATTGATGTCGCTCGGCCCTATGACAGTAATGACGTAAATTTCTTTCAAGCACATGATTAAATGTCATAGAGACTAAGGAGGCTGGGTGAGCAGCGGGCGATGGGATAGCTGTTTAATACAGAATAGAAAGATGGCCATTGTGAGGGGCCAGGCTTTGTGTAAAGGCCATAGCGGGTGGAGCACTCTCGTCAAGCATCGAGCTGCGGGGCTAATATCTACTTGGGTGACAGAGACAAGCCCGTCAGCGCTGGCACCCATCAACGTGGCGTTTCCACATCAAATAGTGGTGGGGGCATAGCGCATCCTAGGATGACTCCGTTGCTGCCACTGGCTGGCAGGTCAGACTGATCTCGCCCCACCCTCCCCTAATATGACAATAAGACCTGAGGCTGCTGCTGCCCAACCGCCTGCAGGAGCACAGCTCGTTCTGCTCCATCTAATTACTGCAGTAATTAAATAACACATTCTCAAAGCCACTATTAAAAGCCTCCAGCCTGCCCTGGTGGGCTCAGCTGCCTAGTCCCTGGTCTCTGGGCGAATATGAGCGTTTTTAATTTGCTCCAGTCAAGAGTCCCTCTTACTTTGTGAGAGGCTCCTGTGAGTGATTTTCTCAGGCAGATGGCTATCAATTAAAACACCAAGTGTTGGCAGGTGACGGAAACATTTAACAAGCCTCGTCTCTTATACATGATTTGTAAAAGCATGCGTTGCTTCTAAGCCTTCAATTTGGGCAGGCTATGGCATCCATTATTCTGCCTATTTCCATGACAAAACTAATAAACGAGGAGCTGTAATGATCAGTTCGCTGCACATTTACGAGTCGGTCACCTGTCAGAGAAAAGACTCTCTCGCTTTTTAAAATTGTAGTCATTTGTTTCGCCCAGCGAGCGACATGGAACGTACTTCAATGTCATTAATCACACATTAAATTTTACTGAATCCTGTAATGATGAACACTGAAGAGGCGTCCCTGCCTCGACGTGACGAGAAATTTAATGGGGAATCCTGAATGTTTTCAAGGGGCGGCGTCACCACAGGACGGAGTGATCCAGGTCTTCCCAACATCTTTTTAATATGGACCAAAACTCGTGAACTGCCTATGGCAACCATCCACATCAAACATTTTTGGCAACACACACGGACACCCTTATAGGACATATTGTTATAAAAGTACAGGTGTGTGGCAAAGCCATATGTGCAGGATATAATGCATTGTTGGTGGTGACAAAAAAGTTGTTGCTGTTGCTGACAATACACAGTTTTCTGCAAAGTCTGAAACATATAACTGGCGCAAACAGATCTGGGAGCAAATAAAAGTGTTGACAGAGTGGGCTATGAATCTGTGGAAAGGTAACAAGCTGATGTATGCACTGTCAGGATGTCGTTAACCACCTACACAGGTGTGTAAACACCTTGACCAGCAACTGCCCAACTGACCACAAGGATGCAGGTGGCGATGGACAATGTCCTGCATGTCATTCTTGAATCATGCATAGCAGCAATGACATGCATGACCACAAAAGAGAAAGAGCCAAAACACGTGCTCAGGCACATTCTGTACCAACTGCTACACACGAAAGCACATGCATCGACAAGCTGGTCAAATCTTAGATTGTCAATACTCGAATGCAACAATTAACTGGTTTTATGGCCCTCCATCTACAACATACATGCTCTACAATTTTATTGCCGTCATTGAGACATACAAAGACATCCCCCATGCCACCTGGGGTCTCCCACACAGTCGACAAATCGTAAATGTTCATCAGTTGCACCTGAGTCTGCCATCCTCACTGGAAAGTAGTTATGCAAGAAAAATGAAAAGTGCGACCAAGAAAACATTTTTTAAAATGAGCAGACATGAGATGGAATCAAATCATGTTTGCCTAATGCGCCAGCAGCTCTATCTGAATTTTGGCCTGGTGTCCTTGTCATGTAAAATTCTATCAATTTTTAATAGCATCTTATATAACTGTAGTTTACCATTACTTGAGGCATGGAAATAAATGGGAAATCAAGATTTATATGTAAGAACTTAAGAAGATATGCTTGTGAGATGGAGTTTTTTTATCATTAATCTTAAATCTGACAACTGTTATTTCTGGACAATTGAAATCCATGTTTTCTTATGCATGGTAAAAAGCATTCTGCATAGTCACGCCCTTCTTTGTGGTTTTGAGCAGTGTTTGTATCTTCTTTACTATAGCTGCATATGATTTATCATGGTGTGCACATGATGTTTGTTTCTTCATAGATATAAAAAAAAAAAAAAGACTCTTATAATGGACCTTTAATGAATGAATACAAACTCTACAATGAGACGGAAATGTCATGACTATTCTATGATAGAAACAGAAGAGAGAGGCACCACCTGCTCTTGCCATGACATTTAAAGTTATACTGCCATTCTGTTGCAGCACCTTTTGGTGATAGCAACTCGGATCAAGATTTTAAAGTTTCCTTCAACCAGACCCGGTGGTGCGCACTTCTTCAATGTTACTGTGGCTCTCACAAAGATCTCGCGTGATGCGGGATCAGCCGACCCTCCTATTTCGTGTTGCAGAAGAGGAGGTTTTCTTCACTTGACCCAAACAGGTATCTCAAAAGACCCCATTGATTACAAGTAAGAGATGAAACAGCCAGTAACGCAGGCAAAGACGTAAGAACAATGGCTAAAAACAGGAACCATAGCGTAAGGCACACAGATGGAAATGTAGAAAAAGGGCATATAGCCAGAAATAATGCTAAACCATGCATGGGTACAGAAAGTTAGTGATGTATCAGCATGGATATATTTTGTACAACTCAGAATATTCTAATCCGCAGGATGTTGATGTCTGTGCAATGGAATATATCATTTATATTATAGTACGATAGTCAATGTTAAAACAAATAAAACTTCCCAAAAAGCATCATTGTAGTCCCCATATTTCAAACTGTGTACATTATGTCGTCCTCATGTCAATTCATTACAGAATCTTTCTCAAATATCTGAGAAGTGAACAACATCTAAATTGTCATGTTCATATAAACATTCTACTAGATCACTGCCACAACTAATAGTAAATTTAGTCACACGAGAAGGAAATGAAACTCCAGATCCACTAATAATTGAATACAATGTCAAGGTGCCAAGCTCCAAAATTGGGCTTTTTGTACAGCTATGACATTTGGCACACAGTCATAAAACTTCACTTGCAGATTATTTTTAGATGTGGAGCCACCTTGATTTCAGCCAATAACATCTTATTGTGTTTATGAAAATAATCCTGGGCAACAGTGGCCATTATAAGCCACACAGTTCTGTTGCTATGTTAACTGATTAATAAAATGAGGTATTTTTTGAAAGTGCAACTCCTTTTGTCTCAGATAACATAAGATAGACTCGTGCAACTAATGTTGAGGAAACTAATTAAAGCATGTTGTGTACTAAGTTCAGTAAATTTTGATATAAATCAACTAACATTCCTTATTTGGCAATATGCAAATGAGGTATTATAATAAATCTTACTTTAAAGTAAAGAGTACATGGTTGTCACTGTATCACAGTCACTACAGCTATTCTTGATTGAAAATTATTAGAGATATTATCAAAAAATGTAACATTAACAGATTTGTGAAACGGTTACCATGGAAACCAGCAAAATAAAAATAAAAGCTCACCAAAACAAACATGTCACTTAAATGATAGCAAGCTTTAATTTCCTGAAAGTGCACTTATCGACCGATCTTAAAAGAAAATGTAGCCAGTCTATTCCTATAGTGGGTGTCTCAAAACGCAGGCACACACCAATGTTCTTCTCTTGAAAAAAAAAACACTGAGTAATGAACAATAAGTTATTAAATTTTTTGTACTCACGAAACGGATTAAGTTCCATATAAATAAATTGACTCCAGGGCTAAGATGTATATGTCGCATGCAAACTGGAAGCCAGACGTAAGAAGATGCTCGGTAAAATGACAAATTTTCAGACAAAAAACGACAAAGGAAACAGGTAGATGAGGTGAATATTGTCATCCGTGTAGAACTTTCAACAGCAGTAGCGTGTAACATGGAGAGTTGGATCTGATAGACATATTCACAGTATCCAGTGCCTTACTTTCGTTAATGAGTTCTGGCAGTCCAAGTTTAGCAGTTTTACTCTAGCTGAGAGCTGAAAACCCAAACCTGTTCCCTTCATCCATCAACCATGTACATTATACACATTTCCAAGGTAGAAGACTATATTACACAAAAAAAACCCATACCCATTTGGAAATCACTGTTGCTACAACCTCTGATTTTACCAACACATTTCACCATTCGGTTACTCTATCTCTTCTAAGCAGAATCTGATTCAGATGTCTGCTCCCAGTTATCATGCCTGATTGTCTGATGCCCCTGTATGATTGACACAACCCATGCATGTCAAGCTATCTGTCTTGTGTCCCACATGTCTGTCATTCTCTTCTCATGTCTGTCGCTCACTTTCCCATGTTTTATCTACGAACGGTTACTGTGGGGCCGCTATTCTATGCTGGTATTTTTGTGCAATTTTTGTCCTGTCACTTTATTTCAGTCCTCGATATGTGACGTGCCACTCTTGGACCCCTACATTTTGCCAAGGTCCCGTCACCACAGCCTGTGTGTGTATGTATATTTCCATATAATTCATATTTGCAACGTTTTGCTTTCTCCCATATTTGCGGGAGGGCAGAAGCCAATATTGGGCATAGGAGGAGGAGCAGCACATACCTATAACTGGGCAATAACTTGGTGATAACTGGTGATGCATGAGACGTGTTGAACAGGCTGGGGGCCCACATCAGAGGCGCGAATGAGGCGGGCGCCATTCAGGACAAACACTCAGAACCGGTATACATGTCACTGGCCAATATTGCCCCGCCAATCCAATCAAGGGATCATGACATCCCGATGCTTCCCATGAAAAAAGCCCCCGTAGCATCCAGCACCCCTCCCTCTGCGACTCTAGATAGCTAGGGCTCTATCTAAACCTGCCAGCAGAACTATTCCTTTTCCATATTTCAACAGAACAGTGGTTCTCAGCTAATGCTTTTTGTGTGAGGCAGCCCACTCCATCCGAGGTGTTGTCATGAGCAGTTTGTACCGCTGTCTTGCTTTCACTCAACCTCATCTCTCATTGCCTGATGGAGTTTATAAGACCTGACAAACTTCTAATATTTGTGAGTGCTTTAATTTATCCTCCCATTCCCTTATTATTCTTCCCACATAGCACATTTTATGTTGTTCCTTCACACTCTTTAATAATGCAATACGTCTAAATCAGGACTCTTCTTACCCTAGCCATAAATACGTGATGAAGTATCATTAATTAATTGATCTATTGTCTCTTACACTGCATAAAGAAGACCCAAAAATAGCTTTTTTACACGATGCTCTGATTTGTGGAGAAACGTGCTTGTTAGATGCTTGTTTTGTTCCTGATGAATTTTCACCCACTGAGTTGATTCATTAGTGTATAATTAAATAATTTTTGAATTATAACCTGCTTATAAGAAGTTCGCAATTTCCTAATTCTGTCTTGAAGAGATGTTGAGTTTTGATGCAGCTTATTAGTTCATATCACTGTCAATTAGCACTTCTTACAAGTAGAGCCGTTGTCTAAATGAAATTTACATGTAAAATCAAATAGACAAGAGGTGCTAACACAATAACATAAGCAACTATGAGTCTAAGTGAAAACATTTGCAGGCTCTTTCACAGCATGTTGTAATTTAATTACAAGACAAAGCCTCTGATATTGTATTCTCTTCATGTCTTGAGTAGAAGGAGCAGTTTCCTGCAGTTTAGTCAACCAAGTCCTTTTGTGTCAGAACTGGGATTGTCCTTTTCTGTGGTAGATTGAATTTAAAAGTAAAATATTATATTGAGTTACATTAAAACATGCAGAGGGAGGTGGCTGGTTTGTAGCAAACATTAAAATCAAATTTGGGGAATGTGAAGGGATGCAAATTGGTGATGGATGCTGCCAGTAATTGAGGCAGATGGAAGAGCAGGGCCAGTGCACACATTGTATTTGTGCTCTGTATGAAACATGTGCCCTGACACCGCTCTCCGTTTATTTCATCCATCGTGGAAGACAAATAAAACAGCAGCAAAACTGAGTGGAGTACTACGTGTTTGCTAATGTGACGACCATGTGTCTGTCTTTGTGGCTAGAGTCAACAGACACGTTTTGTTTGCAGGCTGACGTTGCATGCGGCAAACAATGTGATTGAACTTTTTCCCTAAGTCATGCAATGGGCTATGCTCAAAAGGATGATTTACATACAATTGAAAGTCATCAATGAAAATTAGAGACCCAGCATGCATGTTATTCAGTGACCGTTGCCTGCTGACGGCTGTGGCAGGAGGGGATATTTAGTCCTCCCCTGCCATGAATATTGGCCCATTGGATCGATCCCATCATTGGAGGAACGTGGTCAAGGAAGCCGATGTTTATTTGATACGGCTCTGGTTTGTTTTATAGCATGCTGCGGTGTTCCATAGAACACGGTGCATTAAACCCTGCATGTTTGGGAGGGGCTGGAGGCATCAGTCTTCCAATGCAAGATTGGTAAGGGTGTGCAAAGGGGTGTGCAGGAGGACAGAGCAATATAAGCTAGATGACACACACATGCATCCCATGCCCCATCCATGCCCTTCCCATGCTCCATCAGTGCCTTGGAGGCAGAAGGGTTGAATCAGCCGGAATGCGGTCAGGGTAGGGGCTCGTTAGGCCCTGGCATGGGGCAAAGTACAGAGCACATGAGTTTGACATGAGCCTGATACATTGTGCATGCATAGGGCACTGCTTATGGGCCCTTGGCCTTATGGGGGAGGTTCGCCTCTTGGGAGAGATGAGGTCCTCACCTTGGCTTGTCTGCTTTGATTGCTGTCCACGCGTAGACCGCCCTGAGGCACACCGTCAAGACGATTTACAGGCTTTGCTTCCTTATACTTTGTAAGCACGGCTGATAAACGAGATTAGCCCGGGCGGATGACGGAGATGAGTTGGTCGCACACGGCCTTATTTCTTAGGCTTCTGATCCACGTCTCCTCTGACCGATCAGGATCACCAGACGCAATTATAACATCAGAGGACTCAAGCCGTAAGCAATCAAGGCAGCCAGTCAGAGGACCACCAGTATCAATATTATAGCCAGAACCCGATGCCCTGCTGACTCCTCTGTTTGCACCAGTCTCCCTCCTCTCTGGGTGACCGTGTTGAACTCTGTGAGGATAACTGATGGGATGACTACGATCAGACCGAGATACGATATTCCTGCCTGCCCTGTACGCTTTTCCTACTTGCCTTGAAATGGAATAATAAGCCAGGGCTGCTTCCAAGCCTTGGTTTGCCTCGGACCAGCAGCCCTCTGAGCCCAGACAGATGGCCTAATACTTCATCCCTGAGAGCAACTCAACTAATATGAAGATCACGCCTCCATCAGGAAATGTCTTTGATCCTTCACCACGATAAAATTCCCTTAACTAGGCGCCTCAATCAATAGGCTGTTCCACGTTTTCCTTGTTGGCTGCGTGAAAAGGTGCTCAAGCAGAGAGCCAGTGCGTCAGATTGTTAGGAGGGCGTGCAAGCATAACTTGCCAGGCTCTAACGCTGGTCAGTTGTGTGAGGGAACTGCCAAAGTGCATTACTGCTCTCCACCTTTTATCGATTCCCCAGTGTAAGCCAGTCCTCTTGTCTGAACTTTTAAGGCAGCCTATTTATTTCCACCCATGGCTTGCCAGCGAGCAGGCTGTTGAATACAACCTGAGGGGGTTCTGCTAGAAGTGTCTGAAGAAACATAAACGGAAGTTTGCTAACTTACGTTGTCCGGTGCAGAGTGCCTCCTAATGGTGGGTAGTTCCGCACTTTATTGGGAAGTAGCGTGGGCACACCTTGGAGCCAGAGAGCGTCTCTAAAGCGCGATGAAGAAAACACGTTTAAATCCGAGCAGCCTCGATCAATTGCAGCTTGCCTGTTTTCACTGCGAGTGCTAGCCGTGCCGGCAAATCCATCAATGGCTAGGCGGCCGCCACCTCCCCGCCCAATATAGAGTGGCGCTGCAGTCGACCTGTGCGAGATCTCGCGCCACGAGAATGCCACCACGTGACACCCTTCCCATCAAGCTGTGTGCTGATCATGAATACCGATACGCGATTGAAGAATGCTGTTTCGTCTTAATCCTCTCTCTTAATGATGTTTACTTTTCAAATAATACACTAGACGAGCGGGCTTTGCATCCAAAACTCCGCGCGTGCCCTGCTTATCCCAAGACGATTAGTCAACAGCAAGAGAATTTCGTCTGCTCTTCTCGGCTCACTTGGCTCAGTTAATGTATTGATAAGGACATGGCGTAGTTATGCCATACAATCCCTCCGCCAAACAATGTTCAGTGTCCCGGATGCTGGGAACGACAGTGGAATCTATTGAAGGGAGGAGGAGGGAGGACTCCAGCTGCCTGCCATAATAGTCTGCATAATAGCAACAGTGCAGGCTCCATCGTCAGTGTAGCCCTGGGCAGATCTCGCGCAAATGGTCCTCAGCCTGTATATGACGTCGAATGCCTCTATTCCGGATCAAGTGGGTGACACTAGAGGGGGCTCTACAAACCAGGGCACGTGGTTGGCCTACCAGCCGACTGGTCCTTGCTGCTGAGCAATACAGTGTACAAACCCAGTCAGCTTGCTGCTACATTCCCTACACCGCCTCAGTCTGTAAACAGAATACCTAATTTCTGCCAAGCAGGTCCTCACTTAAACTGCTGCATCGCCCTGTTGAAATTCTAGCATCTGCGACGATGGTGGAGACTGGAGCAAATGGACAAGCTGCTTGCTTAGCATTAAGGCAGGGGAAATGGATGTTGTGCGGCGAAACCAGTCAGAACTATCACTTCAAAAATTCATGTATGCAGCAAATACATCTTGCAGAATATGTTGTTGAGAGCAAAACAGAGAAGGGTTGAAGGATGGCGCCTCTCTGAGGAGCAATTTGCCAGCGACATCCACAGGCCGTTTTTAGCCTGACATATGTATAATAGTAAAGCAAGATAAAGCTGCAGGACGTGAGAATGATGCAGTGTGATATATGGTGGAATTGAGCAAGGCGTCGGAGCCTCCTATGTTTCTTTACAACTGATAAATAGCAGGCCTTTAAGAGGCAGAGAGCTGTTCTATGGATACACTGAGCTTGAGGTGCCAGAACCTGCCAGGGCTGCGGCAAGACGCACTCAGTGGCGCTTCACAGCTTCGCAGATGAGCGCGGTGAAACTATTTCTGGGCACTTGGTGAAAAGGCCTGGATAGCAGGCTGAATAGTGCTCAGGTAATCACGAGGGGCATTGTTATGTTGCCCGACCGCTTGGCCTGCGGTCTGCCCAACCACAGCACTCCAGGCCTTCAATAAAACTCTAATCAGCCTCTACTAGCCGATAATTACATGTTCTTTCATTACTCGGCCAGCCAGAGCTGCCGATAGAAAATTAATACCAGGGCGATATTGAGGCTGTCCCATTAGGACACCCAGCAACGCCGGACTAGATTGGAGGTGCGGCGGGACCTGTTGGACCTCTGACCGACGGTCTTGCCACAGGTCAGCCTAGTGCAGGGAATTCACTTACGCCCCTCACTGCAGCAGATGCAGTGCCACATATAGACCACTGGGAGCGCAGCCTCTGGATTATAGCTGTGCCGATTGTTCATGTATAACAGCAGCAATCTGCTCCCTCCAAGTTGCTTCGATTTTCTGTCCAGCCTAGCATGTTGGTTCACCACGAACCAAATCGCGTTAAATTTGATATGGACCCACTGGCCGCAGTCATCATGCGTTTACTCAGGCGATGAGATTTGCCCCTGTAAATAGCAAGCTAAAGGGGATAGACTGAGCCAGGCAATATGATCAGGTGCACATATTATCAATCTAATTGTGCAATCAGATTAATATTTGAGGTTCATATGCTACAGAAAGGCCCACCGGTTACTACGCACTGCTGCGGGCTATGAAAAATATTCCATCATCCGCTATTGTTTTCCTAGTCAAAATGGATGGATGGTTTTTGTGACTAGAGCTGCTGCGCGCACATAACAGTCCCGAACTGTGGAGTCAGCGTTAGTCAGGAATGCTGTCCCAAGTTGGTAGTTGGTGCGCGTAGTGCCTTTGTTGCGACTGCGGGGATGTGCTATGAGCCTGTAGCTCATATGGCGGATTGTAATATGCCATAAAATGGGACAGAAGAGGAGATTGTGTGGCGAGGAGTCGTGGAGCTGCAGTGATGGGCCCGCGCGAGTAGATAGGGTTTGGAGAGTGACAGCGCTAACTCTGCATTCAGGCCCTGCAGCCCCATCGGTCATCATGATGCCAAACCCCCTAGCTGATCCAGATACAAAGGCCAAGCAATCTCCCCTTCCCTCCTTTGATTTTCCACCTGTCAAATCTTTTGCCATCCATGTCGTCTTCTCCATTTTCTTTTCACATAGACCAATGGCAATCCTGATGTCTTGGTGACAGCTCTGCCCTCCAGGTCCCCCACCCTTGAACACCTAATAACAACGCGCCACACTTTCCATTTTAACCTAACCAAATGGCTCCCTCAAGCCATCACGAACTTTTTTGAGAAAGACTAAAGCTTCGTGCTCGCGTTAAAATAACATCATCCTTTGCTTTAACCGTTGCTAGTTGAGGCTGCTGCAGGTGTGGAGTCTTAATTGCTTAAATAAATTGGATTTTAAAATGTTTTCAGGGCATTGAATTTAAAGAAAATAGGTGTCGTTAATTTCTGTTGCAAGAGATTCGCTAATGTCAACAACCTCTGTCACCTGTAGCTAAGGCGTTTTTTTTTTTTTTTTTTTTTTAATCTAAGACTTTGCACTTAATTCCAGACCTTATCTTAAACTCCTCGTTTACAATCGTTGTGTCGTATTTTTTTTTACTCTACATGACGTAGTTACATATGTCTGTGGTCTACTTATAAAATGTCACGAGTCACCCGCACTTGCATCAGTTGTTACTCAGCCAAAAGAAAAGTTTTTAATATGAAACAACAAGCCTATTTGGAAAAGTAATTCTACCTATATACTTTTGCTTAATTTTTTCGCTATCTTCAAAAAAAAATTAATTAGTGACAGGCATGAGGCAGTAATGAAATCTACAGTTGCTTGCAGGAAAGCTTATAATGGTTAATACTCTTGGTTGCCATGCACTTTTCAGGTATGCTGCAATGCCTGTAATGGGAAGTAGCCCGAGGAATTATTGCATGGAGAAAACTTCGCCTCATCAAATTAATCTAATCAGGAGATAGCGCGGCTTGTGCATCTGTCAGAGAAAAAAGAAGTTGCCGTTTGTTAGAGAGCTGAAATTAATCGCGAGTTAGAATTGCCTGACAACATGTAGAGCGCCAATGTAGCTTGAATAATTAAGTAGGAGGATTAAACAGGCCTTGCATGGTGTGAAGGTGTGTGGGATGGACTGGACACGGGCGTGACAGAGGCCAATAGACAGGAGATGGTTAACAAAGGTCGTTGAATTCAGTTCAATTTCCCCTCAGCCTTTTCAAGCTGGACCTCCCTGTATTGCGTGCGAAGAGTGATCAGGCACATGACGCAGTTAAAGGGATCCAGAAGATCCAAGGCAGACGCAAAAACAGAGAGAAAAAAAAAAGAACAGAGAAAAGGCAGAAAAAATACAGAAAAACGCAAGAGTGGTCGTTGTACAAAAGCCAATCATAGAAAGGATTAAGAAAACAATGAAATTTTAGAGAGACTATGGCTGAACGGCTGTGATAAAGTGAAGCTCCGCAGAGGACAGTTTGTCTACAAGATAGAAGAACTCCTGTAGCGACTCATAAAGAGGAGCATTGATCGATCTGGTCCAACCAGACTATCTCGTGTAAGCCCTCGTCTGCAAGAGGAAAACGACTGATAAAATGGGGCGTGCAATCCCTCCAGACCTATTGTAGATGTTTCTAAAACACAGGATGCACCATTCTCTATAGTCGTCATGATCACGCAGCCTTGAAATATTACTTAACACAGCGAGACCAGGCTACAACTGATGACGAATCCAGACCACAATAGATGCTGCAGTGGGGCACTTTTCTCTTAACTCTTTTCTTTCGACTCCTCTTCTTCCATTTTGTGAAAAATTGCCAACAATTGACGCTGCTCAAGGGTAAATGTGACACGAACAATGCATCAAGTGATGCAGAGAGAATTCCTTTTTTATGCCAACAATACGAAAATCCTCCTTTAAGTACATTGGCGTGTAATTGTGGATAAAAACCGGTCTTAATTTGAGAATCGTTTTAACAGGCTATAGTGGCACGTGTGTACATGTTGTTGTGAGTTGCTTTTGCTTTTCTCTCTACATTCTTAGTGTGGCAGTATTTCGTGACGCCTCTGCCACAGAGATTCAATTAAGAGCAGATTAGAGGCTTAGCTGTTACCTTAAGATTATATACTTGCCAAAGTCATTTCCTCAGGATCACTTGCAAAATAAGAGTGCAGCTGCAACAACAAAGGAGATTTAATGTTGCTGTCCATCAATGGTATTGATGAAGGCTCCGTGCTTACAATACCCCCCCCCCCCCTGTTGGCAGTGAGTATGAGAAGAGGTAGTGACCAAGAAAGTATGCTGCTTGGAATTGGTGATCATACACAAGAAGGAAGCATGTTATTGCTCCTGCCCATTTACCTATGGAATTACAATGGCTTGTTGCCTGAGTGCTTGTCTTTTTGCTGCTTTTTCTTGTTCATCATTTTAGTGCCATGTCTAGTAGCTCTTGGCTTTTTCACATCTGATTTACATGAGTGGCTTGAAGCTTGCAGCATATGACAACATATAGATGGCCGTCAGTGCAAAATGTCATTTCTCATGCCAATTTATAAAGCACGTATTAAGCCATGTCAATTACATAATTGTCTATTTATTTTATTATGTAATTTACCATGCTGACATGTATCCACCTACCCCCTGTGTATCTAGAATAATCGAATTCATGGACAACCAAATCTGTTAATATCAAATTATAATTCATGGCAAATATTACAGGTGATACCATGGAAAGAAGATTACCTTAATTGTACGATCACATGTTAAGCGCTTTTATTTGAATAATTTTACGTGTTTAATAATCAATTTACCCCATATAGATAACATTTATATGGTGACATCCAGCTGTTGTATCAAATCACACATGTATTTATTAAAGTAGGAGTTCCCTTACCTCATAAGACGCAAAAAGTAAGGTAGTTACTGACATTCACTAAATGTTGCGCAAAGCCCTCTGAAACCATTTAGTTAAAGCACTTTATGAGACAATGTCTATTGCAATTACAGTAATTTTCAAACCTCTCGGTTTGAAATAATACCACATACTTCCACTAAAATGTTGTGCAATTAACAATGTCAGTTACTGAGTGCTGGGTTGGGTGGGGTTGGGGCCTAGCTCAGTGGTAGTGCGCTGGGCTTCCAACCACTGGGTCCCGGGTTCAATTCCAGGACGAGCCCATGTTGGATGGCTGTTTCATCCTCGTCTCATTGCCATGGTCCCTATCTGTTCTAATAAGCCCATCAGGTGCAGAAATACAAGACGTAAAGCCCTAATTCACCACCACCACCACTACTGCGTGCTTGGCAGATTTGGTGCCATCGAAACAGCCATAAAACGTTTTATTAGCAAGGATTGCCAAGCTTCCTATACCGAATTACTGATCAACTTCTTCGTGATTTAAGGTTGCCTGTTTCTAAGACAAGGCGATTTGAAAACTTTGTATTGCACCAAAAACAGAGGAATACCACGAATATATTATTAGCTTGGTGGTCTAATGGTTAAGGAATCCACCAATCCCATATTTGCCAGCTCTGCTGAAAGTGTCGTAACCTGGGTTCGATCCCAGATCCGGGCACTCTTCATAGATGTCGATCGCATTGAGACGTTTTAAAAATTGGAAGTGACTTGTACTCAGTGTCTATGCTTAGGCAATTAACAGACCCCACTCATGGGGTAAATGTGTAACATGGTGTGGACTTCCAAGTCTTAACTTCTCATCATTACGTCTGCCTCTGGCAGTTGGTCATATAAATTGACTAAGCTTCAGACCCAGTAGCATTGAGACATTAGACATAACATAACATTGTCCCAGTAATAATTACGCAGAATTCAAATTGAAATTTTGCACAGATCTAGAACATGGCATCCCTTCAGGTCTTCCAGATTCCAAATTTCATAAATAACTTGGTAAACAATTCAGAGTACAAAATAATTAAACAAATATTACAGGATAACTATAAACAATCAAACAGATAACAACTATAAACAATAAAACAACCAAACAAAGGAAATCAATCTCTGTTTTTGTCATGTTCAGTTCTTGACATGCCTTGAAATGAATGATGTCAGCTGTCAACTGAGAGCAAAAAATATACTTCCATTCCATGTAATTATTATAGGGATAATAAGAACAGGTTGATAAACTTTTACTGTCAAATTTCACATATTTTCATAATGGTTTAATCCGCTGCAAGTCATATCTGTAATTGAGGTATGAAACTAACTTATGTAGCAGTTGATGTAATATTCTGGTGCAATAAACAAAGTCACTTGCATGGCCAAGTGGTCAAGGCATTGGTCAGCCAATGCATTATTAGTCAGTGGAAGCTTCGGAAACCGGCCGTGTACTCTTCATGAGATATAAACGATATCCATGCTTAGGCAAGGAAAGACCCCCACCCATGGGATAGATGTGTAACATGGTGTGAACTCTAAAGCCTTATCTATTCATCCTATCGTCTGATGACTTCACAGACTGACAAGCTCTTAGACCAGTTTCACTGAGACAATACAATCAGTACAATTATATATGGTGAGTTGATGCTGCAAAAATATGATGTCAATATTAATCACCCAATCAATCTGGGTACTACACACATACCTAATTTAAACTAGGATGCTTTATTGAATGATCCACAAAACTCATTGGCATTTCTGCAACAATATCATAAAATTCATCCTTTTTCTGGAGTGATATCAGAAACTGTAAAGTCCGCCTATAAACCTTTTCTCTTTTTTTTAGGATGCACTAGCTGTGCCATGGCTTTGAATGGTCACCAGCTAATTAATGCCATGCAGTGAATTCCCTCACCTAATTCCCTCTCCTTGGTGACCTTGAGAACCACCATATAATGAAATCGCATGGAGATGTCATTCCCCAGGTAATTTAAGTTTCTTCGTGTGTATAGTATTGCTTAGACTTAAAAAATTCCCCCTGAGATAGTATCATGTTTCAAATTAGCCTAGATGTTACCTTAATTGGTGATGAATTTTTAAGTCAACAATTTTTAAGTCAACAAAATACAAATGTATTCTAACACGAATCTAAAAAGTACAAATTCAACTGCAGTAATTGGTGACAATAAGTGCCCTTGTGGTTTAACACATACAATGTGAAGTTTTCTGCATCTGTTTTGAAGGATTTAATTGTACAAAAATATGATATCCAGCAGGAGGGACATCCCTTGTGTTTAACAAATACCACAATGATTGTCACATAATAATTGCATACATCTTTTGTAGCGCAATACATCCGTGTACATTTATTTTGACGCAAACATGCGGAGTAGCTACAGGTAAAAATGTGTCGCCTGTTGCATCAAACACCATTATTGCTTTGATATTACAGAGGAAAACGCATAAGTAGAATACAATGGTCAAAGTTGGTTACATTGTAAAACGAACCATATTATCTGTTGCACAGAAGGGCCAATGATACAGATGACCGCTGGTCAGCTAGAGAGACTAAGCACGACTGGTCATCAGTTGTGGTCAGTGGGCTAGAAGTTCTATCACCCAGCCAGGCTGGAGAGGCAAGATAAAAACTTCCACAAGGCAAAGGGATTACATAAGACATCTATAGTATTGGTTTTACGTCCACAGACTTTAAAGCAGTTTCCCGAACATTATGTCAGTTCAATTAATGAAGACACTGATATCCTTGAGCTCAGCTGGTTTTAAGTCGAATGGATGGTAGGGTTACTATCCAAAAGCCAGAGGAATGTGGTAGCTGGAAACTTGATCAATATGGCTGTGGGTCATTTTTAAACAGCGTAAAAACGCCACTTTCATTTGTCGTTGATGTACCTCGGGGAGTTAAAAAAGGCTCATGGTGTTCGGGCAGGTACCTCAGCCAGTAATAGGAGATAGCATCTATTGAACCAGCAGCTAATTATGGGAAGTGATGTATTGTGAGCCAGATAGCAAGCTATTAAGGCAAGCCTTTAATTGAGATTATTGCTTTGTTGCTATGTTTTCCCTCTTGTTCTTTGTGTTGTTGTTTTGTTAAATTGTTGTTGTTTTTGTGACAATTAGGTGGCTGACGCACGCGGCTCACGTCAATTGACAAGAGTTAATTCCACCAAAGAAATTGTGTGAACTTAAGAGCGGAGGATGAGAAAATAGGCAAATGGGTGCAGTCGTTAGCGTCTTCTTTGCAGGAGCTGAGAATAAAAGTATTGATGTGCGGCAAACAATGGGTGTAGCTCCTTTGCTCACCATATGTTGATGGGTTGCCTGGGTAAAGCTTCTTTGATCTATTTTTATCCATTTTTCCAAGCACGGAGTTAACAGGTGTCTGTGTCAGATGATCGACTCGAGTCATTTCTGAAACGTCTGTTTTCCGTGTAGGCCATCTTTTTCTTGATGCAATCCTAGGCCCAAGATGAAGGGCTAAAGCGGGCGTGACAGCATGCGACCAGAAACATGTAAGGTGTAATATGAACCGGCAGGCTTGCCAAGACTCTCCCAGTTATCTCTTTACTACCACGCAATGCTGCTTGTTACTGGCCCATTTACAGTAATTAAAATGGTCAGAGCAGCTGACATCAAAGAGCTCTGTCGGTGATATCAGCCTCCTAGAAATGTGGTCGTTTGGTCAAAGATGCCACACACAGACCTGGAGAGGAGTCAGGCTGTTAGAGTGTCTCCCCACACGCGGCATCCAGCATAGTCGTGTGGAACATCATGGGCCAGATAGACAGCCACTCAGCTATCACAGCCCATCTGCAATGCTTGACCAGGCGCGCCAATGATTAATCCTATATTCTCGTGAGTGGTCTATGTTTTCTAAATGTTGACATTATTTAGGAAGCAACTAGGCACTGATCACGCAAAGGTTGGGACCGCTATTATGTGGCCAAGCCTGGCCAGGGCCTAATGTTGAGGAAGATAAGGATGACGAGTGAGTTATGGCTTGACCCCGCGAGAGGGCGCCTCTGTAGACTGACACGGAGAGCCCGGATGCACGGCCATAAGCCTAATGATGGCGCGCAGATTCTCCCCCATCTAATTGAATGACCTTAACCTTATCTAGCCATTAACTGGCCCTGTACAGACTGTGTTGCGCAAAAGGTCATAAACGCATGTCTGTCTGCGTGAAGCACCTCAGTGGCATGCTCTAGAAGCCGTCTTAATGCCTCAACCTGCTTCTCTGTCTCCACATGACCCTGTCATCCTTCTTTACAACCTGCCAGCCCCATCCTTATGGCTGGCTAGCGCACAACCATTCCTGCAGCCAACACCTCCATGTCAGCGTTATCTGGATATTCAGAAGAAGGGAGGCCAGAGTTCACATCGTAAATTCTTCCACAATACAAAGTTCACCTGACCAAGAACTGACATTTGACCGTAATGAAAAAGGTAGGCATAGGACGTAGATCATATGGCAGACAGGGCTTCGGTTCATCCTGCTTACGTTAAAGCCAGCCCGTCAGTCGTTATCTGTGTGGAGTGGTAACATGGGGCCCTGTTGTCCTGCTCAGTCCGCCATACTGCGCTGCAGTCCCTGGGGTGGCGTATTACAAGGGGACTGCCTATTACCCTATGTTGCCGTATCCTTTCCGAAGCCCACCATAATTACCCAAACTGGCCAAGGGGAACGGCTGGCCACTGATCCATTACGCTGACTAATGATGCGTGAAGATTAGGCAGGATGCTCAGTAGGATGCTCAGCAGGATGCTCAGTGGGGAAGGGAAGCTGGCTAAGGTGCTGGTTGGCTGCTGTCCGCTGGGTGGCCTGGGTCAGCCCCTATCTTCCGTCATCGCTAGCATCCAGCCCTTCAATCATGGAGTCCTTTGACACTCGCCTGCCAGCCGTTTGTCAGATGCACTGATAGTCCACACAGCCACTGACCGCTGAACTTTCTTTGAACTGCGTCTTCCAGTAATATCAGCAAATCGGATTAAAGGCAAATCAGTGTTTCGGACAATTACAGGATTCGTCTACTTAGCAGTTCAATTGAGCCTGTGAGAACTGGGCACATGGTCTCAAAGAGAATCAATATGGCCAAGAATTTTTGTGGCTGGGCAACGACATGGGTCCACGTGGGTATGGCCCCTACTGGCACTGACCACTGGTTTGATTTGGCTGCTGAGGTCACAGGAAGGACCTCTGGCGCCTCCTATCCGCAGCCTTCAGCTCTACGTCACCTAGCTGCCACGACCTGTTCGCCACTCGTATTTTTTGGAAACATCGCCGCACCCTGCAGCTAGCTCTGTGACCAGGAGGCCCTGGCTTCTTCTCTGATCAATAGTAATTATGAGTGAGAGTTTTAAGCATGCTCTGGTTCGATACGGTAACAAAGAACACCCATATGTTAGTTACAAGGAACATCCTTGCTGCCAACCTAGCTAGAAAATATCCCTTGTGAAAAACGATTGACAGTTTACGGTTGAAGAGAGTCTCTATCAGTGGAAGGCTTTGCTCTAAGTCGTGTCCTTAAGCCGAGACTTATAAATGTCCCGCTACATTATGACACTCGACCTTCTATGTATATCATCACAAATGCTATCTTCTGGTCTGCTAGCTGACTTGGTAATTGCTAGGTTCTTTGGCTTGAATCATGGCCTTTTAGCTCCTGCTTTCCCTGAAATAATGTGATGACTTTTGATTGATTGCGAAACAAGGAATTGATCAGCCTAGCCAACCCACTTTTTCCTAGGTAGTAGTAAGTGGCTTTCTTTCCTCCAAGGTCTCTTCAGTGCTCTTGTTTCTTTGGTACAATAACTCTAATTGCTAGCTACGTGTTTCGCTTTTTTCATTAAGGCAGCAATTTGCCGCCTGCTTGTGGAATAAAGGCAGCCGTACATTGTGCATTCTATTTCAACATCCAGGATGTGGGCGACCAATCATAATTTCCTTTCCACTGGAGTCGCTCAGAGCAAATAGACATAATGGTAAATATTTGCCATGTCACGAGAAGTCGAAGGGAACTTCTGCATGAGGACTGCTGTAGATAATGCGCGAGCCTCTCAAGGGAAGAATTCACCAGGAATTTTGCAGAAGCCAGAAAAATTACAAAAGATCATTTCGTGCAAGATAAACCATCGTGCTGTTTTGATTGGAAACCAATTGAGACATTCGATGCTCGTGTTCAACTTAAAATTACCCCCAAACCAAGGGAGATTTATCGATCTGGACTAAATATGTAATATCAAAGCTAAGATTGAATTGTCTGCTAGCAGGTGGCCTTGGTTTTATTTCTAGACTGATCGAAGTCTTTCTTTAGTGTTTTGTGGAGGACAAGAACGCAGCTGTTCTCAATTGTCCTTTGTGATCTGCAAGTTACACACTTAAAAATGGCCAACGGTCCTTCTTAAAGTACTAGTGTGTTAAAAACCCCTAGTGAGCTAGAAAATTTGTGTATTCACAATGTTTGACTTTTGGTGTTTTTTTTCGTTTTTTTACTTGAATTGACAACTTGCTAGACTCCATAATATGTGATTTGACTGTCTTTCTGAAGTGCAAACTACACCACTTTAAAATGCTCAACATATAAGCACAGGCGTTGGTCACCATGACAGCACCTTGCAAGTTAGCATACAATAAGACCAAGGCTACTGACTTTGTCAAAAACAGCTTTTAATCCCCCTGTGAAACTGCCTTTAAGGATGGGGCCAGTTTCAGTCAATAAGATCATATTACACTTAAAAAATGGCAATATTATACACAAATATAATTTTCCTACTTATTCTAAGTGATTAATTCCATTATTTCTGGGTATTTACCACTTATTTTTGGGGAATTCATTGCCTGTTTGCTGGGAATGTTCAATTCTCATCTATAGTGGCAGCTAATTTGCATATTTCACCATCTACACACATGATGGTGCTTCCTGATTGGCCAATATCTACCACTGTGTGCTGTCAGCTTCAAGCCAATTATTTAAGTGACCGAACTGAGCATTCTTTGTTTTAGAATTGAGTGTAATCAATGCAAACAAAACTAATTGATATGCAATTTCACTGTTTGACGTGCAATGCCATAAGCCAGCCTATCAGGCAAATTTGTTTGTATTAAGTCTAACTGGCAAACTAGCAAAAGAATTGCCATCAAGCTCAGATCATTTCCTAATGTATGCAGGTACATTCTGATTGGTTGTTGCAAATGACATAGCTGCCTCTTGAGATAAGAAGCCAGTTAAGACAGTCAGGATCCTTGCTATTAGTTGAAGCAAATGTTGGCAAACTATAAGCAATTGTCTACCATTTAGAACTGACAGGAAGTTATCTAAAACTGACAGGTGTGATACTTTCAAAGAAAAGCATTTAACCGTAAATTGTCTTTGTAACATTTACGTGCAGTTTCTTCAGACTGTTTTTCACAGAGGCTTTAAACAAGAACTGCATTGTGGTTGTATTGTGTTTGAAGTGACCTTTCTGATTGACTCTTTGTCTGGTTGACTTGGTCGACATTTGAGTGCATCATGGGACCACCTTGCCATGCCAGGGGACCATTGAGAAATAGAGGAAGCAGATTTGTCCCCATTTGCTTAGGGTAGAATTGGAACAGCGGATGTAGTGTGTAATGGTGGCAGGAAGCTTCATGGAGTACACTGTGATAAAACTGTTTGAAGGGCAAACATCATTTTCCAGCCAAAAGATTAACTGTCTAAAATAGTGGGCAATCTACCATCCCCCCACGACTCACCAACCACTGGCGATTGATCAGTCGCGTGCTTCTCTGTAATTATACACGAATTGTAGTGCCCGATTAGGGTCTTGTTTTTAATTGATCCAACTTCT
Organism: Alitta virens; assembly: GCA_932294295.1. Classification (NCBI taxonomy): domain Eukaryota; kingdom Metazoa; phylum Annelida; class Polychaeta; order Phyllodocida; family Nereididae; genus Alitta; species Alitta virens. The sequence goes on from OW028573.1 coordinate 63,215,924, forward strand.
CCTCCACAATTTCACCCAGTGTTACTCAGGGGATTTTCATAACGCTACAATAATCGTGTTAGTGATAAGCCTTGTGGCAAACCCAGCTGGGATCGTTTTGCAATCAATGGCCCCTGTAAAGGAAATCTTTAGACACCTTGTTTCTTATTTCTGTCACGACGCCTTGGATTTTTACATTGCAGCATTGTCATGTCGTGTGAACTCTTTTTATGCACCTCCCTCCAAGTCTGCTTCATCAGCATCAATTATGCCAGATTACTTTTGATGATCACGTTTGTTCAAGCTTGCTCAGGGCTGGTATAATCACAAGTTTTCTGCACGATGTTTTTGTTGGCAGAAGAAAAACATGGCGGTCCTATATTGCCCTGCTTCTTGCTTGCCTTTTCAATACCTCCAGCGTCGTGAAAATTTGATCACTGCCAAGTGGTGAAACAGCATTAAAACTTTGGCATGAGTTCATAACTGTCTATTTTCATTTCACGATTGCGCGAATCCACTGAGAATTTCTGTAATTGAGCCGAGGATTGTATAGCATTCAGCGGAGAATGAGTTTTTCTTCTCTCCTACAATACCTTCTTCAGAGCAGAAGAGGGTGTGATCAACATGCCATACATTTTGAAGTGCTTTGCATGTTGCTATTCACGACAACTTCTTTATGGCTCCATCTGCTGTGAGATTTCATGAAAGTTACGCCAGATTGAGCACAAGTACTCCCACCAACTTAACAGGGCAACCTGGGCCAAACTAATAGCATTACTAGTGATACGAGATTGCAAAACTATTAGGTCCTACAGTATGGCTTCTTGTCAATTTCCTCTTTCTTTGATCTTGCTCGTACGATAAGAGATGTGATGAGTGGCCTCTCTGACTCCCACCTCATTCGGCAGAGGTGCAGCCACCTTGCCATCTATACTCTTATGAAACCTTTGGGTAAGTGGATATACCATTACCTGAAACATCAGGGTTGTTGTGTTTCTTCTGCTGTCTTTTTATTTTGCATTTTGCATAGCGTTTTTATCTCACAGAGCAACACATTTAGCTCTGTAAGTCAGGAGCTGGTGTCTATCTTCCCTATACCCATTACCTGTCGTCATATCATCCAGAGATCTAGTTCCGGTCTCCGCTAGTGCTACATATTATTATGCTATGCTATGCGGACAACCTGTCTGCTGTCTACTACACTCGCTTTGCCAAATTTAGTTGACATTTCTTCCGTTTCCCAGTACATTTTGTCTTTATTTCTGCCTCTCTACCCCTTCTGTCTGAGTGTGTGTTTATTGCAACTGCACCTGCCTTGTTTAAATTTCATCATCTGTGTGGATTATATTTAAAACAAGACCTTTGCAAAGAGTTGAAGGTGAGATCATTAACTCAGATTCAGACACCTACTTGATTTTGTAATTCTTTATCTGAACACTTTCCAGCTTGTAGTGATTATAAAGAGTCAAGGAAGCCATATACAACACTTTTGGTTAGCAATTTAACCATATAATACTTCTTGTATGACTATAGGTTGATTGATTCTGGCAACCTTTATTTAGTATGTGCTTTAGATTTCCATCAAAAATTTCTTCCAAGCAACCGATAACATGAGATGGACTGGACTGAACCTACTGAACTCTGACTTATAATAAAAAGATGGAAAGTCCGTGCTGACTCTACATGTATGCTACTCCGGTCTTTCTCTTATTTGTATGCCATGGTAAACTCAATGCTCATGCAACAACAAACATCTTGAACATTAATGGAAATTGGTTTTTTTTCATCTCATCAAACAAATGCATCCATCCCTTCTAAGAACGTCGTGATTAATTTCAAATTATCCATTTAAGTTTCTTTAAATCCCATTTTGTATTAATGTTATTGATGAGCACGCTTGGGTCTTTTACATGCTTCTTCCTACAGTTTTTTCTCTTGTTTGCTTGTTTTGTTGATGTCATAAAATCCACAGGCACTCTGTCAATAAAATTCCCATCTATGTCAATTCCACTTACAATGTATCGAATTAAACCCACAACAGTTGCCACAGCAGTGAATATACCAACCAGCAACACTTAGGGATGGGGGCCTAGCTCAGTGGTAGCGCGCTGGACTTCCAACCACTGGTTCCCGGGTTCAATTCCCAGTTGAGCCCAAGTTGGATGGCTGTTTTATCATAATTAGCCCCAACAGGGGCAGAAATACAGGACATAAAGCCCTATTCCTATTGTAATTCTTTCTCTGAACATTTTCCAGCCCTATTCCACCCACCACCAACCAGGAACAACAGAAATTGAGCGAAATGTAACGTGTGGAGAATTGCCACCATTAATTACTAGTTGTACTGTAGGACCTATAAACAAGCAACCAAGGCCACATTTGGAATATCAAGATTACCCAGATTTTACGACCATTTTTCTTTGTCCCAACCTGTGATGATAACCAGCAAATTGGATCAAGAAATAACCATTATGCGTCTAAAAACTGATCTTTAAAAATGCTGTTTCGTATTTAAGATTATTAGGATCATATAATGATTACTAACCACGATATAAACTGAGATTTCACTCCACATACATATAGGTATAACAAAATGTTTCATTGAACGTGAAGTAACTATACAGTATTATAACAAGGTATAGGAAATACTTACATGTTCTGAAATCAATTTATGTTCTCGTTACAGCTGACACCTTTAAACTTGCATCACAGCTCCAGAGGAAGTGGGAAGATTCCGACTTTGTACATGTGCATTATGCTAAGCTCAGACACTCATTATTCTAGCCCAGTGACTGCGGGGCAAAAATTGTACAATAGGGAACATTTTGGCTGACTGCATTCACAAGACCACGTTCACAGCCAAGAAATTTTACCTGAAGGTGTAAACCATCCAATTAGGCTGGATGGCGTTGCCGTCCCCAGCACTTTCAGGGAGGATAACTCATCTAACCGTAATTATGAGTCATTTAATGCATCCCCTGCATTTGGCAATCAATTTCACGCGGTGACTTCTCTGTATTGTGAATGATTCACTCCTATGAAGATTGCTACGAGCTAAATATAATACGATCCTCTGGTGTATTGTTTCAAAGATGTCACATCCATTTGTTTCTAGAATTTGCTGCAATTAGCAGAAAGCAGATTTGATTAATACCTGATTGTTTTGCAAATAGACAGCAATTTGTCTTATTCGTATTACTAAATGCTGGGGTTACTTTTACCATTCAATTAGCTCCGTGTGGCGTGTTATATTGGCTAAATGATATTCCAATGTTAAAACAACACAATTAGCTAACAATCGTATGCATTTGACATATTACACTCTTACACAATTGTGACATTGATAATACCAGTAGCTTTTGCCATATCTCCAATTTCAGTGGACATCATGCCAAAAGATGTGTGCACTGAATAAGGTGTTCAATATGCAGCTGTTGGCACATGTGCATGGTTTCAGGCAGGAATTTGTCCAAGTGCAGTCATGCAGTGGGACTTGAGTGTGTATCCCACACCTCCACCTAGGCTTATTCTGGCATCCGTGGGCTGGGCAGATTAGGTTTGTGAAAAGAATAAGACTAATCTGTTTTGCAATGTTCTCTGTGGTGTCCTATTGTTGTTGGGATAGTGTGATGCTAAAACAAACACCCTGTAAGGACGTAATGTGACAATATGTCAGTGCCACACACACTGACAAAGTGCAGCACAGCCTAAGGTCGGCTATGATGGAAGGGCTGATTTTCTTTGATCATATCAGAAAAAATAGGCCGGGCAAATCTGAGCGTGATGTTTGCCTATTGTAGCATCAATGGCTCTCCTGAAGATAGGCTCACTACTGGAGGCATGCCAAGAGTTTACTTAGTATTCCAATCGATAGAGGTCGTTAGCAGTTTGAGAACAATTCAAACAACAACAACTTTTATCACGCTTTTAAAGTACAAAGAAGAGGCACTCCTTTGGAAAATGTCACAGTTGTTCTAACGAGACTAAGATTGCCGTCATTAGCATGTTAAAGAACATCAAAAGTTTTAGCAGGGTTCTTAATTAATGCTTCAATGTGCTGTTTGATCTCCGTGAATTCTTCTGCGGATCATTTTAAGTGAATCTTAAATCGTCTCAAGCAGGGGGCGCCTTGTGTTTGGATTTAGCAAACAAGCTTTTCCTGATGTAGGCACATCAGTTCGCAGACATGCAGAAGCTAGATTGGAGAGTGCGGGTTATAATTACTAAGAGACCGGCGGAAATCATGCTAGGTCGAGAGACGGCTGCACCCGGCAAGATTGTTGGGCAGCCGGGGACAGATTTAATAGGAAGGGATCGTGTCTTTGTGGTCGAGGAGCAGGCCTGCAGCTTGTAATTGTGCTGGTCGTTGTGTTTGGCCAGGGCTGCAGGACCCAATCTGCAGGTGAATGGCCACTGTGGTGGGATGTGATCATCCCAGTCAAGAAACACCTGAGCCTGCTTTCCGGATAAGGCTAGCCACAGACCAAAAACAGGCTATCTGCTATTCCTTCAAATCGTCTTGGGGGGTTTTTATGGACAATCTAAACACGCACCCTAGGGCAAATGAAAAAGGGCTTTGGCAATCAATGGGTTCACACAAACACAAACACTCGGGTAATCTGTAAACATTAATTTCCATGGAATCGGCAACATGAAAGACGTTTTAATGCACTGGTTTATTTTCTCTCTCAAATCTTCAACATTGAATTTTAGTGACAAATACCTCGTTTTTTTCTATCACGTTGGGATTAAAAGATTTAAATCTATAAAGTAAATGGGCGTTGATAGAATTTGGGGCCCTTTCTAAATATTAACCCACTCCATTACTGCTAGAGTTCCCAGCTAAACCAACACGTTAAGAACCTGGGGAGCACTAAATGCTCCGTGGAGCACTTCTTAACTGTATCTGAAGAGAGCAAACTGGCCGCCTCATCAGCTGCTATTCTATTGTAATCCCCAGCGCAACGTAAGAGTATTATGCCACAAAGGTCTTATTTGATCTTATAAAATTTGTCAGCGGGTACAGGAAAGGAGAGGATGATGAGGGGAAAAAGGAGCAAGACAGAAACCCTGATCGCATGATGACAGTGATTGCATCTGCTTCCACTTGCTTATAGGCGTAGTTAGGGACCTCCCAGCCAAAATAATTGCTCATGTGACATCATTTACGTATGAGCCCTAATCAGCTGATTCTGTAATATGCCGCAGTACACATGTGCTCCTCCACAATCCTCTCACAACCGTCCTCACTATAATTAATTCTGCAAATCCGATTGCAAGAGGCTGCCTCCAGCCCTCCCTTGGCAACAATGAACAGTCATAGCGGTCGGTTCACACTCAAATTTGATAAATGTTTCCATCCTTTGTCCGGATGTTGGCCTTGCTCGCTATGGAAAGGCTCCTCTTGTTATTAGCTTCGTGCAGCTGGAAGAATGAAACTCCCCGTTCTTCTCTCAACTAAGCTCAGATTTGCAACAAATTCCAACCGCGAAAAGATGCAATTACGCTCTCAGATTCAGGAGTCTTTAATGTTCTTTTTTTTTCGTCACCAAGACACGGACACCAAGGGGTATTGTGATCAGAGGGATCACTTTTTGTAGATTGTGCTAATTGAACTGTGAGACAAAGGCGTTCTTCGCGCACTTGTTTCCTGTATCAGGCAAAATGGAGACCCTCTGGCTCAACGCGAACCTGCTGACCTCAGAGCTCTTAGTGGGAAACATTCAAGATTCTAGACTGCAGGTCACAAGCTCTCCTCTTTACTACGTAAATATTGGACTAGCAATTTAGCACAGGGGAAAATCGAATTGGAAAGGGAGGATGAAAGCTGTTGTGAGCACAGAGCGAGCTCAAATCCTACTGTGGTGCAGCGGCCGTGCAGTGTGAAAGAAAAGTGCTCAAAAGATGTGCTGAAGTGCCGAAGAAATCCATATGAGCAGCGGAGGGAGGCATCGCTTGGGTGCATGGTCAAACAGAGCACAAAGGGCGACAGAGATGAAGCTCCTTGGCCATGCTTGCATGAATACGGTGCTCAGCCGGCCACACAGGCCTGCTCGGACCAAGGGCTGCTAACAGTTGTTGGCAGTCAACAGGAAACAGGCCAGCCGATGCTTCCTTCCCAGCCCACTAAACTAACAGCGGTTCCCCTGCCTTGCTCACACACAGCCTTGCATACTACTGGTCATATAATCTGGCCCACCCTCCTTACACATCCCCCACTGGGCCCCCAAACAAACATGTGCACCGCCCAATCCATGGGGTAAACCTCTTGCTGGTGGACAGGGTTCATGCAACCAGGCTAGCCCAAACATCAGCCAGGAGTCTCTGCACATCCACCTTAAACTGTCCTCCAACTGCTTTTCATCTGTCAGGGCTTCCACTGGCTTTAGATACAAATTGCCTCAGACCAGCATTCGCTGCAACACCATCACACAGGTCATGGCCAGATGCCTTCAAAACAATTCGAAATTTCAGCCGCATTTTCCGGGCTACCTAATCCCCAGCTGCATGTTTTGGCTCATAGCCATCGTGCATTGTAGGCTGTATACATGTATAACCTATTGCTTCATCCATACTTTCCAGATGACATGATATTGCTGCTCTGCATAAATGACATTACAACACCACAACAAAGCATTGTGAATGCACATTTCTGGTGCAGTTGTGTGAAAGCTTGTAACCAGTAAATTACTCTATAGATGCTATTAATAAGATTCCAGGAGTATCTTTTTTTTACCAACAGTCTGAATCATGGGCTACGTTTGGTGATAAGCTCTACTACAGCCAGGTTTCTATTACTTTCATTTAAAAAGTGAAGTAAACTGTCAAGTTATCGACAAAAGTTTGCCATGTTTATCTGTCGAACTACTTTATCTGTCCAACCCTTATGCTGCTGCTATTCTGTTTAGGTTCGTATTTCTGTCACGAACTCTGAATAGAATACAATAGAGTAGAGTAGGATATAATATAATATAATATAATAGAATATAATAGAATAGAATAGAATAGAATAAAATAGAATAGAGTAGAGTAGAGTAGAATAGACTAGAATAGACTACTGTAGACTAGAATAGAATAGAATACAATAGAATAGAGTAGAGTAGGATATAATAAAATATAATAGAATATAATAGAATAGAATAGAATATAATAGAATAGAGTAGAGTAGAATAGAATAGAATAGAATAGAACATAGTTAATTTAAGGCAGGGCAAAAGCTGGTCTGATAGAACAGTTCATTCAAGGCATGGCAGAAACTGGCCTGATATTAAGCTAAATTTGAATAATTGCTGTCATCCATAACAGCTCTATGCCAGCTGTCATATGTTTAAAGGCATCTGAAAAACCATTATGGCATATATGTGTGGAGCCTGTGAGTTGAAGCTTATGCTGATATAAGGTGGAGAATCAAACCCACACTAATGCCTTGCTCTACCATGTGCATGGTTCTTCAGATTCTGACGAACAACAGCTGGCTACAGAGTGGTGCCACACGACTCAAAGCAACTACCAAGAGATCCTTTGGTTTATGTTGTCTGAGGTTGACTGAATCCTAGATACGTCCTTCAGCTTGTGACGAATGCGGAATCATAAACATGGCATCTTGAACTAGATTCAGATAAACTTCTTGAATAGGAGAGAAATTTCACAAGCTAATTGTAGATGTGGCCTTGTCTGCTGTCTAGCACAGAGGCTTAAAGTCTCTCTCTCTCTCTCTTTCACATAATCAATTCTAATTCTTTAAAACTCCAGAATTAATGAAGTGAATGAGGATATATAGTATTCTTTCATATGGACTTGAAATGAGAGGTTTCTACCACCAGAAATGGCATATATCTTGAGCCGCTGGAGTTCCTAATGAATATGCACCATTTGAGGGGCACATTTCTCAATTGCGGCTGTGGATATGTATACTGTTGACACAGGGAACCCCTAGCAGGGCAGCCAGCCTAACTTCCCAGTATGGCTTTCAGGCCATTTTTGCAAGAGGGGGCCAAATGCACCGGAGAGTGGTTCAATGACAATAGGAAGTTAAGTTAGCACGTCGAATAAATACAGCCAGCCATATACGCTCAACTATCTGGCATGCCCACAAATATCTCAGCAGGTCTTTCTGTTTTGTGCAAACCAACTGCATCTCTTTTATTTGCCAGACGGATGCCAATATAACATTGCTAACTTCACAGACAAAGGGTATGAGTCTTTGGCAATAATAGGGCATTAGGATGACATCGCAGGGCGTTAACCATTGGCAGCATTACCACAGTTTGATAGTTTGTTTGTTCTGAACCACTCACTTGTGATATCATTTGACAACTTTAATGATTGATTTATAATTAGGTCTGGAATTAAAAGGCTGATAGTAAAAGCGTTCATACTGCTTTGTACTACTCCAGAGCTCCAATAGAAGGTTCAATCGAATTTTTGCAGTGCAGTTGGGACTTGGGAGAGACTTCAGACGGGTAGGGGTTTTTTGCAGGCCTGTCACCTCCAGTCAAGCCTACTCTGTGTTCCCAAAGCTCTGATTTCCAAAGCCAATAAAACTGACGTTCTCATTATAACTATTTGCTTAGCTCGGAAGAAAAGGAAAGTAAACAAATGTAAGCAGAGAGCGCCCCCTATTCTGTACGCTGTGATTAAAGTGCAGCGGTCAGTTTACGACACTCGCAGCGATTTTTACGACATCCGCAAACACATTTTTTGCACAAATTGAACATTGACAGCAGCAACCGAGGCGAAGCCATCAATATAGAATCAAGGACTATGTAATAAAAAGGTGAAAAGGCGATCAAAGGTAACGAATTACCAAGTACTTCTCTAACGTCTAGCTGGCCCGATCGATGCCTCGTGCTAAATAACTACTGGTCGGGTGACCACCAGTGCGTTTGGACAATTTGGAAAATGTTACCCAACAAAACAGCTTTGATTTCCTCTGTAATGAGTGCTGCTATAAAAGCCATCAAACCCCTATCATTTCCACTTGTCATGGATTTATTACAGAGATTGTGCGATATCGTCTTTAATTTGACATGATTCCTTTATCTTTCATCTGAAACATTCTGTGTAATCCATGATTGCTAACTGTGAAGTGATATGATGATTTAAGTGTCTAATAGTTTTACATCATGATTGTTGTTTTGATTGCAATGGTAATTTCTTTTATTGCAGGCATTTCTGCAGCGGTTTCACGTGTCTACTGCAGTCTAGTGTGATGCTAACTTGCATGTTTATCTTTGGAATCTGCCAGCTCTGCTATTCGAGTACACACGTGTATTTACTGGGTTGATGTGCTTGGCTGATGGGAGGTGATCAAAAGATCAAAGAAGAAATCTTTGTGTTCTTTTTTCTTCCTTCTTATTCGTCATTCTATTCTTGCAACTCCATGGCCTTTCAAGGCATTACCTGTCGGGATGAGTAGCGGTTGCAATTGGAGGTGTACGAAGCCTGCTGAACATAGTATGCACCATTGTGAAGCTGTTAATAACAGTGCAGAACATACTGGCTGCTGGTGCTTTGTGTATGACCAAAAACTGCAAAGAACTAATGACCAAAGGATGTGATCAATAGGGCAGGCTTTTATGAAGCCCGTCAACAGTTGTCAGCCTTCCATAAAGTATGGCCAGGGATGATTGTGTCCGCTGGCAAAGCGGGGTAGGCTTCGATCAAATGTTCATAATGAGGCGTTTTGGGGTGTGTTTTATGTGTGTTGACCAGAGGAAGGTCTCCCTTCAATTGCCACATAAACTTTTATTCTCATATCAAATAATACCAACATGAGCCAAGTGGGAGGTGGGGTCATGCAGGCTGGTAGTTAGAGCTTGTTAACAGTAACCCTCCAGAAATAGAAAGCCTGAGAAGCCAGTGCAATACGGAGCACTATGATGTTAACATTGTCTCTTCTCCCCATGCATCCTCTGACTCCTGTTTAATCAGAAGCTCAGGGCAGGTTAATGATATGCCAAGATCTGCTTGTGCACAGCCTTGCCGTGCTACAATCCCCAGTCTTGTATGAATCAGTAAAAATGCTGCATTAGGTATTCTGGTCTCCTTGGTATTACCGGCTGATAGGACACTGAGCAAACACAGCGTCGGAGCAGTGCCAGCTCCAAGTCTCAGCAAATCTCCACGAGATGTTGACACTCTAGCATGCTTGCCTGCCTTTTAAAGAAACTTTGCTAAAATGGTACTTGGATCTGAGAGTAATTCGAAGCCACTTATGTTTGCCGTATGTATGATATTCTGATGCTTGAGGCATCTTTCTCTAAGAGCTTTGGTCTGACGCAGGGGTGCAGAACAAGGAGAGTGAGGTTTGCACAGATCCTAAAGCATCTCTCCGCATCTCTCAGCCTTCTGAGGGTTTGCTTAGCCCTGCATTCTAGAGGGGTGATTTGTAGGAATAGCAATAACCGACAAAAAGGTGACCATGTTGACATCGTTTATCTTCCCTTTGTTCAACAGATCCCACAACAGACCACCAGAGAAATGCTTTGTATTCCTGCCACTAAAAAATCATTTGCTATCACCCAGAATCCAGACATGTTCTTCTTTGTGTTGGCTGCCTGCCTTGCTTGCTTTTTCCTTTCAATTTCGCTGCCATTCTGCATGAGTGCTTAGGTATTTATCTATCAAATTGTGAGTCACACTAGCATGGGGATAACAGTCATAATACGCCATTAATCTTGTTTAATCCCATTGATGGATCCGCTGTTAATTCCTGACAGATGTTTCTAAAGCCTTTACATTGTTTAGTTGTTTTTTTTTAACCAGAAAAAGTGGAGTTTGAAGCAAAACAAATACATACACCTCTGGAAATGGGAGAGTGCGACATGTATGCTATTTAGCCTTTTTGTGGAGTATTTTCGTGTACAATGTATATATCCTGACACATCCTTTCAGGCTTTAACTGATTGGCATTCAAAACAACCATTGCTTTTTCTCGTTGAACGTTAAACACAACTGTTTTTTGGAATGGGCTGCAGTGAGTCAGGCATGCACACAAACACAAAATTTCCACATCCTTAGCAGTTGCAAACGTTAGCACAATGCTCTACAGCAGCTGCTGAAACTTCAGGAGATTACCTTCCCTGGAGTCTGGCAGATATCCTTCATTATCAGGTCAATGACTTGCATTTGAATCCTAGGTGCAATGTTCTGCTCAGTTTAAATTGAATAATTTTGATAACTGCAATTCGTAATTAAGTCAAAATATGCAAAGATCTGTAATGATCAGACTGTCCTGCACTCATTGACAGTTAGTCTCAAACAATGGTGGTCGTTCACTAGACTAATTGGCTTATTAAAGACCTGTTGTATTCGGTTCAAGGATTATTACTCCATCAAGCCTTCATTAATGAAAATCATGGCTATAGATGTTAGCTAGTTTATCGTTTTAGCCACAAAATGAATAGCTGCATCATGGTATTTCAACCACATAGCACTACTGGTTGACACAATTAAAGTTGGAGTGATTTAATTGTTACTGTCATGTTCGTTTTTTTTCTTTTATATTTTTCAGAGATGTTACATTTTCCCCAGAGGTGTATGTCTGCTTCAGACGAGTTCTGCACAAATAGATTTCATTAAATTTCCATTAATACGCTCCTTCTCTTGCTGCGTTTTACTGAGTTTTTCCCTCTTAATTTAGCACCACGAAATGAAGTTTTTAAATCATGCTGTCCTAGCCAGACTGTACAAAACAGATTTCACAACACCGAAGCTTCTGTGCTAATGGCTGATTTGAAATTATTTCCTCTCAGAGCTACAAACTACAAAGGAGTCTGCTAAATAGGTGCTAATTACATGCAGGATTTCAGCTCACGTGCACAGAGGCATGAAATTAACACTAGTAGAAAGAACCTGGGACGGAGACATGAAGTGTCCTGAAATGAGGACATGTCCAGTGCAATATGTCCAGCAGAAATGTCAAGGTCAAAGTAGTTTTATTTAGCCAGAATGATAGAATATATAGAAATGCAATGCAATTTGTTAAAAGTTTAAAAAAATACATAATAATATATTCCCCAGTAGATACTGCCATGGACTCTCTCCTATAAAAATGAATGTGCGTGATTCAAGTTACAAAAGAACAAAAAGATTTTGTAATAAAAATGAGCAATTAACAAAATGATATTATGGCTGAAGCCTCCAAAAATGAAGGAGGACTTAAAAGGAGTCAATATCTTTTAACCAGTCAAGATTACTGCAAATGCATACTCAGGCCATATTACACAATTAACCAGTTGGCCTGACAGACAATAACAATACTTTCAGCTTATTGACTTTATTAGTGTCATAATTCCTATAAAGATATGACAGGTAAAAACAATCCAGTCTGGTATATAAAAAAATACTAAAAAATCTATAAATTATGAGCATATGCACTATGAATTTCATTCTGCTGGGCCACTTGTTTGTGCAACTGGTTTTACGATTTGTTCAAACGTAAATGAAAAACCAAAGGGATTTACTTTTTAGTAGACACAGAAGGATTAGCTTATGCTCTGTTTGTTTGTGAGCCATATTGAACAATACGATCGATATACAGTTGAGCATCAGTTATACTATCTCTCTAATATCGACATTTTGGTGGTCATAATAATAGTGACTTGGTCCTAATGAGACGTTGTTGCTACAGCAAATTTTAGCCTTGTTCAGGCAGGTCAAATAGAGTTTCCATTGGAAAGCCCTAAATTCAGCAAGAAATAAGTCTTTCTTCCCCTCTTATTACTCGTAATAAGTAGATCATAACTAACGGATTCAATGAATATAGTTTTCTCAAGGAAATAACAGAAATAAATTGAATGATAAGATGTCAAATATACATTGAAATGCACTACAAATACTGCTGTTAGGATGCACTTTGCTGCAGCCAATCATAATCAAGGGCGGGAACTTTCTCAGCCAATAGAATTGCAGTATTCTGCTGTAGTCACCTGGTGGAAATCTAGAGAACCTTCCGTGAAAATCCGCTATTTATGTTGTACTAATATATATCGAATTTCATCTCATTTTGAAATAGTCACAACGAACATGTTACAATTATCACATCTACCAACAAGACTTTGGAAACTATAATTCACATTTAAGGAACTTTAAATAAATGTTCATACCAGTTACTGGTTAAATATTCAGCTACCTTACATATATTAAAACTCTTTTTTTTCCTTTACATTTATAAACACTTTCTTTAGGGGATCAACATTAAAGGTGATATACAACCTTTTGACCGAAAGGCATTAAATCCAATTTTTTATTTAGAGCAGTTTATAAGTCTATTTATATCAAAATCTATGATCTATATTGACACTGTATATATAACACCAATTACTTATTGATTTGCTTCCGTTGATGGTTCGCCCACTACAAACAGAAGAGGAATATGTTACACAATGCTCTGCCGGATAATGCAAAAGCACTGTGATGTATGTTTTACATAACAAGTGACCTGTACTTTAATCTGACAAAGACTGGGCTTGAAGTGTTTTGGAACCACAGTAGCGAACAAGGCAGCAGCCAACTCTTAAGTGACTTCTGATAAAAATAACTTCGTTCATCTTTTTTTTTACATTATGTTGAGGTGTACTGTACATTGAGGTGAAGTTAAGTTGAACCCCATTATTTAGACCCTCTTCTTGGCAAAAATATAATGGTCTCAGTAGAGAGGTGGTCCTAATTGTGAGGTGTAAAAATGGGGCCACACTCCAACGAGGTGGTCTTAATAAGTTTGTCTTAACAGTTCTTTGGAATTAAACTTTGTCATAAAAATGTGGGCTTTTTTTTTTTCACATGTGAAACACACAAACGTGAAAATTTTACCGTAAAATCATTTCATCCATAATAAAATGCTTAACGCCTATAATCAAATAAAGACTCACCTGTCTGAGTAAGAAAACCTAATAGGTGTGATAAACGCTCACACTGGTGTTAAAAACAATTTCATGCCTCAGTTAGTGAAAGGAAGTCCTCCTGAACTCGTCATGCTTATCTGATGTTGACAACAACATACTACGTGCGCTGTTCTGTGCAAACTGGACGTTAAATTCTGCCGGTCTGGGCTAAAAATAGCCATACAATATGTGCACACTGCCAACAGACTTTAGTTTTAACGATATCACCAGTTCATAACTTATAGGTTTCATGGATGAGATATGAAAATACTCCTATATATACACACTGAAATAAGAAGAAACACGAATTGAATTATATGAAGTTTTTAGGCATGTTTATAAAATTACTGTACAATTCTTCGTCCTTTCAATTTTGAGTTTTGCAAAGTATTTCGATCATTTAAAATGTTATTTATATAATTTTTTTTATCAAATCAACTCATTGTCTGAAATTGCTCAAATTTTCCAAAGAATTGCCTGTGTTGTTCAGTTTCATAGAAATAAGATGATTTTAACGTATGTGTTTTATAAGCAACAACCTATCTGAGATACAATTATGGGTTGTTTCGGTTGCATTGGCTGTAAATTATTCTCCAAAGCATGAAATACCAGAAATTCCAGGTGAATTGTATACGTATTTAACACGCATTAAACTATTACTTAACATTGTGTGAGAATTTAAAGTGCATAAAACATTTATAGACAGTTTAAACATCTAAAACCTGCTTCAATATTGGAGGATGCTTCACATAACAGAAATTGGAGACAGAGAACTCATCTGACATGTTCAATGTTTGCATGTGCATCATGCATTGATACTTGCACATGTCCAGCTGAGTGCATTTCTGATTTCTCATCCTTTTGGAGAGGTGTCCGTTTCCTTTGTTCGTTTAGATCGAAACCACCCATCTCCCCCGAAAAAAGGCATTTTCAAAGAACAAAGCAAGATAGGATTCATGAGTTTGTTCTATATTGTGTGGGTAAGCTCACTGTATTTTTGTTATTCTAAATTACAGGTGATGTCAAGGTTGAATTGGACAAAAATTAATGTAATCGCTGAAAGCAATATTAATATGTGAATTTTGATAACAAATTCATTTCATATTGACAAAACTGCATCAGGGGTCGGGGAGGGGAAGGGGGGGTCAAGGAGGTCGTTCGACCCACCCAACTTGGTCCATGTCCACACATTGCTATTTAAGAAAATTTGTATCGAAGGTCCACAATTTCATGGAAATGACCTGTACATGCCCCATCGGTTTTACTTCCAATAATGTTTTTTAGAACCAAAAGATACTCCAAAAGTTTCCTGATGGATTTTGGACAAAAGTCGTATAATATGACCAATGTGCTCCCGTTCTGCTTTAGTTTTCGTATTGAAGTTCATGAAAATTAATGTCATATTTTGGTGTTTGTCCGAAGTTTAGGTGTACATCTACCCCGAGGCAGTTGTCCTGGCCAATATTATTTGTTCATATATAAATAAAAATTCCTGATCTAAATTGTGTTGAAGCATTTACAAAAGTGATTTCATTATATTTTTGCATTGACTTTTGTAAAATCTGCTAAGCCCAAAATATATCTGAGCACAGTGACGAACGTTATTTGGTTGTTTTATTAATGCTTCATACAGAATTAGGGTGGTAATCTTTTAAGGAATATAATGAAACCATGATTATGCAGACATCAACTGAGGTGTATATAGATATTTGAGTGATGCCATGGCCCATAGAATCTTATAGAGTAAGATTGTTCAGCCACCCCTTGCTACAAGCTGTTGCCAAAAGATATGGATGAGATGGTGGCCTGCCTAGTTCATTCTTTTTGACGTAAAAATAATAAGGTTCAATTTCCAAATAATAAATAAGGTCCAAATAATTTAAGGATGCCACATCAGAGTAATGAATTCATTGCCGAAAGTGCAATTACCAACCAAACCAGATACATAGCTCAATCTTAAATGAAAAGTTTTCCTACAAAACTGGGCTAAAACAAAGTTGATACAGAATATAAGATATAAATAGTGTTCCCTTAAGCTATATATGTTTGAAATTGCATTAATTTCTGAAATTGATCGGGTCCTTTTTTTTCTTCTTTTTTTCTTCATTGTACACCAAATACGAAATGAAAAGGGGTAAATTGTGCAAAGTTATATGTTGTTATATCAAGGTACTTCTGAAGTCTAATCAAAATCACCACCACTGCACCAGACACAAATTGAGCTGAAGTGAATGACAATATGTATTGCTGACATCGCGTATTATGATATTGTACGTACATTGTTTCTAGCGAGGTGGGGGCCTAGCTCAGTAGTAGAGCGCCAGACTTCCAACCACTGGGTCCCGGGTTCAATTCCCGGTCGAGCCTAAGTTGGATGGCTGTTTCATTCTCATTGCCATGGTCCCTACCTGTCCTAAATAGCCCATCAGGTGCAGAAATACAGGAGATAAAGCCCTAATCCACCACCACATATATTGTCCTTCGTTAATTCTAGAGAAACTACCTTTGCATGTGGGCATTTAATTGCATATACACAACGACTGTATCCCATACACTGAATCAATGCTAGAAACAGATTTGGAATGAGTTACATGCCCAGTTACAATCAAGTTGCGTGAGTGGTTTGGTATATTAGTTGACTGTCATGCAACCATTTACCAAATAACATATCATCCCTGCACTGAGGTTAACTGTGGTGTTGGCAAATAATATACACAATTGCAGTTACAAACTTGCATAGTTTCATCCTTTTACCCTTCAGTAAATATTTTTGTTACCAGTTGCAATTGTGTTGCTTCATAAATTACACGTACTTACAGTGTACATTTTATTTTATTTTATTTTATCAATGCTACTGTTCCAAGGCTCAGTGGATTGATACGATCAGCTGCATAAGGCATACGTAAGGATAATGTTGATGTTATGATAAGACTTTGGAGTTCTTGGTGGTCTAGTGGGTGGTCTAGTGGTGAGACGCTCACCTGCTCCTCTGAAGGACCCAGGTTCAGGCACCTTTCATGAACAACATCCCAGCTGGATGTCATTCGGATGAGACGTTAAATTGGCGGTCCCGTGTACTCGGTGTCTATGCTGAGGCAAGTAAAAGACCCCACCTATGGGGTAAATGAGTAACATAGGTGGACTTCTCTCTCTCACCTCATCAATCAACCCTCAATAGTGGATTTGCCTTAGAGGGTTGCATTTTCCACATCTATCTATCTATCCATGTCACATGGTTGGGGTCACATATTTGCCCAATTGGTGGGGTCTTTTACTTGCCTCAGCATAGACAACGAGTACACGGCACCACCAAAGAATATTGCTTTGGCTGCTTATTCACTGCTCAATACAGTATATATAGACGAAAATAGCTGCAAATATAATATTTAAGTGCAGCCCTCACAAGAGGGGTCTTTGAGTAGTTCTTTGAGTCACCATGGTAAATTTGCCAAGTACAATTATACTGTAACTTCCCAAAAGCAAGCCTTATCTTTTGTTAGAATATTTTTAGGTACATTGAACGTGTTTCCCTTTAGATGGCCTCCATCCTACATAGGTCTTCACAAGTGGTCAGCTCCTCCAGCCTCTTATTGTCTGTGGAAACATATGCTCCTCACTGACCTTGGGCTATCTTGACCAATTTGTCGTGTCAGCTGCTTGTCTCTACAGCTATATCTTCACACGTGGTCAGTCTGTAGCTGACCACTGGCCAATGCAGGTGATATGGATATGGTAGCCCCGGGCAGAAGAGAAGTGGTACAATTACTACAGCATGCCATAATAATATACCAAGAATATTGGATGAATAAAAGATGACCTTGAGGTAGTTGGGTGTACTAGTGGTTAAAGAATTGGATTCTCGAGCTGCATGGTGGTCCCGGGTTCGATCCTAGTCCAATGATTCCCCAAGATGAAAATGTAACGTTGCAAGGGATCTAAAAAGATGTTAAAGTGGCAGTGTTACATATTTCGTACCTATGATGAGGCTACTGAAATGATCCACTTATGGGGTACATTAATGCCTAGTTGAGCTAGCACCTCATCATTATGTCTCCCTCTGGCAAATGATCACATGGGGTTACTGAGCTTCTGGGCAAATATGTCAAAGTAAATAAAACCTCCTGCTTCTTTGTGGCTATCATATTGTATGTTTACAAATGCATTTACTTTTGTGTTAAAAGAGTTTACTCCGAGGAACGTGTTTGTGGAACTTTTTAATTAGATGAAAATAATTCATCACACTTAAAAGCCTAACACCTCTCTGTATATTACAGAAATCAGACCCAGTTTAACATGCACAACACATTTTTAGAAGTTTAACCCCCGGGCAAAATAAGATGCTTTGAAAAATTGCTCCATTTAGAAAACAAAGAGGAGAAATACACGGTAAATAAAACCTGTGATGGACGAATTGATTTTTAAAGCAGCGGTTCATGTTCCATTTTTAATCTGACATGTATGAAATGTATTCCAGCAGTTTTGTGTGTCGAAAAGGGGGCTTCTGAGCCTGTCTCCCAACTCAGCTTAGACACAGAGATAGCCTACTCTTCTGCTGACTACACGATATTCTGAGATAAGGCTAGATGAGCCAGCTTTAGTTGGTGTTAGATTTTATAGCTGAAGCTTCTACCCTGCGCAGTTTACTGGCCTATCGGGTTGTCAGAACATTCGCATTAATGTAATTCCAGGCTCAGGGAAGCTGGCTGAGTTGCCTGGTTTTAAAAGATGATGACACGAGGTGTGCATCGCATGTCTCCTTGCTATCGTCCTCTGCAATTACACCAAACTTTAACCACCTCCAACTTCCATTTACCAGGCTGTGGTCGTCTTCAGGGCAAAGCAAAGGGCTTCAAGCAAAATTCCCATCCAGCCCCAATACCATTCACTCTTGCAGAGATTTCATAGCATAAATCTGCCCTGTTTACACTGCAGTCATAGCTGCTTGGGTGAGAACAGAACCAATACACTTGGCTGTACCATATCCCTTCAATATTTCCAAGAATATCTGAAAGCAATTCTGTGAAAGTAAACATATGTGACCAAGCAGCGTCAAAAAATATGGCTGCCTGTATATAGGAAATCGGTTAATGACCTTTTGTAGGTAGGAACCCAGTTTATGAGTGTTGAGCACTGTAACTATAAATAGAATACTTGTCTGAAAAGTGGAGAAGAAACTATCTGTAATCCTTCATTCTATCTGTTGTTCATTTTTAATTTAATTTTTTGCTTGATAGACAGACAGATAGACAGATAGACAGATAGATAGATAGATAGATAGATAGATAGATAGATAGATAGATAGATAGATAGATAGATAGTTAGTTAGATAGATAGATAGTTAGATAGAAAGATATATATATATAAGAAATATAGAAAGATAGAAAGATAGATGGATAGATATAGATAGATAGATAGATAGATAGATAGATAGATAGATAGATAGATAGATAGATAGATAGATAGATAGATAGATAGATAGATAGATGTTTGTTTATGTCAGCTTCAACAAAAAGTAATTTTTAATTTTTATCTCGGATCATTCTTTTCCAATCTCTAAAAGCAACTAAAAAGTTCGGTTTATAGATTTTTGATAAAAAGTGCTGTAGACATGGCATGACTCATGTGCATAAGACAAACAAAGGAATCACAATCAAATATTATCATGTCAAGCCTCTGAATATGTTATTAATTTGCCCTGGGTGCTTCAGATATGATTCATTTATATTCATTGTTTTATGAATGCATTAATCCTCAGCTTATAGGATGAGGTAAATGAATACTTGGCAGACATGGTCGCTGTGCACTGAATTAATGTACTGCATGTTAGCTATATTGACTCGTTTATATATGCCAAAAAGAGTCAGTGTGACTTAGTTTTTCACAAGAGCAACTATGGAGTGGCGTCCTAGCTGCGTGTAGCAGAAATAGACCACCGCAGAGGTGCACAGGAGCCCAATAACCTCTAGGTTGGTTTATTGCATCAATGATTCAAAGTACTACCCTCTGGGATGGCAGAGGGAGGAAAGGCCGGCCTGTCAGCTAGCTAGAAGGAAGCAAATTATTAAATTCCTTTGTAGCCTTGCAAAAAGTATTTGCTAATAATTCCAGCTTCTAGTGTTATAAAAAAGTTGATAAATTATTTCATCTTGGTGAATGGTAGGCCTACTACTAAACATGCCTATGAAAAATACAACAACATTTTTTAAGGTCCTATTGCGTGTTTGATATGAAGATTGCATCATGCTGGGTTTATAATCTTATCAAAAATTTAAAATGGTCAAACTATCAGCCAATTTAATAAGGTAATGTGTGTATGCTGCCAATGCTAATGTAGTTATTGTGTATTTTTTCAAGGGAAGCTAGAGACATTGCACTATCGCATGTCAAGTGGCTATTTGCCAATATCCAAACACAAAGAAAAAGTGATCAATATTTAATATAGGTCTGTAACTGGCAGCTTAGTTGCTTCAGACTGTCCACGATAACGGAAGGACAGACCTTGAACTTTGGTAGTTTTTGTTATGTTAATTGGCCTCTATAGGTCTATAAGTTCTCAATAAATACAAAATGGTAAAAAAAAAGGTTGAATATTTCCATTGAAAGAAAAATAAGTATATATATATATAAAGCTATAGCTATGAATTCGTAGCTAAAAATGAATATCACAGCGCGAGCGCGAGTTATGGATGCTAAATTTTAGGTGCTGAATTTATAAATGGATAAATTATTTTGCATTCACATACTAAATTTTGGTAATGAACGTGAACTACTTCTATTATAATTAGCTGTTGGGTATTCCAGTTAAATTTAGCATGTCTAGCTGAGATCCCATCCCCAGGCAAAAACATATAATTATATAATTAGTTATTAGTCCAAAATAATAATAATGACTATAATAGCTTATGTGAAAGTGTTAGGCTGTGTCGTCCTCTGGCGTGCAAATATGTGGTAACTTTGAATCCGCTAGATGGGGGAGTCGTCGTTGTGAGCGCCCTCTCTTGATAATTTGTTGCATTAAACATGGCTGCCGTTCAGCCGTCGAGTGTGTTCTCCCGTCCAAAATCGGGGAATCGCAGGGCGAGTGACGTTGCTGATGCTGAATTTGAGGTACCGATAAATAGTTTAAATGATAAACAATAACTCTGGTATGGTTACTTGTTCTTAAGCGGCCTGTCACCGAAAATAACAGCCCTGACAAACGCTGACCCCACCCCTTCCTACTGCTATTATCATTTCAATGCATTATTGTGGATTGCGCAAAGGCATATATGATTCTATGCCAATGGAAGATTCAGTCTATATGCTCATTGTTTTATTGTATTGGACAATGAGTCATGGAGGGGGGGGGGGGCGCTTTGGGTAGATGGAGTATCATCTTCTTGTGGATAATAGTCCATCGATCTAGAGGGGGGCACAATAAAGTGACACAAATGTTTTTAAATTTTAATACATATATATAATCTACATGTGTGACTGTGAGTCATGTAACTCAAGGACCCCACAGAGTGTGATAATTGAGCCACAGAACCGCATTCCTTTTACAGGGGCTTCCAGAGGAGGGGGAATCAAGTCCACTTCATATATTCCCCTTCTATCAAAGCTTTCTTTTTTTATTCAATATACTCCCTAACTGCCGCCAATAACAATAACATATACAATGTATTTTAACTGGCATGAAATACATAACAGGCTGTGTTTTGCAGCAACATTCGAGCATTTTTGAAATTGCATATATATTCTCTACGTTAGGAAAAGTCTCCAACTCACCATTTTACTTTTACTGTGTGAAGCACATGAACTGATCTGAGGTGTCTGTGATAGTCATGATAGATTATACCCGGAACCCTTTGATTCAACTTGTTGCTGATAAAGTTCTGAAGTTCTGTAGATATATCTACATGATATATTTCAGTTTGATGTACGGGAAGATGAAGAACAAGCTGTGAAGTTAGGTCAGACAATTGATCTTTTATTGGCTGCTGGTTACTTCAGGGCTCGAATCAAAGGACTCTCTCCATTTGACAAGGCTAGTCTTTCCTTATTACTTGTTCTGCTGAAGTATGCGTTGTTTTACAATATAAATGCAATTACTGATTTAGATGTCTTGAACACAAACTTGATCTGTAACTCATGATTAATTGTGTTCCCTCCATAACAGGTCGTTGGTGGTATGGTATGGTGCATTACAACGTGCAACTTTGATGTTGATGTAGACTTACTCTTCCAAGAAAACTCTACCATTGGGCAGAAAATGTAAGTTTCTTTCAATTAGAAACTAAGACAAAGTTTTAAAATTTCATTTGAAATCACGCTGTGAATTCTATAAGTATGCATGTGAGAAGTTAGTGACAACTGCTGGCCATAACACTTGGGGTTTGAAACAATTTATTGTGGACCTACATTTTGTACATATAGATAGTATAACCCTCAAGACCATGACCAAGAAAGACACCATCAGTAAAACATTCATATCAAAAATTTACTTTAGGAGTCAGGAATTTATATTAATTAGCTGAAATTAATGACTCTACCCAACAGCCAAAACTGAGAACCTATAAACTTTTAAAAACTGATTATAGATGAGAACCATACTTAATGATGAATCTCAGCAAAAAAAAAGTATAATAAGACAGTAAGATTTAGAGTACGCTCCCATAACTTATGGATTAAAACAGGTAGACATGAAAAATCCTATAATGCCAGCTGATGAAAGATTTTGCTTAAAATGTAACTCAAACGAAATTGAAGATGAAACACATTGTTTAACTGTATGTATTAACAATTCAGCATGCCGAGATGATCTCATTAAATCAGCTGAGGAATACCTTCATAACTTTGATCAACTGAACAATGAAGATAAATTTAAAAGCCATTATGAAACCTAAAGAGCCTGAGTTGTTAAAATCCCTCAGGAAAATTCTTTGGGTATTTTGATGTTTAAGTGTCATCTGTGCCGTCATCCATCTTCTACCATTGTGCAGCTGTGACTTTCTTTGTACAAATAATTTTATACTGTTAAAGTAAACAATGTTCGCACAAAAAGGAAATAATATTCATAACAAATACACCTACACATGTATACATATAGATATTGTAAATATGAAAATTAATGATGTAAAACATATGCAAGTGCCTTTAATAGACATATTCTATCTGTAATGTAACTTCATTACTTATATGTGTCACAATAGAAATCAAGATTATATATTAATATTAATTAGTAGCTGCTTTGAACAAAATTAATTGATGGTGGCTGAAACCTTTATTTTTAACCTTTATTTTTTTAAATCTAAAGTAGTGAAGCTATTATCACCTGTAATTTTGTAACTACTAACTCATTACCTTTATGGTGTACCTTTGTTATTTTCATTCTTTTTTTATTGCTCTTCCTGCACAGAGATATTTCAATTGTATTTTGTAAATTTATGTTTCTAAAAGAGCTTTATGTTTCTAAAAATTCTACAATGACATTTTGTTGTCAATAAAAAATAAAAATAAAATATATTAATCAGTAGTAACAGTAATGTGTACAATATCACTTCCTGCTATTTGATCATGTTGTATTATTGTCACCCCTAATCATATGTGTCTTTTTCATCACAGAGCTTTGACAGAAAAAATAGTGTCTGTTCTTCCAAGGATGAAGTGCCCACATCGCATAGAGCCCCATCAGATTCAGGGTTTGGATTTCATTCACATTTTTCCAGTGGTTCAGGTATAATGAATCTGCTTAAAAAAAAAATTAAAAGCTCTCAATTTTACGGTTGCGTACCCTTACCTGTGTTTCATGTTTGTTAATGATTTTGAATGACAGTGGCTAGTTAAGAAGGCAATTGAGACACGCGAAGAAATGGGAGACTATATCCGGCAGTATTCAGTTTCACAGTTTGATAAAAACTATGCAATGCCTGAGGTAAGAATTTCACTGAAATCAATGAGTCTTATTCATATCAGTTTTCTTGATAGGCATGCATATTAATGAAATATGATTCTTCAAGGATGAGGCATTCAAGGAATCACTGAATACCTCTGTGAAGACAGTAAAAGACGTGAAGGTCAGTGCTGATGACTTTATTTCATTTTACATTTTCCAAATATATGTAATAATAATTGCAGATTTGATTTATGATCTGCTTTTACCTATAAAGTCAAGTTTATGATAGTATCAATGCAAAGATTGAAGACTATAAATTAGGTTTGTTTTCCTTTGGTTAAATAGGAAGCATATCGACCCGAGAGACAATTTAAACGTCATGATGCGGAGTCGCTGTTTGATGAAGAAGTTAGGGTTCATTCCACCTTACTGGAATATGGCAGGTGAGAGAGACATAATTGTTATTTTTGTCTTACTTGAAAAATACATATAGTTAGTATTATATGTATTATATTATACATATTATCGTAAGTTAAACGAAAAAATTTATGTTTGTTCTTGTTTGCAGGAAAGTAGGCCTGAGGTCTGCAAAGTCTGGAAGGGTAAGGACCTTGTTTCATTTTCTTTGATTTCTCAGTAAAGAAAAGTAATTCTAAGAAGTTTGTTCAGAATTTAAAGTACTTATGTAGATTCAGTAGTATCGAATTATCTATCAATACTGTCTTTTCTTCAATCCATTGAATATTTTACAGGACTCGGAAATGTCATCTAAAAAGGCTGCTGTTGCAGCTGGTTTGGCTGGTGAAAAGGATATGACTGACGAAGAAGCACAACAAGAGGAGGAGGTAAACAGCTGTGATTTTGTTGTTAAATAAATGTTAAGTTTTTTTGATTTTTTAAATGAATAGTACCATTCAGTTGTGGGTTTTGTATTTCAGAGAAGACTGCAGCAATTGATGAAAGGGATGACAATGACTGGTGATGCAGAGGTATGTTATGTTTTGCAATAATTTCAGCACAACACATACGGTGAAATAGCTCGATTAAAAAAAATTGTTTATTTATATCTTCAGTAATACTGTAAGAGTTATCTTGAGTGTAAATTACTAATCTCCAGATCCATGCAGTATTTTGCTTCTGAAGAAATTGTAAAATGATGAGCCGTAATTTTGACTATTTCGCTCTGTCACAACACCACCAAGGAAGATGGTACAAGGCAGACGTTATTTGTGGCTCATCCTTTCTCTGTTGCTCCAGAGGGTAAATTCATCAAAGCATTGTCAAGAAAACTCTGAATAAATTGGTTTATTGTCTCCAGGGCAAACTGACTGCGAGTGCTGTGGGCTCTTTGGTAGGAATGCAAGCAGAAGAGATTCAACAGATTGCATCAAGATATGCTGACATGGTAATATTATATATACAAGTTTCTCGTAAGTTGAATGTATAATGACCTCTTATACTGCAACATTTTGGAGGCTATGGGGTTTCTGAGGCATCTGTGTAAAAGTATTTTTGGTCTCCACCAGGGGGTTTTTTTCATTCAAGAGTAGACGACTACTTTACTGCCACCTACTGGTTTGCTCTCAAGTTGAGATATTCTCAGAAAATTTTGCATAATCTTCATTGAACATCATAGTAAATTAATTAGTATTAGATGATGTGAAATAAAAATTTTATGAACTGTTATTGTTTTGGTTTTTTTTTCAGCAAAGTGAACTGGAAGTGGGTGAAAAAGGCACAAAGTTGGCTGGATCACAACAGCATAAACGGACTGTCGCCTCACTTCAGAAGCAAATAGATGCACAGCAAGAAAAGTTGAAGCAGGTAAAGCGATGTCTCATTCTACTCTTGTAATTATTTAACAGTTGATGCAGAAGACATTAAATTGGAGGTGGCTTGTACTCTGTGTCTATGCAGAGGCAAATAAAAGACCCACACATAGGGTAGATGTGTAACATGCTCTGGACTTCAAGCCTTATCATCTCATCATTACATCTGTCTCAGGCTTCAGATGCATTGAGACAATGACTTGTTTAATGGATTACTGAAATGTTGCATGGCCCTTTAAACAGTAGATAACCATTGTATATTTTAAATTGGCAGGCTCAGAGTCAGCATGAAGAATTGGCAGAGTCTCTTGAGCAGACGCAGTCCCAGCTGAAAAAGGTAGGTCTTTCTTTCATCTTTTAATTGAGTTACTTAATGCATTGGTAAGTTGAAGCAAGAAATTGCATTCTACATCTTACGAAAAAAACCTACTGGCTAATACTACAAGCTCCACATTGAAGGTAAAGGTCAGGTGAGCAGTTGGGTTCAAAATGGAGGCCTCATTCTTAGTGTAGTATTTGGTCCAGGGCACTGGATTGCAATTGATAAATGCGCTATTTCAAAACAAACAAACGTTTTCATTAGATAATTTTTATTTATGCATCTGATGCATAGTACAATAAATAAATGCATGTCATCATATGACCGGTATAGCAGATATCACATTTAAAAACCATGGGAACTTCACATGAAATTGTAAATCATTTGTCATAAAACATGTTATGTGCGAGAGTCTTTGAGGAATGCGAAAGTCTTTTGAGCAATACGAATTTGGTGTACGTGATATATCGCAATTTCTTTTACATGGAGGTCATTTGAATATGTGAAGAAAAGCAATTCTTAAAAGTTTCAAGTGTACGTGCTCGTGTGGCAATGTACTTGCCTGTACAGTTTTAGTGGCTGGGACTGTAGAATTTCGTGATTTGACAGCACTTTTGAAAGGCTGTACAATTATAGAAAGCAATTTTTTGCTTGTGAAATAAACAACAACAATGATAATACCATAGACAAAGACAACATCGATCAAGCAGAGCTGATACCAATAGAGTTTCGACTCCTGGGATCGCAAGTGTTGTGTGTTACCGATCTTAAGAACATAATTTACCCAGTGGAGTATTTCATCCTCCTGGGACTGTGGCTTGTTATGCATAATATCTGAGATACGTCTAGCATTCTTCTTGTAATAACCGTCACCCGCTACTTTCAAAATGGCAGCAGTCAGGTCTTCGGCAGTGAGACGATGGATGTCAAGCTTGACTCCCATACCGGCTCGTTCAACTTTGGTAGCTTGAAAAGCCTGTTCTCCGAAAAGGGGAATGGCAACCACAGGAACACCATTGTAGGCACTCTCATAGGCACTGTTGAAGCCAGCATGAGTGATGAAAGCTTTGATTTTCTTGTGGGAAAGAAGTGAGAACTGGTCGATCCAAGGCATGATGATGGTGTTTTTGCCCAAGTTTTTCGGTAGAGGTCCTTCATATTTCCATATCACAGAATAAGGAAGATCAGCCAGTGCTTTGGCAAACAGTTCTCGCCACTCCTCGTCATAGTATCTAACAAGAGTTCCCAAGTTCAGCAGAACCGTCCCATTTGGCGACTGCTCCACGAATTGGAGGACATTATCTGGAATTGGTCTCGGAGATGGTTGCTGGATGAAACCTCCAACCAGTATGGTTGATGGTTGCATGGGTCCTGCATAATCTAGACCGAAGTCTCCGAGGACAAACTTGAGCGATGCCCATTCATAAGTGTCAGTAACGGAGAGGCTTGGCTTGATGTTATACTGAGCTTTCAGGGAATCTATTCTGCGCAATGTGGAGTAGGAGATGAGCTTAATCATGATGTAACCGAGAGTGTTGAGTGCTCGTTGCCACCAGGTCATGTCGTCTGTGAAAGAAGTCATGATGGCTGGCAGGTAAGCGGGATTGCGAGGAAGGAGGGTGTCTATCCCATGCGAGTGGAAGGTGATGAATGGAATACTGACGTGATCTGCGATGATGCGACTGCACGGATCAACAACATCATAGATACCGATGTCAAACTTAGACTTTTTCAGCTTTCTCATCAGTGGCTTGTCTTGCAAGATGGCTTCACAGTACTTCAGGGTTGAGTCATAGAAAGTGTCCATGACCTTTTTGCCTGGTGTTGTCAGGTACTCGTTGAGCGAGTTCAGACTGCAGATGATGGGGACATTCTTCGGAGGAGTGTAGCGCAAGAAATTGACTTTATCCATGTTTAAGTCGGCGTGCGCTCTGGTGTAATTCTCATGTATGAGTATTGTGACGTCATGACCTCCCTTCAGCAGGATGGCTGCCATCTTCTCCATGTTGTAAAGGTGGGAGTTCAAGCAATGGCCATAGGGGTGCAGGAGAACTTTGGCGCCATCTGAGCCAGCAGTGACCGAAGTCAGAACTAGTAGAGTCAAAATTGTTTTCATTCTGCGAAAAGATAAAAGGAAATATTTTGATTAGATTTTGGACTGACTGCCTGACTGAATCGATCTATCTACCTATCTATCGATCTATCTATTGATCGTGTCTATCGATTGTGTCTATCTAATCTATCGTGTCTATCTATCTATCTATCTATGTATGATTGATTGATTGATTGACAATACCAATACTTCCATAGTGAACGTCTTTGTCAGCCCGTGCCTGGATGAAGATATTTAAACTGGCATACTTTAACGAAAGTTAATACTGGGCTTTTGTTGTTGGCCTACTTCCAGCTCTCTTTTTATTTTATTTTTTTTTTAGTGCACTCAACTTGATGGTAGACAATATTCCATATAAGGAGTTGATGGCCCAGTTTCTTGTGACGTGTGAACTTTTTCCAAGAACGGTTGTGCATGTGCCCAAGCAGGCGTTTCTCCTTATTCAAGACTTTTTACGAACTCACTATCACCAGAGCGAAACCAAAAATGTCAGATTTCCTAGTACTGAAAACTCCTTTCTCAGAATCTTATGCAGTTGCAGTTTACTTTTCCTAGAAGGCTATTAGCATGATCGGTATATTTAAATCGGACGACCGTCCCAGACGCACATATTTAATGAGATTTGTTTGCCCAGCTTTTCTCTATTAGAAATACGGTAATTTTCGCAACTTTTTCATCATTTGTAATTAAAATATCGATAATGCTTCAATTTTAATAATAGCTGAGGACGTTTATAATCATATTAATGTATCCCTTGTAATATAAAGTCATTGGTGTTATTTTAATTTGCCAATGGCAAGACATAAAAGTTTGTAAAAAGATAAACTAACTGAGCTGATAAACATATCATGTGAAATAATGTTATATCATTTCTTTTGAAAGTAATTATAAGACATTTCTTTGAATTTTAAACATTCCGTCTTGGAAAGTGTTCGTTCTTCGACAGTTCTTCATATATAGGCCCAGCCTTTTTTTTTTTAACATTTTACACAATTTTATTATGACAACTCTGTTCTTTAATACCTTTTCTCTTATTTATTTTAAATAATATATATGCGACAGCTTACCTTTTCACCTTTTCTCTGAATTGCGTATAATTTTTCTCTGAATTGGAGCGACCGATTTTTCTGAAACCTCTTGGCGCGCTCAGAAGCAGACGATTCATGACTTCGCAGAAGCGCCGAGGTTTTCAAAAGGCTACTCCATATATATATGCATATGAGTTCTTGGAAAACGATGAAACTCACAAGGGCCCTAGCTGGCTTCATGAGGAGGGGGAGACGCATGGGGGGAGAGGGCGTAAATAGAAGATTGGAAGGGGGGAGGGGCTTAAAGTAAAGTTGGTGTTGATGCTATGGACAAATGACTCGCATGAATGCTAGACTTGGCCTTACTAGGCCAGGCCTATAATGTTATTGATCAACAATGTCACACTCGTGGACTATGATCTGTTACGCAAACCCATTAATCATATTCTAATTGTTATCCTATCCAAGATAGGATTGATAGGCGGTACTTTTATCGCCCTGTAACTGTTTTAATTTTTATTTTATTGAAAGAAAACATGGAAGTATAACCTATTACAGACCCACTTCACATAGTTTGTAATTAATGATTGTCATAAATAGCAATCATTCTTACTTTGTTACGAAAACCCACGTTCTTACAATTAAGGTCAATCAGGGCCTGCAGACTTGCTTAGACCTGTTCTTTCAAGCTATGCACTATATTCTTGTTAATTTTTACCCTCTATTGACTTAAACTGTGCATATTTAATCATACATATTTCCATAAGAATAACTCTTTTTGCCATTAGACAAAAATAGACGTCTATATATATATAAATTATTTTCTACAAAAGAATATATTTCAATGATTTGGTCTGTATATACCCTAGGTCATTGGTACACTGTTTGCCTACAGTACTCCAAGTTCACGCAAGTTCAGAAATGTCTTCCATATAAGGCAATCTGGGTCAAGAACTTCCAAGAACTGCAGGCCTTCTAAGAACTCTACCGTTCAGGTCGAAGTCACTTGTCCCCACGTACGCAACTTCAGCCCAAACATTCACCTGCAGAACTCTCTCAGGGGCAGATTTTAATGGGGCGTAAAATTTAAAATGTCACTGTGACCGAAAAAAGGAAATTGTTTACAATTTGTCAATATGTCTTAAAAATAAAAAATCATTATGTCTCTTGTGTTTGTACGTCATCATTATCAATGTCAATTTCAAATTTTGTTTTTCTGTATACTTTAGGACTCAAGACTTTTTATTTCTCCATGAAATGGTAATTTACATGGTGCAGGATGACACCTCTAAGGCAATTTTTTGCCGCTATCGAGGTGCCAACCTGAATGGTTCAGAGAAATCCAATCAAGTTGCGACTATATAATTATTATTGACTGATCAACATGGTGTGATCCTATATGAGATTCATAAGCTGTCATTTCGAAGCATTTTGAGATCTATAATTTATTATATATATCTTTTATTTGACAGCTTCATGTCATTCATGACATATGTGTCATAATGTAAACAGAAAATACAAAGTAAATGACATACAATAACAATTAAAGAATAATAGAAAAGTAGTAAATAAAGCTAGGTTCCAGCTACGATAAAGATTTGTTACAATACAATAGCAACATAATAATGTATAGTTTTCAAAGTGAAGTTCAATCTTGTTATATCTATATATATAAATCATACAGCATTATCCATAGCAAATGATCTAACACATAGGTAATTAAAAGGAACGTATATACATGTATGTAAAAATATACAAGATCAAAGATATGGTATACAAATGTTCATAATGCAGAGACTCAGAATGGTCAACATGTTTAATGTCAGACGATGGATGATGACTCAAACGTTTATTAGGCATCAACATTTACCAGAAATTTTCCAAGGGATTTTAGCAACTCAGGCTCTTTTGATTTCATGATGGTCTTAAATCTATCTTCACTGTTTAGTTGCTCAAAATTAACTATGTAATCATTAGCTACTTTAAGGAGTTCCTCACGACTAAGTTTATTATGCGGACATACTATGAGACAATGTTTTTCATCTTCAATTTCATGCATACTGCATTTTAGGCATAGCATAGCATATTGTAATTATCCTTAACACATAAGAAGAACACGAACACGTGATTGGGTGAGTGGATACATTTTGCCACATTTATTGATTGGCATAAAGGAATGTTAGTGTTTGTGGACACCCTTATTGGGGACACATTAATAATAATGGTTAATGCATATAGCAAGATTAAACAAGGTTATATGTGACATTTTGAGAATTTTTAAAAAAGAAAAATTTTAATTTTAAGGGGACGGTGGGAGGGAGTAGAAAGAAGCGAATGACCAATAGCATGGGGGAGATCCTTATATACCTGGGACAACTGGATTAGCCCAGCTGGCAGTCCCTGGTGGAGGCTGCGAACGTTACTTGACCCTGGTGGTCATCAAGGTATTGCCTGGAATGAATGTTGCCTTGCCCAAGATGGCGTTAACCCCGTTTACACATTAGTAAACATCATCTATACCTCAGCTTACTTAGTATTATGATGAGATAGCAAAGGTGATACCCATTCACAAAAAGAATGACAATCATTGCTTTGAAAATTACCGTCCGTACCTTACACTCAACAGAATTTGCAACTCTTGAACTGCTGGATAGAATTATTTTAGATATGGATAAAAACAAACTGCCTATACATATATACATGGATCTTTCAAAGGCTTTTGACACATTAGATCATACCATATTGTTAAAAAAAAAACACTATGGCATTAGAGACAAATCCCTAGATCTACTAACAAGCTATTTAAATAACAGGATTCAATGTGTAAATTATGGCGATATCTCTTCTAATAATTCAATAATCAAATGCGGCGTACCGCAGGGCTGCGTACTTGGGCCCTTGCTTTTCATTATCTATGTAAACGACATAGTTAACGCGACTCAAAAAATGTTAACCTTTACTGTATGCAGACGACACTACACTATTCACAAATATAAATTCGGACTTTACAAACAAACCTGAAATATTGAATAATGAAATACAATCAATATCTGACTGGCTAAAAGTAAACAAACTCTCTTTAAATGTAGAAAAAACCAAAGCAATACTATTTCACACACCACAAAAGAAAATACAGCATCCAGAATTATTCATAAATGGCATGAAGATAGAATTTGTTGATAGATTTAACTTTATGGGTATAGTTATAGACAAACATTTGAAATGGACTCATCACATTGAAGCTATATCCAAGAAAATATCTAGAACCCTGGGAATCATGACAAAGATAAAACAACAACTTCCTTTGAACGCACTTCTTAATATATACAATGCCTTAATACTTCCTCATCTGAATTATGGATTAATGACATGGGGCTGGAAATCTAAGAAATTAACATCTCTTCAGAAAAGAGCCCTGCGTATCATCACAAAGAGCCATTACAGAGCCCATACTACTGAGCTTTTTCGAAAATTAAATATGTTAAAAATTAAAGATCTATGTGCACTGTAGGACTTTAAATTTTGCTTTAGATTTGAAAACTCATTGTTACCTCATTACTTTACAAATGAAATGAAAAAAAATCTAGAAAATAAAACCCACAGATATGTAACCAGACATATCAACAATATAAAGCTACCCGCTGTGAGACATGAATTTGCCAGACACAGTATATCCTATACCTGTCCTAAAACATTAAACAATATGCCAAGTATTTTTAAAGAAAAAATAAACACAATGCTTCCACGGTTTTAAATTATATGTGAAAAAGAAGACATTTGAGGCTTATATTGAAGAATGCAATATACCAAATTGCTACTCATGCAAATTTAATAAGCCTACAAATCAAAATTGCTTGTCATAATCTTCTAAATTTACGCAAGTTTCCTTTTACATTTCATTTGTAACTGTATACTCTTCCCTAAAGCAGCATGTCACTAAGCCTTTGGGAAGAGTAGCTTTATTCAATAAACAATAAAAACAATATAAATTTAGAATAAAAAGCTTTGAGTTGAGTTATGTATGACATCTAAAAGGAAATAATGATATTCACATACTGCATCAGAAGCAGCAATTGATGTTCCTATATAAAAAATATTATTTTGTCATGGTGGCAATCATCATGAGGATTAAAAACTGCAGCTTGTCAAACATTTGATTCAGTATTCAGATATTTTTTAAAAAGGATAATATAGATCTTGTTGATTCTTGCATTTTGCAGCCCTCTTCATCGGACTCTTCTTTAGTATCATATGATTATTAAAACAACTTCATAGGTGGGATAGTTGACTTGTCCCAGTATAGAGAGTTCATCCAAGGTACCAGGGACTGATGGATCGGTCTTATTATTGCTGGCCTTGGGTTCTTGGCCTTAGGTTTGATGCAAATAAACACCGAATTTCATGCTGGAAGTCCTGGCATAAAATTATACTGATGTCTCCTATAATAATACATTTGACTTGCAGAAATGTATGCTAGTCATGCAGACCACATAATTATATAGTATAACAATCATGCACAAAAGGCTGAGATGAATCAATACCAAAACAGTAGTATAGCCTTGACCTCGTGTTTTTGTTTCTTTTTCTTTTAACTATTTGGGACGAAGAAAAATCTATTTCAAGGCCTCATTTCCACGTTTCAAGGACACCTACTTGGGTGATGTTTGTTTGTTGTGTGCATACATATTTATTTGAATGTGAATGCTAAATGTCATGGCCACCTTTAGATTAACTCTAGTTCATTCAAGGTCCACCAAAATGTTATAAGGATGAATTCTGGAACTGATAGCATCATAGCCGATGTAATAATATTATAGAGTTCAAAGTATTTTTCTTGTTTTCATAACTAGATGGTACCATGTCCACTTTTCAAGGTGCATTGTGATTGAGATGCTCTTTTGTATTGGACTCAATCTACATTGAAATTTTGAATATCCATATTAAAAATATTTTTAATGATACCATCGCTTTGACCTTGGAATATCTGTTACTTGGGCTATGCTGCAGTTTAATATTATATTGATAAATTAAGTTTTTCTAAATGTTTAAATTATGATCACTGTTCGCCAGTCATACAACTGTCTTTGCAATTATGATATATTTGAACAGATTAGGATGAAAGCAGTTCCAAAATAACCATGAAATTTCAAAGAAATTTGCGTCTATAGTATATAAGCCCTACATTTGCATTGGTCCTGGAGCCCAGATAACCTACCCCCCAACAAAATGCCACTTGATTTTTCTGAACTCTCGGGATGCCCTTAAAATGATTTTGTCTGGTAACAGTAAAATAACTCATTCCCATTGTACTTTTTGACATTGTTTAAAAAAATCTTTCCTGCAGGCTCCCAAAAAAATGAAAAACCTTGTTTTGCCATGTAATGCTCACCCTGATCATGGTGGCTCCATGCCCTGATCAACCAAACTGCACAACAATGGTTCTAAGTTATAATACTGGATCCAGGAATGCATGTTGTGTAGCTTATTTGAGGCTATATTTTTTGGATTTTTTTTTTTTCAACAGGCCGAATTATTTCTTAAAATGAGCGAAAATTCCATAATTTTTGCTACAAATTTTGATGTGTAACAGGGATACATCAAGAGATGCCCTAATTAGTGCTAATTAGTGCTAATTAGTGTTTCAATGTGTAAATGATTAGTGGTAATGTAATTTTGAATGTTTGTATTGAAATATTAAATTGAACATAAGTGAATAAATCTCTTGTAGCCTGAAATAATACTATAAGAAATTTTAACATAAAACTTTAATTTGGTCACGATCTCCAACCCTGTAAGACAGGACATAGGCCTACAGTAGGCTTTAACTATGCCCTTGGTCCCGGGTTCAGTTCCTGACCTTGACACTCTTCATGAGCTACGTTTATTACACAGTGTATGTTGTTTTCTTCAGTGGCTGTCTTGTACACTGCTCTGTGTCTATGCTGGAAGCAGGTGTAAAAGATCCACCAGTCGTAAATGTGTTACATGGTGTGGACTCCCAAGGTCTTATCATCTCATCATTACATCTGCTGGTCCCTGCCACATCAGCTGACTAATATATATATACTAAAATTATATACTATAATGTACACTTGACCACAACATCACAAGGCTATTGTTATGGATCTTATCATGTCATGTGGGCCTATAATTTTGACATATGTAGGACCAATCTCCATGGTAACCTTAATGCACTTGGTGCTTGAGTGGATTTGAGATCCACCTCTTTGCACTAGGCCAATGCATCCACCAATATACTGCAAAAATACTTGCAAAATCTGCCCCCAATTTAAGACAATTAAAATTGTTTAACTCCAGATCTTTCTATAGTTACTATCGATGCCCTATCCGGGATTCATGGCGTTTGTCTTTGCTAATATTTTTGTTTCTTTGTAAAAATTCAGAAGTCTGAGATGAATTTATAGTAGATATATGAAACTAATTCCATGTAATCGGATGTTTTACTAAATATTCTGCTCAATAAACAATTGCCCAAAACCAAAAGCACAGGCTAACGAAATAGTAACTCTACTTCTAGCATTTTATGAGTAAGCAGAATACAAATATGATAGTAACAGTTTATTCTTTACAGTATTTCATACTAGAAGCTGCTCGGTAGTCATTAGAAATTATGTCTATAAATTCATGTGTAGACTTGCCACATCACCAAATGACATTATCAAAAATATTTCTCTCACTAGTCTTGCTTTTACATCCAAGATTAGAAATCACTGGATTCAACTGTTATATGTTGGTGCTAGCCCGTAGAATATAATGATGATTGTATTGTATATAGACCGCTTTTGTGTCTGGAATAAAGTTTATAATAATAATAACATATGTATTGACAATATGCTGGACAATTCCTGCTGTAATCCATTGGAGGTTTATTCTGAAGGGAAAAAAACCATAGGTTAAAAATATTAGGCCTACTCATTTTTTGACAGATGTTCAACTTACACCTGAAACTATGCACTTTTCATTTTAAGTGAAAATTTTTAAGTAGAGAAATAATATTATAAGAAATTTCAAGTAGGTTTAAGAATTTTTTAGGAGTCAATTGAGCTAGTTATATGTGTACTGGTGATCAGACTACAAGCGAGATGTATTCACTTTGACAGGACTATATATAATTGCACTGTTGTCTGTAGTTAGCAATAGCTACAGGACGAAACTAGGAGTTTCCTGTTGATGTAAAGGAGATGACAACTAAGAAGTCTAACAATTGGGGAAAAAGTTGAAATTTTTAGCTCTTCATTCGATTTTAAGGACAGGACCCTCCAGTTACAGTAACCCAATATGAATGGTGTGCCCAGAGCAACTGTGCCTTTATATTGGAGCATGCTTTCAGGAAATCTGCATAAAAGGGAGTGATTATATATAGTATCAATAGCCGGCATACCAGAGATTTTAATTTCTTTTCTCCTTCCCAGGTACAAGATGTTAGTGCCCAACTGGACGAGGAAATCAGCAAGTTGTCTGAGATGGAGTCAGATGCCAACCAAGGGTAAAAAAGAAATTGAACTTTTTTCTTCACTTGAATATTGACTGACACTCAAAATATTTTAATACTCCAGTTTATATACAATATTATTTTATCCTGAAACTCCTTTAAAGACAATATTATGATGCTAACTAAGCAGCCACCTCTTTTATATACAGTATCTTAAATTGGTATTTATAGATGAGCAATTATCTAGTGTTATTCATTTTCTTTTTTAATGCCCCCAAAAATTAAGTTTTACATATACAGTAAGACCTGTGTATAACAAATTTATATCAAACCAGAGTTCAGTTGTAACAAAGTCTGTGTCCAGGGACAGATTTTACCTACCCCTGACACCAGATTGACACATTGTTTTGAGGAGTTTTTTACAGTCATTATAAGTGTGTACAACTGTAATAATTTGAAGTTTGGTCCATGTTTCATTGGTCGTGTTTCATTGGTCTGTGTTTCAGTGTCATGCAAACATTGCGGTCACTTGTTGCCATGAATGAAAATCTGAAGAAGCAAGAACAACAATTTCGAACCCATTGCAAGGTATGGTTGCATAGTCTGATGAAGATATGACAGAGAGGAAGCACAGAGCTTTTCACATGCAGTGTCAAATTGATGTTTTGATCAATTTCTTCTTCTTCTTTTTTACAGGATGAGATGAACAGACTTCAAAGAGAAATAGCAAGACTCAAAGCTGAAGGCGGGCTGGATGAGGAATCCGAGGAACAGGTGAGCAAAAATAATATTCTTGTACTTTCTAGCTTTTTCCTATCATGATTTTATATATAGAATTCTAATTCTTCTTCATACATTTTTTGCAGGAAAGAAAGAAACTGATCGAGCAGCAGTTTGCAGCTGATAAGGAGAAACAACAAAAGCTCCGACTACTGTTGGTATGTGGCACTCTTGTGTTTCACAAAGGTGTAACTGTAAGATGCTGACACCTGGTGATAATTTTAAATTAGCTGACAGCTTTTTCAGTCATATTTATCTGCTGCAAATACATAACATAATGCAGCTTGAATTAATGAAGTATTAGTCTCTATTATTAAGCTCCATAATGAAATTTACCAAAGTCATATTGGCACTCGTAACTGAAGAATGCTTAACCAGGCCTGGTTATGACAGATCTCAATTTGAAAGATTATTTGTTATGCGTAAATTTGCCTTGTGTTTTAGGCAAAGAAGAACAGAGAAATATCTGGACTGCAACGCAAAATTGATGAAGTGCCAACCAGGGCAGAATTAAGTCAATATCAAAGGCGGTTCATTGAGTTATACAATCAAGGTCAGTAAAACCAATGGATTAGCTCCTTCTATTGTCTTGAGAGAAGTTGATGCAGTTATTACAAACAGACTTCAAATAATTTAATTCTCCTTTTCAGTTGCTTCTAAGTACAAGGAAACCAAGCAGTTCTACACTTTGTACAATACTCTGGATGACACAAAACTTTATTTGAATAAGGAGGTAATTAACTTCTTTTTAGT
Source organism: Alitta virens (assembly GCA_932294295.1). NCBI lineage: Eukaryota > Metazoa > Annelida > Polychaeta > Phyllodocida > Nereididae > Alitta > Alitta virens. The sequence continues at coordinate 63,253,938 of OW028573.1, forward strand.
CTAAATTCTTAGGGCATATAACCTTGGACTGACCTTGATCATGTTGAGCCACTGCCATTTAATCTGGGCAAAATTTTATACATGAGGCAGCTGATTTTTTTATTTCATTTCTTGCAGGTCAACTTGCTGAATTCAATCCATGACAACTTTGCAACGTGAGTATTCATGCAGAAATTTTGTATGCATTTATATTCATAATTACGAAAGGGAAAGCATATTTTTATGACAAATATTGTCTTTTATTATTCCAGAGCCATGTTGTCACCTGGAAACAGAGAGCAGTTTCTTAAACAAATGGAGCAGATAGTGGAAGGAGTCAAACAAAATCGAATAAAGGTAAGTTGCCATGGCAACGATGACATTGCCCATGTATGTCTGCAGAATGAGAGTTTACATGTTTTTCGCATAAAAAAAAAGAAAGCAAAACAATCAAATTAGGGTAAAGAATAAAAAAAAGATTACAAAAACAAACTGATTTGATAATATGGCATTACTGTTAAGTCTGTAGCGATTTATTAACATGAGTTTTATTGATTTCAGCTGGAGCAAAATAAACAGACAGAGAAAATGCAAAGAGATCTTATGAATGACCAATATTTGGACCTTGTGGAAAAACAGCGCTTTTATTTCAAAACTGTCCGTGACTTCAAAGAGGTTTGTGTCACAGTGTTTATTCACTACAAGATTAGTTAAGTGGACAGTTTTATTTGCTAGATGGTAACTGGATGCCTTATTTTTAATTCCAGGAGTGCCGCAAAAATGAAATCCTGCTCACAAAAACAAGGAATCAGATGGACCTATAGAAAGACTAATTTTATACTCAAATTTGCTATTGTTATAGCATATCTATACGCGATTGAATGATTTCAGAATAATTAAACACCATGGAAAATTAAAAGTGGCATAAAGACAGCTATGTTACATTGTTCAACCATTTATAATGACTTCAGTTATTAGTGCACACTTTGTATTTGTTCAATTTATACAACACATACTGAAATGATATATATTTATATATATGTATCAATTATATTGCTTATCATTTGCTTATGAAAATAAAATGTATGCAGTTTTATTTGCAAAGGTTTGTTTGATTCTTTTAATGTCACTGGCAAAATATTAGAAGTGTGTTTTTGCAAATGTTTAACACAGAATCACACCTCCCACATTGATCATTTGTTGAGCCTGAAAACAGGTGACAGTTTAGTTCAGCAAACTAGTGACAGTTTAACATGGACAGTGCTGCCACCTGTAGATGAAGGAGATCATTTCATCATGATCTGGGTAAATGCATTTCAGAAAAGCAGTATGTAATAAATATCAGCTACAAAACTCTACCATATAGATAAGAGCTGGTTCGATCAGCTGTGCATCACCAGGTCATATATATATGTACCTGAAGCAGGGGGTGGCGGAAACCCCAGGGGGCCAGGGGAGCATGCAGTGCCCCTACAGCTCCCTACCCACTTGCTGGATTCACAGGAAGGAGATACATGATCTGGCTCCTCCAATATTTCACCCGCTGTTGTGAAGCAGGGAAGGAGGGGAAGGGCTGTCTCAATGTCTCAATGCTATTAGACTTAAAGCTTCGTCTGATATAAGCAGCTGCCAGACGCAGATGAGTGACGAGTCCACAGCGACTGTCCGCACCATGTTACACATTACATAGCAACCATTAATTAACATGGAGTACAAGGGCTTACAAGGCACCTCACATTTACGGTCTCATGCGATCAGGACCTTCTGCAGAGCTGTACATAACTTATGTAACAGGTCTTAGACCATATATTGTGGCTGTTCCGATGGCTTTGATATGCAACACAAGGTAGATGGCTTGCAATGGCAGATCGTAGGACCGTCAAGTGACTATAAATGACCATTTTCAGCCAATTTTGAATGAAGCAAAAGATACACAACGGTTAGAAAGCTAATGTTTTATTGAAAATATATAGGTACCAATTCACTAGCATGGAATGACTACTTGTATGGAATGACTATACATACTCTGTGTCATCTGTACGAATATAGTAGGATACACTTCCTAAATCATATAAAATTCCTCACAGACAGATGTGGAAAGTTGATAAATTGCTTTATCACAACATATACATAGCATGATACATACTTCACCTGTATACCTCAAATGAATAAGTACAAGTTCTCATAAGAATTAACTTAAAACCCTGTATAACAAGAACACAAGTCTACATCTGTACTTCGAACGTGCTGTCTTACAGTCAGTACTTCTAACACATCGGGTGGTTTCATCAACAAATTACAACAAACATTTAATATTATTGAATTCGCTTCTTGATCATGTTCTCCAGAGTAACGGCATCAGCGGCGAATTTACGAATGCCTTCAGCCAACTTGTCTGTGGCCATTTTGTCCTCATTCGAAGCCCATCTGAAGGATGCCTCGTCAAACTCAACCTTCTCAATAGAGTCTTGCTGTTTTTTAGCTGAAAATTACCAAAAACAACCATTATTAATATAAAGTAAATTTACTAACATCTTTCAATGTGTATTAAACTCATATGATGCACCATATATAAGAGAAAAGCATTGTACATACCAACTTCCTTACTAAGATGAACATCCAGAGTATCTTTGTCATTGGCGAGTTGCTCAAGTAGAGATGGTCTGAAAAAATAAAGCAAATTCATTCGACTCTGTTTTTAATTCGAAGTTATACGATTATGGCAATCCCTTCCTATGAAGTATGCAAGAATGAGAAATTGCTGATGTACTTATTTCAACAACAATCAAACAGTACTCCGGCAGAGACATGGCCACTACTGCTAGAAAAAATAAAATCCTAGTGCTCTAATGTTTTAGGTTTGCGACAGTTAGCACCCACTAAATAAATAAAAGGTTGTCACATCACATAGCCCAGAAAAGCAACATTAATATATAGGTTAAATTTTAAGGAATTTATTTACCCAATTGTTAGGAGATCACATCCAGTCAGGGCTTTAATCTCGCCAGTGTTTCGGAATGATGCTCCCATCACTACAGTGGAATAACCGAATGCTTTGTAGTAGTTGTAGATCTGCGTGACACTCTTTACACCTGAAAAGAAACACATAGCACGATGAAATGCCTGTCACTCCTCAGCTTAAATTTTTTTTTCAAAACCTTTATTCCAGCTCCTTTGTATGACAATTTGAAGAATCACTTTCTTGTTAAACAAGAAACAAGAAAAGGGCAAGGGGTACCTCAAAAACTTCTGACAAGAACTGAACAAAAATCCATGATAATTTTTCAAAAGGCAATCAAACATGACATTTGGCATATTCATCAATAGGGGCAACAAAATTCTCTGCTAACCTGGATCTTCCAAAGGCTCGTACGTTTTCTTATCAGTGTTGGCCACATACCAGTCGAGAATGCGCCCAACAAATGGGGAAATGAGTGTAACACCAGCATCAGCACAAGCAACTGCCTGAAATGACCAAAATATTGCCATTAGATACGTATGTCTTCCACAGAATAACACACAATTAGGTACATCAGAATGTGCAACCTGACTTTTCACCACAACATGGAACTCGTCAAAACTTGTCAGAGTTTTTTTCGCTCACATAAAAAATGATTAATGCTTTTGAACACATGCAACTGACTGTTGGTCAAACTACAACTGCAGATTAGTTGCGCAAATATTTAAAAAATCGACAAAATGACATATTATAACGACAAACCTGGCAAAAGGAGAAGAGTAATGTCATGTTGCAATGGATGCCATCTTTTTCCAACTCCCTGAAACAGCCGAAACAAGAAAAGTCAATTATATGCATACATTCAGTTAGGCCAAGGTCTACTAAATATTTAATGTAATCATTGCTAATATAATGACAAAGTCACAAATCTGTGACATCATGTATATGGAGAAAGCAAAACTAATGGAGCATCTAAACACAGGTATCAGCAGGCAATTATTGTCACTATGCAGTGCAGAATACCAAATATGCACTTCACCAAGGCTACCTATAGACATTTAATTTACAAAGACATCTACTTCACGCAGCAGCGAGTCTCTCCTCTAAGGCCCACCGGGCCACCACCACTTGTAGTCAATCAGAGGCTATAGGCACCAACCAGAGTGTAGAAACTTGTGTTACCTACTGATTATTGTTAATGTGCATACACTGTAATTCAGTGAATAATATTGCCGGCCGATGCCTGTAATCTGCAGTTAGGTGTAACTTACTTGCCAGCTTCAATTCCTTCCCAGGTTGATGTTAATTTGATTAGAATTCGTTCTTTGTCAATCCCTTCATCTTTGTACAGCTTGATCAGACGCCTGGCTTTGTCTAGCATACCCTTCTTATCGAACGATAATCTGTAAAAACAGAACGAAGTAAATAATTTAAATGATTTACAAGATTGCAACAAAACTAGATATTAAACGTAAGGAGACAAGAAAAATATGCATAGGCTAAAATTGTTTTCAAATATTATTTGAAAATTACTAGAAATTAGGTTTTGTGTTATAGTACATTTATTTTTCAGAGTCGAGTACAGAACAGCTACTGTACCTATAGACATTTAATTAACAAAGACATTTAATTCCATCACATTTAAAATAAGCTTAAGTCAATGATCGTTCTATATGCACATTATTTTGGTTATCAAAATATCAGTGCTATCGTAATACAGCCAAATTGATGAGGTATTCCACACAGATATAGAACTCGGGAGATGTTATCATACCTGGCATTAATTTTAATTTTTAATTAAATTTTTATGTTAGAACTGAGTTTATAATATATTCTCACTATTTCAGTCCATAATTCTTCTTTCTCTCACGCTTTAATGCATTTAATACGTTCATTAAGTTATAATAAAGAAAAAAACCAAAACATTACCAACCTTGCATCGACTTCAGTTGACACTCGACCGGGTACAATTTTGAGGATTTCACAACCAAACAAAACGAACAACTTGTCCATGGCCAGCTCAAGTACCGAAATTCCCTGAGATCTGTTACGAAGAATAAAATGTCATTATAAGATCACATAAATATCAAAATTATAATATTTATAATCAATGACTGCATTATAATTGCCAGTGACACTGAAAAGTGTTCTTCAATGAAAAGGGCAACAGGTCAGTTTCTTGAGGTAGGTACAATTTTGGTTATTTTACTTTAGAGTACGCTCATAACATATATATTATTAGCGCTCTCTATTCAGCACAAGGTGCAATAATTAAGAGAGTATAGGGGTTCAGTAAGAGGATCCTCATACAAAGCCTCTTACAGGCCTTACTTCTAGACCCTGCTGAAGTTTGCATTGTTACTATTACAGTGTTCTGCTCTAGCTTCCTTTAGGTTAGCTGGTAAATATATTAAAGACACCATGATTGGTAAACTTGTTAGCTCTTGTTAATCTTGGCATTTCTCCTGTAGAAGCTGCATTTAATAGAACAGCTCTTCATAATGAAAATTTTGTATCCAATGGTCTACAAGACTCATTAAAATTTTTGCTTGTCCATGACAATTTTATATAACCGTGGCCTAATGAGCATGTTATGGCAAAGCTGTTAACAAAAGCTTTCTAAGATGGCCACCACCCTTGCAGGTTTTTATGTTCTTTCACGTTGTTTTTATGTACTTTTGTACTTTTATTCATATTTTTCCTAATATTGGGAGTTTAAAATAAATAAATAATAATATTTATTTATTTATAATGCGCCAGTATCCAGCACTCTGTCTGCTTTATATCACCTTACCATAAAAGCTGTTTCAGGTAAAATACAATTTATATACATAAAACATTAAAATTCAAAAGTTATAAAATGTTGTATGGAAACTAAAAAGTCACATTTGTATAAACTATTGCAGCAAAATGATTTAAAATCTATATTTACAAACCAGAAAATTAAATAAGAGTCCTGTAAAAGTTCACAATGCACCAATGCTGAATAAATAAGTGTTTAGACGTCTCTTAAAGACTCATCAGTTGACACGGTGCAAACTATGAGTCTTTAAGAGATGTGTGTCATTCCACCACTCAGGTGCTGCTCCTGCAAAAGACCTTTCACCATATGATTTTGTTTTTGTGGTTGGTACAGCAGTAGTAAAGAAACTGCTAGCTATATCCTCTGACCCTGCAAAACTTAGCATCACTGTCTTAGGTCGTATTTTTTAGATGGATTTTGTTATGCCATTACATTTTTGTACGAAACAAGCGAAGGGATAACATCAGTAAAACTATAGAAGTTCTTCTCAATGAACGATGAATTGACTAATCTAATTCATTTCTAATTCTCCTGCACAATATCATGGTAAACCAGCATATATATATTGCGACAGCACACAATAGCATAACTGACACAGGACAGCAAGTTCATTAACAAGTTTAAAATAGGATGACATACACCAAAAATACACGCAACCATATGGTGATGTCCTAGATCCACAAGCAATTCACTGTAGTGGTCACTGCGTACAACTTCGCTCATGACATTACAAATAATAGGACTTGATATAGTTTACTGCAGCAGCCGTTCAGAATGATATTCTGATTACAAAATATCTAATTCGCAATGACTTTCAATAAAAGAGACTATTTATAAATAATCAATAATTGATCAGTGCTTTGCTATGTCATCCACAGTACAACAAACATTATGTGAAATATTGCACTCTGTATTTTGATATGAATTCACAATGACCATAAAACACTTGATGAAACAAATAACTCACCATGACAAAGTATGGAATCATTATCTATACCGTCATGGAAAAATGTCAAATTCATGCAATATGACAAAAACGTAGGTAATGTTAATGTAATGCATGATGATCCATCTTAAATCATGATTAGGCGCATTGATATGCCAGAAACACTTAGCTGCTTAGTAGCATGATGACTAAGAGTGTATGCGTACAGAATTTTGCCCTTTCATTATGACTTTCAACATTGCAAGTTGCAAAGAGGAAGTCCTGTATCACTCAAACGTAAGAATATTATGACCCAAAGTAATTCCTTGTAAGTAGTACATATTAGCAGAATGTTTTAACACTCAGTCTAGCAAGTCATTCAAGGTTTGTAATAATTAGGAGTTACTTGAAAGGTAATACCATAACTTGAAACTACTGTAAACAAAAACTAAGAAGAAAAAACATGATTCCTAACACAATGCTCAGCTTTCTGGTTGATGTGATTTGTTGGTACAACTGTACCAGAAAATTGTTAATTCAACGACAAAACAGGAAAAAGAAACAATAATTTAAAAGGAAAGTAATTTAACATTCCATTAAACAATGTAATGAGTTTTCATAACTCAACTGTAATTGTGTATCGTCCAAATATGACTTACTTACTCAGGTACATCACCGTCCCCACCATCCAAAGATGATGGATTATAAAACCTAAAGAAGCTCATACACATGAGACAACATACCTCATGAGTATGCATACATAAATTACAAAAGGATGAGAGATTTATCACCAAAAATCATAATATGGTCACTTACTTCGCATTTTCTTTGGCATACTTGACAGCGTCATCAATGAGTTTATCATACTGGGGTTTCTGAGCAGCTTGTAAAATTAGCGATGGATTTGTTGTGGCATCAGTGGGCTTGTATTTGCTCATAGCTAAAAAATAAATTTGGAGAAAATAATCAGCACAGTTAATTACACCAGCAAAGTTATTTCAAGCTCACCCATGCATTACCACTCAACTATACCTGAACTGTTACATACTGTAAAGACTATTATTAGACTAATGACGCTAGTCCCTCTAGCTTATTAGTTCTAAGTGGGATATAAGGGTAAGCCAATGAATACACTGTTATACACACACAACTCAGTTATGTATGGCATGCATAAAATACATACTTTGACCATGTTGACTACTAAACAATTTTAGTTGGAATGTAAAGGATTGTAAAGCGCATCTGAAGATTAAACTTTTCATAAGCTTGTGTTATGTACATTTCTTCATTATAACTAGCATAAAAGTGTTCATCATAAATCAAACAAGTTGCAAATTTGACATTCTAAAGTCTAAAGCAAAGTTGTTACTTTTAATATGGTTCACTATGTCACTCACTATTATTAGCCTAAGATTACACTCATATGACCAGTGTTACTAATATTACATCCATAGTTATTCAACTGTTATTGAAAAGTCATTGAAACTCATGAAAACCTGTTACATAATTTCACGTTTTGAAAAGTTTCAACAATTTGTTTAGAATGAGCAATCAATATAATTATCTTTCGGGGGTATAGATAGTGTCACCATGCTTGGTACTACCTTGTTACTTACATGATGATTTGATGCCTCACCATGACATTTGAAATATTTTATTTTCTGACATATTGTTCCAAAGATTATCAATGATCAAATGTGAACATTTTTTAAGGTACAACTGCACAAGCTTCAACACTTTTCAACAATATAGTGAACTATGACGACTCACACGGCACAAAAATGACCCACTTACTGATGTTGACTGTCTAACTAAAGAACTTTCATTAAACTATTTTTGACCATTGCTAATCAAGTTAAGATTCAGATTCAGATCGTTTATTCCACTTGTGCAAAATGTGTTACAAGTGAGGAGGGACTCTCTAAGACAGACAAGCCATCGCTTCTTGAGAGTCACCCCCTCAGTTACAAGTTAACAGCACATTCAACAATCCATGTCATGCAGGAGCAGGATTAGAAGTTATTTAGAGGGGCCCAGTAGGGCATAAAAAGACATAACTTTTCAGGTGTTTTATTAGGCAGAAATAAAGCCAAGCTTCTGAGATTACTGAAAGCAATAAGCCCACACTCATTTGATCTTTAGCTTCTCAGATCCTCTCAGGTCAATTATTAAATATTAATTGGTCAGTCGAAAATCCCAAAATAAAATAATGTTATTTTATTTTTCTGTCGGCACGTTTCTTATCATATCGATTGGCAGATCCGAGACACTTAATGTAATTTAAGTGTCGTCTAACAGGTAAAAGGGATTATGGGAAGAAGTTGTATACAGACAACCAATCAACCATTGAATCAAAACGGTACTTCGATCAAATCCTTAATTATGTGTATCTGAAACAGCAGTACTCATGATGACAAGGCTGAATCACATACCGCTGAACCATTCAAGCTAAAAGCTATCTCAGGCGCGTTCAACTGCTTCAGCAACACTTAACAGTGCCAAAGAATTTTTTTTTTTTTTATAAATCGGATATTGTTTAACAACTAATTTATTATCTCACAATGGCAACTCGATCAGCACTGCAATGTGCAATCATATACAATAATAATATGGAAAGCCATGTGCATTATCATCATGACTTTGACACAGTGCAGTCAGCTGACAAGCAGACAGTGACAGGCTGATAGTACATAACTTTTGCAATTAATGTACCTATGCCATGGTACAGTAAATTAATGATACATTGATAGTCTGGGCCTTTAATTTTCCGTCTGCTGATCTAACCCCATTAAAGTTAGTGCTGTCAGCTGATCACACCACAACCAACACATGTCATGACAGCGCCGTCATAACTGCTATAATTATATGAATGTCAAAACTGAACTGTCATGCTTGTGCCATGTCATGGGCAGCCATGTGAGACGTGAACAGGTGTACACATGTGCCAGTATGGCTTCCTGATTGTGACAGCTCTTATTCTTGTGACTTACCCTCGAAGTCGCCCGTGTCAGCCACTACAATCGTGTGCTCTTTCAGTTGGTCCAGCGATGAAGCCATCTTGCTCTTCTTAATATCTGGTTCTGACATCGTTCCCAGGGAAAATTCGCTTAAATATGAACAGACTGACCCGGCCTCAGTTGCGTGCGACTGTCACCGACCTTGACCCAATTCTGAATTTTCGATACACACACCACCTCGCGTTTTAGGTCCTCACTAATTCCGCCTAGTGTTCAACTTAGAAAACATTCTTCATAATCTTGCAGTTGGTTACTTTAATCAGGTTATTTAGCTTTGAATAGAGCTGAATAGCTGGATCCTCTTAATAAACACCATATCGTTGCATAAATAAGCATCGAGCAACCTGCATTTTTCTTTCTCCAGAAATCCTACAGCTTTCAACGCCCACTGTAGATCAAAATCTTAAAAAACTAATTTTACACTGAATAATGATTGATTAAAGCAGATAATCCAGTGTCCTATAATACAGCTCTACTATTGTACTAATTTAATATACACTGTATACCGCCAGCTTGAAAATTCTCTGTCCACATATTCTTAATGAAATCCTTATTCAAAATTAAGAAACCAACAAACAGAATTAAAACATAATATTTTATAATATTCATTTCGGGGTACACATCTCATATGTCATTTTTATAATGTAACAGTCACGCAATACAGTTCAAAATATGCACAGTTCATATTAATATTTATAATATTAATTACTCTAATTTCATCTAAACCAAGATGGAAGATCTGCCATTGACCATGATTTATGCTGTTCTCTTTTGTATTTTCTTTGTTGTTTTTCGTATTCCTTCTGTTCCACTTCCATACTAGATTTCTCGGGTTTTGCAAAAATGTCAGGGTATTCAAAAGTATGACCCTCTTTCTGAAAATGTAAAGACAACATCTAGTAAAGATTACAGATTACAGCTAATATATATATATATATATATATATATATATATACTCTTTTTCAGCTGTAGGAATTACATAGTTCTTTCAAAGATATTTTTAGTTACCAGTTGTATGTTCACCAGTCTCCTGTCAGGTTTTCTGTCTAGCCTGAATCCTTTGCTTGCATTTACAAATTCACCTAGGCAAAAGAAAAAGGAAGGATGATGGAAATTAAAAAAGAAAAAGGGAGGAAGATGGAAATTAATACTTAATGAGATTTAAACTAAACCAGCATATAATTTACTGCTACTAATGAAACACAAAGCATGAATAACTCTACAAGTCCACCAATTGACGTACAACTGTTAATATTAGCCTGAAGAGCTTTACCTTAAACATAGAGCAATAGAGTTATTTTAAGCAAAAAGCAGTCATCACCTGGAATCGTGTAAGTGTGAACATGTTGTATTGGCAGTTCATAGATTTTCTCAAGGTATTGTTGAACATCACTCTTTGTCATTCTGGAAATCATAACATAAAATGCAATTACAATAAATGGCCAATTACATTAATAATTATATTAGTTAAAACCTAAAATTTCATTTATATTAAATTAAATATCAGTTAAAACCTAAAATTTCATTTATATTTAATAAATATATTAAATCTGTAGAGATCTTACTGAGGATGGACTTCAAATAAGACTGTGTTTGGTGGCATTTCGATGTCAGGCTTTACAATTCTCGCCCAAAAGAGTGGCAAGAATTCCCGAAGCTGTGGATTTCCTTTCCAGAACTGTGGATATTGGGGTAATCGTCTCCGCCACAGGGGACTAAAAAGGTAACACAGAATATAATGAGCCAAAAGCATTTTGAAATAGCATCACTCTATAATAAATGCAATATTTATCCAAATTTTCAACTGACCACCAATGCCAATCAGGCCCAATGCCATGGCATTATCATGCATGTTATTTATTAGACTATTTCTGAGTATTTCAAATTCAATTATTTTATATAGATGCCAAAAAATAATTGCAAAATTCCATGCCATGGAAAATTGACCTTTAATGGCACCCTGCAGCTCTGTGTTGCTTTTCAGTCAAATCTCGACAAATGACAGCAGAAACACCATTGACATGAGAATAATATCCAGAGTATCACAACACTCTTATTATCGCCCGGGAACATCAGTTTGCATGGAAAACCACATCAAATGCTAAAGCTGGTAGAGAATCCGTCCAGGTAGTCATACAAAAATGCGGAGACTACTTACATGAATCGACCAAGAGGTCGTAATCGCAGAGTTGACATTGTATATTAAATTTCCGACAAATTTCAATCATCGGAATCCACACATTTTTCTGACCTTGCGGCTGTCAGGGGATTGACCAATCAGAGAGGCCCTTGTAAAATTAGCAACGTCGTTTCTGATTGGCTAGAAAGTGGGTGTGTGTCCCAGATTATCTGTCACGCCTCGGTGTAAATACAACAGAGGCATGAATGGCAGCACTCATTAGCATTATGGACACTAGACTGCAAGCACGGGGCTTGGTTTTTGCATTCTTGATTGGTTTGGCATCTTCATGGCTAGCAGATTCAGTGGTTGAAATCAGAGAACTCCTTGCTGGACTTAACTTAGGTGAATTTCCAGTGAAGGGAAATTGTCACTCAGACCCAGATCTCTGCAGGAATGTTGTGAGTTAATTATGATTATGGTTAAAAATACTTATATATATGGACTTCGAACTTTGCACGTGATGGTTCAATCAGTTTTTATTATATCAGGTGATTTGCATACATGTTTATTAGATCAGAAATAATCATGAAAATAGAGATAGACCTGTGCAGTATATTAAAAAAAAAAAGTCCATTAATAGGAATGAATTAATTAAAGGTGTTCAATTTCGCCCGAAACCACAAACAAATATCATATGTATAATATATATTGACCAGTTAGCAAAATGGAATTAAGACTGTATTCATCATTTCTAATCTTGATCATGTGCTATAATTAGTGCAGGATGTCCTCATCCAGTTTCTTTTTCGTTCTGCTGCTTTTTTATTTTATTTTATTTTTTTATACATATCAACATTATGCGTATGTTCTCGATTATATGCCCACAAACTTCTTTTTTTTCTGGTACATTTTTGTTTTAATTAAACTGAAGTAAAGGTCATTTTGACCTAGTACACAAAAAGGCAATAAATTCATTTAATATTTTATATGGTTTCATTGCAGACTGAACTTATCACCAGCAAGGGTTACCCATGTGAACAGCACAATGTCATCACATCAGATGGTTTCGTCCTCGGGGTACAAAGGATTCCATTTGGAAGGAAGTCGTCATCTAACACCACAAAACCAGTAGTTTTTGTCCAACATGGACTTTTGTCATCTGCTGCAGATTGGGTTCTCAATTCAGCTGAGGACAGCTTGGGTGAGCAAATAAAAAAAAATCCTTTCCATATAAGAAAACTTGTCTGTCATAGCATGACGACATCCGTGATATTCATGGTGTCAGCAGACCTGCCCTCAATTACACTTCACTGAACTGGTGTGCTTCCCCTATGATAAGGACAATATTTTTGAGGAATTTGTGCAATGTATGTGGCATGTGTATTAGCCTCAAACAACGATATACATGTACATGATATAATTGCCTTCCTTAACCGACATCTCAAACGAAGGAACATCTCCAACTAACTGAAGTGGCTCTGACAACGAGTATCGCCGGACTTGTTCATCCTGACATTTTCAGGTTTTTTTTATCACTGATCAATCACATCCCTGATATGCTTTATCATATTGTTTATTGGGCTGTTCCATGCTTTAAATGAAAAAAAAAAGGTATTAAATTAATTGGTATTAAAGTATGTGTATTTATTGCTTTGCTTGCCATATTTTTTCTAGGGTTTGTTTTGGCTGATGCCGGCTTTGATGTTTGGCTTGGAAATATCAGGGGTAACACATACTCAAGAAAACATGTCAAGTATAATCCGTCTTCCAAAGAATTTTGGGATTTCAGGTTTGTATGAATTAATATGGCGGCCATTCTTAACAATGCCTCTGATGCAAATTTGACAAGTTTATGTACCATTTTTATGTCAGTCCCAAACCATTAATGGGCGGAATTTTCCTGGATTTATTTCAGTTGGGATGAGATGGCAATGATAGACTTGCCAGCTATGATTGATCATGCTCTTAAAGTCACTGGGCAAAAAAGCTTGTATTATGTCGGACATTCCCAAGGAACTTTGATTGGTTTTGCAGAATTTTCCCGGAATGCAAATTTAGCAAAAAAGGTAAGACTCATCGAGTGTGATACCACGGAAACATTATTAATTTTTGCAATCAGGTTTCAACAAACAAGTTAGTTTAATAATTCTTAAAAACATTGTTTTACAGATCAAAAAGTTCTTCGCCCTTGGCCCAGTTTCGACAGTTGGTCACATTTCGGGTGCCATGAAATGGCTGTCATATCTTTCCTCAGATTTACAGGTATATGGGGAGCCCATTACGATACATATTACATGGAATAGACACCTGTGAATACAAAACTCCATTATATAATGAAGTAATGATATTTATCTAAAATTTTATTTCCAGGAATTTTTCAGTTTATTTGGACTATACGAATTTCTACCTAATGATACAATAATGAAGATTCTTGGAAAATACTTTTGTCGTGCACCAGTTAAGTTTGTCTGTGAGGATATCATTTTCCTCATAGCTGGGACCGACTCAACGCATATGAACACAGTAAGTTATGATCCTTGTGCATATGTGTATTATGCGTAACTTTAATTATTATTTCTCATACTGTGTGAAAATTGTTGATGCAAAGGGCATGTTGATTTCAGAGCCGTCTTCCTATATATATAAGTCATTCTCCAGCAGGGACATCAGTTAAAAATATGGCTCACTTTGGACAAGTAAGATATTTTTTTGTATGAAATTTGTTCACATATTCTATCACATAATACCTGCCTCTCATGCTATGCTTTAACATTTGTTATGTCTGCATGGGTGCAGCAAATTGGCCAATACATCAGGTTTTACATATTGAACTTTGCGTTTTCAGATGGTTAGATCTGGTTTGTTTCAAATGTATGACTATGGGTCAGTTGAGGGAAACATCAACCACTATAATCAGGTAATTGAATATCTCTGTATTTAAACAGGAAGAGCTGACTCGATCTATTACTATTTTTGATGCCATATTTTCATGGTCGTGTGATATCTGATGTTTTTAATAATATTAATGCCCTCCCCGTCCCCCTTATTATTAACTGATATTTTTGTTTTGCAGCCAACAGCGCCATTGTACAATGCTATGAATGTCACGGTGCCTGTTGCTCTTTACACAGCAGATAAAGATACATTAGCAGATCAACAAGTATGTATTGTTGCAATAAGGTTATCGATTGTTTTATGTGGCATGTGTATTAGCCTCAAACAACGATGCAATATCCTATAATTCAAAACTTAAATCGGGCATTGAAGTGGATCGAGTGCATATATATAATAATACAAATAATCATTCTTTGCAATTATTTTTACCATTTTGTTTGATAATGGAGAAGATTTTATCTATGCTCATTTGTGCTTTTCAGGATGTCAAATTTCTTCTTGAAGAATTGCCTAACATTTTTTATCAAAAAGAGATAAAAGGATGGAATCATCTCGACTTCATATGGAGTGTAGATGCAACTCAAGAAGTTTATAGTGAAATTTTAAAAATGATGAAAAGTGGAGAGTAAAGTGCCATAGATATCTGTATACAATGTAGATAGTGTGAATCAAATTTCACTGATTTTAACTACACAAAAGAACCTCCACATTTACATGGAAACTTTAAATCCCATTTTTTTTATCAAACATATTATTTTTTGTTAGAGTATAAACTGCAGTGTACTTGAAAGAAAAGGCATTTTTGCTGATTTAGAGTAATGTGTAGAGGTCATATGTGTTTTATATTTATTTAATTTATTCTGGTAGGTTTTACTTTAGGGCTGTTCCATTTAAAAAAGGGGGGGGGAGTTTTCTTCCATAAGGCGGTGCTACGATCCGGTGCGATGCACCGGCCTTTCTCATAACTGATTTGCCGCTCCCCTGAAATCGGGGAGGGAAATGCTTCCGCGCGTCGTCTGTACACAAAGTAGTGCGATTACTACGCCTTATTTCTTTCTTCAAGCCACTCGCTGTGAAAATGGTTCAGACGATTTCTTTTGACTTAAACTCTACTAACGTTATGAAATTGAACAACTTTACCGTGGAATTCCACCAACTGCAGAAGGTACTATTTTCGTAAAAGGCACTGAACAAGCGTTGTAACGGTGTTGCAACGCGTTGATCATTTTTTACGTTATCCCTTGATGCTTTGCGTGAGTTCTCAGAAAGACCGGTGCTACGCACCGGACAAGCGCCGTCTTTCGGCAGAAATTGGGGGGGGGGGGGGGGGGGGGGTGGACCTGAAAATGCTTTTTTCTACATTAAGATATTAAGAAAATACTGGTCAACCAGCCCACCTCCCCCCGTTATAAGTTTTCCCCAAGAAAAAATCTTCAGGTCCAACAATTTCAATGCTGTCTGTAGGGGTTGATTATTATCAGCATTGTTATTCGGTTCAGTGTTATCTATTGTATTTTACCAATTTGCTTGATTTATTAAATTTATATTTATATATGATATTATCAATCAATGCATCGCTCAGGTTACTAATCACTCAGAAAAAATCTTCAGGTCCACCCCCCCCCCCCCCCCCCCCCTGAAATTTTTTAAATGGAAGAGCCCTTAGTTATAAAGTTAATAGTGACCTGTATGAGTGAATATGGTAGAGATTCCGTGCAGGGTACGCATTTATCTGTCATGATGCGTGTGCATGAGAGTAACAATAATACATCATAATCAATGATAATGGACCATTATTATCTTGTGATGAACCAAAGGTTTCCTTATCATGCTTATTCCATGATAAAGCTGGCCATGATTCATAGTAGCCTGATTCATTTCAATGTAAACAATTTGTGGCACATGATCCTGTGCATTTTGAGTGCATTTAATTTCTTATGTTAAACTGTTGTATAACTTGTATATTAAGGCCACACTGTAATGCAATAACAATTTCAATGACTGCAGGGGTCGATTATTATCAGCATGCTTATTCACTCCATTGTTATCTATTGTATTACCAATTTACTGATTGATTTATTAATCTTTTATATTTATATATGATATTATCAATCAATGCATCACTCAGGTTACAAATACAAAATCAAGGGTAAATGTTTGAATGTCCTCCTCATTAAAATTTCATGTAATTGTGTATTTATACATAATTACGTAAATAAGAATTAATTATGACTACAAGAAATTATTGTTCAATGTTTTGATAATCAGGTAATATCATATTCATCAGTCAGTTAAGCTGCATCATCATTTATATTATTGCCATAGTTTTTCTCAATGTATTGTGCAATTAAATTTCATAATTTTGATATGTCAGAAGATAATTTTTTAATTATTTGTTAGAAATGTGTGTATAAGCATTTAAAGGCAACATAAAACATTGTGATAAATGTGCTGCACTCATTTATATCATCATGATAAACTGGCCTATGATATTTTTTATAATGCTAGATCAACGTACAGCCTTGAACTCAATATTGTTCACCTGCAGACTTTATCAATTCAATGGCATTAAAAACCAATTAACAATTTTACAGCTTTTTACAAGCCTGGCATATGTCTGTGATTCGTCATATATGCTTATATGTTTCATAGAAATTTGATTATATGGCCTGTCTATTTGGCGTGATCAAACAAATATATAATTAAAACCATATAGAGAGACTCTGTATATAGGGTGTATTGATGTATACATTTGTTACTAGGTCTAACATAACTTTTTAATATACTGGCAAAATTGGCAAACTGCATGCAATTCAAGAGTGACTGATGTATTGTTGAAGGACCGGTGAAACTTGTTGATCACGTAGTGGTGTAATAAAAGGGATATTTTTTACAAATATATGATTTTACTGTAGGGGCCTGGGCAGGGGCGTCGATTCAGGGAGGGATGTACGTGGGGGATATATTATAACCCCCCACTGTTTGGGAAGTAGAGGATGATAAATGCAATCCCCCCCCCCCCCCCGAAATTACCCTTTTTGACATTTTGTTTTGATTTGTGCTGTTAAAAAGTTTTACACTTGATATCAAGTGCCCGATTTTGTAGATTTTAGTATTTTATATTCAGTTTAATGTAATTTTGTAATTGCACTGTAAATTGAACTTGTAATTGCACTGTGACCTATTGTAATTGCACTTTACCATAAATTAGTAAATAAATTTTCTTTGTGAAATACATTGTATTGAAATCCATACTAGCTATATATATACACTAATGGACTTTAAAAACGCATTATCTCGGGTTTTTACAACATGTTTTACCTATGCGTTTTTAAAGTCCATTAGTATATAAGTTATTCCTAATTCCACTAGAGGTCGCTATGGTAGTACTGTAAGAGAGCGCCACCTCGATCACCCTACCTCCCACAATTCATATGTAAAAACTAAAGTAAAAACACCTAATGTTCAATCAAATCAAAATTTATAAAAGAAATATTAGCCTTTTAAACTGAGCTGCATATTTTTTAACAGCACTATTAACAGTTAATTTCTTTTACATTGTGTATAGAGGCCTTAATTATATCATAATATGAACGTAATCTTCTTCTTTTTTAAGTGTTTTCCACACGTGCCTTTGTTGTAAATTGGATCGATTTTGTTTGTCGGAAAAACATATTTTAAGTGTTTTTTTTCACACTAGACTAATGATTGAATGATGTTGCATTTTTATTTTCTTTATCAGGATTATATCATGCAAATTAATTTATCTAAAAGTACATGAAGACAACAACAACAGTCTTAACGGGAATCTTTTTATGCAATATTCAAATAAGAACTGGGAGATTGGGACAAAAAAAAAGCTGATCTAAGCATCTTAAATAAGCTTTCAGATAGCCTAAAAGCTCATGCAAAGCGTTAAAGATATGTAGAACCGGTAATGGAGTCTTTGTAGATTAAGCTTTTATCCCACGAAGATATTTGGGTTTGGCAGACTAACACCATCTTCGTACATTGAGATCAATTTCAGATCTGAAAGTCTGTCATCTGTCATTTTCCCACATTGATGTTTCCTCTATTCTGACCCATAACCTTTTTGTGCTGTAATCCTGATTTTATAAAAAAAATTTTTTTTCAAAATTTGAAGTTATTATAGGGTGAAGTTGGGTATATATGGGCATACTTTGGTCTCGCTAATGCTGTGATGAAAGTAATTAAGGAAAATGCATCATTCCATTTGTTTGATTTTCTATAAGTTATCAGCTCTAAATCCAGGGCATATGATATGTATATCCATAATATTTTTGTAACAGCATGGCTTTGAAAAAAAAGATTAAAAACTGCCCATATTAAACCACAGTGGGGTTTTATGGGCACCAAGATAAATGTTTAATATGAGTATACTTTATAATCCTACACTAAAGTCTTGTCACTCGTGTACATTTCAACAGTACAGACTTATCCCACATGCTAGCAGCATCAAATGCCTTAATGTGGGTCTCCGGAGATGGGCTCTCATAATGTATTTTTTGTATAATTCATACTGTACTGTATTTCTGTCTGATAAAATTCTTCTGTATCTGTATCTATATCCGATGTTATACACATTTTATTGTTTTTTTTTTATGTTTCACTCCTTACATGACATTTTTGATTGACAATAAGTATTATTAAAGAATGCATTTATCACCTGTGCCCATATTACCCAACAAAGTGCGCCTTTCATTAGTAGTAAGAACAGTAGGATACCGGAATTTATAGTACTAAAATATACACCAGAGGGCAGTAAAAGCACCTGTATATACACCTAACAAGTAAGTGCTGCCATCTACCTAGTAGTGTTATAGTTAACCCATGTTAACATGCTAATACCTATATATAAACTAATTAGTGTATATACACTAAATAAGCCAGGTATACTTATAAACGAATTACACAAATTACATCAATTAAGTACACATAGTACACCCACTGTAAGTAGTGTAAGTAGAACTCATTGTGTGCTAACAATACCATGAGAGTATATATAGTTCTGTACAATAAGTTTATTAGTACACTGTATGTAATTAGTGTAATCTGTATTCTTAGTTTAGGTTAGTATACTGAGTGCAATAGTTCAATTAATGTAATGAGTGTCTTAGTTTAAACAAGTCTACATATAGGTATTACTATATTAACAAAGGGCTGCTACTAAAATAAACACCAGAGGGCGGTAAATATATCTACATATACACCTATCAAGGAGTTACTGCCACCATAGGAAAGTTTAAGAAATATATACTTCCATAGCCCATGTATTGCGCAAAATAATGCTGCAACATAACATTTTAGGCATATACAACATACCTTTGTACAGAGCTACATATACTACAAAATAAAATACCAACATCCAACGTGTAATAAGAAAAGAACTTCATACCATTTGTTAACACTATAACTGTGTCACTGTGCTAGACGTTGTATGGTACAACGTGTTTGAGGGCTTACGTGCAGTGTGTCACTACTGTTTTACTGTCTACCATTCCTTATGGTAAAAAACACTCATCCAATGAGAGCATAGCCCGCTAAAATCTATCATTGTGTTCACCATCTCCTTAAGCACGTGGTAAGCATAAAAAGAAAAACACAACCAATGGTACAACTCCATACTTATTCTAGGGGTGTGATAGGCTATTAAGCATGAAATAGGGTCTAGAAAATCCCGCTCATTTTCTTGAAAATTCTTTTGTTAGCTACATACCAGTTTACTGGTTTTTGTAGAGAAACTCGTACAGGACATCAATATGATTCCATAGGATGCATATATGCATGGGGTCATAGGCTTGAAAACTTTTAGATCAAAATGACTGAACCGCCACCTGCTAAAAGGGCTGCTACATTTCACCAGGAAGAGGCATTGCCCTATGTAATTGAGCAGGTCAATGAGAGAAGAGCCCGCAAATTTGGTGTGGAGGAAGTGACATTCAGGGCCAAATTTAATGATGACCTCCAAGGACGTAAACTACTGGATATATCAGATGATTTGGGTGCTATGTTTGGAAGTGTTATGGATAGAGTCCGAGCAAACCATCCAAACCCTCAGGACAAAGCACGCTTAGCTATCAGACATACAGGATTAGACAAAGAAATAACAATTCACTGTCAACCCCAGCACAACATCACTGCTGAAGTTATAATGCAAAGGTGAGTGTATTGTTGTTGTTTTCTGGTAGCATCTATAGTTTGGGTGGGGTTATTATTCGAGTAACACTCATAGCAACTGCAATTCACCATCTATACTCAGATGTAATGGCTGGGTATTTCACCACTGTCTTTTTTAAAACACAGATTTGAAGCAGTTCTGCAGTCCAACAAAGATCTAACTGTAGATGACTCCTTCGAGGTCAGTGTGGGAGTGATGTCAGCAGCAGACTCTGGCGGGGGCAGAGTGGCTATCGTTAACGTTGATACCTTGGCTGATGACTGCACAATTAAAAGGAAGAGATCAATGGTCACCATACCGGAAGTACCTAATGAGTTTGTGTGTGCTGCGCGCGCAATTGTCACTTGCATTGCAAAGGTCAACAAAATGCCTCAGGCTGAGTTTAACAATTTTGTACACAAGAAGTCAGCTATGAGTAGGAAACAGCATTCACAACGTAGTCAGGCTTTGAAACTTCATAAAGATGCATGTGTGGCAACTGATGCTCCTATGCCAGTACATGATCTGTACAAGTTTGAAGATTGTCTCAATATTCAAATTATTGTTGTGTCAGGTGATGTTGGCGATGAAATTGTGTATACTGGTAAAACTGACAGAAAAAGAAAGATTTATTTGTATCTGAAAGACCAACATTACCATAGCATTGTTAACATTAAGGGATTCTTTGTGTATAAGCAATTCTGTGAAGAATGTGTATCAACCTATAGTGACAAAGGGAGACATAGTTGTGAATCTGTCTGTGCAACCTGCAACACTAGTAAGTGCTTCTATGGGGATGATTCTGTTGTGTGTGACAGTTGTAACATGGTTTGTAGGAACACCCATTGTTTCATGAGACATCAAACAGCCAGAGAGTACCAGAAAGGTGCCAATAAAGGTGATGAGAGATTATCCCTATGTGACACCTATTACAGATGTCTGAAGTGCTATAAAATCCTTGATAAGACAAAACGAGATGTTTCAAAGCATATTTGCCATGAATGGTACTGTTTTTGCTGTCAGGAATTTGTTGTTGGCGAACACCTGTGCTATTACAGAATCAAGAAACCGAAAACAACAGAAGGTCGTTTTATTTATTATGACTTCGAAACATCCCAAGACCAACTCATAACATGTGACAAGGGGTACCTGAACAGACCAAAAAATGGTTGCCAAGAATGCGTACCAGAGCAGATGTGTGTGAGATGTAGGAGATGTGTCAATTGTAACAGGGGCTATTGTGGCTTGGAGAGACACGTTCCTAATTACCTCGTGTGTCAGACGGCCTGTGATGAGTGTAAGGGTGACTGTTTCACACCAGACGCAAAATGTGGAAATTGTGGCAATCGCTGCAGCAAGTGTAGGAGCAAGGGCAAAGATGGATTCATCAAAGAACCATGTCCAAATGATCTGTGTGGGAAAAGGGAAATGATCTTTAAAGGCCCCGACACGTGTGATGCCTTCTGTAAGTGGCTCATTACACCTCAACACAAAGGCTGTGTAGCAATTGCCCACAATGCCAAAGCTTTCGATTCACACTTCATCCTGAATCACTGTGTTAACAATGGCGTGTTCCCTGAAGTCGTATATTCTGGTAGCAAAATAATGACAATGACTATCAAAAAAGGAGTGGACATACGCTGTATTGACAGTTTAAATTTTCTGCCAATGGCTCTAAAAAAACTGCCTGCAGCACTAGGTTTGAGTTCTGAACTGAAGAAAGGCGATTTTCCGCATTTTCTGAACACTAAAACTTTTCAGAATTACGTAGGCCCATTCCCTGACCCCTCCTACTATGGAGTGCAGTATATGTCTAAAAAAGACAGAGAGAGTTTCATGGAGTGGCATGGAAAACAAAGTAGTAAAGTGTTTAACTTTCAGGAGGAAATACTTGCCTACACTCGTTCTGATGTGAACATATTAAGAGAAGCATGTACAAAATTCAGGGCACTTCTGATGGACATGACAGCCCTGGGGGGGAAAGGAGTGGACCCCTTTGCTCATGCAACAATTGCCTCGAGCGCTATGCAGATAGTGCGAGAGCTGCTTCTCCATGAAGAACACCAGGTGGAACTGCTAGATGGAACAAAAGACAGAGCTATATTTAAAAAAGGGCAATGGGAGATTAATGGAGAAGCCCTTGACAGTGAGCAGATTGCTGAGCGTAAATTTGTACGATCTCCAATTCCTCAGATCCCTGCCAGAGGGTACACCAAGCACCCCAATGACAGCCATAAAGCTGTGGCATGGCTGGAGTGGGTGGCAAAAGTCTCCATGCGTAAAATCCAACACAGTCGTAATGGTGGAGAGTTCAGGATACCGGGGACATCTTACCATTGCGATGGTTACCATGCTGACTCAAAATCTGTGTATGAATTCCTAGGATGCCGGTGGCACGGTCACACATGCCTCAAAGACAGGCATGCTCGAGACCCCAGGACAGGGGCCACTCTGGAAAAGATCCATCAGAGAACACTCTCAAGGCTTAAAGAAATCAGTGACAAAGGGTACAACGTTGCTCACATGTGGGAATGCCAGTTTGACAACATGGTAAAACGCAACAGAGAACTCAAGGAGTTTGTAGCATCCATGGATTTGGTAACTCCTTTGAAAATACGTGAATCGTTCTTTGGGGGGCGCGTATCCCCAGTATCCCTGTTTTATGAAGCAGCAGAGGGTGAGCAGATCAAATACTATGACGTCACTTCTTTATATAGCTATGTCAACGTCATGGCAGAATACCCTACATGTCACCCTGAGATCATAACAGAGCAAGCAAAAATGGACTACACGCTACAGTCCTACTATGGACTGGTAAAGGTTAAAGTAGCCCCACCCCGAAAACTCTTCATACCGGTGCTCCCTGTGAGGTGCAATGGTAAATTGAAATTTCCCCTGTGTTCCCAGTGCGCAAGGTTGGAGAGAGTGAAGCCTTGCCAGTGCAGTGATGCTGAGAGAGCCATTGTGGGTACCTGGACAACAGAGGAGGTCAAAGTCGCCATTAAACACGGCTACAAAATTGTCAAAATTTACGAAATTTACCATTACCCAGAAACAACTCAGGATAGCAATTGCAGCATATTTCAGGACTATGTTAAGATGTTCCTTAAGGTCAAACAGGAAGCCTCAGGCTACCCAAGCTGGGTTGAGTCTGAGCAAGACAAGGACAATTATATCAAATATTATCATGAGAAGCAGGGGATACTCCTGGACAAAGCCAAGATATTGTACAACCCGTCCCTGAGGCTGGTCTCCAAGCTGTATGCCAATACCTTGTGGGGCAAGTTTATTCAGCGAGGTGACCTCCCCCGCACGCAGTACATTAAAACTAAAACCGAATATACCAAAATCAGAAATGACCCCACCAAAGTGATAACCAATTTCCACATCGTCACTCCTGAAGTGATTGTGGTAGAGTTAAAATGTGCTGAAACGTTTGAGGAGGAGAACACCTTCACTAACGAGATTATAGGTACATTTACCACTTCACTAGCTCGCCTACACCTGTTCAGCATACTTGAAAAGACATGGGAAAAAACGCTGTATTTTGACACTGACTCTGTTATTTTTGTGCAAAATAGTGGTAAAGAGGTCTTAGAAACAGGGGACCTTCTTGGTGAGCTCACCAATGAGTTACCAAGTAACACACACATTAAGACATTTCTATCCACAGGTCCAAAGAGCTACAGTTACAAACTGAACAATGGTGAGAGTGTCAGCAAAGTCAAAGGTATAACCCTTAATTATGTGAACAGCCACATCATTGATTTTGACTCAATGAAAGATGTAGTTATGGATGAAATTGATAAAATTAAACTGCCGGTGTCCAAACAGATATCTAGGGTGAAACATCTGGGCATTGTGTACAACAGGCCCTATACCAAGACATTTAAAAAGGTTTTCACAAAACGTGTTGTTGCACCAGACAGTTTCAAAACATATCCCTATGGTTATTAGAGAGAGAGAGAGAGAGAGAGAGAGAGAGAGAGAGAGAGATAGATAGATAGATAGATAGATAGATAGATAGATAGATAGATAGATATATAGATAAATAGATTTGACAGATAGACAGATAGACTGTCAATAAGCATAAAAATGTTGTAGTGTGTTTTTTAAGCGGTTTTGTTTAGTTATTATGTTATAAAATATATATTATGATGTATTATTTTTACTTTAGCCAATTAACTATACAATTTGTGTCGAATGTATACACACGTTATTACACTGTAGAAAATGTTATAGATGGCTGTGTTTTGGCATGTATCCCACCCACTCTTGGTGATTAGACATTTTATAGATTTTGTTATGTAGCACCAGACATAATAGAGTGTTGCCAATTTTGTTACTGTGACCTACAGAAAACTTTCTATGCACAGTTCCGTGAATATCATATTAAGTGTCAAGCCAAAAGGGCCAAAAAAAACAAAAGCAAACTGATAAGACAATCCATTGCGCATGACAGTGCAATCAGATGCATCACCACTCATTACAAAATGGCAGGAATAGTTACACTCATCACCTTTCTTGCTATATGTTTCATAATAAGTGCAGCCAAAGGAGAATACACCTTTTCCTGTGGAGAGAGCCAGGAAATGTTCGATTTGTGCTCATGTGTGTATCTTAGCAATGGGAACGTCACCACCACGTGCGACAAGTCTCCCTTCCTTGTGAAGGTCCCCAGTTTTCCTGCAAAGCTCGCAGTGTTAATTGGAAGAATCGATATGACTGGGACTGAGTTCTGTAATGTGCATGAAACAACACCCAGTCCACCAGTTGTCTGCACAATAACACCAGGTGAGTCTTTTTTATGTACTTGTGCTTTTATTTTTAGTATTCTTGAACACACCAGATGCAATGTCACTCATATGTATTATTAATACTTAAGTGTTTTATTTTTAGTAATCTTGACCACCCCAGATGCACTGCCTCTCTCAACCGACAGAAGCAGAAGCACTACCCCACCGAAAGATGATTATACAACAACTGCACCGAGTGAAGTCTTCCAAAAATTAAGCACCCGCAGAGTCATGCACCACAGTTCCGAAGCACGCAGGGCACGTGACACCACAACAACAACACTACCAGCCAAGTTGACGAAAGCTTTACCCACTCAGCGAACACTGCGCACGACGCAGCAGCAGCAAGACACTGTCTCACCAACACGTCTCACTCTGTATACAACAGGAAATTCTCTGAACCCGCCAAATTCCCCCGAGGCTGTCAGGCTGTCTGCTGGAAAGGGGACTTCACGCTGGCCATTCGAGTTCAGCTTTGATATATCACTGGACACTTGCTGTCTGATGTTCCTTGTGGTCTACATCTGTGCAAAGGTGAATATATGTAGTGCATTTATTATGATAAAAAATGAATGTGTTATGTGATCACTGAGACAAAGTTTTTTGTCATGTGGCTTTTTTTTTTTTTTTTTTTTGTACATTTGTAGACAGGTTGCTCCCTTGCAAGGTACTTGATGGACAGAGTGAGGAGGAGGAGGAACAGGTCGACCATAGAAGAGGAAGCATCTAACCCCGTGTATAACCCCGGCAGCTGTACTAACCGATATTCACGATTTACGGAGTCCGCATTCAACGATGATTCTACATCCAGAGACACTGAACTTACTACTTTTGCTTTTTAATATCGCAGTTTGTTATATTATATAACTTTTTTTTTCGTGTAAATCTAACACACCATTACAGCTTTTAATATCACAGTTTGTTATATTGTATATATACTTTTTTTGTGTAAATCAACATACCATTACATTGTATTTGTGCTATATATATATATATATATATATATATATATAATGTTTTTTTGTTTGTTTTGTTGTAAATCTAACATGACATGGCATTGTATTTTGTGCTATATATATATATATATATATATATATATATATATATATATATATATATATATATTTGTGTTTTAATAAAAGCAGTTATTAAATAAAAACCATACATGGTCTTGTACACACTGAACACACATGTTGGTCATAATGTCAAAAAAAAAAGAGAGAGAGCTACAAAAAAAAGAAAATGTTACCATCTCAGCCAGTTAAGTTCAATGATGTGGAATTTAGAGTACACAGTACAACGTAGCTGTAGACTTCAAAGACCACGTAACTATACAAGGAACGTGGAAGAATGGTCGCATCCTATGTGTATTAATGTTTTGAAAATCTTTTATAATCACTGCATTCTCTGAATCTGCTTTGTGGTTCGCAATGGACAGAAACTGTACTTAACACACAAGACGCCTGGTTATAGATGGCGCTGGCTACTCCAGTCCACCAGTTGTAGCAGAATCATATCAGAACATATATTAGTGATTATTTTCTGGAATGAAATTCACAGATACCAGCAGGTGAGTACCTTTTTGTGTTTTTTTTTGGTGGCAATTTTTAAATACAAACGCATGCTCGTATTTAGATATTAAATAAAGAAAAAGAAAACTGAAAAAAAAGACAGTTTCACAGGGGTATAAAAATACCCAGCAGACCATAATGTGGCTTTTTAATTGTACAAAAAAAAAGAACAGCTAGCACAACAAAAAAAATCTTCTCTGTTCCTAGACAGGTGTGGAAGCAGCTGAACTCATGGACTCTGTGTCATCATCGACCTTAGCGTCAGGATGAGCAGGAGGAGGAGGAGACTTGAGGCCTACACCCATGCCTACAGATGTTGGGGTGGTTGCGCACTTGCCTCTTCCCATTGGATGAGTAGGAGGAGGAGGAGGAGGAGGAGGAGGAGGAGGAGGATGAGGAGACCTGCTGCCTGTCCCCCTGCCTATGGATGTGGGGGCGGTCCCACGCCTACCTAAACCTCTCCCCCGGGGCGTCCTAACGCTGTGTGCCGCTGGTGTCCCAACGTCGAAGGGTCTCTCAGGAACTGGGGGCACCACAGGCACAGGGGGCCTCGCAGGAGCCAACCCTCGCCCCACCCCTCCTGAAGCTGATGCACCTTGCAGCAGGGTGAAAAATCCACCCATAAGGCGTCCCACTTCTCCTGTCATCCTGAAATAATAACACACAAATTACCCAAAAAAAAACAACCAAAAAACCATGGAAAAAATTTGTCTTTTTTCATGTTATGCCTATTTAGGGGGGGTTACTTACATTTGTCTGAGACGGTTATCATCCCCAGTTCCAGCTACAAAGGCGTCCACTCTTTGAGCAACAGTTTGTTCAATACTCCGGCGCAACTCAATGTCCCTCTACAAGCATAAAAAAAAAGAAATATTTTAAAAAACCATCAGCTGTAAAAATCTCTAGCATGAACAAAAAAAACAAGCATAATTATATTGCGGTGTCTCCATAGTTTTATTTTATTTTTTTTGTCCTGTTTTTCTGAGGTTTGCACAAAACAGAATAATAAAACAAAAAACTCACTCTGTACTGCGCAACTCCTAGCACCACACATCCCAAGACAGCAAGGCACAAGGCAACACCCCCCAAAATTGTCCCTGTGGAGTGTTCAGCATCAGTATCACGGGCACCGGGGGAGTCTTCGGGGCCTGACGCATGCGCAACTGATGACATGTCATCACACAAAACTTCGAAAGGAAGATCCACAGTGCTGCGGCCCCTCAGACAGAAAACAGTACCCCTCATGTCTACGCGTACAAGCTCCCTCTGCACAACCCCAGAGAAAGAATCCAGGGGGACAGTCTTCAAATCTGCATTTTTGGTGCAGTTGGCCTCGAACCCACCGCTTACAAGGGGTTCGCAAATGCAGGGGCCGCAGTGGAACACATATGCCCCATAAACTATGGGTAGCACAAAAAAAACACCAGCAGAGACTACTTTGCCTAGCATCATTGACCAAAGACGTCAGAATGACACTTTATTTTTCCCAAAGCTTAATCAATCTCTTTAAGAGGGTGTTTGGTTCAACGATTACCATTGTAAACCTTAAGGAAAACACAAAGGGACTTGCACTGCAAACACAGGTGATCTTTAAAACACTCACAACATTCCCACGCTCACAGGTGTAAACATTTTCTTTGTTGATTTAACAAAACGTTACGATAAAACAGCAGGCAAACGTAATGATGGTATATATGTGCCAGGTTCAGAGAACACACCATTTAAGTTAAGGTTTACCAGAAAAAAAAAGACGTTCTATGTAATGATGAGATGCTAAGGCTTTGACGAAAAACGTAGTCGAATTAACACGTAAACAAACAATTATGACTAAAACAGTAGACCCGCGTAATGATGAGCTGCCTTAAAAAAGAACAACCATCACAGCATATATGTAATGATGAACCGCTAATACAGCCAATGTAAAGATGAGATGCTAAGTCTTAGAGGACTACATATTTTTCCTACCACTAAAACACTAGGTATGAAAATTACAGCTAACAGCCAGCAAGGTTTACCAGAAAAAAAAGATGTCCTATGTAATGATGAGATGCTAAGGCTTTGACGAAAAAACGTAGTCGAATTAACACGTAAGTCGAATTAACACGTAAACAAACAATTATGACTAAAACAGTAGACACGCGTAATGATGAGCTGCCTTAAATAAGAACAGCCATCACAGCATATATGTAACGATGAGCCGCTAAGACTACCAATGTAAAGATGAAATGCTAAGTCTTAGAGGACTACATATTTTTAGAGGACTACATATTTTGCGGCACGGCGTGCCGCGCGGCACGGTGTGCCGCATTCGCGGCACTAATTATCGCTGCACTGCGTGCCGCGCGGCCCATTTTACCGCTGCGGCACTTGTTACCGGGGCACAAAAAAAAGCAGGCGGCGCAGCCGCCTTGCGAAAAAAAAGGGTGTGTGCGTGTGCGTGTGCGTGTTTGTGTGTGTGTGTGTGTGTGTGTGTGTGTGTGTGCGCGAGAGAGAGAGAGAGAGAGAGAGAGACAGAGAGAGAGAGAGACAGAGACCGAGACAGAGACAGAGACAGAGACAGAGACAGAGTGACTGACAGAGTGACTGACAGAGTGACTGACAGAGCGACAGAGTGTGACAGGCAGAGCGACAAGGCGATTATGCCACATCTTTTCTTTAGCAAACTTAATAATAAGGACTGATTTAATAGTGGTTATATAGAGTACACTTAACCAGGTTGACTGCAGCATCCCTTCTTTGGTTATAAATAGATCTTAAGGTCTCTGCTGCAGCTGCTGCTGCTGCTGTTGCTGCTGCTGCTAATCTGTACGCATGTGAAGAACACTTTCGTTTGTGTGTCATAGACAAAATTGTTTTATTTTGTTCCAGCGAAAAAACACACATTAAGCGGGCCTAGACATAAGCATCTACATATACAATGGGGCTGCGTAAATTACTTTAAAAAAACTTGTTTTCAGATAGGTGATTTTGTTTTTGTTTTACTTTTCTTCCTGAAAAGGATCTAGTAATAATTACAAACAAATACTACATCTTACAATCAGAGGTTCAAAATTATTCAACAGTAAAAAAAAAAAAAAAAAACAAGCAAAAAATTAAAAGTGACAACACGTCAACAAAGTATAAACAATCAAAATGTTTTTCAAGTATTACAGGCCATTATTTTTCACATTCCATTACAAAATATTGTTCTTCTTGTTGAAACACAAACTATTGTTTTTCACTAGTTTAGCTCTAGAGTGGCTGGCGAGACGGTCGCAAACCTCACACCACCCCCCTGGTGCACTCAGGGGGGGTGAGATTAGCTTCTTCACTCCTTTCGGAGTTTCTTGGCGCCCTTGCTGACCGTCGATATGCTGGGCAATTTTGAGGTCTTCTTCGAAGAAGGGTGGCCCCCTTCCCGTTCTTCTTCTTCTTCTTCCCCTTCTGTTGCGTCCTCATCAGAGGACTCAATGGTGAGCGCAGTCGCTGGTCTCTTGCGCCCGGAAGAAGAACTCTTGGAAGGGGTGCTAAGCTTCTTCGATCCTGCATAATCGTCCACAACCATTTCGTCTTCATGTGATTTTTTCGTCGCCCCATCTTTTACGTTGTTATTAGGGTGAGGTGTACAATGAGTACACTTCATCATGGCCATTTCGTTCAAATGACTCTGAGAACATTCCTTTAATTCCTCTAACCCCACCCATTTCTTCTCCAGAGCAGGAATATGGGAAATTAGTTTGCTGAATTCTGTACTTGACATGTTTATGCCCTTCCTGGTGGGGTGTAGAGACTTCAACAGCTTGTTCGTAAAGAAGTGATGGCGCAGATCTACGCTTGCGTACTGTTTCTTGGCAACGGCAAACACATTCTTGCCAATGTGTACTTTAAGCTCGGCAGGCACAAAGTCAGCTCCATCATCTTTTGTTGTGTCATCTCCCAGGGTGTCATCAACAGGGACATCGTCGTCTTCAATGCTGTTCTCATTGTCCATGGGGTCATCAGTTTGACATATGTCATCATCGCTCTCATAGGATTTACCCTGTCACAAATAAAAAAATAAAAATTTTAATATATCTTTTAAATGTTTAACATAACACAGAAAAAAAGAAACAGCTGTGCATCTGTCTGTCCAGCCATTCATCACTCTATGTCTGCATATGTCTACATATGTCTGCATATGTCTGTATGTATGCATGCATATGTCCAGCTGTGTGTATGTATGTATGTATGTATGTATGTATGTATGTATGTATGTATGTATGTATGTATGTATACATGTATGTATGTCTGTATGTGGGTATGTATGTCTGTATGTGGGTATGACATGAGAGTCTGTCTTTACATACATACATACATATATACATACATATAAACACGCATTCATACCTATATACATATATCTATACATACAAACATACATAAATACATACAAGCGTGCATACATTCAAAACATAGAGTGTAAGGCTTGCAAAATAGTGTTATATTTTAACATGGTATGTAATAACACACTGATGGCAGCGTGTATTTGCAAAAGACAATTGTGTGTCATACTTTGTGACACCTCGTCTATACAAAACAAACAAACATTATAAAAATAATACTTACTCTTTTAATGACTTTCATCAGTTCTTGGGTTGATGATATTAAGTCTCTCGTTTGCTGTTTATCCAGAGTTACGCCACGTTTAGTGGGTATCAAGACAAACTCCTCTTCTTCAAGAGCATAATTGCGCAGATGTAAACTTAATTTTCCCAGATATCTCTGTAGCACCATGAATTTCCTGTGGCCTATCTCTCTAAACCAGAGAAACTGTCCGCGTACTAGAGTGCCAGTTGAGTTGTAGTGCTGCTTCATTTTCTTATGTTGCACTTTGAATCCACCGGATTACGAAACTTGTAACACGAAAAATTTTCTCAGTGAGACTGAGAAAATTGACGAAAAGGTTGTTAGGACGAAAATGCGAAGACCAAGAGGTCGTACAAAAGCCCGCACGGCATTTTATATGAACACCCAAAGCCCTATGTCCAATGACAGAGCAAGCCACGCAACGCACACTAGGAGCGCTACTGCATATCTTGTTGATAACCAGTAATAATGCTGCATGTAGGAATGTTTCAGATGGTGCGGGTGCACAAATGGACCTTGCACTTTCACACTTTTTATGGTCTTTTGGTTCTTTTATTTTTCTTGTGGGGGTATCACTGTCACCCCCAACCATTTCTCTTGAATTACGCACTTTTAATCTCGTCACAAAATAGACTGCAGACAATGTTCGTTTGGTTTGTAATGTCAACAAATTTTATTTCTAAAGTACAACTGCTGTAAAAACAATTAACACATTTGTCTGCTATATATTCATGAACAAATAGAAAATACGTAATCATGCATGCTTTTAATATATAACATAAGTTTTTTTTTTTTTTTACACTGTAATATACATCAGATATATATTATTTGGGGTACATTTAAAATGTCAACCATCTCTTTTTAATCATATCAAGAGTCTTGTTATAGGGTTTTCGCTTTCTCCTTGCTGTACTGGTGTCCTGTTTGACACCTGCGTTTATGTTTCTGTTGTTTCCGGATCTAGAGGTGTTTTTTTTCTTCTTTGACGCAGTTACCAAAGTTTTCAGTTCTTCTGGTGTAATTCCTGGGGGGGGCATTGCGCTCGAGAGGGTTTGCAGTGACATCATCTTTGGTCCTGTTTCCATCATTTAGGGGCCCTCCTGGGGGTTTTCCAGCCATGTTTTTGTGTGAGGGCATCTCCTCTTTTTGTTTCACAGTGTCAACAGAAGTGTGCTGCTGTGCTGTGTCGCCCTCTACCGGTATTTTCTGTGAATCTACAGTTGTATGGCTTAGACCAGTGTCATCCTCTGGCTGCTTGTGCATGTGCTTGGAGTTGTCATTTTTCTCTGATATCTGCTGTAACATTCTTTGATAGCGTTCACGTGGTAACACTATATGCTCCTCAGCCATTATTATTATTTACCAGTTAGACCTATGAGTCTTTTTAGGACAGCTCTGATGAGTAAGACCACAGTGTCAGATGAGTTAACAACAATTTCAGCACGTTCCTTGTGTGATAGCTCCTTGTCTGCAAGGTTCCTAATGACTAACTTGCGACGTTTGAGAGCTCCTTTATAGTCAGGCTGAAGTTGAATAATGCGGGCAAGGACATTTTTTGACACCTCGGCTATTGAGAGTATTTGTTGCCTATTTGCATTACTTAATAATTCTTTGGCCTGTTTCTTAGGTAGCTTTGCCACAGCTTGGAGAAAAGGAATATTTTCCTTGATCAGTTTCATTTTTGGGGGAGGTACACTATTGTGGTATCACCTGCAAAAATATGTGTTCTCAATTTTAATTTATTATCAATATTGGGTGATAGATCAACAATCAAATAACCATAATTGTTTGCAGTGGCCAGCTCGTAGCTCTTCATGAAATACTGTACTTGACCAGGCATTGTTTGTGAAGCTAAAGTACCTATCTGTCGAGCGCTCCTATTATTTTTAAAAAGACATATATACTGCGAATTAAGCCCTATTTCACGGACAGCTTTACTTGCATGATACAGATTTTGTAGGGTGATTATGCACGAAATGTGGCAATGGTGACACAGTACGCACACTATATCAACCACAGAAGACCCTGAGGCGTTGTCATTGAGGCTGCTCATCTTGTCATCAAGTACAAGGATAGTTTCACTATGAGTCTCCTGCCAGATTTTAGTTAACTCATCTTTTGAAGGAATATCTGTTCGAAAATCCACCATGTCACCTAGCTCTTTCTCCAGCTCATCATATTTGTCCTGCCATGCTGTATAACAGTAGATTATCTTCTTGGGTTCTGGCTTAAACATTTGTTTATGCTCAAGCAGCAGTCTCCTGATGAAAAACGTTTTACCACACTGGGATGCGCCAACGATCAGGACAGTTTTCGGCAGATCGAAGGGTATCACACACTGGTTGTAATCCTCCATTTTCTTTTTTTTGGGGGTGTTGACTCTTTAAGTGCCCCAGTGTAAATGCTCAAACTTCGTGAACAGCCCTGTTTTTGTCTATTTTCAAGGCTGCTGGAAATTTTGCAAAGATTATTAGGGTTGCGGGCTGGGTCAGCTGATTTTCAAACTTCAAAGAAATTCTCATATTGCCACTACGCTTCAAAGGTATTATGTCGTCATTACCACTCTGAAGGGCCTCGGCGTAAAACCTGTAGAAGCAATAGCCTTGGGGAAAATCATGACGTGTCACAGGAGCACGCCAGTCGTCCCCGTCCAAACCACACAAAGTTTTGTAAGCATCCATATAAATGCTGTCTTCAGGGTCTTCGCCATACCGTGGTTGTATAGGTCCTTGCCCCATATCTTGACCATCAACGCTAACTTGTATGAAGTTCAGACCATAGTGTTCAAAATTGAAAGGGTTTTCTTTGAGCTGACCATGGTTGGATGAGTCAGAGACCAGTCCGCAGATGAGTTCTGCTGGTACACGCCCATTGAATGCATCATTCACTTCCGCAGAGAAGACACCTCTTGCAATTGTAAATTTTTTGACCTCTGTCTTGGAGTAAGGAAAGATGGCTGGTCTGGTTTTCAGAGTGTTGGCATGAGATGTCAGAATCACGGGTGCCACTTCAACCATGCACACATTGAGGGATGCCTTTGTTATGACCACCTTGTACTGACCACTAGATGAGTCACTATCTGGTGACAACAAACAAAATTCTGGAGTGGACGGATATAGGGTAATGTTAAGAGGTACCCCATAAGGGATAAAGCGAGAAATCTCAAGAACATCGCTGTATAAATGACCACACATGTCCACCTCTCTGGAATTTGCAAAAAACTTACTCCTGGTTTTTAGCCCCGCATTATCACCCATAAACCAGTTTGAGTCATGTACAGCACCTGCAGTATCCTTGAAATACATTTGTGTCTGAAGAGCAGACTCTTTCTCCTCTTTGGATGAATAAAGGAGAGTCTTGAGGTAGGCCAAATAAGGATAAGATTGATCAGAATGAGTTAGTACCTTGTTTTGGAGGGCTACATCAACCCTGCTAAACATTGAATGCATGAAGTTGTTAACAACACCAACAATGCCTATTTTTGCTTTTCCTGCATCATCAGACTTTTTTGATGCCTCAGCATCCTCACCATCGGATGTAGCAGCAGTAGCAGCAGCAGCAGCAGCAGCAGCAGCTGGTTGTGCTGTTACCATCTTGGGTGTCTCAACTATGTCACCATTGCGTGCAACAATCTTACAAGTAATGTTTAACTGCGTTTTTCTTAGGTCTACATAACAGTTTGAGTTATTGGCTATTGCAAACTGAATCACACCTTGACTGGAAAAATCATTTACTGGGTAGAATGTTGTGCAATGACTGCGTCTAACGCCTACATTTTGAATAGGTTTTTCAAATATAGCCAGCTCTTCAGGATACCCCACAAAGGCATCGGCCAATAACGTTTCACTCATGTTTCTGTACTTTATATATATAAACTGTAAACAAAATAGAAAAATATACTTCAGAGCCTATTTGTCAAAAATGTCCTTGGCCCTTTGAGGTTTTGACTTTGCACCTGCAGCGTTCTTTGCCTTCTTTCTGGAGTGAGCAGTGGAGGATGTGGTCTTTCTCTTCTGACGTTTCTTGGAGGACTGATCTTCTCCATCGGATGCCGCATATTTATAAGTCTCTTCCTCCATTTCCGCTGCAGCTCTTTTTCTGGTGGCTTCGGCGGGGTCAAGGACCTCTAACTTAGCTACTGTGGAACCCTGTGCGTGCTCCTGCTTGGCACCACGTGTATTGATAAGAATAAGACCTCCTCTTCCTCCATTGGCTGTCTTGTGCAAACTAGACATATTGGTCATTTTGTGTAACATCATAGATCCATTTTTACCCTCAGCTTGCTTCATAAAATGGTCTCTGAAAGTCTCATAGTCAAAACCGCCGTCAGCAGAATAGTAGTGTGTGTGATTAGCCATGGTTAGTCAGCTTTGACAAGATGAAGTGTGCAGGCCGAGTGTCCCTTTTCGAATGATGGCAGGGCACCACTACTATCTGTTAAATATATTTCAATGATGTCCAGACTGTCGGTTATCACAGGTACATAGCGGGGGTTGTCAAATGTCAACGGTTTTCCATTTTTAAACTGGCTGTAATATATTTTATGAAGAACGGGTGCTTGGGTGCCATTGACAATGCTTGGTTGACACATGCTGCTGTTGATTGTTAAATATGCAGGTTTATAGTCAGCTGGGGGCTTTGGTAAATTAATATCCAGAATGGCAACATTCCATGAACCTTGAGGTGTGAGCTGGAGTTGTCTAGGCAACTTCACGCGAAATGAGCCAGGGCTGTTACCTTGGAAGTAGCTGCCACTCTGATCGCTTGAAATGTAGATATACATTTTATTTTTATTTTCCTATGTACTGCTTTATCTCTGACGTAGGTATGTAGCTGTTAAACTTGTTGCTATAACCGTACCACTTTATGAGACTCAGCTTTTGGCCACGAACAGTTTTTGCTCCTACCACGTGATCTATCTTGTACACTATGTCATTAGGGTTCACGATATTGACCTTTTGGAGTTCCTGTTCATAGAACGATCCTTTAATCACTTCATCAGCAAGATCTCGCACCTTATACCTCGGAGGGTGAGACGGGTTCCTGTGTAATATCTTGAATAGTTCCTCTGTGTACTGCTCCTGATAACCACGGGCAAAAGGTGTCTTCACGTGACTTAACCTCACCAGATCACCTATGTTAAATGAATATATTACCTTCTGCTGCGCCCTTTTATTCAGAATGGGTATGTATATTTCCTCATATATTTCTGCAGTGTTTTCAGCATTGACATCCGCAGGGGGGCGTCCTATGCTGCCATGTTTTGTATGGTTGTAAGAATAGGTTACATCATCTAGGATATCCACATATCTAAATGTTTGTTTTTCATAGAAGTATTTATACAGTCTGTCTTCGATCGTTCTGTTGACCCGTTCTGCATAGTTTGCTTTGTGTTGTCCATAAGCAATGATATGGTTTATGGTGTAGTCTCTCAAAACTTCCTGAAATGCTGACCCCATAAATTCCTTGCCCTGATCCGTTCTAACTGATTCGCAATGACGACCAGTATTCAGAATTTCTTTAAACATGTTTGCAACTTCCACTGCAGTTTTTGATTTTAGAGGTCTCACCCATAGATACCTTGAAAACAGATCTATGCACACTAGTATGTATTTGTACCCATCATTATATTTAACAAGATCTGTCATTTGTAACAAGTCAGCATCCCATTGCATGTCTGGGTATTCCACAATTATATGTTCAGTTGGAAAGGTAGTCTGAGGTGTAGAGTGTATGGTGTGTGTAGTCTGATGTTGCAGCCATTTTATGACCTCTCCAAGGTCAATCTCTGGGGGGCGATCTTTGAGGCCCTTAATGTAATCCCACAGTTTGTGGGGTCCGTAAAAACTAGCAGGGCTTCTTGGTGAATAATAAATCCTTGACAGGAAAGCATCAATCCTTTCCTCATCCATTTTATTCTTCAAAATCCACTGGATTTTAAACTGACCCCTCACTGGTTCTCATCATGGGTGTAGTGAAGGGTTGGGTGACATGCTGCGGTAACATTCTGGTGACACTTTTCATCTTTGGCGCAGGCAGAATTGCCCCTAGGCTGGTGCTTAGCAAAATGAGCCAAGTATCAGAGCTATTTCCAATAGACAGGTTGATAATAGAAGTAATAATCACAGTGTACAGTATAAGAGTTTGACTGATAAACACTATCTGGCTCTTAGGCATAGCTCTGCCTAAAACATACCATTTGTCAGAATTTACTGAACTCTGGGAATATAACCCACTTCCTTCACCTTCCATGGCTGAAGCTTAAATGACATGGGGGCTGGTACTGACATACATTTTATATATACGTTAACACAAACAAAAAAAAAGTGGGAAAGTTTGCTACATATATTTTTATTATACATACATATCACAAAATTACATGGCATATTAATAGACCATTCACCAATCCTCCTCGAGTCCGTCAGGACAGCATTCTGGACACGTGTAATACCCCATTTGATTTTGATGGTCCTCACTCAAATAGCAAGGTGTTGTTAAACTTAACTCTGGTATAACATCTTCAATTTGCCCGAAATTGTCAACTATTGTTCTAAACTGTTGTTTAGTGAGGACCATATTCTGATCCATACAAACAGCCAGAGCGCCCTTGTCTGTCTTCTCATATTTCGTGATGTGTACGTTGTCACTGTTGTAAAATGTTTGAACATAAAAATGACCACCAAGGTGTACATCATGGTTTGTACCAACTGCAGTCATCATGATGTCTGCCGTCTGCACAAGGCAGGCCCATCGTTGCAGGTTTAAACTAACCTCTGCACATTCAGGGTCTTCATCGGTTGTCTGAAACATGCAAGCATTCACAGTGGTTTTTACATTTTTGACCTATAACAAAGCACACATCGGTCTGACATTAAAGTGAACAATTAACTGATATTACTAACCTGCATTTTCATTATGTGCACTGTGACAACACCGTCGTTGACCAGTACTTTCAAGAAGTCTTCATGGCCCAGATAGATGGAGTATCTCTGCCCATGTGATATTTCGGGCATCATACTGCACAACTCCGGGTAGCTGACACGGATAATTTCAAACAGTTTTGCAATGGTCTGGTGATTTTCTTGTACAACCAGTAGGTCCACCAGTTTAAACATTTGCATTTCACCATCTTCATATGAGCTTAATGTCAAGTATGAGGGCCAGTTGATATAACCCTCTTCTTTGAGCTGTGCCAAAGTGGTGGGTCCATCAACTGTACCTGTTATGACGGCAGCATATTTCATCAATATATCCATGTTAACAGGTCTGCGTTTGTAGAACGATTAAATAAAAGTTTTAATACCAGACAAAGGCAAAAGCTGTTATATAAAAGGCGCCCAAAATACAGACAAAGCTTCTGATTGGTCCATTCATAGTTCATCACAAAACTCCTGTGATTGGTTGATTTGTAAGATTGTGCACCTAATAGCAATGTTAGCATGTACAAACATGTCCTCCACATTTTTTTTTTACCTTTTAGAAATAGTTTACTGCCGAACAAGCATATTGCTCTGTTTTGTTCACATTATGAATGCCTCCTTAAATTTCACAGTTAATTACAATAGATGTGTAGACGCCATTGAGGGTGACTGCAGTGGACTTCAGACAGATAATATTCTGCAAATTCATAGACACAGTCAACCATATCCAGATGTATCTGACTGCTGGCCCTGTATAGGATGAGGTGTTCTTCATCTCCACATTTTGCTATCTTGTACAGCTCCCATTTGAGCCATGGTTTGATTCGGTCATTAGAATCAATCTCTCGGGAGCCTTGAGATCCATCATCAGAATCTGTATCTTCCGAATCTGTGGAACACTCATCACCGGACTGTGCAGCTGCTATACCACCATATACAAATGGCATTAAATTTCCTGTAACTGGTGATTGGCAAAGAAATCTGACTCTATGTTCTACTCCTTTGTAGACATTACCAGTGCTGGTAAATTTTTTAAAATTCACCTTGCATGCTGCTAATGACGTGAACTGCTGAATGTTGTTGTGTAAGATAAAGTCATGCATCTCTCCATTTTGACATTCCTGGTGCCCCATAAGTATCCAACAGTATAATAATGCCATAGTATTGCCTTGTTTTAGACAGAATCCGTGAGTAGGTGTTGTACACAGCAAAGACGTTGTCAGACTGTTAGGAAACTCTCTCCTACTGGTGAAAAAGTCACTGAAAATACTACTGATAATATAAGACACTACTTCCTGTCACCTACTTCCTAGATAACCATTAGTGACAGCACCTATTCGTAATACTTTATTGAGCGTATTTAGTGCAATTATTGTACCATAATAGTGTAATAGTTTAATTACTGTAATTAGTGTTATAAGCGTTATAAGTGTACTTAGTTTAATTAGTGTATATATGAGTGTTAGAATATTCACAGGGATTTACCACCACCCTAAACGGTTGGTGGCAGCACCTACTTGGTAGGTGTATATCCATGTGCTTTTACTGCCCTCTGGTGTATATTTTAGTACTATAAATTCCGGTATCCTACTGTTCTTACTACTTTCATTTTAGGCTGCTCTGAGAATTGCTGACATAACTTGGCCATTGCAAATGAGTGGGAATCCAAGAAAAGAGTATTTGCTATGAAAAAAACACCCCGTTGATATATCTACACCAAATTAGCATATTCTACAGGCTTTTTGCCTTAATAAAAACGATGAAAGAAATTAAAGGTAAATATTTAAGTCAGCATAACATTTTAAAAAATGGGAGTCTCAAATGTGCTGTTTGCTCTAGAGGCCACAGGCATCACAATCGCCTTCTGGTGCAAGACGCCCAATTCTCCCCCCCCCCCAGACCGCTGACTGTTATATATATTTTTGCAGTGGAAAGTAACAGTCAGCAGTCAGGTGGGCCACACCAGACAGAGGGCGATTGTGATGCCTGTGCTAGCGTTTTCTTCTGAAAGGCGGTGCTACGATCCGGTGCAACACCGGCCTTTCTCATAACCGATTTGCCGCTCCCCTGAAATCACGGAGGGAAATGCTTCCGCGTTGTCTGCACACAAAGTAGTGCAATTACTACACCTTATTTCTTTTTTCCAAGAAGCCACTCGCTGTGAAACTGGTTAAGATGATTTCTTTTGACTTAAACTTTACTAACGTCGTGAAATTGAACAACATTACTGTGGAATTCCACCAACTGCAGAAGGTACTATTTTCGTAAATGCCACTGAACAAGCGTTGTAATGCCTTTTCAACGATCTATTTTTTACCGTATCCCTTGAGCATTGCGTGAGTTCTCAGAAAGACCCTATTACATATATAGGTTAATTGACTTTTACAAAACCCAAGGAAAAGTCCTTCCCATTGGCCAGTTGGTAGAATAAGTAGAAATGAATTGCAATAAAGCTCATCCAAACAATGTATATATGATGGTCAACACTGACTACACCATTCGAGTCTTGACTTTACACTTCGAAAATGCCAAAGAGAAAAGCATCTGTCCAGCATCCTTGTGTTTCCTGCAGCATGGCAGTTAAAGATGATGAGGAGGCCGTAGCCTGTGATCGCTGTGTAGAATTTATATAATAGATAAGGTGAGGAAAATTAATAAGGTATACTGGGCAAAAACAAGAATATTCTTGTCAAAAACACCCCCAACATTAATCGCTGTTCTTTAATGTAGAAAGTTAAATAGATAGATAGATAGATATGTAGATAGATAGTTTAGAGAGACAGATAGATTTATATGCTTGTTATGTAATATAAAATATCTCGCTTAATATTTGGTCTATTTTCGATCCAAAAACACGTATGGAATTAGTATGAACTATACTACAATTCAGTCTTATTTGACGAAAATCTAACTAATATTAGGGAAGCAACAGCCTTTTAAAGAAGTGCTCAGCTCCTCCTGCATTGATACAGTCC
Source organism: Alitta virens (assembly GCA_932294295.1). NCBI lineage: Eukaryota > Metazoa > Annelida > Polychaeta > Phyllodocida > Nereididae > Alitta > Alitta virens. The sequence continues at coordinate 63,295,683 of OW028573.1, forward strand.
GGGAGCGGACGCTTGTGAGAGCACCAGTTTGTCTACCTGCCTTCTCAGACAAATATCTCGTTAATATTTGGTATATACAACCCCCTCCCTACCTACGCTGATGCTGACGCTAATAGCAGTCGGCAAGTTACTCCTACAACTCGGCGGGTTACTCCTGGAAGCCGTCGAGTTACTCCTACTACCCGTCGGCTTACTCCTAGTAAACCGCCGGCTTTACTACGGGTAAAATTAGGGACAGATAACTGGCCGACTTCGACGGGTAATCCACCGACTTTTGATGGTTTTTGGACACCCGGGAGTTTGCGACGGGTGAGCCATGCAAGCATGGCATACCCGGCTACCGGGCCCGAAACTCCCGGCTTGGCGACGAGTCCCAGGAGTCACTTGACAGGTATCGCCGGGTATCGGCGGGTAGCCATCGGGTTTGAGATGGGTAGCGCGTTGCATAACCGTTGCGTAATACTACGGGTTCACTACGGCAAAACCGGCTATGTGAGATGGGGGCTTTAGGAAGTATAATGTCATGTAATTTTGGGTACCACTCCCTACTCCCAATATGCATATTTATGTACATATGTTATGGTTTGCAGTGAACATGTCATTACTTGCTAAAACGTTAAGAGAAATTATGGAAAATTAGAAGAGCATTGATAAAATATGCACATTTTTTAACTGACTTTCAATACCTTTACATGTATTTTTACAAATGTCAAGTGTGGGCATAAGAAAATGTTGCTATTTTGATTATGAGTGTGGGTTTCACACCAATACATTCTCTGACGACTGCAGGACAATTTTATGGACCAAAAAGATCAACTGTGTCATCAGGAAATAGGCAAGATCTAGTTTTTATGGAAAAGCATGTCCCAAAATCCTGTTATAAAGTCTTGGGGCTCCATAGGCTTCTCAACTCTGCTCCAAGCTTCATGTGCACTAGCCAAGTGGCCAGTCTAGACCAAACTGGACTCCAAGTATCAACAGGTCAGTCTTTGAGTACTTCAATCACATTCCAAGTTCAGAGTGTCCACATTTCTCCAAAGTGCATTCAAATCAAAACAATGAGACAATATTGCTGTGCTCCTTTCCAACTTTTGGATCAGGTAAAAACTGATTTATTAATCAACAAAATTTCCTTATGTATTTTCCAGTGGCCACTCCTCTCACTCGAGGAGGGCCTCATTCATCCAATCAATACACATATTCAAATTCTCTGGCCTGAGGCCCATTAATCAACTACCAATCCAGGGATCCAAAGGTCCCCATGTGACTTTGGCTGACATCCCAATCAAACCCCCCCCCCCCTCAGTGAACAATCTTACCTTGGGGATAATCCCCTTACATAATACTGTACATGGACCTTAATCATGATGAGAAACATCAACAAATGCATTGCACTTTAAACCCTCCAGAACATATAGCAATCACAGAACACACAACCCATATGGAGATAAGCCCCCTGCATGCTGATAATTCATTAACATTATGTCACTCTAAGCAGACCACAAAGGGAGTTGCTAATCAAAAGAGCACACAATGCACTCAGACTTAAGAGGAAACAAAGGGGTGCAATCTGCAGCTCTGCTAAGCTGGCTGACACTTTGATGGTGCTAGGGCTTTATAGATTAATTACTATCAACTTCAAGGGCTCCTTACTATAGCCAGAACACTCTAAATCTTAATACAACATTCCTAACTAAGAACAAAGGCATGTCTTATTATTGTACTTTTAATAATTCTGATGCACAACAATTGCTTGTATGCTTCTATGTTAAATTCTAAAACCCCACATACACTCACTGTTGTAATGATACTTAATAATTGTGTTCACTGAGAAGTGGTGGCAAAGGTCATAAAGAGTGGCCATGCTTCCAGCTACTTGAATGGATCTATCTGCATATAATGCCTACACAAAAATGATCAATTGGGTGGGTGAACTTTACATTACTCCCTCTCCTCTTGTAGGTCAGTGATACACATAGCACTGACCGTTCAGAGCCATCAAAACAAATATGGGGTAAAAGTTCATATACAAGATCGACTTTCAGGTTGCGCTGAGGGACGTGCTGTTGCGCGCCCTATGTTGCGGCTCTTTTACTGAGCATGGTATGCCTTCGCGGGACGCAAAAATAATCAATACATGTAAACTCTCTAACTAGCAACGCGGGGTGCTAAGAAATAATAAAACTAAAAAATGAATATAAGCATTTTAAACAAGAAATGTCTGGAAGCATGACCCTCAGGAGAAAAAGCAAAAAAAAGTTTTCTGAATTTTGTGCACGCAAAAAAAAAATCTTCAAAAATAATTTGTCATAAAGTACACACATCATTATTATCCACACATAAAAGTAGATGCTGCTGGGCGTCTTGCAGGTGTACATAGGCTCTAAGCTTCAGCTCTCATGACTTGAAGGAGGTCAGCGCGTTAAGTGTGCAGACCACTGATGAAATGAAGCAGGAGATATTTTAAGACCTTTCCTGGCGTCTGATAAGGCAGGAGATATTTTGAGACCTCTCCTGGCGTCTGAAGATCCCCTTGGATTTACATAAAACATGTTGACATGGGAACACCTACATTTTCACCCTTGCAATAATTTTCACATGGGCAAGCCTTTTTCCCAGAAGTATAAAACATAACATAATCATGACAAATACATGCGCTCTGGGGAGTCTGTACTTTTACCGCTGTTGACTCCAATCAACAGGCGGGGCAGACAAGCCCAGAGCAAGTTCAATACACACTTTCGCTACTATCAATTTAAACGTATTACTATAATCTTGGTAATCAAAATATAATCCGGCCAACACTGGCTTCGTCTCTGGATATTGCTGATTGTGTCGGACGGCTGCACACGGAGATGTGGACATGGTGAGGTGCTGATGGAAATGGTACAGACAGAAATAAAGAGCAAGAGAGATGTTCATTGCAGAAAAATAGGAGACAGCTCATCGTGGCAAGAGTCTTTACTGGTGGGTCATTACGTGGGAACCTGAGTCAGCATTGGCTCTCCCGCAGTCTGATAGGGGAGGTAATATCGGCCAAATACTGATTCTGGTTGGCGCAGTGGGGATTCGCCCTTCTGTTGGTGCTGGGGCAAGCGGTAGGGCCTCTGGGTCTCTCTCAAGAGTCTCAGATTGGGGTTGCCTAGATGCATTTTGTCGTGCCCTGAACCGCCTCCACCTCAGATAGGCCAGACCTATCACTGCCCACACAAATAATACGAATGCAAAGTTTATTATGGTCAGCGTGGAAAAAGGGAAGGTCCATCGTTTAGTCAACAGACGGGCTACCGGAGATGGAGACAACAAGGATCCTACGTTGACCTCCATCTCAGTGAGGGGCTTTCCCAAGTCCAGCTCAGGCAAGGCGAGTCTGATCGACTTCATGGTCATAGTAGCGGCGAAGTTAAAATGTGCTGTAACGGCTACCTGGGGCATTATGTAATGCCGGGATAAATACATCTTGGCGATGCAGGTTATTGACCAGCCATTTCCGGCGATTGTGCAAGCTCTGAGGCATGTGATATTATAAGAGCCTCTAGTGAGAGTCAAGTGGGCTTCTGCCTGGCCAGGGCATCTTACCACCAGGGTCTCCCCCTGTGAAGCCAGAGCGTATTGGTTCAAGGTAATGGCGCTGAGTATGGGGTTGCCGTCATATGGGGATATTTTCGCCTTGCATCCGCCAATTAAGCTTGACCTGTTGGTCAGCAGGCCTCTGACACATTTCATTAACAAAGGACCATATTCAGGTCCGGTCTGGCAAATGGTGGGTTCATGGCCCAGGCATCTACGTGGGACAAATCAATTGCCAGACACTGTGTCGAGTGCGTATGATGGTTCCAAATCTATCTTAATACTGAGGGACGAGTTGCTAATGGGTACCGGAAGTGAGTACATTGTACAACAAATAGGGTCTGTTAGCTATGAGGGGCAGTTCAATCCAGTACAGCAGACTCTTGGATGATGGCCAAAGAGGATAGACAGAGATATAAGAAAAGTACCAACCCAGCTTACTCACCACGCCCTGTATCAACGATGCTTCCTGTAGGATGCCTCTTAACTGGTCCGCTGGCAGGAGATCACGTGTCAATCGCCCACTCTCCAATTCTGCCCTCTGGCGATGGAACAGGGTTAGCTGGGACTCGTATTGTCTGGCGGCGAGGTCCAGGACATCCAGGAAGTCGTTCAGGTCCGAAATAAGTTCCACTCGTCCAATGCGTCGTGCGTGGTCCCTAAAGACGCCCTCGTATTGTGTCAGTGCTGCGTTCAGTTTGAGCAGGTATCCTGACATCCGTTGCTGCTTGATGGCCAGTTCCCTCACATAAGCTCTGGTCTGGTTGACTATGGTGGCCAAGGTGTTGTGAGCGTGCGCGATGGTCTTCTGCTGCCCTATTACCTCACGTACGGCTGCCTCAAAACGTTCTAGTTGAGCCGTAGTTGCCTCTCCAAACAGTGTATGTAGGATGGAGCCTCCCAAGTCAATCAATCCACGCTTTACCCGGTCTCCTGTGCCTCTGTCCAAGATGGCCATGTGATGGTCTCGTCGTGTCTCCTGGGCATTGAGCGAGATGTTGATACCCGCTCCAGTCAACGCCTTCAGGGCACTGAAGGTGATGTTGAGGGCCTTCACTCGGTCCGCCAGGGCCTGTGGATAGGGCGGGGGGTCCAGCGTGACATAGATGTCCCATGTAGCCACTGTCTGGTGCAGTGTGTCTCCTCCAGTGATGCTAAGTCCATCCGGAAGCGTGGTTACTCGGATGGAGTCACCAGCCAAGGTCGTGGTACATAGTGTCAGTGTAGCGAGAAGACCAATTAGTGACATCTTGCAAAGATGGCTACCGCTGCGATGACTTGCAGACGGGCTCTCTTCTGCTCTTCAACTGATGGAGCGCTGTTATCTGTCAAAAATGGTCGCTTCACGGCTCTGGGCAGGTACTGATGATATCGCTTGCTGTCCGTGCTTCTGTTTCGCTCCTGAGTTCTCTTCACAGCAGGGTGTCGATGATCTGAGGGCAGTGTTACAGCAGCAGGAGCTGATGTGGTCACTGTGGTGTCCGGTGCGATGACTGGTCCCTCTGCAGTGTGTCGCTGCTTTTGTGGAGCCCGCTCCTGATCATCCTCAGTGCGCCTGCGCTTGACTGCTGCCCTTCCATGTTGGTCATTGGTCATTCCCTGGGCAAGGGGGCGTCGCTGTGGGCGTGGCCAGTTGGGGTTCACCGTGCGTGACGACTGCTGTGGACGCCTCACTGGTCGAGGGTTCACTTCTTCCCAAACAACATTGGGGTCCACTACCTTCACCTTGTTGATATTTACAGACTTCTCCCTGCCAGTTTGCTGGTGTGACACCCATATCACTTTGCCACGCACCTTGGTCACCGTCCATTGCGGGTCCCACTTGCTAGTCAAGGTCATGGGTTCTGCTGCTTTCAAAACCACTGAATCTCCCACCTTGACTTCTCCAGCATTTGCCTGTCTGGCTAATCGCTCCCTGTTATGTTTGCGAGACTGCTCTGTTGCCTGAGCCGCCGTTCTTAGGGCATCAGCCACGTGCTTTAAGCGATCCTCTAGCAGGGGCTCATCCTGCAATAGTTTTGATATGGGCAGGCGGGGGCGTCGTCCATAGTGCAAAAAAATAAGGGGTGTGCTGGGTTGTCTCTGACACTGCAGTGTTATAAGCCAGCAGTACAGGTCCCAGTTGGTCCTCCCACGAATCTCGCGCGTTGTTAATCAGCCTGCCCAATATCTGCTTTAATGTGCCATTAAAGCGCTCGCATTTTCCATTAGCCTGTGGATTGTAGCCTGTAGTGCGGCGGTGCTCCACACCCATTTGTCTCAAGTAGCTCTTGATTGCCAATGCATTAAACTCAAGGCCTTGATCTGTGATCAGTACATCGGGATAGCCATGCCTCGGGAAGAACTCTTGCGTCAGCTTACTCCAGACACTCCTGCTGGTCTTATCTGGCAGCGGATAAGCTTCAGCCCATCCCGTGCAATGGTCTATCAAGGTCAAGACGTACTGATTCTCATGGGGTGACTTAACCAGGGGCCCTATCAGGTCCGCGCCGATGATCTGCATGGGAGACCTGGCGATAGGCATCTCTCCCATAGGCGCCTTTGGCTGTCTCCTGGAATGGGCCACGCAGGTGGCACACCTCGTGACGTGGTCCTGGATAGTTCTCTTCATGCCAGGCCACACAAATGCTTCTTGAATCTTCCTCATCGTCTTGAGGTGCGACATGTGGCCTACCTCGGTGTGTGCCCTGTCCACAACCTGCGCCCTGAGAGTGGCCGGCAGGATCAACCTCGGGTGGTCAGGTGCGTACTGATATGGCCGCTTTAATGAGTACAGCAGCCCTTGGATCACCTCCACCTCACTTTCGTCGTCAAGGTGTTCAGACCATTCTGGCATCTCTCTTTGCAGGCGAGCCAGCTCCTTGAGGTCTATCCCGTACAATTCCTGATCCGGGTCGTTCCTCACTTCTGGGCCCTGTGGATCGCCCAGACGCCAATAATCAATGTCATACGTATTTAACTGTTCGACCTGTCTGATACGAGATAACATGTCTGCTCGAATGTTCAGCTTTCCTTTGTGGTATTCTACCTTGCAGCCGTATTCTGCAAGTAGAACTGCCCACCGCTGTATTTTTGTATTGTTGAGGTCCTTTGTGAATAGTGACGTGAGTGGCTTATGATCCGTAAATGTCCGATACTCTGCACCCCAGAGATAGGGTCTGAGCTGTTTTAATGAATAGACAACAGCGTAGGCCTCCTTCTCAATGGTGGCCCATCGTCTCTGGGTGTCAGACAATTGTTTTGACAGATACACAATGGGACGCTCCACCCCCTGGTCATCCAACTGACACAGTATGCCGCCGATTGCATAGTCACATGCATCCGTGTATAACAGATATGGCTTATCTGTCTGAGGATGGGCCATCACAGTGTCACTAACCAGTGCTCTCTTGAGTACATCAAAAGCCAGCTGATGCTTTGGTTCCCAGGCAAAACGGATATTCTTGCGTGTGAGGCTAACTAAGGGCTCAGCAATCTTAGCATAATCTTGCACACACTGTCTATAATAACCCGTCATGCCCAGGAAGCTTCTGACCTCTGGGACTGTAGCAGGGGAAGTCATGCGGGCGATGGCTGCTGCCTTGCTTGGATCGGCCCTGAGCCCCTGGTTGCTGACAATAAAGCCCAACAATTTCACCTCTTGCAGACCAAAAACACACTTGGCAGGGTTCAAGCGTAAATTACATGTTCTGAGCCTGTCAAACAACAATTGCAGATGCTCCACATGTTGCTCCTCTGAGTCGCTGTATACAACAATGTCGTCTATGTAGAGCATGCAGATCGTGCCGATCAGGCCCTTTAGAACCACTTCCATGGCCCTCTGGAACATTTGGGATGCGTTCGCCAACCCCATTGGTAGACGTGTCCAGTGGAATAAGCCCCGATGGCACACAAATGCTGTCTTCTCTTGGTCGTCTGGATGCAAGGGCAATTGGTGGAAACCGGACTTCATGTCGAGTGTGGAGAAGATTGTGGCTCCCTGCAGCTGGTCAAAGATATCCCTGATTAATGGGATTGGATAAGCATCTTTCTTTGTGACCTTATTCAGCTGCATAAAGTCCACACAGAAGCGAGGACCTTCTGATGGGTCCTTCTTCTCCACCAACACGACTGGGGCGGCCCACGGCGACGATGAGGGCACTATGACTCCCTGTCCTAGCAGATCCTCCAGTTTGTCATCCAGTGCATTGCGACATCTGAGGGGCAGTCAGTATGGCCGATTCTTGATGGGCGGGCCCTCTGTCTGTATCCGCACCTGGATTTCGGGGTGACAGCCAAGGTTCTCTCCCTTTGCAGCAAACAGTTCCTCATTAGGCTCAATGCAGTCTTCCATGACTGAACTGGCCATCTGTGGAGGTCGATCCCCAAGGGAAGCAATGTCTAGAGCAGTGGGCCTTGGCTGCAAGGGCAGTCGGTAACCTCGCCAGGACAACATTCCTGCAACATAATCGATCGCTGCTCCCTCTTGCTTGAGCACATCTCGTCCAAGGATCATTGCGTGAGCAATGTCCTCGACCACTATGACTGAGATGGGGCCCAGCTTGGTCTCTCCCAGTTCCGTCTGACCTAGGACCTTAATGTGGTGGCCTGTCACTCCACACAATTGTATTGTTTTCTTAGCAAGGGCACTCGGCCAGATCGCTTGCACAGAATTTCGTATTCTTGGCGCCGCAGCACAGTGCGAGGGGGCCAGTGTCGAGGAGGGCGGCTAATACTGTTCCATAGAAATCTAGTCCTACATACGTCCACTCCTCGACCGCTGCGGCGCCTATTGGCCCCCCTGATGCGATGGGGCTTCCCCCCTGTGCTGTTGTTGACGGGACTGTCTTGTCCTGCAGAATCTCTGCACGTGGCCCTCTTTGTGACAAAAGTTGCAGACCGGCACTCCTTCTTGTGTAAATGCAAACTGAGTGGCACTCCTGGGTGCCGCATGCTCCCTTCGCCCATCACTCTGCCTTCGTTCCTTAGGGCTATCATGCTGTCCTTCGCGCTGTTTCTGAGGCAGCTCTCCCTTTTGCAGTGTAGCCATCAGTTTTGTAAAGTGAAGCGTCAAGCCACTCACTTGCCTCTTCACCTCTGCCAGATCTCTTGCCATGGATCCCTCTTGAGAGCCTTGAGTGGCTGTTGGTCGCAGGGCACCCACTTCCATGGGCTCTTCCATGCGTGGCTCCACCCCCTCATCTAATGCCAATCTCAATCTGTAATCGTCTGCCTCGTAAGCCGTGACCAAATTCATAGCTTGGGCGCATGTGTCTGGTCTGCCTTCCTTCACTAGCCACTCCACAATATGTCGGTCCCTCAGTCCCCTCATGTATGCCTTTAGCAGGAGTCTCTGCTGGTCGGCGTTGCAGGCTCCCTCAGGCGTAGGATATGCCAGGTCTGCGCATTCTCTAAAGCGTCTTCCATATGCCGCTGTGGTCTCATACGCGGCCTGTCTAATCTTGTCTACCTCATGACGCAGCCGATCGTCTTCATGCGGAGATAAGAAGGCCTTCTGCAGATGCACCCGCAGTTGGTCCCACGTCACTCCCTCTCTACATCTCTGCTGAGATAGAAAATGCTCCAACTCACGGCGCAGGGCTCCCTGAGCTGACAGGGAAGCCACATATACAGTCATCTCGCTGTAGGCCAATGTTAGGTCCACCTCCCGCAGCCATTCCCTCACGGTTCCGGGGCTACTGCCATCGCACTGCGGTACTCGTTTAGCCACTGCTTCAGCATGTCGACGGGCATGATGCGCCTGCTGCCTCTCACTGTTTTCTCTCTGTTGTCTCGCCGTTGCTTCCTTTTCTCTCTCCAGGATCTGTCTAGTCATCGCCCGGTCAGTCCTCTCCTCGCTGATGAAACGGTTGAACTCAACCACTCGTAGTGCGTCAGCTTGTAGGGGGGGGGGGGGTATCGCCTGGCCTGCATTGTCTTGGTTTTGTGCAGCATCCATCTTCTTGTCAGTGTAGTCACAGCGTCTTTCGTGGGGAATATTCTTGCGGGGGGTGTCAGAACATCTGAGTTCACATCAACTCACTCAGCTCTTCATGCCAGTTCCGGTATTCATCAAGATCACGTCAGGATCACCAGATATAAAGTCTTGGGGCTCCATAGGCTTCTCAACTCTGCTCCAAGCTTCATGTGCACTAGCCAAGTGGCCAGTCTAGACCAAACTGGACTCCAAGTATCAACAGGTCAGTCTTTGAGTACTTCAATCACATTCCAAGTTCAGCGTGTCCACATTTCTCCAAAGTGCATTCAAATCAAAACAATGAGACAATATTGCTGTGCTCCTTTCCAACTTTTGGATCAGGTAAAAACTGATTTATTAATCAACAAAATTTCCTTATGTATTTTCTAGTGGCCACTCCTCTCACTCGAGGAGGGCCTCATTCATCCAATCAATACACATATTCAAATTCTCTGGCCTGAGGCCCATTAATCAACTACCAATCCAGGGATCCAAAGGTTCCCATGTGACTTTGGCTGACATCCCAATCTAACCCCCCCCCCCCCTCAGTGAACAATCTTACCTTGGGGATAATCCCCTTACATAATACTGTACATGGACCTTAATCATGATGAGAAACATCAACAAATGCATTGCACTTTAAACCCTCCAGAACATATAGCAATCACAGAACACACAACCCATATGGAGATAAGCCCCCTGCATGCTGATAATTCATTAACATTATGTCACTCTAAGCAGACCACAAAGGGAGTTGCTAATCAAAAGAGCACACAATGCACTCAGGCTTAAGAGGAAACAAAGGGGTGCAATCTGCAGCTCTGCTAAGCTGGCTGACACTTTGATGGTGCTAGGGCTTTATAGATTAATTACTATCAACTTTAAGGGCTCCTTACTATAGCCAGAACACTCTAAATCTTAATACAACATTCCTAACTAAGAACAAAGGCATGCCTTATTATTGTACTTTTAATACTTCTGATGCACAACAATTGCTTGTATGCTTCTATATGTTAAATTCTAAAACCCCACATACACTCACTGTTGTAATGATACTTAATAATTGTGTTCACTGAGAAGTGGTGGCAAAGGTCATAAAGAGTGGCCATGCTTCCAGCTACTTGAATGGATCTATCTGCATATAATGCCTACACAAAAATGATCAATTGGGTGGGTGAACTTTACACTGTGATCAAACCACTGCTGCTCAGCTTAGAATATTGACAGGTTGGGGCCAAGTATGCTGAGATGTATGGCTAAAGCTGTTACCATGGATAGATGCATTTGTTGAAGTACACAATACAGTATTGTAGGTCATGGTCTTGGATGGTGATTTAAGGCATCAGCTGCCCTGTGACTTTGACACTGCAACTTCACAGGAAGCACTAGGGCGACCAGGAATTCAAAACAATGGTGATGTTGAAATTTATTGCATGCAGCTGCATGTAGCACCAGACTTGTTGAAGGTCACACATACTGTGACATGGGTCCTGGCTTACAAATCATGTTTAATAAGACTTACTGAAACCCCTTGGTAAATATTGCACAACCTACAAATTACAGAAATTAAGAGCCATAGGCGGTGTTAATGTTCTTAGCATAACAAGTTGTTTTTAACTGCACGAAATATATTATATCTAGTGTACATTTGACTTTAATTGTCTGATTGCTGGCAGGTGACTTCTTAAACTTTCATCAGGTCTAAAATGACCCCAGAAAATTGTAGCAGTCAGGTTTTACAGTTAGTGGAGTATGTTTTTCTATTTCAGTTTACCTGTTTTATACCATCACAAGTTGACAAGAGGCACTCAATTGGTATTTAGCCAATGCATTGGTGTATCACTGAATGGCTAGTGCGCAGGTGAATCTGGCAAGGGCTGCCCTGCCTGCCCTGCCTGCCCTGTCTGCCCTGTCTGCCCATTACCATAAATATTGGACCTTCATCGATGGGGAGCACTAAGCCGGTTGATGAGTTGCAGCCTGCTAGCAATATGAGAGAGGGATGCATCCAACGTAAGTACCCAGTCATTAACGCTATGAATGGTTATACATGTACCATTCATTTTGATGAAAATAGTGGCGTATGATGTTTTAGTGATTTATCGGAAGTAATTCAGTTGATTAAAGGAAAATTTGGTAGGCAGTATATTTATGTATGACATTTTTGCAAATTGTAACTCCAAATTGGTTAAATCAACATCCATCCCAGATAGCATTCCAAATCGGGCCAGCGTCATTTCTATGTTGGTCGCCATCGTTACAACATCGTTTTGACAACGTGCCGACATTGAAGCGATTTGGAATGCTATCAGGGGTGCAATAATGAACAAACTGTAATAAGGTCTCTGTAGATCAATGTTGGCACAAAATAATTATCGTCTGCTTTCAAACAATTTGCAGAATAATAATTAAACAGAGTAGCGTTTTGGATTAAAATTACGTCAAGTACACCAATACACCATATTATCCGTTTCTTTCCAGTTTCCTTGATTGGGGATGTGGTGAGAGACAATGAATGTCGGTTGCTTCTGCTTCCTATGCAATACTTAGTATTTTATTCTTTTCTTATTGTTTTTTGGGCTAATGGATTTTTTAAAGGCAAAAAGTTTAGTTATGGTGAAATCTAAAAGACAACTCTGTGAGCCAAAATTTTACTTTTTTACATTTTTTAGTTTAAAGAAGTGCATTCAAGCCAGGTTAATTATTCCTAAGGAGAGATCCTAATACACACTTTCTGGACCTCATTCACCTTAAGAGTTACAAGTATTCTTAAAATTTTGAGAGACTATAAGTCAGAATGGTTTTACTTGGCAAGTAATGACATTCTGACCTATAGTCCCTCAATATTTTTATAGAGTATGTGAAAAGTACGATTTGGTGTTTAGTACATGATTATATATTTGTAAATCCTGAATTTTGCAGTCAAAATTATTGGGAATGATTGATATCCTGGAGGATGCTGCAATCAATATACCTTTGGCCATGTATGTTACAGCAACTAATAAATTATATCTGTAATTGCAAAATCATGTGAATGATCCAAAGTTCCTTCACTCTTTACTGAGTGATATCCTTTCCTTTTATGGCTAGAAATGTATTCCTACCCTTTCCTTTTTTTTCTTTTTCTAAATGTTTCCTTATTAGATTTTTGGTTGTTCTTTACTCAGTGGCTATAAAATCCAAGGAAAGTGGTGCCTACACACTTATTATTGAGTCACCCCTTTTATATCTGACAGCCTGTAGGGTCCTTTACCAGGAGCAAAGTAGTATAAGACATCACCCACACACTGACTGAGTGCTCCGTTACATTGCTGCATCAGACGTTATTTAAAAAACTTAGCACTATCTGAGAACTTCCGTGGGTTCATAAAAAAAAATCTTAATGGAAAATAAATGGAATAAAAGTGCAGTTTTATTAGCATTTTGTGCTTAAAAGCCTACCAACTGATCGCACTTTTTTTTTCTGTAAAGGTTTAATTGTATGACAATTTATATACACAGCTGCCTTTGCTAATTCCTTTGCATTATAATCGGTAATTAGGTATAACTTTCCAGGTAAACACATTTTAAAGGGCATATCTGCAGATATAGTTAATATATTTTTTATCAGTCTTTGTCTGAATTCTTTAAAATAGGACTTTTTAAATAGAGTCATTGCACATTCTGTCCAACAACGACTGACAAATAATATTTTCAGTTATGTTCCCTTGAACTTGTACTTAAAACTTGTACTTTCTACATTAACAAACCTCATTAGACAGGCAATTGTTTCGTGTTTGATCACAAAAGCCCTTGTTTTTTTGTTTTTTTAACAAAAGGTTCGTCTAATCTATGGGAGACAAATTACACTTCTTTAAAGATGGATGAAAGCCAAATGATGATTTAATATGTTTCTAAGAATTTGGCTAGTCCACCATAGTAATATAGATATACTAAAAGGCATCCTTCATGCTATATATTAGCAGACAATATAAGAAACACGGATGCAAATTCGAATGTTGGTGTTGGTTATTTTTTCGAACATGCTGATAAGATGAAATAAGGTAACGTGGAACATTATTATCAAGGAACTACACAAAACTTTCCATACAATGGGACCAAATAGAGATAATAATACAGCACTGCAATATCATATACGATATCTCTTGGACCAGTTTCTTAGGTAGTGACATACCTGACTTGATGGCCTTCTATAATAGAAATACTTGATAAATACACATTATTTTCTCGTAAAAAAATTTTTTCACTAAATAATGAGGGTCTGACATCTAAATCATTCCTTTTGATGTACCCCACCATGATGCAGCACCAAAGAAGAAACATCAATTGAATTGATGGTGCTGCAAAAGTAAGTCCAATAACCAACCACATCAATTAAACCGAAAGTTAACTCATCATGAAGTTACATATCTAGAGGAGTTTCCAATCAGAAAATTGGGTGAAGTATAAATATATTTCAAGAAAAATTATTACAGTGACATGTATATCTGTTATATAGTAATTTCTTAGGGCAGTGAACACAAATAACCTTTCTAACTGAATGAGAATGGATGAAATTAACCCCTGAACCCATTACCAGCTTGGTAAATTGAGGCACAAACATTCATCAAGATGCCTGCTCTCCAGTTTGGCTGTGGATCAAAGTCATTCCCATTCAGGACTAGTGGTCTTTTGACCAAAGGTCACCCAGGAAAGGTATAGTTCCAAAGGTTAGAGCAGCCAGGAATTAACGAGATTTCTTTGCTTCAAGGACCATTTGACAGGTAAGGGGATTGTGTGACAACCAAGCCTCCAGCTATAAATTGGGTAATGACCAGAGCAACGGATCAATGTCCAAATGTGTTGAGTGCAGCTTAGTGTTACACCTCTTTGCTACTATGCTCACTTTCTGTGCATCCATTAACAGGCAGGTATTGATTAATTCATAGATAGATAGATAGATAGATATGGAAAGTGCAGCCCTCTAAGGCAAGTTCTTGCCACTATTAGGGGTTGATTGATGAGGTGAGAGAGAGTGGAGGAGTCCACCCAGGTTACATTTACCCCATGAGTGGGGTCTTTTACTTGCCTCAGCATGGACACTGAGTACAAGGGACCACCAATGTACCGTCTCATTCGAAGGACATCCAGCTGGGATGTTGCTCATGAAGGGTGCCGGGCCTGGGATTGTACAGAAATGTACATATTATGTTTGGGCAGACTAGCATAGCACTCTAACCAGAGGGTGTCACTAGCGAATGCCCACCCGGGTTCCAGAGAGACCTCCGCAAAATGATTATGTATGTATGATAAAGCTCTTTCTAATGATTAATTGAATACGATGATATAGCTATAATGACTAAGAAACAGTTGCATCTTTATTTGAAGGTAAGACATCAAGAATTCCAGTATGAAAGTCACATACTATGCATAGTATGTATACTAAGCAAGGATTTTCCTACCAAGAAATTGGAAATACATGTATATTGACCACACTGACATAAATGCCAACTACATCATAAAGTTCTGTTTCTGTGCAATAAGTGGACAGAAAGGTGATCTGGGAGACCCTGAGGAAACTAACAGTTTTACTGGACATAACAATTGTGAAAAACAAGAATTTGGATTCAACTAATTTACATTCAACATCAGGAAGCAAAATGCACATGGGTATTCTGTTTTTGGGCCATACACGGTCATGTAGGACAAGTTGGATTCCGCTAAAGCCACTGTCACACGGGCCGGTTGTGCCGTAGTGAAGCCGTAGTATTACGTAATAGTTGCGGAAATCGCTACCCGGCTCCAAGCCGGCGGCCCCAATACGGCCACCCGTGGATACCCGGGGATACCCGGCAAGCACCCGTGGGACCCTTGGCCCAGCCGCGAAACCCGGCCCCGGTAGCCGGTTGTGCCATGCTTGCATGAAAAAAAAAAAAAAAACACGTGGAAGCCGACGGGTGACCCGTGGAAGCCGACGGGTGACCCGTGGAAGCCGACGGGTGGCCCGTAGGAGCCGGCGGGTGGCCCGTAGAACCCGGCGAATTATTCGTCCCTAATTTCACCCCGGCGGCTTGTTGAGGGGTTCTACGGGTAACCCGGCGGCTTTCACGGGTAACCCGCCGGCTTTCACGGGTAACCCGCCGGCTTTCACGGGTAACCCGCCGGCTTTTTGCTACCAGCGTCAGCGTAGGCGGGGAGGTATATACTTTAAAAGGCTGCTGCTCCTCTAATATTAGTCCGATTTTCCTCAAATAAAGACTGCATGGCAGTATAGCTCATACTGATTCCATACGTATTTTCGAATTTAAAACAAAAAAGAATATTAAGCGAGATATTTGTCTGAGAAGGCAGTTGTCTTGCGGTGGCTGCTGCTCCATTTACATTAACCCGATTTTCGTCAAATCAGGACTGAATTGTAGTATAAATCATACTGATTCCATACGCGTTTTCGGATTGAAAATAGACCAAATATTAAGCGAGATATCCGTCTGAGAAAGTAGCTGGGTTGGCGGAGGCAAACAGTGGTGCTCTCGCAGACGTCCGCGCCCTTACTGTATCAATGCAGGGCTGAGCCCTTCTTTAAAAGGCTGCTGCTCCCCTAATATTAGTCAGATTTTCGTCAAATTAAAACTGTATTGTAGCATAGTTCATACTGATTCCATCATGTTTTCGGATTGAAAATAGACCAAATATTAAGCGAGATATTCATCTGAGAATGCAGTTCTCTGGCGGCGGCCAGGTGCTCTGTGTATGGTCATGACTTGAATGGTGTGGTCAATATTTTTGACCATGATATATATACATTGTTTGGATGGGCTTTATTGCAATTCATTTCTACTCATTCTGCCAACTGCCATGACCGTTATGTCAATTGCTATTAGCATGTTGAATGATACAAAGAATACAGCAAATGCTCAATACATGTGTCAATTGCCTAAATTGGGGTTATTTGACCTGTCATTTCATGGATTGTTCAAAGATGACACAGTAATTGCTATTAGCATTTTGAATGATATAAAGAATGGGTGTAGAGAATACAGCAAATGCTCAATACATGTGTCAATTGCCTAATTGCCTAAATTGGGGTTCTTTGACCTGTCATTTCATAGTTTGTTCAAAGATGACACAGTAATATGACATTGTCTTGATTGTCATTCACAATTACAAAAAGATGTAATTGCTTTCATTAATTAAAAACATTGTATTCTATTGTAATTACCAGGCAATGATTATATTTGTATATTGGTTTTTTTTTTATACATGTGAACATTCTTATCTTTTTGTGTTAATTTGAATCTTATTGTGATAATAAATTATTATTTTGATCAGTATTTGTGTATATTTTTGTAAAATTTAAATCTAATATTAATATTGTAATTAGTATTTGTGATTTGATCTGTGATTTTATTTGAGTAGTTAGAATGCTACTATAAAACGTAGCTTCTGGTGGCCCCCGACAGGCGGTGCTAGTGGTACTTTTGACGGTGGCCGCTAGGTGGCGCTTCGACGATATGTATGGATGTCATGCCTCGAATGGGTGCCCGAGGGTCTAACCCGGCCTCTTTGCATGACCGATGAACCAGTGGAACCCCGCGGGCTATAGTGTGATTACTATAGAGACGTATGTATGGATATCATGCCTCAACCCATTCGTTTTGCATGACAAATGGAACCAGTGGAACGCCACAGGCTATAGTGTGATAGCTATAGAAGATGTGGAATGCCATGGGCTATAGTTTGATTGCTGTAGACGACGTGAGAAGTGTGCCAATCCTCAGAGATTACTATATAGGACATGAGCAGTGTGACTAATGACCCTCCATATACTCTAGTACAATGAGGTAGGGTACGTGAGATGTACAGTATGACTCATATGGAGTTGTCCATGTATCGCCGACTTTCGGCAAGACACGGAATGTCACGGATTATAACGGGGCATAGCGCTTACCCCCCATGGGATGCCTAATTGCTTTACGGGGCCTTCCTCGGACTTTTGCCGACCTGCGGGGACTGTCGGGGATTTACCCCAAAATTTCTTTTATCCCTATAAACCCCATCAAAACCTTGGGCCCTTTAAGAACAGGTGTTAGACATCATGGGGGTAAATAGATATCATCAGCTTTAATTGCGCAGAGGGGGTTGAAACTGATACTTCTGCAACCCTGTAAGATCAAAGGATGCTGTTTCTACTAGTCTTGAGTCACACAAATACATTTTTTCCATCTTCTTTTGATTGAAGTGACACTATTTGTATTGGATAGCTCTCATCTTCTGGATTAAGACCATGTAAATTTCATTGCAATGTGATCAGTATATCCTTAGATAGCTATATTATCAATAAATTTAAATACATTTAACTGCAGTTCATTACATCCTAGATGAACCAGAGTTTAAGCAAAGATTATATGAAGTGATAAATGTGTTTGTATTATTTAGAAATAAATATTTTAAACTTTCATGCTATGTTTGTGCGATCAATAAAGTTATGTTATCTTTAACAATCACAATATAAATACAATCTCACCAATAAAACCACTATCAAGACCACCTCTCTATAAACACCTGTCACAATAGTCCCAATTATCCACTGGTCAATCAAGACTACTGAACAGACAGATACATTAAAACCACTAATAAGTTCTCCTCACAATTAAGACCACAATTTCGGACCTGTCAGCATTGTTATTTATGAAGGCTACTTTGAATTTTTGTATTAGATGGACAAAGGTATAGATAGATAGATAGATAGATAGATAGATAGATAGATAGACATATAGATATAGATAGATAGATAGATAGATTACTAGATAGATAGATAGATAGATTACTAGATAGATGGATAGATTACTAGATAGATAGCAAAAACTTCATCATAACTATTTATTGTATCACAGAGGTGTGAAAAATCGTTGCTATGGCAACCGCAAAGACAGAGATCATAGATAGACAGGAGTAATAGACCATGGTTTGTCATAAACAGCATTTGACAAACAATTGACACCTGTTTCCTGCATACAATCTATCAATCACAAAAACAGGCAAGAAAACTACATTAATTCTCAAGTGAACTATAGTTGAATAAGCTGTGACCTTTCACACACTATATTATTTTAGACAAAAAAAAGTTTTTTTATCTGATTCTCCACTCACTTGGGCTCTTCACTTGAGATTCAGTGACACAATATGGCTTATTTCTATATTCCCCATGGCATCCACCTAATGGTAAATCCATGAGTACTTGTTATGTTTACAAGGAAACCTGAGGTCGGTCCTGACAAAACAACTGTTGAGTGCAAAATGACCTAGAAATAGTTTGCCCTAATCAGGTCACCCCATGCCCTACCCTGAACTGGCCCACCCTCTACCATCATGACCTACTAGCTCCATAGTATTGACTGCACCAAAGCCCTTATCTAAAAAATGTCAGTCAGTCAGTCAGTTGTCAGTCAGTCGTCAGTCATTCATCAGTCAGTCATCAGTTATTCATCAATCAGTCAGTCAGTCATTGATTGTCAAAGATTGTTTAATAATCAGTGCTAGCATTATTGATACAGCAGGTTGTCAGTCAGTCAGTCAATCAGTTAGTCAGTCAGTCAGTCAGTCAGTCAGTCAGTCAGTCAGTCAGTCAGTCAGTCAGTAACTGCACCAGAGCCCTTATTTAATAATCTGTGCTAGCATTATTGATACAGCAGTCAGTCAGTCAGTCAGTCAGTCAGTCAGTCCGTCAGCCAATCAGTCAGTCAGTCAGTCAGTCAGTCAGTAACTGCACCAGAGCCCTTATTTAATAATCTGTGCTAGCATTATTAATTGCATTTTCTGCTTTCCACCTTTTTCTTACTAAAGTTGAGACTATCTGCTTGAATAAAATAGGACATTTTTGACTGTTATTTTCTTCAAGGTATCTGCAACAATGGTGCCATGAAAGATTTAATTCCCAATTATTTGAAAAAAGGTCATTAGTATATATAGTTATTTGATACTGGCTATGAGACAGCAATTAATACAGATGGACACAATATAATTGAGCACTATTTAAATTCAATATGTTTTTAGTTGCATTGTCATTTTTCATATCTCTGGTTCTACTCAACACTATGCAATAAAATTTATATGCTCATGATCTAGAAAATTACAGCAACCCAAAAAACAGTGAGTCATTGGTGTATAGTTAGAAAATTGGAAAATAACTATGGTGGCTCAGAGTAACCAATTAAGCATCTTCTTTGATCTGGCCTGGGGCAATCAACTATGACCCCCCAATACAAGGCCATGGTAGTGGAGGGAGGGGGGGGGAGGGGTGACACTAAGGGGTTATTGAAATTTCCTGTTTGTAAAGACAAGGGGAATTATAAACTGGAATCTGGGACTGATAAGAAACACATGTTGCTGATAAGAGCAAAATGCTGCTGACCACCATCCACGGCTGCCCACCCCTCTGATATCCGTGACAAGGGGCAAGGACCCGCAACGAGCCACTGCAAGCCGACACCAGCCGCAAATTAATTATAGCCAATTAGTTAGGAATGTCTTTCAGTATCGCCCCGACTTGCGCCGTGTTTCGGGGTGTTTTGGGGTGATGTCGGCAAAATATGGACAGTTCCATATGAGTCATACTGTATATGAGTGTGGAGCTATTGTTTTGTTTTTTGTATAAAAGTGCACAAATGAAGTGTCTAATACCTTATGTGGTATAATACAACAAGAGTGCTATGTAGATGGATATTATGGTCTAACAGGTTACATATTGCAATATATTAATGGCTGACACACCAGCAAAAAGGAGTAGAACAGAGGGGGGTAATAATGATGTAAAACCATACATTATTCACCCAGTGAGGGAACGAGTATCCAGGAAATATGGTATTGAAGAAGTAACATATAAAGCAAAATTCAACAATGACTTGCAAGGAGAACAATTGATTGGTATGCAAGACGAATTGCACAGTATGTTTACTGACATCATGGAAATGGTTAAAGATAAGCACCCCAATAAGGAGGATAAAGCACGTGTTACAATCAATCACTCAGGATTAGAGAGGGAGGTCTTCATACACTGCCAACCTCAGCATAACATCACAGCCAATGTTATAATGGACAGGTAAGATATATAGCATATGCCTACACATAAGTCTACAGTTTAACACCAATGTGTATGTATATTATATGTATTCAGTATTAATTACCGAATAATACTTAATGTATTAGTTACCAAATGTGTCCACATATATTATTATAATGTTTGACATGCAGCATTACAGACAATAATGGTTATATGTATTATATTGCAGAATAAACGCAGTTCTCCAATCGAACAAATCCTTAAATGTTGATGATACCTTTGAAGTTAACATTGGTATAATGAGCGCCGATGACCAAGGGGGAGGATGCAGTAGAACCATCGTTGATACAGATCCTTTGTCTCCTAACTGCACTATTAGGAAAAAACGTTCAATGGTATTCATTCCAGTAGTACGCAATGAACATTTATGTGCCGCCAGAGCTATTGTAACATGTAAAGCGAAGTTAGATAACATGCCTGCAGCAACGTTTGCAAAGCTTATTAGAAAAGACAGAGTGTTGAGTAAAGATTATGAATCACAACGTAGCTGTGCCATCAGACTTCATAGACAGGCTAATGTACCCACAAATAGGCCAGTTAAGGTTAATGAGCTACATAAATTCGAGACAGCGTTAGATATACAAATTGTAGTTATATCTGGGGATACAGGAAATGAAGTTAATTACAAAGGTTTGATCTCTAGGCCTCGCAAGATATTTTTATATCTGAAAGATGAGCACTATCACAGTATCACAGGAATCAAAGGCTTTTATGTAAATAGAAAGATATGTGTCCATTGTTTCGAAGTGTACAGTAAGAACCACAAACATGGGTGCGATGATGTATGCAGCACATGCTGTTCAGAACATTGTATGTTCGACAATAACTCATTAGATTGTTCAGATTGCAATATGACATGTCGTAATGCAGTATGTTATCAGAGGCATAAAGAACAACGACAGTATAGCACAGGTACACTTAAGGGTACAGATCAACCATCCCTCTGTACACAGTACTTTAGGTGTAAAACATGTTTCATAATATTAGATACATTAAAAAGGGCCAAACATCTACACACATGCGGCGAATGGCTTTGTACATGCTGTCATGAGTATGTCCTAGGAGATCATCTGTGTTATTACAGAATAAAGAAACCTAAGATGTCATCAGGCCGGTTCCTTTATTACGATTTCGAAACATGTCAAAACACTATTATTACTTGTGATCTCGGTTACAAGAATAAACCACGCAGCGGTTGTGATAAGTGTACTCTAACATATCTGTGTACACTATGTCGTAAATGTATAAACTGCAAGAGATCGTATTGCGGGTTACAAAGACATGTTCCTAATTTTTTAGTTTGTCAAACCGTTTGCGATGTCTGCAAAGATCACGAGTTCACGCCTCAATCTAAATGTGCTAACTGCGGTGATAGATGTAGCGCATGTTCTGTTAAGGACAATGTAACTAAAAACGTTGCAAGAGAACTGTGTCAGCGTGACACGTGCAGTATGAGGGAAAACATATTTAAGGGGCCAAATACGACAGAGAACTTTTGTAAATGGCTGCTAACGCCTCAACATAAAGACGTAACAGTAATAGCTCATAACGCTAAGGCTTTTGATGCTCATTTCATACTTGGATATTGTGTTGACAACGGTATTTTCCCTGAAATTATATTCACCGGCACCAAGATCATGCTGATGAGCATAAACCAAGGTGTGAGCATTAGATTTATAGATAGTTTGAATTTCCTCCCAATGCGTTTGAAGAGCTTACCTAAAGCGTTAGGTTTACGCGGTGAACTCAAAAAGGGAGAATTCCCACATTTAGCAAACACGCTAGACAATCAAACGTATGTTGGGCCAATGTTTGCCCCATACTATTATGGTGTTGATTTCATGTCCACAGCAGACCGAACTGATTTCTTCACATGGTACAATGAACAAAATGGTAAGACGTTTAATTTTCAGCAAGAAATGTTAGACTACACACGCTCTGATGTTACAATCCTTAGAGAGGCATGCACTAATTTTAGGGCACTTATACAAACTGTTACAACTATACCAAACTCAAGTGTACCAGGTATCGATCCGTTTGCCCATGCAACATTGGCGTCTTGTGCTATGCAGGTGATCAGACAACTGATGTTGTATGAGGTTTATAATGTAACTTTGATAGATGGCAGATCAGGGGAAGCAGTGTTGAGACGTAATACATGGTATTTCGATGGTAGCATCATTAATCATGACTTCATAGCTACATCAACATTTATTAAGTCACCCATACCACAGATACCTGCACAAGGGTATGGTAAACATCATAATGCCAGCCAAAAGTCGTCATTATGGTTAGAATGGATAAGTCACTCTGAATGTAGACTTATACAACATGCCAGGAATGGCGGTGAATTCCGCATACCTGGAACAAGGTACTTTGTTGATGGTATACATATAGAGAGTAATACAGTTTATGAATACCTAGGATGCCGTTTTCATGGCCATATCTGTTTACAAGACAGACACATAAGAGACCCTCGCACGCGTATGACATTGAAGGCGCTCTATGACAGAACATTAGAACGGCTTGCTGAAATCAGAAACCTAGGCTATAAGGTTATCTCAATATGGGAGTGCCACTATGATAAAGAATTACAAACTAATTCGCTCATGAGACAATTCGTTAACACGTGTGATACTGTAAAACCTTTACAAATCCGCGATAGTTTTGCAGGAGGGCGGGTTGAACCCACAACTCTATACTATGATGTACAGGATGGTGAGAGGATACGTTACTATGACGTCACTTCGTTATATCCTTATATCACGATGTCTGGAGTTTTCCCTACTTGTCATGCTACAGTGCTTAAAGATCCAGCTACCTTTGATTACACACTACAATCCTATTATGGTCTAGCCCAGGTGCGAATCCTACCACCTCGAGGTTTATACATACCTGTACTACCAGTTCGATGTAAAGGCAAACTGAAGTTTCCTTTATGTGGCACATGTTCCTCACGAGAAACACAAGCTGTATGTACATGCAATGATACAAAGAGAGCTCTTTTTGGTACATGGACAACACCAGAGTTAAAAGAAGCTATTAAGCAAGGTTACATACTGTTGAAGATATATGAGGTATATCATTTCCCTACCACAACACAAGATGATGTTTTTGGTAGTATTTTCACAGATTATGTGAAAATGTTTCTGAAACAAAAGCAACAAGCATCAGGTTACCCTCAATGGGTAACTACAGATGCAGATAAAGATCGTTACATAGAGTATTACAACAGAGAGCAAGGTATCATGCTTGATAAAGACTCCATAGCGTATAATCCTTCCTTGAGGACAATCTGTAAACTGTTTCTCAATAGTGTGTGGGGTAAATTTGTACAGCGACAAAACCTACCTAAGTCTATTTACATGAAGTCTGTTACAGAGTACACACAAATGAAGAATGATCCAACGAAATGTATAATGAATTTCCATTTAATCTCTGATGATTATGTCGTGGTAGATGTTACAAATGCTGAAACCTTTGAAGAGGAATCAACATTCACCAATGAAGTTATTGGTATATTTACAACATCGCTGGCGAGGCTACATTTACTACAAGTTTTAAATAAAACAGGGCGCAACACCTTATATTATGACACTGACTCAGTCATATTTGTTGAACGCAATGGCGAAACAGTTGTCAAGACAGGTGACCTGTTAGGAGATTTAACTGATGAGTTACAAACAGGCACTTATATTAAAACGTTTCTATCAACAGGGCCTAAGAGCTACTCTTACAAATTAAACACTCATGTAACTGTACGAAAAATCAAAGGAATCACATTTAACTACACAAATGACGCTATTATAGACTTTGAATGTATGAAACAGATAGTGTTCGGGCAGGTAACATCGGTTAGACTTCCTCAGAGCAATCAGATATCCCGTGTTAAACACCGAGGTATAGTGTACAATTAATCCGTAAGTAAGGTATTCAGAAAAGTATTTGACAAACGAGTTATAGGCAGAGATACATACAATACATTACCGTATGGTTACTAGTGTGTAATTAATGATGTGTACCTTATAGCTCATTATAGTTAACATATGTACACATCTATCACAATAGTTACAATTCGCCGACAGTTCTATATTACGACCTTGTTAAAAGGCAAACTGTATGATGTTCTATATGTTAACCTCGACATGTGACCGCCAACTATCATGTGACCTCAAATGTAACACACACTGCAATCTAGAGTATGACTCCCCCTTAATATAGACAATAGTTCAAGTTTGAGAGATATATAATGTTGTTCTATGCTGCATTTCTCTATATGCCACTTATTGTTAGTGGTAATATATTGTGTGGACTCTATAAGCCCTTGGAGCGTTTTGGTGTATGTACATGTACAACATTGGATGACAGACCACCCTCTCAAGCAGATTGTACCAAATATTCATGGCTTCAGCAACTTCCCTCGTTTTCAATGCATATTCTACACCATATAAGACTGATCGACATGTCTGGCACTGTGTTCTGTCATACTACATCTTTAAAGACAACAGCGTATAATAAAACAGTCCTATGTATGGACAGCACTACAGGTACGTAACATCTTATACTATATCATACATTCAGAAAGGTATCTATCAAGTGTATGATCAACACATTATCTGTAAACGCACGTGTACATATCCTGATAATACTGCATTTCAGGGGTATCTACCAATAACCTTATGAGCAACACATCGATTGTGCACAGTACTTCAGAGGCTACAGTGCACAGTACTTCAGGGGCTACGATGTCCACGCAGAATGCTTACGATGTATCAACGATAGTATATACATCTAATTCTGAACCTAACCAGTATAGCGACACACAGTATTGGTCTAGCACGACCATGAACGCCTTTAATATCTTTCAACTTAATGTATCATGCATAGTGTTGGTATACATTATACTCAAGGTATGTATGCATAATGTATGCATAATGTCTAACTATATATGACTATTATATACATAATGTATGCATAATGTCTAACTATATATGACTACTATGTGGTCATACCTTTTCATTAAGTTTACAACTGTTCCCTTCATTACAGGTTGTTATAACAACAGTTACAATGGTGCGGAGTCTTAGGAGATCCAGACTGCAGATCACGTTAGATACATCATTAACTGCCTCGCAAGAAGAACTAGTGTAAACCTACACAAGCATGCATTATAGTGTATAATATATTCTCTCAAACACGTGTTAATTGTACCAATGTCTGAAAGCCGTTGTTATACTGCACAATAATATATAACTTAATCAGATGTCTGAATGCTGTTGATAACGGTACACCATATGCGTAGATGTTATATATTACATAGATGCGTTACCTAAGTCTACAATCTTTTACATTAGCCCACATAATAGCACGAGTGTAATTGTCTCGATATCCGACAGGTGGCGCTGGCGGCACCCACGATTTAATGTATATATACTAACACACTAGAGAGTGCAACTGTCTCAACATATGTACTGTCACACATACGTATATAAAGATTATTTGACCATGATTACACCTTGTCATCTGTTTATTATTGCTATTCACCACCTATATAGTCATACCCCTCAGACAGGCAGCTAATCAATTAATAGGGACGTTCCAAGTAGTAGTTACCACGATGATTGTGGTCTCGCAATAACACATGTATAATAACTAAGAATCTATTTTGACAATATCCGAGATATGTATATAGCCATGATATAATTAATAATGAGTGCACATAAACAGTCTCATTGTGTTGTCATGTGAGACAGCTAGGCTATTGTTCATGAACAATGTACTATTATAA
This sequence comes from Alitta virens, assembly GCA_932294295.1. NCBI lineage: Eukaryota > Metazoa > Annelida > Polychaeta > Phyllodocida > Nereididae > Alitta > Alitta virens. The sequence continues at coordinate 63,322,095 of OW028573.1, forward strand.
TAGAGGGGGTTTAAGCAGTTAGCATCTCTCCATTTACAACAATCACTATTACCCCAAGTAGTTGACACCATCCTGCTAATTACCTAATAGTGCTTGACACCCGGGTTAAAGAAGTTGTGAGGGGGTGCTAATTACATAATAAAGTCACAAAGAGGGGGGCAATTACATAATGAACCTTCACAGTTTAGAACTTACATTCAGTTCGTTCAAAGCAGGCCAAGAGTCAACACGATGGAGAATTTACAGAGGCTTACATGTTACTTGTTAATCTTAACTATTACGTTAGCATCGTGCGATAGTTATCGTTACATTTGCGCAAATCGGCTATGTCTGTGCAAAGTTGTGAATGATGGGAAGAGCATCAGAGCTGACTGCACCAAATCGCCACAGCTTGACCATGTGCCTATTGAAGAATTCTCAGCCATGGAATATAGCATGTTGTCATTCGTCGACATGACTGGAACACACTACTGTCATTCGCGCACGCCACCTACACATGATGTTGCAGCCCACATCGTATGCAAACGAATCAGCAATAGTGAGATGCAGAATCCCGGTTTAGGAACCTTCAACCTCGGACACTATGACACAGTAGTTAGTCACCCTAGCACTACTACAGTAGTCGTATCGACAGTCTCTGTCCTGTTGTTAGTAATTATATCAACTGGAGCTGGTATCTGGATTTATAAGGTGCGTTATTGTTAAATATATATTCTTTACGTAATGAGGGCCATATGCATTATGTGCATCTGATCATAACCGTGCTCTCTCTGAACACTATTTACATATATATATATATATATATATCTGCCCGTTTGTAGGATTGTATATATTACGCTACATTGGCCTACCTATTGCTAAGCGATGATAATATATTGTTATAATAATAATGATTACTCGGTTCTATCCTACAGAGGGATCCAGTGGCTGGTACAGCTGTTCTAACAGGGGTTGTTAGCATGGCTCGCCAAACGCTTGTCGGTGCGCGCAATAAAATCAGGCGGACTAGCACGACATCCGATAGCAGCAGCAGGTATGGTACATACATGTATTATATAGCACAGCCTGAGTAGTATGTATATAATATGTATGGCACATATTCACCCTATTCATGAACTTACTGCATATATTGCAGGTCATATTATATATGTTCACTCTCTCGTGTTGTAGTACAGATGACGACTCCGCCCCTGGTGGCAGTACTACTTGCCCCATCAACACAGCTTCAGAACACACCCCCCTTCAGCAAACAGCATCTGCGTATGATCACACTGTATGTCACGTGAGCAACACCCCTGCAACGACTACACCTCTTACCAACGCATCAACTGACGGATCCGCCACTGACGTGAAGGCGAGACTGACCTGCCCCAATACAATGGACGATGGATCGCCGCGACTATCCACCGCTGACGTGAAGACAAGGCTAACCTACACCAATGCAATGGACGATGGATATAAGTCCAAACTACGCAACTACAGCGGGAAAGTTACGCCTGTGTAGACATGTACACACGCACAAACACTCCTGCTATTACTTAACTTCTATATATATGTATACTGCTGTCCACCTACGCTTATATTAATACCCCCCTGATAGATGTATGTACATATTATATTATGAATAGTTATCACATGATTATACTGTAATGTTTAGCATAGTGTACGAGCTGTGCACACACAACTGTTCTTTTTTAAAATGGCTTAAGATATGTACAGAGACTACGTATATATTACACCATGGTGTGCATACTACGTTATTAATTGTAGTGTTTGAAATGTTAGCGTAGATGTTCATTGTGTAGTATATATATTGCATTATAATCTCTTATATTAACATTGTTGTTAATACCGTCCATCAACGTTTTATATTAATCTGACAGCTAAGCCCATATTATATTGTAAATAAACAGTGTGCTGCATTGTTTGATGGTTATACTGTACATATATGTGTAGTAGTATTACAACTGTATTAAACGTTATGAGTAGTGGGCTTAACATTTGTTAATACCGTCCATCAACGTTTTAGATTAATCTGACAGCTAGGCTCATATTATATTGTAATGTTATATAAACCGTGTGCTACATTGTTTGATAGTTATACTGTACATATATATGCGTAGTAGTATTACAAAGGCATTAAACGTTATGAAAAAATGAACAGACAAACGTGTTATTATATATATCATTTATTACAGTAAATAGCTATATGTAGCAGAAGTAAGGCGTTAGAAGAGCCATTTCTGGAACAGCATGTTCAACATGTTCTAGCAAAATATCAATAGTCTCCAAATCCTTAACTGTTAAGGACACACTTTCATCCTTAACAGTATTAGCAGTAATCTTGCATACTGCTGTGGTACATCCTTCTTTAACCAGGTAGTAAAAACACCCCAGATGTACAGTTGCATCGATATCGGAATTCGATAAAGCGTGTATGTAGTACACCATATTCACGAATTGCTGTAAGGGCAATGATACTGTCAAATCCTCCTTCAGGACATCATCCTGAACAAATGAGAACACGGTTATTACTAACATATATATATATATATATATATATATATAAGGGTGTGTGTATGTTATATCTTACCTGATCATCAGTCAGTTGAATCGTCACATCACCGTCTGTACACATAACGCTGAGCGTCACCGATGTATTAATGGCAAGACTTGTACGACTGCCTCCTGTGAGCTCTGGAATAGTGCTAACGACATCTCCGTAGTCTCTTTGCAAATACTTAAACAATAATGCTGTGCCTTTGTAGCTCTTCCCTACATACAGTATTTGTAACAACAGTTTTGTTTTATCGAATCGTGTGTTTTTAGATCTGATAACAAGTAGATCAGAATCTTTAAGTAAACCTTCGCAACGTAGTATTATACATATCTCATTTGTATTAACCTTATTGGTCAATACATCTGCGTAATCTCTTAAAATCTCCATTGTGAGCTGCGTAACAGTACTGAAGATAATCTGCTTAAACGTGGCTATGGCTGTTGTATATATATGCCTAAGGAAGTAATAAAATTGCTTACTCTTGCTACAAGTAGGCCATATTGTGTATACCTTCAGGGGGCAGTTTAATCGTTAGGGGGCAGTATAATCGTTAGTATTGCCATTATAGAAAAGCTGTGTATGATCTTACTCTCGTTAACACAGACCATATTGTGTATAACCATAACAACGTACTTGAGTGATGGAGAGATATAACACACTGTATGTAACGGTATAGATATATATTTATTGTAATATAAGTGTATATATGGTAGGTATACATAGATACAATAGTCGATAGAGTATAACATGTTAGTAAAACGCTGTAATGTCAGGTACATATGATATAACAGTAGTATAACGTATCAGTAAATGCTGTAAATGCCGGGTACATATGGTATAACAGTAGAGCATAACTGTTAATATGATATAAGTGATTTAACCATATTCTATTATACTGGTACTATATATTGTAACGTATTACATATATTGGTTAAATCAACATATATTTATTGAATCATTGATCCCTCATCAATTGTTGCAGCTGTTGAAGTTGTGACATTAGGATCTTGCATATCGGAACTTGTGCTGCAACGGTTGTGTAGGGGCCTAGGTGGTGAAGGTTTAGGGGTGCAGTGGTGACAAGCCTGAAGGTTATCGAGCGTGGTGTGCGTGGTGTAGCAGGCTGCTAAACCAGCCAATCCACTCCATTTCGTTTCCAATTGTGGAAGAAACCCCAGCAGTTTGGTGAACTCGTATTTCGTCATCTTAATCCCCCTCTGGGTCGGGTGCTCTGACGTTGTCGACATGTTACGAAAAAAACTGTGGCGTATGTCCACTGTATTAGAAGCTTTCTTCGCTCTACAGTGGGCATTTTTGCCGATGTGCACTTTGTAAATGTTCTGCGAGTACTCATCGACATCTGAATTATCCGCAAACATGTCTCTACCATCGGCACACCACTCGACGTCATCAACCATGGCATCATTTGCGAGGGTTCCATCAGCGGCATCGTCTGTAGGGTCTGTCTGGCTGCCTGGTGTAATCTGCAGGATAATAAGATATATAATTATCATTACATATATTATATATGTACAGCTTCTTATTACAGATAATATTAAACATTACTTACGACTCCTATAAATGCAGCTAGGTTATGCATTGCAGCCATTAAATCACGGGTCTGCTGTTTGTCCAGCATTACGCCTTTCTTGGTAGGGATAAGGCAGTAGTCCTGATCGTCGACCGTGTACACCCTAAGATGTAGAGATACTCGTCCTCTGTATCTCTGCAGAGTTAGGAACTTCCTAGAGCTGACCTCTCTGAGCCATAGGAACTGGCCCTTTACCTGTGTGCCACCCAGGTTGTAGTATTTGCGAGTTAAGGCCGTAGTCGCCATGATGTCGAATAGTTAAAAACAGGCTGTGATGATCTGATAATCCACTGGAGAACTCTCGGGCAAGTGAGTGTAAGTTGTATGGGAGTACTAAGTCTTTTATACTCTGCTCAAGTTCAGTATAAGTTAATATGTATGGCATACACATATATATATATATATATCAGCTACAAATACCATCACATCTATATAACAGTATCATAGGACTACTGATTATGCCCCTAAATAACCGTCCATTGTTCTACCAACCCTTATGTATGCATATCATTTAGAAACACTGATCCAGTTGGCTTTAAGTCTGGACTTTCTGGCACGAGATTTAAGTGGTACAGTCTTACGTTTCGTAGGAGTTTTCAGTTTTGTAATGTTTCTAGAGCTATTGTTTGTAGTGAACTTTTTCATAAATATGTCTATATCGTTATGTTTAAGACCTGGAGGATGATGGGTCTCTTTAAGAACAATATCATCTTTTGATCTTAGCGTATGTGTAACGTGTTCAGTATCTGCTGGCTGTGTTACATGTTCAGCAGACCTAATGTCAGTAGTGTTATCTTCTTGTTGTGTTAGTTTATTTTCTTTACTACCTTTGAAATCTTTACTATTTCTGAGCTGTTCCAACATTCTGTTGTACTTGTCTCTAGGTATAACAACATTTTCCTCAGCCATGACCAACAGCTGTTACAAGTTTAGAAAGTACGCTTTTGATCAACAGGGATACAACGTCAGATTTACTATGTATTAAATAACGCCTAGAACTAAGTGTTGCGTCGTTGTTAGATAATTCTCTAATGATACGTTTGTACAGTTTGAGGGATCTTTTATACTCACGAGGGAGTGCTACAACACCATTAAGTATATTTCTAGCTATTTCTGCTACAACCAGAATCTGATTCTTGTTTACATGTGACAAGAGAGCTTTAACTTGGTCCTTGTTAAGAGATGCTACAGCCTTTAAGAATGTTATGTTCTCTTTAATCAGTTTCATGACTGCGGGAGAAACACAACTGTTTCCTCACCTGGAAAGATATTAGAACGTAATTTATACCTGCCATCAGCATTAGGTGATAGATCAATTATTAAATAACCATAGTTGCGCTTAGTAGCTCGTTCATAACTATCCATAAAATATTTTGTTTGACCAGGTAAAATTTGGCTTGCCAGCGCTGACACCTGTCTACCATTCCTATGATTGCGAAAAAGACAGATACAGTGTGAGTTTCTACTTATTAATCTAGCAGCTTTACTTTCATAAAACATATCCTGTAAAGTTATAATACATGAAACATTACAATGATGACTGAGGACACACACTATTTCAGCCACATGTGCACCCTGGCGGCTGTCACTTAAATTACTCATTTGATCATCAAGAACAAGTAAAGTGTGTGCTCTGGTTTTCTCCCACAAGCCTGTTAAATACTCTTTGGATGGTATATCTTTTCTGAACTCTATTATATCGCCTAAGGTACTTTCCAAATGATCGAACTTGTCCTGCCATACAGAATACACATATATAACCTTATTAACCTGAGGTGTGAACATTGTCTTATAATTTAGGAGTAAACGTTTGACAAATTCCGTTTTTCCTGCTTGTGTAGATCCTTGCACTGATATATTTTGAGGGAGTTTAAAAGGTATTAAGCATGCATTCTCTGGTTCCGTCATGATGTTACGCCAGTAGCAATGTTGTATCAACTAACTATATGTCGGTAACACCTCGATATTTATCAATCTTAACTGATGCAGGGAACTTTGCAAACACAATTAGTGTTGTTGGCTCAGGCAAAGCATTAGAAAACCTTAAACTTATGCGTAAGTTGCCTGAACGTTTTAAAGGGAGTATATCATCATTATTAGAATCACATTGTGACCCGGCAACAAATCGATAAAATGTGTAACCTTGCATATATTCCTCGCGAGAGAGAGGATTAAAGTGGTCACTGTACTCGATACCACAAAGAGTTTTGTATGCATCAATGTATGAACTTGTCTCGAGTTTGCTTTTATATATAGGCACGATAGGCCCCTGACCTAAATCATGACCATCTACCGTGACTTGAATAAAGTTGAGAGATGTATGCTCAAACATAAACGGATTGGTAAACAGTGTACCATGGTTACTCACGTCTGTCACAAGGCCACAAACCAATTCACAAGGTACACGACCGGTAAATGGATCATTAACAGTGCATGAAAATTGTCCTTTACCTAGTGTAAATTTTTTAACTTCGGTTTTAATGTAGGGGAATATGGCAGGCTTATTTTGCATTATTTCTGCATGCGAAACCAATATTTCAGGAATCACCTCTACCATTGAAACACTAAGAGAAGCTTTAGTAATCTGCACTTTGTAGGCACCTACTGTTACCTCTGGAGCCATTAAACAAAACTCTGGTGTGCTAGGATATAAGGTGATACCTAAACTCACACCATTTGGAACAAACTTATATATGTCTAGAACATCACAATAAAGATTGCCAGACATATCAACCTCATGAGAGTTAGCAAAGAAACTGGATCGTTTGTTCAAACCTTTGTTATCACCTAGCTGCCAATTAGGATCTTCTAATTCGCCTGGTGTATCTTTGTAAAACATTCCCATTTGTAGTGTAGTTTCTTTTAACTCCTTGTTTGTATGTAGTAAAGCTTTGAAATAAGCTAAATAGGGGTATGACTCATCCGAGTGTGTTAACACTTTGTTCTGTAGGGATACATCAACACGACTGAACATTGAATGCATAAAGTTGTTAACAACTCCAACCGAAGCCTTGTTATCTGGTGTTGTAGTTGCAGCAGTGCTAGCCGTAGTGCTTGTGTCTTCTGTATCTTTTGATCTCTTACCTCTACCGCTTGCTACAGTCACAGGTTCAATCTTATCCCCATTCTGCCTCACTATTTTACATGTAATATTAAGTCTTGTTCTACGTAAATCTAGGTAGTTACTACTATTATTGTTCACATGGAACTGGATAACACCTTGTGTTGAAAAGTTGTTTACAGGATAGAATGTTGTTACATGTGTATTCTTGATACCGACATTATGGATAGGTTTCTGGAAAATAGCTAATTCCTCAGAATAACCTATATAGGCATCCTCTAACACTTCCTGACTCATAGTTATCAATTATTAATCAAACACGTCCTTGGCACGTTGTATAACCTTATCAACAGTCTTCTTCAACTTCTTTCTCTTTTCTGCAGATGTCTTATGTATTGTGTGTCTCTTACTGTTAGCTCTACTCATGACAGAATGAGCAGGGTGCGTCTTTTGTTCAGTAGTTATATTAGTAGCTGCAACTTCTAAATCGTTCAAGGCCCTAAGACGTTGCGCCTCTGTAGGATCAATAACATCGATAGCACTTATATCTGTATCGTTTGTAGTCTTAGTATTTCTCGGCTTATTAACAATAATTATGCGGTGTGTGTGTGAATTAGCGTAAGTCCTTTTGTTATGAAAACGTGAACTGGTAAGATACGGCGCTGTTGCACCCTCTGCCTGACCCTTGAAATGTTTCAGTAAAATGTCATAATCTACACCCTTATTGATAGAGTGATACTTTATATTATCAGTCATAATGTAGCTGTAATTCGTAAACTATCCACACACCTAAGGTATTAGCCTGAAGTGTAGTGTTCCGTTGACCTTCCCTTGTTTGAATGATGGATATATACCATTGTTGTCTGTTAAATATATATCTATAATGTCTAAACTGTCAACGTATAGAGGTACATAGCGAGGATTATCAAAAAATACAGGTGCGCCTCTGTTAATTTGGTTGAAGTACACTCTGTTTAAAATAGGCGACAGTGTAGCATTAACGGGGCTAGGTTTACATATAGACGAATTAATAGTTATATATATAGCATTATACTTATCGATAGGTCTAGGTAAATCTATGTCTAACAAAGCAACTTCCCATTTCCCCTGGGGTATGAATGTTACCCTACCAGGTAGTTTAACTCTGAATGATGTTGGTGTATTACCAGGAAAGTAGTTCTCCTTATCGACATCAGATGATATGTACACAAACATTATATTTTACCTTTGTAATGACGAATAGATGCTGTGGGTATATAAGTGTTAAACTTGTCAGAATAACCATACCATTTAACAAGACTGAGTTTGTGACCTCTAACAGTTTTAGTCTTTAGAACTCTGTCAATTTTATATGTTATATCATTTATGTTTTGAACAGATGCTACTAGTAACTCCTCTGTGTAGAAGGACCCTTTGATACTGTCACCATTGAGATCCTGTACTTTATATCTAGGGGGGTGTGATGGAATTTGATTACAGACTGTAAATAGTTCCTCAGTCCACTTCTCATGATAGCCTCGTGAAAAGGGTGCAGTGTATAAGCTCAGTCTAACCAAACTACCTAGAGCTATAGTGAACTTGACTGGTGTGTTAGCCCATCTGTTAAGTATGGGTATGTACACTTGTTCATATATAGTATGAGCATTTGCTGTGTTAACAGTAGCAGGCGCCATGTTAATAGAGTGATGGATTGTGTTATTATAGCTAAACATGACATCATCCAGAATGTCTATGTACATTGCTGTCTGCTGTTCATAAAAATACTTAAACAGTTTGTTTTCTAATGTGCGATTAAAGCGTTCACTGTAAGACGCTTTGTGGCGTCCATACGCTATCATGTGATTAATACCTTTGTTGTGCAACATTCTTTGAAAGGAGGCCCCAGTATACTCTCCACCTTGATCAGTACGTATAGTCTTGCATATCCTACCAGACATCTTAACGATATCTGTAAATGCTATCGTAACATCTGTCGACTTTTTAAACTTAAGCGGACGTGCCCATGCATAGCGTGAAAAAATATCTATACATATTAAGATGTATTTGTATCCTCTATTATATTGGGCTAATTGATCCATCTGGATGATATCGCTATCCCATTGTTCATCAATATGTTCCACTATTATATGTTCAGTACTAAATATTGTCTTGGGTGTGCTATGTATATTATGCGTCGTCTGCTCCTTCAACCATTTACTCACAACTGTTAAAGTGATGCCTCGAGGCTTAGATTGTCTCTTCTTTACTTCACTCCATAATTTTCTTACACCTGAATAACTACTAGGTTGACCTATTGTGTAATAGATACCACTCAAAAACTGATCTATTGATGCGGTTTGTGCCATAATCTACATGTAGACAATCTGTGTTATTATATCCTTACTGCTTGTTATGTTAACAATACCAAAGACAGTTATGACAAATAGAAGCCTATTACAGTCTTAATAACACATTCTAAGCGATGGCTCCTGTGATGTACTAATCGCACACTGACATCTCAGTATACCTGTAGATATATGTGTGTAACAACACAGAGTAGTGTGTGTACAATTGGTGCTCTTTATTAACATTAGTGTACAGTGCATAATATGATTTGTTGACGTTGTCTTGTTATATATATATCCCCTCCGTGGTGTGTCCCATGAGTAGTAGTTCTGAAACAATAGTAGTAGTAGTGGTGGTAGTAGTACCATAACATAGCAGATTGGTAGATAATATCATAACAATATATATAACTAACCTTATATGTTGATAACATGTCGTAACCGCTGGTTCCTTAATAATGATTATGACGACTAACTTCAACATTAACAACAGTTTTACGTATAGGATCATATTTATCAATATTAAGGTTGTCATGATAGTTCTTTAAACATATAATAAGATCAGTAAAGGATTCGTTACTCCTTACTACCTCTATGTAATGTTCTTCAGCACACATTAAACACGGTACAATGTTATATGCAACCCATGTGAGATTATATGTCTCTGTTGGCGCACGTTTGCAATCACCTAAGGCATAAAATTTAACAACCCAGTCTGAACATTGTTCCATACATTTAGCTGGCGCGCCTGATAGATAATAATCACTTATACACTCATTTAAAGATGTGAACACATTCTCTGAGTTGTACAATAGTGTTAAACATTTAGGATCCTCACAATCAGGATACGAAAAAACGTACCATCCTATTGTGTATGACATGTTAATCTTAGACTGGTTGTCTGTATTATTCTACGGTGCATCTATTGTCTTGACTGTTCTCAACTGATGCATGTAGTGCGACATCAGCGTATTATTCATCCTGTTATGCTTGAAAGCAAGGGTCTTATTCTTGAACTATGAAGGGGGGCGCCACCTGTTGCTGTTATAATCTGCAACCATAACTGCCATCTAGTGGTCATAAATCATGTTGGCAGTCTATACAGAGAGAGGTTCACAAGAAGCCCCCACTCGTTCACTTATATATCAGTCAATAGTATGTTGTATTCTGAACACTCTTACTACATCTGAATTAACCTTTATTACTATTATGTTTTAAGAAACAGGAAGGAATTGTGCAAATTGTGCAAAGTTGTTCTATTGGTACATATATCACTCTTGCAGTATTATTCTTCAACATGAGTGAAAGATGATTCATTCTTCAACCTTTCACATACAAACCGAAACAACAGTTCTACACATTGTTATACCTATCACGTACTATATAACATCAGGCCACTAGCACCACCTGTCGTCAACTTAGGAAGCTCAAGAATGGTACAAATAAGTGCCAGATAGATCATTATTCGAAAACAATAATTCCAGGATTGTCACACTTCTCACGTCCTCTACAGTAATCAAGCTATAGCCCACGGCATTCCGCATCTTCTATAGTAATCACACTATAGCCCGCGGGGTTCCACTGGTTCATCGGTCATGCAAAGAGGCCGGGTTAGACCCTCGGGCACCCATTCGAGGCATGACATCCATACATATCGTCGAAGCGCCACCTAGCGGCCACCGTCAAAGGTACCACTAGCACCGCCTGTCGGGGGCCACCAGAAGCTACGTTTTATAGTAGCATTCTAACTACTTATTTGCTATCTTTTATGTACTTATATGTACCAAATATTAAGCTAGATATTCTATATTATATAATAAGCATATAAATCTATCTGTCTCTCTAAACTATCTGTCTATCTACATATCCGATTTTCGTGAAATAAAGAATGAATTATTCAGGGAAATGTGTAGAATTTATATAATAGTTAAAGGTGGGGAAAATTAATGGAGTATACTAGGCACAAACAAGAATATTCTTGTTAATAAAGTTAGCAATACCTTATAGAGTATAGATATGTAGATAGACAGATAGTTATAAGATCTTAACCTAATAATATGTTACTATCAATAATTCATTGATTAGTATCAATAAAAAACGATAATAAAACAATGTTTGTTTGCTTGTTGCCAATAAAATTCCGACTTGATAAAGATGTCTATGGAGCTATAACAACTATCTATAGATAGATATACTCTAGTTTAGAGTAATCATTTTAGATATTTATTTCATTTTATATAAATTATCAATATTTCGTTGTTGTTTATGAAAATAATCCAACTGGAATTAATATTGATATTGCATGTTCCATCCATGATCAAAACAATCTCCCTCTTTAATATGCATAATAAACAGGAATCAGTTGAAATTCAGAATTTCAATTAATGCTTGTGATCAATGATGAAAAAGCATGACTTACCCCATTCTTTGCATTATTCAAAATGCTAATAGCAATTGGCATATATAGGTTAATTGACTTTACAAAACCAAAGGAAAAGTCCTTCCCATTGGCCAGTTGGCAGAATGAGTAGAAATTAATTGCAATAAAGCTCATCCAAACAATGTATATATAATGGTAAAAAATATTGACCATACCATTCAAGTCATGAACATACACAGAGCACCATGCTGCCTTCTCCGACGAATATCACGCTTAAAATTTGGTCTATTTTCAATCTGAAATTCTGTGTGGAATAAGTATGAACTCTTCTATAATTCAATTTTTATTTGACGCAAATCGGATTAATATTAAAGGAGCAGCAGCCGCCACCAGACAACCGCCTTCTCAGACGAATATCTCGCTTAATATTTGGTCTATTTTCGATCCGAAAACAAGTATGGAGTCAGTATGAATTATACTACAATCCAGTCTTATTTGACGAAAATCGGACTAATATTAGGGGAGCAGCAGCATTTTAAAGAAGCGCTCAGCCCTACCTGCATTGATACAGTCAGGGCGCGGACGTCTGCGAGAGCACCACTGTTTGCCTCCGCCAACCTAGCTACCTTCTCAGACGAATAACTCGCTTAATATTTGGTATATTTTCGATCCGAAAACCGGTTTGGAATCAGTATAAATTATCCTACAATTTAGTTCTTATTTAACGAAAATCGGCCTAATATTAGGGGAGCAGCAGTCTTTTAAAGTATACTCCTGGAAACTGTGAGTTACTCCTACTACTCGCCGGCTTACTCCTACAACCCGCCGAGTAACCCGTAGAACCCGTGAGTCACCCGTAGAACCCGCCGAGGCACCTGTAGAACCCGCCGAGGCACCCGTGGAAGCCGGCGGGTAACCCGTGGAAGCCGGCGGGTAACCCGGCGGGTGACCCGGCGGGTAACCCGTAGCGCCCGGCGGGTGCTGCCCCGCCCCTTTTTGCTGCCGCCAAACCGGCGGAAAGAGTTGTTACATAACTATTACGTAATACTACGGGTTCACTACGGCAAAACCGGCCCGTGTGACAGTGGCTTAAGTTACCTTGCAAGCATGTAGGACCTACTGTTACAGTTAGTTTCATTAAAAACGGCCTGTCAAATTAAACCGAGACAAAGCTAGACAACCTGTCACTAAACATAATTGTCTGCGCTATAGCTGGCTATAGCTGGCTATAGCTGGCTACTCAAATCCTCACTTGTGTCCTCATGGAGGCAAAACTTCTCTTCCCACAGATGGCCCTGCAGGGCTGTATTCTTGTAGTCCTTGGTGCTGTGGTCATTGAACAACTCTTTACTTCTGTACCACTCGACATGTTCTTCCTCAACTTCATCAGGCAACACCAATTTCTTCTTCGGCCTTATGGGTTTTTCTCCAGCAGGGCTGTCAGACTTGGAGCCAGAAAGCAACCTCCCACGTGCTTGTTCTTCCTGGGGTGGCAGAGCTTCTTCAGGAGCAGGAGGTGGTCTGCAGGAGGTGGACTTGGTGTAGGCAAAGTTGTGATGAGAGACAGGCCTCTCATGGAATAGCTTTCATCACGCCCAGAAGAAATATAAGGTGATCTTGCAGGCACTTCTTCTACACCTTTGGACACCTTCTTTCTTGTAGAAGATCTTCTGCCTGGCGCCATTGCCATAGTTTCGTCAGGAGCTGTATAACGCAGTGATGTGTTCTCTTTGAAAACTGCAGGAGAGTGATGGCTGAAGATGCCCTGCGCTTTTACACCTGCCAGCACTCAGGTTTATCCGTGAACAACTTGTATGAGTTTAGTGAGTATCCGTGAACCACCTGCCGTCGACTCTTTAAACACTCTTGTGCATACGCCAAGTGTCCGTGACACGCTGGCCTATTGTCCATGCGATTCCCAGTGTCAGTCTTGAAACATATGTGGACCACACGCCGTTCACTCGTGTATAACCGTCATTCATACATGAAACATTCTTGACACTTTAAGACCACCAGGGATGAATAGGAGTGAGCAAGTGCGGATGGTGAGTGACCATAGATGTACATACATCTATGGCACAACTTTGCCTACTAATCAGTCGGCGAGCGTTCCCGTAAAAAGGTAAACAATTGTACTCGAAGAACAAATGCCAAATTTTTAACATGTTTTAAATTGTTTGCCCTCTCCACGGATAGTCATGGATGATCTAGAGGGACCTCGAGCATTCTACGGATTAGCATGAATATCCGTACAATGCTTGGAAAGTGAATTAAGTATGAGCAAGGATAAGCAAGAGTAAACATTTTTCGTCTTCCGCGATCACTCACTTGTGACAGCAAGAACGCCCCTTAAATAATTAAGCATTTAATATACTGAGGTCTCTCTGTTAGAAATCATTGACCCATAAGATGATATTGGGATTTCCATTCATAAGGTGTAACTTCTGCATCATCTATTGCGGCTGAATTATAGGATTTTTACAAAGTCAACATGTTTAAGTACATAGTCTGTTAGACACAAGGTTGCATCCTAAACACACCTTCTCTGAGCATATGCAAATGGATGGCAATCAGCAATAGCTTTGAACTGCTCCAAAAAAAAACATTTTTGACAATTGTCATTGAGGCAGGTAGGAGGGGACCGCTTTGGAATTGGGATTTCTGATGTTTTTCACTGTGTTGGAACATGAGCCTAATTGATTGATTGTTGGTAAATATTTCTGAGTATAGGTGCAAGTGGCTCTACATAGTTTGAGAACATTAGTATTGACTTTATCTGGCTCTCCTGCCTAGCCTATTTTCAATGATTTGAGACATTTCAATACATTAGCTTCAGAGATTGTGATATTTTCTCCACCTCTTTCACGAAGTGACTGATTAAAATCACATTAGTTTTCATAGGAATGAAATAATGTAAGTAGAAATTAAGGCTTTGCTTTTGTTGAGAATCATGTTAAACCATTGCTGGGCAGTTTTACATTACCATCTACTCATGGCCAGCGGAAACTTTCTTTGCAATAGTCACAGCTGATACGCCTCACTGAATGCATTTTCAATGTTTGAAACAGACTCTTCAATGTGGTATAGGCATTTCTGCAGGAAAGCCTCCCGTATAAAGATGTCCTATAGGCAGTGTTCGAAAAAAGGGCCGGTCCGGCAGCTTCAAGGTAGGACCGACAGGTTCAATCTCTGAATGAAAGGCTAATGTTATGGCCTGGTAGGGATCGGCAGGTTTTCTCAAGAACTGGCAGCTTTCCCGCACAGCTGTCCTTGGGACCGGCAGCCTATAGGCTCGCCTAAAAACACCGGAACAACACACTGTGTGGAGCATGACGTAGCAATTAGCCTGCATGCAGGTCCTGATGGTTAATTTTTCAGTCTTATGTATTCTTTCTGCTTATGAAGCTGTTACAAATCAGCACCAACACAGAGCCAAGTCTAAAATCTAGCAGTTTACCTATTTAATACACCAGCATTATAAGAGTCCTTTTGTGTGGTACTCTTACCATATAATTATAGGTCTAGGCCGACCGCAGATTAAAGGACGTACTCAAATAAAGATGCCTGTACTTCGTTTTAAGGACTATTGACATTGCGCAACAAAAATTTTAATTAATCTGGCAGTGGGATTTCTTGGGGTATCCCCTTGTTACCAAACTGTTTAGTGACGTTTTTGCCGATACTACTGATGTCGCAGGGAATCTCTGAAGTAATTCGGTTACAGCCCATTGTTCCGACAAATCACTAGTCCGACGATTCGCTAGTCCGATGGTTCAGAAAGCCTAATGTTATTTACAAGATAAACACTGCTCCTTGCCCATACACAAGGGGGGGGGGGAGAACAAAGCTCCCTGGCTAAGCAAATTGACATTAGGTAGGTCCTAATTGCATATACTAAGGGCAAGGTGCAGTACCCCATACTGGCAAGGTGTCAAGTGTGAATTGCAAGCAATTCTTTGGCAAACAAAGCTTTGGGAATTGAATTGATTTTGTCAATTGTGTTTGGTTTTTTAAAAATCTACATATTCCTACCCCAGCAGCATACCCTTGGTAACTACTTGTAAATTAAATGTTTTCTTTCATACTGACAACAATGTCAAATGCATATTTTGCATCATTTTACACAGGAACTAAATTACAAACTACAGGGCACTCGAAGAGCACAAACCTCTGCCAAGGCCCATTGGAATATATGGCCAAATACCATATCAATTCAAATTCGGTGCAGCATCGGCCTTATGTTGGCCCAGTGTTTGCCCAACATCAGTACAGGCCACTTTTGGTCAGTCTTACTACCACATAAGCCTACTGATGGCCAAATATTATGTCAATTCGAAGTCAGCCTTGCATTGGCCTTATATTGGCACACTGACAGTGTGGCCTACTGCAGGTTGGGCCACTATCAGGGAATATGACATCAAAGTGCAGTCAGCGCACTCTCAAGCTGATGGCCTACTGTTGGCCTACTATTGTTGGCCTACTACTGTTGGCCTACTACTGTTGGCCTACTACTGTTGGCCTACTGTTGGCCTCCTACTGTTGGCAATATCATATGAAAAAGTATTCTGGATCCAGTATCCAGAATGTATTCCAGACCAAATATTTGATGTGGGTTAAAGATCCATCATGTGATCTGTACCACCTATTAACTTCAGGTGTTTGAACATAAACATTTAAATAACACCAACATAGGTACTGGATGAGTCTGATCCAAATTACCTACACAATTTATTTCATCCATAACTTTTTTAAGCATAGCATACCTATCACTTCTCTTTGGGCGTCAGATTTTCAACAAATTTGGCTTTTAATTACGCCATGATTGAGTAGATGTAGGAGGACAGTAATTACCACTCCAAAACTGTCTGTTATGAGTTACATAAAACACATTACACATATAGCTTGCTAACTAGCTAGCTAGGATAGATACAGTGTAGATAGATAGATTTAGATAGATAGAGAGATATGATTTTTTTTTTAATTTGTTGAGGGTAAAACCTATTTTAGGTCTATATATGAGTTGCGCCACTGATACAAACAATAACACATCAATATATATGCCTACTATATAGGACAAATGGGCAGTCCCCAGTAATTCGGCTTAAAAGTGGCCTACCTCAAAACGTCCTTCCTTTTAAGGAATAAAAATGAAAAATCCACCAACCTGTACTAGAATCAAAGGACGTACTTTATTCTAAGGACATACATACTACAAAAGTGTATGGTGCTCTAAAGAAAGAGACAATTTTTGCGCAATGCCACATAGAAATATATATCCATAACATCCATTTTAAAGAGGACAATTTGTACTACAACTGAGTGTTGTGTTCAGTCCTGCCACTGGTAAACTATGGCTGATAGACAGGAATTAATCCACGATTGAACAGGTTTCTCTGATTCACATGAAGTTTTCAAAGAGATAATCCAATTTAAATAAGGTATTCCCAAACCAAAATGAGGCGATGTAATCATTCTTCAATGTCAGCCAATGAAAGGTGAGGATATCCTCATATTTTTTGCAAAACAGCCAAGAATTCTAGAGCTCTCTGCACATTTTTGGGCATCCTTTGATTGAAGTATTCCCATCCTTTGATCTAAGGACGTACATCGTTCTAGGGTAGGTACTTTAATCTGCGGCCGGACCTTGACCTGATAATGGTGTTCATCACTACTATTTGCTTAATGCTGCCCCTGTAAGGGCATACAAAAATTGCGAGCGCCGACCATATTTCAGGTCGACGCAGCGGACTAATATTAGGAGAGCAGCAGCCTTTTAAAGAAGCGCTCAGCCCTTCCTGCATTGATACAGTCCGGGCGCGGACGTTTGCGGTAGCACCACTGTTTGCCTCCGCCAACCTAGCTGCCTTCTCAGACAAATATCTCGCTTTATATTGGTCTATTTTCGATCCAAAAACACATATGGAATAAGTATGAACTGTACTACAATTCAGTCTTATTTGACGAAAATCGGACTAATATTAGGGAAGCAGCAGCCTTTTAAAGTATATACAACCTCGGGTGACTTGCTGACTTTCCCGTCATTACATTTTAAAATTAGACCAGGCGACGTACGCATAGAGTTTAACTCGTAGAAGCTGACGAGTTACTCGTAGAACCCGTTGAGTAACCCCTGGAAGCCGTCGAGTCTCTCCTGGAATTCGTCCACTAATTGGCCGTAACCCGCCGAGTCACCCGTAGAGCCTATAGGCTCGCCTAAAAACACCGGAACAACACACTGTGTGGAGCATGACGTAGCAATTAGCCTGCATGCAGGTCCTGATGGTTAATTTTTCAGTCTTATGTATTCTTTCTGCTTATGAAGCTGTTACAAATCAGCACCAACACAGAGCCAAGTCTAAAATCTAGCAGTTTACCTATTTAATACACCAGCATTATAAGAGTCCTTTTGTGTGGTACTCTTACCATATAATTATAGGTCTAGGCCGACCGCAGATTAAAGGACGTACTCAAATAAAGATGCCTGTACTTCGTTTTAAGGACTATTGACATTGCGCAACAAAAATTTTAATTAATCTGGCAGTGGGATTTCTTGGGGTATCCCCTTGTTACCAAACTGTTTAGTGACGTTTTTGCCGATACTACTGATGTCGCAGGGAATCTCTGAAGTAATTCGGTTACAGCCCATTGTTCCGACAAATCACTAGTCCGACGATTCGCTAGTCCGATGGTTCAGAAAGCCTAATGTTATTTACAAGATAAACACTGCTCCTTGCCCATACACAAGGGGGGGGGGGAGAACAAAGCTCCCTGGCTAAGCAAATTGACATTAGGTAGGTCCTAATTGCATATACTAAGGGCAAGGTGCAGTACCCCATACTGGCAAGGTGTCAAGTGTGAATTGCAAGCAATTCTTTGGCAAACAAAGCTTTGGGAATTGAATTGATTTTGTCAATTGTGTTTGGTTTTTTAAAAATCTACATATTCCTACCCCAGCAGCATACCCTTGGTAACTACTTGTAAATTAAATGTTTTCTTTCATACTGACAACAATGTCAAATGCATATTTTGCATCATTTTACACAGGAACTAAATTACAAACTACAGGGCACTCGAAGAGCACAAACCTCTGCCAAGGCCCATTGGAATATATGGCCAAATACCATATCAATTCAAATTCGGTGCAGCATCGGCCTTATGTTGGCCCAGTGTTTGCCCAACATCAGTACAGGCCACTTTTGGTCAGTCTTACTACCACATAAGCCTACTGATGGCCAAATATTATTTCAATTCGAAGTCAGCCTTGCATTGGCCTTATATTGGCACACTGACAGTGTGGCCTACTGCAGGTTGGGCCACTATCAGGGAATATGACATCAAAGTGCAGTCAGCGCACTCTCAAGCTGATGGCCTACTGTTGGCCTACTATTGTTGGCCTACTACTGTTGGCCTACTACTGTTGGCCTACTACTGTTGGCCTACTGTTGGCCTCCTACTGTTGGCAATATCATATGAAAAAGTATTCTGGATCCAGTATCCAGAATGTATTCCAGACCAAATATTTGATGTGGGTTAAAGATCCATCATGTGATCTGTACCACCTATTAACTTCAGGTGTTTGAACATAAACATTTAAATAACACCAACATAGGTACTGGATGAGTCTGATCCAAATTACCTACACAATTTATTTCATCCATAACTATTTTAAGCATAGCATACCTATCACTTCTCTTTGGGCGTCAGATTTTCAACAAATTTGGCTTTTAATTACGCCATGATTGAGTAGATGTAGGAGGACAGTAATTACCACTCCAAAACTGTCTGTTATGAGTTACATAAAACGCATTACACATATAGCTTGCTAACTAGCTAGCTAGGATAGATACAGTGTAGATAGATAGATTTAGATAGATAGAGAGATATGATTTTTTTTTAAATTTGTTGAGGGTAAAACCTATTTTAGGTCTATATATGAGTTGCGCCACTGATACAAACAATAACACATCAATATATATGCCTACTATATAGGACAAATGGGCAGTCCCCAGTAATTCGGCTTAAAAGTGGCCTACCTCAAAACGTCCTTCCTTTTAAGGAATAAAAATGAAAAATCCACCAACCTGTACTAGAATCAAAGGACATACTTTATTCTAAGGACATACATACTACAAAGTGTATGGTGCTCTAAAGAAAGAGACAATTTTTGCGCAATGCCACATAGAAATATATATCCATAACATCCATTTTAAAGAGGAAAATTTGTACTACAACTGAGTGTTGTGTTCAGTCCTGCCACTGGTAAACTATGGCTGATAGACAGGAATTAATCCACGATTGAACAGGTTTCTCTGATTCACATGAAGTTTTCAAAGAGATAATCCAATTTAAATAAGGTATTCCCAAACCAAAATGAGGCGATGTAATCATTCTTCAATGTCAGCCAATGAAAGGTGAGGATATCCTCATATTTTTTGCAAAACAGCCAAGAATTCTAGAGCTCTCTGCACATTTTTGGGCATCCTTTGATTGAAGTATTCCCATCCTTTGATCTAAGGACGTACATCGTTCTAGGGTAGGTACTTTAATCTGCGGCCGGACCTTGACCTGATAATGGTGTTCATCACTACTATTTGCTTAATGCTGCCCCTGTAAGGGCATACAAAAATTGCGAGCGCTGACCATATTTCAGGTCGACGCAGCGGACTAATATTAGGAGAGCAGCAGCCTTTTAAAGAAGCGCTCAGCCCTTCCTGCATTGATACAGTCCGGGCGCGGACGTTTGCGGTAGCACCACTGTTTGCCTCCGCCAACCTAGCTGCCTTCTCAGACAAATATCTCGCTTTATATTGGTCTATTTTCGATCCAAAAACACATATGGAATTAGTATGAACTGTACTACAATTCAGTCTTATTTGACGAAAATCGGACTAATATTAGGGAAGCAGCAGCCTTTTAAAGTATATACAACCTCGGGTGACTTGCTGACTTTCCCGTCATTACATTTTAAAATTAGACCAGGCGACGTACACATAGAGTTTAACTCGTAGAAGCTGACGAGTTACTCGTAGAACCCGTTGAGTAACCCCTGGAAGCCGTCGAGTCTCTCCTGGAATTCGTCCACTAATTGGCCGTAACCCGCCGAGTCACCCGTAGAACCTGCCGAGTCACCAGTAGAACCCGTCGAGTCATCTGTTGAACCCTTTTTGCCGCCAGAATCCGTCGCCAACCCGGCGAAAAAAGCTGTTGCATAACCGTTACGTAATACTACGGCTTCACTACGGCAAAACCGGCTATGTGAGACCTAGGCTTTATGAATTGCCCCTTGTTCTGGTTAAAAGTAGTTTACAAATGATCCTTACAAACACTAGCTTAAGTATTTCAAACAATTCTTTTTTATTTTTATCCAGATGACGTCATTTCCTAAATTCACATAACATCTGCTGGACGGTCTATGAAACGTCTTTTGTGCTTTTTAACCTTCAGAACATTTTAAACCAAAACCAGCACAACAAATTTTTATGCTGCCACAAACCAGATGATCAATTAGTTTACTTGTGCCTCCTCAAAAGACCAGCACTTTTGTGTCTTGTGGAGCAAGCTCTTTTTAATGTGTTGTTAGCAAAAATATTTGTCAGCAAATTGATGTTCTTATCTATAAAATGATATCCTACTGTATAATAGCCATTCATGCCAAGATCTGGATGACGCAGCTAACCTCCATCATTTGTATTCAGGACAAATATGATGTGAATTGAAATTCACCAATCTGTACTATATAACTAAAAATATTTCACATCGTACACCTATTAATATTTAAAAGTTTACAAGGTAAAACTGTAAGCCTAAACTCCTTGAGTTACCCTCCCATCATCACAAACTTCTAGTTTGCACAATCTGCATGCATACTATATGAACTGAGCATTCCAATTAACCCATGCAGACCATGCTTTCTCAGGGTTTAGTGTTTCTGTCACAACATGAATAGGAAATCTACATATCACACTTGAAAAAATCTGATGTTCTGAATCAAAGCTCAGAGGAACACAATTCCTGTGCCACTTAGACAATTCAGATCCAGCGTAAATTGTGGTTGGGGTTACAGGAAGATAGATGATGTAATTTCTTGCTGTAACATTCACTTTCTAGATACATGGCTCATCTTGTCTATACCAGTTATGGCATTCGCACTGGGGTTTGGGTCTAAGTAATGGTAAATTACCTGCCTAGTTGCCAATTTATATTATTGCTATTGGTTTAGCTTTTCAGAATTATTCTCAGTTTGACATGATATAAATGTCAGGAGCAGTTTTGCTGAGTGACTATGGTAGCAATTACATTGTAGATATTCTGGTTTTATTCCAAATAACAGATAATAATAAAAAAGAACATTATGTTGTCCAATATGTTCATTAATAATACAAAAAATTGCTTCATTTGACACAAACGGATGTATTGATAAGAAAACTTCAGAAATATCGTAATTAGAGACCATCCATTCAATTTGTAAGTTGAACCTGATGGGTTGCCACTTCTGCTATTTGAACGAACATTTTGTTACACCAGAACTCATCGTCTTGGAAACTATATCCCAGCAAGTGTCAAGGTAATCCTGGGCTCCCATTGACTGAAGGACTGTTCTAACCAATATGACTCTGCTGTAAGTAAAACTTCTGGGAACTGACCTTCATATGCTTTCCTCAAAGTTATTTTCATAAGCCATGCATAGCAATTGTTCTTTAGATACATGGTTATTATTCACTTGCACCAACAACTAATGAATAACTAATGCAATATCACAGCACGACACTTTTATATTGTGTGTGGAAGAATACCAGAAACCAAAGTATGAAATTCGGTAGTATTAATGGACACCCCCCTACTTGTGGGTAAGTGGGTGGATTAGGGCTTCTTGTTCTGCATTTATGCACCTGATGGGCTAATTAGGAAAGGCAGGGACCATGGCAATGAGATGAAGGGTGAAACAGCCATCCAACTTAGGCTCGACTGGGAATGGAACCCAGAGCCCAGTTGTTTGAAGCCCTATAATAACCCAGCGCACTACCACTAAGCTAGCCCCCACCACATACCACCCAACTGGAATGCCATTAGAAAGACTGTCAAATAGATCGGAATGAACATGCCCCTCTAAATTCAAAGCAAGTGACTAAATATTAAACCTAAACTGTTCATCACATTCATTAAAGCGGATTGGGAGAGGGGGGGGGGATGGGGTACTGATTAGTCTGTTTGTAACACTTTATTAAATCCAGCATCAAGCATTTAAGGTCCCTTGGTCCATGGAGAAATGGCTAAATAGAAATTTTGTGTGTTGCAATAAACAAGGAAAGGCTTACAGAAAGGAAACCCTTGAAATTTCAATAACCTACTTTGTGAATTTCACTTTAACTATCCTTTCAGACTTAAAAGGATCCATCATCATGTGCAAAAACCTGTTGCACAACAAGCAAACAATAATTGGTGTCTTTCTGTATTCGTTAATCCATAATGATACTGAAAGAGATCTCCTTGTGGAAAAAAAATAAACCCATTGTCTAGCAATATCTAGCCCAAATATTGTCAGCCATCCAAAGACACATAGTTTAATTACACCTTTCCAGACATCAAAAGAGACTTTGAGCAATTTATTTCTGTAATATGGGCAGTGGACAATTTTCATTAAAAACAAATGCAAAAGGCTGGCCATTCTTTCCAATTAATAACCAAATTCTGCCTGAATCAAGATATTCGGCAACATAATTTAATATCGAATCAACATTGTTATGATATCATCAGTTTCTGTCCGCCACATCAATGTTTATGGTAAAATGTAGAAATGGCAGACAGGGCAGCCCTTTGCTAGGTTTACCTCCCTCCTTTCAAATCATCATTTCTTCACAAGTGACGTGTCTAGTGTGGTTAGTACAGTTGCACATTTAGTGGGGGTTTAGAGGGGGGTTTAGGGGAGGGGGTTCAGGGGTTTACCCCCCTCCCCTTTGGCCTGGTAATTTTAATATTAAATATTCAGCGATCTCCACAATACATTTTAATTTGTCAACCAATCCCCCCCCCCCCACCCCGTGGAAGATTTTCTTGGTCCGCCTTGTAGTAGGTAGATACTGCAACATAATCTATGAAGCACTTTTGCTTTCTGCCGAAACATATCATTGCTACTGATACTCATGACGTTGTTCATATAAACTAAACTTAATCATCAGGATATTTGCACTCCATGTTAAAAGAGGCTGCTATTGTATTGCTGCAATTTTCCAGCAATTGAAATCCTGCAATTGACACCAAAACCTTGTTTGCTGACAAAGTGACCAGCACATGCACTTGATATAATTGAAAAATTACATGCGACACGAAGGATCCAAGCATCATTGGCTTCTCTGTATTTTTCTTTGCTAATTCTTCATGCGTCTGATGTGATGATAATCAAGACCTTCAGCAATTGGAGACTTCGTTCAAGTGTTGCCAAGAACTCTGAACAAGCCTTGAAAAAGGGTTGAAGGCTCATACAGAGTAGAGTGCCACAACGGCAGCTAACGTGTAATTCATTAAATAATATTCAATATTTTTTCCAATATCACAAGTGATGATATATTGCCTTGAGAAATGAAAGTGTAACACCCGCCCTCCTGCCTGTAGGACGAACACATAACAATTTTTAATGATGCCTGTGTGATATGTGGGATTCGCTGAGGGTTTAGCTGCAGCGCAGCCTATTTTTGTTTTCCTTTCTCTGGCAAGTAAGTCCCATTATCCCACATGAGTGGTGCTTAAATGCTTAAAGTGGGAAGTGACAGGGAGTTTGGCAAGTGTGTGGGTGGAACTCTGATACCTAGAAGCTCTAGAATGATTACACACTGGCGGATCAAGCCCTGACTCTACGAGGGACCAAAATCCAGCCCTGACACTACGGGGGGGGGGGGGGGGGAAGGCTTTATCATAACTGTGAGATATTCCTCCGTAATTTCAGAGACATTAAACGTTGGTTTGGGGGGGGGGGGCGGCTTAGAGGGCATGGCCCCAATGTCCCCCCCCCCCCCAATCGAGCCACCAGTGTGATTACATAAGCATAAGTTCACTCAAATTTGTTTGCCATTAGTACCAAGCTCACAATCTTTTGGCCTTGAATGAACTTATTCATCCAAGGTTTGGTCATGTAAAGATAGCATCAACACAATTAGCATAAGTATATGGCAAATTAAACCATTCTTTAACAAAGGCTCCAAGAGGTCTTTTGAAGAAACTATAGGTTCTATAAGGTTCAACTTCTAGAAAGTTGTTAGTATACAGTGTAATCTCTATCCAAATTAGCAATACTGCTTAAGTTACGTGTACAGATAGTTTCATAAAATATGGTCGATTCTAGACAGCTGTAACAACCTAATCCTGGCTGTAACTATAACTGGCTAAAGCCACTCCTAGCTTATAGACGGTTTACCTTCCACCACTGAAAAAATATAAACCTTGGTAAATGTAAGAAATTTATCTAATATTGAAAAAATATGTTTTTCCATTGACATGCGTCTTTTCACACAAAAAGTGACAAATACACGTTACTCTTAACTTATGTACCAAATCATGCTGCATGTAATTTTAGCTCTGGCTTTGAGTAGCCAGCAATAGCCAGACAATTATGTTTGGCGACAGATAGCATGGTATAGCAGAAGTTGTCTAGCTTTGTCTAGGTTTAATTTGACAGGCTGTTTTTAATGAAACTATATATTATAACTGTAACAGTAGGTCCTACATGCTTGCAAGGTAACTTAGCGGAATCCAACTTGTCCTACATGACCGTGTATGGCCCAAAAACAGAATACCCATGTGCATTTTGCTTCCTGATGTTGAATGTAAATTAGTTGAATCCAAATTCTTGTTTTTCACAATTGTTATGTCCAGTAAAACTGTTAGTTTCCTCAGGGTCTCCCAGATCACCTTTCTGTCCACTTATTGCACAGAAACAGAACTTTATGATGTAGTTGGCATTTATGTCAGTGTGGTCAATATACATGTATTTCCAATTTCTTGGTAGGAAAATCCTTGCTTAGTATACATACTATGCATAGTATGTGACTTTCATACTGGAATTCTTGATGTCTTACCTTCAAATAAAGATGCAACTTTTTCTTAGTCATTATAGCTATATCATCGTATTCAATTAATCATTAGAAAGAGTTTTATCATACATACATAATCATTTTGCTGAGGTCTCTCTGGAACCCGGTTGGGCACTTGCTAGCGATACCCTCTGGTTTCTTAGAGTGCTATGTTAGTCTGCCCAAACATAATATGTACATTTCTGAATATTTTCATCTAATTAATATAACAGTATATTTGTAATTATATGAATTGTATATCAAGTAAAGTACTGTGCAATGAGCAGCAAATAAAAGTGCCATAAAATAGGAGTGTCAAATATGACCTGGGTTCAATCCCAGGCCTAGGCCCAGGCCCAGGCACCCTTCATGAGCAACATCACAGCTGGATTTCATTCGGATGAGACGGTACAGTAAGTTTAATAAAATATGGTCGATTCTAGACAGCTGTAGCAACCTATTCCTGGCTGTAGCTATAACTTGCTAAAGCCAGCCATTTCTGTCTACTCCTAGTTTATAGCTGGCTTGCTGAAAAAAAAATTGTGGCAAATGTAAAAAATGTATCTAATCTTTCATAAATATGTGCTTTAAGATCCGACTTTGAGTAGCCATCTATAGCCAGACAGTTCTGGTTAGTGGCAGGTAGCATCAGAAATCTCAGTGGCTGGTTTGATAGTAATTCACTCACACTTAACACTGAAAAGTCTATGTTTATATTATTTCAATCAAAATATACCAAACTTCATAGGAAGCCTTAAACTCAGTGGGAAAGTAAAGTCATGTGAGCAATATTAAATTTTAAGGTATTACTGTTGACAAGTTTTTAGAATGGGACCTTCATATTAAAACTCTATTGACACGAATGATAGCCGGAAATTATTGTTTAAAGATGACAAAAAATGTGTTAACATCAAAATCAATGCTACTTATTTATCATACAAATGTTCAAAACCACCTGAATCATGCAATTAGGGGTGGTGATCAATGTTGAAAGATAGAAATTTAAAGAAAATAAAAAACAGAAAAATTTTTTCTTTACGATTAATTTTTAACATTGAAAGAAAAGTAAGACTCTGAATTTTATAAAAAAAACAAATATACTGAAGGTTGAAGATCTTATTAAATTATCATTCCTGAAAATTTCCTACAGATATTTTAATGGAATATTGCCAAAAAGCATCTGCAATCTACTTGAAATATCAGATCATGAGTATATTACAAGAAATAGAAAAAGCTTACGTACACCCCACCAAACTTCACAACAGTACAATAAAAGTTTCTTGGGCAGGGCACCTAATCTATGATTTGGCTTATCCAGAATAATTAAGGAAAAAAGTAAAGCGAAATTATTTGCAAAATGTTATTCAAAGGAAAGACCAATATCATTAAATTAAACATCTTGGCAGTAGATGGCTTACAAATGTATATGTTTCAATAGATTCGTATTTCGGTAAATGATAAATTGTTATAAAAATCTGAAATATAGCAGAAGTTGTCAAGCTTTGTCTAGGATCAATTTGATGGGCTGTTTTTAATGAAACCAACTGTAAATTGGTGGTCCCTTGTTCTCAGTGTCCATGCTGAGGCAAGTAAAAGACCCTACCCATGGGGTAAATTTAACATGGGTGGACTCCTCTCTCTCTCTCTGACCTCATCAATCAACCCTCAGTAGCCTTAGAGGGCTGCACTTTCCATATCTATCTATCTATCTATCTATATGATAGGGGTCAGTGCCACCTGTAAATTGCTGACTTAATCAATACCTGCCTGGTAATGGATGCACAGAAAGTGAGCATAGTAGCAAAGAGGTGTAATGCCAAGCTGCACTCAACACATTTGGACATTAATCCGTTGCTCAGGTCATTACCCAATTTATAGCTGGAGGCTTGGTTTTCACACAATCCCCTTACCAAACTGGAGAGCAGGCATCTTGATGAATGTTTGTGCCTCAATTTACCAAGCTGGTAATGGGATCAGGGGTTAATTTCATCCATTCTCATTCAGTTAAAAAGGTTATTTGTGTTCACTGCTCGATGAAAAACACAGGAAAGAACAGATATACATGTCACTGTAATAATTTTACTTGAAATATATTCATACTTCACCCAATTTTCTGATTGGAAATTCCTGTAGGTATGTCACTTTGTGATGAGTTAACCTTCGGTTTAATTGATGTGGTTGGTTATTGAAGATTACTGCCACTGGATGACTAACTTTTGCGGCACCATCCAATTCACTTTGTGTTTCTTCTTTGGTGCTGCATCATGGTTGGGTACATAAAGAGGAATGATTCAGATGTTAGACCAGCATTATTTAGTGAAATAAGTTTGACGAGAATATAACGTGCATTTATCAAGTATTTCTATTATAGAAGGCCATCAAGTCAGGTATGTCACTACCTAAGAAACTGGTTAAGAAATATTGTATATGATATTGCAGTGCTGTATTATTATGTCTATTTGGTCCCATTGTATGGAGAGTTTTGCCAACATTCTAATTTTCATCCTTGTTTCTTATACGGTCTGCTAAAATATAGCCAGAAGTATGCCTTATAGAATATCCCTATTACTATGGTGAACTAGCCAAATTCTTAGAAGCATATTAAGTCATCATATGGCTTTCAACCATCTTCAAATAAGTTTAATTGGTCTCCCACAGATTAGACAAACTTTATTGTTAAAACACAAAAGACAAAAAAACAATATAAAAAAAACAATGGGCTTTTGCAACCAAACACTCACAATTGCCTGTCTAATGAGGTCTGCAAATGTAGAAAGTACAAGTTTTAAGTAAAAGTCAAGAGAACATTTGCCTATTTGAAAAATTATATTTTGAAGAATTCAGACAGAGACTGATAAAAAAATCTATGAACAATATCTGGAGATATGCCTTTTAAAATGTGTTTACTTGGAAAGTTATACCTAATAACCGATAATAATGCAAAGGAATTTGCAAAAGGACTAATTATATACATTATTGAAATATGAACGTAAAGATTTCAATATACAGCTGTATAATATATAAATTGTCATACAATCAATCTTTACAGAAAAAAATATAAATGTGCGATCGGTTGGTAGGCCTTTAAGCCACTGTCACACGAGCCGGTTTTGCCGTAGTGAACCCGTAGTATTACGTAATAGTTGCGGAAATCGCTACCCGGCTCCAAGCCGGCGGCCCCAATACGGCCACCCGTGGATACCTGGGGATACCCAGCAAGCACCCGTGGGACCCTTGGCCAAGCCGCGAAACCCGGCCCCGGTAGCCGGTTGTGTCATGCTTGCATAGTACAACCGTAGAAATCTCACGGGTGTAAAAAAAAAAAAAAACACCCTTGGAAGCCGGCGGGAGGCCTGTGGAAGCCGGCGGGTGCCCCGTGGAAGCCGGCGGGTGGCCCGTAGAACCCGGCGAATTATCCGGCCCTAATTTCACCCCGGCGGCTTGTTGAGGGGTTCTACGGGTAACCCGCCGGCTTTTTGCTACCAGCGTCAGGGTAGGCAGGGAGGGGGGGGGGGGGTTGTATATACTTTAAAAGGCTGCTGCTCCTCTAATATTAGTCCGATTTTCCTCAAATAAAGACTGAATGGCAGTATAGCTCATACTGATTCCATACGTATCGGATTAAAAAAACCCCGAATATTAAGCGAGATATTTGTCTGAGAAGGCAGTTGTCTTGCGGCGGCTGCTGCTCCATTGATATTAATCCGATTTTCGTCAAATCAGGACTGAATTGTAGTATAACTCATACTGATTCCATACGTGTTTTCGGATTGAAACAATACCAAATATTAAGCGAGATATTTGTCTGAGAAGGTAGCTAGGTTGGCGGAGGCAAACAGTGGTGCTCTCGCAGACGTCCGCGCCCTGACTGTATCAATGCAGGAAGGGCTGAGCGCTTCTTTAAAAGGCTGCTGCTCCCCTAATATTAGTCCGATTTTCGTCAAATTAAAACTGTATTGTAGCATAGTTCATACTGTTTTCGGATTGAAAATAGACCAAATATTAAGCGAGATATTCATCTGAGAATGCAGTTCTCTGGCGGCGGCCAGGTGCTCTGTGTATGGTCATGACTTGAATGGTGTGGTCAATATTTTTGACCATGATATATATACATTGTTTGGATGAGCTTTATTGCAATTCATTTCTACTCATTCTGCCAACTGCCATGACCGTTATGTCAATTGCTATTAGCATTTTGAATGATACAAAGAATGGGTGTAGAGGTATTTGACGAAAATCGGACTAATATTAGGGGAGCAGCAGCCTTTTAAAGAAGCGCTCAGCATTGATACAGTCCCGGCGCGGACGTCTGCGAGATCACCACTGTTTGCCTCCGCCAACCTAGCTACCTTCTCAGACGAATAACTCGCTTAATATTTGGTATATTTTATAAACTATCGGACTAATATTAGGGGAGCAGCAGCCTTTTAAAGTATACTCCTGGAAGCTGCGAGTTACTCCTACTACTCGCCGGCTTACTCCTAAAACTCGGCGAGTAACCCGTACAACCCGCCGAGTAACCCGTAGAACCCGCCGAGTCACCCGTAGAACCCGCCGAGCCACCCGTAGAACCCGCCGAGGCACCCGTGGAACCCGGCGGGTAACCCGTAGCACCTGGCGGGTGCTGCCCCGCCCCTTTTTGCTGCCAGAACCTGCCGCCAAACCGGCGGAAAGAGCTGTTACATAACCGTTATGTCACTCTTTGGGTTCACTACGGCAAAACCGGCTCATGTGACAGTGGCTTTAAGCACAAAATGCTAAAACAAATGAACTTTTATTCAATTTTTTTCTCCATTCGGATCTTAACCCACCGAAGTAGTTCTCAGATAGTTCTAAGTTTTTTAACTAATGTCTGATGCAGCAATGTAACGGAGCACTCAGTCAGTGTGTGGGCACTGTCTTATACTACTCGCTCCAGGTAAAGGACCCTACAGACTGTCAATAATAAGTGTGTAGGCACCACTTTCCTTTGATGATATTAGCCATAAGTAAATAAAAACCAAACATCTAATTAGGTAACATTTAGAAAAAGAAACAAAAAAGAAAGGGAAGGAATACATTTCTAGCCATCAAAGGAAAGGATATCGCTCAGTACAGAATAAAGGAATTTTGGACCATTCTTTGAGTTCATATAAACTTGACAAACACATAATTTTGCAATTACAAATATAACTTATTTGTCTCTCTAGCATACATTGATTGCAGCATCCTCCAAAGCCACTTACAGGATGTCAATCATTCCCAATAATTTTGATTGCAGAATTCAGGATTCACAAATATTTAATCTTATACTAAACACCAAGTCGTAATTTTCACAAACTCTATAAATATCTTTACTTGCCAAGTGAAGACATTCTGACCTATAGTCTCTCAAAATTTTAAGTAATACCTGCAAATCTTAAGATGAATGAGGTCTAGAAAGCGTCTCCATAAGAATAATTAACCTAGCTTGAATACACTTCTTTCAACTAAACAAGTAAAATGTCTAACACATTTTGGCTCACAGAATTGTCTTTATAAATTTCACCATAACTAAACTTTGGGCCTCTGAAAAAGCCAAAACAAAAAAAGAAGAAAAAATCTTGCATAGTAAGCATAAGCAAAAGACAATCATTGCCTCTCACCACATCCCTAATCCAGGGAACTGGAAAGAAACTGACAATATAGTGTACTAGTGTACTTGACGTAATTTTAATCCAAAAAGCTACTCTGTTTAATTATTATTCTGGAAATTGTTTGAAAGCAGAAAATAATTATTTTGTTGCAACATTGATCAACAGAGACCTTATTACAGTTTCATTCATTATTGTATCCCTGATAGCATTCCAAATCGCTTCAATGTCGGCACGATGTTGGCACGATGTTGTAACGATGGCGGCCGACATAGAAATGACGCTGGCCCGATTTGGAATGCTACCTGGGATGCAGTTTGGCTTAACCAATTTGGAGTTACAATTTGCAAAAATGTGATACATAAATATACTGCCTACCACATTTTTATCTAATCAACTGAATTATTTCCTATAAATCATTGTAAAGAGGCCATTTATGACATCATATGCCACTATTTTCATCAAAATGTATGGTATAACCATTTATAGCGTCAACAACTGGGTACTTTCATTGGACGCATCCCTCTCTCATATTGCTAGCAGTCTGCAACTCATCTTCCAGCTTAGTGCTCAAAGCATACATCCCATCTGTGCTCCCCATCGATGAAGGTCCAATATTTATGGTAATGGGCAGACAGGGCAAGCAGGGCAGCCTTTGCTAGGTTGACCTGCTCCCCTCCCTTCAATTCAAATCACCATTGCTTAATTCACAAGTGACATGTCTGGCATGGTTAGAAGCCAAAACTGCAACATAATTGCTATGCACCAGCCATTCAGTGATATATATTCGATACACCAATGCATTGACCGAATACCAATTGAGTGCCTTTTGTCTACTTGAGACGGTATAAAACAGGTAAACTGAAATAGACATACTCCACTAACCTGACTGCTACAATTTTTGGTGTCAATTCAAACCTAATAAAAGTTTAACAGTCACCTGCTTGTAATCAGACAATTAAAGTCAAATGTACACGAGATATAATATATTGTGTGCATTTAAAAACAACTTTTTATACTAAGGATATTACCCCGCCAATGGCTCTTAATTTCCGTAATTAGTAGGTAATTAGTAGGTCATGCCAAATATTTAACAAGGGGTTTCAGTAAGTCTTATTAAACATGATTTGTAAGCCAGGACTAATAAGCCATGTCACAGTACGTACGACTTTCAAGAAGTCTGGTGCTACATGCAGCTGCATGCAATAAATGTCAACATCACCATTGTTTTGAATTCCTGGTCGCCCTAGTGCTGGTTGCAGTGCTGTGTCAAAGTCATAGGGCAGCTGATGCCTTTAATCACCATCCAAGACCATGACCTACATTACTGTATTGTGTACTTCAACAAATGCATCTATCCGTGGTAACAGCTTTAGCCATACATCTCAGCACACTTCGCTCCAACCTGTCAATATTCTAAGCTGAGCAGCAGTGGTTTTGATCACAGGATTTTGGGACATGCTTTTCCAAAAAAATATATCTTGCCTATTTCCTGATGACACAGTTGATATTTTTGGTCAATAAAATTGTCCTGCAGTCGTCAGAGAATGTATTGGTTTGAAACCCATACTCATAATCACATTTTCACTTGCCCACACTTGACATTTGTAAAAATTCATATGAAGGTATTGAAAGTGAGTTAAAAAATGTGCATATATTATCAATAATTTTCTTATTTTCATAATTTGTCTAAACGTTTTTGCAAGTAATAACATATGTTCGCTGCAAACCATTACATATGTACGTATATATGCTTATTGGGAGTGGTACCCAAAATTACATGCACTTCCTCATGCATGTTCCCTTGTTCTGGTTAAAAGTAGTTTAAAAATGATCCACTAGCTTGAAGATTTCAAACAATTCTATTTTTAATTTTTATCCAGATGACGTCATGTGAATTCAGGACTCCCTTTCACTCAGACAGTCATTCAGCCAATGGGAGTCCTAAATTGTCATGACGTCCTCTGGATGGTCTATGAAATCTGCTAGCTGTAACCAAAGTTTTAGGAGAACAATTTTGTGCTCTTTATCCTTCAGAACATTTTAAAACAAACCAGCACAACAAATTTTTATGCTGCCACTAACCGGATGATCAATTAGTTTACTTGTGCCTACTCAAAAGACTAGCACTTTGCGTCTTGTGGAGCAAGCTCTTTTTAATGTGTTATTAGAAACCTCGTTTCTTGGCTCCCAAGTTCCTTGTAAGTGGTTGTTTGATGTTTTTCTTCCTTTTTACCATGTGGGCAAAAACATTCGTAAGCAAAACAATGTTCTTCTCTATAAAATGATATTCTACTGTATAATAGCCATTCATGCCAAGATCTGGATGACACAACTAACCTCAATCATTTTCACATTGTACACCTATTAATATTTAAGGGTTTATAAGGCAAAAATGTAAGCCTAAACTCCTCTAGTTACCCTCCCATCATCACAAACTTTAAGTTTTCACAAGCTGCAGCACACTTTGTGGACTGAATATGACAATTAGCCCATGCAGACCATGCTTTCTCAGGGTTTAGTGTTTCTGTCACCACATGAATAGGAAATCTACATAATCACACTTGAAAAACCTGATGTTCTGAATCAAAGCTCAGAGGAACACAATTCCTGTGCCACATAGACCCTGGGACAATTCAGATCCAGCGTAAATTGTGGTTGTGGTAATAGGAAGAGAGATGATGTAATTTCTTGCTGTAACATTCACTTTCTAGATACATGGCACATCTTGTCCATACCAGTAATGGCATTTGCACTGGGGTTAGGGTCTAAAGTAATGGTAAATTATCTGCCTAGTAGCCAATTTATATTGGTGCTATTGGTTTAGCTTTTCAGAATAATTTCTCAGTTTGACATGATTTATATGTCAGGAGCAGTTTTGATGAGTGACTATGGCAGCAATTAGATATTCTGGCTTTATTCCAAATCACAGATAATCATAAAAAAGAACATTATGTTGTCAATATGTCCATTAATAAAAAAAACAATTGCTTCATTTGACAAAAATTCTGTATTGATAACTTGAAAATATCATAATTACAGACCATCCATTCAATTTGTAGGTTAAACCCAATGGGTTGCCAATTCTGCTATTTGAACAAACATCACTAGTCAAATAGTTGTAGTGATACTATTACACCAGAACTCATTGTCTTGGAAACTATACCCCTGCTGTAAGTAAAACTTCTGACAAGGAACTGACCTTTATATGCTTTCCTCGAAGTTATTTTCATAAGCCATGCATAGCAAGTGTTCTTTAGATTCCAGTTATTTACTTGTACGAACAACTAATAAATAACTAATGCAATATCACAGCACGACACTTTTATATTGTGTTTGGGAGAATACCAGATACCAAAGTATGAAATTCAGTAGTATTAGTGGACACTTCCCTACTATTGGGTGATTGGGTGGATTAGGGCTTCTTGTCTCGTGTTTCTGCACCTGATGGGATAATTAGGACAGGCAGGGACCATGGCAATGAGATGAAGGATGAAACAGCCATCCAACTTAGGCTTGACCGGGAATTGAATCCGGGACCCAGTGGTTTGAAGCCAAGTGCACTACCACTGAGCTAAGCCCCCAGCCAACACCACCCTACTCGAATGCCATTAGAAAGACTGTCAAAAAGATCAGAATGAACATGCCCCTAAACCTAAACTGTTCATCACATTCATTGAAGTGGATTGGGGGGGGGGGGGGAAACTGATAAGTCTGTTTGTAATACTTTATGAAATCTAGTTTCTACTTTACAGGAAGCATTCAGCATTTAAGGTCCCTTTATTTCTTTGGAGAAATGGCCAAAAAAAAATGTTGTGTGTTGCAATAAACAAGGAAAGGCTGTCACAGGCTTACAGAAAGAAAACCCTTGACATTTCCAAAACCTACTTTGAATTTTACTCTAACTATCCTTTCAGACTTAAAAGGATCCATCATCACGTGCAAAATCCTGTTGCACAACAAGCAAACAATAATTAGCATCTTTCTGCATTCGTTAATCCATAATGAGGCTGAAAGAGATCTCCTTGTGGACAAAGTTAAATGCATTGTCTGGTAATATCTAGCCCAAATACTGTCAGCCATCCAAAGACACATAGTTTAATTACACCTTTCCAGACATCAAAAGAGACTTTGAGCAATTTATTTCTGTAATATGGACAGTGGACAATATTCATTAAAAATAAATGCAAAAGGCTGGCCATTCTTTCCAATTGATAACCAAATTCTGCCTGAATCAAGATATTTGGCAATATAATTTAATATCAAATCAACATTGTTATGACATCATTTCTTTGTGACACGGCAGGCATGGGACAGCCTCATTCAGATGACTCCCCTCTCATTACAAGGTATAGGGGGTATAGGGTAGTTGAAATTACCGACGTTTTAACCTGTAATGTCATTAACATCTGACTATGGTATGGATATACTAGTATGGACGCTCTAATACGTCCATGTTGCAAGTAGGTTCCCACTGGCTTAGTGCTAAGTGGCACATCCTGTCTGTCCACCTCATCAAATAATCTCACATCTCACATGTTTATAGTCAAGGGTAGAAATGGCAGACAGAACAGCCCCTTGCTCGGTTGACCTGCTTCTCTCCCTTCCTTTCAAATCATCATTGCTTCACAACATAAATGTCTAGTGTGGTTAGTACAGTAGTGGATTTAGGGGGTCTAATTGGAGACTTCGTTCAAGTGATGCCAAGAACTTCGAACAAGCCTTGAAAAAGGGTTGGAGGCTCATACAGAGTAGAGTGCCTCAACTGCAGCTAATGTGTGTAATTCAATAAATATTTGTATTGCTTAAAGCGGCAAACATTACAGAAATACAATATACTAATTATCCCAGCCCTCTGGAGAGCACTGTGCCACTCCATACCCAGATAAGATACATTCATGAACTGACAATAACTATTGACAACAAAAAACTGAAAACAGAATAACAATAACATATTACAGAATAGTGCATTGTTACGAGATAGAACAACGTTCATATTGACCAAATAATATAATATTCAATAATTTTTTCCAATATCATAAGTGACGATATATTGCCTCGTCCTGAGAGTGTTATAATTACAAATAAACCTAATCAAAATAGCATTCAGCCAGTCAAGCCTAAAATGCATGCAATCCACCGGTGACCAAGAGACCTCAGTGGCACATGGGTGTAGAGGTATGAGACCTGTGTCACTCAATGGCGACAGCTTAGCCATTCATCTAAGCATGCATAGCTCCAATCTACCTGCCAAGTAATCTCAATGAAAGTTGTTTATGAAGGAAAGGTTTCATTCAGATTGTTGCACATACATGCTTCATAATTGGATCATGTTAAATTATTGATATGGAGGAATTTGGGGGGGGGGAGGGGGGTCACTGCATCCTTTCTGCACTTAGATTAGTATACGTAGGTGTGAAAACCCAACCCTCAATAACATTCACAATCTGTTGGATATTTGATACTTGCTTTAAGAAGTTATTTTTAAAGAGACATATTGGTGTTAGTAGAATCAGTTTCTCCTCTGATTAAAGTTGCTGGTAGGCACCAAAGTCACCTTTACATATATTATGTGATTTAATACACATACATTTCGTACCTCCTATAGTCAAACCTGCCTCCGGAATCAAACTATACTACCACATGTATAGTGGTATGTACGTGCAGTTATTCCTTTAGCATTGAAACAACATTTTAAAGGGGGAAACATTGGCTGCAAGTACACATGATTTGTAAGGTTAATGAGTTTTCTTTAGCTCCTCGAAAACACAGGAATGGTGTCCAGTAGAACAAGACATGGCAATTAGGCTTATCCTGCTGTGTTGTTTTCAAACCTAGTTTTCTTCGACTCACCTTTTATGTTTGGTGCATTTTCGATGCCTTTCTGAATTCTTTCCCTGGTTCAAAAACCTTATTTGTATACAGCTGGGTGGTCTACTGGTAAGACGCTATCCTACTCCTCTGAAGAACCCGGGTTCAATCCTAGGCCCGGGCAACCTTTCATGAGCATCATCCAGCTGGATGTCGTTCAGCTGAGACGTTAAATTGGCGGTCTTTTGTACTCAGTGTCTAAGCTGAGGCAATTAAAAGATCTCACCCAAGGAGTAAATGGGTTGACTCCTCCTCTCTCTCACCTCATCAATCAACCCTCAATAGCGGCAAGAACTCTTTGTTTCACCATTCTTCCTCTACTGTTAGGCTCAGAGGTAGCGCTCTGGGCTTCCAACCACTGGGTCCCGGGTTCGATTCCCGGTCGAGCCTATGTTGGACGGCTGTTTCATCCTTCGTCTCATTGCCATGGTCTCTGCCTGTCCTAATTAGCCCAACTGGTGCAGAAATACAGAACTTAAAGCCCTAATCTCACACGCACACACACACACACACACATGAAATAGAGAAACTATACATGAGCAATGATGATAACGTTGGATTTTTAATGGACTGTCAGTGGATGAATACCTGTGAGTGAGTGAAAGGCCATAGATTGTACAATTATATAACATCATCAGTCTGTTCAATGCAAAACTGCCAGCCACGTGAAACTTATTAATCATTCCCTCAAGATACCATTCACCTTATTAAAAAGACATTCTCTCTGTCTCTGTCTCAGTCTCCCTCTCTGTCTCTGTTCTCTGTTCTCCTGTTTTCCGTTTTCCGTTTTCTGTTTTCTGTTCTCCACAAAGCTGTGGCGTGAAAGAAATGGCAATCATATTTTTTCACACGGCAACAACATGTCAGTTATACGATTGTACTCGGATTATGTGCTGATTATAATAATATGTTTATTTCTAATCTATCCTCTATCGGTTTTTGTCAATGAACAGTTGTATACATAGTGAAAATTTTACTCACTGACACCAAAAAATGTCAGGGTAATACCAATTTTACTTCTAGCTGTAGGGAGGGTGGCCCAGTTCTTCTGCCTGCCCAGTTCTTCTTACTTCCCAAACTAACTGTTATGACCACGTGTAAATGGAAGAATAAGAACTAATTTCGCCAAAGGCTGATGTGAGCCTTTATGATAGATAAGCCAATCAAAATTAATTGTCAAGTTGATAACAACATTATTTTTTAAAATAGTGCATGTCATTATCTTTTTAGGTATGGACACATTTGGTATTGCTTGACATAGAGTCTATACCCGGTGAAGAGTTTGGCCACAGATTTACATCGATTCAGGAGTAGGGAGAAGATCTACATCAGCGTTTCCCAGACACAATGTAGGATATGCTCAGTATCCACCCAGTCATACACACTTGACCCATTACTGCATGAATAGAGGTTATGTAACATCAATCCGTCTCCACTCAAAGTAGATAGTGGGGACCAAAGTCACAGCCATTTAGACCAGAGGGCTTATTAGCCTGGGATAACAGCATCAAGGTTTCCATGCCACTTACAGCCTAGGACAGGTCATAGGATTTTTGTGACTACTCAGGCTTTCAGCTGTAAATTGTGTGGTAGTGCACATGCTTATGACCAGTTATATTGTCCCAGTTACCAATTCAGAAGCATTACAAAACAGCACTATTTTTTGGTCCAAAACATTTAGAAGTCTTGCACTGTCAACATCATAACAATAATCTACCATGTACAATAAGATACGATAGATACGATACGATACGATACGATACGATACGATACGATGTAATACGATACGAAAATCTTTTTAAATTCCAATCGAGAAAGAAAATGCAATAAATAACAGTTCACGTGACAGTTCCAATTCATGGAGATGACATGGACCCATCCAAATATGGCTTATTTGTCATTACATTGGTGCAAAATGTATCAGTCTAGACAAGATAATTAGCATACAACTCTGCAGCTTGCAGAGTTACCTAATCTTCGCTACAGATCTATGTGTGATGGGAAATTACCTGCCTGCCAGGATGAGATCAAATACCACCATAACCTGATCATATTATCAATACATTTTTATACCTTATCCTAAGAGTTAGAGTGTTCTCTTACAAAGAAGTTTGCGGTACGTAGACCTTTAGAAATAAGTGTTTTTGAGATGTTGGTCTGATGCTAATCCATAGTCTTCAACTCTTTATTCGACAAAGCTAGATATACGATGCTACCTGCCACTAAACGGAGCTGATAGATAGATGTGTTAGCAATCAAGTCTCGATAGATAGATAGATAGATTATAGATAGATAGATAGATAGATAGATAGACAGATAGACAGATAGACAGATAGATAGATAGATGTGTTACCAATCAAGTCTCCATCCTAAACCATGGGACTAACCTACCACATGACCATGTAATTGCTAACAATCAAAAAAGGCCAAAGATTTACTCAAACAACTATTCTTGCTTTCATTTTAAGTTTCAAAACGCTAGCCAATTTATCAGTCATTTGTCCAATTGACTAATTCTTCAGATATTATGTATGCATTTTTAACTGAAAACAGTGACATCGAAGACTCTTATTACGCAACGTACATTGATTACCAACACAATGTCATGAAGGTTGTTGCGTCATCATTAATTATATTTTGACCAGAGTGTGACTCAATAATTATTTATTCAATGGGCTCGTTGTACAAATCCAGAGAACATGGACTTATATGGAAATGACGTTACGTATCTTCTTTTATGATGCAAATGAGTTCTTATACAGACAGACATGTACGTCCTTGACATCTGTTCTTGTCAACATATGAGTATGAATATAGAAGGTGGTGAGCCTGAACATACAGAGACAGATGTTATTAATTAATTGATTGATTTATTTGTTAATTGATTGCTAAGATAAGTATTGGCCGTTTTTGATTGATTGATTGAAATTTCAATCCTTTATTGGTTAATTGATTGTAAAGATAATTTTAAAGATTGATTGATTGATCACAGCAATACACGGTGCATTCAAAAACTGTTAGATAGTCTATTCAGGTACTCTCAGAAATGTCATCTTATAGTGAGTTTAGCAAAAACAAATGTTGTAATATATTTGGAAAACGAAACAACACTGAAACTTTTAAATTTGGATCTTGCACTGCAGAGTATAAATATCTAGGAAGCATAATCTCTAGTAGCAGAAACATATTCTGTGGGTATAGTAACCATCTAACAGACAACACCCCAATTGTTGAAATAGAATAGTTACCTGTCAATGCCAAATGCAAATCGCTGATTGGTTGAGAGCTGATAGATATGTATATCTGTATTCACAATTTAGTTCAATTTAGCCACGCCCTCTTCACGGAGATTTTCTGTATCGCTCATTTCTAAAATGACGTCATCCGCCGGTGCGCCTGTTGCTCAGATCAGACAATGCCTCGCCTTTTTGCCAGTATCTCCGCGATAAATTGGAGTAGAATCACATATTTGGTAATAAAATTTTGCAGAGGAAATGGGGGATTCACAGAAATTTATTCCATGAAGTTGTATTTCACGAAGCCGAAATTTCTGTATTCTCAAAATAAACATGTGATAACTTATAATATCTCAGTTTAAGTGCAGAATGATTAATTATTGGAATAAAATCTTAAGACTAGACGACCCTTATCGTGTAAAACAAGCTTTTTACTCTCTACTAGAATTGCATAATTGGGGACAAACAAACTGTTGCACTCACATTAAGAACAACCTATACAAGGTAGACTTAAGAGAGATATGGATTAACCAAGAATTAGGATATAATTTCAGCGCACATTCAGAGACATGATTCAATGATAGCTGTTCATGATACGGAAAGAAACCCAAAACCCAGAACATATAAACTATTAACCAAATATAGTGAAGAAAGTGAAGAAACATACATAAACAAAATAAGAAATGGACAACATAGAATAGCAATATTTAACTAAATTCAGGCTTAGCTCACACAACCTAGCTATAGAAACTGGGAGGTACACCAGTCCAAAGACACCGTCTGAAGAAACAAGAAGATGAAAAACACTTTCTCATTGAATGCTCAAACCATGAGCATGAAAGGAATCCACTCCTAAACTTAGAACAGAAGACTTCTTATGAAGATTATGTCATCTAAATACCAAATGCTCCTTCAGGCACTGGGGAAATATCTATTTTATAGCTTTCAGAAGAGAAATAATCTAGCTGCATCTCAAGTAAATAGAAATTATTTAAAAAATTGTGGAAATAAATTAATTAATTCTTTATAATTGGAAATGGACTCAGGACACCTACTCATTGTGGGCTCTGCATGACATGTCAAATGGACCAATAACATACGGTCACAAGTTGGACCTACATGGACAGTTTATTTGTCTTTAGTTATTTTGTATTCTGTAAATATGTAATAATATCAAATTTATATTAAACAGCTACAGATTAAAACTTAAGTTTTATCAAATATTACAAGATTGAAGTTCTAGCACAATAAGAATAATATTGTAAAGTAGCGGGGGTTTGGGGGCGGTAGCCCCCTAGAAAAAGCAAAAATAAACTCTGTCTTTACCGTGAATATGAAAACCGCCGTCATAACTAAATTAGTTTGTGACGTCATAAAGATATTTCAAGCCTTTTTACGTCATAGGCCTGGCAATGAGGCTCGTGAAATAGGTTAAATATGGTCATAAATCTGGGTCCGCTATACTGCACTTTTTCCTGAAAACATTTAAAGCATATCCAGTATATCC
Organism: Alitta virens; assembly: GCA_932294295.1. Lineage (NCBI taxonomy): Eukaryota > Metazoa > Annelida > Polychaeta > Phyllodocida > Nereididae > Alitta > Alitta virens. The sequence continues at coordinate 63,364,300 of OW028573.1, forward strand.
CAACATGCGACTATGGAATAAATATATATGGGAATATTCAGATATTTGTCATGTGTGCCTAATTAATTTGCGTGCTGCCTTGACAATTGTCAGCACCTGACAGGTTGGGCTTATTTTGTTCATTTGGGTATGTGTAAGTTCTCAGCCTAAGACCCAGCTGCAGGTACAGTTAGTTTCATTAAATATGGTAGCCTCTAGAAAGCTGTAGCAGCCTAATCCTGGCTGTAGCTAAAGCTTGCCGCTTCGGTCTACTTCTACCTTATAGTCGGCTTAAACAACCACCGCTGAAAAAATATAAACCTTGGTAAATGTAGGACATTGATCGAATATATGATAAATATTTATATACAATGGACATGCATCTTTTCAACAAAAGATTACAAATATGCATAACTCTCAACTTATGCACCAAATGGTGCTGCATGTACTTTTTAGCTATAGCCAGAAATTTCTGTCTAGTGACAGGTAGCATCCTATAGCAAAAGTAGTCTAGGTTCAATTTGACAGGCCGTTTTCAATGAAACTGTATATATACGTTCACTAAAATGAACTGGGCCCAATGCAGAGGCGACTGAGATGATGTAGCAGCTCTCTGTCAGAAATTTGAAGAAACAGATTAAAGGAAAAAACAATATTTTCATATATATATCTGTTATAACTTTGGACCATCTATGGTTCTGACCCCCTTGCCCGTTTCTTGGCCCATCGTTCCTTTTAATTTGATGTTTATATGATGAACTTGCTATACTGCTTACAAACTATCTAATCGTTACAGGATTCTTTTCAAACAGCGAAGTTATAATTTAATGAAAAAATCGTGAAATTGGTAATCAGAAATGAATAGTGTTAGGTAGGGGGGTTACCTAGCAAAATTGTCGAAGAGGCGAAGAGTTGTGTACAAGTCAAGGCAATTACTGAATATTCTTGTAAGCTATGAGATAGGACTGGAATCAGCCATGAAGTGTTGTTGCACCTGAAAGCCATATTTTTATTACCTTTCTCAAGTAGTATGAAAGATTTCTGAAGTAGCTATCTGATTTTCGTGTATGCGTGCAGTACAATACATAAGTCGAGTGACAGAAAGGTGATTAGCCTCAATATTAAAGGGAGCTACATTATCCTCCTGTGTATGAATAATATAGGATATTACTCTGTAACATCAAAGGTGTTTGATTAAAAAGAGTGGTTTTGTTATTATAGGAAGGAAGGTAGAAAGGAAGGAAGGTAAAAAGGAAGGAAGGTAGAAAGGAAGGAAGGAAGGAAGGAAGGAAAATATTTATCAAAATGACAATCTAAAAAGAGGAGGAAGGCGACAAAAAAAGTAGGAAGGCAACAAACATCTACATGCTACCTTTGTTTCCTCACATTTTTGGGCACAAACAGGTCACAAACTAATAAAGCACGGACTCGGAGAGATAAATTAATAGACTAAAGTGATGATCATGAACCACACTCTTTGATTTGGCATCCAGGAAATTTAATGATGGTTGGGCCTAGCACCCAACTAAACTAATGAGTTCTCAATGAGGTTGGAACGAGCATGGCTCTCATGTGCGTCCAAGTTCACAGAATGAGGCCATGCGGCTTTCTTTATATTTTTTCATGGGATTATATGTGCGCGCGGTTTAACAGCCTTCCGACCTACCTGAATCTATTTTATACTGAAAAATAATGAGTGCATACACTATTACTAATTTTGACATGCTGTTATTTTACAATCATCATTTTCATGCAGTGAACTGGCAATTTCAACTTCGGTTTCTCAATAATGTTTAATGATATCACTGAATTACTTAGTCATCTCCCATAAAACCTAATTTCTCATTTTTCAACGATGTAAACTGGTGATAGTTGGCACTGATGCGTTTATACTGTCCAGACAATATTTATTCAACCTGTTCCAAAACAAAAAAGAAAAGGAAAAAGGAGAGAACTGCTGCCAGGTTACCCATTCACCCATTTATTATTTGGTAAACTACTTCCTGGTGGCATGGAAATGATGCCAACATTAGGCCGATCAGTGTTGATGCTGGGCCAACATTTAGCCAACTTTGCCTGCAAACACTGGGCCAACATAGAGCAAATGACATGTAGGCAGGTACACCAGACATCTTTTCTTCAATGTGATATTAAACATCATCATTGCTTTCCAGAATTATATAGCAAGGTTAATATTTTACAATCACACGAAATTATTGCACAGAGATGGTTAAGTAGTGCTGTTTCCTTTAATAGCCTATTCCCCAAAGCGGTCAAATGATTCCAAATTGGATTTTTTTTTCATTTGATCGGTTTCGGTGGAGGGGTGGAAGCCTTGTCAAGGTAGTATTACTTCGTCAATCTCACAGTTCATTTGCATAGTAATATAAATGTTTATAATATACTACTTCTCTTTATTTCATTGCCATCATTTTTATCCTTTTCAAACAGAGTTCTTGATAGGCATATATATAAAACATCATTTGTCCGCCTACAGTAAACTGTAGTACAGTTTAATAGGCTAGGCCTACACGTTCAACAACAAGTGATTTAAAAATGTTAAATCCTAAATGGCCATTTGACCTAAAATTTAAAACTTGAATAACAAAATTAATGTGTTTGTGAAGATGCGTTTCATAACCACCTTGGTTTTTAATGAGATTTCATTTTCGGAAACAGATGAAAATACCGTCACCCCACACATTTCCGAGTATTTCCATAGCATGAGGATTTTATCAACTGACTGTGTGCAATATAAAAGTAATTAACAAGTGAATCCCATGAAATTTCTTTACATTATATACAAAACTGCGAACTGATACATTTTGATTGAAATTTGTATACTTTTAATCTGACATATAATATTGACTTGGAGCTTCTTTTTCTCTCTTGTAATCATTATTATCTTCATTATTATATCATGTGTATTATATGTGCATGTTTATAAATCAACTATCACCTGGTCACCTAAATTGGACGTAAGTCCTGATGAGTGGTCTGCGTTGAGCCTCCTGTCTATTCAGTGAGATAGTTCAATTATACGGACGTTCAAATCTAGATGCAAGGATAAGTCATTATCATAACAACTGGGAAGGGAAGACAAACACATTAATAAAACAATGTTCCTGAATTGAGTGCTCAGTAAAGAGCCCATGACTAATCACACTCCTAAATTGGGTGTTGTCGACATGATGACGTCAAAAACCACCTGTCGGCCATACCTACAAATAGATAGAGAGATAGATATATATAGATGTGGAAAGTGCAGCCCTCTAAGGCAAGATCTTGCCGCTATCCAGGGTTGATTGATGAGGTGATAGAGAGAGGAGTCCACACCTCTGTTACACGTTATTCTAATTGTACTAGAACTAAAAATGTATTTCATATTTAATGGCTGCCAAATATGAGCATGAATTTGGGTCCGCTTTAGTGATCAATGGAACCATTGGGACGAAATAACCAGGAACATGGTATAACAAAATTAGGTTTTCAATTTATATGCATTGTATGGACGTCTTAGGCCCTGATTTTAATATTATATGAAATTTTTACACAAAAAAATATAACCCTGAAATATTGAGTCAGGGAGCACTGCAGATAGATTCCAGGACATGCATGTAAATACAATGTAGGTCAGAGTGGGGCACCATGAGCCGTTTTTTTACTTTTTCCACCTTGGAGCTGAAGTGAAAATCGTACAGTCTTACTGTAAACATTGCACTATAGTTTACCATCCTGAGTATCTTATGTAAAATGTTGAAGTGTACATATCATTTGTAAGAGGGAGAAATGCTGTCTTTAAATAATGTGGTCAAGTGGCTCATGGTGGCACCTTGAGCTGGACTTGGGGCACCTTGAGCCAACCTAACAAACACTCGGAATTTGCTAAAAGAAGCTTTAGTTTGCTTCAATAGTGGCACAAATATGAATTTCCATGGACTTAGAGAAATCAGCAATTAATTATAGACATTAGCCCATTCAGGGAATAATATGTTAAAATAATATCATTTATATCAAGGTGCATGTTTCTTCACAGTTATATAGGTAATACTGATGAATTCCATACAAAAAACCACATGAATGCTGTCCAAAGCCAGTGAATTGTGTCTTGGAGAAATTAAATATAAAATACACTATTTTTTTTGCTTGAAAATCACCAAGTTGAAATGAAATAACGTCTAGCCCTGAAATGTACAAATATGCCTACATTTGCTATGATAAATCAGTGTAGGCATATTGAGGCTTATTTGTAATTAAAGGGCAATAATTTGAATGTCCAAGGCAAGTAAAGTGTGTCTTGGGTCAGTGGGAATTCGAGGAAAATTACATATTTACAAAATACACTGTATGGCATGTTAAATTAAGGTTTATAACATGTAATAGTATGCTTTTTAACTTGTCAGTGTTGTTTCATGGCCAGGCTCAGGGTGTCATGCAATTTCTGCTGTCTATTTTCTAGGTTTCCCTCTTGTTTGCTGCATTCCGATGATGTTACCAAAGATGGCGATTGCTACTCTGCCCTGTGATTTCATTACACATGTTGATGATTGAGCCAGAGACCTGAGCTTGGGCCGCAAAATTTGAGACCACTCTCAACCTCCTACCTCATGTAGTTTTCAAGAGAATTGCACACACAATTTGCTGTGTTTTCATTTATGCACAAGGCGTTAAATCAAAGAACAAAAAACGAGGTATTTGTGTTGCAGCTGTTAGAAACTTTTGATCTGGCCATTTGAATAGGAGAAATATCATTCTAGTATTCATTAGGCATCTGCAGCAAGCACAACTATATGAAAATCATCTCCACAGTCTTGGGAATAATTTCTATATGTTACTGAATTATAAAATTCAGTAAAATATGTGGAAATAGAGACTACCTAGCTACGATACCAACAATTATTGATCCCACAAATGCACCCTTGTAACTTGATAAATGTGACTCTTAATGGACATATTTGCTGTTCACTTGCGATGAAATAAGCACTTTTGATGTTATTATTCACAAAATTTACTTGTTCCCCATCTATTTTTTTTGAAAATACGGCTAAATGATGAGTTCTGTATCAAATTACCAAGTATACATTATTGTACTTACAGAATTACTCAAAATCAAAACAGTAACTACAAAATAAAAAATAAATAAAAAAAGGCTGAAAAGTCATGTTTTATTTCAATATGAGTATACTATTATATTTTATCAATTAGATTATTACTTCCTAGCCCAGATAGAGTTAATGAATGTCCACTTAATTCACTTCTGGGTCTGTATACTAACACATTCACAAAAGTGCGTTTTTCTCAAAAGTAGCATATGGTTTCACAAAGCAGGCATAAATACAGGCCTTTTAGAATCTGCATTGGTTGATTGGAGGCTTTCGCAAGAACTGGGAGACTATATGCCGGTTGGGAAATAACTATCACTAGCTGGGGCCAGTAAAACTGCATATTGGTCGACTCACCATCCACGTTATGGTTAAATCCCGAAAAGGAAGGATTTAACTAACATTTTTGTAGGTTATATCCCGACGCCAAATGAGAGATATACCTACATTTTCAATCATTCTACATATGTCGATCTGTTTTAGTGAGTGGTATAGTGGCTAAGGCATACTTAGTTCTGCCGAGGGTTCAGGCTTCGAATCTCCACCCAAGCCGCCAGCCTTCTTAATTCAATTCATTTATTCCATTCATTCTCTCATCATTTTCATTGATTCAGTTTACAAGCTTTCATAAACCTTAAACAAAAAAAAATCAGACAAGTTAACATTGCATACAAAATCAATCATACTGTGTGTATGTGACTGTATGATATTGTGTGTATGTATATGCATACACAAGTCATACACAAGTCATACATATAGCATCCATACATGCACACAATATTATACAGTCACATACACGCAGTATCAGATATACAATAGTATCCATATATATGTACATACAAAATTTAAAGTTGTTTATAAACAAAGTTGATGTGGATTATTAATACTGTCTGGATGGAATTGAATGGGGGTGATACCCAGATGGTATATTTGCCCTCAGGTTATGGAAGTAAACATAAATTATTGTCTATAATATCATATCATAGAAGAGAAGAGGGAAGAAGAGATTTTATAATATTAGAGAGAAAAAATACACAAATAAGAAAATAAAACAATGTGGTAAAACGGGAAGAAGGGAAAATTATATAAATATACATACATATTTTAGGCTTACCCTTCATCAATCATTTTATAAATGCAGACACAAAAAAATGTGATAAGGATCTCTTGGACCATATACATAACTATGAATTGGTTAATAGTATCAAATTGTTAGTGCAAAAGAAAGAATTCTTGCACTAGGCATCTTCTCTTTCAAGATAGCCCTAGGTTACTCAAATGCTTATGAGGTTTTTAAAGTTGTGCCATATTTAGTCAGGGGTAAGACTTTTAAGAAATTGGTCATTGTGATATTTTTGATCTTAATTTGATGTTAGACAATATCAGTATCTGAATTAATTAGAGGGTGCATGCCGCAGGGCTTGTCCTAAGTGACACATATCACAGAAATTGGATTTATGTCTGCTTCCATGGTGTCTCTAGTTGCAGAAAAGTTTACAAATAAGAGATTTCCTAATTACTACACACATGAGGCCACAGAAAGTATAAATGATTTGTGTAGAATCCTCCTTCAGTGTTTTCTATACATGCATATATATATTATGGTATTAGATGAAAAGAAAATTGGTTCCAGTTTTGATCCAGCAAGGTCATAAAATTGAAACAGAGAAATGTAATGGCATTTCACAGGGAATATTTGAATCTCCAAGTAATCTGGAAATTACCACATGATACTCAGGAGGATGGGCCAGTTAATTAGACAGAAAAGACCTAAACCCAAAATGGCACTTTCCGCCTCAAAGGTGTCAATGCTCTCCCTTCTAACTAAACACGAATGGATTTGGTTCATAGTATTTGTGGGGGCAAATGTCAAGACTTTTGTAACACATCTGTATGATCAGTGACATAATCCAATGCTTGTATTGCAAATGCCAAGGTGAAAATGGCCCGAAGGTGTGATAGATGTGCATGTTCTATATTTAGATCCATATTATCTATCATTCTTGAGGAAACAAGAAAATATATTCATAAAGGTAATTTAGGACTATTATTCCTTACGTGTGTATGATTGCAGCTGCATGTGATGACTGTCAATTGAGATAATAACAAAAGTGGTAACAGTAGTTTTTTTTCCTTCGCTCTGTGTAATGCACTTGCACTTGAGACATGCAGAACTCCCGATTCAATTTCATTGTGAAGTAAATATAACTGAAGCCGTCTTTATAAATATGAAGGCTGCATCTTCTGTATATTTGCCTATCAAAAGCATTATAAAATTTCACATCCAAATATCTAATAACTTTATGTGAAAATGTCGTAGTACACATAGGAATTTTAAGTAAACATTTTGTTGTCCGCGTGTTGAATAGTTACTTTGTGATAGAGTGAAAAAGTACTTAAAAATATCTGCTAGTAACTTCTCAGCTTTAAATTTATATATAAATATCAGAATTGAATAAATGTGCAATTTCTGAATGTGCAACATTTTAGCTTGTATGAACAACTGTTCAGAGCTACTGCGGACTGGCACAGAGTGCAACACTTTCTTTTGTAATTTAAGAACTGAAATAAGATGAGTTTCATAGGCTGAGCCCCAGGCTTCAAGACAACAAGTCAGACGCAGATAAATAAATTTAATAAAGTGTTAAAAGTATTTTTTGTTTTTTTGTCCAATAATTTCTTAGCTTTACATATTATCCCTATTCCCTAAGCAACTTTCTTCTTCAAACTGTTAATATGTTCCAACCATTTTAATGTGTCATCAACGACTCCCAAAAATTGTACTGATGTTATTCTACTTATTATGTCAGTATCTAAATGTAACTCTTGAATATGATGGATTATTTTCTAAGGGTTTTTGTTATCATCAATGTCCATCCGACAGTTTCACTTCCAGAGCAGAACTCTCACACTAATGCACTTACCCTTACGAAATTGTGTACAGTGATACTCTAAATGGCCTTTTGATAGTCACATTGACATATTTGGCTATGTTTTACAAATTATCTTAATTTTCTTTACTTAAAAATGGGTGTGTTGAGTATCATTCCATACAAAATAAGCCTTTAAGATTTGTATTTATTTGTATTTAGACTTTATTTATTTAAACTCTAGTAAAAAAAAACCTTAAAGGTTCATTTTGTAGAAATTATACCCAAACATCTTTTAACATTGTTGCTGAATTTCATATATATTCCTTAGGATCATTGCCATAGCCCATATATGAATATTTTGGACATATAAATGATAATTTTATTTGTAGATTAGTAAAGGGAACATGCTAATGTGTTGATAATTCTAGCGAACTGAATACTCCTTATTGTGCATAAAATCTTTGAAACAGAACAATTAAATAGCAAGAAAAGGATAGACAATACTTTTTATGCTCAATGGCTTTACTCTGAACAGAATGGATTGCTGTTAATACAGGGTTCCTGCAGGTTTACCTTCATAAGAAGTAAGATATTTGTAAGACATTATAATATAATGCGCACAATGTCATGAAAAATAAGGAAAAGTAGGAATTTTCCCTATTTTGCCCTAATCTGGAAAATTCTATATTATTAACGGCCATAAGACCCCCAAATGGCACCATTACAATATTTTAGACATATTATGGCAAGTTTTAAGCATGTAGGTGCAGAAGTGTCAGAGTTCTGCACCGGAAACAAACAAAAAACATATTGTTTTCTATTTTGTCCAAATTTTGTAAAACATAGCCAACATATGTCAATATGACTATCAAAAGGCACCACTAGGCCATATAGAGTATTACTGTTTTGCTCCGGAATTCAGAAGTTGGAAGATAAGTATCAGAGTGAAATATATTTATATTAAGATCCCCCACAATGTAAACTTATTTGTTGTCATCTTTAAATTTGTTATTGTTTCAGTCAACCAACTATTAAATTCATTGATATTTTGTCCAGGGGGTCGATATATGACTCCCACAATTACAGACTTATTTATACCAAGTTCATCTTTGTCAATTTCAACAAACAGGAATTCAATATAATCATTACAAAGTGACAACTTATACTTAACAGAATAACTAATTCCCTCTTTTAATAACAGAGAAACTCCACCATCTGCTCTTTCTTTTTTTAAGTTACTTTCTGTATTTAAACAATAACAATATTGTAGTTAGTTGAGTTAAGCCATGCTTCAGTGAAAGCTATAACAGCAAAATCAATTGCAATATTGTTTAAGAATCATTCTGCTTTATCAAGATTCTTCTGCATACTTCTGATGTTAAATTGTATAATTGACACTGTATTTTTTGTTAATACTTAAATCAGTACATTTCGTTTGGAACATACATTCAAGATAATAATCACAGTTAACATCTTTAAAGTCCAATGGATTAAAAATTACATCAGTTATCCTTGGCATCAATCCATTCTGTTTAGAGTAAAGCCAAGTGAGCATAAAAAGTATTGTGAACTGTTTGGTGAAAGTTTATTTATAAAACTCAAAAACTAATAATCACCATCATAATGATAGAAAGGAAAAACGCTACATGAGCATACATGACACACATCAGAATGGAAATTGTTTGATTAATTGACAACAATTAACATAAAAGACCAGTTTGCATATTCTACAAGTTAGAATTCATGGATGTGTGAGTATTCTAACTCCACAGGTTTCAAAGAGAATCATTCATATGATAAAGATAAAATTACAATCAATTTCTTCCCACAATAATTTGAAGCCGCATATAGTGGGAGAGAAAATATTAAACATATTTACATCCAAGTAGAAAAAGCAAAGTCAAATATTAGTGCAAAACACGTTTAGTATGAAATATTTACAAAGTGAGTAGTATTATACTAATTAGGCTGAGTATAATATGCCACCAGTTGTTGACAGATACTTAAATGTTGTTTCATTGGGTTTAGTTGTTCAGAAAGACATGATTATTCATGATTATTCGGAAAAATTAAAATATTTAAAATTAAGATTTACTGCATAGATCCAATTATTTTTTCCAAAAAAAAAATGTATTTGAAATTTGTAAGTCTAACTTGCTATGTTGTAGGATTTTGAGGGTTTTCGGTGAGTCTCGAATGTTCATTAAAATGTTACCCATCAAATTATATCCATTCTATTGTCTCGGGTCAGTAGCCTTCGGATTGCTTAATTTGACACCAGTTCCCCAATCACGACTTGGGCTAGCTTCAATGATAAAATTAGCACATCAGTTGGATGCCAATCACATGTTAAATTAGCAGTGCCTTGTAATCTGTGTCTATGCCGAGGCCAGTAGAAGATCTCACATATGGTGTGGACTAACCTTTTTTCTTTCACCTCATCAATCAACCCTAGTAAACAACAAGAAAATTTTCCCCTGTGTCATACATTTTCTGTAAAGTGTTACAAGACTGACTGACGGAATCTGATTTATTCAATAACTCTAACATTACAGTTATTTCATTAAAAACGGCCCATCAAATTGAAACTAGACAAAGCTGTCATAGCGGCTACTCAAAACCGGATCTAAAAGTACATATTTATGATATATTACATTAATTTCTTACATTTACCAATGTTTATATTTATCTAGTGATAGATGTAAGCCGCTTATAAGCTATAGAAGTAGACAGAAGCAGCTGGCTTTAGCATGTTTAGATCACAGTCAGGTACAAGTCGCTACGGACAGCTAGAGTCGACCGTATTTTATGAAACTAACTGTAGGTAAATTTTCTTGATTGCTTACAAGATAAAGCTTGATTTATTGCGAAATAGCTTGATTAGGTGAATATCAATAGGGGCCATAAGATGTCACTGGGATCAAGGACACTCTTCATTGCACTCATTTGCATAACATCATCAGTGGCAATGACATTCATGGTCTCTGGGAGAAATTAGCATGGATGTCTCCCTCAGCGCATATGTTTGTGAGCTCAATTGCGTTGCAAGTACTAGCAAGACTTATTGGATTTAGAATTGTCTTTCAGATAGTTAGTCTGTTTATCACACCACAATGGAAATAAAAAATATGCTCCCTCGATTGATTCTACCAGTCATATCAAATAATCCCATACTTGAGCCAGACAAGGTAGTGTCTCCCATCGTGGATGGCTCATTATTGGATGGAAATGAAGAAAATTATATTTTGGCAATAAAAATATATTTTGGCTGAAAAACTGAATTACTCATACACTTCTAGCATATAATTCAATTTTGGCCTTATCATCTGTTCGTTACACACAGCAATCCCCCCCCCCCCCCCCAAAAAAAAAACATGTGGAATTTTGGCTTTACGTTGACTCAATGTTGTCTTCAACCAATACACATGTTGTTATATTCTGTCTTTATGCCTTAAATAACTTTGATAGATAGTGTGAATGAAAGTCATTGTAATAAAGTATAAATAAGTAACTTTGACAGATGGTGCTAATGAAAGTCATTTTACCAGATTAACAAAAGCACTAATATAAATGTATGTCATCGTTTGGAAATTTTGAGATGGAGACTGTCTACTATTTCTTGTGACTACAACTCACAGTTTTATGTAGAGTTGACACCAGCAGAGGCTAAGAGGATGCAATGTATGGGAGAGAAACTGATGATAAAATCTAAAAGCTCTTTCCTACAGCTACAGAATGATAGGCATGATGCTTACTGAGTCAGGGATTTTGCCAATGCTATTGGAGACAGAAATACATACAAAATTAGACGTACTTTTGCATACACAGCAGTTTCATTTGTTGTAATTAAAGAGATAATTTTGTTGTCTCGAAAGTTTCGTTGCTGCATTAATTTGTGTTGACTTCATCTAAATGTAGTTTTCATTGAGCACTTTGTTTCAGCAGAAATTGATTTATTTAAAAGGACGAAACAACAACAACTCGTGACATCTGCATGTTGTATTCTGTTCAATCCAATTTACGGCCTCAAAAAGCTTAATGCTTCATGAGAAATCCTCAAATACAACTCAGAACGCCTTTTACAAGGTTGCCTAAGCATGTACAAATGGATGAATCATGTGAAGTGGTGATTAGGTGCTTAAATATGTAGTCAGCAAAAACTTTCCCATTAAGCCTATTGACTGTGTGTGAATGGCCATTGAACTGTGGCTTAATTACAGCACGGCTTCTTTGTATTACTAGATGGATAAGCCAATGAGAGAGTAGCATGCTTGCTTCTTCGTGCAGGAGTCTGGCTGTTGCTGAGGGCAGTTGCTGGGTCACTGCCTAGCTGTCCGTGGTATGCCAGTGAGAAGCAACCATCACTCAACACAGCGGAGATGATGAGACGAGTAGAAGGCAGCCACAGGCCTATCTCTCCGGCCCAAGGGCCAATCACCAGGGTATCAGTTCGGGCAACATGTAACCAACCAAGTGTGGCTAAATGGTGTTCCTCAGGGAGTTGTTTGGCCACCGAGAACCTGACCCAGATTCCTGATCGCTTCTACTGCTCAGTGAGACAGCTAAAGGAGATGTGGTTTCTACTGGAGAACATATGCTTTCTTCCCATGTGAGCTCCTTTTCATTTGGTACAAAAAAGTTGCTTGCTGCCTACACGAAGCTATAACGCGGGAACAAGGGGAATTGACGAATCGCTGCAATTGATCCGACACTACATGTTTTGACGTTGACAGATGGTGGACCCCGATCCAACATGGGGGATAGAAGGCTAAGATAAATTGGCGCTGATAACACTCGTCGCTTATTGCAACTCCCCACGTAAAGCAGGCAATCCTCCCATCTCATTGGTACTAATGCTAGTGGCCACTGCTTTGATTGTCTGGTGTGACAGGCCATTGCAATCGATACATCGCTTCCTCCTAAAGGGCTCCTCACTGACTCAAGATTGCCTCATGACTTCACGGAGTATGTATGTTCCGCTATATTCCTGCTGGAATAAAGCAGCTTGCGATGACCAAAGTGGACTTAAAGAGTCAGATGTCACTGGCCATAGCATGCGGTTATTGGGGTCACTCCGGCTTCAGTGGCAAAAATTCTCCTTCTTATTTCCATAAGCACCTATCGGTTTCCTGGCAATTTCCTTCCTCTGTGACTGCATTGCTTTTTGGCTTCCTTCAGCTCTCACGGGGACGTTTCGTTCCAGAATTTACAGATGAAAGATGACCAGAATGATGCAGTATAATGGTCCCAATTTGCAGCCAGAGATGACACGTCAGTGGACTATCTTGACAAGAAGGTTGGACAGTGACCGGGGCGACCAATAAAACTTCTTGGGGCTATGGGCTGTTTACGAGCTATTGGTCCCTATACATAAGTGAACCATATTACCATTTTTGCCCAATCTATAGATCTTCAAAACGACGACAGAGGAAATATCTCAGTAGTAACTGAATGTACATCTAGATTCAAAACCTAAAGGCAATATGAGCAGTTTATGTTCATAGTAGTTATGATTCACCATCACTATGATGAAGCATATTGTTTTTGTTAAAATTATTATTATTATTATTCGCCACCAAATTTTGATCCTACCGGGACGAAATTTGGTGGGTAGGTAGAACCGAAATGACCTTGACCTATTTTTGACATCAAAATATTTCTATATTCCACTACTCCACCCATTATTACAGAATTAATAGCCGAGGATATCGGAATGGAAATAGGGTAAAAAAACTTGGTGGTCAAAGGTCAGGGTCACCAATAGCAGTATGCCAAATATGGAAATTTTGTTATTTTTCAGTCATTCCATAGATATCTTATGTTACAGTTTTCACCAAGGGACAGAAATCCACACAAATGGCATATCATATGAAAACTTATGAAATTTAGTTTCTTGTGACACCATAATTGTGGTATCCATGGCAACCAGAATGCTGCTATGGCTGCCTAGTTACCAATTTGTATTGCATCCAAGAAGACCATTTTTACCAGAAAATTCTGACTTCAGTTGTAAAAGATTTTGTCAGGTGAAAAATTGCAGTACAATGTTCATGATTTAAATGTTGTAATGAGCTATGGGGTCAAAAGTCAAGACCCCCAAAAGTTTATTCCTAATATGAAAATTTTTGCCATGCTGGGAGTATATGAATAATATTATTTAAAGCAAATTAACCACAAAATATGAAAACCTGTGCACAGTACTTTTTTTTGACACCATAATGTGGTATCCATAGCAGCCAAAAAGCAAATGAAAACTTAAACAGTATAATGTTTGCAAATTTACACATGGTAATGACCTATAGGTCAAAGGTCAATGTTGTAGAAGGCATATTCCAAATATGGAAAATTGCCATCTATTAGCCATGCTGGGATGTATATTAACTAATTGGTGTTACCTAAGCTCAATAATGTCATATCATATGAAAGCTTATGCAAAGCATTTTCTTATGACACAATTAATGAGTGTGATATCCATGGCAACCAAAATGCTGTTGTGGCTACCTTCTTACCAACTTATACTGCAATGTATATTGCGTCAAGAGAGGTGACATATATACTACAAAAATCTGAAATAACTTATCCATGGTGTTTCAAACTAAATTTGAACAAAGCTTAGTTCAAGATTTGCATATGGTAATAATTCAGGGGTCAAAGGTCAAGTAACAATAAGGTCCAAACTTTCTAATTTTAGGCACTAGCCACTTTTGTGATGACTGACAATAGATGTGATAGTTCACTTGAATTGTTGTTGAAGATGCTCTTTAATGATAACCTATTTTTGGTAACCATGGCAAAAGTCAAGCCATAGCCATTACTTAGTTAACCAGATAATAACAGGTGGCTAAAACAGGACTGTCCTACTTTCTTTAACTAACCACGTGCTACCTGGACATCATGTCCTAAGATTAAGCAGTCACAATGGGACAATGGGACAAAGGACACAATGAAATGACGTCATAAACACTGTACTGTTTTTGCTTTTAAAATCCATGCAACGAAGCGAAGAAAATATGATTTAAATGAAGATAACGAGAATATTCCTCCTCTCATCTGAAAGGAATGTTTTCTATGCAAAACAGAAACAAGAGAGGGAGTCAAACGTCCATTCTATACTAATAAACGTACATCTGATACTGGCCAAGGCTACTTTACAATAGCCAAGAACATACCGCAGTTTTCTGCCATTGGAGCTTTACCACTGAATTTGAATTCGGGAAGACTGGATGATGGAAGCAGTCTAGAAAGTACTTTATTGAAGAGTAAGGCAGTACACAATAAGTCCTGTTACTTGAAGTTCAGTAACCTGAAATTAGAATGCACCAGAAAAAGAAGATCAAATGAGCATGATGCTTTTATGGGGGACCAAGTATAAACCAGGTCATCATGCGAAGAGAGTGACAAAAAAGCTAGCTTGGAGGACAATTGCTTTTTTTGTGGTGAAAGCGACTCTTTTGAGACAACTCCAACAAAGGGGTTGAGAACTGTATCGACACTGGAGTTGGACCATAGACCATAATGTTCGAAAATGTGCAGAGGTACTCTGTGATAAGTCCTTGCTCAGGAAGCTGGCAATGGGTGACATGATATCATTGCGAGCCAAATATCATGCTAAATGTTTAGCATCTCTGTACAACAAATGTCGCCACCTGGAAGAAAGGCAAAGTGAAAACTCAACCCATGACATGTCTGAATCACAAGCATTTGCAGAACTAATATCTTTCATGGAAGTTTTTGGAGGTGGGTCCATGTCCAAAAATGATGGTATTGACCCCCTCTATCATTGTGCAAAGTTTCAGAGCTGTATCACAAAGTGAACGATTAAGCCACATTTTGGAGCTTAGAACCATGACTATAGTATCCAAATCTAGTTTATGAGTTGGAGTAGTTGTATGAATTGTGAAGGGCCATTTCAGATGACCTCTGGTTAAAGATCAAGGTCACAGATGACCTTGACCTTCAACCAGAGGTCGCATACACAAAATTTTGAAGTAAAGCCTCTGTTGAGGCTATTTAGATATATGAGATTTACGTACCATGTAAATTTGGTTGAAGTCACTGGGCAGCCATATTGGTTTCTTCTTGCTAGCCACTTCCTGTATGGCCAGGAAGTGTTCTGGTCTCTTGACCATCAGCTAGCCAATCAGGGGGCACTTCCTTGCCCCTAATCCTGGGAGCTTATATAAGCGGACTCTCCCGCTCAAATTCAATCAGGTTCAGTTCTGAATCATTGTGCAAATCATTTCTATCTGTTCCCCTGGACCCCTGGAACAGAGTGGCGTCTAGTTTATAATTATTATAGTTACTTTACTGTTTGTGTCAGCTATTCTGTCATACTCGAAGTGTGGTATGAATAGAATGCATTTTTATAGGTCTTAATTACTTTGATAAAGGTGAAAATAAAAGTTTTCAAACCGATGTTCCCTAAGCTTTTTTTCTTTCTCATTCTGCTCCCACTACAGCTGTTCCCACCCCAGGTAATTGAAATTTCCGTTTGGTGTTTTTGACACGCAAGGTCATGATATTGAATTGAATGACGAAGAGATACTCATTGCACATTGCATCTTGATTTCTTTTCATACAGTGTAGCACCGAATCAGCATTTTAAGCAATTTGGGTTTGAAAAGACGACATTCAGGGTAAGGTATTTGTGTGTCAGTATCCATCTTCTTTTGAATGGCACACAACTTGAATAATACTGGGGGTAATAATAATGGCATAAATGTCCCCAACCTTACTTAACTTCACTGACATATACGTAGTAGTAGTAGTAGTACTAGTAGTAGGAGCAGTAGTAGTGGTAGTAGTAGTAGTAGTAGTAGTAGTAGTAGTAGTAGTAGTAGTAGTGGTAATAGGCAATCTTAGTAGTAGTAGTAGTAGTACTAGTAGTAGTAGCAGCAGCAGTAGCAGTAGTAGTAGTAGTAGAAGTAGCAGCAGTAGTAGTGGTAAGAGGTAGTAGTAGTAGTAGTAGTAGTAGTAGTAGTAGTAGTAGTAGTAGTAGCAGCAGTAGCAGTAGTAGTAGTAGTAGTAGTAGCAGCAGTAGTAGTGGTAATAGGCAATATTAGTAGTAGTAGTAGTAGTAGTAGTGTAGTAGTAGTAGTAGTAGTAGTAGTACAGTATGACTCATATGGAATTGTCCATATGTCGCCGACATCACCCCAAAACACCCCGAAACTCGGCGCAAGTCGGCGCGATGCTGATAGACATTCCTGATTAATTGGCTATAATTAATTTGCGGATGGTGTCGGTTTGTAGCGGCTCGTCACGGCTCCTCACCCCTGGTCACGGATATCGGAGGGGTAGGTTGCTGTGGAGGGCGGTCTCGGGCTCTTTGCCCCTTATCAGCAACATGTGTTTCCTTTCAGTCTCAGATTCCGCTATCATTCCCTGTGTCACAGAAATTAACTTAACTTCAAAGAGAAGGGTAGTTCGACTCTACAAAGTCATTTTTAAGATTGTGTATTGTACATTATCGACGTTATGTTTATGGAGTTGCTCTTTTTCTGCAGATTAAGTGCATATAATTTTTTTAACAATAGATTTATGATTTCCAGAGTTATGAATAATATCAAATGTAATCAAACTTGACTGTAAATTATTTTTTTCTAAATATATAAGCCCCTGTTATCTATCTATCTATCTATCTATCTATCTATCTGTCTATCTGTCTGTCTGTCTGTCTGTCAATCAATCAATCAATCAATCAATCAATCAATCAATCAATCAATCTATCAATCTATCAATCTATCTATCCAAATTGAAAATACATTCTATTATTTATCCACAGAATGCATATATAGATGTACCAAAAAATTATATAAAAAAAGAGATAATAAATTTACACCTACAAATAAATGTAGCACTCAATAAAAATGCCAATGATATTATCCATATCCAATCATAGCAATATAGTTTTAGCTGATTGTTCTTTTCTCTTTTCAAAGTGTTTTCACTGTACTTGACTTTTATATATAGCTGAATATTCCTGACTAAATAAATAGCAATTAAACCATACATATGTAGTTTATACTTGGGAAACAATGGTTTAAATTCAATTGACAGTTAATTGAAGCAGCTACAATTGTGCAGATAGCTCACTAAAACGGAAGGAACGGAAGGAAAAAATAAATAAAAAAGCTAATCTTGAGGTTAAAAAAAAATCCCATGCCTTTTTGGTACTTTGTCTCAAATGTTCACTATCTAATGATATATCTCTCAAAATGACTGTATTATACCATGATCTTATGTATACAGATATTTCTCTGTCAATTAATTTAGGTTTATATCTACATGATATGAGCTAACATGTAAATGAATGACTAAGACAGTATGATGGAAAACATTTGGGAAAGTTTTTTTATTTGTTCTCAAGTATCCTTGTTCAAAGTGTGGATTTTTAATTTTTGGTTGTCAAATGCAAATTTTTACCTAGATTTTGTGGTGACAAAGGACATTTATTACATGTATTAAAAAGCTGCAAGTGCCACCCCTATGGGCTAGTAGCAGAGACTACAGCAGACAGTTACGACGGGCACAACCACTGACCTATATACATGTATATAGGTCAGTGGGCACAACTGTAAAGGGGGGGGGGGGGTCACACCTCAATCAATAAATATGCAACAATTTACAGTGTGCTTTACTGACAATAAAAAGTAATAATAGCAAACAGTACGTTATTTAAGTTGACTAAAAAAACGTCTGTGTAGTTAGTCAAGTTGAAAATGCAACTTAAAAATTCAAGAAGTGCTTAGAAAAACTTTTAGAAAATCAGGTACATCTGCTAACTTTTTGGTGAATTAAACTTAACATTTTAATGCATAGGTTGTCCTAGGTACAGCTGCCCCCACTGAATTTTCGAATTCTGAACTAATCCAACTAATATAAAACTTAGGAAAATTTAATTTAAAACATTCGGGAGCCTGCCTATAATGTAAAATTATAACCTTTACAGTCGGGTTCCAAAGTTTACATAGGCCGACTCTTGATATGTTACTAACGAAAATAGTTGGAATTTAATGTACAGTAATTATTTTTTCAAATGCGAAAATGGAAGTGAACTTTATTTGGAAAAGATTGAGCCTGACAAATATAACATATTTAATTGGCACAATGCATTTTATAATTTATGTAACCATAAGCTTAATCTGGGTGGATTTGAGTCCTCTTAAGAGTCCAGTCCATCTGTAGTTCATCCTTGTATATCCAGATTCCTCCAACCTCAGACTAAAGTTCAAGGTCTCACACCAAACGACAGGTGGCTGTTATGCAGTATACAGTTGATACACAAAATTTGTAAAACTTAACCAATATATTGAATGTACATGTGTGACATATTCAACACATGAGATTAACTTGGTTTCTATTTGTGATTGTCATGATTAAACTCTATCATATCTTTCTACCTGCCCAGATAAAGATAAATTAGAGGTTGGTCATGTACTGAATTTATATACCCAGCATATGAAACATACATATATATCTTTTTGCATCAGTGCTAGTATCCATGTATCACAAACAACTGAAAATCTTTCTATCTGTTTGTCTGTCTGTCTATCTATCTTTCTGTCTATCAAATGTGATACTTTATGCTTTTTCAAAAACAAAATAAGATAATACTAAAACAAAATAAGATAATACAGGCGCTTAGTGAAGGGGGATTATCATGGAATCACGTGCCCTTCGGGATTACAGCAATGGTTAATGTAATATTATCCATCAGTCCCGAAATGAATTGATCATCAGTGATAACATTTGACAAAATATAAGTTGGATAGGCTTTTATTGCATTGTACACATTGTGTTGCAATGAAATAGTTTATATGCAGGGTTTAAATTATGACATTACAAAACAAATCATATAAAATCTATCTTGATAGAACATCACATTTCTTATACATTTTATGTAAAAAAAAACTAACGTGTAAACTGTCTCACAGAGGTGATTACTTTCAGTTGTGATATGAATAAGTTAAAAACACATAATCACTTCTTACATTCCAGTAGCCCGACCATTCATTTCTAAAATTGCAGGGACGACCTTCCTAAGGTGGTTGATGTACCTGGTACATTTGGCTGCGTCGACAGTCTTCCAGAATTCTTTGATCCCTCCGACCAGGTCCTCCTTGTTTCGCGGCTTTTTCACACTTCTTAGCCAGTCCTTTAACTCATGCCATATCATTTCTAAAAAGAAATAATATACCAAAGCCTGTAATTTGTTAATCATAATGAGATAAGGCATACATTTTCAATGCCTGTTTGCATAATACCCAGACATTAAAAAAAATACAATAACATGTGTTTGTGAAATCTACATACCTATTGGGTTAAGGTCAGGTGATTCAGGGGGTGTTGGGTACCAGTTGACCCCATTGGCTGCCATCCATTTTCTCGCATATATGGATGTATGCTTGGGATCATTATCTTGAATAAACCTGTGTCCATTTGCAAAATGCTGAATGACAAAGGGCTTCAATGCTCGGTTCAGGATATCGATATACAAGAAACGATCCATAATTCCTTCAAAAATAACAACCTGCGTTGCCCCACGCTTAGATATGCCAGCCCAGACATGAACCTAAAGAAAACAAATGAAAAAATAAACCAGGCATATAATAAAAACCATTGTATTACGGTGAAAATGTGTGCAATCAAAATTGACAACATATGTATTTGACTTAAATCTTGCGATAAGCAACAATACTTACTTTAACCGGGTGTTTAGGCCTAGGTTTGGGTTTTGGGGGCAATCCCCTTTTGCGAGCACATCTAAGTCTGTGACATTGGAGTTCACAACTGGTTTCATCCGTAAATATCATGTCATCACATGAATTTGCCAAATTAGGATGCTCCAAGGCAACGTTCAGTCTCTTAATCCTGTTGGCCTCCCGAACCACCTGACAATAGGCAGCTGTTTTAAATGTCCAGCCAAGATTCCGACGAATTCTGTCAATATGTGATTTGCTAACTGTGATATTAAAGCGCTGCTGCAGAAGGTCCCTAACCTGACCTAAAGTTGTCTCATCATTCTCCATCATAACAGCATCAATAAATTCGATCATATCAGGTGTTACTTTCTTAGGTGGTCTTCCTCCAGGAAGTTTTCTAGTAGATCCAGTGCATTTGTATCTCTTTATTAAGGCAGCTACGCTTGATCTGTTGGGATATATCCCCTCTTTATTCAACTCTCGGACAACGGCACACAATCTTTTCCCTTGCTTAAACAAAGCAACTATTCTGTTTTCCGTGTATTCTGTAAAAGCAGACATGTTCATCTTTCATCAGTCCAATACAGAGTGGCTGATAAACGTTTTCGCATTGCCATGACATGGGTCAACACCCTTGAAATATAATCAAATGATTGGAGTTGCTTATAATACCCTTGATGCTGTTTAATGAGTGATTTTGAATGTTAACATAAAGAGATGTTCAACAAAGAGTTGACAAAGTAGCCCTAATCAACCTATCAATGATACCCTAATCTAAATTGCAATCAGCAAAGCTCCGTAGCTCAGAGATAGGTCCCCTGCTGGTTCCTAATTACCCAACCCAGTACTGCAGTGACCTCGTCAGTTCACACTGTGGCGTTGAGAAGTGAAGATCGTTTTTAGTTTTGTCTATTTATTGCTGTTATTGTTTGGATTTATTTGTCACATCATGCCAAGGAAAAAGAGTTCACAGAACCAAGGAGGGGACTCAGATGATGATACATCATTAGCTGACCTGCTGAGAAAGAAGCGTGGAGTGGGCAAGGTCTTGGAACTTGGAGACTCTGGCAAAAAAGCACAAGAGGCAACATTGCAAGAAAGTGTTGTAAGTACATTCAATTTTTTCAATCATTTTAAGCCTTTTTTGATTCAAGCTAAGAATATCTAAATATTCCTAGGTGTAAGCATTGACCATAGTTAAGAAATTGCGTGTCTCAGGGGTTCCACATGTATAGTTACAGTATTATGGCCAAGGAAGGGGGGGGGGGCATTGCTGCAGTAGGTTGGAGATGACCAAGGACCTTCAGATGACAGGTGCCTAACAATGGCACACAAATCTCACTTTATGCATAATAATGTTATGATGATAGTATGTACAATACACAGGTCATACTTTTATTAAAAAAATCTTCATCAGCCTTGCAACCTTAATCTTTATATATAATATCCATAGATCTACAATATTGTAAGACCTTTTAGTTAAAATGATTTCTGACTAGCTCAATCTTATTAAAAGTGAAAAAATGTCAAGTTATAATCATATAAAGAAAATGTCTAACTGGGGGGGGGGGGGGGTGGCAGGATGTTTAAAGCCAATTATATCATATTGCAAGGTCGTTTTGGTCCTTTGAAGTGCCAGACTGTTTGTAGTGCCCAATCCCATGTATAACCCTATATGTAACCTTTGAAAATTTAAATATGATAAATTGTATTTCATGTTTATTTTGCCTCGTTTAAATGTATACTTATGTACATATAATACCATGGAGTCCCTGTATAGTGACTCCATGATAACACTGAAGTTTAAAAACTACAAAAGTTTGAATGATAGCACCATCTGCCAGCCATCTTATCCAGTGTCAACCCTGGTGCTGTTAATGGCCTTATAATCTGTCACAGGGCAGATGTCAAACCTCTAGTTACCCCTCCTGCATATATGCCACAAGAGTATTTCATGATATACATATACACCGCTAAGATCACTAAAGCACTAAAAACACACACTGACAAAGATATTTGGTGTAGAACAAGCTTGCGGATAATACACTAAAATTTGAATTCACTGGGATAAGTAGTTGTTAAGAAATGCTGAGTTAATGCCAATTGCAGCTTTAATTTTATAGCATATTTGTGGGTTTTATGTAATGACTAAAAGAAAAAAACAAATTACCTTTATTTTCTTTAACCATTTATCCGCCAAAAATGCTTTGATTTTCGTTGGAAAAGTTTCTGGTTGTAGACCACAACACTGGCTTTTATGTGTGAATAAAACAAATAAATTTTATTGGGTAAATAACTATTTAGAAACATTTCTGCCTAGGCGAGCTCATTTTAATAAGCATGAGATTCAGTGGTTAGGGCCACTGCCTGCCCCCAGCCAGCTGGACGCTTATTGTATATGAAAGAACTTATATTGCCCTGATACTTATTTGCTTAATAAAATAATTTCAAAGTCAAACTCCACCATACTGTATGGTGTACTCAGCATGAAATAGTTTGGTGGGATAAAATTTCACTAGTTACAACATAATTTCAATCAGAACGGGCATCCGTAAAAGTCATAAAAATGAACCACAGAGATAAGGGAAGCTGAGGGGTGGAGCTTTGTGTTTAAGACCTGTACCAAAGAAGCTGTTTGTTACCAATTGACCCTTCCACTAGGTTTGAGTGACAGGCCAGGCTCAGCCAATCACAGCACATGGGTGAATAGCACACATAGGGTGGTGAATGTGTCAACATAGCTTACTGGAAGATTAAATTGCATTAATAAATGAAATACTAGTGCTTTTATAATAATAAAAAAAATGTAATTTATCAGATCTTGGTCAATACACTGAATGAATATATATCCTTTTAAGTGGATCAAAATATATGTGCCTAGCTCTATGGTAATTAAATTGCATTAATTTCAAAATTACTATTAGTTTACCTGATTTTATATTTTTGGTTAATACACACAAATGTTAATCAAATTATTTATGAAACAGTGTATGAAAGTTTTTGTTTATCACACCTATATGGAGTATGTCATAAAACACTTCACATGTCTGATAGGCACCTTAAAAAAATAAGGGATAGCTGAGTACAGGGTTTACTTTGTCAGATTTAAAACCACAATCTGTTATTGCAGACAAATGGTGTGATGGGTATATGTTTACTACATTGCCAACTCAGAATAAGTAAGCTTATAAGTAGTGCATTTATCAAGACAATCCAGCAACTATCAGAAAATAAACATACCAGATGTTTTATACATAGTCCACAAACTTAAGAGGTCACTGGAAATTTGTTTTAAGTCATGAAACCTGCCAGTTCATTAGACCTATTGTCAAATGATTTGGCAAGATAGTCAGGCTATAAAAGAGCATTGAGACAATCATTTATTACTAAAGTCAAGAATGTGATATATAGTTACACATAACTGTTGAGACAAAAAAAAGGTAATACATTTAATATTGAGACTAGCTATCCATTAAAACAGTCTATAGTATATTAAGAAATATTTCAAATTCTAAAAGTAAAATTGAAATAAATAGACATGTATGTATATGATATATTGCTTGCCATATGTATGCAGGAAAACATTAGCCTACCTAATACACCAATCAGCACTATGATAGTAGAAATCTGTTTAGAGCAACAGTCTTACTGCAATATCTCTGTTATAATTAACTATACATGTATAGTGAATCTATGTTATTAAAGACCTAGGATTCAATGGTGCCTATTAGAAGTACATATTGTAAATACAGGATGTGGTCATGGGTTTCTTGTTCATAAAAAGCAATCATTTATTGAAATATAATATTCTGCTTCCCAGTTAAGGACTTTTTGCAACTATATCACCAGTTAAATAGCTCAAATGATCTTTATCACTTCAATATGTGCCAATTTCTAAATATGTGAAAACATACTTTTTAGCATTTTGCTTTTCCAGAAAACTACATTGGCAAAAAGAGATTCAGACAAAGTATAAGCTATTCTGATTGCCCTTTTAATGGAATTGCAATGTATCAAACTTGATTTAGTCAAAGAACAGCTTTATATGATTTTGGCATGAGTAATAATGAAAAAAAAAATATCAATAATATTTGAAACAGAATGCTTGAAGGAGGCAAGCCCTTAAAAACCCCTTTTTTAAATTGGGGGACTGATGTATTTTTATGTAATTATATGGTAAATCCACGTTTATTATACAAAATGTCCTGCTGGTATATCATTGTGTAATTAGGTTATTTGAGTTTATGCTCCATATGGATACAAGCAGCAGGCCAGGGCTGCTTGTCTAAGCTTACATATCTGGGTCAAATCTCCACTTGGGGAGTGGCATAGGGTGCTGAGCAGAAGGGTCAATTAATTACAAAATCACAATCTTGTAGGCAAGAACTTAATCCTGGCGGCACATATAAGATATTTAAGTTTTAATGATTGCAGACTAGCCAAGTTGATTGATGATATGTAATTGAATATGAATAACTTTTTCCAATTAATTTAATAAATTCAACTTTTGTCAAAGTTAAACTAAGGTATAATATTAAGTTAGTTTTTCAGAAAATGGCTACTGGAGCCACACAGCCTTGAATCATTAGCATGATTAGGGATGAGGTAAATGACTGAGTGTTTCAAGCCAATATTGTGCCATTTTCCTAAGTATCCAGTTGTTCTCTATTATGTACTGAACAATATGGTGATGGTGAATCAATGTCAATCATCCATTGATTGTTGTTTGTGTCTGTGAAGACGAAATAAAAAATATAAATATATGTGTCCATGATCATATATGTCCATGATCATAGCAAGACTTGACTTAGTTTTATTTTCAGTATTTTGAATTGCAAAATACTATGTCTGTAATGAGGTATGCAATTGGTCAGTTACAGTGAGCTGTCATACTTACAATTACCATACACATTCCATATTTTTGTAGGATGAAGAAAACATGTGGGACCAAGATGTTGGAGATGACCAGCTGCTGGCTATGGTCTTTAATTCTCCATTGAATGACCCGCATTCCCCACCACCAGCAATCCAGCGATTCCAGCCATTGGAAGATTACAAGGCTGAGGTGAAACAAAGACTGGACACCATGGAGGCAAGACTATTAAGATTAGAAGCCATGGCCCAGCAGCAAGCCCAGGAGCAAGCTGAGACCCCAAGAAACCCTGCGGCAACCCTTGGACTTAGGGCAACCCGAGCGCCAACATGGAATAATTACACTCCTGCAGATTTGGAAGAGGACATGTCGACCCCTTTGACCAAAGTTCTGCAGGAGTGTGACGAAGAAAACCTGCCCCTGGAAAAGGTTATGACAATGTCTACTTGCAGGATGGCTGACATCCTTTTCAGCCCTGGCACCCTAAGGAGCAGCACCCTGCAGGGAAGAAATTCCAGTGAGCCACTGGACCCTACTAAGCTGGGCATCATGATGCGCCGGCTGAAGCGCCATTTTGGTCAGAGGTGCACCAATGATGCCCAGTTTAGAAGCATCTGGAAAAAATGCAGACAATCACTGAGTGCAAAGTGCAAGCACCATAGGAAGAGCGCTTCCAGGGCATTAACTTTTTCTGATTGAATATTTTTTTTTAACTTTATATCTGTAATTTGCTTTTGTATCTGCTTTCATTGATAAGTACTTAAATTGATGCTAGATATGTTTTGCTTTGTTTGATTATTTTTCTTTGATGGGTTTGACGTTTATGTCTCCTTTTAATAAATTTTTGAACCTGTAACTATGAGTTGTGTGTACCATTTTTTGAGTCATCTGCATCTGATTCAGTTAAACGAATTGTAACATTGGCTGAGACAGAAAGTGAAGGGCTGCTCATTACAACAGAATCGAGGAATGTGGAAACCCAGAGGATGTCATCCAGGACTCCCATGAAATCTGGTGTAAAATCAGGCATGTAATTCACAGACATACCACATCCAGGTCTGCTGATAAGGTACCCCCAAAATCAGTATATGTATGCCAACATGTGTGTATCTTATGACTTTAACAGACACCTAAAAAGATTGTGTAGGGCTTGTAGGCCAATTGTAAGCAGGCCTATCATGTTACAAACTAAAATTGGTTCACACCACATATGTTTGGCATTTCTATCTGTTTTGTTATTAGCATTAATCATTTTCAAAATGCAACAAAATTTGCAAAAAAAGAGCGTGGCCAATTCATTAGCCAGGGCTATTAATAAATGTGTATAGTAGTTCTTCAAAAGCTTTTGGTTTTGGCTGCTCAGGTGTACAGGATTTACTGGAAATAGAAATTTGTTTATACGTTAACAGATGTATTTTTATTACGTTAACAGATGTATTTTTATTTTCATGGTATGTCATACATGTATGATTCATATACTTTTTGTAGTTTTCGAAAAAAATTTTATCCATGCCATGACTGGGAGCCAAATAAAATTAATTGAAATTTTTTCCCTTTCATTGTTTTTCAGACTTAAATTGTATGTCTGTAGGCATCTAAATTTTGGGAAACATAAATTGGCAAGTTTTCATCAAAACGTTATGATACATATGTGCACATCTGTTGAAAATTAGGCATTTTTGAAAGACTATTAAGGCACAAAAAGGTTTTCAGCTTTTTAATGGATATTCTCTGATCTATGGCTCTTAACCGCTTTTTGAGTTATCAAATGATAAAGATAACATGTTTCACAAATATTAGTTCCAATCTGGCTAATTTTAGTCCATAACTTATTTAATAATAGGGCTAGAAATTTGGTGAAAACTAGGGTTCTTGCTATACCGTTTGTACCGGTACAAGGATAACGATATGGGTATTGATAATCGTTATGTAATAATAACGATACAATTGATCAACATGCAGAGCAGCGTTTTCTGGCTAATAGGACACCTGCTACCCAGATGTTTAAGTGATTTTGAAGAAAAATATCATTGCAATGACATTAAACAACAGTATGAAATTATTTCATAAAGATTGGTTCATTATATTTCATTGTGAATTGTCAATATTGCAGGCTTTGTTTATTCTCCTATTGATATAGCTTTATGATACTTATCATGATACGTAACGTATCGGTTTTACTGTAAAGTGATATGTATCGTATTAAAGATAAAGGTGTACAGCCATAGCACTGAAAACCCTTTTAGAATCCTGGGATCATGTGGCATTTACTGGCAGTAATGTTAAGAATATACAGTAAGAAATGAAGAACTTCGACTTTGAAATTTAGGGATATAATTGCTGCTGATGCAGGGCATCTCTGTTGAGGGATGTGCTCACTGAAGCGCAGTGTGAACATCAAAGAAGCAATGTATTTAAGGAAACAGCAGCGGTCCTTGGGCAAGCTCTAGGTGAATTTGACTCCTCTTAATTCACCTAATAATGGATATTGTTTTATTACTTTCGAAGTGTCCAATCCTTCTCTAGTTCATCCAAGCATGGAGACAAGAGTAGAAGGAGTGGAAACTCTTTTTGTCACACATAATTCGATAATTTTATTACTTTCTGGTCATTTACTCCTCTGAAATAGCATTGGATTTCCTATGTTTCTTCAAATTTGGCGGTTTCACCCCCCTCTTTTATCGGCAGTTTTATAGTTGGCGGCATGTCTTTCATCCAATCAGTGTCTCGGAGAGGGAAAAGGGTTCCCTGGCCTCTCTTTGATTTCTGCTAGGAAACCCCACTATCATGCATCGAAATATAAAGAACTATTTCGTCCTTATGCTGAATATTTCAGTTAAATTCCTCTCCATTTGAGGAATATTTTGGCGTTTTTCCCATGAAAAAATGACAATTCTAAGCCAAGTAACAATTAATTAGCGAAAAAGTCGCA
Organism: Alitta virens; assembly: GCA_932294295.1. Taxonomy (NCBI): domain Eukaryota; kingdom Metazoa; phylum Annelida; class Polychaeta; order Phyllodocida; family Nereididae; genus Alitta; species Alitta virens. The sequence continues at coordinate 63,392,763 of OW028573.1, forward strand.
TTTAAATAAACAAAACCATTGTGGTTTACATTCTCATAACTTCTATGGGACGACTCTGGCGAAGCTGTACTTTGGATATTTAAAAAGATAAAACATCAACAATTCCAAGAACATATATTTCATATGTGCGAATTGGTGCGAAATTTGTTGTTTTTAAGAAAACTGACACCACTCTATCAATGGTAATGGCATAAGACTGCACAAGACTCTTTCATGTTTTCAAGGCATTTAGAAGTGAAAATTATTAATCAACTATAAATTTTAGCAATGGTGAAATTATGTGTATATGTCAATCACTGAAAAAAAAGACTTTTAATGAAATTACTGACTCAATGCATTTAATATCATTGGAAAGGGAACAGCCTAATTTTTATATTCTCATGGTATATAGTAAGCATTTATGTAATTTTTATAACACCCAAATTAATATTAACTTTTAGAACTGTACAGCATTAATAAATAGATGCTCAATTCATATGGTATTTGAGTTGATGTGTAATAATGCACAATATTATTATGAAATCTTGACCATTTAATTTTGTAAAGTTTATTGTACATAATATAACAAAGAATTTAACAAACTTACTGTAAATATGATTAAAATGATAGTGCATATGAATTAAATATTTTTACATAATACAGCAAACTCTATGATGACATGAAGGAAAGGGGTTTTCCACAACGAGGTCACTGCAACAAGGGTGTATAATCCCACCCTGAGTGCCACAATCAGGTATGTGACGGTCATTTAAGGGGTGATTTGTGGTCATAAACGGGGTGATAAACAAACTAACGTGACATTTCACAGATATTTAAAACCTCATCTGAGCATGGAGGTATTATAATACCTCCATGATCTGAGACACTGACTGAACCTTTGAACATGTCGGGTTTCCACTCCTTCTACTTTTGTCTACTCTTGTCTCCATGATCCAAGGTTACATGTTCCGGACTTTTGTCATTTTTTTTGGAATACTTATCTTGCAGCATCACTGAGTTCTGGATGAGGTTAATACTGACAAGTCTTTTGTTTTGTGTCATTAAACATGCGTTATTTACCAGTTAAATACATAAATTTGCATTTCCTTCATGCATGTCAGCCATGATAAAATATGGGGTAACTGCATCAGCTTTGCCCCAATGAAGACTTGTCCATGCATTCTAGTTTTCATAAAAAAATGTCAGTTTACATGAATTTAGCTCTCTATTTATCCAAGGACAATCTTGCTGACCAAGGAGAGAGACAGTTTACATGTTTATTTGCCAGTTGGCTACTGTGGAATTCATGGAATGCACTTCATCTCCATACTGCAATTAATCTCAATGTTATGACAGCTGATTATGACAACTGATTAAAATCTAACAAGTGTTGGCATCCCAGAAGGCCTGTTGTTTAAAGGGGTCATAATTAAGGAGTGACTTAGAGAGGTCTATACTATCGGCCATTAAACCTAACTTGAATGTGCTTTGAAGAATTTATAGTTCACTAAAGATAAATTATATTTTTTCTTTTAATTGGCATGTAAGCTCTGCTAAGTGTCTCTTACATCGAGCCACTAGAGATGCCATGTCCTTTCCTGGCTATGGGTTGGTTGTTTGGTATGCTCTTGGATCTCTATTTATCAAAGCATGGAGTCTAGTGAAGCATTGAGTCACTAGACTCCATAATCCAAGGTATGCTGAAAATCGTTCATGTTCTGCGTTCCTCAATCATTCACACTTTCGGTATTTTGCAACCGCCAAATGTTTACATCATATTCCTGCTAATTGTATAGTTCTATGCAATCTAAATAAGGGCCACAATTTGTCGTTTAATATAGTGTTTCATTATTAATATCTTTAATTGCTAGTTCTTTTAGCATGGTAAATGATAGCTTTCATGCATACATTTATGCAAAAGGCTTTCAAAATTTCTTTTTTTCTTCCTTTTAAAAAACGGTTTTAAAGTGTGTATTTTACTGAATATTTCAAAATTATAAACACTAAAATATTATATTAACCATGTCATAATAAACAGCTGGCTATAAACTATATTAACCATGTCATAATAAACAGCTAAACTCAGTGAATTGACAGGTATGATAGCATCACTTCATCAGTCATCAAGATTGCTGTACCCCGATGGTCATTGTTCAGTCTGATGTAATGACTATTGGTGATTACCCAATGACTAAAGGGGTATTCAGAAGTTCTAGAACTCCAATAACCTCATATGGTGTGTAGCACTAATTGCCGACCCAGGGGTAATAGAAGCATAAGGGAGGGGACGGACTGATGCTGGGGGTGACAGAGTTGGCAAGCCAGGCTTCCCCTGACCACCCTCCCCTTCTCTTGTATTTGTATTAATTAGGGTTCCGGCATTAAAATTAGGCTCACTTGATAATTAAGCTGAACACAGAACCTTCATTTCAACTTTTGTTTTACCTATGTGTTGCCACTCAGCTCCACATTTGCCCATTATATTGCTGTAAACAGTAAAAAAACAAAAACTAGAGAGATGGTAAGAGAGGTAAATATGAACTATTTAGAAAAATAAAAAAGCATTGTTCTATCACAAGCCAAGCAATTGCAAGTATTGTACCCCTGTGTTCAGGTAATTTCTCTAGTTAAACACGTCATAGGTCAAGGCCCAAAGCTCCAGGCCAAGGGAAAAGATGTTTGTTAGAAATCTGACACATCATAGAGGATTTGATAATTATATGCTAGAATATACATGAACCTCACCATTCCGTCCCCTTGCTAATATATATTCTGTTTGCTGACATACAATACTGACACTTGACAGTTCCTTACAATTAAGAAAAAGTGTATAGTTGATGCAGAGGTACAACTAAAGTACAAAATAAATGCCTCAAATAATTTTTATCAAGTTGTTTGAAAATGGATTTTTGGCTCCATGCAAATATACTGAACTTATCTGAACACTAAATGTCAGTAAAATGCTTCTCACACTATTTTGCCGTGCTGCTCATATAATTTACTGTTCATTTAATGAAGCTGTAAGGAAGCAATGAATAGGGGTGCAAAGCCTCTATGTCAAGTAATTACAAACCTTCTTTCTTTTTTTTAGACTTTTTTTGCACCTGATATATGAAATAAGTATGTGATTGAATATGATTTTAATTTGCATTTGAATTAGTATCAGAAGTATCTAAACAAATACAAAAACATGGTATTTCACACAAGAGAAAGAAGAAAAAAATAAACAAAACAATATATACAGATTAGTCATTTCATTGAAGTTCATTGCAGATCATAATGGACCATTTGGTCTCATACAAGAAAGATAGGGCACATGATAAGAGTCAAAATAACGTACTGCATGCACATGCCCAACGGTTTGTGAAGTGGCCACCACTGACCTGCATATCAGTGGTGGCAACCCCCACCCCCCCCATTCCCTCCTTCTGTCGTGCCCCCGCAATAAAGATACTGATACCTAACATCTGTTCTTAAAGGGCCCAGAAATTGTAAGGGGTGAAAAAGGGGTAAAACAAGGTTTGGCGCAAAGCCCCGAAAGCCCAGGCAAGTCGGCGACAGTCTCCACATCTCGCCGCAACTCAATTAGGCAGGCTATGGGGGGTAAGCGCAACGCCCCGCTACTATCCGTGACAAGGGTTGACTCCCCGCGTTTCGGCGACATATGGACAATTCCATATGGGCCATACTGTAGTAGTAGTAGTAGTAGCAGTAGTAGTAGTAGTAGTAGTAGTAGTAGTAGTAGTAGTAGTGGTAATAGGCAATATTAGTAGTAGTAGTAGTAGTAGTAGTAGTAATAGCAGTAGTGGTAGTAGTAGTAGTAGTAGTAGTAGTAGTAATAGTAGTAGCAGTAGTAGTGGAACACGTACAGTTTACAAATGAGCAGAACGGGGTCACTACAACTATAAATACATTTTTTATATACACTTCCTGGCAGGGAAGATGAGTTCCTCCAAGACTGACACCTCAGGTTCCTATCTCTGCCTGATACCGGCATTCCTGCAAGGCATGAATACCATATTCTCAAGGAAGTAAGTAACAGGTTTTGCAGGTCCATGTACTTGTTGTTTCTATGCTATCGCTACATTTCTGTTTCTTTATTATAATTACTGGCTTCCATTGAAAATCTTTGTATTCTTTCTTTTGAAAGGTGAAACACAATAAGACATACTTGTATCATGTCACAATTGTATGTAGCAAATAATAATACTATCAATCGACACATAGGTTGTGAAAGATCAAATAAACAAAATTAATGGTCAGAATATTAATGCTGATCATTAAAAACATTTCGCTATGTGTTAGAAATTAGCTGAGACAGTACTTCATTTCTCATTAGGTTCTGGAAATTTTAATTTTCTTTTCTGTCTTAACTTATTGAAAATACGGACTCCGGTGAAAATGAAACCAATGAAAAGTTGCAGGTGAACCGTCAAGCCGTCATAAAGGAAGAAAAGAAAGAATGAAAAAAAGACAGAAAAAAGAAGAGAGTGCAATGTACACTGTATTCTATGGAAGGACCAGAAGAAAGTACTCTTATACATATACTTGGAAGCGCCAACCATTCAGTGTAGGTAGGAAATCTGCAGTTATTTGTGATAAGGAAAAAAAAGGGTTACAGAAAAAAAGACTTAATTTTTTGTTTATTTTGATCACCAAGTTCCTCTCATACCTTTACCACAGTGCTAGAGAAGCCAGCAAACACCATTGCCTAAAACACTCAGAATCAATTGCAAGCAGTAGTTCCCATTGGGTCTTGTTTATTCATGTAGAACAGGCTGCTGGTGGTTACATCTGCACACAATTACAAGGTGAAATCCGATACTTTAATTCTCTAGGATAAAGAGTAAACACATGTTGCCTCTACGTAATACCATTTGACAGGATTAATTAAGAGCAAAAGCCAGAGGCGAATGTTTCACTTCCCAAAGTTTCTTTTCTGGCTAATGAATTTGAGAAAATTCAAGAGGAATGACGTTGGCTCCTCTTATTAGAGTTCTTCAAACAAACCCCCCAAACAGGCCCCGTGGACCGAGAATTGCTCCTCGGTGAGGAGGAACTGTGATGCTGCATGGCCGCTACTGTTGCTGCTGCTGCTTCACCATCATCACCCGCATCACTCAGGCTTGCAGCAGCAGCAGAAGCAGCATCAGCAGAAGCAGCAGCAGAAGCAGCAGCAGCAGCAGCTCGTGGGCGGATCTCTTGGCTGTCGCATCAGGAGGCCCGCATCTTGCATCAAGGACCCATGCAGCGCTCTTGTATCAGGACTCCCACAAATCTTTTTACCACGACATAAATTCAGTTCCAGCCGGACTTCGGCGTTTATCTGCTATTATTGTAAGTACTCTTTACTTAGTTATCATTAATAATTGTATGTGTTATATTGCTGAACACAATTTCCCAATCTGGCGACTTCGTTTTTGGCTACTGAAGCCTTCATATGTAGAAAATTAAAAATGACATACTTCAGTGATCTTCAAACGACTATGAAAGAAATGAGCTAGCTAATTCGATCCAGATATTGTATGTAGCGTTGGTTATCTGTAAAAATACTGAGGGGTGCCAACCAAGGTAAACACAACTTACCATGAGGCAAAATGCGCATATCATCTGTTTCTGTACTTATGCAAGTAGTTTGGAGTAATGCATTGAGGCTTGCTTGCTTTTCCTGGTGTATTGGGTGGGTACACCATGAAAATTCTTGACATGTTGGCTCAGTAAATAGGCATAGAAGATCTCTAGCTTCAACTCAATCACCTTGTTCAGACATTCTGGCTACGTACCATCTTCCCTGCTAGACTTCATTATTCCATACCTAACTGAAGCCTTGGTATTTCTCGTTTACCTTATATGCCAAGTTGAAATTCCATTTTCCCTCTTTCCCAGCTTTTCATAATGCATTTATTGCGAGAAAATTGAGTCTACATAAATTAATTAATGCCTGTACAAGAAGAGATTTCAAATACCAATAGCAACCTGTTCCGGGTAGAATTATCCTCATTCTATTCAGTTGGATTATCTCTTTATTGTTTTACATTGTAAAGATTTTACTATCATAAAATAACATCCTCCAACGCGCATTGTATGCTTGGCTTACTTATTACTTACCGTTCATATTAAGAACTTTCGTGGGTAGGCATTTTTTTTTTTTTTTTTCAATGGCTAGTTGATTTGATGTCCCTTGTCTTCGTAAATACTGTTCATTGAGGGAGTATTTTATAGATACGATATAAATAAGTGGGCATGAAAGATTAATAAACTAGATCTATGGCGATATGAGTAATAGAATGTATTCTATACTGGTTAATAATCACTGATGTAGAAATTGCATGTCTCATGTCGCCTTGGCCTTAGAGAAAGTTATTCTCGAGTTGAGATTGTTGGATTAAATATCTCTTGCTTTGTGAATTACAGAAATTGGCAAGTCATTTCAATTCCATACTATTCAGTTATTCATGCTCCATGATTTAGCCATGCAGATGTTAATTAGTCCGACAAACTGCCTTACGACGCATCGGCGTGCTTGCAAATAAATGACAGCAATGTTTCGGTCTAGATGTTTATGGTATTTTCTTTCGAAAGTTGCCTAATTTTTGTGCTGTCTGGATGAAGTCGTGTCTGGCTGTTCTCCTTTATCTCAAACAAACAATGAAGAAAACTCTTATCTAAGTACTGATTACACTCACTTGATTGTAAGTGCGAAAATTGGGATTTTCAGAAATACATCAAGCAGTAAGCAAGAACTGTTGGTGGCACCAAATTTGAAAGTTACTCACAGACAATTTTGAGCATGTTTTATACCGTGGCATAGATAAAAGCATGGAGCCACCATGATATAAGCACGACTGGCAGCTCATTAAATGCGAAGGATAGCCGGGAAGATGCGAAATTTGCTGCCAATATGAGAGGCGTCTGAAATGCAATCAATGTGCGCAAAAAAGCACACCCTGCCTACATTGATTGGTGCATTAAACTCGGAATATTGACAAAGCTACAGCCTCTATGGTGAAAGTGTTTTATGGTGTGAAAAGTTCTTTGTTGGAAAGTTATAGAGTCGCAGGCTGTTCTTTTAGACTGACTACATTTGGCTCCTGTCAGTCATTATCACGAAGGCTATTGATTCGGTTTTCATTAAGCCAACGTCTAGCCTATCCTAGCTTTGATTTGACATGATGAATGACGCAATGAGTAGACCTAGCTCGATTCTAACTTTATGGAATTAACTGACTTTCTGCAGCAACAGAAATCTTTTCTCTACATCTATGCTGAGTCCTTTGTAGAAGTCAATAAAGACAATAATTGTGTGAAGTAACAGAAATGGCCTTACAGAAAATGAGCCATGAAACAGATGAAGAACGTTGATGTATTTCCTAGACTGTCACATCCTCTTTGGCATTAGATGCAGTTTAGTGTGTAACATAGCCCAATGTCAATTGAGTCAGCAACATCCCTAGGAAACTCCGCGTAAATTGCACTTGAGTAAATGTTATTTGAGATGAGAAGTCCAATACCAATCCTGAAATAGCGTACTCCACGAGATCGATTCGAGACAAGGGAGTTCTGCAAGGCCCATTCTTTTTCCCACAATTATATTACAATGACACCGAGTGGAATCGCAAGTGATATTGACTGTGCAAACTTGCTATCTGCCAAATCTGATTGAGTTCTACATGAAGCTTGAAAATTCTTGAAATACTTAATCATGACACCATTCAGCAGAGTGTTTGCGAATTTCAGTAATCCAAGCTTTTCTTTTCTTACTTTCTATAACTTTGTTGTACTTTAAGTCCATCTGGGTGAATTGAAAATGCAATTAGTTTCCAATTAAGTGGTGTTTGCTTTCAACTGCTATAGTGGGGGCAAACTATTTGCCAAATTAAATAACCTGAGAAAACTGTCGAAGGAATAAGGGTAAATTGTCAGTGCAGATCAAGTTACAAATCACACAAGACTTCTCATGCAAGCTAGTGTGTAGCACTGTAGTCTTATACCATTGTAATCAAGACGTATATTGACTGGGCCTGCATTGTCCGACACAAAGGCTTGGGACAAATAAGATACTTCTTTCAGCCAAATGAAATTATCTGCTAAAACCAGCCTGGCATCACTATGTAACAATGCACACTACACTTGGCCAGTGTGCATTCTTTGCTTATTTTCATTATGGTAACCCAGTAGCCTGGAGTAACTGGGTGCAGCATATTACCTCCAAAAATATACCAGAGTATTTTACAGAACATTAGAACATCAGTTCATTGATTTAACGTTTAACATATATAAACAATCTTAGAGCTCTATGCATAAATTCACTCGAACTCAGAACCTAGCACTCAGGACAAATTTATTAGATGAAGTTTATAAAAATACACAATGTCAGGAGGGCCCTCCCAAAACAGCCATGTAGTTTTTATTACTGAACAATTTCCGTGTTAGCCTCAAAAGATGGTCCCCTAAATTTTGGCTCGTGTCACATCTGTGGGAGTTACTGGTGCTGGATTGCATGTTATCTGATCAGAACATGTTCATTGTGTGGCTGTTTATTTTTCCGCCACCAAAGCCAGATCCATCACAAAGTATCTGTTGTGGAATTAAATTTGGCATTATCTTAATTATCTCCCCAAAATCGACAACAAATGAAGTGCTTTTGAATACGTAATACATGTACTTGGCATTCAGAATATACTTCTGGTGCCATTAATTTATCCCGATTGCAATCATAAGACAAGTAATTAAGTTCATGGAGAGACATCCACTTGGTTAATTTTACTTTTAAACGAATTGGCAAACCCATTTATTACCTGTGCTACTGGGTCTTAAGCTTTGTCAGTTTATATAGATGATAAGGCTTGGAGTCAACACCGTGTTACACATTCACTCCATGGGTGAGGTCTTTTACTTGCCTCACCATAGGCATCGCCTATGGGGTAAATGTGTAACATGGTGTTGAGCACCTCCAATTTAATGTCTCATGCCATCAACATCCAGCTCATGAAGAGTGCCCGGGCTGGGGTTCGAACCCGGGATCTTTAGCAGAGCTGGCCAATATGGAATTTTACAGTCCGGAAGTAGCATGATATGACAAGTTTGTAACAGAGCTTGTGTGCCTTCCACAACTGGCAGTCCTGATTTGATGCTTTGTGACACTAAAAACTGATATATATAAAGCATATTCAATCTCATATGAAGAGCAACAGTATCAGTAAATATAGTGGCATGAAGTTATCTGACAGGGTTCGTGGCAGAACGGTTTACTTGTGACCATATTTTGCAATCTGCAGATGTAAGTTAATGAAGGCGTATGGGGATCCCCTGACGATTTTTCAGGTGCTGCAAAGTAGGACCTAACAAGTTGTTGCTTCACACTCTCATCATCTCTACATCATTATTTGGCGTTGTTGTCCGTGGGTAGATGTGTAATTAGGATGTCCGGGTGTGCGGAGCACTCGAATCAACTCATCTCTCTGCGTGTCAATTACTTTCATGCCTTTTAATTACTTCCCTAGGTCCTTAATGGCAAGCTTGCCCAAGTATATGTAAGGAGTTGTTTTGATGCCATGACCACTCTATAGGTCACTGTTTGATAAAAAAAAAATATATATTGTATCAATGCAATCTATCTACCGTTTTCATCACTATATTGTCCAGATATCTGCTGGTACGGTGCTGGTACGGTGCTGGTACGGTGCTGGTACGGTGCTGGTACTGTGCTGGTACTGTGCTGGTACTGTGAGCTTTATGATGACACCTATGCTGGTACTGTTTGCTCCCTGACATCCAGGCATTGCCATTAGAGTTAGTTTCATAAAATATGGTGGACTCGAGTCAGCTGTAGCAATCTATTCCTGGCTGTAACTGTAACTGGCTAAAGCTAGCCGCTTCTGTCTACTTCTACCTTATATTCGGCTTGAACAACCACCACTGAAAAATACAAAACAGTAGCCAGCTATATAGCCAGACAGTTCCGTTTAGTGACAGGTAGCATCGTATAGCAAAAGTTTTCTAGCTTTGTCTAGGTTCAATTTGACATGCCGTTTTAATGAAAATAACTGTAGGTCATGGTTCACAATGGAGCAAATTAGAATAAAGTTTCTTTTCAATCCACCACCCCAACAACTAAATGCCGAAGTGAATTTGTTTACCTCAATTATGGAAAACTACAGATCAAACCACGTGAATTTGTAATTTGACAAATTAAACGTAAATTGGTGATCTCTAATTTGCCAGGCTAATTTGTCTTTTTTTCTGTGACATTGTGTCATTCTCGGAAAGCATGTAATGTCAACCAAGGTAAATAGATCATTCTATTATGACTAAGTCTTTCACGAGTATCGGTTTATTTTACCTGCCATTGATCAATTCACACAGCAGGACACATCCATGCCCATTTTCAAATTAACAACATTATATAGCAATATGGCGCTCTGATGCTTAGTGGGTCAAATCAGGATTTAGAAATCCGATAATGTGCTACATCGGCTCAGTATTATCAAGGAGTTGAGGTTGGCTTAATGTTGGCCCAGTATTGACACAAAAGGTGAAACTTGAAAGTTGGCCAGATTTTGCTATCAGGGCACTTCTATACATCTATACATTAGACGACCACTCAATTTCTCATTTCTTGGCCAAATTCTTATTTTTTGCCTTGAAATAGTTAGGGAGGACCACTAAATTTTTCATTTCGTGGCCAAATTCTTATTTTTTGCCGTGAAAGTTTGATATAGTTTGGGAGGACCACTCAATTTATCATTTCGTGGCCAAATTCTTATTTTTTGCTGTGAAAGTTTGATATAGTTTGGGAGGTATTAGGTCGAAACGTCTGAAAACCGTAATGTCCAAACCCTTAAAGTCCGATTCCCTCAACGCTCGATTGCCTAAACATCCAAAAAGTGTCCGAAACGTCCGAAAATACTTTTTCTGCTGTTTTATATACTTTTACGCAATAGTTTGTTAAAAATTCATTTAATTTCTTTTACATACAAGTTCTGTCTGTAGTTTAACATGAGATTTTTATGAGAAAAACCTTTTTTTAGGGATTTTAATTAAAGTTAAAGCTGACCGCACCAATCGGACGTTTCGGAGGCCGGCAATGAACCTGCTGACCGGCCAGCGCCCCCCGCCGTCCGTCCGCCGTACCCTTGTCGGTGAAATGAAAATATTAATATCTTCACTTATATTTAACATTTATTGACAATTGAGACAGATTCTGAATGTTCAGAATCTGAGGAAATTGGTCCTGAGTAGTTGAATACCTAGTTATATAAATTTGGTGTTCATTTCACTAATAAACACCTGATAAATAATTATAACATAACTACTAATAAATACATTAATAATACATAAATAACGTTTTTAGACCAGTGTAAAATTATTTCATGATGTCATAAAGGTATTACAACAATTAAAAAACACCTCATATTCAAATGAAGTTTAAAGAAAATATTGACTTTAATCAGCAGCTAATTTAATGAAATATAATCCCCATCAATTGAACACAACAGGGGTGGAAATATCCAATTGTGGTGGAATAGGGAATTAGGGAATAAGTACAGATGACACCAATTGTTCAAAGTATTCTGCTGGAGATGAATTATTTATTTATATATTTATTTATTGTTCCTTTTTTGGGTTGTGCAGCTAATAAAAAAATCTGTACATTACAATACTTCATTGTTATTATTATGCATATTTTATTCGTCTGTTACACTTACATATATCTGTAATAATGGCAGCTACAGAGGCTTTTGTAAAAATGTGGTTAAGAATTGGAATTTATATTTACTTCAAGTTAAAATAGGATTTTAAAACAAGAGGATTTAGAGGATTTAGAACCATGGTGTGTAGCCGCCAGTGTATACAGAGTATAGTCTATGGGTCGCTGATTCAACCAGTGCCAAAAAACTATTTTAACAGTCCCAGGTTAAAGTGGAATCTGCATTGTGTGCTTTCAAAAGACTACAAACATTGGCAAAATATAAACAAAATCGGACGTTTCGGAAATTTTTCGGACGTTTCGGGAATCGGGCATTTCGGTTTTCAGACGTTTTGGAACATTTCCGGACGTTACGGACCTGTATTCGTTTGGGAGGACCACTCAATTTCTCATTTCGTGGCCAAATTCTTATTTTTTGCTGTGAAAGTTTGAAATAGTTTGGGAGGACTGCTGAGTTTCTCATTTCGTGTCGATTGGCTATTGTGTATGTATGGCAATACTGAAAGTGCTTCTCTGCTGGCTTAGACCAGAAGGAACCCTGCTAAGCAGTATCTTATTACCTGTAGCAGAAGATGGATTGTAATCATTTCCACACTCTCCTTTGAACTCTCCATTAGACCTACAGTCTCTGTCTACAAGTCGACAGCCGGCGCCATCTATAATTATCAATATGTCATATATTGACTTTAATTACACTGTGGGTGAGCACCGCATCTCATTGAGAGCAACTCGCATGAAATCCCACACACAAGGAATACTAAACCACCACAGTTAGGATTTCCAATGCTCTTTGCAACGCAATCTAAAGTGAAACTAATTTGTTCGGTCAGTTGCAATACGTTGAACGAATCGTAAAAGCAGGTCACTTCAGTTTCCAGGGACCCTGAAGATTCAAGGGTTCCTGGCAGAGATGATGTTGAAATAACCCGTGCCTTAAAATTCACCTGCAGTTCGGAATTATGCATAAACACTTGCACAACTATTGGTCATGCATGCTCAAACAGCAATAGTGAGGTGAGATTCAGCTTTGGCTGCTGAAGCAGGGGCTTAGTGATGCTACCCACATTCTGTCTTAATAGAGCGTCACTTGGGTGTCACACTCGTTTATTCACAACACGATTGCAAGAGGCCACTTCATTTTTATTCTGCAGAGCAAGAGCCCTTTCCCTGGTGATTGTGCTTGCTCACCAAGCTCATTTATGACCAAGTTTGAAAGTCAACTCGTTCAGTAACTCCAAACTTGGTGGTTTCTGGCGCCAATACACGCAATGACTTTCCCAGGCCCCTCAAACCTTGGTTATTTTTTCTTGTTATATCATTTCAAATTGGCTTAAAGTTAAGCTCATCCACTTCATTTGTTATCAACAAGGCATTCTGTTTTCGTAACTACGACATCGCCTTAAAATAATTTTTCATGAAATGATATTCGCGAAATATGTAATGGTTTATGGTATCGCTGATATTGCAACCATTTCCAAACTTAAACTTACAGAATATGGTTCTCCACAAGTTTTTTTTTTAACAGTGTATGTGGCAAAGATAATTACAGCCTATTCTGATAACAGCATCACACCAGGTAGAAAGTTTTGGATAATTAACAGCGTCATTTTCCAACGCCTTCAAGGTTTTTGGACACCGCTATATTTTCTTCATTCAACTTAGTGCTTTCTTCCTGACTAAAGACCATTACCCTTGGTGTTAGGCAATTAAGTCAGGCAAAACAGCCATAGTCCTATTGCTAGTGAAGAGCAATAAGTTAAGCCATTGCATTAGTGGCAGTTTCCCTAATCTTTGTTGTAGGGAACCAATCTCATCTGGTGGAGTTAAATGTCAGCTACGGGGTGTCTTCACTGCTGCTTCAAGTATCCATGGAGCGTTTACTGCTTGTTCAATCGAAACTGACTACACTGAGTCTTAAAGTAACCCACCAGAACTGACCATGTGACGTATGCAAGTGTGGGCTCAAAGCAAGCAGTGAACTAGTGGGTGAGGAGGGGCCACTAAATTAAAAACATATAAATCTTGCTGCAAAACCATCTTTAAGACCCTCCATGGAATCCACAATTATTTGGGCAAACATTAAACTCAGGGATTGACCAGAGCTTCTTATAACAGCATGACATCACATCAACACTTCCATAAAACTCAAGTGTGAAATGTAGTCAGTTTAATTGAATTCTCTATAACAGATCTTCTGGTAAACTTGATTTCCTCTGAGATAATGGAGGTCTTCATTACTTTACATCATAAACAAGTGCTGCTGCTGCTGCTGCTGATGATGATGCAGTCAATGCCCTCTGTGGTATTGGCCATATGGATTGCACATATATTGTCCCCATCTTGACTTTCTACTAAAGTGCTACTCAAGACCAGAAAGCCCCTGCTTTAGGGTGTTTGTGAGCAGTCTGTCTTCCAGCAGATAGTGTCTTATCTGTATTGTCCACCAGTCTTCTGGCTTAAGTGGGGTTGACCACGCTCAGTAGCCACATCCTGCAGCTTGACTTTCGGTGGGTCCTTTGTTTCCGGGAAGCTATACACATATAATACTAGGGTGTTTTTGCCTAGTTTCCGAAACCAGATATACAGCGTCCAAAGGCTCCCAACAAATCACTCAAAGAAGACAGAACCATTTGCCACTTCTTGCCCAATAAGATTTCCGCTCTGATACAAATGGTCTTTTCACTTTACCCATTTCTATTTTGCTTGCTTCTTGCCTATTAACTTTATGTGTGCTTACCTTGTATATGCTAAATATGTTGCATAATTGAACAGTTTCATATCTTTGTGCATATTTGATTTTATTATATCGTGGAAAACTTAACTAAACTTAACTGAATAACCTTGATGGAAGCTTCCACTGAAGAAAGAAATTGCAAACATCTTTTTCATACAGAGAAGTCGGGAATTATTTTCTAATCCAAATTTATGTCTCTACTGCCAACTGTCAAATGTTCTTTTGTGAATCACTCACCGTTTCATTCAGTCCCTGTGTCAACTAACTGGACACTTGCTGGACACACTGAGTAAGACTGTCCAGGGATGTTATGTAGGTTTCCTGTTGTTTCGTGTCTCGGTCACGTTTCTCATTGGCTCAACTTTGTCCAGTCAGTCAGTCTGGTAGATCAGTTGGTTTTTTTTTCTTTCTTTTTTTGTTGCTCGAAGCTCAATTGGAGCACACACAAACATATTATGACTGTCTGCCTCCCAGCTATTAAACATTGCCTGAAAGTACGAAATGTTTGGTTTCATATTACTGGCCTGTGAGTGGCTGAGAGCCGTGCAATATTTTCATATATTGCACGGCTATATTGCACTGTACATTTGGTGGCAGAATAGAGCTTTCATATGTATAAACAAATCATTATACCTTCGTACTTAAGTGAATAATTAAAGGACAATTACACTCTTACAATAACATTTGCCGCATTTTGCGTAACAAGCAATTGAGATTGCGTGTCTAATATGTAAACAACCTCTTTCATTAAAACATTTTACGTTTTCTTGTAATTAAATTTCCTTAACCTTTTCTGATGTTCAAAAAAGAAAATTTTATTTTGTTGTCGGTTGCCATTATAAGCTCTTATAACTATGTATATGTGAATTATAATGATTAAAATATTAAAGAATATAATGCGTGGATAAAATTATTGAGTAAAATACGCCCTTTCTGCCAAGAAATACTGAGCCTCATATCACTCACCTTTGTGAAGGGTTCACTGATAACCTCGACAATTGATATTGCACTCAGTTCCATATATATATTCTGCAGGGTTAATAAATTTGATTAGGTAATTGTATTCTATATGTATTATTTCTGTGGATTAATGTCATCTTAACATCGCAAAAAAGCAGTTATTATTGAAATGTTATTACACTGAAATTGAGCTAAAGATAACAAACTACATCTGTGAAGAACTTTTTTGAATGAGGTGCATGTGTTACAATGAGTCACAACCGCAGTCATATTATACAGCTTGATTGAAACATGTTTGACGGATATTACAGCCAAATTCAGAAAGAAATCTCATAGACTTGGAAGCTAAACTTCAGATGACATCATGTGAATGCTAGACTCCAATTGGCTGAGGGATTGCCTTAACCAATGAGAGTCCTGGATTCACATGACGTCATCTGGAGTTTAACTTCCAAGTCCAAGAGATTGGTTTCTAACTCCATGAATTTGGTTGTAATCATTTAAAATTTGTAACGTTGTGCGCATATTAGGACCCAAAGTTATATTCTTACAAAAGATTGTCTGTTTCAAACAAATGATTGTTTCACTGGTGTCAATCCAAAATTCTAACAAATTATGTTGGTCAGCTTAAATGTTCAATGTCTAAGGCCAAACAATATTTTGGCTAATTTTAAACAAAATTTAAGATGGACTCTAGTTTAATAATCATTTGTCTGAAACAGACTATCTTTTGTGTGTAAGATCTTCAAAACTGTTCTTTATTCATTATTTCGTTTATTGAAACAGTAAGCCGACTGCGCAAATGGTGACACGGTATGTTTGTTTGATGTCCAAACTGTTGAACGCGTTCCACATTCTCATTTATAAGAGCCACATCTCAATTTTTGTCCCATCACATGGAATATGCTATTCATCAGACTAGTCTTTTATTTTCATCCACAATTTTGGCAACCTTGGTTGTTTCTTGTGCTAAAAAATACAATGTAAATATCCCTTAATACATTGTGCCTTCTGTCTTCATGTAAAGTTATATTAGTCTACAGTAATATATAATAGTAATAATTAGATTCAGTTGGTGCACCTGAACTATCGATTCAGAGTTTGAAGCCTGTACAGCTTGCAGATATATTCATGTGTCTTGGACATTGCTATGGAAATACCACCTAGAGAACAGCCCAGGAGGGTGTTCACATTAGCATTTATGTGAGATGGGTACTCTAGCAAATCATGCTTTGGATTCAGAGACTGGAGAATCCGCATCAGAAGCATGTTTGGCCATCTGCCTGATTGCCTGCTGTTTGGAACCGACCTCGCTCGGCCTAAGTAAGATCAAGGATTTCTGCTGCAATTAACTACGATGAGATAACTTGTTTGTGCAAGTTTGTTTGTCCTGGTTGTTTGCAGAAAGTGACTTTCCACTCCTTAACAAAGAAGCCATTATATATCATTTACTCTTATATGATCAACTTTATTGTCAAGGTTCATGATTCCAAAGTACTTACTGTAAACATATAAATGTATCTCTGTACATATCTTTAATAGAGATATTGGTATTTACACTTGTATAATACATTCATGCCATTTTTATACACATGTAATTTGATTTGATATTCTTCACTCAGTTAAAGCTAATTTAACTGGCATCCCACACCTAGACCTACTTCCTATAAGAAGCTTGTCCCGGAGTGTATTTTGATAAAGCCATTTTGGCTAGCAAGGTGTGTGCTTCAATTAGCCTGGCTTTCCGAGTGAAAAACAGAAATTCAACCCTGTGGTACACCTTGGAAGTGTACGCCATAAATCAATTTCTCTCCCACGAAATTAAGACATAGCCCCAATAATAACCATACTTTACTACTGGAAATATTATGAAAGGGTTTAGGATTGCATTGCTCACCAGAAGTGTTCTTCTACTTTCAGGTTCTGCCCACATCAAAGGAATAGGAAGAATGGTATGACAGTGCCCTAAATGGACCATAATCATGTTATTACATGGAGTGATGAACATCTCCGCAGCTCTGTTTGGTCTGAGCCGTGAGGATATTATCAGGGAAGGCCTTTGATAGTTGATCACCTCAGAAGTCTAGCTTGTCCTAGTGAACTTTTTGTCCTTTTGCTGACCTGCACTGCCAGGTCAGTGAAAGAGATAAAGCTTCGTTACTAATCTTCATATTTAAGTTTCACTCATTTTTGGAGATGGTGCTAAAAACTCAGAACAACCCACAATGACCTTAATCGGAGAGTCTAGTGAACTGACATTTAGAATGACAAGAACTGGGCCACACGCCCTGACTTCGGTTTCTATGAACCCTGGAGCAGCATTTACAAAAGAAGCTTAAGAGCATCAAGGGATTCCATCTCTTTTATCTCAAATCCAAAAAGGTATAAAATCACAGAAGCCTTATCTAGTGACACTGTTTGTGTTATTTTGCATCATGGAGACAGCATCTTACGAGGACCCAATAGATGGGCCTGCTTACCAACAGGGAGACTACCAGGGGGAAAATTATGCTTACGATGATTATCTACAACTCTTGGCCCAAGAGGAACAGTTTTCAAACTTGACTGATTGGCAATGGGATATGATATCTGGCTTCACTTATGAAGGGCAGCAGTGCATGCTCAATTTCTGGAACAACCCCTACCCAGAAGGTAAGTTATTCATTTTCATTTACTTAAGTTTATCTTCACTTTTAACAGTTGACCAAGCATCACTTTCTTTTCACTTTTTCATAATGACTTAGTTAAGTTTTGATGAGTTGGTTGTTTGAGTTTGTACTTAAAGGGTAGTTCTTGGTAAGCGAGATGGCCAGTCAGTCATAAAATGTCCCTCTTCTAGTCCTGTATCAGTAAAAAAAACCTGAATCTATAGCTATATTGTACTTGAATTTGAAAAATATCTCACATATGAAGACACCACTCTGTATGTCTGCTGTTTGCGAATTATCTAAAAAAAGAGAACTTCGATACTAAGGTCTGAAACCCAAATATGGCCCGAAGTATATGCCAAATTAAATCAACATTGGCTGCTAGTTGGCGCTACCAGCTCAATATCGGCCTGACATTAGCACTTATTCGTCTAATGTTGGTGAAGTTTTGCCCAAATGTTGGCCCAGTTTAGCATATTGTCAGTGCAAGAATGTTCAATTGTAGTATTATTATGCCAAAAAATATGTATATATAAAGAAGAGACACTTGCCTGTTGATTATGACCATACAATAAATCAAATGAGAAATATTCAGATGATGCTTTCTGTCTTCTGTTTCTCCACAGCTAAATACGTCTATGGAAGCTTCATTTAACGTTACAGCAATCACTTCATACTAAATTCTGTCGTATCGCAAATGACATTTCCATAAAATTTGAAGGTTACGCCAGTAACGAGTTAATTATCCTAAATTTGATATCGATATTAGAGTCATCAATAATTGACAACCAAAAGGTTGGATGAACCAAGACAAGAGAGATGCCTGTACCATCCAAACTTCCATTGTGATTTCAAATGATTCGGTCACATATCATTGTCACAGATGACCTGCCACACCACAGATTGAGTACTAGATTGGTCTGATATTGGTCCAATGAAAATCCGATGTTGACAAAACAAGACCGGCATTGAGCTGACATGATCCAGTGTCAATTCATTGTTGGCACAGTGTAAGCACAATATACCCAATATCGCCCAACTTGGTATACTGTCAGCAGTTAGCATGCTGGATCTCTTTAACACTGTCCAACATTTACCATTGGCGGGGCTTGGGGCCTAGCTCAGTGGTAGCGCGCTGGGCTTCCAACCACTAGGTTCCAGGTTCAATTCCCGGTCGAGCCTAAGTTGGATGGCTGTTTCATCCTTCATCTCATGGCCTGGGTCTCTGCTTGTCCTAATTAGCCGAACTGGTGCAAACAACAGGATGTAAAATATGAAGCTGTAAAGCTTTATAGTAAAACCCTACTCCACCACCACCACCATTTGCCATTGGCGGCCAACCTCATGCTGATGTCTGGCTGATGTAGTATGTAATGTGGGGTTAGGTTTGGTCCTTATATTAATATAATCAATTAAATCTCAAACAAATGTGACAACATTATCCAGATGGCATGTCACAGCTCCACACTGGCTCTATAGTGGGCCAACATCGACTCATCTGGTAAGATATCTTGGTGTAGCATCTTAAATTTAAACTAAGCAGATACATACACCTTTTCATGTGTTTCTTTTGTCTTTCATAACGTTTTATCACACTACATCTATACGTCTTGCCTCCTGCTAAATTGCTTTTATCTACTAGTTTTGTTCGTTCATTTCTGTACACTTATCTTTACTGAGAAACAATATATTCAGAAGTACAAGTGCTAGGAATCAATTATCACATATTCTGTTCTGTTTTGTGCTTCTAAAGGATATTCCACTGCATTAAACTTCACTGATTCGAATCATAGATTGTTGCAGTATATTATTCTTCGATAGTCTAAACAGAAAATACAGTTGAGATAATGAGTGTCACCAACACCTACCTCCTAATTAGGGTAAATTAGGATAACTAATTATGAATTGAAATATAAACCGATACCATATCATAAGTATCAACTAGCATGATCACTTAGAGCTATATCAGATAACCAGATCTTGGTCTGCTATGTATCATTCCAGACACTAGATAATGGTGATTTAGTGATAAGACGCTCGCCTGCTCCTCTGATGGACCCGGGTTCAATCCCAGGCCCGGGCACCCTTCATGAGCAACATGCCAGCTGGATGTTGTTCGAATGTGACGTTAAATTGGCGGTCCCTAGTACTCGGTGTCTATATGCTGAGACAAGTAAAATACCCCACTATGGGGTAAATGTGTAACATAGGTTGACTCCTCCTCTCTCTCACCTTATCAATCAACCATCGATAGTGACAGGAACTTGCCTTAGAGGGCTGCACTTTCCACATATATCTATCTATCTATCCATCTATCTGTCTGTCTATCTATCTATTATATCTATCTATCTACAGCTAAGAACACTCAGGAGTTAATGCCAAGTGGAGAGAGTGACGACTGGTCGATTTCATGTTTGTATTACGATCTAATAAAATACAGCAATTGTACCAATTTTAAGACATTTTAATTGCTGTCGCAGGTTAATTTGTAAATAAATCACTTTGTGGTATAATTTGCCCATTTTGTTAATTTTGCATCAGCCTACTTAATTGTTTTGCCATCTGCGCAACAAGAAGTTACTACTTAATGTATTAAGATACAAATTAAGAAATGGATATTAAATAGAGAAGTTAGAGACATGATTGCTAGTATCTTTTATAGTACTATTCTTTCGTCTTACTTAGTATAATAGTATTCAATTTACATGTATAGTGTGATAAACCCATTGTTGTATTTAAATTATTTATTTTGACTGTCTGCCTGTTGATGTTACTCTAGTTAATTTTCCTGAGGCCAACCAGCCCTTCGAGGTTTTATGTCTCATATAGATGTATGATTTCTTGTTCACGTTCATTTTCGATGAAAAAAAATAAATAAATAAAAATGAAAGAGTTACCACACTGCCAGTAGTGACACAAGCCACACCACCGTTATATACCTATAAAACAGTTTTCAGAATGCAAGCTTTAGCTTTATTTTACTCGATTTTCCTCAATTTTCCTCTTTGTAAGCATATTTCTAGCTACTTCAGTCATGGCGAATATTATTGTAAATGAGATTTAGCAAGAGCCACTACCAACATATCTGAAGAAGAACGTTGTCACAAACTCACTAAGATAAAATCTGATATTTCTTGGCACAGACGTCATGCTCATACAAAAAAAATGTATAAGTTGCATAAAATTGCATCTAGCAATAGTAGGCATTTCTGGTGCTGTGACACTAAGGAAGATATAATACCGCATATGACCTCAGGCATCTGGTTTCCGGGGAGTGGATTTGAATCACTAAAGTGTGTTTTATGTGATTAGATAAAGGCAGTGTGGATTTGTGGGTGTCAAGCTATTAATGGACTCTTCCCTGCGGGTGCCATTTGGCGCCAAAAGCCGACCGGAAGTTATGATGGAGCATTCCATTATATCCGGCACGTTGTCAACCCACTTAAGGCCATTGGTAGTGACCCACTGTTTAGTGGCATGGCCTCACTTTCATATGACCACATTAACCATTGGGAAATCGTTATACAATAGTATTCTCCTCCCACATGGGATGATCCCATGTTGATGCCTTTTATGCATGTTTGAGAAATCGTGATTTCGTGACCAGTGACCTTGACATTACCTTGAATGTTATCCCATGTGCATTTTGTAGGCATATAAATGTATTCAGAATGCAGGGTTTAGAATTACGAATAGCACTATTTGGAGTAAAATTTGAGGCAGTGTAAGAGTATTTTTCAACCTAAATTCGCAATGTCCTTTTCCCAAAATTATTAAATTTGGTGAATCTCGTTTATGCGCGGCAAATGCACAAAATTTATTACCAACTCTTTCAATCGCCAAATGGAGTTTCCTATGCAATACGAAACTAAATCCAGATCTGACCAAATGGAAATGGAGGAGAAAGCAAACTGCAGTCCTTGGCCACTATCATTATGTGGGGTGAAGCAGGGCAGTGCACTTAGTCCTATTAACACTGACCTTTTGTCTCAGTTAGGTTCGGCCTCTTAGTGAGGAATGATGTTGGCTGAAGCAGGAGCCGTGTTGTCAGCATGGCCATCCTCCCAAACCACTCTCAACAGCGGCTTTTGCCTCTTAAAATTCTGCCCGTTTTTCCAGTTCAAGGCTAATGCAAGGAGCCAAGATAACAGACATTTGGCCAACGTTGCGCAAAGGTAAAGGTTGGTAGACACAAGTTCGCTGAATGTCATTCTGCACATACATAGGCAAAGAGTTTGCCCAACTTCAGCAGCCAACCCCACATTAACTTAACATTATGTTGGCCAAACATTGGTGTGTTGGTGTAACCTGTGCATAAAATGGTGTTGATCCAACATTAGGCTAATTTTGAGCCTGCATGGTACCAACATTGGCATTGGTTGCTTACTTTGGGCCACCCCCGTGCCAATGTGCAATATGATGTTGGGTCAACATTGGCTGCCAACTTTTGTCCAGCACTGGCACAACGTCTGCATTTTATCTGGAGGGAGGGGCTGTCCAAAAACTGTGCTTTTGGGAATTTCTGGTCATTGCACTGACTGTCAGATTTGCATGTCATTAATAGAGCAACCTAGCAGTACAGCTATGAATTTGCTCTTTTTGAAACATGACTCTTGATGAAATTAATCCTCTTTGGCCGTGATAAAAGGCAGGATTATCACCCGTAGTAAATGCAACCTTATCCTTCCCCCCTGAAAATTAATTACCTTAATATTATATATCTTTGTTGTTGACTTTTTGTGGCAAACAATTTACCTGCATTTTATACATTCTTAAAGCCTAAGTCCATCTTTACCATTGAATTGTTTTTGCAAAACTACAAGATGTCACGCAGGTGTGCTTTTAGGCCTTGTAATGTTTGGTGCTCAAACCCAGATGGCAGTGAATAATATTTTATGGCGTTGTCGATTTTTGTTTTCAATATCTGATATAAACAGCAATGAAATCACATGCTCGACTGCAGTCAAGAACTGCAGGCAAAACGCGCAGTTTTTCATCACTTTCAAAACACTCGTATAATTAATTGCCACCACTGCCTTCTGGTGTTCTGTTCCTAATTTGCTGAGATAATTCTCGCGTAAAACTCCCTGGCAATCACCAGAAGTTCCCAGCCATTTATCAAGTTGATTATTGTGATGAAATATGGACGATTTTCATTATCATCACATTGTTTTGTATTCATCACTCAAGGATGTTTTGAAATGCCCTGGAGCAAGATGACATGCCTCGTCAGCACCAGAAGTCTTTCGTCTTAATATCTTATATGGCAATAAGATGGTAATCACTAAGTCTTCTTCAGTTAATTGGTGCTTCTTCCTTTTGATGCTTTGGTGTTTCTGATAGTGTCTCAAGACCTACCTATAGATGTTTTTTTCTATCTTTACTCAAGCTCTTCCTTCCTGCCATTCTTCTTGCCAGCACCATTTGACCTGAAGTTCTTTCAACCTGCTCCATTCCCTGAATTCCAATTAGGTTGTTTTTAAAGGAACTGGCATCGAAATGTCAGCTTGTCTTTGACCGAGGACAACAAAGAAGAACGAACTCCAAAGGAAATGGCTCTATTAAACTCAATTACTCGGTACTGAGAAACAACGTTTAAGTGGCAATTATCTTGTAAACACATATTGTATGAGTTGGGACCAATGGGAGTGACCTGTGGTCTAGGTGGGTCAACTACATGGTCTTGATCAGATCACATGAAAATCTCGCTAATGATCAATTTAACTGGGATTTATCAGTTGGAAAGAGTATTATAGTTAATTCTCGAAGTGCAAGGTACAAAAACAGCAGTAAGCTTATTTGTTGCACTTGCACCTCACAGAAAATTTTAAAAATCTCTAGCAGTGCCTAATTGATTTTATGCAGTGAGTCTTTCATCAACTACAAGACATCCAGGAATCTCCTGGTTGACTGTTATAGTGCACATCAAAAACTGTTCTCACCTGGGAGCTTTCAACTTCAACCAGAGGTCTAACTGAATGAAGGTATAGATTAAAAAGGGTTTAAGATGAGTTTTTATATTATTGTTCATTATATGGAAAAATAACTAAGACAGAACTTGCATTAGCTGGGATTGTTCTGGTCGAGTCATTGATATTTCAATCGCCTTGATAGTAGGATGGGTTGTGTAATCAACTTTCAAGCACATGTCTGGGGTCCCGGCAGGCGATGCTAGCTCAGGATTCGTTTAAATGCCAATTAATCAACAATGAATCCACGGTTGTTATCGCTTAATTGCCATCCATCAAGGTGTTGCATAACTGATGGGAAACCTTTATTGACAAAGATGGAGATCTGAATTCTAAATGGGAACAGAATAAATGAGAAAAACAAACAATGACAGTATTTTAAAATGCATAGATGGTTCTGGTAGCTCGACTTCCGGACCTTCTGCAATGTGCAAAGGGAACAAATGTCCGCACGATGCAATCGTGAAAACGTTGTAAATGACATCGCTCATGAAATACATGAGATGGCGGGAATTTGTATACAATATTTCCTATGTTTGTCCCTGATTTGATGAAGCATAAGCCATTTACACACTAATGCTCGTCAGGCTGAGTAAACTTCTATCGTGTGCATCCTGCATGCAGTTGCTGCATCACCTTCAATATAATTTTGGATCTGTGACAACTTTTGAATTGTTTGAAAATGAATCTTTGTCGGTTGACCTATTATAAAAACAATAGGCATTCACGTTTCTGTAACATAATTCCATCTTTTGCCAGGTCACAGTTGTACAGCAGTCGAGGTTGGTTTCAGAGAAAAAGAATATCACCTGCCTTACTAGGAAATACCTCGCTGGTAAATTTAGATTGTATATTGGTTTATATACCGTTTGTTTGCTGCATTTTCCACATGGCTGCATTGCTGTATTTCATAGTATAATAACCCAGGTAACATTGGCAATTTTACATTGATTGTTTTGCATACAGCCGGTTTATATCCTTATATCCTCTATATTTTGTCTTGTTATTGTCCATTTGTTTCTGTCAGCAACATAATTATGAAACCAGATGCAGGAGAGAGAAAAAATGTAGTGACATTCCTATAATATATTTTGGACGTCTCTCACAGCTGTCTTCCAGAGAAGCAATATAAATAGTATTGGATTCCAGCGTGTCATAATCGGACAGTTTATTGGATACGTGCATATGCAAATGTGAGCTGTGAGTGGATTTGGACTGTGCACAATCTGACCTTTAGGCGGCTGTCAGATTAGGCTTACAGAACCAGCAATGATTGATTCCTGATTGCTTGTTAATCACAGAGAAGCCTTTGAAAGAGCCAAGATAGAGGGTTTCCTATATCCCAATATTAAATAAAAAAAGCAACCAGACATTGCGCCCTTTTCTGATTCAATTCTGCTGGTAACATATTTATGGAATATTTTATGGGTCGAGACAGGAGGGGAAAAAGAAAGTGGCATTAGAAAAAAAGTGAGTAAGTTACAACTTTAGACATGGTAGGCAGCATTAGAAACATTGTAAAAAAAAAAATCCGTAATCCTATTCTTCATCAAAATCGAAGATTTATCACTTCAGATTCTCCAGTCTCCACTATCCGATCTGCACTTAGGCCTTTACTAATCTGATTTATTCATCACCTGAGAGCACTTTTCCAATTGCACTGTCCACATTTGTATCGACCATAAATCTTCCTTTGCTAATCAAGTTCCTTACAGCTCATTTGCAACGAGAGACACTTTGCAGGCACGTCCTTGTCAATGTATTTGTGGCCGAAAAGTACACAGAGAGACCACAGAATTATTGCCAAGTACAGACCACGTCCAAATGGCTCCTCTTTTGATTAGTGTTTGGAACTTAGAACACAAGTAAAATACTCTGTTGCCAATATCGTGTAGATCACATGTATAATGTACTAAATTTCGTCTTGCTGGAAGAAATCCATGGGGGACTGGAGATGAGCAAACACAACAAGGCATAGATTTACATAAAGTAATCTAATATAAGAGATCTATTGTTAGTCTCTTGGTGGTGTTCCTGGTGGTGTTCCTCAAGGAGCCCCAGTCCATTGTAAGCAGAGATTGTTGGCTTATGCAACAGAGGCATCCAAGGGGAAGGCCATTCCAGCATTGTCCCTTAGGGATCTTATGTATTCTTCCCACATTTGTCTTTAAGATTCTATGTCCACAAGGAATGCTTAGAATTGCTGCTTTGAAATACTGGAAAATGACAGTCTTATTGTTCTTACATCAGACACACTAATTATATCTGGGGAACTGCAGTTGCCTTATCAAATTGAATAATGTACTGTCCTTCCAAAACTCACTATTATGGCTCCTGATTATGTTCTGTAGAGTGCACTGCTATAATGAAATCCATCTTCCTGAAGCAAGCCACACTCCTTCGCACGCCTATGGCGTGTGCCTTGCTCGATTTCATGGCAATGCCATGGTTTCTTTCGCCATCGCCCTTTAGCGGTAAATAGATGCATTACGCATGATTAGGTTGGTCAGCCAATGCAAATGACGGACCAGCCCTTCAAAACGCTCAACTGTCACTGCAGGCCATGTTACTGCGCTAAATATAGATACAGTTCGTAAACATAAACGCTCATTTGTCGGTCCACAGATCTCCGCGACCAGTCAAACTGGATATGCATAAACCAGGTAATTAAACCCATTTATGGCAAGGCAGCATAGCTACGCTATGCAAAGATAGCTGGCTTGCTTTATTATATAAATACATAGGCCTTATTTATAAGTTTACAAGGGTCCCACATTCAGTGCTATCATCACATTCTAATTAGGGGACTTGGTAGTTGTTCTCTCAATGGCTCATGAGATGCCTATGGGGATTACTGCTTACTGCTGTGAAGCCAAAAAGTGTGAATTTATCCTTGTAGGTGTAGGACATAAGATGATTTTGATAAACAGGGAATGGGATTACTTTGTCAAAAAAGGTTTCAGAAGATTCAGAGCTTCAGCTGCAAAGAGATTCTGGTCTCCAGATAACACCACTATTCTTCCCACACTGAGTTGAGTGGGTTCTGTGCAAATGAACAAAACAAAGAAACATTTACCTGAAGACTTAGTGTAAAAATTCAGCCCCACATAGACAGTAATATATTACGTATTAATATTCTTCTGATAAATATAACATATTACTGGTAATTAATATATTAGCAATTATCTTGCAACCCAAGCACCTCAGAAGAATTATCTCATCATATTTTAAACTAATATTTCAACCTATGATTTAAGTAATTAAAATCATATTAAAACAGTAATTACGCAAGTAAATTCAATTCCCATGGTAAAAGAGCAGTTCCATGTAATTGTTTTTTTTTAATGTCGAGTTGATGTTAAGCATTTCATTATCTCACTCATCTTGGAATAGGAATCGTGCTGCAGATCAGTTTGTCTCCCTTCATATTGTAATTATATGCCAAGCTGATGCTTCCTATGATTGGTTGCAAATTGCTGATGCCAATGGCAATCATGAGTTTTTGGGTCTCTGTTTGAGAGCCCAAAAAGGGAATGGCTCTGTGAATCATGCATGACAATTAGCAGATCACTTCAAACCTGATTTCCATGCATCTGGTTTTTCCAAAAATGGAAGTGCTCAGGGTAGGAAATGTGTTGAATCATCAAAATGCTGAAAGTCCCGTAATCCACTTCACTCTGTTCCATGATCCGCATGGAAACAGTGGGAATTGCAGAAATTCTCCAATCGTCTCTTTGAAATACAGACCTATTTGCCAGTGACATCTGTCAGGCAAGTCATTTGTCCTGCCTTTACTGCAACGATAACCCAATCAAGCCTTGTAATATTGGTGTCGAGCGACTGGTTAGGTTTTTGACAGGATCTGAGCAATAATGGGTCTGCCTACAAATGGATCGGAATTAGTATTTCCACTGCGGTGAAGCAGTCTTGAAATATTTGCAAGTATTTCTGGAAGTTCGCGGAGATATTTAATCATACAATGAAATGGGTTTGAATATTTTGGAGGGCACTGTCATTTAAAAAAAAATAAAGTAATTCCCATAAAGGGGAGGATTGGTCTAGTAAATCAAACCAGAATAAGCAGTGGATGATAGTACTACTACAGAAATGGAGCAACAGCAGGTGCAAACATGAAATATTTAGTTTTGCTAAAATATCAGAGAAATGTGGCAGCAGCAAGCCAATTTAATAAACCAAATGTATTTTCTGCAAAGAAAATTGAATTATACGTTTTGTGTGCATAACTGATTGAGATATGTGAAATAGAAAATCACTCGGAACAACTGTTGATTGGTGGGAAAACGTTGGATCCCCAGATCCAGCGCTTTCCCGCCACTAGCGGCACCACCATCACGTAACTGCTAGAACTGCTAGGAGCGTGGTTAGGCGGACTCGTTAAGCCAATTATCAGTTAGTAGTGTAATTATGTTATTTCCTTCAATTACATTGCAAACAACAGCAATGTTTGTGCCACAACACCAGCAAAAAATCCAAGAACTACCTACTTGCGCTTCATATTTCCTACGACGTAGTTGCACTTGAATTTAGTCTACATAAGTGAGGGGAATATTACGTTTTCTTAAACGCCAGCATGTCGTAAAGGAGGAAACTGAAAGAAAATTGAGCAATCTAAAAATCGTTACAATTGCCGAAACCCAATTAACATAAAATAATTCATCCCAGTTTTTTGTCAGGCAACCTTCTCACGTCAAACAGAATGGAAAAATGACTTCTGTGATATGCCAAATTTGTCAGTTCGAAGGCCAGTTTTTAGACGCATGAAACTGTGTCAATAACCAACATTATCATGATTCCAATTTATAGGTGTTTATTTTTTGTTTCGTTCTATCGTTTTTAACATCAAGGTAGGTGCAGCATCTTACAACTGAATTGTAAAAAGAACAGTAAAATCTTTCACAAACCTCTCAGAAAATAAATAAGGCTATCATCATAATACTTTTTTATCTCCAAATAATAGAAACAATTCAAAGAGGCGTATACATCCATTCAAAAACACACATTCTGGATTACAAATGATAGCTAAACGTGGTCAAATAGGAAAATAAAAGTTAAACAATTTAGTGAGAGAACAAAGATAAAAGTAAAAAGGACAAGAAAAAGAAGAAGAATAAAAGTGAACAATATTTATAATATATATACACAGTGTTAGTACAAAAATGATGTGCTTGATATTTTATCTGTGCATTATTTTTGCACACAATTCCTTTTTATTATCATACTCTTGATTTTATTGTAACATTGTAAGGTAATCATAACCACTACGATTCCCCAATGAAATATCCCCAATCTGCACACTTCGGGACCAATTGTACAGTAAGTTGTGCATATACCAGTGCTTGCTTTCAAACAGCCATGAATCAGTTATAACTTGGTTTGTATTATGTGGAGTCCTTGCTGTTGTAACTTGATTTAGTGCCACTGCCAAAGTGAGACTAGTATGGTATCAGACTCAATTTCATGTGATATATGTCACAGGCCCATAACCTGCTTTGTTGGGGCCATTTCCAGCCGTCCCAAATCGATTCCTTGTGTGTAATATTTCTTTCTGCTGCTTTTCCACAAATGCTCTGCAAATACGTTACGTGTGAAATGGCTGTTAGTGGCCCTGGACTCCCACACATTATGCCTTGTGTCTGCAGACAAATGTAAAAAAGAGACTACTTGTGGACCAGATTCCAGTTGCAGTGGTAACACATCTATGTAGAACTGCATGGTCTTTAAAGTAGAACTGAATTGCCAGTCTTAAAACTGGAACTCTATTTCATAATCACAGTTTATGCACCAAACAAAGTAGTCTTGCAACGGGGGTAATCTTAAAGCGGAACTCAAGGCAATTTGCATCTTGATTTTAAAAGTTTAATTAGACGTAAAAGAATATATTGGAGTGAAAGAAAGAGTTTTAAAGTGGAGTTTAGTATTACAAGGCACGCAAGGCTGTTGACGTCACTTATGTCTGAAAAGTAGAACTGAACTGCCAGTCTTAAATGAAAAGAAACTGTTAAAAGTATCCACCTAACTCCGACCAGTATATCCTAATCCTTAACTATTTATTATATATATTACAAATAGCTAGTACTGATTTCATGTGAGTGATCCTTTCCAGTGCAGCAGTTTACTTTTTCGTACATTTTTTCTGATCTGCTAAAATTTTCATTGCAAATAAAACATTTTACTATAGGTGGTCAAATCAATACATGCGATCCTACACAGATTGCAATCCATATTTTGTTCATTTTTAAAGAACAATGGTACAACAACAAATAAGGTGTTAATTGGACTTTTGGGATTACAACATAATTGCAATGAACAATTTACATATATTTGCTCACTGGACAAGTAGCTGCAAATATAACCCTGCTTGCATTTCACATGTACATATGGTATAAATATTTTTGCATTTTATTATGTATAACTTTTTTCCCGAGCACGGGAGTTTATAATATATAGTAATAGCCCATAGGCATAATTAATATGCAATATGTTATCACTATATATATCTTATAAGAAACTTGGAGTCTGAATTACAATTAGTATAAGCTAAGCCAACATTCTCTGATCCCCTGCTGACGACCAATCAGAGGCCAGGATTACCCAATCAATATCAGGCTACATTAGAAAATTGCAATTCAAACTCCCCATTTAACACTCCATGCCTGACACTTTAATATGTTTCCAAATTGTATATTGTGCTCCCAACCTTTAATATAGTCTGTTTCAGCCAGGGAGGAGGGGGGGGATATGGGAGGGAGATCACCCCACCCCCAGGCACTAAGCTAAGTTTTAATGAAAATTTGTGAAAAAATAGGCCACCCATAATGTCACTTAAAGCAGGTCACCATTTTTTATGTTATAGTATCATTCATAGTATACAAGTACATTATTGAATAGTTAGTGTATATATGTACTATAGGGGTTTTTGGCATAACCCATCTCCCTCTGGCTACGGCCCGTCCTGTTTCAAATGTTTTTAAAACACACTGTATTTAATTTTCTAGAATTATTAATAGGATGTTTAAGTAGTTTCCAGCAAGATTAGCAGCATGTATTAATTACCAAATTGTACTTCGTGAAATTGTATGCCACTTACATTGCTAGACATATTTAAAATGCATACAGGAGGAGGGAAGGCTATTTTATCGTTATAAATAAATACAAACATTCATCAAAAACTTATTTTCTGCAGAACAGTATGGATCCTATACACCTTTTTTTAAAGCTTCACACCTTCACTAATAAATGGATTTTAGACCTAATTGTTTAAAATTGTTCAGTCAACAAGTGCATAGGCAGATATCTAGATAGATAGATAGCTCTATCTTTGGCAACATAATAAACAAATAATGTTTAAAATATCTAAAGGTATGCCCCTTTCACTTTGATAAAATTCTCAATAATACTAAATAATCAGTATACCCAGTGTATAATAACAATAACTGGCCAATTTACATCCCCAAAGATTTCGTGTTTCTCTAATAATTGCATTGTCTCAAATTATTCAATAGCAATATATTTGACACTTGGTGGGAACCATGACATGCTCTTATTATTACAAGGTTCAAGTGCAATTATTATACCAATTAACACCTGTTGCCTGTTACCGACACTGTTCAATTCTCATCAGTAGTCAAGCAGTTGGATTGCACTTGGCTCTCATTGGCTGAGACTATAAGACAAGAGTGACGTATTTCCGGCAAGAGCAAAACACCCGCGATAATTGAAAATGGCGGCCTCCGTAGTTCACAAAACGGGGCTAATAAATGCAGGATATTTCATTATGGACCAAAGCTAACTTCTGAGAGGTAAAGTGCTGAAGGTGTTAGTTCATCTTTGATACTGCAGCCAGGGGTTGTCGCATGCATCGACTGCTAGGTTGTTAATACACATTAAACAATGGTAAAGTGTATTATAATTTAATATTCTGTATCCTTTTAGTGACATTTAAATGACCTTTTTCCTGTATGTAGTAGATGAGTGCTACCTTCAGCTAAATATACAAGGGTACCATAACTGAGTTCTGAAAACTCACCACAACATCACAAAATGTAACTAAAAGTTGACATTTTTCTGCCTCAAGGACTCATTCTCCCCAGATGATGATTGTAATATGTATATCATGCACAATTTGCCTTGCATTTAAATTGAAAACCGTCTTCCTTGCTTCACAATCCAATACAGAGCCAGCAAGCTGCTGAAAAATATCCCATGGATATGAAATGGAACTGAACATGGTTTGATCAGACTCAGTGACCAATGTCTATTCATGGGTAAGCTGAAAGCAAACTCCCGGAACACATGGCAAATTGAGCAGAAAAGCAAGACAGAAGGGAGATCGATTGAAACGGAAGGGCAACCTAGAAGATTAAAATGGAAAAAAAACCCATACGAATCTGCAATCGACTTTTGCCTGTGGAGTGGTTAGGTAACTAATAACAACAGCTCATTGTAAATTGTTCATAATATTAGCAGATTAAATCTCGTGAATCATCAATCTTGTTGCCATTCCCACGAGATGAAGCAATCAATGGCAATACCATGGCATAAATTCCAAAACTTTACTTTTTTCTCACTGAAACTTTTATCTTGCCGCCTTCTTTGAACATGATTTCGAATTTTTTATATAAGTACTCTAAAATTTAATTGAAGCAGTTATTTGCTATATGCACTTAGCTCTTACTGGTAATTTCGACTATGAGAATAACTGAAAATGTCTAGCATTTGGAAGGGGGGGGGGAGGGCATGAATCTACCCCAGACAGCATTCCAAATCATTCCTGCGTCGTATCTATATAGGCCACCGTCGGTACAGCATAGTTTTGACGTCGCCAACGTCGGGCCAACACTGAAACGATTTGGCATGCTATCTGGGACGTTGAAAGTTTCATCAACTTTCCTGCACGTTTGATCTTTCATTGTTTATTGTATCGGTCTATCCTGAAAATCTAGTTAAAACATGACACAACTACAAAATCATACGCATATCAGTAATTTAAAATTGTTATTAAATTCCAGCCAACTCCCTGCACAATTTTAGCAGTTACTGAAATCGACAACAATCGTCACAAATTCAGCTACCAAAAATTCTGGTTTGACCTTTACGCAGTTTAATGACTCCGTGAATTCATCATTAGGATCTTATCAATTACCTTATGGTATTTGTGAGTCTGTTCTTCGTGTATCAGTTCCTCCACTGAATTCCAAATATGGTGATGCCACGTGCATAGCACATGACATAGAACGTTTCTGATAGGGATGGGATGTTTTATGTCTCATTTGCCATATTGTGATTATGCTTTATCTCATTTTAAATATACAGCACATTATGCTGCGTTGAAATATTTATCCAGCACTTCTGATTCTGTTTGCATTGGGATTGGAAATGAAATGATTAGGTTACGTTGTTTAGTGGTGGCAAAATTACGTAATACCCAGATAGCATTCCAAATCATTTCAACATTGGCGCGATGTCAGCGAGGTTAATACGATGTTGCAATGACAGTGGCCTATATGGAAACTATGCTGGGCTGATTTGGAATGCTTTCTGGGTAGTACTAATTACAAGTTACATCTCATTTTATGAAGATAAATTTCAGTCTAGTGGTTCCCTTTGGTAGTAGCCGGGAATGTCCAGGGTTCAATGAAAAAAAAGATGCCATTAAAAATAGAATAATAAAAAAAGGTGTCTATATGAAGGAATTCAGCATCAGTTATGATAAGTTAGTATGACAGGCACCTGCAGTCATGCTATCCTTAACCTTTGTAGAATACATTTTTGCATGTTAGCGTTATAGACATTTGTGATGTCAAGGCAAATAAACAAGAAACTCGACAAAGGCATGGTGACAGCAGGCTTTGTTTCCATTACACTTGGCTGCTGAGAAAAATGACGTTATTTCTGAGTCATATTAACTGGTATCAATCAATATTTATGATGTCAGATGCCATAATGGTATCCAGCGTGGATTATAATGTCATTTTGAAATGACAAGCAACGCTGTTCCTAAGTATTCTGAAGGTCATGCACACCATTTGGATATGGTCAGTCTGACCAGTGGCTATCTGTTGGTATGACTCACAAGCATGCAACTAAAGCATCGCCAATTTAGATGGAAAGCCGGGATATTCAGTCAAAAGAGACCAGTTTCCCGAACCTACCAAAGTAATGCCATAAGTCATGAATGTAAAAATATGGCCTATTGCTGCTTCTAGCGACCCCAATACTTAAAAGGGCATAATACTTATCGTTCTTTGTTTGCTTTGATTCAATGTCCGTGTGGACTTTTACAATTCTGAAAGCACCATGTCTTCCTTGTCACACTTAATGATTGTGAAGACCTGTTTTAATTTTCAGTCAGAAGTCATGTAGCATGAATTTTTTCCATAAGCTAACCTAGTGAATTTCACATCACGCGAACCATGAATCTGAAATTAAATTTAATGGATTCTATAATTATTCACATATTTCGAAATGGATGATAATAGCAGGAATCTTATAACTGAACAACATGCAGCTTCAAAAGTACTATGCAGGCCAGCGGGCATGTTTGGTATAGCACATGCATATATGTTGTTCGATGATGTGGGTGGGCAAGGGGGGTTCCTTGAGTGAGAATAGATTATTCAGAAGATGGCAGGGGCGTAGCCAAGAGGAATATGGAATCAAACATCCCCCTTTGGCCAAGAAAGAAAATCGATATCTATATAATAACGGAATATATGATGGTAAATTACTCACCCCATATTTCTTGGTGTGCTCCGGGAAGATGGATATGGTATAAAAGAAAGTAAGCACGAGACATCATTTGCAGACATATTTCGACATATGTGGAACACAGTAAAAATGCATATAAGCCGATAAAAGAGAGAACTCTTTCAGTATTTATCTATTAGCTCCACTCCTCTATAATACGACTCAAAGTTTTTGTTGAGCAGTACATTTGGTTCGGTTCTTCCAAAGCTGGAAGCCAAACATATGTATACTTGGCTTGTTTCTGTTCATTTGAAAATTGCTGTATGAAAAAACAAACTGAACTATTATAAGCCCTTGTATAAACAGACAAAGAATATAAATGCCTTTTATGCCACCTGAATGGACCATATATGGGAAGTTATACAATATACATATGTACCATTACAGCTTCTTGAAACTCATAATCATAACAGATTTATTTTAACCCAAGCTTGGCTGCCCATGGATTTTGCAATGATGCAGCCAATCTTTTTGGCTACGACATAGAAAATCATATGTCACAGTCTTTGTTGGAACAGCAGCAACACATCTATTTATCCAATTACAGCATTCAAAAGTCTGCAAGATACCATAGTGACCAGTTTATTTGATGATATCGCAATGATATGACAATTTTATTTTAATATGCAGACTGCATTAACATACCACTATAGGGGGACCCTTGGGCTTATAGCTTCAGAGGGCTGGCAACACGGTAATAAATTCAGTACAGGTTGGATGCTGTCTTATTTAAGTTGCACAATGTAGGCCTACAATGTTTCTTAGAACCAGACCTCTGCTCAGTAGGATGTGTCATTAATTGTGTCCCCCCTCCCCCCCCCCCCAAAAAAAAATATATATTCAATGAGATTAACATCACAACAAAATGCTGGAGAAACTTTATTACGCCCTCTTCATATTTTTTTGAAGATCTCTGTTGCTTTTATATTTTAACGCAAACATTTGTCAAAACACAGTTTGCCACAATGAATTAATGTTACTAAACAGCACGGAAGAAGGGCGGGCGAGGGACGTCCGACGACCGTTTTACGAGCCTTCTATAAGTGGATGGCGAGCACATACGGATTGACAGTGGCTACGTATGGCTACGTATGGCCAAGAATGGCCACGAACGTACGTAAAACATACGTAGGACACACGTAGAACGCTCGGCGAGTGAATCTTGAGCGAGCAACGCAACTAATATAAACAATTCACTTGTAGAACGTCCGCCAAAGTTTTAAACATGTTAAACAATATGTGCCCTCTCCGCGTATGGCCACGGATGACTTAGTACACGGAGCGTTCTACGAATTAGCGCGAGTATACGTAAAACATTGGGAGAGTGAGTAAAATAATTTTTCATACGTGGTCACTTGTTAGGTCGTATCCGTGACAGTGTGAACACCCCTCATGGCTTTAAAAGTCCTTTCCATGTCATACGTATAGAGCACATTTGTGCCAACGGAGGGCTTGATATAATATTTCAGATTACAGATGTAATATTTCTTATCTTGCGCAGACTGACTAGAGGTAAACAAGTTTTTTCTTCTTCTTCTCTTTCTTCTTCTTCTTCTTTTTTCGTAAGACCTTCATAATAGGGATGACTGCCCTATTTAGTCTCTGACATTCTAGATTTTCGAAAATGAAGATCATTAACATGGTGCAGCCAACTGTGCATGCATGGTAAAGTCTGAGGTCTTAAAAGACATGTGTATGTAGGCCTAGTGGCCTAGAGGTTAAGGTGTTCCAAAATCTGAAGTAGCGGATTTGAATCGCAACCATGTAATGCAGAAGGTGTAATTGGTGCTTGGCAACAGCGTTCCACAATGATGGCGCTGGTGTGAGATTTTATGCCCCTGCAGTCTTCATACCTTCACCAATAAATTTAACAAGGGCTTTTAATAAGTTTAAAATTGTTCAGCAGTTATTCAGTAGACAAATGGATCTCAAAACATTTTTTCAAACACTGCAATGGTGTTGTCATCTTATCTCATTGACACTATTGTTTTATAAATCACTCTGCCAAAGCAACTCAATAATACCTAATATAGCCTAATAATTAAACTGGCCAATACATATTGACCTAAATCATTGTTTCTCTGTTTGAGATAATAGCATTGTCTGAAATTGTTCAATGGCAATTAACCGGGACCTGATCTTAACATAGGCCTGCGTGCAATTAATAATTTTTAACACTGGCCAGTTAATTCACACTATACTAATGGATTGCCTAATTGGCTTTAATTGGCCCAGACTTGGGACAACATTGACGTATTTCCGGCGAGTGCAAAACACAGGGAAGTCGATAATGGCGACCTCCGTAGTTCACAACATGGGGCTGTTAAATGCAGGATATTACTGTACCAAGGCATATGCAAGTTATGAATAGCGTGGATGTGTTTCAATGAATGAATACAGTTCTTTAGGGGGGAAAAAAGGGGGAAATTTGGCCTGATATTTTGGGGTTATATGATAATATTAAATGATTACAGAGCCTTCTGTAGCTCTGTGTTGCCATTTCTTTTGTTTGTCACCTCACTTTAAAGCAATGTCTTTGACACGAAGCTTTCAGCTTAGAAGGAAGATGTGTAGTCTTTTTTCAAGACAAATTTCCACGTGGGAAGATAAGCCCTAGATTGAAATGCCATTTCGGTTTTGCTCATATATCTCGTCTGATTCGCGCCCCCCCCCCCCCCCTCCAGATTTAAACCGGAACAGCAGCAGCCTCATACTGTGCATGCTCAGGTTATGAAATAAGCTATTTCATCAATCGTTTCAATATTAAATTGTGAGAACATTGATCTTTTTCGATAGGGTTGACTTGATTTAATTAACCCTTGACTTTTTCATTTCTTAATTCAACATGTGAGAATAATTAGGTGCACGTAATATTTTTTATCAAGAACCTTCAGTCGTGACATTATGATATTTCTTCTTCTTCTAAAATCCCTGTGGTTTTCAGAACAACTTTGCAACAATTAATAAATAACCATGCACAGTGCGTGGTGCAGAGTACATAGACCATATTTCTCTTATCATTGTAACAATCCGAAATGTGACCAGCATCTTATGGACTTACGTTTTGAAGACTTGATCTTGATTTATCCATGATTTACTTAGCATCTTTAGAATGAGGAAGTTGCCACTCTGTTCCCTTTTTTCGCCTTACAGTGCCTGAATCTCTCTGAGACGCATCTTCTATTACATTTGTATTCTTTAATTCCTTATAAACATCTTATGAATTCTTAAATTGTATTTGCAGGTGTGCATTGCAACTCATCATGGGACGGATTCAATTGCTGGCCTACCACCCCAGCCAACACCACAGTCTACATGCCTTGCCCAAGACGCTTGAAAAATATCGACTTCAATGCCACAGGTAACTGCTTTGCGCATTTCATTGATTAAAGTATTCCAACTGTTGCATGAATCTTGTTAAGGCTGTGAAGTTCAAATTGAATGGTTCTTACAGTATATAGCAGCCAGCTGTGTGGCCAATACTAGTCATTGATCTAGTGATTAAGACATTAACCCAGCTACTCTGAACATCCAAGTTTCAAACCTTGTCCAGTCCGGGCTCATTTTGAGGTGGAAGTTGTCTGAATGAGAGTGCTTGAGTGCTGGATGAGATGTTAGGTTGACGAATTTTTGCCCTTGGAGTCTGTACTGAGACTGGTCTCATATGTAAGGTAAGGTGTAATATGATGCTGAGTGCATGGTGTGGACTGCAATCTACATCCCCTCTTCATTACATCTACCTCTGACAGGTGGTAGACAGACTGAGTGATTATCACCAAGTTGCAAGATCGTCAAAGGCTGATTTGGAAAGCGTATAGGCAATATAATCTTCCCCTTCCGACAAGACTGCATGTTGAACTCTGGCAGAGTAATTTACTCTGCACCATTCACCATGTTTTGTCACTAAACTAAAAGTTTGTAAAAATGGTATTTACAACGTACAGTAAACCAATCTGCAAACAAATCTGCAAAGCTGATGAAGGCCAAGTCGTGCTAATGATGTCATTAAAGCAGTTGTATTCATTAGTATCTGCTCTAATGGAGATGTCTAACACATAAGAGTCTTTTGTTTTTTTCTGTTGAGTTAATTCATCTGACAAACGTTGATCTGATGAAGTTGCGCATGTCCCTCACACTTATCTTCTGCACGTGATGAAGAAGTTTGTTTATCACTCCCTATCATTTATTCTGCTTTATGCTGATGTGCCATAATGTATCTTCATGAAATAATGATGAATAATTGAAAGAGTTTTAAAAGCAAAATATTCCAAAGTATATTGGTTCAACTAATGAAGCAGTTAAATTTCAATTTTCTGTGGGAACCCGTTTTCCTGCAAACAAATTTGTCATAGTTAATTAAATTATGCTATCCGCCTCATCGTAACAACATGTATGTGTGATTTTTGTCTGTATTATTGCAGCACATGATATTGTAAGAATTTGTAGTTTCACACAACATAAATATGACACAGCTGTATATACATTTGCCCTTAGCTACAGTTAGTTTCATAAAATATGGTCGACTCTAGTCAGCTGTAGCAACCTATAACTGGCTAAAGCTAGCCGCTACTGTCTACTTCTACTTTATAATCGGCTTAAACTACCACCACTGAAAAAATATAAACCTTGATAAATGTAAGAAATTGATCTAATATATCATAAATATGTATGTACAATAGACATGCATCTTTTCAACAAAAGTTTACAAATATGCCTAACCATCAACTTATACACCAAATGGTGCTGCATGTACTTTTAGATCCATCTTTGAGTAGCCAGCTATAGCCATACAGTTCCTTTTAGTGGCAGGTAGCATCGTATAGCAAAAGTTGTCTAGCTTTGTCTCGGTTCAATTTGACAGGCCGTTTTTAATGAAACTAACTGTACGTGCGGTGGAAGTACAAAGTACTGTGCTGTATAAATTTCACTCTATTCCCTCGAGTGTTGCCAAACAACACGTTTTCTCAGTTCCTGTCTGCTTTAATGGGAGCTTCCGGAGCCATTGAGTTCATATCAGGTTCTAACAGACACTGTGAATCTCCCACGTTTCTAATACACTGGGCTTTTGTGCTTACACGCTGATAGTGCTATGTCTATAAGCCGTTGAAAACCATGCCTTAAAAAATGTGTTTTTTTGTCGTTGGTTGCATTTGAGATATTAATAATTCAATGTAAAAATGGACTATTCTTTAGAAAAAAAGGTCGTCTCGGAGAAAACTTACAGAGGCACAAATTTACCCAAAACATGACCATCGCAGATTTTCATGATATCTAATAGCTCCTCCTATATATTGTTGTTATAGGTTGTCCATAATTGACTCCATATAGTTAATATAATTGACTGTAACACATCAACATAGCCTTATAAAATTTACCATCATACTATCTTTCCAATTTAGATGACAAACAATAGAAGGCGAAATTAACCAACTCCGCCGAATCCATTGAAAAATGCCAAAACCAGAGTAAGTTATTTTGGATGAACAGCAGGCTTGAATGTACTAATTCCAGAATTCAGTAAGCCAGCATGTCCTGCTTTCAGCCAAGGTAAACAAAGACAAAACCATAAAATGATTTATGAATTAACTGCTATATTTAGCTTGTATTTAATTAGCACTTGCTTAATAGAGAATTTCAAATCATTTCAAAATATTAGCTTGGAAGAAAGCTCAGGTCTTGAGGTTTCTCGAAGCCAATCTTGATTGTGTAGATGGCAACGGGATACTTCTCTGGACAACAGGCGAATTGATACACTCCGAGCTTTGCTTCGGTGCTCACCAGGGTGAGCTTTGGATAAGGATTATAATAAACCAAGTCGGCGGTGGGCTGTGCAATGGTTAGGTTTAGCTGAAAATAAATACGTATTGTAGAAAATTGATAAGTGTGCAATGACTACATTGAAATAGTTGTCATGATGCTCTGAAACAGATAAACCAGGAAACAAAAAATAATAATAAACAATGTCACCATGCACAAACAAATCGTGTTGCACTTACTTATCTTCACACTGAACATTACCGGTCTGATATTAATATTATATATATATTAATACATTATTATGCATAAAACATATCGACTGATTTATTTCGAGCTCTTAGTTGTTTGATTATGATGTAGTCTTGGGTTTCCTTTGAAAGTATAAGACCTTGGGGAGAATGGAGTAAATTGAGCTTGGGTTTCCTTTGAAAGCATAAAGCCCCCATCTCACATAGCCGGTTTGCCGTAGTGAACCTGTAGTATGACGTAACGGTTACGCAACACGCTTCCCGGATCCAACCCAATGGCTACCCGTCGATACCCGTCGATACCCGTCGAGTCACTCCTGGCACTCGGGGCCAACCCGGGAGTTTCGGAGCCGGTAGCCGGGTATGCCATGCGTGGCATACCTGTTGCAAACTCCCGGGTGTCCAAAAACTGTCAGAAACCTGTACAACTCGGCGGATTACTCGTCAAATTCGGCAGATTACCCGTCGAAGTCTGCGAGTTATCCGTCCCTAATTTTAGTCGTAGTAAACCCGACGGCTTGTTGAGGGGTACTAGGGGTAAGTCGACGAGTAGTAGGAGTGACTCGACGGCTTCCATAAGTAATTCGTCGAGTTAGTTGATTGGACAATCCCTATGGCTTTATAAACTTTAAATTTTGAAAAATGCTCTTTCATTTAAATATTTATTACTCTCCTGTCCCCGGATCAGCTTAATGTATATTAATATTGTGAGATGGGGGCTTAAGACCTTGGGGAAAACGGGGTAAGTGGAGCTTGGGTTTCCATTGAAAATATAAGACCTCGGGGAAATATGGGTAAGTTGAGCTTGGATTTCCTTTGAAAGTATAAGACCTTGGGGAGAATGGGGTAAGTTGAGCCAAGGAACAAGTTAAGCCACTCCACCCCAACAGACAAAGGTTTAATGTGCAAAGAAGAAACTTACAATGAATAAAGAACTATTGATTGGCAGAGTAGAAACGGAACAAGCCGAAAAAATCTGCAGTTTATGAAGGCGCTATACTGGAATAATCTTCAGAAACAAAACAATCATGATTACATCCCATCCTCCTGTCCTTCGACATGAAACTGTGCTTAACCAATAAGAAGCCATGCTTTGCTCCCCTCTAAGAGATTATATATTCATGAACTTCCCAATGTTTTGAAGGGGTAGCCAATGAGAGGCCAGAGGTTAAAAGGACACCAGAGGACTATTAACATAGCAATGAAATTTCACACTTTCTCTCACTAAACTTGAGAAATTAAGAGGGG
Source organism: Alitta virens (assembly GCA_932294295.1). Lineage (NCBI taxonomy): Eukaryota > Metazoa > Annelida > Polychaeta > Phyllodocida > Nereididae > Alitta > Alitta virens. The sequence goes on from OW028573.1 coordinate 63,434,783, forward strand.
TTTTCTTTGAAATATTGCGTGATTAAGTATAAAGTTTATAACACCCTGGTTGTAAATTAAAGGAAAAAACTTCATAAATATACATAAAATTACCAAAATGCTAGATTTTGTCAAGCTATAGGTCAAGGTACTTGTATGTCAAGATGCTTACATGCCCGTTATATATTGGGTATTGACCTTCATTATTTTATATAATTCAAACCTAGGCAACCAGCCTGACAAGCCTTGGCTTTTTCTGGTCGCCATCAACTTATGGTGTTCAACATTTTTTAAATCCATCTCAAGTTTGTTATATATTTACAAATTTATTGTATAACACAGAGTTGTGAAAATCCATACCAGGCTGTCTCAAATTTCGCACATCTCTGTTATGTAACATTTTTAAAAGATGGCTTTTTCATATCGACATTTAGATATTGCTCAAATTACTCCCATTAAATGTAAGTTGAGTCATGGAATAAAACAATTTTAACTTTCTTTTTAAATAATTTGTTATGATAAAAGTATTCAGTGCAGTGGGCACTCTGGTCACATCTGCCTGAAGTGTCACCCTCAATTAATTTTGCCTCCAGGTCCTTGAAGCAAAAAGTGGCTCAACTTACCTCGTGAAAACAAATAGATCATACTCAGAAAAGCATTTGGAAACATTAAAAGTCTGTTCAGAACACATTTTAGATATTAACTGCATAAAAAAATGCTGCTTTTAAGAGGTCCGATAATCTCATGTTCTCTCAATGGGATATTATTCCTTATTTATCTATATCTCTACCTACTTCGTTTTGAGCATAGGTCCAGGATCCGATTTGCAGTGTACAGATGGCATGTGGTGGATTAATGACACAAGGTAGCTTTAGAACACGACGTGGGTACCAGTTCAGTTTACCATTCGATGCAATGAGGACTTTTGGAGAGTATGACTCAACCTGCAGTCTGAAAGAGAGGTGACATTATTGCCTGATGCAATTTTCAATATTTACCATAAAAAAACTCCAAAAACAGTATCTCCAAGATAGCATTCCAAATCGGGCCAGCATCGTTTCTACATCGTATTGTTGTCGCCAACATCGCGCCGATGTCGATACAATTTGCAATGTTATCTGGGCTTTAACCCACGTCAGCACAACTTTGGCCGAATGTTTGCCACTTTGGGTCACAGTGCACCGACGCTGATCCAATTTGGCACGCTATCCGTTTATTGACCTGTTTTCAACACATATACTTATATCTACTTTTTTAGAAAATGCAGTTGATAACTGAAATTAACACTAGCATCCAGCCAGTTACCAAGTACTGCAGAACCTCGTCATTATGTGAGCTACAATGGACCCAATACTTAGCTCTGTGTGTGTGTGTGTGTGTGTGTGCGTGTGCGTGCGTGCGTGCGTGCGTGCGTGCGTGCGTGTGTGTCTAGGGTTTTACGTCCTGTATTTCTGCACTAGTTGGGCTAACTAGGACAGGCAGGGACCATGGCAATGAGATGAAGGAGGAAACAGCCATCCAACTTAGGCTCGACCGGGAATCGAACCCGGGACCCAGCGGTTGGGAGCCCAGAGCGCTACCCAATACTTAGCTAGTCATAATGACCAACTCACTATAGTAATGGCCATGACTAATGTCCAGTCGATTTTTGCTCAGACTCTTTATTTCTTTGCTAAAAAAAAAAGCATATTTACATGTTTTGAGATTAACTGTTTGAGATGGTCCAAATAATATTAATTTTAACTGTTACAGCATGTCACTCTCAAGCCTCATTTCTAATCATAGTAAGTAATGGCGATGTCACTATGGCCATTGTTTTTGTGATAATATCACAATGCAGTCCAGTCAGGGGTCAACCCAGTTCATCACTTTTGTTGTTAAAAATATTCGATTTTGTCCACATCACTTCCATTTGAAGGGCACAAACCAAAGCTTGAAGAGAAAAATAGTCAAAACATGGCAGTGGTAGAAAATTTATAATTACTCAAAGAATGCATGGCTATATTTTGAATTGGATTTCATCATGCAAGCATTCAGGAAGTGTAAATGTAAATATAGTGAACTTACAAGCTATATTAAGTTTTTGAAATTCACAGAGGGGCTCATTTTGTGAAAAAAATAAGTACACCCTAGGGCAAAATCCCATAAATGTTCAAAATTCACAATTTTGCAACTAGAAAATTATCACTACAGAAGTCAACTCAGACTTTGATAAACAGTTGATGCACAAGAGGAAAAAAGATATAGAACATACGTAGCCTATTTTAGAGAACCGTCATTAGCATATCATGAATGCCTGGAAAATGAAGTCCAATTCACAATGTTTATAAATGCTTTTGTTAGAAAATGCTCAAAATCTGCCAAAATTTTGCTGAAAACATTAGTTTAAGTTTTAACTCTGCCAAAAGTCAGTTCATTGTCTTTCGGAAGTCTTCAAAAACTGACAAAACTACCATTAATTTCAATGGTGTCACATTAACAGAGCAAGAGTGTGTGCATCATTAGGTCATGTTATCTACAGTAACCTTCAGAAGTGTGAATTTGACCGAAAACTAGCTTCTTTCTACAAGCAGTATAATCTGTTTCGAGGCAGCTTTGGTCACATTCCATCATTCATTCAAGCCTGATTGCTCTACACTTACTGTTCTTCCTTTTATGGGTGTGTTTTGTTACCATTAACGCAACTAACCAGGCTGCAAGTTGCTTGGAGAAAATGTATGACACAAGTGTGGCATATTCCATACAGGACTCACTGTGCAATTGTATGCTGTCTAAGCAAAGGTCTTTGTGACAGACACATGTTCATATACAGATTTGCAAACTTTGCTCAATCAGCTTCGCAAATTAACTGTGACACTTAATGAGATTGTCTCATGCATAAGAACTTCAGACTGCATATTTGCTAGGAACTTCAGACATTTGTGTGAGATTTTGAACGTTGATATCTACATTCTTCAGCAAAGCAACAAACACGTCATCCAAAGGATCATTGAGCAATGTTGCCATGATGAGTGTTGATCTCAGCATAACAAGTATATAGCTGAGGTGGTAACAGAGCTCACCAAGTGAGAGACAATATACTAGACTGCTTACTCTCCAAGGAACAAACCAATTTTATGATAACAGAATTATGTATTAGTTAACAATACCTGTATATACTATATTTCAATCTTTCAAATGTATACCATTGAATATGAATAAACATAATAATAATAATAATAATAAAAACAGTTTGTGTACTCCCATATTTTGGATATTCTTGTGCTTAACTGTAATGTGGCTATCAGTGATTTGTACCTTCAAATTGAAGCGAAATACATCAGCAACAACCTCTGAAAGTTTTATTGTAGTCAGATGGACATGTACTGAGATATTGATGTTTTAAATGCTACGTTATTGGCAGGCTTCCACAAGGGCGTACTCACTTCTGTTAAATACTGTATATCTAGATACTTCATATCTTCACAAACGAACATATAATACAAAAGTTTTTGAAAGTGTATGAGTCTTATGCTTACGCTTCGTAAGCCACAATATCGGGCATCCAGACTTGATCAGAATCCACACGGAAGGTAAGAGAACCGAGTTCATCCGCATTCCAGGCCAACCTTTCATCAAACCAACCCTGAAAGGAAAGAGAAAGCTAAATTAATCAATTTCGCTTATAGTCTACAAGCTGGCTTATGGTATTAAAGGTCTTACAACAAAATTACCGAATAATTAGATGTTCAAGCGATGAGAAAAATTGTCTAAACTAAAAAAATATGAATCCATTTCTCTTGAATTTTCAAGAGAAGATTTCTTTAGTCTATACTCAGCCTATCGGCTACATAGTTTAACCAATCATTTTGTTTGTACTAGGTAAACTAGCAAAGAATGTCCATAATTAGGTCGCTGGGCTACACTTAGGCGGTAGCATGGTAGCACACAGTGTAGTAGAATTTTTGATTTAATATCTTTGATTTAATATTTGCACGGGATACAAAGAATGAAATGTTAAAATATAACACATAAGAGACTAAGCAAACTTACCCAGTTGTCAATGATTGCTAATGTCAACTGATTTGTGTTGAAGTCGAAGTCGATCAGCCGTAGTAAGCCTATACCATGAGTTACATTTGCTGGATAACTTGAAGTCCCTGGACGGAACGTTTCATAGTAGTTTCGAAATATCCGATGTTGAATCGCTTCCTCCTCTTTAGTGGCATGGCTGCTTGGCAACCACACCATCAGCATCTGAAACAAAAGTTAACATCATACCAATTCATCATTACATTCTTGATATAGTACAATAATCAGTCTAAACAATGAAAACATTTTTGACAAAAATCTTAGACATTGATTCTTTTTGCATGACTTCACTCATCCTTAGTCAGTCTCATGCAAAGTTCCATATATTGAGAAAGCAAGTAATTAATTCAATTATGAAACTCTGTGAAAAAATTAACAATGAACAAGAGCAAAAGTGAGTGAGCATACAGACATAGGTTTATGACTGACATGAAAGTATGTAACACAAAACATTTTCAACATATTGTACATTCTGCAAAAATATTTCTAAAATTGTACCAAAAAAATATTATTAACTAGCCGGATTACCACTGTAATATTTTATGATGTTATTTACGTGGTGAAATTATTTTGACAAGTTTTATTTTATAATGTTTTGCATATATTGGCATAATGTTAGTTGAAATAATAATTGAAGTGTTGGGCCAATATTTTAATATCTGTGGGAAATACTCTAGATAGTTGTAGCCACCTATTCCTGGCTTTAGCTATAACTGCCTAAAGCCAGCTGCTCCTGCCTACTTCTAGCTAATAGTCGGCTTACACATACCACCACTGAAAAATATAAACCTTAGTAAATGTAAGAATTTATCTACTATATCATAAATATATAGTTTTAGATCTATAGCCAGTTCCGTTCAGTGGTAGGTAGCATCATATAGCAGAAGTTGTCTAGCTTTGTCTAGGTTCAATTTGACGGTCCGTTTTTAATGAAACTAGCTGTATTATCTCGAATATTGCTGCATGTTACCACCTGTGGTGTATTCTACAATATTTAATGTTAGATGTTCTGGCAGTCATTTTTGGAAATATTACTTGAAAACAAATGATTGGCAAGTTTTTTATGGTGCACACTTTAATATTGTGACACATCCTCCCATGGCAAGCCCTGCCAAATCATTTTCATTACCTACTATTTTTGCCGACTTCTCTAATTGATTGCTTTTGCTCTCTCAAAGCAGCGGGCCACGCGTTGTGGTCTCTGAATAGCGGACAGCAAAACTAGGTCGGTTAATTATTTATTCATGATATGGTAAGACTTAGGATGCTGAATGTTACAACATTAGTCAAATTTGTAGCATGATTGTCACAATCTGTGTTTACAGGGTAACAACGAGGCAATTAAAAATAATATTTTTTTTAAAAACGGCATCCAATAACAACGTATTGAAATCATTTCACTTTTAAAAAGAAATATTCTGCCTGCGTTATTGTCAGTGAATTGTGATGTTTGTGAAATACTTACCAACAAAATTGCTGACACAGAAACCATTGTGCAAGGCCGGAACTAAAGTTAAAGTAAACTTTACATATTGAGGACTATGCAACTTGTAATACAGTAAAATAAACAATAACTCGTTATGGTGAATCCTCATTATTGGATAGACAAATTCACTCATTAAAAGCACTGTTTATGGCAACTTTAAAAATAACGTCATGCTTATTCAAATTAGTGATGTCATCATGTGTACCATTCTACAGTTTAGCTTGAAATCAACGACGTTTTTGGTCATGACACACAGTATACTTGTTGTATTACATATTTTACATTGCTTGTTTTTACAATTTTACATTGTCTCATATCATATGGAATAATCATCGAGAGGATGATGAAAAAAACTTCATACCATTCTGGTGCTTGAAAAGCATAGACCTATGTCTATGTATAGAGCTGGTGAAATGTGGTGCAAATGAAGTTAATTTGATGCAGTTTGCATAAATACTGAGGGAAGACCCACATTTCTGATGGGACAATAATTGATCACAAAAACAATATGGCAAATAAAATGAAATAATTGTTGAGCCGCCAAAACAAAACAACAAAAAAGTGTCATTGGCTTTCCACAAGTGACCTCCAATTGTCTGGTTGTTATGCTGTATGTAATTCAGAATATTGACCTGTATTCAAAAGCATTTTTTCTTCCTATTTTTCATGCAACTGTTGCACAGAAATGCACTTTCAGCTATTTTCCACAATACATCATCTTACATAACAAGAAAAAAGAAACTAAACAGCTGAATCAGTCAAATACATGGTGACAGGTGACACTGGTAGACAGGTGACACTGATGGAAATAACCCTTACCTTTGCACTAATTGACCCAGCATGCACTATGAAACACCTAATATAAGAAAATGGATCTTAGTTTACAACTTAGGGTGTTTGGAAGATACGTACCATAGAAGTGTTTTTTTTCTTAGAGTGCATGCTTTATTTGGCGTGATTTCAGGCAGTTTAAGAAGAACCTTGTAATAAAATACAGACACAACACAATGCAGTATTTGTGTATTTTGGTGATAGATGTTAGCTGGCTAATACCAAATGGGATTGCCACATATTTCACCGCAAATTTAAGGGTTCATAAAAAGTACATGAAGGTTATTCTTCTTGAGTGAAAGAAATAAGATATATTACATTACTCTGCATTTGCCATTTTTGTTGTGAAAGAAAATAACATAGGTTAATGGCAGCACTCTGATTTGTAATCCATTTATGGCAATTTTTCAATGTTTCTGCTGCCTTCTTATTCACATTCTGGCCCTTTAATCTTATGCAAGTGCAGTACGTAGGGTCAAGAGTAAAGTTTAACCCAGATAGCTTTCCAAATCGTATCAACTTCGCGATGTCGGCGATGTTGAAACGATGTTGTGTACTGACGATGTAGAAACGACGCTGGTCCGATTTGGAATGCTATCTGGGAATGCCTTTGTGGCGGTTTCCCAACATCAAATCAACATCATCAAAACAACAAGAGGGTGATGTTATCACATGCGCCGCCATACAGGTGCCACAACATCAAAAAACAACACTCCTCTCTATGAGTGTTTTGTGGCTAGGTTGGAGAAGTCTTGCAGCAGAGATTAGGAAGGCAACCCTTTGTACTTTTGTTCTGCAAAAAACAAAACAAAGAAAACCAGTTAAATTAGTGCAGAAAGTTGAACGTGCAGAAAGTTGAAGTCGTGTGGTATAGGTAGTGCCTTGTGATTTACTCGGGATGACCTTTATCAGTCAAAAAAGCCTTTTTTCTTTTGATTTTTGGTGGGTTCTTTGTAATTTAGCCTATAGATGTTGAGAAAGTAGTGCATTTATGGTTTTCCTAATAAATTCCAAAACAATTGGATTAGTCTGTTTTGCTGTTATTCCTTGTTTGTGTACCGAGGTAATTTATTGATGATGATGATGATGATGATTTATTCAGACACAATGAAATATATAAAAATTTATATAAAAATAATGTGTACCTTGGGAGACTCCCATAAGACAGTCATGTCGCTTTTGGGGGCCACCCAGTGGAGATTTCAGTCAGATACTTATTGATATAGTTATTAGACATTTTGTTTTATTTATTTAATTTTATTATGAGGAATTACCACAAACAAGGAATTTCTGAATGTAACAGTCAGTAAATATCCTCAACAGGCTCTGCCGACATTACAATTTGCAACTACAAGTGCTTGTTTTGCACCCAGTGTGCAGGCATGTGCACCTGGGTGGAGTGAAGCAGAGGTTTAAGGAAGACCTGCTCAGTTCTTCCATGCAGTTACACAATTAAGTGTAAATCCTTATGTCTTTGGGCCACCTGTGTGTAAAACGTTCGAAACCTTTGCCCACAAAAGAAAACAAACAAGTGCATGGTAGCAAGCGCCTGGGAACTGGTCCTTCAGATTTGATCTGAAAGCTGTAATGAGGCCTTTAGAAAAGATAATTTGCGAAAGGAAATACGAAACACCTACAGGAAATTTTTTAGCATTTAAAAGACCACATTCGTGGCAAATACAGGAAATGACTTAGGGGACCTCTATTGCTGGACTTTTAAGCATTTGCTAATTTTGCTTAAAAGGGAACAAAATGGAATTTATTGACAATCAAATTATAGATTATTTTCTGTTTCAAAATAGAGACAATTTATTACAATGACGGAAACCATTTGTTTTGTTCAATGCATGACATGTGCACCTGGGTGGAGTGAAGCAGAGGTTTAAGGAAGACCTGCTCAGTTCTTCCATGCAGTTACACAATTAAGTGTAAATCCTTATGTCTTTGGGCCACCTGTGTGTAAAACGTTCGAAACCTTTGCCCACAAAAGAAAACAAACAAGTGCATGGTAGCAAGCGCCTGGGAACTGGTCCTTCAGATTTGATCTGAAAGCTGTAATGAGGCCTTTAGAAAAGATAATTTGCGAAAGGAAATACGAAACACCTACAGGAAATTTTTTAGCATTTAAAAGACCACATTCGTGGCAAATACAGGAAATGACTTAGGGGACCTCTATTGCTGGACTTTTAAGCATTTGCTAATTTTGCTTAAAAGGGAACAAAATGGAATTTATTGACAATCAAATTATAGATTATTTTCTGTTTCAAAATAGAGACAATTTATTACAATGACGGAAACCATTTGTTTTGTTCAATGCATGACATGTGCACCTGGGTGGAGTGAAGCAGAGGTTTAAGGAAGACCTGCTCAGTTCTTCCATGCAGTTACACAATTAAGTGTAAATCCTTATGTCTTTGGGCCACCTGTGTGTAAAACGTTCGAAACCTTTGCCCACAAAAGAAAACAAACAAGTGCATGGTAGCAAGCGCCTGGGAACTGGTCCTTCAGATTTGATCTGAAAGCTGTAATGAGGCCTTTAGAAAAGATAATTTGCGAAAGGAAATACGAAACACCTACAGGAAATTTTTTAGCATTTAAAAGACCACATTCGTGGCAAATACAGGAAATGACTTAGGGGACCTCTATTGCTGGACTTTTAAGCATTTGCTAATTTTGCTTAAAAGGGAACAAAATGGAATTTATTGACAATCAAATTATAGATTATTTTCTGTTTCAAAATAGAGACAATTTATTACAATGACGGAAACCATTTGTTTTGTTCAATGCATGACTCGTGTGTCTTGAAGTGCTTTGTACAAAATTTGTTTTCTCTTTAAGTAGAAATCTTGTGAGTTTCTTCAAACAGATACAGTTCCTGGCAAAAGCAGTAAACAATCTTCCCACGAATTTCTTTTTTAAAATCATTTCCTAAATACATTTACGTACATATAGTGAAAGATACATTCAACATTAATCAAAGAAACCAATCAAACATGCATCCCTGCCTTGAGCGTAAGATTGATGAGGCAGGGGTCTTCAGCTTGTGATGATAAAGTGACAAAAACATTAAAAAAATACCACTCATTCTTCAAATTCTTGCACTATTTTACGTACTCCCATATCTCGTCCGTCTCATTAAATGTCAATAGAAAACACATTCGTTAGACTTAGCACTGTTATATTTGACAAACTAACATTTTCGTTCGTCTTATCTTGAAACTGCAAACTAATGACACAAGCTGCCAGGCAAGTATTATATACTTCATGGTTGTAGCCCGTCACATCATTTTGCTAAAAATAAACTGGAGTTGACAAAAACTGATACAAATAATTCTCGAAGAAGATGAATGAAGCCAACTTCATACCCAACAGGCCTAACAGGGCAAGGAATTTGAGTTTTTTCTTAGAACTGCAAAGTTAGCTGTGTCGCTCTGTTAACAGTGTTAAGAGTGGTTATTTTGAGAGAAGTATCATTTTTGTCCTCTGCCATATATGTAGAGGATATAAGTGACTTCTTGGTGTTGTGAATCGGAGGAACCAAGTGAATAAATTATGAAAAGTAGTAAACACCTCCTGGCGACTTTGCAACGGCTTCAGCAGTGATTGCTCATCTGGCCAACGAACGTGGGAAGGAATGACTAACTAACATCCGGTCACGCGCAGTGGCTTATTATGTCACGTGACTTACATCAGCCTCCATAAAAGGTCTTTTACCCATCCTTTCGAGTGTCTACCCGTGCTCTTCGCAACTTTTGCTGGGAAAATGAAGCAATACCACAGAATCTCTCGTGAACAAGGCTCTTACACCCGTGGTCTCACAACAACTTCAGACTTAACAGCTTCAGACTAGCACCAGGCAATTATCGCTTGTCCACCCTTTCCTGTCTTTATATTTCATGTGATCTTGCATGCATGTGATATGACATTGTATTGAGTGGGTGGATACGTCCTGCACCTGTTTGGCTAATTGAGTCTTTTTACTGAACAGCCCTGAATTCAGCAAGACATAAGTCTTTCCTCTCCTCTTGTTACTCATTTTGCATTTCAGACAAAGTAGGTAATAACGGGAAAAGTGCAGTATAGCGGACCCAGATTATGACCATATTTAACGAGCCTCATTGCCAGGCCTATGACGTAAAATGCTTGAAATGTAATTATGACGTCACAAACTAATGTAGTTATGACGGCGGTTTCATCTTCACGGTAAAGGCAGCGTTTATTTTTCCTTTTTCCAAACCCCTGCTTATCTACACCAAATGTTATTTTAATTGTGCTAGAACTTAAAACTTGTGAAATATTTGATAAAATTACTATACTGCACTAAACCCGTAGTAACTAACTGGTTCAATAAATATAACTTTCTCAGGGAAATAAAAAAATCAGTTGAGTGATAAGATGTCAAATATACATTAAAATGCACTAAAAATACTGCTGCTAGGATGCACTTTGCTTCAGCCAATCACAGCCAAGGGCGGGAACTTTTTCAGCCAATAGAATTGCAGTATTCGGTTTTAGGCACCTGGTGTAAATACAGAGCACATTCCGTGAAAATCTACTATTAGGACAGGCAGGGACTCATGGCAATCTGATGAAGGATGAAACGGCCATCCAACTTAGGCTCCACCGGGATTTAAACCTGGGACCCAGTGGTTAGAAGCCCAGCGCACTACCACTGAGATCCAATAGCATCGCTCCATTATCCTGCAGCATGAATGTATATAGAATAGTTTGGCACTAAATTGTATTACTAAAGAGTATGTGCGAGTGAGTGACATTGTATTAATTTTAATGTAGGGAGAGCCGGATAGACATTACTAAGCAGAACTGACATCAAAAATTTAAAGACAGTATAAAAGCCTTGTTTACAAAAGTTTCATGCAAGGAAACAGTATTTTAAGGCAATAGAAAATGATATTGTTAACAATTGTGATGTCTGTCAGAGGCCACAATGTTGGCTGGACCTACAAAAAAAACCTGGCTTCCAGATCATCAACTGATTGGAGATTCTGGAGAATATAACCAACGGTCAATGGTCTCATCCAGTATAATCTTTCCTCATCCCACAAACTTAATGGTGGAATCCTCACCGTCCACCATTGTTGTAATGTGGTCGACACACCACTATAAAGCATTAAGAACGACACCAAGAATCGTGTTCGCCCGGATAAAAAAAATGCAGCAAAAAAACTGGCTTGATTCGATATATGTGACAGGCAGTGTATCAATAAAACGCCACAAACTATTGTATGTTCTATCAGCATTAACAGTCTGAGAGAAGCAATGCTCCTATAATAAGTGTGTTATTCCCATATTGTTGCGCACATTGCCACATATGGATAATCAAATTATAAGAAAGTTAAGAAAATTCCTAAGTTCACCCATGAAGTGTGCGTTACCAACTCGGATATTTTCTTTAGCTTTCTGATAGGTTTATAATAAGCCAGTTTAGGAACTTCGTTTATTTTCTTCCTGCATATGTAATTAACAGGCACAGTTGAGCATTAACCTAATTGTGTTTAGGTTGCTTGAGGCTTCCATTTGTGGTAATTTGCAATAATACCATGCAGAACAATAACAGCAATAATATTATATGGTAATGTTTCTGCGTCGCTTCCCCAAATCAGTTAATAAATTATTAATTTGTTGTATAGGATTAGTTATTAAAACTGCGAAGACAGGTGACATGGCTTTTTATTCTAATTTTAACAAAATGATTTTACCTTTTGTTGTACCAAAAAAATGTTTAGTCATTTTTTTTTTTACATTAAGTACGAAAATAAAGTTTATGATTAGGGTGTAAAAGAATCTAGTCAAAGTGTATACTCAGGGTGCCGAGGTCCAAAATCAGGAAGTTACAGCCCCCGGCTGTTATATTATGTTTCTGGGTACCATTAGAAAGCTGAAATAGTAGTCAATACAAGTCAGTGTGACATACAGTGCTATATGATATCAATACGGCATAAATAGACTGATATTTTTGGATACAAAAAAACAGTATTGTTCAGTCCAGGGAGGATGATGTAGTAAACAGGTTCATTCCCTAATTGGTGGTCATGGCAAGGCATTGTGTATTGGCTCTTGTGACAGGGAAACCATGGCCTTTCAGAACAAGGCACTTGGCTGGTAGGGCTAAGAGGTCGTGCAAATGACAAGATCAGATGTCTGTTTCAAGATTGTCCTTTGCCTGTTACTCAGGGGAAGCCCGTGGGGACATCAGCTGTCTTCTTCGTGATGCACCCATGGCGAGGTCCCCGAAGACATTTCCTGTCTTATTTGTGAGAGCACCTCGTGGGAGGCAGCAGGATATTAGGGCACAGTCAAGTCCCCTACTTAACTTGTACACCCTTATTTGTCACTGGCCTATTTGAACTGAGCCACTATATGCCTTTTAAAGTACTGCTTTAGATTCTGTGACCCCAGATATCACACAGTTTTTGTTATTTTCGTTTGACAATGTGCTGAAAAGCTGTCATTCAGACAGTAAAATCTTTTTTTCTTTTTCTTTCTTCAACTTATTGATTTCTGTCAAAGTGAATTTCTTTCTCATCTAAAACCTGTCAAGTTATAGGACTTTCAAGTTGAAATCAATTTTGTTTTTAAATTTCAAGTACTTCATCCAATTTCGTCTGGCATTAAACATGTTGACCATCATTCTGAGAGTCTCTGCATTATAAGCATTTTTATAACATATCTTCGATCTTGTATATATATATTTGTTTATATACATATATATATATGTCCTTACTAATGTTGTCATTACCTGTGTGGTAGATCATTTAGTAAGGATAATGTTGTAAGATGTATATATATACATATATAGGTATAACAAGATTGAACTTTAAATTTAAAAGTGTATATTATTATGTTGCTATTGTATTGTAACAAATCTTTATTGTAGCTGGAACCTAGTTTTAGTTACTACTTTTGTATTATTCCTTAATTGTTAAATGTCATTTACTTTCTATTTTCTGTTTACATTGTGACACATGTCATGAATGACATGAAGCTGTCAAATAAATATATATATATATATCTAATATGTTTGCCAAAAAATAACCTGATGTATTCTAGTATAGTTGTCTGTTCAAACATTTTAATACTTCAGATCTCTCATATCCAAGCCACAATATTACCGTGCGTTATTCTGGTTCTTTATTGAACAGCCATCTATTTCAATTCTCTGAAATATTTTCTATATTTGTTCTAGTTCATTGACTCATGCTGCATTCAATCTCATATCTGAGAAATCCTTCGACTTATTTCAGATTTTCTTGACCTTTTCATAGACTATTCTGGCAAAAGAGCATTGTTTCAGGAAATAGCATGATTGACATTCTTCTTATTCTTGCTTGTGTTGTTTTCCAGGTCTGAAGGGATATCGTCATTGCAACAACACTGGTCACTGGAGTCAAGGGAACTGGACAAACTACTCAGTTTGCATGCTCAGGCTCTTCTTGGAAATCAATAAGATGTACACAGATGGGGTGAGTGTGACATTAGTACACACAGTTCACTTTTCCAATAAAATAAATAACCTGTCGTGGTTTGTCAATGCTATGTAATCACGAATGAATTTTTAAAATAAATTTTTATCATATAATTATAGTGAACATTTTTCGGTCATATAGCACATCTGTCAAAATCACTGAATCTAACAAAACAGCTGTATCCAGATGTAACAAAATATTGGGATATTTTAGAGAAAGTTGGCTGTAATTTATATACCACCTTACTTTATTTAACGTCTACTAGTAATTTGGCACTGTTCTTTCAAACGTACCTTTACTGCATGGAAAAACTATATATGAAGGTCCAGACTTATTTTTTCAGACTTATTGGTTCCTTTTGGTTTCCTTTAATATTGACCAAAATGCTAATTTACGTAACTCTTGTCACACATGTCACACTGTCAAAAAAAAAACCCAAAAAACAACAGTTTGTAGGTTATGTTCAACGAAAGAGCAACTTCTACCTCATTTGAGAGTAAAATGTGTCCTTTATTAGAAGTAATACTGAAGGTAAATTTTACTCTCAATACTGTTAGATCCTCGAGTATTCCTTTTGATTACAAACAGATGACCATTAGTAAAAGACCAAACTTCACATCCAAATGTAGAGCACTTATGGACCCGATTCAAAATCTACCAATCCAAATTGCTCCAACTAGTAACGAAAAGGATCTAGGTGTTGTCATAGATGACAAGATGACATTCAAGGGACATATTGGAGGGATCATCAAGAAGGCAAACAAATTGATGGGACTTTTTTATATACTTGGACAAAGAGGTGTTCGTACCACACTATATACATCGCTAGTAAGGAGTCATCTTGAATACGCACAATCAGTATGGAGCCCGCACAGCAAGGGAGGAATTAGAAGACTGGAACAGGTACAGAGAAATGCCACTAGACTAGTCAACGGAACACAAGGTATGAACTATCATCAAAGGCTGAAATACCTGAATCTACCAACATTGCTTCATAGAAGAACACGTGGGGACATGATCGAACTGTTTAAAATGCTGCACAGCATCTACGACTCTGAATGCATACCACGACTGCACAGGATAGAAGGACAAACAAGAGGACATCCACTTAAACTCTTCAAGATGAGAACCCTGAGATTGGATTTGAGGAGAAATTTTTTCACCATAAGGACAATTGAAGAGTGGAACAAATTACCAGAAAAAGTTGTAATGGTACAGAGTCTAAATGCTTTTAAGAACGCACTAGACAAGTTCTGGGGTCCAAGAATGTACAATTCCAAAGGAATATGGAACCAGGATGCATGGCAGCATTAGCGGCCAAAAAAACTAAAAACTATGAATGTAATATTAACAGCAGGGCAGCATCAGAGGCTCAGCTAGTTATATAGTAAAATATTGCGAGAAACCAAATGTATATATTGCACAAAAATATATTATACTCAATTTCAGTCGCGAAGTCGCGAACTATACACAAAAAAAAAATCGATCTGGAATAGAGGAATATCACCTATTTCCAGAACACCTAAAGCTAAAGCATGTACATACAAATATTTTCAATGACATTTTTTTGTATCATCATATTTTTTTTATCATTACTTCTTGTTGATAATAATAAGTTGTAATCACAGATAGTAATCTCAGTCTTCTGATTAAAATTACGTGGAATTAGTTCTGTAGATGACATGTCTCAAATCCAGTATGAAATCCGTATGTTATTAAGAAAAATAAGGATTTTGTTAGGATTGTGTAGGATTGTATATACCCACTCCAGCAGTACCTATCCTGGGTGTATATACCAGACCATCAACTGAAATAAAAACGAAGTTTTGCAGACAATTATTCCATAACATCCACAAAAACATGGATGTATTCGTAAACTAAACTTTCAGCTATACTGCGTCTAAGCGAAAGTCGTTTAATTTACTTTTGCTCATCAACATGGAGTCTACTCTTGCCTACAAGTTTTAAATAAGAAAATTCTTCTCTTCAGCTCAGTCTTAATGGCACAAAATTCCTCAGGCGTTTCTTAAAACACCTTGATATTTCAAAAAACGCTGTTTGAAATAGTTAAGTATCTAAGCAAGGCAGTGAAGGCATTATAGCGTATGAAAAATTCATAGAGAAACCAACGTTTACAAAAGATATTTTTGGACCATCCCACGCTCAATGCATTGCTTTAACAAAGTTTATGTACACTGGCTTCGAGAGAATAGATTGGTGAAAATATCAAGTCACGTGCTCTTGTTTGCAAGAGTTGACTGATTTCGAAATTCATTTAGGATCTGGAAGAGATGATTTCCAAATTTGTTGGTACGAGGCCACACAGAAATGAAGTTTCATGCAGTTCTGCAGCACTTACAGTGGGTGTTTGTCTGTGACATGTTCGTTAGGGTCCAACCAATCACATTCTCGCTGCCTGGTTATCAGTTTCCAGAGCACGTCACCGTCCCTGTATCCTTCTAAGCTTACGTCAGTGTCTGTCTTGATTTTCTGCCTGATTCTGTCTATCTTAAATGGCCCTATAGGCCTGTTTGTCTGTTGCACAATCAGACTCTTTTTTGAGCCATCTGTTGGGCTGTATATCATGTGGGGTGTCTGTCTGACATTCTCCCAGGCTGTCTACTTCTACCTTACAGTGCTTTTAAAAGGCCTTTCTGTCGATGTTTCTTTAGGCTGTCTGTGTCCGTCTCTAAGGGTGTCCTTAACATGGCATGTCTGTCAGGTTGTCAGGACCTCTGTATGCCAGCATGCTTTCCTTGATGCGGGCTGTTATGCTGTATTTCTTCCCATGCCTATAACCCAGTCCAGTTCTACATCACTTACACAAGGCATTACTTGGGAGCATCCGGTCCAGTAAGCCTGACTTGCCCCAGATGATAGATGATTATGTATGATCAATAGAAACTAATGAAACTTACATAAGAGTGCACTCGGGTATAATTGAAGTGACAGTTGTTCAATGAGTGGGTGACCAGGTTGGCTGACCACAGGATAAGCTGTGTGATTGGAGATACAAGAGGTGTTTCACATTAAAACTATGGATGGGATCGGTTGCCCTGGAGGTGCTCACTCATTGCCTACTGCATCTAAGGATGTTCTATAATATCTCGGAGAACCCTCTCTACTAAAACCAATTAGGTCCTAAACAAGGTTATTTTAGAGTTTTTTTGCCCACAATGTGTGGATGACATAGACAGATCTTTGGAAGTCATCTGGTTAATATAACTCATGATCTGGCTGACATGCAAAGAATTTCTGATATTTCTCTTTAAACTTTCAAAGGGAAATGCGCTTGGCTAATAAAATGTCTAAAATGTCTAGATGTATTACATCTTTTAATAATAACTATGATTGCCTGGTGAGAATGAAGTAAAAATTGTCGCGGGCTTGCTGTCTACTTTCTAGACTTAATTTCGTTTCCAGAATATGGGATTGTAATTAAGCTGAAAGACTCATTCAACAAGTTTAATATCGAAATATTCTCATATCACTGTGGAACAGGAGAGAAGAGAGCAGAGGCAAAAGATGAAGAAAAAAAACATTGCGTCACCCGATCAATGTAATTATGAGTAATTACAAGGAACACGGCACTGCCTGCCTGGAGCCAGATGAAATAATTGCGCAGATAAAATGTTTTTCCCTGTAAATGAAGGTTATTTGTCGAGTTGTTGTTATATTAACAGGATAGGTAACTGTTTGCCTGCGGAACGGAATGGTTGTTTTAGTCAGAAAACTTTCCATCCAGCGTTAGTTTCATTATCACTGTCTCCACTAATGAACTGTATTTCGATTAGATTAATTCATGAAAATCATTCCTGATAACTAATATTCTCACTCGCTTATTGGAAGAGAATTATCGTATAAATCCTGCAGGAAATTGAATACCAATCAGTTTGCAGCTGTTTTGTGTACTAAGTGGGCGGTATAATTCTTCTTGCAATTCCAGGTTCATTTCAGGCAACTCACTGTTTTCAGTTGCCAGTAAAATGCTTGCAGGTGTTTTCCAGTGCTTGAATGCACATTTCACTGCAAGTATTGTTACGCGATCCTTAATTGAACTAGTAGACAGGCTATACAGAAACCCATCAAAATTCTCTCTACCATCCACCAGTGAAATGTAGCCATCTTAAATCTTGTATTGACTCATCAAAGAGCTATATTGAATCTTTATTTGATAACAGTCTAAATAAATGGAAATTAAAGTTTAGTTTTTTCGAGTTCCTGGAAATGCATGGTCATTTAATTTCAATAAATTTTGACTTTTAGTACAGTAAGCATTAAATGGATAATTGAATATTTCCAAATTCATTTTAAAGTTATCTTATCGAGCACCCACATCATTTATTTATTATTTATTCATTGATTTATTTATTCAAATATATTTAAAAACAGGATAACAACATTCAGACAAAGCTGTTTTTCAAGTTGGTCCTGTTACAAAAAACCTTTAAAACAATTAAAAAAGCTTCCATAACACATTAAGTATATTCTAATCGTGCAAAAAAAAAGCCAGAGGTAGCTAGCTACAAGCTGTGTGATGGAAGCCATTGTACCCAATGTAAATCTTCATGTCACGTTGTCAGAATTAATCACTTTTTTTAATCCCCATTACCTAATTTCAAGGTTTTTTTACAGCTCTTTTCGTTATGTGACAATGATGCACAATCTTTCATTTGTCTTGTAATTTCGACATCAACAAATTGCCATTGCATAATTCTTTGCTTCAGCCATTGAGACACTTCCAATACATGTCCATCAGCATGCCATTCTATATAGCTTTATGTGTCATAATGTAACAGACTCATTGTCTGTTGACTGAAATTGGCTTCCTTGTTGGATAACTTCTTCATGGTCATTCTAAATATTAAAGAATCATCAAAATAACTAGGGATAATCATATTTGTACTCTAAGGTAGTCAATATTACCACAGGTACCTGTTAGGAATTGAGTGCCACGTATGACTACCCTCAAGTCATTTCCCAGAGTATGTGGGTGTCATGGCCTAGTGGATAGCGCATTGGGCTTGTACGCACATACTCCGGATAGTCGTGGTTCAAACCCAGGCATGGCATGGAGGAACTGAGCAGATTCTTTTTCAACCACTGCTTTACTCCACCTAGGTGTAAATGGGGAGGTTGGCTATAGGCTGAGATGGCATTGGATTGCCCAGTGATGGCAAAGCATGATGCAACAGCTGTATGCTACCCAGGGAGTCGAGAAAGTTCCAGAGAGAACAGACCCTGTCACCCGAAGGTACCGTGTTAAGTTGGCTGAGAGCTACATGCACCTATCAGTCGGATAGCAGACTATAAACCCCACCTTTACCGTATCTTTATGCCACATCGGCGCTGCATGGGCCGACATTGGCCAAGGTTGGGCCAAGGTTGGTCAAGGTTGGTCCAACATTTAACCGATCTGGTATTCTATGTAGGTTTGGCATTCCTTTCTTTAGAGTAATATATATGGATGGCTACATCGCTGCAAAAATGGAACTATTGTTCCTATATGCCTAAATATGGATTTGAAGAGGCCGTCTAGAAAAGTCACACAATATCATAACTCTTCAGCGACAGAAATTCCAATTTTCTTGGCTTTGTCTTGCCTATTCTATACATTTTTTCAGAACAATCATCACTAAAAGCTGCAGAATGTGGTGACCAAGCTATCACTCATGTCTTTTTTTATGTTTTTAGCTACGTCAAGTGGCACAGTGCACGATGTAAACGTAATTGAATGAAAAAACACGAAGTCTCAGAAACAGTTTTTTTTAAGATGACATGCTCAGTTTAACATTGAAAACACCATGTTTTCTCATCTTCTCAACCAATTCAGTGGTGTAAGTCCAGTAGTCCACTCCACAGACCAATGGACATGCAAAGAATGGCCAATGGAAATAATGGATTGGCATTTGAATGTTGCATTCCATGATATCTGTAAGTTAGCAGTAATGCTTGGTAGTGCTCTGGCATGACTTCTATTGAACCTTGTATTCGTCTTTTGGATGCAATGTAATATGGATGATATAATATTTACTTTTACTGATGCCACCCCTCACATGTATATTCATGGCGTCATTTCCTGTTGTGCCTACATTGTACATTGAGTATCATGCATATGTAAACCACATTGATATTTTAACAGCATTACATTATTGTGTTATTCAGGAGAATATCAATCTTAATGGTATTAACCATAAAGCAGGAAATCCTGGCTAGAATGTCAGATATCCAAAATGAAAATTTGATTTTTAACTAATCCGTATGCAAGACCACGCTTTGTGTTGGTTTCACAAATTGCTTGATTTTTAGGAATCGTGTTTTCTAAATACCAACTCCACATGCCTTGAAAATTGAACCAATACCAACTAAAAGAGGGTTCTGTTCGCATGAGGCTTCCTCTGCGTCACCGCGAATATGGATTTTTCATTGTGTTTATTCTGATAATTAAATAGAAACTTCAACTTTCGTGTAACTTCATCATCATCCCTGAAGTTTGGAATATTCAAAATAGATTAAGAATTCATGGGATTTTGAAAGACAGATTACACTTTTCATTGAATAAAAATCAAGAGTTGTCATGGCAGTTTGTCTCTTGTTGATTAATTTTCTGTCCTCAGAATCTGAAAAAAGTTGTATATTTTTCATACTGTTGCTCTAACATCCAAACCTATATTGTAAATAAATATCATATTTTGGGACACAGTAAACCTGACGCCCAAAAGAGAAGACCCATCAGCTTTATAATTTGACTTTTTATATGAATTTTTGGTTTTTAGTAATTGCCATTTATTTTTACACATTTCACTATTTTGACTCGTTAATTTTTATTTCTTTTACATTTCCATATTGTACAGTGCATGTGAGAAAAGTTTTTTTTTTAATATGTGCGCTTTTACCAAATTGTGATATAATAATAATGATAAATAATAACTGGTTTTATTGAAAGTCAAATTGATTATTCGACAATCACATGTGCATGTCTGTAATGTGAAATATTAATTATTATAAAGTTTCATCAAACCTCGTTCATAAGATAAGATACCGCTGTCGATTAACAGTCTAGAAGGCTGTTTATTTATTTTTCCTTCATCTTTTTCACTACTTTATCTTTCTCATCTTCTGTTTATCCTTCTTGTTTTCTTTATTATGTTCCCCTGAGCTGCCTCATTGTCTTTTCTTATTTTCTAGCTTTTTGTCTCTCTCTCTCTCTCTGTCTCTGTCCGTCTGTCTCTTTCTCTCTCTCTCTTTTATCTTCTCATCTGCTTCTACCTCTTCTATCCGTCTCTTTCTCTGCTTCTCAGATGCCCCATGGAGAAAATTAAAAGGAAATCTTAAGTGCTGTAGTCCATTATTTTTTTTTCCAAATAATGTCTAAAAAAAGACTAAACGGTGATTACTCTTTTTAAATTTTTTTTCTTTCGCAACTTTTCATCGCTTTTCATCTCCTCATCTTCATTGTCATCCCTCTCTACCAGCTTGCCGCTAAGATGCCCTACGTAGCGAAATGATAGGATAACTTGAGACACGTATTTCGTTTCAGGTTGATCAGCCCAGTTGGCAAGACATCAGAGACGCGCAGCTTCTAGCCAGTATCTACTTTTATGGGGCCTTGTTATCCGTTCTGCTCTTGACTGTCACTTTTTTCATCTTCGCATACTTCAAGTAAGTTGTTTATCCGTTCCTTTTCAGACCATGGCTCCAAGTAGTAGTCGTGTGGACCACTCTCACCCTTGCATGAGGGATAGTCACCATTTGTTAGTCACTTAATATGTTAGTCACATGGATTATATGGTCCTCCTTGTTGCCTTCCAATCATCCAAAGACTAATTCAATTCACTTACAGTAAAGTTGTTTGTTGTTGCTGCTGTGTATGGAGGCAGAAAAACTGAATGTCTATTGAATCACATTTGGTGACCATTTGTGCTCCTACTAGTGGAAAACTCATTTGTGGTTTGAGAAATCCATAAATTTGTGCATTAGATAAACCAATAAAAGGTTGCGGAAATGAAAGACAGCGAGATCGCAGCGAAGATCTTTCATCGTCTGTCAGGGTAGATAGCTTCCATTATTTGCTAGAGCAACCTTGAAGAGGTTTTATCATCTTTCTCACAAATCCTGTTAAGATTTCAAAGTAGCTTCTAACAAAAGCAGATTAAATTTTTTTTTCTCTTTCTTATCTTATTAAAACCAAAGTGACTAACAGTTTGCGCCTGACTAACGCTTCCTTCTTGTCATCTTGGTTCATTCAGAATTCCGCTGACAAGCGGGTTAGAGCGAATGCAACTGATGCGTCGAAACAAACCAGAAAGACAGGGTTCAGGATATTTGAGGCCTCGGACTGCGAAAAGGGAAGTTTGCTCCTTCCGTCTTATTCCATTTTTGTGCCTGGCAGACGATGAAAGTCCATTTCCGATAGCGCATGCCCAGAGCATGCTCTGTTTAATGGCGTAGTGACTGTTATCTAGAGCGCGTTGTAAAATGCTTCTAGTGCTCAGCTCTTAGTAAATGTCCCTTTTCATCTATTAGATAACCTCCTGATCCATAGACCTTTCTAGTCCTTTCCTTATGCTTCCTCTATTGGTAGATGCAAATCATTGTACACTTGCACATGTTTACGTTTATTTCATATCAACTAACTACAAAATGACTATGACATAAAGCAGTAATGCAGATTATATACGGAAATAATTATGGAAGATAACATAATAGATAGAAAAGTAATACATCGCATGCATTACACTAGTGGCTAGGATAGACCTATCTTTTGATACGCTTGCTGTCATGCTGTCTTTTGGTGTACATCATCTGTCAAATCAGATATGAGTGGGTTATATGAGTTTTTTTTTTCTTCTAGGACTCTGCAGTGCAACAGGATATCCATACACAAAAACTTGGTGGTCTCATTCATCCTGCGTTTTACTGTGGTGATCGTTATATATGAACCCTATATTTCCAACAGTCACGTCTCCTATAGAAGTGTGGTAAGTCCCCCCAAGTCCAGTGTCAGATCTGCTGCCATGAAAGGAAATGATGATATCAACCGCCTCACCCATGCATGAGTAATGGGTCAGGCGTAGGGTCACAGAAAAATCAAATGTCCCTCAGATTGAGGCTGATGCGCTACTGATTTGCCTCTGATGCCGGATATATTCAGCGGCATCTACTCCCCTGCTCCTCTTCCCCGCTGTTTATATTTTCTGACAGGTGTCCTCCTTCTCCTTCTCCTCCTCATCTCCTCCTCCTCATCTCCTCCTCCTCATCTCCTCATCCCCTCCTCCTCCTCATCCTCTCCTCCATCCCCTCCTCCTCCTCCTTACCCCCTCCTCTTTCTTCTCCTTCTCCTCATCCTCCTCATCCTCCTTCTCTTCCTCATCCTCCTCCTCATGCCTCCTTCTCGTCCTCCTCATCCTCCTCGTCCTCCTCATCCTCCTTCTCCTCTTCCTCCTCCTCGTCTTCCTTCTCCTCCTCCTCTTCCTCCTCTTCCTCCTCTTCTTCCTCCTCCTCATCCTCCTCCTCTCATCATTCTCCTTCTCCTCCTCCTCCTCCTCCTTCTCCTCCTCATCCTCCTAGCTATGACAATTGCTATCACAAAACAGAGTCATAGATTTCTGCATGAAACAAATATATTTTGTATCAAGCCATTTAGCCAATTTTTTCTTTGTTCTTGTTCCTTAATAATTATTACAATGTCAGATGATTAGATTTGAGAAACCATAAAAACTACCTACAGTCCATGATATATTGAACTTCAAAGTCAATGAAATTCAATTTTCAAGTCAATTTGCGTAAGGCATCAATTATTTGGGATGAGTTTTTTTTTAATGTAAATATATTTGAATCTATGAATATGTAGAATTTCTCAGTTTTCTATTTTGCCCAAATATTTCTCACAACAAACTGATATAATAAGACCCAAGTGGCGCACAGTGTGAACCCAACTGTACTCTCATGTTTTAGCCATATCCTAAAATACATTTGGGACCACTATTCTCTTTATGGAAAGTCGTTTAGAAAACTGTTGTATATAGAAATACATACAAGAAACATTCTGGATGACAGTGAAGCAATAGCTAACTTCGTACCTGTACAGAGAATGTTAAACAATTGAAAATATTAGTTACATCCATAAAAAAGTTTGGCATCTTAAGCATGGTCCTCATCCACTATCAACAAGGGGTTCTCAAAATGACCATGGGTATATGTGGCACTCAAGTACCAACAAGTGTTACTAGGAATTTGGTCTAATTTGGGTATACACTGTGTGCCACTGTATTGTGCGTAAGATAATACTGATTCAGTTGTGGTCAGTTTTGTAATACAGGAATGTGTGAAGCCATTGCCAGCTAATTGAATGTATAATCCAATCTATTACAGGACTGGTTGTGTAAAGTTCTCACTGCCCTATTTCATTATTCAACCATCGCCAATATTTTCTGGATGTTTGTGGAGGGTCTCTTTCTGCACAATCGGGTTGCAGTCTCAGTTTTCAGCACAGAAGCACCTTTCCGAATATTCTACGTGGTGGGATGGGGTAAGTAATCACACTGTTTGATCTTAGGATTCGTTTAAATGGTGAGTGCATCAACTCAGCATCTCTGTACATAGCATTTCTGCAGCCCCTATGATCGTCACTGCACCATCAACACTTTAGGTACACTCTAAGAAATAAAGGTACAAATGAGGTTTTTTAGAGCACCCATGGGTGCTGTTAACTACCCCAAAGGTTCAAGGTGCATGTTGATATTTTTTGTCTCCACCAAGCCCTGAAGAACTGCTTCAGAGGTATTTTAGTTTTGAAAGGTTCTTCAGAGATGTTAAGTCAGGTTCAGTCTAGAAAAAATGAGTAGGAGTGAGAATCGAACTCTGGTAGATTTCTTTTATTTTACAGTATTGATGATATTGGTATTTGTTGACAGTAAAATAAACATGAAATATATTATTACTATCTATTATTGAATTGTCTAACATCTGTAATGGCTAGTATCAGAAAGCAACAAGTGAGCCTAGTCTCAGTACCTGGGTTCTAGTCCACTCTAGACTGTGCATTCTGACTCATAGATTAAAAAAATGTATCTAATTAAAAAATAATCTCTGATAAGATAATAAACCATGCCAAAAATAAAGGTGATCCTCCTTTTAAGTCTATTCTACTTATAAGAGTAACTTTCATCAATTATTTATTGATAGATCCAGAGAGTTCCACCGCACCAATGCACAAATATATATTAATTCTATTGTAATGTTGTAGGACTTGATAAAAGTGGCTTCACTATCCCAGCTTATGCATTTTGTTTGATTATACCAAGACGAGGCTGCCATGTTTCTATGTGACTGGATGGTTTATTGGTTAGGGTGTAGGACTGTTAGGCTTAGGTTATGGAGGTAAGTAGGTTGTAGGTTAAAACCCAGGTTGGAACCATCTTGAATGAAGGCTGTCCTTGTAAATTGTTTTCCTTTAGTTCATCATTAGTTGTGACAAATGAATATTACTTATTTAATTTTGACTAATACATATTATAAGTATCTTAAAAGCATCAAGTTCCTTTTGAAATACCATGTATAGGGTTCTTCCCAAATACATTGTGGTGAGTCCAACGTGGGACCTTGTAGGGTGGGGTTCTGTATTTGTCACAAGCTGAAAAAACCCAAATGGGTTCAGAGTGGCACCTTTTTTTCTTAGAGTGTAATGTGTGCTGAAAATGACTGCAAGTAGTTATATATATATATAGGCTACTCATTCGCCATTATTCAAGTAGGTAAACTGAATGCATATAATAATATCCCAGACCAAGCCATAAACTGTCATTTAGTCATTTGACAATTATTCGTTTTCATTACAATAAATGCTTAAAAAACACAGCATTTTAAATAACGTAATTATGACATCCTAGAAACAGAACTACCTCTGTCAGTTCGATTTATAGGCCCCGTATAAGTGAGCATTAAAAAAGCAATAAATAAAAACTGGCTCTGACAAGTTACACTTTTGTTGCCTCTTGTTTCATTGCCTAATTTGCTTCTGGCGATTCGGGAGAATTGCTAGGTCATCTCAGTAATTGAACTCCAGTATCTGATTGATGTTAGTTAAACTCATTCATGGTTTCTCTGGCACCTGCAAGGTTTTTGATCACAGAGTTAAGGGTCTGATCACGCCTCCCTGGGGTACACCTTATATCTCTCAAGAAGTAAAATGAAGATTTCATGTATTTTCTTTTTGATCTCTACTTCTAGGTTTGCCTGGTCTCATCATCTTCCTCTGGTCCACCTGCATGCACTTTTACAACCCCAGAAAGTGCTGGAATGGCTACTTCCATATGGCTTACATGTGGATTATTCTCACGCCAATCATATTTGCACTCTTGGTGAGTAGCAATTTATTTAAATTGTTTACTTAAACAAAAGTACAGTCAGACTGGTTTGTAATGAACAAGTCACACGTTAATATGTGTAAGTTGTCATAAGATTGTTTAGAAAAAATGCTAAGCGCAACATAAATAACTGATTGGGTACATCTGAGCTGATCAGTAAATACCTGCAAACGCAAAGTAAGGTAAGACATCATTAAAACATAGGTATGGAAGAACCTAGTGCTGCTTAATTTATCCATCTGCAATGACAACTACTTGAGAGTTGTTGTAAATAGCAAAGCAAGAGACGTTTTCTTACTTCGATTCTAAACCTTCTCATTTGGTGCCTGGAACTGGAATCCTGATAAAAGGACTTGGTCCTATGCATACGACTTTTAAATGGCAGCCAAGCCCTTTAGTTCAGACCCAAACGGAAATTAGCTGAGCGGGCTGGTTGCTGCTTTTCTGATGACAAGTCGATACTGATTTGCACAGCAAAACTGCTTCAAATTCCAGACTTTTCAGATCTAACGGAAACAGCTGTCAGTTTCCAGCCAACAGAACCTTAAAAAATAATTCATTATGGATGATTTTGATATTTTCTTTGAACTCTGTTGATTATGAGGAAATTTGAGGCATTGCCTGTCAGGAATGCAAACACCCATCCACAAAGCATATCGGTGGCCTCAGTGGAATCACAAATTTGGTAGGGGTCGAACTCAAACCTAAGGGGTCAGGTTCAGAGTCCCCTGAGCTCAGGATAGATTGGAATTAGTTTGATATTTTGTCTACTTGCCAAAAAGCAGGAGAAATCCAATGCATGAACACAGAGAAGAAGGTCGACTGAACTCTATTTCTCTGACTTCCATTTACAGCTACATCACCATACCATGGCCATTAATTGGGACCAACGAACTGCACCACACAACAGCGCTAGCTGCACCTATAGTGTTCAAAAGAAAATTGCTCTCACCATATCGTGTAGCAACCTGCCATTTCATGGAAACATGAATTTGTCTTTTCATGTAGATATCCTGTTCAGATACATAATTTTGCACCATCAGGTCAGCAACCTTTCGTAGATACTTTCAATGATTGTATGACATCAACATGAAACAAAAAGAAAATGTGCCACCCGACCACTGCAATTGCTCTACTATGGTATTATTGTTATCTTATCTGTCGGTTAAAAGCTACTACAGGTACAGCTTGTGTTCTTCATTTTATATTACCACTGGGATGGGGGCCTAGCTCAGTGGACTTCCAACCACTGGGTCCCGGGTTCAATTCTCGGTCGAGCCTAGGTTGGATGGCTGTTTGATCCGACAGATAAGATAACAATAACATCATGTTTCATCCATCATCTCATTGCCATCGTACCTACCTGTCCTAATTAGCTCATCAGGTGCAGAAATACAGGAAGGAAAGCCCTAATGAACCCATTCTATAACACCACCGACAGTAAAACAAAAAATGTATCTCATATTTCTAGCCATATCCAACACTGAAGTTAATTATAAATGTTACAATGTCTAGAATGACATACCCCATAGCCTCTTCTTTAATAACAAGTTAGTCAGCTATTGCTAAGTTTTCACACTTTTCATAATGACTAATTTGTTAGCCAAGATTAATTTGTCATAAAGCTAACACACACGTGCCTACACACAAAAAGGTGTACATCGACCACATTTCTTAAGCCACAAATAATAGCATAATTCAATAAAAAATAAATGCAATAATCCTTTCACAGCAATTTTCTGTGTAGGTCAAATTTATCTCTTTACAAACTCATAAGGAAGGATAAAATGCAGTTTCAGAAGATCAACGTCAGCACCAAAACGCTCAAACAAAGACCTGCCAATCCCGCTTAATTGTACGAAATTTAATAACCTTTTGGCATCAAATAGAGCCGAAAAATCGTTTATGAATTTAATATCTCACATGAGGATAGAAATTTTGAAACTGTCATGATATCTGAAAGTAATTAGAGACTTCCGTTACTAAGTTGATAGCTGTAGGTTCTAACAAAATTAATTTTTAGGAAAGAGAGATGAGTAGAGGAGAGTTGGGCACCATGAGCCTCTTTTTACTTTTTCCACCTTAGAGCATGAAGTGACAATCGTACAGTCTTACAGTAAAGGTCTTACTACAGTTTAACATCCTGAGTATCTTATGTAAATTGAATATATATATATAAATGCTGTCTTTAAAAAATGTGGTCAAGTGCCTCATGGTGCCCCGACTATG
This sequence comes from Alitta virens, assembly GCA_932294295.1. Lineage (NCBI taxonomy): Eukaryota > Metazoa > Annelida > Polychaeta > Phyllodocida > Nereididae > Alitta > Alitta virens. The sequence continues at coordinate 63,463,234 of OW028573.1, forward strand.
GGGCACCTTGGGCCACACTTGAGGCACCTTGAGCCAACCTAACAAACACCTGAAATTTCCTAAACTAGGCTTACATTTGCTTCAACAGTGGCACAAACATGGATTGCCAAATACTTAAGGGGCGTTCACACTGGGGATGGCGAGTGAGCACGGATGACGAAAATATGTTACTCCTGCTTATCATTGTTCGTACATAATTCACTCGCCAAGTGATTTAAGGATACCCTTGATAATCTGTAGAACGCCCTAGCCCTCTTAATAACACGTAAATATCCGTGGCGAGTGCAAAAATTTTTAAGCAAGTTAAAAATTTGGCGTTCAACAAGTAAAATTGTATACCTTTTTATGGGAACCACTCGGCGAGCAGTTGGTTAGTGGTTTATACGCGTCGCGTACACAGGGGAGGCTGTCCATTCATGTATACTCGCCATCCACTCTTGTATGTACAGCTCGTGGAACGCTCAGGAAACGCGGACATCCGTGGCCCGCCGGTTGTTCTTCCGTCGACCGTTCGCGTTGGCACGGTGCCCATCCGTAGCCATCTCCTCATGTGTGGATCACTCGCCGCTCGGCCAATGGACGTCCGAAAACAATCGTCAAAATAATTTATATGTAATTAACAGTAGCAGGAGTGTGCACGTATAGTCCGGCTTTATTGCCCTGATAATGTGAACGGGGCTTTAGAGCAATCAACAATTAATTATGAACCATTACAAGCCATTTAGGGAATAATATGTTGAGAAATAATCAGATTTATCTCAAATGCATGTTTTCTTGACATATAAAATGTATATAAATGTCTAACCTCAACGATTATCTGACTGTCCAGGGCAAGTAAATTGTGCCTTGGGTAAAATTACATATAAAATACAAAATTAGTTTGCTTGAAAATTACCAAGCTGAAATGAAATAATGTCAAGTCCTGAAATGAACAATTATGTCTACATTGTTTTATTTTAAATGTATTTATATTAAGGCTTATTATGTACTATTAAGGTTAATAATTTGAATATCAAAGGCAAGTGAAGTCTGTCTTGGGTAAGTGATAATTGGAGGAAAATTACATATTCATAAAATACTTATATGTCATGTTAAACTAAGGCCAGGCTCATGGTGCCCCGGATAGCTGGCTCAAGCTGCCCCACATGCAATTCCATATAAGACGCATGTGGTGTGATGCTGATTAATCCAAATTTATCTGTAATGAGGTCAATCGGTGGCATATATTGCCTACTTCATACTACAAATTGGTTATTGGATTGTACAAGTAATGAAGATATTAGAAGAATAACAATCTTGTCTCGTGGTAGTGAAAAGTGTTAATTCTGAATAACATATTTTCCTCGTGGGAAACTTGAAAAATCATCGGTGACCTAATTCTTTATCACTAAGGGGATTTAAATACTGCCATTTACAAGTTAAATGTCAAACCAACTGGCCTGCAGAGCCAATAGATTAGGGTGCCCCACGGCTTAAGGTGTCCCACTCACCCCTGTAAAATATGAGGTATTTTGTGATGGGGATTGGCAATTTAGAGCAACTTCCTGGCCAGAACGAGGCCAGCAATTATGTCCCACTTCGCTGATGCATTAATGTGAGCAATTCATGAAATTAGGTGGTAAGGAGAGGAATCAATTAATACAGGTATCAACACAATGTGTGTACATGGTGAACAACATTTTTCAATGTCTCAATGCTACTGGACATAAGCTTTGCCAGCTACTATGTATGACCAGCAGTCAGAGGCAGACGTGAAGAGGAGATAATGAGTCCATGCCGTGTTACACATCTACCCTGTGGGTGGGTCTTGTATTTGCCTCAGCATAGACACCCAGTACAAGGCACTCCCAATTCAACATCTAACTGACTAACGAGGAATTGGCGGATGCCTTGACCACTAGGCCACCCAGCTGCAGGTTTTAGATTTTGATGGGTACAATACATTTTTGGTGCCTTCCTCCACCTTTCATATGCAAATTCCACTTCTCTTTAATTTTTTTTTTATAGTACTATTTTTTTTAGTTTTTAGCAATACATTATAAGTGTAGGTTAATGATCCATTCTACATTATCTTAAATATACTGTTTTACCTATCTACAAGTCGACCCGCGCCATCTACATTCACTTTAATTACTGCACTGAAAATTTTCTTGACCAGAAAGTTTGTTTTTGTTTTTCTTCTATTAAAAATTTTTTTTTTCTATTTAAAATTTTATGTAAAATCTTTTCTTCTTTTTTAAAATTTAGGCAAACGTTAAAAACGTCAATGAAGAAAGATTATGGTGTTACTATCAAATATTTTTTTGTGCGGAAAAAAACGAGCCTCTTTGCCAGGCCTATGACGTAAAAGTGTTTGAAATCAATTCATGACATCACAAACTAATGTAGTTATGATGGCAGTTTTCATATTCACGGTAAAGATAGAGTTTATTTTTGCTTTTTCTAGGGGGCTACCTCCCCCAAACCCCCGTATTTTACACCAAATGTTATTTTAATTGTGCTAGAACTTCAAACTTGTAAAACATTTTATAAAAATTTAATTTTTAATGGACGCCAAATATGGGCATAGATTTGGGTCCGCTATACTGCACTAAACCCTTTTTTTTCTGAGGCAATTGCTGGCACAGCGCCCCCCCCCCCCTCCACTGGATCTGCCAGTGAAAGATATGAGTGGAATGCTCTAATAAATGTACGAAACCAAACCCCTCCCTAAATGGTTGCAGGTCGATTCGTCACTGTGCGATTAGTCCCCGCCAAAACGGGTCCTTTTGTCACCCGAAAAAAGTCTGTTTGTCACCTAAAACTGGTCGATTCGTCACCCGATTCGTCACCCGCATTTAAAAGTGCAGAATGGTGTTACATTATTGCTATTATGTACTAGCGAAAATAAATATCTAACGCCAATATAATTTAATTGTTATAGCTTATTTATAAGCATGTGATGCCTGATGGACTAACTAAATACAATCGTGAATAAAAGAAAAAGACTTCAGCGTACAGAATCACAGAAAACAGCTTCTACTTGTTAATTGCTATTGTAACCTAGTGATCTATAACCACATAAATGGCACATGCTTGCTAATTGATTTTTAATGAAGGTCACATTATTATTTTTGACATTGATTTTCTCTTTTGTTTTCAATGTGTTTATTGTATAAATATGCTTGCTAATTGATATTAAATTAATGCCACATATAAAGACAAAATAATAAAATATTATTAATATGCATATATTATGATTAATAAATGATTTCACATAAATGGCACATGCTTGCTAACTAATATTTAATGAATGCCACATTATTATTTTTGACACTGATTTTCTCTTTTGTTTTACAATGTGTTAAATGTATTAATATGCTTGCTAATTGATATTAAATTAATGCCACAATTTGTAAATATATAAAGACAACATAATAAAATATTATTAAATATGCATATCATAATAAATGATTTCTTCATATGACTATTCCTATGCACAAGTGCATTATTCATATTTAGATGATGATTAGATACTTATAATTACATATTACTTCTAGGTGCATATCAAATGATGCATAATAATTTTAATAAAGTTGTACAGAACCTCAAAGACTTGTTCTATACGTTTTCTTTCGCAGGATTTTTACACATTTTATTTCATTATTGTTGTATAGTAACATATATGCATTTATGACTTATGTATTAATTCTTGTTTGTATAAATTTAATAAATTTCTGGAGAACCGAATGCTTGTTCTTTCTCAGACCCTTAACTTGAAAATGAAGATAATTGCCAGTAATGAACCTTTTTGGCAAAGACCTGATGCTGATTGGCTGTTGCATCAGAGTAAACATCATCTCAGTATTCTGTAATTTTTTAAATATAACTTTTGTAAATATTTCTGTTGTAATTCATAATGCATATCAGCTGGAAAATATATATAGGCCTAATGGATATATACATTATACAGCCGTAGAGTAAGGCTAGCCGGTGGGAAGACGGCCTGCCTGCAATTATATAAAATATTTTTAAAAAATACGAGTGACGAACTGACCAAATTCGGGTGACGAATCGACCTGTTTCGGGTGACGAACAAACTTTTTTCGACTGACGAATGGACCGGTTTTGGCTGGGATGAATCGCGCAGTGACGAAACGCGCAGTGACGAATCGACTAGAAAGCCCCTAAATCCGCCACTGAATGACATTGACTTGGCCCAATCATTCAATGGAATGCAGCCGGTCCCATAGGCCTGTAAGCTACGTACAGGGAAGAGAAAATGTTATAATTACCTAATAAAGATCCTCTTCTTCATCGCTGTATAGAGTATGCAGTCAAAATTCCGTTCTGTATCGTTTTTGCACAAAGAAACAGTCTGGCCATGTCAAAACCGGTGGCTTCTATGTCTGAAAAGCAAAATGAGTAATAAGGGGAGACGAAGGACTTATGTCTTGCTGAACTCAGGGCTCAGTGAAAAGACTCTGTTGCCTTTACTTGAAAAAATAAAGTTCAGATATGACAGCTAAGACTCCTAGCTCCACAAGGATAATAGTTTTGATGTATTTTTTAGTATTTCACTTTATTGATAGCAATGCTTTTGTCCGTTAGCCTTTGCCGCTGTGTTAAAGTTTAAACCAGAATTCTCTCAAAGCATTCACCTTCCGCAATGGAGAGTGAAAATCGCAGTGCATTATGGGTATTAGCAAACCACTGATTAGAGGCAATACCTCTCATCATGCTTCAAATGCGACATTCAGGCACCAGCAAAGGGTTGATCTATGTCCTTACCCATACTTATATATCACCAGCAATCCCCTACAAAATGTCACTCTGTTGGTATGGCATTTCATAAGAGATTGCATATGTGGAAAATGTGATCTGCCAATCGCATGAGAATTATGTTACTAATTTTAATGAGGGTCCTTAGCATTTTCCAATTAATGATTAGGATGTTAGGAATTATAGCCTTTCAGTGAACATGTTGAAAGGTTGGATAACACAGCTTCTATTCTCTCAGATTTGTGTTACCAGTTCGTGGCACTTAGTCCAGCAGATAAAAGCCAATTATAGGCTGTTTTGTGCACATCTAGTAACAGCTAACAAGCACGAAACTTGGCACAATTTTTCTTTAGAGTATGACAAGTAATTCTGCCACTCTCAATATAATTGCGTATTACATAAACGTTCGGCTTGCACAGCGCATGACATGTTGTTCTGACATTTCTGGGAACACTTTGTCATAATGAAGTGTTGATAATTTCGTATTAGGAGCATATATGACAACTAATTTCGTATTAGGAGCATATATGACAACTAAGAGATGACAATGACACAGTTTATATTGGCTCCTAAATAGCACATAACAGTAATTACATATTATACAAATTTAATTTTTTCTTAAGAGTGGAGCAAGGAGACTCCCTCTAAGGCAATAAGTTTGCCGCTGTCGAGGGAGTCACCTTGTGAAAAAAAACAAAAAAAGATTATACATATATATTTAAAGCATTGAAATATTAATAAATTATCGATAGGAAGGCATGCTATTGTTATACAGCTAATAAATAATGCATGGTTTGAATCCCTGGTCTCAATAATAAAAAAACGGCCAACTGGTACCTTCAGCACGGCGTTTATGAAGAGGCGAATGGACGGCAACACCCATCAGGTACATGTGAAAGGAGGTAGGGGAAAGAGAGGCAAAATGGGGACGCTAACTTCAAACCCTAAGAGCTTAGAGGGGTTTTTTTACCTTGAAACCACCAAATTGTTAAAAAAAGTTCAACAATAACAATACCTCCAAGCCATTCCATCCTTACATCTGCCTCTGGTTGATGGCCAAATAATCCGACTTACAAATGTAGACCACTGCCCCTAAAAGAGTGCAATAGTACCAATATTGAGGGTGTTACCTCCCCAAAGTCAAGAATTAGACGTCTGGTTTGGAAGTGAGCATCTTCAGCTTAGGGTTGTATTAGGGCTTTACGTCCTGTATATCTGCACCTGATGGGCTAATTAGGACAGGCAGGGACCATGGCGATGAGATGAAGGATGAAACAGCCATCCAACTTAGGATCGACCGGGAATTGAACCCGGGACCCAGTGGTTGGAAGCCCAGTGTGCTGCCACTAAGCTAGGCCCCCACCCTCTTCTTCAGCTCAGGGATAATTAACCATAGTCAAATACGCTTATCATCACAACTGACACATGTTCTGAACAATATTTTCATGTCTTTCCACGAAGAATGCAATGAGCATCTTGTCATGTGATTACACGGAAACTAATTATGACGAAGTGTTCCCAGAAATGTCACAACAACATATGCTCTGTGCAAGCTTAATGTTTATGATACATTAACCAATTAGTGGAGAGATTTTGAGTTTGCAAACAAGTTGTTTGGCATTAATTGATTGAATTTGTCACCTATACTTTCTCAAATATATACCCTGCTATGTGAAACAATATTCAGTGTGTTATCTGGTTTCCACTCACACTAAATTGAATGAAATTGAGAAAGTTAATAGTAATATATATTTTTTTGTCTTTTGGCACTTGGGCAAAGATATTTTCAGTCTGCCAACAGGAATGCGGATGCTGGCGCCAGTGACTCCCCTAAAACAAATGATATTAAAAGGTAAAAAGAGAAGAAAAAAGTCAGTTTCAAGGACTCCATTAAGATCTGCAGAAAATCAACACAAAAGTGACCTTAACTCCTTGACTGCAATCACTGGAGACTTCAGTTTCAAGCCAAAATATCCGCTTGGCAAAATAAGAATGCGGAGTCGTCACTTCTCTGCCCAGCTAATGGGAGAGAAAGAGAAACCCAAAGCTAATTATATCTATAAATATATATATATATCTCTTCTCATATTTCTGTTTCAGGTAAACATTGTGTTTCTTGTCAATATCATAAGAATCCTCATCACCAAACTCCGGGCCAACAATACATTGGAGGCTGATCAAGTCAGGTAAGGCGATTTCATTTCAATAAAACTGAAAATAGCTGATAAAATAACTATTCAAGGTGCATTTCGATGTATTCTTGAACAGATGGATATGTACACAGAAAGTTGTATTTTTCATATTTCGAAAAAAGAAGCCAGGTAGGTAAAAAGATAAAATGCATGAAAGATAGAAATATTGTAAAATTTCATAAAATATATGACAGATAAACTCTGTAGACTAATACTAATTGACAGAATTATTGAAGTCTGGTACGGATATCAACCTTGACTTGTATTCAATGAAGAATTCCTGTAATATTGGTGCCATGATACAAATACTTTAATGGACCCTAACGACCTAAGGATTCCATTCTCTTTGTTGGAAACCTAGCAGCTGTCATTCCATTGCCTTTAGACAAAAGACCGATCAAGGTTGTTGACAAGATGGTTAAAAGTAAAAAAAAAAAACACTCATTCAGTGTGTAATGGCCAGGGTCTTTCCCATTATTATTAGCGGCTCCATACTCAGGAAGTCCCATGTGATTTTGTGCTTCAATTTTCCATACACAATATTAGTCTGTTCAACAGTTGGGTGGCCCAGTTGCTATAGATTTAATTTTTCGCTTGGGCTATTTATTTTATGAGTTATTTCTGACCCAGTAGTGGATCGCGTTAGTTGCTAAATGTGTGGTGCCTTGAAAACAGCATCTCTAACGGCAACTGAATCTAAGTCTTGTCATCTCATCATTACACATGACCGAATAGTCAGTCCTGCAAATGTGAACAACTGCCACAGCAAGCTTGCACTTGAACGATGAAATGTAACATCACACAATTTTATCACCAGTCATGTTGATCATATACAAAAATAGTCAGTAAAAAGTGAAAAGCCAATTTGGTCATCACTTCGTATGTCTGAATTTCTGTTAAAATAGCCTTTTGCCTATCAGTCTGTTACCAGGTCTCTCATACAGTTAGTTTCATAAAATATGGTCGACTCTAGTCAGCTGTAGCAACCTATTCCTGGCTGTAACTAATAACTGGCTATAGCCAGCCGCTTCTGTCTTCTTCTGCCATATAGTCGGCTCAAACTACCACCACTGAAAAATACAAACCTTGGTAAATGAAAGAAATTGATCTAATATATCATAAATATTTATGTACTACAGACATGCATATTTTCAACAAAAGATTACAAATATGCATAACTACTAACTTTTAGATCCGGCTTTAAGTAGCCAGCTATAGCCAGACAATGAAACTAACTGTAATGTGCGTGTCTCTGAAATATCTGTCTGTCTGTAAATATCACTTCACAGCATTGATGAATAAATAAAACTTGGAAATCATTCATTCATATGGTGTTCACTAACTAACCAAGTGTAGTGACGTTTACAAAGCCAATATACGTCACAAAGGACCAAAATGGACTTGGCCAAAGTTCGGAAGTGACAAGCACAGGGAATTTTAAGTGACAGCACAGAATCTAGAATAAAGCTCAGTAATAGACAAGAGTCCCCTGCAGACCTCTGCATTGTACTACTCAAGGCCTACTGCACTGTACTGTGCATCTTGTACTGACAAGTGACCTTATGTTGACAGCATTTCTCAGCATGGTTATACTAGACTCTCCCATTTGCTTTTGTGTAAGTCGGTGGTCCAATTCTCCCCACAAGGATTCTTGTACCTGGTCTAATGGGGACTTAATCAAACAGCATATTGTATTGAATATAATGACTAATTAGATGAGGTCCAAATCATCTGTAAGCTGGTCGGATGACCAGTAAGTTTTGTTTATTGAATTGACATCCAGTTCAGGTTCTGTGGTGATCTTATATTTCAGAAAAGCAGTTAAAGCCACAGCCGTCTTGTTTCCATTGCTCGGGATGAGCAACATATTATTCTTCGTTGAACCAATGAAAGGGGGCGCTTCGGAAATGGCTTATAGAGTCACTAACGCCATCTGTCAGTCTTCACAGGTATTATATTACATTAACCACTATAAATATGTAGCAACATTTTTGTTCAATTAAGTATTTTGGCAGTCGAGTAACTGCATGGAAGCCAAGATTTGGAGCACATGATACGTGTTCAATCCTGGTCTGAACTGTTTAATTTTCTAAATATTTGGGGTTTTTATTTAAGAAGCAGACGGAAAGTTAAATTCTGCATATAAATCACGTAATATCCTAAATCGTAGACATGTCATTCCGGCACAAAATCTAAACGTTACAGAAACGTTCTGCCGCAGCAAGGTCCCTAACCAATGTCAGATTTGAAGGAGAAAAATCATCAACTAAACACTAACTGCTTGTAAAAATGGTTGGAAAGATTCCCCGATTATTAACTTGTTTCTAAGCTATTTGATCTGTGAAACAAAATACCTTTGCGGCCTTTTTAATATTTGTATATTATAAATTTTGCTTATTGGCCTATTCCTTCAATTGTGACATCACTTCATTTATACGTTTTGATAATTAATCTCATTGAAACTGTAGTTGAATGAATAAATAAAAACAATAACATTAATATTAACGTTGTTCAACGTTTTTAATTTCAGGGAATCTTTGTGTCAGTCATATACTGTTTCATGAACAGCGAAGTAAGTATGTCTTGATGTGTTAATTTTTCTTCTAAAAGTTTCATAATGTAGACAAGTCAATATAGCTTCATTAACTCATCATTTTCACATACCTACATGAGAAGCATTAGCTAGATTGATATGATGGGTGTCTTTATGCGTTGTTAATGGGGCATGTGAAACATTTTAGATGTTTACAGTTCAAGTCTCTGTGAGAGTTGTGCTTAAGTTCAATCACTACATCACTATAAGTGCCTGGACCATAACATCACTAACATGTTATTTTCCTGTCCAGGCTGTCCTAGAGAAAATTAAAATCCTCTTCTAGAGTTTGTTACGAACTGTATTTCACGATATAGTAGTGCCAATGAGCAGAAATACTTTAGGAGACCTGGAACCCCACAAATCTACCTTCAGGAAATAATGAAAAATCCCTTAGTTCTAGCAATCATGCAGCATATTTAGACTTGGAAACTAAACTCCAGAGGACGTTATAATCCAAGTCTCGGATTTATTTTATTACGTCCTCTGGAGTTCAGTTCCCACAGATTTCTTTGATCTGTTCTTTGGACTTTTTTCCTTATATGGTGTCATTATTTTCCCTGCAGGTGAGGGCAGCCATCGTCAAGAAATGGCAGAGATACAAAGCACAGAAGATGGGCACACATCGAGGTAGAAGACGCTCTTCCCGCACCTCCTCTCTCTTCCTATCCACCACAGCCGAGGTAGCCTCTGTCATGTCTGTCCTTCCTCCTCATTGGCTGCTGCTGCTGTTGCTTCCTTTGAGTCCCGGATGTCACGTCTCAACTCTCGCCTTGCCCGCTACTTCATTTTGTTACGTTTAGCGCCATTTTCCCCCCATTAAATTTTAATAGAATCATTTAGATTTTTCAGATATTGCCAGGGGTGTAGCCAGAACTACTGAAAAGGCGGGGGGGGGGGGGGGTGTTCCAGCTTCTTTGATATTAAATTACCAAAAAAAGAACGAAAAAAGATCTCGGGTCTCCGCCCCAGGCACTCTTTACGATTAATGTAGGCCCTACATCTCAGCTGGATGCAGATTACATGAGATGTTAAATTAGAGGTTTTGTACTCGGTGTCCACACTGAGGCAAGTAAAAGACCCCACCCAAACGTGTAATACAGTAGGTGTGCCTTATAGATAATATGTGGCAGCTAGCTAAGCTTAAGGCCATACTGGTCAGTAGCATTGAGACAAATGGGCTACACCCTTTGCAACTTATCACAGGTAGACCATTTAGACCTTAGTACATTTGTTTTCCAACTGCAGTACATTTTGTACTACTGAGTTTAGGAAGCACCCAGACATTAGAATTTTAAACTTACTTTCTCTTGATTTGATTTACGAAGTAAGTTGTATCCTACTTTGCAAGCAAACATGTCTGTCACTAAATCCTGGGACTCCTCCACTCTTTCCTCCTTCTTCTCTTCTTCTAACCTAACACTTTCTCCTCCTCCCTCTCTTTCCATCTTCTTTCCTCTTTGCTCTTAATTTGAATTAAGTCGAAGTGGCAGAAGTAAACCATGTCACAAGCTCCTAATGACACAGTAACGAGAAAATGCCAATTAACTTAATTTTACTAATTACTTCAGTAACTACCATGATTGTCATTTCAGGGAGATATCAAGTGTAGTAAGTTAATACAGTTAATACGTTGCATTTAGGGGTCGTTTACATTGTGTGGGTGTGAACATGAAAGCTTGAAATCACTGCTAATGCAATCGCTTGGCATATAAATAATCGGCCCATATGTGGGTCACTATCCTATCAAATATTGACAGCAGGCATGCTGTAGTCAGCAAGAAACTGCAGGTCCTTAATATCTCCCTGGAATGGCTGTCATGGTATGAAATATTAGGTCAGAGCTGAATTAATCATGCCACGATGCACTGACAGCTACTGACATGCCAGAGCAACAAATAAGGCAGCGAACATGATGCTATGCAATGATAATATCGTTATAAGATGTCGGTATAATGTTTCACTGGCTGTTTCAGAACTGCAACCATGCAATTCACAAGTGCTGAAGGATATGGCGGTGTGGTTGGGCGCGCGGTCTGGTGCTAACGCGAACGGCCAATCCCGGATGACCTCTCGCGAATGTAGTCTCACCGACACAGCCAGTTTAGCAGCAGTTTCCTGTACCAATGACATCAAGACTTCCAATCGCAAGAATGCAGCAAATAGTAAAAACAAAAAGTCCAAGAATTCCAAGAAACCAGTTGCTCGGGTGATCCGGGCCGAGGACCTTGTTCCCAAAAGCCGCAAAGGAAGTAATCCCAGGCATTCTCTACCGACTGACGACCGGATAGGGGTGACTTATGTATAGTCGGTATAATCCTTCCTGTCCTTTGGATTCACATTTCATTGGATTACCCGAGCGCACAAAAATCAAGCTGGCCTTGTGAGCATTGAACTTTAGACCTTAATGCTTCATATTAATGCTTCAATATGTTGTAAACTGCACTCATGTTTTAAGGAGCTGTGAGTCTGATTATTATCTCATCTATTTCAACATATCTTTTGTCATTGTATCAGTCTGTTGGATTGCCATCATTTTGTGCATCATGGATTATATTCCAGTAAATCACTGGCCTTGTGTCTTTGACATTTGCATATTCGTTTATAACGTGTATTTTGATGGAAATCCGGGAATTGTATGTATATGTATATATAAAGCGTGCATGTACATTAAGTGCTACCATAAGGCATTATCAAATTGCTGCATTTGATGAACTCAGTGAAGGTTCGTAATATTTGTATGTAGATGATGAAAATGTTAATTAAATAAAAATTATGATAAGTAACCTTTAAGTTTCCAAATATTTGATTTATGCTATTAACTCGTGTGCTGTCCAAAGAGTGAATCACCCGTGGCCCAGAAGAATCTTTGTTGCACAAAAAATGAACCAAGGCATTTGAACTTCTCCAATTTGAATTCTCAACATGAAACTGGTGGCGCCTTCTAGTGCTTAACAAATGCATAATGGTTTGTCCCTTATGTTTTTTTTATTAAAGTAAAGAAAAAGCACAAAGTAGGAACAGATTTGAACATTTAATATTCAACCAACCTTTAATATCACCATTTTAAAATGCCAACAAAGTTTTCAACACATTATAACGCATTATATTCATAATGAGTTTAATAAGCTGACCTGTACTGTAGGCTTTACAGTAACACAGTAGCACATCAAGAAAAAAATATGCAGGGGACACTATATAACTTAACACAAAATTAAAAACGTAATAGTGAGTTCAACAACAACACAAATGCAGGTTCTCATTCATTCCTCCTTCTTCGTCGTATGACATGTCAAGAAACAAAAACTTCAACCGATAGCAAATCAAAGTTTCAAGACAGATTTTGTGCATTTTCCATGAATATTTTTTTTATATTTATCATATTTTTTCTTTTTTTTTAAAGTAGTTTTTTTAAAACCTTTGTGCATAAATATAACATCAATATACATGCAGGACATAGCAGGTTATGGATTCCACAAGCTTTCTCGAGTCCCACTAGTAGGACATTGTAATACTTGCATAAAACTAGGGAGATAAACACATCCCATCACCATATCGTTTTAAAAACATTTTTTATATATCTCATGGCATTACTGAAACCCTTATACCCTAAAACGCGTACTAAGTGATTCATAAACATCTTGGGAATAATAGAAAATGTATAACAATTTATTTCAAACAGTATGTAACAACATTGGCACAATTAACTCAGAATGTTGTGACGTCTTTCGTCGCTCGTGACGCGGCATAGGAGAAACGTGAGACGCGTGATTACGTCAGGAAGGCGGTTCATTTGAGATCACAGTGACTAGTCGAGCATGTCCAGAATGGTGGCCTGTTCGACCATTTCATGGGTCAAGGTCCATCGAGATGATTGTAGAGTGTTGTACAACTCCTGAAATAAAATATATGACAGATTATGGTAACGTGTAAGAAATTTTACAACTGAAAATTTCACGTTGAATGAGCTTATCAGTTGCGAAAATTAGAAAGAACCAAAAACAGCATGGCTGACAATTCAACAACCATTTAAAGCTATTTAAAGTACAGCTGCTGAACACTTACCTCATTTTGGCACATGAAATTGGCATTGAATGTCTTGACGTCTATATTCAGTTCAGGATCTGTCAAAAGCAACACAATAAAAAAAAACTAGTAACAGGATTACACCAAATTTTACATTTCCATAACAAAATACTATCTCGTACTCACCCTCTTCCTCAGACAAATACTCTTGAGAATTTGCACTTCCCATTATTGAAGGTTGGACAATCTGGAATATATTTGAACACTATTAGCTATGTCATATTGTTTTGAAAGAACAGCAGTGTTCTTCAGTCTGTCCATGGAAGCAAACTATGCTGTTGGATTAGCATATAGCGTCAATTAGTTCTAAACATCTACCATTAATGATTATTATACAATTTAATGGAATATTAAGTTCTCCTTTAAAAAAAAAACAATTAAAATTGTAAATGACTATGAAAAAGCAACATAAAGCTAATAAATATTAATAAAGCTATACCCACAAGCAATTAACAGCGTGGACTAGGCTAAATGCTAATTTAAAACTCTGTGATAAAGGAATTAAGTGCTAAAGATAATTTACAACATCAAAAGTGCATTAATTTGACACTGAATATTAGCTGATTAGTGAAAAAGGAGGGTGCATCACACCTGAGACAGTGGTGGGACAAAAGGCGGCGGGATCTGTGGGGGCGGGAAATTCCAAGGCGGGAACGTCGGCGCCTTCTGCTGGTGATGCTGCTGTGAAACACGAGAGGGCGCTGATCTGTGCATTTCTGGAGACACACGACTACAATACAAATTCAGTGTGGACAAAACCTCATGAGTGTGTTATACATACAACAGGTATTCAAATAGATTAGTGCATTCGCTTAATAAAAGAGTTACAAAACTGCATAGAAACAGGACCACAGGAGTTTACGTTTATATATATATATATATATTTCTTTTTTTTTTCATTTTATTAATAGGCCTATAAATTTAGGCCTTTAAGTTCACATAAACCTTTATGTTCATAGCCTAACATCAATCCTACTTCGCTACCTTACAAAGGTGCCTAGGCATCGTTATGAGGTCTCTCTCAAAAAAAAAGGAATAGATATATATACACCCGGGTACCCGCTCCTGCGGTCCATATAAGTCACCAAAGATCCAGATATTGGAAAATCAATCACAGGATCTTACAAGACACAAAACTTAAATTCACAGATTCCAAAATCAGTTAGGTGGCAGCAACGAATAACAAGAACACCAGGCATGCTTCCCCAAAAGTTTGGAAAAAATTACCTATGGGCTTTAGAAATTTCAGGAGACTCACCTATATTATAAGAATGATATTAAAAATGGAGGCAAGAAATACACATGACAGTGAGGAAAAACGCTAGGTTAATATTATCTAAGGGGAAAGCAAAAGACAGGCATGTGCATAGACAAAGGAGAAAAGCAAAATTTGAATACTTATGCAAAATTTGAAAAACGTCAAAAAAAAGTACGTTCTGTGACATGGGAGCTTTTTATTTATTTTTGTCAGGTACATGAATTGTTATGAAGTATTGCCATACTATTTTTTTTTTAATATATATATAGGCGTCTTTATAGGCTCCATTTTTGTCATAGACTGTAAATTGTACACACATGCAACATATATGCACCAGCTAGCTAAGCCTATAAGCAAGCATAAAAAGCAAGGGGGAAAACAAATTTGCACTCACGATGAAGATCTGTGCAGACTGAGTCGTATTGGACTTTTCCCCAAGGCGGCGCTGTGTTGAGCTTCTATAAGCGCCCTCTGTTGTTCAGTTTCATCATAAAACTTCACATAACCCCAGCCTTTGGATCTGCCACGGCTGTCGATCACCACTGAAAAAAAAAAGAAATTGTCAGAAAACTTCCCTGAATTCTGTCATTATCAGTATACACTTCACAATCACAGTAATCTCAAAGTTTTATCAACTGGATAACCTTTTAAAAAAACCATGAGTATTGGCCTATAAACTCATGAGTTGGTAGGCCTATTAAATTTATAAAATCGAACTAAGAAACTTAGAAACAATTGCATAATTAGGCTAATGGGCACTGTGTGTGTTAATTAAGCTACCGTGTGCTTTAAAAAAAAACTTAATTTAAAGCTTAATAAAACTTGATATAATTTTTTATATTTTATTTCTTTTTAACAGATTTACGTAATGTGGATTAGGCCTACATATTATCAAACATTGTGCTAACTGAACGATGTAAAAATTCTAACATTCTCAAAGGATTTTCAAAGTTTCGGGTTTCATCAAATGAGCCTCATAAAATGAGGTATACGTTAAATTGGTGGTGCGTGGCACTCAGGGTCTATGTTGGGACATGTCATAGACCCACTCGCGTAGCACAATCATCTGCTCTTATAATTAGTCAGCTTTAATGAGCAGCAACCAGGGGAAACAGTAGCATTGAGAGTGTGAGACATAAACTTCATATTCTAATTGGCGCTTGATGGAACATCAATATGGGCGTTGGAATTTCGTACTGGTTCTTACTCCCTCATATATATATATATATATATAGAGTCTTTATTTATAGATACGTACACAATATTTTGGCAATAATGGTGACATATGTTCTCAGAGCTCAATATTAAGTTAGAGACAACCAATGATAAATTACATGAAAATGATGAGGGCAAAATGAGTGATGGTGACTAAGAAAGTTTTACATACATTTAAATTTACATTTTGTAAAGGACTAAAAATTGATCTACGTGCACAATGCAGTCTAGCTTCTTATTTAGCCCTCTAAGCATTATCAGCTGGGTCTAACTGTTCTAGTTTTTGGTCTGTGATGAGTTGAAACAGTTATATATGTTGTTTCTATTTTTTATTTATTTTTATTGTGGTCACATATTTTCATATTGCGATAAAATTACAGAATGGAAAAACGACTTAAATTGATTCACAGTAAAATGCACACTTGCAAATGTAAATGTGACCTCTCTACATTGATCATGTAGAAGCTAATTAGATGCATTCTAATGTAGCTAAATATCACCGATCCATAGACCTCTATTCTGCATGACTGTATTGTACCAACATAGACCATGGGATTAGCTTGAGAATGCCAATTATTGATATATACATTATACAGTATGCCATACAACCTACTACACCTGTGCAGATATGAGTTGATTATACAGGTGCAATAAAATCATGCATCATATAGCATACACTAGGCAGATACATATATATTATATGGTTCATGATAGATAACCTGTCTTGTGTATGATCAAAGTAAAACAAATCCCCAAAAAAGATTTTGTAAAGGGAGGGGGGCTTGGCCTAGTACATTTTGATTAATACATTCAGTGGTCCCTCCAGTCTATTTTTCTGGATCCGTCATTGTCATTAAAAAAATCCCGTTGCTCATCACTACAAGCTAAGCGTTGAGAATGACTTGAAAAAGAGTCAAAGCTTCCTTTTTTTTTCAAAAAGCCTAATCAAACGAACAGATTTGTTACTGCCATGGAAATGTCCTCAACAAAGCAGCGATAAATGTTTTTCCTTGATGGAATAAACTGAACAAAACAATTAATAATTCATCTGTTTCAAATAAGAATGGTGCAATGGTCAGCAGCCATTTCTTCTTAATATAATTTTTTTTTAACATAATCCATAAACTTAAATCTCTTTCATTTTATTTCAAACAACCATAATATTATATAAAAATCAATATGAACACCTGCAACTGCGCATAACAGCTTTCTACACCTTGACACATTAATTTTGGAAAGTCCGATTTATTAAGTATTGTACAATTTCAGTGGCTAATCCATAATGTTTTGTTTTTTTGCTTGCTTGAATTACTACCTGCACCTTTTAACCCAGAACATGCCAACTGCGAAGCGTTCACTAGAAAGTCATAACATTTCCTTTTGTCTATTTTTTTGTCCTTATGGTGAAATATATACGCTTCAAAAAAATCAATCACTGAATCTCTACCACTCACCTTTGGCTGTTTTCACAGTCCGGAAGTATTTTGCGAAGAACTGATGGAGGTCCTTGTCGTTAACATCTCTGTCCAAGTTCTTCACATATAAGCAATGATCTTGCCTGTTAATCAATATGTTGGATAATGATTAGTCACAACTAATCAGCAAAAGCAGGATACATTGAATTATAGTATCAATATTTGATTCACTAGGTTCAGTTCTTAAACACACATACCTGCTACTGTGTTTCAGTCCACCTGTTGAAGGATCATATTTCCCACGTTTTACCTGAAACACAAGTAATCAAATCTATTGCTAAGTTTTTATGTACTCGATTGCTGATTTCACACTTTTAGGTTAATACTTACATGTGCTTTAATAATTAATTAGATCTAAGGAAGTCTAGTGCATATGACGAGTATGTATCTAATTTGCACTGTTGTGGGCAAATGATGCAGGTGAAAAGAGATTTCATTTTTAGAATGCCATTAAATATTCAATACCTCTGATTTGGCATCAGCATCATCTCTTCGTCTTCCATCATCCCTGTGATGTCTTTGATTGGACGCCTTGTCATCCAACAACCTTGTTCTAGATGATCGTGAAGAAGTTCGGGAATTGTCATCACAAACACGACTACTTTTGCCTTGGCCATCGTCTTTTTGACTCCTCTGTAATGACCTTTCACTCTCCTCCTGCTTCCTTCTTGATGACCTTTCACTTTCTTCTTTACCATGGTCTTTTTGGTTTCGTTTGGATGACCTTTCATCTTCATTGTCGCCTCTCCGTATTCTTTTTGGTGACCGTTCACTCTCCCCACCATAACGCTTTCTTCTTAACCTTTCATTGTCTCTCTGACTTCGTTCAAGAGACCTTTCTTTTTCATCACTTCTCTGTCCTCTCTTGGATGACCTCGGACTGTCTTCGCCATTTGAAGGACTTCGCTGTCGTTTCCTGGTATTGTCCCTGTCTCCATCAATGTTTCGAACACTGCTGCTAGTGTCTCTTGACCTAGCAGGGACACAGTCTCTTTTCTCTCTTTTGAGACTCAAGGCAGAGTCTCTGCTGTCAGAATCACAGTCCTTTGGATCACGTCGGGACTGGTCTTTGCGTTTGTCACTCTGCTCAGATTGGTCTTTGCGACTGTCACTTGGTTCAGATTGATCTTTGCGTCTGTCACTCTGTTCAGTATACTTCCTGGAAGACCTTTCTCTTGTACTGTCATTGTTTGCTTCAAGTATCTCTTCATCGGTCACTACAAGTAGTGGATAAGTCTTAGCTTGCTCATTTCTCTTATAATGTCTCTCCCTGTGTCCACTTCGGGAATCTCGACCCGAAGCCCTATCAGACACACGTTGGGTTTCTGTGCTTCGGATTTCATTTCTAGAGCTGGGTCGTTTACTTTCATCTCTTGATCCAGATCTTCTCTCATCTTTTGGCTTGTCTGGCTGTCTGGCCCTTCGGCCATCATTTCTTGCCTCTGATCGCGATTCACCTTCTTGGCCCTTTTTATATCTATCATTCTGCCTCTCATTTCCTCTGGCCTCTTCAGAGCTAGGTTGTATTTCACTATCATGTCTTTTCTGATTGTCTCTAACATCATCCTTGGATGAAACTTCTTTGGTCTTCCTTAGGTCATCCTTGGACTTATCCTTGCTGGGTTTCTTCTGGTCTTCATCATCACTACTGTCAGAACTGCTACTGCCACTGCTGTCACTGGAACTACTTCCACTGCTACTGCTGCTGCTGCTGCTGCTGCTGCTACTTCCACTACTTGATGAGGTCTTTTGGTCCTTCCTACTTTTCAGGTCATCAGGTTGGTCATCCTTGTTATTGTCCTCTTCAAGGTCACTTTCATAGGATGGCATAAAGTTGCTCTCATGGTCCTGAAGGTCATCATAGAGTTGAGTTATCAATTTACGAGAACTGGTCAGTTTAATCTGGATCTTCTTTCTTGTAACAGGGATGACATCAGTCACCTCAATGGCTCCTGTGCCACTTGTATGATCTTCAGCAGTTACATGTGACTTGTTCATTTCTTTTTCTTCACATTTGTTCTCTGTGTCTTTATCAGTAGCACCAGTCACTTTCTCAACACTATCTGAATCCCTTTGTTTCTCAAATACACCATACGTTTGTTTATCTTCAGACTTATCACAGTTATTGGCTTGGTTTGGTATTTCAGATTTAGACTCGCATGATTCAGTGCTTTTGGAATGTTCTTCACCATTTGACACACTCTTATCTTGGCATGTTACATCATGGTAATCCAAGTCTGAACGATCCGCATTTGATACTTCATTAGCAGCCTCTGCATCATTGACTTCAGCATCTTTGATATCAATGCAGCTCTCTTTGCATGCCCTGTCCTCATCTCTAATTGCACTTATCTTCTGTGACCCAGAATTCCGGATATCGTGACAGTCATTTTCCGTACATTTAACAGGTGGCACTTGATGTTTTGTAACACAAAGCTGGTCATCTTGATTAGTGGCCGACAAAGGGTCTACTTGAATTGCAGCCCTATTTGAATAGCCACCATTAGCGTATCCATCTTTCATCATGCCTTTTGAATAGTTCCTATTATTTGTAACAGAATCACACTGATCTTCACAGGGAGCAACAGTCTTTGCTTCAATTTTTCTATCACAATTTTCTTTGTAGTTAGCATAATCTTTGGATGTGCAGCTGTTGTGGGTTATATCTTGGGTTTCACACACCAATTCTTCATGCTTTGAATTGTCTTCAGATTTCGATAATGTAGGTTCCGGCTCTCTGTTGTCAGCAATTTCTGAGTCATTATTCCCATCACGAACTAAAAGGTCATTATGGATGTCCCTTTGAAGGTCATGGTGTACAGGAAGGTCACAGCTCTCTTCAGGAAGGTCAAGGTCGCAGTGTTCACGTTGCATTAGATTTCTCGAATTGTGGTCCTCAGTCTCGACATCAGCATCATCTTTGTTTTCAGTTGCTGGAATTCCTTTCTTCATTGTCTCTTCATCATCCTCACTGGAATCACTTGAACTACCAGAGCTTGAACCACTTGAACTGCCACTGGATGAACCTGAACTAGAACTGCTCGACCCAGAAGAGGAAGAAGCAGAAGAAGAGGAAGAACAAGTTGAACATGAACTGCTAGAAGAATCACTTCTCTTTCTTGATGAACATTTGCTGACTTCACTGACGCGTCGTTTAGATGCAACTTTTGCCTTCTTGTTGGGTTTAGACTTCACACGCTTTTTCATGGGGGATTTATTTTGCTCAGCTTCATTTCCGGTCAAACTCTTGGCATTTGTTTGTGTGGGATGGCTATCAGCTTCCGTATCAGACATTACATTCTCAGTTTCGTTAAATGGGGACTTAGGTCTGCTATCAGAGTCTTTAATTGTACCAATTTCAGTCACTGTACATTCCCCTGGTTTGGGAGACACATGGCCATCAGACAAATGACCCTCTAGACAATCGTTGTCAGCAGCAGCAGCAGCAGCACTGTCAGTTGGGCCATTTTCAGTTTGCGGGGAATGACCATCTAAATGGAAACTGGCTTTTTGTGTTGCCGAGTCTCCATCACAGGCTGGCGATGGCAGGTCATTAGTAACGTCCTCTTCTTTTGGCACATCAATATATGGACTATTGTGGTCAGTCAATGGCTCTAATGTTGGAGGCAACTGAATGCCAGCTTCACACTCAGATGGTGGCTGGGGAGACTCCATTAAGCCCACTTGTTGGACCTTCTCAGCCCTGTAATTCAGACCTGTTGCAACATTTGTCTTATTGAAGGCAACAATCTCATAGCTGTGGTGGTCCTCACTTTCATTATCTGAGTCTGAAAACTCTTGGGCTGAAAAATTGGAAGAGACTGTGCGTAGATTTTGGTTGCTGTTATCACTATGTTTTTGGTTGAGATGCTCAGCCTGGGTGGGAGCATGTTGCAGCATTTCACCTGAATCTTTCAAGGGACTGCCTGGGGCCAATGGTGACACTGGGGTCCCCTCTATCTCTTCTACCTGTTCTCTCATTGCATCACGCTCGCCATCCTGGTCCCAGTCACCTGTCATTTCTTCATGATCACTGCTTGAGTGTCTGTTTGCAGGCACTTCATCATTCTCACCTGTGTAGTATGCTTCACAATCAGTATCTTTTACAGGTGATTCATTTCCAATATCTTCGTTTGAAACTAAATGACTTGCACAATATTGTTTAGCGCTTGGATTTAATCCATCAGAACTCAATTCAAGGCGACTTTCATGTGGATTCAAGACTCCGTTTTCGTAATGATCAAACCCACGACCTGTTCTATAATCCTCTTGATGTACTTCAGGTAGAGCTCTGGATACAAATGTCTCAGTATACTTTGCTTTGGGGCTACAAAAGGCTGCGGCATGTGCATATATCTGTCGCATTTCCTCATCAAAATCTTCACCAGACAGATTTGCACATTCCTGCACTTTATCAGACTTCGAGGGATTGTCCTTCATTGGCAATTCATATTCATGGTCAGGTGTTTCTACATTTGGCTGGACAAATATATCACGTTCAACAGTCACATTTGCACATTGGTCGAACTCCTTTCCAAATCTGCCACCCGTTTCATTTTTCCTCTTGCTGCTGTACACACCCTTCCAATGACCATGGGCCAGTTTATCAGATTCAGTGCCAGCTTCGTTAGACTTGACATCACAGCCTGGGGCACAGGATACGGTCTGACCTTTAGCACCAGCAGCACCACCAGCATAATTGGCAGACTGGCGAAATAATAGGTCATTTTTCTCTTCATTGTTGCCAACTCCAAACAGCTGACCTAAATCCTTGACAGGTCTACTGCACGTTTGTTTATTCAGCAACATGCCACTCGCATGGCAAGTCTCATTAAAGTGTGCCTTCTCACCATGCATAAACATCGGGTCTTTATTTTGACGTCTCTCTAATGTGCTTACTGGATTAGCCAGGACCTGAGCTGGTGAACTATGCAAATGCATGTTATCTGATTTGGCAGGGCTGCAGTGGGATGGTTCATTAGTGCTCTTCCAGGACACATCACGTCCGGGGCTTTCTGCATGAGCTTTATTGCTTTTCAACTGTAACTTTAATGATTGCGTCTCCCTGTAGTCATACTCCTCCTCTGTGCCACCATCATCAGAATAACGATCAACACTATGGTCCAACCTGTGGTCAGGGCCCTCATCATCATCTGTGGTCAATCTTAAGTCTGCATACAAATTATTAATATCGTGGTCAGCATTTTCTTCGTGGTCACTTGGATGACCAAACAAGGCAGTGTCACTAAGGTAGTCATCTTGGCTGGGCACTGTGTCTACTGTGTCTACTGTGTCTACTGTGACTTCATTAGAAGGAGGGGCGACTCCCTCGCGGTAGGTATTGAAGTGTCTTGTACTGGGACTGTGATGGTAATCTTCTCCGGTGCATTCTCGCTCTGGTGGTAATTGTAACTCCTCGTCAGCAGCATGATTCCATTCACAAGAATTTTGCCCTTCTTCAGAATGTTCATATCCATCATTCAAGTCATCCGGTGGGGGGGTATATTCACGTGATTCACCATCAGATTCCTCCAATGAACATTGTGTCTCAGCTGGGTGCTCTGGTGAGTAAACAGAGCAATGACCTTCAGACTGGACTTCCTCTTGGTCACTAGTGACCTTCTCTTTTGATAGCCTTGCTTGGGAATATGCACTGTGGAGGGCATCAGTAAATGTAATGTCTTTGGACCTGTTATCACTTTGGCAGTGTGCATTTTCTCGTTCATAATATTTGTTGTCACTTCCTGTGTATGTCATATCATTCTCTTCATCACTGCTTAGCTCATTGTCTTCAAATATTTCACTTAGTTTATCATCCGAATTGCTGTCATTAATCACAATATCCTTGTTATTAGCATCATGCTCATTGTGGCTCTCATTAACAGCAAAATATTTCACAATCTCACCAGCATCCTCAGCATGAGGTTGGTTCTTATTATCATAACCATGTAAATCACTTCCTTGTTCCTTATTAGTCTGAAAAACTGCATGAGAGTCCATAAACTTTCCATAACGAGCTTTATGAGAGTCCTTGTCAACCATAATTTGCTGAATATAGCCACTCCTTGGAGTATCATCAGTCTTTTCACTTTTATGAAACTGACCGTGTTCAGTTTCTGTGGCTATGCCATTACTAAGATCATTGTCACTGTCTGACGGAACATATTCTCCAAGGAGGTGATCATCATTGGTGTCTGTCTCGTGAATCCTCTTCAGCTCATCGTCTTCATTGGTGGGTGGAGTTAGTAACACTTCTTGGTCAAAACCATTGGTGTCCATGTCTCTGGAGTACTCAACATTGGAGTGCGCAATGCTTGACCGATCACTTTCATGCCCGGGATGATCGTGTTGTGATTGAATTTCATCGTTTTCATCACTTGTGCTACTAGAAGAACTTGTGAATGCTGCATCTCTCCTTGGCACTTTTTTCCTGTCTTTTTTCACACACATCTCACGACCAGTAGCACTTGAATCAGAGTCATGTTTATGCTGGTTGTCCCTAGAAGGTTTGCGCTTGCCATGTTTCAAATGAGCCCTATCTGATTTATGCAGCTTCATGGATTTCAAGCTTTGTATAGATTTCTTCATGCTCATTTTCTTTTTAGTTGATTTAAATGAGTTTTCAGAAGAACTCTCATTTTCATCACTGGCATCTGAAAATTCCTCACTGGGAGTCCATGACAGTTGGCTTGATTCTGACGGGGATCTCATTCTGATCACATTGTAATTGACATCTTTGGTTGGCTTGCTAATTGCACAGGGGTTTATCACAGTCACTTGAGCAGCAGGGGAAATGTGGCATTTGGCAGCCTCTGGTGCAAGGAAATCGTCATCTGAGGGCACAGTAATAATCTCCTTGGACATAATCACAGCAGGTTTATCACAATCAGTGTCTGTCAGCGCATCGCTGTCATGGATACTGGTAAGCACATCAAAAACATTACGATCGCCTTTTCCAGTCATACGCGGACTGCCTTTCCAAGAATCACTCCTAATACTAGGACTAGTAAGCGTGTCTGCTCCACTCATGTTGTCACTGCCTATTACTGGACTTTTCATAGAAAAGATGCTGAATGAATCACCTCTTACTCGGCAGCTCCTGGCCCAGCTATCACAGACCGACACATTACTGGCATCTTCACTTTTAGCTCCACTGGCACTGCTTGACTTGTCAAGTGCTAATTCCGCCAGTTTCTGTTTTGGGGGAACTTCTGCTGTTGCTGCAGTAACTGGTTTAGCAATGAACGGAGCGATGACCTTCTTGCTTGGAGTCTTGCTACGTGACTTCAGCTGCTGGTGATCATTAATGGCAGGTACGTTTGGTTTTACACTAGAAGTAGTGGGGGTTTGGAAAGCTGTCATAACCACAGCCTCTTCTTCTTGGACATCACTTGGTTTAGCTTCACTTGCCTTTTTCCTTGTATCCTCTTTTGGTCCACTGGCTGGCTGCCTGAATTGCACTAACATTTCCTTCATTTTCCGCAATTCAGCTATCTTTTCATCAATTTCTCTTGACAGTCTCTCAGCATCAGACTCACTGATATTGAGTTTACTAATGTCTGTTGTGGAGAGTGTTGAATCACCTTTGGTGTCAGGTAGTGTCTCCTCTACCTGTTCATCACTTTCCTTCACACATTCTTCAGGTTTCTCCTCACTATGTGTGGCACAGTCTTCAGGCAACTGCACCTGAATGTCACTGTGCAATGGCTCACTCTCTTGTTTGAGTGACAATTTTGTGAGGCTATCATCCTGAGGCACTCCGATGTCTTCAACAGGGGTCTTTATGCTACTTTCCGCTTTGTGGTGGGCTCGTCTCATCTTCGATGATGCTTTTGATTTGTCCTTCGACTGTAACATGTCATGCTTCATTTTATCCTTCAATCTTGATCGACTCCCCTTCTTTTCATAGGACCTCGATTTGTCCTTTTTACGTGACTGTTCTGTTGCTTTTGGAGAAGCAGAAATGCCAAAATTTGGACTAATGTTCTCTTCCACTCGTCTGTCAACCTCAGGAGCCTTGCTCAGCTGTTCTGGAGAACCATAGACATCTTCTGATGTCTGAAGACATGCATTGTCCATAGAATACAACTGGCTTTCCTTTTTTGTTTGCTGCACAATGGTTTCAGGCACTTTGACTTTGGCAGGCTTAATGTGTGAGGTTAACTGGTCTGAAGTGAAGCAAACCTCCGGATTTTCAATGGCTGACCCGGGTGACCGGCTACCATGTTTAACATTTGATTTTATATCATTCATTTCAGCATGCCTTTTTATGGATGTCTTCTTGTCACGTTTGTCTTTGGACCGACCAAATATCTTTGATTTTTGATGCCGGTGAGGTTCTTTTTCCTCACCTTCTTTGCTGTAAACTGCAATCTTCAATTGCTTTGAAATCGAATTAGCACTAGCGGCAGATTGGCAAACAGTTTCGCCACAGGGTGTGGCAGTCTCTTTCAACTTGGTAAGAGGAGTAGGAACATAAGCAATCTCAGCAGGTACTTCATAAACCACACCTGGGGCATATGGATCAGTCTTTGTAGTGGCTTGACTTGGACTGTAGCAATCAGCAGCAGCTGTCTCTGGATTATAGGAGTCATCCTGTTCAAAATTGGGAAAATCTTTTACCTCTGTCTGTTCTGGTTTTGTATTTTCATCATCGTCGTGACTAGCAGATGAGGGAATGGGACTAAGCAAACTCTCAAATTGCTCATAATCCTTAGGTGGGCTTTCACCCTCAAACAGAAGATGTTTCTGAAGCCACTCTTGTACATGCTTGAAACACCTGTCTTTGGTCGAACTGGATGGTTTGGAATTCTTAGAACTGTCGCTTTTCTTGACTTTCTCCTTATCAGGATTTGACGCCTTGGGTTGATTGTCCTTTTGTGCTTTACTTCCTTTGCCACTTCTGCCACTGACTGCTGCCACTGTATCGGATGCCTTCTCAACTGCATCTTTGTTGTCCTTTCCATGCTTATCATCACTTTCTTTTTGTTGAAGATGACATTCCGATCGTGACTTCTTGTTGCTTTTTGAGGTCTCACTGCTTTCTCTTTTTCTTTTCGAGTGAGAATCAGACCGATCATGAGAACTTTTGGATTTATCACCTGATCTCTTGGCACTTCTTTTCCGACTGCTTTGGTCTGGTACCCCAGCACCAATGTTTGTGGTGAGAATACCCAAAGACTCAGCACTCTGTTTGCTCTTCAATTTAACTTCCACTCCTTTTAAGACCTCTTCTGGGCAATGATGACCCAACTTAGTTTGGATCTCTTCATGACTAGGTACCTTATGTACAGCTGATAAATCACTTTGTCTGGGACTTTTAACAGACCCATGTCCAACACTTCCAGCACCCGAAGGAGGCTGAATCCTTGTTTTATCTCGTTGGACATGAAGTCTCTCTACCTTATCACATTTTCCTTTGTTATCCTTCTCAAGTTTTGGCGACGCTTTTTTAAATGGCAACTTGGGATATCCTTCAGGCAGTTTTGCATCAGCAGTTTTGCAAGGGTCAATATCTCCACGGTCAGTGGCCTGTGAAGCACTTTTCAAACCAGCAGCTCTCTTCACATCATGTTGGCCATGTTTGCTCGACTTCTGTTGGTTTTTGTGAGATCCTCCCTGCAATAACATAAGAAAAAACTAAGTAAAACAGAAAGTATTAAAATCTTGCACACAGATAACATTAATTAAATTACATGTCTCCTCATGTCAGTATGTCGGACCAATTTCCTGTCGAGTAAAAAATGTTAAGCCATATCTTGTAATATGAAAATCTGCATTCTTTCGTGTGTTATATGTCTATCCACAAATTTCATTCCCTTTTTATTGATCAATGACACTTGTAATGCATCAGCTATAGATTGGTTGAAACCATGGACGTATGGTGAAACCATAACAGTTTAAGAGATCACCACCATTAATATTTTATGACGATCTGTGCAACAAAACATATCTACTCAGCCAATTCTAATGTCCTGATACTCTTAGAAAGTTGGTCATTTACTATCGCAATATCATAGGTACTGTAGCTTGTGACAAGATTGAAAGATTCAAAATATCCTATCAGGATATATATACATATATATTATATATGTGTATGTTTATAATACTATATATATATACAAGAGCTCATTTCTACAGCACTCTAAAATGAAACAGCTAACACAGCAATAAAATTCGTGTCAGGTCAAAAATGAGGACTTGGAAACTTTGAGCACACATTTAACCGCACGAAGCGGTATTGAGGTACAAGGATATATACATAAACTATTTTGATGAATAGGCTACTGAAAAAGATAACTTTCTTGTGTGCTTGTTATTTGTGAGACCCCATAGGGTAAAACACTTTTGGCGTAAGTTTCAATGAACTAAATGGTGAGGTGGTCTTCATAGTGAAGTCTTAGTAGCTTATTGAAGGATTGACCTCGAAGGTGGTCTTATCGAAGGATTGACCTCGAAGGTGGTCTTATCGAGGGATTGACCTCGAAGGTGGTCTTATCGAGGGATTGACCTCGAAGGTGGTCTTATCGAAGGATTGACCTCGAAGGTGGTCTTATCGAGGGATTGACCTCGAAGGTGGTCTTATCGAAGGATTGACCTCGAAGGTGGTATTATCGAGGGATTGACCTCGAAGGTGGTCTTATCGAAGGATTGACCTTTTTAGAACCAAGCTATTTTCAAACAAGTCAAACTGTAAAATAATGCACTAAAATCAATGATTTATATTTGCCAGGGAGAACGCAAAAAAAAAACGGTCACGATTTTCAAGTGTGTAAAACGGGTAAATGACATTCAGTAGAACTATGGTGGCTCCATGGTAGGATCTTGAAAGGCTAACGTTGGCACCACTAGGTCCTCTTTATGCCTATGGCTCACCCATTGTAGAAGAAGAAGTATAAATCGTAAGCTAATCATAAATGCAACACAAATGCAACATAAATGCAACACAAATGCAACATAAATGCAGGATTGCTGCATGAGTCCGACTGAATATCAGTTTTTCACACTGTCAATGCTGCAGACTGTATATTACAAGCAAAGTATTGCCATGTGGAAAAGTTGAAAAATGATATTCAATCTTAGGACTCATGCAGCAATCCTGCATTTGTGTTGCATTTGTGTTGCATTTATGTTGCATTTATGATTAGCTTACGATTTAAACTTCTTCTTCTTGAGCAACACACTGCATCAAAATGGCCGTGATTAATTCCGTAATCATACACACCACATGTGTAACCACATCTAGTAGCACAAGCCATGAACAACTGCAGCCATGGCCTACATCCATACATCATGTACATTGTCAATCGATTATGTACATATTTAATAACAGGATTCGAAGAAATATCAATATATTAAGTTAAAAACTTAATAGGCAGTCAATTGAATACATGTACAGCATATTGATAATCACCATATTTCTCAGCACATTAGGCGTATGTATCGAGTATTTGGTTTCCTAAAATATATAAAAGTCAATTCACCCAAACTGTTGGCGATAAATACTTGCTACGTATACAGGTACATTGCACTGAAACTCTTTTTTGGGGATCCACCTGTTTTTAGTCATACTTTTTCATTAAGGGCATGGATCAGCACGAAAGGTACAGAAATGTTCTCAACAATTCAAATCCAAAATTTTTAGTCAATAAAAACACACCTGGAAAAGAAACAGCTATAAATTTGCTATATTCTCCATTTTAATATCTGCTGCTTCCATGTGATCATAACAAATGGCTATATTATGATTACAGTGGCAACAAATTGTCATTGAAAAGATAGGAAACTTGAAGTTAATTATAGAGAGGGAGATATATGGGTTAGAAAGAAGGGCTTTGACTTTTTGGTAACAAATACATCTATATCTTTTTTGTGCTCCCTGACATATTTAAAAAATAAGACCAAAAAGCAAATGGACATTTATTTTGGATTATACTATAGTTGGCAGATTCATTTCTGAAACAGAAGCTAAGAAATGCATTAAATTATCAGTTATGTTAATATAAAGCAACTTTAGTGTGCCTAAAATGACTGGTCCCCTTAGCATTAAAGCTTCAGTCTTCGTTTAAGGTGACATGTATTCGATCGGTTATCATTTATGATAACTAGTCTTCTGCCAATTATTGCTATTATCACTAGTCTTCTGCCAATTATTGCTATTATCACTAGTCTTCTGCCAATTATCATTATGATCACTAGTCTTCTGCCAAATATCATTATGATCACTAGTCTTCTGCCAATTATCGCTATGATCACTAGTCTTCTGCCAATTATCATTATGATCACTTGTCTTCTGCCAATTATTGCTATGATCACTAGTCTTCTGCCAATTATCATTATGATCACTAGTCTTCTGCCAATTATCATTATGATCACTAGTCTTCTGCCAATTATTGCTATGATCACTTGTCTTCTGCCAATTATCGTTATGATCACTAGTCTTCTGCCAATTATCGTTATGATCACTAGTCTTCTGCCAATTATCATTATGATCACTAGTCTTCTGCCAATTATTGCTATGATCACTAGTCTTCTGCCAATTATCATTATGATCACTAGTCTTCTGCCAATTATCATTATGATCACTAGTCTTCTGCCAATTATTGCAATGATCACTAGTCTTCTGCCAATTATCGCTATGATCACTAGTCTTCTGCCAATTATCATTATGATCACTAGTCTTCTGCCAATTATCGCTATGATCACTAGTCTTCTGCCAATTATCGCTATGATCACTAGTCTTCTGCCAATTATCATTATGATCACTAGTCTTCTGCCAAATATCATTATGATCACTAGTCTTCTGCCAATTATCGCTATGATCACTAGTCTTCTGCCAATTATCATTATGATCACTAGTCTTCTGCCAATTATCATTATGATCACTAGTCTTCTGCCAATTATCGCTATGATCACTAGTCTTCTGCCAATTATTGCTATTATCACTAGTCTTCTGCCAATTATTGCTATTATCACTAGTCTTCTGCCAATTATTGCTATTATCACTAGTCTTCTGCCAATTATCGTTATGATCACTAGTCTTCTGCCAATTATCATTATGATCAATAGTCTTCTGCCAATTATCGCTATGATCACTAGTCTTCTGCCAATTATCGCTATGATCACTAGTCTTCTGCCAATTATCATTATGATCACTAGTCTTCTGCCAATTATCATTATGATCACTAGTCTTCTGCCAATTATCGCTATGATCACTAGTCTTCTGCCAATTATCATTATGATCACTTGTCTTCTGCCAATTATCATTATGATCACCAGTCTTCTGCCAGTTATCATTATGATCACTAGTCTTCTGCCAATTATTGCTATTATCACTAGTCTTCTGCCAATTATCATTATGATCACTAGTCTTCTGCCAATTATCGCTATGATCACTAGTCTTCTGCCAATTATCGTTATGATCACTAGTCTTCTGCCAATTATCATTATGATCACTAGTCTTCTGCCAATTATCGCTATGATCACTAGTCTTCTGCCAATTATCATTATGATCACTAGTCTTCTGCCAATTATTGCTATGATCACTAGTCTTCTGCCAATTATCATTATGATCACTAGTCTTCTGCCAATTATCATTATGATCACTAGTCTTCTGCCAATTATTGCTATGATCACTAGTCTTCTGCCAATTATCGCTATGATCACTAGTCTTCTGCCAATTATCATTATGATCACTAGTCTTCTGCCAATTATCGCTATGATCACTAGTCTTCTGCCAATTATCGCTATGATCACTAGTCTTCTGCCAATTATCATTATGATCACTAGTCTTCTGCCAAATATCATTATGATCACTAGTCTTCTGCCAATTATCGCTATGATCACTAGTCTTCTGCCAATTATCATTATGATCACTAGTCTTCTGCCAATTATCATTATGATCACTAGTCTTCTGCCAATTATCATTATGATCACTAGTCTTCTGCCAATTATCGCTATGATCACTAGTCTTCTGCCAATTATTGCTATTATCACTAGTCTTCTGCCAATTATTGCTATTATCACTAGTCTTCTGCCAATTATTGCTATTATCACTAGTCTTCTGCCAATTATCGTTATGATCACTAGTCTTCTGCCAATTATCATTATGATCAATAGTCTTCTGCCAATTATCGCTATGATCACTAGTCTTCTGCCAATTATCGCTATGATCACTAGTCTTCTGCCAATTATCATTATGATCACTAGTCTTCTGCCAATTATCATTATGATCACTAGTCTTCTGCCAATTATCGCTATGATCACTAGTCTTCTGCCAATTATCATTATGATCACTTGTCTTCTGCCAATTATCATTATGATCACCAGTCTTCTGCCAGTTATCATTATGATCACTAGTCTTCTGCCAATTATCGCTATGATCACTAGTCTTCTGCCAATTATCATTATGATCACTGGTCTTCTGCCAATTATCATTATGATCACTAGTCTTCTGCCAATTATCGCTATGATCAGTACTTT
Source organism: Alitta virens (assembly GCA_932294295.1). Classification (NCBI taxonomy): domain Eukaryota; kingdom Metazoa; phylum Annelida; class Polychaeta; order Phyllodocida; family Nereididae; genus Alitta; species Alitta virens. The sequence goes on from OW028573.1 coordinate 63,495,295, forward strand.
TCTGTCAATTATTGTTATGATCACTAGTTCTCTGACCATGCACTGACATTGTACTAAGGTTGACTATACTAGTTATTCATAAAGTTGACTATAGCCTATTCCTCAATAATCATATTACTTGCTTGTTTAAAAAAAGTGAGCTGCTTTAACCGTGACTACCATCCCACACACTAGTACAGTGCTCAACGACAGCTTGTGCTGATAATCAAAATGAGTCCAAATTAAAAGTATTACAAGTAGGCATATTAATTTTATCAATCAGATACAAATCAAGTTTCATATTATTAACATGTTTTTTTTAACCATGAAACTAACTGTATAATGTATATACATTATACAGTTAGTTTCATAAAATTTGGTTGATTCTAGACGCCTGTTGCCACCTATTCCTGGCTGCAACTATAACTGGCTAAAGCCAGCTGCTTCTGTCAACTTCTAGCTAATAGTCGGCTTACACCTACCGCCACCTAAAAAATATAAACCCAGGTAAATGTAAGAAATTTATCTAATTATATATATTAAATATATGTACTTTTAGATCCAGCTTTGAGTAGCCAGCTATAGCCAAACAGTTCCGTTCAGTGCCAGGTAGAATCATATAGCAGTTGTCTAACTTTGTGTAGGTTCAATTTGACGGGCCGTTTTTAATGAAACTGACTGTATATCATTGCATTATGTATTTCCTGGTCATCTTATGTATATTTACCTTTTCATTCGAAATACGTATACATTTCTATTCTTTCATATCCTGTGTTAAAACGCCTAAAAAATAGCATCTAGGTAATATGCATAGACAATCCCTGTAGCAGAATTTATTGCATAGATTATACGTGACACGAGCCAAATTCATAATTCAATTGGATCATATGTCATATGTCAAAGCCCCCCTGGCAAAACAGTAAAATCCGCTTAGCCATGCACATGTTTGTATGCAGGTCTAATTGGACGGAAGTAGGTTACATCCAATTTAGCATACGGTCGTATAATTTTTGACATGAAATTTATAGCGTCCCTGTTTTGTTGTTGTGCCCACTGACTGTGTACTAAGACCTTTACTGATAAACGTGATTGAGTCCGAAACAATACCATAGAATACCATGACCCATTATTGTTCAAGAATTTTTTTCTTCTTTCCGTACACAAGTACTTTTATGTTTATTTAATTGAGGCCGATGTGAACTACAGTTTTACTTTTTCTAACTTAGTCATTATGTAACTATAATAACTCTATACTCAATGTATGCTTCTTTTTATTTAGCCAACAGCTTGATAATTGTATTAATTATGTTAAATGTTTGCTGTAAGGGTCCAACAACTTGGCTATTGCCACCTTGACTATTTCGGTTTTATTTTATTTTTAATTTAATAATTTACGTAATATTTTTTTTTATGTATGGCTTTGTAACAGAAGGGTTGAAGGAAATCAAGTTGAACTTGAACTCTAATAATCGCACTTATTATTTCATCGATGTGAGACTGACTGGCTGACTGACTGACTGACTGACTGACTGATTGACAGTCTATCCTTCTACCCTTCTATCTATCTATCTATCTATCTCATCGTTTGCATATTATAACATATATTCTTATTAACCTTGCTCATCTACTTTTCAAGGTGTAATACATTCCTTTACCAATGACGTACAAATATTGTTTTGAAGTGCGTATCTGTCGGCATCCTCACAATCATCCTTACAGTCAGGATGGGCATTTAACAATCTGTGTATAATTTTTTTTACTTCTCCTTTCTTGCTTGTTTTTGTTCTAGGTGTTTTATATCTTAGTCTACATAATAAAGTCAATATGATTATCGATTCAATGAATGGCCTTGATTTCGTCACTGCGTTTGCATTGTGTGCAATTGACGTATACACTTAGGAGAGGATAATAGTCCTTTAAGTTAACCAAACATTTCACACAGCGGTTACATTATTACTAAATCATGTACTTCAAAGCAAGTGGGCGAAAGATAATATTAATATCCCCAACCCCCCCCCCCCCCCCCTGGAATTTACTGCATGAACGGCATATTTATCATATACATACAGTTCTTACAGACCTTGGTTCTTGTAATTTTTAGGCAAAAACGTTCATTCAGTTAAATGATATATATCAAATCTAATAAGACTGAGATGGTCACATAAAGATGTCAGAATGTGGTTGTCAATGGCTTCATTGATCAAAATTTCTTGAGGTATTAATTATTAGAAATGGCTAGTCATTGCAAATAAAAATAACTATGATAGTGCATACCATATTCCTGGTGGTTCATCTGTGCTTTGTTTTAAGAGTAGGGGTCAGTTGGGATCAGTGTATAGTATTGGCCACAAAGAATGTCCAATCAATATTTGGTCATCAGTAAATGTAAACAGTATGAAACACAAAATGGACATTATCCACATTTGGTTGAAGATCTGACTTTCTAGAAATGTAAAATGTTACTAAATAAGTCTAACCTATTTTTTTAGCCCAAAGAAACCTCTCACAGTACCGATTACAGTAACTCGATCGGTGGCAGGGAAGCAGCAGAAATTACGAAGGAAACAACAGTCAACTTTAAGTTGATTGTTTCACAGAAACGTTTGACTGGTTGCTATAACATGCATGTCCTTTTTGTGCTGCTTCAAGCCATTTATGGAAAAGTATGACTGAAAATCTGATGGATGTTTATTTTAATAAGCCATGCAAATGACATCTAGAGACAGGTTTAAGTGGTGCCAGATACTCATGGTTTCTGGTGTTTACTGGCTGCAGATGGTAAGGTGCCCCTTATTTTATAATATATTTTTAATCTAGATAACTATAATTTCAAACTAAAGTATACCTAAAAGGTATGAATAAACATGATATATATATATATATGCTAAAGGTGCAAAATATGTTACCCATGTTCATATTATTAATTTTTATTTTTAGTAAATCATTAGAGATATGTCTAAATTGCATTGTAAGGCTGAGGGTAGTTTCTCTTAATGCTGGACATTTTGTATATGAAGATATGTTCATGAGTTGGTCCAGGCAGAATTCACACCCACACCCCCCCCCCCCAACCCCAAATCCTTAGAAAAATGACAAATCTGCGCCCATGACAGATAAACAGAAAACCATGCTTAGTCATTCAAGGAGAGCATTAATATGAGGACACTCAACTCTCATGAAACGCAAATTCATCTACATTTCAGACGCAGCTTTTTTTTATATGCACTGTTCCTGATTAATTCTCTGGGCTAGTTGTTGTTTTCACAACAAAAGAAAGTCAAGATTTTTCTGATTTACAACAAGTCCTCAGCAAGATTCAAGGTCCAATGAGATTAGAAATATATTGAGGCAATAAAATTTAACCTTCCAATTTCTTATGAATCGCTGCCAATAAAAACCACTGACAAAGGACACAGACTCGCATATCAATAACTGGCAATTCAAACAAAATAAACAAAATTATAATTTTACCTTTTAAAAGTTCACTAACGACGAAGCCAGATATAAATACATAATTCCATACAGTTATTTTTATATTAGACAAGATAGGAAGAATGATTATTTTGTTGATTTGAGTCTAGAGAAACCATCACGACCAAAATGAAGCCAGTGAATATTTAATGGACTGACCTTTTGACGGACCTTGTCCATCGCACGATGCCCAGCAGGAGGGACACTGTGATGGCCATCAGCAGGAGCAACAGGAACTTGGACACTCGGACAATGCAACTGACCATCCTGATTGGGGTGTCTATTATCCACATTTTGCTGAAGATCTGACTTTCTAGAATTTGGCGACTTTTCGGTTTTTCTATCCTTGTGCTTGTTCGGTCTTTTCTCAGTTGTATTATTGGTTGTTTTTGTATCCGTATCACTGGTTTTCGTATCTTTGGTTTTACAATCTTTATGTATCTTGGTCTTTGGTTTGCTAGAACTCGAAGAAGTCTGTCTTTTTTCCAGATATTTCTTGTAAAGGTCAGAGTACACCTCTGACTTGATAGAGTCCTTGGCGTCTAGATGGTCGCTCTTTCGACCACTTTCCTCAGTGAAGGAGTGGTCTATTGTATCCAGTGTGGAAAACATCGGTGGACTCTTCTTCTTTGGAGACGTAAGGGCACGTGCAGTTCGCGTGTTGTCATGACAACCAGTTGTTGCACAAGATGACCCCGGAATCTCAGGCACATCAGAGGCGAAGGACCGATGCTGCCTTATCTGATCAGCAAGGTCTGTGGCAGCTTCACCTGTTTCTGAAACTTCAGGTAAAACTGCAGCAGTATTTGGTACAGCATCTGCTTGGAATGTGATCGGTAAAGTTCCTTTATCGGCTGCAGCACCTGTGGCATCATTGGGGCTGCTTGCCAATTGTGAGGCGAGGCCAGCGCATGCTTCATACTTTCCCTTTACTTCATTTGGTTCATGAACCAAACCACGCCCACTGTGCTGTGTATGTTTGTCTTCATTACTGTCAGGTTTTTCAATATCGATCCTAGGCAATCCAGCTCGATCCTTGGGTGATGATAAGTAATTCAATGACACCCTTTCCGACTCACCTGTCTCATGCACTGAGGCACAGCTAGTAGATCTTGGCAAAAATTGGTCGCTGGTCACAGCAACTGCACTCTTTCCTTTTTGCTTCAATACTTTGTGATTGGTGTCACTTGGCAGAAGTGATGCTCTATCAACAGTTAATGGTTTTTTCTCTGGTTCAATGCATCTTCCAATAGTGTTTAATGGATTAGTCGTATTTTCCACATCACTAACCTGATTTTTACCACCTGTTTGATAAGGATCAATATGGTCAGTGTCTTCACGTTCATTTTTGGACTTCGAAGATGAAACGGATACATAGCTTTCAATAGGTGTAGAATGTACGGTTTCAGACTGTTTTGTAAAATGTCTTGTAAAATCAATTGGGTTTCTTAAAGTTGCCATCAACTGATCTACCGCAGATGACCTGGGAGGGTCAGGGTCAAGGTTACTGGATTTTGTATGATCATTAAGCTCCTTAAAGTTGGGAAAGTCGCGATCCATAAGGCCAGGCAGGCCATGCTGTGGCACAGTTGGTATTAAGTCTTTTGAGTTTTGACGTGTCTCTGTATGTTGAACGTCTCTGACGTCATCTTGACCAGGGTACGGTCTACGGGGCGTAATCTCAGATAGGTCATGTGACCCATAAGGTCCTTGGCGGTCATTTGACCCAGATAAGTGGTCCTCTTGCCTGTTAAGTCCTCTGTCAGGGTCATTATAACGTCCATATCTTTCATCTCTGTCATTAGAGCCAAAAATATCACGGAGGCTCTGAAAGTCTACTGAAGCACCAATCCCAACACCTATGGCGCTGGTTACGTAATGACCCGGGGACTCGTTGCTGCTGTAAGACCAAGGGTGAGATCGGGAAAGATTCGGGGTCGCAGACTCGCTGTGGTCAGGGTGATTTAGTCTGTTATTTCTGGTTACCGAGCCAGGGTAGAAGTTCCTGCAGTCTCCAGAAGAAGTGTCATTTTGAGCAGTAGAAAACTGTTCAGGTGGGGTGACAGCAGAGTCCCTAGCACCCCCATATTGCTCCCTATGGCTATAATAGGGCTGGGGGTGCCCATCATATTCTGCAGGAGCATCGCTGAAACCACGTGGCCTGTTGCTGATGTTGCCATCAGTCTGAGGGCCACTAGGGGGGTCATTTTGCCCTTTACTGTTGGAAGTGAAATAAACCTCAATACTGGCATTCACAGAAGCTTTAGGAACGAGTATCACAGATGCATCATCGTAATTTGAAGAATTAAAGTTGGAATGGTGAACAGGAGTCTGGAATTGCTGGCGGGGTGGACCAGGGTGCCTGAGGGCGTGTCTCACCTCAGATCCGGGGGCTGGTGGCCGAATAAGTCTGTGCATCGGGGGCCGGGGACCCCTTGCCCCTCTGCCCCTGGGTGGGCCACCGTATCTGACTGGGTAACGGGACTGCCAACCGCCCCGGTGACTGGACGAGGAAGTCTGGTAGCCTCCATATGTTGGCTGGTGCAGAGTTTGTCCGTGCTGGTTGTGTGGATTCCGGTTGAATACAGGCTTCTTCCAAACGGAGTCCGGTGAATCGAAGTTAGATCCATAACTTATATGCTCTTGGTGGGACATGAAGGTGCTGGTAGGGAATTCTTCATCAATGACTGGCCACTGGCCTAGCTCATAATAACGTATTGCGGCTCCAAATAGACGTGTGGTGTTGTTGCCAGACGTCCTACATCTGGGAGTGCGTACTATGTCAACAATGAAGTGCGCAGGCCTGACTGATCTATACTGGGTCAAGCCGGGATCAGAGGGTCGCCACTGTATAGCAGTCGGTCCAATTAGATCACCTGACCATATACTCACAGCTGTCAGTATCCGAATAGCTATATATGAATGCACATCGACAGCACCAACACGGCCCAATACACAACACAACTGTGTCTATTTTTAGATCACCACGTCCTGGCTCAGCCAATCGCAATCCAGTTGAAGGTCTTTACGACGTCGGCACGCTGCTCGTGACGCGCCAAATTTGGGATCCAAGTGACGTTAGTGGTCAAGGACTAAGGTTGTGTGGCTTGGCTATCTTAATGTGCACTGACACACTACAAGGGTAAGCTATGACACAGACTCATCATTTGTAGTATAAGTCCTTGGCTTTCGCACCTGGATAACTTGTATATTAATTGCCTTTTTGTCCAGTGTACCATATGGGCAGCTGGAAGGCTAACACTAATTAACCGTGAAATAATTGCAATTTCCTATGTTACAGTCAATTAGGCTTACAATTGAAAATACTCAGTTTGATAATTAATAACCAATTGTTAGTTTGAATTCCGAAATGATATGTTGTATCAAGTTATATTGTATCAAATTCCAAATTGATAGATTTTATCAGACTTGGACACTATTTATTGTCACAAAGGAAGGCAAAATTCAGCTCTATATAATATTAATTTCTGAGATGGGGAAGACTCCAAAAAGACTTGGGCAATGTCCCTGACAGGAAGCCACACCAATTAAATAGCAACCATGTCAATTCATAAAGGAAATAAACCAACAAAAAAAATTTAACAGGAGATAAAATGGACATTAAGTAATGACTGATGAATAAAAAAAATTAATAAAGAAAAAAGAAAGAAAAAAAGGACAACTTCAGAGTGAAAGATTCGAAACTAAATGTAACAATTGTTATTGTAAACATCTGATCAGGAAAAGTACCTAACCATATTCCATGACTTTTGATGCTATTGTGGCATAACATTTTCATCATTATAATTATAATTAGCAGAAAAATAACCTTTGCAGATGTTTTTTGATGAAATTCACACACTATTGTGACAACAAATTTTCATGAGCGTAACTATAATAGATGTATTTTCATGAAATTCACATGCTATTCTGTCATAGCATTTCCATGAGTATAATTATAATTAGGCAGAAAATAACCTTTGCAGATGTCTTTTCATGAAATTCACATGCTATTCTGGAATAACATTTTCATGAGTATAATTACACAGAAAAATAACCCTTGCAGATGTTTTTGATGAAATTCACGTGCTATTCTGGCATACCATTTTCATGTATAATTATAATTGGCAGAAAAATAACCTTTGAAGATGTTTTTTGATGAAATTCACATACTGTTGTGGCATAACATTTTCATGAGTATAATTACACAGAAAAATAACCCTTTCAGATGTTTTTGATGAAATTCATGTGCTATTCTGGCATACCATTTTCATGTATAATTATAATTAGGCAGAAAATAACCTTTGCAGATGTCTTTTCATGAAATTCACATGCTATTAGTAGTATATTAAGGGCGGTTAATGTTACTAGGACGGCCTTTTTTCGTTTCGTGTTGTGTTGAGCATTCCAAAAATGTAGAAAATATGTAGAAATATATAGAGATCAAAAAGTTCAAAAATTTTGACAGTTTGACACGACCTTTAACTTATCCCCTAACCTAAGGTCATCTCCCTGTCACTCAAATAGAAGGTTGAAAGGAAAAACAGAATTTCCACATGGAAATAGTTCTGATGTAAATATGTGGAAGAAGGGTTTTTACCCTATTCTAAAAATAGATATGATATCACAAATTTAAAATATTATCCAATAAGATTATAACACTAGGTGGAGCATCTAAAACAGCTGTACACATATATACTTCCTCAGTGATTTCTGTTTCTATTCACAAGGATTTTTATCATGGCAAGAAATGATGAGGTAGGAGGAACTGATTATTTTGAAGAAATCTTGAATGCTTTCCAGAATGTTGAAGAATTAGAATACTTTGCAAGGAATAACGGTCTTAGCAATGATGAACAAGTTACAGAAAGAATTAACCAGCTTAATGATGTTTCAGCGTGTAATATGTTCAATGAAATGTTGAATAATTATTCGGACCCACAAGAAGTATACAAATTCGCACAAAGAAATAATTTATTGCAAGACTACCAAATTCAAAAGAGACTTAGTGAGCTTAAGACCAAACTGCACTGTGGAAAATGCTTAAGATTATTCACTAACCAAAATTCAACTCAACTTCATCAAAGTAACTGCTGTGGAGGATTTACTAATTCAAATGAAATCCCATCACAACTGAATTTGAATACACATTCCACAAACACAGAGAACTTTCATTTATTGAAGCAAACCCAGGATAAATGTTCTAACTGTCAGAAAACATTTGCAAATAGGAATTTCAAGAAGAGACATGAAAAGAAGTGTTTTGGAGTGAAAGAATGCATACAATGCAGAAAGATATTCACATCTCTTTCTTCATTCAGTAAACATAGATGTAGTGCTAATCTGACTTGTAAATATTGCAATAAATCATTCTGCAGTTTCAATGGAAAACAAAAGCATGAAACTAAATGTCAGCTTCCAAAAGCAACACCCTTCAGTAAACAATGTCTAAAATGCAACAAACAATTTGATAGGAAGAGCAAGTGGAATAACCATAAGTGCTTCTTTTGTGAGTTGTGTAGAAAGAACTTCCATTCTCAAGTTAAGCTTGACCTACATAAGTGCATCCAACAGACAGAACAACATACAGAACAACATACATGTACAATATGTATGAAATCCTTTCAGAAAGAGTCATCACTAAATGAACACTCCAAAGTATGTGAAGGTGTATTGAAATGCAACCTTTGTCGTAAAGTTTTTTCAAATACCATATCTTTCGAATCTCACAATTGTAAATACAAATGTAGCAAATGTTGCACAATTTTCGAAGATATGAAACAGAAAGCAAATCATTCATGCATAAAATGCAGAAAATGTAACAGATCATTTCAAACTGAGAAAGCTCATGGAAAACATGTATGTCAAAGTTCAAGGAAACGACATTTTCAACAAGATCATGAGAAAACTTATCAGAACAGTTCTCACTGCAATTCACAAAATAGTTCCAAAGACTATCAACAGAGTTCACCACCATCAAGCCCTCAACCCAGTTGTAGTTATGTTATTGAAGAAAACCAAAACATTCACTCCAAATTTCAATGTAAGCACTGCAAAAAGAAATATAAATCACAGAAAAAATTAGAAAAACACATTTGTCATCCGAAAATTAAGAAATCAACAGTTAGGTGTAGCAGATGCCTTCAGGAATTTCAGGATAGACATGTTCTAAATTTACATATCAGAAATTATCACCTTAAAAGAGGACAGAAAGGTGGAGGGAATGCAGTACCAGTAGAAATACAAGATGAAGAATTGAAGTCATTTTACGATAAATACCATTCATTCATCCATGATCATCATGAATTAGGTCAACCACAATCTTTTTATAACTTCCCTGTTCATTCAGACTGTTCAATAGATGATCTAATGGAGCATACTCAAGAAATATATGATAATCAAAGTCAATCATTCAAAATTAACCTATCATTTGGTAGTATTTTACAACACATAGATTCCAAAGAATTCAGATATTTCAAAGCGTACAGCTCCAATCCATTATTAGATATGCCTAGTTCAGTTGCTAATAGAGCTGATTTAGCAAAATTAAGAGATAAACTTAGTTCATTAGATATATTATCACTCGTAAAGAAATCCCGCCCAAATTCTCATTGGAAATTAGTGTTATTAACTAATGTAAGGTATTATGTTACATCGACTGCTTTTCCTCTAGGACAGGGGGAACATCCTGATTACATATTACGAAAGAAATCAATATTTTCTCTAACGCATAATTGCAATAGGTTTAAGTATAATGATAATCTATGTCTATTTAGGTGTTTAGCTTACCATAAATACAAGGAGCTTTATAAGAATCATGAAGTCTTTGAACAGAGAGTAATGATGTACTATAATGAGTTTAATGAAAATAATGATTTCGATTTGAAAGCTGGAGTGGATTTAGAATTAATACCCGAATTCGAGAAGTTCTTTCAAATTAATGTTAATATTTTTACACTACACGAAGATGATACAGCACTCCCAATTTTCAAATCAACTTTAAGGTATGTCAATGCAATGAATTTGAATCTATATGAGAAGCATCTATCTTATATATATGATATAAATCGTTATTGTAAGAAATATCAATGCTCTAGCTGTGAAAAATTCTTCAAAACTTACTATAGATGTAAAAGACATTCCCAAACTTGCTCTAATTCAACTAATTATCAATTCCCAGGAGGATTTTACGAAATGAAAAACTCAATTTTCGATACACTCGCTGAACTCGGAATTTTCGTTCCTAATAATATCAGATTCTATGAGTATTTTATAGTTTACGATTTCGAAGCGTACTTGAAAAAAATAGATCATGACACCAATAAAAATACAGTTACTACAACAGAACATATTCCTATTTCAGTGAGTATATGCTCAAATGTTCCAGGATTCATAGAACCTTATTGCATAGTAGAACAAAATCAAGAGAAATTAGTAATTTCCATGTTAGAATACATGTTAAAAATTCAATCAATCGCTTGTGGATTTATTCAAGAGAAATTATCATTTGTGAGTGAAGAACTAGAATCTCAGTTACATTCATGGAATTCGGATTTAGACGAAAAAGAAAGTTTTAATGCTATGATGAGGAAAAAAATACAAAACGTGATAGATAATTTTGAAGAATATTGTACTCAGATACCCGTTTTAGGTTTTAATTCAGCGAAATACGATATTAATTTAATCAAAAGACATATAGCTAGATGTTTGGACTTGCATGATTCCAAAAAAAGTTTTGTAGTAAAGAAAAATAATACCTACTCCTGTTTAGCCAATGAAAATTTCAAATTTTTAGATGTAATTAATTATCTTGCTCCTGGTACTAGTTACAGTAAATTCTTGAAAGCGTTTAAAATTAACGAACAAAAGGGATATTTTCCGTACGAATTTTTTGATGATCCCTCTAAATTAGACTTAACATCATTACCACCGTATGAAGCTTTCCATTCAAAATTGAAAAATTGTAATGTACTTGAAAAATACGAAAATTACGAATGGTTACAGAGTATTTGGGAAGCTCAAAAAATGACATGTTTTAAAGACTTTCTGATTTGGTATAATAATTTAGATGTAGCTCCATTTGTTCAAGCAGTTATAAAACTTCAAAACTTCTACCTTAATAAGAACATAGACATTTTCAAAACTACAATATCAGTCCCAGGAATTGCTAGACAATTAGTATTCCAAGCCGCTAAAAACGAAGGCGCGTACTTTTCGTTAATTGACGGAAACAACAGAGATTTTTACTTCAACCTAATTAGTAATTTGGTTGGAGGACCTTCCCTTATTTTTAAAAGGTACTCAGAGAAGGATAAATCGGTAATAAGACAAAATTCTGAAATTGTGAAACGAATAGTGGGATATGACGCAAATGCTCTGTATCTATGGGCTTTTGATCAGGAATTTCCTGTGGGTAGTTTTATTAGGAGACATGCTAGTGATAAATTTAAACCAATAGTTAGAGATAGATATGACAATATGTATTATTGGATGGAATATATTAGTAAAAAAAGAAATATTACAATTTATCATAAACGAAATAGTAATGCTGAGAAAAGAGATGGTAGATGGTTAGCTGATGGGTGGTCATGCGAAACATTAGAATGTGGCACCACTATATCAAAAATATATCAATTCGATGGATGTTACTATCATCATCACGGAGGTAATTGTCCATTAATGAGTAAAAATATTTCGGAAAAAGAAAAGAAGAAAGGAATATTAGCTCGGAAAAGAAAAACTGACAGAGATACCTTCTACAGAAACCAAGGTTATCAACTAGAACAAATATGGGAGTGCGAATTCCAGGAAATGATTAAAACCACTCCAGATCTACAACAGTTTGTTAATGAGCGTAGACCAGATTTTTACAAAAAATATAAAAAAACACTAACAGAAAAAGAAATCATAGATGGGATCCTTCAAGACAAACTATTCGGTATGGTTGAAGTAGATATTACTATTCCTAAAGAATGGAATACTCAAGGATTTAAAGCTCCATATAATTTAAGTCCTTATGATTATTTTTCTGAAATGTGTCCATTGTTTTGCAGTGTGGATATTAATTTCGAAGATATAGGAGAGCACATGCAGGAATTTGCCAAGAAAGCCGGTTTAAGTACAAAACCTAGGAGGTTACTAGTAGGTGGGATGAGAGGAGAGAAAATGCTTATAGCTACACCTTTACTTAAATGGTATTTAAATCATGGAATGGAAGTAACTAAAATTTATCAAGTTATCGAGTATAATAGAATGAAATGCTTCCGAAAATTCGTTAAGGAAGTTACAGAAGCAAGAAGAGCCGGAGATGAAGATAAAGACTTATCTATTATTGCAGATTTAAATAAATTAATAGGAAATTCGGCCTATGGATCAACAATCATGAATAAACTAACTCATAGCGATGTTAAGTATGTAGAAGGTGAGAATGCAGCCTGTCTCAGCGCTAATGAAAATAGATTTAAAACTATGATACAACTATCTGAGGAGTACGAATTTTACGAAATAGAAATGCAAAAACGCAAAATAAAGCTAGATCTCCCCATCCAGATAGGATATTTTATTTTACAATATGCAAAATTAAGAATGCTTCAATTCTACTACGATTTCCTAATAAAATATATTTCAAGAGATAAATTTGAATTACTGGAAATGGATACGGATAGCAACTATTTTTCTATAGCTGGTGAATCATTACAAGATGTAATTAGACCGGAGCTTCTTGAGGAATACAATAATCAACTTACTGGGTTTTGTGAGAATAATGATATCTCTGCAGAAACTCATTGGTTTCCAAGAACATGCTGTCAACACCATGCAAAATATGATAGTCGCACTCCAGGTTTATTTAAACTTGAATATTCTGGAGATATATTTTATGGATTATGTTCTAAGACATATTTTGTAGGAAATGAAGAAAATTATAAATTCAGTTCTAAAGGAATTTCAAAAAATAGAGTCAATAATCCTCTGGAAATATTTAAAAGTGTAATTGAAACGAAACAAAGCGTTTCATCAAGTAATATTGGATTCATCAGCAAGAATAACTCCATTTTCACATATGAACAGAACAGATCTGGATTTAGTTATTTCTATTCTAAAAGAATTGTTCTAGCCGATGGAATTTCAACCATTCCATTAAACATCACTTTAAAACCAATACAAACGAAATATACAAGATAAATCATTTATTTCAAATATACACATATTCATTCATCTATAATTTCAATCGAATCTGAAGAATTATCTAAGGGTGAGACATGTATTATGGGTTTTGTATGAATTTTCCTGTACATTCTGGGTGTAGACGATCTTGAAGGTTTTGCTAAGTTAGTAGCAGCAGCAACAACAGCAGCGTTAACAGCAGCAGCAGCAATGGAATCTAAGCTCAGTGATCTTAAACTTTTTGGGCTGTCTGATGCAAAAGAAACCCGTCTTCTTGCTGGAGCTGTCATTTCTTCATCTTCTTCTCTAGAAAGATTAATAAATATATATATATAAATAAGTATTTATTTTTAAAGTATTTCAATACAAGGAAAACTTATTATTTTGTTCATTACTTCTGACATTGATTGATATTGATAAAGATAAGTAAACTTGAGTTTTATTACTGAAAATTTAGAAAATAGTAATACTAAAGAATACATCTTATCATCAATTCATTCTTAAATCTTAGTTTTAAACTTACATTTCAATATCCTCTGCGCTGTTTCCTGTCAGTACGAATATTCGTTTCGCAAAGGCATGAACAAATGTCTTGATGGTTTTTCTATCCTTCTGTAAAACAATTGAAAATTCAAAATTAATTTTTGAAGTGAAATTAACAACACTATCATTGGTATTTACATGCTGTGAATATTTAGATAGATCATAAAGTAAACAATATAAAAGTTATACTAGACAATAATAAATAATGAATTATCTAAATACTTACGGAGATCATGTATAACATCATCGAGAATATCCCTCCACAAGTCGAAATCTCATACCAGCCATAATGACGTTGTTGATTAGTTTGTCGATGTAAATCCGTTGCATTTCTAATTGGAATTCCGTAGGATACAGCAAAAATTGCTGATAAAACGAGAATAATCATTGATCGTGAAGTAGTCATATCGAATGTTTATCAGGAAGTGATACTGTTTTCAGAAAATATTTGGGTTTATATACTTATAGTCATTGTTTAGACTTGACACCGCTCAAATTCTAAAGACTATTGTATATTTCACCCTGGTTATTTCGAACAATACAACTTTCACAAAGGAGTGTTTAATTAAAACCGTGGTCTTAATGAAATGGAAGCTACGAAAAATTATTTGCAATTGACTTAACCCTAGAAGCTATGATAGGGTTTTACATGGAAGCTACGATGTGACATATTTCATAGAAATGATACTCCCTCTATTTCTAAATTTAGAACTAAAATATAAGGTTTCTTTTCATTTATATGCAATTCAGTAATTCTGAGATCATTTTCTCAAAATGCTCAGAAGTGAACGTAACGCATTGAGAAGTAACTTTGTTCTCTTAGTAAAAGAAATTCCATGTCAAGAAATCTTGGCTTATTTATATCAAGATGGAATATTAAGTGAACAAGTTGTGAGCGAAATTTTAGAAGAACCAACTTCCAAAAGAAATTATGCTCTTCTTTTTATTCTACAGAGACGCGGACCTAGAGCATTCTCATCGTTTATACAAGCATTGAAGCAATGTAAAAGACAAGATCTGGCTAACGCATTATCCGAATTTGAAAATAATTTCTCTAAATTATCCATATAAGACAACTTATCAACTATGACTTCTATCCAAACTACTACACTTCCTGAGCAAGGTAGTGTTTTGGGTGAAGTATCAGTGATTGAACAACTGAATGAATTCACTGATTTAATCGATTTATTAAATGAAGAATTACATAATCCAAATTCTGTTCTCAAACATCTTGCAGAGTTATTTCTTAAAGTTTTAAACTCTGCTGTTAAATATATAGAAATTAAATATCCGAATTTCATTCACAAGAAGGATTGCGAATGTTTTGTTCATTTTAAAGATCTTTTCTTAAGTATTCGAGTAATAGAACAATCAATTCAAATACTTATCACCATTGAAATCGAAACGAATCCAAACGTTTGTTGGGTTATAAGAACGATGGATAAATACAAGTTGATATGTAATCTATACAATCGTGGATATATCATATGATATAACATATGTGATATTATGTGTATTTAGATCTAGTTTTTAGTCTCAGTTTTAGTCTTAGATCTAGCACTAGTTACCACTGGAAATCACTAGATTTAGTACTAGTTCTAGATTTAGTTATCATTCATCATTCATTGAATATATATATATATATATATATATATATATATATATATATATAATTGTATTGTACATTTTCATTGAATGTACATAAGTTTTGGAATGAATATTTATTAAGTGATTGGGTATAAGCTTCTTTTCATAAGGTGGTTTAAGGTTCTAAAACTCCGCCATCTTGTGTGTTGGAAATCCACACAACTCATAATCTGCTGAGCTGCTTAATTGTATGCAATATGCTTCATTTCATAATTTTCAAACAGACAAATCCGGTCAAGGCTAGATTTTCGCTGTTGATAATCAGATAATTCTGATGCTTGCATTAAGAAGAAGCTACAACCAATCACATTTTCAAAAAATAAAAAATAAAAAAATTAAAGCCTGACAGATTTCAACTGTCAATATTGCAAATTGAGCTCAATATTTCTTGCGACCTCCACGTTGGTATTGAGTGGATATAAGAAAAGTGTTTAATGGTTACATCTGTATCCAACATTTTTTTTATAACGAACTAGCAAGAATATTTTTCATTGCATTAAATCTTATATTTTAATGAAATAATAAAGAAATCAAGTAAATCTCGTTATAAGGCTTTATTCATAATTTATTTATTTTACAGATGCATAATCTTGGATCTCGTTCTAGAGGCAATGTTTTCATTCAAATCATTAAGAGGATCCAAGTCTCGGAAAAGATTCATGGAATCTAGGTTTTCCGGTTTCACTGAAGGTGGTGTTGAGGGTGATGCAGAAGTCAGAGGGGTGGGATTCGAGGGGGGAGAAGTCGAGGGGGGAGAAGTCGAGGGGGCAGAAGTCGAGGGGGCAGAAGTCGAGGGGGTAGAAGTCGAGGGAGTGGGTTCATCTAAGGTAATCAGAGCTTCGGTTTTCAAATGAAGAGAGGGAGTGAAGAGTTTCGATGCTGTCTTGTTCTGCTGTGGAGAATTATTATTTGTCTTGGATGTAGAGAGATTAGGTATGATTCTATGAGAAATCTCATCCATCCTCATGCCACGTGGAACTGAAAATATAATAAAGTAATTATATTCAAATGCATATACATTTTTCATTCAGTGCGTTCAATAACGAGAAAGTAGCGATATTAGGGGATAGTGAAATTATGCGTTATATAATAAATTTAAAGTCTATTTTTTACACTTAAGTGAATATTTTACTATAATTCTTTAACTTTCCGATGTTAAACTGAGATTATTATCTCATTATTTCGTTGTATAACGAAGTATTTACTGTGAATGCGCGAATGTTTAGATCGTATCCGCCATATTGGATTTCCATCAAAACAAATCTAAGCTTATGACGTCATTGGGAAACACCGAACTACTAGCGCCACTCAAAACATGCGGAGAACTAGATTTATTTCTAAAAATAAACACAAATAATTTCTGCGCATGCGCATCTAACTCCTTCGTGTCGATTTGTTTACATTATTACCACGTGGGTGAGAGGATGAAGAAAGGTTGAGAATGGGGTGTTAAATAGGATTTATAGTTTTAATTCTTTTAAATAATAAAGAATAAAAAGTGAACTTACTTTCCAATGAAGGAGGGTTCAGTTTCTGGCATTCCCGACATTTGCAGATCAACATGAAAAGTTTATAAATTCCAATTTGTAAAAGCAGCGTGAGCTTAACAATGCATGGGGGTCTTGGGCTTGAATTCGTTATTCGATTCATTCGTCTCCATGCTTTCAACTGTCCACACATTAGGCTTATAACAAAACAAACGAAAGTAATAGAGCCAAAGGTAGAAAGTGACATCCAAGTATTTATGTCTATTTCATTCTCTTCATCAATGTTGTTGTTGTTGTCGTTGTCGTTGTCGTTGTCGTTGTTGTCTGCGTGTTCTTCCAATAATTCATTCTTCTCACAGTTCAATTCAAACTCAAATACAAACTGTTCTAAATCTGAACGTTCACAAACTAATTTCCCTTTGAGCATCACTTTCCTGAATTTTTCCAGCGTTGATGTTGAAAGTGCTGCTAGAAAGTCCTCTGTGTTCACCGTGATAATTAAATCCTTTTGTCTGTTGATCTTTTTTGGAATAACATTAGTGCACTCCACTGCATCTTCACTGCAGATACATCCAGAATTATATTCACATATAACTCTAGCATGCGACAGTACCACAAAGCTGCTTAGAATAAAGAAGAAGATATACATGGCTGTTTGCTTTGAGATTTCAACTCAAAATGGTTAAGGGATTTCATCTGAACCTCACTTAAAATCCATTATCCAATAAGATGTTAGAGCTTTATCAAATAATTAGAATATTCATGAAATTAGTTAATCGCCTTAGATAAAATCAAAGCTGGTTGTGTGCTAATAAAGCATTTGATGTGATTTGGTTCCTTTCTTTGTTCATGATTCACATTCTTCTCTAATTTGATTACTTTTGATGGTGTGGTTTATTGAAATATCCTGAAGTGATCTAAACACATTATCACAAAATTATAATCACTCTACAAAAGATTTGAGCGCTTTGATTATTGTGATATACCGCTAATGCATTGATTATCTTTCACTTATCTAGCTTAGTTAATGAATCGAATCTATTTAATGAGGAATTCGATGTTTTCCCATGAGAAAATATTACGAGGGTTTCTAATTAACTAATGATATCTATTTCGTGTTGAGTTTATGGGGGAATGATAGCATATCATGGGTTTATGAGGTCTTATCAGATAGAGGAATATGGAAAGGGTGAGAAGAGGGGGTAAATTCCCACTGACCTGTGTACAGATCAGTGAGAAATTCCATATCATCATATGTTCATAGACATATGCTTGAAATGAATACCACATTCTGTTGGACAAATATAAATCAATAAAATTCCCTTTTACTTTGAAAATTCATGTTTAGAAAATTATTTCAAGCTGTTTTATAGAATCTGAAAAACATTAGAGTTATAGAAAGAACTTCTATTTCTTTGAGTTATTGTAGAAATGTCAAATGTATATATTCAAAGATATTTCTTCTCACATTCTCAAATTTCCACCATGTTTCTTCAATATATTCAAAGATAGAGAGAAAAGCAATATTGTTCAATCTTTCTATGATTTTTGAAAGAGCAACAGTGTATGTTTAACTTGCAAAAGGAAAGCATGAATGAAATCTGCATTATCTGTTTGGAAGGATGTGAAGAATCCTTTGCTTGTTGCAATGCATACATTCACAGAGAATGTTTATTTACCTATATTACTTCATTTGATTTCGAAGAAATGGGGAATTTAAGGTGTCCTCATTGTCAACATCTCTGGGAGGGAAATGACGAAGAGCAATATTTTCTCCAAACTCCAGGAAATGATGTTGAAATAGCTGGATATGGAATAGATGAAGATTTAGTAGATCAGGGAGAGCTTGGAAATGAGGTAGGTGAGAATGGAATAGATGAAAATCAGGATGATACTTTTAGACTGGAAGATGAGGTAGGTTATCCTAATGTCTATTTTGATCTAGATCTGGGTGAAATGGTTATAGATTACACTCAAATTGAATTTGAAACCATTCCAAATGTAAGAGTAGGAATGATAAATGGTCATTTAGAAAGTGTTGAATGGGAAAATGTGGAAGGGGACGAGGATGAAATTCAGTTTAGTGAGTGAGTGAATATATATATATATATATATATATATATATATATATATATATATATATATATATATATAGATATAGATATAGATATTGATAGATATAGATATAGATATAGATAGATATTGATAGATATTGATAGAGATGTTGGTTCGGGTAATAATCCCTTAACGGCATCACCAAACGAGAAGGTCACCTCTTTGATACCATAAGTCTAAATTTTTTTGAGTTATTCAGTTTACAGATGTATTATCACCTTGCCAGTGACTGAATAACGAAATTTTGGAAATTTTGAAAATTTTTTGATTTTGTTAAACAGTTTACAGATGTATTATCACCTTGCCAGTGACTGAATAACGAAATTTTCTTAATTTTATTTTATTTTATTTTTGAACTTAATCAGTTTACAAATGTTATTAGCATTGTGCCAGTGACTGATTAAGATATATATATATATTTATATATTAGTTCATAATTAAATATGTTACAAAACTATCTAGGTCTACACGCTTTAATAAATTGATTATTGAACTAAATTGAATACCATGACTTCTTAATACTACATAGAATATACAAAATTTACCACAATCATCTGATTTTTCGTTTTGAAGTCTCTCATCATTGAATAAGTATTCCTCGCTTTTGTTAATGAGAAAGTCATGCCAATAAGAGTGATAAAACTTTGGGTTTCTACCCAAGGAATCGAAGAATTCGCATTTTTGATCATTATAGAATATTGCAATCCAGTGAGCACCTGCTTTGTTAGCTTCCTGCGTATTCAAAATTGCAAAACTGTTTCCTTTAATTAAACTCAGAGTATTAGCAGGATAGACTCCTGAAAACCCTAGAGAATGTTTTCTTAATATGTTATTTATTTCTGATGTATTCATTGTATAACTACGTTTCTAGCTGCGTCAATTGTCAAGAGTGATTTGAATTTACCGTACATGTATACAACAATAGATTCCTCCAATGCTTTTGAAAATCTCAGTTCTAGTTTACTATTCCCAGTATATGTATTCGGTGTTAAATCTTCAAAATTTTCTCTGTTTGTAAGATCAAAAGCGAAAATTGTGTATCCTCTATAAAATTCTTCATAAGACACTATCCAATCAGGATTCTGTCTCTGTATTCTTTGATAGGCTTCTAAATAATGAGATTGATATGCGGATTCACCGAAATTTAACTTGAGAGGTTTTGCTGGAAGGGAGATATTATTAAAATAGAAACCCACTTCGCTAATATTGAAATGATTAAGGAAAAATGGGTTTTCGTGAAATGATCCGGTTGCAGCAGCAGATTTAACCATACATACGTATAATTGATCTGGGCATTCGTTACCAAAAATATCATTAATTATTGCAACTTGACTTCCTTTAGATACAGTTTGTGATCTCATTTTAGAATTAATATACGGATAATGAGCTGGTTTAAGAACTAATGCATCACTAATTGCAGTTGATACAGCTGGTTCCAAATTAACATGACAGAGAATAAGTTTAGCTTCTAAAATTTTTATATTAAACTTTTGAGATAAATCTGAGGATAGTAAAGAGAATTCTGGGGTAGAGGGCCAGAATTTCAATCCAATGTTGGTATTATGCATAAGTAATCTTTTCTGTTTCATGAAATCAATACCTATAGGCCCTTGTAGTTCAAACTCCTGTCCCCTGCTAATAACTTTTGCTCTTTTCTTTAAACCTGGGTTAGGAGTTTCGTTATCCTTGTTATTAGTAACTGCTTTCCATTGACTACAGCTATTCAATGATACACTAGCATCTTTAGCGAACATGATTCCCATATCTTCATCTGATGTCACTGATAAAATTTTATCTAAATAGTTCTTGTAAGGATAGCAATAGGTAGGAATATCACTTGATACTGTTCTATGTTGAATGGAAAGATCAACTTTTTGAAACATAGTTGAGAGAAGACAGTTACATGGAGCAACATCTCCTTTTACATCAAATTTTTCCAGTGATTCTACATATGTAATAGCAGTATCTGCATCAATTACTGTTTTACATTTGAAGTATATATATGAACGAGATAAATCTATGAAATTTTGAGGAGTTACGTTAAACTCAATACATCCGCTTCCAATTTGTGAAATTGGTAAGTGTTCAATCATTTGAGTATGAAGTAAACCTTTGTTAACTAACTGTTCAGAAAATAGAGTAAGAGATTCATCATGAGCCTGCATTTTCACCGTTTCCTCTTTGTAATTTTCTTCTTTTTCTGAATAACTTTCTTACTGATTTTAGGTCTGGTCTTACTAACACTCCTCTTCCTTTGGGATTGAGATCTAGACTGAACGGATTTCCTTTTTGATACTGGTTTTATTGAATTTTCTACCAGTGCTCTAGCCATTGCATCTTTCTGAGCTGCAGAAGATATAATTTGCAATCCCTTCCCGGTTTGGTTACTGGAGTCATTTACCACATAAACTTTCTGATTAGGTAAAATTTTTCCATTAATCATAGCTAAATAATGTTTTCTCCAATTATCGTAATCATTGATGACTGACATTATTAAATCGAAGTGTTACCGGCACCTCTAGAAGAGAAACTGAGAACTCACTAAAATGTTTAGAGCTTATATAGATCCTAAATCTATTCAAACTACCAGTAACAGACTTTAATATAATTGGTTTATCAAAAACCACAGAATGATTTTTTGTTCCAGGAAGTGGAATAATTCTTAAAACAGGTAATGACTTCCCACATAAGTATGAATTTTCGCATATATCGCTCTGAATATATAAGACATCTCTATCTTTTTCATTCATCCTACATCTGAACTCTAATAATTCCACAGTGGAGTCATCATTTAACACTATATTCCTATCTAGTTGTAAAATGAAATCCTCTGGTTTGTTGTCTTTAAATATCTCTATACTATCTCTGTCAGAAGCGTACACTACATACGAAGACATAGTGGTAAATGTCTGTATTTTTGTGTGTATAAAGTTAAATATAACTTCCTATGAGGATCGGTATGATAAATTTCTAGCACACTGTCTCCATGTGTGGATAAACTAGGTGACCTAGTTGATCTAAATGCCCTAGTTATCCTAGATGTTCTAGATTCCTAAATTCTTTGAAAAAAGGGGTGAAATAGAAGTAGGTTAAAGAGGGGTGAACTCGAACTGGAAACCCTGTAAAGGAGTGAAATAGATTAGACATTCTGTCAAGTCATTTAAGAATGTGGAGAGCACTGGTGGAGATAATTCCAGTGGAATAATTCCATTTTAACACTCACTGCATTATCATTACATATTAGTTTTCTGCCAATTTTGAATATCACTTTCTTTTATCCAAGTTGCATGCTTACTAGGCCATCCAAGCCATTTTATAAGTACACGTCCCTTGGATTTTTTAAGAATTTTTTCTATTATATACGTATCATCATCTGATACAAGAATTTTCTGAAGTTCATTTTCTTGAAACCTTCCAGTTAAGGCTTCATTCTGTATATCCTTCAGAATATAAACTGGTTGAACATCCTTCATAAATCTATCAGCGATAATGAAATATTCTCTGCTCCATTTTTCATCAAATTCTCTCATAAACTGATGTTTCAACACACTAATTCTAACAGTATCATGAATATTAAACTTAAACTTAGTTTTAATTTCATCAGGACGTTCCGTTTCATACAGTAGTTTCCATATTTTGTATTCATCAGATGGTTTCACGGAAGCTGGTGATTGTTTTATACTGGAGTGATAAGTATTGTTATAAGAGTTTGTGATTTTTTCTAATTGATCTATCCATTTATGAGTATTTTTTGATACCATATAGCGAAATAGAATGTTTTTAAGAGTTTTAAAAAACCTTTCAACGATATTAGCTTTGGTTTCCGTGTTATTCGTGAAAAAGTGGTTTATTCCTAGATTCTTAAATAATGTTCTAGTAGCTTGCGCTTTGAATTCGGGTCCAGAATCGGTCCTGCAGTTATGAATTTTACTAAACTTTGATAGCAGGGATTTTAAAGCTGGAATAAGCTCCTGAGTCTTCAAACTTTTCAAAGCGACTGTATGAGCTTCTTTACTGAAACAATCTATCCCAGCTAAGATATATGAATATCCCGAATTTGCTTTTGCATATTGATGTAAATGAGCTGTATCTAGATCAACCTGATATCCTTTATACGGAGTAATAACTCTATTTCTTTTAAATTTTCTGTTTACTTGTCTCATAAGTGTGTAATACTCTTGACTTTGAAGAAATTCTTTAATTTGTTTTTTAGTTATAGTCCGTTTTTTCTCTTTTCTAATAGCTTTATAAAATTTATCTACTCCAGTGTAAGCACCTGGAAAGTTCACATCTTGGTATTTTTCTAAGAGATATTGCTTTATATCTTCTTCCATATCCATCCTTGTGATTTCTGTCTTTTTGCAGTTACTCTAGTATTGGGATGAGTACTAGCAGTACTAGCTATACTAGCAGTACTAGCAGTACTAGCTATTCTAGACTTCAAAGGAATTCCTGGAGGTGGTTTCTTATCTGAACTAACTAAACTTAAACCTGCACCTTTTTGTAATAGAGTTTGTGGAATATTGCTTTCTTGAAGTGCTGTATTAAACTGCGCTAATCCTGGAGGATTAATATTTTTATATGGATATAAACTACATTTGATTAAATCGATGATGTGACTATTTGCAATAACGTTTTGATTAATACTAACTTCACCTATTTCATTCCAAGTAATGTAATCACTATTCTGAGAAATGTGTTTCAATATAGCAATAGCTTTATGCTTAATATTCTTAGGTAAAGATGCTATAATATCATCTGATGATAATTTAGGATGTGAAGAAACGTTTGGAGTCTTGTTTACTTCATCATATGGTACTAACACATATTTCTTCATTTTAATACTTTGAGAAGTGTATTTTTAGCTGAAATTAATAGATTATATAACTCGACTGAGTTATTTCTGATAATAGTATATTTAGATTTAATTGATTTATTTTTAGATAATAGTTTAGCTATTAACTTTTTATGAATGGATAAAAGTTTCTTAGAATGTGAATTGAGAACAGAACTATTCAATGTGAGATTATATACAACATTCACCACACTATTCACTTGCTTATTATCTGCAGTTTCTAATAATGCTTTTCCTTGATTTTTTCCGCAAGTTAATAAAAGATGTAGGAAATATGTATTTTTCATGGTATACCTAAAGTACCTTGATTTGTTGAAAGTCGTTTGATCGAAGGATTAGGGAGTAAATACCCGATACAACTTGTTAAAAGCGTAGAAAATAGGGTTTTATCACCATTACCTATTGATAGATTAATTAACGCTGTGATTATAATGATGTAAAGTATGGTAACTTGGCATATGTATGCGATCTGATCTTTGCGAAATGTTCCACTACAACAATTCCATGCCCCAGTACTGGATGTTCTCTCATCCATCTCAAGTTAAGAACTGAGCTCATCATTACTTCTCCAAATATTTATATCCCTGTATTAGAGCTAATTATGAATCAATTACGATTCATTCAATCGTACTTATAAACTATAGTGCGTTCTGAAGGGAATATTTTAGTTCTGATTCTGAGATCATCAGGGCATTGAGCAGTTAGGTCAATTAGAATATATCCAAATGGTTCTTGATTCATTATATCCTTATAAGAATTAATTAATAAACCTGGGTTGTTAGGAAATATTTGATTATTGAGGTAAGTTAATTGTAATAAACTTCGAGGTGAACGAAACACTTCCACGTATTTAGTATTTAAATTAATTGTCATTTGTTTCTTACCTTGAACGAAAGCATTCTGTACAATATAGAAGCAACTACAAAATCTGTGGTGACTTATCCTAGTGAAAATTAATTCCACAACCTGAGAATTACAAGCTTCATCCATTAAATCATCAATGATTATCATTGTATGTGATTTAGGATCAGTGAAATTCATGAGTTCTTCTTCTGAAGGAAGACCTTGTTGGAAGCTAATGTTTTCTATCTCTCGTTTCATTTGATCATAATTATCTTGCCATATTCCATAGTAATATCTTATTTTTAGTGGTGGATGTTCACCAAATATTTTATCTATATTCTGTAATATTCTGAGAATAAATCTCGTTTTTCCAGAACCGGATTGTCCACTTAAAATATGAGTGGAACCAGGATTAAACTCTAGCATGTTGTATTTTCATCTGCTTACTACAAAATGATGAAAAATATCGTTTGCTTGGTTCTTATATATTTATTAATGTATATCATAGAATTAGTCTCTAATTAATTCACAGGGATATAATAAGGATAGATCCTGTAAGATCGACCCCTCCTGGAAATATTGGAATATCGGTTGAATAGAGGGGAGTTGGTATACATTCGGTTAGGAGTTAATTTTATTTTCCTAATCATTGAATACTAATTATTCTCAACTAATCAACAATTTCATCATTTCATCCGGATGTATATGAAAATGAATATTTTATTATGAAATCATGAAAATGATGAAATCAATCTGATATATAAATATAGAAATAGACATAGATATAGAAATAGATAGATAGAAAAGATGGTGGATTGATTTGCATGGGACCTTTCATATAAATATATACATATAAATTCATATATATATCTTTCATCTATACCACTCAGTCAGTTTTAAGCTTTTAGTTCACAAATTACACAGTCTTGTAAAGATCACAATACTGTGTAATCTGTTTAACGGTATTGCGAACGGGAACGCAAGCTTGTAATACCATAATTTTGTACAGCATTTCACTGTTTTTGAAATTTTTTGGAGGGATATTTTATTTTTATTATTTTTATAATATTTTATCATGATAGGACCTTCCTAAAAGAAACAGTACTGACAATCTTTGTGGTCTTTTGGATCATCGAAATCACACATAGTTGCACTTTGATATGGAACTGTTTCCAATAACTCATTCCATTCTGATTCCAAATTCTGGAATTCTTTAAATTTCAGTGCAACCCCTGGAAATCCAGGATAAAGGAGCTTTGGGTCATGTCGTGGTCTGAAAAACTTCCTGATAGACAAACACTTGATGTCTGGTTTGATTTGTACAAAATATCTCTTTCCCAAAGGGAGGAAATATTCATTTTCCAACTCCCCAACCTTACAATCGCTCATAGCATGACGCACATCTTCAAAAAATCTGGCTAACACTTTCACAGCTCCAGCATCAAGATTAACAATGTTGTCTTCAGGTTTTCTTCCAGGTTTTAACTCTCCATTAGCAAATCTCATTCCTTTCTCATGTGCAGTGACTTGCACATTTCTGAGATCACCAATGTCAACCACTTGAGTAGACCACTTACTTTTTGCTCCTGTGTTAGTCATGTTGTAGAAAGATGTGCTTTTCATTGCCATGGTAAGGAAGGAAGTGATGCTCTATTCCTCCTCCTGCTCAACTTTTATTGTGAGTCTGAGCTAGCTCCTCCCTCTGAAATGATGAGAGCTCATTGGATTCTGAAGTCATGTGATTTCCTGGAGTGTCTTGCATCATGCTGATGCAATATTTCCATGATCTCATACCTATTTTTAGATTGGGGTAAAACCCCATTTCCATCAGGTGTGACAGTTGTGTGAAAATTCTGTTTTCCTTTCAACCTTCTATTTGAGTGACAGGGAGATGACCTTAGGTTAGGGGTTAAGTTAAAGGTCATGTCAAACTGTCAAAATTTTTGAACTTTTTGATCTCTATATATTTCTACATATTTTCTACATTTTTGGAATGCTCAACACAACACGAAACGAAAAAAGGCCGTCCTAGTAACATTAACCGCCCTTAATATACTACTGCTATTCTGGAATAACATTTTCATGAGTATAATTAGGCAGAAAAATAACCCTTGCAGATGTTTTTGATGAAATTCACGTGCTATTCTGGCATACCATTTTCATGTATAATTATAATTGGCAGAAAAATAACCTTTGAAGATGTTTTTTGATGAAATTAACATACTATTGTGGCATAACATTTTCATGAGTATAATTACACAGAAAAATAACCCTTGCACAGATGTTTTTGATGAAATTCACGTGCTATTCTGGCATACCATTTTCATGTATAATTATAATTGGCAGAAAAATAACCTTTGAAGATGTTTTTTGATGAAATTCACATACTATTGTGGCATAACATTTTCATGAGTATAATTACACAGAAAAATAACCCTTGCAGATGTTTTTGATGAAATTCACGTGCTATTCTGGCATACCATTTTCATATATAATTATAATTAGGCAGAAAATAACCTTTGAAGATGTTTTTTCATGAAATTCACATGCTATTCTGGAATAACATTTTCATGAGTATAATTAGGCAGAAAAATAACCCTTGCAGATATTTTTGTTGAAATTCACGTGCTATTCTGGCATACCATTTTCATGTATAATTATAATTGGCAGAAAAATAACCTTTGAAGATGTTTTTTGATGAAATTCACCTACTATTGTGGCATAACATTTTCATGAGTATAATTACACAGAAAAATAACCCTTGCAGATGTATTTTCATGAAATTCACATGCTATTCTGGAATAACATTTTCATGAGTATAATTAGGCAGAAAAATAACCCTTGCAGATGTTTTTGATGAAATTCACGTGCTATTCTGGCATACCATTTTCATGTATAATTATAATTGGCAGAAAAATAACCTTTGCAGATGTATTTTCATGAAATTCACATGCTATTCTGGAATAACATTTTCATGAGTATAATTAGGCAGAAAAATAACCCTTGCAGATGTTTTTGATGAAATTCACGTGCTATTCTGGCATACCATTTTCATGTATAATTATAATTGGCAGAAAAATAACCTTTGCAGATGTATTTTCATGAAATTCACATGCTATTCTGGAATAACATTTTCATGAGTATAATTAGGCAGAAAAATAACCCTTGCAGATGTTTTTGATGAAATTCACGTGCTATTCTGGCATACCATTTTCATGTATAATTATAATTGGCAGAAAAATAACCTTTGCAGATGTATTTTCATGAAATTCACATGCTATTCTGGAATAACATTTTCATGAGTATAATTAGGCAGAAAAATAACCCTTTCAGATGTTTTTGATGAAATTCACGTGCTATTCTGGCATACCATTTTCATGTATAATTATAATTGGCAGAAAAATAACCTTTGAAGATGTTTTTTCATGAAATTCACATGCTATTCTGGAATAACATTTTCATGAGTATAATTAGGCAGAAAAATAACCCTTGCAGATATTTTTGTTGAAATTCACGTGCTATTCTGGCATACCATTTTCATGTATAATTATAATTGGCAGAAAAATAACCTTTGAAGATGTTTTTTGATGAAATTCACATACTATTGTGGCATAACATTTTCATGAGTATAATTACAAAGAAAAATAACCCTTTCAGATGTTTTTTTATGAAATTCACATGCTATTGTGGCATAGCATTTTCATGAGTATAATTATGGTTAATTAGGCAGACATTTTTTTTTTGCTGATGTCTTTTGATGAAATTCACATGCTATTGTGGCAAAGCATTTTCTTGACTATATATTGAATAAGCACATGGATGCGACCTATACTTGGGTGAAATTAGAATGAAATTCACATGCTGTAACACCAAGCATTTTCAGATAATAGGCCAAGAGTAATTATCCACAATGCTGGAAATTCAACTGTTATATTTACAATTACAAATCAACTGATACAACACACTATTTCTTTGTGGACTGGCTTTATTATATTTTAAAACAACTAACAATCTAATAACACTGAATAGCTAGATGACAATGAAATTTGTGTGGATTTAACATCAGATTCATAATAACAATAAATTACTCCCTGGCTTAATGAACCAACGGTAAATTTGTAGGATTAATTACTATCACAGGTGACTTTCACGCAACTCAGTACAATCATCACTTTCATGTCATATTACAATGTACGCAATCTTCTACAACTCATACGTAAAAACATGTTCCTGTGTATAGATTAGGGTGACAGTGAAATGCTGCACATATTTGGAGAAGTGTATGAAATCTTACATCTGCACTGCTACAATATGTGACTATTGCATAAAAATACATTTCACAATTGTCCTATTATATTGCTGTCCAATAAGAGAGGCTGGATGGCATAAATAACTTTTATATATCTAAGTGATGATGAGCTATTGAGGACTCGAAATCTGTATTTACAACATTTCTTTTTTAAATGGTTTGCATTTTGTGTCCAGTGAAGAATGAAGTATATCTCAGGTATTACAAGATATCAGGTTTATAATACCACAAATATTTGATAATTTCACAACACAACAAGAAAGATTTACAAGTTAAAATTTAAGTCTTTGCAGAAAAATATAGTACACCATCCATTATCAGTAATGCAGCATCCATATACATGCGAATGGATACAAAATGTATTTCTCCTGTTATGTTTACCGTTGTACAAGGCTAAAATCTGACATGCATAATATCAATCGGAGTATGGGTCACCATATTTGTCATATCATTAGTTAAGGAAAAGCAAGGTAATACATATTTAATGACCAGATTTCCTACAATATTTACATCTACTTAATCGTCCTGTCATGCACAATTTGATTTTACTACGGAACCAAAGACTGTACTTAAAATGCCTGAGACGCATCTCAAAAACTCCCCTGCAATCAACTTAAATCAGAATTGCACCTTTTGATTCACAAATAATATCACTAAAAATACTGCAATGCTGCATTCATTGTGATCCCAGTTGTATAATTAAAACATTATAACATGCATTCAAAATTAAAATCATAAACACAGTATGTCACATTTATGAAAAAAAGAAGATACTAACATTAGTAGCTCAATTTGACCAGTCAAGACTGCTACATAAGATTTCTTTAACCACAAAAAAGAAATAAATACAAGGAGTACGCTCTGGGTGACAACTCATGCAGCGATAACACTTCTTTTCAGGGAACACTGGGCCCAAAGTAATGCTATGATAGTCAATTTATAAATACTTTAAATACCACACATATAGTTGCACTGGCACTCACACAAGGATTAATCTATTTGGCCACAGGCATTTTTCAGTTAGCAGCTCTATACATAAAACCCTTTGAATGTACGGCAAGCTGGCAAATCAACAAGAATATTGTGATAAAACACAATTGGGACTGTGATTTTTAATAATGGCATTAAGTATAAATTAAAAGCTATTACATAAAGATAGGCAAGGCGTATCTTTCCACTCAATACAATAAACTCAAAGAATATATTATATTCACATATTTTTAACTTGATCCTGAAACAATGTATACTCATATTTTCTATGAAGATCCAAACAATCTTCATGTGTAGTTAGAACTGCTCACGTTATTGGCGCAATGAGCAGGCAATGTATTAAACCCGAGCATATTAATTAATAAGGCCAGGAAATCAACTGGCAATAATAAACTTGACAGGGAACAGTAAGGTAAATATGAAGTAAAGGTTCCAAATTGGAGGTATGTACGTTAATTTATGCCTGTTATACAACTCCAGCCATAGTTTTCATACAGAATTTTTGACAAAACCCATTACCGAACACTGCTTAACTTGTGGCCACATAATTCGTAAACTGATCATAAAAACCAATCACAGATGAGACATAATGATAAAGTCAATCTTAAACATGTTTCTATTGCGAGTAACTCGATCGTAGTCAGAAAACGTCCTGGTATATTATTGTCCACCTTACTTTCTGGGGAGATAAAAGGTTCATGACCATTATATTTCATGAATTCAACTCAGTAAGTGCTACTTAGCAGCACTTTCCAAGACTCGTGCTTTCTTTTATCACCTAGCCACACAGAACATAAGAATACACTGTAGTTGCCATAAGATGAACAAGGATTCTCACCACCTCGTTTTAACTTTAAAACCATTAGTTGTTTTCATGGCTTCATTACCCACAACTGAACACATTAAGAACGACCTGATGATTGCTACGAGTCCCTAAGGTTATTCCATACCCACGACTTTCACCATGTAGATTCGTTTCATAAATTTTAAACACGCATATTTCCTAGGACGAAGGATGCTGCAGAAATTTACAATAACTGCGTTCTCATATTGTTTTAGATTACAGTTCATGTTTTATATCCTATAATTAGGATAGAATATAAGATAATGAATCTTTACTCCAACTTAT
Source organism: Alitta virens (assembly GCA_932294295.1). Taxonomy (NCBI): domain Eukaryota; kingdom Metazoa; phylum Annelida; class Polychaeta; order Phyllodocida; family Nereididae; genus Alitta; species Alitta virens. The sequence continues at coordinate 63,526,827 of OW028573.1, forward strand.
CTACAGACGGTTCTATCCAAAGATTGAAAGTTCATAAGTTTGAAATGACCTCAGGTTAATATTAGCAACAAGCAAGGCAACATCGGTCTAAAACAACAGCAAATACAGGCATAACTAAACCAATATTTAACACAACTGCATAACACAACTTTCGCCACTGAAGAAATTTATATATGATATTTATATCTCGATATGTACAATTAATCAGTAAGGAGCATTCCAATAGCGTAACACAATTTATATAAAGTGGACATAGCTTGTGATATTCAAACAAGCAGGACAGGTGTCACTGGAGATATTTCAGTGCGGAGACCAGGATGAATTTTTCTATGAAGTGTTCTGAGTCTAAAACAGCTATGTGAGCCGCTCGTCCAATGAGAGTGTTTGCAGTGTTGGCCAAAGCATGAAAAACATCATATCTGATAACTCGAACGTCGTTTTTATACACGATAGGCTGCAGTATGTTGTTCACCATTTCAGCATATACACCACCTGCAACAATATACACACAATAATCGCGATGTTTATTCAATAATTGACATAATTTTAGTTAATCCTCTTTAAATGGTAAATACGCAGAACTTTTCCCATTTTCAAACGTCAAAAACACCCACACAATGGGAAATGCAGGATATTGACATGGGGCTTAACAATACATCCATAATCTTAATAAGAGTAGTACATGTACATGTGTTTGTATTATATTTTTGTGGAAACAGGATATATTGTGACTCTTCAAATGCAGGGCCAATTTTGTGGCCACAAAATATAGCTTACAAGATAATATTTATTCCAAATTATCATGCTGTTTACCCATTCTTTTGAGCATGTATTTTGCACCTCATAAATATTAACAATAGCTGGTATATTGTAAAGTTCTTACCTAAACCTGAAGTATCTTTGAGGGCTGCTTTGCAGAGTTCTATTCTTGTAGAGTGAAAAGGGACATATCTGTCTTGAATCGACCCAACTAACAAAATGTTCTTAAAGAATTCCATACCTGAAATACAGAAACAAACATAGTGGCTTATGTCTGGTGTTTAATTACAATAGTTTATGCTACCACAGTTACAGCTAAAATCAATACTAGTATAATATGCGACTCGAAGACGAACTAGAAACATACCAGGTCTCTGGCTAAGTTTGTACAAGAAAGTTTGTCTTGGATCGGTGTGGTCTTTCATAGACAACTGCAGCAGGGAACCAGACTTCTTCCATTTCTGCATGAACCACATTCCTGTAATTTCAAAAATACAAGCTCATAAATCATAATAACTCAGGCAAAACTGTGACTTTAATCAGTTCTTGGTTGCGGATGCAGTAACCTTGTAGTAATTGTGAGGTCAACAAAATACGCAACCAACATACCAGCAGACTTTGAACTGATAACGTTTATATTCACATTCTTAAAAGGTTGTTAATATCACAAATATCTAATTAAATATCAAAATTATGAAAATTTCTCCTTTCTCAAAAATGGCAATGTACTTCTATCAAGCAGCTTATATTAAATTGGAGGCCATTACAGGTCTTTCAAACTATATGAAGGCATCTGAAATGGAGTCATGTCGAATCAGTTAAAAGAAAAACCTACCCATATTGACAAGACCACTGCTATTGTATAATGTCCCGAGGTGAGGTCCAGATAGAGAAAGGAAAGTGTACAACTTTGGCAGTAAAGGAGCCATCTCAGGTCGACCTAGTGCTGAGCGGATGATGAGATTACCCAATGAATGTCCCACAAATGACACCCTGCTGGGATTAACACCATACATCTCCACATGGTACATGACTTCTGCTACAAGCCTGTCTGTCATCATTTCAAAATCAGCGAAAGTGTCCGGCTGGAATAAACAAAATGGTAAGCGTCAACTCTATCGCAATATGACTTAGTTCCTCAATTGTATCAGAAAACTTATATGGATATATGTATATATATAATAGCACTAAACACCATACCTGATTTCTTTCAGACATTAGAAAATCCAGCCGACCTCCAGGGGTTGCCATTTCCAAGTATGTTCGGATCAGTCTCAAGTCAGCACAGTTCCCTGAAATTACAGATCCAATAAAACAGCAGCTAACTGCAAAATGTTCCAATCTATTATAACTCGGTTGACATAAACAGTGAAAGGACCAGACGACAAGGCTTGACAACCTTTAAGCAAGAATTCTTCTTCAGCGCACTTGGTACACAATCATACTACTATAAGAGACAGCAGGAATACCTTGGCTCTCCTCAACTTATGAAATTGAAGGCCTTGCACAAAAACTCACCATCTAAACCATGGACACAGATGATCAAGTGAATTCCATCATCACTGCCTGGTGGCAAGACATCAGGCGGCCAGAAGTAAGGAGTACTGGATGCCTGGCTCGGAAAATCGCTACAGAAAATACAACCAAGTAATTCATGAACTCAACTACAACCTCGAACACAATTAATTGTGAAACATGTCAGAAAGCAACATTCAACAGTATATAAAAGATGTAGTTGGTCACGTGGAAGTTGTTACCTGTAAATATGTCCATTGTAGCGCATCAGTTTTCTAAGGTTCTCCTTTGCAGTGATAAAGCTGAAACAGAAGAATGTGAAAGATAGCACTTGCGTCCTTTACACCAGCTAACAGGGTTTTATTTTTGTGAAATTCATGCAGTTTGAACTGCCCAGTGAAACATCCGACATATCAAATTTAAAGTACAATAATCATCGATGTCGGAAGATTTGTCGAACATGAGAAAAAACTACATGGCTCAATAAAACATTTCAGTAACTTTAGTACACATTTTCATAACCATTTCAACACTTACTTGATGGTACTGTCTCCCACAGGAGACACCAGCTTCTGCTCCTTGTGGACAGTGGATAACTCAGGTACGGAGGCAGACATTGTTAGAGATGAACTTCTTCGAGGTTGATTAGTGATAGGTTTGTCAGAAGAATCTTTTTTCTTTGATTCGTCCAGATCCAATGAGACATTACCGAGACTGACTTGGGATGAAGTGGCTGAATTTGGTTGAGCCGGTGCAGACAAACTATGGGCTTTGGACTCAGCTTCATTTTCTTTCCTAATCAACTCAATAAAAGACATCTTTTCCCCTGATAAAGAATCACTAGATATCTGGCGTTGTGTAGGAGGAACCGATGAAGAGTCTGTGTTTACAGAAGTTTGAGAACTACTGCCAGTAGCAATCCCAGTGTCTTTAGAAGAGAGAATATCAGAACCAAGGGGAATGCCCAGGCCAGCTCCTTGGCCTATAATGACACTGGGCGTGGCCTTATCACATGCCTGGCTTTGAGATTTTGAAGAAGGGCAGTCAGTGGAGGGCTTGGGACCTACATTGTTTTGCTGCGAAACGACTAGAGGAGGGAAGCCACTGCTATCACATGCGCTTTTGGGAGACTCGATTTGTTCTGGCTCCCCAAGTGCCTGAGATATAGAGTCAGCCAGCAGTTTGTAATCTATGCCAGGTTTGTCATCCTGCAACGGTGAGCAGTGTTCAGTCTCGCTGTTTGTGCTGACGTAGCCATTTTCAACATGCATTAGACTACTGGAGTCTGATGGTGAATCTGATGCTGAGGTCTGCTCTGGACCTCCACCTGTTTGGCCAGTATCCGGAGCTAATTGTGTAGTCCTACCAACTTCTAGCGATTTATTTGCTGCTGCAGGAGGTTGGTCTGGTGAAGGGCTCAGAAGCGTTGGACCCTTGTGAAGTTCAGGCATGGACTCGCTGTTTGACATTCCCATACGTCCTCTGGGCATTAGACTCGGTAAAGAAGCAGCAGCGTATAATGCCATGTCTCTTTTCAACATTTCACTCAAGTCTCTGTTCAGTGTGCCCAGTTCAAAGACAGGACCAGGTCTGACCTGATCGCCTCCAAATTTTCGATACCCAACCAGTTCACAGCGATTTTGGTCAAGGGCAACACTTCCACCAACTAATGCCGCTCCACCACTTCCTTCAATTAAAGATGATGGTCGCTTGAATGCCTCCGGTTTTATATTTTTTATAAACTTCAGTTTCTGTCGGGGTTGATGGGGAGAAGCAGAATCACCACTGTGCACTGAGGAATTATCCGAACTTTTGCTACCTTTTCGAAATGGAAGACTCTCCGTGGAACGCACTTTGTCACCCTCGTCTGCCATGGTAACTGCCAGCACAGTAAAAAGGAGTGATTAATCAGTCTCATTCAACAAATAGGGATGTTGAATATTTCATATGATGGGATGTTGAATATTTTATATAATTTGAAAAGATTAGAAAACAACTCACACTTACATTTCCTTGCAACAGGCGTTTCACAATAAATATCCTCAAAAATAATAGGAAGGACAGTGTAGTCGCCATCATTTTCAAGACACTCTAGTGGCAGTGGCAACAATCCTTGATTGTAGTTAGATGCCCGAATCAAGTTCACCAAGTCAACATGACTATGAACCCTACACAAAAAATTACCACGTCCTTAAGTATCAAAGTCTCTAGAAACTGTATACCATTTTGTAATCATCCGTTTAAAGAACTGTGTAAGTGAGATTCCAACAACACTGGAGACACAGACATTGAATTATCAAAAATTTACAAAACATGTTGCCAAACCCTTATGCATTTATTTCAATCAAATACTGATTGATAATAGCAAGTCACATTCACTGAACATACTATTGAATAAATCTTTAATGCTGATGTTCATTTATCGTTACTTACTGAGGATCGTAGCAGGACAAAACTTCATTCAGAGGGGATTCGCGAGTAAAGAAACATTCTGCAAATCTCTTCACCTTAAACAAAGGAATTTTAATTCAATACGAAACTGTGCTTCAGTAAAATTCATCTGTATTTGTTGGATGGTTAATAGAGTCTTTTCATTGAGCAGCCCTGAATTCAGCAAGACATAAGTCTTTCCTCTCCTCTTATTACTAATTTTGCTTTTCAGACATAGTATGGCATAACTAACTGATTCCATAATATAATTTTCTCTGGGAAATAACAGAAACCAACTAAATGATAAGATGTCAAATATACATTAAAATGCACTGCTGCTAGGATGCACTTTGCCTCAGCCAATCAGAGTCAAGGGCGGGAACTTTTTAAGCCAACAGAATTGCAGTATTTTCTCATAGCCACCTGGTGGAAATACAGAGAAACTCCATCATTACAGTCAAACCAGTGTTAAGGGGTCACCCAAGGGAACTGATAAATTTTGTCTATGAAGATATAGGGATAAAATATACAGCTGTACTAAGAAACTCAGTTTGAGAAAGTTAGAAGTGGCTGTGCAAAGCAGGGTGCTGTGCTATTCTATTCAGGTGTTTTGTGTTGAGTAAGATTATATTACCCTCATGTTATGATGCTCCTTTGCCATCTGATAAGTGATCTTATTTTGATTAACAATCTCCATAAATTGAGACCATAGTATGACATTTTCTGCACACAGAGTGGCAATGTCACTTGTTGCCCTTTGCAAAATTTCCTCTTCTGTGTCCAGTTTTTCCATCACAGTTGCCATTAACATAAGTTTCTCGTGACAGTTCACATGTTCTGCAAAAATCACCAGAGGATGCCACAAGTCAGATCAATGTCCATGGTTGCTCTATGGGAAAATTCACACAGATTTTGACTGGACTATTTAAATCTAAAACATAAACATAACTAATACCCAATTATATAAAATAATAACACCAATATAACACCAAATTCTCAACAACAAAAAATCTCAAATTCTTGAAATATAATGAAAAATGTAACAAGACATTGTACTTCACTAAAACATACCCACAATGAAAGCTCGTCAATCACCATGAAGTCAATTTTTTTTCAAATTACGACACCTTTAATTGACAACATCACGAAATGAAGTGCATCTTTGACCTGTGTTTATTGCATTCCTTGTCTTTCTTTAACATTAAGATACATGTGGTGTTTGAATACATGATTTTATTCTAGGGTGTGCACAATGTGACATCCAACGATTTTGCATTGAGTTGAAAAATTATGTTACTGGGAAATTACCTTGCGACTGAGAAGAGCAGGCTAATAAAACAGAAGATGGGAAACAAGTGAAATGTTTTAGTGAACATTAGGGTAATCAGAAATGGTAACATTTTCCCCAATAGTCTTATAACAAGGGACAACACATGCTTTTTTTTTCAGTGCTTAACTTTTATTACGAGGAATATAATTATGTAACATGAAACAGGGCAATTAACTACACTTCTTTTAGAGATTAGAACAGGAATTTACACCTAACTAGTCAACATTTGAACCTTCTCAATGCAAAACCTTTTCACCAGTGTATTCCTTACACCGTAATTTCTATTACCCCACAGCATTTCAATATTTTTGGGGGACATCCATGCCAAGTCTGAGAATAACTAAAGCCATAACAAGGACAATTGCGTAACAGTAGCCAGATACCTAGAGAGTGCAACTTTTAATTAAATCAATTAAATAAAAGAGATTTAGATATAACTTATCGCATGCATTACCCAAACTTCTATTTCCGAAAAGGACCAAAGTGGAATTGTCTGCTGCAAAATCAATATGTGATGGTTCAAAAACAAAGGAGTGGAAAAATAACAATATTAATCATAACTAAATTGGAGATTCTAAATTAAAATAAAGAAATTATATTCAAATGTGCATAGGTTTAATTGTGGAAGAATTCTACACAAGCAACAGAAATTAAAACATAATGTCAAGCCAGATTTTCATATACATAAATGTACACCTACTTCGCAATACAATCAATAGCCCTAAATTTCAAAACTTTTGGATAAAAAGCAAAGTTTACTGCAAGACCACAATATAAATGGATAGAAGATGCAGTGCAAAGATTAATAGGTAAGGAAGTAATATTCATGAGAAAAGAATAATGTACAAATAGAGGTTAGTCTGTGCACACGAGATGCAAATAAATGTATGTGCTCAGCATGTTGTTTCTACAGCTATATATCTATACAGTGATGATAGTACTGACCAAAAGGATTTGCGGATTTGAACTGTAGAAAGTCAAGGCTTTTCTCCTAAGCAGTTTCAAGACAACCCCTAAGACGCCCCTGAATATCAAGTTAACAAGTTAATTACCAAACTTACCTATTTTCAAACGCTGATTTGGTGGCAGTTTTGCATTGAAAGTTTCTAAAGTAGATTGCAAACTTTCATAGGCTGATAGGAGGATCTGACAGATAGCACGATGCATGATCTGAGCCTGCTCAAACTTCCTCTGGACTGCATATTTATTGTTCTGTAATTAAATGTACAATAAAGTGCATTACTTAACATTAATTGTTTTTATTCACACGTGTTGATTGACAGTAGTGCATTAATTAAGCAGTTGAGCCTGATATAAGACTTCATACAACTGGGAACGGTCATACAAATTGAAGGAGCTAACAGTTACTGTGCCTAACCTCCATTTAACGACATCATGTAAATGTGTATTCATTAAACAGTGGTTTCGGCGCACGTGCTGATAGCTCCGTGTTGATAATGAAATTACATTCAAATGACATCATTAGACAATCGTCCCCATAATGTGACATCATGCTTACATCATTATACAATGGTTTTGGCGCACAAGTTTGCTGATAGCTGCTCTCTGTTGATAAAGAGTAACCCATTGTTCCCAGAATTTTTATCATCAAGGCTTTATTTTATGATATGTTTCTGTTATTAGCTTATCAAGACACCATGCAAAACTCACAGATGAAATGGACGGCTTGGATCCAAAGAGGACAGACTCTAATGTGGAGGAACTCTTTGTGTAGCCAGCTTTGGTATTCATACTGCAAATTGAGCAAAATATTCCATTATATGTTTTGAATCTGTTTATGACATATAGGTCTTTTGTGACCTCTACATGTTGGTAAAATTCATTGTTCTTTCACTACGACTAAAAAAAACGACTATGCTAAACAATTGAAACTTGTTTCATATATCAGACAACTTTTATGAAAAAGAAAAGCTAATCCTTGCCTCATATATGGCTGGTGGAGGGCAACAAGAGTGGCATGAATAGTGACGCAAATTGTGGAGAGATGAAAATAATCAAAGAGAACAGGTACGTGATGGTGGAGTCCTTTGGCTATGTGTAGATGAAGTCTTAAAGTGCGTTGACTGACACACTGAAACTTCTCTTGCTGCTCAGGACTGAAATAAGAAAGATCATTTATCTACAAAGTTTAAGAGTAACTATTCACTGTTGCATACAAAAAAGTTCAACTGCCAAAGCTATTTTGTATTAAAGGCACAAATGAAGACTTCTAAGGTTTGTGGTCTTTTAGCTTTGAATGGAAGCCCATCAGGGCCATGTGAAAAACATTTTTGGGGAGAAATGGTACACTTTTTTGGCGTATATTTACAATCTGTTGGCGTTACTTCGCAAACACATTTGTGAAATTTCACAAACTTTTGTGGAATAATGCAATTATAGATTTAAGCTATTCAGCTTTTGGTTCTTGCTTCTTGGTACTTAACTGCAATTGCAATTGACTTGACACTGCATGTTCCATAGGCAGACGTTATAATGAATAATGATGATAATACACATTATCCCTATAGGAGGGGTCCTTTACCTACCTCAACATATGGAAACAAATTACAAAGCGGATCTATCTATCTGTCTATCTATCTGCAGCAGTGTTGATGTGTATAGATCTGTATCTAAGCAAATTAACGTTATCAATACATTGTCGAACACGAAAAGAAGTCTCAACAAACCCGAACTCATCCTCAGTAAACCACAAGTCAACTCCCAGTTGAAGGTCCAGATTATCCAGGCCTTCTTCAGCCTGAAAAAATAAAAACGTACAAAAAGGATTTAATAGACTGACTACTTACAGGCAGTAATTAATTGGAAAATTAACCAGGTGTATGTACTCGATTTGAGAATAAGTTGTGTAGCATTTCTACTCTTTGTAGGAAGGTGACACTTCTTTGTTTTTTAGCTGTGGAAAAATCTTTCCATTACAGCAAATTTCATCGACTCTTTGACTTAAAAACTAAACACCAAAGGACGTCATTTCATACCATAGACTGCCGTAGCGAATTATCACCCTCAGCAATATATATAATGATAAGATCTTCAATTAAATAGAGGTGGCATTAATTGTGGGGTTTTACTGTATATTATGCATTACTAAAATATTGGTGTTTCCTCACAGACAGGTTCTTTCATTCCTCCATTTACTTTCTTTCTGATTTTATTAAGTAACTAATATAGAGAACTGTTCATCTTGTTCTGAGAGCTACGCTGGAAAAATATTGCGCCCCAACATTACCCATATTATAGGGGTAATAGAAGAGTGCGCCATCTGCTGGTATAAGCTGCAGAACTGCCGAAACTGAGCAGGCAAGGAACCAGTGTTCATAATTTACAAAGTATACAAATCTGCAGGGGAGTAACAGTAACTTTATATTTCTTGCATGAATTCAGCCAACCCACATGACCTAGAACCTCCATACTTGACAAGTCTTTCACATAGCATAAGACTAGTGCTGCTCAAGTTTTTGTTGACATTGGTCGACTCACTAAACAAAAACCATCAAGCCCGGCCAAAGTCTGCATGACATTTTTTTGTCCTCGCAGCACCAGTCAGCTCAGCATGAAAATCATATTAGCATCTCCATTTCACCTACACAATGTGTGGTGAAATATTGATGACAACAAAGTTGAACAAACTGGCATTAGCAGACTACCACAAAATAAGTCATGCTCCATACACAGCTAAGCATAATTAATGCCCAGGATACTCCGATATAATTATGATTATGGAATCTGGTTGCCAATCTGACACAAATGTGCATTTTGATGTACAGGTTTATCTGAACCGGTCATTTGTTGCATGCATGAGAAATTTAATTGGAAGAGGCTTACACTGACTATGAAAGCCTAAAGGCTGCGACCTTATCTTTATAGAAAAGAAAAAAAATAGTTTGCAAAGGTTTCACTGTAATACCTGTCCACAGCAGCTGAGCTACTTGATCAATATCCTAGGCATGCATAACATCGCAAAAACTGTGACTGCATTACTCCTCTCATAATAATTACGTCATTAAACCGGTGAAGAAGTAAATAAGACACAAGAACAACAGTCTATACTGCAGCTGATATCAATCATAATAGTCATTGCACATCTGTGAAAAAAAAAACATCATACCCAGCTTGTTCTTCATTATCTAGAAACTGGTATATTAAATCTAACAAAGACAAAACTTTAAAGGAATTCCTAATCCTGAAAAATATACACACATTATACAGTACAACTAGAACAACCCTGAGGCCATACAGTGAAGCACTAATGCGCTTTGACTTTTATTAGCCAACCCAGATATGCATCCTGACTTCCGAACCAACAATATAGCTCATATATGCACAAGAATATTCATCAATCATCATATGTGCCTCTTTAAGGTGCAATGGGACTTAATTCTTCCGATCCTTGTTTCTATCATGATCTGCTCAACCATTACCAATTTAAACAGTATTTTACTGTTAAATGTATTATAAGTTCTTAGAAAATCATACACAAGTAGCGATTAAGGACGTATATGTTTATAAATAATGTACCATAGGCTAGCTTTGGACTCCAAATGCATTTCACAATGCATTTTAATCAATTTTCATGAATAGTTTCAGCCTTATTATATAACATATAAATAGTTAATGGTCTTATAACAGACACTTAATTTCAAGTAAAAAATATGTGTATTATTATCAGTATATTAGGTCAAAGGGACTTTCCAAGAGAAGTGTCAGCTGCTTCAAATGTAGGACAATGTACTTACTTTCAAGAGCCAGTTTTGGAAGTCTTAACAAATAAAGTTTAATACTATTCATCTTCTGCAAATGCATTGTTGTAACTCAAAATGAGTCATTAATAGCAAAGTGGATCAGGTATGAGGAAATGCCCAAAGATAAAAAAACCAAATACAAAATATAATGTTCACACATTAAGTTGAAGAATGGAAGAGAAACAATATTACAACTCCTGTTTGCCACGAAAGATACTTTCATTTATCTAACCAAGGTTAATACAATGACTAAATACTCATCTCATGCTGTCATTTTGCAAAATGTCACACATTTCTGAGCAGAACAAGGTCATGAGTTATCATATTACTCGAGAAAAAGTTAACAAGACGGCATGATGCAGAGACAGTATCTACTAGGTATATTACATATGCACTCTTCTATACTCCCCACATAGAGACTATCCAGACTTTCAATCAATAGTACACAACTTTTCATCAATAATCACTTCATACCATAGTACTTGAGTATGACCTTCAAGCTGACATGTCAACAACAGATGACCATAAAGCCCATTCAGTTAACAAAATAGAAAGCTGTTCTCTGAATTGTAAATGTTGCAAACAGGTCATGCTTCTTTATCAGTAACATATAGAGCTACTACAGTTTGATGATTTAACATGACTTACTTAAGTGCCTTTAGAAGTAGCTCTAAGTTCAAGATATCTATGAAATTTTTAGACACCTGAGTAACTGCTTTTCAAGATATCTATGAAATTTTCAGAAGCTGGAGTGGCTCACTTTCCTGAAGAAATTACCATTCCATGCCCTAGCACTTTATAATCTAAATCTATTATTACAGGCTTTCACCAGTGATTTACTCCCAACCATGAAAGCCTTCAATGCACCCTAAACTGACTTTGACACAGGCCGAGACCATTTCACTGCTCAAAAACACATAACAAAGCATCCAACGAATTACATATTGTAGTGAATAATTCAAAATACACAGCATTTTCTTAAAATGCTAATCTACATGGCTTGATAACAACAGCTTAGTTAAATTACATATCGCATGAACCTGTGTTAAATACGACCACAATTGTCTGATACTTCTTATCTCACTAAATGAACACAAATTTCTCTACTAACTTGTTATTTTATTTTGCTAAACGAACATACTTGACGATAAAGGATAAGATATGGCATGCAAGAAAGAATATCAAATATTGGCCAAATCTGAAGGGTACCATATGACATACTAATATTAGCCAAATCAACACTTTCAGAACATAATAGTTATACACAGCAGAAATTAATTTTAATGAGGAATTACCTTGAGAGCATCCACCAAGGCGTGGACCTTGAAGAGAATGATATCATTGAGTGTGACATCTTCATTCCGATAGAGAATCTGGAAGGTTTTACTGACAGCACTTCCATTAATCACTGTGGCAGGAAAGACTAGATGGCATTCTGAAAGTAGAAATAAAACAGCTCTTAAAGCAAACAATCACTCTTCTCTGTAGACAGAGTATCATCTATTTAAAGCATATTCAGTGAAATGGTGTATTCACAAAAATAGATGCTGCTTAATCATTGTTAATGTGATTTTATTAGAACCACAGCAACTTGTGAATATCAGTAACAAGGAGTACAGTGGGGCCTTATAATAATCCAACATCAACTTTTTTAGTCGGATAGTATTATACAGTGTCTCCTGGAGGTTCAACATTACAGTGGGAGTGGAGAGGTACATGTATAAGTATATAACTGTAAATTTGCCATTTCTGAAAATTCTACAAATTTCTGAGACCTTATAGGGGAGCGGCCCAGTTTTGGGGAATTCTCCAACCTCCCCTACACACCCCAAGAAAATAACCTCACAGTTAAACAGCATATTATAACAAACAAATATTTAATAGCATACCTGAGTTATGAGGTAGACTGACTTCTACCTTCACTGGTGACTTGGTTGGCGTCTTCAGTGATGTGCGGATTTGATAAAAACTGAAACAAACAAATCAATAAATTATATGTTTACATACAACAATAAAGGCGACGACATCGCACGATGTTGAAGTAAGGCAGTGTCAAACTTGTAGTTTGTGGGACAATTTTAATCATGATATTGTCATCAGTGACTCATCACTCAATGAAAAGTTAAATTAAAAAACGTATTGAGATACTCCAATTAACAACCAAATGAAAGTTACAGTAATTACATATAGTCTCTTTGACACTAGAGTGTCCTTCAGGCCAGATTCAGAAAGAATCCTCATAAAATTACATACAGTGCCAGCCTTTTTCTACATTATTATACACTGTATTTAGGGAACAGCTCAATTTGGACGCTAATTAACCACATATTGAACAGAAATAATGAACGGGCAGAACTTACATATAAATTTTAATATATGTAAAAACTTGACAAATTCTACTTACCCCCTTTGAAACAAATCCACATTGTAAAATTTACTCAGTTCCACTAAGACCTCAATGGTAGCTTGTAATTCTGTCATTTTTAACCAATGTTAACACCCCTTCCTGTAAAAAAAAAGAAGACACAAATGATCAAAAAGTCCTGCAATAAACATCTTAGGATAAACCATCTTCTTCTATGTTTATATCCTGCCTCTTTTGTTCACAAACCCCTATTTAAGAGTGTGTTCAGTATACATTGTATAGTCTCTTTTGGCCGCCACCAACATGTAGCATTACTATGATTAGGATGAATTCCACATATTGTTTAATTGGCTCAAACCAGTCATGACACAAAGATACATTAAATGGTGTCAGTTTGCTGACATGTTCTTTCAAAATCAATGACAAATCAAACAAAAGCCAAGCAAACTATATACCAAAAGAGAATATATTGATTATCCAATGCTCTTACATTATGGGTCAGCTGGCAAGCTGTGTACAATGTATGTTGACCATAGTTTCGTCCAACTGTTAATAATAATACCAGATCTGTGATAGCCCTATCACTTAATATCATTACCTAATTTTGGTCCATGTTAATCATGTGTAATTGTAACAAAAACCTTATGCCGTAAATAATAAGTATACCATCTTAGCAGCTTAGTTTCAATATGCAGAATGACAGCCTGTGTATTGTACTGAGTGACAGTGATCGAGTCTATAGGGCACACACAACAAATAAATGAATGTCTACTTAGATCATGGCATGTTTTGACAGCACCTATCGCCCCCCTTTGAGCTGCTGCTGCTGCAAGCGATGCTTGAGGGACCACACCCCATGACGATGGAGCAGGTGAATACTCAAAGCTATTAATACCCTGACAGCCTCTGACAGACATTCATTTTGATATGCAATTCTACCCCCATTAATCTGGAGTGTAGGTTACTCGAGAATTGGGGGTCCCATTGAGAAACTACAATAACAGGTGCATGCCTTTAGTAAAGTAATGCAGCAGTGACTCAACCATTACGATGTGCTGATAACGTCAGACAAGCTGACGAGTTAATGTGGAACACAAACAAGATTGAAGTCGTCAGCGAGATGGCTTTTCTCAACACGGCCACTGGCCACAAGTTCTCAACGTCATTTCTTTGAGTCTGCTCCGATAACACTCACCTGAATATCATAATTAGTTTCGATTTGAAATTTTGGTTCATCGAAAGGCAGAATTCATGTCACATGCTCAAAACAAACGATTAGGACACATTTAAGTGTCAGCTACATTTTGCTGATCTCGCTCATGCGCCATTTTGTAAACTTGCAATTAGCGCCGTCTGTCGGACTATCAGTGAACTTCTGTTTCCATCGGTGGACGCAGGGGGGCCGCTACTTGACATAGGAGCCAGAAATCCAGATTAAAATAACTTATGGGGTACTGCTACTAATAGTACTAATAAAGTACAACGACTACCACTACTACCCCACTAACACAGATCTATACAACCCCACTACCACTAAGTACTTCCTAGCCCCCTTTTCGTTTTGCATTATTCTAATTAGTAAAAGTGAAATTGCCGACTTCATTGCAATAAAAATGATAGCTGAAATGATGATTTTTGGAAAAATAACACCATGTCAAGATTAGTAATAGTGTGTGCACTCATTATTTTTCAGAAAAAATATAAAGACTGCAGCATGGCTCTCATTCTGCGAACTCAGACGCAAAAGAGGGCAATGCTTACTTGGCTAACTAGCAAATATTTAGTTGATCAAGTGATGTTTATAAGATTTGTACTACATTTAATTCACATCCAAAATTAAAACATACATTCGAAAGAAATTATGAAGCTGATTCTTTTTTGTATAGATCATAATAAAAGAGAAAGATCTCTTCTTTGTCAATTTCGCTTTGGCATACTTTCCTTAAAAATCGCTACAGCCAAGTCCCACCAGAGTATAGATGTTTCTTTTGTGCAAGTAACAAATAGAAAATGAGCAGCACTTTTTCTTTGAATGTTCTTTATATGATGATTTTAGCTTTTTTGACAAAATAATAGACCATTACCCAAACTTTCCTTTCCTAAATAATCAAGAAAATTTGAAATATGTATGAACAGTGTTAATATTAAGTCAACAGCAAATTATCAATGAATGTTTTACTAAGCGTCAGTCTTTGCTTTTTACAACTAGTTTTATTTCTTACTAATTTGTACAACTCTGTTGCTTTTTCCCACTGCATTTACTATATTGTTTTAATTGTTATTCGTGACATACATAATGGTTTGGAGGAAAATGAACAGAAATCTTAGCAACAAGTCAAAACCCAACTTTCAAGCTGACAAAAACAGTTCTGAGAACCAAATAACCAGAATTCTGCTATATTCTCCATTGTAATTCCAGCTGCTTCTTGTGACCATAACAAATGGCTATAATGATGAAAAGTGTCAACAAATTCATTGCAAAGATAGGGAACATGAAGTAAATTTGTACAGAGAGGCTTTCTAATGCAATGAATTGTTATTAAACTGATAAATTGGTGTGCCCCCAACAGTTTTTGAACAATTTTGTGGTTTTAATATTAAACCCCTCCAAGCTATAGGGGTTCAAAGCTTTCAAAGTTAGCGGGCCCATTTGCCCCGCCTTCCCCAATTTATGCCTGTGAGAGCAATTATAAGTAGGGTTCAAAACAAATATCATATTTGGTAATATGTTATCAAAAAGTGTATTTCAATAAATAGGCCAACTATAGAACACACAAAATGGAAATGTTTGCAACAAGCCAAACCCCAACTTTTTCGCTGATAAAACATTTCTGTGAAACAATTAATTTAAAGTCTACTATATTCTCCATTGCAATTTCGGTTGCTACTCTATGAACATTAAAAAAAAAAATACCATAATGATGATAAGATAGCAAAAATTGTCATTACAAAAATAGAACTGGAAGTTAATTGGTACAGAGAGGGTTTTTATGGGTACGCAAGTTGTTGTTTGTGGGATTATGGGGTTTGATTAACATTTCTGTCCATTTTGTGCTGCTCCATGCTTTTTCTGATGAAATATGACTGAAAAACAAAGTGGATATTTATAATGGATCCTAATATAATATGACACCTCAAAAGTTAAACAGGGTTAACTGCTATTTCAGACTATTAATAATATAAATTAGTTTAAACTGCAAATTTAGGACAAGGATGCTAAATGTAAATTTTTTTTTTAATATATATTTTTTTTGGGGGGGTGCCTTTTCAACTTTTTTAATGCTTTATTAATATCATACAAAAAATACAACTTTTACTACTTAGATTATAACTTGATATCTAACTTGATATCTTTTAAAATAAAAAATATGTAGGTATAATTATTATTTGTTGTATTTTGAGAATAATGTATGTAATACATATCTGTGTATACATTCATATGTATAAAAATGTATCAAACTATATATAATGTCTTCTTAAAATTCTGTTGGGGAAATGTAATATCTTAGTTACCCTTTAGTTACCCTTGATCATGTTGTTAGTATTTGGACTGCGGTGAAAGGTATTCAAGACAATATAGCAGAGCTATTCATTGCTATTCATTTATAATGCCACAAGACCAGAGTAATTCATTTAGCCTCCAGAGGGCTTAATCCCTCCATTCCAGTTGAATTAGCCGGAGAGCAATTTCATGCACTCCACAGTTGCACTCCAAAGCAAATTTGGTTACCACATTGGTTAATTTGTATTATAAGCCCCTTCAAAGGGTTTTTTATCGACAATAAAATTGGCCAACCCAATTGGTGTTTATGCATCATATTTTACTAAGTAAGTAAAAGGTGTTGCATTCCTGACCGCCTGATAGTGGAGGCTCTTAAGGCCAAAAAATGGCAATATCGTTACTCGTTGGACAAAGGTGTGAAACTTTCCCAGATTGAACCTCAGGAGATAAGCTATGAAAAATTCCTAAGCTCCAAAAAGATATGCATGGGCAACACTTTGAAAAATCAGTTTCCATGGCAACAAGTGAGCTAATTCTGGTTAGGTTGTGAGACAACTTTATTCAGACCTGGAATTTATTTAAATTAAGCTAGAATAATGATTGTCTAGGCAATGATGCACAATGTCAAATACCTCCAAATGCATATAAAAATAATGGGTAAGGCCAGGTTTGGTTTCCATGGAAATGAGTACATGTCTTCAAAATTGTATCTTTTTCAAGAAACAAATATATTAAATTCTACCAAGGCCAGTGCTACATGTTTATCTGTATTCTGAAAATTTTAATGAAAACTCAGGATTTCACTTTTAAAAAAACCACATTAGTTCATGAGTTTTCTCTGATGATAAATTAGTAAAATGTGTTACTATGTCAACAGGTTTGACATACTGGTTTCACATAAAGCATGTATATGCTTGAATTACAAGAGAATTGCTAGATTGAGACTTAAAATTTAGCATGAAGGCACTTCCAAGAAAAATCCATGAAAAGCGCTCCGAATCAAATCCCTATATTAATTTAGGTTGCCATAGTAACTGCAAACATATTCCAAACAATTTCTTAAAAATTTAACAATCTTTCTTGGAAACTAGATTTTAGACAAGTCTATGATCCTGGTGACCTGGAATTGTATCTTTTGGTTAAGAAACTGGTCTTTTATTATTTTCCAATCACCAAAATGTTTCTCACAGGAAATATTTGTGAAATATGTTTCTATGGCAACAGGTAACCAGTCCCATGTGAAAGTTGCGCAACTTTTTTAATTCCATGGAAGATACTGTATCGAGTGGAATTTGAAACATGGTAAATTTTGAACTTTTATGAATAACCTACAAAATACGTTCAGAATAGAAGTGCTAACACAAGCTTGGTTGCCATGGTAACCTGCAATAAGTGCATAACAAATATAAAAATTTAAATTTAATATTTGAAAATGAACTTTATGATATTTAATGGCCTAGTGACATTCATCTAAACAAATGTAGCAGAAACCTAGTGGCATCAGGACGAAATGTAATGAAATGTAACTAACTGTAGTGGAACCAAGCAAATCAGGACAGAACCTAGCAAATCGGGGCAGAGGTGGTGGTGGATTAGAGCTTTATGTCCTGTATTTCTGCACCTGATGGGCTAATTAGGACAGATAAGGACCATGGCAATGAGACGAAGGATGAAACAGCCATCCAGTATAGGCTCAACTGGGAATTGAGTAAATCGGGGCAGAACCTAGCGAATCAAGACATAATCTGGATGATTCTAGTAGTATCTGGGTGTGTCTGATATATTATTTCGCTGTGAATTGTAACGCTCGTTGGGATTTTTTGTTTCTAAAATTGTAATGAAACATCCTGATTGGTCTACGATTCAAATGATTCGTCAATGTTTTGGGATGATTTGTTGCAGTTCTTAGCGATTCGTAGCGAATCATGGCGATTCTTAGCACTTCCTTAACTTATCTGTGTAGATTTGTTCCACTTTCCTGGTGATTCTTAGAAGCTCCCTCCAGAACCACGGATAAATAAAGTCTGCTCAATGGCACCTCTCTGGTGACAAGGGCGGAATATTGTGTTGTTGTTGGTGGCCGGTGGGACAACTGGCGAAGTGGGAATGTCTTGGGAAGGGGGCTGCGATGTCTGCTTGGGGGGCTGCTTCAGTCGACCACGCGGCCTCGGGGCAGCCACTTGAACAGGCTGATCGAAGTCCAGATGAGCAGGCTTCAATCGATCGATGGAAACTGTCTCAGCTTTACCACCCCGGTCAATAATGAACACTTTACATCCTGGGCTAATGACCTTAAAAGGGCCTTCATACAGGTGCTGAAGGGCCGACCTATGACTGTCACGTCTGATAAAGACATGTAGGCTGTGAGACAGTTCCCTGGGTACAGAGCTAGCATGAACTCCATGTTGTGATGTACGGACAGGGGCCAAGGAGCGGACCTTGTCACGAAGAGCAAATATGATATAGGTTGCATTGCATCAGTAGAAACTGGAGTGAAGTTGCCTGGAACGGCCAGAGGTGCTCCAAATACCAGCACAGCCGAAGATGTTCCTTGGGGGCAGTACATATCCCCAACAGGAGTTCATCAACCCTATTCGGGCCAGTAAGGCGTGAACGTAGAGCGGCTTTCATATGTCGGTGGAAACGTTCCACCAACCCATTTGATTGTGGATGGTAGGCTGTGGTTCTCCAGTGTCGTATTCCAAGTAACTTGGCTAATGAAGTCCACAAGTCTGAAATAAATTGACTTCTCCGATCCGAAGACATCTCAGCTGGGATACCAAAACGGGCAACCCATTGACTAACTAGAGCACGTGCACAAGTGGTAGCCGAAATGTCAGTTAAGGGAATTGCTTCAGGCCACCTGGTGAATCTATCCACAATCGTGAGAAGGTGCGTGTGGCCTTGTGATGATGGAAGAGGGCCAATGATATCAACATTGATGTGGTCAAAACGTCGATGGGGAACTTTAAAAGTGTCCAGTGGGGCTTTGACATGGCGTTGAACTTTGGCTGTCTGACATGCAATACAACATTTGGCCCAGTTTCGTTGCTTGTGAAGGTCATGCCAAACGAACTTACTGGTAACAATTTGGCGTGTCGCACGGATGGAGGGATGTGACAAATTATGAACTGCTTCAAACTCTCGTCATCTCCAAGCAGAAGGCACAATAGGAGGGGCACTCCCTGTAGACACATCACAGACATAAGTGGTACCAGTAGGGCTAGATGGGACATCTTCAATTTGGAGGCCTGTAATAGCGGTTATATAAGGAATCTCCGGATCTAATGCTTGAGCAGCAGCCATGGCAGTATAGTCAATGTCAATCTCTGCTGTCCCAGCATTAATTGCAGCACGTGATAGGGCATCTGCAACACTATTGTACTGTAGTAAATTCAGATATCGCAGCTAAGTGACGTTGTTGCCTGGGAGATCAAGGATCTGTGACTTTTGAGAAGGCAAATGTAAGTGGTTTGTGGTCAATGTAGGCAACAAAAGTATGTGCTTCAAGAAAGTACCAGAAATGCTGTACTGCCAGGTACAATCCAAGGAGTTCCCGATCAAAAGCACTGTACTTGCGCTCCAGGGACGAAATTGACGACTGAAGAAAGCTAATGGTTGCCACATGTCCTTAATGAATTATTGGAGTACTGCTTTACAAGCGAAGTCAGACGCATCAACAGTGAGTGCTGTAGGTGCATCTGGCCGAGGGTGTACTAACATTGTGGCATTGACCAGTGGTTCTTTTACTTTGGTAAAAGCAGTGTCTCTGTCTTCGGTCCATTCTATCAACTTCGCTTTCCCAGAGACAGCACTGTATAGAGGTTGCATAATGGCGGCTGCATCCAGCACAAAACGTTGGTAAAAGTTCACCATACCAAGGAATTCCTGCAGACCTTTGGTAGTAGTAATAGTAGTTTGTAATTGCTTGCACCTTCCTTGGAATATGCCTAGCTTTTTAATGTAGTGTCCTAAGAAGTCAATTTCACTGGCGCCAAATTTACATTTTGCAGGGGAAATGACAAGTCCATATTCACGTAAGCGTTGAAATACCTGGTGAAGATGAGCGTGATGTTCTATTTCTGAGCGGCTGAAAACCAGGATGTCATCGAGATACACAAATATGAAAGGAAGTTGACGAAAGACTGTGTCCATAAGTAATTGTTCCAGGAAAATCTGCTCCGCAAGGAGGCAGGGCTTGTGATCCTTCAACAATGAAAGCATCTCATCCATCAGCTCAGAAGGTTTGCGATCACCCAAGCCACTAAGGTGCAGCAGTTTACTTGCTCTGTCTCTACGAGTTAAACTAAAAGTCTCCAAGAATCTTTTCTTGAAGTTATCATACAGTTCAGTGAGAGGGTCTTCTAAGACATCAATAATCCGTGTGGCAGTTGCTTGGTCAAAAACCAACTTTCGGCCAAGGAAATGGAATTTTTCTCAAGTAAATGGGCTTGTGTGCAAAAATGAAGCAATGAAACTTATTTCTAATGCTTGAATATTGTTTCTGGGGTCCTTAGAATTAGTTTTGGTAGGTTGGTTGGTCAGTTGGCTGTCGGCCGAAAACCAACTTTTGGCACTTAGCTCTAATGCTTGAATATTGTTTCTGGGGTCCTTAGAATTAATTTTAGTAGATTGGTTGGTCGGTTGGCTGTCAGCCGATAACCAACTTTCGGCCAATTAAATGGAATTTTTCTCAAGTAAATGGGCTTGTGTGCAAAAATGAAGCAATGAAACTTAGTTCAAATGCTTGAATATTGTTTCTGGGGTCCTTAGAATTAGTTTTGGTAGGTTGGTTGGTCGGTTGGCTATCGGCCGAAAACCAACTTTCAGTCAAGTAAATGGAATTTTTCTCAAAGTAAATGGGCTTGTATGCAAAAATTAAGCAATGAAACTTAGTTCTAATGCTTGAATATTGTTTCTGGGGTCCTTAAGGGCCTATCTCACATAGCCGAGTGACAATGCCAAGTGATACCGAGTGCCTAATAAATCAGGCATTCGGGAATACTCGGCTTTGCACGCCGACCACTCTGGAAAAGCTCGGAAATACTCGGCAACACTCGTAGACCGATCGTGAAATTTTAAACATGTTTAAAACTTTCTAGGAGTGTCGCCGAGCAATTTTGCTCTAGAATTGCTTGGGATTTACACAGGGGTTAATTCGCCGTGCACTCGCCATGCACTCTAGGATTACTCTTGGTCACTCTGGGATTACTCTTGGTCACTCTGGGAGTACTCTTGGTCACTCTGGGAGTACTCTTGGTCACTCTGGGAGTACTCTTGGTCACTCTGGGAGTACTCTTGGTCATATGGAATGCTGTGTGGATGTGATTTCCTCGCCGACTGGGATCAATCTGGGAGCAATCGGCGAGTCGTTGCTGACTTGCTTTTTCTAGGCATCAAATGACTAAGAGTGAAGCCGATTCATTGCTTGCCAGCAATCGTCATTACTCTGCATCGTCACTCGGCTATGTGAGATAGTGGCTTTAGAATTAGTTTTGGTAGATTGGTCGGTCGGTTGTCGGCCGAAAACCAACTTTTGGTCGATTTTTCTCAAGTAGATAGGGTTTAATGCATAAATGAAGCAAAAATGAAATTTACTGTGACTGCTTCATAATTTTTTAACGTATGAAAAGTTCAAGTAAATGCCAAGTAGCCTGCGCCAAGTAGCTATCTTCAAGCTCATTCAAATAAATGCCAAGTAGCCAGCGCCAGGTAGCTGACTTCAAGATATTCAAGTAAATGCCAAGTAGCCAGTCCCAGGTAGCTGACTTCACAGATCTTACAAACCATTGTATTCAGTGTGACAATCCTTCAAACCATTTTGTAGCATATTTTGACTCAATTACAGTAGTCAACTGAAAAGATTAACTGAATGTAGGCCTAATCATATCCGGTATCTGAAGTTATGTATAACTGGTTGCTATGGTAACCAGTAGTTACAAATCGAAAAAAAAATTCTATGTAGTCTATTTTGTAAAATCAGAGAAATATCTAATAGTAATCAAATGGGCTGCCTGTTCACCACAACCACATCAATTGAGCATATTTTATAATCAGACTAAAAGAAGGTGCAATTCATCATTTTGATATACACTGCTCTAATCTTGATAGCCTGCATTTTAGAGTTAATTTGAATTTTACAAATCTTCATAGAATGAGAAAGCAAAATAGACATCAACTGATGAAGATTAAACATAATATTTGTTATAACCAAAAAATTCTGTAATAATGATGAGGTTTAACATACTAATCTTATGTTTGGTCAATATTAAACCCACTAGACTTGGCACTATTGTATCAGCCATATTGGCAGCCATCTTGCATTTTACCCCCTTATTGCTTCACCAAGTCCCTGAAGAACGTGATTTAATGACTGATAATTGAAATTATGGAACTTGAATGGAATATTCATTTCTGAATACTATGCATGTCGATATTTGTCATATGATAATATTTTGATCAGTAGGACTTACCATTGCCTGGTTAGTTGGCCCTAAGCAGCCATTTGAGCTATTTTGGCCGCCATCTTGGATTTTACCCCTTTATCTTAGAAATATTTTTTGGAGCTTATGTTCATTAAATAGATTAAAAACTGAGGGGGTGCACCAAATTTCATAGCTTTGTCCACTCTGTAACGATTTTCATGCTAGGAGCCTCCACTATGACAGTTTCAAGAAATTTAAGTTCATATAGTGGGTTGTAGTCTAAAAATTGTGTCAGAATTTGTTATCGGATTAGGCTTTTAATGGCAAATTTTCAGGATCTATGGTATCCCGGGCCCCTTGCTGACATATGAAATATAGTAAAAAAACCATGTATTCTACCAAGAGTATGAATAAAGATTATATATATATATAGCTTTTTATAGTTTTCAGCAAAATACCCTTGTCACAAAAAGAAGCAAGTTACTATATATTTTTCCAAAGTCATCAGATTGAAATTTTAGGAAGTATTAGTTTACGCTTCTATGTCACAAAAAGTGGCTTGCTTGACAAGTCATAGGCACTGCACAATCTTGTAATTTTTGGACTCCTCAGAAGTAGCTCTATCAAGCTACGAGGGATGCCATTTTTTCCCATGGAAACATAGCTTGAAATATGTTGCCATAGCAACGAACCCAGGTTTTCAGGAAATTTTAGTTTTCTTTAAATTTTTTTACTACTAGCGCTGAGAGACTCCATCAAAGTTACATAATCAAATCTTTTAACTACATGCTTCATGTTGGTTATTTGACCTATAGGTCAAAGGTCATTGTCATAGTGAGAATTGGGGTTAAATGTACAAATTTTGCCCTTTTTCACAAAAAATATTTTTTAGATTTATTATGCGTATTACCTAATACCTATTTACATGCAAACAGTTATTCATCAGTAACTTGACATAGTCTAAATTTGTTCTGGATATTTAGGTTGTACTGGTATCCATGGCAACCAGGTTCAAATGATCCTAAACGAATTGATGTCCTTCACAACATAGACAAATGGGAAATCCCAAAAAGCCAGATATGCGATTCCACTGTTCCTACAGCTTTCTGTGATTTTTAATTTTTAATATAACCTACTTGCAGAATTTTTTATACGGGTGACCTTCAAGGTCAAAGGTCAAGATCATGATAAAAGTGAGGCTAAAGGCAAAAATCTGGTCAATTTTTACAGTAAAAGAAGACATTAAATCCTACCTAATGCTACATAGATTGGCAGTTTTCAAATTGACATTGATTCATGAGAAATGTAATGTAGTCCTAGCTTGTTTTACAAATAAAGTTTGAATTGGTAACCATGGCAACCAGGCTAAAATCGTCACAAACAAAATCAAGATGAATGACAATGTTCTCAAATTGGAGAGATTTTGGTGGCTGATAAGTATAGTTTTTACAGGGCTAGCATGGTCTTAAATTTTGTAATATATTTGTTTTTTATATCAGGGAATATTTCAATCATGTGACCATCAAAGTCAAAGGTCAAGGTCATGATGACAACTAAGGTCAATGACCCATGAGCCACCTCTTTGTGCCCTACAGGAGTGAATATAATCTAATGCTGTCTGATACTGTGTGCTAATTTCTGGAAGTGAAATTTATATAAAGATCCCAACATGACCAATACTTGCTCCACATATATAATTTGAACTGGTATCCATGGCAACCAGATTGAATTCATCATATACCCAATATAGCTGTAAGCTTTCATATTTATTTGTTGTATACATTGGATTATTTTAGTCATGTGACTGTGGGGTCGAAGGTCTAGGTCATGGCAAAAACGGAGGTCAATGACTTTAAATCAGACCATTTTCAATATGGAAGTGAATATAATCTCATTGTATTCTGGACTTGTAATTTAGAGATGTTAACATGAGCAATGCTCTCATAATACACCATGGGTATATAATGTCAAGTGGTATCCATGCCTTTAGGCTGGTTTTTTCATAAAGAAAATTTAGAAAACTACCTGCTTGTTGATAGTTATGCATATTTGCAGGGCCAGTATACTCATCACATCAAAATATTTGCTGCTATTGAGTCATATTACTTTACTATTGCACATAAGCTGGCTTGTGAAAAGAAATATTTAATACTTTCATAGAAAAGTTTAAACTTTTTCTGCACAGTCATTTCTCTCACCTGAGAGCATGCAACTGAATGGCACCCTGACAAATCAACCCTTGACAACACAGCTCCCTTGCGTAGCTATAGTAGGTCAAGATATGAATATTCATGATGACCTGGTTCTTGCCCCGACCTCCTTAGCGTAGGTTTTGCCAAAAATCTCTACGCCAGTAAGCTGATTGGCTGAGGCAGTTAAGTGGGTTGAATAAATTATAGCTGCATGGGAGTATGCTGAATGGAGGTATGGTAAATGTTGATTTCCTTAATGCTTGTACTACAAGATTATTTTGTTGAATATTTAGTTATTGAAGAATCAGAAGTGAATGTTTCGAAACACACAAGTGATATTTTGCTGCCTGTTATGCATTTCTACAGGACCGGCATAGGTCTAAGCTTTCACATTTCTATTAAGCATATACACACGTGCACAGGAATATTTCAGTCATGTGATTAGGGGGTAATGGTAAAAACTAAGGTCAGTGACCATAATCAGTCAATTTTGCGTAATAAAACGAAACATTATTTCATTATGTTCTATTCAGTAGGTTAACAGTAAATACATAATAATAATAATTCTAACATGACTTATGTTTGCTTTCCAAAAATAAGTAAGTTGATGTATTACTGGAATACATGGCAAGCAGGTTGGAATCATAAAAACAAGTCCCTGCATGGATTCCTCGCTAGTTTTGGTATATTTTCAACAGTCTGAAGATGCATATTTTCAGGTTTCTGAATTTGTCTGTGTCATGGAACTACTGATGTTGCCACAACAACAAGTTCTAAATTGTTGCCATGGCAATAAATCAATTATTGATGTATAAAAATTTTCAGTTTTACCAGCATGAAACGTTTGATTAGCAATACCATAATTAAGGACAGCCTCCTTTTGTCGGTCAACAATTAAATCTTCAGTAATACTTAATAATTAGGTGCCATTTTCAGTGATTTTGGACCTGCTGATTTCAAATCTTGCTGTTGCCAAGCTAAATTTTTAGTCCTTCACCCCTTACATATGAAACTGGCCACCCATATTTTACTTTGTGGTCAATTTTTTTCAAGTTTCAACCTATAGATTTTGTGTTGTTCATTAAAGTATCATGATTAGTAATTGAGAACACTACTAGAACCCTTTTTGACCACTTTTCTTCATTATTAGATGAAAAATGTATCTATAATATGCAAATTAGGGATGCCATTAATAGAAATACTTTTTTTTTTTTCAAATCTCGTCAACTAATAAGGATAATACCATGAATTTGGTGTCTACATGTGGGTTTTCATGGTCAAGGAATACAAAAAAAAAGGCAGTGAAACCCTTCTATTTTGAGTAATTACCAACATAACTAAGATTAAAGACTTATTATAGATGTTTCCATTTGTTTCTTGTAATCGCCACCAAAGGAGAACAATTTCTTACATATACTTGAAACAATAGAGGATAATCCCACAAATACGATGCCCAGACCTTCACTTCCATAGTCCAAAAATGAAATTAAGGTGGTTCAATGATGAAACTTGAAAAACAATGGCGTTCTGTCCTGTCGAGAGATGGAGCTACGACCACACCGGTCTTGCTATTGTTTAATGACGTCATCAACAAAAGGTCAATCAGTGCATTTGATGACGTTACAATTGGATGATGTCATTAAACAATAGCAAGACCGGTGTGGTCGTAGCTCCATCTCTCGACAGGACAGAACGCCATTGATCGAAAACTTGCCATGAACAAAAAGTTGGCTTAGAGGTTATATATTTACTGCTGTTGGGAAGAAAACTTGATTGAGGGTCATTGATCTGAGTTGTCATCATTCGCCTTTTTCAAGATTATATGACTGAGTTATTCACACGTTATAAAATACAGAAAAAAAACCCTGGAGGCTACGTTGGCCTTGTTATATTATCTTGTTATACTGCTTAACAGCCATTCAAAATCCTGCCAATTTGCGAACATGGTTTTCCTTAGTTTTGTTTGTGGTGAATCCTGCTGGTTGCCATGGATACCAGTTAAAATTATATATCACGTGCTATTTCCATCATACATTCAGGGAACATTGGTCATGTTGACATCTCTACATAAATTAACAGTGCAACTTAAAATGAGATTATATTCACTTCCATATTGCAAATGGGCTGATTTAAGGTTATTGACCTCAGTTTTTACCGTGACCTATACCTTCGACCCCACAGTCACATGACTAAACTAATCCTGTGTATACACCAAATACAGAAATATGAACGCTTACAGCTATACTGGCCTTGTGAAATTGCATCTCACAAAAGTGAGAATATTGTCAATTTCTTTAGTTTTGTTTATGATGAATCCAGTCTGGTTTCCATAGATACCAGTCAAATTATATATGTGGAGCAAGTATTGGTCATGTTGGGATCTTTATGTAAATTTCACTTCCAGAAATTAGCACACAGTATCAGACAGCATTAGATTATATTCACTCATGTAGGGCACAAAGAGGTGGCTCATGGGTCATTGACCTTAGTTGTCACCATGACCTTGATCTTTGACCTTGATGGTCACATGATTGAAACATTCCCTGATACAAAAAACTAATATTCAGACCATGCTAGCCCTGGAAAATTACTTACCAGCCACCAAAATCTCTCCAATTTGAGAACATTGTCATTCATCTTGATTTTGTTTGTGATGATTTTAGCCTGGTTGCCATGGCTACCTATTCAAACTATATTTTTAAAACAAGCCAGGACTACATTACATTCTCACGAACCAATGTCAATTTGAAAACTGCCAATCAATGTAGCATAAGGTAGGATTTAATGTCTTCTTTTACTGCAAAAATTGACCAGATTTTTTGTTTTTAGCCTCACTTTTATCATGACCTTGACATTTGACCTTGAAGGTCACCTGTCTAAAATATTCTGCAAGTAGGTTATTTTAAAACTAAAATCACAGAAAGCTGTAGGAACAGTGGAATCGCATATCTGGCTTTTTGGGATTTCCCATTTGTCTATGTTGTGAAGGTCATCAATTTGTTTAATATGATCATTTGAACCTAAATATCCAGAACAAATTTAGACTATGTCAAGTTACTGATGAATAACTTTTTGCATGGAAACAGGTATTAAGTGATACGCATAATGAATCTAAAAATGTTTTATGTTAAAAAGGGCCAAATTTGTATATTTAATCCCAATTCTCACTATGACAATGACCTTTGACCTATAGGTCACATAACCAACATAAAGCATGTAGTTAAAAGATTTGATTAGGTAACTTGGATCGAGTCTGTCAGTGCCAGTGGTAAAGAAATATAAAAGAAATATAACATTTCCTGAAAACCTGGGTTCGTTGCTATGGTAACAGTTTTCAAGCTATGTTGCCATAGAAAAAATGGCATCCCCTGTAGCTTGATAGAGCTACTTCTAAGGATTCCGAAAAGTACAAGATTGCGAGCACTATATCTATGACTTGTCAAGCAAATGACATAGTAGCGTATAATATATGGTTCATAGTTAATCCAAAAATGTGCATCCATGTCCATAAAATACCATTCCTGCTTTTTTTTAAACCCTGGGCACTTTAGCTATGAACACAGGTAAGATCCAAGTTGCGGGTATCGGCGCTGGCTTGCTACTGGCGGGAAATATAATTTTGCGTCTGCCCATAGGGTACGTCACCAGGAAAATTGAGCTGACGAAGCTGATTGGCTGTCGGAAAAATTGAAGACGCGCTCTGATTGGTCAATGTAGATATCGTCTCATGATGCCCCGGAAGCAGTCTGTTGCAGTCAAATGAATGAGCGCAAGTCGCCTTGAGGGAATATCTTCAAGGATAAAAATTATTTGACTCATTCCTCCATTTTATGTAAAATTGTGAAGTCAACACCGAGCCACGTGAAGGTAAGAGCCTGTCGATGCGAGAAATCGTCATAAAAGCTAGTGTGTTGCATTCATGGTGCACGTGTACGCGTGTGGTCTGGCTGTCAAACTCATGAACACACATGGTCTGATGTACGTTCTTAGCCCTGCACGCCCAGAAACGCGGTGCGCCGGTGCTGACCTGATCCAGGACATTGCCTGCTATTCCAGACATGTTATTGCCGTGGCTTAACATCGGTCTTGCATCAGTATTTCATAAAGGTGTGTCACTTGCCAGGGTACAAGTCAATGTCTCATTACCTTCCATTTGATATGGCCATGGGTGGGGGAGGGGATTCCCATTGCTCTGTTGACTTTCATTTGTTGAATTTTTTAACCTATATATATATATAATTGCATTTGGACTTAATTAGTATAAACTTGGGGACTGCAGTATATATGCCATATAGCCCGTCGAACTTGCCCAGCAGGGACCTATAATGTAGGCTATATGTTCTGGATCCACCCTTGCATGCCATAGGCATTTGTGTACATGTGACACACATGCCTGGACGTGTTATTTAGGCTTATTTACATGGTCAGAAGGGTGGTGCCATATATATATATATATACTGTATTTACTCAAATAAAAGCCCTCCCTCAGTTCAATTTTTTTGGAGGACATCTCAGCAGGGCCTCTATTTGAGGTGGGCTTCTATTCGAGGTGGGCCTCTGTTATTTTAAAGGTAGTGTAGGACACCGATTTAAAGAAAGACTTAAGTATAAAAGATCCGTAAAAGACCCCAAATTCTTAGATTTTAGCTCAGTTAACAGGATGGTGTATATGTAGGCTGCTGGAGTGGACTCCATAAGAGGAGCAGGGAGGGGGCCTCTATATTCCAGGGAGGCCTTTATTTGTTTTGTGAAGGCAGCTACCCTGGGGTTCTATTCAATATGACTCTATTCAAGTAAATACTCTATGCCTTCTTATATATATGTATGCTTTCTAATGTATATGTGCTGACCCTGACTAATATCAAAGAAAGTACTGCACTTTTGATATATTTAAATCAATGCTAGGAGAATGCGAGGTCACTCGTACTATGTAGGTTCTTTGAATGCAAAACTGCTTGTTTGGACATATATTTTACTTGTCCCATGTAAAAATTCCTGCACAAGAATGAATTTTTTTTACTACAAAGGTTTAAACACCTTGATGGTCCCTATTGGGGATAGATTGTCTTCTAAAGATTGGCATTGTGGACAAAACCCTCTGGGGCTAAATAGGTCTGGGGAGAAACTGTGTTCTTGTCATGAAAAATGAAAACTGCGGCTGTTTGTTTGACTTCATTAATTGAATTCAGGCATTTGATGTCATAGTCCTAAATTTAGTTCCGCCATACTGCACTTTTTCCGGATTTTCATTTGTATAGTTGCAGTCACTTAATTGTAATTTGCTACTGTAGCCTTCATAAGAATGTTACACGTCCTCTACTTCTCAATGGCCATTGTTACTTCAATTGCTAATTGCCAATGGTTATCAAAGTATATCTGATGTACACACTACACAGTATTTTTCAAATTCATTCCTTTTGTTATCACCTCATGTAAATGCTGATTCTGCATAGAATACTTTCAAATAATTCATTGCATGAATGAGTGGGCAAGTGTCCTGCAATTCTTAAAAATAAGCAGTTCATTAAATGGTTGCAAAGTTGAAATTAGACATTTTCTGTGCAGATCGTGTTACAGTAGATGTCGTCAAATGTTACTTAAAGATTGATTTTGGTCCTGAACTTCATGCGTTGACTTTTTAGGACACCTGGTTGTCTCATATTTATTCTGCACATACCTTTTTTTAAACAAATTGTTATGGTACTTTCCTTGTAGTTTTTTTTACCTGCCAGTGACTAACTGGTATTGTGTCCATGTAAACATTCTTGGTCACCAATTAATTTAAATCTATTTGTGTATGGAAAATTAGTTCACAGTAAGGCATTTTGATCTCTGAACAGTGAACAGCCGAAATATAGCTAAAGATAACTTATCTCTAGGATAAGCCAATTTTATAACCATGTCTATTTTAGTGAATTGTCTGATTTCTTGCAATGTGCCTGATGTCACTAATCACAATGTGTGCATTATTGATAAATGATATGTTATTTTGGGTGAAGCAGTTCTGATCATATATCTCTGCAAATTTTTAGATCATGGCAACTATACATAACATGGTGTTTGCATTAGTGTGCAACAATCTAATGTGGGCGTGGTAGATCATAAAGAACTCGATATTCTCTGTAGTCTAGCATTGCTTTGAATCAGTGGGAGTTTTGATCATATCGCTTTGCTTGATATTAGTGTCTTCAGATACATAATATACTCATTCATGCGATATTTTATGATCTTGAGATTTTTTTTATCAGTAGAGTTCATAATATAGTTGAGTGCAAGAGTAAATGAAGTGCTTGTGTACTTGATAGTTATTTTGCTCAATGTGGCTGAAAAAAGAAATTTATACGTTTATATATATTTTTTTGTATGTGTTTTATGTAATCAGTGTATTGTTAATTTTGTCACAAGGGTTGAGAATTAAGCGATCCGGGTCAGGGCTCAGCATTAACACTTGTCCGATTGTCCGGGACAAGTAAAAAGTCTCCAGGGACAAGCAGAATACTTCAGGCTCTTGTACGAATGGACAAGTAAAATCTAAATGGCTTAGTTTTCTTGTAGTCATTCAAATCCAATTAAACACTAGCAAATTGCAATTGGACATTTGCTTGACAGATCATAGGTGTGAATATGAGTTGATTGAAATTCACTGCAACTGTCAATGGTTAATTGCAATTAAACATGAGTCCACTTCTAGAATAAAATACATTGTGCTTAATAAAAGGAATTGAATGTCAGTTATCTTGAGGAAGTTGAGGACATTAGCATATTTCTAGTACATATTTAGTGGGAACTTGTTACTGCACAGAAATTCTGCTTAATGCACATAACTGAGAGTAGAAGAGCAACCATGGTCACTTGTTTCAGCAAGATGTAATATATCCATCACAAACTAATTGCCTCAAGATACATATATTTATCATTTCAGAAACTAGATACCTTGATAAATGATAATGCGCTTATAAATTATAATTTCTTCTGTGTTCATACTGAATTTCTAAAACAAATTTCTTATTCCTGAATGACATATCTTACTTTAATACATTGTATAAATATATAACTCAGATGTATCGGCAATATGTATCATCTCAATCAGGACAAGTAAGATTCTCAGGGGGACAAGTTAAACTCCAAAAGTTTCTTGTCCGAGGAACAAGTAGATGGAAAAGTTGATGTTGAGCCCTGCGGGTACCAAGCATCCCAAATTGCGGCAACAAATACCTAAGATGCCATTTCAATTAAAGTATATTAACAAGGACGTTTTTGAATTTCATCCCTTTTATTTTTTCAAAAAGTATCA
This sequence comes from Alitta virens, assembly GCA_932294295.1. NCBI lineage: Eukaryota > Metazoa > Annelida > Polychaeta > Phyllodocida > Nereididae > Alitta > Alitta virens. Next base: position 63,559,399 of record OW028573.1, read on the forward strand.
TATGATGGAGTATTACTGAGTGCTTTTTGTCAAGATAGGGACTGCCTACTATTACGAGTGAGGAGGACTTTGGCAGATCAGCAGAGGTGTTTGTGACCAAAGTTCAGGAGATGTGATCGTGCAAAATGAGTAATCATATCAAAAGGTTAACCCGTTAATATCTGTAATCGGTCTTTGTCTTCGAGTGAACATCTGGAGAAGAGCTCTTTTGACGGTGCTGGTCAGAAATTTAGATAAAGGTGGCCGAGACTGCTTCTTGTTGGTATAATGTTATGATGCATGTTATTTGATTGGCCTTTTTCAGTAAATTCTTTTCTCTTTTACAGGTTACAAGATGGCACAAATAGTAAAAAACCTTTACCATTACTACCAGGAATCTCTGAAAGATGCAGGTTAGTTTCTTGTAATTTTTTTAATATTCTTGCGGTTTTTGATAGTCAGTGCTGCTATTATTGGAAACTGCCTGAGTGAATGAATTTACAGTCAGTATGTCATGACTTGTGAACATGTTTATTTGACATGTTTTATATCTTCAGGTTTTGTTAGTTCGCTGCATCTTATCTAAAGTGTTTCCTATTTAGTTATTGTACTGTCACATGTGATGTGTGTGAAGTAAATGACATTATGTATATATGCAAGCTCATGATTACAGGCCAAATCTAATGCAGCATTTTGGAAAGTTTCGTATTCTGTAGAAATTATAACAAAGATTTGTCTTTTTCTGTTAATATATAAAATAATTAAACATTGAACTGTTCTTTAGAGGCAGTTATCTTCATTGTTATAATGTGATAGATAATGGAATTTTAAGCCTTGCATTTTCATAATTGCTTAAACACAGTTAAATCAGGGAATTGCAATCTTGCTCATTTTAATTTTGATCAAATTTTTTAGTCGTAGATCAATGGTTGATTCTTAGGTATCATATAGCACATAAATTGGTGTACTATATGGATATTATATCAATATGATATTTCTTTATTGCAGACCCAAACACGAAGGACTGGCTCCTAATACACAGCAACCCAGTGTACGTAATTTTCCTGACTTCACTCTACTTAGGCTTCACATGGTTAGGACCAAAATGGATGAGGCACCGGGAACCTTTCAAGCTGCAGAAGTTCATGGTTGTCTACAACTTAGGTCTCGTTGCTCTCTCCGTTTATATGGTTCTTGAGGTAAGAGAGATGTCGGTGTCTGGTCTCAAAGCAAATTGGAAAAGCAGAAATGTAATCGCTTTTGTAATCTTTGCTGAAGGTTATTGACATAACTACTTTGACCAGGTCAGTTGTTGCAATGATTTTTCTGCTAGGCAATATCTGATTGTGTGGTTTAGTGCCTTTTACCGCTTAAAATGGGTTCTCTTGAAAGATTAGCTATGAAGCAGGAAAATTTGTTCAAGATTTTATCCTGTGCATGTTGACTATGATCAACAATATGATCAAGTGTAGTATGAGACAAGGAATAATATAATATATAGCTGTTAGGTCATGTCCTGACAAAACTATTTTTAGTTTGAAAATAAAAAAAACTTTTGAGTTATGTAATACTCATAGCCTGTAAAGATAAAGAACTGGGATTTTTGCCTAGTTTTATCATTTTTTCTATACAGGTCGTGGTCTTGTGCACTGAGATGTGACCTATTTTGAAGTAATAAATAGGCAAAGGGTCACGATTCTGTAATGGTTTCATTTATGTGCCTTATCTGAACTTTTGGTTATGATAATGTGTGTTTCTTATTTTAAATATACTTTGTGAATCGTATAATCCAAGGTGTACTCAGAGAATTTTACCCTTATAATGATAACAAAACTTCTTGGTTACTCAATGGGAAGTAAAAGTACCACAAGGGGTCATGACACAGTAGCAGATAAATATTGTTTGGTGACGACATCTATAGTGTGACGATGTCATCCATGCAACAATGGTGTAGTGACCTCATCTTGTTTTCTATGTACTACAGTTGTAGTGCCCCCTGACTCGTTTCTGTCTCAAGTAAGGAGACAGGTGGGGTCTGTGAATCGGGAGGTGATGTCACAATGTGTGGATGCTAGATATCAACCAATCATATCACAGCATTCGCCAGACCCAACCTGAGTGTTTCTTCACTCGGGGAACCAGAGAGAGTACCCCCTGTAGGCTCTGTTACTTTGTCTCCCCATTAATATCTGTGAGTGAGGTTAATTTCTAGTCATGACTTCATGACAATTCCTTCATCCTGATTTCATCATTTATTGCTCAATAATTCTTGTACAATACCACTGAATGCAGGGTCTGTAAATGAATTGCATCTATAATTATGATGTAATTTAAAATGCTTTCATTGGTTAAATCTGAAATGTAGCCTTAAAGGTGGTTAGTCAGACTTAGTCATAATGGAAGGTCCAGTGTAATTGTAAAAATTTAAATGTGTATCAATGTACGGTGAGCCACACTTATGTCATCCTGGTTCAGATTGATCGACTGAGATACCGATTTTATACTCAATTCAGGTCTAGCTGAGCGGAAGTGAGATGACACCTTGCTGTTTTTGGATAGCCAATTGACCAGTTTAGATCACATGTCATTGTTGCCCTTCAGACTGTCTAAAGCTCAAAAGATAAAGATGCTGAACAGGTTGATGATGATGAAAAGAAAGACATATTTTTGGACTTGCACCTTTTTTGATTCCTATCAGTGCTCAGCTAACCACTTTGTCTTGAAACAGGTACATTCTAAACGCTTTGTTAACAAGTAACATTCTAAATGCTTTGTGCACTCCGTTTGACTGGCTAAAATGAGTTCACTGGAACCCTGCTCTTCAAGTACCGTGTACTATCATAATGAATATAACCTGTGCCCAAATATGACACAATTCCGGTTAGCATCAGGATTCCAACAGTGTGATTGGCCTGTGCCGGCCTTTAACATCAGTGCAGCTGGACTCCACCAAGCAGCTGTGGGACCTCTAGGCCAACCTCCAGCCTCATCCTGGCCTGTTGGTTGGTAGACTGTTAGTTTAATACTTCTGATGAATAGCCTCGGGTCAGATTTTGGCACCTAGCATTAACATGCCCATTCCTCAGCTGTTTTCTCATTCTTCTATGTTTCTTGCCTGGTTTGAGGTTCATTGCAACATCCTTTTCACATCTTTTGTAGGTAACATTCAAGATATGTCTCTGTACCATAGCAGTAATCTTTTGTGTAGGATTCACTTTTCAGGTTTTCTGATTCGGTCAGATTTGGTGTCTGAGCATCCTCATTTCTGCTGCTTTGATATTCTGTATGATATCCAATGGTTTATTTCTCTAGTTGGTTACACTAGTCGTATTTTCAGTTTTTTTTTGGTTATGTTTTTTCAGATGTGGTTTAGCATGAAAGCAATGGGTGTCACTACCATGGGATGCGCGCCATATAATGCTGAAACTAGAAAACATCCTGGAGCCAAGAGGGTAAGATTCAATTGTGGTTTGTCCATCTTAATTCTTTGAAATGACTTAAAGCGCAATCGTATAATCATAATGATAATCCAGGAAAAAAACTTGAAGAAAAGCTGTGTTGACATTTCGAGAGATCAAAAATGCTGCTGTTGTGGTTAAGGATGGTCAGGCTGGGTTGACCTATATTGAATGGTTGAATGATTCTGTCGTCCCGCACAAAAATGTGCCACGCTTCGCTCATACGCTGTTTTGTGTATTTTGAAATAAAACTGCATGGACTCCAAGATCATCTAAGTGGTGCAGAGCCCCAGTATAATGTTTCGTGTGTGACATAAAATTGTTTAATTGCAGGTGGCTTCAGTAATGTGGTGGTATTTCTTCTCCAAAGTCATAGAGTTCATGGACACAATTCTGATGGTTCTCAGAAAAAAGGAAGGACAAATCACATTTCTACATGTGTTTCACCATGCCTCCATGTTTAATATCTGGTGGTGGGTTGTCATGTTCATTCCAGGAGGATGCTGTAAGTAAACCTGAATTTTATAACATAACACAACACTTTATTGGCCACCTTGTACAAAGTGAAACTCGTTTTGGGAAATAGCATCAAAGAAGCTCACGCAATACTGATACCAAAAAAACCTGACAAAATTACTACACTACACTACACTGTTACACAAAGCACCATCATTTATTTATTTCAAAGTTCCATGTCGGTATACTGCTGGGCACAAAACTGTTCTTATGTCATAATGTTCTTTGTTTTGGGGCCCTTAGTGGTCTGCCATATCTCAACGTCTCATATTTATTGACAGTACTAGTGTAAGTGTAGGTGACCACTAGGATGTGTTGTGCTATGTTAGCTGTAACTGCCCTCTGCTGTTAAACCAAGTCAATGCTCAAGGTCATCCAAATGCTACTGAATTGCCATATCTGAAATATTATTCTTTCGTCGTTAAACTTCACCAATTAAATGCACTGATTTCTATGTTTTCTCTATTTTGCAGCTTGGTTTGGTTCATGTCTCAACAGCATAATTCACGTATTCATGTACTCCTACTATGGCCTATCTGCCATTCCCTCCTTACGTGAAAAACTATGGTGGAAGAAATACCTCACAAAAATGCAGCTTGTAAGTATCTCGTGTTCTGCAAAATATTCCAATGTATGTGTGAATATGTGAGTGCATGTACGACCCTGTATTCTATATTTCCCAGAAACGAGGACAGTGGGTTATGTCACAAACTCGTATTGGTCAATACTGGAGTGCTTTCAGGTGTACATGCACTTATCTCTTGTTTACATGCATACAATTCTTGATCAACAGACAAAACTGCCTTTTATCATGTGTAGTCTGTTCTACACTATTCTGCAATCTTAGGGACAAAGATTGATCAGTGACGTTTATTGAACATAAGTCAAGAGTTCATCATATGCTGTCAATGTCAATAATATTTGTTGCTTTTTTTTAAATTTCAGATTCAGTTCTTGATAACTTTCACACACACTAGTTATGTGATAATCACACCATGTGACTTCCCATTCTGGGGCAAGGGCATCTTGGCAGGTTATATGATCATGATGTTCACGCTCTTCTCCAATTTCTACATCCACTCTTACATCAAGAGGGGTGCAGCTCGCCGTGAAGCAGCTAAGGATAATGGTGTCCATACGAAAGCCACCAATGGCGTTAGCAATGGTTATAGTAACCACAATCTTACAAACGGCAAGCACCATGAAAAGTCCAATTAAACCACCATTTTTACTGTGCCATTTGTATCCGCTTTTGAGTAATCATATCATGTTATGAATAAATGTATACTGTCCATTGTGACTATCACATTGCCAAGCCTTTTCCACTTCAGATGTACCAAGTTTTTGCTCGCTCACAAACACTGAACCTTCTCAGTTTTAAATAGCAATCAAAGCTATATCCCATATGACAAGTTAGAACAATTCTTGGCATTTATCACTATTCAATAGTTACACATCACTTTGTGTTGTGATGCACATATTTGGTGTGTTACACAGAAAGTAATTTTAGTTGTTGAACCAAAAAAGAATGTATTGCCGGTGAACGCAGTGTGCGGTACGATGTGTCAAAGGTCTTGTGTAATTCTATAAAAATCCTACTTTCCATTCATCTCTTCAATTGCAAATTACGAAAACATTGTGCAGAAAGGTTTTCTACTATCTTGGTTTTTGAAACAAGTTAGGGAGCTAGGGTACTTAATTGAATTTAACTGAAGAATTGGCGATATTTTTCATTTCTCCACTAGAAAAAGGATATTGTTCTCTTATCTCGGTGATTTGTTGAATTTGAGTTTTATTTTACGCAGGAAGGCCTGTTTTGTAAGACTGCAGCTGACAGTATTAATACAGTTTATGTAATTTTAAGTTCCTTTACTGATCAGTTATTTAATTATTAAACATGAGGTAGGGGATTCGGTTCGAAATGTCCGGTGATTATAAATTTTGACATTCCTCTGACCATTATAATTTGTTGAGGGTTTAGATTTGTGACTGACATCTGTATGTTACTGTTTAGGATGTTAAAATCATTATAATTGTTTGTACTTGTTCCATGTCAACTGACTAACAAAGAAACTTAATGATCAAACTTTGTCAGCAAATAAAAATTTAGTTAAATGATTGATGTACATTTGTGTAGTGAGACGAAATACTCTTGGCTAGTGACACAGACCCCACTTAACAGCCCTTGAATGGTAATTTTGTTGCATAAAATAGTGATGCGTTTGTGAAGTTGTGACATATCCGTTGTAGTAAAACTGTGCCTACAAATACTTGACAGAGCAAAACCATGTGATTTCCCGGTCTTTGACATCAAGATGACATCAGAACTGTGCCACTTGTATGATTTCAAGTTATAGAAATATTTTTTGGCTAAAACGGATTAAATAGCTTTCTTTTGGAATATCACGGTATGCTGCTACATTCACTAAAACATTGTTGATTGTACAATCAAAATAATGTCAAATGCACTGTTACTAAATATTTATTTCATTTTTGTATAACACAACCAGTACTCTGCAATATTACTCGCACTATCCGGTCTTTTCATGAGATTTTGTTACAAGTAAATGTCTCTACACTATTGTTGCAGTGATTATGTGTGGTGTGATAGTTTTCCATTTCAAAGCTTATGTGTGTGTCATTCTGTTTGTTTAGTTCAGTTTGTGTGCGATTGCCCTTTAATTTTTTGTCTTGTTTAATACTTTATTGTCTTTTTCAATAGTTACTTATTGTCAATTAATGTTGCCAAATTGTTCAAAGATTTAATGTATTGTAATACGGCATTCTACAGCGGCCAATAACCACCTGTTGAGATAGTATATGCTATTAACTTTAATGTAGTAAGTTTGTTTTAGTATATCGTTGAGATTTATTATGACAACATCGAGAATTATTTGAAAACCAAATGATTTTTGAATGAGTTAATGTTATTGTTATTACAAGCCAACAGTGCAAGTGATGTTTGATTGTGTGGTTTGATTGTTGAATGCTACTAGGCAGTTCTGTAATTCTAATCAGCATTTGTCTGTTCATTTTGCGGATAATGATAATGAATAGATCTCAAATGCAGCATTTATAATTTTCGGGCATTTAGGATATTGTTTTAGATGTGCCCTTGTAATCTCGAAAAATGTTCTGTTTGGTACACATAGTGCTTCTCTGTTGCATATATGACAAAGTATAGTTGTGTTTTGTAAAGGTAGGAACTATTGTGTATTGATCCTACTTGCCAAGTGGGGACCAAAGAAAAATGGGTTGGGATTTTGAGATTGTGATTAGGGATAGGGGGCCATCGTTAAATTGCGTCACACTACATGCTTGACTTGTAGAACTGTGGACACTACTAATAAAGGGAACAATTTCCAAGCTCTACAAAAATGAAGTTGTGTATTGTCTTTTTTTTTTGCCTTGCTTTAGGCAATATGAACTACAAGCTTTTGCTTATAAATACAGAGGGCGCCACATGCAAGTGTCTGGTCTGAATACCCAGTGCCAGACAATAGTTAATGAAATTGCCTCTCCTACGCTTGGTCAGGTAGTTTGGCTCAGGCATGTGAGTTTCATTCAAATGTCTAAATATTTTACTGTTATGGTGATCCTTTAATATTGTAGCTCTTGCTATTGATGGTCCATCCCCACAATCGGGGAGATCTCAACTTGTATGTCAAGATGTATATAGTCAGGCTATGATGGATCCAGAAGTTTTTGGGGAGGGGGAGCGAGAGTGTAGTCCTGATTTGACGCAGTGTTTATTTTTGGTATGAAATTCATATAAATATTTTCATTTTTTCTCGTTCATTTAATCCATTCGAATAAGAGATGTCACAGATCTTTTAGGAATAATTCGTAATTTCTTGCAGGTGGTGTTCCTTATTTATCACTGGAAATGTCCATGAAATATACTTCTTTAAGACTTAAAAAAAAAAAAAGGTTCGATCAATCATCGAAGTATTTTCCATGAGAGTTGTGTGGTTTTCTGGTTTGAAGAAAAAAAAAAGTTGACTAGGGCAAATATAATCCGAAAGAGCCACCCAGGGGTTTTTTTTTTTTTTTTATACCAGCAAAGGGTTGTTCATGATACTGAAATACTGATATATGGCCCATTGTATTTTTCATAGTGGTTGGAACATCGTTGGAATAGTTCTGCAACTAACCAGCTAACATGGGCTAGTGGGCAAAAAAAAAAAGTCCTAAAGTTTGTTCGTGGTCATAGAATTTGTTAATTTAGTTCATTTTTGAAATTTTAGTGTTGCCCAAGTATAGTGAAAAAAAAAACATGGACATGATACCAGTATGAAAGTCATAAAAGTTAGATGTTGGTTATGACATCAGTGGAAACATTTGCATCAGTAAAAAGAGAATTCTAACAGTTTAAAAACCACTTTTCTTGGGCAAAAGTATTTGTCTTTTGTTCCCCCAGTAATAACAGACGAAGTTTGGTATGGTCTGATCTCACAGGTTTATTGTGATTAAAAAATAATAACTATTTTTACAAAGTGAGAATGGTATAAAGTGGGGCCTTTTACAGTTGGCTAAAAGCCCATTAGTATTTGTACATAAAAGTATATTAAGAAATACACATGTTCTTCGGGTGCATTATTTCTTTTGTTGAGTGTACATTTAAGTTAACTGGATGGTGATTTTGGGCGTGCACTGTTGGACTTCCAGTTCATGCATTGTGCATCTGCCTCTGAAAGCTGATTCTAACCTTTTTGTACTCAAAGAATTCAATCCCATGAGACAATGGAAGACCTATTCATATAGACTGATCATTTATAAGGGATCTATAGGTCACAAATCATTCAGCCTGGAGTAATAGTTTGAGTCAGCAATATGAGATATTGCTCTGGGAATAAGGGATGTCCTACTGAACTGAGGGATTCAGCAAGATCTAGCAGAAATCTCACTGTTTTTGCAAGTCGTCTGTGTTAGAGCAATGTAATGTACAAAATAGTATGAACTAAATATTGTTTATACAGGTCACTATACCTCTCTGTCATATTCGTGATCATACTCATATTTTCATATTTTGTATTTTATATTATAACACTTTTACACCTCTTTTTACCTTTTGATAATTTTACAATAGTTTTTGATAACGCTGATGTGATATTGATTGTAAAAGCGTTTTGAGCATATTGTTATATGGATATTACGCTATAGAAAATTTATTATTATTATTATACGAAGTGTATGGAGCACCAGTATGTGCAGAAATTCGACATAAATTAAATAATACTACAATTTGCTAAATGATGAAACTTTACAGTTATGTAATTCTATGACCTGAAAAACGGTCATAGTTATAACAAGAAAGCAAAAATTGTCATTGGAAAGAAAGGGAACTCGACTTAGGAATAGGATCCTAGGATAGCACAGCTCTCATTTGCAGATCTTTGCTGTTCATGAACATTGATAATAAGTACAAGGCACCACCAGTAAGGTCCAGTATAAAATGTCACTTGAATTACACCCAACTGAGAAGCTCATGAAGCATGTTGAAAGACTCAATGGACGGTTTATTTGTTGAAGGTTTTTCCTTGAATTTATTTCACACACAGGTACTCAGAGAATGAGTACACAGAGCTCATCAGTTTTACTGGGTCCTGGGTTCCAATCCAGCCCATATTTGAAAGTCACTTCATCATTCGCCTCATTGCTTTGGCACCTGCCTGTGCTGATCAGCTTTATCTGTGAAAAAATATGGGATGTAAATCTTGTCTCACCCACCCACACCACCTTAAGACATTCATTTCACTTACTACACTGTTACAGTATTTTACACAAGGAATGTTACATTTGCAGGAAACGACATTGCCTATTTTTAGCCTGTGTCAACTCTTAACATGGTAAATTAGACGCTAGAGAGAAGACATTAGGCTATTTGTTACTTAGTCTCCATAATCTCATTTACTTCTTGCTACATACTTACTTTCCTCGAAGGAAGTCACTGAAAGTGCAGTAAATCCAAGGATGACCTCCATTTGCAACGCTTGCTTCCATAGACAGCCTGTGTGCTAGTCTCGTTCTATTTGTAAGGGACAATCCCACAGGATCTGCTTTTGTGCATCAAAATGACATGCTCTGAATCTTTTTTAGTTACTATATAGAGGAATGTTGCAGTATTTTGAAACTATTTATACATTAGTAACACTCACAAATCGTGCATGAGACTTGATCCTGATTATATTGTGTCGCAACTATGGAAAATTATTTAGATGGTCTCTTAATGGCAACCACTGGAATTTGGAACAAAAGGTATCTTCATTGGTTTAATAGGGGCGGGGGCCTAGCTCAGAGGTAGCACTCTGGGCTTCCAACCGCTAGGTCCCGGGTTTGATTCCCGGTCGAGCCTAAGTTGGATGGCTGTTTCATCCTTCGTCTCATTGCCATGGTCTCTGCCTGTCCTAATTAGCCCATCAGGTGCAGAAATACAGGACGTAAAGCCCTAATCACCTACCCACCCTCATTGGTTTAATAAGGTATCGACAGATGATAAATCTTTAGTAGTGAGGTGGTTTCTAAGTGGGGTTCCACCATTTCAACTTTAACTGATAATAAAACATCAAACTAGTTCGTCTTTGTGGATAAGTTTATCAACATTTACTTTTACAACGACATACTAAAATACACGTACCGGTATATTATAAAGGGAGCTTCGAGATGGCAAACCAATGTCAGCAAACATGAACATGTCACTAAGCCCATATGCCAATAAAGGAAACCCTTCACATTGACAATAAATGCCTCCGTTACCTTCCTAGCCACTGATAAGAGATAGATATCATTCAGAGAGAAAGAAAGAACCCATAGAGTATAACTGAGGTTTATCTGAAATTGCCTTTAGCGAGGTTTTTTTTTTTTTTTTTTTTTTTTGGCACTGAATTCTACTGGGGAAATCCTTTTTGTCTGGGATGTTAGTAAAGCATCTATCATACAAAGAATTCGACATTTAGAATGACTGTCCTCAATGTGACTTTTCTGTATTCGTCATTTTTAGGTGTTATGACGTTAGACATAATGACTAAGTTTTTAGTCAAAAACAACTCGCTAGATATATATACAGCTGACAAACTTGCATGCTGTGGAGGATGCTAATTCTAGACGTTGTAAAATATGCTAAGATTTTTAGTGAAATAGATTTTTTATTGTGTCTAGTAAATTTCGATAGGCCTATGTGATCCACATGGATTTCTGTAAGACAAAATACTTTCATTAAATGAAAGTCACATAGCTCCAGCAGTTACTTCCCCAGCTAGACATATAGGCAAACAATGTCGGAGACAATCGATATCCTTAGATTTGGCGATATTGTATGGGCCACCCGAACGACTAATGTCTCCTGTCCTGGAGGCGAATCCCTGTGCAAAAGAAAAACAGAGAAAAACCAATGAAACAATGGGGAGGGTAGGCCCTTTCTCTCTTGCTTATTATACTTCCTCGTTTCTAGTAATCAGCCAGGTCTGGTACTCGCGTGATTCACCAAATTACCCCTAAACGTGTCCCAAGATTGCTACCAACACAGAAGATGGCCAATGCTCCTGCACAAATTTGTCTGTGCCCCCTTAAATAACTGATAAAGAGGCAGCGGTTCTCTTGTCCAAAAAGACACTCCCCTTCTCTCCGTTAAGGATTCCCTGTGTGTGCTGCATGTAAAACAGGAGATTAAAGTCTGAAGCTTAATCAGTTAAAATAGTGTTATGTGCTCATTCAGAGGCAAGTGTAATGATGACATAGCAAGAGCTCACATCTCGAAAAAGGTTTTTCTTGTGGATGAGGTCCTTCACTTGCCCCAGCATAAATGTTAAGTACAGATTATTCTCGCAGTTTAACGTTTACCACAAGATTTATCCAATTAAAGGGAGAATTGGTAAGAGTCTTCATTACTAGAGGACTCATGTTACTAGACCATAACTGCATGCCTATAAGCCTACAAGCCTACAACCCACAATCGCTTTCTGGTGATATTGGATGTCAGCATACTGCTTGCTTAATCACATTATGGTTATTCTAAAAACGTTAAGCTTTTTTAGCCCCAATTTTCATTGGAATAATCCATCACATTTGTGGTTTGATTAAACAATTATTTGCAACGAAATGTTCTCTTTCTTTTAATTTTGTAAAAAATGTCTTGCTAGCATGCCTATTTCTTCAATTCTCTTGCATCCATGGTTCCGATTTCTGTGTTAGCCAAATTTCATATTAGCCAATCTACAACCGTTTGAGTTTTATAATGTGTTTTATCCTGCTCCCCCACTCCTTCTTCCAATGAATTTGTTTCACTATCTATTAAGGCTTCGAACATGCGCTCCAGTTCATATCATTTTCAATACTAATTAACTCGTATAATATCATATAATATGTCTGACATCGAGATAGATAGCTAGATAGGTAGATAAGTAGATAGATAGATAGCTAGGTAGGTAGGTAGGTAGACAGCTAGAAAGATAGATAGATAGATAGATAGATAAGGTCCTATATACTATCACCAGACGTGACTTGTTTACTTCATGGCAATTGTAGGTGGACACCCCCACTCATCTGTGGGTGACCTGCGTACACATTGATGCTCACTGCATCAGCAGCTACCTGTTGGCTGTAGTTATATCCTCATCTACATAAAGATACCATGTAATAACACCCAGTGCACGCTATATTTACCATATGTGAAATAACAAGTCTATTGTGGAAGGAAGGTCATTCGCTATACACAGCAAGGTTAATGGCATCACCGTTAATAGATGCAATGCCCTGGAAATATGGGAAAGGATATATGATACGAAATAATGTGTGTGGCACCAGACTATATATACTGCCTTTGTAACTATTGCTTGTGTCTCTATGTGTTATGTACTGTTTTTGTGCATTATATTCTAAGATAATTTCAGAGCAAATGCAAGTATATGTGTGCCTGGGAAGAGTCCACGATAGATCTGAAGATTTTAAGAAAACTGATATATTATAAATTGTTACATTCCTCTCAGAAGACTCATATAGCTCTTCTGTATTAAGAGTTAAATGTGTAAAATAACGACCCTAATAAGAATGTAATATTTCAAAGCATTTCCGAATAGTTTCTGTCAAACAAGATTTATAATGAAGCTTTTTAAATACATATTGCATTTCTGTCATTGTGGCTATTAACATATTGACATGGATTGAGGCTGTCTAACTTGTTAGATTTAAAAAAAATCTATTATATTGTCTTTCTAGACAATGAGACTATGTGTCATCCTGAAAGATAACCACTTATACCAACACAGTCAAAATGATGTCAGGTTAAAATGGAACTGTCTGGCTATACCTGGCTCAAAGCCGATCTAAAAGTACATATTTATGAAATATTAGATAAACCTCTTACATTTACCACACTTCATTTTGCCATCTATGTTACTCTATTTGCACTGAATCCAATAAAGAAACTAACTATAGGCCAACTGCCTGTCAAGTTAACCTGGACAATTTCTATTAAACAAAGCCGATCTAAAAGTACATATTTATGATATATTAGTTAAACTTCTTACATTTACCAAAGTTTCTATTTTTCAGTGGTGATGGGTGTAAGCCAATATAAGCTAGAAGTAGACAGAAGCCGCTGGCTTTTAGTCAGTTATAGCTTATAGCTGCAGCCAGGAATACGTGGCTATAGCTGTCTAGAGTCGACCGTATTTTATGAAACTAACTGTACGTATTGCCCCCGCAAATCACAGGGCTTGCTTTCTTAAAGCACAGTGCAGTTCAGCCAAGATGTTTATGCACAACCGCATCGTAAAAAGGCTATTTTTTTCCACCTCTTGCAGAGAATGATGAAAAAAGAAAAAATAATCCCAAAGTGTCAGTGTTGTCACATGGACATGGCTATTAGAGCTCATCAGGCTGAGTCTGCCTCATTGTGGGGCTTCTCCCTTCTTGGTATTTGGAGAAGAAAACGAGGCAAAAAGAGCAGTCTTCATTGATTGATGGTGTCTTCGCAATAACTATGATCAATGGCACCATAAGCTAATTGTGTATCGGGCAACTAAAGACCTTCCCAGGAATAAGACTTGAGTCTCCTTTATGTGAGGTGTTAGCCTATTCCCCCGATTAGGAGAATCAATAAGACTGTCACGCAGCCTTTACTATAAGGTCTCCCAACTTGCTCTTAACCCCATCCCTCCACAGTGCTTGCTGCCCATAATCCATTTGTTTCAAGCCAAGTCTTGCATTTCAAAACAAAAAGGTTTGCTTTAAAATGGCTTATCCGATTCCATTTTAATTTGAGCACAGTCGAATCTCCTCTAAGCCTTTAAGTCTAACCATATTCTTATTTTATTTAATAGTAACTGAGGCATTTGCATTTTTGGTGTTCACCATCACTGTCGCTTTATAACAAGCATATAAAAGTAAATTATGAGTGTGAATGACCTTTGGACAAATGTAAAGGTCACAGGTCACTCTCAATTTTAAGATAAATTATTGTAACTCACTTAATATTTAAGGTAGAGTCTTGAACAAGATGTCGAAATTTGAGCTTGGGTTAGCGAACTGTCAAAGTTCAAGGTCAAATGTTAAAAAGTTGTATTTGTACTGACCGGTTTGGGGCCTGATTTTTACTAAAACAACCCCCGACTCCCCGAGGATGACTACCCCAAAAGGGGTAACATACTATAACTCCTCACTGAAATAACAGATCTTCCCCCAATTTAGGTTGAACACTGCAGAAGTCTCACAGACTTAGTAAAAAATACTTTGAATGATCCCGAGTCAAAATTCAAGGTCACATGATGACCTTGACTGTTACATCAAGGTCACATAATTAGATTATGACATTATCTCTTTCAGTGCATTCATGGAGGTATCTTGTAACAGCAAAGAAACATGACATGATAACTCAACGCAATAACACATTACATAACAAAATAACTGAAGACTATAACTGGGTGAAGAACGTAACTGTTTCAGTAGCAGTTACAGTCGACTCGTTTGAAATTTTATTTGGAGTATGTCATAGGTTGAGCTCTTAATTTACTAGATAATGTAACTGATGAGAATTTCTTTTGAATGATAGTTCTCAACAACCCAATATTGTATATTAATTTGCACTAACCATGCAAAAACAAATGTAATGATGTCATGATACAGCTGGGAGTCCACACACACTAATACAATTGCCTCAAGATTGATTTTAAGCATACAGTTAGTTTCATAGAATACGGTTGACTCTAGATAGCTGTAGCCACCTATTCCTGGCTGTAGCTGTAACTGGCTAAAGCCAGCGGCATCAGTCGGCTTCTAACTAATAGTCGGCTTACACCTACCACCACAGAAAAAATATAAACCTTGGTAGATTTTAGAAATGTATTTAATGTATCATAAATATGTAATTTTAGATCTGGCTTTGAGTAGCCAGCTATAGCTAAACAGCTCTGTTTGGTGGTAGGTAGCATCATATAGCAGAAGTTGTCTAGCTTTGTCTAGGTTCAATTTGACGGACTGTTTTTAATGAAACTAACTGTAGCACGAGCTACAGCTAACCCAACGCTATCTGGCGAACAGCTTCTATAGCTTTAGTTTATCAAATCAGCCAGAAATTTGGTGCCTATTTAGGACGTCTCCTCTCCGCGATGCTCATTCAGTTCATTTATTGTACCTGGTCTGCCATATCAAGGAATATATCACAGATGCCTTATAGGTCATTCAAGACTTACACACTTACACCTTTTAGTCAATGAACCGGCACCGGTATGCCAGAGTTGTCGGTGCCCCCTAACAATCAAACATATTTTATTAGATTGCAGCCACTTACAACGCTTTAAAAGACCTTTGTTTCAAGCTAATACCTTACAACATCTCTTTACCAGATATCCAACCCAGACAATTATTGATTTTTTATATGCTTCTGGTTTCTACTACCAAATATAGATAATCAATCTTAACCTAGAGAGCCTCTACATAGCCCACTCAGGTGCTGATGAGGCATTAAACAATAACTCACACACACACACACACACCTGGGTGCCATGGATCGACCTTGGGACTATAATTGTCATGTGAGAAATTCAATGTAGTGCACAGTTTACAAAACAGTAGTTTACTGAATTGACAGTTATTTCTTACCATTGGTTGCCATGTTGTATCGGGGTCCACTGTCTGTCAAGGTCAAACATGATGTCCAGATCACTTGCAACAATTCGTCAATGTTAACAGTTAGAATTGCAAACGTTTGTGTTATTTTAGTGGTAAAATTTAAAATATATATAAAAAGCTAATTCTTTACATATATTCTAGCAATTTGTCTGAGTATGCGCTGGCAGATAACTCCAAATCGCTGCACCATTCCATTATAGCAGTAATGCTTTTTTTGTTTTGTTTTTAAATCTCTTCTAAAGATAATATATAACGCTAAATTAATGAGAGTCTGTCAAGGTTAGTGATTCAAAGCAAATCGAAAGCACTGATGAAGCTCTTTATATGCTTTGGCTCCCCATCCTCATCTGGCCATGAACATAATGTTCTGCAATTGTAATTGTATCAGAGATCGTCCTTGCAAAGTCCATATCAGAATCAGATTGAGATTCAAAATTCAATTATTTTAACTCCCTATAAATACAACTAATTATTCACAACAATGAATGGTTTAGAGCTAGGCAACCCTTCTAAGGTTATAATATCGACCCTTCTAAGGTCATAATATCACCCCTTCTAAGGTCATGATATCACCCCTTCTAAGATCATAATATCATCACCCCTTCTAAGGTCATAATATCATCCTTTCCAAGGTGGATGAAATGAAATATTTCGTGCATTTAATAACGGCTTATAACTCGCATATTATGCTTCTATACAACATTTTTTATCATAATCTGTGTTTAACAAATCAGCTTTCTCAAAATATGGCTGTAGCAACCTATTGCTATAACTGGCTGAAGCCAACCGCTTCTGTCTGCTCCTAGCTTACAGCTTACATCTAACAACACTGAAATAATATATAAAGCTTGGTAAATGTAAAAAAAATGACCTAATCTATCAGACTAGGTGATTTCGAAATTGTTCTATAGGCGACGAAAGTAGGTCAATTACTGCGCCCGTTGATTTCAACGCAGTGGCGAATAAAGCTGTTCTTTAATTATCGCCGAATCTGACATTGTTCTGCTTATCTCGGCACAGAAACCTGTCGAAATCTATTCTAGCGGTTAGTATAAAATCATTTATGATGCTGAATTCCTTACTCCCCCACTGTGCCTCTTAAGAGCTCCCCCGAAATCTGTCAGTCACTCTTTGACAAGTCACATCGCTTAAACGATATGAACGGCTGTGTTCAGTCAGCTAATCTACCATAAATATGTATACATAAATGTACAATAGAAATATACCTTTTGAAAAACAAAAATGTTTAACTCTCAACATATGCATTAAATGGTGCTTGTACTTTTAGATCAAACTTTGGGTAGCCAGCTATAGCCAGAAAGTTCTGTTTAGTGGCAGTTAGCATCGTACAGCAAAAGTTGTCTAGCTTTGTCTAGACCGTTTTTAATGAAACTAACTGTACATGTGCAGTGCAGTCACTCGTTTTGTATCGACAACAGAGAATGGCTAGTGTAGTGTAATAATATATCATAGTTCTAATTGGTACGGACATTGTCCCAATCGTGATTTAGAAACATTTGTAAATATGATATTTTGCAATTGTTGCGGTCTGGTATATCTTCAACACCCTGATCTCAATTCGTGTGTCATGGTTGTGGTTGTAGGGACAATTCCACACGTTTTTGTATGGGAGAAGATTAAAAAAAATTCGAATACTGGGACTTATATCTGTAGTTTGGTTCTCTTTTGTAAAATCAATTTACCAAATGAATCACACAAAATGCACTTTCACCCAATTACATTGTTAAAATCTATCAAAACTTACCATTGGAAGCGAATCATGTACATGGAATCAAAGTTCAGTTGAAATATATAGATCATCCGGTGTATAAAACAAATCAGTGGCTTTTTTGATGAAGAGAAATATTTTCCTCTTCAATCGTATCAGTATATTTTACCAGTGGTACGATGACAGGCATCTGTGGCAATGTCTCTGGTTCTACTTGTGTCCAGTGCACTTTTTTGTAGGATTCCACCCATGGGATAAATGTGTAACAGGGTGTTGATTCCAAGCCTTATCTCATAATTACGTCTGCCTCTGGTAGCTGCTCATTTAAAATGACGTAGACCAGTAGCGCTGTGTAACAATAAAATACAAATCGTCAAAGCTAAAAGGCACACACAGGAAGTCCATACACTTCAATCTTATATAAGAAGGGCTAAGAAGTTATTATTAATAACATTGGTATCCAAGAGGAAACCGTTATTTGCAAGATACTTGTTTTGATTTCTTTACGGAGGACACACAGATATGCCATGGAGAATACTTTTCTGTATTTGTACTGAGACAACTTCATATTGGCCGCCTCAATATCTACTGCCACAGCACCGGTTCTCAAAATAGCACTGCTCTTTCAATAATGAGCTAAGTGTATTATAAGACAAACGAGCTAGTGGGGTGTATTTTATGAACAATTCCATGCTGTGTGTCATTCGTTTCTTCCACAGCCCTGCTGCCGCCACAGATCCATATGTGGCTGCTGTTGGGAAGCCCAGACGAATTTGTTTCCATTAGACAATTAATTTCATCTCAGAGTTAGCCAGGCGAGTGCCATGATACACTTCATGCACTGGCCAAATTGGATTTCTCAATCAACATACTGCAGAAAAAAAGAAGTCTGAAAAAAGGGAGGGGACACCAATTTCAGTGTTTCTCTGCTGTAGCTGCTCAATATTTCATTAAGACTTTTGTATAATTGGCAATGAGGGAACGGTGCTACTCGTGGTGTTTATGGCAGACTCAGGCACAAATGTCTGGGTTTGGGATTGTGGGCTGAAATCTCTAAGCCTGATGCCATGGTGGTGTCACAAGCGATGACATTGTTGTCATCGATTTGAAGAGAATGGTTTGTTGGCAAAGAATAAGGTCAATGGGGTACGTTATTTGATGTTGGGGTGTATTGCTCTCAGGTCTTTGCCCTTCGTGACCTCGCGGTTTTCGTTGTTTACTGTCAAAGGGCTTCTGCTTGGTTCAAAATCCAAGAAAATATTTCCAGAATTAAATTTGCCGTAATATTATGTTATTCAAATACACCAGCGGTCAAGGTGAAGGTTAACTTCTGTGGGAGCCTGGGTTTGAGTGCTGGTCAGACCATGTTTATGATCTTAATCTTAGCTATATATAACATATATGTCATTTGCACGATATGTTAATCTGATGCTTTTCAGCACTCAGCATTTGTCTTGAGTCAAGTAAAAGTTCCATTCAATAGTAAAAGCACAGCATATTATTACTAATGACCTTTTGATCAGTCTTAATTAGGCAATGCAAAAAGGATGTATTCTGGACCAACATAGCTATGACCTTGACTTTCCATACAACTGGAGTTACATGTATTTATATTTCAACAAATGTGCAAACTACAGCTCTGAATCATTAAAACCTCATTAGGAGCATTATTCACATTAGCTTTGATATAATGTCTTGGCTCAATGGTTGCTGAGCCTTGGATTAACCTAATTTGCGCAAGATTAAACTGGTTTTAGAACATCAACCACATTGTTTTGTTTCAGGAGACGAACAAGGTGACATCTATACATCTCGAAAATAAAAAACGCTATCTTGAAAAAAGAATATAGACTACTAAATCATTCCACTATTGGATTTTTTAATACATTAGAGTCCTATTAAGACCAACTATCGGAAATTAGCATTAGTTTTGGTCCCTGATGTAGTCTTGCCTATGCCATTAAAACCAGTAAATTTAGTATCAAGTATAGTTTTAATGTTGATATTCCTCTGCATCAATGTAGTCCATATATATGTATTTGGTATTTCCATGTAACTTATTGCACAGCTATATACAGTTAGTTTTATAAAAAACGGTTGACTCTAGATGGCTGTAGCGACCTAGATAATAGTCGGCTTACATTCATCAGCAGAAAAGTGTAAACATTGGCAAATGTAAGAAATTAATGTAATATATCATAAATATGTACTTTTAAATCCGGTTTTGAGTATCCAGCAATTACAGCTTTGGCTAGACTCAATTTGACGGGCCGTTTTTAGTTAACTAACTGCAGTCAATTGTGATGGTTGCTGGCATCTGTTTTCCTATAATATTTTAAGTTTAAACATTTTGACTTGAGGTTATATTACATCATGGAGTACATTCTTGCTGTTATATTGGTAGTTTCTAATATTTAATCAGGATGTAACACACGAGACGCTGTTGTCTGCACGATCTCTGTCATAAGACTCATTAAACCTTGTAATAAGCCGGGGACAGTACGGCTCCTTGAGGCATTCATAGCATGTTTTGAGTATTAGCTCCTCAGCCTGACACATGAAAAAGTGCGAGGGTGTGGGGTCGTCAATAAATCTTCTCATAAAATATTACAGAGTGTTCCTCTGTGTGACCTCAAGGGTCTGTCTTTGACAGTGGCGAGGGCCTATAAGTCAGCATGGCTAAGCATGTGACATGACATGCTGCCATGTGGCTGCTATATTAGATGTGGCTTAGAAGCATGAGGAGACAGGGTGCTTCAGTTGATGGAGAGGCTGTGGGTCTCCAGCTCACCGAAGCCCCCAATAGTTGTGCAGACCCCTCTGTACTGTCATGGCCTTAAGTGCCTGGTGTGGCATGGTCTGTCATCCACTTGGCCTCTGACTATGACGTCAAGAAAACACAAGGTGCTTCTCCAAGTGGTAGGAGCGAGCCATATCAAGACAAGCCAATATATTACAATTTATTCGCAGTTGTGGCGCAGCCGCCGTAACAGAAATGCTAGGCAGGCTGCAGTGCTCGCTTGTTCAATATTCCTTGATGTAGGGGCGCTGCGGTCGCTCCCATTAGCAACAGCGCCACCAACCTTGCTCAGTTTGCTACAAGCAGTCTTTGTGAATAGCAGCATGCGATTACCATTTTAACTTGAATATCTGTGCAACAGATTCCGCTTTTTAATGGTGATCATGTTGTGCAGGCATATGTTTTCATATTGGGTGGGATGGCATTGCATAGTTCTGCTTGGATACCTGCTCTCGGCTACATCAGACTGTAGCATGGATTAATAGGCGGCGCCAAGTGGAGTAACGTGACGGAGTCTTTACACTTTTCAAAGGGCAGTGTTATGAGATAAGAGGGGCACTTGTTGATGACCATGTGGAATGCATTTGGCCGTGGCAGCTGAGGCGGATGGCTGGTGGCGGCCGGGACCTGCGGGCAAATTTGCCTGGCGGAGTAGCTCGTGGCGGTCACCATCGTCCGTTTCCCATGGAGGCAGGCTAGTTTTTGTCGCCTGCTTCCAGCCATGCATGCAGCGGTCAGTGTCCCCCTGCAGGGCTCATGGGCAGGGATGTGCACCTCCGTCCTGACAGCCATCTACATACTTCTCCTGCTCTTAGCACGACCCCCCTCCTGCCGGACTAGTCAACTGACCACCGCCATCACCTCTGCCCTGCCCCACATCGGCGACACCTTGCACCCCAGCAGCAGCCGCAGCAGCACCTTCCCCAAACCCATCTACAACATTGGAGCATTGTTTGATGTGGAGGACATCTCCTATTACGTGTTGCAGTTCAATCGTGCCATCCTTGAGATCAACAGCCAAAACGACGTGCAACTTGAAGCCAAGGAAATAGTCCTGCGTCCAGATCGCAACATCAGTGCTAACTTCCATGGAATCTGTGATGCAATTCGTAAGAATAACATAACAGCATTTTTTGTTGTTGGAACCCAGCATACTATTAACATGGTGTCTATTGTGACCAAGCATGTAGGCATACCAGTGATAGGATACAAAACTGATAGGAATACCATAGCAGTTCGGGTAAGTATACTGCAGGCTTTACGTTCATTTGATTTCAACGTGTGAATCTTTACCATTGATTTCTTGTTTGCTAATAACATCTGTGTTATGGTAATTTGTGAATCAGGCGCGTGAGGCTTTTTGTGTAAGAGTGAGCAGTTGCATCCGGACTGCTTCTGAGGCTGCCACCAACCGTGCGAGGTGATGTATAAGGCTGCCAGGTCATTTAATGCCTGCCTGGCAGCGCTCTGCCTGGCTCTGTCTGTGCCTGCTGCCTTTTGGAAGCAGCATCACTGCCGCATGCAGCCACTGACTGACCAAACCATGCCAAGGCCACTGCTTTCTACGCCAGTCCGCTTGCATTTTCTCAACCCGGGTGGTGTGGACCTGCTGGTGGACCTGCTGGTATAGTGACCATAGTGACATTGGCCGCTGTACATTATGGCCATATTGCTGCAGTAGATTCTACCAACTCCCGGATGGTGCTGCTGCTGCTGCCGGCAGCTTTATATGGGTTGACAACCTTTTTTGTCTAGCCGTGCAGCGAGTAACCCTCCACAATTTTCCTTATGTTCTGTCAGGTCTGCCTAAGGTTCATGACTTGTCTCTTTGGACTTGAACTGTTGTGCTCTTTCTCCTACATTCATCATACATCACAATTGCCTTGAATATGAAAGCACTATTGAAACCCAGACACCATTATAACATTGCTTTTTTCTTAAGAAATCACAACAAAAAAGGGGTTCGTCTACATAAGGCTCCCATTCCTTTTGTTACATGAAAATCTTGGAAGAGGATTTTTTGTTGTTGTTCCTAGAAGTAATCAGCATGCCACACAATAAGTTTCTTTCATCTCGTTTTCTAATATTTCTCCATACACCGCAACACACAGCTGCATTTTCACACATGCTCAATGACACTGTAAAGAAGATATTGGGAGCATATTGAGGTGTTAATGGTATAGAACAGGTGTTATGATAAACAGACAGAATTACACCAAGGATGGTATCATCAGAATCCAAACCCAGTGTCATCAACGTATGACTATGGTTATTTGTTTGCGGAGCAAAATATAACTCTGTGTACAAAACTGACTTAAAATTATATTTTTAGGAGAGTAACATATACCTGTAATCTGTTTCAGTAAACCAAAAACGAGTGAAAAGTCTGCTGTCTGTTGTCATGATCAAGTGCAAAACGGGCAAAGCTATTTTCAGGCTTTCATGCTAGACGGGATTTGAGAAAATGGATATCCTGTCATTTCTTCATTAAAGAAAATCATTTGTGCAGAAACGCTGCAGCACTCTTCCAAACACTGCTTGCTCCTGCTGTGTATGTTTACGTTCAGGCGCACCATGACACATGCAAGCAAGACAGGCAGGCATTGTGCAAGCCTTGTTTCCACGTTGCCTGCATTATTTGTCTGTCAATGGGCGCTGGAGAATATTGTGCCAAGTATTTGCTTTTCTCTAGTCATCTCCATCCTCAATGCCATCATGTTGGTTGGGAAGCTTTCATACACTGTTCTCCAACTGTTCGAACGAGGGCAAGGGGATGGGGGACCACATGCTATAAATGTTGTTTATGGTTTCAATCTAACGTTTACCTTAATGGCTAAATCACATTTTCGAGAGCAGAACTGTTTCCAAGTTTGCCTGAACTGCCCAAGTATTATTGATCAACTTGGGTCCTGCAGTTTGTCCTCTTCGATCGAACTGTTGATACTTGAGGCGAAACTTACCTCTCATGTTACAGTGTAGGCTACTTGTGTTAGATCTGAGAACATGTGCAATGTTGCTGACTCCACTTAAACATGCACTATTCTCTTCTGAAGTCACCTTTTTCACTTAGTTGAATACAGCCAGTATATTTTTGTGGGTAATCCATTTAAAGTATAGGACAGCTTACTATTGGTTTTAGCTGAACACAAATGAAGAAACTCCACAAAAGGTTCCTCTTGGTCACACGACATCTGGGCTGAACAGAATATGCAGCACTTTTTGCGTGAAGGGACCATTGAACACAGAGGACTGTCGAAGAGTCGATGCACATTTAGCACTGCCAGTTGGGAAGGTTTTAAATGAGTGTGGGGCATGGTAGAACCAACAAGGTCTACTGATTCTACGCTTAAGTAAAACGTTGTCAGAATGATTACTAGTTGGCTTATGACGTTGTCAGAATGACTGATGTTGGCTTACGATGCACATTTTTTACCAATAATTAGTCTGATTTTCGAAGACCGTCATTTAGTGCCTTTTATTTATTTATTTCATGTTTGTCTGGAGCATTTACTAACCTCATTTACTTTTGGTACTCGTCTCATTGTACAAGTTCAGAAGACTTGTGTCTCCTGTCTACTGCAAATATTTTGCCATAACCCCTGTGCTACTGCAGCATTCTTTGATAAATGGGGTTTGTTTATGAAATACCATAGAGATGATAGATGGCCCAGAGTATTGTCTGGCTTTTGAGGCCATTTTGTTCATGTGTGTCTGGAGCACTTAAGAGAAAGCAAAAGAGATGAATTTTCTGGTCACAATTGATGGGAGTCGGTTCAAATGTCAGCGGCTGAAGCAGGTGACAGGAACAGTTGCAGGTCATGCAGGAGGCTTGGGAGACTGCAGCAGCAATCGATGGTAGCATCACTGCAGTTTTAGATTACTAAGAGGCTTGGAGAAGAACATGGATCAGCTGAGGCTGTCTCACCGATGTCTTGAATGTCATTAGGCATGGGGAGCCACAACAGACCACACTAGCAGTCTACTGCAGTGCCTGTGCACGCCTAAATCTTTCTAACTACAGGTCATTTCTGTTGCTATGGCGACTGGACGCTGTGCACAGAGCTGCTGTAGAAAAGGACCTATCCCATAGCATCTCCCAGCATCATGCCTTGGTGATTCCAGTTCAATGGCCCTGATAGCCTTCTGACCATCTTTTGGCCCTTCAGATCCAAGCAAGCGTGGGATATGTAGTAATGCTTAAATATGACACTTGAAAGCTCATGGGCTTGCTATAGAACTAGATTGGCCTGAATGGAGATTCCTTTCAAGAGGTCAGTGGTTGAGATGGACAAGAGTGTCACATTTATAACTTTAGTTTGTGATAATATGGAAATATTGCACTTTGTGTCGATAAAAAGACAACGTCGTTCAGGGCTGCGTTGTTTACTTAGTTAATTGACTGTTTGCACCTCTATCAATGGAAGAGCTTCCACACTGTTTATATACACCGCCCACCCTAAATATTAGACTACCAAAGGCGCTGCAGATTAGGATAAAATTTCATGCTGACTAATGGAAAGTCTATATTCCTATAATTGATGTAAATTATGACACATTCACGGTTGTTTTTAATTTGTTCTCGTCAGGACTGCAGTATTATTCTTTTTTTGAAAATTTTCCATTTAGATACCTGTTTATCCAGCTGTTTATCGAGCTATTGTCAGTAGAATATTCATGGGCTGCGCAAGTACTATAGCACTGGGCCAGTGAGAAAACCAAGTGATATTGGTGGTGCCATTTTTCGTTAGAAGTCCCAGATCAGTCTAACTGTAGCGCTCTGCAGGCCACATTGAGCGAATGCAAATTGGTACTGTATAGCAGTTATTAGCTCTGTCGCCAAAGCCCAATGGGTGTCAATTTAGAGCATGCGTGCATGGAAACTGAATGCACTTGGATGAACTAGAGGTTTTCGATTCTGCAGTTTATTGGAGAAGTATCTTCTGACCAACTGGTGATGCCTAAATTTGATAAACCAATTCAAAACTAACTGAGTTCATGCTTCTTAATTTGTGAGCCATCTTTTTCTTTTAAAGATAATTTACCCCTTTTAGTTATTTTACACAAATACATCTTTACAGTGGAATTGCTAAATTTCTAGTAGCCATATCACCATGAATACAGCAACTTTGAATGCAATACATTCATCTGTCAAAATTAATATAGCATTCAATATATTGTAGATTGTAGCTAACACTTTGCTATGAGTTATTAATAAAACAAGCAGTAGCTTAATATTTGGTTTGTGCCATGCACAGTTCATGGTTCTGACCAATGTGGACATTTCTACTTCTCCTGTATACTCAAATTGGCTATGGGCCCATATATGCCATGAAGAATTGAACAGGCAATTCATGAGCACAGCATAGGTGGGGCACATCAATGATGCTGTGGATGTGATAGTTGGATGACCCGCATCAGTTTGTTGCTGAGACAGGTTAAGGATGGCAGGTTGCAGGCCAGCTGATAAAACCACGAGAGGCTTCATGAATCTGTAATCAGGAGTCTAGATGACCAACTGCAGGTCTTTTATCTGCTCCAGATTGCTGCAGTCTGTCTTGGGCCATCTGTCTTTTGCCTTTGGCTCTTGACTTTACATGGCATGCCTGGTGCACTGGAGCACCAGCTGCTCTGTGCTTTATGCATACTGAGGATACGATTATGTTTGTGGTATTATTTTGGCACTATGTTTCTTGGAGCTATCCACTAAGGCCATTCTGGCCTCTTGTACGAAGGCTTACTTGATGATTTTGAGTTGATAAGGACCATCTGGGACCCCCAGAGGACTTGGCCAGATGCTAGGACCACTAGACCACCCAATTGCTCATTCCTTTTCACTTAGTTTCCACAGCATTTTGCATGAGTTAATCAACCAATTTCGCCACGAACAGAATTTTTTCCTATGTTTTGGGCCTATGCGTGTCTTTCTTTTGGTTGTCTTCCTTTGGATGTCTATGTTTTTGGGTGTCTCCTTTTTGGTTCTGAAATTTACCTGTCGACCTTTTGATCCATAAGTTATCTCCCTTTTGGCTGTTGACCTTCTGGTTGCCTCCTTTGTGGTTGTCGACCTTCTTGCAAGTCTCCCTTTTGACAACAGCTGTGTAATACCATGTTGAAGATATTGTCATTTTGCATGAGGGAGCTAATTTATCAAGGGTTTCTAAGACAACTCATGCAACAATATATTTGTGTTATTGCCTTCCTGCATATGAGCAGCAGCCACATCTGTAGAATACTGCAGCAATGTTCACTCTGAAAGAAATAAGTATTTGTACACTCCAGTAATGAATGTCGAATATAGAAGGATTATGTATATTAGAACCTCGCCTTATGATTTACCTCGAAATTTTCTCTGTATAAAATACATGATACTGCGATCCTTCGAAAGGTTTCAGGGTGGAAATATGTTTAATCCTCATACTTCCGGTTATGGTAATCCTTGTTTACGTATTGTAGCATGACAAAACCTACTTTAGCGAGATATAAAAATAAAAAGAACAAAAACAAAACCAAGAAAAAAACCCAGAGTTTTCACTAAGTACAGAAAAGCATGCCATAACACTAAATTTGAGGTGTGGTTTTAAGTTTTGGAATTTGACTGCTACATCTTGCACTTAAAATATCAATTAAAATGTATATATTGAATTTTATATTAAATATGGTATTATACAGCGGAATGTTGTCTAATGACCACCTCACTTAAGACCACCTTACAATTAAGACCACGTTTTGTCCCAATCGTCTTGTCTTTTCGTTGTATTTTTCTTTTGTTAAGCCAGAACGACCACTAAGGTGGTCTTATATCATGGGTTACTGCTTCTGGTTTCTACTACTAAATATAGATAATCAATCTTAACCTAGAGTGCCTCTACATAGCCCATTCAGGTGCTGATGAGGCGTTAAACAATAACACACGCACACACACACATATCATGGGTGACGTTATAATGCATAACCCTAGATATCATTTCACAGGAGAGTAAATCTAACAACTTCCACATTGTCAACTTATTCCACTATATTTGACCATGGCTCAGTGCTGCTGTGGGTGTCATATGAGCTGAGAGGCAGTTGATGGTGCTTACAGCATGTCTCGGACGCCCAGCTTTTGAATGTTTTATAGGGTATCAATTTTGCACTGGAAACTGCAGGTAAATGTGGTTAGGAGATGTTGGTACCACACATTATGATGCCTGTACTAACATGGTGCCAGGGGAATACATCATTGCTAACTAGATGCACGTGTTAACTGTCTGCAAAGGGGCTTGATATGTTAAGAGATCTGAAAGAGATTCGTTGAGTGCATGGTTTGGTATTAATGTCATCCTGGAGCTATGCATATTTCACAAATGTATACACATTATTCTACCTGGACTAACATGGCGCCTGGGGAATACATCACTAACTAGATGAACGTGTTAACTGTCTGCAAAGGGCTTAATATGCTAAGAAACCTTCCATAGTATGGAATCCATACATCTGAAAGAGATTCGTTGATTGGTTTGGTATTAATGTCATCCTGGAGCTATTTATATTTCACAAATGTATAAGCAAACATTTACCTATAATAAATCGTTTTTGACCAGACCAGGATAAAATGCACTAAAAATTTAATATCATTAATATCATAAATCACATTATTCAGGTAATTGTATCAATCAGAAGTGGATATGATAGGAGACCATGCCTTACTCTGCTAAAATCACAGTATTTTGTAAGGAAAAACTGATTTATTTTGGAAAGCTGGCTGAAGATGACTGCACCAGAACCACTGGTTCCCAGACATGTGAGTTATTAGTTTATGTAACATTCTGAGATGATGTACACATGATGAATCAGTGCTAAGGAGATTTTTCATACGTCAACATGGGAGCATGGTCAGGATATATGTTCGTGTTTATTTGGCAAGAAAGATACCTTGGTGCATAGATAACATAGCAAGAGAGCAAAGTCGTGTGCCTAACATAGTTTGCCACACCCCATGGTATCATCATCACCCGAGGATGGTGCTGCAGCATCCCTCAGCACGCCCTGCATGTTATGGACTGGCCGAAGGCAGAGGTCAAAGCAGTATCTTCATTTGCTAAGCATGCAGCCATCGTGGGAACAGCCTCACATTCTAGGCGCAGTAGATCACGGTAGATCATGATGCTGCAATCTTCTGCAGCATTTGAAGGATCGGGTTGTTAAGATCTCTCAGAATGATGTTGCAGTTGCTGTGGACTGTTGTTGGCAATGGATGCAAAGCTGCTACTTTACCATCATTGTTTATGACAGCGAAGAGCCCTCAAGGTCTTGTGGAAAGAGAATGCTTTTACACTCTCCTAAAACAGTTCTTCTCACTCGGCTGTTGATAAATCTCTTTAGCAGGAAAGCCCAATTTAGAACATTTTGTTAAACAGCCGCCATAATGCTAGTCATTTGACAAAGGATTGATGGGCTAAAGTCAACGCTTGGTTAGGCAGATATGAAGTCGATCTAATGGCCTGACCTTTTACCTCCTCAAATGGGCCGTTACCACGCCACAATCTTGACAGGGGCTGAAAACCCCTTGTTACAAATGCCCGGTTTTAGGCAGGGTCCTGGAGTTGAGCCGAAATCTGCTAAAAGCGATGGGGGAAAGTTTTCAGAGGCAAGTAAGTGGTTTAGTGAGGAGCCTTGTGACTTCATTAGCGATAAGGAAGCGGTGTGGGAGCCAGGCTGGCAGGTCAGGGGCCCGTCACCTCCCTCTATACTCATCTCCCCTAATTCCGCTCGTAACAGAGGCGCTGGCAATCAATACGAGCCACGACCTCAATTCGCCATTCCATGACGGAGGTGTCATCATGGCGCGCCATTTTCACGCCAGCCAACGCCTCGTCATGACGCGTGTCATAACTGTCATAATCAAAGCATACGAATAAGCCCGCCTCATCCCTCCGCCCGTAAACACTGTTTGATGGGTTCTGTCCTTGTCAGATCATCGGCCTGCGGTGGGGATGGGCTATTACATTTTAACAGCAATAACATTGCTAGTGCATCAAGGTCGTGTGACAATTAAACTCTTTTAGGGCATTACCTGTGCCTGCTGATCTCAAAATAGTGAGTGTTCGAGTTAAACTACAATGATTCCCAGAAGACTAGAGGTCTTAGCCCTCAATAGATAACTACTCTAAATGATGACACCCAGACACCATATTTAGTGACATTTTGATGAATTTGCTTCAAATAGAGTGTTTCTAACCCGACTTAATTTTCTGGGGCTTGAAATGTAAATCTAAAGCCATTAATCCCAAATAACCCTAACTCTGCTTTTGAGCGATTGGAACATTTCTGTCCTTCTATATTTCACAATAATGAATACAGTTTCTGCTGTCATCCCAAAGCTCAGCAACTGAAGCAGCTAGCTCTCACACAGTGCTGTGAAGTTGTGAAGTAGGGCTTTGCTGGTAGAATTCTTCATCCCAGAGTGATATCATAGCTTCAGTTCAAAGAGAGCAACATGACAGTCCATTTCGTGACTTCTCTATAGGATGACCACAACTAGACAAGGTCGTTGACCTCTTTGGTCATCTCCATTTCAGATGGTCCCATGTTGGTATTTGTTTTACAAAGTTACTCTTCATATTATTCATCTTAATAACAACTGAACTTCTCAATATGTTATCCCACTATTCTTTATTACACTGATTACACAATGGCTTGAGGGTCATCTGAACAATGTATACATTATATAGGGGACCACCTTAGAGATTACGTTTAATGAAGCAGCTAGCTGTTCTTGAATTAGTTTCACCTAATAGGTCTGTCAGTGTTTGCTTTTTCATACTGTCATTATTTTTCTTTAATGGTGTGGCAGGGAGGAAACAAAGAATGATGATCGAGCCACAGAGGTTAAGCAAAAACAAATTTTGTGGAGCAAAGAGAAGCAGAGAATTAGATGAAATGCTGGCCTCATTATACATTCCCTCTCATGTGTAAGTGTTTACCTATGTCTCAGGTGCCATCTCCACATGTTTAGATTGCCATATTTGCTATCTCCACATGTTTAGATTGCCATATTTGCCATCTCCACATGTTTAGATTGCCATATTTGCCATCTCCACATGTTTAGATTGCCATATTTGCCAGCTCCACATGTTTAGATTGCCATATTTGCTATCTCCACATGTTTAGATTGCCATATTTGCCATCTCCACATGTTTAGATTGCCATATTTGCCATCTCCACATGTTTAGATTGCCATATTTGCCATCTCCACATGTTTAGATTGCCATATTTGCCATCTCCACATGTTTAGATGCCATATTTGCTATCTCCACATGTTTAGATTGCCATATTTGCCATCTCCACATGTTTAGATTGCCATATTTGCCATCTCCACATGTTTAGATTGCCATATTTAGGTTTGTCAGCTGTCCTCAGCTTGCATTCTCTGTAGCCGTCAAGACTCACTGCCATTCCACATTGGTTGGGTGTTTGGTTGGTGTTTGGATGGTATCTTGGTACCTTTTTTGTTTGGTTGGTTACCATTGTGTACGGGGTGTCTTGAGAATACCCACTTGTATCAAGTTGCAAATTGTTCTATTTTACAGTGATTTGTTAATGTTTTCTTATATGATGTCTTATTCAATTATTTCCTAATTATGTTATTACAAAACAGCTTATTTATTAGCTGAATGATAAACCTTAGTTATTAATTACTTCACCAGAAACCATGTACAAACAAATTTTACATATTGATAAAAAAATTTTTTTTTAATTCTGTATATATACATTACAGCAATAATCTGTCACATTTTGGTACAAAGTTTACACCGTTAAC
Organism: Alitta virens; assembly: GCA_932294295.1. Lineage (NCBI taxonomy): Eukaryota > Metazoa > Annelida > Polychaeta > Phyllodocida > Nereididae > Alitta > Alitta virens. Next base: position 63,590,808 of record OW028573.1, read on the forward strand.
GTTTTAACGTTGCTTGGAATTGAATTAATTATTAGAATAAATTTGTTAATTAACCATTGATATTATACTAACAGGCATTTTCCCTTAACATGGCAGCTTTTTTGTATAAATATTGCATAACTTTGTTTATTCACAAAATTGGTTTGCCTGGTAGACCACATTTATACATGAGCATGCTAGAGCATGTACTTGAGCCATAATATCGGCTATGTTGCCCATGCAAGTCATGTAGATGGTACATGGCTTGAACAGTGCACTGAAGCGCATTGATTACAGACCATGCATATTGTATTCTGCATCTTGCATCCAGTGTCACTGCAGATTGCCTTTTGTAAGCCTTACAATAGAATGGATCTTGTGACAGATGTTGTGGCCTTGACCAGTTTGCCTTGATTCTACAATTGGAGTTTGCATCCAAGGGATGCTTGGTCTTAAAGTATTCATGCCTGCCCCAGTACACCAGTGTTTTCTGTATATTTTTTGTGTATATTTAGTATTACACCAACCTTTTTGCAGTTAAGTCCAATACTACCCATAGAAAGTTAGCTCCTTGTCCAGGCACTAAGTTGATTTTAGAACTGTAATTTACTGTATGCAAATTATTATTTTTTCAATCTCCACTCTATAATGCAAATATTCATGACAAATATTCTGTCTTAGATTGGAAAAATAATTTCACCGTAAATTCTATGGTTGCTGATGGTTAAAGCATTGATCTGCTCCGTTATATTAGGGTTTTAGGTTCAAAATCTTAGCAAGACACTCGTTGATCTCAATGTCTGCTACAGAATCCATACTTACGAGGCTGTGAACTGGCTGAAATGTTTATCTACAGAATAAGGTACATTAACAGTTAGAAATAAGCCTACCATCTCGTCATTGCTTTTGCCACATTAGCTGGAGAGTATATGCTAAGATTCAGAAGAGTGTGGCTGAGAATCCAACGATAGACAGACAGACGCACACATTTATTCAGACCATTGGTAGCCAAGTGTCTGTGACCTTACCCTCAACGAATCTTCAAGGCAAAATGTCTTTAATCACGCTCTAAAGGGAGAACTCTCAAGCAGCCACAATACAGGAAAGCCTGTTCTCAATTTCAACAGAGAGCTCAGCGCTGCAGAGCGTAAGCATATTAAACATGACACAACTCATAACAACTGCTTCCCATCTTTCCGGCACATCTCACACAGCTAGCTCACGGTTGTAAGACCTGCCGGCCGTCATTCCACATTGCTCACGTTACCTGCAGGCATGCTACTGGCTACAGTGGCTAGTTATGACGAAAAGGTGGTTCCATTAGGTCTACATTTACATGTTATCAAGCATTTCATTAAAGCATGTCGCATGATTAAAGCTTTCGCTTCTCTTGCTTTTGAATGAAGAGTCGTAGTTAGAAATAATTTGACTTAATTCCTGAGAGGATCCTTGACCCCATGCGGCTAATGAGGATGGGACTGGGGGGATGCAGGCCCTGCAGCAGCAGCAGTTAGTTGTTGCCAGTGATGTTGTAGATTGTTAATTTTGAGGCCAACAAGCAACGTGACCAGCAAAACGGCGGCGGCGGCGTCTAAGACGTAAAGACGCCTGGCAAAACGCGGCGACGTGCTCCTGACGGCGCGCTTGACGTCGATCGATGGGCGTCGATGTCGGTCATGCGACGTGGCTGGGCGGGAGGCGGGTAAGGCAATGGTGGCTTCCAGGGGGAAAGGATTGGGAGGGGGAGAGGGAGTGAGGCAGGGCAGGGTTTTTGGGCCATCGCTATTCTGCTGCCACGGTGTTTAGGCAGCTGGCTTCTCTGTAGCTCTCTGTCGTCTCGCTGCTGTGTCAGTGTCTCATTAGGCCAGTAGCGATGTGTCGGCTGCCTTCTATATAGCAGCCCCAGGCCAGACGACAGAGTTATAAGGAGGACGAGAGACCATCAGGGGTGACTGGCTTCCCAAGATGGATGCACAAAGAAAAGGGCCCCTTCTGACCCTCAGGCTGACCTAGCGGAAGTACTCCTAGCAAACATGGCCGCTCTCTGGGGTCACTAGTCGAGCGGGTGTTGGCCAGGGATCTGCACTGCAACCCATTCTAATGGCTCAGAAAACAGTTCTTGTGCTCTCCACTGACCTCAGCCATTCATTCGCCTATCTCTGGTCATCTGCACAACACTACATGTCAAGGACACTGCATACCGTCCCTCTGGGCTCATTTAAAGCAGACTTGAGTTGCCTTGAGAGTAGCAGGCAACCTTGCCTTTGTTATAGTTTTTACTGTTGTGATTTTGCGGCAAGTTGTGCAGCTGTAATTGCCATAAATGTTCGAATCGATCAGGCACATCATATGTGATGTATTTTCATTCACAAGGTTGAAGGCTAAACAAAGACCAATGTTCTGAATCCCCTGGATATATTTCGATATTACTATCACTAACGTTGCATATTGCTGTATCGGTGTGAATGAACACCATGAACACAATTATTGTAGCCATTTGTGTATGATTGTTTATGTTAGCAAGTTGCATATTGCCCCATCAATAAGTTGATCGTTTTCGTTTTAAGTGTACTGATGCTGTTCATAATGGGTTGCTCTCGTGCCACACAAATACGATATGGTAGCAACCCTAAATAATGTGCACAGATTTCAGCTTGCAAAGTCGCCTGCATTTGACTAACAGCATGCTTTTGGCTGTGCTGTGCGGTACAATTGTATATTGACTTTTGAGCTGCAGTCTAAATGCGCATAGATCTCATATAGTGTTGCGTACCTACAGATCACTTACACCTGCTTGCAAAATGCGTGTTTGAGTCTAATAAAAAGAAAGATTCGGAATTAATCAGATGCTGCTGCTGCTGGATGCCGGATATTCTGGACAACTTGGGCATATATCTGCCATGACCCGGCTCCTTCCACACTCTTAATGCAATGTGTGTGACTTGACTGAATCATTGGCTTCTTTTCTCTGCTGCTGCTGCTACGGCTGCTGCTGCTGCTACGGCTGCTGCTGTGGCTGCTGCTACTGCTGCTGCTGAGAGTGATGTACACAGGTTCAGCAACACCTCCAACAAGTCCATGTGAGATATTGACTGTGCCTAGCCATGCTCTTTGGAGCCTTAGATGCTTTGCTTTCACTAAGTAGAGAGAATTCTAGAGGTTAAGGCCAATACATTTGACCATAAGATCTGCACTCATTAAAGTGCAACTTATGCTGCATATATTTAATTACGTTTGAGAGTCATGAAATAGGTATCACAAAAATAGTAGGATGATACTAGGATCTATCACAGGCTTTTAAGGTGTGGTTTTTCTTTTCCGTAGAATTGATATGGAACGTGATATCATGAATATGAAAGTAATCACTTTTGAGAATGTGTTTTGTCATAAAAACGTTGTATGGTTAAATTAACGTTTAGATAAATCTTCAATGACTACCAATTAAGGGCAGGTCATGTTCACATGCCCATGATAGATTAAAGGAAGAATGAGTGAGATATAATTGTAAGCAAACATAATCTTAAAATTGCTTTTTTGCCATGTTAATGAAGACGATGACCTTGAGTCTTCAATAATCCTGAAGACGTGAAGGTTTATGCCTGAGCCTTCAAATTTGTTGGTTGTCTATGGTTAGCAGGGCATGGGATCTACCAAGACTGGCCCTGTCTATCAGTTTGGACACTGATATGAAAATCAATAGGAGGAATGGCTCAGACATCGCAGGAGGCTGGGACGATAAGCCTGATAAATCAATTTGTTAGAAAGACTGCTACATCCAAACTCACGTGTTGCATACGTGTCCACTATTTGTGCTTCTCTTCGCCTTTTTGTTCTGTAGATAACAGAAAGAAATGTTGGTACTTTAGTGCGTGTTGAAAGGTTGACTACACTTGAAGTATCTAAATCGGTGGCCCAATACCAGTGTTCGTATTGATTACTTGGTGAAATGAAAGAAAGACTGGAAACCAAGCTACAACAGGGAAGACCCTTAGTAACTAAACTTACAATTAACTGAATAAACTAGTTATGCAAATCTGAGTTAAGATACATTTGACGTGGTGTATCGAATTGATTATATATCCAATCAATTTTGTCTAGCCTTGTGGTAAGCATAGGGAATAGGTCCAAACATGGTGGTGTACAATTAGGTGCATGTAGTGTTAAGGATGAGTGCCATTCTGGGGAATTAGCAATGAAATGCAGTGCAAGGTCACCCTTGTATTGCCAGTAACTCTTATGCTGGTTCACTTGAAAGTCCACGCTAATTGGTGTTAAGTTATTGGTAAAGCTATTGCAATACATCGTTGTAATCCTGCCTTAAAGTTAGTCTCTTCCAACAAAAAGACAGACTGACCTCTATGCGTTAATCTGATCAGTGTGGTGATATTAGAAGGTTGGGAATTCTAATATTTTTCATAATCTCCATTATTGCATACATTGTATACATAAAACAGTTAGACCCGCTCATAATGAACTATTTGCGACCGTCTAATATGTCCTCGTTATACCGGATTCCGTTATATATGAAGCTTTGTGTAAAGACAAAAATGCATTCCTGGATAATGGCCGCATTTAACTGACCTGCTGTTTTAGATGTGCTCCTTATAAAGAGTGCCAACTGTATCTAAACTTCATTGTGATGAACTTTCTAGATCTTTTATAATGAATGACTTTGCTTCTTCTTGACTCGCTTGAACATTGTGGTGAAATGGTGTAACACAAGGGAGGTGTCTTCCACCATTGATATGAGGCTTATCTAGCGTCATCTACAAGGTGTCTGGTTTGAGGCTGCGAAACGCTTATTCGCTGCATTGTGATCCATCTGATGAATGCCTTTCTCTTTATTTTGGCAAGTCACATAATCTGGACACGCATTCTGTGGCTTATGGTGATCAATTAAATGCTACCCTGTTGCAGGAGAATCGATGATGAGATTGGCTCCGTTCCATTAGCCTGTCATAGGATTAACAAAAGACGTAATATGACATTACATTTGTGTAAGCAAGTGGGGAAGGTGAAATCCTGTATTGGCCCAATCCTGTTTTCCTCGTTTAAGCCCAGATGTCGTCAAGTATAGCAACACCATATGGTGTGGTAGTCTGGTAGAGTCAGATACATATTGCCAATGGAGCTTTTATTTGAAGTTATGTTCATTAGTGACATTCACAATGTTTCGCACTCCCTTTGGTTATAGTTCACTTCTTGGAATTAATGGATAATGAACAATATGTCGATGGCATACGAGACGTTATATTGGAGGGGCTTTGTACTCAGTGCCTATGCTGAGGCAGTAGAAGATCCCACCCATGAGGTAAATGTGTAACATGGTGTGGACTCTAAGCCTTATCATCTCATCATTACATCTGCCTCTGGTAGCTAGTCATATAACCTGAATAAGGTTCAGACCCAGTAGCATGGAGACATAATTTTAATTCCCCTTTCCATCGGGCCCAAAGCTATAATTATAAGATGTTTATTATTTGGTGTCAGAAGCCCACACTCAATTTCAGAAGCCCACACTCAATTTCAGAAGCCCACACTCAATGTCAGAAGCCCACACTCAATGTTTTATTATACATATCTATATGATTGGATTGTGCCCTTACAGCATAACTATAACACACACCCCCCCCCCCCCCCCACCAATTTGTTTTCTTTTACGAAATTACTTGGAAGAGGAATCCCTCCCCTAATTCAGTTTTCTTGGTACGCTCCTGATTACAGATTGATCAAAATATGATCACTTCGTAATTGATGAGTAACTTTTTTAACTAATGGTGATCTTTGTTTATGGGCTGTTCCACAGTATTACAAAAATTTTTCTTTTTGAAGTCGATTTAAAATTGTTTATTAGCGAGTACGAGTCTCTTGCTTCAAACAAAATCTGCCAGTTTACACACCCTGTCGGCCTGCCTGCGAAAAGGATGCTTTGTGTGTTCTAATTGATTTTGTGAAATTTATTTCTCGCCTGTTATTATTTCAAATCGATGGAAATCTGGCTTGTAATATTCACTGTTTGTAATCTGTCATTAACGGATCGAATCAAAATTGTTGCTAAATTTGTTGTTATGCTGTTAAAAGGGGGGGGGGGGGTAAGTCGATATGCTACAGGGTGCATGAGTTGGTTTAAATTAGAAAATAGTGCTCTGCAAGAAACCTTTCAGTTCGACCTGTTCAATTCGACGTTTATCTCTTTCCTGATGTTGATGATGTTATGATCTTTATCTCTTGCACAATGTGGAACAGACCACTGGATCAATGGTCATTTTTTCTCAGTTTCTCTATCCTGGGCATTATGTTGGTTTGAACTCACATCCTGATGTGAAACCAGTTTAGCCATTAAGTCATTCATCTCCTGAAATTATATTTTCCTTGGCAGTTGTTATACAGGATATTCCTAGAAGTGCCCTCAAATCAGTGCTGTGTTTTTACTGATTGTATACATCTGCCCAAGAGAAAAAACAGCATAATTTGTGACAAGCATTGTGTCATAGAGTACGGACACACTGCATTATCACATGAAGTTACTCATTGTGAGAGCATCTCCATTCTCATGCTCCATTTTACAGCCATGTCAAAACGAAGTTTAGAGCAATTAAAGAGCTTGGAAAAAATGGAGAACATGTGCAGAGATCCCACGAAGGAAGAGCAGAGTGTGTTAAAGATAAGTCAGTATCTAGTTCTCTTACCGACCCTGCTACTATATGAGAGGGGAGGGAGAAACATACATGTGGTCTTGTTCTTGATGCAGACAGATAACCATACAAAGTGCTGGCTTTAGGGTGGGTTAAGCAATCGATAAGGGGCCTACAGGAGACATGCTCAGGTCCTGCCAAGTTGCCCTTCAGCAGCTGCCAATGAGACAGGCCATCCTCATTTTTCAGCCTGCAAAACATAGGTTCCCTGGAGTGCCCTTGTCTTCCCCAGATACCGTACAACTGTTTGAGGATTCTGTTTGACATCTTCGCAGCCGAGCGATAGGCTGAATTCAGAATTCCACAGGACGTGATTAGAAATTTGAGCGGGGGTGAATAATAGATAGTATCTACCCGCCCCCCCCCCCTTTCCTCTATCCCCTCCCCCCACCCAAACTCCTCAGACGCTGGTGGCCTCAGATGAAACGCTTTGATTACTTAACAATCTATGGCGTGACAGTCTCAACGATGGTTTTTGTTTTTCTAATTGGGCGTTCCATGTTGATCCCCCCTACCAACATCACCAACAGCTTGCCTGCCATCCTAGCTGGGATTATATGACACACAGCTCAGGCAAATCCGCTCAGATATTATGGATATTGTGCGCTAAAAACATTGCCCGTCTCCTTCTAAGTTGTTCCTCGCAACTTCTCCTCTGCTTGGTGTAAAATCTGAGACACTTTACAGTTTCTTTGCTTGCTTTGAGTGTACACTTTCCATTTGAAAACATGGACACACCAGCATAGATAGATAGACAGATAGATAGATAGATAGATAGACAGATAGATAGATAGATAGATAGACAGATTCATTGATTTATTCATTGATTCCCTGATTTATTTATTGAAATATAGCTGTAGATAGATTCATTGATTGGCTGACTGATTTGAAATAAAGTTCTCCTGTTTCTGGTTTCATTTAAAACACAATTATAGTAGTTGTTCATTTTACCTGAAGCAACATGGTCATGTAATCATGCCAATTATAAAATCGCGTGCTGCTCAGTACATACCAGATACTCTTGATTTTAGACTGTACAATTCAATGCGCTATTCACCTAATTCAGTGGTGCTGCTCTGCTGGATACCTTAAATGCAAAATAGGCACACTGAGGATTTTTCATTTAAGCAAGGTAGATTAGGCTTCGAAATTTTGTCCTGTGCTATTGTATCCTTTATTATCAATCTTAAATAATTAGCCTGCAGCTTTTTGCTCACACCTCATCAATCTTGGAAATTTGTAGTGTTTCTCCGAAGAAGGTCTCATGAGGCTGGTCTGAGAGGCTGGCTTGTTTTGTAAGCTTTGCAAGGAAGACTTATTGACATGCAGTTATCACGGGTCCCAGCATATCATAGGCAAGCAAGAGCTAGATCAACATTACTCTTGTAATCACCATACTCTCCAGGTTCCGCCTTACACTGCTTGCCACTCTCCATAATTCTTTCATTATTCACCATAGTCTTGTTGCTCCTCAAAATTATGGTGGCAGCCATCTTGCAAAATGGCTGCATGTTGCACAAAGCTGTGTAGAAATGACACTCAGGTCTTAGCCAGAGAGCCGTACTACAATACATCATGAATTTACTACATTATAAACAAGAGTGCCAGAACGGGTGGAAGTAGTACTAAAAAACCACACCTCGACCAATATGAACCACTATATATATGCTATAACCACTATATATATGCTTTAGATAGATAGATAACTTTTGGAAGGTTATCAAATCACATACAAGTCACAAGATGTCTCACTTTTTAGACGGGTTCAAGTGTATCCTGTTGCCTTTTGAGTGTAGTGAATGACACCTTTTGGAGTGATCATCAATGTAATACGTGGTACTTCACTTTTGTACTTCATGGTGGAAACAGATTGGAGCAAAATTACACGTTTTTCATTACCTTATACATGTTGTCTATTATAGCACTTAACCCAAGAAATCAAACCTTGCCATAGTTGAGTGGGACATCCTGACAATATGTTGCAGCTTCCCTGGTATCCTTGTCTCAAGTATAAAATGCTTAGAGTGTTATTAGTGAGCCTTTGACAGCGCAAGTGGTGCTTAAAGCTAATTTCACACTGAAAGAATCCTGTTACCTTGATTATCTGTTCGGTAATTACAGGTGGAAAAAAGCATCTTACTCTAGGAACTTCTATTGGATGAAATAATGACATAAAGTTTACACGAAATTTGATAATATAAGCCTTGTACTTGGTTAGTGCACCAGTTTCGTCCCAGCTTTTTCTTACTGGAAACTGCAGCCATACATAAGCACTTTTGTCTGCAAATTATATAATTCACATAAATGAATTGTATTGAGTGTATGTGTGTCGTGGATATTGCTTTACACTAAAGAAGTGGGTGGGAGTGGTCTATATTACCCCACTTGCGGATCCAGCCCTGGCTCTACTGTCTAGGGGGGGGGGGGGGGGGCGTCTGACTGTTAGATGTCCCTGTCAGTCATGTTATAGGCCTGTGATAGACATTAAGGCTGGTATGGGGGAGGGAGGGGGGGGGGGCATGAGCCCAGTGTCCCACCCCTTGGCTCCGCCAATGTATGACCCTCAGTCAATTTCCAAGGTCCTGTCTGAGCAAGGAACAAATAAGAATGAATTGCCACTGACTTTTCTATTCCCCATTGGACCATCTTTTACCTTGCAATTTAAGCAAAGGTTACAGTTTCTGAGTTGCCAGTCAATAAGACCTTCAGTGGACCTTCTTTGCTCTGACAAACTTGTACCCCAAGGACAGACCAGCAGCTGAGCAGACACTGCCTTCAGTAACAGTAAGAAAGAGACATCACATGTGAAGCACAATAATTCACATCACTGTATCATGTATTTTTGTACCATTGAATAGATTGCTAATTACCACTTTTCTTTTCTCGTAGAAATATATGATCGGTGTGATCTTTCTGGTCTATGTTATTTTTTTATTTTTTATTCTGTTGCGTGGTGTTTTAAGTACATTTTACAATGATACGTAGAATGATATTTACAATGATATTTATGCAAGAGTATTTTTTTTTCTGTAGATATATGAAGGTTGCAAGTTTGGAATGTGATATTTTGCTTATCTCATCAGTCTAAGTACATTGTATAAGGCACAATGATAACACAAACAGTTAATTAAATCACACTCAAATATCATTACCTCACTATTCTCTCTTTTTGTGTGCACTGAAGGTCATGATATGTAAGCATCATATTTCATGCTTTTCCAATTTCGTGACTATAATAAATTTGGAAATGGTGATGCTCTTGACACCTAATGAAATTTATCCCAACTTCCTAATGACAACAGGATAATTATGCAAACTAATAACCTGAAAACTTAGATGCCCAATATGAGCGGCCTGTGATATCTTAATTGGGCATTAACATCTCATTATAAACTTCAAGAAGAAATTACGAGTGGGAGTTATTTGAATTAATGTGCAAAATGTCACAGATGAAGAGTTTCAAAAGTTCTACAAATCTCAATGAAATGAATTGCAATTGAATATTCATCTAATGGGGTTATTGTGATCATGCGTTTGAATCGGATATCTTCCAAATACTGATATAGACAGGACGTAGAAACATTCGGTACACAATACTTAATTAAGATCCACTATTCTGTTATGTTTTCTTATTTATATAAGATGCATGCATTGAGGACAATTTCATCAAATACATGAAGCACATGCACTGAACTGTAGGCATGGGCAAATGCATGTTTTACTGAAAGTGTAAGAGCATAATGTTATTCATATCTCCAGGTGGTTCCATTCATAAAAAGTAATCAATTAAATGATGGCACCAGCTCAAAGGTATCAGATTACTTCAATATCTGGTGTCAATGATACTTATCAATTGCAGTGAAAATCACAATGGTTTGAAAATTCTAAAGCGTATTGGCACATGTTCATTCTCCAGCTTTGTCCTATGCTTTGCCATTACCTTGCACATGGGCTTTTAAACTCAACCACGCTGCATTTAATTTCCAAGAATGAGAAATTAAACTCAGCATCATTTTCCTCCTTGGTGATTTTTGTGGATGAGAAACTGCCTCCTCCCTAATTGATGTGAGTGTTGAATACTGCTCTTTCTATCTTCTGATAATCAACCTCCAATTGGATTGTGTGTGACCTTCAGAAGTTGACGTGCTCAAGTAATGAAATAGAAATGATATCGTGTAACCCAGAAGTGTTCACGAGGACCAGGATTCCATGAGCATTGCAATCAAAGGCCCGTTTGCATAGTTGATATGGTGGAGATTGGATGAAATGGAAGAAGGCAATTTGGAGTAGTAGAGTTCATTCAGGGGGAGCTTTAAAACCAGTCTCAGTGATGACTAGAGATCTATCTCATAATCTCCGTCCCTCTTGGTTTCTCTAATAACTGCAGCAGAGATCTGGGAAATCTTTTGGGACTGCCTTTTGTCTGTTGTGGCTGTTGTATGAGTAGAAGCAGATGGGTCTGTTGGATTGTATGTTTTGTATGAGCGTAGTAGTTGGTCCTTAGTGACTGAAGGTTTCGCCAGAACAGGATACAGTGCAATGCAGCAGGGCCTACAGCTAGGATAGTGGCATCAAGGGATTTGGATTAACATGAGATGTGCTGAGAGCTGTGGATCTTCCTTCACACAAGGGACTAGGGACAGAACAAGGCGATCAAAGCCCCCAGCTATCTTCTGTACCCACAACATGTTAGGTGCAAGCTGGATTGTCCGTGGTGGCTCCATCATCGATCTGTGTGGCTGATGGGGACTGGTCCTGCATACCAAAATGGCTAGATCCTCCCAACTAATTATGCCATCCTGTGAACTGTTGTGCTCACTAACCTCGTTAGGCTAGTATCTTCGTACCAAGCTTTGAGTGCTTCATTAAGCCAGTAGGGCACACGAACATTAGCTTATCTGTGGCTACATGTATTACTACTCCCCGTAAAACATTGAATAACCAAATCTCAAATCTCTGCATTAGTATTGCATGCGCAGCTGTGTGCTGTACAATTTTCTTTTCTTTTTCACGCTACATAATTCATATATATCAATATTGTATTATTTGAAATTAATTACTGGACGGTTGAAATACAGCTTTTTAAAGAATGAATTAATGAAAATAGAATAAGCTGAGAATGGGTAAAGAAAAACTTCAAAAATTATGAAAATTTACCACAACAGATCTGCTGTTTTATGATTCAAGATTCAATATTCGAAGATTTAATGTCACATATATATTTTTTGAAAATACAAATCATGGCAGGCTGACCCCTATTACCAACATATTATACATATAACATGCCACAACAAAACTTTTAGAACCAAAACAGACCCAAGATGTGGTTCTTATGTTGGTATTCACTGCATAGTCGTTTCACCTGTTTGCACTCTGCTCTTAACACAGTCTACCATGTATATTGCTCCATTGTGTGGCGTGAGAATGGTGGCTGCTGCAGTTTCCAGTGGGTGCATCCCCCATTTGATGCGATGCGCACTGACAAGACTTGCATCAATTGGCTTGTGATAAACACGGCCATTAAGTGAGACAAACATGTACGGATCCACACTATAATTACACAATGTGCATAGTACTGTGTCGGTAAATAGTACCGTGTTGCAAAGGTAAAATTGGTCAGTAGTTGATTCGCTTGTATACGGTGAATTGCTACTGTAGACTCTATACAGTTAGTAGTATGTGTTTTTTTTTTCAAATATATTTTTGTTACCTTTTTCAACATGAAGTTGCAATGATATAACTACCCTATAACTGGATAATTATCGAAAAGTTACCATACATAGAATGAAAAAAACAAAAGTTTTTTTTTTTCTTTTTTTTTTGCACAATGGGAAGACTGTAAGTAAATAAATACAAACCATACAAGTATAATGTGTGTACGTAATGCTGTGATTTTTACGCCTTTTTTTTTAGAATATGCAGTTTATGGGTGGGATAAAGTGTGATCTTATTAGATAATTGAAATCACCAAGCAATAATATCAACTTCAAACCTATGGGATGTTGTAAGTCAGATACATGCTTGGTTTGTGTTAAATCGTCTATATAGCGGTTAATTTGTGTTTTATGGCAACAGTAGTTGTACATTGACAGTATATGCACATGCACCTGGCAGTGGTGGTATAAGTGTGATAAACCAATTGGCAGCATGCCTGAAAATTAGTTGTTTGTGACACTGTCTGTGACACACATGGCATCAACCAGTGCATGCGATGAGCGCATAACAAATCTTTGCAATCAATGCATCTAATCAATGCAAGAGTGCTACTCAAGCATGCTCTGTCTAAGGGACCATATTACACAGTGATCTTATGAGAGGAAAGCCAGCTCTATGTTGACTTACACAGCGTGAGAGAGGCTGTGATTGATCACAGGGAAATGAGAATGCTTTTACATTATTGTGCTCCTTCCACTGCTCCCATAGTCTGAGTACAATGTTCGACTATGGCCAATGGATAACTGATACGTCACAATCTCACATCTCAATCTATTGTCTTGGATTGTTATGGTAATTGTATTGTGAAGGTGATTGTAATCTATTGGGTCATAAATAAGTAATCGGTTGTTGCAGTTTTGCAATGAACCATCACTTCATCCATTGTGTCTCGACCACGTACATTGCAACAGTGAAATATCACGCTGAACATCTAGAATCCATGAATGTGTTTTGTGGTTTATTGTGTTATATTACGTACATGTATTGTATGGTCAGATGTATGGCCTCATTCCTTTTGTACTCGAATTTGATTTATGTTGGTGTATTATTTACTAAATTAGATATATCGGTGAATAAAACTTGTTTTTGTACTTATACGACCACCTTGGTGAAATTGTCCTCAAACAAGTGTCCACCTTAATTCTGCCATAACTATGTCATGTAATATGATAGATAAGAAAATACACGCTCTGAAAATGATTTCAATACCCAAATTCGGTTTTCGTATCTTATTGATAAGATCCACATTTGGCTCTTGTATCTTAGCTGTGATTTCCAATTTGGTTGTTGTTGCTTATCTGTAAAGTCTAAATTTAGTTGTGTGTCTTATCTAAAAGTCTAATTTGATTTTTGTACCTTATCTATTACGCATACATTTCGCTGTTGTATCTCAGCTATGATGCCCCAATTTGGTTACAGAATTTGGTCTATAATGTCCAAATTGGTTATCGTGGTTATTGTATCGTACGTCAGTTTCCATTATGACTTCGACCTCTTGTATTCTCCTGTGTAATGTGGGCTGCCTTGTGACTCCATCCCTTCATTTTCCTGTTATTGATAAACTGGCTGCAGAATATTTAAGGAGGCTGCAGCAAGTTTCATTACCAATGGATGGATCTTGGTGAATACAAGGAAAGCCAGGCTCAGAGGCAACAGCTCTTTCTCATAACTCATCACACTAACTGCCTTGTTACAGGCACACAAGGCCATTCTAGCCCTCCTCAAAGGCAAGCCTCAGTTCTTTGCTGACGCCTTGGTTATCATAATTAATAGTCCTAATTTCAGAACTTCCCATGTCTGAATCCATTACCCACGGCATGCAATATCATCCAAGAGGTGCTGTTTATTGATGGTCTGATCTGGATGGTCCTTTGCTCCGCTCTGCTCAGCTATGCCATGCCCTTCTCCTGTGCAGTGATTGAACGAAAAGGCAAATCCTGATAAAGGTTGCTCCAAGCCACCTTGGAACTGGGGCTGGCGTAGATGTTGCAGTGCCGTAAGTCAGAAGAATTTGTCAATAATCACTTTAGTCAGGGACTGCTTTGCAGATACTGCACTATAGGACAAGTCGAAAGTTGACACCAGATATATTACTCCAAGCAAATATCACAATATCGGTTGCATCTTTGCATCCCTTACGTTACAAATGAACTGCTGTAGTAGAAGTATTGTTCCATGGTATTCGTTTGCAAAAGAGCTGCTGTTTTAGATGAAATAAGACCTCTGTTGCCTGGAAAACCATGCTTTCTTACAGCTGTATATTTATAGATTATTGTTTCAATGGTATTGATTTGTCGCATACATAAACACTGAGTGCAAGGCACTTCAGCTATGGTAGCTGTGGTAGCTATGGTAGCTGGTGTAGCTATGGTAGCTATGGCAGATATGGTAGCCATGGTAGATATGGCAGATATGTTAGCTATGGTAGCTAAGGTAGCTATGGCAGATATGGTAGCTGAACTGTAGCTCATGTAGTGCAGATCGGGAATTGAAAGCCAAGCTCAGAGGCATATAACTGGTTAAAGGGGAACTAAAGGAAATGTGCATGTTAATTTTAAAAGTTCAATTAAATGACAAAGAACACATTGCTGTAAATACAAGTGACTAAAAGTCAAATTTTAGTATGATTTGGAGCCAATTAACAGTGAACTTTGTACCATCCACCACAACGCTGGGGGCCGCCATTATTGCACACGGCACCATGGCTAGTGACGTCACTTATGTACCATGAGATCTGGCACATTGACAGATTGCAATTATATGATAATTGTGAAGATGACAGTATGCAAGTAGGCACTCATATTAAAGGAGCTATTACATAAAAGAGATACTCAGGTGGTTGTGCCTTGGCTACTAAATTTACCTCAATCTGCACTAAGTAAAATTAATATTTTTTACTCACAATTATAACTATATTTATAATGATTTTATTATTTTTTAGTCTCATTTTATTATGTTCTCTTTTTATTTGGGTACGGAAATAAATAAATATATATATAAATATTTACATGTATTGGTGAAAAAAGCATAAATAGATAAAATATATCTTAAAAGCATTTTGTGCACTGCATTGGCACGGTTTAAAGAAATTTATATTCTATACTAAACTCAGTGTACAACCAAAGCTGGCTAATTTACATCACATTTCTCTATAATTGCATAGTCTCAAATTGTTCAATGGCAATTTACTTGACACTTGGTAAGAACAGTGACATGCTCTTATTTCAATTGCAATTTACACCGGTGGTGTGTTGCTGACACTGCTCACCTCAAGCAGTTAGATTGCACTTGGTTCTCAAAGTACAACAGTGACGTATTTCCGGTGAGTGCAAAACACCGGAAATCTCGAAAATGGCGGCCTCCGTAGTTCACAACACGCAGTTAATAAATGCAGGATATTACATTACCAGTGGATATATACAAGTTATAATAGGCGTAGATGTGTTCCAATGGACCAAAGCTAAAATCTGAGAGGTAAAGTGCTGAAGGTGTTAGTTCCCCTTTAACTGGCCGATGTCTTAACCTCTAGGCCAACCCACAATGACAACTACTTTAAAGTTGCCAGAAAGGCTGCAATGGGTTCAACTGTACGTTCAGGCACTATCGAAGACCTGTATATATATCTTTCATGTTTTTCATACTGTTAAATCCATTGGTGTACTGCTACTGTATGGCAGAACTGGGACAACAAGCACTACTTAGAGCCTGGTTTATACAAGGCATTTGCTGTCATTGCCTGTCAGCTCTTGACAACTCCTACTCATACAAAAGGGATTTGACTGTTTGTAATGAGAGTAGAATCCTTTAAGGTAGGCATGTGTCCTTGCAGTTATCAACCACATGCAACCAGCTGTCATTCATGGTGTTTACGTTAGTTTGATACGCCTGCAGTATTTGTAATCTTCCTTATATTAATAGATTAGTGTGTCAGTGCTTTCTGTCTTGAATTATTGTCAAATTTTGGAGCCAAATCCATAGACTTGGAAACTAGATACCGGATGACTTCATGTGAATCCAGGACTGCCATTGGATTGGACAGTCTCTCGGCCTATGGTTATCCTGGATTCACATGACGTCTTCTGGAGTATTGTTCCAAAGTCCATGCTGTAATTTGCTGTAATTCATCTCTGCTGTGCTCAATGAGCTTTGACCAATGACCATGGAAATCTGCCCATACGTATGTCTGAATCACACAAGTGATTTTCTTCGCTTTTAATGGACAAAATACTCTTTTCCACAATTGTTTCTTAGTTCTGAAATAAATAATTGCCTTCCATACGAATATGTTGAAAACACACCGAAACAAATGGGTGGAAATTGGAATAGTGGTTAATATCTTGTCAACTCCTTTGGATCTTGGATTCTACACCCAGCCAAGGCACCCTTAATGAGATTGTGTGCATTTAATGTGAACTCTTTATGATTACCTTTAACAGCTGACCTTCAGAAAGCAGTTTTTAGAATGTGCAATAACAATCAACAATTTAGCACACTGCAGCTATAAAATGGCCATTAACTGTTTTATGTTTCGTGTTTTACAACATAGCCACAAGGTTGATGCGGATGTTCCACCTGGTAAACGGATATAAAACAATACCTTGGTGAATCAAAGCAACATTCTCGACTTGAGCCTGGTTGAATATAGATACCTGAGTTCACTAAGGCAACAGGTAGTTGATGTTTAAATTTATCAATAGCTGAAGGTTATGCCATTTTTTTTATCAGGTCAAATCAATACGGCTAGTTATTTGTAATGCATATTGTTGGATGATTTTAACTTTAGTTGAATATTTTCATAAGATAGATACATGTAGGCCTATAAAATGCAGACTAATAAACCTTTGGCACAATGTTACTACCTCGCTATTAAGACCACTCACAATAAAGACCACCAATTTTGGGACTAAAGTGTATTCTCATCATTAGATTATATATCTTTCCAGACAGCATATAGCCATTAATGTCAGTGACATTTGCACCAAGGATGGTCAATGATGGAGATGTGTGTTGTATTATATGCACACGATGTCTGCTTTGGCAAGACAGGTAACCAAGGGACTTCTAATGGCCTTTCTTCATTTGCTTTTTGCTTGGTCATCAATTCTGAGAGTTGTTAGCTATTCACACTGCTGCTGCTGCTGGTTTGGATGTGATGGTGATGCAGTTTATGCTTATAGCCATTACTCCAGGCTGGCGTTCATGACCTTAAGTGTATCACATTGGAAATGCAGGCAGGCAATATAATGACCAATCAGTGGGCCTCAGCTCTGCAAATAATCAGAAATATTTTCAAATGCACTGAGTAATCGATCACAGCTTATAAATACAAGCTTCATGCTGCAGCCGTGGAATAGAAAGACTAACCAGTATCAATCTGTGTCCCGCAATAGACTGCATAGTAGCTTCACAGTGCTAAACATTGCAAAGACATATAGAACACAGTTATATGTTGCTTTTGTTAACTGCACACCTATAACCTGCACTATTGGGTCTAGGGAGTTGTGCAAGGAGACGTATTCCGCCCAGAAATAAATGACTCCTGTATGCAGCATTGTCCTTGGTCCCTAGGTAGTGTTCTGGGGCTGGCTAAGCTCGTCATATTTTACCTGTAGCCACATACTCTCCACCTGCTCCTGGTGCACTGAGCCTGCTTCTTTTTACCTGCAATTAACATACAATAGAAACTAAAAGGTCAAATATAGCCTACAGCTGCTATATACCATTCCTGACCACCAACTTTTTTTGCTAGGTTTCGTATAAAAGCCAAAATAGTTGGTTTCAGTATATCATTACAGTGCCCAACAATCTGATTAGGCCATTAGCATGCAAGTGTGATTGTTACATACCATGCAGTATCGAGGCAGAAACTTAAGGTAAAAAACCTTGATTTTAGATGGTGTTTATCACTTTATACCATATTGCATTGGACCATTAATGTGTTATAATGTTCACCATCGTGCCACTTTAATACTGCTACTATGAATACCTTTTACCTTTGAAAAAAAAAGAATACGTTTAACTCATGTATTTTGTAGACGTTTTTAAGACACTCTGCCACATATTATTTTCCACAAAAATATTAATTGTGCGGGAACTGAAGCTTTTTTTTGACACTCAATGTTTGAATGACATTCTGCTCATGATCACCCATGACAGATTTCTTGTTTAGTCATCACTTTGGCACACCTGTAACATTTGTCTTTTACGAGTCTTGGGTGTTTTTTGCCACTTGACTTGGAGACTTGAAGTGAATACGTTTATGAAGGCCAGCCTGGCTGACTTGTGTTAGGACTTGTGTTGTGCGTGCATTTTAATAAGTCACAGTTATGAAAAAATAGTGTATTTGCCTTTTTTATTGCTAGTGTATTTGATAAAGCAGTATCCTTCACATTTTATACCAGATCTGTTTTGTTTTTCTTGAACTTATCTGTATGAGTTACACATAGCCCAGTGAGACGATAAACATGTAACTATAGCTTCGAAGTACTGTTGATATGTCATAAATGCTTGTGTTTTTATGAAAATGGTTTACATCTCACATTTATCGTCTCATTTCGTTTGGTAGTAGGTTTGGTCTTATTCTGCTAAATGGAGTGAAATGCATAATATTTGTACTCAATTCCTCACGATAAATACATAGTTTATTTCAGTCTGCTGATATCGAATGAGAGTACTACCCGCAGCGGTATTCTTGCCTATTTAAACAATTTTCACAAACTGTCGAACATTTTCAAAGCTGATTGATGATCCAGATATACTGTGGTGCTTCATTAAAAAATCTGATCGATTTGACCTTTGAATAACCTTCAGATATGAGGTGATCTTTATATTTTGTGCAAGCTGAATCTCGTTACCACAGAAAGTGATTCATCGTGGGCATTTTCCAAGCCCTAACCTGCAGGGGACACTCTAAGTGTGATAAATCTGCCGGTCTTCCCTTGGTGCTCCTGGTGCAATTTAATACTCATTTTGTGTCAGTCGTGGTCGCAGTTAAAGTAGATAGCTGCATCCAACGTTGTGAGGATGACCACTGGCCTCTGATGTGGTCACTACATTAAGCTCTGCTGGCCACATGGACGGACTAAGATTACTCTGATTGGCCCAATTTTAGCCTGTTCGCGAGCACTGTCTAATTTCACGCTAATGCCCTATTAGGACTTGGGCTGTGGCCAGCAGAACTTCAGTAACTACATTGTCCCAGACGTTTTGCTACTCTTAGGACAAATGGAATGGTATAGCTTTTAGAATTCATTTGTTTTTGGTTCGCTAAGCTTTGAATATTTCTCAAAACAGTTGTATACGCACTTACAAATTTGCACTCATATGATGCATATATTTGACCAATAAATAATCAAATAAATACCTGAAAGAATACCAAATATGACTAGTAGTAACTTATTCAATTGTTTACAAATTTACAAATTAGTGGTGCTTGTTTATCATTCTACAAAAGCATTTGAAAGTACTCATATTCGTACTCAAGTACATTAACCAAAGGCTGTACTTGTACTTGTACTCGCAGCATGGGTTCATACTCGTACTCGAGTACATTCACCTGTACTCGTGCCCAGCCCTGATTACTACTCTCAGTCACTTTGATGATTCATCGTTTCAGCGTGACTAAATGTAGTAGACTTCTTTGAAAGTAAGTTTCAGATTTGAACCCCCTAGTGGTAATGATATGTCCTGGCAACCATCCAGCAGATGAACTGGATAGAGAGTCCCTCATTGGCATTCAGTCGTTCATTGGGCTTCCTCCAACTGCAAATGATCACAAACTTCACAATTTAGGTGCTAGTTATTCGCATTACTGATGCATGAATGTAAATCTTTGAACTGGTGCTTGAATTCCAAATGAAGAGCTTTTGAGTAACATGATCCGGTGTAGTGATCAGTAACGTTGATGCATAGTGTTGGAACATGCTACCGTGGATACTAAAATCAATATTACTACAGTGATATGTTGCACTGTGTTATGATGTATCATTCTAGAAAATTCAGCTCAAAGCTAATAACTTAATAAGGCTTTGTTAGGGCCATTTACCTTTCTCAAATCAGCTCATGGTTGGGATATATTTTACTTCCTTTACATAGATAGAGACACCTGCATTTAGTATTGGGAACAGCTGTATACGTGCAAGTTATGGCTAGCTGAGATTTAGCTAATAAAGAGCCAATGGGGACCGAACATAGGACCTTCGGTTGAGCTGTCAAGCGCCTTGCCATTGCTACCAATGTATGTTATATCTGTCATCCAACCAGCAAAATCGCTCAAGGTTTAGTTTTTGAAGGGTGTCATAGGCTGACAAGCACCTTACGCTACTAACTGTTGTATTTTTTGTTTTTCTGATATATTCTCATGTAACATTTTAACTCATGAAATTTTATTATTGAAGGGGGTAGAACTCAGGACCTTCATTTGAGCTGACAATACCATAGATTCTGCTGCCCTCTGCTATGTCTTTAGGCTACATCTTTCCCAATGACTGTTAAAGCACCCCAGCTACATAGTTATTGTGTAGGTTAGATGGACGGCCTTGGCCTCTCCTTTCATCTTAGATGCCACTCAGCCGCATCAGCAGTCCAGGCTGGGCTGTTCCATCTTCCGCGATGTCCCCTACAACTTAATTACTGCTGCACTTCATCAAATTTCCTATGGAAAGCATTAAGCTGTGCTGAGCAAAGGCCACGGGGATGGAATGCTGAAACATGATCATTGTTCTCTTGTCCACTATTGGTCAGCCGTGGTCACTGGCCTCCTGGACAAAGTGGTCAAGCACCTTCTCCGGTTCTCTAAGAATTTTAGCCCAAATTGCAGCACCTCATAAACCGCCAATTAGTCGATAAAACCTTGGGACAAAATTGGCCTTCCTCCTGAAGAAGATTGGTAATGGCGAAGTCTGAGGCGCTTCCCCTTTTTTGTGTTAAATGTATACTCTCTGAATTATGTGTGGCTATCAGTGCAAGCTCGACATCAGGGCCACCTTGGTTCAAATTGTGCTCGTCCTAATTGTGAGATAACCTTTGAGAGTGCGATTGTCTTGAGGCAGGGATCCATTATGTGTGATTTAATAGACACCGTTAAGTTAATTTATTTTCATAAATGATGTATCCCTGGTAATGTGTGAACCCGAAGATACACAGTAACTGCAACAAAGACGTTGCTCGGCCAAAACAATATATATATGAGTATTTTCATAAGTACAGCTGATGATCTGAAATTGAGGATGACTCTCATCAGCATATCTTGTCTCTTCTATTGCCAGGTGAGGTTAAAAAAATCATTTACTATAGGCCAGAAGTCAAGTGCAGAGAGAGTGTTGTCCTTTCCTAATTACCAAAGTACCTCTCAAACATACGCCGTTGCTCATTCAGTGACAATTGTACGTGTGACTCAGTGAATCATTCTCTGCAATTTCATAATTGCTCTGTGTTGCACACACAGAACAAGGATGGAAATTTTACAATCAACATTACACATGCATCGTTAAGCCTTGCAACAAGGCCTTCTGTCCAGGTCCTATTCTTTGTAGTTATTTAGATCTCTATTTACAGGATCATCTACAATAAGTACAGTCGTAATGGTGATACAGGTCCACCATTAAAGGACATAAACGCATCATAAATGGTATTTTGTCAAATTGGTCTGTGTTGCATTTGTAGTGTGTACCTTGTACATGTGCTTTGAATGCTGGTCTTACAATGATTCACTACCAGATGTGGTTGCTATGCATCGTTATTCAAAATTATTACTGCCGGGAACTTGACCATGATGGATTGGTTGTCAAACAAGATTTAATTTCACTTACCTGACTGCAGTGTCCAAAATAAACAACAGTTTGTTGTAATAGTATGAACATTTGGTGTAAGCTTAATCCAGGAAATGTACATGAGTTGATGTATTCATTATGAAATCTCCATAGAAAATGTGTAGGATAATATTGACAGTGAAAGAGGAAACATGGTCTCCCTTGCTTTTTCCTGTATGGTTATGGGAAATTAAACATCATAGTACCCTGGTCTAAGTGCAGCTCGTATCCATTATTCAGCATCACATCAAATTTCTGATGTGAAAAAATACCCCGTATCCTTCCAAGTTCTTTCATTCCAACTTCATATCACTTTCTTAGGCCTTTACTTTAGATATTAAAGCCATTGGGACCAGCATCTAGGAACAGGTGACCCAGCACTAATTTTCCTTACTCTGCATACCACATAAGCAGTTCATATCGATCTCTGTGGATATTAAGCAGAGAATAGAAACAATGGAAAGCCCTATAACAAATGGTGGTCAGTCGATAAGCTGGGTCCATGAGGCCACGAGGAGAAATTATAAGCATCAGTTTCTTGGCTTATGGAATCCTAGGCCAAAGCTGTGAATTTGATCCTTCTTGTGGATTGTCCATACGCTGTGGCAATGTCATCTGAATTAATGGTAGAAGATGCCTATGATCTGTTAGAGTAATGGATACTACAGTCTATGTACTTAGTAACCAATGTGGGCGAATGAATGTCAGATATACAATATCATGTGATATAAATGATTTGGAGGTAGCAATGTGTGTTCTGTATTGGTTTGAAGAAGATTAATTACAGTAGCTTACGCGGCTGGCTGGCTGCTGTAAGCAAACATAAGAATGAAATGGGAATCAAACCCAGGACCCAGCAGTTGGAAGCCCAGTGCGCTACCTCTGAGCTAGGACCACCAATTCTACATTTCAGATAGCTTCCGGTTGGGATCAGCCTATGAGTCAAGTGTCAAACCCATGATTTTTGATACACAGAACACAGCAGCTTAACCACTGGATTGAAGTGACTCGTATTAATGTAGTAATTAACATAAATCTTTCAAAACATCTAAAAATGATGTATTTTACCATCACAGTTGCCCGGCATGCACTATAGCCAGTGAAGCCGAAGTTTGAGTCAGAAACGCTAATGCGTTTCAGCTGAATATTTATTTGACAGTATGCTGTTCTAGTAATTCACATTCAGATCAAATACACCTGTTGTCAATAAAATCTTCCTGGATATTTCGCTTAAATACAACTGATCACGTAGATATACACTGGCGAGCCACAGATGATAACTTTCGGGACAGCCTTTTCGGATGTTTTAGTATATATATAGATGACCACAACACGTTACTTCAGTGTCTGATGTATTACTTGTGAGTTGTATGCATGTTTACTTTGAATTGTGATGTCGGTGACCCAGACATATAAATCAAGGTGAAAATAGTATTTCATGTGAGTATGCAGCATCTATGATTGGATTATAGATGTGTGATGGAAAATCCAGTCTAGTTCATCTGCTCTGGCCGTTATGCATGTGACTTTGTTGATTCAGATTTAATCATTTGATTGATGCTGACAGCAATGTTGCATTTGCATAATTAGCAGACTTGTTCATTTATTGAGTTGTTACTAAAACTCGAACATGACCCTGCAATGCAGCTGTTTATACACATACTGGTGTGCACATGACATGCTGAGGATCATGTCAAGTCCATTGTTTATGGATATTAATATTAGCAATGACACTACCTTGATTTAAATCTGTGATTTGAAAAAAAAATTAGTAGTTGCTAGTATAATGCATACGTTTATGGGAACCAGAGCTGTATATTCACTAAATCTAGCACATTTGACACGTGTAGGTGATATATAAATTTCCTAACTGTTATGATATAAAGATATTTAAAGATTATCATAAGTACATCACATTATGTCGTCAACATGTGATGAGGTAAATTGTCCGTTTATGGATGTATGTTGTGTTTGAAATCTTTTCATGGTTTATGTTTTCTAAATTTGTCTCAAAATCAGTTTTAACATATCTCACGATGTTGATCGATGAGCAATGTTGTTTTCTGTTTTAAAATTTGATGTAGAAACATCCCTTGGAAAAGCACTCAGCTCCAAATTTAGCGCCTGTTTATTTTATTAAGAGAAACACA
This sequence comes from Alitta virens, assembly GCA_932294295.1. Classification (NCBI taxonomy): domain Eukaryota; kingdom Metazoa; phylum Annelida; class Polychaeta; order Phyllodocida; family Nereididae; genus Alitta; species Alitta virens. Next base: position 63,615,156 of record OW028573.1, read on the forward strand.
AGCTGTTTATTTTTACAGCTTGCAATTATTCATCCATTACACATCGTTTGACTGAATGTTCTTTTTATGTTGCACGAGACGGCGTTTTTGCTCATTTCCAGGACTGTTTCATTAATATGAATTGGCGAATGATGCTATCACTGGAATTGTCTCATACAAATTCATACATTTTTCTGCTGCTTTTGCCTGAAAGTACAGTCAGTAAATCCTTTAGATTGCCTTGTTTACATCAGACTAGGAAGAGTTCTCAATTTGGGTACCATAATTAATGGTCAATATATATATTTGGCAATAAACTGATATGATTTACTTTCAATGTGCTGACCATTCCGTTTTACCTCTTTATTAAGACCACCTTGCTATTTTGCTGTAAAATACGTAACAAGGGTGGTGGTAATAGCCAAGTTCCACTGTGTGTCTTCCTCTATAGATATAGCTCTGATAAATAGAGCTATGGTGAGGTTTGAATCCTGAACCTTCAGAGCCACAAAACAGCATATTAGCCTCTGCCTCTATGCGATTTAAAAAGGCATTGCTGTCACCCACAAATAACCTTCAATCTAGAGCACTCCTTGGCCTAAGATGAAAGGCTATTTGTTAGTATATATTGGATAAAGTGAGGTCTTAGTTTCAATCACTTTACTCAATAGTCACTGCAAGGCCAGCTCTCTTTAGGCTCTTGTTTTCAAGGTCAAGCACTTGTTAATATGATAAGTGTAAGCTAATTTGCAGGAGGGCAACATAAAAAAAAAACATTTGTCTGTAATTACGTTGAAGCCATATTTCTTCAGATCCTATCTGCTGTGATATTGATCATCCCCAACTTCAATAAAGCTCTGATTGGGTAGAAGTTTTTTTTGATTGATCATTAAAACATCATCATTCGTCAAATACGAATGTGATATAAGAGAAAAGCGGTTTAAACACGCTGTTACTTCACAGGTTTGCTGCCACAGGGAGAAGGGGTCTGGCCAAAAACTAAAAGGTCATTGTTGATTTTTTGTGAAGTTTTGATCAACTGCCAAGGATAAACCTCTTCATAATGCTATGATAGATACCAAGGACGGCTCCAGCAGCTCTCTTACATTGCTACCTATCAAGCACTATTTTAAACTGTCATTACGAAGGTCTTTGCCGAGTGGCACTTATATAAGGAAGAAGGGGTATGGTCAATATCATCAACTCACTATGTTATCCTTGATAATCGACATAACATTGCATGGTTGGCATGTCAGAAAGTGATTGATACAGGAGAGACATGTTACACAGTTAGTTTCTTAAATTACGGTCGACTCTAGCTGTCTGTAGCAACCTGTACCTAGCTGTGGTCTAAACATGCTAAAGCCAGCTGCTTCTGTCTACTTCTACAGCTAATAATCGGCTTACATCTATCACTAGATAAATATAAACCTTGGTAAATGTAAGAAATTAATGTAATATATATCATAAATAGGTAATTTTAGATCCGGTTTTAAGTAGCCAGCTATGACAGCTTTGTCTAGTTTCAATTTGGCAGGCCGTTTCTAATGAAACTAGCTGTATATACTTAGTAATATTGCATGTGCTGAGTATGTAGGCTATATGTATCAATCAGAAAACGGAATACTCTGTCTTGTAGCATAGTCTTCTGTAGTTTCAACTTCTTCGAGTCTTGGAAACTGGTTGGAATTAATGACCTCTTCGAAATTTTTGTCCATTTTCATAATGTCATTCCAAACCATAACTGCTGGAATTTACTGTTCTTTGATAATGAATCAATTGAAGTCCGTCAATATTCCCCAATCAGTCTCTAATAACTGAGTGATTTTTGTTTTTGTTCAACACACCGTGAAGTTTATTTCACTCGGTCGTCTTATGGCTAATTACTTCTGTTGTGTTTTACTGCCCAGAATACAGAATAGCCTGGGCTTCATTTTTCACTGCAGTGAGTTCTTCCACCGCTGAGATTAACTCTAATCATGTCGGTGCCGGATATTGAAAGTGATGGTTGTGATGGAGGTGTTGGGGACATGGTGTCCCTTTCATTCAACACTTGCCACCAGCTTGCCTGTCACATTTTGTAATCCAGGTGGCGCTCTCTGCCTGTCATGTCACTTCCGGTGAATGCCAGAGGACATACATGGCATCACACGTTTCGTGAATGCATCAATTGGCTTGCTCGTGTGCCTTCAACCACATATGAGAAATAAGATGAACATCATATGTCTAGGGGTTGGTATATGTTCATGAGAAATGTATGGGTAGAGCCTATAGACCAACCACAGCGAAAACCAACTAACCAACCAACACGCCAACCGATCTATCCTAGAATGTTTTGCAATGTGAGCCAACATTGAACTGACACCTATCTATCTATCTATCTATCTATCTACCTATCTATCTATCTATCTATCTATCTATCTGTCTGTCTGTCTGTCTGTCTGTCTGTCTGTCTGTCTATCTGTCTGTCTGTCTGTCTGTCTGTCACCTATCTATCTATCTATCTATCTGTCTATCTGTCAGTCTGTCTGTCTGTCTGTCTGTCTATCTATCTATCTATCTATATATCTATCTGTCTGTCTATCAATCTATCTATCAATCTATTTATCTTTGAAATTCCCTAAAATACATCTCCAAAAATTCCCTCTAGCCAATGAAGGACCAATGCGAGTGTTTTCTTTTTTTTTTGTTGCAGTGCCTAATGTCGTTAAATCATCTCAAAATCTGATTGTTGTCCTGAGAAACTCTGAAGCGAGTCTCTTTTGCATCCATGGCACCCTTTGTTGTTTGTCAGTTTCGATATGATCCTCTTGATCATTGCCCAACATGATTTGCAATTCTATCCAGATACTCTATTTGTCTTCCTGCGTTGTTTGTGGTTTTCCTGCCTGTGATCAGTAATATTTCTTGTTCCTTGAAATGTTGCCTGCTTCCAGTTTTGCTCAATTTGGGAGATTTCAGAAATGGTGCATGCTTCTCTAGGTTGTGCTTAAAATTCATTAGGGGTTGGCCAGGCAGAGAGCGTCTTTAGTGAAACCCTATTTTGTATCATCTTATCAAAGCCTCTTTTTATTATTTTATGTTTTTGGTTAATAAGACCCAAACTGATGTTAGAACTCTCCTATTTTTATACGCCATATTAATATTGGGTATGTTGTTGATGTATTCTTACCAGAGCCTCTTATTATCCCTTCATGCTTTTGGTCTTGAAACCCTTGAAACCCTGAGAGATGTTAGGTGACCCTTTGTTTTCATCGGGTGTGTTGTTGATGTATAATTCCATCCAGAGTATATACTATAATTTCATTTCTTAGCGTAAAAACACTAATAATACCCCTGGTAAGAAAGTATCCAATCTTTGTGACCATTTCTGACATTCATATGTATTTTCAATATAGACAGTTATTTTCAATTATCATCTTTTGATATCTTTAATGTAACGTGCCAATAGAATAGCCACAATCTTTTGTGTGCTTACATTGTCCAAGATCAGTGCTTTTAGACTTAAGTTGATACCCAATGCTAGGCATTATCCAAAAACAATCCTTTTAGCTAAACTGGATTTTTATCGTCTTGAATTTTACTTTGTAGTGTCTTGTGACAAGGAGGACATCAGTGACCTTGGCTGCTGTCGCTTACGCATTTGTATTATTGGTCAGCTGTATTTGTTACCATTTATCTGTTAACCTCATCCCATTGTTTTCGTCTTCTTTCGTAAAAGGCATTACTCAGGGATATTGTGTGTGAGCTTCTCTAACTGATTTGGGTGGCGTTTGTTTACAAACAAGAGCAATGTGGGCAGTGGGCAGCTGCTGCATCAACCAAAAGACCACTGCAGGTCTTATTAATGGATGCAAAAGGCGATGGGCGAGGGGATATGGTTATCAGCTAGAGAGAAACCTTGTATGCTGGTCAGCCGAGATGGTCAGCTATGTCTCACTCACAGGAAACTGCTCGCTAGGTTTCTTTATCGGTCGTGTAATGGAAAGTAAACATGGCTGGCCCCAGAGGAAGAGAGGCAACAGCAGGCTATATCAATGTAAACGATATAGTGCCCAAGGCTATCTCTCCTGCTTTTAAGTTGGTGCTTTAATATAAAGGCATTACACCCTCTTTTTGCAGCTTAGCCTGGCAAATTCTTAGAATCTGCTATTGCTGCTTTATATGGTAAAATTTCAGTCGTAAGATGTGCAGTCGTACGTTTTCACAATTGGCTGTATGATCGTGTTCTCATGGTACTTTCGTGTGATAACTATTTGTTTAATTCTGTCAAGGGGGTCGCCCAATGAGCTCTAAGCCTTTCTAAGAAAATTGCCAAGATGTGTACCGAGTTACAGCCACAGGGCCTCGACAGCCCTTTTACCCTAAAGCCAGGCAGTGGGGCATGGTGGAGCAGCCTTTACAACTCTGATCACGCTAAGTCAATTAACAGTGTGTGTGGGGGCTAATACAGGAGTCATGCACACTGGCTGAGACAGCATTTGGGCTTTGGAGGGCCTGTTTGTTTGCCATGCATGCCTTCATCCCATGTACGTCACCTCAGGAGTCACCCAAGGAGTCAAGAACAGGCCCCGGGGGACCCTGGCCAGGTCATCGTCTGCTCCATAGGTCAATCAAACGACAGGCAAGAACGCTGCCAGTCTTATTGGAGGCCACGCTATGCCAGTCTCCCAGTGGTCATGATAAGACTGGCGCGTCAATACTCAGCTAGAACATGCAACGTCAAGACGGGAACTTCACACACACACACACATGCATGACATGTGGCCATGCCACTTCAGCCCTTGGCCTCTTTGTGTGACCCCACACACTGAACTCGCCAAATTGTGCTTTTTTAACTGTCATTACTTAATGTAATTGCCAATTAAATGATGTTACCATTTACCGTGGTGTGACAAACGACATCTGATGATGGGATGGACATTATCAAAACTGTTACCACGGTTACAGGCCGTGAAACTTCATTGCTTATAAAAAAAAACTAATTTAAGGTAACTTCATTCCATAGCTAGGATCGAGCAGAGATTATGTTTGTTAAAATTAACGAACCTTGACTAATGACTTCTCATAATTATATTAAATTGCCAGATGAACTTCTGGTTGCTGATCACGATTTTGCCATTCTACCTGCTTCTTGGATTTCGGTCACAGCATCTACATTCCCCAATCATATTTCGCATTTACTTGAGAACATCCAGGGAGTGTAATTTGATGATGATGGAAACAATTATCTAGTTTGTTTGACAAATTGTTGGTGGGCGGTTCACTCCGGAAACTGCTTTTTGATTGATTGTAAATTACATCGACGTCCTTCTCTGTAATTTATTTTTTCCTCTTGACACAACATAACGTTGTAAAATAGGTTTAATAGCTTGAAGGTTTAGATGAACTGAATATCAGTGTTATGCTTGAAAGTAGAAATTTGACATGCCATAAACACACAAGTGTACAATATCCAGCTTTTAACCTTAACATCTGTCCAACTACCCATCCATACATCCATCTAACCTGGGATAATTTACCAAGTAATTTAAAAGAATGCCATACGTTAAATAGCTTTAAAATACAGCTAAAAAATTATATCAAGAATGCAGCCTATGAGTAAACGATACAGTGTTGGTGCTATAACTTGGTGATTGTGTATTTTATTATTATTTTATTTTATTGTTTGTCTATTTTATTGTTTGTCTATTTATTGTTAATGGTTTTTAATTGTTATCAATTTCTATGGATTTTATTGTTTTTTACTAATGCAAAGGGCCCGGGTGTAAAACAGCTTCAGCTGATCTAGCTACCCTTTTCAAATATATTTGAAATAAAAATAAAAAATCTGTACACACATACAGTGCACATTGTTCACCTGAACACCAATCCAACTACAATTTTGAATTCCACCATAGTATAAACACAGAGTATTCAGTTTAGAAAGGCGACTCCTTTATGTAATCTCATCCAAGCAGCCTGTTGGGTAAATTTAGTACCGGGTGTGACTGGTCTTTTTGGCAACGGTGCTGAATTAATTGACATTGTGATCAATATTCTTTGGTGCGCATAGTAATGTATCATCATCACCTTTTACATATTCAGGATGACTGTCACAATGCCACATGTAATGCACTTGCACCTTAGCAAATTATCTGAGGTATCATTAACTATCGATTTGCTGTTTCTGATATTATCTATTAGTGAATGGTAAATGAGCACATTATAACATGACAGGGGTGTTGTTCTTCACCTGTCAACTGTTGATAGTGCGATTCATCTGCAGTCGTATACGGTGTTAGGTCTGCTAAAGTTATGCGTGGACTGGTAGAAACGCATGTGCTGCATGGGACATTAGTGTTTTATGGTGGAAGATTAGCGAAAAGAAACATTTTATTCGGTGTTATTTCTTCAATACAGCCTATATTGGGATAGTAAAATATGCAGTGCATAGTAATTATTCTAGTCAACGTTTAACATATAACAAAAATTTGTAGTTGTATACAATAATTGTTGCCACTCTTAAGCCATTCGTGAAACAAAAGCAAAGCCTGTAATTGTATTTTATGTGAGGAGAGAAAGGAAAGCTATTTCTGTTTTATTTTTGTGTTCCTGAGGCCTTCCCAGTCCATTATTTCAACTGCCAGATAAAAATGGACCACAGTCGCTCCGTTCAGTCCCGCAGACCAGAATGACATTAACCAGTCTTAGCAGTCCTTGCTGTTTTCTCAGTGATAAAGATGGAAGCCATGCTACTAGCGATGTCACACTGGCCATTGATCACAACAATCACTGGTAATTTACATCTTCCTAGCCAGAGAATTAATGCTGAGCCATTATGGCCCATAAGACAGGCTCAGAGTGATGCCTCCCAGTTAGCAGTCTAAAACACAATTCCATCGAGAGTGAGGTTGGGAAAGCTCTCAAAACAACAGAAAGGAATGCATTCAAAACCAGTTGACGATTGCTTCAAAGGTCTATGGACATTCGTTATGATTGTTTAGTTAATACCTGTTTCCAAATCATATAATTGTTCATATAAATGGAATAAGAGCTTCAGCATCTTCGGGGAATGCAAAGTAAAGGGTGCACTCATTCATGACCTTTACTTTTGTCCATTTGTCTGCAGAAAACCAAAGGTTAGTCCCTCTAGGTCTTGTTTGGTTTTTTTGTCATGCATTTGGGATCTCTAAATGAAGCCGTTTCAAATGTGCTACCACACTGTAGTCTGGTTTGTTAAAAGTCGTGTTTTTTTTTGCTATTTTCAACCAAGGCCAAATCAGTCAATTAGTCATTTACATCGCTGACGTGAAAAACTAATAAAGTGGCATTATGACTAAACTCTTAAGTCCTCTTAGGGCTAGACTGGTGTCGTTTCGCCAAAGATATGTCGAAGATAAAAAGCACGGAGGGTCGATGTTTTTGCATTTCATTTACTCGAAACAGGACAGTGTTGAATGATCTTATGTATTTGTTATGTTCTCAACTGGGAAATGAATAAGGCATGGGTGTGTTATGAGATGAGAATAAAGTGACCAGATATGAAAATGGGCATTGTTCATGGAGAAAAACAATGGTGGTTAGGAGCTGTTACAGAATCCTCCATTATTCAGGACTGAGAGAAGAGTTCAGGCTGGCTAGCTCGTCCATTTTTCATGGCCACTGACTTGGTGTGTGCTTTATTGAGCCCACATTACCTACGAACACTTCTAAATGTCCATATACATAGACAAGAGGGGGTGGAAGTAGGACAGAAACAGGGCACATGAGGAAGGGTGTAGAGGTCTGTGGAACTGGTCTCGGGGAATACCTAATAAGTGCTCACATAATCTTCTCCATGGCTGACTGGAATATGTGATGTGACAAGTATGTGGCGAGACGCCTGCTCCTTGCTATATTCCTTATCATTGCATCTTCCCAAGCTGAAGACTAGCAAAAACAGCCAATGTGCCGTGACCTTTTTAGCACAAGCTGAACGCCTGTATTTCTCAATACAATTGATCCCAGAAGATGTTCTGAAATAGAATGGCATCTCTGAGATATAATGCACATCTGTGCAGTTCACTGCTACAATAAATCAGAGGTGGCTCTTGCTCGCAATACCATTAAATGAATATTATGCCCATTCAACATTTGCTTGAATAGTATAGGTTTGTCCTGTATATATTTGCTGGACAGCATATGAATATATGCTTTGGGATGGTGTTATAAATTATGGATGTACTTTTGTGTGTATAAGTATGTGCAGATAGATGAATATAATCCTGAACAAAGACATGTAATGGCTTTTGGTTAGTCAGTAGCATTATGCATGGTAATCCTTGCTTTCCACCTTCTTGTCAGGTACACACACTCAATATGTATGATATGCAATCAGTGGGTGGTTGCAATGTATAAAAAGGTGACAGCCTTAAATAAGATTTGAGATATTGGCTAAATGCAATGCTGGACACTGCCACTGGAAGGTCAGTGATAATATTATTTGAGCAAGACCAAAGTGACATGCTCCAGCTGAGGCTTGTGTATACGACAGGATTAGGATGACATTGACATGGAGTTAATCATGAATGTGTCAGAGGTGATTTGATAGGGTCCTCCCGATGGGTCGTAATGTCTTGTCCTTGGACATTCTCCTTTCATCTTGAAGGTTACAGCTTATGTAACCTGAGGACAGCAGTAATCAGTTATGAGCTAGTTTCAAATACTAAAACTGTACAGAGTAACCTCAAGATTATAAGTGCCGTTGGATTCTTGGAAATGACCTTGATATCGCGTCACGTCCTTAATTTTGGGTTTCGAGACAAGATAATCTCGCCACTGCACCATCAATGGTGCTGTCTTGATAATGAAGTGGACTTAATGTCGAGGTAGCGTAGAGATGTAGAAGGGATTGATGGTGAAGTGGTCAAAGGGGTGTGTGGTCTAGCAAATTGAGGATACATGTGCATTGAAGCGTGTTGTTTATGAAGTGTTATGGGTATCTTTGTTAGATATTGATTGGGTCTTGATATATTAGGTAGTGTGATCATTATTTCTTGCTTACCAGACACTAAAGACTAAATATGATTTATATGACCTCATATGTCATTTTGAATGAGGATGCTGACTGCAAGCTTGTTATCCCATTGAGTCCACCTAATGTAATTGATGAAATCATAGGACTCATAAAGCACCATATTGTTACTGCATGTATTCCCATACTACATTGTGCTCAACCAAACAACAGCTCTCTTATCTTTAGTACCTTTAGTATCTTTAGAGATGTAAATGTTAAATTTAATGACAGCATCCTGCATATGTTGTAGATTGTACTAAATAAGGAGAAATACAAAACTGATGGTTGAGTTTTAAAGTTACCAAAGAAGTAGACCTGATTTTAATTTCACATTGACATTTATTTCGGTTACTGTAGCTTTTGGGTTGTAGTCCCGCGGGCATGTTATTATATTAATTTGTAGATTTTGTTGGTTTCCGTTTGTGTTATTACGTTGAAATTGTGTTTGTATTGTGATATTTACCCACCAAATTGAGCTAATTCCAATTCGAATACTGATGTATAACTTATTTCTCTAAATAGTTCTGTTGGCTGAGTAGAAAACAACTTTAGTATATGGTAAATTTTCCATTGAACAAAGTGAAATCCTAACGCTAGTTGCCTTGTTTATTTGATCTGTGTATTTCGACTTCTGCCTGACCCCTTCTGGAAATAAAACAACCCTACTGTTGAATGTATGTTAATCTAAAAGCAGGCACATCTGGGTCCGTCCACGTTCCATTGGGGTTAACTGATGCCCTGGTCGCCTTATCTCACTCTTGGGGGAATCCCCAACTCACTGAGTACCATCTTAACGTGCCCAGGGAGTGTTAGGCCATTGAGAGTCATTCATTGACCTCTGTTTAACTCCGCTGAGTTGTGGGCCATTGTGGTGAATTACTTAATTAGGATGGGCTTGAAGAATAGCCAGGGTTTTCCAAAAATCAAATATAAAGAAGCAAGAAATAACCACTCTACATGCCGTGGTGAATTTGGTGATACAGGATATGAGTCAGTAGGTTGGCCTTTGTCCTGCTTGTCTGACAAAGATTAGAGATATTAATTCATAAATGGTATATGTATCCTCAACCTGTGTAATTACAAGTATTCTTGTTGCACAACGAAAACGTGTGACAGTCAATTGAATACCAAAACAGGTCACATTTGGAACAGATTTCATATCACAATGTCAATGGCAGTGAGTACTTCGTGTTCTTTATCAGAAACCATCTTTCTTGTAATTGGAAAACAGACTTAGAACTGATGAATGTTGTACTTGACCTCCATAATATGTGGCTTCGATGTAAAAGAAACAGGCCAGTTCCTGTGTCGATTTGACCTCTTGATAGCAGCAATAGTATGCGAGGACAAGTAGTTATGAGAGGTGGGTTATTTCTTTTATCTGCAGCCATCATTGGGAGGATGGGCTGCTGCTGCGGCAGAGGAGATGGGTGATGAGAAGAGGACCAGGGAGATGCTTGGGGATGTGTCTGAGGGAAGCTGCACGCCTGGCTCAGCCTGCTCAGCCTTCTATTGATTGCAGGGGGTAAGAATGGCAAAGTGTCAAACACCAGCTCCAAGCTGCCCTGCCCCTTTGTTATCACTGGGTCTTCAGCAGAACAGTGTGATCCACATGCGGTTTGACAGGTCACCTCGCTTGCTGGTGTTTTATGAATCCCAGGGAATTCCTCGTGTCTGTAGGGACGTGCAGGGCTCGCTGTTTAGTAGGGCATTTGAGAACTGCTACAGGCCCTACCCACTCCCAGCTAAAGCAGTTTGTATCTTCTATTAGCTCAACACAGGCTAAGGTTACATGGCCCTCATGGCCCGGATCCTATTCGCCCATGCAATATAGACTGCACGAATATGGTGCATACACCGCCTATCATGTGCAATAAAACGTCTGAGAATAACCTTTTGCCTGTGCATCGATCTTCTTTCCTTTATGTTAATTGAAATAACCTCTTGTTGCCTGGACTCTGTTTTTGCCACCAGCTCAACTGTATGCCATTTATCTCCTCTTGTATGGTCCCACATAAAGACTTCTTGCTGCGGCTGCAAAGTATCTATTTGTAAACGATTGCAGCATTGTTATGCAGACAAGGACATCATCACCCTCATCCCCGTCCCCATCATTAGCATATGGCTGTCACCACCTGCTATGACCGATGACTGGACGCTTGTAAATGTGGTTCTCCCTCGGTTACTTCTCGTCTCATTTCAGCCCTGGCTGTATTTCATTTCGGATGGCACTGAGGGCTGGGGAGAGTATGCAAAGCTTTACACATGGGGTGTGTCATGCAGTCTCTGCTTCTTTTGATGTTGTTTTGGATTCCATGTCAAAATCTTTTTGCAAAACTCTAAAGCCAATAAGTCTCTATTGTGGGGGGTTCAATGGGTCTTCTTTTGATAAAATGAGACGAGTTTATCACATTTTATTGCATATCTGAAAGTCATCATTTTGGTGTATTTGTATTGTGTGTTTTCATTGTGTGTGCTGCTCGTACCTCAACATTGCAATTGCAGTGTATTGGAGTGTTGTGCCATACACAAGTGTAATATATAGAGACCTGCTCTTATATGCATTTTCTGAAGGGAACGAGTCTGCTTTAGACCTGTGCACAACATTGTCCCAGTGTGGCATGTGTGCATTAGACAAAGTAAACACGCTGATCTCTGAGCATCTCTAAGGTAAGCACATAGCTGCGGTTTTTGATGGGTGATCCCGTGCAATGAATATGTGCTGCTAGAACTCAAGAGAAATGCGACTCAAACCTGCATATAAGATGTCTGCTGGTGGAGAAATTGGTATTTCCACTTCTGGAGTTGTAGATGTGGTATAAAATAGAACTTTGATTTTTTTTTTAAACTTCTGATTTTAAGCAAAACTTATAGATAAGATAACATGATATTTATTATCCTTTGTATAAAGAGAAGTGTGAACTCATTGTGAAATAACAATGAGAATCCTTTCAAGACAAATGCACAACAAATGAGTATGCATGATGGCCATTACAATGGCCAGTCACAGAGCAGCCAGTCATATGCATTTATTGATCTGTTAGCTCCTGTACAACAGCCATTGTTAATGTCCTCAAAGACACTTACCAAGGTCATGCATTGTTTGATACTCCACATGCGACAGTTCACATTTCAATGCCCTACACACGTAGCATTCCAATTTGCTACAAATCTTGTGTATTATCCCAGAGTGACCTTGGAGCTGTTACAACTATCTATCTATCTATCTATCTGTCTGTCTGTCTGTCTATCTAACTATCTATCTATCTGTCTGTCTATCTATCTATCTATCTATCTATCTATCTATCTATCGCCCTACATACTATTAAGTACTAGCCTCCACCCCTAGTCATAAATATGAAGTGGGGCGTGTACGTCCTCCACAATGAAAGAGGCTACTGTATTAAAAAAGACTACTAGATGTATCAAAGTCTCTAAGATGATAGAACGGTCTGTCTATCTGTCTGCTGTCTGTTTGACCAACTTTGACGTGAACAGATGAGCGTGACTGAGGAGGCTGGGCCTGCATCAACTTCCTGTCTGTAGCAGTCTCTATTGAACTTCGTGTCTATTGTATTGATGGGAAAGAGGCATTGTCAGAGTAACAGACGGGTATGTCTGGGTTTTAATTAAGGGTCTTTCTTGGTACTTTAGAGTTCACTGACTTTGCCTTCAAGCTCTGTTGAGTGTACACTAAGAAAAAGGCAAGCTGATGTGAAAGTGTGGCTTATTTTGTTGGTTCTCTTTTTGAACGTAAGTAAAGGGTTGAAGGAAGCTTTTAAAAGATGGAGAAACCTCGTTCAAATTACCATTAAATACGAAACAAATGTGAAACAAACCCTCCTCTTATGTGGTGTATACAGTAAATGTAGCTACAGTTAGTTTCATAAAATACGGTTGACTCTAGCTGTCTGTAGCGACCTGCACCTGGTTGTGGTCTAAACATGCTAAAGCCAGCTGCTTTGGTCCACTTCTATAGCTAATAATAGGCTTACATCTATCACCAGATAAATATAAACATTGGTAAATGTAAGAAATTAATCGAATATATCATAAATATGTACTTTTAGATCCGGTTTTGAGTAGCCAGCTATGACAGCTTTGTCTAGATTCAATTTGACAGGCTGTTTTTAATGAAACTAACTGTAGGTTAGGTACATGCACTATTGCAGTTTTGGTCAAGTTTACTGTTGATCTGGTTGAGGCAGGCATTGGTATTTTGTTCTGGCAAAGTTTAAATGGAAAAAAAAAACATTCACATACATAGGGTAGATCAGCGATGGTCCACATGATGTAGAGTTAAGCAGCTGTACTGAACTCAAGTCAGAAATAATTCGACACTTAACATCAAAATGTACTGATGTACGTATTACAGCCAATTTCATAGACTTAGAAACCTTTCTCATAGACTTGGAAACTAAACACCAGATGAACCAAATGGGAGTCCTGGATTCACATGACGTCGTCTGGAGTTTAGCTTCCAAGTCTATATAGAGTGGTTTCCAAGTCTATGAAATTGGCTGCAAAGGAAAAATATTTGAATTATTGCCTTGTCTGATAAGCAGTACACCGAAATCTTTTTGACAGGCATAATCAGCCTAAGTTGATACTGAATTACGGCATATATGACATCTAAGGCCTTGAGTGAGGCCAGCTGGTTAAATGCAATATTCTGGGCAAAGTCAAATGCTGTAATATGTTAGATTTGATTGTACAGTACTGGATTATAGGTAAAGATGATTATCAGTGTATCAATACTGTGTTGTCATTGACACTCTATTTAGAATGATCCGTATATTCTAAGACCCTCATGCGACAGCTTCAATCAACACCAGACAAAATATGAGTGGTGCTGAGATAGAGCCTTGTTGAAGGGAAGGACAAAATGCTCTCTCACGATTGCCCAGTCTCTTTGTGTGTGTTGTCTGACAAGCTGGTCACACGTCTTGTGCTGTCTCCGGTCCTGTTCACTCATGGTCACTGCTGGTCACTCCTGGTCACTCTTGACCATTGGTCTAAGATGCGGCAGCTGCAGCTGAGTTATTGCCACGCAGGCCAACTGATGACCTTTTTATCTTTTTGCTCTTTTTGCACTCTTTCTGCTGTTGGCACGTTCGTGTCGTTGATGTCAATAAAAAATGCTGGCAGATTTAATAACAAACACTGATTTTTTACTGGTATCATCACATCATTACGTCTGCCTTTCGCAGCTGGTCATATAAGCTGACTAAGCATACAATGTCAAAGTGGGGTCATTGATGTTAATTCTACAGCTGAATAAAACTGATATTACTTATAGATCTGGAAGGTACTAGTTTTGTTGTAGCGTTAGAATTTAAGTCCTATTAACCACAACTTAACTGATTACATTAAAGTTAGCCAGGTGTGAAAAGAGAACATGCTATACTTCTTTCAGACGTGCTACAGGCTTACTACTGCAGGAGAAATCTTTGTGACTTTGTTGAAGTCGTTCTTAGCATCCCCACAGTATTATTATTGGCGAACTTAAATACGTACACTTGCATGTAAACATAAGATGTTTTCGGTTCAATATTAGGTGGTTGTGGTGTGTGTACATGTGCTGGCGTCAGATATTAGAGATATTGACGTAGTTGCACTTTGTGTGTACGATGATTTATTGTAAACAAATATTAGTATTGATCTGGTCAGTTGTAAACAACATTTTTCATTTGGCAAATGCAGTTACTATAATATATCATACATATTATGTTTTATATTATTTATATAAAAATCTTTAACAGCCATGAAAAGAGAAATTGCAGCCGACATAGTATATATTTAGTCGTAAGCAACAGCTATGATTTGTGGCACAATTGGGCACGATTTGTGGCACAGTTGGGAACTGAATTTGTATGTGGTGCGTAATATAGTTTCCAAGGCTATGCAATTGGCTGTAATCTCGGTTGCACTCGGTTTCTATGCTGAGGCCAATAAAATACCCCACCTATAGGGTAAATGTGTGACGGTGCTACATCATGTTTTGAAGAACAACCTTCTGTTTAAAAATTGAGATAAATCATACTTTTGTTTTGAAGTTACTTCGTCGATGCAGGAAGAAAATAAAAAGGCAAAATGAAGTAGGAGAAAAGATATAACTCAAATATTGGGTAAAAAATGTGGATGACATTAGCAAGATTATTGCAAGGAGATGACTAATGGTACCATATGAAGGCAAGGAAGCACTTCACAGATGAGAGTGACTTTGGCGATAAGTCTCTTTTATGGCAGTGTCTGTTGGCCAATCAGCTAGGTTTACCCTTTATCGCTCAGTCATAAGTGATCAATACAATGCTTTACAGGTGTAGACGAAATTGGTTGATAGCCTGTAATATGGAGTCTCTGTGTGGAGAAAATCTGGTAGCTTGCTTTGAAGTGATTTTCAATCTGCACTGATTTTCTTTTTTATTAGAATTCCACTAAAATTAGCTAGATTATTACAGAATTTGTGTGTCAAGAATGACTGAAGGATTTGTTGAAAAATTAAGAACGTCCTAAATGACAGACAATGTTGAGATGCCTGTGTCATTTATCACTTCTTTGTAGATGCCATTTCATCTTGAATGACACCAAAGTTAATTAAGTAGTTAGACGAACACTGATGGAGAAGTCAGCCATTTTCGACACCAAATGGGTAGGATCTCAGCAAGTCAAGAAAAGTTGTTAGTGTGTGACTGTGTCGTGGTTTTTGATATTGAAGTGCAGGGTGTAAAGTTAGTTTTATTAAAAACGGCCTGTCAAATTAAACCTAGACGAAGCTAGACAACTTCTGCTATGCTACCTGTCACTAAACATAACTGTTTGCCTATAGCTGGCTACTCAAAGCCGAATCTAAAAGTACATGCAAAAACATATTTATGATTTATCAGATAAATTGCTTACATTTACAAAGGATTTCTTTTTCAGTGATGGTAGATGTAAGCCGACTATAAGCTAGGAGTAGACAGAAGCAGCTGGCTTCAGCCAGCTATAGCTACAGCTGTCTAGAGTCGACCATATTTTAGGAAACAAACTGTATATACATGGAGGATTATGAAATTTCGATGAGGAGACCGGAAGGACCATCATGTCCATCATGCTCCAAATTGTTCACATTTCATCAAAATCAAATGGTAGTTTGAGAGAGATTTTTACAAGATTAAATGCCTGTAAATCTGCAACAAAGTTTGATTGCATGAGTCTCAATTACCGCAGAATTGTCCCCTGGTGAAGTGGCTTCTGTTGCAATGTATGCGTAAACATATTTTATTTTCTATCCTGCTTGGGTTGGTAAACACATGCCTGTGAGTAATTATTTGTCCAACGAGTACGATATAGCTGTAAGATGAAGGTATATATTATGGACTTTTTTTAAATTTTTTCTTATGTGTTATCTTTATGTGGATAATAATCTCAGTTAGAAGTAGATAATGACTTGGCATGGGTCGTTGAATTTTAGCAGGACCTTTATCTTGTGTGTATGCATGCCGAGGCAAATGAATGACTCCACCTGACCGGTGTATAGTAGCATGGGACAGAAACGTTTGCTGTGTTGTAAAAGCAGAAAGTATTCATCAGTTCAGAATATTTTATCGATTTCTTCACGGTACTAATGGGAGATATAGATTGGGTGTATTAAGCTCAGTTGCTGTTGAATATTGGAACTTGTGAGGATTATTGGATGTTGAGATGGAAAGCTCTTGAGACTGAGAGCGATCCAGTCAGATGATGGTCAGCTGGTCAAGGAGGAGGGACAAGGAATATATGTGGCTACAAGGCTGCCCAATCCAGCATTAAATAAGAACGTGTAAGAATGATGGATGAGAGGGCTGCAACCATGACGACAACGCCATCTTAATACCCATGGTCCTCTGCGGGTCACCAAGGCGACCCCTTGTGAGCGACACAGGAATTAGCGACACTCCTCAATGATGTGACTGAATGTGTTCTTTCCCCTTCTTAAACCCAACATGACACTGCTTATGCACAGAATTAATCCTGCTGATAGGATTAAAAGTTCTGCAACAGACGTTGAATTTTCAAAGAACAGAAATTTATACAAATTGGATGTGTTCCCAGTCTTCGTTTTACCAACACAAGCCTGTGCAGCAAAAAAACATTGAACTAACCGGAATCAGGCAACCCAATAATTCCATAATTTACCTCATTGCTTTTGTTAGTTTGTGGATGTATGACAATAGGTTAGATTGATCTGGGATAACTACATTAATAAATATTCAAACATTTGGCGGGATTCCATTGTTTGGGCCCTCTGATAAGCAGTCGCAAGAGGGCACTAGACTCTTTCTGGAGCTGATCTGCCAGTCTTGTCTGCCAACTGCTTGTGTCCCCCAAACCATTTTCTTTTCACAACGATAAATGAATTCATTTGAATTTTTTTACGTTTACATAGATATTGTGATGTAGGTTCTATTGCTCTCTTTAAATAAAATATAGCTGTGTCAATTCATGAAAAAAATATCATGCAAATGTAGTTTGCACAAGCTTGGAGCGTCTGTATATTTAGCATCGACCTGGGCCAAGTTTAATTCAACTGGAGCTATATATAACACTGCTGTTTGGAAAGTGTGACTGCTAAAATTGATGTCAGTTGCCTGGAATTGAATTATAAGGGAGAGACTCGTGAGTCCAAGCTGATGAGCCTGCATCAGTTTCTTCAGTAGCATCTGGCTCAGGTTACACCTGCAGGCCCACTGCAACTGCAGGAAGCCCAAGAGAAACATGTGACATAAGCGTGGTCATAATTCTTCTCTTTCTTCTTGTTGGCAGTAGGAAAATTACGTGGCTGATTAAAGTCGAGCCATAAATCGTGTGGGTGATTTTATTGTGTCGAATTGATTCCAAGGCAGGGGGGGGGGAGAGGACGCACTGAAGATCAGCAGCAGAGTTCATCCTTTCTCAGGGCAGCTGCTGTTGGCAACAAGGGGGCCAGAGGAGCACTATCTCTCAGCATCCATGTCACTGCCTCTGCAGCTGTCTCTTGTAACAGCCTCCTGTAACACCAGTCACTTTTAGAAAACGCCTTCACAAGAGTCTCCAGAAAGCTGACCTATCCCCCAAAAGCCTCCAGATTACTGTCTCAACATTACTACAACCTCACTACGTTCCTTCCATTAAATTACTAGCCTTAGAGTTCCCGAGGCTTTCCAGATTGCAGGACAGCCCAAGCTTGGGGAATTATCAGTGCACTGGTGCAACTTGGGGTCATGCAAATCACTCCCTTGCTAGCCACTAAAAACCATTTGGACACCAAGAGCATAGATCATGTTGTGCCCTCTGGGTTTTGGGTGTTTTTGGAGCTGTAGAAAATGCCTCTTTAACTTTCGTTAGATTGGCATTTGTTTCTGCTTTATCTGCAGTGTAATGCGTCTGTTTAGATGCCAGATAAGTATGACCGTACAGGGAAAGGTATAAAAGCTACAAATATATTTTTTAGAGGAGGGACCAAGAAGATCAAGTGCTTCGGATAACTAAATCTTGGAGCTTGCTTGTTTTTAACTTCTAATTATATCACACTCGAGAAAAGATTGTCTGTTTTCAGACAGATAATTGTTTCCCTGGTGCATTCAATAGTTTGTTTAATAAAATAAGTAAGCCATTCTATTGTTTGTCCTTCCACAATGATTGTCTAAACCAACCAGCATCATTGTTTGATTTATCCATTCATTGTTTACAGCCAAACAATATCTTGGCTGATCTTGATCAAACTCTTGAGTGGACACCAGGTAAATAATTACTTGCCGCAGTGCACAATTTTCCAAAAGGCATTATTATTAGTGGTTACCGGAAAACGTGAGAAGTGACTCTGATACTGCGGGAAACCAAAGAGCAATATTTGGACTCGCTTGTAGCTTGGAAGACTGCACTCTACCAACTCTGCTTCTTTAGTGAAAATTTCCGTGAGTGATCGAATGCAAGAAAAAGAAATTTAAGAAAAGAACAAAAGAACTAAAGTTTATTTAATTTTCATCCTGTGTCTTGCGAAGCAGAATGTTTTCCATTGTGCTTGAGAAACGTATGCTGAGCTGGAGGCAATCTGTCAGAGTAGGAGGCTGGAGCACAATCTAAAGTCGATTTAATGAGATGGTTTGTCCTTTAAGTATTCTGAGAGCATCCAAGAGAGATTAGTGACTGTAACAGTGACCCTTTACAAAACAGAACGATGCTAGAGATGAATGAAAAAGTCATGGCAAGGCGGCCATTGATCTTGGAGCCCTTGAGGCAGGCTGAAGAGGCAGGCCCTTGGGGCTTTCTCACGGTCTCCCAGGGCCAAGGCATGTCTCCCTCCATATGACTACATATATGTATTGATGCCCTCACAGTCATCCAGACTAAACTCCCCATCTGCTCAAGTTAACTACAGCACAACAGGAACAGTAGAAGTAGTAGGAGTAGTAGTAGCAGTAGTAGCAGTAGTAGTATGGTAGTATGGTAGTATAGTAGTGTATTAGTATAGTAGTACAGCAGTATAGCAGCAGTATTAGCTAGTATAGTAGTATGGTACTTAGTAAGGCAGCAGCAACAGTATCTGCAACATTAGTAAGAGTAGAAGCAGAAGTAGCAGTAGTAGCAGTAGTAGCAGTATAGAGTCAACCATATTTTATGAAACTAACTGCACTAGTACAATATCATGTTCAGTTAGTTCCATAAAATATGACTCTAGACAGGCTGTAGCTATAACTGGCTAAAGCCAGCCACTTCTGTCTACTCCTAGCTTATATTACACCTGACACCACAGAAAAAATATAAACCTTGGTGCTGCATGCACTTTTAGATCTGGCTTTGATTAGCCAGCTATAGCCATTTTGTGGAAGGTAGCATCGTATAGCAGAAGGTGTTTAGCTGTGTCTAGGTTTAGCTGTGTCTAGGCCGTTTTTAATGAAACTAACTGTAGTAGCAGTAGTGTAGTACAGCAGAAGTAGTGTAGCATCAGCAGCAGTAGGAGTGGTAATAGCAACTGCAGAAGCATCATCGTCTGCAGCAGTAGTAGTAGTATCAGCAGCAGTGGTGGTAGTATTAGAAACACTAGCAGCAGCAGCAGCCGCAGTATCTCACAGCAAATAAGTCAGTCCATATGACGTGTTTATTAGGAGCCTAGGAGCCCACTCCGTCCCTCCATCATCGCCCAATTCGTTACCCCCCCCCCCCCCCCCCAATGAAGTTCCATGGCTTGCTCAATCAATGCCTTACAATATATGGCGAGATAAGAAAAAAATACATCTAATATAAAAGGGAAGAGTCTGCTCTTATTGGGTAGAACAGAATATCCTGTTTGCAACGCCAAAGCATCATCAGCTGCAAAACAGTACAGCACCATCCTACTACTGTAAGACGCATTAATTGAGTAAAAATCCCAGTTATGCCGGAGTCTGCCAAACAGTCATTACTAAGTCTCGATGCAAGCAATTAAGTCAGCCTATCACTCTCGTAGTTTCTTCGCCATGCAAGATAAAGCACCATATTTATTGTCTGTTAAGAAATATGTGATGTGATTAATGGGTCTGGCTTGGCTAGCAATATTGCATTCTTTTTCCATAGCCAGGCTCTGATTTTAATTGGCCCATTGAAAGTATTCTGATAGAGCCCCCCATTCTTCTGTAGCTCTCATTCACGCGAGAGCATGGTGGAATCGGTTTGAAAATTTCCAAATTAACGTGCCAGGGTCAGAGCAATTTCAAAAGCTACGTCTGTAGTAGGTATTTTCAGTGACTGCATGACTTCTATCACAATTAGACTGCAATAGGTCGTTGCCCAGAGACACTTATTTAAAAAAAAGAAAAGAAAAAAAAGAGCTTAAGAGGTCTGGTCTGTCTGTTTAGTGTAGCAATGATACCAGTGGTAAAACCACATCTCAACAATCCACACCTCTGTGGAGAGATAATACAGTGCTGAAGCATCCTCGTGCAAATGTGACAGCTGAGGTGGGGCTGGCCAATTCCTTCTGCTCTTGCTACTCTCTTGCTACTACTTGGTTTAGAGAAGGTGTAGACTTGAGACCAGAGCAATGAAGACAGCTTCTGAATGACAGGCCACCTCAGCCGGTCTCCTTCTTACAGCTAACGTTATACCAAGCCTGGGAGCAGCAGGCCAGCCAGTAAATTGAATAGCTTGAGCCTTAGACTGTCAATGGATTCAGACTTTTTTGCAGCCTTAGTCTCACTTTCCAGGGTTGAGAAAAATAGCTGAATTTAATTTCAAGGCTAGTGTTGATCCTCATATCTGACAGGATGATGCTTATTTATAAAATCCAATCATTCACTCAGCTGTCACATTTACACAAGGATGCTTCAAACAGCTGAAGACAGGCGCCTGGATTTAATTGTCATTTTGGTTCTGTACCAGAGCTTTAATTTTAATGGTTATTTTGAATTAGTCTTCGCTTGGCTTCCAAGTGCAAGGGTTAAGCAAAAACAAGGTAGTAAATATCATTATTTCTCGTAAAGGAAGTTATATATGCCATATATTGGCAGTTTCCTTTCTGTGTAGCTCAATTACTCCTTCCTAAATAGTGGTCGGTCTGTTCAGTCTAGCAGTTCTCCAGCATCTCAGTGTTGACTACTGTAGGTGTACCTCAGGGATGTAAATGAGTTCAACTAATTGAGTGTACATTTAAGCATCTTTGCTACTAACTTTAATATTGATGTCACAAAAACTATAAAATGAATTTCCTGAATGATAAATAATATATATATATATAAAATAGAACACTTTTACCGGTAGCCCGAAAAATCTGATGTTCGCTTAGGTGCTCTGGTTTATTATCTGCCATTTTTTGTGAGCAGCTCACTTTAAACGTCACAATACGAATAAGGGTTTCTCGGGCTATTTTACCACAAGCTTCTCTACATTAACATTGTACCATAATTTACCTTTTAACACTGTACCATTTACCCTTGCCACATATGAATTTCGTAAGGCTACTAAGTGGTGCAAAGCAGACAGGTTAGAAAGGTTATAGAAAATATTATTTCGAAATGTAACAAACTGTAAATTCAATACACATTCTTAACTTTTATTGAAGAACATTTTCGCACTAAAAGCCACTCACATCTGTTTGTGGAGCGAGCTGGAATTCTGTTATTTACTGGAGCAGATGACATTAAAATAAGTACCAGCTGCCAAGTGGATTTTTGTATCAAGCAGTACTGATTGTGCGCACGTTTGTGATTTACTAAGCAAATTTTCAGATGAGTAACACAATCAGTATAGCTTAGTTTTGCCATTGTTATAATTATCCAGAAATCTTTTGTGATTGGAGAAGAGTTGCTTCCAATTTTGGACAATTTGATGGCAGGTTACGTCATGTGCGTTTATGTAGGTCACTAAGAAAAACATGGAGGGAATGATCAGTGCATTACTGACCTGATGAAATTGGATTCAGCTAGCTAAAATGTTTAACGAA
The DNA here is from genome assembly GCA_932294295.1 of Alitta virens. Lineage (NCBI taxonomy): Eukaryota > Metazoa > Annelida > Polychaeta > Phyllodocida > Nereididae > Alitta > Alitta virens. The sequence goes on from OW028573.1 coordinate 63,637,592, forward strand.
CTTCGTGAACACCTGAGGGGATGAATTATGGTAAATTTGTCTGAGTGAGACGAGTAATTTGGGCCCTTCTCACGAGAGTTTTAGAAAAGGTCCTACACTTCGGTTTACTAAATACATGTGTGTGTTCAATCTATCTTGTGGTGCATTTCCTTGTCATTGTAGTCAGTGTACAAGCTGTTAGACTCGTTTAGATATGCGAATGTCCTCATCAATTTTGTAACGACATCACGATATTGGATGGTAGGCAAATTATAGAGCTAGGCAATTGGGCCTCAGTTAATAGTTTGTTGACAGTATAAGGTGGTACGAGGCTCTATGAACAGTGAGGCACTATTTAAATGTTGTCTCAATGGTAGGGGTCACTCTAAGCTGGTGGTGTGTTAATTTTGCTTTCCACATCCAAAAAAAAGCCAAGGAGCTGCTGAAGGAACGAGGCCAATTGGCAATAACATGAAAATCCTGATTATCCCAAGGCAATTAAAGGTGCATGCATGTCAGAGGGACCCCTGGGCCTTTTTGTGTTGTTAGCTATTTTGTCCCTCAATGTGTTCCTCTCCTGGCTTCTTTACACACAATATGATTGATGTTGCACCACTCCAATAATCGATAGAGACAGGGTGGCTCTTTTCATTCTGGGTGAGATGATTAATGATCGGGATTCGACAGCACAAAAAAGAATCATCACCGAAACTGGTCAGGAACATGGTTTGTCTGCTGTGTCGTCAATGAGTGTTAGTGCTCCAACGTCAATGACCACACTTATTGAATAATGATTTATTGTGCGGATAATTCACTCAACAGTTGATTCCATTAACTGCATAACTGACTTTTTGTTCGAGTTGTAACAACAGGATGTCATATAAATGGGATTGCCGTTAATTGATTACTCCACATATGTTATCTTAACGTAGACAATTGTTGGACAATGGGCGAAGCCTAAAATATCCATTATGCTCTATGATTCCATATAGGTGATGATATGGTACTATGGCACGTTAAAGATCTCATTCATGAGCTTCATGTGTAACATTAAGTGAATCTCAAGGTTTATTATCTTCTCATCTGTCTTTGACAAATGGTACTTTATATAGAAATCTATAATAAACTTAATAATTATAGTCACAAGGATTGATGGGTATTAGCACGGTATTGTGATAACAATTATTGGTCAATCAATCGTTTAATCGTCCAAGTATTGACGCTACCCTGTTTTTTATTCCTTTATGCCTACACAATGCTAATGGTGTGCATACAGCTGTGGTACCTGTATCCGTTTAGGAGTCATTAACGCCATGGATATCAGGATTCTTGTGGCCAGTGCAGTCTGTTGATGTTGTAAGACACCTGGCACAGGTCCGCTTGCTTGCTTGCTTGCTCAAAAGCTTCCTGTACCTAGATTATGTGTTTACCCTCCTTTCCTGACGTTATGTAATAAATTTTCGTTGGTTTTGCTCTTTTCTGAAGCCTTTTACTCCGTGCAATCCTGACGCCTAGGGAGCATTAATGTTGATGTTTGTCATTACTGGCAAATTTAATGGTTCTCCACTGGCTCCCTCTGCCTGATGGCCTGCACGTGTTGCGCGTGCTTCTTCACGTGTTCCACACGTGTTTACATCACCCCGGTGACCATACCTCAGCTCCCTCTGGCCTGGCTAGAAATCGTCTGCTCGAGTCCGCTGCTCATCTCGTTAGAAAGAGGAACTTCAAGGAAACATGCAACGTGTCAGGAGATATCATCTTCGAAAACAGAACAGCTCCACATCACAGACACTTCTCATTAGCCTGATGTTTTTCACCATACCCTGGCAGCAGATATCTTCTTCTATTTTTTCTGTGTGATCATGCATGATGTTTTTGAAGTGAAGGATTCCGCTGGGGGCCTTTGTGTCTCTGATTCAGTCATTTGAACAACTTTCAAAGATACATACGCCAAAAATATCAACATAGTTAAACTAATGGGACTTCTGGGTGGCCATCTCTGCAATATATCGTTTCACCCCAAGATTGTGTTGTTCCATAAATTTGATCGATCTCTAGGCAAAGCATCCCTATGAAAGTGTAGGGCTATAGGAAACCAATGCAAATCCTGCAAAGTATCTCTGCTTTGTGCTATATATATGTATCTATTGGGTTTGAATATCAGTCTGTAGTAGTTTCTTTTATGTCGAAATGGTCAATCTTTCAAGGACCATGTAGACATATTAAGAAGTCATCTAACTGTCTTCCTCCAAGACAAATGGCAATTGAACTATTATCTTCGACTAAAACAGTTGTTTTTGTCTGACCTTCTTTGACTGGTTGGTCGGTGGCAGCAGCAATAAGTTGTTCGTTTGCATGAATGATACGGTATGGTGTGATTCCAGAGTATGAGTGCACTAAAGTGATGTGATAAACAATTACCAAAACCTGTGCTTAGCATCTAATGTTTGAAGTGAAATATACATAACTTACATGTACTTATAGTCTTTTGTTATTGTCATTTCAGGGTGAACGACCTCTCTACCTGCAGTTTGACCCATCGAAGGCCTTGATCGCCAGGGCTCTAGTTCGCACAATGGAAATGAACGATTGGCACGACGCCTCTCTGATTCTAGAGGATGACTATGCAAGTGACGGCTTTCTCGAGACATTCAAACGCCTCACAACATCCGAGGAGTGGAGTATTGAGGACAAAGTGGTGCTGTCCAGGAAGATGACTAAATCAGCCATTGACTACAAGTTGCACGTGCTGCTGGAGAACCAATCGCGCGTCATGATTTTGCACGCGAGCGTCGAGATGGCAAGACTGATTTTTGAAGTTGCCAAAAACAATGGCTTCACGGATAAAGGTTACGCTTGGTTCGTCACAGAGGACGTTGTCACACGTCGTGACGCCGACCTGCAGTCGTACCCAATCGGTCTCGTGGCTTTCACCATAGACTACAGTGTTGAGACTTACGCTCTTCTTCGTGACGCTGTTACGCTCGTTTCCAAGGCAACCGAAAAATTCGTAGCAGACAGAGGAAGGGCTCTTTTGGACTTCGCTCGTCAGAGCGCTTGCAACGTCACTCCCAACAAGGAGCAATACAAATTAATGGATGCATTTTATAGGCAAGTATCTGCTCCATTTATAGGGTATACTGCTGCATAATATGATTTATACCCACATTTGACTCTCAGTTATTAGGGACACCGGGCCAGTGGCAAAAATAATGGCACAATGCCTTACAGCTGTTTTAGAGCTAGCATGGACAGTTGCATCCTCAGAACGATTTTTCAGACCGATTGAAACATTTGATAAGAATGATATAATCACCCCCAACATCTGGGCAATAAACCTGTTTTCACCTCTTTTGACCAATGTTTTACCCCTTTTCTGTACAGTTGTAATGCTATTTCTGTATCTTCTCCATTTATAGCACAAATAAATATTTTATGACAAGGACATTAGGAATGGGCTAGAAAAGTTGGTCAATTACATTACCATCTTTCTGTTCTGACTCTTTCACCCCTGAACTGTCTATTCTCGCTCTAAAACTGCCTTGTCATTAAAAGTAGCTAATATTACAAACATACAGATCTGGAATAATAACATTCTTTGAATGTTAGCTTATTATTATGATGTAGCCATATTTGTGGTGTGAAGCTAAATTTTAGTATTTTGAGCATTGCACAGGAAACGTTCGTTTATATTTGCTTCAAGAACATTCGCGCCAAATGGCCCACTTTTTGTGAATTACTTTGCTTGTGCCCACTTCAACTTGCTACAATGGAGAAAAATGAACGCTGGAAGTTTAATTTTGAAAACAGAAATCTTACAACTGCCAAGACTTCATCCTACAGTTTTGAAAGTTTCCTTGATTAGAATCGATGCCATGCTCCCCAGACTTTGACTGAGTCTGATCCATATAATGTTGTATGGGCGAGAAATTAGCCCTACCTAATTAGCGGGGTATCTTGGGAGGCATATTCTGGGGTAAGTTTGAAACTGGCATCGTGCAAATTGTCAATGTTTGTCATATTGCAAGTGTGATTAAATGAAGCACTAAACGACGTTCATCTAATGGCGAATATGGGTTGAAGAGTTTGTTCAATCAATACTTGAGAAATTTCAAATAGGCTTGCCATGTTATCTGCCCAGATTTGTCTTTCAGCTGCCCGTTTGTTTTGCCAAATAATGCAGAATATTCTTTACTTTGTGGGATGTGAACTGCCAGTGTTTGCCTCCTTTCTGTTTGAGAGGAGAATTCTTCTCTTTCAATTTATCTATTTGTCTATTTGCCCGTTTCCTTCACATTTTATTTTAAATTTTTCAGGTACTTGAAGGACACTGAGTTCACGGGTGCAACGGGGAGGGTTACATTTGACCAGGATGGCATGAGGTCTGATGCTAATTTCAAACTGCTCAACTTGATTTATAAACCTATAGGGCGCAAGAAATGGAAGAGGGTGGGTAGTCTGTACAATGATACGTTCAAGATGTCCACTGTGGTTTGGCCTGGCAATACAGTGTCCGGCCCCATCACCAAAGGAGAAAGGATGCTTAGGGTGGTGACTAACATCATGCCTCCCTTTGTGATGGAGGCAGCGGCAATCCAAGAACGGTGCACCACCGCAGTGCCATGTTTACGTGTCCAAACGAAAGAGAAGGAGATGCTTGAGGATATATTCAAAGACTTCCGGGCAGGCATTCACAACGACAGTCGCCCATACACTGTGGGATGCTGCCAGGGCCTCTCTATTATGCTCTTAGAGAGACTGGCTAGGGATTTGAACTTCAACTACCAGCTATACATCACTAAGGATGGTAAATACGGATCACCAGTCTACCGAGATCCTGACAACGAGACTTGGGATGGCCTAGTGGAAGACCTTCAGAAAGGGGCTGCCCACATGGCCGTGGCGGCCTTAAGTATCACCAAGGCCCGGAGCCAAGCAATTGACTTCACTGATCCATATTTCTTCTCAGGGTTTGCCATATTGGTAGCAGAGCGTAAGAGAGAGACTCCCATCTACGCCTTCATGGAGCCCTTTGATGGCTGGGTGTGGATAAGCATTGTGATCAGCGCCACGGTCGTAGCTGTGGCTGTGTCCCTGCTTGAATGGAACAGCCCCTTCGGACTAAACCCTTGGGGCCGAAAGCGCAAAGTCAACTATACCTTTGGCTCTGCCCTCAATATGGTCTACGCCATCTTCTTCCAGCACACAACAAAGACTAAGTCGCCCAAAGCCTGGCCATCCAAGTTTGTGCAGAACTTTTGGGCTGGTGCTTCCATCTTTATTTATTCCAGTTACACTGCTAACCTGGCTGCATTTCTGGCTGGGAAAAACTCCGGAGTGACTATCACGGGCATCCATGACCCCAAGGTAGGCAGGCTGGCTGTTGAGGGCCTAATCCACTTAAGACCTTCTTTTTCCCCACACCACATCCAACCAGAGGCTCATTGATCACATTAGCCGTTCATGCTCCCCTTCTCCCAAACATTTCTCAGTACAAATCTTTCCAATCGCTAGCCAGCTGATCCTACCACGTTCCCTGGGCTCTTGCAGATTAAGCCAGTTCAATATGAATTGTGCTCCTTCTTTTTAGGATGTTCAATGCATTTTGTGGAACTCTCCACTACTGGAGGTGAAAAGCTAATCGTGTGTGGTGGAGCACGTGCAGTGCCTCTTCGTGGTGGCCTCGATCAATGGAGTTTAGACAAAATTAGTCACCCGATTGAGCACTGGCTGGCAGAGCCCAGACGCATGCAACAGCACGTCGGGCTTGGCAGAATTCCTTTTGATAAGAAAACGAGCGAAAAATTGAAAATGTGAAGTAATAAAGATTTGGCTTAATTCTGATGTCTCTTTAAATAGGTCTGCGCTTTCAGTAAAAAAAATTATATCTAAAAGACACGTTAAGAGTTTAACATAACTACATTTAGACCATTTCCCAGTTTTTTTTAAATTATACTTTACATTTCTGGTACTTTGTAATGGGGAGATATCAGGATAAATTTTTGTTGTCATATTAATAGTGCCATTTTTTAAAACTGCCCTCAGTCACTTGACTCTTCTTATTTAATGTACTTTTGCGACAAGTAAACCTTATCTCATAAACCCGGAGTAATATGTAATGCAGCTTTTAAATTGCTAATCCTTATCATCTCATATTTTCCCTTTGTTACATCACTTGGTTGCGGCTGCTGCAGCTGATGGAGAGTGGGAGGCAGGTGGGCATCATTGATGACAACGCTGTGGTGGACTTTCTCTCCAGGGTCAACATGCAAGTCTTGGCCAAGTCGAGGAAGTTTGACAATTCCCTTGCCATAGAGTCGGTGATACAGATGCTCCTGTGAGTATACCTTCTCATCTTTATGCTTGTAAAAACACGACTAAGCTGTGCAGAAATTCTCGATTTTCTTCCCCTAAGTCTGGAAGTCTAGACGAACTAGACTTTACATAGTGAAACTTATGCAGACAACCAGGGAGGAATAACTCAAACACTGAAATTCAAGACTTCTGCTATACAAACAAAAACTGCTTTTTGCATATAGAGTACAAAAAAGGGAAATGGTTCCCATGCAATATAAGTGAGTTATTGGGTGCCAGGACACCATGTGAATAAGTGATATAATATTTATAAAAATTGTAACACGTGTACAGTTGGGTTTTTTCCTAGCTCTGTTGTGAGAACCAACAACAGCATCTAGTATTTATTCCTGCTGTACCAAAACACAAAACAAGTGCTATTGCATTGTCATAAAGGGTTTATGAAGCCACATTTTATGGCATAGTATATAATAAAATGTCGTGTCATAAACCATTTATGGCAATAGTCTCCTTGTAAGGCGTGCATTCTTTGTTGGTGCCATTCACCACAACAACAACATTGTACAAAGAGTTCATGTTATTGAAGTGGATACTATGGTCATAGTATATAAGGCTGTTGCATAGGCTTTTTTGGACATATATTTCATGCAGACCACCCAGTAAGATTATTGTCTTTATAAATTGTTGACCAACTTCTCTGTCTTCGTCCTCATCATGGTGTAAAGCTGATGAGAAACAGCAGAAACTAAGATGGGGAAAAATGGCACAATCATAAGTTCCATGTTATAGAGAAGTGTCAATATACCAGACAGAAAATTGGAGTGCAATATATCGATAAGATTTAAGGTAATGTTGTTCCGATGTGTGAAAAAAAATTACATTCTTTAGTCCGTCACAATGGTGTTCGTATTGTGTTCTAGAGTAGTGGATCTAACAGCAAGTGTCTAGTGCAGGACCTAGGTAAGAGAGTGGAAGAAGCCAAGCAAGGGCCATTGTGGTGGAGAATCTATCAACGTGTCAGTGGCACAGATGGAGGGGCTACAAGGCCACCAGCCTCCATTACTTGTCTATTTGTTTGCTTGTTGGACATGTGTGGCTGTCAGAACACCAACCATTTGCCAGCCAACTGCATCTACCAGAATGACCACCAGAATGACCACAGCAGAGGTCACCTGGTCTCTCAGGCCATTGATCTGGGCCGGATGTCACGCCATCCAATATAAAAGAGCATTATTATCATAATTATTATCATCATCGTTTGACCTTTTCTTACATACAATATATACACTCTATGTGCTCGTTGTGTTTTTACTGATGTACACATACTGTAACAGTAACATTTGCAGACAATACTGTCTTAAGTGTTAGCAAGACACAGAATGTGCTCAAATTACACCGATGTATGACTGATTGCACAGTTTTTCTCAAAGACTCCGCAACTCATTTGATGCCTTTATGCATATGGAAACACAATATGGGAGCAATTAAGGCTGGGGGAAGGCATGAGCATTTATGCGTTTGCCTGCTTAAATTGTGGCTAATTTTGAAATCCCCTTCCTTTGTGTTGTAGATTACATTCAGCAGGGACCTTCTGAAATTTTCCCTCCCAAGGCTGACTTTGTCAGTGCAATTTGATAAGAGCATGTGGAGCCAGAATCGTTTGGGCAAATGTGTCTTGTCTACCAAATGTGACCCTGGCCCAGTTCGCTTGCTGCAGCAGCAGCTATTGGTCAGCATCGGTCATCTGTGAGCAGGACAATGGCTGGACACAACTCATCACAAACTGCCAGCTTCAATGGACGGCAATGCATTGTATACATTGTTAGGAGCAAGGTTGGGGCACGCCTCTGGCCGTGGGTTGCACAGGATCAGGTTGCTGGAGAGTAATGGACTGTCTTTCTACACAAGCAGTTGACTGGTTAGAATTGGTCGTCTTGGTGTAATTTTAAGGCTGGCTGACCAAGCATAGTCTTATGTGGTTTTGTTTTAGTTCTAATTGACAAGCATGCTGACATCGCCTGACACACAGACATGCAGACAAAAACACTGTTCATAGTGGCCTCTTCATATCTAATTTTGGCAAGGCTGCTGCGGCAGTGTTAGTCTACGTGCATGCTAGGATGTACCTTGGAGAGAACGTGGCTGTAATGGCACTGTCTCCATCGATCTGTGCAGCAGCAGCTCCAGCAGCAGCATCAAGAGCACACAACCCAAATCCAGCCATCGTTGTCATCCCAGTCCCATTCAATGCCACCAATAAAGCCAGGCCCTTTCCTTCTTACTGCTATATTGAGCTCCAGGCCAGTTATTGCTCTTACTGGCCCTACAGGAACACCTTCCTATTGTGTCGATGTTCCTGGGTCACCCAGTGTCACTTGCTTAGATATATAAACCATTCAAATGTTGTGCCCTGCTTGAATTTAGAAAAACTGGCAAAACACCAATACCACAGTGCGACACTTGAGTACAATTTATTAGGCATATTCACCACCCATTGCATTTAAGCAGTTAGGCAAGATTATTGGTGACATTTTTGAACTGGCCTTTGACCACAGCACAGTGACAGTGCCTATTGGGCTTAGTGAGGTCCTTTGTCTTTATATATGGAAATATGATCCACTAAGACTTGGTAAGCTGATAGAGTTTTTTGCCCATTTGTTGCATGAGTGACCCCGGCTAAAAGGATGAGGAACTGTGATAACTCCACTTAGGAACCATAGATCAATGGTAACCAGCCAGTGTGGAATCGATAGACTTCTGCTGTAGTCCTAGAGCTAAGATAAGGTACTAACCACCGATGGATGCCTGCCAGGGTATATATTACCCCAAACCGTGTTTTACGGTCTGAATCATAAAGTACACTCACTGAATCAGACCTTGTACCTTTTTACGAGTTAGTGTCCGGAAAGACAAAATACATATATTGTGCACCCAAGTATTTTGCTCAGCCTCTGTCAAACATGTGCACAGAACGAAACAAACAAAGTAGGTGGTTTAACAGCATGTATGCACACTGCAACAAGCAGTATGAATATTTCACATTCACGACCTAACCTCGGGGTACAGAACTGCAAGGCTGATGATTGAACGGATGATGAAAGATCAAGGCGCCTAAATTGGAAATATATTGACGAAATTATCGCAGAAACCTGTTAACTGTGTGATAAACTTCTACCTGCAATTCACAATGTCAAGTGCGTGTTAGAGAAAGCCAAAATAAAAAGTTTGGTCTTTGATCAATTTAAGTGCCTCCATTCAGAGACTAACGCTGTACTTGAAACATCGAAAGCTTTGTTGATTTGAAGTGGGTGTACTCAGCTGAAATATTTTAGCGTCTGTTATTGTTTTCTCCTCATTGACAAGTCTTTATGCTGGGCTAGATTGTCTTTGAGGTGAACAAAGCATTGATATACAATGTATTCACAATGCTGGCAGTGAATCAAGTGTATTGGTATAAGTTGTTCTGCAAATTCGAGTTTACAGTAATTTCCATCCTTTCCGCTATACTGAAGCTCCACATTATGTCAAGCTGATGACCTTCAGCAATAAATTGCTCTTTCAATAAACGTCTTGTTGCGACCTTCAGCAGTTGCAGCTAGCTAATGGTAATGCCTCGATAAGTAATTAGTGAGAGTGTATACAGGTCATATGCCATCTGTTTCAGTGTTGTTGTATGCATATTTGTTATTGACCAGACCCACAAGAGGGTCTTGTAAGCACTGAAGCTGCTGATATTGTGGCAGTTCTGCTCTAACCACAGTATTGTCCACCCAGCTGCAATGTCTGAGGATAACAGCAGCCACGTATGAATTGTGCAGAGGGCATTCATATTTTTCATATTTTGATACTTCATCATATTCAGTAAAGAGCATTCCTGCCTAGCTGTCACGTTCCAAATCACTTGGTGAAGGATGACAGTTTTAATTGAATTTGGTCACGTTAACCAGTTATTTTAAAGCCCTGAGAGCAAGCCTTGCGTAAGAATATCTGTTATTCCAATATTTTCGGCGCCTTGCTTCTGCACATTTTAAGAAGTCTGTATCCTAATGAATCACGCTTGAAATGCTGTGCTCATAATGAAGTTGAGATTTAACAGCTGCACGTGTGATTTATCTCTCCGGATATTGCATTCACTTCTTTCCTATTCTCCCTGAATGTTTTTCTTAAAATGGCAGATTAACTTTACTCCCATGAAGAATAGAGATGTCTGGCCCAATGAAATTGTCAACTCTTGGAGAGACCAGTGGCGTAACTGGGATATCTGTTATGGGTGACAAGAGGAGGCCAAGGCTGCTTCAAGGGCGGCCGGGGGGGGGGGGTTGGGGGGGGGGGGGAGAGTGGGGCGGTTTAACGCAATCAAACTGCAAGGACAGCAATGATTTCTGTCTGAAGAGGCTCACGAAACTTGAAGCTATGGATTCTCTCAGTTGTATAGACTGTAAAATGAGCAAGAGAATCGTTTGGTATCAGCAATTGCCATTGTTTGATGAAGCCTCTTTTGGGTTTGCGATTCCTTTATGGTATTGTAATGTACTGTTTTAAATAAAATGCCACTGGTCTGAAGTTTAGTCACCTGAAACGACCATCTGTCAGCAATGATTTGATGACTATAGTTTATAGAGTACAATCCACGTTAGATAACTAAGGTATTTACCCCACACGTGGTACTGGATGGGGTCTTTCACTTGTCCCAGCGTAGACAAAAACTACAAAAGTAGCAGGAATGAGACCATTGCTGCGACTGAACAATTACATAATTGCTAATAAGAGCATTTAGATCATGCACAGTGGATCTCCTCAAATTGGACCATCTCAAATGAACATACTCCCTCGGGACTAATCATTGTCGAGGGTACAGTGGTGTTCATATTGATTGAACTCAATTACGAGGTTGCATTGTAATAAATCTGTATGAATATTACAGAAATGAGACTCTACACGCGTACCTGGATGACACCTCACTGTTGGAGTATGCCCGTACCACGATGGACGCCAAGTGCCTCTTACGAATAATAGGTCAAGGATTTGGAGAAGATGGCTATGGGATAGGTCTGCCCAAAGGATCTCACCTCAAAGTAAGTGCATTTCGGGCCACTTTTCCTACTCCAATTAGGGCTTTAAACGATCCTTTAATCAATCAGTGTGCACCACTTTTATCTCAATCAATGAGCTAGTCACTGTACACTTCAATTGATCCTGTTTGTTTGTTCTTGTTTGCAGCTTCCGTTAACCAAGAAGATTTTAGAGTATCATGAAAGCGGTTACATGGAGGACTTAAAAGACTTGTATTTCCGGCGGAGCAAATGTAACGCCAACATGAACGATGGCCAGCTACAGGGCACTGCCTTACCGATGAACTTTAACCAACACGGTGGACTTTATTTGCTCCTCCTTGTTGGCATCTTCGTTTGTATAATCTTGATGTTTCTTGAACACGCCACCTTCAAATGGCTAGTGCCCTATTGGAGAGGCAAGCCCAGCATCAGCTTCTGGAAGAGCTACTCCATGATGTTCTGGTCTCAGGTAATAAAGCAGCTTATCTAATGATCTTGTTTGCAGACAGCAGGGCAGTACTTGCCAGTAGTGTGCAACTAAGACATAAGTGAATTCCGCTATAGGTCTAGTGCTCCGCTACATATAGGGCAGTAAGTGGACTAGTCGAAGGAAGCAGTACATTTGATTTGGCCAGCAGATATGATTGATGACTTTGTAGATGCTGCGCCATATTGATCCTTCCAAGATAGATGAAGAAATTCTCCTCACAAGGACGCGTCGTCTCCATCATGTGATACATTAATATATGGCCATTTCATTCATTCCCACAAACCAATTTCCCAAATCCCCATCTGGCTCCGAAAGAGATTTGTTGCGGTCTGCAAAAACTATCATTGTGCTTCTACTGCGATAGATGTTGAACTAACTGCAGCTTGACGTCACCACTGGCGCCAGGGCTATCATTTCCTGCAGCAGGCAAAGAAAATAATAGAATAGAAATAACACACTAGTGATTTCTATGCTGTAATAGATAGCATTTAAAAGCATTATGGTTGTAGTACTATGTTTAATGAGAACCTTTCATGTTTATAAAAAAAAAGCCACATATTTCAGGCGTAGATGTGCACAAAATTTCAAATAAAATGTAACGTATTTTCAGACACATATAGGGTAACTGTTTCTATAAAACACTGTTATTTATTTTGTATCAAAGCCATTATGTACAAAGACCTCATTGTATGTAAAGAAAAAAAGACGATGAAATACGGCTACCATAAATATGCTATGATTTAGGCTATATCAGTGTATGATTGCCAATTCCAACCCAAATTGAACTTTTGACCACAAGATGCATACTCCAGTGAATCATGAAGGCATCAGAACAGAAAGGGATTGATCACATGCCATTGTGGAAGGGGAGGAGACTTATATAGCTCAATGCTCGATTGTCTTCTAGCCAGAGTGCCCATCGAAGATTCTTGGCTGCAACAATGAAGTATGATTTGATGGCCACAGTCTGCGGTGACCAGGCACTTTCATCTCTGATTAAAAGCATCTATTCCTCTGTTCGGGTTGCCTGTTAATCACTGCTTGACTTGATAAACCGTTCTAATGCTGGCCATTGCTGGCCAATAGGCTAGATGAATCAGTAGAGTCTGTATTAGTCTGTAGACTTATGGGGTTTGCGGCTCCTCTCAGCTAATGCAGAATGCCCATCAAGCCAGATCTATTCCCAAGGAAGCAGTGCTGGCAAATAAGGTGGATTGTTAATCATAGGTTTGTTTGATGTTTGCTTACAGCGTTTGTACCGAATCATTACGTCAGAGGAGCTGGTGTCCCCACATCACTCAGCCAGGGAGATGATTGAAGTTGTCAAAAATAGGGACTTCACTAAACTGTTCCAGAAGAGCGTCAGAAAGGTGGGTGAGGCATGATTGAGGGCTCCCTTGAGCATGACTTTCATAAGAGATCCTTGCAAACTAAAAACTGACCGCCCCTGCCCTATACACACTGCCCACTGTGCCTGCCCAGTAGGCCACAATCAATGCTGCCTGGTCAGGATGACTTGCAGGGTCTGTCAGCCGTTCACTGCGCCACAGATTAATCCCCCAGTGTGCTTCGGTGGTGTGTCCCCTGCATAACTCTCCATATCCAATAATAAGAGTATTGAATTTATAATAAACACTGACATCAGAGCCTATTTATGAACATAACTGGGCAGCATGTTGCGTTGTCACTAGGCATGGTGGATGAATCCTGTAATAATGAATCTTACGAATAAGCTCTTGATTGAAAAAGTAAATGAGAACTGCAAGCTGATTGTATTGAATATGGCATCTCCTTGCTAGCCTTCTTAATCTATAACACTGTGGTCACTATTGATTATGTCATTACAGCAAGAACGGCAGGCCAGAAACCGGAAGAACCTATTTACAATAGTGGAGCAGTTGCAATGGTGAGTGGCCATTGGCCAAGCATTAATGGAATTGGGAAGCTTTAAAACCAATATGAATGGGATTGGACGTTGATACTGCAGACACATTGTTGGCTGTTGCATAAGATGGCCAGATGATCAGATGATATTTCTGGTGTTTCAGGAAGCAAAGACGAGAGGAGAGGCTAAGCCAGCACCCAAGTGTTCAAACCGACTATTCAGTGGATTCTGATAACAGTGCCACACCGGTCAATGTCAATCGTCAAATATGTCGCTTGGACGAGACGGTCACGACTGACACAAACGATGACAACACGGATGACTGGCCGGAAAATTGGGAGAAGGAGTGGATTGCTGAAGGTTCCAATGAACCAACGTCTTCCCTTTACAGAGCAGGACATGTCAACCATTCGTTCAACAGTCACACTGATCTCTTGCAGTTGGACAGCAGTCAGGATGATGCTGGTCAAAGCGCATCCTCTCATCCCAACGATGATGACAATGACAACGATGATGAAAATTCCCCCCTTCGCCCTGTTGCCTCCGATGACAGGCCGCTGTCTCGCTCTGCAGCAGCTCTGGACTTACTTGACTATTCGTCCATCGACGATGTCTTGACAAACTGTACAGATCTTGATGATGATCCTCACTTAGAGCGCTTTGGAGCTGGTGTACCTTTACTGGCTAAAAACAGTAGCTCAGTAGACAATCTCATTCGGACTGAACTGCCCAATGGCATGTTGATTGTGTCCCCTAATGGGGAAGTTATTGCTAGAGACGTGTCTACAGGAAGGTCTATTATTGTACGACCAAAAGCCATTGTTAATTTGAAACAGTTTGCAACTAATTTACCTCAACGCATGAAAACTTTACCTTCTAGGGGCAAAAGTGCCAACAGCAGTTCACTGAGCCGCAGTCGTACTTTGGAAAAACTCAGTGACTCCGCCACCAATTCGGACAGCGAATCTGCCGGTCTTCCATTTGAACAATGGACTAAGGAGCAACTGTATTATTTGTGGAAGTCTAGTGAGATAGAATTGAACGCAAGACTGCAGAAAGCCTTAGCTGAAAAAGCTGCACTTGAGGAGAAACTTCGCGAGATGAGCGAGGACGAAATGGCCACCTGACAACTGTGGGTGTAGTGTCCTCTTCTGGAGAACACTACACATCTCTCAATAGTTTTTCCTGCGACATCACGTCAGCATTAACTAGTGTCAACAAGTTGGGCCTCTGGCCTCTTATTTCACTTTTTCAATACCATGCCATACAAAGAATACTGCTAAGTTGATAACACTCGTGTTTCGTGTTCTTGGTAGTGAACTTTCCCTAGGCCTAATAGTTTGTAATGATTAGAGTTTGTTACCAGATAATCTATGCAATATTGGAGACTGGCGGTGCTGCTCATTGCTTCATTAACCCATCATCATATTACGTCTTGTTTGGATCTCCATATCAGCGTCTGATGAGGATGATCAGGAAGCGTAATCTAGGATCATCCTGAATCTCTCTTTTTGTTGTTTCCATTCCATCAGGAGGGAATCCATGGGAATTTGATTGCTATCTGAAAGTGAAATATGGACGACTTTGTAAATCATTGTGCAGCAATGGCTCGACGTCTGAGTGTAAGTCTGGGTTGACTTGACTAAATTTGAAAACGTTTATGAAGGCTTTAGTGGCAATTTGGAACTCTATTATGGGATTTTGGAAGGCGTATATCAAAACATCATCATATTCTTAATCTTCACATTACTTAATCCTTACAAACAATGCATGGCCAAAAGCAAGGCAATTTCGAATCCAAACGTTTTTCTTCTGTGCTTATAATCTCAATTGCTTAAAAACGAATATTGCCATTTTGTGCTTTTCGTGACTGTTCTCATTAATAATTCTTTTCTGGGAAAAGTTGATATTTGAATTAAAAATACATTAGCTCAAATACTTTAAGGCCAATGAAATTAACATTTAATCACAAGAGATGAGATCTTCATTATCAATTCCTGTGTAATTTAAAAATGGTTAAATTTAAACTTTTAACCTGTGATGCTCAGTGTGGAGATATGATTTTGGAAATTTTAAATTATAGATATTTAAGAAATTTAATGCCCAAACGGCACTTTGTGGCAAATCAAACCTTCAAGAGGTTTGTGAACATTTCTAAATATGGAAGAATAGTTACATTCTTAGATTAACAATTAAACTGAGTAATTACATTTCTTCAGTCATCTCGAGAAATTCAGAATACAATTTGGTGATTATTGACAGTTCAAAGTTAGTTTGCATGATGGCATCAGATCATTTGACAGGAATCAGACTGATATGGGAAAAGGTTTATTTTAAAGGTGTGGCTTTTCATGTGAGAGTTGTAAAATGAGTGATATTGAAAACTCATGGTGTTTTTTTTTTTTTTGATCAACTTCAATATTCATCAATGTATTTCTTCTTCCAACTCCCGCTTATACCTTTCAAGACCGCGGTCTTAGCTGGGAGCTATTTTGATCCCTCTAGCTGACTTCCCTTCGTGGTATTTCTTACTTTGTATAAGACCAGTCTTTTGCAGACCCTCACGAGTTTACCTGGCTCTCAAACTGAATGTCCTTCCTTAACAAGCAACAGAAAGGCGATGCCCTGGTCAGTTCAGATTGGACTGTGTAGCTGATGGGATGGCCCTCTGACCAGTACTACAGAAAAATTGACATAGACTTTCGTATTGATCTGGACGATTTATGTATTATTGATAATTGATTTGGGCTTAATTTCAACTTCTTTACCAAAAATTTGACAAAGCAGACTTGTTCACAATGATTATCATTTACAAGTCAGTCATCCAAAGAATTTTGTTAGAAGGGTTTTGGCTACTGGTGGGCCACTCCTAGTTGAGAAAGACACGTGGTCTGGTGGACCGGCTGGTGTGTCTACCCATTGAGATAGACTCATACATGATCAGGTAGGCCCACTTAGACCTGCTTGTGTGTGTACTTACTACTGATGAATGTAGCTATTTTGGTGAGTTGTATGCTCTAGGAAGGGGACCTTTGCGTGCTAGTGTGGACTTGTCTTGAAAAAAAACCATCACTTTGAGAGCTGAGGTCTGTAGTTGAGGGGTTGTATTTAGATACAGTTTGTAATTAGGGAAGCACAGTGACTTGTCTTTTCTTTCTCAACTCCTCTATCTTTTTTCATCATCTTTGTTCATCATTGTATACTTTTAAAATGAGCAAACTGGCTAAAGTGGTCACCAGACCTTTTATTATAGCAGAATTGATTGTACTAATTCATAATTGTTCATGACGGGCGGTTGCAAACCTGCATTTGTTGATATATTTGTAACATTTATTGATATTAATATTGTTACATTTCTATTTTTAACCTAATGACAATGACCACCTTGATGTTATCAGTAGCAGGTTCAGGAGAAACGCATGTCTTTAGCAATTGGATGTACTTAAGTCTATCAGTGTGTCAATATCTTCCTACATTTTAGTATATAAACCGAATTGTGTTGATTAATATCCTGATGATGATGATGTATGGTTTTATTATCATATCTGCTACAATTGTACATAATTCGAATGTATTTTCACTGGAAATGGATGTGATAATGTTTATACGAAAAAAAATCTAATAATGTATATAGCCAATGAATAATGAATGTGTATATTGAAATTGTTTAAGATTGACATGTTCAATGCATTAATAGATTTACCCTCCAATAATTTTGTGACACAATATGCAACCTGTTACAATGAGCTGTGTAAATAGAGTCTCCATTTTATTTGTTAATATTCTTGTTGTTTAGTTAATAAGTTTCTAAATACAGTTTAAATACTATGCATAGTACTTTTCATTAGTATCACACATGAAAAATGTAGGAGCATTAAAAAGCTTGAACCATGGACAAACACCATTGAAAACCTAACCCCAACTTGAAAATTATATTGAAACGACATTGTATTTTAAAACTACATTGTATTACGAGCATTGAAAGACATTTTTGAAACAACCTTGAAGTTTAATGTCCCGATTCGAGAAACCTTAAATTTTTAGTTTTGGTGCAGTGTTGTCAATTTGTCATATTAAATGTTTTGTGAGTTTAGTAAAAAGCTCATTATTCTATATATACAATACCAGTTTTCCACAATGTTAGCACTGGATAAAAGGTCAACACAAAAGTGTGGAATAGGTTGAACTTGTGGCTATTACAGGACCATGTTTGTTTATCAATTTATTTACTTCATTGAAATATACTTGCACACTATCAAATCACCCAGGGAATATAATTACATTATTTAATCCAATCAGTATTGTACTTTCAGGTCACAAGACGACTGTATGAGTTTGAAATTTTGAGAGAGGGTTGACCTTGAAATTTCAAAACTAATGGGTCACATAACACAGTTTGACATGGTTGGCAATTTTATTGAAGCATGGTAATGATAAGTATGATAAGAGATTGAAAAGGAAGAATATGCCTTAAAGGTTAAAAAATAAACCCTTCAAAACAGGGCAATAGAGGCACAAATAATATCACTTATTAGATAATTGTAGATGATATTAAATTAACACTATAAAGATGCCAGCAATTAGTTTTCACAACTGTCATTGTTTTTGTATGAAAAATATCTTAGTTTTAGGGAGGTACCTTGCTAAAAGACCACAAAGGAAGGTGGTATACGCTACCCTGGTTAACCTGGACAATTTTTAAGTGATTTAATATAAAAATACATTGGTATTGCTATTAATATTTGACTTTGATATGATTGTACAACACAGTACGTAAAGATGTTGACAGCTGGCACTCTCTTTTTGTGACAGCAACAGTGGAAATGAATTTATGTCATAACCAAGAGTTTATTTATTTGCATATGATTACAACTGATCAAGGTTTTAAAATGCGTAGATTTTTTTCATGTCAAACTGTCCATTGCAACTGTTTTTGTGCACACTACGTGTTGTTTTTAAAGGACAGTATAAGGACAGTTTATGTTGTTTTGAGATGTTATTTAAACCCTTCCTAAATCTGAGCTAGTTTATATTGAATTGTTAATTATTATTGTCAACTGAGTTAAAGCTCTTGTGATAGTCTACGTCCATGCTTCAAATATTTGATATAATTTAGCCTAGTATATGATAATATGAATACCAAACAAAGAAATAATACTCACACCCCTTGTTGATTAATGTATGTAAATGTAAATGAGTAGAAATGGTGCCTTTTGGTGTTTATTTTTATTTGATTTTTACCTAGTTAATTAATAATTAGATAATTTCCAATCGACCCCTTGAAAGTAAGCTGCAATGGATCTTTTTGTCACAAACAGGCTGGACTGAAATATTGACATCATGTAGACCTGAATGGTGAATTTTAATGGGTAACAACTAAACCCTATGAAGGTAAATAAATCTGTTGATGTACTTGAACGATAGCACAGGGTTACACAACTTTGGTTGGACCTTTTGTCTCTGTGTGGTCACATGATGAATAGGTCACATGTTCAGTTCACTGTGTTGTGCCAAATGTGTACGTTTATAACGCCATAAATTACATGCATGTCAACAGGAGACCAATGGAGGGAATAAATTCATTGACATATTAGCCTTGTGTTCTATCTTCTTCTTTATAACCTGGAATTTAAATATCTAGACAAAATATATATATCTATCTTTGATATCAGTTAGTATGTTGTCTGTGTTAGTACTACCAAAGGATGCTGACCTTCCCATTCAGTTGTTTCGTAGATACTGCTGCCATCTAGCGGAAAGCGATATTTCATGGTGCTTGGATCAAGGACCTTGTTTGGATTATTCAAAATGAAAATATTTTTAATGGTTTGCAACTTATCTCTGTCATTTCATATATACAATTTTATTGACAGTATCATGTCAAACAAGACATTATATATACATTATGTGGCAAACATATGTATACATTCAAATTCATAGAAATCTCACAAAACATGAATACATTGTGCATTAAATTTCAAACACAAATAAATTAGCAATAGTTCCAGCATGGAGCTATATACACTTTCAGTATATATAATATTGATAGATTATCTAAGTCCAGCTCAGTGGTAATTTTGATTGTGATAAACTGATTTAATAAAGGTCTAGCATTAGCATTTGTGCATTGCTTGGTGTCCTTCCTTCATGGCCCCAGCATAATTAGACGCCAACCTCGAATTGAAAGGCATTGCTCGGATGACCAAAGTAGAAGGGAGGGCTTTATCGAGTAAATTACTAAATACAATAGGCCTATCTAAGTTCAGGATGTTCAGCATTTCAGTTATAGGCCTACCAGCAAAAACATAACAGCATTATAATCTAAAAATGTATAATTAACGTCCAGTGTGAAACAATATGGTTTTATGACTAGGCCTATAAGACATTCTAGGGTACGCCTTTTTTTTTTTCTTTCTTTTTTTTTGTTCCGGTGACCTTGGCCATACAAACGGTTCTTATCCTTAGAATGTATAATTATTATGACCGGAATATATATATGTTTTTATTACAAACACTGTACAGGTGTATATTAAGAAAACAATAATAAGTATTGGAGCCAAGCGAAAGTAATATAGATCACTATGCAACTAATTATGATGAAATCGCTAATTATAAACAAAAACTGTCAATTGGGTTGTAATAATTGTATGCACATGACTTCTACAAGTCATTGCAACGTATATGGGATGCTAAGGAATATGAAGGAAACAACACAATTTTTAGCCTTTTCGTCCGACAGACATTGATTTGATGATTAAAATAACCCTCTTTGAACTTTGCTTGCTGAGGGTTAAAAATGTCATCCCTATATGATTTCCGTGGGCAGCTGAAATTCTCACACAAAGTTCGAAAAGGGTTGTTATCACTGGAAAAAGTCATGTCTATCCGACGAGCAGCCGGGCGGGTGTAGCACTTTTGTTTCCAGAGCGGAACTCTAACACTAACGCACTTACCCTTACGAAATTTGTACAGTTATACTCTTTATGGCCTAGTGGTTCCTTTTGATAGTCACATTGACATATGTCGGCTATGTTTTACAAAATCACAATTTACAAACAAAAAAAGCTTTTCGTTTCCAGAGCAGAACTCTGCCACTACTGCACCTACATGCTTAAAACATTGCCATAATATATCTGAAATAATATAGTGGTGCCTTTTGGGGGTCTCATGGCTGTAAATATCAGAGAGTTAGTAAAATTATGGAAAAATTGAGAAATTTCTTACTTTTTCATACCTCCATATCAAAGACAAGTTCTATTTACCCTACATGAGTGAAATTTTATTAATAGCATATCTAAATTATAGTATTTCTACTTTTAAAACTTCATTTTGACATTCATTCTATGCTGTTCTTATACTAATGGTAATTGTGAGAAGAAAACAATTCTAAAAAATTGTGTTTTTGGAGCAGAACTGTCGCATTAATGCACTTATCCTGATAACTTTTCATACAGTTTTACTCTATCTAGCTTGGTTGTACATTTTGATAGTCACATTGACATATCTCAGCTGTATATTGAGAAAAAAAAAGTGTTTTCAGTTTCTGGAGAACTCACACTACAGCACCTACATCATAGGCTACATGCATAAAAAACTTTGTAAGAATATTTCTAAAATAGCGTAGAGATACCTTTTTGAGGTTTCATGACCATTAATGACCTTCATATTAATGACACTATGATGCTTACATCAGTGAAATATTACTAATAGTATATCTTGCTTTTATACTTTCACTTTTTAAGCTACATTTTGACATTTGTTTTCATAATAAAAGAAAAATTGACAAAAAAAATGTTGTTTTTTATTTCATATTCCCAAGTTAGCATCCCATACTTTAAAATGACAGTCATAAAAGGTTGTAGAATTAAGTGCTGTGCATAAAATCATTAAATATTTTATCATAGTATTGCCATATTCAACCCAGTCAACAGCTTTTGTTTATAATTAGCAATTTCATAATAATTAGGTGCATAATAATCTCAATTACTTTCACTTGACTCCAATACTTATTATTGTTTTCTTAATATCGTGTAATTTATACACAAGTAAAGTGTTTGGTAATAAATATATATAGATATAACTAATTTAAATGCCATAGATTTAATGCAAATCGGCAACTCAACAGTCCAGTAACTGTTTAAAGGAATGGCAATTGATTATGTATAATTCCTACAGTTGCCTCCTAAAAGTAATCAGTGTACAAAAAATGCTTATGTAGGCATGCAATTGGATGAGTTGAGTATTATTCCATAAAAAATAAATACAAACCTTAAAGGGTGTTTTTTGTATGAAATTATACCCAACATCTTTGTGGCATAGCATGATTGCTGAAATTCAAATATATATATATTCCTAAGCAAGCGTTGTCATAGCGCATATACGAGTGTGTGTGTGTTAGAGTTCATAGCTGCAGTATACTCCTCATTGTGCATAAGAAACAGAAAAGTTAAATGGCAGGAAAAGGATATACAACACTTTTGATTCTTAATTGGCTTTAACCTGAACAAAATGGATGGCTACTATCATATTCACACTTGTCAGAATATAATGAACAAATGATAAAATAGAGAGTTCAGAAAATAGGACATCTTGGACTCTAATTAGTATTGCATAAAAGGCTATGTAGGCCAAGTGGCAATCATTTCAGTTCATGGCACCCACTACACAAACACTCAGTAAATAACTTTTTCCCAAATTTGTAAAACATAGCTGAGATATGTCAGTGTGACTATCAAAAGACACCAGCAGGCCACATAGAGTGTTACTACATTTCATTAGGGTAAATGCATTAGTGTTAGAGTTTTGCCCTGGAAACGAAAGTGTGTATTAGAGTTCTGGTCTGGAAACGAAAGTGTAACGCCCACCCTCATGTCTGTAGCAATTTATGATGTGGGATTCGCTGAGGGTCTTGCTGCAGCGCAGCCTTTATTTATTTTTTAATGGAGTGCGGATGGGGAAACCCCTACAATCAGTACTGCCTTGTCACACCCAGGTGAACATTAGTGTTGCTCCTCAGGGCGGGAGTAGTGCGCTATGGTACGCTGTTTTCGGAGGCCAATGTGCAAATCAAAACAAAATGTCATAGAATATTATGGTCCACAGCATCATACAGATCAAATTATAAACTTGGCATAACAGTAAAGCTTATGTATAGATTAGCCAGGTAAACGCGGAGGAATCTACTATAACCACTCAAGCGTGTCAGGTGCTTGCAAGAGTCGTGACCTAGTTTCCACTCAGGCGAGAAAGTTGGATGATACTGTAACTTCTACTTCTAGTGCTGCAGAGACTGGGAAAACACAAACAGGTGATTGTTTCCGTAAGTATATTCGTTTTTCATAGTTTGTAGACTCTGATAAGCGCTTTGATTGTTGTTTGATCCATGAGGTCTTAATTTAAGCCGGTTAAAACTAAATTAGGTTGGGCGTCTTTTAACTGAAGTGCTGAGGTAAACTAGACACTCCTACACGAATATTTTGGAAATTTCTATTATACATGAAATCCCCTTTTCGTTTGAGATTCCTTCATAGATCAACAATTGCAGTTTGGTTCAGACTAAATTTGGGCTGGAGGGGAATTCATTCATGGCATACCTGAGACGGATATGCCGGATGCATAATAATATCAACCAACATTGTGAATGACCCAGTTGTCTTTTTGGGTAAACAACGTGATACATTTGCATGGGTCCTAAAATGTTGGGGAAGCACATCTCGAATCAACAATAGTTTTAAGTGCACATAGGTGATTTAGCTTTTTAAAAAGTTGTTTAGTCCTGAAAAAAAAAAAGGCATCATTACATGCAATGTTGGAGAGGATCCAAACAGGATCAATACATGGGCACCAGCATGACTTACGAGTGCTTGCATTATAGCTCATTTCAAGGAGATCAATACTTTCATTATTGTTGTGTAAATTTATAAATGATTCAGTCATGTGACCCTGCATATGTGGTAGTAAATTTCAAATGTAGGCCAACAAGATCTAGAATTTATATGATTTACATGTATAAGTGAAATGTCTGAAGTGACATAAAATATGTCTTCTACTGCAATAATATATATATTATGTTCTGCATAATTTGACAATATTATATGTAGAGTAAATATATATATATCAGTTTCAATCAAAGACATTGTATAACATGGAGCCTGTGAATATATATATTGTAATATTGGCACATATTTATCAAACTTGAGCATTTTGGCAATTTGCCAGGATTGACATACTGTTTGATCTGACCAATGCATGAGCAAAATATGTCTTGTTCTGTTCTAATGAAATATTTTATAACCTTTTTTTAAATTGACTGTTTAATATGTTTATATATTTTACTTTTTCATATTTTCATACAGGTCATAGAGGGGAGCAATGGGTGAGGAGAAAAAGAACAATTTGATGCAGGATAGTGATGAGGTTAGTCTGAATAAATTTTATAAGTGTATATAGTCTATTATAGGCCTATTTATACTTATAACATATCCTATTAATACTGTGTCCTCTGTAAATATAGACAGGATCATTTGGAGATATAATGTAATGTTGACTGAGTGCTCCAGTGACATAAGCATAAAAAAAATGAAATTTGAAGAGGGTTATTGTTACCACTGACACCTGTGTCCATCCTGCGGGTAGGTCACTTTATTTCTGGAGCAGAACAGAATTTCTCAGTTATGCTTGGCAAAAGTGATTGGAAAAAAAAAGAATCTATTTCGAACGCCAACACTACTGTGCTTACATGCATAAAGCTTTGCCAGAATATGTCTATTGTGTATTGGTGCCTATTGGGGGTGTCATGGCCATAAATATTGATTTTAAATAAGGGGAACCATCGTAGTGGCTATGTGAATTCCCATAGTTTTGGAATTCTCTTAGAAATATCACATGTAACATTTTGCGTTGGGTGGAACAAAAAAGTATAATGTGATGCTCAACAACATTGGAATGGTTTTTTTTTTTTTCTCATTTTCCTTTGCTGTTTGTGTGATGATGGCATTCGCTGAGGGTTTTGCTGCAGCGCAGTGTACGTTTGAAACTTTCAAGCGCCCATAAACAGTAATTTGTGTAAAATACACGAGATGTCAGCACAGTGTAGATAGTCTGCGAATCGCTATATCATTAAAAATCGTTAAATTTAGGAAGAAAATTTTGAATGTATATGACTTTTATCTTTAAAAAAAGTTTAGACAGGTAGCGTCAATAAGAAAAATAGAAATTCCAGGTACTTTTGGAGACTTAAGTGTTGCCAGAGAGAAGATATTTGCCATTAAAAACACGTGTTACGCCATTTTCTTCGTGGTCATTGCTGGGAGCGGCTGGCAGATCGCGTGAATCATTGTGCTATTTTTAGTTCGTTATTTGTGGCGTACCCTGGAGGGGTGGCGAGTGGTTAAGTACATGCATCTCTGGACTTGTACCCTCCTTAAATTTTGAAGATATATTTAGGTAAGTTGAGTTTTTGTTCCTGGTTCTGCGCACCAAGAAAGCTCATGTTTAGTTTGTGGCAATGTTGTAAGGTGGCGTCCAATCCTGCCATCCTGGATAGTTTGAAAAGCAACCTGCCCATGCCAACAAACCAGAAAGTCGTTGACTTGAATTGTAGACATTGGTGTCTGGATCTCTATGGTGTTTCATAACAAGCTGCCCAGTGTTAGGTAGGTGAAGTAGCAGTCCATTCAATGTTTGGTAAGTGAAATAGATTTCACAAGTATGTACATTACAGGTAGCTATAGATTGATAATGTGAACCTTGTTTGGTGTTGAATTGTCATGGTTGAGCGGGTACACGTACGTTTTGGCGGCAAGGTCTGGTGCATTGGGGTTGCTGTACAGTACAGGTCATTCTTCTGATATCCAGTGAGTGTGGTAGGGTGTTGACGTTTTATCCTGTTGGGGGTGCTGCTGTTGCTTCTCTCCTGCATAGACAGGGATGTGTGTCATGCAGCTGGCTGGCTGCTCTGCATGCCTCTTTCACTGCATCAAGTTTTAGTCATGAACAGGCTGCCCCCTCACTGCCTCACATACTCCATCCTGGCTTACTGCGCTGCCAGCAGTAGAGGAATTTCGCCCCAACTGTTCACAACACTCTCTTCTTCCCCTACTCTTTTGGATTTTAGCATATGAATTTATATATATATCTTCCATCTGGTAACCTTGGATAATTGAACAAGACTTGGTAAGTTAAGTTTGCTAATCAAAACATTAATTGGACAATGGTATTTAAGTTTCATTAAATCCAGTCTATACCCAAAGCTACTTAGTTTATGGACTAAATGGAGCATGATATCAATGTCACAAATTTCTAGCGTGTAATTTGTAAAGTATTGCAGACTTCATGGCCGAATCATGGATCATTTAAGTCAATAGTTTGCACACGAGCAGTACTGATATTTTAGCTATAATTTAGTGTGTAGCTGCAGCTGTTGAATAGTATTGAATAATATTGAGTGAATTATTTTTGTCTAGGTGATAATCGATGGATAAATGCAATGTGAATATATTAAGTAGTACACAATTTTGGCATACAATCATACCTGTTGCGAGTTAAAATTTTGATAATTAGTTTGAGCGAGTCAATTTAGTGGTATTGCTTGTAATTGATTCAATTTGATAAACGAATATGGATAGGAAGCAAAATAACCTAAAAATGAGGTTCTTCGGTTTGTTTATTATATTATTGTACTGTTGTAAATGTTGACGGCATTCTTGTTTCTTGTAGAAATCAAATTTTAGAGCATTGTAATCAACATAATCACGACATTGTTCCATCACAGTCTGGTATGGTTGACGATGTTTATCGTAATTTATTGTCACAACTTACATCATCAGTGCCTTTGTTGGTTGATTACTTTAATGTAATTATTCTTATCATACACTAATGCATCGATATGCGTGTAATGGTGTTGGAGCAAATGAGGATGATAGACATCCCTGTAGACCGGTCTGATGTGTAAGTTCAATGTTGTGTACATCCGTTGTAGAACACAGTAATGAGTTGTTCGCTAGGGCTTCAGGTCACAGCCCTTGTCCCTGGATAGTTGGAGTGAATGCCATTTAAATTGCTCTGGGCTTGAGCTGAACTTGTTGAATTGGTGCTATAAATTGCTTAAATAGAAGTGAAATTGCGTTTCGTTTCTTTATATTGCTCTTTTGTGATCATCTGTGAGTTCTTGCACCATTTTGGTTTAGTTTGGTTTTAACTACTGACCTCGACTAATTCAGCTATGGTAATTTTTGATTTCTGAAGTTTTTAATTTCTGTTTACAAATTGTTAAATATTGGCAATTGAAGTGGTGAGACAACATCACCCACAATCCTCTCAGTGAACACTTTTGTCACAATTAGATTTGGAGTGTGTAAAATGTAGGTGGTAATATTTTATACATGACACAAGAGTAGAGGCAGACACTGAAGAAAAAAGAAGTTGGCTCATTCAAAGTACTTCAGTCCAGACACGAGCCACCTCAGCGTACAATATAGTGAACATACTATAGCGTAGACGACTAAAGTACTGAATTTTAGCGAGACTAAAAGGATCTGAATACAATAGTGTGACCTGGAAAAAGCTTTAATATACAGGACATAGCTAATGTGAACATTGAACAGCCCCCACCCTGTTGCACGTCCATCATTTTTGCCTAATGAGTCAGGCCTTGGGGCCTCCCACTTCATGATCATGTGGGCTGCAGGGGTACTGGTGCTGGAAGGGGTTTTTAACTGATGCTAGGGGCTTCCAGTTCAGCACCCTAGTCCATCTGAAACACCTTGGTCTAGCATGCAAAACATGTCTTTCATGTGAGGTAGTTGCTGCAGTTTCTGGCTCAGACCAGGTGAACATAATCCTCTTTACACTCAGTAGGTTGAGCATTACTTTGGGAGTTTGGAGGTGCTCTTTTGAAAAACCTTACTGTATAGGTCACTGTATTGTTTTGTGGCCAGTTTAGCATGTTTAATAGCTTAGAATAGCTTTAAATGATGTTACTTTATGCAGGTCATGTCCATTCTCCAACATACTTTTAAAAGTAGCGATGATTGTTGATATAAAGCATTGTAATTATCCAAAAAAGAAAATATTAGCCGGTCATGAATTTGTATTTTTTGGTAGGACTAGATGCAACAATAGTCGTGATTGATCTATGATCGAAATCAATGTCTTAAATATGAAACATTGAAAAGACAAACATATATGATAAATCTAGATTTCTTATATTTGTTTTAAATGATAGTATGGTAGCCTTAGTAAACATACCAGATAATAAAGGTTTAAGAAATGCTCCAGCAGTACGAGTTATCAACATTTTGGAATTTCTCTGTGTAATACTGTTCTTCAGATCTGATAGTAAATGGAGATATCTGATAGAAAGGTGCATTAACCTGGGAATCCCCTCAGTCAGCTGGGGTCATTGTTCATCGAAGCACACAGGTAAAATGTCTACCTAGGTCTGATGCTGAGTGTTGTGCTGCAATAGATTCATATTGCGTCTGTTTAATTCTGTTGTTGAAAATATGTTGGGATCAGATGTTGTATGTTATCAATTGGTACATAGTTAATGGAGAGTTGTAAATATAATACATGTTGGTCAGTACCATTTACATTATCATAATCGAGCCTAAGAGTACATGTTAGGTTTAACGGATAAGAGTTGCTGATGCTGTTGTTTTACTTGCCCAGCCTCCTTGGAAAAATTATAACTCGGTTCCAGGGAATACCCGGCCGAATCGGTTATTCTCACTTTTTGCTCATTACGATTCCATCAGAAAAGGAGCAATTTATTGGAGGAAATGCAAGGAATTTGATGAAATAATTGCTCATGTCTAATGGCAACATATCTTGTGAAATTGCCCATGAGATTAGGTGTTGAATTTCTGGTATCGTTTAGTGTTGAATAAATAATAGCATGTCAATGTAGAATTTGTGGGGCCTGAAAGTTAGATGATATACTTAATATGAGTAAATAATACTTTATGTAAGCTAATAATCACTCTTGGTGTTGCTACATCTATAATAAACATGATGAGTTATTATGAAAACTTTCTCTGGGATTCACTCGAATATACATAAGACTCTTTGATAATGATATAGGACAGTTAACCGTTGGGTGTCGAAGTTGTTTTTAGCCGTTATACAGTTTATTTTTCCTTCGTATTTTGTAGGTCTTGCAATGCTTATGGTGTTGCATTTACTTCGCTTGAGCGCTTGTGTGGCTCTAAGTTTTTTTTAATTTTTGCATCAGCACTGCAAATTTATTTCTCTTATTTCCTGCCCCCTGGTTTGCTCTTTCTTTCACTTGGCTTATTCTTTTCCTCTTGCATTTTGCTCTTGCTCTTTGACATTTTGGCAAGTATTCCCATCATCATTTGGACACTTTCCTAACATTTTCCTCAGATCTTTTGGAAAAGCAGAAGGAGCCAGTATGTAATAATGTACTGTGGCCAAGATCCCAGTTGTTACACTGTAACTTACACAGTGTTTACTGTAGGGTATAATATACACCCTGGGCTGTCTAGGTTCAAGAGAGTTCTGCAAATTGTCTTTTGGCATCTGTATGTGTGGTTCCCTTGTGTCTGAGCTCAGCGAGCTGGTTGATATTCACTCCATTTTCCCACAGTCTATAGTGGTTGTGTGCTACTGCATTGCAGTCAATGAGATAGATGACGTGCATGTGTGGAACATACAAAAAACCCCACTGCTAGCTAGACGAGTATCAGGCTTGTGTTCCATTGATGTGTTGGTTCTGGTGGTTTGGATAAGAAATTCTCACCCAGCCCTGCTGGAAATGCTCAGAATTGAAGTTGCTGGTCCCATGATTCACCATCTATGCATTTTGTAGCCTGTACTGTAAATTATGGTAGCTAGACACATGGACCAGGCATGACATGGTGCTGAATGCATATAGACAGCAACAACTGCAATTCCCCATCCATATTTCCGAGTGCCCTTGAGAAGAATATATAACACAGAGCACTGGTATATAGTCGAAGCAAGTACAGAGTCATATGATACATATAAATACTTTGTGGAATTCACCAATGTCACATTGTGGTAAACAAATGTGTCAGTTAGGATTAATGGGTGACGGTTGTGGCTACTGCTATTCTGGCATCCCAGTTATGCAATGATGTACAGAAACTCTAGGTACATTGTATTACAATGTATATTTTATTTTGGAATTATGACTAATCTGTGCTGGTGATGCACCAAATATTATTCCTGAAACTGTTTATTTCTGGAATTTGACTGAAACAGTTGCTTAATAATGAGTGTTGTTGGGGGAACAGTATTATTAGGTATTAAATTCATGCATGATTACTCAGATTAGCAATATACAACTGTAGTAGTTTCAGTTGCTTCTCTCTATTTTTAAAGCGTTTGTACAACTGTGTTACATTTTTCTCCGGAAAGAATTACTGCTGTGATGTCTTTGAGATTTATTTGATTGAAGCTTCGCTTGGCCAGACACAATTTCAACTCTTTTCCACGAGTTTAATGGAAGTGTCTCGTGTCTTGGAAGGGACTGCCAGAGATTTAGAAAAATGCAATTTTGGAAGGTCAAGGAAAGCTGGGTTTGATTTGGTATCGGAAGGACCGCGGACTGGAGCTAATCATATTTGGGTGAATGGGGAGATGGGTCAGCGATCAGATCGATCATGACTGCTCACTTATCAGCCGGCTTGGTTTGTGATGAGTTTGTCTGCATCTTCATCCACCCATCTGGATGCTAAGCCCTTGATGCTTCATAGAGTGCAGGCTGTCAGCAACCTCAGCAGTCTTCCATGGATGCTGGCATCCAGTGAAGTGATATTAGTGATTGCATTTTGTAGCACCAATATTACTGAACAGCTAAAAAGCCTTTCGGATATTCTGGATGTGTAAATATTATATTATGTTGCAGGATAAAATTATAATTGGCTATGGGAGCATGCCATTTGCATTTGACTCGGAGGTCAGTCTCTCCCACCAGGGCCATGTGATACGGTTATGTTGCATTCTCACGTACTGATGACAGTCTGATGTAGTCTATTCCACAGGAAAGTACAGACCCAGTTGTCTCCAATGTAATGGATATTTAATCGACTGGGAAGTGCAGGGGCAGTGAAGCTATTGATTTTTGTGGCAGTTTTCTAAGGGGACTTGACACAGTATTGTTGGATCTTGTGTAACAGTCCCTTATAAATTGGCAACTCTGGTTTCAAAGAGCCTGGCAAATGTGGTGTTGATTTGCTAACTGTTGGACTTGTTTGAATACTAATTTTATCCTTGCAGTAGATGAATAATTTTCAGCCGACATTTAATGACCATGAGGAGGATTTTTCTCTTGAGTCTGGGCCACTTTTGGCGGCTTCATGTTAGGTTTAAGAATTAGTAGATAACATGGAGACAGTGATATATTTAAACTCATTAAACTTGCATGTGGAGTTAATAGATCTCCATGTACCTAAATATAAGGCTTTATCATAGTGACAATAAACTCGAATAAGAGTAACAGAGACCAAATGGGCCAAATGTATTGATAGGGCAGCAAAAAATTAGGCTGAGAGGGCAAAAGAAGCCCTTTATTGTATTGTGTGGGTGAAGAATGTAATGTGAGAGGCAGAGACAGTGAGCCCTGCTGCAGCAGCAGCATCTTGCAGCAAGCATCACAGACTCGGAGGTCAGTCTCTCCTGCCAGGGCCTTGTGTTTGTTTATATATGCTTTGACCTGGCTGTTCCTTCAGCCTCCCCCTGCTACCAGTCTCATGCACTCCACTCTCATACATGTATAAAGATGTCCCCCACTAGCATTTGGCCCCTCTAGCATTTCTCTGGTGGGAATTGAGAAGACCTCCCCTGCTCAACAATACTATATTGCTGAACTGTATAAACAGAGGCCTGTTATTACTCAGTGTTTGTCGCCCACTGTTGTTCTGTTTGCTTTAGTCTGGTCTTTTGTTGAAGCTGTTCAAATATAAATGCATAAAAAGATTGGCCATCTGAGTCGTATCCGCTTTTATACTTGTCTAGTCCATCCTAAGTACAGATTTTAAGACTAAAGCACCATTATACTGCGCTCTGCACTTCAACTTTATGTGTGTGTGCATGTTTGTACAATGCACTATCTTGTGCTCTTGCAGATAGACTACTTGATGGATAGATGAATATACAATTTAATGATCCTAAGATATCTTTTGTCCAGGTCTCGCTTCAGATGCAGGTTTTTTTCACATTCGAAGCCATAAAACTGCTTCTTATAAATTTTTGATGAGGCTTCTGTTTTATTTCCTTGCCCAGAGACGTACCGTGACTTTGTGGGTGTGCTATTTGGTGTAATAAGACATAAACCTGTTGGATACAAGAAAATGTGGAATGGTCTTCGCCTGTAGTTTGCTGAGTAGGACCTTGATTCTTAAAACTTTGGCTTTTATACTGCATTCTTGCGAGTTGTGGTTCAGTTTTTACCTTCAGAACGAACATTTTTAAGTGGTGTTTGGTGAAAACTGGAATTCGTCCAAGCAAATAAAACCGCTATGCGACCTTGCACCTCGTTGTAGTAAATGTACTGCTTGTACTAGTCTAAGGCAAAAGGACTGATGTCGAACACATTTAAAACATTCTGGAGTGTTGGCAGTGAGGGGGCTGTTGCACAAACAGTGGGTGACAGAGTTACGTAGCTATCCTGGATCAGTATGTTTATGTAGGAGCCAAGGGGGTTACCTGATGCTTCTCCAAAATCCCCAGTGAGGGTTGATAGGGTGTGTAAAGACAGCATCTAATGGCCTTCTCCATCTTATGATAAGCCAGCTCCTTGCCCAGCCTTGCAAAACCATCCTGCTTGTGCTGCTGCTGCTGCTGGCAAATATGCGGAATATCTCAATATTGCAGCACCTGGATTTGTGTTGCTAGATTTCTTTGTGGGCCTGTTGGTTACTAGATAGCTAACTGGATTCTGTTTTGTCTGATGGCAGTTAGTTGCATATCTCAATATTGCAGCTTACTGCTAAGAAACATGTTGGGTTGCTATGATAATGTTGTTGTGCAGTGATATAGTTTTAGTTGCTATATTATTTCAGCTTCAAGTCTTCAACTTATGCATAACATTATCAGAAATGCTTGATTTTCAAATGGAATTTGCAAGTTATCGCAATCGGTGGTGCAGACCGTGTAGATAAAACATGGTTCATGCAGTATATCAATCTCTCCTGAATATGATGGGAGTTTGTATGAATCATGGCTCCATCAATTTGCTGTTGATGATAACCCATGGCTCCATCCTGATGATGCTGGCTGAATCATAGCTGATGATCCTTCACATTTGATTTCATGGTGTATCATGTAGTTCGAACGACTGCTGGTAATTTCCTAGGTTTTTCAGTGCAGCTTGATAATAGCAGTGTTTTGGCATTATTACAAGGCAATACAAGCTCTTATAGTGCAAAAAGGGTCCAGCAGACAAAGATAAGCTAAAAGATGTGAATTATGTTCCCCCTTGTGCTCAAAACCTCTTATCTCACCCATCCCCTGGTGGCCTAAGTTTTCTACCTTGTTATTCAGAGAGGTTGCCTCAGTCCATAACTCACTTAACTCTCCAAGACCTCATTTCACTGGGTTAGCCCTGCTCATCTGACTCATCAACTCTTAATCATATATCTTACTTAATCTTAATGACATTTTGTTTAGAAATGCTCTTCAAGTCTTGTCGGTATAATTTCTCAAAAGTGGCGATATTAATTCTACTGTGGTTGTATATTATGATGAGTACTGTGTAGTAGTGTGTAGGTCATTAGATGGTTTCTCCTAAATTATCATTATGATCTGTAATTATGCCAAATTGCAATGATCATAATCACAAAATTTATTCATGAGATATGCAGCGGAAAATATGCTGCTCGAGTGTCGCGAACACATTTCAAGTCAGTATTCAGCTAAATTGTGGTAAATACTAAATATACACAAGAGGCCTCTTGTGTATATTTACCACAAAATGATTAATATGATTCCCATTTAATAATTGGAACTAAAGAACACCTAGCAGCTGCTTAGGAATTTTGAAGCTCACTTGTTGTGAACTTAACTCTCTTTAGCTGTCATTCAGTTTCTCGTAAGTCATAACGAGTTATTGAAAAAGTCTTCTGTAGAAAGTAAGACATATAAACGACATATAGCCATTTCCCTTACATCTGCTCTAGCAAAGAAACCCAGTTTGCTCATCCTTTATGACTGAAAGTGACTCATAGCAACATGAAATGTGAGGTGGGAGACCTGCTAGTTTTTTCTCATCTGTGTAATATGTGTATGCCTCATCATGTACAAAGTGCAGCAGCTGACGTAGCAAGTTGTTTTCTTGACAGTTTTCTTTTGTATTGTGTATGCTATGTCTTAGCATTTCCAATGTTTAGGGTGGGGTTGAGGTAGACAGTGTGAAAACAGTCTTCTCCATTATGATGTGTGGAAAGAAGCTGCATACTTCCAACTTGTTCAGCTTATGATCGTTTGTATAGTGCTCCAGCATATGCCTGTGCAGACTATTTTGTCTATTAAGTCCACATCTTCTGTGGTTCAGAGAAAACAGTATATGTTAAAGATTGTTGTTGGTTGAAATCTTATACCAAAATGTTTGGTATAATGGCAGTAAATGACTAAAAGCTGACATAGATAATAGAGGACAGCAGTATTGCTGTTGGTAAGGTAGTTCTGTAGTGATCAATGTTTTGAAGTTGTCGTCAATTGATCACCATGAAATAGGATGCTCTGGTCCGGATGCTGTGGATTCGTACTGTTTGTTCGGATTCAGTACGCCCCCTGGTAGATAGTACGTCCAGTGATCGATGATGATGTGTTCAGTGGTTATATTTTAGAAGCTTAGAGTCACAGGAAGTTTAGTGATCAGCATTTTTAGCTATCAGAAAAGTTTTGATTCAGTTTTTGATAATGCAATAGAGGTATCCATTTAGACTATGCGTACTTCCTATGGTATAAATTAACTCGCTGAAACGTATCCTCCCGAATTCCTCTATTTTCCAAATAAAGCACTATTTTATTTAATAATTTTGAATCGCAGAGTGACCATGAAAGTCCTCATACTTTTCAGTGGGTCAATCGCTGTACAGTAAGACACTGCTTCCGCGGGTGGTGTCAGCCCTGATTTAGCAATTTGAGCAGAGTAGTATTCTGTAGCATTCTGTAGCATCCTGTAGCATCCTGCCTCAGCATCTTTTAGCATCACCTAATCAGGTAGGCCATGGCTTGCTGGGCCATGTGAGGTCTTGCCCTCATAAGCCTTACTGACTTAGCTGTCAGGTGACATTTGGCTCTGGTCTCATCTCTTGGTGGACCGCTTGCTCTACAAATCGCTCTCATGCTTGCCAACAAAGCCTTGTCGGGTGCTCAGTATGTCCTGCCCACTTTGTTTGCACTGCTCCTTATGAATATTTAGCACACCACTTAGTGCTCAGGGCAATCAGAACCACGGCTTTATTTGGGTAGAGTGGTCGGTGTAATTGTTATCTGCATGAATAAGGGTTTTACGATAATGCAATACCAGGATAAAAATCTCATGTTGGTGGAGTATGTATTCAAGCAACTTTTTGATTGGGAAAGGTCTAATGGTTGCAGTTAATAAGCACTGTAATATATCATATTATTTGGTTGGTTTTCATTCAATGTTTCAAGGTTTTACAGCACCCAATCAAAGCAAAAATGTCTTTGCTGAGTTAGTGTTGACTCGTGAATAATTACAGCTGCAATGAGTTATTAGCAATTTATAAATTCTTGTCTTTTTTTTTTGTGGCAAACTTTAATCTACTTCCTCAACAATTTAGGTTGATTGCCTTTCACCTGATTCACCAGTTGCTTTGAATATTTTTGCTTTAAAGAAACTCTTCTCATCAATCGTTTTACTAGGCGAAGAGAACAAGAGGGATTTTCATTTATATTCAGGATACGATGGGAGTGTTTGAAGCAGCTTGATGTATCGATTCGCCCTAGACTCCTGTACTGAACCAAAGTTGGCAATCTGGGCCAGGATCTCTGGAATCCTGGTGGCCAGGTCAATCTGCAAGCTCTGTAGGAAGTGGCAATGACCTGCTCTATTATGCAAGATGTGTAGCTCGCGGTCAGCAGATTGGGATTGTCCAGGGAACAATCCTGACCGGATCAAAGATTGAGATTTGTCTAGTGTCGATGGTACAAGAGACAGGTAGATACGGTGCTGCATATAGATGGGCTGTTTAGTTAACTTTATTGGTGTCCTGGGTTCAGTGGCAAGCCCTGGCTTGTTTGCTGTGGGGTGAACCTCTGAACCGCTGTACACCACTGTACACCGCTGTACACCGCAGTACACCACTGTACACCACTGACCTGCTCTGGAAGCTCTTGCTAAGGGAGGTTAATCGTGATGCAGAGAGCAATGGTGTAACTAGCCATAGTGGTGTGCAACAGGCTCTCAGGCTCTTGTGGCAGTAGCATCAGCAGCATCAGCAGCAGCAAGGAGATTACAGTTGCATGTTAATGAGATGCTGATCATAGCATGTCACTCTTCTGCTAGTGATGCCACACTGGTCAGACATAAAAGCTGTGGGAGGGTGTCATCTTGTCTCCACAGTGTCAGTGAGAAGCCACCGTGGTCTTGTCATTGAGGAGATCAAAGAATAAAGAGATGTGTTGGTTGCCATGGCAGTGTGACAAGAGAGAGTTTGACTGACAGTGCTGTGAGCGGGCTGGTAGGCGGCTGACACTACGGAGACCTGTGTTGCTGTTGGTGGCCATCGCTTGCTGCTGAGAACAGTTGCCGCTTGATCCCAGGAAGACATGCTGCCAGTCGTCTGGCCGTGCTCCCATGTTCGGTGTGCGGAGGAGGCCCTGGCTGCGAGACACCCATCCACAGGACTCCTTCGAATCCACGACCACCCAGACATCCGGCTCTATCCGTGAATACGAGCTCTTTCAGGAATACTGTGCAGTTGACAACAGCCTGGTAGGAGTTGGTGTTGTGATATTCTGAACACGCGACTCTTCTCTCAGTCTCTCTCTTTCTGTCCACGATGTGTCCGAAGTGTCTGGCCAGTGTGTCCAATCTAATACTCCAGTCATCTTTGATTGTCTTTTTGTTGGTGTTGTTTCTTCTGCTGCTCTTTTGTGTTGCTATCTGTCCCACCTTTAAATCCTATAAATAGAACATTCAATTTGCTTCCTCCTTTTTCATCTTTATCCATCCCATCCAGCATCAGCTGCTGCAGCTAATCATATGCCGCTTGCCCGCATCCTCCCACTCCTCACTTCTGTGATATGCAGTCTCCTGAAGATGAATTCAACTCAATCAAACATCAATATCAATATCCCAGGGCCCCATGGGCCAGCCAGGGCTTCCCCTTATTTTGCCTGATGGCCCAGTGCATGATCCTGTGCAGGGCTCTCCTGGCTTTAGTCCGTTGACTAAGCATTACTACCAGTTAACAGTTAATATGGATCAGGCATGATATATATGTGTTGTTCATGCATTATGACTGGCTGCATCCACATTCCATATGCTGGTGATATATGTGATACGGATAAGCTCCGTATGATGAGGAGGCATATCGGCTGCCTGACATACGAGATGTCATTTGATCGAGTTGAAATGAGATGACCAGGTTTTCAGTCTACCTTTCATATCCATGGTCATATCAAATGTTGTTAATTATGTTAATTGTGCCACATGATCATTTATGGTGCTGAGTGCTGCATTGTAGTTGTAGATTGTTCTTTCCAAGAGCACCCTGAGAATGGAAAACATAAAAACACTTCTGCTTGGTTTCTGTGCCTTGTGCAATTCCCTTTGAAATGGAATTAAAAGTTTGCTGGATGTGAGATTGCAAAAAGTTTTGTGAAATGTTTTCAAGCTAAAGCCTGCTGTGAGAATTGATTGCATGAGAACTAGTTTGAGTAAACACTAATATGAGCTACTTCTCTTCCATTATACTGGGCTGCAACTTGGCATGAATATAACTTGTGGTATATTGCGTGTTTAAGTCTTGTCATGAAAAAGACGACAGTAGACCATTCTGTTCGGCAAACGCTAGCAGTTCCTTAGGTACTGAAGCGTTGAAGGTATTTTTTAATGCCATACAATAAGATCAAATGTTTCCAGTTCAAGAAGTCTTTGAGGATTTTGGAGTGATTTGGTTTTATGGGGGTGATTTTCTATGTGAAATATGTGATTATATGTCGCTTGGGCCTCTTGAGCAGCTTTTTGCCGAGGGTCTGAAGCGTTCTTCTTGTTGTTGGATGAAAGCCTTCTTAAGGCTATACTTTAGCTGATTTGAAAGGCCTTCTAGAAGTCAAGGAGGTTGTTTTGTTTGAGGTTATATTGGTTCAATATGTCAGGCTGAAGGCTCATGGAGGCAGTTAGACAGTCCTTGATAGCAGGTGCACCATTGTGCTCTGCAGTCCAATAATGTGTGCTCAGTATGCTACAGCCAAACATTATCTTGCTGGGACTCGCACAAACCAATGTTATGTGGAAGCTCAGCATGTTTTTATGGCCACTGCAAACTCTAGATTTAATATTGCGGAGTGTTTTGTGCTGTCCATCAATAATGTATGTGTTTGATCTAGATGTCTACAAAATGGATGGTTCTCCTGCAGTGCACAGGTCAGAGCCACATGGTCCTGCAACAGAGATAAACATTTTCCATGGCAAACAGGGAAAATTATAATTTGCCCTTAGCCCTCTCAACCCTCCGGCTACTTTAAATTGTGATAAACTGCGGCATAAAACAGCCAGCTTTTAGTGACAATATCATGATAGCCATGTTTTGTGAGCACTGAATTTGCTGACACTTTAGTTTATACTATGTGCACTGATAATGATGACGTAACTACCCAATTTTTACGAAGCAACCACTCAGCAGCACTCCTTACTAGCCTGGAGATAAGCATGCTACAGGTTCTGTAGACACCAACTCAAAAAGTCCCTAATATTGATACTACTTGCTATACAAGTAGATAAGGACTCGTAGGAGTATGCATGTGCTATATTGCAACTGAGAAACCGTTATCGCTCTCCTACTTTCTTTATCATTTGTAAGTAATTGCCAGGTGGATCAATAGTCGAGTCTGGTTGGCTTTACTTAGTGTGTCACTGTTAACATGGGGGTATGTAAAATTATATTTTATGTCTATGTAAACTAATACTTCTAATTCAGTATCATGCATTGTGAAGTGCATTCATATGATTCATATATTTCTGTGTAAAATCTAATACTTACTTTTCTTAAGTATGGATTAGTTCATAATATACTTTCTGTGCGTAAGTAGGACGCCATTTATGTTGTAATCTACTTCAGTGTCGCTATGGCATTGTTTTTCGAGGTCCCAATAGCACTTTAGTGCAAGAAGGAGCTGTATGTAATCTTCTCAACAATATATGACAGAAATATGCAAAATGTATGGTTTTTGATAGGTAACCATGACAACCTGTTAAATGTTACTTACACGTGATAAACATCATGACATTTATGTGATATATTATGACACATTTTGGTCCCATAGATGGGGTTTAATGTTGTCTTGCATCCCCTTGGATAAAGAAGCTTTTAAATTTTACTTACGCTTAATCTATTATGGCATTTGGAACTGTTTTGAGATTGAGCGTTTGAGATTGTCTTTGTATAAAAAATTCACAAGGCGTGGTACGCTCAGCTTGTGAGACCAGTATCTTGAAGATGGTGTAGAGGCACTAAGCGCAGTATAGTGTTGCCTGAATACTGACTCACTGAGGCTGGTGGAAGGATAGTTTTGACAGTGTATTGTACGCTTGGGTTCTTTATAATATGAGGATATTTGTAGAAAGTTAGTTGTTGTTGATCTGGCCATTCCGACGTGTATTGACTCTCTGTCTGGCTGCGTCTTCCCATTAGGCAATTGATGTCCCATGGGAGCCACAAATAACTCTTGATCCACTTTTCTCTACTAGAATGAGGTTATAGTCTTCGCGATATCGGAATTTGCAGAGTTGTTATAGATTAAATAGATATCACGACTTGGACCTTGTCTCATCATTCTTGTAGGCTAGTTGTAGCTCACTCACTGGTAGTATGGTCTTCGAGATAGCTTTTTATCTGTACTTCGCTTAAATCCAAGATAACTAGTTTTGCCCCTGAGCTCAAACTGACAAATTGACCTTGACTAAAAAGACCTTCTTGTAGAACTGGTCTGTCTTGAAAGAGCCATGTCCAGCCAAGGTGACCTTTTGAAGATGTCCCAAGTGTTCAAAGAAAGGGGTTTCTCAAAGGCTTCTCCTGGGTGGCAAGAATTTTTATACAAATACCCGTCTAATGGATGAATGTTGACATGGTGCAGTGGGTGTGGGACCTTAAATTAGTAGTCTTAACCTTTGGTTCTTGGATATTCTTGGTTGTTTTCGGATCGCTATTCTTTTTTGGTCATTCTAGTTTATAGTGGCACAATGTCGTAAATGGAGTCCCAACTGATGAGAGAATTTCGCCAAAATAGAATTTAATCAGCCTCTCTTTCATTGTTATTACAAGTTTATAGGAAGAGAGACAGAAATGGAAATGGACATAAACAGTGCTGATCATGTGATAAATCACTGAGCATGACAGACACAATTAAGTCAACTGATGGTAGACTTATGAGTATTCTGGGAATAATTAGTAACATACAGTTTTCTTATATTGCATGAGACCATTGCTTTATCTTTGGATATACTGCAATGGAACAGCTTGGCAGTAGGACCAGTCATTAGTTAAGACTCGCCCAAGTGCAATTAAGTGGCTATTTGGCTGAGTATGTCATCCTGAATGCATTCACAGCATCCTATATTGCATCTTGCATGGGGGATGAGGGGTAGACTGTCGTCAATTGTACGTACTTATACCTCATATATTTGGTCTCCTTGGAAACAGAAAGAGACTGGTTGGCTGGTCTTGCTGTGGAACACTTGATACAGCACTATTTGCAACTCGGAGGTCAGTGTTGCTAGCATATCAGGGTTTTCATCCTTACCGATGGTTGTTTCAGCAGCTCTCAGGAAATACTAGGGCTTTTCTGAGCTTAGTAAGCCTTCAACAGGGCTAGCTAGACCTTGCTTGTTGATATTGATGCAGGATATCTTGTTGTCAGGGTTTCTACAGCGATACTGTGACTCCTAATTATTTTTCTTTCTCAGCTGGTTACTTAATAACTGTAGAAGTGGCATGATTGACCTTTAGCTGAGATTTTTTTTAATGTTTTAATGTGTATATAATTGAATTGTATTTTCATTGAGAATGACACATTTTAGTTGAACCGGCGTTTATATCCTAAAACAATCATAACGAAGTCAGAATTTTTTACTTTGAAATGTCATTCACTTAATGTAGTGTTGGTAACTTCAACTGTGTTCTAATTTTAGTCAAAAACTTGACATTGATAGGAATTTGATATTGATAATGTGAGTAATGGCTTTTGAGTACATGGCCTTTCGAGTAGATAGAGACATTTGATCCTATCAAAATAATGATGGATGAATGTATGGAAAAAACTTTTGTTCTCTCAATTTCCTAAAACCTGATGCTTACTATGATGGGAATGTGACCCACTAGCAAGGACTCTTTCGAAATAGGTCGGTGGAACTTGATAGTTACCAGGATTTGAGTGGGAGACATTTTTGGATTGCCCTACATTTTCCTATCATCCTGTTAGAAAGAAAGGCATGTCAAATTCTGAGTTGTTTAAAATCACTAAAATCCTTCTATGCCATGTTATGTAAGACACTTATATAGAGAAGGTTAGGCTTATGAGGTTGGTAAAAAAGATTCTTTTTGTTCCTGTCTAAAATAGCATAAAATGTCTATTTTAGAGCATAGTAGAGGTCTCCACTACAATATAGTGAAGTGTATGTAAAGTTATGTTTGAAGTGTATAATTAGTATAGGTATCATTTATCATGAACATATAATAGTAATTCTGTAGAAACTAGACCTGACTGAACCGTTCTGTGTGGGAGGCTAATCTAATGGTCATTATTATCAGGAACCTTGAAAGGTTTCTTGGTCTTTGTAAAGACTTTAGTGACTCAGGTCAGGTGCTAGAAGGTTGTTAGTCATTTTCCTTTCGTCAATGTGTCCAATGCTAGATAAATTATTTGTTGGAGTATGTGGGTAAGTCACCAAAGTAAATGAACAACAAGGTGGGTTGAGGATGCTTTGTGGAAGATGACTTGGTTGGCTCCATATTTGCACAAACAAAGTTAGAAAATGTTCATCAATATCCACATCTTTCTAACCTACATGCTTTGGTGTATGTACATGTATTACATGGATATCTCTAGGTCGCACTAAACAATGCAAAATATGTAAATTTGGCAGTGTAGAGTAGTGTCATATTTCCAATGTCACAATGCATACCACTCAGTATTTGAACACTGTCTATTGTGAGGTATTGTTACATGCTACATTACATTTTTGATGAATTTAAGTGGTATCTTATTTCATTCTGTTTATCAAGTATTGAATTAACACATTGTCACAGTGATATCTGCATTATAGATTACTGTAGTTTACAGGAAATTGCATATCTATGTATGCCATGTATGCATGATATGTTAACAGCAATTGCTTTGTAATTACTGTTTGCGGTGTTAGAAATGGGTCATTGGGGTTCCTGATCAGGAAATTAGATTAGAAATGATCTGCAGTATTGGTCAGCTTTCGAATGGAAAGGTCGTGCAAAAGGTTGATCTAAAAAATATTGGATATAGAGATGAGTTTTAACGAGGCAGATGGGGAGATGGCCCAAAAACAGGGCTTGGATATTGAAATGGATAAGTTGGATGATGTACAGGAAACAAAAGTAGAGGAAGAACAGGATAGAAACATAAATGATGAACAGGAAAAAGAGGCTGATGATGACCAGACAGGGAATGTGGATGATGAAAAGAATGAAGAAATTGAAGAAAATATAGATGATAGACAGAATGAGATAGTAGATGATATGCCAAAAGGGAATCTGAATGTGGATGATGGCGGTGAAGATGATGATGGTTCTCGTGTTGGGGTAGAGGTACAATTGTGTTTTAACACCACAGGTTAATGTGATATTTGATCGAAAGTTGAGATGTCTTTTTGTCTGTTTCAGGACGGTGTGGGTGACGTAAACGACAGCCAACCGGCTGCGGAGAGCTCAAAGGAAGAGATCGAACTAGATCCCATAGCAGGCGACCCCAAGAAGGAGGAAAAGAAACGCAAGGAGGAGGAGAAGAAGAGAAAGGAAGAAGAGAAGAAACGAGAAAAGGAAGAAAAGAAGAAACGAGAGCAGGAGAAAAAGCAGGTGGAAAAGACCAGCAAGTCGTCTGCTAAGTCAACACCAACTAAATCTCCTAAGAAAACTCAGTCCTCTCCGGGGGTC
Source organism: Alitta virens (assembly GCA_932294295.1). Classification (NCBI taxonomy): domain Eukaryota; kingdom Metazoa; phylum Annelida; class Polychaeta; order Phyllodocida; family Nereididae; genus Alitta; species Alitta virens. The sequence goes on from OW028573.1 coordinate 63,680,675, forward strand.
AGACCTTCCAGGATGGTTCTTTGCAGAGTACTTCTCCTCGACCAGACCAACTTCGAGGTCGAAATTGATGTAAGTCTTCCCTATACACCATACAATCACAATATAGTCCTTATTAAATATTAAAAAGCAAAATGTAATTCTAGATTCCTGAACCAACTTTCCTGTTATTTCACTTTCATGTCTGACATTCCATGTATCACTTTGACTTTCAAATTGTCTAATTTCCTTCTTGCTGATTCGTATAGTGCTCATGTTATCAGTGATCACATCCGTTGACTTCAGTGCATTTTGGAAATCCTCAAATTTGTGGGATACACTGACATTGTTGGTGTGATTATCATTGTCATCCATTGCGAAGTTTTTAAGATCAAGCCATCCTTGGCGAAATGACTCTACCTTACTTTATGTATCATAATTGCCTTCATCACAGTTAATGCAATAACTGACTCTTATGATAACCTGAAGAAGGTTAATAGATTCAGATAATATAATAGCTTTGCATTAATGTCTTCCTTTCACTATACTGTCCCATGATCTTTCCTAGATTCCTTTGGCCCCACGCCACCTTTGTGGTATTTATGCGCATATAAACAAACTGCGGTTATGCACATCGCACCAACATGTTGGTGTCTATCAATTGCTTACAAATATTGTATCAAATAGACAAGCAATTGTTGCAGGAATCCTGGTTTTAGTAACATTTATATAAATAGTTTTATGAGGGAATGCAGAACACGAAACAACACTTCTTTACTTATTCAGTTGTTTACTTTCTGCCCAGACCAACGAGCATTAATATTCTGGAATGATTTGTGTGTTGGGAGAGGGCAAAAGCACATGAAGCAAGGCCAAGCTTACATTTGTTTGTCTATTTATAATACAGCCACCAAGCCAGCTTCACTGAAGAAATGATTTACTGGCTATTTTCAGGCTGAGCTCTCGTGGAAGTAATTATGTTACCACAACACAGGGTACAACTGTTCCGAACTTCACCTTTCCCCTGGGGTCAACAGTCTCCAAACTCATTAGGATCACATAAGTTCAGTCATTTCCAGTTAGCACAAACATTTCACAACTTCACACAAGAAATACAGCAAAACTAGTGCCCTGTAGTGCAGTGAACTTGTACATCCGTCTTTTGTAACTTGCTGCGGAAAATATGTTTGAGATGTACCTGACCTATGGCCAGTTGACTTCTAAACAAATAATCTTATCTTGACCAGGGCAGTTGGACTTTATCATTTGCAAGATGGCTTTTCATTCCAGCAGGGTTCAGTGGCCAGAAATGTCGAAATTCAGCCTTGTTAGGTCTGCTATTAGCCTATTACATGTACATCCTTTCAGTGTGAACAGGATGACCTCAAAGCTCCATGCCATGGAATATGCTTTTGAATATTGTCCATTGTGTGTTTACACTGGAAACATGGCATACATGCACAAACAACCGCTGTTGCACACAATGTCATTTCAGATCAGAAGATGAAAATTCAGATAAATAACCATTAATTTAGAGATCCTTGACTGTCTTGATAGTAAACTGTGATCTATTTCAATTAAATATCACTACACTGGCTCTAAATTCATTCTGACCAGTCAGGTATGAAGGAATATGACCTCGGGTCATTCACATACGTCTTCCAGGTCACCGGTCCAATTTGGGACAGGAGTATAATCTATGTTTCTTTTCATTGCATTGTTCACGAGTCTATACCAACTATATCTGACAATACCCCCAGGCCAGACTGTTTATTCATTCATGCCTTTCGTGAAATTGTTTGCTGAACACTTCGAATGGAATGTTAAACAGCCATAATCAATGCAAGCTCACAGTGCATACCATGTGTCACTTCATGGTGTTTCAAGGCTTGTATATTAGACATTGTTAGCTATTAGACTTATCATTGTAAAAGCTAGCATTTATATAATGATGATCATGCTGATGGTGGTGTTACATGACAATGTATCCTTCATCATGTATTATGTAGTCCTAATAATGATCGAGTTAATGGGATGTGATTCAGTAGGTCACAAACACCATTATACATAATGTTATTACACATGAATTAATGATTAATAAATTATTCAAAACAGCTACGCCAGTGACTGTATAATAGATGTCAAACAGGAAATTAAAATAACAACAACAAAAAAGAAGACAAATAGATAGAAATGTAGAAAATATGTGTGTAATGAAATTGGCATCATATTATTAAATTAAAAGTAGGAAATATGTTGTTTTAACCAGGATGGCCTGTTAATGTTAACATTAACTTATTTTCGTCCATTATATTCGCAAAGCCTGACTAGCTAATAACAAATTATACACCTAACGAAGCGGTTAACCGCATAGTTGATCGACCCATATGCGTGCTACATATTTCATGATAGATCCTGTTAATATTATGATGTCAGGTGCAAGGCAGGCCTCAATACAGACCATCCACAAACAGATGAAAGTGGCCAGACTCGTACAACAGATGGTGTATATCTGGGAGTCGCACATATTTACTCATACATACTCTATGAGTCTTGAATTTGCTGTCCGTGTACAACTGACAGGAGAGGTCATCAATATATGTTAATGTGTGTTAGTTATGGTTTCACGTCACTTGTCATGAGATCCTGGACTCATTTTGAACAGGGCAGTCTGACTCAAGGTCAGAATTCGTGGAAAAAAGCATATCCTGTAGTGCCTCAATAAATAAGAGGTCAACAAATGGCTTTCTTGATTTATTTCTGGAACTGTGATCAGTTATAAGTCGTGACTGTGAAAAACCAGCTTGTTTCTAAGAAACCAAAGCTTGAAATTTATAGTTGGTAATTTCAGTGCCATGCCTTTAGATTCATGCAAGTGCAAAATCTTAATCGTCAGATTCATTTAACTTTACAAAATTCTCTTGTTATGAAAACCTTATGGACTTTATCAATTGTTAATCAATTAAACTAAATTAGCAGAGTAAAAAAAAAAAAAATTAAACATTGAGTAAAATAAAGGTTTTAATTCATGCCCTTCCTGAGACAGCTTGAATGTAAGCATTAGGTATAAAAATGAAAGATCGAGTCATTGAAATTCACTAAAGGAAACCAGATACTGTCAAATGTTCATTTACGATTAATCTCACTCTGATTATACAGGCCTGACTCTCAAGGACTCGGGTGTGAGTGGGAAGTGTTTCAGCTGTAGGATGCAATCCAGCTGTAGGATGCAATTCAGCTGTGGGTAGCTGTTGAAACAGTTGCATGATGCTGAGAGCAGCTGCATCATCTATTCCCCTTGAAATTCATGAAGAGATGTGGCGATATTGCACTGCCTCTCTTTCATGTACTGTATCATTGCCATGGCAACAATTCTGTACTGTTGTGACGTCACTGTGAAATAAATTGCTTTTCTGAAAAGAGAAAAAACTATATTGAGATTTGTGAGCTGAAATCATCAATGTGTGAGCAATAAACATCGATGACTTGGCGTGGACTAGTCAAGTCCTATCATTTCGTCATTATGTCTGCCTTGGGCGGCTGGTATGAATAGCACTGAGACAATATGAGACAATTGGGAATATATTTCAGATTATTTGTATAGAACTTTTAATACATTGTACTGTATTTATGCTAGTAGTGATAATTAATGTCACAGCTTAATTGATAATGTAATGTCAATATGCCATTTGACTCTTGTCTGAAAAAAATTCGGTCATTGTGTATGTTTCCAATTAACTGATTAAAACGTGGGTCAATGTCATTTACAACATGTGCAAGGTGAAATTGCCATTTTCAAATGCTTAGTTGAATAATTTTGCTGATAAAAAATGTGGCCATGGTTTTTACAGTCATTCCTGTGAACACACTGATGAATCGAGGGAAAAAAAAAAAAAGCAATTACCAGCAATGCATACTGTTCTACTTTTCACAAATGATGTAATTACAGAACATACTAGCGTGATGACACGGACTTAAATACTATCCGTATGTTATGGAAAATTTAAGCGGGATGCTGTGTTGCTAATCGGAAAATGATTGAATTGTAAATTGCGACGTTTTAAGCCCACGTTCTCGATTTAAACTTCTCAGAATTCTGCTATTTTCAGGTCTCAGAATTCGGCTATTTTCAGGTCTCAATTAAGTGTAAAGTAAATTAAAAAGTACCATCACCAACAGATTGCAATTACCTTAATTGACAGCTATTTAAATTTAAACAATAGCTGATGGTGATAATTTTTATCTATGATTAATAGTGAATCGGTAATTCATAATTATTGGTTTCTATTTTAGTAGTGTGATGTGGGTTGTGTGTGTGAAATCCTCACTTGATCATGTTTATAATATCACAAAAAAACCATGTGAAATTTCAGCCCAATATTGCATATGTATGACATGGAGGCTAGGATGAGATGGACAGGCCTGGCTCAGGTGGTCCTCCCAGCCTTAACATATCCTCCATCATAAACCCAGAGGTGTCACCCTGGTCTTTGCCCTGACCTTGTTGATTTGCAGGTCTATCCGTCTTTGTCACAGAAGCCATCCGCCCCATCCGCTCCATCCGTTGGCTCTTTTGAAGATAGGGAGAAAGCAGTTTTCACTTCCACTGCTTGCTGCAGGGGACCATTTTGTTGCTCATTTATTTTCTGGTATATTGTGATTCATATCCAGGAGTCATTTGCCTTTGCGATAAATGAGTGGAGAAAATAGGAAAATTGTACGCTATTTGGAGCAAAATGAAAAGGGAAGGAAATTCATCGGATGTCAGAATTGTCAGAATACTTTACACCACCTTCAAATGACATTAAGATTAAATTAATGATTAGTGGTGAAGCTGATGTCACATCTCAAAGCAACTATAGTGCTGAAATGCTAATTTTGACATCAGCATATATGATCAGCGGTTATATTAATTGGGTGCAGTTAGTTCCGCAGTTAATTTGCCTGGTGTAACTGTTTGTTTTAAAGTTGGTTCAGAAGTTCTATTGACAGAAGTTTCCATTAAATTGCAGCAGATTAAATGGGCCGAATGCCAGTGCAGCTATCTGGAACATCAAGTGGAATTTAGATGTTGTGATAAATACTGATATTATCTTTGCTTTTATTCATATCACACAAAGTAAATTGTACATTGTTTAAGCACCCCTTTAATTTCACGAGCGAAATTGAGAGCTTAGCCCGGAGACCTCAAAGGCCACGGATTAGGATGGATCCCTCCAAAAAGCCAATATTAGAGCTGTGGGCTGGATCACTATGTGTGTCGCCTAAATTAACTGTTTATTGGGCTAGAGGGCCTGCCTCACAACCCCACCAGAGACAAATTGCCCATCCATGTCAAATGACTCGACCTGTTTTCGCATCCCGAATGCCACATAAAAGGGACAGCACGAATCTATTCTGTGAAATTTGCCATAAGAGGAATTGTCAATTGAAACAGATCGGCCCACGCCGCTTAAGCTGGCTGGTGTCATCATTTGAAATTGTTTGATCCCACTAGCATGGACATTCATCATTATGCTGCTGCATATATCAACGTCGTCGAATGCAGGTCCTGGCAAAATTCAGACACGTACCTCAAATATTGGGCTTGCCTGGATTTGCAATAGCATCCTTAGCAAGGGACTTTGAGTGCACACGCGGGTCATGCGAAGCCCCACCATATTGGGCGGTGGATTGTGATCAAGACAAAAGTAATACGAATGGGACGCTTAATTCAATTGGTGTTCTGGTAGAATGCCCGAGGTGTTCTGCTTTTACACAGGGGAAATCAGAAAGGGAATGGTGGTCTCTGTCCATGTCACCCATCAGATTCTAGTACAGTCTCTCTTCAATTAGCTTGAGAGGCTTCTATCAAGTTCTAAGGGTCACCGTCTCCTGTCATGCTTCTAACTTTAGCATTATCTTGCTTGAGAGATCTACTAGTTTCTTAGTCTCCCCCTGCAGGGCATGCTAACCATTATCATGTCATATTGGCATGTCCTGCAACCTCCCTGGTGCTGAACTGCTTTGGAGAGATTATTACCATAACCCCCTAGCAACAAAACTACAAATGATTCACCCTAGGTTCAGCCAGTCCAGTGGTCGAGTGCTAAATAGGCCTGGCTTAAAGCCAAAGGATGAAGACCTCCCACACTCATAATTGCAGTTATTGCTCAAAATTTCACAAACCGCTGTCTGCTTGCCAGTAATTTGCATGCGAAATGGGGAACTGTCCTCTCTTTGCTTGCTATTGAAGTTAGTGGGTCATAAACTGTTTTTGTAAGCAGTTATATCTGGTACGAATGGCTGCCAAACGGTTGTCTACAATGAGAAAAATGCATGGAAAAACTGTTGTGTAAATTATAAAAATGTGAAGTCTTGTGTCATGAGAGTTTGCAAAATATCACTAAAAACTGAGTACATATTGTTGCCTTGCACATATGTGGGATATATTTCGCCCTTTTTTATCATTTCATAATCTTTTCTACTCGAAATTCCATTCAGTTCCAATGTGTGTCACCCTCCTACTCATTTTCTGCAACTACATTTTTTGTCACCAATATGTTGTAGCTTTAACTGCTTATCATATATGAAATACTCTGAAGTGCTGCATAAACAAAAGAGTTTTTAAATGTTTGTCTTTTTGGTTAAAAGTATACTCAACTTGTCAACAATTTACTGATCAATGGGTATTGATAAGTGCATTTTACATTGTTTTATAAGCTCACAAATTGAGTGCTTCCAAGAGTTTTAGATTTCGATAAGATATTCCATTAAAATTGTGATGTGCTGATTTTTTTTCTACATTTGTGTATGATTTATTAACCAAATAAAAATGGTCTGGTTTTATGAAAATGATGTGAAATTTAATGGTTTTCTCTCCATTTTTGCAGAAAAAAGCCAAGGGACAACAACTCGTTGACAAGTGCTGTGAACACTTGAATTTAGCAGAAAAGGACTATTTCGCTATCAGTTTCAGAGATGCCAGCGACATTAAGGTGAGAATTTAGCTTAATTGGGGATGAATATTATGATATTATATTATAAAATTACCAAGGAAGGGGTTGTTTTTAGTTACCACTTTCAAAAGGCTGTAATGTGGCAGCCTTACTGCCTGTATCTATCTGTTTAATATGAAATTCTCGCTATCGAATATCATCTTCGTGATTAGTAGAAGCTCGTTTAAATGACACATGCTTGTAATATGACACGATTTGATATTCATATTATGGAGGTGCTGGAAATAATGAGTCTAATATCCCATCTGTTACCACAGCATGCCTAGAGCCTATATTTGACAGTCCATTGATTTTTATTTTTTTTGGCAAACGTACTCCGGTATTTGATGATAAAACATGAGGGAAATTGTGTATAAAATCAATAGTTGGGGTTTGAGAGTGCAATAGGTGTTGAACATTGTTGATTTTGGCAGTCTGGCATGCCATTCATTAATACAAGCAATTTATTTGTCTGCCAGACAGGTGATGATATTGATGCTCAGATTAATTTAGGAAAAATTTGATTAATTTTGATAGATGTTTTTAGCATTCTGCTCCATTAACTGCTGCAAAAATGGCTAGAAATTTTTGTGGCGATAAATTTTCACGGCTGCCTTCTTTATTTCCCTTTTATTTCCTCCCTTTTGATTGGCTTGTAGAAAAATTGAGCGTGTATTTTTGATGGGCTTGGAAGGTGACAGAATGATATAGTATAGTTGATCATGATGCTCTTGGCAGGCATACATTTTGCAATAAGTAGCTGATGTTAGTCAGACATAAAAGCATGAGAATTTCTGGAGACAGGAACAAAGGAGAAAAAAGATATCAGAGGTCATACCAAGCTCATACAGCTTGTATAGCGCCACCTAGATGTGATGGAATCCATTCGTAATGGAAGATGCATCGGTTTTTCCCCTGCTCGGTGCTCCAGATCAATTATTGACATTCGAGGAGGAATGCTGGTCGTAATCTCATTAAATCCTTCCCCATCACACATGAATGAGCAAACATTGCCTCCCTTGCTTTTCATCTTCATTTTGGGAGTGAAAAGGCACTAGATGATTCCCTTGAATATTCATACTGCCGCAAAATAAATGTAACATGGCTCCGTCTTTTAAGTCAGATGGGGGTTACATGATCATCGCTCACAATGTCTCAATGAGTTTGAACCGATTTTTCTTTTGCAGTTCTGGGTCAACCAAGAGAAGAAGATATCTAAACAAATTGGGAGTGAGTATTCATTCTGATTTCTTGAATCTATTTATCATTACAAAAACTAAATATTGAATGTGTGGCAGAATTCCAGGGTGTTTTATTATGAAAATAGCTCTTTCCTTTAGGATGGAACGACTTAACGAAAAACGAAACTGGCGTTATTTGAGAAAGCTCTCTTTTTGTGGATGTTTATTGCTAGTATACATGTGTAATATTGATAGCATAAACAATGCCCTTTGTTTGTTTGCAGATGGCCCATGGGTCTTTGGTTTTGAGGTGAAATTTTACCCCCCAGACCCTGCCACCCTTCAGGAGGACCTCACTCGGTAAGATATCATTACCCCGGAGAGCAGCGAGAACTTTAGGTTCTGTTAATCTCTCAACTGGGCATTAATTGAAGAAAATCTGACAATTATGTGTAATAAATATCTGGTTTACTAATTTTGAAATGTTAAATTGTGCTCTTACGAATTATAAGGACATGTGTAAGATAGGTAAGGTTTCATTCTGACATCTGCTCATCTTGTTGAGTAGCTGCATGATATAAAGATGGCTTTTGATGCTACAAATGCTACAAGAATACTCGTATGTCAGGGGTCTTTGTATTTTGTTATCAGAGATTCTTATAAGGTCTTTCGTGTCCTTTGTGCAATGCAGTTAACTATTGATGTTAAATTGCCGTTCGTAGACCTGATGTCTTTCTTTTTTGTCCTTTTACAGCTACCAGCTTTGCCTGCAGATCAGGAAAGACATCCTGTCTGGAAAGTAAGTTTGGTTTTGCTATGATTCACAAAAGCAATCTTAGTTATGCTTGAGGCAGTTTATACTTGCCGTTATTCACCAGACAGCCAAATGACTCATGATGGTGCCTACCTCAGCCAGGGTGGTAGACGCCATTCCATTCAGGCTGAGCAATATCATGTCATGTTGTAATAATAACAACATGGTTTTTGTAAACCGCTCATTGCAAGGAGCATCCAAATAGCCATATAAAGCAATTTTGATAGTAGAGCAAGCCAGTAAAGAAGTATATTTCTCATAAGTTTGATGAATTTTTGTACAGAACTCCTAATGACCATTGCAACATATTTAAGTGATTTAGAACAAATTTTGACAGAAGTAAAACCTGTGCATAATTTTTTCTTGCAGGCTCCCATGTTCATTTGTCACCCACGCCCTGCTGGGATCTTACATCGTCCAGTCTGAATTTGGAGACTACGATATTGAGGAACATGGAGCGGGAATTGAGTACATTGCGAACATCCACTTTGCTCCCAACCAGAGTGAGGAGCTTTTGGAAAAGATCGCTGACCTCCACAAAACTCACAGGTAAGCAATTAACTGTTAGTCCATATCACAAGCAGATATTAAAGCTCTTAAGCAATAGATATTTGTTTATAGTGTTAGGTGTATTTTCCAATGATGGATTATATCTTGTATAATAGTATTACATTTTATTGGATTGGTCCCATCATAATTTAATCATAATGTGTTGTGATATACAGGGTGAACTTGTCACTATCGTTCACTAATTGCTGTTATTTTAAACAGAGGACAGACACCAGCTGAAGCTGAACTCCATTATTTGGAAAATGCCAAGAAACTGGCTATGTATGGAGTTGACCTGCACCAGGCTAAGGACAGCGAGAATGTTGACATCATGATTGGCGTCTGTGCCTCTGGCCTGCTCATCTACAGAGATCGTCTTCGTATCAACCGCTTCGCATGGCCCAAGATTCTCAAAATTTCTTACAAGAGGAACAATTTCTACATTAAGATTCGTCCTGGAGAGGTAAAAATTTGATCATTGACTTAGAGCTGAACTTGTAGTGGCTGGTTAACTAGTGCTGCCACCTGGTGTATATGTTATAGTTTTGCTTGTATTGAGCCAGCACTGCATGATATGTGGGTTGTGACTCTGGGCTTATTTTTGTTTCATTGAAGCTCATAATCTAAACAACGTAAATTCATTTGATGATATGTTTAATTTTACAGTTTGAGCAATTTGAGAGCACCATTGGCTTCAAACTGGCAAATCACCGTCTGGCCAAGCGTCTTTGGAAGACCGCTGTTGAGCACCACACTTTCTTCAGGTAAAATGAAATCTTCTGTTGCTTCATGTCGGTTATGAATTATCATTATCATTTTATTTAGAATTGGGTTTTTTTGGTGATACATTTTAATTTCACTAACAAATATTTTCCAGGCTGAGGGAGCCTGAGCCTCCAGTGAAGAGTGGCTTCTTCCCACGATTCGGATCCAAGTTCCGCTATTCTGGACGCACTCAGTATCAGACCAGACAGGCTGCAGCCATGATCGACCGTCCCGCTCCCAACTTTGAGCGTGGCGCCAGTAAGCGTTTCACTGGTTCACGTAGCATGGATGGAGGTATGCTTACAATTAACACTATTGAGACATGATTGCAGCAGGGAATGGCCTATATATGTAAACCCCAGTCTTGTCGTATCATATCAAAGTGACGTCTTGCAGCATTATGCAAAAATTTGTATCTTAGAGATTGAAAAACAAACAAGTGTATGATTTTGCTCTGTATTATTGCAGACATGATCCTGTCTCATGTATATTGCTCTTACAGCATGCATGAAATTTTTGCCTAAATTAATGTTGAAGTTCATATTAAAACTTAATATTGACAGAACTAATAGTAACATTTTTGTAACAATTTTGAACCCATTTTATGACAGTTGATGATACTAATTGTTGACGTGTTGTTTTGTTTGTGTATTTATGCAACATACATACATCAACAATTATTTAACTTTTTTGCTGTTCTTAATGTTGAATATTTGTTCATTTTTTGTGATGCTAGTATGTAACATAATTTTACATTGTTAGTATTTTGCCACAGCCCTTATTTTATAGTTAATATATGTTTTCGTGTGTGATTGTTCATTTTGTTGATGCTTAACCCCTTTTGTTTCCTGCTTATTCAGTTTCATTAGGTTCTGCAACCCTAGGCCGAGGAGGTATACACATATTTTATTTCTACAATACATCTACAAACAAGTAGTTTTAGTATTTACTCAACACAATATCACTAGGTGTCTCTGATTAACATTCTCCTTACATACATATAATCTACCTAACCGATAAGCACAGGCCTTCGTAGAACACTGGACTATTTGTGATCTTGTGTCACTGTTTTAAAATTTGTCGTCTTGCGATGCCCTCTGGTGTAAATGAAGCGTTCTTGTGATAAGTTAGTCGTAGAGAGCTTTGTGTGTATGTTGGTAATGGGACTGTATGTGGTGTCGAGACTGGTGCCGCTTTGAAAAAAATTGTCTACATGCAATTATTCTATTTTAGGCCCTCTAGGGAGTGTCTCAGAACCTGTCCTCAATGAAACAGGAGGTATTGCATAACATGCCCAGCATCTTTAATTTACATTGACTGTTGTCGCCGTGATGCATACCCCATTAAGAATCAAATTTCTGCTAGGAATCTTGTATTAAATTCTTTACCAAAGATTGACAAGAGATGTGGTTGTAATTAAAATCAATACAATACTGACGTTCGGTTGGCCCGTTACATCTCTTCGAGGTTTTTATCTTGGCTCTCAATGATTGCCCAAGAGGCGAACAAGTTCCAGTCGCCCAAACATGAATAGACCTGCTTCTACTTGGTGGAACCCTTTGTTCTGATCATTATGCGTACAAAGACAGATCATTATTTATACTCACATTAAACAATAAAATCTGCTATAGGAAACCTGTAAAAGACCCGGCATGTCCTGTTACTATCAGGCTAAATAACGAACCAAATTAAAAATTAGGTAAAAAAACCGATTTATACAAGATTCTTAATGGGATGTGTTGGCAGTCTGTCGTGCCCCTTTCTCTCTCTCCTGTAGAAAAGGTGTCTTGATTAGGTGCTACTTACTTATGGATGTTCAAACTGCAAGCATGTTGAATGCTGGCATGTCTTTATTAGGTTTTAAATCTTCTCTCTCAGGAATGACTTAGATGTGATACTTTTACTTGTTAATTATATTTTTAAGACAGTCTTGATATTCATCTTTATTGGCAAGGTGATCGTTGTTGTGCAGATGTTCATGTTCTGATGTTCTGTTTGGCTTTTGAACATGTTCATTTTGAGTTTATTATTTGGTTATATTAGCTGTCCATAGCTTTCCCCCTCTTTATGAAATTCTAACAAAGTTGGTATCACCTGTTGCGCTCAGTTATTGCGAGTATTCAAGTTTCACAAGTATTCTTTAAATCAAAAGTCCTGATTAAATATTGATCTATTTTAACACGAAACTGTTAACCTAGTTGGCTTGTTTTGCTTAAAATTTTGCTAAATTTTATGAGGTGAGTAATGCTAGCTTTAGCCGCACTGCTCATTCGTCATCACATGATGATTGTGATTAATACATCAATTGTGACATTAGTCTGTTTAACTATTTTGGATTTTGCATGAAGAAGATACATTATTGAATTAAGTAATAGATATATCACTCTGAATATTTATGAAAATATCACTCTTTGCAAATTTCTGTATACACAGTAATATAAGTTTCTAAGCAAAAATACTATTAAGATATCGTGTTCTAGAATGTAATGACAAAGAATAAAGACTAGTGCTGTATATATCAATTATTAAATGATCTAATATCAATTTGCAGTGGGAGGTGGCCATGGTTATGTGGAGAGATCTGAGCTCTACAAACCCGAAGACTCCAGGACAGCAACTCTTGACTTGAAGGGACGCCGCAAGCCAGGTGGTTCAGTACCCATGGCCGACTATGACGACGACCGTTACCCTCCTGGCATGGACTCCAGTGCATACGACCGTGATGATGTAAGTGCCGTTAATACTCTAGTCGTAAGATCTAAGTACATGTAATTCTTTGCACTATAGAGTATATTGAAAGTCTATGCAGAGCACTATGTGTTTGTTTTGATGGTGTCTTCAGTATTTCGATGTTGTGAATGTATTTTATATCAAGTTTCTTGCAGCCATGACCCACCTGATGATGAAGCAATTAGAGGAATGTTAATTTAGGGCTACTGAATGTAAATACTGTTGATAGTCGTTATTTTCTGCACTATGTTGTGTTATGTAGGATAAGAGAGGTAAAGGTCAAGACCCAAGTGATACCACAGCTCCAGGTTACAAAGGCGCCACAGACCAGCTCGAACATGCAAAAACAGACGGTGCACTTCAGGGTGCAGCACCTGCTATAATACCTGCAGGAAACAACATTAAACAAGGGAAAGATGCAAAAGATAAAGACGCAAAAGGAAAAGACACAAAAGATAAAGACGCAAAAGTAAAAGACACGAAAGATAAAGATGCAAAAGGAAAAGACGCAAAAGATAAAGACGCAAAAGGAAAAGATGCAAAAGATAAAGACGCAAAAGGAAAAGATGCAAAAGATAAAGACGCAAAAGGAAAAGATGCGAAAGATAAAGACGCAAAAGGAAAAGATGCAAAAGATGCTAAAGGAAAAGATTCAAAAGAAGGAAAAGATGCTAAAGACTCTGGCAAAAAGAAGTCAGGTGGCTTATTTGGGATGAAGCCTGGCTTATTTGGTAAAAAGTCAAGTTCGAGTGGAAAGCCAAGTTCAGGTGCAGGTCGTTCTGCTGCAGACAAGGACAAAGCAGGAACTGATCGCTCTGGGGCTGATGAAGCTGGGGTAGGACGTTCTGCTGAGGATGAGGAATTTTACAAGTCATTAAGCCCCACATATGAAAATTGCACTCCATTACAGTTGGCAGCAGCTGCTGCGAAAGCAGAAAAGAAAGCCAGAGAAAAAGAGTTTGGTGAAGCTGAAGCCAAAGGAATACCCATTCCACCTTCTATCAAACCAAAATCTGCTATGGACAGAGATGGTGGACCTTCAATAGGTCCAGATGACAGAGCATACGACAGGTTTGGTGGACCAGGTTCAGCTCCAGGAGGACCTGGTTCAGACAGATTAGGTGGACAGGGGGCAGGCAATGCAGGATTTGCAGGTCCTGGTTCTGACAGATTCGGTGGGCCAGGCACAGGTGGATATGTAGCTGGAGGACCAGGCAGACCTGGTTCAGGTTTAGGTGCTGGAACACCGGGCTCAGGTACTGATGGTACAGGAAGACCTGGCTCAGGTATTGGGGGAGCAGGAGGGCCAGGTGGATATGGTGGACCAGGTTCAGGAGGACCTGGTTCAGGAGGACCTGGTTCAGGAGGACCTGGTTCAGGAGGACCTGGTTCAGGAGCTGGAGGTACAGGAGGACCGAAAGGTTATGGGGTACTAGGATCTGGAGGACCTAGCTCTGGAGCAGGTGGACCTGGCTCTGCAGTTGGTGTAGCAGGAGGGCCAGGATTGGGTGCTGATGGACCTGGTTCTGGGGCAGGAGGTCCAGGCTCAGGATTTGGTGGAGCAGGAGGCCCAGGATCAGGGTTAGGTGGCGCTGGAGGCTCAGGCACCGGAGGTCCAGGCTCAGGATTTGGTGGCGCTGGAGGACCAGGCGCAGTTGCGGTAGGCCCAGGATCAGGGTTAGGTGTCGCTGGAGGCCCAGGCACAGGATTTGGTGGCGCTGGAGGCCCAGGCGCAGGTGCCGGAGGTCCAGGCTCAGGATTTGGTGGCGCTGGAGGCCCAGGCGCAGGTGCCGGAGGTCCAGGCTCAGGATTTGGTGGCGCTGGAGGCCCAGGATCAGGACTCGATGGTGCTGGAGGCCCAGGATTAGGTGCTGGAGGACTTGGATCAGCAGGTGGACCTGGTGCAGGTGGACCTGGTGCAGGTGGACCTGGTGTAGGTGGCCCAGGTGCTGGAGGAGCTGGAGGAGCTGGTGAACCTGGGGCTGGTGTTTTTGGACCTGGAGCTGGTGGTGTTGGCGCTGCTGCAGCTGGTTCACAAGCCTTCCCAGATTGGATGGGTGGATTCACAAGTGTAGGAGCTGCCGGTCTATCACCATGGAGAGAAAACGTCAAACCTACAATCGAGGTGCACAGCATGTGTCGCGTGGCAACTAACATCTTCGAAGTTTGGCATTCCCTGATGAACTAACATCATTTCTTGACCATGATTACTGTTGTGCATGATATTACTAAACCTACTTGTTCTGTATTACCTTTCAGAATTCATCAATTCGTTGTGTTGAACTTGGCTAATTGAGACATAACAGCTTTTGTTTCATTTGATTATTACAGGTTAAAAAAAAAGAAATTCCTTTTTTGAACATTTTGAAATTTATTTACTTTGATTTTTTATTTTATTTTTTGTTTCGGTTGTTCCATGCTTGCGTAATTTGTTTGGAATGCTCCATTGCTATGATTTTGTTCCATTGTTCCTTTTTGCCATTGTTATCCTTGCTTTTGGAGTTAATTATTGTCACTGAGTAATAAATCAGAGCTTTAATTGTTGTCGTAATATCTGCAATCACGATTTGCTTATGACGTAAAGAGTCTTTTGAGTGTAAATATTCTCACCTTTGCGTTTAATACTTTTATTCTTGCCATATGAATGTCTGCCATATTTTCTGTAGGAACGGGACCGATTGCAACTAGTTGCTTCTAAAGACCCGGCGTCTGGCCGTGTGGTATACAAACGTAAACCTCTGCCACCTCCCAGGACGAGTTCAAGTCAGGACTACCAGGTGCAAAGTTTAAAAAGGACAAAGCCTTGTCCCTGCAGCATGATGCCCCTTTCCTACCCCTTTGCATGTTGCCAGCCCTTGTGCATGTTTTACTGCACTTCTAGAATCAGTGTTTCCCTCTGCATTGTTGTTGTTAGCTGTGCAGTATTCTGTTGTATTGGCATATCCTTGTTCCGATATTTCATCAAAGACCTTTGTCATACTTCAGTTTTTGTTGGAATTAAATTTTGTGTTTTGTTTACATCAACAGCCGACTTACAACACACACTTGAATACACTTTGGCAATATACATTTTTGTCATACTTTGAATTCTAGTGCCAATGTCGCAACAGTGATGAGTGAAATAAATACACTTAGAATTTTTTTTTGGTGTTTTGACAATAGCACATTGCAGTATTTCTTGATGAGGTTAAGTCTGTGAAAGAAAATATGACAAAAATGTAATTGACATTTAAAAATATGATACTTATTGATACAGCACTTATTTTATTCATAGGTGACAACAAGCAGTACTTAACATTACCAGCATGCACTAACAAAAATGTTTTCTTTCAGGTATTTAACCGTTAATTAAGTTATTTTGTTTGTGAGTGAGTTGTGTGTTTGGTTTGTTGCTGTATTTATGAAGATGTTTATTACTGACTGGTACAGCTGTGGTTGATTTTCATACTACTGTTTGGTGTCTTAAGTACTATCATATCTTAAGATATAACTGATACCTGAAATTGTATTGGTCATAAGAAACAGTAGGACATAACTCAACTAGAACTGATACCTTGTTGTGCCCCCTTGCTTATTTTGCTGCCAGTGCCCTCTGACAGATAAGGCAAACTGCTTTGTGCTGCCCTCTGCAGTTGATGTTGCGCAATTTGCTGTTAGTTATGTTGCTTACCTTTGCTAAACAATGGCCCTGCTCTGTGATCTTCAGGAGGGACAGGTATCTGTATTTGCCGGGACGGGACCTGATGAAAGCCGTGTAGCATATTTAAAGACTGTCAAGCATGGTGGCCCGCATGATCCCAACATGTCACAGGTATGGTAACTAGATCCAACCGAATGCTTAATCCTTGATCCTTTTAACAACGTGCATGATATGCCTTTCTTTAATTCCTTTAGTAGATAGTGTTACATGATACAGAACTTATTACTTATAGATATTTGTATCTCTACTGTCTTCTTGAATCATATTTGAAAATATCATACAGTTAAAAGTTAACTCTACCTGAAAGTCACTTAAATTATTGTCTTTGCTGATATTTTGAACCCTCTCATTTGAGAACAAGGCTAATATTGAAATGAATTCCTTTAGGATGGAGACGGTTATGGACCTGGCTCTGCTGGGTACCCAGGATCTGGTGGCTATGGTCCAGGTACTGGCACATACCCAGGCTCCGGTGCCTACCCCAACCAAGACGACCACTTGCACGAACGCGGCGGCTACCCAGGTGGCTACCAAGGCGATGGCCAGTGGGATCCTAACTACCCTGGTGGACACAGAAGTGTTACAACAACACAACGCGAAGTAAGTCGTTAACCTCGTAATCTCGTCTTAGCTGTCAGCCTTTCTCTCTCCTTCCTTGTTTTTTTTGCCTGAGCCTGACTTGCTTGTAACTTGCTACATCCTCTTTACAATGTTGATCCTGCATGCCGTTTTATTTCATTATTAGCTAGAAATTTTAGCAAAGCTGTAGCGTAGGTCAGTTACTTCATAGATAGATTTTATTTCATTAAATACCAGCTGCTTTGGACTAATAAAATTTAGATGGATAATAACTGCTAGTTCCAGATTCAGAATTTCTCAACATCTTGAACACAATAAGTGACACACAAATTAAGTAAACCATTTCGTGGCAAATTGGTTAAAACCCCATTTTCAGACTTCACCAGAAAGTTTGTTTGTTCGTAAGATCCCAATACAAACTAGCTCTTGATTTTAGGAATAATGGTAAAATATGCATGAAATAATATTTAAAATATACAATCAGGTGTAAACTTGATGGAATGTATGTATTTATATTGTAATGATTGTGTATTTGTAATCTTTGACACTATAATCTGTGTGCAGTGGTAGATTTGGCTAACTCAAAATTGAATGTTCATGCTAATGTCATGTGGTTTGACAGTAATGAGCATGGTTCTGTGAAATTGGAATGTCAAAATTGCTGGAGATGGGCTTGCACTGTCCACACACTGCACATCATAAGCGTTTGTAGTAACGTGCACAAATTATTGTATAAGTCTTTCAAATCAAGCTTGAGTGAAGTGTAAAGAATGCGGTGCCATTTCGATAAACAGAAGTCCTGAAAATTGTGGGATTTAACCAAGGAATATTAAAAGATACTATTTAAGGAACACATTTGATGCTTCTTTGATGTTCGTGCTATCGCTTTGATGGAATTTGCGAGGTTTCAGGCAATCTATAGGAACTGGAGTTCTAAGTTTTGTGGATGGAGGAATGATGGTCTGTGGGTGGATCAGTGCAAGAACCCTGCTTGTTGAGTAGCCATCCCTCCCCCTGCCCACTCCTCTTGAGTCACTGAGTCACAAGACAGTCATTGTCTGCCAAACGCCTGCACAGTCAAGCCAGCTTGATTTGGTACTTTTGAGGCAAGAAATGCTGCCAGATTTTGTATCATTTCTAAATGGGTAATGTGCAAAAAGAAATTCGAAGTTGATGTGCATTGGTCATTGGCGTGACACTGGTTGAGCTCAGTGACTAAGTCCCTCTGCACCAGTTTGCTCTCCTTGTTCGTTGTAGCCCCCTACTGTGAGGACTGAAGCTTTCAAGTATGACCCCACTGTTGAATCTCGAACTCGGTCAACACGGGATGTACCTTTTGTAAAAACAGAGACGCGAACTGTGACTTATGAATCTGACCGAGCCAATGAGGGTGACGACTTTCCAGGCATTCTAGTAAGTGCCCAGTCGCACAGCTCTCGATCCCAGACCGTCGAAACTACTACGGTAAGATCCAGATTTCCCTGCACTGATCACCCGCCGACTGCACTGTGTCCTGCAGTCCACTCTTCAGTTTCACTGGTCATTCCATTGCAAATCAGTTGGTTGTCAGTCTTTTGTATTTGCTTTTGTTCATGGTGGAGGAACATTGTGTTCTTTATTTGGCTTCTGCAGATGTTAAATTAACTGTCTGTATGTTCTACTTCAAGTTTGCATCATTTTATCGGGTACAAAATTGGTGAGCTTGATCAATGGTGCTTAACAGAAAGCCTTTCTGAAGCTGCATTGCTTATGAATTTGATCTTAGTATTTATACTGCTGGAAATTAATCGTTAATCTTGATTGTATATGATACCATAAAAATGAAGTATAATTTACAATTAAATCACTGATGTCTTTTTACTTACTGTTCAATGCTTTTTGTTATGGCTGGTAGTTTCTGATTATTCCCCAAAGTGTTATGTAAAGTTTTGAATTTTATGCATGTTTTATTTAATCCCACTTATCACTCCGCCTATTTAAAAAATTTTATGTTTAGATTTATCATTGATTTTAACTGTATAATCCTTGAAAGAAATCACAAATTTATCCTTATCTTGATTTTTATTGCAGTACAAAACTGAAAAGGATGGCGTTGTCGAAACCAGAATTGAGCGTAAGATGGTAATTACGACAGAAGGAGAGGACATTGACCACGACGCTGTAAGTTTTACTTATTTTTTATTGAACTAATTCAATCTAACTCACGTTTTCTTTTCTGTGAATCAATTGTTTAAAGGCTTGTAGCAGCAGTTGTGTATAATACTCGTTTAATATTTTGCAGGCATTGGCAGAGGCTATCCGTTCAGTAACAGAGATGGATCCCGACCTTTCTGTGGAAAAGATTGAAATTAAGACTGAGAGTGAAGCGCAATAAGAGCACAAGTAAATATCTTCTAAGTGTATTTATTTCACTCATCACTGTTGCGACATTGGCACTAGAAATTAATAAATTTGCGGAAAAACATAATTATAATTTTGATGACTTATGTGCAACTTTTACTCTTTTCAGGAGGAATGAACATAAATGGTGATGGTTTTACCATGTAAATGAATGCAAGATATTCTTCAGAAGGGTCATTCATTTGTGTGAATGTTTTCAAAGATCCATTTTCTGTAGCTTTTATGCCCCTCGTTTATTTTAATGATTTTGAATAAAGTTAATCTAATGAAACTAGCTACATTGGCTGTATTTTGTATGCAATTAAAGGAGAGGTATGGTCCTACCCATTTTGTGTTTGGCATTGACCTTTGATGCAATGAGATGTAATAATTTCTTACATGCTTGGTTTGTTTTTGTTGGGTTGCGATGACAATGACAGATTATTCATTGTATATTTAGACGTTCTATCAGGAAAACTGTAAAAAATTATGCACGGTAATTGAAAGGAATTTTTGTGTGCTTGTATAGAATGAACCTTGTCAGCTTTCTGCAGTGCTGTTATCATATTTAGCTTTCCTTTGAATGTTGGTGTTTTGCAACAACCAGGCAAATGTTTGCTATGCTCATTGAGTGATTGTAACATCCTATATATGTATAACTTGATCAGTCATGATCGTTTATAAGGCACTGAATTTCGATGTTAAAGCTGTTGTTGTTTTTCTAACGGCAAAGCTTTTTCATAGCCCTCATATGTATAACTATATGCAATTAGTATAGGAAGCTACAATGTGCATCTTCCCTAGTCTTTGGCATGAAATATAACTGAGCCAGTCTCTTATTGAGACCACTAAAGGTCTCATGGTCTTAGGGACTCGGCTGCTTCTGTCATTAGTCATCCATGTATTCTCTCCTGTGCATAAATACAGCCCCTTAATTCTTATTTTTGTACATATTTTTGTCTCTCGTTTGTTAACTGAATGTCCATTATCAACAACAAAGGTTTTAACTAGCTGTATGATTGATACTAGGTGCTCCCCATTAAAAAATGGTAATTTTTTAAAATATTGATAACATGTAATTATGTGGTTTGAATGGAAAGAGGCTATTGTACGGATCACTCCTGCTAGCTCTTAAATTGATGCGAAGGTTTTAAAGTCTGTTACATGTTTGATCTAACTTATATGGAAATCATATACTAAAGTGTGTTATTTGTTCATTGTATGATAGATCTATGAGAATACTGTAGAGAATCTGTATTTTCTAATGCTTTGAGCTTTTATCACTAGTTGCAAATATTTGTTACAAGAGTTGTTGATTATAATTTACCAGATCTGTGGCAAATATAAATAATTAAATTTTGATGCACTTTGTTTTCATGAAAATTTTAAACACAAATTGTGATTAAGTTTCTACATGGTACTGTTTACCAAAATGTGTCGCTGATTGTGCAGTATCAACCTAGTGCCTGGGGAAGCTATGTTTTGTAATTTGCTTCTCAACTTTCAAGTATCATGATAGCTGTCCTTATAAGAAACTTGTGTAATGCCATATATATATACGTAATTTAGCTTTTATAATGGACAGCATACTATATTGTAGTTGGCTTTTTGCTGGTTTTTAAGCTTAAAAGAAAATTTGATTTTTATTCTTTTACAGTATAAATGTAGGAACTGGTGCATTTGTGCCAATGCTATGTAGAAATGTTCGAACTGCCATGCAAATAGCCAATGTACGACTAAAATTCTAAAATTTTATTTTTGTTGTGGCATTTCAAACGCATGCTGTCTGAACGGACATAATCTTGACAAAAATAAAATTTTGTTCTTTTTTTCAAAGCCTGTATTGAGTGTTGTATTCATTGAAGGATCTCTATATATCTTGAAATATTCCTGACTTGAAGCATATAATGCGGTCTTGTGACAACAAAAACCCAGGAAGTATTTGCCTGTACTTATTTGGGAGTGGCATAGAGCAGAAATGCAACCACAAGGATGGAAAATTCACGTTTGTCCTTGTTATAACATGAATTTGAGCTATACTGATCGGATTAAGGTCTTGATATCTAGAACTAAATGCCCAGTCTAGAACCATTATATATTACTAGCATGCCCGTAGGGAGCTGCGAAGGTGAAATAAAAGAGTATTAGGCCTATAGGCCTTTATATATAAAATATATATCAACTGAAGGCATAGATCATGAAATAGTGCAAGTGAAAACGGTAGCAAAACATCTGTAGAAAGATATAGAACAAATAAAATTCCCGCAATCGAAAATGAAAGTATTCAAAATAGGGTATGTCCAGGGAATAATCAGGAAGTCGGTGTTCAAGAACTGATAAATGTTTAGCAAAAAATGGAAGCAACCATGTAAAACATAAATAGCACAAGTAAAGATATCAGACCACGTACAAAATACAGTGGGGCTGAGATAAAAGGTTAGTTTTTATCTCTATATCTACATATCTTTATCAAACAAGAAATTACATGTACACACCACACGACATTAAGACCACCTCATATTAGCCAATGGGCTTAAATCGGCTTTTCAAAACATTTGTTTGTGCGATAGGTGGCTATTGGAGCGTGACGACAGTGCCATCTGTGGGAAAGTGCATTTCCGAAAGCTCCATTCATGTGTTAGAGAGCAACAGAGTAGGATCGTCATGGACCCCGAGCCGGTCCCTTCCTACATACAGTGCTTTACAGCGATAATTTCTGCAGCCAAAGGCTTTCTTACTGCTGAAGGACAAGAATGGTCCCTACTACATATCCAGGAATCTGTTGAACAGTACTGCAGCATCACACAGAACGAATTTGGTTTGATTGTTGGCTTGGCTGTGCTTTTGACATGTTTACGTTTTGTTCTCACGAAGTTACTATTCACAGTAAGTATCAAAATGAATTAAAACATGAGATAACTTGTCACATCATTTTTCGTTTTAATGAGCAACACAATTGCCAGAATATTTCTGTCAGAACGTGGCATCAGTTTTAACTTTTATTGTTCTGTGACGACATTTCCCCTCATACTGTTTTGAGTCATAGTCATAGACATACCCAGATAGCATATCTGACATCGTTTTGACGTTGGGCCTACATTGGGCCGACGTAGCATGTTATCAGGGTACATGTAGTCATTGTCTTCATTGTCTTCATTGTTCATGCTCTTGTGAAGTTGTGTATCACTGCCATGCCCTTTGGACAGGCTGCACAGTGTCAATGATTATGTGCATTGTTGAGATCTATATAAGCACTATTGAATTTTTAAATATCAGATTTCGTATTTTTTTTTATCAGATAACATATATAAGTCAGCTAAGCACATGAATTAGCTGAGGGATTATGTGTTTTTTCTTGTAACTCCAATATCCTGAGACACATAATGTCATATATATTTTAAATTCCAGATAACATTTTTGTATCGTTCATGTAAAACCAAATTGAAATTTAAAAAGGAGAAGACTCATACATTCGATATGAAAGATATTTATAAAGTATGCTTTTGATGTTATTAATGTTTTTATTGCAAATCAATTATAACAACATGTATGCCCAGTGGGCTGACGGTGTCACCAAGCATCCATGTCATTAAAGATTTACTAAACATTAGTTATCAGTCTTTGAGAATATTCACTGAGAAATAAATACATTAATGATGTATAATATACATTTTCTCAAGAGTCATGTTTTAGCTTACCGAAGCTTTCTGCCATTTCACCTGGCTGTCTTCAGTGTTGTGAACTTGTGACTCATGTACACTATATTATACACTATGGATTATCCAGAGTCAGAATCAAATCTGTATTGGTTCACATTAATGATGTCGTGCTTGTCATGGAAAGTGGGATAAACTTACATTTGCAATTTAATATTCAGCTTAGTATTTATAACTAGAACTTTAATGAATTGATGGTGAAGAAAATAAGAGCTCTTCAATTTACAGATGATTCTTCTTGTGTTGTAGTTGAAGGTCTTGTCATTGATATTTTGACAGTTGATGAATTCAAGTACTCGCGCACATTCATCATGAGTGATCTGTCACACTGACATTGGTCTGTGTATTATAACTATTGTGTATTTGCCATTAACAGGGTTGTGTTCTATATATAATACAGGTCACTGGGCCCCAAATATTGTCACTGTGTTTGTTCTCAGATGTGTGTTATTATTTTGATATAAGGCCTGTAGATTATCTGTTTGTTTAACAACACAATTATAACTATTGTTAAATTCAATTAATATACCACTACAGTTCAGTTCATATTAAAAAGGGAAATCGATTTCTCGTGATGGGTGGGGGGGATGCAGGCCTACTTTGTCTGTCACACCGTGACTTTCCCTCGCACGTACAAGTATCTAGACAAAATGAGTTCTTGAATTCATTATTCAGAAGCATTTTCTTTCATTTGGATATCTTTTTTAGTGGTACAAAATCTGTTAAACAATCCAGCTTTAACAGGTAAAGTAATGGTGGCTCATTGATGCCAGACTGTTTACAGATAAATTTGTACTGATATGTGTAACACTCTTTAACAACTTTAGCACAAAAATTCCAAAAACAGAAGTGTGGAGAAAAATGTTAATTTCATTTGTCAATTTCAGGGGGGAATGATTGCATTGAACATCCCCCCCCCCCCCCCCCCCTTATTTGACGCCCCTGATTATTAGATTACAAAAGTATGCTTTCTCTTACAAAATTTGACATTTTTGTGAATAGATATAGTGTAGAGGCTAGTTACGTTTCGTCAGGGTGCATCGTTTTATTCATTTATAACTTTATGTATCCAAATTACTATAATTGGTTTCCTTATCATGTTTGTATAAGTTGGTGAATATTCAATTGATTGTTGATTTTGTATTAACCAAATTGATATTTTTCTTTCAGCCTGCCGCTAAATATTTCAAATTGAAGGAGCTCAATATTAAGAAGTTCCCAGAGAGTGCTTGGAAGTTCTTGTATTATGTCTCTGCCTGGTCATTTTGTGCTTATGTGCTCTTCTCATTCCCAGAACATGACTATTTCCACCGACCAACACATATCTGGGAAGGTAAATATTTCTTACTCAGTCAAGTGACAATGCAAAATAAAGTAATTGATTTATTTTCATGTACTGGTTCCACCTGGTTTGTTTAGATTTATTTACTTGTTTTGGTATAAGCATGGTAGCTCCATGGTATAAGTAAAGTCAGTTTTTAAATATTTTTGTAACCTTCATTTTGCCTATTGAAGTGTTTTTTTTATGGAGTATGTAAGACACTCACTAGTGCGTTTGGTATTAAAGTTGCATTTTAGAATTCAAGGTGACAACTGCAATAACATAAGGGCAAACTGAGACACCTCTGGCATCATTTTGTCGTCAGTGAATTGCTCGAGGAATATTTGCCAGTATTAGTCATGCAGTTACTGACCTGTTGTAATGGTTATTGAGGGGGCACGTATTGTTTGGGTCAGTGAGTCACTGTTGTAACATCATAATTGTGCCCATCTCATCAGTATGGCAGGGCACAAGTATTATGTTGAAGTGACATTCTCCAGAGAATTCCTAAACTACTACATTGAAATCCTCTACTATTTCATAAATCACTCAATTTTTTATACACGTATGTTAAAATCATATATATAAGAAAAAGCTGTTTGTTATATCTATTAATTATCATAATGCCTATTTTATGTTTATGACTGCACTTTTAGTATCTTTTCAATTTGCCACTCAGTTATTTTTTTTCTTTACATGGAATGACTTGTAAGCCCAAGTGGGCTGGGTGTGACTATAATGTTTTGTTTTGTGTAATTTGATTATGTTATGTACACACAAGTCAATAAACGATACCATACCATTATGGCATATTACATTGTGACTTTTTTATTGTGATGACTACCTATTGTTACTTTCAGACTGGAAACCACATATTGTCCTTGACCCAAAAGTTTATGCAATCTACATGCTGCAGTTAGCATTTTATGTACACTCAGTATATGCTTCCTTTTACATGGACCATTGGAGAAAGGATACAGTTGTTATGATCTTCCATCACTTGCTGACGATAGCTTTGATTGCATTTTCATATGCCGCAAGGTGAGATAATAACTCAGACTTATAATGGTTAAAGGAAGTTTATGGTATATTCTGTACAGTTAGTACACCTTCTCGATGTACGGCTTGTGCCGGTACAAGGATAAATATATTGGTATTAATACTCAGGAAAATTTAGAAAAAAAAGAAGAGAAAAACTCAGGGAGCACACCAGCATGCAATTGAAATTTTTATGCACAAGCTTCTCGTGATGATTGCTGATTTATATTTGATGTAATATTAGGCCTTTACATAATGTCTTGTTTTCAAGTCCTATGCCAGGACCATTTATTTTGATTAAAAGTTCCTTATGTGACTCATGCAAATGATAATAAGGATTGGCTGTGTTTGAATTACCTCAAAATTCGAAGGCCAGAAAGTTGTTTGTTGACTCTGAGTGTGTGTGATGAGTTATGTTATCCGGAACAGTCCAAAGGACTGCAGTTGTCAACTTTTTTTTAAAATCTAGTCAGAATTTGTAGGTAATATTTATTCAAGTTATTTGCAAAGCTCTGAAGTGAATACTTTCGCAAATATGAACTGGCCCAACAGGTATTTGAAAATATGTAGATGTAGAGCAAAATTTTAAGACGTAATTGCATGCGTGGCTGGTTTCCACTGTGGCGGAACGGTGCGAAGTGGTGTCATGATGAACTAATGTGACCTTGAAAAGCAAATATGTAGGAGAGAAGTAATAGATGAAATAATTTTTTTAGCTTTATCCACTCATAGCGCCCTGGGGAACCTTTTCGCTTGGGGTCTAATGTTGAGTATAGGCAGTATTGCTTGTAGATATTAGTATTGATTCAATTCCCAGTCACAGCACTTATAAATATATAATGAGCTGCCATGCAGAAGCTTAGACAATTGTAGTCATTAAAATATTTTGATGGGTGGCTATATATATATTGCACTAGTAGAAGAAACTATCAGTAACTGCACCTAACCATTGTTGACAGAGAAACCCTCTGCGTTCTCTGTCATTGCATTCACTTCTCTGTCATGAGAGGTGAGCTGCTGGAGTGTTTTGATACTGTTGTAATTCAGCCACTGATAGCAACCAAGTGCAGGACTGAACCCATCTGCTCAATTGCTAATTGCTTTTATCTACAAAAATGCATTAAGCTGAATGTTGCACTAAATCAATGCAGTTATTCATACATTAATTCACATTTCATTGAGTGATCGACTTCTCATTATTTCATTGAAAATAGCTCAGTAGTCTTAACTTGTCTGTCTCTCTGTCATGAGAGCTGTCAGGTCTAGTATAATTATGTAATTGCTTAGTTGCTACACAAGTTAAAAAAAAAAAATCCCACATATCATCAGAACTGGAGCGAAGTATCTACAGAACTGTGAAGTGCATTTAAAAACAAAAAGCCAGTCGTATGGATTTTTATTGACAAATATACATTGCTGATGTCTGTTGTTCAATAACCAAAAAAAAAACTGCCAATAACTTAAAGACGACAGACATTTATTTACAAAAAGAAACACACATGTTATATGCAAACATTGATTGAAACATACATAGACTAATAAACAAGTAAAGAGATATTTAAAAGTGCAGTGAACGACTGTTGGTTCATCACCTCCGAGTGATCAACATATCATATCAGAGCAATAAATATGTTGTCTTGAAAGTAAGCGGGTACCAATTTGTTCTCTAATTTGTAATTTTCATTCTTGAAGGTTACATAGATCATTAACTTTCAGAACTTGAAGGCTCAGATTCTTGAAAATTGGTTCTGTGTGAGCATTGTATTTCACACCCATTATGATGCTGACAGCTGTCTTTTGCAACTTTAAAACTGAATTAATCTTTAATTTCCAACAAAGAATCCCATAATTGAGATATGGCATGAATGAGCTATAATATAAAGTTAGAAGGATATCTTTTGGGATAAAATCTTTTATTTGAACATTATTCCTATAATTTTAGACATTTTCAAGGATTTCTTAATGAATAGACAGACAGACAATAAATTTATTTGACATTAATTTGGTACATCAATTGTAAATAAAAAATATAGTCAGGAGACCCTGTTATGGCAATTAAAGCCGCTGCCACAAGGCCACCCTATGGCTAAAATATCATAAATTAGGCTGTATCAGACATAGCAATTTGAAATGCTGCATGTTTCAGAGTAATTATTTAAGATGTAATTTCTTAATATACCTTAGATAACCTGCCAAGCTGTGTGAATGAAATTTGTCGGTTATTATGGATGGAGTCTGGTTAATGATTTTTGGCAATCGCTTAATTATTGAACATTTTGAAGTTTGATATTTATGGTAAGAGATTACTAAGGCTTGATTATTTCTTGTTTTGTGATTATGTAATTCTTCTTGCCTGGGAAACTATTTGAGAAAAGTATCTAGGGAGATTTTGATGCATCAGGTCAATAAACTTTGTTGTTTGAACCATGGAGTCACCAGAGAGTGACTCCATGTTTGAACAGTGGTTCAGTATGTGCATTGTATTTACTGAAGGTTATGGTGCGCACTGCTTTCATTTGCACTTGGTTATTTGTTTTAGATTTGGCCCCCATGCAAGAATACCATAGTTGATATGGGGTATTATCATATGATTATCAGGGCATTGTATTTTGTTCTCAAGGTATGAGATGGTGACTTCCAACTAAGATGTTTATCTATTGTAATTCCTAGGTAGTTAAAGGAGTACAAAGTCTATAATTGTACCATCTATACTTGAACTGACAATCTTAACAGCCATCCATGTTGCGGTAATTGCCAACAGGCAACCTACTCTGCATGTTAAGAGACCTTTCATGTCATATACTTACGAATAGGTATAGTATTGTTGAATAAGCCAGCTATGTAATAAATATGTTTATAAAACACATTATCTATCCAAATGATCAGTAGAGCTAGGTTAAAAAATCCCAAAAAATTATCCCTACCACCTAAATGGCACCTATATCATTATTGTATATATATATAGGTCAGTGTTCAGCACCCTCAAAAGGAGCTAAAAGGGTAAAACCACGATGTCTTATACATCATGGTAAAACCACCACATGCCGACTTCTACGCTTGCTACACAAGTTTAAAAAACTAAAATCCCACATATCACCAGAAATGGAGCGGGAGTATCTACAGAACTGTGAAGTGCATTTAAAAAAAAAAGCCAGTGGTATATGTATTAAAGTAAGACATGCAGTTATAACCAGTAAATAATGATTTAGAATCCATGGCAAGTCCTGTGCCAGTGACCTTATTATATAGTCTCCACCCTTGGAGATGATAAAGATGACTAAGCAGCTAAGATTCTAAGTCAAGCCACATGTGATCCTAGAGCTTTGACATGTACAAATATATGATGTATGCCCTAGGGAATATTTAAATAATCCTAATGTCCATGGCTGCACCCTATTTTTAGCATCACGTAGGCGGGTCTCAAAGTTGTCTGTATTATTGTGTTTTGAATTATCTCACAACTCCATGACTTGTCATATATCTGTTTTATTAAATCCAAACTGATCTATAGATACAATCATGAATACTTCTTATCCTTTTCACATCCAAACTTCAACTGTCTGCCCAGAGGCAAGCCCAGCTTGATCTTTTGACCTATCAACCAATCAGAGGGGTTTGCCTCTTGCCCTCCTGCCACATCATCACATTCCAGGAAATGCTATTCCTAATAAGTGAGTAGATTGGTGCAGGAGATCAAGGAGATATATCTAGCAACCCTGATTAGGCTGATATCTATTTGGTTTCGCATTCTCAATTACAATTAATAATAACAAAATATAGCAATGTAAATAACCAATAAAAATAACATTACAGTATGTACTAGTTGTTTATTGAAGCATAATAATTTAGTATCTTTGGCCGGAAAGGTCAGTGATTTTACACAAAGATTGTGGGAACCCAAATGAAGAGTCTGGTGTGTGGAATTGCGCAAAAAGTTCCACAAACCAGCTTAATTTGCTGCCATTTAGGTGTGACCTCATTACAAAATGGTTTCTTGAATATTAATTTGCTTAACACAAATAACACTAACAAACTTAATAAAGATCTTTATCATATAAATTAAATATATAGAAGGTTCTACAAAAATTGTAGCGATAAGCGTTCTGCAAAATGTGGTATTATACCATCCCAGTAAAATTTTATTGATTATTGTTTGTTGTTTTCTGGAACGGTACTTATATTTAATAAAGTAGGCTATCACTGTTATGGCTAAAAGTTGGCCGACGAACTCAATATATGATGCATATTATTTACCAGTTTAAAACATCTTGTACTTTTTATTCCTCTTTGATGCATCTGCTCAGTGCTATTTTACAAGATCCTAAATTGGTATTTTTAACTGGAGGTCTGTTTTGTTAAAGAATAACTTTAGGCAGTAGAGAGAACTGAATGAGAAGCTGTGGAAGTTCCAATGGGAGACCAAGCGAAACATTCGCAGAATTGCTTTCTTCTATTAGTGTTTTTTAGAATGATACAATAGATTGTATGGTGCCTCTCTGGCATTTGCAATTGCATTGAATTGCTAATCCTTTCGTTTTACAGCATACATTTAGAAATTAAACTACTTTATCGTCCCCAGAGCAATAACTCATTATAACCTCATAAGTTAAGATGGTTTCAGACTTTTAATAGCTGTTGTAAGGCCAAAGGAAGCCATTGTTTTTCCATATTACTCCTCTATATATATTTGTCCTATTTATATGGGATGTTTTCAGTAACCTCATGTCACCCTTATAATAGTTCTTCTGAACTTATAAACTGGAACATAATAATTAACATTTGCTGCATAAAACATACAAACTGACAGGATAGGTTCTGCTAAAACCGGTATCAATTAAGTTAACACATGGCTCTAAGGTTCTTAAAAATTAGGTACAATTACCCATGTGAACTTGGACTATTGCATTGTTTGTCTGTAACTCTGTATTGTGATATATGATTATAAAAAATATCCCTTGTTTTGCACCTTGTTAACATTTTGTTGTAATTTTTCATGTAGCATTTTATAACTACAAACATTTTGTCATTATCTATAATGGAAAATTTTTCAGAGAGCCACCTTTCTGTCATATTTGATATGATAACTCTTATCTTATGTTTATTTGTTGATTTCTAGAACACTGATAAGCTGTTATTGTCAGATCAAAATTGCGCTGCAAACACAATCCAAGATGTCATTAATTTCTTTGTTGTAATCCGAGATATAGGCTGCACTCATTATTCGCACTTGTAGCATTAAGTATCACAACATTGAACATATCAAATTTGAAATTTTCTAAAGTACGTTAGTTTGCATATCATGCAAATGGACTGGCCCAGTTGCTCTCATATTTCTGGTCCCTGACATTCTAACCAGGTTTAGTAACTGTTCTAGTCATCTTTATTTCACTTATTGAGGAGACTTGCTTATTTTAGGGGTTAAACCTCCCCCCCCCCTTTTTTTTTTTTTGGATTTGGTTAAACCCCTGGGCGTAGTTCATTTTAATTAAATTTTGTGGTCCCAGGAATATATTTTAAAATATGGCAACCCCCCCCCCCCCCCCCCCGCTCCCCCCTATGCATAAAAAAAATGTTTTGGCTCGAAATCTTGCAAATAGTTAGTGCACCTCACATTGGTGCAGAAAATTTGTCGTAAGTTACTACCTTTATCTATTGCGTTCTGTTGTGACCTGCATTAAAACAAAACCATTAATAAGATAATTAATAAGACACGTATTTGTTGAATTTTCCTTCAGACACTGTAAAGTAATATTAGGAGTTCAGGGGGCAAATCAGGTGGTCTTACATTTACTATAATTGCAAATGATTGTCTACTATATATAATAACAAAATGTTGGCGTAAATCAAAACTTCAACAACGATTGATAAAAATACCTCTCTGTAGTAATTGACTTTAAAAAAAAATCCTATTTTATTGTTTGCCTTCTTTTCATCGTTATGGGTACTTATTATTGTTGCAGAGTAATAACAAATTACAATGGAAAATATTGCACACAGTAAATCAAAATCATCATGTTTAATTAATAATTTATGAGTTAATTTATTGTATAATAACACAATATAGTGATAATTTATATAGCGCTAGTTCCAATAAATTTCTCACCAGCAGTCATATGACTGAACAAAAAAATTGTTTTGAATCCTATTATTAGTAAGTTAGTGTTATATACCATTTATCTTTATTTACTATTTTTTACAGATGCCACAAAATAGGTTTGCTAGTGCTCTACCTACATGACTTTTCTGACGTCTGCCTTGAGTTTACAAAATGCAACGTTTACTTCAAAGACAGAAACAAGAAGTTCTATGCCATCCATGACCATATTTCTGTATTCGGCTTCCTGGCGTTTGCCAGCTCCTGGTAAGTTTGGGTTTGTTGCAAATATTAAAATTATGTGGGACAAAATGTGTTTGTTTATGTAGAATAGGGAGATATGTGAATCAGTTGTGGTCAAAGTTTCATGATTTCATCCCATATTTATCATAATTCATATGTACAACACGCCTCAGTCGTATTAAAGAAACAATGTGATATCTCAAGAGCAAACACATGGCAAAAAAGACAAATCATGGTATTATCTCAAGAATATGATAACATCGACAGTAGCACAAATTTTTGCCAAAGTTCTAAGCACAGTGTACTATTGAGAAAAGACAGTTTAAATAACTTTTAACTTGACTTATAAGTTACACTTCTGACTTTTATTCCCACTGAACATAATGTAAGAGGATGAAGGTAGGCAGCTGCCAGCTTCACCACTACTTTGTACAATTTTAACGCACACTCAAATAATTCTTCTCTTTTCTCTAAACCTATATCTTTCATATTTTCGTAGTAATAGGCCCATGTTTAATCACCATCATATACTGTGATACATTCTTTTCTGACAAAACATTTGACACGCTTTGACGTAACAATTAATATTGCACACACTCTGCATATTGCCACACTTCCGTTCAATCTTTTGTATATTGCATCACTTCTCGTTCAATCTTTTGTACTGTATATGATAGCAACTGACCAATGATCATTGTGCTGTGAATGGACAAGTTATGGGAAGGGAATGATTTTGCTTATTGTGCTAAATATAACTCCGTGTAAATTATGAGGTGTATACAAACAATTTGAGTAAATTAACACTTATTTGTGCATGCCATCATTATGTGATCAATAATTAATCACTGCGATTTCTGCTTGACAACAAGTAAGCTATATATGTGGATATAATGCTGCATGACCTTGTTTTCTTTTCAGGGCTGTTTTTCGTTTGTATTGGTTCCCGCTAAAGGCTCTTTACAGTGCATGTTATCGTCTGGCTACTTCGGGATCTGCTCCTTATGCAAAATTTGACTTTGTTTTGAATTCACTGCTCTGGATCTTGCAAATTCTCAATGTCTACTGGTTTATGGTGAGCTAAATAATCTGTCTCTAAATGTCTCTAATTTGACTATAAACGAACATCACATAATTTTAGATATACCTGATAGTTTGTATAAAATCACGAGCGCTTGAAATTTATTTTGCGACTAAGCCAGGGCATTTTCTATATATAACTGTTACTGATACATTCATAATTCAAGCGCTCATGGATAAAGTACAATGTATTGATTTAACTTTGTTTTGATGTTACCATGGTCATACGATCTCAATTTAGGACTTGTTTTTCCATTTTTCTATTGTATAGTTCCTATTTTATGACATGTTTTTTATGTGTTGTTTCAGTTCATTGTGAATTTCCTGTACAAAGTGGCTACTGGACAAATGAAGGAAGTTGATGACCTCAGGGAAGAGGAAGTTCTTGAAAAGTTGAAAAATGAACATGAAGTTCAAAAACCAGTTGTGGAACAAAATGGCAGCACCAAACAGAATGGGGAACAGTATGTTCATTTTCTGAATTTTATTTAAGAAAAAAAAAAGGCTTTAGTTTCAGCTTTCCCTTTCTGCCCACAAAACGAACCAATATAAAGAAAAAATTAACAATTTTGTCTGTGTTAGTGGTATAATGCACTCGCCATAAATTTGTATGAAATATAATCCCCATAAACACCATTACCCATTTAATTATCCTTGAAAGTTTTCTATATATTGATACAATACCATATATGCTCATTCTTTGCTGTAGCAGTAAGTAGGTTTTGACTTGATGTTCCTCAATGTACAACTTGGTTTAAAATGTGAAGATAAGCAATGGATGTGTTTCTGAACACAAGAGAGACTGACGTTAGCTGGGAAACAAGACTTAAACATATAAAGACATACACCCACAGCACCAGTTAGCATACGTGGACATCCAACCAGAACCAGAACGAGATGTTTAAATAATAAATTACCAATAATTACTGGCCGACATCGAAAGAAGTAAAAGATACTGCTCTCAGTGGCAGGCAGACTCTAGGCGATGATTACCACTTCATTATAGAATATCCCGACCTCAGACAAAGTAGGATATCTCTCATTAATAATTTTTATCATTCCCAACCAAATATGGCAAAAATGGTAGAACTCTTCAATTCTAAAGTCCACACAACACTGGTGAATTTTGCAAAATTCTGTGTGAAGTAATTATACAAAAAGTAGAAAGCGTTTAGAAACAGAGGGACTGCCCAACTTGCAGCTGGCTGCTTGAGTGGTCAGGCCTATATAATAAGACTTAAAATAGTTAGTGTATGTCTAATTCTTATAAACACAGACATTGAATGGAAATGGGAACTTGTTTATAGACAGATATCTTTTATTTTTCATGAATTCACATATGTCTGATGTGTAATTTTTTTCTGGCTCCATTCTAGCAAATAAAAATAATGAATAAAAAGATAAGAGGTCAAGGATGTATAAGGAGTTTGCCCTTTGACCAGCCCTGGATCAGCGCATGTCAACATTTAAAACCAATTGTTCATTTGCTTTTTTTTGATCATCTTGACACTGAAGTTTGGTTATCATGTATGGCATGATACAGGATTTGATTATCATTTGTGACACTCGTACACAGAAGTCACATGAAGACATCAGGTGACACTGCCTGTATCAATGATAAACTTATCATACTCAAGGAGTCAAAATATGGATTGTGACCGATATGTGAACAAATAGAGATATGAACTGAAACTGTTAAACTGATATACATATCATTTTTTGTTGTTAGTGTTTAGTGTGGGTGTTTCAATGTGCCTACTGAATAATTATTTTAATTTGAACGAGTTTCATAATTCTTTTTTCCAGATCTTTGCTGAATGGTGTTGTAAAGAGGAAAGTGGCTGGTAGCCATGGCGACAACAAATCGGAATGATCTTGGCCTGTGACTGCAAGCTGACAGATGTTTCATGTCTCGAAATCTGGCAGATTCATTCAGTATCTCATTCCATGGCAAATGTTTAGTTAGCCATGTCACAAAAAAACTTGGGAGTTATGTCTTTCATGCAGGCTCATGGGTATATTCTCACTGGTTTATAAGAATGCAGCAATTATGTTGATTTAATTTTTGCAATTGTAAATATAAATGGTTATTTTTAGCAGCAGCTTTTTCTGTCTGTTGTTCCATTAACAGTGTGGGTCAACCAAGGTCAAACTGGATTTTGGAAATTAAATGTTAGAATTAAAACTACCAATACTACTATCTTTGAAATTGAACATTCTCATCACCCACATTATTAATGGAACAACCTTTAATTCAGGTATCATACATATTGTTTATTTATCCCAATTTCCAGTGAACCTGGTAGTTGTATTGTATTATTCTATGTGGCCTATCTGGTAGATGGAAAAGTAGAAAATATTCCTAATTTAAAATTTCACTTGCAATGCATGTTTTGAATGGCAGTTGTGTTTATTATAATTATAAAACTTAATTTTATATTTTCTACACCCCAGTAAAGAAGTGAGCTAACGTTACACTCACAGTGACCTCACTCCAACCTCACGGGATGACATCGCAGTTAGCTCACCATGAGCTTGCAGTATGATGCCATTCTACCTCATAGGTGGCGTGGTAGTCAAATGCATGAAAGCTTCCAATCACATCTCTCTACTTTATGCAAATATTCCATGTATACCCATGCTGCCCGTGATATTCATAGGTGATCTATAATAAATCCAATTACAAAATATTTTGAAGGTATAAGCCATAGTTCTTATGACAAATAGACTAGATACTACTTATATTTTGCTCACTAATGCACTCCAACCAAATGGTAGCCATTTTCAAATCTTCACCCACACTGCCCAGCTTGCCATTCCAATCCCTGCTATATTGGGATTGGATATTTTCAAAAGAAGGTCAGGTCATGGATCAGGTCACTTAAATAGTTCCAATTAATCAGATTTTAGTAGAACTATATTTGGCGCTCTGAATTGCCTAGGTTAGTCTGATTGTTGATACGTATTTGCCCAAACGTGACAATGTTGTTGTTTATTAATCTTGGCCTAGTGATGTGCCAGTCTGGCGTAGTATTACCAATTTGGTATAGTGTAATGTCAGAGAGGCCACTCCTAGCAGGGTGGTTGAACGGTTAGAGTATGTAAATGACCATAAAATATCACAACAGGATATAGTAAGTCGACTTGATGCAAAGTGACCATTTTCATTACATTTCATTTTCAGAAAGTGTAACAAAAATAGGAAAAGAAACCACAAAAATTATGGTAGAATATCAGCCTATAGTTCATTAATCAGTAGCGGATTTAAGAGTGGGAGGGTGATAAGGGGATTTAAACCTCCCCCTCCCCCCTTGGCCTAGTACATTTTAATTAAAAAATTTAGTGGTCCCTGCAATTTATTTTAATTTATCAAGCCCCCCCCCCCCCCATGAAATTTTTTCTGAATCTGCCCCTGATCAATTATTTCAAGTAATCCATGGCACAACAGACATTATTTATGTCACAACAGGTCACTAGAATTGCACATGAGGAGCTCTGACAGTTAACAGAAGGTGTGACTTCTCTGTGAGTTTGTGTGAGCTCACTGTGTGCTCAAATTATTCACTGGGACTGTTTTAATTTACACTCAGGCAAACATGGGTAAATTTCTCCCCTGTGGGGAGTAGACCAAGTTGATAGTTGTAGTCTTGCATTATCATATTTGTTTAAATAATCATTTGTATTAATCGTAGACTGTTTTCACAAGCATCAGTTACCTTTTCTTATAGAAAATTATCTATTTTTATGGTATGTTGCAATGCAACCCGACATAAGTTGACATTTGACAATTATATGGGCTTCTGTCTCTAATGGCTTCCACCTATTTCCTGCACGCTAATCAGTATTACTCTTAACAAATCAGACATGATGATGCTTCCATTACATGTACTTCAATTATATGCCAATGACGCCATAAGGCACTCCTGTTCAGTGTATTTTTGTGAGACGTTCACCATTAAGCATGGATGGCTGATATTTTTTATGACGCCTGATCGAGAATCTATACGACTGTGCTTTATACTGTATACTAACAGTATTTCCTCCCATCTTCAAATTCTAATATTGTAATTATATTGCTGCATGTTTTATAGTGATGAGTGATGAATATTTTTGTCTGCCAGTTATAAACATAAGCATTTTACTTCTTTTTTTTCACTAGACCTATCAAAAGACTGGTGCCATTGAATATTGTAACAGCGAGCTGTGATGGTTGCTATCAACGACTTTTGTATTATATTGCTCTTTCAATGGAAATGCAATCATAAAAATGTTTATATTAAGTGTATATATATGTAATGTAGTTCTACACCTAATCTCTATTGAATCCGGTTGCATAATTTCCCTGTTGACATTCCAGAGAATTCATTCGGTACATCTCAGAAGTGCAACAGTTGTAAACACAAATTTTCACCAATGTTATGTGCAATGTGAATTGTTCAGTATTTGTGAATTTTTTATCTGATTAGTATATTCATTGTTGGCTAGTATGTTCATTGTTACTGGTCTTAGTGTGCTTTAAGTGAAACGTGGGTTTATAAATTACAGTCTAATTATGTAGCTGTCATAGGGGTTCATGATGTAAATATTCAAAATATAAATATATATTCAAATTTTTGCTTATTGCAATTTATTGATGTACACCAATTTTCACTCCGTTGTCAGTTTTTAAAATAAAATTTCAAAATGAATTCATAAATATATGCAATATTTTGTGGCATGGATATGGCCAGCTTTCCAGGACCCCATGTTTTGCTGATGCATATCAATAATATGCCATACCATACGAGTCACGCCATAGCCATACCATCTTATGTTGAAATGATGCATAACCTTTACTTTAAAATATGAACTAATGAATTAGTAGTAGTAAATATATGTATTATTTTTTTTCCACAAGGTGGCTCCCTCGACAGCGGCAAACTTATTGCCCTAGAGGGAGTCTCCTTGCTCCACTCTTAAGACCTAATTTTTAATTTTTATAATATGTAATTACTGTTTTTTCGCCTTGTTCACAAACTAAGCTTGCAATCTAGGTTAGTTGCTGGCTTTAACAACTTAAAAAACAATGTGGTTAACTCTCAGCCACTGTTGGCAGTAAGTAAAGCCCAAATTAAAAAAAAAAAATTTGTTGCAGAGTGGCACAGACATCTTCTACTTAACAAAAACATCCATTTGTACATCCGCCCTTTTGGCATCTTCATGATGTCAACTTGTCACTCATGCATGGCCCCTAATGGTTAAAGCATCAGCCAATTCCACATTGGCCGGCTCTGCTGAAGGTCTCAAGTTCGATCCCGGACCGGGCCGTTCTTCATGAGCTACATCCCAGCTGAATGTCATTTGGATGAGACGTTAACTTGGCGGTCACTTGTACTCTGTCTATGCTGAGGCAAGTAAAAGATCCCACTCATGGGGGTAAATGTGTATTGTGGGTGGACTCTTCCTCTCTCTCTCTCTCCTCAACTCTCGCTAGCAGCAACTTGCCTCAGAGAACTGCACTTTCCATATCTATCTATTGCTGTGCCCGCTCCTGTGGCGATCTTTGCCAGCGGAAATGCCCTTTTGGGTATTTTACAAGATTGACATTAATAGTGTGGCACAACTGTTATAGGATATGTCTGTGCAAATCAAGACAAGCAAGATAAATGAACTTGCAACTCAAATTAGTCTCCTACAAAGATTTCTGTAATTTTGTGATGAGAGGCAAACTGCATAATACTGCATAAACTGCAAATACCAGTGACATGAATGTCATAGAAGTACAGCTGATTGTCTGGTAAGTTTGCACAATAACAAGGAGTGGCCTGTTCATAGGTTGGCATGAGTTGAGTTAAAAATTAAATTTAATAATCATGATTTCAATGGATCCTATGTTCAACCACAGGCGCCGTCCAGCTGCTATACATGTCAAGAAATAATATTTCTATGTCTTGACACGCCAGCCTCTGCTGGAGGGCACCTGTGGTTCAACAGAAAGATGCCTCTCCACACAAAGGGTACTCCCAACTAGCTGTCTCAGATCCTGCAGTTCAACTGCTGATAGTGATTTATTGATGCAATCTACAAGTCATCATCATACCAAAGCCAGAAAAACATTTCTACCTGTGTTGACAGTATGTTCAGTCTGGGTCTGTTAATCTCTGATGACCATGTTTTGGCTTATCTAAAATGGAAATGGTGTATGGGAACTTAACAGGTGGGATTGTGTTCTGTGCCCTCCGAATATACATCAGGGTCTTTTCACTATTGCTGCTGGGGATAATCTTGATGATAAGCCAACTTCAACAGTTGAACAAAATGTTGAAGGCAAATCTTATAACACAGGCATTTTGCTGAACTAGTACTGGAGGTGGAGATCCAATC
This sequence comes from Alitta virens, assembly GCA_932294295.1. Classification (NCBI taxonomy): domain Eukaryota; kingdom Metazoa; phylum Annelida; class Polychaeta; order Phyllodocida; family Nereididae; genus Alitta; species Alitta virens. The sequence goes on from OW028573.1 coordinate 63,720,177, forward strand.
CGACAGCCAATAACACCCAAGACATTTCAACCAAAGAAACCTTTTTTTACCTGAATTCTACACAATGTGATTCTCCTTTTATACCTAGTTCTTGTTTTGATATCAAACAGACTTGTGGACAATGAACAGTGTCTCTTTAGAGTAATTATGACTGTACTTCCTTTCTTAACAAAATAATCAGGACAATTTTTTACACTCAAAACTTCTTTACAATGTATCTGCCACCCATTTCTGCTGTTGAATTGTGACAAACCAGGCCTTTTCCACTGTTTTAAACCCCATTTGACAAAATGTTATTACTGCTGATGTGCTCATTCTATGCTCAACCCAACATCCTGCAGAATCTTTTTGAGGTGTTATGCCATTTAAAGTAATATATTCAGTCGCAATTTGTGTAATGGACTGAAATTGGGCTGCATAATTACATGTGTAAATCCATTGAATTCAAGCACCCGACTCTGATGGAATTGACATTCAAAGAGTGGAAAAGCTCTGAATACCCCTGAAGTGACAGAAATTCTTGAGATTTGCTGACAATTTGAACTGTTTCATAGAATTTCAAGTGATAAGCAAAAATCATCTCTCTGAAGGATCATGAGGCAAGTATGCCCATGCAACGAAGCTGACAGCAGAACATTTGTTCATATTGCCAGATACATGTACAGTGCTAGACTGAAGAGATTTTAATTGAAATGACACGGATGTTGTAGTTCATGCTTTATCTGTGGGACACCAAGTGGGTTTAAAGGCTCTAGCAAAAAGGATTTTCTGCACTTCAGTTATCAGGTGTGAGAACCTGGACCTGTTATGTCGTTGACAAATCCAGCAGCTTAACAAGTCACAACAATGCTTAAAGTTGGAGATGGGACTATATTCCTGAATGTTGGGCCTGTTTGGACAAACATCCCTGAAGCTGATCATGATTGTAGAGGATATTTTGTAAATTTCAAGAGAGCTGCACTAACTTACACTGTTCTCTTCAAGTGAGTTGGGGAAAGCTGGTCTGCCTTCTATCTTGTGTTTGCATTCCTAAATTTAACATATTAGAGAAGTTTTGATGATTAAGTATGTGATATTTTTCCTAGTACATGTTGATTCATGTTTTGCTACGTGATATTCATTAACATATAGACATGTATACATCACTTCAAACATTCACAAAATTAGTATATACTTGACGACACCTATTCTTGGGATTTGATAATTGTCTTGAGTGTTAGAACAATACTAAAATTATGTAATTTAGTGCATGATTAGCTCTACTGTTAAGTTTTGATGTTAAATATTATGTGGCTAATGATGAATGCAATTTACAGTCATTTCGAACCATGGTATACCATAGCGAGTACCAAAATAGTATCTGGGCATTATAATTTAAGCATATTTATAAATACAGTTTAAGTTATGTAATGTGTGATTTACCTACATGTATAAAGTATTGAGAAATAACATTTCATTAAAATTTTAGGTGTAAATAAATATTTCAGAAGTATTAATGTGAGCAGTTACTGACCATCTGTTAACTGAAATTGCAAAAATAGTTGCCATTTTGTAAATATAACAATTTGAAGTTTTTTGGGGTAGCACGACATGTATCTGCCCCACAAGAAGAGCATTTCTGATTTATAAATAACAGTAACAACACATAGTAAATATTATACATATCATGTTTTCAGAAAACATTTACACATTATTACACAAATATTCTGAGAACAAATACATCCATGAATGATGAATTGATGATCAAGTTTTGTGATGACAGGGCGGACAGAGATGAAAGCATTCCATTGTGTATTCGATCACATCCAACAGACCAACACGCCTTTCTAGCATCTGGAAAAATAGAATATCCATGTGGTCAGTAGTCTTTTCTAATATAATAAGACATTGGCAAACAATGGTCGAATGTCATATCGATATAAAGTGAAAAAAAAGATAGCGTACCACATAATTTTAGTCTGCCTTCTTCTGGTAATTTACTGACACATAGTGGTATAATACCACCAAGAGAAACAGGCTAACGCCCAAGACATTTGCAAAGATAGCCAGCTGCACGTCAGTGATCATTCTGAAATGCTGAAAATAAAGTTTAAAAATTAGTGTGTATTACAAACAAAGCCAGTAATCATAACTACTAAACATTTTAGACCAATGCTTAAAATTTGTTAAAACTACTGCCATTCCTGTCCTTTGTGAGCTCACATTGACTTTGCAATCACATTGGGTTCTGAAAATTCTCACTTTGTTGGCTTCTCATAGAGACTGATCAGTGATCACACCACCTGACTAGAATTATTGACAAATTCAATTGACATGATCCAAAATATTAGAATCGCTATCTCTCGCTACGTGTAGTGATCATTCACGCCACCTGGAGAGATTTCAAAGCGTAGAAAAATTCTAAAACAAAAGTTTTGTGTACACAGCGTTTTATGAAGGAAAGAATGACATTCATGGTACATGATTGGTGCAAACAAAGTAAAATAATTAAGTGAATGTATGGTAAAAAGCACACAATGCAGTTGCCAGATAATTATTTGACATCAAAGTTGTGAAACGATTTGACATGCGAATCCAATGTGAGCTCACCTACACAGTACAATTGTTTGATTGTTTTGCCGAATGGCCTAAATTGGAACGTCAACCTGATCTGGCAGCTATCTGTGATGCCTCATTTAAGGCAAAAAATTAGGTTGAATCTACAGAGCTCTATAGCTTCTGCAGTAAAGGAGCACCATAGTAAAGTAGAAAAGAATTTTTACACCACAGTAGAGTACGTACCGTACATGAAATTGATGAATAGTTAATATAAGTAAAAAAAAAAAAAAAACCATCAGTTATTAACCACTTATTTCAAATAGACACTAATTCAAGTGCTTGTTTTGACTTTTTAATTAAATGGGATGGAAATACACTGTCACAGACCACATGAATTAGTCTCTAATGCAGTTTGGCCAATTTTGGTGACATGACACAGTCACAGAGTCACACCCATAATTGGTCTCGTATGGAATCCCACAATTAACAAGATTAAGACTTAAGCAGTTCATATCAGACTGGTCTTAATTCTGGAACCTTAATTTATACATCATGATATTGTACATCATGGGTCCGCAGAGAAAATGCAAAATAAAACATTATGACATATTGTATGTTAATTTTTTTTAAATTAACTGACTTCTCCACCACACCAGAGGCCATACTGTGAACAGATACTGCAAATCACGTCAAATGCGCCGCACTTACTTCTACCAGACAATTTTGGATGCCTAATTTTATGTATACCTACTTTGAGTTGTATATAGCTCTCTGAAGCAAGTTCTTTACCGGCGTTTGCTCAGTTGACGTGTCAACACGATGTGAACCGGAAGTTTCTCTTGAAATCTCGCAAGGTGAACAGCAAACGAGACTTCAGTTTCCACCAATCAGAAGCGAGAATTTGCACAAAGATGATGGCGCTAGATCTGCCTTTGTTTACGATCCACGTTGTTGGTAATACTTGCAATGCACAATTCGCGTGTTCTGTCGTTTTTACTCGGTTTAAACCTTCCGTACCGTAGGATATACCTCAACAGGGACCGTGGAACATACATGGAGGCTTTGTAGGCCGCATCATCACTTGCTTTAGTGTTTATGTGACTTGAAAAAAAGTTTTGACGTATGTTGACAAGTCAACTGGCCGGCCGGTGGACATGTGACATGACACAGTCACACCCACAAAGTGGATTCAGTGTTATTGTGGTTGTTTATTGGATTACGGCTCTAATTTTCACAGCAATGACTTTAAAACAGAAGAGAAAATTCCGGAGAATATTTCTGTGCTGTCTTAATTTCTACAAATATGGTGAGAGAGGCGTATGCTGCAAAAATAGAAACATGTTGGTGAGAAAATCTTGGTGGGAGCGGTTCACTTCCGGACAAAGATCACACGTGGAAATGCTTGTTTTGACAACTTTTCAAGTTAAATGGGATGGAAATACACTGACCACAAGAATAAAACAGTATGTAGGATATACCCGATGAATGGTTTTTGCAAATTTGGATGTACAATGTTTTACAAGGTAAGGTCACCCTAGTGGGACGGGCATGTCTCATTGTTTTGTTGCTTGTTGCGCATTTCGCGCGTTCCCCGCACGTGCATTGCTCACAATGACCTTTGTTCGTGCTCTGACCACTTGGTTTTAAGGACATTCCCATAATACTATTTCTGCCATATTGTACTTATAACTGCTAATCTTGTTTTTTCAACTGTAAACTTTATTTATTTTAAATAAATATCAATTATCCATATATTTAGCTCAGGTAACTTAGAACTGTCTCTGTGTGGGAACAGGATGGGTATGAGTAATACCCGTCAATCTTTTTTTATTTTGTCTGTTTTAACCGCCAAAAGGCAAAAGCAAACAAAAAGATGGGTAGATTTCCATATTGTATAATGTAGGCCTATAATACAGGCTTCATTTTTTCTATTGTCATTGGGTGTGTGTGATTGGTATTTTTTATCTCAGTACTTCTTTTGCCAGTATGAATTACTTATATTAACTGGAGTTTTTTTTTTTTTAAATTATATTTAAACTCAGCAGCAAGTACGTCCAATTGAATTGTCAGATTTCAATATGTGTGAACAAGAATTTTCAGTTATATCCGTATTACTATATATATATGCTCTTTTTATAAATATACTGATTCCTTATTTTGGGATTTTACGATTACATAAAATTAAGATTGAAAGATACTGATATATATTATTATATTGGTTTATAAAGGTGTGAGTCTTTGTGGGCTATGGGGTGACTAACAGATCCTGGAGGGTGATTAACAAAGGGGAACACTAATCTTTTGTTTTTACCCGTCTTTGTTTCGTTTTGCCCTGATCGTGCCTCCCCATCTGCCGACCGAGTTGTGTGTTGCCATGGCAACGAATAGCGCAATAATGGAGGGGTACGGGGTGGCTTGCGCAGGTAAGGTGTTGGGGTGTCCTGAGTCTGTGCTTGGTTCTTCTGACATCGTGTTGTTTTTCTTTTTTAAATAACCTCATGTAGGCAATTATGTAATGTATATGATTTACCACTTGTTGATATTTTTTCTTATTAATTGCAATTTCCATTAATAATGAACTCATTAAATAATGAGTCATTCACATGTGGTTTTTATTAACTCGTCGCTCTCATATGAGCAGTTTTGGTTGCAAAACTGAGATATATAAATAGAGGTTGCTTACTTTATGTATGTGGGTAAAGAGCCAGACTACATGTGATGGTTTGCACTAATTGACCCAAGACATGCTGCCGGGCCTTGGCATGTAGGTGCTGCTGCAGCAGGGCAGGGAGGCGGGTCCTTTGTGTGGCGGGACGGGGGAGGGGGTGTGACTCATGATGTATCAGCATCCTAACTGAGATGAGGATGCAAGGAGGTTAGCAACAAGCAGGTAAGATAAAAATAACAAATCGTATTTAAGCAATGTATTTTAATAGACTATTTTAACTGTATGGCGATATGCATATGTGTAGTAGTGATGCTCTGGCCTCCCTGCTGCAGCAGCAGCCTCTGATGTAGCACGAGCGTAGCATCACTAATCCTTCCATTGTTCTTGCTCCGTAGCAAGCATTGATGGCAAAGCATGTTTATCACATGTTCATGGTGTTATATTCACATGTTTTTGTTATAGATTATTTGATGTATACATTATCAATTCACTGGGTGATTTTGGTTGTAAAATAGCAATTAGGGGTTGTAATAGAGAGTAATGAAATGCTACAAGCAACAGTATATTAGCATGGGAGCATGCAGGAGTGTGCAGGAATGCAGCAGTGTGCAATGGCTGTATTGGCCCTGGGCCTTATTGGCTTATCATTGCAACGCCCAGCTTGCTCCAGCCAAACAAAGGATGGCCCAGGATTAGTGAAATTGGGCTTAAATTGAGTCTTCTCGTTGAAAATAACTGCACATAACGTGTTCATACTATTTGCAATTTAAACCATGTTTAAACATCGCTTGAAACAATATCGTTAATTACGAAGTTACAGCATTGATTTAAGTAAAAAAAAAAAATTCTTCTTCTTCTTTCCATTATGAATATTTGTAATTTGAGGAGCTTCAGGTCTTTTCAAGTTAAAGAAATAAGACTGCATAACTCTTCATGCATGCCCATTAATTTGTACACAGGCAATACTTATTTGCCTGTTCGCGTAGTAGCTACAGAACAAAGGCTACGGAAATATAATTTATATAGTTCGGTCTAATAGGCTTAAAATTATGTTAAAAAAGCTTATTTTATTGAGGTTAATTTACGTATCAGCTAAACAAATAAACAAAAAGGAAGTACTGAAATAAATAATAATCAGACTAGGAAGGTAATTATTGATACTGATATATTGATACATTTGCCAATATATATTATGACAATTATATCAATATCTACTAATTTACGAATGCACCGAGCAGATTTTGCAAGTTTACAATTTCCTATTTCACTGATTATTCTGTTTAAAGATCCGTTTGGATCTTGATATTAACCTGGATAACAGTATTGTTTTATTAATTGTTATTTGTTGCTTAATTTAGAAGTAGATAAATAGATTAAAAACTAACGCCCACGCAACTTTGTGCAATGAATCCCATGTTTCATAATAATTGTCTGAAATTGCGATTTAGGTGATTAAAATCACTATAGATGGCGCGAGCGGTCGACTAGTCGACAGGTAATCTCAACATAGATTAAGATAACGTTACTTTAGAAATGTAATTGTGTTGGCTAAATAGTGGTATTTAAGTATTCTCAGAGGTATTAGGCGAAGTTATGGGCCTTGTTTGCTGCGAAAGAGTGGGAGGGAAGGGGCCAATCCTCAATTTCCACAATAATATACATTGCAAGACCACTGTGCTGTCACCTCAAAGCCCTGCGACCTAATTATGGCCATTCTTCGCTAGTTTACCTACCAAAATAATTGGTTTACCTATGTATTAGTAGCTGTTAGGCTGTGTGTCGACCTCAGAAACTCTTAAAAAATACGAGAGAAATAGAATTTTTTTTTTAGTTAAGGAAATTTCCCTGAATTACCTGCTTATCATAACAAGAATTGCGTAAACTCCCACATGAACATCTAAATATTCTGTAGTTTAATTTTTAGATCAGGAGAAATTTAGATGAGTAAACGAGCAAAACATGTACATATAATCAATACAAAAAGTGTGAAAAAGTTCGAGACATCTCCCCTTGTGAGCAGGGCCTGTCCCCCCCCCCCCTTGAAATTAGGCCCATGTCTTCAATAGTACAACATAACCTCATAAAAAGGGAAATATATTAATTATTGCAATTAATGTATCAATATTCCTTTCTTATCTCTAGATTTAGAATTTTGGAGCATTAAGATTTTAACGGATTTTTCTTTCTTTTTTCTTATTTGAATCAAAACTTTGCATTTGTTTTGCGCATTTTTGTATAGTTTATAGCACAGGCATTTGCCAATATATGACATTGCTCAGTGATGACACACTTATACTTGAACTAATACCAAGGCTACTGACTGCCTTAATTGGCTTCTCATCTCAAGAGCCCCCTATGTCATTTGCAACTGCCAATCAGAATGTAGCTGAATACATTAGGAAATGCCCTGAGCTTGATGGCAATTATTTTGCTAGTTTACCAGTTAGACTTAAATACAAACAAATTAGCTTAATAGCATATAGGCTGGCTTATGGCATTGAATGTCTAACAGTGAAATTGCATATCAATTTGTTTTGTTTGAATTGATTACACTCAATTCTTAAACAAAGATTACTCAGTTAGGTCACTTAATTGGCTTGAAGCTGACAGCAGACTGTGCTTGGGAGATATTGGCCAATCAGGAAGGGCCATCATGTGTGTAGATGGTGAAATATGCAAATCTGGCATTAGAGATGAGAATTGAACATTTCCTAGCGTACAGGCAAGGAATTCCTTAGTGGTAAATACCAATAACTAATGGAAGTTATCACTTAGAATAAGAAGGAAAATTATTTTTGTGTATAATATAGCCATTTTTGATGTGTAATATGATATTATTGACTGAAACTAGCCCCATCATTGAAGGCAGTTACGCAGGGGGAGTAAAAGCTGTTCTTGACAAAGTCAGTAGCCTTGGTCTTACAGTATACTAACTTGCTGCCATAATGGCAAACGCCTGTGTTTATAGCATGTATAACCACCTTTAGTTCATTTTCATGTTGCCTTTACTATGTAGCTTTCTCTCTCTCTCTTGACAGTAGAAGATAACATATTAGCATGTTTAAAGTTAGACCGATCCATCAGTCCCTACATGTAGATCTATGTAGTTTAAAGTGTATCAGACTTGTTTCCTAATTTTTTCCCAAGGTGTCGCTGTGGTATTCACAGGGAGTGAGAGACCTCTGGTGTTTAATATCAAGTACCCCTTGCGGATCTTGCATGACTTACTGTGATTGAGGTGCCCCCTAGTGTATTTATGATGAACTACAAAGATTGTTCATTTTTAGGTTTAAGATCTGATAGCTATTCTTTAGCTAATATGTTATGGTGGAATTCAACATAAATGGCCCACTTGTTTTTTTAGGGTATTGTATGCAAAGCAAATAGCAGGCCAAAAAGTTATATGTTTCCTTTTGCATACTTTTCATTTATAGTTAATTGAAGTTGGGCCTTGTCGTGCTGCAGGTGGGCATATATTTTGCAGAGTGGTGTATTTTAGGGGGAGGAGTATCTATTATTTATATGTAATAATCTGCCATTTTGGGAAATAAATGATAATCTGACACATTTCATGAATATAACCACTCTTTTGTAGCCGTGTGGAGGAGTGTGGCTCGCTTCAGGAAGATGATACAAATGCAAACAAGTTATTCCCATAAAGGGGAGGATTGGTCTAGTAAATCAAAGCAGACTAAGCAGTGGGAATGATAGTACTACTACAGAAATAGAGCAACAGCAGGTGCAAACATGAAATATTTAGTTTGCTAAAATAGCAGATAAGTTTATGTAGCCACAGCAAGCTAATTTAACCAAATGTAGTGTACTAGCAGGCAATGTATAATTTGAAAAATTGAATTATACGTTTGAGTGCATAACTGATTGAGATATGTGAAATAGAAAATCACTCGGAACAACTGTTGATTGGTGGGAAAACGTTAGATCCCCAGATCCAGCACTTTCCCGCCACTAGCGGCACCACTATCACATAACTGCTAGGAGCATGGTTACGCATACTCGTTAAGTCAATTATATCAGTTAGTAGTGCAATTATATTTCCTTTTCAATTAATACATATTGCAAACAACAGCAATGTTTGCGCCACAACGCCAATTAAAAATAAAAAATCCCCAAATTTACCCATAGTCCTTATTTCAAAATGGCTGGCCGGACGTATCCCAGCATGCCTAATCAAACAAAACGGATAGGCTGGTTCTGGCCTAAGTTGGTCCCTTCCTCCGCACGAGTGCATAGTGTAGGAGACTGCGGTTCCAGTGCTAGTTCTGGCCTCGAGACAAGCTCATGGTTGACACAGGCGCGAGAACCAGTGAAAAACGGATTGCGTAAAGGCAAAAAATGTGGTTTGCGGATGGCGCGCGATCCGCGTTTTATACTCTGCCCCCGCCCAGTCTGGGCTCGCTATTAATTCCTGGATTGGGCTTGTCAGTGGTCTAAGTTACAGTGTAGGAGACTGCGGTTCCAGTGCTAGTCAGTGGTCCCTCTTAACAAATAAATATGTCACTAAAAGTGTGCACTTGACTATGAATGGAAATAAATGAAGATGAAATAGATACACTCCATCAGAAATTTCCAGTTTGAAACTTTTTTTTTATTTGACATTTATTTATTGATAACATCCATGACAAGAAGTCGATTAACAGATGTGAAATATTGTAACAGATTCAGTGTATTGGATTTTTAGCTAATATTGCATGCTGTTTCGCTGATCAATTATTTCCTTGAAATTGTTCATCCATCTGTGTTGTTTGTGCCAATTCTTAGGCCATTTCATTGGTTAAGTATTTACAATGATAGTTTTCTGTGTACATTGAAACTACTTTTTAAGGAAAACTAGCCTAATTATTCATAAAATGTTTTATTGAAAAGTTCCCAGTAATCTGTGCTTTGAGTGAATAGTTTGTTACGGTTCCAGTTGAAGTTTAAGCCAGGTCTAAGTGCGTAAACATTGATTGTTCAAGGGGAATTAATAATTTTCTGGGTGGGGCAAGAAAACACTCACTTGGAAGTAAACAGTGCAGTGGTGTTCCATATTAGTTCTCACTCAATCCGCGAGGGGGCGTAGGTCTTACAGGAGTTGTTTTATTCTGTTAGGAAGTGGCGCCGCTTAGTGGAAGCGAAGTTCTAAACCTTTTGCTTTGGTGTGCATTTAGAACGTCGAATATGAATTGAGTTTGCAACGAAAAAGTGATATTAGACAATATTTTACTTAATACGCACTGATGCCTGGTGCAGTAGATTGAATATTCCATTTCAAAAAATGTCAGTCCAATATTTCTGAATCAGTGAATGGTAAGGAATCTGTTGATTTATGTTTTATGTGTTGGAACTTTTTTTTTCCGAAGTTTGTGTTTCAATCATTTGCATTTTTGTGCCCACGGCTAGTACAGGAATGCACGTATGAATGTAATGTGCAGGCACATTAGGCCTATTCCAATGACTGGCTAGAGTGTTAAATATATTTTTGGTGCTGACGGAAGACCCCTGTGTCTGGCATCATCACCGTTTCCTGGGTGACACCAAAAAAGGGGGAACTGTGTGAGAAGGTGCAAAGAAAATACGAGGTAACTGGAGCATGGGGCTATGCGGGGGTCTTTTTGGCTGATTATAGCCTAGCTGGTTTCTTAGTAGCCTACCTGTAATAATAATTACTTGGACTCTTTGCATTGGGGGTGATTTTTTGAGAGTGCAGTAATTTGGCTGGCGGTAGTTCTCTTTAAGAAAACCACATCCCGGGCCCCTAGGAGTATTTGGTACTTTTAACCCCGAGGGTGACACTGGGGGACAATTCACCCCCATCACCCCTAGATTAGTTGCACAACTCTGAAGAGCTCTTTTATGGGAACTTTTACCTGGCAACAAGGTCACACCTACTTTTTCCCCCCTTAAGAAGGATGAAGTCTTCTGAATTTTTCTTCACCTAGTCTTTTTACATCCATGCTTTTTACTTCATTCCAAATCCCTCATGGCACAGATGAAATATTTACTGCTTTTTTTTTTACCCTATTTGGACCAGATGTGTCATCCTGAGATCTACTACTTCCATGTGACAGACATAAGTACAGTCAGAAGTCTCAGTACACAATTGGAAATTCACGATTTTTTTTGCACTGTGAATTAAGACTATGCACTTGAAATTTGGTGTTGGATTTTAGAAGTATCAAAATAACAAGTACAGGTGGCGAAAAAGTTTTGCAAAAAGTTGAACTCTTCGGTGTTTAAAACGGAGACGAAGTCGATGGACTGAGAAAATTAGTGTCCAATAAAATTTGATCCGACTAAGTGGCGAGACGCAGTTTTAAATTTGGCAGATTTTCTTGGTGGTTTTTAACTTATGCACCATGAAATGTACGTGTTTTGCTTTTGATCGTTTATGGGAAAATGCAATGAGCAAACTTAAGTTTTGCAATTAATGATTATGTTATGAAACTTCGCCATTCAGATTCACCTGGATTTATCACGAGTATTATTTTGGCCCTTTTATAAATACACATTACGTGTCTATCATTAATGTATATATAATAACTATTGTTAATTGACACATGCTTGTCAGAATTGCGAGGGTGTTTTGATAGCAAAAATGTTTTAAGGTTAGGTTCCATTTCAGAAAAAAAAGAAAATAATTGGTAACAAAAATCAAAAGGCAGTTACTTACTGCACAGTGCACAATATATAAGCCCTTGTAGGGTGATATCTGTCCAGCCACTTACTTTCAATCAACGAGGGCCTGTTTGAAGACAAGAGGGGTGAGGTCCTTGGGGGGAAGAAGGTATTTGGAATGAAGTTATCAGAGAAGGATCAGAGAAGCAAACTCGAAGCAAACTCGAACCAAACCAAACAAATAGTGTTCCAATCAGTGCATTCAATAATTGGGCTGATGCAACACCCACTGAGATACATTAACCCCTGTCACATGTTGCCCTTTGTAACTTGGTCTGCCCCCAGCTTAGAGACCCTAAAGGGTTTGTTCTCTACCACCCAGATGTAGGCCTATTGTCCCTTGATTATTTTGTCTTTGTAACATGACCAAGATAGATGATGTGATCTTGTTTGCAGACCACACTGAGGATTTGGTGGTGTACCTTGCAAAATCCAGAGATGGGTATATGACGTGCAGTTTGTTGTATGTTACTGTATGTTCAACATATTTACCAGAACCATAGCTTAAAGGCCTCTTGGTAATAAAGACCGGTATTTGTTACACGTAAAGAATGTTTAAAACTATATATTTAGCATGTTCATTAACCCAATTAATGACTTTATCTCACTTTTAAAGTCACTTTTATGGAGGTTTTATAGTATATGTGTAATTCAAATTGCATTCGTGATTTAGTGAATTTTGTGATTAAAATGAATTGATTAGTTTGCATTGAAGAAGCAACATTACTCATCAATGAAAGATGATTCTACAAATACATCCCTGTAACTGTGTCATACACATTTTCTCACTTCTGATGGTGTTAGTCATTAGTTAGTCATTCTATTTTGTTCTGTATTTTTGTTCTGTGCCTCAGCATCAATCTGAAGTGAAGGTACGCCCTGATCAGCCGTCCCGGTTTGTGCTGCTCCCTGGCGGGCGCCCTTCACATTACAATATTTTTTATTTTGAAGTCTCGGTTCAACGGCTGGACTTTTGGGTCATTAAATTAGTATTTTCCCTGTATTTTGACTTGTGTAAAGTATCTATGCATGAGTTTTTTTTTTCCAAAAATATAAATTCAGCTATTTTAATAGAAAAAACTGCATTCGATTATAAGTGTAAGTGGGACTTGTAGTATGGAGGCAAGAGTAATGTCTCCATGCTTGTAGTTACAGATCTTAGAAATGAACTTTTTAACCTCTGGTGTTGGCATTATTTTAGCTGGATGTATCAATCATTCTGTTGCTAATAAAACATCAAAGTTTCTTGTGTGTGTAACCTTTTGACTTCGCTCACTAATGAAGCAGTTGGGACCGGGGCCTTAATGAGAACTTGCTTTTGCCCCCACTGAACTGGAACAGTTTCTTGGGTAACTGCTATAGGGGGGGGGGGGGGGAAACAGCCGGGGGGGGGGGGGTTAGGGGGTAAAGGGGACTTCGAGGAAAATGAATGGGGTTCTAGGGAATCTTATTAGGGTGACAGGCAACCAGTCATGCGTGACCCCTTATATTGCTGCTGCTGCATGTCCTCTGCTAAGCTGTAATTTTTAACATCAAAGGGGGGAGGGGGGAGGGCTAATCTAGCTGGCAGCTGCACAGGCGACCGCCTAGCCAAGTACTATTCAAATGTGATAACTGCCCCCCCCCCTCCCCCCGTTTATTTTAGTGGAGGGCCAGGTGCCCCTGCCCCCGCATTAATGGTCGCCAGGAAATTTGAACTTATTACAACCCAAGCCAACTGCAGCCCCCCTCTCTCAATTCTGCACCCAGGGCGTGTAATTTGCTCCCCCCAATATTTTGTTGTATTTGCTCCAAGCAATGCTCCCCCCTAAACTTGTCATAGCAAATATGCATTATGATTACAGCAAAGAAATTTAATTATACTGCCGTTTGTCAAACATGCCTCGTCACTAATAAACCTATCTAATGTTTGGGTGTGAAAAATAGAGTGAAAACTTCTAAAACTTTACCAAATGCACTTAGTAAATACTTTTGTAATTCGATTTTATTGAGGAAATTAGACAAAACACAATTTAACTCAAACTGTGACAGGTGAAATTAAATCCATTATTACAACAATTAATCAATGTAGTATCTTTTTGTGTGACATTATAATGATGACATTTTGTGATGGTTGCATGTATATGCGTGCATGAATAAATGGCAATGGTGGCCCCCATTTAAAAGACTGTAAATGAGAACAGATGTTGAATCAATGGTTTTTTTGGGCCCTTGAGCAATCATTCATTGAGGGATAGGTTAACGATGGTTGGGAGATGGCCTTCATTCCCTTCATCATGCCCTCTGCATCAGCAGCAGCAGCAGCAATTGTATTGCCACGAAGGGACAGTCTCATCCGATGATTATGACATGGACCCTGAGCTGCAAATGGATGTTTTGGCAGTGGTTCAAAGTCCGCCAGTTGCACGAAAGTCTTGCCTTTTCTCTGCAAAAAAAAAAGATAACCGCTGCAATGGAATATTGATTACACCCCTGCCTCGGTCTTTTTCTCTCTTTTTCTCTTTATTCAATGGGTCACTTTGGACAATTACTAATATGCTGCAAGGCTCACAAGGTGCATGTGCTCCAACCCCCTCACCCTCCACTTTGACCAATGACATGTGACTAATTACCTCTCATGCATATTTAATCCGCCTACGAGATATCAATTAAGGATAATTAATCTTAGTAATGTTAATTATAGACTTTAAAAGAAGCGTGCTCCTTGTATGAAACTAAAACCTTGCAATCTTTTTGAGCGATCAATATTTGTTGCTGATCGAAGGTCTGGCCAGATTGCAGCTAGCTTATGTCAGGCGCCATCAGTGATTTTTCCCAGACTCTCAAATGAATGTTAAACATGAACTGCCCAGCTTTGTGGAGCTGTACTAAAGGCTCACATAATACCAGAGTAATAATTTGAAGCAGGCAAGGAGGTGTATTTGGCTCTGTGTGTGATGAGTAACGGGGTGACTCATAGTTCCCCCCTTGTCCACAGTCATCAGTGTTTATACTCCTTTTCAACGTGTGATATAACTTCTTCATGTACATTACGAAAAAAGACATGTGCAGAGAAGGGAAAAAATGTTGCATATAAAACACAGAAACTGGAGAGTGTTTTTGCACATGTAGTCTGTTTGTATGGAGAAGAAAAGAGAAAATAACACCCAAGACTGACAGATTGCTCAGCTTTTCCTGAGCTCTTCAAAAGCTATCTATCACCAGTTAATTCTATTTCTGCCTTTAACTGACCAATGTATTCTTGTGAATGTCAGAGACATCAAAGGTGTTCCCAGATCAGTTCATTTATTGCCTTGGTACCCCAGGATTGCCAGCTAATGCATGACCTTGAAGGGCAAATTGTGTGACCTTGGGGAGCATCCAATGCCCTTCATCATTGATTGCATAATTGACCCCCATCCGTCAATCATCTTGTTCACAATTGTAGGGAAAATCTTGGCAAGGGAAAGTTTTTATAGTTCATTTTATGGTGATAAATTTGAAGCTTATTCACTTGTCATTCTTGCTACATTGCTACATGTCATAATTATATTCATCCATGATAATTTGCAGTGCCAGCTTAACTTGACATGATCGATTTTGTAATCCAAAGAGCTTTTTCACGGAAAGACCTTCACTTTTTGCTTGTAAAATACAGCATGTCGTATGAAATTACCATGTGAAATATTGTTTCCAAAGTTTATTGTAATTGATCTACATGATCACAGAGAGTATTTGTGTCTTGCGCAGGTGATAGGGCTCATTATAGGAGGGGGGGGGGGTGGATTCACAATTAACCTAAGTATTGAGAATACAGGGATTTTAAGATTACTTCGCTGGTTGGTTACCAGGAATTGCCACAGTGCAATGAAGTTCCATAATATCAACCTGGGTATTAAGACCTTCAGTGATTCCAAAATGGTTGTCTTAATTGTGGGGTTCCAGTGTAGGATACATTGGTTGTTTAACTTGTAACATATGAGTTTAGGAAGTACAGACGCACTGGATTTGCTCAAACTCCCAACATGGGTAAGATGCCTGGAGATATGTGAAGTGCATGTTTGTGGCATGATGCATCCTGCCAGGTATCTGTGGAAATTGTTGCTGCTGGGTCAGGCTTGCTACTGCATATCAGTGGGGAGGGACATGTGGGTGAACTTGCTATCAAAACCTAGCCAAGATTTTGTTGCATGTACAGCGGCTGTATCAGACAACTACATAGGCTGTAAGTGTAGAACTAGACTGTAGTGTGTGGTGTCCAAAGTGTATATATTGTGACTGACCTCTGTCCATTCTAGGCCACCTTACCTGTCCGTGTTGTCCACGGCTTTAGGACCTCAGGGCCCATTTGTTTTTATTTACTGTAGGACCATTTGTTTGAGTTGTCGAGTAAGCTGACGACCGCCTCGCCCCGCCCACTAGGTCAGGCATCTGTAGCCAAGGTCCTTAGCTATAAATAGCAGAGAGGGCCGGAAAGGTCTTGGAGGCTCGGGTGGGGTACAGCAGCAGCAGAAGTAGCAGCAGCAGCAGCAGCAGAGTAGGGCATCCAGGAATATGTCATGTGTCACCCCAATGTTTATGTGGAGCCAGGAAGAGATGGGTGAAAAACTCTTCCTTGCTCACAAAAAAAGACCGGGCCAGAGAACACTTCACCGAGTAGATCTGGAACACTATCAGTCAGAGAAAGAACGTAAATCAGCCATAAAAACCCTCCACCATGATACTATCACTTTACTCATTCATTCAAGCTTGATTTGTGAGTCTGCCAAGCCCATATTATTCCCTGTTGTTTAGCAATAAGTTAAGTGAACTAGAGTGACAGCCTCTTAAAACGTATAGCTATAAAAGTGCAGCAAGCATGACCGAGACCTTTCTTGCAACTTTTTTTATGTAGAGGCAATGAAAGAATGGTATAATCCCCAGACAATGTGTATGTGAGAGAGTGAGAAATGGGAAAGGAGTGAAGTTGTGTATTTTTGTAAGGGAACAATGGAGACCACTATGTTGTGTATTGCTGGACTATGGGGTTATCAGAGTCTGGGATCTGTTGATGGGGTGCGACAGGCTGTGGGGTCAGGTAAATCACCCTGGACACTCAGGGGGTTTGGCATGGGGGGTTGGGGCTGTCACCTAGTTGCATCGGGTCCTGCAGCTGCAGATTGGATGTTGCCCATCAAACATCTTGGGATGGTGGGCTTTGTTCGAGACCCAATGGAGCACAGCATCAGCATCACAGCGTCAGCAGCAGCAGTACCATAGGCATTATCAGCAGACGACTGTTACCCCATGCAATAACCTTTAACAAGGGGGTTTCTCCCTTCCAATAATTCCAGTTATCACCCTTGTCCAGCGCGTCTGCTACCCCATCCCCCCGCCGTGCCCTGGATTGCAAGTGGGCCGCGAAATGAAGGGGGGACATGGCACCGCCCCGACTAACTCCTTGTTGGGCCCTAGCTGCTAACAAGGTCCGCCCTACTTGATTAGCATGTCTGGCAAAGTCTGATTACTTATTTTCTGGGCTCTGACTTACAAGTTGAGGGTGGGTGCATCTGATCCCTGCTCAACTCAGCCTAACTCAACCCCATGGTGTTGCAGGCGATCTGGATCCCCAATCCGAACTCCACCCCTCCTCCAAACACCCCCCCCCCCCTCCTTTGGCCTTGCCTTTAGAAGTTAGTTGGGTTACTGCTTTTACCCCTTCCTGTACCCGTTTCCATGGCTACCAACAGCTGTCACCAGTTCTTGTGAGGGTGTTTTCCTTGACCCCTTACTCAGCCATGACCTAGTTAAACTGGCTCTCCATCTTCCAGGAACGTGTGTGTGTGTAGTGTGGTCCCATGAATACTGATGAAGCAAACCCAATCACCTGAAAATCTGCTCTGGTTTCGCCCTGCTTCACACCTGTTAAGCCAAATAAATTATTGCCAAAGCATTGTACAGCTTCAAAGGTTGCCGAATGGCCTGGGAAACATTGGTGGGCCCTTTGTGAAATCCTCCAATACTCACATGCATAATTTACCCCAGCGGCTTGAATTTATTGAATTCACTTTCAATGGGGGTCGAGTTTGCAAACTGATATAAACTTGAGTAAATTTATGTAATAGTGGTGATGCCTAGATGAAAGTAAGTGGCCTGGTTTGCATATTTTCCCAAAGCAAGCATCGCTGTCCCTTTTATTTGAGTTCATTGTCTCCTTGCTCGTCAATTCCATGAGACACGACTGAAAGAACTATGATGGAGGGACGCATCTCTCATGTTGAGCACGGCTGCAAATCACACACATGATGGCTGTTATTAGAGTTGTCAGTCTGCAGGATTGTCATTTAGGGGCATTAGGCTGATATATACCAGCCACTAATGTGCAAACCAAAAAAACCTGGGTTGCAGATAATGAAAACCAGTGAGGCATGAAGAGAGGAGATTGCCCTGGCCCCAGGCAGGAGCTGTCCCCCACTCATTCAGCCTCCCCTGGTCACTTCATTTAGATTGACCCACAGTCCTCACTGCATTCAGTTACTTTTGGTCCTATACTTTAATGTGGTTGTTTTGATCATTTTGACGGTCAGTGTATGTAACTTACCTACAAAAAAGGTCAAACTTAGGTCTGTAGGTCTCCTTTAGTTACACTGACAATAGCATTGATTGAGAGCATGGAGACAAATAGTGTCTCCTTGATTAGAAAAGCATTATTTCACATATATATTGTTCTCTTTAGTCTTTGTTATGGAACATTTTCACTCTTCTGTCTGTTTTTGCCACAACAAATAGTGCACCCTGTTAAATGTTGCTGTAATTTCAGCAAGAAATTACTGTATATTTTACAGTAACTTATTACTTCCTTGGTTTACAGTAACTTACTGTAAAATCTACAAGTAGACTGCTGAAGAAAAACCTTACTGTAAATTTTAGTTTTTTTAGAATACAGTATATATTACCATGGAGTCACTAGAGACTCCATGATATTACAGTAAATGTTTGTATTTTCCATTTACAGTAAAGTAGCTTTGTTAGACACATGGCAGAGACTATGAGTTAGAAAAGATGATATCGCATTCTTTTATGATATCAGTCTTTTGATGATTGTCCACATTTCATGTCATTGATTGTACAATGTATTGGCCTGTCATCCTCGTGCGAGGGTGTGGCCTGTGAGACTTATAGTATGTTTATGGGGATAGTGTTCAATATTTTAATAATAATTCTACTTGTTGTATTTTATAATTACACCTCAAAAGTTGCATAAATGCTGTAACTGTTCCCATCAAATGATATATATTCACACCTCTCTATCAAGACACATTTTCAGGCTGACAGGTCTTATTAGTGAGGTGATCTTATTGGATAGGGAAGTTATTCATTATAAAGTTTTTGGCCAACGTGTTTTCAGTAGAGTGCCTTTTTTTTCTTTTTTTTTCTATTTTGCTCACTGTTTCATTGTTTTTCCCACATTAAATGAACAGTTGAAATATTCCATGATTAACCAGATAATAAAGTTTATAACACCCTGGTTGTAAATTCAAGGAAAAATCTTCATAAATATTCATAAAATTACGAAAATACTAGATTTTGCTAGGTTATAGGTCAGGGTACGTGTACTCGTTTGTCAAGATGCTTTCAGTGTAATTTCTGAACAGCAATGGTCAATAATACTGAATGACTCAAGTCTTGCTTGAAAAAGTATGGACATTGAAGACACATGTTGGGCAATATAAGGAGTTTGATGGCTGCTGTTAAAAATTATTTAATTAGCTAAAAAATGTGAAAAATATGATTGAATGCGACCTAAACTACGAAAACGTGCTGTCCATGTGTGTAATAACTAGTGCTCGTGTATTGTGTCGAAATATGCACAGAAAACGCATGAGGACTTTTTTTTTATTTTTTTATTTTTGTGATCTCAAACCTGTGTGCGTTCAGTTTGATATATTATGATTGATGTGGCTTTTATTTGCATTTTTATTGCTCTCCTGGCTACAGCGCAAAATAGTGAATGATGAGATCTGCAGATCAGTACACATAAGAACAGACGAAATATTAAATGCATGTCCAATACCTATTGGCTACTCTGACTATTAAAATATCGTATTGGTGATTTATGCTTTGCAAAAAGTAAACACACTGTTCACCTCAAATCAGCTTACTTGATGTCCAACGATTTTCATAACCAGATTTTATCTTGATTCATATGATTAGCATATAGATTGACTGGTGAATTGTAAATCGAAGCTCCAGCATTTTTGTTACAATAGGGAATGGGACTTACGAACCTTTTTTTTTTTTTTTTTTAAATAGAACTTGTTTTGAACCTTGCATTTCTTAGAAGAAAAAGTCGATTATTTGACCGATGTGTACAAACACTCTTCGTTGCATATTTTGTGAGAATTTAATCAAATTGTGAAGTGATGTTAAGGGATATTTTTTGTGATGATAGTGTCATGTACCTTACATAAATTACCAAGAAGTGGGTGTATTTAGTCTGAACAGGAACAGTGCCAAAGATGAGTTATTAGGATAACCGTCAGCTTGGATAGAACTAAGAATCTAATTATGACAGCTGCTCAGCTAGTTAAATTACAGTTTATCACGTTTGTTAGAAGAAATTGCGTTTCAATCACAACAATTAAAGAATCGATTCTCTTTAGAAAGTTGAGATTGGTGATAGTTCTCAAAAAAAAAATCTTTTTGGGCACCAAATACTTACCCATAGGTAGGCGCCCTCCTGGGGTATCAGGCTTCTCAAGGGGCGGGTAGTCTTTTACCCTGGGCTGCTGGGGTTAAGGCATTTCTGTAACTTGATCTGGGGTTTGATTATTAACAAGGGTGATCAAGCCATTCACATGACCGTTCACAAGATGTCAGGGTTTTTTGCACCCCCAAGAGCACATGTCAGGAGAGGGTAAAAAGATAAGCTAAGGCAGTCATCTTGACCTGGTCAAATAGAATTACGGGGTAATAAAACTCTCCTAGTTGGACAAGCAGTCACCAGGGATCCTGCCCCTTCGCCATAAATATCACTTCGAATTAGAAGCTTTAAACTCGTGATTTGAATTATTTCATGGCAACTTTGTGTGTCAAGCTGCATTTTCTTCCTCAATCTGCAATTATCTCCGAAGAAAACACGATCTTATCTGTCCAAAAGTCAGTCTTCAAGAATTGGGAAGTCGTGGTCCGTGACTATCATTGTAGTTCGCCAAGTTTTAATGTCTATAAAGCATTGAATCAATGAAGTTCTACTTTCTAATATGCTTTGGTCTGCTAAGTAAAACCTTTGAAGACAACTTAGACAAGCCATATGTCTAGCATTTTATCAGTGAGCGTTCCACTTATAACTTAGAAAATAGCAGTTTTGGCATGTTTAATTCCAACACTAGATTTATGATGTCAGTGAAGCAATACAAAATGTTTATTCAGCACAAAGTATCCAGTAGACCACTTTCGTGGCATGCATTGTTATGTGTTAGTATTTTCCATCACAAATCATACAGCTTCCTTTTCTGGAGGGCAAGGAAGGGTTGAATGTTTGGTTAGGTTGACGCGTTGAAGTGTCACGGTGGCCAAGTGTCATGTCATGGGGCAGTGTCATGAGTGAGTGTCACGGTGAAGTGTCAGTCTCTGTGCAGCGAAAGGCATTGGCTTCTACAGCCTTTTGCCCCATGACCTTGTGTTTGTGACCTATGTGTGACCTTGACCTTGCAATCTTTCAAGCCATTGAAGCAGGCCATCCTTACATCAAAATGCGCTCGTGACTTTGGCCCAAGGTCATTTCTCAAGGTCATGGGAGCACCAAGGGACCACGGAGGGACCACGGTGGACCACCACTAATAGCCAGTGGGCTTCAATGGGTATTCAGTATACTATTCACCCACTTAATGTGCTTTTTTCACAGCTTGTATTAATAAAATTGCTCCCCTTCAATGTGCTGTGCCATCCATCACTAAGTTAGCATAGTGTGCGGATACTAAACAACAAAAAATGTCAACACACGTCAAAAATATTTTAACACGCACAATACAGGATCGACTCAGGTTGTTTATGCGTCGAACAAGGCATTATGATGTCAGTTTGAGCAAACACAACTGTAGCATAATGACTACCACTGTCATTATTTTCAACATTTATCACAATTTTTATGGGCTTATTAATTTTGCCAAGAATCCATATGATACAAAATTTCAGTGGCTTTTTCCATGGCTTGTTCATTTGCCAGCTGCAATGGAGCAAAATGGTGGTGTATTCGCCAACAAGGCATTTTAATGGAAGGCATAAAGCCCTACCTCAAGTTGAACAAAAAGAAAGTAGCGATTGAAGTTTTGATAAAAGGGAGGGTAGTGAAAGCAGACAGGTGATGGAGTTGCTGAAGCAGGGGACAAAGATATCGCGTATCCTTCTCAGGTGATGTTAGCATCACGCCAAGTTCACCCTTGTGCAGTGCCAACTCTTAACTGATGCTGGTACTGGGGGACTTTAATATCTGAAATGCGTGTTTTGCTGTTTCAACCTGTGCCTGGGTCGAGGGCATGGCTAGGGTGGCTTCATATCGATTTCTTGGTAAAAATCATCAGGTCGACACCATTACACTACACTAGTTTCCTCATTGTGCCTTGTTTGCTGATGAATATAAATCATGCTGTGGGTAGACTGGATGGATTGATTGTCAAGGCAGAGACAGAGAGAGAGAGAGACATGTGTGCATTGCATCCCACACGCCTCACTAAGTCATTCTCACATAAAAACGAGTCAGCCTTAAAACATCACTCAATACAATTATGCTTCATCTAATATTAGAATTGGAAAAAGTTAAACCAGTTGCTGGTTGTTTTCTCTGATGATGAGAATACTTGGCACGAATTTCGATGCCTGGAGCTGCTACCAAGAATCCTGGTTCAACAACAAATTGAACCCAAATGATCCTGCATAAATGTCAGACTTAATTGCTTGATGACACTGTCAAAAAGTGGTAGAAAAAAAAAAAGGATCATAAATAGGACCAAAAATAACCCCTTGATCGACCCATATTGACAATTGCAGGAGGATCAGGTTGCATAGCAGCGTTTATTTATTTTGATCAACAAATAAGATAAAAGGGTGATAAACAAAGTAGAGAAGATATACGTAGGTGGCAGCAGAGAGCGTGATGGCTGGGGGCTGAGGGTAGGGGGGGGGGGCGAGGGGGGCAAAGACCGAGGGGCTGTGACCCCCGGATACCTGGACCCCTGGGGAGTGAGCTGCCAAGTTCCAACCCACATATCTTTGAAAGCAAAGAAACAGAAGTTACTGGACAGACGGGGGTTGTAGTGATGGCCACGTTGTCACCCCGTCGGGATCCAACACATCAGGGCAAAACAAGCTAAGGGCATTCGTTTGGAAGTGTCTGGCCCAGCCCCCCTGGGACCTGCCCCCTGCTACTGCTGTTGCTGACCGAATTACAAGTCTGTTGCCCCCCCCCCCCCCAATCTCCTAATTCAGAAGATATACTGATCCTGACACCGACAGGGGTGCCTCACAATATTTACTCCCCCAATGTAAAGACCATCTTAATATTAAGAGTGACCACTGAATTTGAATTTGAAAGGAATGCTTTCTGCAATTATCTTTTAACTGTATAATTTGATATACCATGATTTAATACATGTGTATTTAATGAAGATATGTATATATTAAGACCAGGGTCACGATACTGTGATGAGTTCCTCATGACAATGTAGATTATCAGTAGATAAGATGTGATTTTAAATCAGATGAATCCCTCTAAAACGTTAGATGCCCTTGTTTTGAATATTCAAGACAATATTGCATTCCCAAAGATATGGTCTTAATGGCTGGGGTTCACTATTGTCTTCTTTCTCTCTGGGCCAAACCCACATCAAGAGAAATATGATCAAGGCCTCTGACCATTGAGTGACCACTGCTTTCCTGACATCGCGTGTCTCATTAACTGCCCAGCAGGACAACACAAAAACGTGCACCACTCAGGATGACCTTTGCTACTACTGGAACTTTCTTTGTGTATCACCCACCTTTCTTTTATTTTTTCACAATACCCAACTTCCCCATTGTTGCTATGTTTGCACTTCAGACTATGTAGAAAATATATAACGCCAGCGTTGCTTTGAAAGGTCGTTCTTGAAATATTGGCTAAGTGTCAGATCCTTAAATCTTGCTTCTTGCTTCTATCAACACGCCACTAGGGGGAGTGCGCTCAACGCGCCATCTACAGTCAGGTCATAAAACTAAGCCCTCATAGCCACAGGTCAAAGCATTGCCAACGAGCTTCAACAGAAACCCTTTGTGAAAGTTTGAGGAGTTAAAAGATTGGGCAAACGGGAATGCCAATAAAGAACTTGAGATTTATGCAATAGGACCTGTGCTTAATTAATATCAGATCTGCACTTAGTTGACTTCTTCATGGTAGACTAACCAATAATTTAACAGTTGACTTTTTATTTTCTTTAAAACTGCACTCAACTTCAGAAGAAATGTTTGGCAAGATATATATGATTTTGAGGAGGAAGGAAGGAGATAAGAAAAGTGGCCAGGAGGAGTTGGACTGGAGATTTGGACTGCAGATCAGCTGCAGTCATCGCTAAAGGCCACTGCACCGTAGACAAATGACAAAAGCCTAAGTAAATGAGGGGACTCGTGTGCAAGGGTGACAGCTGACACCTGCCTTCTCTCACAATACCAGATAGCAGAGAACATAGCCACATGGTGCTACCATAAAGATCCCCTTTGATCCCTCTCATTGTCACTATGATAACACTTCGCTATGTGACACTGATCTTGTCTAATAACCTGTCACAATGATCCTTACTGGCGCATAATGAATGTCATACTTATAAATCGATAGGACACACGACAAAAACATAAGTGTACTTTATCTATGGGAGGGAACCACGTGAAAAAGACTGGTGTTAAACTTGATCACCCCTTTTGGTGTTCACCTCATCAAGTTTTATACTGGCATGTGGCAGATGTTTGTGCAGTACAGCCAGCAGGCAGTCCTCAAAAAGCTCCCCGTATATTGTATATTTACATGTTTATTCAGCTCTGGTTATAAAGGAAAAAGTTGAGTCGCCATGCCCACATTCCTCGAATGAGTCTCGGCTCAGTTTCTGTTTACAACTCGGCTGTGTTTATCACTCGGTTCCTCTGCCCTGAATCATTTCATTTTCTTGTAAAATATTCAGGTTT
Organism: Alitta virens; assembly: GCA_932294295.1. Lineage (NCBI taxonomy): Eukaryota > Metazoa > Annelida > Polychaeta > Phyllodocida > Nereididae > Alitta > Alitta virens. The sequence goes on from OW028573.1 coordinate 63,745,228, forward strand.
GCTTTTAGAGAGGAGAGAAGCCAACCCTAAATCTAATACCCTGTCTACATTATGAGGTTCTTTCAACTTCTTTGTGGTGTCAAAAATGGAACTTTATTGAATTATTCTCTTCTATAATTGGATAACGAGAGAAAAGTTTCTGATAAAGACTTTATATTTGTTCTCATCCCTTGGTGATGGAATTTGTGGGCCAGCCATATATTGCTTTGACCTGGTTCTTGTGACCCAGACAACGGCCAGACAATTGGTCAATGAGAAGCAGCAGCAACACCAGCAGCAGCAGCAGCCGTTTGGTGATGGTGCTGAGGAGCAGAGGAGCAGGCAGGCAGGATTTCGGATCGATGGGTCACTGTTGCGTTGGCTGATTGAACGAGTCGAGCTGCAGTCTTCCCCACCTCCCTGGAAAATTGAAAAAACTCTCTTCAAATCAGCAATCAGTCCCCCTCGGAGTTGTAGGGTCGTCTTGATTTGGTAGGCACAGTCCTGACAGACTCAGGATCACCCCTTTGAGGGGTGCACCCCGTATAAGATAAGACAGCTTCAGGGGTAACATGTCCACTGTGATTGTTGTAATGCTAAACCTGGGATCAGACCAATTGCTTTGCTCACATATCTGCTCTCTGTTCTTGAATGCACTCAACACACCAGTGACACAAGCACACATACAGAAACTCACTTAAACACACGGAATACAAGTCTTTAGGACTCTGTAGGAATAATAGCTGGTTGTTTTTCGTTTGTGGTTTTTTTTGCTTCCTCAGCCTGCAGCTGTATGTGGGGTTTCCAAAAGCCACCCAAGCGTGACGGATTTTTTTTTTTGGCTCTTGCGTGTGGAGATAAGAGGTCTGGGCGATGGTGCAGGCGTCTGTACTGGGTGACCTCGCCTCCAGGGCACTGCCGGTTTCCTTTACCTGCTGGAAGGTCCTTCCTGCACGAGCTGGGCCAAGCCTGATGGGTCATGCCCTAGGTCCCAGACCCTCTTGTTTGTTTTCCTGTTAAATGACCTCATCTTTACAGAAAATTTTACTAAACTTGCATGATGCCAGACATCTGCCCAAACACAGTACTTTCACAGAAGTGTTCTCATGATCATGACAGCCCGATTTGATTTCATTTCATCTTTTCGGCTTTTATCAAAAAGCTTTTCCTTTTTTTTTTTTTGTGATGGCTTTCGTGTCCTTATGAGAATAAAAAATGACCAGCATAAAAGTAGCTAACTTTGCCAATGTAATTGGCTGTAATCGTGTTAATATGTGTTGCAAGATTTTTTTAACATCTCTCCGTGTCCTGTCCAGGGGCGGAAAAACTGACCCAGTTTGATGTCGTTTTTTGGTTATAATTGTATTTTCCTGCAGAGTACTTGTGACCTTGTGATCTATTCCTGTTTGTGACCTTGCTCCCAAGATCTGTCCCAGTGCATGACACCTAGGCAAAAAATGATGTACATTAAAAGTAGCTACATAGTGTTTTGCAGCAATAAATTATGACTGCAAGTGCAACTTGTATACTAACCAATCTTAAGTTCATGGTCTGTCTTACATCAGTCAGTGTACCCACTGACACCAGTAGTATTTTAAATTAACACCATGCACCTGCTGTATTTTAATGCGGATAATATGTGAACTAACGGGCATTGCTTGGCGCTCTTGGTCAGTATCCAGGTTGCTTCATGAAGGGCAATATTCAATAGGTTGTAGACCTTTCTTAAAGAGTCAATGTCCTAGTAGGATTTCTTGCTCACCAGGGCACACTAGAATTGCTATCACTGAACGTTGCTGCCCCCTGGCTGATAAAAACCGCAACTGGCATGAACCTGGGGAGCAGTAAATCCTGCGTGTAAGAAGAGAAACAGGGGACCCAGACTTGCTAAATGCTCTCCTGTCAGTGATTTATTCTAAGGCAATTAATGTCGTAATTTATATCATTAGATATAATTGTCCTCTTCATGATGTTATAGATTTTCCAAATATGAAATAGAAATTAATTAAAAAATTTTTGATTAAAGTTAAAATTATATGAAGTGTGTTATTGCTTTAACATGAGGATATGTTTGATTGTTACATTTTTTAAATCGAATCCGGTATTGCCTATTTGTTGCAGTTACTTGATGAATTCAGACCATGGACGTATGTTCAGACTAGGTGATAACTGATACATGTATACTTATGAATCATGGTTATAGAATTCAGCAGCTGGTAGACCTACCGAACCTATGTTTAGCTGTAGTTTTGTTTGCTGCTGTGATAGTCATTGTGGCAAAATGTTGTGTGAACATATGCAAGCATGTGTAGCTGATGTATGCATAATCACTCCTCTTGATCTATTTCAGGTGCAAGCTGATGCTGCAGAAATGATTCAGAAGCTGCAGGATGAAGGAGAGGCGAAAATTAGTAAGTGAATGAATAATAGTAGCCAGTGAATAATAGTGAATCATGTTATGAGTGACACCACATGTATTGGTCAGCTGATGATTGAATGGTCCACTCATCTCCACATCCTGGTAGTAATGCTACCCTGGACATCATTCTTGCTATCTTTTCTGTCAGTCTGTCGCATTATATATAGAAATATATAGCTATAGGTGTTGTACAGAAATATGTTTGGTCTACATGTGTGACTCACTCTTAGTGGAACACCCAGTTCAGTGCTTGTTTGTACTGAAATCTTACAGTCTCGAGTTTTGCGATATCATTAGTGCAAATGATTAATGCAAATCTAAGCAGTTCAAACCCATGACCTGAGGGTATGTGATCAGTTGGGGTGATGCTCGAAGGGGAGGGGAGTAAATCTATGCACCGTGACCTAGTGGACCTGGTGGAGTCCTGCTTGTGTTGTGTGTATACATATAAGTGCAGCCTTGTGTATAACACAGAGCAGTTGTGCATGTGTGATAAACAAGCGTATAACTTGGAGAGGAAGTGTGTCAAAAACACAAGTCCAGTGCACAGCAGAGACAGGATGCTGAGGAGGCAGGAAGAATGCTGAGTGACAGACAGCATCATATGTTATAGACTTACCCTTCCTTTTTACCCCCTCCCCCCCCCCCAACTCTTTACCCCTTATCCTATCTTGCAGTTTGTGGGCTTCTGGATCTTCCCTCCCCCTCCCCTTCGGATCTGTCCCCCTTAGCCCAAGATCACCCCCACATGCACACACGTGCTGCAGCAGCATGGATATAAGATTGCATGTGGCCCGCTTCCTTATAGGGAGATGCTGGGGTGTTTTGGGGTGTGCTGAAGGGTCAGAGGTCAGCAGGAAGACGCCAGGGCACACGTTGTGTGACATCCACTCAGACAGCCTGTCCCGGAAGACCTGGAAGTAGGCCTCGCTGATACACACCACTGCCCCCCTACCCTCACTGCAACTCTTCCAGCTTTTGGCGTTTTGTTGACACACATACAAGAGCCCTAGCACACAGGGGCTTCTTGACTCCAACATGGCTTGGTTTGGTAGATCCTTAGGGAGTCCTGCAACTCGACATCTGCAGAATACATGAAATAACTTGTACACTACACCAAGGTCACTGGGTTTCATTCAACCTCATAAATTCAAACGATGTCCAATATGAGACCAACTTATAAAACTTCTGTGGTTACTCGGATTTATTTTGTCGACTATAGGGGTCAGCTTCTTATAGAAGCCGGGTGGTTACCATGGGTATTGGCTGGTATTGGCCTTAAAAAAGTTTACATCAATGTACTAAAAAACTTAACACCTTAAAAACAAACAATTTACATTGTATCTGAAATATTATACTGCAGACTTGAAATTTTAGCTTCCTATATCATTAAATATATCCATCCAAAAACAAGCATGACATTTCCAGTGTCTAATGACTTAGTAACGCCATGTGCAGTACCATCAGCATGCAAAATGCAAAAACCTTTGAAAATGCATGTCACGCATTTTCATATTCATTTAACATCATTCATCCTTGGTCATTTTAGCCTGGTCATTTGTGATGTGTTCATGTCATGGTATCATTACACAACTTAAATGAATGGTCACTTTGGTGTTAGGAGATTGATGCATGTTGGCATTCCATTTTGGATGTGGCATTATGGTTGAATACCAAATTTTGACACTGGCTATCTGTCAAGCTGGTCTTGTGGGTTTTCATTTGCTTTTCATGCATGTGGTACTTTCGAGTTCTTGTGGCTTCTAAAAATGTATTGCGTGAGTTATTATTGCCTATCAAGTCACAGGAGTTCTCTGAACATATGTTCGTCTGAATTTTAGTGTTTTCTGATGTGTATTTGTAAAGAATTAGTTCTTTGAGAGGGGCCTGCTGTTGCCCTGCTTCAGAGGGTTTTTTGCATGAAGCCAGGGGTGCAAATGGCAGATGGTCCGGCCTATAATTCTCTTGGAATATGAGACTTGAATTTAATAGACATTTGTAGAACTGGCCTCGCCTGCCTAATCTATGAAAAGGACATATCTGCAGAGACACATTAAAAGCAATTAGGCTGAAAAAGGGGCTGACCTTGCAAAGGTTACTAAGCTGATGGCCACAGACGTATGTTCTAGAAAACAAGGTCATCCCCTGAGTCCTTGAGCTTGTGGTTAACCAGCAGGCAGGTGCAGACTGCAGCTCTGAAAATGCGTTTCCTTTGGAGAAAAAGTAATAAGCATGAAGGAAATGGAAGCAGGAAGAGGCCTTAGAAGGGTGAAAAAACAAGCAAGGGGTGGTGGGCTTGTGTCGCGCTTGTGGCACTGATCAGCCTAGGTCGACATTCGACACTGAGTGGCAGGAGGTCATGCTGACTCATAGCCCTGGATCTCATCCCTTGCTCCACTTGGATGCTGACACAAGCCATGCCTGTTACTTATAGAATCCTCCAAACACCCCCCCCCCCCCCCAAACTCTCCCAGTTTCCCTATTTTTCTCCCTGCCCTACATTTTGTTCCCTTGGATCCCCCAGGATCACCTTTCTTTTGCCATGCAATCTACACACAGCCATTAAATCACACTCAATGCAATATACTGCATTCTTTTGTGGCCTCCTTGGGAAATAATAGTCGTATTTTAGATGCAGGCCTGTATGGGGGCGTGATGTAACAATAATCGCCAGCTTTGATGTTCATAACAGTCAGCTTTGCTTATACTGGATGCAAAATGAAATGGAAGTTCAGTTCATAATAATAGTTGCATGACCCGTGACGGCCTCAGACCAACTTGTGACATGAGATATTTGATGGTGGCAGCATACCAGAGGGCTCCTGAAGACCTATGGCGATGCAAGTCCAAACTTGAAGCGTCCTAAGCAACAAATCGTGACCATAGCTGGAATATCTGGGCTACTTGGAGTCCTATTAAGGAGAGGTATGTGTGGCCCATGACCGTATTTACTGTAGCAGCTGAGCTCAGCTAGCTAGTTGGCATAGCATGCAGGCTACAAGCAGAGAAGCAGCAGGGCAGGGCAGGGGGCTTATGACCTCGGGGGCAATGCATTAAAGGTGCACGGGGTGATAGGACAGGCATGAAGGGGGTGCGCAAGCGCAGGGGGACGGGTCAGAGCACATGGAGCCTTTTCGTGGGTCCCAGATTGTCTGCAGTCCTACCACAAGAATGCAGGCAGGAGACACGGTGATCAAAGCTACTAAGACCCAGCGGGACGTCCAAACATTGCCACATGTCCTTTTGCCCTCATCTTCGCTCTTGAAAGTGCCTTGACTACCTTGCCATATGTGCTGTCCTTCAAACGTGAAGTAAAACTTCCTAAAAAATGTCCCATATGGTGTAGCCCAGGGCTGTCTTGCATCTCTAGTCATTAGATGCCATCAGCTTATCTCTCGTGTCAGATGTTATCACAGATAGTGTTCTGTGTGACTGATGATCCTGTTTCTAATAAAGTGTCAAGAACTAGCAGTTATCAATGTATACACTATGCAACATACCCTCCGGTGCAGGAAACGTGGAAGAGCTGGATGTTCTGGAAGAGGCAAAGTCTGTAATGTAATTATTTTGCACTCCTTCAAACTCTAGACCACCATGCAGTGACATAAATCCATGAGATGTTTTAACATTGCCATTCTTTCAGTTGCAGATAAGCAGAGGTCCTGTGCCTGGGTCACTGTTTATTACCCTGAAGGTCATTGCCTCGTGATGGGTTGATAGGTGTCTCTAGGGCGCTTAGATACTGCAGGCATGTGACGATATCAGTGTGAAACACACTCGGAGCTTCCTTGTACCCTCTAAGCCAGCATTCTAGTTACTCTTGTTGGAATCTGGGTCAGGGGACTAATCAATGAGATATCTTTAAGATCTATCTATCTTGTATTGATGTATAGTGTGTATGTCTGTCAAGGGGACCGAGAGCTGGAACCACTAGGAAGTGTGGAGTCCAATTTATAAAGCGAAGTAGGTTTGGTCACTCTACGTAATTAGTGCAGCCTCTTGTGAGAATATATGGGAGTAGTTAGAGCAGCAGGCTTTTTGCTTTAGTGTCTATGAGGTAATGTTATGCTCCCAACCCCTCTGTGCTTCTGGGTTGTTCTTGTGTAGTCAATGCCCTAAGTGCTCCGGACTGCCTCTACTGACTGCCCACTGTAGCTTGAAAGCTGCTGCACATGTCTAAGCACATTCTGCCACATTTTTGTACTTTTTGCTGTAATATTCCCCCATGAATCAAGTGCATTATTTACTGAATAGCACCAGTGGTGATAATCACTTGAAATATTTGTCAATATTTCAGATACCCTGGAGAGACTATGTGGTGCAAAACAAGAATGTCTGAGGCAGTGTAGTCAAGTATCTCATCTCTGCTCACCAGATAGCATTGTGTTTGATTTATGATTTGAACTAAAACATGCGTATGCCTGTTTATTACAAAGTATGGATAACAGTCTTGACTACATTACCCCAGATAAACTGCCATTGAACTGAATTGCACATACTTGTGGCACATCAAAGCATTTCTTGGAGATTATTTATCTGCTTGAGTTACATGCATGTCCTTTGTGTATGCCTACCAGTATAATGGTTATGAATAAGTAAATAATTGTATGTTAGTGTATTCAATTTATTATAGAACCACAAACGATATTAGCTATACACACGTGGTGTTGATCACAATCTTGTGATGCTTTTATGACTGTTATGCAAAGAATGATGAATGACATTATATTCAATGAATGCTTTTATGCTCGAGATCCTGATCATGCTTAGATAATACTTCAATGTGTTGTGATCACGTAATTGCTACTGGACGTCAGTGGACGATGGTCATATTTGTCATTGACCAGTGTCCAGCAAACCCTTTGATGTGGGATTAGCCTTGATCATGGTGGCGTCATGTTGTGATGCAGGCCATCATTATCAGTGATCAGCAAGCATCAGCTTTAATTTGCTTATCTGACCCTTCACTCATAATTCTATGCACCTGGCCTTGGAATTTTACCGCATTCCTCACTAGCCACTTGTGAGTATTATAGACGCGATAGCAAGGCAGTGTCAATAGCTTAAGCACCAGGTGAAGCATTACCATAGATTATATAAGAATGTCATCATTGCACAAGCTGCATGTTGTTTAGTGGTGATCTCAATTGCAATGGATCTCCCACTGCCACAGCAGCTGCATAATATTGTAAAGCTAGCGTCTCTGGAGGAAAAACACTCCCTTTGGTATAGACAGGTGTGAGTGTCACCCCATAGAACGCAAAGCAGTCTGTCACATTCCCCCCCCCCCACTCCCACTCCCCTATTCAAATGTACAGACTGTTAATAATACATAAGTCTGGTGTTGGTGTGAGCTTCCATTCGCCAATAACCTCAAGTATCATTCACTGGGAAATGACGCTTGTCCATCACCGTCAAGTTTAATTGAATCGGAAAAGCATTTAATTATTTATATAGAGTGTAAAAAAGTATGAGGGCAACATTTAGGGCGAGTCAAAAGTCTGGATCATCACTAACAGAAATGCAATCTTCTCGTTCAGAATACAATTTGAAGTTTAGCGATATGCGTCAAGCATTGGAGTGTGTTTTGCGGAGGCGGCCATGGCGTGACTAGCCATGAATCCATTTGCTAATTAATCATTTACCGACTCTCATTATTTCCCTCCCCGACTGGAGAAGCTCTGCAAAATTGCTCTGTGAAATTAGATCCCTCGGGCAGGCTAGTCAGGGAGACGAGACGGCTCAGGGATTAAGCACTGGTTTTTGCAGATAAAATTTTTGCCTTCAAAAGAGAAAGCCTTCAACTAATCCTTGGGGGTGAAGGGGGGCCAGTGGGGGGTCGGGAAGAAGCGCGTGGCAACCTGCTCCCCCCGCCCTGTCTTTTCTGACTTGAATTCTCTTCCTCTGATTACTGGGGGGAGAGGGGGCGTTCATTTGTCCCCCCCAGCATTCATATGCAAGTTGCAGCTGCAGGTTGCCTAGCAATGCCCCCCCCCCTCACTCCAATTACATCAGAGATATTGGGAAGTGCTTTAACCCCCCCCCCTCCCCTTTCACAATGTCTTGTGTTATGTTAGATCACATTCGATTCATATTCTCACATTCTATTCGTGTGTGATCTTAATAGCATACCTAGTTAGGAGTGTAAAGTTTCTCCTGCTCAAGTAGAACTCAAATCATGACATGAAAAGGCCAGGGGCTATTCTGTTGGTGTTGGAGATTAGGGCAATGGCGATTATTGAGTTTGCCCAAGCCAGCTGCTGATGAAGGGCCATCCATGCTTGAGTGATGGGAATGCAGGACCATGTGAACCATGACATGTGGCTCTGCAGCTGAATGGATGAAACCTCTGCCCTGTATCTTTGATGTCAATCTGATTTGCTTGTGTCCACTGAGTTCAGATAAGTAGACACCATCTTGCATCACTTTGACATTAGTGGCCATTACGCTAGGCCTGTTTCTATTTGCTCGCTGAAATAGTTTGGATTTTGCTGATAAACACCTTTCTTTAATAGACCTCTGTTAGTTCTCCGTCTTAGCCAACTTTAAACTTGGTCAATTTCTCGTAATTTGGCTGAATTACCATTCGAGACACTTTTAGCACACTGTTTGTTGCCATTGGTGTTAAGCCCTACACTGCCATCTGTCGTCTGCGGGGGGATACATTGTTAAGTATTGAATAACTGGCTCCAAAGTGCTTTTAGGTCAGAGATGCTCTGATGTCCAGACTTACAGACCTTTTGTCCTGTCTCTTTTGTATGACCATCCATTATCACAACCACCAATTTGTGTGGTGAGAACATGCACTTTCTTTTCAAGCATGAAATCCAAAGAAAAAGAGTGCGTAACAGAGTTGGTTGTGCGATTCAACACCTTTAGTCATTACCCGGTGCGTTCAGTGAATTTGTATCCTATTTGTGTAAAGATTTTTCAGTGAATTGCTCTGGAGGATTTATGGAATGCCTCATAAAATAGTTACTTCTCGGTGTGCTTGTAACAGATGGGTAACTTTTTTTTTTCAGGTTATGGTTCTCTAAACGAGTGTTGATAAACTTGAGAAAAAGCCACCTGGAGGCATACCAGATAACAGTTTGAATATTTTGCTCATCTCAGTCAATGGCACTTAAGTGGAGATAAGAAAAGTGCAGTCTTTATTATGGGAGCAAGAGCGCCGTTTAGTTCACTCAATGAGGTGGTCTGAAAATGTTAGATATCTTTTTGTTTATGTCTCGAAACACAAGTTGTCTGAGTTGTCTGAGTGGGTTTGAGTTGAGTTGTTGTGATCCTCAACAACCCTGAAGAGAAAGCCTTATTAGAAGGGGAGGTGTGAAGACTTGACCAGTGGGTGACCAGAAGGGTGTTTGACCAGGCCCCAAGAGGACCATTGGAGCTGGACCTCCTGGTCAGCCCGTCACAATCACAAGATATATGTTCAAAGGTGTGCCACTTTCGGCCACCTTTGATTGCCCATTATTCGGACAATTGTTTCAGCAAGCCTGACCACGCAACCCAAACTAAAGCCAACATTTACATATGTGTCCCCGGGCGGCCTCTAATTCCCACCCCTGTGTGATTGTTTTGCAATATGTCGATGTGTTGACATCAAAAGTTTTTATGGAGGTGTCAAATCAGCCAGTTTGGCCACACTTGAAAGGTTGTGCAAATGACATCTTTTATCGATAGTATTCCAATTGTTGAAGGGACTATCTTTGAATAATTTGGACGTGAGGATTTCTTTTATTGATATTTTCTTGTGCCTGTGACCTCTTGCACATTTTTTTCCCATTTTGCCTTATGGCGTCCACTGAAGACAAACTAATGGCCATAAATTGTCACAGTTAGTCTGCTGTGATTTCTTTACTTCTTTGAGATCACTCTTGAACTGGTACAGGTCATTATGGCTTGGCTTTTTTGCACGTCTAATGATGATGTCCAACAGATGGCAGTATTGACGCTGTAAATGTCTAGTGCAACAAATATCAAAGCCCCTTTGAAAGGGGTGCAGCCACAAGGGGTGATGGGGAGGCTGAGGATGTCGTTTGATGTGGAGGTGTGACGCGTGTCACCTTCACGGTTCAATGAACAAACAAGAAGTCACGAACTCTGTGATCCAGTTATGTATAAGTATAGAGGGCCCCTAGCACTCTGTAGCACTCACTAGAACTGTGTGGGAGAGCTCTGTAGCATGCATTTCAAACGGGCCATACAAGATTAGTTATTGAAGGGAGAGCATCCATGACAGCGTCTCAACAATGCTCCTAGCATGTGGTCAATGTGTTGCATCATTGATGAATGGCGTGCTTTCGGCTGTTTTGCCTCCTCCTCTCTGGTCAGATCAAAGGTTACCTGGCGACTAGCCTCGCACATTAACACTAATGCTTTTTGGCTCCCATATTTCTTGCCAGCGCCTCCAATCAATGGCTGTGTCACTACAGGAAGAAAAGAAGAAAAAAAGACCAATAAAGTGAGCTGAAGCACTTTGCAAACACTGTCAATGGCCAGCAGGCGGACCGGGTGCCCTGTCCTCTGGAAAACCCACTCCATCGATTTCAAAGCTTCTTTACAGCTTTGCCTAATAAGACGACACTCATTTCCCATGCCTTATGTCTTCCGCTGACACCAATTTAATCACCCGACCCTTCGCTCATTCAGCTTCATTCAACCTAGGAATATTCCTAGATTCAACCCTTAATCACCGGACAACTTTTTTCGGCCCACTGGTCATTTTCTTCACAGTACCGAACCTTAAAACCAATCTTGATTACAAGCGATATTAAACGTCTATTTTTTTCTGAGACAGACCGGCCCGGCGTTTTAATGAGATCAGGGTTTTTTTAATGAAATATGATGGTTCTTTTCGTTGACATTGCTTTTTGGCTCAAACACTGCTTTCCCTTCTCTTCTATTTACCTGAGAACTTAAGTGATAGTTGGTCCTCAAGGATGTCATGATATGTCACAAAAAATACTGGGGTGAGCTCTTTGCCAAATGTGTAATATTACACCAAAAACAAACACTTATAGCACTGTTTTCAAAAACATTTTACACCCAAAAAGTGACTTCAACCTAATGACTTGGTGTTTTGTTTGTGAGGATCACAAAAATCAAAGCAGCAAAATAATGCAGAGGGAATTGTGACACTGTGACATAAATGCCAAACCTTATACACCGGGACTAATTGCCATGCCTCAGTATGTGCAAAGGTCAAATCTGTCCGTGACATTTACAGAATTGAATCGCATTTCACAAATGATCGCTAAAATTCATGGATATTTTGCCCCATTCCTCGTAGATTGTATTGTGCGGGAAAAACTGGTTATTTTTGTTTTCCCTTGGGCTTTAGATTTTGACGCGTTGCATTAGAAGCAGTGAAGCCTGACGAGAATGCAGCCATACGGCAGTCACGTGAGGACGCTATTTGGGTACCAACGGCGCATGCGTGGTGACATTCAATGGCACAATTAGGTCAATTCGAATTCTGTCACTAAAAACTATGGATGATGAAGGGAACGTTTTCTTTTTAGGTTAAATATATGCAAATAGCTCTTTTTCTGTTTTTTTTCTTCTTTTTTTCTTTCGTGTGGCAGACCTTTTTTGCTTTTTGATTAGGGAACCTATTTCCGCCAGAGTTTTATGTAGCTTTCATCCCCACAGTCATCTAATTTAGCCCCAGGCGTTTATAACTGATTTATGCCTTTGATAATCTGATCTTTATGCCGTTCTAGTAAATACAACAAGGCTTTATGGATTTGCGCGGTCATATTAGCAATGGGAATGGCCACTTTTGCTGCTAAAACCTCTTGATTTGGCTAATGGTCCGAGTCAGGCAGACCGGGCTCCAATTACAAGATTATAAATTGTGCAAAAGGTGCTGGGACTCTGCTGTTTCTGATAATAATAAGAGCGTTTGTGAGGCCGGAAGCTCGGGAATAATAAGAGGGATGTATTAGGAGGGAGGCGAGGTGGAGAGTTGAGTGAAACCTATCAGGCCAGGGCGGCTGGCATGTGTAGCACCCCTGATAAACTGAGGGCCATGTGAGCAGAATTGCAAATGACCAGCAGAACATAGATCATGGCCTTGCCACCGGACACCCAGCATGATGGCCATAGCCCGGCAGTCACAGAGCTGTATCTTGGAAGACCAAACCTGAATGATGCCCTTCTAAGCTTCTGCACCCCTCCCCTCCTCCCACCCCGGAAACAGCAGTCCTTGCTAGGTCGCCCTTGCCCTATGCATAAAACATCAGTCATGTGCGTCGATGGCAGGTGCTGCTTGGCTGAACAAACTCTGTGCAACGGGGGGAGGCACCCGCCCCCTTCAAAAACTCCCTCAGATCATATTTTCCGTTGGTCCAGCTGGCACTCGCTCTAATGTCAAATCGAGATAATATTCGCCCCTCGTGTCCCACTTCTCTATGCTGTATTGCCTTGTCAAACTTCCCTATCATAAAATGATGGCAGGTACCCACATGCTATACCATCATATTTCATAAGTTGGATGCAAATTGCTCTCATGTTTTTAGGATGTTCGTGTTTTTCCAGCATCAGCAGCCCAACACCAGATGCGGTCACACTTGAGTGATGCTATTCATGGTCGCTTTGATAGTGTGCCTGCTGGCCCAGTCACGCTTCACTGCATCGGCTTCACTTGACCGATTTCGAATTTTTGAAAAATAACATGATGAGGATGCTGGCACGATGAAGTTGCTGCTGTGCTGATGCTATTCATCACTGTTCGAGGAATGCAGGAGTGTGGCTAGTGCATAAACCAGGTGACACGCTGTAATTGATATTGTACACAAGTACGAACATGGCCCAGCTGCTGTCTCTGCCTGTCCCCATTTCACATTTAAAAAAAAGAGGAGCACGCTTTTTCATTAGTTCACCTAGCCGGTACAATTGCTTTCAACTTATGTTTCTTGCACAGTTTTCCTAATAACTGTGTGTTTTTATCCAGGTCTTTTGGACTGCAAGTTGTAACCTATTGGAACTAACTGCTTGAAACCTTTTCAGACCAGACTCAAATGCAAGGTGAAGGCAAAGTTCTGGTCCTCCTAGCACCGTGTTCTTCAAACATAATTTTTGCTGCCAAAAAACCCACGTATTTGACAAAAACTCTACGTTTGAAGTGCGCTGCATGCCACTATATACCATGATCCATTTTCCTGTCAAGATTACGTGTTCACATGCATGTAGCATGAGTTTGCTGCTCTGCACCATACTGTGAGACCTTCCTATAACTCCTACTCCAATTCTAGGATGTTGCTTCCTCTCCTGGTAATATAGCTCCCACGTAATAGCTCTGCCCTGAAATGTAGAAAATGTTGAGCAGCTTGGATATTGCCCTATTTGCCAGGTTCTAACATCGTTGAAATGTTCTACAGTCCTATTTAAAGCTTTTCAGATAAGGTCATGGAAGTTGTATGCAGGAATAGCAGTTGAAATGTTCGGCAGCTTTCAGTAATCTTAACTTTGATTGCATGACTTGTGTAAAGGAACACGAAGTTGCCTAGAAAGTTTTGACTCGGTTGTTGTGCCTTAACATGATGTTAATATCTGGCATATCAGCAGTGTGACAGCCATGTTGGGTGTTTGAGCGCAGTTGCTATGGCAACGGTGTCAAGGGGTCAGGTTTTGGGGTTGAGTGATGGACGGGGGTCTAATCCATGGGAAAAGGATTAGGTGCACTGACACCGGCTTACCTTGGTCCAAGCCTTGATCAAGCGATAAGAACCCTTCTGATCTCTCTTACATAGTCATTAACTGTTGTATTGTTAGTGACCACACTTAGCTGCTGCTGACCACTGGTCACTCTGGTCAGTCCTGTGCCATCTGTCTTCGCACCCTTATCAACGTCAAGGAGTTAGGCCATTATGCAAGTCACTATTGACGTTCTATCACGAGACTTTTATTCCACCACATAGACTCATAATCTCTAGTGCCCAAATGCCAGAAAAAAAAGGGGGGAAGAAAAAAAAGTTTTGGTTTTTTTGGCCAGGGATGTCAGCTGAAAAGGGGTTCTGTCAAGCTCTGTTTATTCTATCTCCCCAGACTCCATTACAGTCAAGAGATCCAGAAATGCATAAAATACCCTGCTCATTGATCGACGTTAAGTTTAATAAGAAAACATGGGTAGCGTGCCAAATAGGCTTACTCAAAGGCATGTTTTTCATCGTCAAAGTTTGTATTTTCACTGTGGCATATGTCATACTTTTATGGAGCACACGTTTCATTTAAGCTTTTGTGAGACTTGATTCTTCATGAAATATTCAAGATCCCCTGCAGCGTGAGCCCACCAATACTTGTGCCAAGTTGAAAGTATGGCATTCCTGTCATCCGTTTCATTCAACTGTGTAGCATCAAATTACAAACACAACATGAAGAGAGAATCAAAGCGCAATTTCTAATGATTTTATCCATCCATAACACAGCTGGGCAGGTATTCTTGGATACTGGTCTCCTCATCTCAGACAGCAAGATATCAGTAATGTCTATGGGCAACATGGCTGGCATGACATGGAAATGCACTAGATGGCGTCCCTATGACTAGACCACCCAGTGTCACCCATCTAGGCCGACCACCCATCTCTCTCGTTTTATTCTCTAATCACTCAGGACTGTCTCAGTGATGGTCATGCTACTTCTGCTGCTGCTGCTGTTGGTGATACTGTTTTCTAATGTGCTTTTAGTCAGGCATGCACTTGCTACTCAGCAGAGAAATCTCTGGCAATACTCGTTGCTGACTCACTCATTAGTACACACACATCTGCCTGGCGACGCCTCAACCTTTTTAAAGTTTTTTTCCCCTCTCCACTGTCAAGCCTTTATTATGCAGTGATTAGGGGGAGGGACTGCAGGCCTGGCTCGTGACAGTTGCTGATGCTATCTTTCCCACTAAGCAAGGGTTCCATGCTGCATTCTAGGTGACCTTTCTGCCCAAGCATGCAGAGCAAGATTGACAGGACATTTGCAAAATGACTTGCCTCATTGTGTAGATTAGCTATCAGGGTTTCAGGTTTGCAAACTATCTAGTTGGACAAGGGAATCTTTGCTTTGCACATCACTGTTCAGTCCTTGTATGTCCTGCTTCTGTTGTGATGTGACATAGGGATAACACAAGGACACCTGATCTGCCCTCTTATATCTCTCTATCACACTCCATATGCTGACACAAGCGTCTGCTGGCTAGCTGCTTCTCTCCTATTTCTGTCATTGTCAACAAAGTGTAGTCTGCTCCAGCATTCCCTAGCTAATGCCCTAGGAAAAAGAGTCAAGTTTCAAATATGCTCTCCCACTATATGACTTATCTGAAGGTCAAAAGGGCTCTGTTGTAGTCACGCCTTTTTCAAACATAATCTGGGCAACGGGTTATTGCTCTTATTTTTCATCAGCAACCCGGATTAGTTCACTCTAGAACAAATGAAACCTGTCACTCTCATTTTATGTTTAATATTCTTAAATTCAAATGACATACTGGCCTTTTTTTAGATAATTGCCACATGATATTCCTACTTTGAGTCACTTTTTTCACTTTTTGTTGGTGGACCATGTTAGTTTTGAAATCTACCACCACAAAAAGCGACCATCTAAAAACCAAAGCTCGATAAATATACAAAATCCTGACAGCTGCAACAATTTCCTGCTTGCCTTTGTCAACTCAAACATTTTCTTTTTCATACTAATGTTATAATGTTTCGTATATATTTGTAGTGAGTCCTGTTTTAATAACATTGGAGAGACAAAAAGAGAGTGATTACTGCTGGACCTTTTTTTTGTCTGGGAATGTGTGAAACTGTACCCAAAAAAAAGAGAAGTGTTTGCTATAGGTGTTAATTAAAAGGATGAAACCCAATAAAATAAGTGACAATGAATGCAATGAATTGTTTAATAAAAGTACAAAAGCATCGCATATTCATGAACACCTGTTTAAATCAATTTATTTGAAAATTTGAATCTATTCACTGTAGTATTCAGATGTTTTTAGCATGTTTTGTAATTTGGCCAATTGGGCCTCATGAAAATGTGATCTGTCTTTTTGTCTTCATAGATCTTTTCTTTTGTCATATTTTGCTTTCTACAAAGAAATAAACCTGTTCAGTGGATTTACCTCATCTGTAGTTATAACCAATTCTTTGGTTCCAGCTCCAAAACTATATGGGGTCGACGATGTTACAGCAGAACTTGGAAACCAGTGTACATTCGATTTTACAGCCAATTTTTATAGAGATGGAAACAAATCCAACTCCATGGAGCTCCCTTGTCTGTAAGAAAACCCTTGGATGAACATCTGTTCATCCAAGGGAAACCACGGAGACAGTAGATTAACTATATGTGAATTAGGGACACAATGCCTCAACCAATAAGAGTCCTGAATCCACATGACGTCCTCTGGAGTCAAGTTTTCTACTGTAAGAGTCTGATGATTCATTGTGGTTAGGTGGATGACCATGTCACATACAACTTGTAGAGGTTTCTCTTGTGGTAATTGGTCCAGGACATCGGTTGAGCAACAAGCCACAGCCTAATCAAATCCATCAAACAATATAAACATGTTAAGTGGTCACATACTCATGACCTTCTTAGTGACCTCGTGTCATGTAGGTCCATGTCCTTATTTCCAGAATGTCATAATTCATGTACGAATGTTACAGTGTCTTGTTGCCGTGACCTCTTGTGTTACCAAGATTGGTGCAGTTACAGGAGATATTTTCTTTAAACTTTACTATGTATGATTGCGTTCACAACTTTGATGACTATATAACATGACAATTGTGGCAAGCATTTAATTACCTTCATCATTAAAATGTCTTGGTTTAATGTCAAGGTTTTAGAATGTGTTGCCATGTCAACTTTATGTCACATGTGTAGTGTAACATCTCAGGTGACTATGATTAGAGTAAGTTGTAATACAGTGTACTGATGACTCGTGTAATATTATGTCTAATGGTTTGTGTCGTAACTGAACATAAATATGGCATTATATAGTGTAGAGATTACAGTCAACACCTGGCCATTACAGAGAGACCTCTTGTAGTTGGACTGGGTTTTGCAGTTTGCCTCGCCATTACACTGTGCATGGTCACCTAACAGCCCTAATTATGGACATTCTTTGCTAGTTTACCTAGTTAAAGAACTGATTGGTTAAACTATATAGTCTTAAAAAAGAAAAAAAGATTGGGTAAACTATATAGCCATTCAAAAAATGATAGGTTAAACTGTATAAACCGAAAGGCTGAGTACAGACTTGAGAAATCTTCTTTTAAAAATACAAGAGAAATGTAATCTTTTTTTTTTTTGTAGTTTTGGCAATTTTTCTGAATTGCCTGGTTGTCAGAACAAGAATTGCGTAAACTCAGCACATGAACATCTAATTATTCTGTAATTCCATTGCTAGTCCTTTAATACCATAAGCCAGCCTGTAGACTATAAGAGAAACTAATTAATTTACTTTGGATGAGTAAACGAGCAAAACATGTACATAATTAGGTCGATTGGCTGCGAGGTGACGAAACGCAGTGATTACGAACAACAAATTTGCATTGAAGGTGGTCTTATTATGTAATGCAGTCTCCTGTATATTGTCCTGGTCACATTCTTATATGAAGCACATATAATGCATGTCTGCACGGAATTTAGTGTATTGTTCGGCAATAGTGCGTGCTCAGACATGTAAACATTATGCTGTTATTCAACATCCTTGTTGACATTCAATAGCATAGGTCGCTATAATGTGACCTTGACCTTTGCAAAGAGACTGCTGATATAAAATACACTGTCATTATGATCTTGAATTCTGAATCGGGTTTCTTCTTACAGTCCGTCATGTCTCGGACAGGTATCCAGTTTAATGTGATAATGTAAATTGTCACAAAGGAAGAAAATGATAGTAATTGGTGTGCATCTAGAAAATGGATAACTGCTAAGGTTTATATCTATAGTTACTGGGTGAATCACACGTGTAATTTTAGAAAATTTGAAATCAATACTTCAATTTTCTGTGAATGTAAGTTAATACAGGTTATTTGTTAAGTGTTGGAATTAGAAACGTAAGTCCCCATTTTATACGTAAGTCCCCATATTTGACTTACCACAAAAAGAATTATCAAAAACTTCATCCTATAGATTACCTTTTGTATTTGGTAATTGGTCAACTGATCCTTGTTATATATGCTATAAAGAGGCATGTTTAACTTATAACCACCTGTAGTTTTTAGAAACTTCGGAAGCCTTTTAGTTGTAATTGTTACATCTCATTTTCTTAGCAATTCATAACGTTGTGACAGATGTGAATATGTGAGTTCTTTATGATTGGAGATAATATGTTTTAATATTAGCGTAAGGAAAAGAAATAGTTGAATGAATTATTTAGGAAATATCATCAGAGACAGAGATGAAAGATGCGGAAGCTGCAGCACCTGAGATGCATTTTTAAGGCTGTTGTCACTGTGAAGAAAACATGAGTGATGTTGCAAGTTGCAGACGATGTCTTGAGATGTGACAAACAGGAGACAGACTGGAGAGCCCCCTAGCGGGTATGGTGTCATTTTCGCGCCGAATGACTGTAGCAAGCAGCGGGGATCTACGATAGTCACAGGAAAGGTACTTAGCTACATACTCTGGGTACTTGAGAGAATATTTCACCGAGATATAATTGAAAAGTCAGTGTGAACTATGGGAAACTGAGGGAAGTTTGAGCTGTTCCATTTGCAAGATATGACCTTTTCAGTTCACGCAGCAACAAGCAGCAAGGGAAAAAGCAGGAAACATAATGCATTGTATGAAGCTCGTTATGTATGAAACATGGAGCGTATGATGTTGGCATGCAGACAAACCATCTTGGGTAGTTTGAGCAGCTTTCTCTGCAGATTTGTGCAGCCCTGTAGCTGATTATAAGAGAAAGTAGTTTTTATGGTGTGACAAACATGCCTTTATTGATCCTCCATATACCTTTCTTGCACAGGTCAGTGAGTGCACCTAAACTGTACCTAGGTACCCCTGGCCATAATTTTCTGCTGCCTATGTCTTTAGAGTTGATTGTTACGACTCACCAGTTGCCATTGTGTCACTGTGACGTCACAGGTTGCTGAAGTGGTTCTTTCAACCCCTGACATTGCACCGTGTGTTTTGAACGTGTGCAAGAAATCATGCACGATCTGTCAAGACTTACAGCAGTTGTTACAGGAGTTTTCATGGCTCTGGCAGTGTTTTAATGTGAGACTTTGTGAGATAAGTTGTCGGCTAACGGTCCCCTTTCTTCCCCTGCCTAATGGAGTGATTGCATGTTGCATGTTGCCCTGATCCGCTTCTTGATATGACTTGATGTTCCACCGATGACAAATCCACTGCCAGGGGCACAGTTGCACCCCCGAGAGCCACAACAAGTCATCTTCACTTTTTTACTCTTTCTTTAGACACATACTCATAAACTGGAAAAAAAAGTCGGTGCACTTTTCCTAAGTATCTCAATAGTCATTGTGTTCTCGTTATTGACGAGTTTGAAAGAGATTTAAGACTTATTCCAACTTCTAAACAGGGTTTATCTTTTTTATGAAAAAGTTGCGTTACGCTGTTGTGGCTTTGATGTCTCCAATTCAAGATGCAGTTGGTTTGCACATAGGTCTCTGTGAATGCATACTGGCGGTCGTCAACTGATCAAATTACCTTTATTACGATCAACGACTTTTGGCAGCTCACCCGGTGCTAATGCTTCAAAGAGCAAGGCTGGGGTTGGTAGTGAGCTTATCATGCAATGCACTGTTCATGACTTGTGCATTTGTCTGTTCTGTTTTGATGCTCCTTTCAAGTGTTCCAGTTGATATTTTGAAGTAGTGTACATGTATTTGGCCTGTCCATCTTACAGTCAAGTGGGTGGGCCCAGTGGGTGGTATAGGTCCGTCACCATTGGACCACCAGCACCTTACACTGAGACCAGCTGCTCCTGCTTGTCCCCACACATATCAATCCATTGGGACAGCCACTGAAAGAGAAAATATGTCATCTGCATCTACACAAGTCTGTCCCATTGTTTACACTGGGATCTATTACAATCTGACCTAAACATGTGGCAAAACAAACAATAAAAAGCTCAACAACTTTGTGTCATCACCTGAGCTCACATTGTAAACACCAGTCCAGTAGTAATGTCTTTTAGTAATTTTACTGGTAATCCGGACAGGTAATTTGCCAGAAATGACTGTTGGTTTTCTCATCATAAAAGCTTACTTATCAGGGCATTACATGTTTCAGTCAATACTGATTGTGCCGTTATAACAGAGATGCAAGGTGCATGCTTCTGCATTTACACGATTTTACAGCCATTTCTCAAGTGCTTTGCCCCTGCTTGCCTGATTGCCACTCACTGATGCTGTTGCTGCCAGTTCTATGACCGACGTAAATCATCGTAAGCTGCAGCTTTATGGTCATTTCCAAAAGTCATAACGCCAAAGAATGCTGGCCGAGCGACCCACATCTTGTGTGGGTCAGACTTGATGAATTTCTTCACCATGGCCACTAATCCATGCCTCAGTTGTTGCTATTAGTGACTTTAGGGACATGATATTGCTTTGGAAACGTTTCTGACTAACATCTTATAGCTACTGCAATTTGATGGTGTACAGTTTGATTGACCCCGTAGTCAGTTTGGTCAATATCGTGTTAGGTGATTTGCATTTGACCAAGAGTTTAGTAATTAGACGAATGGTAAACGTGATATTGACACTTTTGACTTAGAGGTTGACCATGTTGACAAATGCCATGGTATTACATTATATTGTGCGGGCTGAACAAATTTCGAGGGTCTAAACTATACGACCCTGCTACGATGCTAGTTCGAAATGCCCTGATTGCTGTGATATGGAGCCCTAGCAATCTACCCTCTAGGCCTGTTCAATGTTTGTGATAGCCAAGAGATGAAAGAGCTCAGATGAGAAGGCAAGACTGCTTATTTACACAATAACCTAATTAGGAACATATGGAAGTTCCTGTGTCTGTGTGTGATGAGAGTACTGATGTCATGGAATCATTCTGTTGGGCTGCTCAATAAGCTTCATTATCAACACACTCCTAACACCTCCATCTATCTGCTCATTGACATAATATTGGCATTTCTGGGATTCTTTTAATTATTTCTCTGGGTTTCTTAGTCTAGTTCCGCAGGTTGTCAGTTATAATCAGTTTGTCCCTTTAATCCATTAAACCTCTGTCACGTTGTCCCAATACTAGAAATTAGATGACGTCACCACTTTTTGTGCACATGTTAAAGTATGTGAGATGCCAATCAAATAATTTTTCGTTTTTGCTCACAACTATTCCTGTGGCTCTTTTTCTTTATTTTTTATAAGCAATATTTCAATTTGTTTTTCCATGGTGCTGGTTGCATAGAAAAAACATTTGACTGATTGTCTGTTGGCCCTCAGGTCTCAAGTAGACTTTAGAAGTCCGTATGTTCAAACAAGGTTCAAATGATTTAAATTACGTGTAGTCATGTTCATGTTATCTTTAATTATTTTAATGGAATTTCCGCTGAAATCATCAGACTGTCATTACGAGTTCAAATAGGTGATGTAGTGAAAAATCACGCAGTTATGATGTTTGAGTTTCTTATACATTCACTTTAAAGTGTGGGTTGGGCAAATTTGCCTTCAAAGAAAAGTCCCAGTCAAGTCTAGCTGGTTGATATGCTTTTTATTATCAAAGAACATCCTATAATTTGAGTAAATCATTAAATTTCAAGCGTTTGATAATCTGATCACATATTATTTGTTTACATTTTCCAAAAGGCACACATCAATAATCTGGGGCTGTGAGTGCTGCTGTTAATTTCCTGTGATCTTTGGTCAAGTAATAATTCCCATATTTCAAAAGGGGAAAAGTTATTGCTTTTTCGGTCGATATTGCTGTATTTTTTATGTAGTCTTTTGTTCGACTAAAATGTAAGGCTTGTCTCTGATCGATAATTGGCAAAGCTTTGTGCATTATCCAAACATACAATGAAATGTAACAAGTGTGACTTTGTCAGTGAAGTTTTATGCATCTGGCAATACCTGGCAATCTCCTAATGGCTTCGGATGTACTCGTTTGCAACTTTGCATGTCCAATGAAATGCACTCAATTTGGCATCTTGAATGGCTCAGTTTCTCCTTTCTGAAATGCGAGTTCTTTTTTCACTCTTTTCCTCCCTTATGTGTGTGTCTTTTTTTTTTCCTTTGGTCCTCTGGCTGACTTTATGCTTCTCTGTTACTAGCACCAAATTTGTTGCACATGGTAAGTGCACACCGAGTCCCGCTTTATAGTATTTGGACCCAACTGTAATTATACTGATGTTGCCATTGTATATAATTTTGCTGTTAGGACCACCTCGCCACTAAGGCCACTGTTTGCAGCAAAGTGCATGATCTAAATGATGAGTGTTCACTGTGTTTGTTTCAGCGAAGTTCAGAACTCATTAAGCCCTGTCATTTTCTAGCTTGTCTCTCTGCAGTCTGTCTGCCACTGTACTTAAAAGTGTTACCTTTGGTTCACAGGCTGCACCAGTCTCTCTTTGTGTACTTTGTCTCAGTGCACGAGGACTGGTGTAGGGTTCAAGCAAGTTGTTTTCCATCACTTCAGTTATGGGTTTTTGGGTTGGCTGTCAGTCTGGGTTGGACCTATATCCCATATCTGTCTGTTTGTGACACTAGCTGTCATGTTTTGTGCCTTGATTCGGCCACTGGTGGATTTCGCAAACTGCTGGCATAACTGGGTTGTATGGCAAGGATAGTTGGCTGTCTGGCCTTTGCAGCTGGTTTCTTTGTTGCATAACACTGAGCCGACCACCGCCCTGACCATTGCATTGACCACTGGCCAGACGCCATTCAAATGAATGTGGACGGCGGGCAGCGGTGGTCTGGCCTAAGTCTGACCTTGTCACGAGTGTGCAGCAGTGAGCCACACTGGTCGTTCATGTGGGATGGCAGCGCGTGCTGTTTACAAAGATCCTAGTTTTTGCTACACTACGATGTCTGCTGCTTGAGTAATTAGTATCAGGGTCAAGTTTAACAACTGTGTATTTCGTTTCACTCCTACTTTAGTATTGTCTTGTGTAGTAAGTGATGAACACCAAACAATACTTGGGTTGTCAAACTTCTTTAGTGCAGTTGGTAACACTAGGTGCATCAGACTAAAAGACTTTCAAATTATCTTTTAGATTCACGCAGTATCGTGACTACAAGCCAAAACCAATATGTTCGGTGAAGTTCATCTCCTTTTAAGAGAAACCATTGTTGGCAGGTCTTGTTTTTCAAACAAAACAAAGGCTGAAAGAGGTTGACTGTCACTGGATCATTTATTATGCCATTTAAAGTGAGTCTTAAGTGCTACAAGTAGTTGAACAAAGTTTCTTCATTTCTTTTCGCATGTAGATGACTTCTTGTGAAGTTGTAGCCTGAGGCCATAACAGTTGCTAAATGCATTTGGCATAGCAAAGAAGGCGCCTGGCGGTGGTGCTGGTCTTCTTGTGTTGACGCCACAAAGAGTCCTTGTGTCAGTTGCATCACACACAAGTTGAATGTGTCACAGTCCACACGACACGGCCTGGTGCAGTGCCACCTTGACAAGACTGACAGTGAGTCTGACTGAGTCCGCAGTACCTGTGACAGTGCCTGTGCATTGCCTGTGAAAGTGCCTGTGCATTGCCTGCATCTTTTAATCATTCTAAGAGGGCTGGGATACAGATGCTGCTGCTGAAGCAAGTGGCTTTTGATGCCTCACATTTCAATGGGCGCATCAGGTGTTGAGGAGCAGAGCCCAGCATCCAGCATCTTGCAGCCTGCTACGCTTTGCATGATGACTCCGTTGCTTGCCAACAATTATGTCATGGGTGGGGCTTTTTGCCTATTCTCTCATTCTGTTTGATGAAACACGCTTTTAAGCTCAGCCTCACTAAGGCTGCTTCACTCGTTATAATCCCCTAACACAATGGGAAAGGGATTCCTTTTGAAAAAGTGGAACGCTGCATAGTCTTTAGTTAGCGCTTATGGTATCACATTCAACACCAACATTAGCTGAAAACAAGGTGTTAGAAAAATTGTAAAGGGTTGCTGATGATGAAGAATCACAGCATTCAGAATTGATTTTCAGTTTCATGCTTTTTACTTTTACTTTTTATCTTTTTTCATGCAGGTGGTTCAGCCGAAGGCCAACCTGTTTTTTTTTAGTGTTATTCTTTTAATAAGAATTAGTCTGAGAGTTATGTGCCTGTTATACCATGATGTTCTGGAATTGCTGATGATAATCAGAGTTTAGCGTGCGTGCAATGATAATTCCAGCAGCTCTCCAGCCATGTAAGAGAACATAAAGAAATAGAAAAAAAAAATTATAGCTCTATCAGTCATTAGTGTATATGAAGTCGGTTGCTGCCAGAGAGAAATTCGCATGAACTGCAGGCCTATCAAGCTTCTATTGATTGCATTTTCTGGATATCAGGTGTTGTCAAAGCTCTAGGCCTTTTGATTATAGGCTAGATTACTGGTGTATCAGGTTGCAGAGTACCAGGCATTGTATAACAACAGAAGTCGTGATGTCTTGAGAATGAAAAAAAGCTGTGGTTTAATGAGCTACCCTGCAGCACACCATTGACGATGCATATTATTCCTTGCAGGTGTGGCACTAACACACAACCTTACATTTTGCTCCAAAGTTTCAAAGTTTGAAAGTAAATCCATGTGGTCACTGCATGTGGTTCTGATGGTGGGTTGTAAAATGTGGTTTTGTAGTGTCATCTTCAACATGAACGTAACACGAGTCATGCCTATTAGATGAAAGGTGAAATTGCTAATTGGTAAAGATGATTTTCCGTAAGTGTGAACTTGCTTCATGTCAATTTTATAGTCCATGTATATGATTGATTCCAAAATGTGTAAAAGCAGCTTCCTAGCAATTCCATTAAAATATTAATATTGGAAAAATACTTTAATTCTAAATGCCTCTCTCGCTAACAAGATAAATGTACAGGTGTCTATCTGACGTTTGGAAGCATCAACAAATTAACTGTGTTATTACTTGCAAAAAGACTCGTTGTTGGAATGATTAACTGCGATAATCTGTTTAGAAATCAGACACCATCAATGTGTATGACTAATGAACTTACTATTTGCGGATTTTGTTCGATACTTTGGAAGAGCTAAGGAGATAGCGTGCATGATTTGAAGTGTACAGTAATTGCTCAGTGCTGTTAATTGGATTTATATGTGAATGCAGTTAAAGTGGGATGCTGACCTTTTGCCCTGTAAAGCTGAAGGGTGCCCATTGCTGCCATAATTAGGAGAGGGCGTCCCCTGCAGTTTGCATTCAATTCAATGGGATTTTGGCAGGGATAGCAGTTGCAGAGGCAATTTGACATTTAATTGCCAGGAAGTGTTTGGGAACCAGGTGAACGAACACCTATATAATTTTCAGCAGCAACAGCAGCAGCAACAGCAGCAGCAGCAGCAGCAGCATCAGAGGATCATTGCATGGGACACACAGCAAAAGATGTTTGGAGATGTGCCAGCCAGCCGCTTGCCCTATTATGCTCGATGGTGGTTTCTTCGCTTCAATGAGCACTCTGTTTCACTGCACGCTTGGCAAGAGATCTTAATCCCCTAAAAAATAAAGAAAAAAAGGTGACAAGGGCTTCAAAGAAAACCCCGGAAAGAGAAAAGAGTCCAAGCGTGAAACTTTTAGCATGACACTTTGCTGATGATGGATTGCATTGCACTTGGTGATGAACATTTCGAAATATTCCATTCGCATCGATTCAATTTCCTTGATTGTGTTGTTATGTAATTCATTTCATTACTCATCCGACTGATCAGGGCCATTGTTGCTAACCTTTTCCCTCTCTTGTCATTGTATTGTTAGGGTTAAAAGAAGGGTAAAATGGTAATGGTGCCTCCAGTCAAGGCAGAGTGATAGATTGATTTTCTAGCCTTTGGCCAGTGCAAAGCTGGGATGGGAGGGAGGGGGGAAGCTGTGTCCAGCACATGGATTCTATCACAGCCCTGATCGATCTCTGTCTGACTTGCCATTAAAAAAAGTGCCCAAGAAAAGTTTTCTAACTCATCCTTTGGCAGCACCAACTAGCTGAACTGGCCTACTCGCATATTCTATCAGAAGCTGACCTTAGCCCCCCACCCTGCCCCCTGCCTTCAGTAATCCTTCCCATGATCTCCCCTCGCCTCGTCTGGAACATTTTAGCCCCCTGTCATGCACAAAATGAAGTTTCCTTTGCGACAAGAAACCAACAATAGCTTTCAGCTTGCAATTCCTGTCCGCTCTGTAACTAAACAGGTGGCTGTCACTCTGGGATACGAAAGCTGCAATTAGGGGAATTACTTCTGCCATCCTGGCTCATGTAATAATTTGTCAGATTGTTAATTAGTCCCATTGCCATGCAAGACCATGTAGATTAGACTCAAATTGCCTTTAAAAGCGGGTAATTACATTATTGTGCCGTTAATTTTTATATTCTTTACTAATGGTCCAGTTTCGTGTTGCTGTTTAACTCGGGCATTTCCATTCATTGGCAAATGCATGTGTGTGTGTGCGGATGGTAGTCTGGGATAGAAGAACACTTTATGGTTCGAGATAAGGTGGAACTGGTCATTAAAGTATTGGTCTGGGTGCAAAAACAACTTAACCCGATTGTAATTTCTGAGAAAGACGAACTTTTATAAGGATTAAGTGTTTGTAATTTTACGTAAAGTGCTACTGGTTCCTGTGTCAGGTTTATGTTGACTACACATACAATGGAATCCTTCAATTAATACCGCCCATAGGCATAATTGTAGTCTTAAATATCGAGGATGTTGAAGCTTCGAGACCTTTTTACAACCATAATTTGGATCCGGCTTATTCTGCAAATGTAGGTGGTCGTGATATTGGGTGGTCTTGGTTGAGAATGCCCCACCGTGCAAAATGGATGAAAATGTGTTTGTCGTTTCTCATGGAGAGTGATGCTGAGTCCAGAGCATGTGTGATGTTTTATGGCCCACATACATGACCTCTTGTTGTTCGAAGGTCCTCATTTATAAGACGTTGTGGAGAACAGCTGTGTCACGAGACGTGGTCCTCAAGGTCATCCTGAAGGGCATCTTAAGGTGACACTGGGTGACCTCCATCCCCCATGCCCTCATCATCAACGGCAAAGTAAACACAGACCCATAATGTTGATCTTGGCGATAGGGCATTAGACAGTGGGTTATTTGCCATGTAGTAACATGGTGTGGTTGTTTGTAGAGGGAAGTGATGCAATTAAGCTCTATCTAAGTTTGTCATCTGTAGCGAAGATGCAAAGGTTTGTGATGACAAAAGAAGCAGCAGCTCAGGCCGCCAATATCTCATATGGCATGCTATGTGTTGAAGAATAAGCTGACAAGGTAATCAATAAGCTCCTTGTCCGGATGTGGGCTTGAATGAAGCAGCCTTACAGTTCTGCTCTTCTCCCATCTCACGTTCTGCAAAAAAAAAAAAAAAAAAGCTTTTTAAGCGAAATGCATATGGGCTGCACCAGGTGACATGATAAAAATCATTATACATGAGACATAAGATGGCACAGTCCCCTATCTCGTTTCAAATGGCTAGAAGAAGAATGGAGTCGCTGGCCCTGATAGGGGAGATGGTTGGAGGGGCTTTTTAAGCAGCCACTTCAAAGTACCTGCGGCACTGCATCAAATGACCAGCGAGAGTCTGGAGTGGTTTATTAAATAGATAAAAGATCCGCTGACTGGTGGGCTGACTGGTGGACTGTGGGCTTGTGTGTCTGGCTGGCCACCGGGGATTGCGGACTGCAGGAAAGCAGTGGTCCGGTGATAAGAACATAGCTATTCCATTTGCACAAGTGCACTGTGCAGTCCCTATGATGAGGCCTGATGATGATGGAGAGGCTTGTGTGCCTGCTGCAGCAACCAAACTAGTTGGCCCTTATCACTCGGACCACTGACTCTGTGCTGATACCTCTGTGTCTGTTACCAAAATTCTTTTGATGTGGACAGTGGTCAGTAAGTGGACAGAAGAGGAGAAGAGCTCAAGGCGGATCACACTGTATCTGTGGTCATTAATCAGAAGACCAGTGGTCAGCTGGCACCTGTCTGTCATTGCTGACTTCATGTCTGATTCATCTCAGCTGCAGTCATCCTCATCCTGTCATTCCTCAGCCTCAGCAGCCCTGACATCATCACCTGCCCAACCCATAATACCCTAATCTATGCCATGGCCAGTCAGTAACTTGACCTAATTGCTGCTTATATAAACAATGGCCCTAAATAAGATAATGCAGCTAGGGCATTAAACTAAAATTAGTGGTCAGTGACAGGCAGAGTTATGAGTTACAGGACGGCGAGGACATTGGTGATTGGATCATAAATAGCATTAGGCAAAGGACACATGGTGATGTGCTTGCATTCTGGCAATTATTAGGAATGGGAGGCTGCAGATAAATGTCCTATTAATCATTTGTTTCTCTTTCTGGATAATGCATATTCATTAAAGAGGACTCTGGGTGCAGGCCCTCTGGCTGGTAGTAAAACCGCTGACCCCTGACCGGATCTGATCCGGAATAAATGGCATGCAGGGCATTGTAGGGCCTAGGAGGGGGTGATTAGGTCACCCTTTTAAGGCTTAGATGGTAAAGATGCTGGGGACCAGCTGATGTAGATGGCTGGAAGGAGGAAGGGGTATTCAGGAAATAATTAAAGGCAGAGATGGGCATTGTAGCGTGCAGCTAGGCGTTATGTAACCTGCAGCCCTGCACCTGGAGTGAGCCTGTACTAATTGTGGGTGACTTGAACCCCCATCAGACGCCGTCCGCCGCATCATTACCACTCGATCCTCTACTGCGTTGCCATGGCAACGGAGACAGATGTTCTGCCTTGTCATTATGGATGTTGACAGGACTGAAGTGCAGGAAGCCCTGGGCCTGTGCCATTCACTTCCTAGAAGCCCTGCTGAGTCGCTGCTGAGTCTGTGTCCTCTGGGCCTGGCAGGTCTTGGCAGGCGTCCAATGGCCGCCCAGTCCACTTCTAATGAAGCTTTTGTCGAGTTCTTCTGACCGTGGATTTAGAGGTCTGCAATTAGGTGCCTGCTGGTCCGGCTCTTTCGTTTAATCAGCCTGATTAAGATCCAGATCTGCCTATAGAATGCACACACACACACCGTATGCTTAATGTGACTGCTCCAGATCCCTCACTTAGTCTCTACTGTAGGTGATTTGAATATCAACTTTGTTATTCCTCTTCTGGAGAAGATTTGCAATTATCAATTATCAGATGAAGTGACCTGTACAGTATCCAAATTAAAACCGAGCTGCACTGATTGTATCCATTCTAATTATTAGAATTGACATGCTGCATATATTTTGCATTATGCTTTTGATGGGGCGTCATTAATTCAGCTCAGATGTGAGTGAATGCAGTAACTGTGGGCCTCACAAGTGGTAGCAGGAGCCGCCTGACACCAATGATTAATGAGCTGGACGCTGATCTGCCTGGTCCAGGCGCGCCCTCATGGATGTGCCAACCTCTGATAAGATATTCTACAGCAAATATGATGCCTTGATAGGCTGACCAAATAGGAGCTGTGATGCTAATGAGAAAAAGGGGGCGAATCATCAAGCATTCTCCATTTCTGCTGCTCCTATCTGATATGCTCTTTCACACTGCCATAGACATGCCAGATAAGCTATATGCACATGTTTTCCCGGACCATAATCGCACAATATGTCATAAGGCTTGAAGTGGTGCAGCGTGCACGGGGTGATTTGTCAGGCTGGCCAGCTGCCAGTCATTCTGATCATCGTGTTTATTGCCGCTCAGAGAGCATTCGATAGCGTTGGGCCCCCTCTCCACTTCCCCCTGCTCTGGCCACTCCGCCATAATTGCGGCCCTTTATCATAGGTTTTTGTGAGGGCTGACAGGCAGGGCTTATCTGTGATTCATGGCTGCTGCAGCTTAATCTGTTCCAAATTGCTGGCAACGTTAAGAATGAGGACGGTCACCTGAACTGACAGCAGCAGGATTATCAGTCACCCAGCAGCAGCAGCAGTAGTATGAAGAGGAGGGGATGCACTTGAAAACACTCCCTCGCATTGTTACCTAAAAGACGCTTAAAAACTCTAGTGTGTAGCAGTAGTGATGCTTTACCCTATTGATGCTATGAATACTGCTAATAACTTAATGGCACTGCTATCATTCATGTAGATTCCGCGAATTCTGCTTGGCCATGCATTAGGAGATGCTTATTAAATGCAACTTGTGCGTCTTCAAACGTTGGGGCCCACTCCTCGTGTAATCTGATGCCCGGCTCAGCGGGGTGCCCGACTCGTATTCTACATGAAGGATTTTAATATCAGCTGGCCACTGAAGCCCTCCACCGCAAGACTGTTTCAAATTGTGCTGTCTCCATGGCAACGGAATAATTAGATAGATGTTCAATCTTCTTTGATGGATATGGCCGCGGGTGCAGATGGGGAGCGACGCTACGTGTTTGTGAAGGGGATTTATTTTTCCCTCTCATGGTGGTCCCCGATGCATGTCATGCAGGTGACCCTGTCAGCTTGTCACTAGAAAAATAAAAAACCCATTAAGTTTCGTCCAAGAAATTGGGATGTGTTAGTCATTACTCATTGTAGGGCAATTGTTCGGGAACTTTTAACTTTAACCACATTTGGACGCGAGATGTCACTAATTAATGCAGTGCGTCTGCCTGTGGAAAATTTCCATCTTTTTTTTCACCCCTTTCCTGCTATAGCATCATCAGTGAGAATAACTGCAGTGTTCATTGAATTGTTGCGGATGCAGCTTGGCATCTGATGCAGGTAACGTCCCCTTCTGACAACGTCGCTGTTGTAATCCCCAGTAATTACTTTTCCGTGACTAGGCTTTTATTACTGAAAATTAGGGGCAAAATTGCGAATGAGGATTTCCAGGAAGATGTGCATGCACGAATGAAAGAAGTATAATGCAAGCACGACATACCTGTCCCTTAATCATGATAAAATGCTACAGGTGTTAACCTCTGCCCTGGCAATATTATCCTTGTCTGCGTGTTTCTAAAAGTCTCAAATTGTCCCACGAGTTTTGTAATGGAAATCCGAGTTTCTATCATTTTATGACAGAGATGGATTCTCTTTGCTAACTTCTTTTCTGGTTTTAAAATGTTGTTTCCATGCTTTAATAAAATGTCTCCCAACCTACCAGGATATTTTGGTAGTTAGGCTATTCGAGTATTTTGTTCCAAATGCAATTGTGTATGCACTCTCCACAAAAGACCACCTCAATATAAAGGCCACTATGAGTGGTCCCAATTCGGGTTCCGCTGTATTTCACTTTCATTGCAAGTTGGAAACACCTTTAGCAGATTGCCACTAAAACGCATAACTTCAATCTTCATTAGTGAAGTGGAACGTGTAAGACCTAAGCGTTACGTAAGATTACCGGCGTTCTGACGTAATGGGGACGTTTTTCATTAAGGATGCAAATTAGTTGTCTATCTGAGATCAGATGTCGTAAGAAGCCAGACAAGGGGCGGAGCTCAGGGACCAGACGTCTCATGTTCATCTGACTCTATCTTTATTACTTATCTGTCAAAGCGGAAAATTGATCCATCTTATCGAGCCACTCTAGTCCTGAGAGTTTTGTGAGAAATGCAAATTACCTCGGTTCACATAAGATTAGCAACAGATGTATTGGGAAAGTGACATAACCAAGACTGTTTCCTTTACTGATTTCTAATCCAACGCCAAAAGGGGCAGCTTAAAAGGGGCGACATCTGTGTGCACTGGATCCATACAGGGCTCGAGGGGTTATCCAAACACCCTTGCCTGATATGGCTATCCCGTGTTATCACGGGGTGAACCGATCTGCCCTCCTAGCTGAGCCAGCTTCCTGGAATGGAATGCTGTGGCCCCATTTCTCTTAACCGTGGCATCCTTG
Organism: Alitta virens; assembly: GCA_932294295.1. Lineage (NCBI taxonomy): Eukaryota > Metazoa > Annelida > Polychaeta > Phyllodocida > Nereididae > Alitta > Alitta virens. The sequence goes on from OW028573.1 coordinate 63,777,571, forward strand.
CAGTCTTTGCATCGTTTCTGGGCTGTCTCGGGTTTCTAATAAAGGACAGATCTGTCTCAGGACCTGACAGTCTCAAGTGTTCGTGTGAGGCCGGACAGAAGACACACAGGGTGATGGATTTACCCCAACCCTGGATAATCACCCCTAATCCCAAACTGACCCTTTCCCCAATTCCTCGTTGCCCTTAGCACCTTCTCAGGCCAGTCCATCACCTTTTTGACCATGAAATGAGCCGCGGCATGTGATTATGTGAACCTAGGTTTTTAGTAAGGACTAAAACATACATTTTGAAGCCTATGGATAGCATTATGTCTAGACGTTTAATACTGCTTAATTCTGCTTTCGTGATCCTCTCCTTGCATATTACGTGCATTTTTTATGCAAGGAAGGAACTTCACGAGAGTGGAAGATCATCAGCTAGCCCCCCAGCTTACCCTTAGAGTACACATGAAAGTTGAGACCCACATGGGCTAGATAGTGAGAAATAGAGCAAAGGTTGCAAACATAGGTCCTACAATATTGAATTTTGAGGAGATAGAGGTAACATTTCTTGTGTGTTTTCTCATTCACACTCCCAAGTGACACTCTGCCCAACACAACCCGAAAAATATATACACACACATATATCTCAAATCAGTCCTTCCAATCTTTTAAGTTAACCAGACGTAGCACAGAATAAGCGCAACCCCATTGGGTATAAGGCCTGCCATGGTTTTGCCCTAGTCTTGCCCTAGGTCCTCACTTCCATAATCACCCGGTTAACCCAGCCTGAACAACTGCAAAGGATTATTATGAAATGGAGCCAAGTTCAAAGAGCCAAGTTTTTGCAGGCAAAAGTTCCATTGGTTTCCCTTGCACTAATGGGTGAGAAACTTCAGGGGGTCAACCGAGTGACAGACCCTTCCCTCGACCCCTGACCTAGTCATTTTGAACATCACGGGGCAGGCGTACTATGCAATTTACCCCCTCGACCTTTCAAGTAACTGAAAGTCCAAGCCAACAGGAATGAAACTTGACCAAATTTGCCATTACTGCAGTCATCTTCTTGTCACCCATGGCAGCGTGGGTGAGTGGCACAAGAAGTAGTTGATCCCTGTGCCACTCAGGTGTCATGGGAAGTCCACTTTGGCCACCAATGATCCGGAGTAATGGTGCGGGGTAATGATCCAAAATCATGCTCTAGAATCATGCTCCCTAATCATGATCCCCAATCATTTCATGTGTCTGGCCACTCTGGCCCCCGGTCAATATTCAGCTTGCATGATCAACAACCCCGCAACCCCCGCACCCCGTTAGATTCCCAGGCCATTGGTGGCACCGTGACTATACCAACCCCCTCCCCACCGTGGTTTGGCAATGCAGTTCTGCAGACCACACCCTCTGGCCCCAGCTATTAAGGCTTGTTCAAAATTTGTCAATCACTTGTGGGACTTAACGAGTGTTATGTGCCTTGATTTGTAGATCCATACAGGTAATTGCAGATGAGCATGTCTAGGACATCCTGCACGTGCCCTGTTCACTGGAGCGTGAATGCATGTGGCGTTCCGCATGACTCGTTTCCTGAACATGTTACACGGCCCAGCTGCCAAGGGCCATTTGTAGCTGGAAAAAACCTATCAGGTAACAAACCCCGTATTCTCAATCCACGCCCACAGACCCATTAAGAGTGCAATCAGTTATTGACTAGAGAATTCCACAGATGGAGCCATTCAATTATATGAACTCTTGTTGCTGCCGCTGATTGCATGAACTTTGAATTCGTAAACATCAACAATTATTGCAGGAAATTGCTTACAAAAAAAAAAGATAAAAACCTTTAGTGTCACTAGAATGCAGGAATAGGCTGCTTAGGGATTGACATTTTCAATGGCATTTTCAATGGCAAATCAATTAACAACCAGATTATTCACAACGAGATTATTCGAAAGCAATAAAGCCACTGAAAGCGTTGTCATGGTGAAAGGAAAATCTCATTTGGTAGAGCTTTATATGAATGAAATTTTAAATTGCAAGTTTCGGTAAAAAGAGGCTGGTCGAGTTAAGTTTTTAATTAGGAGTTTGCTTAAACTGTTATTAGGCTCTTTAAGTGTACAGGCTCTCTGAACCTGTTTGTGTAAGGTCTTTGAACTATGCCGCCTAATTGTTAGGTGTATTCCTTAGGCTTCTGTCACACCTAAAGGGGAGTTAAGACATGATCAAGGGACCTGGAAGGATCAAATGCTGCCTCAAATATGTATACATGTTACGAAGTGTCAATTATTAGAGAATTTTTCCGCATAGGTTACGATGACAGTGGTGCTGTCAGAGTTGAATTTCATAGAGATTGAGCGAGTTCCAGACAGACCTGGAGCAGAGGACATTCTTAACTGCACACCTGAGTCCTCTGGTGACATTTGATGGAAACGCAAGAGCCCTTTGTACACATGCCGACCCTTGTGTTTGTGTGTAACTTGCAACGGTCTGATCCCATGACCAATTGACAGAACACATTATGAGGTATTTCGAGAGAACACAGTTCATTCATATCAATTTCTCAGGTCTCTGACATAATATTATGAAGTCGTGTCCATTGTGCCCGTCTATATTTCTCAAACACTGTTTCCAAATTTTTTTAGCCTTCTTTAATTGTCATGACTCAGTCTCAATTTTCTGCTTAAAAGGCATGGCACACAGACAGACTGGTGTTGGCTTTCTCGTCTGCAGATCAACTTTGTTGCTGATTATTACCTATTGAGCCATTACTTGTCAATCGTGGCATATTATGACACAAGTTGTTTTCAATCCCTTCCATTTGATACGTTACCTTTTCACGAAGATATATTGCGTACTGTTCTTGAAGAATGATGTCTTTGTTGCCGTGACATTACTCTTTTTTATTATTGCCATTCATGGCCATTTTTAGATAAGAAATAAATGTACCCAAATTACTATGGTATTCAGTGAAGAATTCAAAATATTTTCAACAACTTTGTGAAAATATTTTGAGTTTCATCTTGATGGTTTGTGGCTTGAGTGCCATGTGGCCTGATTCATCAATTTGCTTCTCTGACATGTTCCACAATGTTTGCTATTGTGTCTTTCTTCATGCGCCTGCATATGTAATTGTGTATTCTTTACAAGCTTGGGCATCATAATGTATAATTTCTCTCCTTATTTTATGCATCTTATTACACTCTAGTGGAAATGATGTTGGTCGTTCGTTCTGTTTACAGTAGGTTGTAAATTTTGTTTGTGGTTACTTTGGGGAAATTTTTACTTTGAGGAAGAGAGCTGTGTCATTACAACAACATAACGAGAAGACCTGGTAATACCCAGGTAGTTTTGGTATTCCGAGGCAAATATTATAGTACCAGTATGTAAGCTGCGTGTTGTATATCTACAAACAGTGCTCCACAAAATGCTACAATTATGCAGTAACTGCAGGGTTAGTGCCACAATTACGTAATAAGTGCAGGGGTGCAGGGAGGAGCAATTTTCTGTTAATGACTTGCGCAACGAAACCCCCCAAAATAAATGTGCAGTAAACTACAGTTTAAAACACTTATTAGAAATAATTAACTTTTGCTGTGTGTTTTGGAAAGTAGCGATAAAACTCATGCATATTAAGTATAGTATTCATGAAAGTTTTCGAGTGCTAATTATATCAGTAAATGGCATAGAATGTAAACAGGTATGAGTATGAATACTTTTATGGGCAATTAACACGAGATATAACGATTTGGTGAGATTAAAGCTCAAGGCCTTTTGTATTTGTCTTCTGAGAACAATTCTGACAAATTTATACATTGCGAGTCCCAAAACGTGCATTACAGATCTTTTAAAACTGTACGGAGATCTATGTCAGAATGACGTGCATTTAATTTTTGCTGTGGAACCCCCACAATAAAGACAACCTATTGGAATTAATGTAGTGGTCTTATTAGAAAGACACTTCGATGCTAATTAAAGGTATTTAGGTGTGCTGCTTATAGCCCAGTTTGAAACAAAACAGGAACTGTCATGAAAGAAGCGGAGAACAGAGTCCCTGGTGACCGCCACAAATCTAAAATAGCACTGTTCATCTCTTCCTGATAGGTTTATTACCAAGTGGTGCCACCTCTCCTCTCACTCCCTAACCGGGCATTGATCACCCCAAATGATTTATCTTTGCCCCTTTCACTTCTAGGGCTTGTAGTGATGATGAGGCTAAGCTCATAAGATGTGCTTTTGGGGTTTTAGATTAGATAGGAATCCTTGTATGGTGATGTTTATCATCAAGGAGAACAGGAGGTCACCACAGACTAGAAATCTAGCAAGCTTCATGACAGCATTGCAGTTGTAGGGCAGACAGTTAAAGGACCTCACCGTTGAAACCATCCCCAGTGCAAGAATTGGCTTAAGTTTCTGATTTTATTTGTGTTGTGTCTTAAAGTGGGGTTGCAGTATGGTGATGTGGTAAGCATTATAGGTTACTAGAGGGAAGTTAGTCCATGTAGGCTATATTCAGTCAGTCAGTCAGTCTTTCGGTGTCGTGAACTTTATATGACTTTTTTCAATGAAAGGTATTTCCTTAAAAATTCGAGCCATCTATTGAGACTAAATGAAATCTGATTAAACGCCATAACGTGGAATAATGGTCGTTAGTGTTGCTAGAATTAACTGAACACAGGGAGAAATTCTGTTTATGTGAGTTTAATGACCGCTGCTTTGCCATGCACGTCAGGAATCGACGGGGAGCACAATTAATAAATGCTTTTTCTTTTGGTTGCAGAGCACCTATGTGGCTATTATGCTCTTCTGGAGAAGTGTTGCTGGTTTACACTGTAAGTATTTCCTTGTATTTCCATTTATGCCCCTCAGAAGCTCCTGTCTCAATTGCCTAGACGCCTTGGGAGTGGCAGACAAATGGTCCTTTTTAAGTGAATACCCTTTTCACTAGAAGCACTTCTAGCAGGAATATCTCCTTTGATTGAATCCCAGGGGCATTTGAAAAGGTATATCTCTTTAAGTATTGATAATGTCCGTTGCTGGGTGGCACTGGGTGCAGACTAGGGTTTAATTCAGACGTACAGCATCATATTTAATTCAGATGACTGGCCGTTTGGCTGGCTACTGCCCATAAGAAGAAAGCTTTTGTGTGTTCCTACAATTAGGCAGGTGACAGGGAGATGGACCGAGTCCTAATGGAAGAATGGCTGCCGTATTTGTTGGATCTCTTGCCCACTGATGATCAAGTAAATTGTGAGGGTAACAGGCAAGTGGAATTCCAGACAGGGCATCACCTTTAGCCCTCTGAGGCCGTTGACCTTCGACCTGCAACTTGCTCCTGCAAAACACAGATTAAGCGAGCTGCCCTGGCCCCTCCTCACACTGTAATGCACAATAATGCGATGCTACAACCTCTCTTGAATATTTCACAAACTCTGTCTCTTGTGCACTGCTTGATTTGATGTGCGTCTGGTCCTGGGACTGACCGCCGGTCAGGTCAGTGGACAGAGCAGCATTGTGATTAGAGATGGGAGCAACTCTGATGAAGCCTTCTGCCTGACGGACTCTGCAACCATAAACTGTGAACATGTCATTGGGACAATGTTGATTTGTCTTGCACATCACATAAAATGTGGTTGGGGTGATGCACAAGTGATCCGAGTTGATTTGATCATAGGGCCGATCAATATGTCGATGGGTCTTGGTGGGTGGTGGGACAAGGGCCAAAAACTCTTTTACCCACCTCTGAGACAATCTCCAGGTTTGAGGCGGATTTGTTAACAAGTCTATCAATCAACCTTCTGGTCCTTGATCCAAAATCGCAAGGCTACTTGAGAAAATATGGATTTCGTGCATGAGGGGAGTTAATCTTGTCTGGCTGCTGCTGCTGCTGCTGCTGCTGCTGCTGTTACTGCTGCTGCTGCTGTTACTGCTACTGCAGTTCTCTTACTCGTGCTGAATCACTATCTACTTGTTCCATGCATGGACAAGTACTCTTGTCTCCATGTTCCATGTCATTTGAGCAACACATGTCCCCCCTGAGCCTGTGGTCTTGTCCATTTACAATATGAGCTGCATATGAGTAATGAAATGTCTTCTTTTCCACAATTAGCAGCGACTACATCAGCAGCAGCAGCAATAGTAACAGACTGCTTTGGTGATGACTAACTAGTGTCATTACTGGGGACTCCTTGTCCTGCTAAACTCCTCTAATTGGTAATCTTTTTGCCAGCGGATTCTGTCAAATTACACTTGTGACACGAAAATGACAGCAGGCCCGCAGAGGCCTATGCTGAAACCTTTTGTGTGATGTTGTTGGGGGCTGAGGCGGAGGGCATTTTCATTTCCGCTGCTTCCCCAGCAAATGATCCAGAAAGTGGTGCGCGTGTGTTTCGCATGCATTTCACATGACATTTGATAGTGGCTTGGACTGAATACCTTGCACCCCCCATCCCTCTTTCTGTGCCAGCCATTTTTTTCCACTAACTCTATTGATTAGAACATATTAGGGAGTGTTTCGTTCAAATCTGTTCACTGTAGCCCAGCACGCACAGCCGGATGTTCTGTAATCTGAGATGCAAGATTCCACTCTGCTTAGCGGATTTAAAAGCAAGCTCTGGCAAATTGGCCTAGTTTAGCCTGGCCCAATACAACCAGTATGTCATATGGAAATGTTTGAATTACTGGATTGCTCTGTTTGGCTCTGTGTCCCTGGCTCTGTCATTTTGTGGACTTGACTCAGAGGATTGTTGCAGTGGTCTCTCATCCCCAAGATCACTCTTCAAACCAATCTTATTTGACTTGCAACTTTTTTTTCATCACTCCTAAACCCAGACCCACCCTTTAGCCCTTCTAGATGGATCGCTTATGCTCTACAGCGCAATTTATCCTCCCTTGTCCCACATTCGAAAACATGACACTCTGGTGATGTTGTTACTTTAAAAAAGTCTCTTCCCAATTTGGCATCGAGTTTCATTTGACAGAGCCCTAGACTAATACTAATGTGAAGAGAGCTAAGACTCTAAATCTTTTACATATAAATTGAAGAGCAGACATGGTGATGAATAATTAAAGCAGCAGAGGTCATCTGGCAGGCCACAGAGGGAATCCATTCCATTGGTGAGTTGATGGAAGGAAATCGTCCTAAGTCGGTTTGTTTATGAAGGCCATGACTGAAGCATTGAGTGACATTGATGGAGAGGGGACCAGGGAAGTCTGAGATGAAGTTACATAAGAGAGGACAGCTGAAGAATATGGCTAGAGTACGTCTGAATGAAGCCCAGAGACATAATCAAGAGAGAGGTCTGCGAGCCATCCTGACAGGCTTTCATGCGGCTTGATATTTCATTAACCAACTGTCCTTATTCACTGACCAGGCCATCGCTGGATGATAGTGTCCACTCTCGGTTCAAAAGGACAATGTTTAGGGTCAGCCCATCACCTGTCACGGGTGATTGCATGCAGGACCTCTCCCCCAGAGAGGGCAAAAGGGACCAGGGGTCAAGGGCCAGTGCCAAGTCTATCTGGCCCTTGCTCCCTTCGATTTCTTGCTGATATCATGCAGACATTAAATGGCAAATTGACCTTCAATTGAACTAATTGGCACTGATGTTCTTGACCTCTTCTGATAGGTCCTTTGCCATTGAATAAGTGTTATATATCAAAAGGCTCTGTGGTCTTTTGTCCAAGAGGGCACTGGGTTAAATGAATAAGGGAGCGCATGGACAAGCCCCATTTAGCTAGTGCTTTAGATCTTAAATCTTGGAAAATTGTGGCTAACCTGGTATTTTGCTCTCTCTATATATAGTATACCTATGTCGGCTATCTTGTGGTGTCTAGATCCCTCTTGGACTTTGTACCGGAAATAATGAATGTAGTATGTTATCATAATTTACTTTTTACATAGTATTAGTCCAACAAACTGCCTCACGACGACGCCCTTGCAAATGAAGGCAATGTTTCGCATGGCCCTCTTGTGCGTCAGAGTTCGCAGAATGGCTATATGCCTAATATAAAAACCCATATTCACGAATTTAATGAAAAAATATTAATGAGATTAAAATTCTGTAAATATGATATCAAGTACTGTAATTACCATATTGAAAATAGTTAGTAAAAAGAATTGATAGGAAATATAAGATTTAAAAAATCTAGGTTCAAAAATTGTATTGGAATCAAATCTGGTAGCTTTGGCGTAAACAGGACATCATACATTTTGCTGAGGGTTCTGTAGTGTGAGGAATTGCACACACAGGAAGAACGGATGAGGTAATATTACTGAAGAGGAATAAACATCTGTCATAAGAAACCATGTTAGAGGCCTACAATGTCATGTAGCTGAACAGCATGTAGTACCAGTCAGAACCAGCATCACCTGGTAGGGCAGATGCTGAAGCAATAGAGGACCTCCTCTGCACCTGGCTGTCACATATGTAAGGTCTCTACTCAATTGAACATTCCTAACGTTCAGTAAAACCCTCCACAGCTACCCGCTTGCTTGTATGGAACATTTGAAGTGAATAATTGCGCCATTGAATAGGATATATAAGGAGTGGAAGGTTGGCCCCTGACCCCTGGCCCCCTCTGGTACGCCTTTGGTACCCCTTTGGTCCCCCCATGGCCCACCGACAGCCCCTCGGGTCATACTGGTAGCTGGGGTGTCGGCCCACCCTTCAAAGTGTCCTCCTGGCTCTCCAACTATGGCCCTGCCAACTTATCAATCTATGGAGAAAAATGAAATATTGTGTTACAAGACTGGAAATCAGTTTGAGAGGCTGGCTGGGTGCCAGGCTGCCAATAAAACTGCCATAGGGTCATAATGGCAGTCGCAGTTGTGACTGAGCTGGTCCTGTCTAATGTCCACCTTTGCTGCTTGACATAGTTATGGCCTGTGCAACATAGCAGGTGGTGTTCAAGAGATATATAGTCCGAATATATCTGATAAGTGCAAAACGTTTTCAGTCAGGGAAGTTGTCGTGCTCTGCAATAAGTTCTGCTTTCGCTGAATAATTATAGCATTGGTGCTTCCAAACACCTATAGTACACGACCAGGCAGAATAACCAGTTTTGTGCCTGTTCTGACTTGTCTGTTTTCTCAAAATAAAATAAAAACTCCCTTAACTGTAGTCCTGAGTATCTTCGACATTGGTAACGTTGCATTAAGGGCTGTGCTGACAACCATGTGTATTTGCAGGAGTTATTTGAAGATTTTCAGGCACGAAGTAATGAGAGTTCATTTACAAGACTCTGAAACATCAAGGATGAACGATCTATAGGAGCCTGGGGTTTGCTTCTTTACAACAGATAACAATATGATAAAGGTGCATTCCTCGTGGGTCATCTTCTATACATGAGATTAATAATATAGAACATGGATGTGATGATATTCAGGGTTCCCCCAAAGAAGGAAAGGCCTTTCATCATGAAGGAAAAAGGTGCAACTCAATAGCAGATCTATGAGGAGACACGTCAGGCCATGTGTAATGCATGTCTGCTTGTAAATAACTGCTGTTTGTGCCTGCATGGGCACATTATGTTTAAGTGTATGTATGAGATCATTCACAGAATTCTGAGCAACTATGGGATATCTTAAGAAATGGGCAGAAAAATATCTTTTAGTGTTTGCATGTTTATTGTGTAATGAATTCAGACTACTCCAGTTGAGTGGTTTCGAGGAAATGGCCTTTTAAAAATGAGGAAAGACTTGAATGTTTTTGTTGGCACATTGAAACTTTTTTCCTCATGGGCTGGAGCTCTTCTCTCGGTGTGATTAAAAATGGGCTGTGTAGGTAGGGTAGTACGGTTGTTGCCCCCACTTGAAATGAGATATATGAGTCAATCAGCAGGATGTCAGGAGGGTGACTAGTCCTGCAGGTAATCAGAACTGCAGCGGGTGCAGGTGGACTCTAGGCTGTTAGGTGCCTTGCACTGTCTTACACTCTGTGACCATTTGCCACACGACTGTATACACGCTTGCCAAAACCCAGACATAGGCTCATCACTCTATGTGCCCCAGGCCATCCACAACCTGTCGCTTGACTATTACACTTCTTTAAATAAAAATTCCCCCTAAAAAGTATTAGGTTGAGCCTCTCCATCATTGCTGTAAGTGTGGAGCAGTCAGGGCTCTTGGATTCTTTACTGTGTGCAAGAGTTGTTTTTTTCTTCTGTCTGTCAGTGAGCAATACTATGAACCCTTGTGTAAAATTAATGTAGACAGAAAAAATGCCCCATTGGGAGAAAAACTAGGACTGTATAACACAATGCAGGTGTGATTGTTACAAGAGTGCCTGGGACCAGGGTAGTGCAGTGACACTGCAAAAGACTGAATGACATAATGTCACATGATTGCAGGTCACTCGATCTAGGAGGAAGTGATGGCGTGCCAACCTATGACTCTCAGATCATCTGTGAGGTTATTAATGAGGACTAATAGGTCAGTGCCAGTGGGCATTAATAACATTTTGCACTGGTGAAACCATTCTCCAGCAGCCTCTGACTGATCATATGCAAACCATTAGACCAGGGTATTATGCACAGTCACAGCTAGATTCAGTAATTACCCTGTTTGGTCATACATGGCTGCCCCCAGCCCATCTGTACTGCTCTGTAGCTCAACATGTGGATGGGCTGCACAGTCAGTCATTTGCCCCAGCAACAGCCAGTCAGTCACATGGTTGCAAATGTGTGTAGTTCGTTGCAATCAACGCAGGGGGCAGCACCAGTCTGATTTCCCTAGCTCCATCTTGCCAAGATCGTATTTACTCAGAACCTCTCAGCAAATTACAGGCTGTCAGTGGGGGTAACTTTATAGATCTACTCTTGAGTAAATTGTAAGGTTAAGATAATGTCAGATCGCACTGAGGGGTTTGCTGGGAGACATGCTCAAGATGGCAAAAGTGTCTGGATGACCAGAGACCACTTGCTGACCTTTATCTGGACCTATAACCTGCTTTTCACCCAACTTAATGCTAATGTGAGCTCCTAATGCATGCTCAACTCTGCTCGTCTGTGGACATAACATTTAAAGATCTTCTTCAGCATAACTTGACCATCTTTACCTGATGTTTTATTCTAGAACTAATATTGATATTTCTGTAAGTACCCTGCTTCCTATACACCAGTAAAAACATTACTTATACTGCAGTGCTTACGAGTTTTGACAGTAATATGGTGCAGTAACATGAGGCTGACAACATATAATCCAGTCATACGTCTTGTGTCCCTCTTATTTTGTCATAAGGTGGTCTATTGGTGACCCTGGGTGTCCTTTAGGTGTCCCACGGGGCCCTGCTTCTCACCTACTTCAACGCCCAGCGTGCATCAGGGCCCATTCAAAAATAGAGGTGATGTCAGATTTCACACAGAAAAAGTTCGCTGTATTTAATAGTGTCTGGTGTACACCGCTCAGGGAGTGAAACTTAATAGGATGTAATTTAATGCTAGGTTAGGGACGTTCCTGTTAGGGGTAGCTGGCCTGGGTTTGCAACGGGTGAAGAAAACTTTCAACTCGTAATTTTTCAACATGACGGGGTGACAGAGGGATGAGTGATTGCTTTGAAAGGGTAGTTTTCTCGAATGTCATCTTGTCAAAAAGTATCAAAAACATTCTAGAAACCTTTGGTCATCGTGGTTCCACACATTGCAGTGATCAAGATATGATAGGTCTATGATATGAAAGTCTTTGAGGTTGTCTGGTCGTTTGGGCTTGGATGTTCATCCAAGGTTTGGGTTATCTTGGAGGTCTTGTGAATTCAGATGGGGGAGAAGGGTTCGTCTGGCCTGCTGTCTGAAAGAATTGGGTTTTGCCAAGGGCGTCTATCAAGGCTGAAAGGAAGGAATCCCAGGTGTGAGTTGATGTGCAACAGTCTATAAGTCAAGGGGCCAATCATGCAGAGTGAATTGCAAGGAGAGCTAGCTCCTTCCAGATCTTGCTGTGAAGTTAAGTTTTGGGAGAGTGAGTTGATTCACCCACAGACTGTCTGGCCACCTTTCTGTCCTCAGTGAACCCTTGTTGTTATGGTGGGATCTGACGCAGAAACCTCAGTTATTTGGGTTGTCATGCATATGCACCCCGAAGCCCAGACAATCTGGGTTGCCACTTCACTCACTTTCCTATCTGTTTGTAGTTCTGCTCCTGACTTTCTCTCAACCCACAAGGTTTTTTATGGGTCTCAAGTTGGTAGGGACCTGCAGACCAGGTACAGGAGGGATTACCCCCACCTAACCCCCCCCCCCCCCCCCCACCACCCACCTCGGTGGTCAAGTGGGGGGGGGGGGGGGTCATAAAGAAATGCCACATGAAAGGCGTGCATGATCCGGGGTGCAGGGGCACACGACTTTTGTACCACCCTCAGAACAGCAATTATCAGTTAATGTGGGTCACTAGATATATTCAACCTTATAGGTGCCCTGTTTAGTGTATACTGCACACAGTGTATCGGATATTTCCAGTTTAGCTAAAATTGCTCATGAACAGTCGTGACTAGACAAGGAAAAAAACAGGATAGTCAGGATATTCAGAAACACGAGACGGTGACATGACATGACACGGATAAAAAAAAAAGATTGAAAAAAAAAGTTCAAATGGGGGGTGGGGGGTGAACCCATGGATATGATCTAGATTGGTTATGTCAGTGGGCCAAGTTGAAACTGATAGACTGTGATGATAAACACACAACACAATGTTTTTTGGGACTGTTTTTGAATCGTGAAGATAGTCTTCATGATATGCAATGTTTACGTAGGTGTTCATAAAGAATTCCCCTTATTTTTATGTTTGGTCACATGTGTTCAAAACCTCAGGACTTTCCGTATCCTCATTATAAGAATAAAAGTGAAAAACACATAATACACTTGCATAAGGAGAACAGGCAGTTTTATATAAACATGCACGACTTATGGTTTCCTTGAATTTCATGTAATGTAAGATTCTGTTCATTGCATGATATTCTATCTGGAGGCAGCAGATGTAGGTCTGCTTTTTACAGCACTCCGTAATCAATATTAATTCCTTGCTGTCAACACAGATCTAGGATTAGGCCCAGTAATGGAGGCTTGATTTTGGGCCCTAATTGTGACTACTGAGGGTGACTAGTGAGGGTGACTAGGAAGGGTGAGACAGTACGACCAGGGAGGTGTCTGGGGAGAATAGCTAAGCCCTCTCAGATTGTGCTTCATTATGGCTTCAAGGGGGGACTGGCGCAGCCCCCCGGGACCTAGTTACATTTTCTCCCCTCCCAATGTAATTAGATATGAAAATGAACCATCTGCCATAGTGCTGGGTCCCACGGTGGGGTGGGTTGGGGTTGGGGCAAACAGGGTGTTCACCTGAGCTCACGGGGCACCAGACTCACTGGCCATTACCAACATCCTGAATATTTACCTTTCCTTCCCCTGTTACGTTTGTGTTTGAATTTTTGAAGAGTTTGAATATTGGAGCTTCTCTTTCAAGCATCGGGTGCACACTCATGAATTGGTCAACATTGCTAGCCAAGTATTTCTGTCAATAGTTGCGTGGCACCCTGCATAAATGGATGGGATCATGTTTAGCCACACTTATCATTGACAAATCATCGCTTTTGCCTTCTCTGTCAAAACAAGACGAGGTGGCACGAGTTTGCACCCTGTTTGAGCTTCCAGCGCACGTTTGTCTTTCAGGGAGGCTCAGGAGGAACACTGTTCGATTGGACTAACATCTTCACCCGATCACATTGATCACTTTATGATGGAGTGCTGTTTTAGAATCCCCCCCCCTCCCCCATCCTTAGAAATACGCAATTTGTTGATCTCCTTGAACACATGTTGATATGCGCATCACGTGGCCTGTTCAATCATCCATTTTGACGTAATGCGTTTCATGAAATTATTGTTCACTCTTGTTCAATCCACCTAATAGGTGGTCTCCTTATCAGAACAATTTACTTTAGTTAATGAAATATTTAGAAAGAAAATCAACAGTCAGATTGATGACTGTGAAATACCACAGGATGAGACTTTGACAGATTAGAGATAATATATCTGGAGATAAGAGTGCCCTATATTCTAAGATAATTTACTGATATGGTTGTTCGTCACTTCTAACCCTCATTGCTTTGCTCGTAAACTTTTCCTATTTGTTTATAAACAAACACTTAGATTCGAGGCCTCCTTTTTCCTAATCCAGCCTGCAAGCTGCAATATAGGACATGGCCTTCACCTAGATCTTCTAATGGTATCTGCGCAGGAAGTAAACATAACATTACCTTACAAAACGAGCAGTTTTCCTGATATGTTATGGCACACCTTTAATAACTACTTACCATAATACGTCAATGAATTTTATAAATTGGAAAACTCAAACAGGCAGCTTCAAAAGATTAATAACACCACCACGATAAGCCACTATGTTGTTGTCTAAACCAGACAATAATATTTACAAATTTCCTATGTCCCGTTTAAATGGAATGGACGTTAACATGATATCTTGGTCATAAATAAATTTCAGGTGTTTTTGTAAGTTTCTGCTTGAAGTGTTTTGTTATGTTTAGTGGTTAAAGTGTTTCATTTGCTTATGCAAGACAAGTGGTACTAATGGTGTATGGATGCTGGGGGCTACTATGTTGTATGTAGACTAGAGATAGGACTCGGAGCATACATGATGGGTATAAGTAGTATCCAGAAGATAAGCAGAGTGAAGGAAAGCACTCATAATGTGTAGTATAGAGTGACCTGGTCAACACCCAGCAGCGGAGAGTATCTTGCAACTGTTTGATCGGTCAAATCGCAGGGTTCAGTTGGCAGGGTAAATGAGAGGTGTAGGGCCAGGGTGATGATGGGCTGGGGGTCAGAGGCCACGGAGGGGTCAGGGGGTTGGAACCCTTGCCTCTAGCTACAGTCTCCCTGCCTCCTCTGCATCCAAATTACGCAAAGCATTTGATGGGCGCTCATAGCCCTTCGCAATGAACGGTCATGCTCCACAAGGCCCCTTCATTCATCTCAATTAATGGTCCCTCTGTGCCTTACTCAGACTAACTCAGGCTGATTCACAGGAGATTTTGATCACTCAGCCATGGTTACTGCTGCTGCTGATGCATGTATGTATAGTGTGAACGCGCATGTTTTAATGAAATTTGTTTGCTGGTGCACTGATTTGTGGTTATTTTCTAAGATCTCAACTGTTTGATGGTGAATATAATGACTAACAATATAGTCAAGTCATTTTGGATGGAATGCTTTTCAATCATTAAGAGGATGGAGTCACTAGAAACAAATGACATAGATGGGGAGGAGGGAGGGGATGGTCGCAGTGCAAACACTGAGTACTTTTACTAACATTATAGTGAAAAAGATTTCGGTTAATTTGTTTGTCATTTGGCTACCAATTGATCTCCAGTGCAATCATCTATTGTAATATATGTAATCTGCTAGCAAATGTTACATGCTTCCAAGTTCAACAGGATCTGAAAAGAAGCACTTAAAAGGCATGGCTCAGCGTGATTTCCAATTGCCAAAACATGATGACCATGTTTATGTAGAAGTGATGCATCCCAAAGGGTCATCTAGTGCAGTGTCACGCAGTACAATTCTGGTACTAGGGATACATTTGGATACATCAGAGGGCGCTGTGAGTGCTGCAGACTGCTGCTGCTGCAGTGGGATTCCCTGCACCTTAATCTAGTCACCTGCAGCGGACTTTCCAACATCCTCCTCCTAAATTAATGCCATCAAAATATCTGGTATTTCCTCTTGGAAATGTGCTTTGCACTAGATACATGATGTGTTGTTTGGAGGATCATTCATGGCCTAGATTTCACCATCTACTCAACATAAGAGGGGTTTAAACATGAGATTGATTGAGTTTATGCGAATGAAGAAAACATGTCTGTGATATGGCATCATCAATAATGCAAGAGTGATAGCATGTAGAAAGGGGTGCAGTGATGCTGCTGCTGCTACTTCTACTCTTAAGGTGCAACAGGATATGGATGACAGCTGCTGGCCATCTCATGTGCATGTGCTTGAGTTGCTGTAGCTCCTGCATCCCAGGAGATGTACCACGATTGCTGCTGCTGTTACTGCTGCTGTTACTGCTGCTGATGCTGCTGATGCTGCTGATGTTATGTCTATGACCCAGTTTCGTGTGACCTTGCCCCAACGCACGTCCCTGCCTTATGCCTCTACATGCTTGTAGGTAGACTCATAACTGCAATTGTAGTGTGCCAACAATTCCATATCTGGAAGCATATTTTAACCAGATTCGCTTACTTGTTACCAAACACTGCACTTGATTCAATCAAATTAGAATCATTAGAATCCTTGTAATCCCCGGGCGACGCCATAGAGCCGTGTTATCATGATAGACATAGGCCAGGTCTCTCTGCAGCTTCGTGATCATTATATGAGGGACTGCAATATTCCCATTTTCTGTGTTGAGTGCAGTTTACACAGTTATTCCCCGATATTTCAGCAGTGCCCTGGAGATGCCCGTAGCTGCGCAGTTAATGCTTTGCCGACAGGTCACATGACTGCTTACTAGAATGATAAGGTCCTTGTCATGTGAACAGCCTAGGGCCTCAAAATCTGGGTCATGTGTTGTCTAAACTTTAGGTCACTGCTCTCTACAGTCCTATGCAATAACATTTTGTGATCTATTTTGGCCCAATTCCTGCAGAATTTCCTATGTTATAAATTACTGTTATTACACTAAGCTTGGCTGTCAAATTTCCTTTCACTGGCTGATAAATACTGTTTGCTGGGCTTTCACATGTTTATCCACATTGCTTGGATAAGATTAAAAACGACAGGCCTGGCCAGGTAGCTTTGGTCTTATATGGAAACTAATTGCTAAAGACATTTTGAATGTTATTAATGTTATTACATCGTTAAAACCATTTCAATCCGCTGTGGTTTTAAGTCGTTTCTAATTGCTTATCTGTTGCAGACTGTTAGGGAATTGAAGAAAATGAGATATAACATTTTATGTGTTTCATATTTGGGAACAAAAGTGTTTTTGAGTTAGATTGCTGCCAGGTTATCTCTTCACTAGATAGTATTGAATTATAGGACATAAATTAAAGATGGTCGTTATGTGCAATGTTATTTGACCTTGAACTTATGGCATATGATGGAGCTGCTGGGTATTACGTCATGTTTAAATTGCTGTTTTGAAGCACTGTTTTTCTTTAAGCGTGTGTTGTTGTTGATTTGTTGTTTCTTTAAATTGATGAATTAATGTAATGAGGCTTCAATCAAGATGGTTATCCCCCGCAGTACTTTTTTTTTAAATGACAGGAAATATACCTGGATGTAATGACACCTTTTGGTTTTCGGGCACAGTTGTTTTGGTTTTATCTTACAAATTAGTATGTGTACCGAGAAGTGTCATGTCAATAATGAATGATTGAAATTGGTTAACCTTGGATAAACCAAAGATTTTTATTTTTTGGGTTTATACAGGGGTTAACTGTAAAATAGATGAGCATTTCTCTATCTGAAAGCCAATACACGTGATGGTTCTGATTTCTCGGATTTTGTATTACGCAGTTTACCGAGCATCACTGATAGTAGGAAGCCTTGCATGGAGATTTGAGAATACTGCAACAGCAACAAGCAGTCACAAAGTTCACCTGAGATGGATAGTATGTAGAGTCCAGTGAAGTAGAGTCGTTTGACGTCACAGATGACGTCATAGTTACATCACATCGTCAATAGATGACCAAGGCTGTCACCTGCACTTGGTGAGGCTGTTGCTGCTGCTGTAAACAAGCTAATTACAATGTGTGGGCAGCTCAACAGTTCTGTGTATCCCTTGTAGATTATGTGCAACGTACGTATTACATATAATGTATGGTGTCATACTGCTGCTGCTACTACTGCTGCTGTTGTTGAGGAGGATGTTCCCAAAGTTTTTATGCAGCTCTTATGGTGTCTAACTCATCTCTAATAGCTATAAAAATAGGTTTACCATGTTCACAAGCCAGCAGCTGAGCTCTGACTCAGGGCTCCAACAGAGTAAGAGGAAATTATACAAATGAAATAAAGTTAATGTCCTACTCGCTGTAATCATGGAGAGTTTTCCATTGCCTTTATCGAATTTGATTCCTAGAAATAATTTTCTACACTATAAATCAAAAAATTGCGCACTAGTTTTTGGTCGGTATATTTGATATTTTTCCATGCAGACAGGGACTCGAATTGTTGTGCAATAATATGCTCATTAGCAGCCATCTCAATACCTTGCTCATTATATTCAGTGTACCTAATTGTGCTTGGCCAATGAACACTTTCTAGTACCTGTCAGGTATCCAGAATTAGTGCAGTTAGTTGCTTAGTGCAAATGTTCCATAATGAATTTAGTGTTTAAGCAATAGTCATTGTGTTGTCCCCTTTTTATGGTTACCCCGTGTTTTATTACCTGAATTTCGTTGATAAATCACCCCCAATAAGCGAGAGAACTTGCTAACAAGTTGCGCATAAGGTGCAAATAATTCATGGAGGCACACAAGCCTGATAGGCTCTGGTAGACAATATACATTGTTCGTGGTGTCCTGGGGCTAGATGGCCCACCAGATAAATGCTAGCCAGGGTCATCTTATGGGACCAATGCTCCTATAAGCATGTGACAGCTGACTGGTACACTTGTCCCCCCCATCTAACCAAATAATTCGTGTGGTTTTGGGTTATATCCTGTTTGTAGCTTGATATCTGGACCGCTAACTGATGAGTAGGTTATCATTTCACATAATTCTGTCAGAGATATGTTGTTCATGGCGCAGTCGTACAATTTGTAAACTGAGAATATCTGTGACCATCGAGGTTAGCGTGGTTTATACACAGTTAAGTGGTGTTATGTGGAATTATAGTAATGCAGGTCAGATGATTAGAGTGCTATAAACATGTTCAAAACAGCGATAACTGGATCAACCATGATTCCGACCTATCTGTATGATAAACTGTATCATAAACATGTGACAATGTGTGTAGTGTCATCGAGATGCATTCTTGCAGTGTGCATCCCTCGCTACTGCTGCTGCTGATGCTGCTACTGATTCTGCTGATCTTAATTGGCATTCCAAGCAACGGCAGTTCTAAGAAATGACGTATGACGCGTTGTTCAATAAAGGCATGCAGTGTCCTGATGGACGGGGATTCCCCTTGGAGCGGGGATTGTTGCTGGGTTATGGGGTGAGCCAGGCAAGGGCACGGAGATTTCTGGGGACTGGTCCCAGGGGTTGCATCCAGCCCCCAACAAATCGCACTTGCCATCTGCCTTCTCAGCTCTACATCAAATGTACTCCCCAGGATGTACTTGAGATGTGTTGCTGTACTGACTAACTCATTTGACCTTCAAGCTGGTCCAAGTTGAGTACTTGAATTTTTGTCATGAATTTTGCATAAAGTGTCTCACATTGAACAGCAGGCATTAAGGGGTATTTTTGCGAAGAACTATGAATTCCCATTATTCAGTTATGGGCGGGTCAGGACCACTGGGACTATCATATTACTCACATGAGAAGTTTTCGTAAGAATTAGGTGATCTTTTGTAATGCTTGCAACACACGTACAGGACCAGCCCAAGCTTGCTTAATGTATGGTTGAAGTGATGTGAAGCAGGTTGCTGCAGGGCTTGTCCCAGCATGCCACATTTCTTGTTTATAGGCAGTTAGTCGACTCAGATGGACATGATGTTGGGCCCCTAGTCCTCTCAGACCCTCTACCTAAGCTCCAGGCCCTGATGGGGAGGCCATTTCCTCAGTTGCAGCAGCAGCAACATTGCTATTGTCCGCATCACTCACATCCATCTTTGATGAGGTGATCATGACCAGTAAATGACCTGAGAGTGACCAAGGACCTTTTATGAATGGATGGTGAGGTGAGGAGCTGCATGTGTGGTCAGTCCAGGCCCTTGTTAGTAAGACTGGGACGATCCATTGCATGTAAGACATTGTGACCCCTTTGACCTCTACAGCTCGTCCTATTGTCAACTTGTCTTTGAAGGTCATTTATCAAGAAAAAGATGCTAAGA
This sequence comes from Alitta virens, assembly GCA_932294295.1. Lineage (NCBI taxonomy): Eukaryota > Metazoa > Annelida > Polychaeta > Phyllodocida > Nereididae > Alitta > Alitta virens. The sequence goes on from OW028573.1 coordinate 63,797,543, forward strand.
GTGCAATAGGTCAGGACCTCTGTTATTACGCTAACTTAGCCACACTCCAACGTTGCTAATCACTTATTGACACGATAGGTGCTGTTGTTAACCTTGGAAGTGCACTTGTGATCATCTGAGCTCATCTGAGCTGCACTGGCTAATTACGATGCCTGAGATAAGTTCTGGTGGTGTAGCATTTCTCAGCCAAGACGTTGAAAACGCCCACGTCGATGCTTTGTATGGGCTTGGTATAAGAATTGATTTGCTTTTTAATAACCGTGTGTAGAATGTCCATTTTTTTTAGTCTATTCAACTATCTGGACATTGTGGAGAACGAGTTTTGAGCAGCTGTTGGGTGGGAATTTTCGTGTTTTTCTGCAGAAATCCAGCTAATTCTAGGAGTGTCCCCCAGTGCGGGTGACCCGTGGCGAGATAAAGTTGTGGGAAAATCAACCGACTGAATTGAAACGCCTTCAAAAACAGAAAAAGTCTCACACAAGACTTTCAAATCAGTGCTTTACTCACTTACAGGTCGTCACTTACCCATATACATCATGCAGTTGAATATTTCATAAGCTGCTTGCTTTCACTTGTCAAATCATGAAATCATCTGTAAAATTGGCTGACGTATTGGGCTTTCCAAGTTCTCTATTAATACAGTGACAATGGTTATGTGTCAGAAGCAGTGTCATCATGGTACACTGTATAGTGTCAATTGATGATAAGCAATTTCTTTGGCACTGGTTCGGGTTACTCAAACAGGGGATAGATGATTAGGGGATTCTGTATAGGTCGTCAACCCATGGTGTCTATATGCAGTTGTCAATTAATGTCAGAGTGGGATCGTGAAATGGCTTGGGTTAGACGGTTAGGTAGGATTTCCAATAGTTATTGTCACGTCATGGGGCCACTACAGGTCAATTGGCTTCTAACGTCAGCATTTGTGATAGCAGGACTATTGCAGGACTTACCCTAGGGTATTTTATTGCAACTCATTGCTTTTTAAAGTCATGGAGACACGTCTACTCTCCATGGTAAAATTAAAATCATGTTGAGTAAGACTTCACATAATATATATTTGACTTGACACAGTCAGCTGATTGACTACATTTAGTCATGGCGATGTTTAGTCAGTTTTATCATGGGGTTCCATGATTTTATCTAAGGAGGCATCCAGCCTTTGTCATGTAAGGAAACATTTTTTCCATGACTATGGAGGTAGTCATTATGACTAATGACACACATGATATCGGGTAAGGCTAACTAGTTAGACAAGGCTAAATAAAAGGATTTTAGTCGAAAATGGGGAGCAGTGGTTCTAAACATCTTCAATTGTCTGACTTATTTACCAACAAACTGTGTCTGTTATTGCAACTCATTACATTGTAGGATGCTGTGTTTTGGTGGCTGCTGCTGCATGGTGAGGGCATCCCTGTGTGGGATGGATCAGCTGATCGCAACAGCTGTTTCAGCATCAGCAGCATCAGCAACACAGCAACATCTCCTACCTGCAATGTTTATAAACAGAGCAGTGCACGTGCACTAACAACCTGTGTCAGCCTGATCATCCCGTAAACTAGTTTAAGCATTGAACGACTATATGAAGGCAGTGAATTTATATTCAACATTTGTCTATTTGTCTAGGGTTGGACGTCCTCTAGTTTTTTTTTCCTCCAGGCAAGTTACCTATTTTTGCTGTATACATGTATGTATGGAAAACAGGTTCCCTGGCATTTTCTTGTCCGATGTCTGCCAAAACAATCTGAAAAGGCAGACCGATATATGGCAGGAAATTTATCAAAACACAACATGGCATGACTGTGAATTATATAGCTCTGATGGGCCAGTTACAAATACAGTGTTAAGACATAGGTCCCCTTTCAAGTAATTGTCAAACAGGGACGTGGAAATGACAGACATGAAGACAGTAATATGATACAATGTGGGACATTACATTTTGTACACGCAAGAGGCCAAACCAGGTCTGCTGTGTAAAAAAAGAAAGAAAAAGGCAGACATATACACAGCTAGTCGTGTAGATAAAAAAAACACGCAGCGCAGTTTTTTTTTCTTCTTTGTGCCAGACAGGTAAACCCCTCTGCGGGTTTTGGGTTGGGTCTGGCAAAAGGACCAGTTGCAAAACACGTCTGGAGACTGTCGTTGGCACTGGAACTGCAGTCCTTTAGGTATGGGTGTCAGTTGTCGTTGTTTTGACTCGCCAGTTTTCTTTATTTTGATATTTGGGGTAAGGGTTACAAGAAACCCCCTAAACAAGAGAAGCAAGATGCAGATGAAAGCATTGAGTGGCAGGGGCTTCAGGGATTGGCAAGGTAACTGGCTGGCTGGCTTCTGAGGACCCTCTACTTTTATTTTTTCTTTAGCAATTTTTTTTCTTCTCTTTTTGTTTTTGTGAGCTTAACCCAAATTGCGCGTTACAGTTCCTGACCGGCTGTGGTGGAGATCCACTTGCCCCGATGCTCCTGCTTATGCCAGGTCACTGACCCCGCTTCATGCTGACTGCAGCATCTGCTACAACAGCAGTAGCATCAGCAACAACCTGAGCAATCATCTCCAGACTGATGAATTGAAATGTACGATGATTGATTTTGATGGGCATTTCTCCCCTTCTATACCCACCTTAGCGACCCCCCGACTTGTTTTACATCAAAACAACGGAGAAGAGCAGAGTTTGGACATTATGCCAGTCTAGCACATAGTCTGGCTGTCAAAAGTCTGCACCCCTTTTCACCCACCCTTACCTGGCTGCCAACCAGGAATTTCGCCCAAATCAAACCTTCCTCTTCCCTGCAGGCTTGTTTTTATCTGTTTTAATTACAGAAGCTAGATTTGTCTCTGGCCAAACTGATAGACAACTGATAGCACTTCTCCAATAAACTTTGACAGTTAGCCAGATTAAAAAGCTGACATGCCATAAATTATTCAGATCCTATAAAGGTGCACAGACTGCACTATCAAGTTCGATTTAGGATCATTAGATACTTGCGATCTTTGATGTAACTAATTCTTGTGGCACTCGTTTATGCATGCTTGGGTGGGAAGGTATTTGTAACTGCCTATGTTGTTGTCACGATTGTGTTAATTTGATTGGTGCTTAACCACATAAAAGGCTGAAATAAGCTCTGCGAATGTCCTCCACTGAGAATATCCTGTTTTAGTCTTTCGTCACATTGTCCTGGTGTTATTTTTACTCTGCTTAATGACGCATTTAGTATTATTAGGTGCCTCAAACAGTCGTAAATCTGTGGTATCAGTCAGTGACATGTGAAGTCCTGAAAATGCCTTGCTTTGCAAACCTTGTTACAGGAATTCCATTCTCTCATGTTGCACCCAAATGTCCAACATACATACAACATATTTCCAACATATTTCTGCACATGTGCTCTATGTGTGGCTTTTTGCAGCCTAACCTGTAAGTTTTGTAGGGCTAGACTTGCTCTGAATGTTAAAATATTAACACCTCTATGTGGGCACACCGGTGTTTGGGTATTTCTTTAACCATTACACAAGTTGGGAGGTTAGGAGTTTGCTGAGATATATATGCGAAATCTCAACAGCAAGGAATGTTGACTGTGATATGGGCAGGATACACAGTGGAATAGATAAACAAGAGGTCAGACATGAATGATGCGCCAACAGTCCGCTAGGGGTGTGTGGGGTACCCGCCTAGCGTCAGTTCTAAAGGAGGGAAACTAGTCTTGTCATCACCCTTCCCTGAGAAATGGGGATCAGTTGTCTGCTGGGTGGGAACAGGTGGGCTTAATGTGGCCTGCCAGATGAAGGTGATGGCAGGTCCTTGAGATGGACTGACCATACATTGACCATGGGTCAAATGGGCAGCTCTGATGTCTTGAGATGTTGAAGTGTCCAGTGCATGGGGCAGTTGAGGGTCAGTGTGTTTGCTGCTGCAGCAACCTATTTGGGTCAGTCCTTGCTCTCCCTAACTCCTTTAAGGTTGGTCAAGGAATGCGGTCACTCCTGGAATAAGATGAAAGGTCCTATGGCATGATGGTCAGTCCAATGGTCAGTGTCACTGGCCGCCGATGGTCACCTGGCACAGCTTGCAGGTGACATGGTCGCGAAATGTCCACAGCTGGCTTGGCCCTGTTCTCCTAATAGGCTCTTCTATGTCAACCGGGTCCCCCTAGGTTCACTTTACCTTTGCTAATCAATGTAATAGTTATTTATTACCTTGCATTACTCGCTCATAATGAGAATGGGTAGTGTTGGTCAATGCAGCGTCTGGTCAACTTGACCTCTGTGAATATATGCTACAGTGGGAGGGGCCTGAGACCCATAACTTCTAGGGTTTCAAAAATGGGACCCATTTTGAACATCGGCCTTTCTTAGAAAGTTCAGGTCCTTTCAATAGCACGAAACATCATATGCGATAAAACGGGATGCGACCCTCAGAAGGGTGTATTAATATGATAAAGATATTCACATTAACATGTCTTGCGACCAAAGCTCGCATTCATCAAATATGACGTTCGCCGTGGAACATATAGTTTGCATATATTTGTGAAGGTTTGGATTGATGTAGAGTTCGGTAATACTTATTGTTATGATCCTTGCCTTTCTTTTTGCAGTGTGTCCAGTGACTTTGCTCTTTGAAGAAGATACGGAGGTCTGTCAATATGAGGAATATGAGAGGAGTCTGGGCAGACAGCGATTGACTTGTGCAACTTGGAAGGTAACCCCATCTCCCTGGTTCTTTTGAGGTTATAATGGAAGTGAGCTTTAGTGAGGTATACGGCATCACAATCAGTGATTTGCTTCAGCATCACGAGCCACCTGAAGAAAGAAGTATTCTCTCGGTTACGAGCCGGGTCTGAAATAGTGGTTGGTTTCGTTTAAAGGCCGGGGTATAAAGACATTGAAGGCTTCGAAAATATGAGTATTTATAACTCATTCGTAAGTTCCAAGTTTATATTATAAACGTTGGTCTCATGTTCGGGAGGAGTTCCATGTGAAATAATAGAGACCCCGGCTTGTAATCGAGAGAATACAATGGATGGCTGGTACAGTGTATTTGTCATATAGATGTCTCTCTCGTGATGTTTTAGTTACTCCAGATCACGCACAACCGCCATTTTCGTAAAGCCATAAAGGCATCAAGAAAGGTTGGAAGGAATCATTTACTTTGTTCATCCCCATCATCTGCGCTACCAGTACAATACACTGTGGGTTAATGAACCCATGCAGGGAACGGCAAGTTCAAATGATACTATTGAAAAAAAAAACAGTTGGAAAGAATAAATTTGATGTTGTTTAAAGTAATGACATTGTTCACCTGCTTGGTTTTCTGGTCTACATTAATATGTTGCATATTTTCTGTACATAGACATTAATTTAGTTCCAGCAGGGAAATAATTAAATAATTAAGGCTTAAGTTATGATATTAGATCTGAAGCAAAAGTAATATACTTTCACATTTCATGATATGGGGACTAATTTTGTTGGTGTCACAACCTTATGCAAGTTTTTGGTCAAATATTGCTGTTTTATTAGTGAGTACACCCCAGAAAACAAACAGTGTATCAGGTTGGCAATCAGTTGGGTGTCTAGTGTTTGTCTTCAGGTGTGTCTTTGGATGGTTTCAATAGTCGGGTTTGGGTAGTGTCTCATTTGAAGAGGAAGCCGGTAAGTTTTTAGCAATAACTACTGCTGTGCTAGCAATCCACATCCTCAGTGACAGAGAATACACATTCTGGCCCCCTGGTGCAACTGTAGTGTGTGTGTCATGCATCATTACAATGTTGAATACTACGAGGGCAGCAGCAGCTAGGGCACCTTGGGGTTCACTGGACTCTAGAGAGGGTTGTGTGTGCATTGTGGCCATTCACATTCTCCTACATTCATGCTTATTTATTCGAGTATATTCAAAGCAGGTGCTCTGCTACTTTTCTAGCTTGTCTATACCACACAGTGTCACACAGTACTTCAGGTGTCCCCTCTATTCAAGCCTCTGACCCTTGTCATTAATTTTCAATGCTAACACCTCTCCAAAGGCCACCGTCCCCATAAAAAAGCTAATCTGTGCTCTCAATAGGAGACTGGCCTCTCCTGGTTGACTGGTCTCTCTCGGTTTCTCTCTTGGTCTCCTGTTCTCTCTTGGTCTCTTCCACTCCGTCTCTTGCGGTTTTCCTTTTGTCCCGGGGTTTCCTGTACCACAAATGAAAGTGAGAAAGCCAGGACAAAAACACGTAAAAAAATTACTTGGCAGATGTATAAAGTTGCTTTTGAAATTGTACTCGTTGATATGCAATTACACTGTGCTAGTCAGTGCTCGGGACCGAGTTCAGAACTGATACATCATGAATCAGTGGCAATAGTGTGTCTCAGTTCATTCAGTACTCAGTTAGATGATGTGGTGATTTACGTGCACGCTCCCTGCAATGTACCTTGTGGTGATTTCATGTGGAATTTGGGAAGTGTATGCTGGCGGTATTTAGATTAGTTGTTGCCAGACCATCTGTGATTTGATGCGAAGGATGGTTTGCCTCAGCAGCCAACAAAATATCTCTCTGCAACAACCTCAGAGCACACAACTCTTCTCTTGCCAACCTTTCCATTCCTCGTGCAACCTCGAAGTATGTTGGCAACGACAGAAGACAGCCCTCCTCCAACCCAAAACAGCTTTGAATACCTCACTTAATCAAGTGTTATTGTTCAGCTTACCACAAAAAAATGGGGGCATTTAACCACCTGCAAAATGACTACCTTGTGTTTGTTAGTGGAAACGTTTTTTTTTGTTTTTGGGGCCTTAACATTCTGTGCTTCCACAGTCAGCTCAAACATCACTTAGTGAAAGTTTTCATTTTATGGTTGTATGATTAATTCCTAGTGTTTATTTTAGATATTGTCTCCTTGGATACCATTTTTATATTGAGTAATATTATTTGTTGTTCTGGGTCCTCAAATGTGATGTCTTTATTAAAGGTGACATTTCGCAGACGCAGATAATAGGTCGTAAACTGGGTGACCCCTAGTCCTATTTACTACAATCAAATTACCATGCAAGAACTGCATACCCTGGACTGCTCCACACATTATTCATTCAGACATTACTTATTCAAAATGCCTTTTTTCTTGTTTCCACTAAGTTTACCTTTTTAGTCGATACCAGGAATATTTTAATTTTTTTGCCAATATTTTTATTGTACCTTCATCATTGTCTCATAAAATGATTGGTGTGTATTGATAACGTATAAACATGCATGGCTTCACCGGCGTACCTGCTCTACAATTTATTGCCCATTTCAAAAATAATATGTTTTGGGCAAACAATGTGAATTCAAGATGTAAATGTCAGATTAATAGGGCGAGCTGCAGTGATACATGACAGTCGTACATGGTTTTAAATAGAGAAATCCAATCTATTTGTATGACGATAATTAACCAAGGCCCAGCACGCTAGGGCCCAATCAATATGGACCTATTATCAGTTGCCTCATAAAATGGGGGAAAATTGCAAAAAAAAAAACAAAAAAAACCCACCACACAATGAGTCACTATTGCAATGCTGCTAAACGCGAAGGAGATGGCATAGAGCAAATCATAAACTCAACAGTACACTAATCAATTAAGAGCATTTGCTTATGCCTCAGGACACCGGCTTGAATATTTCATTATTGTCATTCCATCGAGGGCCAAAAATCCATCTGCGTTGAGTGATTGACCCTTTATCAGTCTTTATGATTTGAGGGGAGTCATTTGAGAAAGAAAAAAAAAAGACATTTGTGGCTACGAGCTTTCTCACTATTTCAATAGCCATGGACCTTTCATATATTACTTTCTTTTGTTCATTATTAATCAGGATCAATGTCCCCTCTCACTCCATCTAATTTATTGCTCGGCCATTTCTATAGTGTACATTATTGCAGTGCATTTAACATGTCATGGTCCACTTCTGTCAAAGAGGTCTCTGCTTCCATATTATGTTGGATCCAGGCAACAGTAAAAAGAAGAAAAATTGAGTAGCGTTAGCTTTGATTAATAAGATTGAGATGTGTGCCTTGCATGTCATACCAGCTGAGGCACCTGTATGCAAATGATTGCTTTATGATCACTAAATCAATACTTGTGAACTGGGAGTTTTGGCACGGACTGCCTGTTTTGGGTTTGGTGTAACAACATAGGCTGTTGAATGTAGAGGGTAGATCGAGCTGCTCACACCGTGCCTGGATAAGCATGGGGTTCTATGTATGATGCTTATGTCATTCTTGCTGGGGCTACAGGCATGGATGGAGCATGGCGTCCAGGCAACCATGTTGCTGCTAGAGCTGCTAGGTCCCTCAGGGTGCCTGGGATTGCATGTACTAGAAGGATCAAGAGGTCAAGACGGAATGCACAAGCCATCGGACACCACTGCTACAACCAGGGTCCCTCATTTATAAGGCCCAAGATATCCCACAGCATCAAGTAGCACAAGCAGTGAGGTCCAATTAGCCTCCAATTGCAGGATCACCAGGAGATTGTCATGAAATCGTGCGTTGTATGACGGATGCTTTGATGGTGCAGGTAAAAAGCAGGTCATATAAGGTGCCCTTGACATGACCTTGGCATGACATTGAGAAGACCGAGTATCAGGTGGCCACCCAACATGGATTGTGCAAGGTCATCTCCAGAAACACAGGTCACTTCCGATCAGGTCCATCTCCAGTCCATCCTTGTTATGAGGGCATCCTCTTGCCTGACTGAGCTCCAGGAACGCACTCATCCCTCATCCAAGCCACATCACAAGATGCTGCTGCTGCTGCTGCTGCTGATGGTCATACAGCGTCTCCAGGGACATAAAAAGATATTGCTGACCTAGCACGTGTATATAGGGGAAACACTAGAGCAATTGGAAGCAACTACGCAATATTCAGGTGGTATGTCAGCATGGCCAGAATTGCCTGATACTAAAGAAAATCCCATAAAATTAGAAACACGTTGCCTCAGATGTATCATCATATGACTGCCTTATCAAAGTGGTAGTTATGTTCATTTGGTTGAGGGCCCAGATGACATGTTATTGATTATTGGTAAGCTAGTCAGCTGACAACTGAGATTTGATATGCCTCCGTGTAACCAATGCCAGCTCCCTGCTGTCTTTTAATCTTTTTGATCAAAAAATATCTGGCTCCATCTGTGTCTGCCTATCCCGGTGGAGACCAACCCTTCTCAAACGAAATTAACAATTCGCGTTTGATCACCCTTTATCGATTGAATGACGATCGGCTTATGTGACAAACTTCGTGGCCCTGCAGCTGACCCACGCCTGTGTGCAGTTGATAGTTACTGTATTAGCTGATCATTTGGATCATGGGAATTTAGTTTGGGGGCTACACTGTTATGTTTTGCAAGTGACTGTCTGTGTGATCTGTCTGTCCATGGTATACAGTGCACCTTGTATATGACAGAAAGTAAGCTCGGTGAGAAATGTACCTGCCTGTAGATATATGTAGTTGGTCCTTATGGAGAGTTTAAATGTAATGATGTGAATACCCGTGGGTCTAACTATGCGTGTCATTATTGGCTTGATGGTCTTAATTGTGAGGTGGTCAATAAGCGGGGTTCCATTATATTGGCTCCAGGGACTGGTATACCCACGCAGTCGCCAGTCTGGCAAGTGTCATTTCCTGGCTATATCGAACTTTTGCAATGATAACAGCGAAGGGCATGAATTGTGTACCCACTGTGAGTTAGACTTGGCCGTAAAAAGTCAATGGGAGAATGTCGTGTTTCGACGCGATCTGTGATTAGACCGACTCATTTATCTTGATCTGGAAGGGCAAAAAACGAGTCCGGCAGGAGGCCAGCCAAATGGGTTGCCGCAGTCCGAGAAAAGAGGAAAGAGGACCTGGTGTCCCTGCTCTGAACTCGGTCTCAACTGCAAACTGGAGTTAAATGACCAAAGTGTCGTTGGGCCATGGCCCTGCAGATGGTTGAAATGCGCGCAATTTGCATATAAATGCAATTGTCAGCAGCAGGGTGTGGGCTTGATAAATGTCTATGGGGCAGCTTCAGAGGCTGGCAGGAGGATGAAAGCCCTCACACACCCTCCATACAATAGGCAGCTAAAGCCCCTGATTGAATGCACCCCCTTCTTGCATGTTATCACCATGGACAGCCATTGCGTTTCCCTAATTAGCTTTAAAAAGTTTCTCAAATAAATCACCCCACCGCGATAAATTATATAAAGCATGGAATATGACATTGGGCCATTGTGATTGTGAACCCCAATGTGAGGCTGGGCCATTTAAGTGAATGATGTTAAGAAGCCAGGGACGTGAAAATCTGCACGAACTCTTTGGAACCAGTTTAAAGGGATTAAGCTGCTTAAATCCTTATTATTTCTTTATGGCAAGCTGGTCTGCCTCTGGTTAATACCTGCCTCAGTTTACAAACTCCAGACTTTTCAATCCAATAAATGGAAAAGTTTGTAGGGCTGTAATATCTTAACAGGAATAATCAAGATGATTTATATGTCCAATTTGGTTATCTGGGGCTGTAACTGGGACTTATTTTTTTCTCTCTAAGCATTCTATGAGAATGCAGAGTAGAGGCAAGGTCGCAGAGGTCTACCTCTAGATTTATGTGTTGTCTCGTGGTCATATATATTAAAGCACGATCTGCAGATGTAGAGTTGGTCTGCTCGGGGTTCTGCAGTGTCATCCACTCTCAACAACAGGCCAGACCTGCTAACTGGCTAAATGGAGGTAGGTGAAATATATGGTCGTGCATTTATTGGCCCACTGTGAAGAGCAGCATAGCCCTCTCTCCATGTTTTTGTTATCAAGACACAAGGAGGTCAGGTTTGTCTTTTGTGATTTTTATGACCCAAGATGCGAAAGAGTGGGGACCCACACATGACCAGAATGGGTATGACCGGCCAGGGACCATTTTTGGCCCTTTGACCTCCCTGGCCTCTGTGGTCCTTCAACTTCTCTCAACTCCAACAGTGTTGTCCAGTCCATCATTGGATTCTCTCTCCTCAATCTGGAAATTTATCTCTTGCCTTTAGACATGTACAAAACTGTTATGACATTGAACTATAATTTTATCTCTGTGATTAAACCAGGTGAGCACGAAGCCTTGACACCGATTAATAAGTGTCCTCAAACTATATCTGACTGCCATCAGTAAGATCACCTAGTCATTAAGTCCATAACCTTAGCCTTGAACTGAAAAAAAACTCGAGGAAAAAAAAAATTTGAAGCTTGGGCCAAGGCTGTGTTTGCCAAACCTGCTAGTTTATATCAACAGTGAGTCACTGTTTTGGCCAGCTTGTTACTGAGACAGGTCGGAGAAAAAGCAGCCTGGAGATCTTAGGGTTCACCAGATTATTGATTAATGGGGGCGTTTGCTTTAAAACAATAAAAAGTGGGACCGGTAGTCCCCGGGGGTGGGGGGCTCAAGCAGCCTGCTCGCCCTTCAAGACCACCCAAAAGCCATTTAAAGCTGAAAACCATCTCATAATCAATATCTATTTGTAGTGCAAAACATCAAGCGGGCAATCTGAGATTTGTGCAAACATGGGAAAACTGTCGATTTGTGTGTGTTCATTAATATGCATTATGGAGAGAGGGGCGTGTGCTTCCTGGTGCCTGTATGCCAGGTCATGAAGGAACTTTCCAGATCCTCACGAGCGACTCGGCTCTTGCACGAGCAAACATTAGTCGAATGCAACCTAATTAAACCTTAGCAAAGACAACAGTGATCTGTTCTGGTTAGTCAAACTCAGGAAGAGGGAGCTGCAACTAGATCCTTCAATCGTGCTTCTTATGCTTGTTGCATGTGGGGGGATGTGGACTTGATGCTCTGCAACCAAGATAGAAAAAAAATACTGACAACTACTAAGATTTCTCCTATTTTAACAATGTCTAAAATGGCTTGTCGATCCATAGCAGTCTCATCTCATCTGTCATATTGTGTGAAATCCTTTTTGCCTAATGGACGTCTGGACGTCTGCTATTATGCCCAATGACATGTATACATGGAATTGACTGGGGCTGATGTCATTAGAGTTAAACCTGTAGTGATTCTAGTGAAAAAATACAGGACAATCCTGAGATAACCATCAGATGGTTTAATATGATTCTTTTGAAAAAAAAAAAAGATTTCCACTGAAGCATTGTCACCCTAGCATCGTCACCAACGTTGTCACGACCAGCTGTTTGTGACGTCACGTCATCTGCAGAGGACTCTTGACACATTCCATGGTGACCAGCGTGACTGTCAATCACTGCCAGAGCACCTCATCTGCATCAGCTTGACACGTATGCATCTTGATAACAGGTTTACAGTTTTGTCACGATGTTGTGATTTTATCTCTGTGAAATCTGTGTTGGCAGACATCGCCTTGTACAAAACTATGATATTTCTTTTTTTAAGTTTTATTAATTTTGATAAAAACGGTCGGATTATCGACTTAAGAGTGATTTATGGCCAGTACACATTTAAACTGTGACTTGAAAAAAATTCACTAACACTGATATATTAATTCGGTAAAGGTTATTTTCTTAAGCCGTTGAGTGCCCCATCTGGTGATTGAGACCTTCTATTTGTTTATATCTGAGACAAAGTGACAAAATATATGAAATGACACGAGTCCACTCCTCGTTATTGGTGGGCATTGTTATTAGACATCTACATGGGCTTGCTGGCAGCTAGCTGTAGCAGCATTCACTGTGTTGCTCGCATCTCTCATCAATCATCCTTTGACAAGGTCACCATTGTTGATGAAGGTCACGACAAGGTCATTACTATTCTGGATCTCAATTGAAACTCGGATATCTTGACGTTAAGCCAAGGTCATCAATAATGAGGATACTGGTCACTGTTTAGAGTCATTCACATTACCGTGTCTTGGTGATAATGTCATGGAGTGATTATGACATTGTATTAAACCATCACTCACTCTGATGGCTATGGAAATGTCCCATTGACTGATACCCTGATTTGATATTGCATTGTGGCGTCCATTTTTATTGCTTTATTGTGTAAAAGGGTGCTGTATCCATCAGATTCCATCTAAAGTCCGTACACTCCTATCCTAACCAAGACTGCCTATATAATAATTGTAATACTTCCATTTAATGTAAACCGTATTTATGGCTACCTGAACTGAACAATGTCTTAATCCATTTAAAGCTGCCAAGAGATCGTGAAGTTGGGGTGTTCGCACTTCTTCTGGATACTGTACGTGATCTTTCTTAAACAATGAATCCTTTGTTACTTCAACTTTAAATGCTACGTTTAAGCTGTAATTGGTGGTTATTTATCTTCCCTGTATTATCGAGTATTACCCTAATGTATGGGTAAATACGCCTCTCTTTTCTTATTTATATATGTGAATATTTCAGAAGACCCTACTAAAAGCTCTGGGTCTCTGTGAACTTTCTTTGAAGGGCTTAAAACTTCTTAAGTCAACTAAACTACCAAAAAAACTTTCTGGGGGTAAAAAAAAAATCAATTGGAATATACAGTTGTGCATTAGGGCAGACTTTTTTTTTCTACTGGAAGCAGTCGAGACTATATTGAGGGGATAGTGACAGGTTAATCTGTGTGCAAGCTGAGAGAGTGTTTAAACTTCGCTTCAGTGGAGATTTAAAGAGCAGTTTGGGTGCATAGAGACGAAAGCAAAATAGAACTTTCTAAGGAAATGGAGAGGGGTAAGAGCATTGTGGCATGGCTTTGAAGCAGTTGCTGCAAGACTGGTTAAGGAGGGGTGAGCTAATACAGCACTAATACGCAGCAGTGGGGGGATAAGGGTTGCTGACCGCCTAGGATTAAACATGGACGGCTACAGATATTGGATGGCAAACCCACAATGCTGCTTGATTAAGATGGGTTGTGTCTGGGTCCTAAGCAACAGGCCATTGATCCTTCTCTGGTATTGTCAACAATATAGGGCTCTACCAACGACTTAGGGCTGGCCAACTCAGTGCTTGACGGCTTGTTATATTGTCACCACAGTAACTTAGTGACTCTATAGTGTTATTGCTCTTGTCTGGCATCAGGCCCCACAGCCAATGAGTGTTCACAATTGCATTTATGGCCAGTAATCCGCATTTCGGGATAACTGGCTTGTTCTTGTTTTTCCTCTTTATATGGAGATAGGGGGATTGGGAATAACATCACTGCAACTCAATTGTTTTATCTGCTCTCAGCTATTCTGGTCTCTGAGAGAGGTAAACCTTGGATAAACCTATTGAAGGAGGAATTGAATCTTAAAATACGAGACAAGACTCTGCAAGTCATACACATGACTTCATAACATTGAGTCTGTTATTACTGCACATGTGTTTTCAATGGCATCCTGGTATACATTCTGATGTACATTCTGGTGGCATGTGCTATACCATGTGTTAAAAGTAGTACAGTGCCAGGGTCAGGTGTTAAGGATGCTTGCTTGTTGTTTCTTGTAGATTCCTATTTCGCAAAGAGCATTAACCCCCAAGCAACAGCAGCAGCAGCAGCACCAGCAGCACCAGCAGCTCATCAATGGTGTTTGCTGGGAATGTGACCTGCTCATCACCCATTGGCATCTCTTGCCCCCGCAACATGCTGATCTGGCAGCAGCAAAGAGCATCATTGAGCGTTCCATTCACAGCTCCATTGATTACACATAGAGCAGTTTATTTATGTTCTGGGTATTTAGAGGCTAACCCTCAACAGTGGCTGTTGGCCCAGTGTCGGGAGTTGTTGGGTATAGAACCAGGGCGATAACAGCAAGGACCTGGGCCAAAGCCAGAGTGAGGGCAAAAGAAAGGTCATTCCAGGCCAGTAAATGCCCTCCGCAGTTGATTGAACCCAAGCCAATACAGCTGACCATGGGTTATGCAGGTCTGAGGCTGCTGCTCACCTAGTATATGGCAATCCCTAGCTAGCGAGCTGTAGCAATGGCAACCTCCCTGTCCCATCACTTATGTCATTTTCCTCGGTTTCTTGGGACACTGTGCATAGCAACCAATCTTTCTGGGCCCACAGACTGATTAATGTTCTTGTCATGTCTAATTCCTGATTAATATGATCACTGGTTTGCCTGCTCTGCCCTCTATACTCAGCCACAAGCAGGGACATATCAGATCGTGTCGAATGATGCCAAGCTTCTTATTGCACTATAGTCCATGGATGTCTGTTTAAAGACAACTTCGGATGCTGACATATTGTTTAGTTTCCAATGTTCCATGTTCTCTCGTTACTTTTGGAAACCTGTTCATGGTGAAATATAGCCTTCTAGGTCTTTAAATCCTCCTGAAAACCTTCGGCTTTCTCTCTGCTATTAATTTTCGAACTCTGAGCTTGTTGCGTGTAACCTAATTGCTGCTGTGTCGGTTTTGTGTTTATGAGAAGTAATTATTCATAAGAGAGGGTTGCTTTAGATCTGGTGTCTTGTTAAAGGGGTAGAAGAAAAGAGTAAACTGATGTGTTTTCACAAAATTATACAGTGATGAAAATTTAAATCTGAAGAGGATTTTAAAAGCTGTAGCGTTATTTCTGGATATAGTGTTAACTTCTTAATTAGGACCACATTGATTTTAAAGACCACTTTACTAGGTCCAGAATTTAAAAACCACTTTACTAGGTCCACAATTAGGATCACCTTGGTGTTAAGACGAATCCCTACAGTGGTCTTAATTGTCAGTTTTCACTGTATTCTTGTTCATGCTGAATTTTTACCTCAGTAATCTCTCTGAACAGGTCAGTCACACAAGAAATGTTGTGTAATCCCGAACATGAAAGAACAGAAATGCTTGGTAAGCTTTCTTCAGCAGTTTGTCAGCAGTGTTGTTTTGCATCATTTTGTTAGTAGTTCTGTGTCTGCGTGCTTAATAAGACCACCAATTACATGACTATTATCCATACATGGACATGCTACTGAAAAGGAGCATCATCAGGGAGTTCACTGATGCTACCATCCGCTTGCTTATTGGAGGAGCCTAATTCAAATTGCCTGCTAATTCAAATCACCATTCGTTTCAGCGAAGACATGTCTGTGACTTAAAGCACCATATTATTGACTCCCACCTCATCAGAGGATGGTACTCAATATTCCCGATATTCATGAAGTCCACAGTTGGAGTCAGTAATCTCAGGACATTGACCTATGATGAATGACTAAGCGTTATAAGGCCGTGCTGTGCTAATCTGTCTCTTGGTGATAGTGTGGGTCATTTCAGCTGGTCTTCCTCTGTCTGTGCGTGCCAATTGGTTCCTCTGGTTGTCTATTGCTATCTATGGGTGTCTCATACTGTCTATTGGTGTTCTGTGTGCTACTGTCTGTTGGTTTCATGGGTGGCTGTTGGTGTAAACTGGTGTCTTTTGGTGCCTTCTGTTTTCGTGATGGACTGCTGAGGTTTGCTTTATTTCATTGGTGTCTTTTGATGTCGATTGGTGTCTTTGAGTGTCTATTGGTGTCTTTGAGTGTCAATTGGTGTCCGTTGGTGTCTGTGGGTGTCATTGGTGTCTATAGATGGCAACACGCCTGCACAAACAGTGTGTGTTAGGGCACCAAGCACAAAGGTGGTTGACACTGAGCCTCAACCCATCAATATGAGCACGTCCCCACCTATATCCCCCACGGTTGTGTTGCCCTAACATCTACTTCATCATTGTCAGCCCTGTGCTCGCTCTAAAAATTGCACTATGACGTCGACCGTGACGTTTGTGATGACGTCATGATTAGCTCCAACCAGGGTGGCTTTAGGTAATTCGGTAGAGGTGCATTGGTGACATCACACTCTGTATATATGGCATGGTTTAGGTTGTAAGAATCATATACTGTGATATTGAGTTTATCTGACTGAAATGAAGTGGGTCAGCCCGTCTGTTTTTGCAGACATTTTTTGCTTTCTGAAAAAGGAAATTAGTGAAAACCCTGAACTGCAGACAGCAAGGGATTTCTTGATAATGATGTGAATGCTTGGAATACCAAATTAGGATCTAAATTCGGATCTAATTCTGAAAGAATTCTGTAATCATGAATTGCTGGCCCAACTATAATGTGACCAATAGATGGAATGACTTGCATTGTTACAGCTGTTATGTTCATGATGGTCATTAGTAAGGCTGTTATACTGTTAAGGGCCTGCTGGGCACTCCGGCTGATGGAAGCAAATTGTTATGAAGTGCAGTAATTCACAGAGGACGCTGGAGTGTCCTGTCTGGTCAGTGGCCTACACCACTGTGGAGTGTTGCAACTTGCAGACACAGGACAAAGTGACATATATAAGCATTGCTGTGGAGACACTCATTTGCAGCAGCATATGGCTTTGCAGAAACTGCAAATAAAAGCTAGTAAATAATAAATGTGAGGGTAGGTTGTATATGAATGCGAGTGTATCCCTGTGGGAAGGGCCCTGCAAGATGGATCATGACGGCAGTGATGGAGATGCAGGCTGCGGCTGCAGACATCTTGACCTCTCCCATTCATCCCATATCACATCCACAGAACCCTACTCTGGGCTGCCTCTCCTGGAGGGGAGAAAAAAAGCACCCTGTCCTCAGGCCTATTATCTAGGGACTGACGCTGCCAATTAGAAGTTACAAATCACTCTCTTTTATAGCCTGGTTCAGCTTGAAATGCTAGCACGATCACTCATCGTTTTGTGTGTGTTATAAGTGCCTCAGATGTGCCTAGTTGAGCTCGGCTAGCCTGCAATATATTCATGTCTAGGACATTTTTGGTGGAAATTATGTACATTTCTCAAGCGCTAAGCTCGGACTTTGTTTGTTGAAAGGTTTTGATGTAGTTTATGTAGTGAATGATGTTTTCCCTGTGTGGGTCTGAACAGGAAGCGCCTTCGTATTAGCTTCTTAGCAACTCCCCACCTCAAGTTCATGCTTGGCATCGACTCAGAGGATGAAATGCTAATTCTGAGCTGGTTGCACTGTTGCTTTGGTCACTCAAGTGTCTCATGGCCAGGAACAAATACTAGAGTAAACGTTTTGGGCAAACTCTGCCCATTCAAGATCTCACGAACTCTTTTCTTCGCAGTCTGGTGGCCAGATGATATTTCAGTTTAATGCAACTGTCGATAACCTGATTTTACGTGATAGACCTGCTTTAAACTTTTATTGATTTTCTAGATTATAAAACCAGTACAGCCAAGTCAAACGGGAGCGAATTGTCAAGAGTAGAAGTATATGCCTTGTAATAGATATATGTAACGAGTTGATTAGGCAGGTTAATTGCTCTTAGCGAATGTTGTTGCTTTATTACATATATATCCTGGTCGTATGTTGATGATTATTGGGGAGATAGCAGGGCATCTAGGGCAATGACGCAGTTGCTGGTGGTCAATGACCAGCTGTTCTCCGCGGAATTGTGGCTACTGCTGCAGACGTTGTGTTTGAGCTGCTCGCTGCTGAACTGTGCTATTTGCCTCCCTGGCCCCTCGGACATTGCCTTGCCCCTGGGTTGACCATTGACCATTGCTGACCACTGGTGACCAGTAGGTGACCCTAATCTGGATCCAATCAGCCACGTCTTTAATTTCCTTTCCTTATTGTTGTGCATCATTTCTCTAATGAGGTTAACACATTCAATCAGACCGAAGTTGCAGTAATTTCACTAAAAGCAATTATTAAAGTGAAATGTCAAATGTTGATGTTATTACTGAATTTCATAACGTGTGCAGTTGAACATGTTGCTGAATTGGTATATAGTGCATTGCCCATAGAGCCAAAGGTTGAATCAGCCAGCATCAAACGAGTTCATGGGATGTTTTTATCTGACGTAGTTTCATGATAACGTGCTTGGCTTGAGCTGAAAGGTTGGCTGGCTCTCGAAGCCAACAGATGTATGTTATTATAAAAAAGGTGAACGTCCTCGCTGTAGTGTCTTGATACCAAACGGAGCTGTATATTGGTTCTATATTTAGCGTGCTTAAAGAATATTTTACATGGTATCTTGATTCATCTGCTTCCAGGAATAACTCCAGGCAATGTGGCTAACGACCAGGCAACTGAACAATATCATTGCCCATCATGTCATTGACTTACACCTCATTTTATGACCTCCCCACACAAGCTTAACAAGGCGATATCTCTACTAAATATATTAGAACTGTCGATCAAATCCAAGTGGTGACATCGCCACTAAGGCCACCTCAGTAATAAAGCCTCTTCATCTGCAGTTGTGGATAACCTTTCATGCTGCAGTAGAGAAGCCAGAGTGTCCTTTATAATTCACTGACTACACACGACTGTTATAAGTAAATAAATACTGTTGACATACATTCATATCTTTCAGCTGGTTGCACTTGTGACTTGCCACACTTATAGTTGCTTGAACTGGAAAGCATCAATTTCTATTGCGCATATTTCTATAGAATCATTCTGACGCTGGTACTCCCAAGTTTTATATGTTGTGCTTTCACCTGCTTGTAGTAATATCTTGTAGATTGCTTACTAACTTAGCTGAAATAGATTGTTGTAGCAGAGCATGGGTTTATGTTTGTATTACAATAGAACTCCACAATCAAGACCACCACTTCGTGTTAAGGCCACCTCTGTGTTACGACCACTTCTACATAGGGTCTTAAAATTGTGATTAATGTCTAGAAGCTCCTGCATTATGGCCACCTTTTTATTTAGACCCTTTCGTTAAGTATTGTAGCACCATTTCTAAAGGTAGTCTTGATTTGGGTTCCACTGAATCTTTTTTTCCTTTTTTGTTTTCTCCGTAGTGCCTGCTACCATTTAAGTTGTGCATGACAGCAGTGATTTATAGAGGGATTTAGAGGATTTGGGTGCTGCATGAGTGTGATGCGTCTTGTAGTTGAAGGAAGAAGTGAGACCAGGTTCTTAGCTCATGGTAAGCACGCTGGGTGTCCAGTGTGAGTGGGTTCAAGTCCCACCGGAACCCTCGCTATTCGCCTTCCTTCATCGGCCTCTACCCACCTTAATTCTGTCTTTCGCCTTTAAAGCACTTTTGCTTTTTCTCTATTCCCCACCAATCCCCTGTCTTCTTTGCCTAAAGTTATTTTCCATTAGTTTTTAATTTGCCTGTCGCCGGGGCTTCTAGCTGTCTTATACTGGTGTTTCTTGTGAAAGGAAAGTTCAAGCAACACAGGATAGGGTCAGGAGTTGGATGCAGGCTCATCAAACCTTCAAACAACTGCATCAACAGCATCAGCAGTAGCATCTGCATCATATACCACTGAATTGGATGGGGGTACCACCTGCTTGTGCCTTTACCAACCGGATGGTGAAGATTGTTAGTTATATGAAAAGAGAAGAAGAGATAGAGACTTCATGAAAGGCATTATAAATGATACCCCGGGACCTTTCAAAGCAAGAGGACCTTTTGAAACGGGGTTGACCAGACAATGCAGCAGCTGACCAGCTCCCCCCACCAATGGGACCGTCACAGAAATCAGAGCAAAGGTCAGAAAAGGTCATTGCAGCCATGCTGTCTTGGAGCCATGGTGGCATTCTGTGCAGGATTTTCCAGCAGAAAGAAGTTCGTGTGTAATTTCCAGATGATGCGGTTCAATGTCCGGAGGTGTTCAGAAGTTGGGCATTATGGGAGGTTGGCCTAACCCCCCTACATGATGCACCAGGCTAACCAGGTTTTACCAGTAGCAGCAGCAGCAGCCATATATATGGGTGATCCATGTGATCAATTGGGAGCACAGATTCGGCTGCCATGCTGCCACTGGCCACTGTCATTATCCCATCCTTTCAGTCCATTCAGGTGTTAATGACTTCATCAGACTATATCTGTGACCCGCCATTGATCACTTGACAACCTCGAAACATTAGTCTTCTTTATTGCTCCTTAATAATATTCATTCAGTTGCTTGGTTGGGTTTCATGTCCACCCTTCTAGTTGTAAGCATGATAAATAACTCCTGCCATAATACCTTCTATTATACCTAATTTACACTCGTGTGTGTTGTGGGATTAATGGTTTAATATGACCTTGAATGTTCATCCAAGATATGACCTAGTTCGAAGAAATGCGTGTTAAAAAAGATTCAAATTGAATGTCAATGACCGCTCAATCATTTAACCAGGTGCATGTGAATATACGTAATAGATGTAATCGTTAAAATGAATGGGCCAATTGACACACCTGGGCTTTGATAAAAAGATATGTACATTCCTTGTGCCCTGAGTGATCTATGTAGGTTTGTTTGGGTTTGGCTGAGTACATCGCCAGCAGGGTAGGCTGCACCCTTGCAGGCCGGGTAGGGCTGGTGGGCATAGGTGTATGGTTAGGAGGGGTGGCTGGTCAGCTAGAGCTGGCCACTTGGTAGCCTGCAGATCAGTGGACTGTCAGTGGTCCGTCTGGCCGGATGATGGATGGCCCTAACGTCTTCTAACCCACAATCACTAGTCTCAGCGGTGCCAACTACCTATGCAAGGGCTTCTGGGCTACACAATAATATGTTTGCTGCGCCATTCCACTGTACAGGTCAACCTTTTTGTGTGCCAAGTGGAGTTGTTCGGCGGAGATATCATTCCCCAGTACTGTACACTGCATTATAGATTGTGCTTCGTGGGTCTCTTGACTATATCACAATCAATGTTTGAATATGGGCCAGACTAACACTGCTAATAGTCTGGTGTGATTGACAGGTACACTCTAACTTAAGTGTTTAAATGTGGGTTGGATGGCCAGGTGTGTTGATAAGGGAGACTTTATGTATCCAATCGCTCTCACCCGAGCAGGTTTTATATTCGCAATCATTTTTTTTTCTCTCTCTCTCTCTGCTTCTCTTCTCAGCTGATGGCCCATATACCATGGAGCCTCTAGTGACTCCATGCATATACAGTTATGACACATAGACATGCGGGTCATGTAGCAATTAGACAAGCCCAGTGCAACACGAGTAATGACAGGGTCACTGTTTGTTATGCGCGTTGTGATGATATGTCAACGTGTAGTGCATGATTTAGCTCAAAGGTCATAGTTAGAATGGATCCTTTTCAATGTTATTCCACTGTGTTCTCGTGACTGAGGACTCAATGCCAAGGTTATAGCAGAGGTGAAGTGTCTGTTTTACAAAACGCCAGGTAAACGTGTTTGAGAGAGGGACATTAGTAGAGGTCATGAAAGTGGGTCAAGGTCATTGAATGGAAATCTTTGCGCACAAGAAGGGGATGACACTGTGACCTTGCCCACCCCTGCTTCAGAGTGCTCAGACTTGAGAAAGGTCATCAGAGCGCCCAGCATCTTGTGGGCAGGAAATGATGGCTGCCGTATTAGGCCCTGGCCCATAGCCCCGAGATTACCGCTGTATGCGCAGGGAGCAGCTAGGAATCCATCATATGAGAGAGATGGAAGTGTAGTTGAGCAGTAATAAGGCTGCAGCATCACATGGAAGAAGCAGCTCTATGACCCCAGCCAACCTAGGTAGCCCATGGTTAGCCCCAGGGCTCTTGTGAGGGTCCCTGGACCCACCCTCCATCCCCCCTGCCTTGGCTCACCCAGTTCTCTGCCAATGGGTCAGTTTGGCGGGGTGTTGGACGGAGGTCAGTGGACGCAATAATTCTGATTGATGACCTATCCCAAAGTGAACACAACATAAGCAGGCCCACAGGTAATTCTCATTGGGACACATTGCGTCATGTCAGCTATATTTTGCCTCTAGCCCCAAACTGGCCTGAACCTGGCTGACCTCAAGTGCAAACCACTCAATCTCAAAATGAAGCCTTCATTGATTATGATTGCCATATTTGTCTGGATTAAAAGTCGGGTGCTCTATTATTTTAGCATGGATCTTTCCCTGGCGTCCAAACGGAACCCACATTAACTCGAGATTGGAATTACTTGCGATAGATAATTTCAAAGCAGTTCAATGCACTTCTAGTCCCATCCTCTAAATGAGACTGGTCTCTATCACAGGTCCGGCCTGTAATCAAAAACATGCGATGGTTTGATGTTGGACTTGCATTTGCCATCAGTGTCAGCTGCTGTTGCTGGGAAATTGGTGACCGTTTCATGTCTTAAATCAGTTCAATTGATACAAACATACATTTAAATGTACATAATAGGCCGTTGTTTTGAGCTTATCCACATTTCTGTCTATTATTTGTCAACTACAGATCAATTACACCCAAGTAAACAAAACATGTGCCGCCCTTTCATTCAGCTTGAACATTTATTTGAAATGGATGGAAAGCTAAACCTATGAAACTCCAATTAATAGAATGAAAAAGCTTATTTTTAAATCTTATGTGATGGAACAAACTTAAAAATCACGTCACATGCAATTGTGTATGAAATGAAATAATGCCGTTTTTTTTTCTGGCTGTTTTATCTGCTTGTTTTTTTTTTAATCTCATCTTTGGGAGCATCTGATGATTTGCGAAATAGGAGATGTTCTGCATGTCTTATTACTCGGAAAGAAACGATTGCTTCTCGGTTTTGAGTGTCACCAAATGCAAAGTAATAAAGAGACTCAGGTAGCATCTCGTCTCCAAATGGTGGCGAATATGAGCAATAGACATACTATTTGGATTTTGTTTACAATGTGTAATGCTCTGTGTTTATCGTAGTTGGCACCAAGTGCAGTTGCTCTGGGCGCATGGGTTCTAACCATGCTCTGTGTATGAAATATTTTAAGTCTCAGTCATTGTCATCGATTCTATCACTTTCATTCTGACAAATTGTGATGTAAGTGGTTTTGTGTATTTTTAATTGTAATTTATTGGGTCTCTGTTGCATGAACAATAACATTGCAGTACTGTTTATTATCAGTATGGTGTTACAATCATTTTTATATGGTCTCACAGACTATATACCGCAGCATAACATGCAACAGGGGTTGGCACGTGAAGGTCAGGGACCTGAAAGTTGAGCCAATCCATACAAGATACATGGTTACAGCAACAAAAGCAATACAAGTATATAGTTATCACATGTATCCAATTGAAGAGAAAAGAAAGAAAGACAGAGACTGTGAGGTTAAGTAAACCAATAGTGAACATTCTTCTTTTAAAATATTGTCCGTGATTAACAGCCATGAATTCATAATGTTTGGTGTCATTGAAGTTCAATACTGAACCTGGAAATTGTTGTTGTCAGTAAAATAGACCTCTCACATGATATTCATCACCCCTGTGATAATATCTCAATTATATAGAAGGATGTGCTCAGTCAGAGTCCATAGTTTTTAATGGTGTTTATTTCACAACACATTTTTTATACCGTAGGTTATTAGAGTTATAAAACGTGGAGTGAATTTGATGCTGCTATACTGAGGTTGTAAAAGTATTTTCAAGGCAAAATACTTTGGCTATGACTTCTGCCTGTTTGATTTTTTTTTAATGGAGAAAAGGACCAACATAGCCTTGTGGTTATCGAACTGAAATCATGTGGACTGAGTGGCCTTTTTCAAGGCATATGACCTTGTTTTGTGGTAACTGTGGGTTTAGAATTACAACAATTGCAACAGGGCATTACCTTGTATAAGGCTTGTAAGTTGGCCACAGAGTTAACAGTGATGTTGCGACAGCATTGATCACACAACACATTTAATCATCTGGGAGAGGAAAATTTGCCTCAATTTGTAAAGTGTGATACACAAGTCCTTGGAGAGGTCCATACCAGAGATACAAGGGGCAGATGGCATATTCATTGGATATGTGACGTGTTATGCTTGATAAACATTGTCCAGGTATTCATCGGGGAGATGCAGGGGATATGTGCTTTGGATGTTCTTGAGTAAAAGCACTAACAAGGCACTGGAGATGGAGGGAATCAAAGAGCCATGAAGGCAGTTGCCTGGACAGTTACAAACGATGGCATTAGCCCCAGCATCCTCCCAGCATCCTTGGTGAGTTGGCTCTAAGAGCCTGCCTTCCCCTCTCCCTCCTAACTCATAGATATCCATTGAGGCAGCATTTGCAGAGCTGAATGGCCATGCTTTGCCATCAGTTAGGATGAGGCTGTGACACCAGCATCAGTAGCAGACCTGCACCCTCATCCCTCCGACTACATTGCTCACTGACGTCAGTTTACAAGCAACACCATGATTTCTCGTTATCTCTGAATCTGCAAAACATACGCAATTTATTGCAGGGCATTATACTCTAGCTGGACACTGACAGACTGCTCTGTCATATTTATGAGCCCTTGCCACAACCATATTACGGTAAACATGTTATTTCACTTGCAGGAAGGTGGGATTTTCCTCTGGACGTAATCAGATAATACTTCTTACTTCCTCTGTAGAGGAACCTCTGAGTACGAGATTTCCGGGATACTGATGACCGACTTTTTTGTTTCTTTTCTTTCTCTTTTCTGTTTATCAATACCTGTGGTACTTGTCCTATAGCTTGGACGTTGGTAAACAATTGTGATCTATGGCATTTCCGCACCTTGCCTGAATCTCCTGTTTCTGTTGAAAAGCCTGCACATCAGGGCTTCAGAAATGTATTATGATGACAACCACTAAATATCAGCTTTACCAGGACACCAGCTGCTGCAGCTGCAGTTGCTGCTGATGTAGAAATTGCATCTTCAAAATAATGCGATGACGTTCGTCAGCAACCTTTCCTAGTAGTAAATGTCGTACAATTCCTCCCAATGTTCTTTTGTCATTCGAAGAAGTAATTCTTGTTTGTTCAAAATATTCTGAGAAAACGACCTTGAGAAAGAACAAACAACTTGGGGAGAAGAATCGGAGGAATTTTTGTTTTCTCTGCTGGAGAAACAGCTCAAGAGATTCCAATAAAGAAAGCCACTGCACCTAGTACATTTCCCTCACATTTCGGTGCTTTGGGTTGTAAATCGGTGAACCATTTTAGGAGGCTGCTGCTATAAAGGGCTTTTTAAACCTCCATGAAGATTAAGAGCAATGTCCTTGAGAACAAGTTGCCTAACAAATGCGCAATTGCTCCCCTTGCCTTTCAAGGTGGCATTTAGGTGTCTCTGGGTGGCAGGAAAGTTGTTATTGCGTAACAAAATAATGCACTGCCATTAAAGTTCGTCATCAGATCATATCAAATGTACATCATAGGGGCGATAAATTTCGGTGGCTTTGCTAACCTTACGAGGCTGATGCACTCCATTCTATCCAGGTAATGCAAATCGGGCTTCACTGATTTTAGCTGCTGTGGTGGCCTTGAAAACGGCCTTGTCCTTCAACCTCCCTCTATTTGCCAACCATTTTTTGTTGGGTTTTCTTCTGTTATCCCCTGCCATTTCTTATGTTACACTTTTTTGTATAATTTATGTGCTGTAGTGATTTTCTGGTAAAGCACGAACTGAGGAGGCAGGCTTTGGTTGGCGTGGAGCTGTGTGTAATCACGTCAACCTTAGTGATGCTCCTGATGCTGCTGCTGAAGCTGCTGGCGATGATTATGATGCTGTTACGGAGAATCTGTTGCTGCTGCAGCTGTTAGCCTGTTACATTTTCTTCCTGGAAATACAACAAGAGCAACCAGGATGCCTTGCCTGGCAAAAATGAAACTGCGCAGTTTGTCACCTGGCTGTAGCAGTCGTCAAGGACATCTCCCTCCTGCAAGTCTTAAGGTCAATCCCAGTTTGCACTTGCTTATCTCAAAAGCCACTGAGAGTCCTCAGAGATTTATGGCAATTTTTCAATCCCTATTAACTTGCCTGGATAGAATATTTTTTTTATCATTCGAGAATATTTTCATTTGAACCATAAAAGCATTTTAAAGATATTAATAAGGAAAAACGCACAAGTGCTGTAGCATTAAAACTTCTAAGCCCCTGTTTAATATTTCATCTCCTGCTGATGATGTATCTGGCAAAGAGATATTTATTATGATCAGGAATGGATAATAAAGCAGCTAGGATGGAATTATTGCCAGTTTTGATCAAGATAGCCCAGTGGTTTGCTGCATGGCATGAATGCGTTAGGTTTTTTATACGCGGAGTTGATGGATAGCACTGGTATTATAGGAATTTCCCGTGTCTTTTCACGTAGGTAGTTGTGAAAAGCCTCAGCAGTGCTTGCCAGTGATGGAATGGCTTGCTTGTTGCCTATGGCTTTGTAGCGAGGTGGAAAGCCCAGCACTTGAGTGAGTGGGGAAAAGGGGAGATGCATATACAGAATGCTGTCATTGGTGCCGCTGCTGGGCCCAGGGACGACAGCATGGGGAAATCAAGACAGTATTTATGAGCCAAGGCAAGTTCTAGGGAAATGCTAGGGAGGCAAATAGGGCCCTGGGAGGAAGGGCACATTGCTCTGCAGTCGATGGTACCTGCCACTAAAATGTATTGGCCTAATGAGACTATGTGTGCTATGTGTGCCAGGTACACTGGACAACACACGACTTCATTGCCTTCATGGCACCTAGGGCGTGCATCAGTCACTCCAGTGGTTGTGTGGTTTCACTGGAGACTGGGCGATAAGGATGATGTCATCAGCAGCAGCAACAGCAGCAGCCCAACATGCTTCGTCATCATCAAAGCCCTGCAGAACATTAGGCCCTGCAGAAAACGTACTGCAGGTGCTGCTGCTGTACATGCAGCATCAGCTTCATACCCTGGATAGGTATTAGGTCCATAGTCGTGAGGACTCGTGACACTGTGCATCCAAGCACTGGTTTGGCTCTGGCATTTTGTGGTCAACGGGAAACCCTGGGAAAAAAGGGGTGAAGTTGTAACGTGCCCCACCCAGATCGTGGTCACCCCTGGGATTTAAGATGGACTCTTGGATCCGTGCCCATCCTTTCCTACTTCTAACACGTCTCTGAGTAACCAGCTTTCATTTGCAGCTGGTAGCCCTCTCTCCATGCTCCCGGATAAATAAAAAAAAGTAATAAAAAAAGGGTCAACACATCTTGATTTGCCTTTAATGGGCCATTCACCTTGTGCATTATTATTCTATTCAGTTTACTGTATGCCTCCATTTTAATGGTATGTATTTTGTTAGCAACAGATTGTGGAATGCAATGAATGCCAGCAAAAAGACTTAAAGTGAGCAGTTATACAATTATGAATATAGTTATACAATTATGAATACAGTTAATTTAATTGGTCCCAACTGCAATATTTCATTTCTCAATGGCCCTTTCACAGCCATCAGCTGTTGATGTTGAATAGATGTGCCACATTTTGAGTGCATTGATCAGTCATGTTGCTGAATACATATGGCAGGTTTTGCTTTAATATGTGATATGGCTTACATCACATCATGCGCAGTACCAGGAAAATGCAAAATTGCCTCATTGTTTTCTGAAAGAGATGTTTTGACACTTTAGAATCAGGTATCGACCAAACCAAAAAAAAATTGGATGAGGCAATGTTTAACCAGGTGGTCACAAGTGACACCCATTGTCAAACGCATTAGCAGGGAATTCAGTATTGATTTTATCCATTTTTGTTCTGCCAGGTTGATTTTATTATACTTGTTGATACCATTCTAAGGGCAGAAAGTGGTGAATCTGACAGGCTGGGATTTTAGTGGTGAATTTGTTGGAGAATTTATGACTTTCCAATGATTAAGATGGATTACTGGTGAGTGTGAGGTCACCAAAACTGGGCTTGGTAAACATTGGCATCCACCCAAGTATATTGGTCTTGTTTTTATTTTTGGGATATGTTCTGTTGTCGTCATATATCGTGTACATTATCTGTGAACTGAACAGCTGCCTTGCTTTAAATACATCACAAGTAGCCATTGATGAAGAAAAAACTTTTTGGTCGACAAATTGTACCTTAATTGTACAAATGTATCTTTTGTTCTTTTGTGATGCTGTTGGATACCTGCGGAGAACCTTCAAATGTTAAGTTTGTCCATTTGAATGAGTTTACTTTTGGTGAAATGTGATGCCTTTGATTAACCTGTCCAGCTTCAATGCATGGAGTTGTTATGCTGTTGTGTTTACCATCACTTGATGTTTAAGTTAATGCGAATCGTCAATTCATACTCAATTTTAAGGTCATTTATTAGGACTGTGCTTTTTTTGCTTTTTTTTTCAGGCAGTAAAACAAATGTTGCTGACCTACATGATATGGTCATAGCAACTGTTAATCCAATGTAGTCATAACAACTAATATCAAAACTAGTGGTAATAATTCCATTATAATGATGTGTTTTCGAATGGGTTCTTAATCGGGTCATTTTGGATTTTCTGGGGTCACGTCAATTGATTAAAGAATTAACCGGAATAGAACGTCTTTCCTATTAGAATGACTCAGAAATTCGATTGTGTTCACTGGAGTCTGTTTACAGCTGCAACTGTAACAAGGGATGACCTACATTGCGATGAACTGTTGAAAAGAGATGGGTCATTGCAGTAGCAATCACGCAGCTGACCAGAGAGTGACCAGAGATGACCAGCGGTCAGTGGACTCTTTTGTCTGGTGGTCAGTGAAGCGTGGTTTTGTTGATGTCTGTGTCCATGGCAATGGTGCTTTTAAACTTCCCGTGATGATGTGTGTAAGGGGATGAGGTGATCAAAATCCCAGGTGTGACTCTCCATAATGAGAAAGAAAAGGATCTAAGCTGGCACCACAGGTTAAGCCTGTTGGTGTGCAGTGACATCGGCCAATAGGCCAACAACCTTTGAGATCAACAAACTTTCGTGTCTACAGACCTTAAGACCAGACGTGTTAAGTTTCCCTTTACAGTGTCTTAAAAAAAAAAGTATTGCGGCATTTTAGATTGCAAGCCTTATGTACATCATAACCATTCAGGACAAACTTTATAAAAGACATGGACAAACTGGGTCAAAGTCATCCGTTTCTTGAAGACGAAATGTTTATCAATGTATTACTCATGGCAGTTTTATTATGAAGATTTAAGAAAAATATATTAAATCTTGCTGTGATTCTGTTCTGTTCTGCTTAGATAGTAGTTATAAATGTGGTGTCCCAGCAAATTTTAAGACTTTTTGTAAAGCAGAGATTCATGTGCTTTTATGCAGCTGCAAAGAAAGTGTTTGTCAGTGATTGTAACACGCAACAGGGCAGATATTTCATGATGGCCACATTAGCCATAAGGCTCTTTTTTCATCAATAACCACAAGCTATGGCGTCTGCTTGAATCCGGACCATTATGCCGCCTCGTGGGTTCTTAATTACCTGAGTCTTCAAAAGGAAAAAGGAAGGTGGAGGACCCTTGCTAACTGGTGATGTCACTAGAATCAATAGGGGGCCTTTTACAAGGGTCAGTTGAGCCCGGAATATCGCTTGTAATAGGAGCCTTGTTTGTCATTCATGCGCGAACCAGTTTGATTTTGCAAGACTCGTGCATGCCTCATTGGGAAAATGCTATCGATTGGGGAAACTTGCGTTTGCTTAGTCAACCATGTTAACGTATTAAATTGTACCGTGCTAATGACAAGACTTTTTCTTTTTTTCTTTAAAAAGGCCAGGGTGGAGCAGCAGGTGTCTGCATGTGATCGCCTCCAAAAGAACTTTGTGAAGGTTTGTCACAAGAGTTTTTGCATGCTCTGGCTCCATGGCCTATTATTCGGTGCACGGTTGATTTTACGAGGGCTGGAGAGGGGAAGTGCTGTCGCCAGTCCAATGCCCTTCACTTTATGCCCTTTTCTTTCTCTTTTCTGGTGAGGCCAGAAGGGCCAATCCAGCGGCTTCCAGTTGCAACCTTTCAGACCATTCACTACAAAGGTATAGAGAAATCTCACGGGTAACTATGTGGAGAAAAAAAGTGTATGTAAATGCGATAAAGTAGTCAAGAGCTGGAATATAATTGGTCTGGGGGCAGCATGGATGAGAAGCAGACTTTGCATAGAGGGCTTTGATGCAGGCCATGTTTCTGCCTTCAATTATGGAGGCCATTTAGACGGGGTGTCGGGTTGTTAGATGTGACTGGATTGGCGCTTGGCCCATGCATACAGATGCGTACTGGGACCAAGCTGCTTTGAAGGGCGTGGCAGGACTGGTCCTCCCAGGACGTGGACATTGGCCATCTAGAAGGTCCAGTCATGACCCCAGCACCTCTACTAACGAGCTAGCTGCTCTGCGGTGCCCCTCGCTGCCCATCACCTGCTGCCTTGCTCTTTAGTCCAGTACAGTGAAACCCCGCAATTAAGACCATCCTTAGAAATCACTGAGGGGGTCGTATTACCGAGGTGGATCTAATTATGGATTGTGCACTGTAAGCTCAGTTTTGGACTAAATGAAGTGGTGGTCTTGATTGTGGTGTAGCAATATAATTACTGGCTTTGATGTAGTACACAGCACACTTTCAGTTGACTGCTGAGACTTGCTTTGGACCTGTGAAGACACGTTCACAAGGTCAACTAATAGCAATGGTAACAAACACCGCTGAATGTCCACATCGCTCCTTCACCACATTCATCTTCATTGCAGTTGCCCAAACTCCCCATCGTTCTGTTTATATGCAGCGCAATTCATAGGGGCTGCTGGTCAACCCTGTGACAATTTGCTCTAAGCAAACGTGCCTGTAAGGGCAGCAAAGAAATTGCCCTGATACCTGAGTGAAAAGTGGAATGTCCAGCCCAGCACATGGAGCTGCCCCTAATTGTGAAAGCTTCTGAGAAAAGGTAACAACAACCACAACAACAACGCGAGCCTCTAAAGGATGACGTCTAAAACATTCTAAAGAATTGTATGACAGAAAGGTCAAGGCCTTGGAAACACCTACGCAGCATCTCAAGGACTTCCCAAGAAAACTGATGCAAGTTGGTGATGCTGCTCATCATGATACTGCTGTAGATTCAGTGTAGAATATTGCTACCACTTTGACGCATCTCATTTCACCTGGTGACAGACCACATTGGGTGTACATTTAGTAAAGCTAAACTGGTTTGCTGCTCTCCTGCTGTATATTGGTGCAAGTGCTTACCTCCAGTGGCCTGTAATACTTCAATTGTCAAAGAAGAATACCCTTGGTTATACAATTGTATTCTCATACGCTTGCTAGGTTAGACACATTCAGCGTTGGTTGTAAGGGCTCACCGTTTCCTGTGTTCTACTTTGTAAGCCACAAATGTGTCTTTAAATGCAGTAGAACCTACAGTCAAGAACAATATTGGTAATATTTTAAGTGGTCTTTTTACGAGGCGTTCTTGTTACTAATGTTTAGAGCTGTATTACACAGCTGTATCATCACCACAATTTAGGAACTCATTTAAGTGTTCTTGGAATTGCGGTTGTCTTAATACTGGGTGACCTCAATTGTGGGCTGCCCAGCATGAGCAATTTGTATCCTTTTGAGTTAAGAAAGAAGCACATGAAATATATGAAGCTAATGATTAATTTGCACAGATGCATTTGCTTACTTTCAGCTTTGGTCTGTTAAAGGAAATTGAGGTTGGTAAACATTGTTAAAGTTGCATAAATGTATGACGATGTGCTTTATTTACATATTCTTGAAGTATTTGCACTTTATTATACATCGTGCAGCTGGCGACTGTATTTCAATATTATTGCAGTTTGTATATTTGCGCTTTAGAATTTGTCCTCAAAGTGGCAGGGGGTGGCCTTGGGGTCACAAAGTTCTTAGTACATCGTAAACCTGAAATGTACAGAAGGACCATTGTATGTGTACTTAATTGTGATGGGCCATTATACTTTGTAACAGTTTAAATAGGTCAAATGAAAGAAGAGGCCAAGTCCATTTTCAGGTGCAAAGTGCAAAGAGCCTACCAAAAAGGCAATGCCACTTGGGGTATGCAGTTGAACCTCACCATTTGGACCCTGAGTCCACAGTTGAATGGGATGTTTTAAGTGATGAAGTAAGTGGCAAGAAAAAACGTGGGGACACAGTTCCGGTGGGCCAGCGGTGGCTCAATGGAAAATGATTGTGGACTAAGATTTGGTCTTAGTTATGGGGTAGTCTTAAGGGTGAGGTGGTCTTAACCTATAAACCTTATAGAGGCACACGTGTCGTAATGATTGTAAAATGGTCACACGGTAAGTTGTTAGTTTCAGACGAAACAATTGATGGTCTTAATGGCGAGGTGGCATGAAGACAGGCTTCCGCTGTATTAGAAGTAGGGGAGAGCAAGGAGAGGCGTGACGAAAGACTTTCCTGGGTAATTTATAGAAGAAGAAGTTGGCTCCTCTCGGACACAGGTTAATGTGATGGTAATTCAGTGTGAGTAAGCGGAGAGTGGCCAGGTTGAATCTGTTTGTAGGCCCTAAACTGAGAATTGCTATGGAAGTCAGGTGCAGGAGACTTGCAGCCCCAACAGGAGTGTTAAATTAGTAATGGGAAAAGGGAAGTACGCCTATGCCTCTGCAGTATCAAATGTAAAACAGATCAGGAAAATAGTGAGATAAGAGTAAGCAGCGTGTATGTAGGATGTCATAGCTCTTAGAGGTTGCGTGTGGGACCCTGGCCTGAGTGACCTGAGCAGCTAAGAATGCCTGCAGGTCGTGGACATCCTGCAGGCCTGCACTTAGCTGAGGAGAGCAGTCAGTTGAGGCCAAGGACAGGGAGTATTAGAGAGAACATTTTCTAAACATGCTGACTGAGCCAAAGGTCATTACAAGCTGGCAAAGCTCATAAGATGGCGATCTGACACTTCATTAGGTATCTATGGACATCAATGGACCCAGTGGATTGCCCTGCTTGCTGCCCTGATATCATCTTAGAGCATCAAAGGGCGCCGCTGCTCAGCAACTGTGATCATTCATCAGTCGGAGGAGTTGCAGGGGACTGGAAGGCCAGAGCAAGAGTGACTGTAGAAAAGGGGACGACTGGATTACACAGAGTCAGTTACACCAGAGTATCAGGCTACAAGCCTACAACTAGCCCTATACAACAACAGCAGCAGCTGCCGCAGCAACATAGTATGAAGACCTGTCCTTTCAATGTTTAGTTCCCGAGTCTTTTCAGCCTGGGTGGTTGTCAAACCAGGTGCAAAATGCGATGCATCAGAAGAGAGGGTGTTGCCTGGATTCACACAAACAAATGGACTCCTTCAAGGGATGGGGATGCTGCCATGGGCCCGCCTGCAACAGAATTATCAAGTGCAAACTGATGTTAGGGACCTCCTTGACTGCCTCCCTGGCTTAACCCAACATTTTGCCAGCTGAAGTAAAGCACCTCTGCTACTTTATCTTCCATCAGACCAAAGCGACATACATACCAATGACTAACTGCTATCTGTGTCTCGTGCACTGACTGACGCACTTCCTTTCCTCTATGTTTCTGGCAGTCTCCCTAAGTTTGTTTCACTTGGACCCTACACCCTGACGTTTTGACCTTATCCAAAGGGCCCATGTTGACATCTGAACTGCAAAAGAAAAATACTGAGCAGTTTGAGGCATCTCGAGTGAATTCTCGATAATCGGCATACTAGTTTGTTTTGCTATGTCTTTTGAAATTCCACTCCTATCTGCCTAGTATCAGTACCTACGTATCTGAAGTGCTGTTTTTTTTTTGTATGTATTGCCGTGGCGAACCCTGTCTCACAAGCAAGCAAGCAAGCTAGATAGACAGATAGATAGATAGATAGATATGGGAAGTGCAGCCCTCTAAGCAGTTCTTGCCGCTATCGAGGGTTGATTAATGAGGTGAAAGTGAGAGAGGAGTCCACCCATGTTAAACATTTGCCCCTTGGGTGGGGTCTTTAATTACTTGCCTAAGTTTAGTAAAAGACCCCACCTATGGGGTAAATGGTACCGGCTACTGACCTTGCCCTATTATTTAATTATTTGCCTGACAGCAATGACAACTTCACTATGAAGACCAATGCATTTTTTTAAATGTGTTTATTTACACACATGCATAATAATTTCACCAAGGATCGTCTTTCTGAGAATTTCTATATTATTCCCATCAGTCCATGATCATCTTCAGTTTTATGCGCAATTCTAAAAATGTATGGTATATTAAGTCATGTGGAGTGTATGTTGGTATATGTTGTTTACTGGTATCATTTTTGTACGGGATTTAGTCAATTGACAGAAATTGGTGCAAATATGATGTTGTTTACAGCCACGCAGTATC
Organism: Alitta virens; assembly: GCA_932294295.1. Classification (NCBI taxonomy): domain Eukaryota; kingdom Metazoa; phylum Annelida; class Polychaeta; order Phyllodocida; family Nereididae; genus Alitta; species Alitta virens. The sequence continues at coordinate 63,832,414 of OW028573.1, forward strand.
GTTTGAATACAGCGGTTAGTGCCACCTGTGGGCGAATATTTTACGACCTGGTTTTGGTATCAAATTGGGTCAAACCCCTCCAGTGAAGTCATCATTAGCCCCTTTGGCCGTCCTAATAAATCAGAGGAATACATGTGAGCAATGTGTCTGGCAGTGTTGCCATAGAGCACACATGGTGGGTATATCTCTGCCCATCCCCCTGCTTATCTGAGTGGAATTCTGGCCCACCCCTTTGACACCTTGTCTCGTATTAATAAACCCTCATTTCCTTTGAGCTAAGTAACTCAAACACAAGTTGGAGTGTTTTTCTGAGTGTTTGTTTGCCACACATTGCCATCCATGCAGAGCATCTTTCCTGGAAGTCAATTGATGCAGCTGATCCAAGTAATCTCATGCTGCAGATATGTCTGAGTAGAGTTGACATTGCTCGATGTCTGAAGGATCAGATGACTCCCGTCTGCAGCAGCATCTAATCATTTCTGCTAATAGCATGCTTGTGTAATACATCATCTGAATATATCTATATTAGAGCAGATAGGCCCCAGTGTATCTGGCCAATCGAATATGGAGCACATTATCCGTCTCTGATGCCTTGGCATGATAACATTACCAGCAGGCTCCCATGTTCGACTCCATGCACTGGCTATCTCGCCTCCTCTTGATGCAGCCCTGCATCACTTTCAGCATCACTTTGAGCATCACTTCCATCTTGCAAACGGCTGCATCTTTATTAAATCTTACTGGATCTGCCGCTGACCTAGTTAACCTTCAGCATCTAGCAATCTCGCTTAGTATTGATGCCTGCCTTGCCCTACGACTTTGTTTCCTATATCTGCCAAGACCATCCGCTGCTCACAAGATTTCTTTTGGCACCAGTCTTTGCACGATGAGACTGACTTCAGGCAGGCTATGTGGCAATGGGCAAATGAGACCATGAGATATTGGTTGAGGAGAAAATTGTTAGTGTAATCCATACTTGTACACATCAGAAGTGCCTGATACCTTTTTGCATATGAATGCTGCTCTGATATGCCATCATTGTCCTGAAATTATTCATTAGCCCATGAATTTCAATCTTCATCTTGCACATTCTCCAGCAGCATCATAGGCAATATAGGGAAGACAGAGTATGCGTGCATATGGCCACATATGGGGAGGCCTGTTAGTATTGTTTATGAATGGCTTGCATTGAAGTTGGCTGTGGTTGCATGCAAGACCATCACAGGCAATTTGTTGGGGTGATGGTCAGCCCTGGTCACCAGATGGTCAGCGACATGCATGAAGAATGAGACTGAATGTCAAAGAATGGCAATGTCCACTCAGTGTCCACTCTGCTTTAAACAGAAGGACCACCATTATTGGTGTGATGCAACTGAGGTGACCCTTGTCCACCTAGGTTCATCATTGATGCCTAGTTGCAGCTTGGAGCATCTGAGGTGAACCTTTTGAAGCAACTCATCAGCATCTAAGCATCTGATGCGACAAGTGTCCCTTTCTGCTGCAGCCCATTCAACTGCAGAGTTCAAACTCAGGTTATCGGCTGCAAGCAGCCTGCACTATTATGCAACCAGGAGATGGCTACTGCAGTACCTGCAGGGGCTTTCAGGGGTCAACCTCAGGACACTGCTTGTCTCCCTAATTGCCGGACTTGCACGCCTAACTGCTGTGAGTCTCTCAAATCCAATTTATGACAGTCAGTAATCAGAGTGGCTACCAGGGGATCTCACCTCATGTTGATCGGCTTTGGGAGCACCCTGACACAGCAGAATAAAGCAATTTAACCCTTCATCTTCTCAAATCTTTAATTGAAGCTTCATTGATCAAATGACTGTATTCAGTGCATTATTGATGTCATTTGCTGGCTAAATGTGAAAGCTCGCGATGCACATAAATTTTGTTTTTTTGTGTAACAGAGGGAATCAAGTTATAGGATATTGTTTGGATTTGCGAACAGCTGCAACTGGTACAACGGTTGAGCTTATATTTGTATTTTTTTCAAATTGTGAACAACGCTTTTAGTCAATCATATTTTGTCGTTATTATTCAATGTATACATAAGCATTTCTTTTATTATATTTATCACGGTGCACTTTTATTGTGAAGCATATGATAATATGATGAACGTGACATTGCTGTTAAAAAGTACCATACAAGTTTTGGTTTATGATAAATAATCACGATCCACTAGCTGTCTTATAAATTTTATGTAATAATGAATAATTGACAACCGTTTCTTGCAATTGCGTGATAATAAATAATTATGATATACGAGCAAATTGTTTCTTGAAATGTAGGTAAATTAGCCGAGGACCAAAGCACTTATGCCTGCTTAGTATTTGGATTTGGCAAGAGATTTATAGGGGTGGGCATTATCTGGAGGACACGTTATCTGGCAAGAGGCACTTCAGTGTTCTATTATTGTTATCACTATCACCGAGAGAGCTGACTTCATTGGACATTGAAGGAAATATAGGCGACCACATGATTGGAATTTTTCTAAAAGTAGATGCAGCCATTGATTTGTGACTGCTTCTTAGTCCTGGGTTAAGATTGGAGAGAGTGAAACTCCTAATCATTGCTTGGCAGAAGCATATATTGGCCTGAAGAACAGACCTTTATGCTAGAGTTATTGATCATTCTGTTGTGAAGTTTCCAAAGGTCTCACTATTTTTTTTTTTGTGGAAGTCTATGGTGCATTTTCAATGTAAATTTCTGGGAGTGGTCCTATGCATGTGATAATGAAATGTAAAAACATGGAAGACAAAACAGCTATTAGGTTTTTGTCTGAAGGTTGGCCATTCTGTATATAATGAGAACATGAAAATAAACTGGATACGTTCTTCTTTTTGTCTATTTTCTTCAGAAAATATTGTGTGACATTTGATATTCATTGGTTTATGAAATACAAAAAACTGTATATATTGTGTGTTTTCATCTTTATTTTACTCAAGGATAAAATTACTTTGTAGCTGATGGGCCATTCATAAGAAATAAAATGTCATTTGTCTTCGATGATTCAATATTTTTATTTGCTAATTTGATGGCTGCTGTAATTCAGTTGTTTTATTTGTTAATTTGATGGTTGGGGGGGGGGGGGGGGGCGTGGAAGGAAGGAAGCAGATGGATGTGTTTTATGTCGCCGAAAGGTTATTTATGATGAGAATGATGAGGAAAATAGGTCAGTTGACCGAGAGTGACCGCTAGGCCTATGGGTCAGGGGGGATGGGTTGAGGACACGAGGCCGGTCGGTGCCCCTGCGGCCAAGATGTTGTCCACATCCATCGGGGGAGGGGGCAGAGGGGAGGGGGGACCTAGTTAGCTGCCCAGGGAAGGGATCGGTCAGCTGGTGAAATGCCAGCCCCTAAGGACCTGTCTGTCATGTTATTGGCGATATCCACAAGTTCACATTGGTCAATGACAGGACATGCACAGATACTCACAGCATAGGACACTGACAGAGCATTCTTGTCATCTTCATATCTGTGCTCAGTCAGGGACCTTGATTCTATGCCCTTCATACTCTACCCGGCCTGCAGCAATTTACCCTTCTTCTAAGAACACCCCGTGTTCCTGCATGGTTCATGTGAACCCTGCTTAGAACCCTGTTAATCTGTGCAGCAAAACAAGACAGAGATTAGAGATGCCAGGGCCTGTAGAGTGACCCCAGACTGACCTTACACACTGGCTGTGATCTAAGTGGAGTTGGCAGAAGGGCCAATAAGCTGGGCAGCAAAGAGTGACCATGTCGTGACCCCTGCCTTCCTACTCTAACCCTTCTATGACAAACACCTGTGCAACAGCCTCTCTCCATTCTCTAACACAATCACAAAATGACTTACACATTGCTCTGGTCCTACACTCACCTTACCTGACACTCTCCATCACATAACTTCCTCATAACAGCCATCCAGCTTATCACTACATTCACTCTGTTTGTATGTAAACATAAGTAAAGATACCAAGTGCACACCCACACCAGCTGACCCTACAGGTCACCTCAGGTACCTCAATAGACGTCGATCTTGATCGTTTAAGACATCCAAGGCATTGGCTCTTTCATGTCAGCATTTTAGCAGGTCAATCCCAACAACTCTAAAGTAATTATACCTTTGAACACAATTGTGGCACCAATTACAGGCAACATTCTTAGCTGGTGTCCAACCCAGCTTCGGATTAACGATGTTTGTTGTTGTGTAACAACATACAGGCTTAGCATTCCATTCCTCTGGAATTGCCTTTTCACTATTTACTGCTCATGTCTGGCACTTGTGGTTTAATAAGCACACTCAAAAGATTTCAGCCAATTTAATTAGCGAGATCTGCCGCTAGAATACATTAATCATGACTGATGCATATATACGAACATCGGTATATATGCATGAAAGCAATTTAGGTTTAGATCAGATCTATATAATTGTATTCAATTTCAACAATAACCTTGTAGATTAAATCGTAGATTAAATAAAGATTAAACGCTTTTTTCAAATTTCTGCCCTGTTGTGTTGAAGGACTGACTGGATGACAGAGATATTCTTTTTCTGTAATGACCCAGCGACAAGGGATTTAGCCTGACTCATCTGAGAGGGACAGGTTCTTAATTGAATGACCTTAAGTCGGTCAGGTTTTTCATGTTATTACAAAATGAAGTAATGAAGTCGTGTCTAGTGGTGTGTATGACGTGATTATGCCCGGGGCATGTGCTGGTCCCATGTGGCTGGGGAGACTGTGCAAAAAGCCAAGCTTTTGTTGATGTGACAACCTGCCTGGATGCGGTCCTATTGATGATCGGTTGCTGATGCAGACCAAAGAAAAGCCTGATGGCAAAGAGTCAGACTTTACTCAGGTTACACTTTGCTTGTCCATGCACTCGGTCTGAGCTGCAGCAGCAGGCTGTCGCAGATGCTTCTAGGCATCATCATCACTTAACCTTGAAACCCGAGATGCTTATTTAATTCATGGCTTGTTGCAGTGAACTTACATCTTGTGATGAGTAACGCAACTCTGCCAAAAATCTTGGCAACTCATGCCTATAAGCTATGCCAAATGAAGCTGCTTTGATTTTTTTTCTTCCCCTCATCTTGTAGTCTTGGTAGGCACCATTAACTTATACAGTATTTTGATTGAATGCTCTTTTGCAGGCTTGTGTCCGTATCGTGCAAAGCAATGCTCATAAGTTGCAAATGACTTGCAAGTCCTTTTACACTGCCCCCAGCTGCTTTACATATCAGGGTTGTTTCACCTGAAAGGGCATTCCTTCTTGTAAAAAAGAGAGAATAGGTTTCCTGTTGGAATACTAAGATCTATTTTGTGCTGCATATCTTCTGGCATCATTACCTGCAGTTTTGCCATAGTCCACATGCCTGTGGTGGCTTTTATACTTTTGATGTCCCCCATAGAATGGACTGAACACTAAAGTAAAGTCTACTTATGTTGGAATTGCACTGGACGCCCTGCAGGAGATTACAGGGGACTTGACCAGGTGATTTTAAAGGAAGACTGGGGAGGAGGACTGTAATGAATGGACCTCCCAAGTGATAAAGCACATCACCCCCATGCGGTCTGGTGTCTGTTACCTTGAATTTCCTTGCCCTTCCAAGATTAGATTCGCTGATATCTGGGCACAACAAAAACCTAAGAAAACCAAAACATCACCTGTGGTAGGTTGGTAAATGTAAGACTCCTTCTAAGAATAACTTATTCAACAAAGACTACACTTCAGAGAACTATAGCTAGAGTTCAACCACAAAAAGATTTCAGAGAACTAGAGTAATGACATTTTAGATGTGAACATTTTCACAGCTCATGATAGTCTAGTGTGATCAGCTATAACGTGACCATGAATAAAACTTGTTCGTGTGGGACCACATAACCACATTTTGTAACCTGGGGGTCCTCTTGGAACTGGGTGGAAAATGCATGGCATGAAGAAATACCACATACCAAAACGACCATGCAAATATAGTCATGCACAACATAGTCACAATTGACTTAAGCTTAGGGGTTCTCATAGCCTTGGTACAAGAGCAAAAACCAGGTCACACCACTTAGTTCTAAGCGGAGAGGTAAGAATAATAATAGTTAGCTGGCAGCTAATGACATTGAATGTGAGAATCATGTAGTTAACAGAAGACCTGTAGCATACAACCTGATGTCATTCGGAGGTGTTTTCGAGGGCCCAGGGCACTATCTGATGGCCTTGCTCCCAGCCTTTTGTCATGGACCTCAGGTTTAATGGTCGTGGTGCAATCAGAGGGCCATCAGACCCTTGCCATTCGGACTCTTGGCCTCCTCTCACAGGTGAAGGGTTAAAGGTCTTACCCAAGATCCCCTGCAGCTACTGCCAAGACTCAAGGACCTTGCCTGACTACGATACGATGCCCTTTTCTCTGTCCACAAGCAGCCAATTGCCCCGTAATGTCCTGCAAAGACTGAGTGATGGCAGTTTGCACAATCTCCCTGCTCATTATTTAAGGGCTTTGCCTCTGCAATTGCCCGCTGGGCCCTTGCCATGTTGTTTCTTAGTGGCTTGCTGCTTGCACTGTCACGTCATGTATTTCACTAGGACTATTTTAAGTAGCTATAAAGTCTGTCGAAGAAATCGATTGGATAAACCTATTTCCAGGGTTTATTTGACGACCTCGCTTTTCATTTATTCATTTTTATTGACCACATAAAATCAGTGACCCGACTTCATCCCACGTTATACCCAACTTTATCTGTGTCAGTTGTTTGTTCCGGGTCTGAGTGCACACAGTACATGATCTGTCTGGGTCTGTCCCACTAGTTTCAGGTAAATAAACTTATTGAGTTGGGACTGTCAGGGGACTGTGAAGAGGGCTCGGTGCCAAGAGACTAGTGTCAGGCTGTGCTAGGACATTGGTTTAGTGTGATTTGTTTGAAGACGCAGTTGTCATTGCAGGATGACGTCATGACGTAACGTCAAGTGCTGACTGGACTGCTACTGCTGCAGGGTGATTGATGACTGATATTTCTGGCCATTGTACCACTATGTGCTGTACTCCACTCCTCACCTCACTTGGTGTACGACTGCACCTAACTTCAACTGTCTTGTCATGTGGGCAAATTAAGTCTTGTCTTTTGTCTATTTAATGACTCCTTAAATGCAATACCTTCGGGCTGTTTAAGGCCTTCAGTTAAGGCCATTGCTGATGCTGACAATGGGTCTTAAGGCTAAATTACATGATCACAGGGTAGTTGCAATTATCTTATATCAGTTTCTTCCACCCCAATGTCCTCCAAAAAGCTAATATTCTTAATGGTAGGCAGAGAGATAATTGAAAGCAACAAATGACCTGAGTAAATGATCCAATTACTCATAGGATTATTGGATACTGGTGTAATACCATAGAGCATTTAGTTGCATTAACACGATTGGGCGCAGATGAGCATTTGTTGTGTCATGGAGGTTAGATGAGGTCGGATTCAGGTGAAGAGAGGTGAGACCTTGTACTGGGACAACCTGTGTGTAAAAAGAAAGGCAAATTGCCTTAGTTTATCGAAACTGCAAGTCAGTGACCATGTAGATGGTAAGATCGGATAATTGATCATTTTGTTAGCTGATCATGATACTTGCAATTAATGTATGGAAGACTTGCTTAACGTGGCCTCGCGTCACCTGTGAGTGACGGTGTTTTTCGCACAATACTAATTAGAATGTTTTCAAGAAAATCTGTTTGTTCTCAGGTTCCTATGTATATTATCTCTTACTTTGAAGGAATCAACAGATTCTAACTGTAATTTCTGGTTTCTAGTTAACAGTACATTGACATTCTGGCACCGTTCCATTATGATAGTACATGCTATGTTTTCACCATGGAACAAGCTACATTTAGCTGACATTTTATCTGATATACTTGGAGGCTCCAAACTGAACATAGCCTGGTGGCCAATAGCTCTTGGCTTGCTTAGGTTTGAACTCACAGCATGAGGTCATTGACTTTTTAGTGACTACCACAGTCAGCAGAGTGATTGCAAAATCCTTCTCCACAGGTCAGCATAGATTATCCTCAGCTTTAGCAGTAATAATCTCATGAAAACTTTTGCTGATATCACCTGAGCACCTTAACATTTCCAGCTATTTGCTGCTCATCGTGGGTTTGTGGGCTTGCCAACTGTTTTCCATGTGTGCCTCAAAGGTAAATAGAAAGGTTTTTAGATGAGAGAGAGAGCAAAAAAGTGGCATCGTGTAGCAAGGTTAAGGTCAAGGTGAGGCAGAAAGTTCACGAGTTTTAGATAGCTGCAGAATGTACACGTGACCACAGTTCTTAAATATAGAATATTTCAATGTACACACTTTTATTCTGTGCTGATATACGGATATATGATATGGGATGTACGATGGGAACCCACAACTAAGACCACCCAAAATTAAGACTATCGGTTTTGAGAACGCTCCCAGACATATTACATACTTACCCATGATAAAAGTAAGGTTCCAGAATTGTGACCACCTCGATATTAAGACACCCTGACAAGTCAAACTGCATGGGAGTATTGTATGAAGAGGACATCTATAATTTGAGTTTCAATGTTCACATTTAGAGCAAGACAGTTGTTAAACTGCTGGGCTCGTTTCGAATTTATTGCCACAATAACTCACCACATGTGCCAAATAGATATCCAGTCACACATACAATGTAAAGTGAGAAAAAATAGCATGCTGATGAAATCAAACTACAGATTTATAGCACTTGGACAAACAGAGATGGCATAAGTAAAACTTCTGGTTATAAATCATGGCATGTCGTGCTGTTGATGTTTTGCCAAGAATAGAGTTGTAAACCTACAAACTGGTTTTCTGTATGACACCAGCTGGAATAAAACTCTCCAGGGCATGGTGATTTTTATGACCAGCCACTTCTATTCCTACCACTGAACTAACCAGCTTTAAAAATAAATCCATATAGTCATGCCAATAATGGAAGAGTGTATGTATAAAGGGCTCTTAATTGTCTCTGGTTATAAGGCTGTAAAAGTCGGACTGGTGATACTGATTGGTTTTATCTTGTTTCATTTGATCTGTCCTATATTGACTGTGCTATTTCTGTTGCTGCCATCAGAGGCTTGCCATGCTACAGCTGTAGGTTGTGAATGAGAAAATCCAAAAATATCACACCTGAATGCTTTCATATGGTCTAGTGGTTGAGACATATGTTGCATGCCTGTATTCAAATCCTGACCAGGACTCTCGATGCCATCCGTTGGTGAATGTAGAAGATGATCTGAACTGAGATTAGGTTTATTGTCTCATCATTTCACCTGCCTCTGGTAACTGGTCATATAAGCTAACTTAGCTTCAGTAGTTTTCAGACAATGCAGGAAATAATAATGTGGAACCTCACAATTGAGACCACCATTAGAACAGTTTATTGGTGGTCTTAATTGAATTACAATGCATGATGGGATGGTGAGGTAAAGCACATTAGCGACAATACAGCTGGGTAAAAAATTGTCAATGAGTAGTAGAGAAATAAGTTGTACTATTGGCACCAGGTAGTACTAATTCCAAGATTGGCCTTCGATGACTTTAATAGTGAGGTGTCTAAAAGGTTCTATTGTACAATACGAACCCCCTGCGGGATCTGCCCCTGCAATTCATGTTTGCAACGTGACATCTCAGCTATGGCAGGACTCTGAATGAGAGTTGAGGGGAGGGGGTAATTAGAGTGAATCCAATTTGCCCAAATTGAGTTTCCATTAATTTAACTGTTAAGCAAGTTTGTGTAAGTGGCAGACAGCTGAAGAAACAGCTGACTGTACATTGTGCAAGTTATTGTGCAAGTTGATGGGTTAATAGGATTTTTTGGCACACATTATTGCTTGTACAGGTGTTGCTAGAGCTTAAGTATTTCTTAATACATGCAATACTTTGCAACATGCTGCAGCAAAGGAAATTGCACAAACTCTTATTACAATGGACGTCCAGCTCGAGTACTTGGAAAAATAACATGGAGAAGAATTCATCATGCAGGGATACCTTTCCTGAGATAATTACACCTGCTCTGTAACCATGGTAACTGAGTGACCTCACAGCATCCAAGATGTCATGGTTGATCATCTAATATCGCTCAGTAGAGGGCGGGTGAAAAAGGGGGTGTAGATTCTTCGGGCGTTTCCTGCGATAATTGCCATAGTTCTGTTGCCATGACGACTGGGGTGACCCTTGTTTTTTATTACAATGCAGGTCCACTCCCAGAGGGCCTTGGTTTGTGATGGGAAGGGGAAAGAGATGAGAGGGGACTGATGAGTCGGATGCTGCTGGCTTGCAGAATAAGATTGGGCCTGAGGGCATATCCTTGCACTACTCCTCATACGCTTTTTTTTTGCTTTTTTTTAAGTGTGGGGGGGGGGTGAGGGTAGGGGACACCCCACCGCTCACAGCATGCATGCGTGTGCTTGTTGATCCAGAGATGTGATCCACAGATGCTAGAGAGCTAGGCAGGATCCTCATCTAATGTCCAATTCCTCCTGCTTGCAATACTCACTTCGTTAATTGCAATATGCTACTTTAGGCAAAACAGCGATGCATAGGCCTCATGAACAAATAAAGTAAAAAGAAAATTATTTAAAGCGGAAGAATGAAAGAGAAATGACAGTTCTAGATAATGTGTAGATAATATCATATATATCTATATGAGGAAGTTGCAGGAGTTTGTTTTGTCCGTTGCAAATTCGTAGTAACCGGATCAGTTCGGACAAATCAGACAAACCCCCCCCCCCCCCAAATTTCTGGATCTTCCCAGCACTAGCATCAGCAGTGCCCCAACAGCTAAATTCCACCGACCCCCCCCCCCCCCCCCCCCTTTGCTCAATCCCTGCAACCCTCCCCCAACCAAAATGACACATCTCATATTTCCCCTTAATCCATCTTGCCTAACTCTAGGCAGGAAATTTATTTGGAACACATCAAGACCAATGTAAAGAGTGATGCTGGGCACTTTATTTTCATTTTGGCCAATACAAAATCCCCCTCTATGCATGGCTGTAGTAATTTCCATGCACTGTGATGATGTCAGCTAATGACACATCTCTTGATATGCCTCCAGGGAATAACCATGTAACTCGGTGGCTATGCTTGGCTGAATACTGTCCCTTGACTTTTTGCAACAAGGAACTAAGTCAACTGACTTTTGTGGCCAACTTTTAGGAACTGTGCTTATCTTATCTCATAGTTCTATGAATCTATATAAATAGCCACTTTATTTTTAAAGCTCATCCCATTCATGGTTCAAACATGTTTTGGTTCTTCCTTTCAGATAATGATATCTAAAAAATTTAAAAAGTGTCTCCTTTTTCTTCATATCAAGTCATATGCTCATTTTTTGGGGAAGTCCAAGCTCTTAATCATCGCATTTTCATGGTTATGTTTACGTAATGCTTAATTGTATCAATTAAAATTATACTCTTCCTTATACCTAGTATTCCATTATTGTGTCACATAATTGATATGTCATGACTTGATTATGTTATTGAATTGTTACCTTTTACCAAATCAGTCAATATGATGTGCTGCCAAACCACCATATTCTGTTCGCTTATTTTAGTGGTTTTCTATTTCCTTGAATGACTTTTTTAATGTGTTTAATAATATATAGTTTAGTGTACCAATTAACTGTTATTAAAGAGAACATGCTTCTTGTTAAATTTTTACTTTTGACTCTTCACATGCCGCTTACACGTGTACATTTCTATAGAAATAAAAAAAACTTACAGTAACTTGCATGTATGTTAATGTGTAAGAAAAGTGAACCTAACAAGATATTCCTACAGCATTATAAGTTTGTCTGATAGACTTATTTTATATCCTATCTCTTAGTTTCAAGATTCATGTAAAATGCCATGTGAAAGTTTCATCTTGAAATGCTAAAAGATTTAAGAATGACTTTATATGAAATTTTGCATCGCCTATGAGAATTCTATACACGAGATTAAGTTACTTTAGAATAATGGTCTTTTTGATTTGATAAAATAGGTTGCTATGATATTGCCCGGAAAGAAGTTTTTGATATAAAAGCTGTTAGGTAATTGACTTTTGTTGATATTTTTTGTTGTTTGAGATAAGTAAAATAACACAAACTGAATTTGATGAAAATGTTTAGTCGTGATCACGATTCAGGTATATGCTTCTTGGATATTCGACTTCACTCGTATTTCGGCATTGTTTCATTCCTTGAACTTCATGAACCTTTAAGTTATGAGTTCTTATTACCCCTAATAGCCTGCCTAATATGAATTGGCTATTTCATGAGGCATTTGAGCTGTCCCTTGCCACGCTAGGCATTCTGGAATTAAAACCTTCTTCAGAGCCATCTGTCGACTAGTTTGCGAATCTCAGCCAGCTGGGTTGGCTCGTAACTGGGTCATGGAAGCCTTGCATGGGACCGTTATGACCAGCAGCTGCATGTGTATGCATTCATGCTGCTAGCTGTGTCATGTAGTTTGCTGTGCCATTGGCAACGTTTTGGCCCATTCAATCCCTTTTAATTAAGTGACAGTTGATTGTCCAGTGGTCATCAGAGCAGAATTGGTCAGTCTGATGACCACTAGCATCAGGGGTGGTCAGTGATCAATTGTTAATGTCCAAGGGTGGTCCCAGGTGAATCCGAATTGTACAAATTATAATTTCCACTTAACCAGTTTTCAATACATCGTACTATTAAAATTAATAGCCCTTGCATTTTGATGTTTGCTCCAGCAATCTATATCTCCTATGATCTAAACATTTATATTTGAACTCATGCTGGCTCACATAACCAATCAAGGACGTCGACTCAAGGCCATCTATAAAAAAACAATCGTATGTAATCCAATAAAAAATGAACTAAATCAACACAATTAAAAAAGCATCCCTTTTTTGGTTGTAGATGATTAACTGCACGCTGTTTTGCCAAAAGATATGACATACGAAGTTCAAGGACTAATTTTTGACGATGTGACTAAATTAATTTCGTGGATTAGAAAGACAACGTATTAGTGTTCAATAGATCAGCAAGGTTCATGGCCACTTGTAAAATATACTGGTATCAAATACAGCTGTATTAGTGTGTATTAAAGTGACACTATGATACTGTACTCAGGGTACTGCATGGTAACCTTACATGAGTATGCATGTCTCTGAAGACTCCGAAATTTAGTGGCCGTAGGTTTTAATGAGTTCCACTGTAAAATGTTTAATGATTCATCATCAATCGCTGAAAAGATTTCAAATGTGGATGTATTTCTAAAGTCTGTGTGGTGTAGAGAATTGTCATCGGTGATGTCAAAACCTTCATTGATACAAGGACACGATGTAATTAACTGCATTACCATAATTATGTAATTTTTGAATGGCTGTAAGTAGAGCCAGCATCTTGTTACATTTGTATCATTATTCTCCTTCCAGGGTAATACCCCCCTCCCCAAATGTACTGCCCCTCAGGGATGTGCTCTCGTTCAACCCTTTAGATTACTTTTGGTCGCTTTCCATAAATAATTGAAAGAGTTGTCAATATGAAAGAGGACTATATGACTGTGTGACTGCCTGTGATTAAGGTCCTAAGTGACTGACCCTCCAGGGCAAAAATATTAACCCTTTTATGGGTAGATAAAGATGTCAGTTGAACTTAGTTCCATTACTACACTTCAGACTTGGTTTATGGTGGGTGAAGTCAATTACGATGATTGAAATATTAGGTGATTAAAATTATTGATTATTTGGCGATGCTGTTTGATGACTGTTCTGACTGATATGTATGAACGGTGGAATTCAATCTATGATTACAATGATAAGAAATTTCAGAATTAAGACTGCGTCCACTTCATTGATTACACTAGTAGTCTTAACTGTGAACTTCCGCCGTGCATTCATTTAATCAGTGTACTTTACAAATTTTATTGAAATAGTAAATTAATGACACAATAGTGTATTAGGAGGTTCCAAAGAGGCGTTTGGGGCCACATTTGTGTTTATATTAATACATTTGTATTTTTTAATATAACTATATAAGTCATATGCAAAACATCCGCCCTGCCATACAGAGCTTGTTTTATTTGGGACAGGATGTATTTTCCACCCATATGCATAACAAGGAAGGGGGGGGGGGGGGTTTTCCCTAACCTCAACTTCATGAATGTTGGGCTATTTTCTCAAGTGTATATTTGTCACCACAAAATAGTCTCTTTTCCGTCTCTTAATAAACTACCCACGCTGTCCATTCAAATGTAATATTAGTTGAACAACTGCTGATAATATTTTCATAACTGGTTTTATTTTGGGAAATTTGTGTAAACTGAAACCTACTCACTTCCTCTAATGCTTACGTATATTTATTGTATTCCATTAATAAATTTTATTTTGATGGGATTTGTTTTGAAACTAAGTTTATAACTTAAAATTCATTCATGACTCCGTCATAATGTGGTTATCTATTTCGAGCAATCTATATTTTTGTATCGTCATGCTAACGTCAATGTATTTGTGATAATTAATTTATAGTAATAGTACATCTAAATAGAGTTAATTACAAGCCCTGGATTAAGATGTAGCCTCATTAGTCAGTTGGCATTTAACTGATATCCTAATAGAATATAGAATTGTTTTAATTAGATTAGAGAGACCTGGCTTGTAATCAAGAATATACAATAGTTTAAGCGGCACTGATAGCGAATGACTGGACAAATTTATTGCAATGAAAATATCAGTGGACAAGCAAGATATTTCATTATCACGACCTTTAAAATTACTGTCTTCCACTTATTGAGCCAATATGGTGGTACGAGTGATATTTGGAAGACTAATTAGTAATTAGGCCTACTTATTTTTCTAGTCGTGTTGGGAATACAGTAGGAATTTCAGGAGGTTGCACAAGCCCAGCATGAATAGTTGTGTAATCCAGTCAGTGACATTCATTACATGATGCAGTTAATAACGTTGGCACAGGTGTGAAAGTTGTGAGTTTCTATTAGGCATGGTTCGCTAATAACATCACCATCCTTTTGACTACCTGAGGTATATTAAAAGGTAAAAAATGGTATGTCATGTTTAAGAGGCAGCAAGTGCGTCCTTGAAAACAAACTGTCACTGTGGATCCAGGTGTTGAATTGATATATAAGGTCCTCCTGATTGGGAATTAACTGGATCCTTTGTAAAAAAAAAAGCTACTTTTGGTACAATCAAGATATACTGATGATGTAGTAATTGAAAGTGGTACGTCAAGGATAATTGATGGGTACAATACTACAACATGTGCAAGTAGCCTTCCTAGATGTGATCAGATCTTGATAGGTTAGCTGATATAAATTTGTTACACGTCTCCCCTGACTAATTTAATGTGCTTAGGATTAAAAATTAATAACAGTGTAATTTAGTAGTTAAATGAATCAATCGTTTTGTTGACTTTATCTATCTATCTATCTATCTATCTATCTATCTATCTATCTATCTATCTATCTGTCTGTCTGTCTGTCTGTCTGTCTATTCATCTATATCTATCTATCTATTTATCTGTCTATCTATCTATATCTATATATATATATATATATATATATATATATATATATTTGTCTATCTATATATCTACCTATCTGTCTATTTGTCTATCTATCTATCTATTTGTCCATCTATCTATCTATCTATTTGTCTAACTATCTATTTTTCTATCTATCTATCTATTTGTCTATCTATCTATCTATTTGTCTATCTATCTATCTATTTGTCTATCTATCTATCTGTTTAACTATCTATCTATTTGTCTATCTATCTATCTATCTATATCATTGTCTATCTATCTATTTGTCTATCTGTGCCATTTGAATCTCATGCTCACTATGGTTGTATAAAGATCAGTGAACTTTAGATAACAGGTTCGATTATACAATATTTTGCCTTTGGGATGGTTACAGTTTACTTGCATACAGACTTACAGACAACTTGGTCAATATTTTTGGCGTTTGCTATTAGGTGTATATATTTCAAAGGTACCATTTGGCAATCCTGTTAATCTTTGTGGATGACATGAGTGGCAAGCGAGGTGGCAGTTGTGAGCACATTGCCACTGGCCGTTTTATTGATAGATTGCATCTCGTGGTATTTTCCCCTTCCAGGTCAGTGCTTTTCTGCATTGATTGGTATGCTTCGAATTTCCCAGCTGAGCAGGGCATCTGTAGGGTACTTATTCAAACCAGAGCCATGCAGAATGACCAGTGGTTTTCCCTGGCCTTGCATGAAGCCTTGCCAGGTCTTGTCAGAATCATGCTCCACCATGTTAGGCTCCAGCATGTCAGATTGCCAATCAAGCCATGGTTGCATGCGAGACGATTCAAAAGTGCATTTGGTTATAACTGGCAGCATTGCAGCATTGGCCAGTTGGTTGATCTAATGATAGTAATACTGCCCATTGTGGTCATGCGGTGTGGTTACAAAGATATCTGATAATTATGTCAGTCTGTCCATTAATGGTTGTTCCAAGTTTGATATTTCCATTTCCAAAATATACCCTGCTACATATTGTCAAGGCTAAGCCCCTAGTCTTATATGCCAGCCAGAGGCAGACATGATAGTCAGAGGTTAAAACTGGAGGACCCCATATACATTCAACACTATGTTAGAACTGCATAGGCACTGAGGAAAAAGCGCTGATAGTGCATGAGACTGACCAAGAGGTCACCCAACATGTGAGATATTCTTTTTAGTGTATGTAATCCTGATCAGGATACAGTACTTGAAAACCTATGATAATTGTATAATATACGCATAACAACATTGGGTTTTATTAACATTAACACATTGGACTTCCTCTACTTAAGTAGTCTTCATTGACTGTTTTTTGCCCTCTTTTTCGACCAGGTTTGAGCACTCTACATTTGCTTCTTTTGTCCTTTTAGTAGTCCAGCAATACATCCTGGTCACCTGCTGAGATCATAAAGATCTCAATTAGCAAAATAAAAAGTCATGTTTTGCGCAAGTTTGTTTTGCTGAACATCTGTATTCTGAGGCATATCCACTTAAAAGCTTGTTGTAACATATGTTATTTTCCACTCTTGTCACATGATTGAAGACTTTAGAAGTCAGTAACAATCTACTGTAGTTTTGAAAAGAAGATAATTGTGTAATTGGCTGTTTGTAAACTAGTTGGTCAGCCCAGCTTGTGTCACATGGTGGTGGGGCATTACCCCTTAATACATTTAGTGGCCAGTTGGACTGTTATGCATCATGGGTTTTCCCCATGATTGGGGCCATGGACTGCACTGCCCTTGGAGTGTGAAGATGTCATCAATTTGTAAGAGTCAGAGGGCATTTGTGGCCTCTGCATAGCATGTGATGACTGTTGGTGGCCCAATAGTGGCCCAATGGTGGTCCAATAATACATGAGAAG
The DNA here is from genome assembly GCA_932294295.1 of Alitta virens. Taxonomy (NCBI): domain Eukaryota; kingdom Metazoa; phylum Annelida; class Polychaeta; order Phyllodocida; family Nereididae; genus Alitta; species Alitta virens. The sequence goes on from OW028573.1 coordinate 63,849,786, forward strand.
TATGATTATGAAGAGAAGTGCAATGACTCATTGGTGGCTGATGCACTCTCTTAGATGAACTTCGTCTGAGAGAAACTTTTGTGATAAAATTAGTGACCTAAGTTCACCACATCCACCCATTTACCCATGGGCCAGTTGGTTGACACAATGCTGCTGGTCACGGTTGATTGGCTCCTCGCAGATGACGTCAAATGAAGCGTGTTTGTTTGTGTGACATGTTGCAACTTTTACGAAGTTTGTCCATGCTCATTTAGCAAAAGAACCAGCATGATTGCATTAGGGGATTGGGTGGAATGGCTATCAGTTGTGAACATAACTCGTATTGCTTGACTGCAGCCTCATCAACAGGACAATCCTCAGCTCAGCTTGCCCTCTTACTTTGACGCTAATGAAATCTCGCACAAAGACACTTGGACGTGGTTTCGACGTGACTTGTGTGAGATGCCATGAGATAGTGGCCGGCCAGGCGTTGGCTTTTCATCAACTTGTGCATATGTCATCAGTACAGAGTATTGCCAGTATTGCCAGTTTAGAAGCATTTGCTTGCCCCCGGATAACCCCCCTTCCTCGTGTAATTTCAGGCTAACAAACAAGGCTTTACGCCAATCCCCCAATGACCGTTTTGCCTGTGACTGTGTTTCTAAACACTTTCAAGTGCAAAATTAATTTCTAGCCATGTGGAAATTCGCCCATCATCTTATTTGGTTTCTGCACTCCGGTCACAAGCAACTGAGTGCTGTGCGCAGAAATGTGTGGCATTATATTTGCCAAATTAACACGTATTTTGGTCACAGACATTCAGTCATTGAGGAAATATGATCTGGTATCTGCTGTGCTGTTTTTTGCCCCTTTTTAGATCATGTATATCAGAAGGATTTGCTGTATGAATAAAAACAGATCAGAGAAGAGACAGAGAGTCTGTGGCATGGTCCCCTGTGAATAACATGTCACTCCCATGCAGCTTTTGTGGTCTGCCAACTACTCCGGAACATCCTGTCATAAGACTCGCCTGTCACGGTCCTTCAATGTCACCTTGACCTTGCCACCGGAAGTCTGTAACAAGTCGAACCTAAAGCAACTTTTTAACCACTGCACAGGAACTAGACGGAACTCACTGATCTTGCCATCACGGTTGTAGGCAGCACTCGGTTCCATTAAAAATCTTTCACTTCACTCAACTATACATGTGCTCGCCCCGTTGCTCCCACGCCTATCCCCACACAGTTGTAACCTCTCAAATATTAATAACAAACACCCCCGTAAAAATAAATAAAAAGTCCAATACAGTCCATTCATGGCGTTTCTGCAGTACATACGAAGATCAAAGTTCAGATTTCGAGTTGGTAAGCAAAGTGGCGTGCCCTGGAACCACTGAGGAGACCTCAATACATTTAAAGGGCGGTCCAAGGGATCATGGGGAGGGGGGGGGGCACCATTGTGTCTTTTTACATGTTTGTGTTGTTACTGCAGCAAACATTAAAAGGCCGTGTTACTCTTACAGACGAGGTCCACCCCATGCAGCCCCCTCTATGACCACAGGAAGTGCCCGGGCCTAATTGGCCTGCCCTGAAGGGTGCTTACCTGTTCGGGGTCTTTGACCCGTGACCCCATCCATTCAATGCTCATTGCTCAACTACAATCTATTTAACCGGTCCCACTAACTCACAGAGTTCACCATTTGTTTGCCAATAATGCCACTGAGACATATATCAAATAACAGGCAGAAAAGGAGAAAAAATTAGAAAAATGCTAGAGAAACCTGTCGAGAATGTGGAATAAGTCCCAATAACAATACATATGCAACGACCTTTCTGTCATCCTGAATTTCAATACAGAATTTCTGCACTCAATTTACATGTGCATTTTGTATATGAAATGATAATATCGTAAAGAACATACATGCTTACCAGTTATGTCCTTGATTTAAGTGTTTTATTTATATTTTATACCCATCCCATTCACTGTTAGGTTGTTGGTGAGTGCACTTGCATTGAAGCGAAATTCAATTAACTAGCTGGCTATTTTTAGGTTACTGCATATTAAACTTTGTATTTGAAATTAAAAAACTGGTATGTATATTAAAAAAGAAGGAGGGAAGTTATATGCTCAATAGCAAATTTTCTTCGACCAATTAAACAATAAACAGTCCGTTTTTGAAACGTCATTTACGTAACGTGTCCTTTTATCCAATTAAAAGTCTTTGCAACCATCACATTGGACGCAGTTGTCTTCTCAACCTTTCATGATTGAATTACATGTACAGAAACACGTGTACTGGGTTTCATAAACATGGAGTAGCTGTTATGTAATATGTTGTTTTCGGATATATAATGAATAGCATTGAATCTGTTTCGATGGAGCCTCGTTGTAAGAACACGTCTCTATTAAGACCACCACTCAATGAACACTACTGCAACTGGGTAACCTCACCATTAAGACCACTAGTAACTGACTAGCCTTGATGATATTATTGTCTGTAACATAGATGAGTGACAATAGAACACAGTGTATACTCCAGTTTCATGGTCACCTCACCATACAGATAATCTCACAACTACGACCACTAAAGTTTGGTCCCAACCATATTCTTATTACCTCGCTATAAGACCATCTCACCCTTGTGGCGGCCCGTCTTGTTTTTACCAAGGGGTCCTTATAGTGAGGTTATAAGGTATTTTAAGCTTTTATGCAGGATTATTTATACTGGAGATACAATTAACTCTTAAAATTGCAACTCCACCCATGTGGTTTACTGTGATAAACAGATAAAATTTATTCTTATATGTATGTTTATTACCCAAGCTTGACAGTTGCCCCTATAACTAAGCTTGCAGGACCAGGGACTAGGGCTATTTTGACAAGAAATTGTTCTGCAGGAAGGCATATAGGCAGTGTCCTTGCTTGCCAGCTGACCTGGGGTCTTGGCCAGGTCAAGTGCTCTTTAAGTACCACAACACATGTCCATTTGTTGCTAAATATATTCGCTACATGGAGATAAAAATGATAGCTTTTCATGACAGTATCCTGACTGCTCGTATGCCCTGTCAAGTACATATTTTTATCATTCATGTAAAGCTGTGTAATAGTTTCATCGGACATAAAAATCCAAGGTCAGTTATTTACACACTGGCCTAATTTGTGACAGCCTGAAATGTATCTAGAATTATTACATTATTGCGCTAAACGTGTTGAATATAAAAATATGTATAAGCATTGATAGAGCCTGGGACGACTATTGCTGTGTATATTAATTTTGTGGAAAATGTTGATCGCATGAGAGCTCTGCAGTGCAGTATGGTTCAAGGTCAGAGATTTAGTGTTTGTCTTTAATTGTTTTTTATCTTACACATTTTCTAGGTGAGCTGTACCCAATAGATCCATCGGTTCACTCATGTTGGGCATAAATATTTCTCGGTGCCAAACCTGAGGTCAAAGTTAGTGTTATTGAACGCTGCGCAGTTCTATATAATATACACACGCAGTAACCCAATTATCAATTCTGCTCTTCACAACATTTCAAGGTCAACTTCCTGTTACATAAAAATCCCCAAGCATGCTCTGCAATAGCCCGCCTCTTTACAACCAACATGATAAGCCTGTTGAGCAATAAATGGGTCATCTATTTTTATATATACATTTGCCCTCATTATTAACCTGTTTTATGTATATATATGTGGGTATTTTATTCATTCATACTACATTATTGAATTTAACTATAATGCGTATTAAATATGGATAAGTGACAAGCAGGTACATTGAAACGTGGCAATTACAAGTTGACAACTGGTACTGTACGAATAACAGCATATTGCAAATACATACATCATGTAACATGTAGCTTTACATAAATAATAAACAGTATAGATTATAGATTTTTCCTGATTACTATCTGCCGGACGTTCATCTTAAGTTGTCAGTCTAAGTTAAGGTAAACACGGTCAATAAATAATGAATATCGACTGACCCCATATTTCAAAAAAGTGCAATGAACTCAAAAAGGCCAACACCCGGATAGGCAGGTTGCCAGGTCTTGAGTAGCTACATATGAAGGATAAAAAGGTTACAGGGTACAGAAACGGGGTTGCTACCCTATCATTAATATACCTGCTTGTCTGGACTTCTCAATCTTTTGACAGATATTTCACAAAACACTCCCACTATTGAGGCAAAATAACCTGGGCTAAAATGCCAATCTTCCTATCTCACTACCATGTAAACACACTGAGTGGCCTGAAAACATAGTTACACTAGACTTGCCTCATTTCTCTTCCTGCGTAAATACCTTCATGAAACAAGTGCACCGAGAAATTCAACTGTGTTCAACTCGCCACTTTTTGAAGACTATTTTTCTCTCGGTAAGGATCATACACTGATAATATTTGGATCATACAATCAAGAGATCCACTTACTGATGGATACGTGGCACTTAAGTAGCAATGTAATACTGGCGTTATGTGCTATCTGAGGAGAAATAATTCGGACATGGTTGTTGCATGTGAGTTGGCTTGCTTGGCCCTGATGCCTAAGAGGCCTGCTTAGGTTTGCTTGTTTATTTACCACGTAACAGCTGGCCCATACTACCAGGTGAACTGGTGCAAAGCAGTTATTAACTGGCAAGCCATTGAGTGCAGTTGCAGTGCATTCTGCAGGCCGCTGATCCCGGATCACTGCAGGGATAGGCCCGGATAGTCCCTACCCACCTAGGATCCTGCGGGGCATCCTGCAGTTCTAGTCATGCAGCCTGAGAGGCCTGGCACCCCACAGTGTCTGAAATGACCCCGTCTAATGGCGTCCCTACACACTAACCACATGGCTTTTTTAAGGCCTATCACTGAGTGCAAAGTGTCAGTTTATTATACACGATTAAAAATGTATTTACAAGTACATTTCGATACATATGTAACACGTGGACTCATAAGTCCCTCTACTTACAGGGTGACTATTAATAAACCGATCAATTGTTACATTTCCTAACTTTTTCTCTAGAACACATGCTTCTTGGGTTGCGAGGTCAGGTTTGAAACGACCTTGGAATTATCAATTAATAACATCACGATAAAAGAGGAGTAAAAAAAGAGGTGAGATAAACAGGTTATTATGTAGTAAATCATGCGTTGGCAATGCCCCTATATGGCATCGCATGTGCAGAGAAATCAATATAAAGGTTTACGGAGGCGTCCGTTTTTTTCTTATTTGGTTCAAGGCTAAACGGAGATAGCTCGGCTACCGCTCTTGGCTGCACTCAATGACCGAAAGGATTCGAATACATCATCCGTGTACGTAATGACCAACTAGGGACACTTCAGCAGCCCAGCCTATTTCTCCCCCTGCTTCCTTGAAGGTTAGACAGGTAGCTGCCGTTCTTGCCCTTAAAATATGTCTGCCTGTTGAAGGCTACCATACAATGTCTTCATACAAGTCCACATTCATGTACTGTCTGCTCTAGCTCTATATTGTACTTTTGTAGTTAATTGCTCTTCTGCGAATAGAAATTCCTGTCTCTTCACAGCTTCAAGGTCAACTGGGGACCCAAGGTCAGACGACGCGTCCTTCGAAAGCTGTCTCCCGCCGTCTACGACCTTGAGGCGACGCAGCGCAGAGTTGGCAGAGCAATCTGCGCACTAAGAAAAATTCCCATCTGCAACTATCATTGGCTGCTCTCGAGAACTTTCGGTACTCCACAAGGTTAAAAGTAGTGAATGCTTGCGATATATGTGGATTGGATTGGCATTTGAAGGAGTCACACGTTTTGAGAAATGTTCCCAAAATATCTATTTTAAAGGATATCTAAAGAGTTATTAAACCAAGACTACAGTGGATATTACAGGTGGATATAAGTGATTTCACTCAATATACTTTTCATCGATATCCATATGAAGAAAAGGTGACTTTTAAGACATTTTATGATTTTTAAACACTGAAAGCACCATATTATCGTTCAAAATCATCAGTGGTGCGTGAAATTATTGATTTTATATGAGGGACTTAGTGAGAAAGTTGAAGTGTTGATACCCCAAGTGTAAAAGCTGAAGGACTTGTCCAACAAAGTGTGAACCCTGGAGTGTGAACAACAGAGGGATTCCACAGTTATTGTATTGGGACTAAGACCTTTCACAATGAGCCCTGACCCAAAACAAAACAAGGACCAGGAGAAAAATGAGCAATCAGCTGATCGATGGTGTTTTGATGATTGCAAATATGAAGGCAAATATGAAGGCAAATCAAAGGCAGGAGCTAAATCCTCGGAGATGGTACGTTGCTGTTCATGCATGAATTGGTACCATGAGGACTGTGTTAAAGCTAAGGAGAAGAATGGCAATTTCAGTGGCGTCTGGCAATGTTTTTCCTGTCGTCATATCCCATCATACATTGCTGAATTGCTACAAGAGATGAAGAATCTAAGAGAAGATGTGAAGATATTGAGGGCTGACCAACAAACATCCCAGAAATCCTTGGATGATATCAAGGGTGAATGCAAGACTCTCAGAGATGATAACACGTTATTGAAGACACAAGTGACATCATTGTCTCAACAACTGCAGAAGAAAACGTGGGAAAGTTTCACAAATGGAAACCAAAAGTCTTTACTTATTGGAGACTCCATTATTAGGGATGTAGATGAGAGCAAGTTAAAACAGACCCAGGTGACCTCACTCCCCAAGGCCAAGGTCACAGATGTCCTCAAGTGTCTGCAAGATGATGAGAAATCCTATAAAATGATCACTTGTTGTGTGGGTACTAACAACTGCAGTGAAGATAACTTTAGTGATGCTGATGTGTGTGAAACATACAAGACCATCATAGCCACTGCCAAAGAAAAGGTTGGCGACCCAAAGAACATTCAGATTGTGAGCATTCCTCCTCGCACAGATTCAACAGTGTTTCAGGAGAATGTAAATGTTCTCAATGCCTGTTTGTCAACAATAGCCAATGATGAGGGAGTAACATTTATCAATAATGACATGACCTTCAAACTTTCTGATGGAGCTGCAAATGATGGTTATCTCCAAAATGATGGTGTACATCTGAATAATAAAGGTACTAACAGGTTGGCCAAAAATATGCAGTTGAAAGTCAAGTCAGAAGTGACCAATGGTAACATTGTAAAAACAGGCAGGCAAAACAAAAACACTTCCCAAATGAAATGTGCAGTTGATGAAGGTGATGGTGACTGGCAGAATGTCAGTTATAAACGTGGCCCAAGAAGATCGACCAAAATCACAGAATTCCAAAGACAACCCTCCAAATCTGATAATGGTCAAAGACAAACAAATAGAAAGTGTTGGTTTTGTGGTGAAAATAATCATGTTTCACATAATTGCAGGCATGGCCATAAAATTACCTGCAACAGCTGCCAACAACTTGGTCATAAGTCTAAACACTGTGTTGGCTAGGGCTGTGGCCAGGATGAGTGTGCCGCTCCTGATACCTGTCCCAGCACAGGTCCAGAAGCATGTGAGAACGTAACACAGACTCCAGAAAAACCTCAACATAATTCATCATCTGCATCATTGAATAAAGAGAAAAGAATGAAGCAGGCTGGGATTAGGATAGCTTACATCAATGTCAGAAGCCTCCTCCCAAAAATTGAACAAATTCAGCATCTTTTATATGAAAAGGAAATACACCTACTGGGAGTTGGGGAAACTTGGCTGGACGACACTATTCTCAACTCTGATATAGCAACTGATGGATATACAATAGTTCGAGTTGATCGAAATAGACATGGAGGTGGTGTGCTGTTTTTTGTGAACGATAAAGTCTCACACAGAGAAGTCAAATTTTCTCCAAGTGAAGTTGAAAATGTGTGGATTACCATAAATGTACACAAAGAACAGTATTTGATTGGAAATATGTATAGACCCCCGAGCAGTGACTCTAATTACTTTGACAAAATGTTGGATTTACTTGAACAAGCATCAAATGAAGCAGAAAATGTTATTTTATTGGGTGATCTTAACTATGATTATAAGACTGACATGAACCCAATATTTCTCATAGAGTCCATGTTTGAAATGAAACAATTGGTGATGTCACCAACAAGGATTACTAATACATCATCAACGTTGATAGATATAATTTTATCAAATGTATCTGATAAACATTTCAATACTGAAGTTCTCCCAATTGGTATGAGTGATCATTTTCCTGTTGTAACTGTGTTAAGATCACAAGACAAAGCTCAGGCTGTTCACAAAACAGTCCGATTTAGGGATTATAAGAATTTTGTGAACAATGACTTTTTAAATGAATTATTTGCCAAACTAGAAAACATTCAGACAACAGAAACAACACAAGAAAACGATCCAGAGAAACTGTGGCAAACATTCAAGTTAAGCTTCCTTGAAATTTCCAACAAACACGCACCTGTGAAAACAATGCGTTTAAAGAACAGATATTGTCCCTGGATGAACAAAGCTGTCATAGACTTGATGTACAAAAGAGACTATATTCACAGAAAAGCAATTCGTGATCAATGTCCAGTGATGTGGGATGAGTACAAAACTCTTCGAAATAAAGTGACCTCATTGATAAAAGAAAACAAAAGAAAATATTTTGAGAATGAACTTTGTAAAAATTCCAGTAATGCCAAACAATTTTGGAAGACAGTTAACAAACTTACTGGCAAGTGTGTATATGAATCTGCACCAAAAGAACTCAGTGCGAATGCATTTAATGAATATTTTTCTAATATTGGACATAATGTTGTAAAAGAAAATGTACAATCGTCTACAATTCAAGAGGTCAAATGGAAAAATCCACCTTGTGTACACAGCTTTAAATTTAGTTCAGCTGGTGATACTGATGTACGTAAATATATTAAATCTCTTGGCTCTGATTCTTCTAATGATGTAATAGGTTTTGATGCAAAGTTGTTGTTCATTTCAATTGATGTTATAACTCCTATTATCACAAAGATCATAAATGCAACTTTTCTACATGCTAAATTGCCAAATGATTGGAAATTTTCCAGAGTTACCCCTGTTTACAAGGGAAAAGGTGCTAAGAATGACATGAATAATTACAGACCCATAAGTGTAATAGGCCATGTTGCCAAAATTGTGGAAAAAGTGGTTCAAAAACAATTGTTGTGGTATCTACTCTCTAATGATTTAATTGTCAATGATCAGTCAGCTTATAGACCTATGCACAATACCCAAACTGCATTACATAGAGTTGTGGATTCATGGATAGATAATATAAATGATAGTTTATTAACCGGTGTATGCTTTTTAGATATACGTAAGTGCTTTGACACTATAGATCATGATGTGCTTGAAGAAAAATTAGGTTTTTATGGTGTAAAAAATTCTGAATACAAATGGTTTTGTGAGTATCTTAATGGCAGAGCACAAGTTGTCAAACATAATAATACATTATCTAACAAGTCTGATATTACAATTGGTGTCCCACAAGGCTCTGTATTGGGCCCGATCTTGTTTACGCTTTTTGTTAACGATATAACACAATATTCAGAGACAGGTATTTGTAATTTATATGCAGATGACACAATAGCATATTGTCAGGGTAATACTGTACAAGAGGTTCAAGAAAAACTCCAGCTGTGTGTCTCTAAACTTAGTGAATGGTACTCAAACAACAAACTGTCAGTTAACACCAACAAATGTGAAGTTATGTTGATAGCATCCAGAAACAGAGTAATCTCTGATCACCTTGATATAAGGATTAATGGAACTGATTTGTTGTATGTAACTTGTGCAAACTATCTTGGTATGCAAATAGATAACAACTTGTCATGGAATCAGTATGTTGATAAATTAAGCTCTAATATTGCATGTAAACTGAATAGATTAAGAAGACTTAAAGGTGTTGTGTCATGTGATGTTCTCAGTAAGATATTTTTAACATTTATACAACCATGTATTGACTATGCAATAAGTGTGTGGGGTCAAACCAGTGAGTACAATATTGATAAGATTCAGAGACTTCAAAATTTTGCTGCAAGAATGGTAACTAACAATTATGATTTTATAAACATTAGAAATATTGTAATTGTTAAATCTTTGGGTTGGATGAATGTAAGACAAAGATGCTTTTATTTTACAACCACTTTAATGTTTAAATGTATACATGGTCTGGCACCGAGTTATATGGTAAATGATGTTGTCATGAACTGTGATGTAAATCAAATGAATACTAGAAGTCACCCAATGAATTTGTATGTTCCCAGTGTTACTAGTCAATTTGGAAAAAAGTCATTTAAATATGCAGGTGCTATTGCTTGGAATGGTTTACCCTCTGATTTGAAAGATATTTATATTTACAATAGTTTTAAGTCAAAATTGAAAATGTTTATTTTACATGATCTTAATTAATTTAATTACTCTTTTATGTACCTAATGTGTTTTTATATCTACATGTCATTTTATATTAATTAATATACTATCTTATGTATTTATTTATATTTCGCTATTGTAACTTGTTTTTATTGTATTATACTGTTTTTTACCATATGGGCCACATGTGAAACAGTTTTTACTGATTGTGTTTACCCATGTAAAATATATTCAATAAATAAATAAATAAATATATGTGCAAAAACTACATTGCTTAATTTTGCAATGAACTGAAGGACTTGTACACTTATGCAATAAATATCATTAGTGCATTAAAAGGCTACAGATACATTCACATTCAATGTCGTATAGTGGTGTACATTTGCATTTGAAGGGAGATTTAGTAATGTTTCCCTTTGGGACAGCTTTGGAATTGCATGCAGGTTTATCTGGTCTGCCATCGCAGCCTTTCAGTAGTCGCCTTTCAGTGGGACTTTACCTGTAAGCTAGCACAGTTTATGGCCCAGCACAGTCTATTTAATGGCAACAAGGTCCAAGCAACAACAGTATGTGCAGTCTGAATGCCATTTTACGGCTTAGACCTATAATCTTTGAATATCAGGGGATAGGTTAAATACAAGTCTTGGTCGCTTCCTCCATAGAATCAGATTCTACCCGAACTTGGTGAGCTTTAGACTTGAATGTCGGTTCAGAAACTTGACAATTGGACCATTTAGGACCTCAGTGTCAACTGATAGGGAAATTACATGCAAACTCCTTGCAAGTACCAACTCATTGACCATGTACGGTAAAGTACAGTTCATACAATTTACATGTGCTGATGTTATTTTTCTTGAGTGCATGTATACATGCGACATCATGTACAGTGTGTATCTATTGACGCAGCTTGTAAGTCATTTGAACGAACAGAGTGAAGAGGTTTTTCAATCAAACCTTGGGTGGTACTTTCGCTCAGGTCACAGTCCCTGTGAGCTATAATAACTTGCAGATTAAAGATTAAGTCATGTTTCGAGTAAGCTTTCCTGACCTTGCCAACTTTCCTTGAGGCCAAACCACCCCAAGTGTCCTTTACCTGTCGTAGACAGCCATCAAGTTCTGTGTAATTAAGTTACAAAAAGCAGTCAGCTATTAGTTTTAAAATGTTTTTGCAGTCACTTCGTAATTAATCATGGAGTGTGTTGTTTGACTTATTGTTTCTCCAGGTTAGATGTTGCATGTACAGCTGTATGGCAACTCTTCATACACTAGCTTCATAGCTACATTCTGTGCATATACTGCTTAGACATCTTGCTGCAAATTGTAGGTTTGCTGCATTTATAAATATACCTTGCCCTATAATTCACTTATAAGCTTGGGGTGACTTGAATGAGCTCTTCAGTGGTTCTAGTGCAAATGCTGAATTTATGAGACAGCTTTGGAAAATTTCCACTGGAGCAATGCACACTTGATTTCAATTTGATGCTGTCTGATCTGTTAAGGACATGCACTTGGATTTGCAATTTTACTTCTGCTGGTGTCAGCTGCAGGATAAGGCAGGTGACAACATGGAATATACATAGTGGCGTCGTTGCAGGGCCAGCTGACGGCGGCTGACGCCAGCCCAGTGTTGCAGCATTCAAGGACACGGTTGAGTTGAGGCACCTGCCTATGTTCGTTCCTCATGAGTGACCACACCTGAGCTCTTCAGTCCACAACAAACTCCACCCACCAGCTGTGTCGCCCAACTGTCATAGTCGTGGTGCAATGAGACGAAAAAATAAAATATATGCTTGGGCATTTCCAGAAGTCGTTTTTGCAAAGCTTCAAGGAAGTATTTGTAAAATGACGCCAGTGGTGCTGCTATTATCGTGTTATTGATAAGTGCTCATTTATTCATAAGGACTGCAACACCTGTCATTTCCTAATAAGAGATGAGTAGAAGAAAATAACCATGAGGATGCAATGTATGACATTATATGTACACTGAACTTATACATCCTGTTCAAAAACACATTCTATTTGCATATGATTCTGAAGGACTGTCCTTTGCCGTTTTATGTTGATTAGTGTCCTAGCAATGTGCTCCAGTGACCCTTAATTATTTATTCTAGGCATGTTTGGGGAATCTGTGCAAATGACAAACTGTCGCTCATCAACTGCGTCAGCTGCATGAGACCCCTAAGGGTTAGGGTGATTCCCAAAGCCAAAGGGGCCCTCCTGGGAACTCCCTCTATGCCACATAAGGTTATTACCAATAAATCAATGGTAGTATGAGTAGAGGTGACCTATTGCTCTAAATCTCAGATGGCACAATCAATGCACATTAGTGCTGGTAAACGTAGTGGTGTAATTCTCTTAAAAATTTGATATTGATGCTGTAATAAGTACTAATAACGCTAACACGTATATCAGGTGTATATCTGGTAGTATGCGAGTTGGCAGGGTGTTTGTATCAGTGCATGTGTGGTGCTGTGCTTTGGTATCAGGTATCGTTGGTCCTGCAGATGGTGGGCCTGTGGTGGGATCACAGTGGTTGTTTTGGAGCACACCTGCCCACCAGGTGAGCTGCTCTGGACAGGTGCTACACTGCCAGGTCACCAACTCTGATGCCCTCCGCAGGCCCCAATACATTACCTCAAATTAGCACCATGTCTATCCACGCATTAACAACAAACAATACCTGTATTCAATGTGCCCTTACTCCAATTACCTCCGTCAATCTCTGCAACCTAATTTGCTCCTGCTTTCAACACTGCAAATTACTCCAATTATACAACAGTTAAAAGGTGCTTGATGATGAATATATAGGAGTAGGTCTCTTATTTTAACCAACTGCTAACTCTGCTTGGTCTAACCTTCAGGGAAGGATTTCAGGGGCTCCAATAGACCCCATATGCTCCTTTTGCCCTGACAAGATGGATTAGTGAGAGTAAATCAAGTGAGTTTCTATCATTTATTGTGGTTAGGTTAATTACAAATCGAGAGAGTTGCGATAAACTCTTCAGTGTAACTGCGGGCGGGAGGTTTTTTCTTTGCACTTTTTCTGGCCTTGGAGAGAAACAATCAGCGTTAGTGACATTTTAATGTTTGTTATCCGTGTAGTTTTTTCAAGGCATACGTACTGCTCCCTGGGTTGGTTGTGGCAACCAACGGATGAGTTTTGCAAAGAAGCTGCCACGAAGATTAAGGGCAGCAGCCTTCAGCCCCAGTGTTTTTGAGATGCTTCTGTTATTTGATGCCTCCTGGCTCTTGTTTGCTTCTGCATTGCTCAAAAATATCCATCTCGCTAACTCAAGGATATGTGGAGAGCAGAACAGCTGAACACAGAATGGAGTGGCCATAATTCCTCTGTCCCTGTAGTTGTTGCTATGCGGATGACCTTCCGCAGTACATATTTAATTTCCAGGGGCAGGGTCGCATTTTTTAGCCCAACATACACCTTCAAGGTCAGGAACAAAACAGCAGTTTGTACAGATATCGATGTCACACAGCGGTAATGACACGTTTAAACACTGGAGTTTTGTGCCATGAAAATTAACTGATGCAAATGAGCTCTGGGTACACACAGCTGACAGGAGTTCAACAAATCATTTGTGGATGTATTTGTTAAAATATAAAAAAAAGTCTCCTGGTGCAAACTCATCGAGGTTATTTGGTGGAGATACGTAGTTTTACTGTGTTGTTTCGATCTATCATAAAATGCATGAACTGAACAGTCCATTAATGTGGATATACAACTATATATCACTGTAGGACAGCATGTTGAAGTGGCATGATTGGGCCCAACACGTTGACACTAGTCCAATTAACATGTAACTGGATTCATTAACATTTGGTATTGGCAGCAGAAAGCATGCATGCATGCCTACAACAAACTGACATTTGGGGCCACTTGAGCTTCCAATCAGCTGGTGGAAATATTGGTTACCAGCTGTGACGAAGGCCCAAGGTTTTTGGCACCTCAGTACCGTGACCCCATACTTGTTGTAGCTTCTCTGCCAAAACAGTGAAGTACAAAAATATGAAAAAATTGACCATAACCATACGTGGACCCCGTTAACAACATGAATATGCTGGTAGCCAGTGCCCACTTCCATAAAAGTATTGCTGTTACAAAATGTACCATAATGTATACATTTTATGGTACATTTTATTGCACCGACATGTAGCAGAAGTGCACTTGTGTTTTTATGCCATTCAACCTTCTATTTTATCTGATGTGAATAGTTATGTATATGGAGAGCCTGTTTGTTACAAAGCTGATTGTATGTAAAATCCTGCATGTGAGAGTGGAAAAGGTCGGAGCCTAAAGTAATCTTATCATGCTGAGTGCAGAGGGACAAATGTATTCACTCGGTGCGTGTATGTTTGTTTGGATGGTAGCATTTGCTGCACATGAACATGTAATGTAACACAATGCTACTTTAAACAGCCCTAATTTAGTGGCTTTATATTTGGGCTTCTTATTTTGATATTCCACTTCAGTGAACTGTGCATGCTTATATTTATATGGCTGTCTTTTCCATCCAATATTCTTTAAGATGGTAGGAATAAATTGCTTGGCTGCTGTCCTGGAGTTATGACACAGAAAATTTAGAAGGCTGCATTTCTTAGGCAGGAAAAATGAGGATGGCTAATTTCTAATCGCATTCTAAATGTGATTAAAGGAGCTGTAGCAGACGTCGTTGTAATTAGTTGGTGTAAGGAATTGAAGATGAGTTGCTTGTCTCTTGGTTTGAGGAGAACTGGAGAAAGGCGGGGATGGATGTTGCTGATAGAAGCCACGTGAGGAAGAGGTACACATGCCGTGGTTGTGTGTCTGTAAATACTCTTGTATTTGAGCCAGTCAGTTAGGACAATTATTCAAGACTCCATGTGCACAAGCAATGAGCAGATTACCGTATTTTCTTGAGTACAAGCAAAGCTTTTCAAGCCAGTTTTACTTGAGGTTAAAACTACGTGTGATATAGATGTATTTTCAGTTTTATATTCTAACTCCTGCCTATATTGTATGATCTGCCCATAATCAAGGAAATATGCCAGTTGCATACCAAGCAGTTTAAGATGCTATTGGTACTCAAGATGCCCTCTTGCCTCAGCAGCAGCCAATAACTTGATTAAGCAAGCCCAGAAGACAGTTTGTTGAACCCAGAATGCTAAAGGTCACTTAGTGGTCTGCTGTCCTTTGGCCTTATACCCTTTAAACTGCCCCAGTACATCCTCAACTCTATTGTGTCACATGTGGAAGTTGCAGAAAGCCGGAGATTGCTTGCCATCTTATTATATGTCAGCCTGCCCCAAGAGAGTTATTATTATCATGTTACAACTTGCGTCTTATGGAATAATATTGTGGCCCTACAGAATGTTGCTGCGTATTTATAGAGGTTTATTTCTGCCAAGCTTTTTGTATAGCTCAGACACTGATCTGAATGCAGCTTGGAACTCGATACCTGACGCCAAGAGCAGATGCATAACTGGGAGAAGGGAAAGTCATGTAGGGACACTGGAGGAGCAGAAAAACATCCACTTAATACTGCCGTGTTCAACCACATTGTTATGTATTTCTTTTTCACGTGATATTAACCTTAGGTGAAAAATTCAAATGTCAGTTAATCTCATAAACAACACGACACTTACGATTCTACTCAATATGTAATTTGATGACATAAATGAAATCTACAGTGGGAAAAACTCGATTAAAAGGTCGGGAATTATGATTATATATATATGTGTGTGTGTGTTTATTGAGGCTATTAAATAGTTACATCCAGGTATGTAGTGGAGATCATGACTTCAGGTAGTATTTTGCTACCATTAGCCAAGACATTGTGTTGAAACGATAAGGCCCCATTGGCCATAAATGCTTTCGGGTTACATGTGTAGAAATAATCATGTAGTCTTGTAGATGTCACTAGGTGGTCAGTACTGGTCACTGGCTCTCTGGTCAGTAATGCGGTCATGTTCTGACCAGGCTTGCTTGGGGTGAACGACCATGCAGGCAGGGTCCAGCCATTTGCCTTATTGATGTCCCAAGCCACGATATTTTAACGCCTGAGAATAGTTCCTATCAATACAGCATATATTTACATGGCTCAAGTATGTTAATGCAATAAATGCAGTGTTCTAATGAGGAAGCAAGAGGTCAGTTAACTGGATTAACAGAGGTGCCTGACCTCATGATTATGCTCAAGAGGTGTGCTGCATGGACCAGCCATTGAACTCTGCTCTATGTAAAGCAGTATTCACTATGCATTACAGCAACCAGTAGTGCATTATGACACAGACTAGTTGGGTGTTCCCTCAAGTGAAATAGTTCAAGTATTCATGGACTAAATATAACCACTATTCAATCAAATACTTCTGGCACGTTTTAATTCTCAAACAAATTGGCCATTTCAACTGATCAAACAGATAACATGGCACGTGAGCCAACGTTTACATCGAACTGACCTGGCATGACTTCAATATCGACATAAAAATTCATAAATTGAAATAGAATTATGCAATGTCCGAAACGCGTTTAGTGTTGATTATATCACGTTTAAGCTAGTCAATTTGCATAGCTGGCTTAACCCGCTGGCCTCAGCTGGATCTTCTTGACCGATTTCTGAGCAGCAATCGATGGGTTATTTTTGCAGCTCTGATATGGTGACAGTGTGGTCTGTTGAGTGCAGATTTTTGAGCAGTTGCAAGAGGATCAATGGAGATTGGTGGGTTGGGAACTTGGGAGTGGATGTTGGCACATCTCATTTAAGGTTGTTGGGTAAGGGGAGTGCTGAAATGCTAGACAAATCGTTTTGGCATCCGTTTCGGATAATGTGCAGTGTTTTTGAGGCGACTGGCATATATGTGGATTGTGAAACCCAAATATTATGTTAGACATTGGTTCCAGCAGCTGCTAGCTGGGCTGTCCGTGGGCTGCATGTTAATGAGGCAGTTTTTGGCTGCAGTCTGGTGACCGTCTCAGGTCACTGCCCTCTCGTGTAAGAAGTGCGACTCACATAAGCCCCCCTGCTCTTCTTGTGCCTCTTTTACTCACCCTCTGAAGGTCCTTTACACGTTTCCGCCCTGTTTGAAGTCACCCTGTTTGAGTGTGCATAAGAAGGCGGGAAGGGGAGCGTCTAGTGTATGTGTGTATGCAACCAGCCAACCTCACATTATATCCATATTATATCCCATGTTATATCCACTAAGAGCTTTGCATATCTATGCTCTCTTGTCTGCAACACATTGGGTTTAATGAAGCACTGCTAGCGTGGCTCAAACCAAAGTACTACAGAGTTTGTAATGGATTACAGAACGCCAATTTACTAATATTGACCCAAGGTTGAACTGTTGCAGTAAATAAATGGAGGCTAAAGCAGTAGATGTGGTGATATTAAGTTTACTGCAGTCTGGTGAGTTGGAACTGATATATGGTGTCTGGTCATTTTGGCTCTAAATCGTTGGTGAGGATGTGATGATATTGAATGCCAGACAAGCAAAGTTGTGATCAATCTTTTAATCGTTAGTTCAGCCAAGTCAGGGAGATGTTTTATTTGTTGAGTAGGACAGCTGTGAGAGAAGTGTATGCATAAGGACAGTATTGCACATAAAGTGATAAAGATTAGTGTTGCACTATCATTGATCGAAAGTGTGCAATCTTGTTTTGCGAGAAATTGGGTCAGCGCTTGGAATAGGGTTTGGGGTTGTCTAGCCGGGCTGACCTTCACTTGTGGCATCGTTCCACAGACATACCTAGACGAAGGTTATTGATCGTGGCTGGCTGCTGTTTTTGCCTCTCTCTCTGTCATGCACCAGGCAGCCCCACTGCAGCCCATATACCCTTCACCTTGGTGTGCCCGAACCCAGTTGCTGAGCGGCTTGGCCCATCTTTATGCACACTTATCCCAGACATGTTGACATACACAGCTAGTCTGGGCGCTGCAGCCTGCTATTCCAAAATGATGATTCTGACCCGACTCCAAAGTGAACTGTCGACCAGGCCCATCTCTCTGATCTACACTTATGCCGTTTTCAAGCCAATAACAGTCTGGGTTTACTGAGGGTTGGTTGTTATTGGGTTGTAGAGAATGGCTGGATTATTTGCAGAACAGGGCAATTTCCACAAATGATATGTATGTATCACAACCATCACACATAGCCATCGCATTCCAAACGGCAGACTACAGCCTTGTTATGGTCATTAAATGAACTACATATTTCATAGCTCTTGTCTTGCTGTCATAGCTACTGGTCAGTTAGGTGGTTGCCGACTAACCACGTTATATGCATACAATGCAATGCCGGAGGATGGCTGAAGTCCAGTGGTCACATCATGTCATACACTGCTTTGGTAAGGTCGTGTAAAGGGCCAAAGGTCACGGGAGAGGGCAGCACATGTGCCAAAGACACTGCATACCCTTTTTGATCGATTTTTGAAGTGGCTAGGAGCAGCAGTTTGCAACTAATGATGGATCACTATGACCAGGCTGTGTGTCCAGCCAATAGGGCAAGGCGATTAGAGGCCATGGGACCATTTTAATGATTGCCAAATTCATGCATGTATGCAGAGCAAGGGCAAAAGCAACACAAGTGCCAGTTGATAAGCTCAAGTGGAGTGATAGGTGAAGCCCTACCATCTGGCCAGCTAACCTGACCAGCACCTGCTGATGACGTCACGATTTTTGGCTCTTGCTCCCTCACCCAAAGACCTGTTTGTCAACTGCACGCATTGAGACAGTTACACCGGCAGAATTTACAACTGGCCTCATCATTTTTCACTTTTTCTGATAATCCTGCACTTCCGTCTGATATTCAGTGAATCGACGCATGATATTTTTCCCCATTTGCACCCCTCAATGCATGTGCTAGTTTGCGCACACGCGCATTTAAAAAATCGATGGTGACCCTGTCAACCAAACTTCCTTTCCCATCAAATGACGCGCCCTCCAAAAGGGGTGAATTGGCGGACCCCCTCCTCATCTGCTCTTGCAAGCGCCGCTCTAGCACCCCTGCCTGCTTTGGATCCTCATGTGTCTACAGAGCGCGTTTTTGGCCTCGGCTTATTTTTCCAGTTGGCTAAGCTCGGGGCACGTGCGGAGCCCAGTGATTCATGCGCGTCTATTGTAATGCAAATGGCGACGGCCGAGTGGGTCGGGCGCGCATGAGCGCTGACGCTGGAGACGCGTGCCACTTGCACGCTCCCTCGATCCCCCAAAAGATAAACTCCACCATAAATTCCCTATCTTCTACAACGCTTATTGCGTGTTATCGACGCACACCCCTCATTTGCATTTTCTCATTCTAAACCCCTTTTTTATCTTTTTTTCTTCTTTTCAACCCACTGTCTTCTCCTTGTCGCCTAAATCCCATTATGCAATTCTTGCCCAACTTTCTAGACGTCATCAATTTCAGTAATTTCTGGCCCAGGGATTTCTGATCAGGATTCAGTTCTGATAAGATTTTTATCAACACTTTAGTGTGCGCTTGTTTTGGACTTTATCGCCAGGTAAAGAATTACAACAGTTCTTTCATCTTGTTAAAACGACAAGGTCTAACAGGATTCTCCGCGATTTATCTAAAAAAAAGTTCCGTTCTAATGGGATTTGTGACATCAATCATAATTTCTTTTCACAAGTCCCTTTGATCCTCATCTTTTGTCATACAGTCTCATTACACTTTGTATCATAAAGAGGCCTTATTACGCAGTATAAGTGTAGTTAAGTTTAATTAATTATTTTATATGAGGTCATAGTTGCTGACCGAAGTAGTTCAAGAGACCACCTGACATAGGTTACTCTGGTTTAATAACGCAACTTGAACTGTGGTAGGAGACAAATAAAATTCAGCCATTGGCTCAGAAATGAGTTATGAGCTTAATAAGTGTTTGCATTAATCCAGTAACAGCCATAGGGGTCACAAAAAGGGGTGTGCATAGTGACCCCCTGGTGTGATCCTAAACTGGTTGCTAACACATGCTCAAAATTTGCTCATGTACTCAGTTTACGTAATGCCTATGTACGGCATGTTGGGCAAGCATTCTAGTACTGTAAAATGTATGTAAACAAACGCTGAAGTCATTTTCATACGAATGACATGCTTGCCCTGGAAATCAAAATGAATCAGCACTATTAAAAAGATCAATGGCTTGTAATTACGCATATCTGAGGTCAGTTGAATGTTCATACAGTCATAACTGGCTTTGAGTCAGGATGACATCATTAAACTCTTGGGCACTGGGTTCACTGAGATCTTTAGTGGATTCCCCATGCAAACATGTCGTAGAGGGCGCCACTCTACAGAGGCAGAGCAGACGAACCGCAGAACCGAACGACTGCCCCTTCCCGAGCGTTCCCCATCAACTGCTTTGACTCATTCCTTCCAATTAAACTGATCAAACCTATAAAACATCTTTCGGATGTTTATGGTAAAATAACCCCTTTCTAAGTACTTAAGCCTAGTCAGTGCAAAAACTCAATTTGTGGACTGCGTGGGTCTACTCTGCAGGATGTGCTCTTAATATATTCAAATGAATGACTGAATGAATGAGTGGAGTTTTTCTTAAAACGCTGACATTAAACGTAGGTTTCGAGGATATAGTCATGGTTTTATGCCCATCGATGCAATAACTGCCATGTCTTCCGTTTACGGTGTTGTGCTTGTAAACACAACGTCGGAGCTGCATTGGCCTGTAACACAACATTCATGAGACGTAGAAATCAGCTGATCGCGCCCACCGTCTCCGTGTGCCGTTCTGGGCTATATCAACCACAAGCAAGGGAATAAACGGTGGAATCAAGTAGGCCTAGGCTTTTTGAGGGACTATGTACATTAATAGAAGTCTTAAAAGCTTGTGATATACGCTGGTCGACGTTAGTTTGGGGCTCGCAGATGTCCGATGTAGCCATGCTGGTTTACCAAGTTCTGTTTTCATTTGTCAGCCAATGAGAGAGGAGGTGGGCGGAGCTTAGAGGGCATGAGCCGCGCGTTGATTGGCCAGTACGTGACCCTTTGACTGCCTCAGCGCGTGGCCTATAAATGCCTCAAGTCACTACAGCTGTGAGTTCAGTTGACTGAAACATCTCAAGGATACGAGAGGATAAAAGTGCAGCAAAAGAGACCAACCCAGCGTTGGCAAATGCTCTGTGATCATATTTGTGCAGGACTTGCTCAGTTTTACTAAATGCTGCCTCAAACAGGAGTCTCAACCGGGCTTGCAAGTGCCCCTGGTGGAGTTGGAGGAAAATTGCCTGTGTTTGGTTCTATGACTCTCAAAACGGACACCTCAACACCTTATACTGACGCGACTAAATGTAAAAAGATGTCGAACCACATCAAGAGACCGATGAACGCCTTCATGGTTTGGTCACAGATAGAGCGACGGAAAATCTCCGAGATCCAGCCTGACATGCACAATGCTGAGATCAGCAAACGACTTGGGAAGCGCTGGAAGTTGCTGTCGGACACCGACAGACATCCATTCATTGAGGAGGCTGAGAGACTGAGGCTGCTGCATATGCAGGAGTACCCCGATTACAAGTACCGACCGCGAAAGAAGGCCAAGAGCGCCAAGGAAGCAAGCAGCACCACCACCACAACTACCCAGGCCGTTAAACCCAAGGCTCATGGCACCAAGTCTGCCTCGACGGGAGGCAAGGATCGCAAGGTCTTGGGCGTAGCTAAGGGGAGCGGAGTGCACAAGTCGCCTAACAGTCCGTTGGATATCACGACCATCACCAGCACTTTCAGCGCCTCTTCAACCAACCGCCTCAAACTCAAATTGAGAATTGACAGTAAATTCAAAGACACCATAAAGGCGAGTAAATATGTGCCAGTGTCAGCGAGTCAGCTGACGCCGCCCGCCAAAGTGCCCTCCAGTCCGTCCGCGGATTCTCCCGGCACCCCTGAAAGTGCCAGTTTTTACTCGGACGAGGCTTACGACAGTTCCCCGCAGCACTCGCCCGTCGAAATAAAACCTCAGCTACCTCAGCAGATCGCCGATGATGTCCAGCAGTCGCAGCAGCAGCATCAGCAATCGGGCCAACTGGCCGCTCCTCAGGTGGACAACTCGCTGGCC
This sequence comes from Alitta virens, assembly GCA_932294295.1. NCBI lineage: Eukaryota > Metazoa > Annelida > Polychaeta > Phyllodocida > Nereididae > Alitta > Alitta virens. The sequence continues at coordinate 63,872,142 of OW028573.1, forward strand.
GACTTGGACGCCTTGACCGACGTCCTCCAACTGCCCACCAACTGGCAATTGGAGCTGGGAAACATGGACTTAGCTAAGCTGGCTGATACGGACTTTTTCGACTATCAGCAGCAGGTTCAGCCACAACAGAATGGTTCTCATTTCGAATTTCCAGACTATTGCACTCCAGAAGTGAGTGAAATGATTGGCAGTGACTGGCTGGATACGAGCTCACTCATAACCACCCAGTAGAAAGTACATGTATGTAAAAAAAAAAAGAAGAAAGTCCTAAAATCATTTCATCTGTTCATTTATTGTCAAGCCATGTCTCATAAACTGTTGATTCTTGACTGATTTCATCCGTGCCATCCGCAGGCACACTGTACATTTAGCGGACCAGAGTGTAACATATATTTATTGTACATAGTTCCCTTCATCCCTTCATACAAGCTCCAGGAGAGACTATGCATATGAAGCCATTGGATTACTCAGCTATGACTATTTATAATATTTTTATTCCATGGATGATGATTGTAGATGCAATATATTTTGAAAAGAAGGTACAGATACATTTTGTATTTTCGTTATTTATGGTCTAATGTTATTATGAATAGTGTAAATGAGCATTTAATATTGAGCAAGCATAAGCCAAGTTCTGTATATATTTATATATTTAATGGACTACAAGTTTGTCACAGTCTAAATAATACTACTGTAATACTGTATATTTATATCATAGATTTTTATGCAAGATTTTGTAAGATTTGATAGTTTTTATATATATAAAGTGTGTCAGCAGGGATATATATCACTTTCTGCCCCATTGAGTTTGGTCCTGTTAATTTCTCCCCCTTCTCGTGAAGAGATCTTTTTAAAACCTTTTCTAATTTTTTGAAATTTTTACTGACAACGCCAAGTAGAGGAGTGTAGCTTAATATTTCATATCTATATATATATATATATATATATTATATGCGAGAAGTATAACAAACAATTCAGGGGTGATCTCAAATATTTATGCTTGTTGAAACTAAGATATATATATATAATACTATATAGTCTTAACATAATGTGATGTTCTCTAATCGCCCCTTTTTCATAATCTTCGCGTTCCACTATGATATGTCACAAAGAATCAGGTGTTTTACAGACATATTGTATGAGAAAGCCTTGACTGTTTTGGCAATTTCAGCCACAATGTGATTAATACTGCATTTGAATTAATTTAAGTGTACATCTTGTAGTCAAATGAAAAAAGAGAAAAAAAAGTATTGTCGAATATATAAATCTGTGTCTTGTTTTATTTTGTCTTGCTTTATTTATGATACACACGTTTATATGGGCCTGAGTGATGTTTATGTTTTTTGTGTGGTGTCTGGCTATGATCTGGGTTACTCGTATCCAGGTTATCATATAGGATTACACAAGCATCCCAGCTGATTAAAATAGCACAAACTGTTGCTATGCATGTTCAATGCCCATATATTCATGATGTTATCAGGGTTCAATGCACTTCATATCTGCCATGCTACTAAGCATGCTAGCAAGTATTGATAACTGTCTAGTGATGACCTATATAACCACAGACAGCATGTTGACATTGACATTGCAATCGTATGCAAACATATGCAAACATACTGATCACTAAACCTGCATGTGCTCAAATATATTAAACATGTTTGGTTGTTTGTGATCAAATTTTTGCAAGGGACTGCAGGGGTTGTGTTTGGATATGCACTGAATAGAAAGTGTGCATTTAAAATGAGGGTAATTACACAGGGTGATTAGAAATAAGGGATGTTGGCCCTAGCATTGCAAGCCAGTTTGTTGTTGGTAGGCGAGACCCATTTCAATAGGTTGGCATATATTCATGCTTGGCTGGTCTTGTACACACAGTCAGCTGTTTCACAGGTCTAAAGAGGAAGCCTGTCTATTCTGTGGGGTTATAACCAGCCTAGCTACCCCCTCTGCACCCCATGCTACCCTGCACCCCTCGCCTGCCATCTGTGCAGCTTGACACCAGCGCGTCCTGCCTCCTAAAACTAGGTCATGTTTTGGCGCCAATATCATGCAGGCAAGGCTGCTAGCGAAGTTGACTAGCAGGGCCTAGCAGGGGAGTCTAATTGACATCAGCCACTTAGCTCCCCAGGGCCCTAAAGACCTTAACTGCTGCAAAACGTGATGTTGCAATGCTAGGTCACTTTTAAGCACCTTGCATGGGCTTTGGGGTGCTTTAAAATCAGTGATGGTGCATATCAATGTATGCCCTTGCAAATCATGCCATTTAGAGCGAACCTTTGATAATTTAAATGTGGCTTGGAACTATGAATATTTAGATCGTGTGCAATTAATCAAACTGTGTGGCCCTGCTCTGTGATGATGAACAAAGCTGATCTCCCAAGTTGTACAGTGAAATACAACTGTAGCAATTTCAAATAACACCACTGCGTGATCATAGTGGTGAAATTTCATTGGAAATTCGGACAGAAATGAGCTGTTTTTGGCAAGCAAGGTGATGGAGTAGTGCTAGTTCAATCGGCTTATGTCCTAAAAGGTTCGTGTCCTGTGGAGCCGATTTGAACCCAGCAGAGTTCATGCAGGGCTGACAATCGAGCTGACAATCGCTGAAACTTTGCCAACTTCTATGGATACGTGACTGCTACCTGAAATATACTGTCAGTGGTTCCAGCAGGAGCACTGTGTCTGTGGCCAGGCTATTAGCAGGAATACACACAACTTCTTCCTCTATCATAGTAATAATTGTAATAATAGCTGTAATAGCATTGTTAGACTATTATAACTTGTTATTACACTTAGTTGTGTCCTAATCACTAACAACATCACGTGTTCAAAAACAGATGAACCCCGACGACAATATTGATGTTGGAACCCATTAATGTTTAATTAAGATCAATCACAAAATACTGAGTACACAGAGCAAACATGACCGCAGATTATGGCATTAAATCTGCAAATCAAACGGATAAACTTGGTCACCTTGCATAAGTGGTCAGCATGCTGTTAATGAAGGGGTCACAGCATGATAACTTTGTCATATATTAAGTGAGGTACATGATGTAAGCCCCTTAAAAGCACACATTATTATCACGGTTATCACGCACTTTCAGTTTGAAGATTAAACGTGTAACAATTAAATGTTTGCTGTTCAAGGTCCCTCGTAACATTTTGACACCCCATCCAGGGTTTCAAATGCACCTATGGTCTTTAGCCTATTTAATTTAAGATCCCTTGAAATTGTTGTTGGAGATAAGTATTTATTTTTTTGTGTCCTTTTTCATTTAGCCTTAATGTCAGCTTAGTGTCAACTAATCAACTTGATTGTACACCCTCTGACATGTTATGCAATGTATCACAGGGGTGATAAGGGGTGTCAGATGGCCTGGAGCCAGTACCCGTTACAGGGGTTATGAACTTGGAAACTAGGTCATGTCACTATCACCCCCCTGGCTACCCAAACCCTTCTCTAGGATGTCCTGTGTGTACCTGCTGGGCCTAGTGTATACATTGTATTTATAATTGCATATATAATAGAGGTATTTTGTAAAGTAGCATATTATCTTTAATCACTCAAATTACAAAGAAATCTCAGTGTTTTCTTGATGAGAGAAACACAATTGTACATGTATTACAGGTGTAAAAATGCGTGTTACGTCGTCTTTGAACTGAAATAAATCCTAATAATAACAGAATTTTGCATGTTAAGGAGAGATCCATAGATAGAAAGTGTTACACCCTGCCTCATTATTTTAAATGATGTATTTTCTGCAAATGGAAAGACTGGGAAGAAAAACTGGGCTGGTCTGTGTGGGAGAGCTAAAAAGTTTCTTTTTAAAGTCTTTGGAAAGAAATACATTTGTGACGTTATTATTTTCATGAAGTGACTAATGAAGACTGTGGCTAATTATGACATGACCCATTGGGAAAAGTGATGTGTGAGATGCAATGTAAAAGCACTGTAAAAATACCCTGTAAATACCTATTGAGGTTGTCAAACCTGTGGGAGGTCTTTATTAAGTGTAAGTTATTACTCCATTCAGCGATCATAAATGCACTTTAATTGCTGTAATGGACAAATGTTACACTTGGACTTATTAAGCCCAACGGTTAGCGTAACCTGTCGGTCTGACCTGGCCTGTAATGAGGTCTCTCAGGTGCCAGCTTTACTCTCTCTCTCTTTTAAACTAGTCCTAAGCCTTTTATATTCAGCGGACGACCTCCTAGATAAGTCAATGTAGCTTCTCATTGCCAGGGGTCAGAGATATGACAAACACTGCTTCTATATATGACTACTTTTTAGGAGTGTCTAGTGGCAAGGCAACATCTTGCAGAGAATGTCAGCTGATGCCTACAGGATATGGATATTGTCATGCTTTCTGCTGTCTGAATACACAGCTCTCAAGCCCAGCTGACTACTGGGACCTGAGGCCCAAAACTGTCATGCAGTATAATTTGTTTCATGCTGTGAATTTAATCAGACTCTTCAAAAGACAAGTATTTGGTCCTGACGTACAGTTTAAGTGAGCTATTCTGCAACATCAAAAGCGTCTGGGTTGCGGTAATTAAAATCATTACAAAATTCAGAACATTTTAATGGGTTCTTAATTGCAAAAAAAATTCAAAGATCAGTCGAACCAACAGTTTTAGTGCAGGGCATCGGGTTGACGTGTGTGTCTGGTGAACCAATAAACACGAGATGACGCCACGAGTCTGATCTGCTGAAAGCTGCTGGAAAAGATCGATAGCAATGGCTGATTGAAAGTTATTGCCTGGGTAGCTCTCTTCTGCTAGATGGCAGCACTTACAGAGATAGCAGTAAACACGAGAGGACGCTTGCGTCGTTCCAGGCTCTTCAGCAGAGACTAGCAGACGAAAGTCACCTCAGGACACGTGAATGATTGAAGATAATTCAGATGTTGAAATTTGTAATGCGTGATGGAATAGCTTCACTATTGAATCCCGGCGTCCTGTTGTCTGATAAGGAACGTAGATTGAGAGTGATTTGGGTGGCGACCTCCTCGAATGTCTCTGCCTGTCTCCTTGAATGAAAACATGCACAGATTTCACGAGTGCTTTTAGCGTATCTGGTATCTATGTGGTTCAGAATTAAGATGGGGAGGTTTACTTGGGCCGATAAGGTCCACTTCAGGGAGACGCTGACCGGACTGACCTACATACTGTGGCTTACCCCGCATCGAGTTTGTCCTGCTGGGGCGGATTCTGCTCTATCATGAAGTTCTCATGACAGGTGCATACCCCATTTAGCAGATGAGAGAACTAGAATTATGAAACATTTGCTCAAAAATTTTGAGTTTAATACAAAACTGCAAATTCGGTAACTTCGAACTCTTTAATTTTTCCACAAACTTACAATAGGCCTGTTTGGCCGAATTATACAGCTGGTCAGGAAATGTACATCCACTTTAGAAAAAAATATAATGAATCAGGATATTAACCTCTCGGAAATTACATTTTTGTTGCTCATGTATATTTCGCGAGCACCGGTCCGGAAAACAAAAGTGACATCTTCCTGGTTATTACAAACCCTCCCGGAAAAAAAAACAATTGTGTTGCTCCTTACTTTGAATCCTGAAGTTATTAATTACTGACAACAAATTATAACTGGCGTTTTTTGTTATTTCTCACATTATGGAAAACCAACTAGACTTGATGGTATTTTTGTCCTGTACCATTCAGTTAATTTGCTTGATACAGCTCTTGGGTACTTGCATCAGACAACTTGTTTAGCAATATCATGACAGATTAAAAGCACGAGGATAGACAGAGAGTTGGGGGAAATGTATAGAGACATAAAAATGCCCCACACGCCCACCCATGGCTTGATGGGCCTTCCATGCAGGGTATACGACGTAGTCTAAACTTCGAGGGTTTTCAGTCTCACCAATATTCCATATCTGCAGGCTGTTGTTTGTTGTTACTTTGAACAGAGACTTTTAATAACTCGTTTACAAATGAACCTCGAATAGGCCCCGGGGAACAATGACCTTTTAGGTGAGACGAGTGAAATGATGAAATCTCGAGGAAATGTGAAAACCCAATGGATGTTATCCCAGTGAACACATTACGTTTTTGCAATGTTGTTAGATGGTACGTTTTTGCAATGTTGTTAGATGGTTGCCACAAAGTCATGGCTGCAACTTAGCTTCGAAACGTTCCAACAACATTGTTACAATGTAAACCTCCAAAGAACGCAAGGACAATGTCAGTCTTACTATGCTAAAAAAAAAAAGGAGTTAGTTTTCACAAAAGAGATGTCAATTTTACGAGTGTTACGGTTCAGAATGCAGATAATTTAGTTCAAGCTATACATGTCAAATGTTGTAACCTAACATTGCATCTAAATTGTGTCAATTAACGTTGTGATACTGAAGGGTATCTAAAAAATATCTAAAACATCCTGTTTTACTTTTTTTAAACAAAAATATCTGGTTGCAGGATAGTTGTTACTGGGTTTTGAAGTTACGTAAATTGCAACATTGTAGCAACAATCCTGGAAGTCTACAAATTTACGTTGTGATAACGAAGTATTGTAACATTGTGGCAACTGAAGAGCAACATTTCAGCCATGTAATCTCTGCCAATTGGATATAATCGGATTTATAATAGATAATTATTAAGCAAATAAAACCTGTAAGAACAGTACTTTGCTAGATATTTTTACATTTACATTGCACAGTGTCAGTTGAAGCAATGGATGAATTTATCAATTCATAACTTTCCAACTTTTTATTTTTGGTCTCATTTATTTTAAATTTGTCATAATTCGCTAATAGTGGATTTTCACGGAAGCTTCTTGATATTTCCACCAGGTGGCTAGGATAGAATACTGCAATTCTATTGGCTGAAAAAGTAGCAACCCTTGACTGGAGTGGCTGAAGCAAAGTGCATCATAGCAGCAGTATTTCTAGTTAATTGTAATGTATATTTGACATCTTATCATTCAGTTGATATTTGTTATTTCCCTGGGAAAATTATATGAATTGAACAGGTTGGTTATGATATTCTGAAAAGCAAAATGGGTAATAGGAGGAGAAGACGTTGCTCAGTGAAAAGACTATTCAAGACTTCTGACTTATATTACAAGGTGCCTGGCCGCAGTCCTGTCATTTTACGTGGTATTTTGGAACAGGTTGAATAAATATTGCCTCGACAGTATACACGCATCAGTGCCAACCAATTAGGTTTTATCGGTGATGACTCAGTCAATCAGTGATAACATTAAAAACATTTAAGATGCAGAAGTTGAAATTGCTGATTCATGACATGAAAATGATGATTGTGGAAAAATAACAGCATATCAAGATTAGTAATAGCTTGGATGAACTAGAGAAGGATTGGACACTTCGAAAGTAATAAAACAATATCCATTATAAGGTGAATTAGGAGTCAAATTCGCCCAGAACTGGCCAAAGGACCCCTGCTGCTGGCTTAAATACCTTGTACCTTTGATGTACACACTGTGCTTCAGTGAGCACACCCCTCATCACTGATGCATCTGCATCAATTAACTCTCAAAATTCCGAAGTCAAAGTTTTTGTTTCTTGTTGAACATCGTTTGCATCACTCCTAGTGAACTCTGCATGATCCCAGGATTCTAAAAGCGTTTTTACCGAATTTCTAGCCCTAATATTAAGAAGGTTATATGGACTCAAAAGCCAGATTGGAACTAATATTTTGTGAAACACTTATCTTAATCATGTGATAACTAAAGAAGCCGTAAAGAGCCATTGTTCAGACCATATCCATTGAAAAGTTGAAAACCTTGACTTCATGCTGGTTATTATGCCTTAATCGTCGTAGGTTGTCGAACGGAGATACAGACCTTCAAAGATGCCTAATTTTCAGTAGATGTGAACAGACTGCAACAATTAATGTCCTACGTCCTGCTTATGTCACAGAGTCACTCATGATAACGTTTTTCTGTGAATATTTTGCTTTTGGTTCCATATCTAACATATATATGTAAATATGGCTACATGATGCGGTGATTTACTATTTATATATTTCCCAACATTTAGATTCCTACAGACATAAAATTTAAAAGTCTGAAACAAAAATGAAGGTAAAAATGTCAAGTTTATACTGTGAGCAGAGGAAATATATGCATTTCGTTCGATATGAATACATATTTAGCACCCCTTTCTATGGTTCCTAGTGGAATCAGTGAAGGGGAGTTATAAAACTTGGGTCTATTACAGCATCATTAATTGGTCATTAGGACGGTAGCGAAACGAACGCAGTGTGAACCTTTAAAGTTCAGAAGTGTCCAATCCTTCTCTAGTTCATCCAAGTTAATAGTGTGTGCACTCATTATTTTTCAGTATGAAATAGATTCAAATAGGAAGAAAGGCTATAAAACCGCATGCACATATAATCCCTTGAAAACACAAAAGACTGCTGCATGGCCGTCATTCTGCGAACTCGGACGCAAATCTATCTATCTATCTAGCTATGTATCTATCTAGCTATCAACCTTCCTACCTACCCCTACCTACCTGCCTGCTTGCCTGCCTGCCTACCTACCGACCTACCTACCTACCTAATGGTGTCATTATATATGGACAACGTACGTTAACTGCAATGGGATACTATATATGGGAAATGAATATTGGCTCTCACTGTCACCGAAATAGTTTGAGACTATTAGGCCTCAGCTGGTAGTCTGTCAATGCTTACGAGTTATTCATTTTGCCGAATGCCATGCATGACTAAGATGGGCTAAATTGTAAAAATGATTTAATGATTGCATGTCAACTTTCTACAACTTCCTTCAAGTTAACGTCAAAAATTTTCTTGTACAAGCCTCTGAAATTAGTGAATTTGACATTGCTACAATGTTCCCCTTCCCAGACCAGAATTTATTCTTGGTTTAAACAGAAATCTGGTGTGATAAACAGTGGACAGGACATAGATTTCGTGTGCTGGGACGAGTCTAATTTGACCTAGACATGGTGGAATCTCAACTTAAAGGCCAAGGATTTTCACTGGACTGCCTCGCAGATGCTGAATCTGGCAGGGATCACCAACCTTTGGTATGAAATGTATTTATTTATTTATTGAATATAGTTTTAAGAGGTGGCTCAATCAGCAGGAGCTGTTTTTCACTAAGACCCTTTGTAATAAAGAAAGACAAACAATTAAATGATAAGTAATGAACATTACATTAAAAAAAGCGTACATAAATGTTAAAACTAAAATAGGCCTATATACAATATATACACCTTTACTCTGTATTGTCATTGGCTTTAACCAACATGGCATACCAATAATATCATTTTCAGTCCATTCTGACACAACCTTGACATAAATACATGTATATACCATTGTCAGTAGTTTCGACCACTTTTGTCTGGATGTTCACTGGCAAATTAAACATGGATAAACTCAAAAAGATGAACAAAAGAGTGCTATGATTCGTTGAAAATCACAATATAATAGAAGTTAAGAAATTAACAATCACCCAAAGAATGCAATCAGTGGCTATACAAATGTACAAAATAAAGAGTAAAATGGCCCCAAGAGATCTTTACAATCTGAGGACAAATGACAATTTCATATACCCCATTTCCAAACAATGACATATGGCAAAAAAAGTTTTTGGTATTATGCCATGGAAGTAAATTGTGGATGCATATACCAAGTAACATCAGAAGCAAAGTATCACTCAGTAGCTTCAAATCCGCTGTGACTAGCTGGCTGAATTCTCAAAATAATACAAATATACATTTTTTATAACTGTAGATGTGACAGATTAATCTTGTCAAAATTTATGCATTGAAATATATAAGAATCACTTGTGAAATCTTTATTTCCTCTAAGGTGCTGAATTGTACGATGGCGTCCCTTTTCATGTCTGTAGCATTTTTGATGATGTCTTTCTTTTGGTCATATCATTATTTACTAAATGAAGTAGTAGAAATTCATGCTCCGACAAAGACAAAGTTCCTGAAAAAACCTCAGCTACCTTACATGAATGGACAATCACGAAGAGCTATAAATGTCAAAGGTATGCTGAGAAGAAAATTTATGAAATGTAAGGACCAACAAAACTGGAATAAGTACAGAAAACACCGCAACTTAGTGACTTCACTTAAGCGTCAATCCATTAAAGAATATTTCAATAAGAGATGTAATGATCAACCAAATAAAAAACAATTTTGGAACACTGTACGTCCATTCATGACAAATAGTCAGACCTCAGGAAATAGTATATCACTATTGGAGCAAAACAAAATTGTAACAAAACAAATAGAAGTGTGTAGCATCTTCAATGACTACTTTATCAATATAGCAAATGACCTAAGAGAGCCAAATGAAGTTGTTGGCAAATCTGTTAAATCGGTTATAGACTTCTATAAGAGTCATCCATCTATAGTAAATATAAAAGCTGAAAGTAAAAATAAATTTCAATTTTCTAAACTCACTTCTGATACAGTGCTTAAAAGTATCAACAAACTGAAAGTTGGTAAAGCCTGTGGCTATGACAGGATTCCTGCGCATATTCTTAAAATAGGTGGTCATGCACTAAGTGTTTCACTGGCTGTTATAATCAATAGATGTATTGATGATGAATGTTTTCCTGATCATTGTAAAAGTGTCTCCTGTTTTTAAAAAGAATGACTGTTTATGTAAAGATAACTACAGGCCCGTGAGTGTTCTTACTGCAATGTCTAAAGTTCTAGAAAGCATTATATGTGACCAACTTATGACTTTCTTCAATGATACTCTGTCTGATTAGCTTTCTGCCTATAGAGGTATGTACAGTACAAATAATGTTATCACTAAATGTGTGGAGAATTGGAAATATGCCATTGATAATAAGATGACTGTAGGCTGTGTAGCCATGGATCTTTCAAGAGCTTTTGACTCTATACCACATAATCTTATGCTGGCTAAACTAAATGCATATGGTGTGTTAATGAATTCATGTAATTTTATTAGTAGTTATTTGTCATCTAGGAAACAAAGAGTCAAGCTAAATGGCTGTTACAGTGAATGGTCAAATATTCATAGAGGTGTCCCACAAGGTAGTCTTATGGGACCCGTACTATTCAACATCTATGTAAATGATCTCATATCATTATTGCAAAATTTTTGTCAGTTATATAATTATGCTGATGATAATTCGTTGTCTTTTTGTCATGATGATATTAATGTTGTTCCATTTAATTTAGAAAGAGCTTGTGTACTTGCCATTGACTGGTTTAAAAAGAATTACATGAAAGTTAATGCTGAAAAGTTTCAATTTATGATCCTCGGTAGAAAACATGAAAATCTTACACTGACTGTAAATGGAATTATAATGAGTCCAACAAAGAATATTAAACTATTAGGTGTCACCATTGACAATGATTTAAATTTTACTAATCATATTAAGAATATATCTATTCAAGCAGCTAAGCAAATCAATGTATTATCTCGTTTGTCTCGGGTACTTACTTTGCCATGTAAGATCAAAATCCTAGATGCATTTATTTTATCAAACTTAGGTTACTGTGGCATTGTATACCATCATTGTAAAGTAGAAGATGCACGGAAGTTAGAAAATTTATTTAAACCTGCTCTAAGATTTGTGTACTTAGATTTTTCCTCAACCTATAAAGAACTATTAGATAAAGCAAAAAGATCACCTCTGTATGTGTTTAGACAAAGAATAATGATATTAACTGTTTACAAGATTTTGCAAAACAAATGTCAACCAATGTCAAAAGATTTTTTCGCAGTACAAGATATTTCATACAATTTAAGAAATGTCTATATGCCAAGACAACCAATGTATAAGACTCTAAAACATGGATTTCATTCACTGCGTTACCAAGGTACTATGTTATGGAACAAGATTCCTGATACTGTTAAGGCTTTGGATTTTAATGGTTTTAAAAGTTATGTTCTTAAGTGGCAACCTGAGTGTCAATGTGGCACATGCCTTTTATGTACCTTATAGTTTTATTTCATTCATCTTTCATCTGTAAATACTCAATTGTTCTTATTTGTTATTGTCAGACACAAGTGCTGTGCGCTTCTGTTTTATTGTTGATGCTATTATCCGACTTGAAATAAAATTTTACTTACTTACTTACTTTATGGTGTGCTGTTATTATTATTACTATATTGCAGAATAGATTTGTTTTATAGATTAGTTCTATACTTATACTTTCCTAAGTGTATATTATTATTCCTAATAGGTCGTACAGAAGCTTCGGCTTGGGTCCTACATTTTGTATTGTACATTGAATGTGACACCGTAATTTAAAAACGAGTTTAAATAAAATGTTAGTTTGTTAATCTATGTTCTTTTAGCTTCTTCTTGAATGTTTCTATATTATTGGATTCTTTCACATCTGCAGGCAGGTTATTCCATGATTTGCTCCTCTGTAAAACAGCGTTCTTTTGTGAAATTCATTTGATTGAAGTGGAATGTATAAATCCATTGGATGCCTCCTGGTGTGGACGTGTGATACTTTTCTTTCTATTATAACATCGAGATGGTATGGTACAATACCATGAATACTCTTAAGAATGAAACAATTTTGAAATTACAATACCCTTTCTCTCCTAGAAGCTTCACGTCCCTTACACTTACATAATCAAAGTTTTTCTGAATGATTCTTGTAGGGTTTTTTTTGCATTCTTAGATTTTTTTTTTCTAAATTACCTGGTGACTGGTTTCTGCTCCATGTATTATTATTTCCGTGGTATTTTACCTCCCATTTAAGACTATCTCTTTCTAAAACCACTACAGTTTGGCCAAAGATGGCATTGATGATGCAGTATTTCGATTATATTTATTATTTTATGTTAGGAAAGTCAATATTTAAATGATTGTAAACAAGGTATTAACAATCATTTGTTGTATATATAATGTATTAGTTTATTGGTCCCTCAAAAAAAAAAGAATTTATTCTTCCACACAATATCCCTAACACTTTTAAGACGCAAGACTTCTGTTCTCAGCATTAGTGCCATTGCTCAATGCTTATTGCTGGCAAATTCACCATTGCTCCGCCTGGGGTCCTTCTTTTGCATATGGTCTTGGCTTATCAGCCACCTTGTGACCAACGCTGTTCCAATTAACCCCCCCTGTGTCTATCCAGTGAACTAATAAATGCTTTGGTATTCCTGGTATTTGGTGGTGGAAGTTTTACCCTATATCTTACGCCAGTATGTCAGTATTCTACAGCAAATTGTATTTGAAATACAAAAAAATGTTATTTCTAGATCGCATGGTGTAATATGTTCTTCTTTTCAATGGGTTAGTAAGTTTTAGAGCATTTTGTAACTTTTCGGTACTTGATAGAGTAAGAGGGTATATGTCTTGTAAACTAACCTGCCGTTAATTGTCTTGTTTCATCAGTCGTGTGCCACTGTTGCCTTTCCAAAGCACAGGAAGACTTTTTTTGTAAAAACAATTTTTTTATTTTATTTTGAGTTCGCTTCAGTTTAGGAGCCGTAACTTATCACCATCTGTTTGGAAAAAGTTGAAATCTATATTGATGCAATATGTACTTTGGTAATAAAGTATCAAAAAGTTAGTGTATTCACATTAGTTTGATGATAATACTATACTGTAAGTAGTGTGTCCGGGAACGATTGAAAAAGTTTTATTTACTACAATTAAGAAGCATTTCCATCCAAATGAGAAAGATAAGAGCATTGTATAAGCATATCTTGCTCAATGGATCAGTATTTGTGGTCCGGTGTATTGCATTTGGGATGACAGTGGAATTTGAAATGCAACACCAATCCAGTTTGATATTGCTCTGCTCCAGTAGCAGTCTGACTGAAGCTGTGGTCACTATGAATGAAGGATGACGTGCGTAGATGCTGGTCAATGGCACGTGGAGAGACGCCGCATATATTATCATATTTAAACAAACCGGAAGTTGTAATCCCTCATCTAGATTTTTTATGAGATTAACATTTTCAGATGCAGTTTAATGCACGGGTATTTTTTGTTTTGGTTAGTAGACGTAACAAGCATTTTACGAATGATGGCTATAGGAAGTGGCCAAAATGAAAAATATATAGCCTAATAATTTATCGCGCTGCATGATACTTGAGTACAAAGGGGGTCATTGTGCATTGACCTGATTTTTTTGCCAATAATTTCACTCGAAAACTTATAAAATTAAAGGAAAAGGGTTTAGATGATAGTAATAATTAAAAATAGGGTAGATATGAAGAGTTTTATTGATGCGAAAAGGGTTATATCGGGGCCTGCAACTGCTGCATTGGCACTGCTCCTCCGCACATAATGATGAGGCAGTGGCCTGCAGCTGCAGCAGCTCTCCATCTCTCTCTCTCACTCTGCTCTTTGCGCATCACATCACGTGGTACATGGCAGCGCGAATAATGAGGCTGGGCTGAATATCATAAACTGATAGATTTTATTTGCCTATACGAAGCGGCTTTCTGAATCGCTTCGTCTATTATTGATCGAGCGCCCAGCCTGATTAATAATTAATGCGCTCAGTTTTTTACTCCTTGATTGGGTTTACATCACACCGGGAATGCTCCTACTATTTTAATTGATTCCAAGTAATGAGATGTCCAGCATGGCTCAAAGATACTGGAATTACCAACAGGGATGATGTGAGGACAGCCGACCGTGCGCACTGGTAGGAGAAGGGACGCAGCCAATGGGTTTGGCGCGCTTTTTGCACGTGAAAGGAATGTGGCGCACCATCAATGCCAGTTCAATATCCATGTCGGCGTTATTTACCGTTGGCTGTACGCTGAGCACAGCTTCTTCATATGGGTCACTAGTGTGTGCATTTTGAGGTTACCTTACAACGCAGACATGTTTATTCATCAACGGGAGCTGCTGTATCGGTGATACGCTGATTTTAGAAAATATTCCAAGCCATCTTCTCGTCTGTTCTTTCTCCAAGGCTCGGCGTGAGCAAGGAGCGTCGGCCACCATGTGTAATATTTATTGCAAAAAAGAATCTGGTGGATCACATCTACTGGCTGCCAGAAATTTCACCTTGGAAATGAAGTCCACGCGAAGGAAGTAGAGGGGAGACATGGGCAAGAAAATTCAGTACATCGGGCGATATGTAATGGATGGCGCAGTGTTGGGCAAGGGCAATTTTGCCCGTGTAGAGCTTGCTACCCATGGTGTCACACAAACCAAGGTAAGACCAGTTTCAGAGCAAACTGTCCCTATGCAAATTGTATGTGTCATTCCCCTCCTAACACCCCCGCCCCTGTCAGTCCCCCACTATATTAGCCTCTGATTATATGTGTTTATTTCTTAATAGACCCTACTCCCAAATAAATAGGCCAGGTGTCTAGTTTTTGGTTGCACCATGGGGCTAGAGTGTATGGGAAGCCATGGTGCTGCTGCTGTTTGTATAACGGCCTTGGAACATGTCTTGTGACCGCCTATAGTCACAGCCCCAAGGATGCTGGAATTTAGGGACATTCCTGCACTGAATATTTCTAGACCAACCTCTTAATAGCAGAGGTAGGCGTCTGATTAGAGAAGGAAAAACAAGCATAATAGTAGCGAGTAGTTCTTGTAGAGGCCATTGCATGCGCCACTGTCTATTTCTGCAATATCTAGCCAGTGCAACTGTTTCCTCCATCTATGGCTTCCCAATTAAGAATGCCTGTGACACCAGAGTCCCTTGTAAACCAAATTTAAACACGACATTCCCACCATACCACAAATGACAGTTGCATACAAGCACATCTAATGTGGCCAGGTGCCTTACAATTCCGACACATGATGGGCGTAGCATGGAGTAGGCGAATGGAATATGTCTGCCCCTGCAGCTAGGTTATGCTTTTGTTACTGGCAGTGGCAATGATGTCACAGCTATGCTGTGCTACTGCTCTTTTTGAGTACAAGAGAATTATCCAGCTGCCTCTACCCTAACTTGTGTTGTGCATTTATACCAATCTGGTTGTTTGCTAAGCTGTAGCTATAATCCGCATACATGGTGCGTTCTATTAGTTGTCAATTGAGCCATGCAGCAAGTAGGCAGGCTGGCAGGCAGCAAGCAGCGTTGGGCCAGTGCTGTTGTGATGAAGGCAGCTTTTGTTGGCATCATCATCACAGAGCCAGCTGCAGCAGCCATGCCAGCACAATTGACATATCGTCCTTGCACTCTCCTGCCTTCCCAAAATCTCCTAAAATGTCTAAAACACGTCTTTATGCATCCCTGCCTCCTTTCTGTTTTCCCATTCTTTTCTTTCTCCCACCATGCATTCCCAAACCATGGCTGGCTCAATTCTCTGCATAAAGCCTATTTTCATCCCACAAACCTAGATTTATAACACCTAGACAAACCATATTCTTTCTTATAAGGCTCCCCAATATATAGGCCTGCAACATCTATGTAATTGTGCACACATTTTCAAACCAAACCTTGGGTCTATAGTCTATCAAGGCTTTTGTTAATGAGATAAACCATGATTTATAGCATTTATATAGCCCATTGTCCTCATTGCAAGCTCCAACATTTATACCTTGAACATGTATATATTAGGTACCCCTGGTGCTTCATGTGTTGTGTATGATATGTAAAATATACTGGTTAACCTACTATGCATGTTATTATACTCCTATGTTCTCAAATTATATGATTGAAATATTTCATTTTATGTGCAATATAAGCTCCTGTATATTATGAAACCCATATCTTGTTTATAGATGTTCTCCTGTTTCTAAATGTTGTTCTTAAGTGGATGATAGTTATTGAAGAAAGAGCATATTATTTTGACACCTCATGTCTAGGTGCAAACACCTAAGCTATATATTTCTTCGTGAGGAATTTCCATGAGTCATTCAGGCCTACATGGACTAATTCAATCAAGATCATGTATTACCATAATGTGAGGATATAGGGGCTTGTAAATAGCCAATTATCTCAAAACCTGTCAAGACACAAAGAAAGTAAAAGCATCACGTATGGCATTCAGAATTCCAGATAAAGAGCTATTCGGGTATCATCAGGGTATGGAAACAATGTCAAGGCAATACAGACAACCAGCCTGAAAGATCAATGCCATGTAATACTAAATATGTATAAGATTACCCTAGATTGAACCAGTTCTGCTGAGTGACCAGTCAAAAGTAATGTTATCTATTGAGAAGCAATTCTATGATAAGTTTTGACAATCATACACAATATATGCAAGACAAGCAAACATTGCACCAAAGTGGTCTTAATCTTTAGTAGTGATTCCAGGTCCTAGGTTTACTTTTGTAGCTCTATAGATCTTAGAATGCAGAACTGCATCTTTATGTATATATAAACACTCAAAATGCCATGCTAGACTACCATCTTGCATGCCTCCAACTCCTGCTTTGCCATGATGCCTTGGGGGTTAGGATTGTGGAATTGTAGTTTTTGGTTTGAATGATTCACACGAGGTTATCAGACTTATATTAATCTTTGGAGTCCATGTGCTGAAATCAGTTGAGACATGATATGGCTGCACAAACGCTGGGGCTGTCGATAATTCTTATGTTGGGCAATAAAGAGGTTTTGTAGAGATCGTTATCTCTGTTCGATTTGCCTGCATCAATTGTCTGGTGTTCCATAGACACCCGACCTTTGTTCCCCTTAGGTATTAAACCCTACACACTCAAATTGCCCTTCTTCTATCTCCCATGTTCTTGTAATGGCTCCAAAATGCTCTGTAATGACATTTGATGTCCAATTTAACCGATATTTATGGAATTAGATCATTCGTCACTTCCGGAGTGATATTGTCATATTTCAATAACAGCCACCCACTCAACGGATTGTTTCAAATTACTCAAGAAGAGGGTCGGAATCTAATGAAGATTTTGAATTAATCTCAATTATGAGTGTCATTAGACATTTGATGAAATGCTGCAAGATGATACAGTAATAATTATTATACCACAGTCATGTCATAAGGGTGATATTTATTATTGTTTGATCATCAACTTATTAGGTTGATGGCAGATGGCATCATAATTAAATCAGACCCTTGGCATTCTTTCGTCTTAATACTATTTTAAACACGATGACTTCGCGATTGAGACATTTGGCATTAATGGAATGGTGGTCTTAAACTCGAGATACAATACCATGGGTAGCATGCAGTGGCCTCAATTGGGAGGTGGTTTTGGTAGTTGGGTGGTCTTAAAGATGGGGTTCTAGGTCAGGATCCGCTGTCCATCCAAAGGGGGTACTAGTTCTTTGACTGCTCAAAGGTGTATGATGAATCCTGGTGAAAATTGTTTTACACACCTCCCTCAATTGCAGAACATGGCTGCAGAATTGGATTCCACATCAATTGGCAGAGGATCATGATATTCAGAAATTTAAGGGTCACCATTTAGCTATTATCTGTCATCTATTGATTAAGCAGTTATCTTTCATGTTATGTAAAAAAGGAATTGATGTTGGAAATTGCTTCAGAGTATGAACGATTCCCAACACAATATTCACACAAACAGGGAAGAGCTTTTTCCCTATCAAGGAGATAAAAGTTATCAGACATTATTCCCAGAATTTCGGATCTTTGTGACAAGAAATAAGTAAGTTAACACGGAAGCAAATTATGTTACTTAAATATCTTCCTAGTATCACTCAGCAGCTTACTCATCGCAGCCATTTCTTTTGCATTCCCTTCTTTTGTGAGGCAAGCCTCGTGTCTCTGTGGTGGAATTTTGTGTCTGGGGGATTACCAGGCCTCATGTCTTTCTTTTGTGGAGCTTTATTTGAAGAATGTTGTGGCAGAGGTATGATGAGTCTGACTCATGATCAGGAACTAACAGTCTGATTGTCTCACCTGCAGCAACACCTTTCAATGCAGGAAGCTACCAGCAACTGCAGGATATTTCAAGCAGAGAGACCTTTTCAATTGTGGTGGTCCTGCAGATGCCCCTGCAGGGTTAATTATTTTGGGGCAAAGTCATTGTCGCGTGATATAAACCAATTACAGCAGATTTTCACCGCCATGATGTATTGAAAACCAATATGATGTACGTCGCTCCACTGATTCATAGGAAAGCAATAGTTTGGTCCAGAGTAGCCAGTCTGTTCATTTCGGCTAAGCGAATCAATTACAATTCCTCATATGCTTACAAGTGATCTCTGCTCTGATGGAATCTCTGATTTATTGTCAGTTTGTCATAATCAAATCATGGTGGCTGACTCCTCTTAAACACTTGCTCTAGAGCAGCTCTGCTGATGCTGTGTTTTTGAAGAACAGGATGAAATATCTCCTCATTCAGCTTTCAAATGCTAATCTATTCTTGCAAGATCTTTCCATTTCTTTTGTCAATAATTTGAAAAGTTTGGCGAGTAGATTTGCATATCTTTGTCATTATTGTTTCATATTTTTATATATACTTATGTGTTTTTGTATATTAAACTGAATGCTACTAGTGCAGGCTGAAATAACTGAATCAAACGCATATTTTGACATCATGAAGAATATAAATATATAATGCAACACTTATGTCCACACTGCATGAATTTATTTAGAATGCAATTTAATTGCATGGACATAAATAAATATTTGGATGAAAGTTATGTTGCCTTGATGAAATAGCCAAGTAATGTTAGCTAATAGGTAATAATATGTCGGCAATAAGAGTTGTGATTTTATTCAGGCGAAACAATAATGTCCTGGCAATAGGCTAGCTGCAGAAAAGGTCAGAAATACGAACTCGTACGTCTGATATTCTAAGATGTATGACCATAAATAAATGCTAATTCTGTGAGTTTATGTTTCAAAACTTATTATGACCCCAGCAGAAAGAACTGTTGACCTTTGTACCCCCCTGCCTATGTTAATAACATTTTGCACCAAACCAATATATTTAGGCTGATATTTTGGAAACAGTGCCTTTATAATGACAGTGCTGAGTATAAATGTATCTGAATAGCCTGCATAAATCTTTTTATACTACATGCAAGTTGGATCAGTAGACAATAGTGTTGTAGCAAGTAAACAACTTGGATTCAGTAATGCAGCTTTACTCAAATATGATGTGTATACTATAAATCTATTAGTAATGCAAGGAATCGATGCCTGGATCAATGCTATACTTTCATGGCTTCCGATGTTGACTGAATCTGGGACTCTTTGTAATTATCGTTGCCATCATGACGCTCAAGTCTTGCATATATGATTAGTGTAAATGAAAAGATTATTAGAATGCATGATATGGATTTCTAATATTTGATTAGAAATTACGATGACACAGTCAGTAGTTCTGCATATATAAACAAATGAATGTTTCATATTCAGGTCCATAAGTGCATTAGAGTATTAGATCAAAATGTTGCTATTTGAAACGGTTTTTGAAAATTCTGCAATTTTAGATGGGCTTAAGGTTTCTTATGCAGTTGACATTGCTATATACACTGTACGCTTCAATATGTTGTTAAAAATATATAGCAAAAATGTTTATTTGTTTATATTTTTTGATTTTGTAATGTGCAAAAAATTTAACATAATGGTTAATTTACACAAGTTTCCACGAAAGTGTTTACAATGAGATATTTTTTAGATTTCACAGGGTATCACTTTGATTTGACATTGCTAAACAGTGGATTGCCGTCTACTGAAGTACTGTATGTTTTAGTACATTGGTAACAGATGGCTAATATTTTGTGCCTCAGTAATTTTATGATTTCGTGAAAACGGTCTAGGTATATTAGACAGTGAATGCATGATCATTCAGCAGCTCTAGAGTAGTATTTTGTGCTCGGTAGACTAATTACCTATTATTGTCAAACAAAAACTAGATCATGCGGGCATTATGCAACTTACGTAACACTGATTACGTAACTGTTGTCTACTATGCATTCGGTGATTATATTATTGTCTGCATATTATGTAATGCATTGCATAACTGATGAGGTCACAATTAACCATTTGCGGACAAACTGGTAATTAGCTCTTGGCAGTCAAAACTATCCAGAGATTTCCAAAGCTATTGTTTTTTCCAGACAGAATAGTTCGAGAGTATATCATTGTCTTTCTTTTAATTGCTCCATTCTTCTCAAAAAGAAGTGGCAATTATGACTAATTGGCCAGTTGGCTGGCTAATAACATGACAGTTTTCCTATGAAAAGGTCAATTATGCAATGACATCACATGATCAGTGATAACAATAACTAACAATGCATTGATTTAATTATGTAGATATTATATCGCAGTCTATATTGGGGTTGACAATTGTTCTTTTAATGTCATAGATAATTACTGCTAACAACGCGTGATTATTATAAATGCATCGATGACTAGTTGCATGAAAGATAGAAGTCGGTCAGCCTTCCAGTGATTTTACGAGTTAGCCCTGTTTCTACTGGACAACGCCATTGACCGGAAATGATAAAAAAAGAAAGAAAAATCTGCCAAAAAAATGAGGGAGGAGGGTTTGAAGAGATGCTAAATCATCACTTTTATTATAATGTGTGATATTTTGAGGAGGGATTTATGAAATTGGGGAGATTAGAGATAGAGGGAGATAAAGGATAGCTGATAGATGGGCAGAACTGGCAGGACCTGGCTGAGGGGTGGTGCTCTCCACTGATAACCTCAGCCTGTCCCTAGGGCCTGCCTTAACGGGCTACCCACACACTGCCATCTTTTGCACACGTTCCCTGCCTTTTCCACATCCTCTAAGATTCTGCCAAATTCTCCACAAATACAGTTCTCCACTAAACTGCGGGGTGGTTTTAGCCACAGGAAACTATGACCACGTGACCCGTACTATTCTATTACAAACGATGCCCTAAAAAGAGGGGTTTATATTGATACTGCTGGCGTTTTGGTTCTTCAATAGCCCTAATTGGCTCGTATGGAGATTAATTTTATTAGATGTCTGGCTAAAAATGAAAAGATTTGCCACGTACAAAGAAAATTTGAATGTGACACGATAAATTGTTCCTTAACCTACAGTTGATTCATTAGTTATTCCTTACAGCCCAGAATATCAAGGCATGCATATGTGAACTGATAGGATAATCTGTTGGATGGATACATATTAGATTGAATTGTCAGATCATGTAGGTAGGTAGGTAGATAGATGTTTATTTGCATCAGTTGTTACATTTTCTTAATTCATCATATATATAAAAGTTTACATCTAAGATCACATGTAACTGCAGGTAGGTAGCTACCTAGTGTAGGTACACAGTATTGTAGTGCTCCTGAACAAAAATTAAAAAAGGTGTTACAAATGTGTAATGCCAAGTTAGGAATCGTATAAATAGTGTAAATATAAAGTCTCAAGTACACCACATGTGTATAACATAGAGAACATTTTTTAAAACCTTGAGATACAGAAGCAGAGAAACAACAAGATAATGCCAACTAAGCAGTGGTGTATTTATCAATTGTAAAAACATAATACATTATGTTTTTACAATTTGTATTTCATGCAGGTCGATTGATGATTTTCCCCATTGTGGTCAGCTATTTTATTATTCTTTCAAATTTGTCAGACAACGAATGGTGACAAGTCCTTGGTTGTGAGGATGATACATTTGCAAGCCACTAGGATGAGTCCTTGAAATAAGAGCAACTCAGAAATATTAGTGACACCGGTTCAGCAATTCATTTTGTTGGAGGTAGGAAATTGCCCAAGGTGGAAATCCGGAAGTGTGAAATAAATTACTATCATATGTCATGAAATGACACGTCCCTCTTGATTTTATTGTTGTTGATGGAATGATGAAATAACTATTCAATCCATCACTTAAAGCAAATAAGCAGTGGTTGATTTGGCCTCTATAAGCAGGTTCAATTTCATATTACTTATGATTCTGAATCGGGTCATCTTGAGCATAATTATTTACCTAATGGCTCGTAGGTTTATTTCTGTAATGCTATCAACCAAATTAATCCAAGTAATTAGTTTAGAATTAATTGGCCTGGGTTATGGACAGGCATCTTCTGGCTTTATTAACACTTTGTTAACACGTTTCGTGGTTAATATAACACAAGATCGAAGCGTGGTGCCCACCTAGCAACATCAAAGACAGGAGCATGGATCATGTATTCAAAAATGAGCCTGTAGTATATGATCAACATAAAACAAGACCAAGAAGCATGGAGAATGGCGCCCACGATCAATTCCCAATGAATGTTTTAATAGGTGGGAGGCTTGGCTGATCCCTTCACGAACATATTATGCAGCATCTAAGAGCCTGGGAAATATTCTTCTTAAGTAAACAGCAACAAGATGCTTCTGCTATACCATATCTGCATCACCTCACTATCATGACCACCCCTAAGAATACGATTACTTTTGGTCCGGACCGTATGTATCTAACTAAAAATCACGTGACCAATAAAATCCCCTAAATTTGGCAGCATTGGTGCCCTAATTTCTACGTTTCACACAGTCCTATTAATATAGATCATTGTTAATGCCCAATATTAGGCCACTATCCTAGCTATTTATATATGTCAACATAAATATTTAATTGCCTTCCATACATGCAAATATGTCATTCTTGGCAAGGAGCAGTTACATATTTATAAAATAGAAGCATTGGCATGCATAACATTGATGCTTGTCCTAGTTGCATTCACTTGTTTATCACAAACATGTTATCAGGGCAATTATACGTAGGCTGCTGGCACATGGCTTTAAACCAGTCAACAAATATTTAAGTAGCTTTGGTACTAAATTGGCATAACATATTTCTGAGAACTGTACACATGTAGATGCATAGTACTACATATGCCTAAATGCCATAGTACTTAATGTTTGACCTAGATAAGTTGAAATACTGGCCTAGGTGGGCTGGCTAACATCATGAAACTTTCATGGCCCAATCAATATGCTTAGCAGGGTCATACACTTAAGAAAGCCAATGATCACGCTTGTCAACAGACACTTACAAATAGACTGCTAAGAATTAAATGCATTTTTACACTAATAAACATATGTGACTGCTTAAAATATATTAACGCATGATTTGAATGACACTTTTAATTACTGGGCTGGGAAAAGGTCAGTAAAGATTATTCAAGTATGTATGTCAAGAGAGAAATTTATGATCTACCATGTGGTCAGTCTAATTTAACCAGATGTATTATTTAGTATGTAATATTAAAATTGCAGTGACTAAAGACCAGTTTCTATAAAATATTAATTTAATGAGATTGGAAGTTATACTATAGACATGAAACTTGTAAATGATATCATTAATGTTCAGTTTTACATATGATATTCATAATATTTTTATTATATGGTACTTAACCATGCAATTCATTATTTGCTCTTCAGATTTTGTGATAAGAAATGTGAAGCCTTAAATTTCAAAATTTTAGACCTGACACTACAAGGCTTTTGGTACTGTCAGCAAATCTTGGCTTTTTGCGAAAATGTCGTGGATTGTGGAATGATGCCAATTTGGGAGTGCATTCTGAACAATTCTTTGGCACAATTTTATGGCAAGGAATTGCTGATCTGCATTCTGTTCGGGAAGTAAACACAACAGGTTGAGACCATAAGATTGGATGAATATTAGCAGATCAAGCTAGCATATATTAATTAGATTAATGGGCTTACTATGCAGTATACATTAATTTATTAATCATGCAGTAAATGTGAGGTAAATGTCTCAAATGACCTGGTGGTGTTTACTGAAGGCTGAGTGGACTAATCTGGCAGGACGAGGTCTATGCACATTGATTCCATGTGCTGTATGGTCCATCCATTGGAGTGTGCAGTGTTTGTATGTGGACGGCCAGCAGAAACAATGCCTATAGTCTGCTGTAATGCATGTGTAGGGCCATGTGTATGTACATAACAAATGGTGAAAGCCCCAGCAGTAATCACAGGCTAGAGTACTTATTGACTGCTGCACAGCTAGGCTAATACTTGATTTATGAGGAGCCAACAATGAGGGTGCCTATGATGATAGCTATGATGATGATGATGCAGGGTCAGCCTCGTTGCAATACTGCCAATGAGTTCAAATCATGATATAATCACTCCTTCAACTTTCTTCATAATCATAGTGGAATCCCACTTGTAGACTACATATAGCCATTAAGACTACTGAATATAGTTAAGGCATCTGCCAAATTCCATATTGGCTAGTTCTGCTAAAGGTCCTGGGTTTGTACCCCGGCCCGGCACTCTTCAGGAGCAGCCAGATGTCGATTGCACGAGACGTTACATTGGAGGTGCCTTGTACTTGGTGTCTATGCTGAGGCAAGTAAAATTCTCCACCCATGGGGTAAATGTGTAACATGGTGTGGTCTCCACACGTTATTATCTCAACTGGTCATATTAGATAACTAAGCTTCAGACCCAGTACCTGGTAACATTGAGTCATTGACATTGTCATAATGGATCTTACTGCACTAGAATCTCTTTGAGGTAGTTGCAATATCGAGGTAATATATCCTACAGAGGAAGGTATTTTATCGCACCTCACCATTAAGACCAGTATAATTTACAAGTATAGTGGACTATTAGTGGTCTTATTGGTTATGCTATTGTATAAATTACCAGCAAGTGAGGAGACAGAAGTCATACTGTTATTTAATTTAGCTTATTTGCAAGAACACCCGTTCGCATGTATTACATGCATCCATGGGGACAGTATTTCTAATATTGCCATTCGCCCACACTGGGAAATTTTGGTCTTTGTGCGCCCAGGCCATTGGTCCTGTGACCCGAGTGAAGCAATAGATGGCAATAAGTAGATGTGCCCTGGTACAAGTAAACAAGCAGCTCGGTACTAATAAGAAACTGGTTAGTGAGCAGTGTATGTGCCAGTGTGGGCCTGATTATCATGTGGGCTAAGGGGTGCAGCATGTCAGTGACAGAAGCAGTATGATCATTGCATTATCATATGAGAGGCTGGTTGTGGGGTCGGAGGTGTGTTGCCTGATTGCTTTTGGTCCTCGGTACAGCGATGTCCACTAGCAGCAATGTCCTGCAATGTCCACTAGCAGCAATGTCCAGCAAAGCCTTTTGGAGGCGATAGGAAGAGACTGGCGTGAAACAGGGTGGTGTTGTATGGCGGCCTGTGAGAGCCGGCCGCAGCCTTTGGGATTGGCCTAGAGTCCTTATGTAAATGGCCATTGAAGGGCCTATAGACAGCTGCAGCATGCAGTTCATGGCGAAAGCCGTTGCAGTTGCTGCTCCCCCTGCATCTCGTCTTATGCTCTCATACCACTGTTATTTTGGTCGAAGAAGTGCACTGTCCTGAGGCCTCGTCTTTCGTTTAATCACGTAGATTACTGTTAATCTGTGCTATTCTTGATGGTGCAGCACATGGCGGCAGCAAGGAGGGGGGCGCGGGCCTTCAATATGCCTTCACTATGGCGGGCAATATCGATGTGTGCTGCTGAGGCGCTGGCCGGGCCATACGTATAAGGGCGGCCAGCCACACTATGCATATCTCTCGCACTCTGCTCACTCGCCTGGTGCTTACCTGATCTAGTATTTGAGTCGGCCTTCTTCTGCCTATCACCAGCACACATCAGTTTATACTGAGCGATTTGTTTGTGATGGCGGAAATGCTGTAAAAGACTTGCATCAATCACCAGGGGACTGAGCATCCTGTATGAAACCGGAACTGGCCTGCCCTCCCACTTATTCTCTTATTTCGTCAAATTCTTGAATGTCAAACTGCGCCCCACACCCCCTACAGGGTCATCCCCCATTGCTCAATTTCATCAAAGTCACCCCCAAGATCCAATCCTGTCTCTTCACATACCATGCACTCTTACACTCCAGTCATATCAATTTATTGTGCCTGTCACAAAGACCAGTAGTTATATTTGTGAGATATCAAGATTGTGGAAGCTTCCAATTGGCAGAGACTCTCCACTCAAATCCAGCCAACTTCCAGACATTTAAAAGTCGAAATTATTTGTTCCTGATGTACATTTAGACCTTTATTTTAAAGGCATCCACTACTCCATATCATAGTGATCTTAATGGTGAGATGGCCTTATGCAGAAGGTTATTTTATACTATTCATTATGGGGAAAGCATTGACTCGTCTGTGAGATATCCTTAAAGCAGGATTCTGCTGTATGCTCTAATATGCAACATGATAACAAATTCTGAACTGATTGCTGTAGGCTATTCAATTTGTTATTTGCTAAACGTGACCCATGCAGTGAATTCCTTTATGCCATATATATCGAGTATTTACACAGACTGACAGCTTTTTCACACAGCTGTTGACTTCTGAGCGTTAGATATTAATTGAGGATGATGTGTATACCATAATAAAAAATGTGTGATAAACATTGCTGATCTTAATAATAACGTTGGTTGCGCGAATATCTGATCTTGAGATTGAAAATATGAGCTATAAGACTGCCAGAATCAATAATGTGACCCAAGTGATCATGTGACAATTGTAGCTGAAGTTTCCTGTTTGTGGATGTTTGTGGAATTGTTCTCAAGAGCATTGCAAATAAGCCTTTCTGGCCCAGTAATATATTACTGTCTGAGTGACCATAATCTATGGGCCTAGTCGGTGGAGAGGACAGCTGTACTCCATAATCATATTGCTAATGGGTCTGTGAAGCACAGTATTTGCCTCACTTTAATGGCAGTATGGAGTTGAACGGTGGTTTACCAGGAGCCACATCAGCAGTAGCAGCAGCAGCAGCAACATCAGCAGTAGTAGATGCGATTAGGCCCTGTGGATAATACCTTTCAATAGCTCCTTGTTTCCATTGATTGACAGCCATGAGCTTATTTAGCACTTGATCATCCCAAGAGGCTTTATAAGCAGGTGTTTTGACAGCAGCTCTTTCCTCATTATCACTGTGTGCTATATGCTTTACACCTCAAAATGATGTTTAAGCAAATGCCATGATGTAAACACGAACTTAATTCATCTTCAAAAATCATAAATGCTTTTTTGAATAGGACTGTGTTTCATATTAATGAAGGCGAATTGTAAACACAATGACTACTTAAGATGGCAGTGTTGCTCAACAGTTTCTTGCCAAGTCAGCTACAAATGTATATTTCCAATATTGCATCTCTGTTGTACTCTCTCTTATCTATAAATGCACTCAAAGCATTATCTTCTATGTGCGATGCTACACTGTTCCAGATACAGTGTATTGTAATAACCATGTCATTATATTCACGAAGTCCCAGTGGTTTACCATTTTCTTGGAAAAATACCCAGTCCACTGATGAAGACCATGTTAATTTGTTGAAAGATAATGATTATTCTAAATTGATTTGACAGAAGTCAGTATTAAATCTACATTTCTTGAAATTGGTTCCCATTTAAAGTACTACAGTTATGTGTGTTTTGCTTGCTTGAAGAAACCAGAAGACTGATACAGTGACTTTTACATATGATAATAATGTGATGCCTAGTATTCATTGAAGCAATACTAAAAATCATTGTCTTCGTGTTTCAGGTTGCCATCAAGGTTATGGACACCAAGAAGATCAAGGAGGATTATGTAAGGCAGAATTTACATCGAGAAGCAAAGATCATGGCTCGCCTCCGCCATCCAAACGTTATTCGCCTGTATGAGACCCTGAAGGTAAGAGCTAACTAAGCATCAATTAAGGCGACTCGCAACACGCTTATCCTTTACTTTATACACACAAAGACAGGTAGCGAAGATCCTTTGAATATTGATTATATGACGAAGGTCATCACTCAACTTAATATGTATGGATCATACGCCATATAGTCTGCCTAGATGGATGGCATTGTTCAGGTGCGCCCTGGCTGCCTGCTATGCTCTCACTATTCCAGACATGTGCTCTTGTTATAGCTAGCATGGCCATATTGCATAGGTTTGTTCAATACCGAAATTCCAACATAGCCCATCTATGATTCTACATAGCTCCGTATATTTTTGCAATGGCAGATTTAGTGGTCAAACTTACAAGAATAACGTTTATCCACGTGTAATCATTGACAAATACAATGTTGTAATTGTTGTGTTATTAAATATCTGACGATTTGCTCACTCACATTCCGACGAACATTCCATGGATGGAAAATTTAGAAAAAGACAGCATCTTGAAGTAATAGTGGCTATTGGTAATCATTGTTGGTGTTAGATATGGCTAATCAAGACTCAATACCCAGATTCTATGGTATTTCTTGTGCATTGACATATTCACTGAAAGAGTAATAACAACAATAATTGGTATTAATATTCTGTAGATATAACTATTCAAATGTTCAATCCATGAATAGATAATTGACACTATTGAGAGAAAGCCCCATCACGTAGAAATCTGACAGCCTTAGAGGGCTGCACTTCCCATACCTATATCTATCCATCTATCACTATCTATCTAAATAACTAACTATCTATCTATCTATCTATCTATCTATCTATCTGTCTATCTGTCTATATATCTATATATCTATCCTTCTATCTGTCTATCTTTCTATCTGTCTATCTATATATATATATATCTATATATATATCTAATAGGCATTGTGACAAGAACAATTGCCTGCTCTCCGCCATCTCCAACAGGTGTGCTGTGCATTGCATTTTGATGCATAAAAAAACCTGCAAAAGATGCATTGATATTCTACGTGCTTAACTGGCACTACTGCCGCTGCACTGCAGTCTAGTTAAGTCGTAAGTTAGCAGTATTAGAGTGCAGATGAGATAATTGAATGGGGAGTGGGTGTGCACTAATGGTGGCCAGTGACAATGCCAGGATAATGCAGACAAGCTTTGGCCCTGTGCAGGATAAGAAGTGATGGATGTCAGCTTGACACGATCACAGGCCATCAAGGGACGACTTGCCTGGCCAGCCCAGCTCTGTTAAAAACCACCGCCTCAACAGTTGTCCAGACAGGCGTTATATTTTCATATAGGCAGAAAAGGAAGACGGGTGTCTACTTAGAAGAGTGATAGGCCTGTGTTGTGAGCCTGACCCCTGCACCAATCTCGCCTGCAGATAAAAGGGTCAACACTGGTTGTTCAAAGCTAGTAAAGGAGTCATCAATCTTTGGCCTGGCTGCCCTGCCTGCCTCACACCTGCCACATGTTCCCTGGGCCAAGGGAAGACCAAGGTGAAGGCAGAGTGAAGGGGGGGGGGGTTGTTTTATTGTTCCATCAGTCCGACTTTGCATGGGCAAAGAGCTGCTGAAGTGCCCAACCACAGAAACACGGAAGTGACTGCTTGGCTGCTCAGTTCCTGCTTTACCTACCCAAGTTCCTCTTGTCTGCCACTCTCTAAACTTTTCAATTTTCACCCCCTTTTCCCACCTAGGGTCTATATAAAGCTAAACTTAAGTTCTATGCAATTTTTATACTCTTGATGTCAACCGATTATGATGACAGATTTATTCCTGCTACTCATTTGCTCAAATATCCATCCCAATCATTTTGAACAAAACTAATCAGTCCATAATCTGTCCATCTTACATGGGCTGCTGTAATGATTCCCTTGAACAGAGCCCAGTTTGATTGATGGAACATTAATGTATTATGATCTGGCATGGTTTGAGGGAAATAAAGTCAATATCTCCATCTGTGACGCTTGATACCAATACACTGATACATTATGGCATCGATCATTCAACGTGTTTCTCTGCAGAAGTCTTATCAGCAAACAGTGTGCTTTGAAAGCGCCAATTAAGTCATGCAATAGAAATCCATAGAAACAAAAAGTGGATTAAAAAAATAGTGAGAGAAAGAGAAAAAAGGAGGAATGAGGTAATGGAGCAGTCATACGGGCTCCCAAGTGATGACAATCGTTCAGAACATTGTCATCTTGATTACAATGATCAGGCCTGTTACTGTTCATGAATAATAGATGCAGCATTATGGATTATGGAGCTAAAATTCTCTCTCAGAAGTTATTGAAATCTGCTGGGCTGTTTACTCTACTTGGCGATGCATTCACACTACCTTATGTCAGTGAATCATACATTACGGTGCATTGTGCACAACGACCTTGAATCAATTCTCAAGGTCACGTACGACATCAACCACAGCTATTTATATAGCTCATGCGAATATACTGTAGCCAAATTTGATGACTTGCTGCAGATATCAGCTTGTACACTCTATGCAAATACACAACGTCATGCAAATGTGCTTGTGTTATCAAATGTACTGTTGTCACATCGTCAATAAAAGTTGTGCTGCTTTTAGAGTCAAATTGAGAGAGAAAAAGACTCCCATGTGTGGTAATGAAAATCCATGCATGCCATGTGTTTTAGGCGCTGTGGAAGGGGAAACTTTTGTGTAGTTTACAATTCTTCTCACTCAGGTTTTGCCAATATATCGATCAGCTAGATGGCACAGGGGCCAGTCAGGATGGAGAGAGGGCAACTTGCACGGTCTCTAAACTTGACAATTACTGCCAGTCCAGTTGTGTTGAAGACAAGTCAGGAAGAATGACTAAGAGCTGTGAAAAAACAAAACAAAAATCGTAGATGTCTACAAGATGGACTCTTAACATACTCCCCGCCTCACCTGAGGTTTTTGTTTTGTCATACATATTGTAGCAAAAATCATTAGGTCTGCTGTTACTGGCTGTTCTGACCTTTGTTGGGTGCTTTCAATTTATGAAAACAATTACATGAACACTGTCCACTATGAGCTTGAATTCAGGAATGAGAAGATTTGTGAAATATTGGGATATATCCAGTTATTCTCATTCAAACCACTTGTCATCTGCTACCCGATTTGTCATAAGTCTCCACAGATATAAAGGTGTTTTTTCTAGAAACCACGAGGCCTATTGTCTTTTATAGCAATAGAGGTCAAATGAACAGCACTTCACAGTTGACCTTTAAAAGGCTAACCGGAAGTAGAAGATCGGAGCGGAAGAATGGGTGCACGAGGCTAGGTGGCACGGTGGCACGTGGCCGTGACATCATCATGTCGTCATGCTAATGAGGCAGGTTGTGATTAGCAGTGACATTCATGCAACCACACTGGCAACCAGTGATGGATGCAGCAGGGGCTTGATGGCCAGGGGCAAGTGGGTCAGTGCCCGAGCGGGCCAGGCCCCCGGGGCTCCTCCAACTCCCAAGAAGAAACTGTTGAAGCACTGATAAACCCCAGGCAAGACCTGTCTGTATTCTAGCGTCGTCCCTCTGTCTTCTTTCATTATCAAGCATTTCAGCATTGCCTCCCGCTGACCGATAACCTCTGTTAATCTCTCTCCTCTCAAATATTTAGTACCATCCGTAATGAGACAAGCCACAAGAAAATAAATTCCCTCCAACTAACTTCATTATGCCCCATGGGGAATTCATCTGCCCTAGTTATTTTACACCCTTATGAATGGCCGATTTGACTCGTAAACCTAATTTTAGGCATTTGAATGTGTGGAAATGTGTCGTCCATCGTATATATACGCACGTTGATGCGAGTGAGTAAATAGAAGGCTGTCAGCATATAATGGATGTTAGAGCTTTCATTTTGATGCTGGTGAGGTTTTTTTCTTCCGAGAATGCTACATGTGTGACCTTTAATATTGATATGGCGATTAAATAAGGCGGAATGAGCGCAGAGGGTTGGCTGCAGTCTTATTTGCGTTCGGCACGCTTTGGTTAACGCAGCCAATCGCCGAGTGCAATGCGATGCACCCAGAGGACCCGAAGGATGCAGGTAGTGATGCTGCTGCTGCTACTGCTGATGCCCTGCCAGTCCTCTCTGCTGCTTCTCATCCTGCTATTTCATATGACTGGTGAATGTTTGGCCAGCCCAGTCCTCAGGAGATCCCCAGAATACTAAGCTTGGCCAGTTGATCAGCTATTCTCATCCATCATTTGAGGTCACGAAAAGAAGGGCTGCCATTATGCTCTTGGCCTCTTGAAACACAGCTCCTTCCTTGTCCAAGTTCAAACTGGTCTCTCCTCATTTACAGGGACCTTTGCTGTCCTCCCTACTGGCTGTGTTTATCTACACTGTATACAGTATATCTGAATGTTTAATTACTGCTGCCCTTTCATGACCGTAAACTAATATTGGATTCGCCTCCACTCCTTGTCATACCCCATTATGTTATAAGCCTAAACCAGTTACAAGTTTATCTTTTCAATTCCTTGTCTTTCTTATCATGTCGATGTATTTATTCTCACAACATGCAGTTTGATTTGTGTACGTTCTTATTCTGACCAGCTCTTGGGTATTCATTAAGGAGAAACATGTAGCCCTATACAAAAATTTCCATTTTATTTCTTGACTTCTGTGTCATTTGTAGCTATAATTATACACCATAGCCTTCCCCAATCTCTCAGTTTCGTCTAGTGACATGCAGCTTGTGTTATGAATTCTAATTGTATCTCGTTCAGACGATTCACTATTAGTTATCTTGAGCCCTGTCCTCGTGTTCAAAGTGTCCTGCCAAAGACTAATGACCTGTCTCTCATTTGGCTATTGCATGCTGCAGACCAATGCAGGGCTCTCCTGATACCTGCCTTCTGAGACAAGGTCGACCCAGAGGTCGTGGTGATATTTTCAAGAGGAATGACTCTCTGATAAGTAGCTCCAATTCCATCAAAGGGTCACCATTGATGTGGTATAGCTTTAAGGCAGAACGACCTTACAAAGCCTTTCTTCTGCTTACAACCATAGATAATATAATGGATTCAGTGAATTGTTTCAGGGCTACTGGTTTGAAACAATACAACGTGAGGCAAAACATCAGAAAAAGTTTACCTCATTAATAGTGGACTATAGCCTGGCTAGGGATAGATTATAGGACCTGAAAAGGACCTGGTAGTTGCTTCAAACACTAGGGCATAAGCTACAGTGATATTTTAATAATAAGATTAAAACCTGCATGAATATAGAAGTTCGAACGAATTCTCTTGAAACGTATTCGATATAATTTAATTTCCAGTTGATAAATTAGCACAGTCGTATCCTACAAATTTCACAGGCAGTGCATGGATTCGAATGTAAATAATTCAACATGCTTCACCTCTCATATATATAGAGAAAAAAATATAAACTCTGTTTTCCCCAAGAACTGACATTGAAGCAAATACAGTAACTAACTGGTTAACTTCCTTATTTCATTTATCTATATAATTGATTAAATTTATTTTCATCTATTCTTATTAACTTGTAATTGTGACTCTGGGGGTGTGTTCAGACATTTTTTCTTTTTTTCCAGTTCAGTTCATTTACTGCCATGTTGAACAGGTGTTTAAATTAGGTTTTCTATATAACCTACATTTAACAGGCACTGTGAGATACATAAACTGGACACCGCTGTAGCAAAAAGCTGATTATGATGATGATGAAGGTAGATGAAGCTAATAATGTCCTAGATGTATGGCCTCTGGTAATTATTGTTGTATACCAGCTGTGGGTGATAATATAACATGATGAGTGTGAGATACAAGTGAGGTGCAGAGATCAGACTGATATGACAAGAGTGATATGACCCCTTCACGCTGTTGATAAACAGGACTTAATGACCCAGCAATTCATGGGCTGTTTATGACACTTCACCTTGGATAATCCCCTGGATTTATCTCCCGGAGTGATCCAACGCGATGGTGATGATCCAGATTAGATCGATTAGTTGATTGAGTGATGGCAATGAAGGACAGTGGGTGGTCAAACGGACAAGCATCTGATTAATGGTTTCCACTGGATCAAATTGTTGAGGTGCTACATGCCTCCAGGATAAGTGTATTACAGCAACAGAGGTGGCTTAGTGCATGGTGTCTGGTATTGAAGTGTTTTGAATAACTTCTGATTTCCTGTTGCTGGATCACCTGATTCTTTTGGTTCACATTCTTCCAGTTTATATCTGGGATATACCACCCAGTGAAGGAGTTTGATTGCCAAACATTTACCACCAAGTGAAGGAGTTTAATTGCAAAAAAATTACCACCCAGTGAAGGAGTTTAATTGCAAAAAATTGATTTGTGTAATGTCTTACGTATTACATTTTGTATTTTCCCAACCCTTGCTAGTGGTCGAAGTTTAGTCGGTTTCAGAGGCAGAAGTAATGATGAGTGAAAAGCACAGTGAATACGTCAACTTTTGAAGGGTAATACTTATTTGTATCCCTGGAAATTCCCTAATGATTTTGATCTTTTCAGTAAAATGATATCAATGCTAGCATGGTGCTTATTGACTGGCTTTCAGACCGAGTCACAGTCACAGCATGAGGCAGTCATCTGAGCTGGTAGTTGTCCTGATTTGTAGCTTATCTGTCCCTCCCTCTCTTCCTGCCGGTCAGTAGTGGTCAGTGGTGTCCAGCTGCTGCTGACCGATGTTGATCACTATGTTTGGTCCGTGTATATACTGTTGCTGGCCCCTAGGCAGGCAAGATTAGTAGCGCATCCAGCGAATAAGGCTGGCCATTGTGGCAATTTATGTTACTTGTGCGCCCGACTCTAATAAGATAATATGGGTTGCAGGGCGGTCTGGGAGAGCCTTAGTGGCGGGTAATCACAAATCTCAAGAGGTCGGGCTATTTCAGGCGTGTCAATGGCTTGGCGGGCTTCCGCCACTGGTGGCGACGGACACCTCGGGCCATCCCCCCTGGACCAGGGCAGTTCCCCCCAGGCCCTCGCGCCCTTGCTCAGCTAATGCTGTTAGATTGCTTGGCCACTGCAACTGTGCCATTGTTTTGATTGCTGCTGCAGCCAGCAAGACAAACTGATTAGCAGCCGGGGGTCACATAAGCCTTGTCTCTCCTAATACAATATTGTCCAAGCAGAAAGCCTCTATGTCTGTGGGCCTGTGTGTGGCCATCACTCGTGGCCTACACTGTTTCTTCTGTTTAACGACTGCTCTCTCTATATCTCGCCCTCCCCCACTGCCTTACAATAGCACACGACTGCAGGCTGTGCTGGCTGGGAGAGAGGAGAGCGAGAGAGGGAGCACAATCGAAGACAAACATGGCATCCTATTGCAACTCACTACACGAGTATGGTCACCATCTATTTCTCTGTGCTAGGCTGCTCCTGCCCTCTCATAACTGCCTCCCCTGCCTGACAATGCTCTGTGGAGCTCTGTGAATTGACATACCAGCCTTATAATAACGACTGGATGGACGGACATGGGTATTTAACCTGGCCAAATGGCTGCAGACGCTCTCCTGTCTAGTGGCGTTGTAGGGTTAAAGCTGTGGGAACAAAAATGCTCTGACGCCGGCGTAGTTACTGTCAGTGCCACGTAATATTTGTCTGTGCGAGTAGCAGATTCAGGCTTACCGTCTCGCTGTATATCAGGTTAATGCCACAGTAGTAACAGGAAAAAAAGGTTAACTGTAGATCCTCACAATGAAGACCACTTTTGGTGAACATGCACTGGTCTTAATGGAGAGGTGGTCTTACATTACATTACAATTAACAGAATACACTTGAGACCAAACTTGCGTGTAATTACTAGGTGGTAGTTGTATTTCAACTCCACCAATTGAAACACTGGCGTAGTATGCAGATGTATTCAATAGAGATTAATGTGAGAATAATCTAACTGGCCTCGTTTCTTGACAGGAGCACACTTAGTGCCAAACCATTTCTAATATGATATTACATCTGCTATTGGTGCTGGTTGAGGAGGCATCATGCTGCATGAGCAGGGGAGGGAGATGGCGGAAGAGTCTAGATGCAGGGCTCAGCCATGTCATGACGGAGGCAGAAAATTGATGCGGCTGCTGATGGATGTGGCATGAGATTGGCAGATTGGGCCATGGAGGTGTACGTCAGGGTCACCCCGTGTCTGCCTCGTTACTGTATCTTATACTGGTTAATATAATGTCTATTAAGCTGCAGCAGCAGAAGCAGCAGCATCAGCATCCTGTTGGGCTTGTGACCCCCTCCTCATCCAACGGCACCGCAGCCCTTCATGACACATTACATCATTCTGACAAGGTGTGAAGCTGGCCAGGTGATCAGCAGCAGCAGAAGCAGCAGTAGCAGTTGGAGTTGTAGCAGATAGCGATGCACCATCAGCTAAGCTTCCTCTGGCAGAGAGTGCTCAGAGGCCTGCATTTTGGCAAGGCATACTGGCAGCAACTTGGGAGGCTGAACCGGTCCAGACAGGCAACATACCTAGCCCAGCTGCTGACAATAAACGCTTCCAACAGCCTTCATCAACAGAATTGCTGCTGCCTTTATGTAGTCGAGGCTTTTTGTTGATAAGCAGCTCTTGCGCGTCCTCAACTTCACGGCAAAACAATGAACACCTCTGCTGTTTTGCTCAACACACTTTCTGCTCAGTGGATTTTATCTCACGCTCCTTCCTGATCAAAGTATCTTTCAAACTTAAGGGGAAAGCTCATGCACAGTGAGCAAGAATGACTTGAAAACATGTACTGACAGACAATATAGCTCAAGAAGCCAACTAAATGAGCCAATTAACCAGAGAATGAATTAATGCCTAACTAAGCCGATCTAAGTGTTCCAAAATAACCATTTGTTAACAGTGCAGTAGGATCTCATCATTAGAACCACTCGTTGCAAAACTGAGAAATCTTCTCAGTCATGTTATCTCTTTCGGATTAGATTCAATTGGTAAGAATTTAGCTGTGTCCAAGATTTGGTGATCTTACATGTGAGAGCCTGCGCATACAGTTAGTTTCATAACAATATGGTCGACTTTAGACAGCTGTAGCCATCTATTCCTGACTGTAGCTACACTGACTAAAGCCAGCTGCTTCTGTCAACTCCTAACTAGTAGTCAGCTTACACCTACCACCACTAAAAAATATATAAACCTTGGAAATGTTTAAATATTTCTAATATGTCATAAATATGTACTTTTAGATCCAGCTTTGAATAGCCAGCTACAGCCAGACAGTTCTGTTTAGTGGCAGGTAGCATCGTATAGCAGAAGTTGTCTAACTTTGGTCTAGGTTCAATTTGACAGGCTGTTTTTAATGAAACTAACTGTATGTATATCAGTGCATGTCAATCCAAATTTACAAATTGAGCAGAAGAAGGGACCACCAAGGACCACCTTGTATTCTGTCCATTGAGAGTGTATCCGACTCATCAGAGTTGTCATTGCTGCTGAATGAGGTGCATTTAAAACACACTGATGTCTCCTGGCGAGATCCATTTCAATATTCGTTTTAAAGAGCTTCACTGTGGTTTAGGAGTGAGCAGACAGGGACCTCGAAGAGGTTATTGATCAGTTGAGTCTCCCCCGTGGAGGTGAAACGTAATACTGCCAGGCTCTTGTTAAATGAAGCCCAGAACCTGTTCTTGCCAAATGTCTCTGCTGAATTTCACCAGACTGAAATACCCCCTTCTACTCGTATTCGCTTAAGTGTAAGATTTCATCACGTGGTCCAGATTGACATCAATATGTGGCTGACATGGATATATATCATTCTCAATGTGAAGGTATTTCTGATTTAAAGACCAGTGTATCAAGGGCTAGTATAGCTCTTATTCTAAGCACACGATGGTGTTAAGCAACTTTTAGTGACACATATCCTGATACATTTTTATTAAATAATTTTAGTTTTATTGTATTTGATGTTAATTTGTATTCAGAGCTCATCCCCATTCTGCTTGACCTCGGTCTTTCCACAGCAACTAATCTCATCTGTGACTTCTATGAAGTTCTGGAAATGGACAAAAAAAAGAGTAAAAAATTGATCACAAATGTAAGAGAGGTGGGCGGCCCGGAAGTAGAATTATTTTACGCCCTGACACAGGAGAGTTGTCTCCTGTTGCTTTGGTGAAATACGTGACCTGGTGGATGTTTAAGAATGTTTCTCTTTAGCCTGAAAGAGAAAGAAATGTGATTTGGGATCTTGGGATGGTTACATATTTAAAGCAATGCAGTGCGTAGGACGATTGGTATTACACGGGTAATGTAGGCCTAATATGTGATTCATAAGAATGAGTTCCTCTATCTGATGACACATGCCAATGGGTCAGATTGACTGATTCATTTGGGTGTCATGCGATTGAAAAGACTCACATTTAGCGCCCTTGTTAGTTGAATTAGTGGCATTAGTGGCATTAGTCAACAGCTTTGTTGTCAGACCTGAAACCCTTTGATGACTAAAAACAGGAACTGCCGTCACTCTTGGGACTTCATGAGGCAAATCACTGTGATCTATGGTACTATTGCTAAAACAACAACAGAAACAGCGCCACTTATTACATACAGCTGTAGCCCTTTTCTTTGTACGAACCCATTCTTCAAATCAAATTACCATTATCGTGTCTAGCACTCCACATCTCGTGAAGGTGGCCATTATATTTCAGCCTTTGCCTGACTGGTCGGGTTCATGTTGTGCCGCTACTTCTGTTTCTCACCAGCACTGGACCATTATCTGGTATTACAGGCAATTGTTTAGTTGACGTTGGCTGATCCTAAATTCATCCAGAGACTAACAGTCTCCTGTTACATTTGTAATGCAGTTCTGATTTAATAAGTGCAGTTTCCATAGGTTTGTAAGCGCAGCCAAGTTCTAATTGTTGGTGGTGAGTCATAGGACTGGATTTATTGGACTTTAAAACAACAACCACTGAAAGAGAATGGAGGGTATAATTAGTTTTTTTAGGCTTAATATGACCATGGAATTAGTTTAGTGTGGTTGCTGAAAATAGCTTATAGTCGACGATAGCGGGATTTGGCATCTGCCTACATTTTGTCTTGGTATATAATTACACTTTTCTGTCTCGTCCTGTGCCTATAACCACAGTGCTAACCACCTGATCTAGTTTGGTCCTTACGAATGACATATCAAGCAGCACAATAGCAGGACATCGTGAAGAGATGGTAGCAGCAGCAGCAGCAAAGAGTGATGTGGAGGCAAGAGGCTAGTGTTGCTGATATGGCCAGCAAAAGGACAGCGGGTCAGCAGCATTGCAGTGTCAGCACTGTCTAGTGTCCACTGCTTTTATAATAACCCTATTGCAGGAAAGGTCCTATCCTTTCTGTGGCCTCAAGGCAGTTGCAGATAGAAAAAGACATTTTCAAATGAACACTAATGGCCTCAAATTAACATTGCCTATTTTGGCAGCGCCTTCGATAATTTCCCAAAGAATGAGCCCGTGAGGTTTTTCACTGGTCTCTAACCAGCAGTCACCTTTCAAATATTGATTTGTCTTTAAACAAGAAAGAACATTTATAAGCTTTCACGATGA
Organism: Alitta virens; assembly: GCA_932294295.1. Lineage (NCBI taxonomy): Eukaryota > Metazoa > Annelida > Polychaeta > Phyllodocida > Nereididae > Alitta > Alitta virens. Next base: position 63,912,191 of record OW028573.1, read on the forward strand.
TGAAGTAGATTTCCACTAGATTGCAATTACATTTCTGTGGGATTTTTTAATCCAGTAATAGTCATATTTTCATAATGATTTCACAATACTGGTTGATGTTAGCTTCTGATAAACAGGAATGCTTAAAATTGGCACTCCACGTCGATTTTGCACACCCTGAGACTGTTCTGAGGACTTAAGTTATGGTGACTGATGCCTCCCATCACTGGACAGTGGCATTGGGCAGGGATATTGGGCAGTAGCAGTGGTCAGTAGCAGTTGTCAGTGGCAGTGGTCAGTATGGCGAGCAAGGACTGGTGCAGCAGCTACAGGAAGCGTGCTGCAGTAATTTGGCGGGGCCCTTGTGATAGCCACACACACTGCTGCCCACATATTATTGATCGAGACATGTTAGGAACCCGCAGGGGAAATATCTTGACGTTTCTCGATCCCCTTCTTCCTAGAGTACACATGTCTGCACATAGCCCTGTTCACGTACATCGAGAGAGCTCTGCAGCAGCAGCAGCCTATACCCTTTACTACAGTGCCTAGGCATACATTGACCCTAAAAAAATACAACATCCTCTTTTGCCTTTGATGTAGCACAAGAGCAAAACTGCTGGCACACTTTAGTCCCTTGTAAATTGACATCGAACACATCAGGTAACTTTGCTGCAGCAAATGAGTGGTCTGCTGGCAGCAGCCACTATCTCTGGCTTTGTCACTTTTCCTAGGAGCAAGAGATGACCGGATCAATATGACAATATTAATAGCATCAACAACATACTAATATTGTGCATATATTAAAAAATATCGAGTTGTTCACGTTTTATTTTTACATTCAGTCGAAAGAAAGGGTTTCACACGAACAAAAAGAGCTTTATCTTGGATCCATTGTCTCTCAGGCATCAAACACTAAATATGATTATTGGCCTGACTACAGAAAGATTAAAAGAGTTCAAATAGCAGCTGGTACATGATGGGTGCCAGGAATGGGTGTAAATGCAATTGATTGTAAATTATTGTAACTGATGCTTAATTCAGGTGAAATGGCCTACCCTAAAGTGACATTTAGTGGATTTCGTAAGAAAATGTTTTCCAGGTTAGAGTCTAGATTTCTGGTGAGAATAAGAATACATTGGAAGTCAAATAGTTAAGCATTTGGAACAGTTTCAGGTGACACTTATAGGATACAAGTGGTATATATTAACTTTACAAGATTCACTGCGGTTTGCCTTATTGCTTTAGGCCTATATTGGTCAATGGGTCTTCAGTTTGATGTCAATTGATGAATGAAATGAGATCCATTAAAAGTGGGCAGGACTAACAGTGTTTTGTTGGAGGAGTTGATTTTGTAAGGGAAAGAGTGAGATTTATGATCTGCTGTTGTATAACTGCAGTGCTAGATACAGCAATAGACCCAGGTGGATAAGAGGAAGGGCCTCTAGGGTGGAGAGGGTCCATGGAGCTCATGCCCCAGCGCCATGCTAATGCCCTCAAGAAGGAAAGGGCATTGAAGGAGCAGCTGAAATGGCTGGACCAGGGCCCTAGAGGGCACGCCTAACCACCCCAGCCAGAAGTGAACACCCCACTCTCTCGCCTCTTTTTCCTCCAATCAAAACATATGCTGCTAATCTCATCTGTAGGTTGCTGCGCATTCTGAACCATACAGTGTAAAAAGCCTTTGGGACAACATTGAATGCCATCATTATATAGAACATAACTGTCTGTTGTGTTTGTTGTAAATACATGGACATAAACTATTTTGTTTAGTTATATACACGTATTTCTTGTAATTAAAACACCGAAGAAAGTAAGTTAACAGGGTTGTGCACTGCGTATCATTCAGCAATTAATAATACATCTACAAGCTGTAATATCCTAGCACATTTTTAGGACACTGGAACAGAGTTAGTGCATTAATGTAGTTATGGGTTATATGACAAAGGGAAAAATCTCTAGTTCATTGGCAGCAATTAAAATGACTGTAACAACAATATTGGTATTAAATATTAATAGGTAATGATTCTGTAGGAATGGGACAACGGTAATAAATAGGCAACAGTTGATATACACGCACAGTGTGCACGTTGTTTACATGGTTTGTCACAGATCTGTTTTTTTTTTTTTTTTTTTTTTTTCCCCAGGTTTTTGTTTCCTTGTTTTATTAATCTGCGAAAACATACAATATTATTCCTTTAGTAAGAAAGATATTTCATATTGACGTACAGTGTGTATCTGTTAGTACACTAGGAAGATATTGTCAAGGAAAGGTGAAACTTTACATTCATGTATATACAGCTGTATACGAACATTTCAACACGTGGATTGGGGTTGTTTACATGTGATATGCCTCGTTTGTGGTTTAAATTAAATGCTATTAATTACATGGCGTAGCAATTTTCTTTGTAGAAGATTTCTGTATTACTTCCAAGGTTCACTAAACCAGTTAAGATGTTGTTGATAGTTTTGATGCAATGGTGTATTTGGGGATCAGGGATGTTGGTTAAGAATGCAATTGTTGAATGGTTTGCTCCTGTCATCGCAAAAGGCCTGCACCTGCAGTAGCAGCAGAAGCAGCAGCAGCAGGCGCATCAGAGGCAGCATCAACAGCAGCAACATCAGCAGCAGCAGCAGCACCTGGGGAGACACAGCTAATACATATCGATCCAGACATGAGGATGAGGAGGGGAGGATCCAGTCCCCTTACCTGTACGTTGTGACACGTGCATCCAACCTATCTGCGTGCCCTGTGATCTGTCCTTATTCATTACTCAGCCTATCATTCAATCTGCCTCATATTAGCGCTGGCCATCAACACAAACTGCTCAAATGCATTCAAAATGTCATCCAGTGCATCAAATGCAGCTCGGACACATTTATTCTTTGAAACGAGCGTTTGAAGGCTTCTGGAATGCTTTATGCTCTCTTCTCCTCTGCGAATCATCTATGTAATATTGCTCTGAGCAATGTGATAAACAAAATTACTGCCTCAGCTGCAATAAATCTGGACGAAACTGAGCCAAATCCTACAACATGTTACACATGTACAGGATCAAATTCCTTCAATCCACTCAACTCCTTGTACCCACTTTGCACTTACAATAGCCCAGACTACATCTGAGAGGATGTGTTCACGTGACCTTACGAAGTCATGTGACAGTCATGTGATAAGAGCCACTCCAAGTCTCTTACTAGTGGTCTTGTGTGACAAAGCCACTGGGCCCATTAACAGCTGCCTTGAACTTAAGACTATCATTAGGACAGCCTTTTTGTCTACTCTTTATCTAGTTCTAGAAGACCTCGTTGGTTCCATTATCCCATTGTCACCAAAGTGAAGCCTTTCGTTTGAGCCCAGACTACAAAATACCATTTAAATGTGGGGAAATATTTCTTAAACAGAAAAAGTTTACCCAGTTCGTGGTTGTGTTACATCGTCGTGAATATTGAAAACAACTTAGCTGTCAACGTTGGCTTGTATTAGGTTATTTTGCGGATGGTGCTATTTCAGTGACATTGCATGATATTGACATGACACGAAGTTGTCTAGTATAATAATTCCGTGTGGGTATTCCACCTGTGTTTTTTTTATGTAGACTACTATGGACATATCTTTTGGCCTTATGCCATGCACGCCAATACATCCTAATGTTAGTTGTGCTTGCTACCATCCGCAACAGCATCAGTATTATCAACAACAGCAGCAGCAGCAGCATGGAGGAAAATGAAGTGGGAGGGAACAAGAGCATCATGTGGTCATCTAGGAATTCGACTTGTAATCAATGACCATTAAGGGTAGGCGTCAGGTCGGACGGTCTCATTGATTGCATTCTGTACACGGGTCTTGTGCAGGTAACACAGACCTTGATGCTTCTGTGCTACACAATTTCTATGAGATTTGCTGAATAATTGAACATATCCTGACAGCCATAGCTGCATCGTATAGCATTACCAACAAGCTGACCAAAAGGCTTCCAACATCATGTTTGATATTAAATCCATGGTGCGTAATATTGCGTCTAAATTGCTGACAATTTACATGAGGTTTGCTTTCACTCTTTAAGTGAATAAGACTTTCCATGAACCATGCTGAAGGTCGACCATGAGCATTTTAATCAAGCTCTATTATTCCTTCACCTTAGATCTCTGGATTTTCAATGTGCAGGTATTTCAATGCCTACATAGACTGAGAATGACAGACTGTTATGCTAATTTCATTGTGTGACATTCATTGAAATACAATTAACACCAAATATAGTGCACTTTGCTGGGTCGTCATTTCCTTGGAGAAAATGTTCATCCAAGAAAGATACAGTTAGTTTCATAAAATATCCTTAACTACCTGTTCCTGTCTGTAGCTATAGCTAAAGCCAGCTGCTTCTGTCTTCTCCTAGCTTATAGTCGGCTAACACCAAAAAAAATATAAACCTTGGTAAATGTATGAAATTTAAATATGGTGCTGCATGTAAATATTTTTACATCTGGCTTTGAGTAGCCAGCTATAGCTAGACAGTTCTGGTTAGTGGCAGGTAGCATCAAATAGCACAAGTTGTCTAGCTTTGTCCAGGTTAAAGTTGACAGGCCATTTTTAATGAAACTAACTGTACTATGCTGGCACTCAGTCAGACTTGAGTACTTTCGTTTTTTTAAGTGTAAACTGAGTACACATTCCTGAGGACCAATCGAGGGATGGAATTACTATCAGCTTGAGATGCTAATTGTTTGATAATTGAATGAATCGGCAGATAGGGAATGAGGAAGTACTGAATGAAAGCTGAAGATGAAACTTTGACAGATATATTAACGCTGATGATCTTGGTCTTCATATGGTGTGCACAGGGTTGGGGTGGTTCCCCCTCTTTTCCCTCTGCTTTCTGTGCTGGTGCTATGATGGTTTTGCTGCTGATAGAGCCACCACTCATGAATATGGAAAAAGACCAACACTTGGTTGGTGGCTGGCTCTGAGTGATTGCCTCTTATTGAATGAATAAAGATTTTCAGTCACGCTGGCCTAATCAAAGATTGCTTGCCATCAACTGGCGCCTGGATCCTCCACTAAGAGCCTCTTAACAACTGGCTAGCATCAGCTTTTCCCTTTCGCCATTGTATGTAAGTTATGTCTCCGAAGTGGCCTTCGTCCCTGATAGATTGAATAAAAGTGGCATTGAATCAGACCGAGGTCTCAGCCTTATAATTCACGCAGCTCCTTGATTTATATGCAACTTGCTATACTGGGCCTCCAACGGTGCTTGCCTCTATTTCTGCTTCCTTGTACGAGCTGAGGCCATTATCCACATTTAAATTGGTTTGGGTAATAATTGCTGTGATGGCTGCAGTACAAGGTCTCGAAAAATACGTGCCTGGTAACTCCAGTTACAAATTAATTGCTTCTCTTTATACTTCATAATGAGTGTAAACTGTGCAGTTTATAGTTCATGTAGCCTGTAGATGTAGTTAATGCTCACAGAAAAAAGACTCCTCACATGCACATGGTGTGTATTATTTTATGGAGCTAACGCTATCGCCAGATATTAGCTTCAGTGTTACATGCCTCGCCATGTGCACACTGCAATATCACACTGCAATATTTGCACAATATTTAATAGAAAATACACACGATTGTGTCAACTGGAAGTGAATGTTTGGAGGGAAAGGGAGCAGATGCTCTCATGCTGTTCGCTGTTTGCAGTCAACTTGATTTTAGTAATAAAGAGGCTTAGTTCAGCGGCTGGGTAAATATTGAGGGTTCTAAACGTCGTTTTGGGTTTTCTCTCTGAATATGTTGACACAGATTATTTGAAATGTAAAAAAAAAAGTTGTGTGTCTTTGTTGATGATCATACTGGAAATATTCTGAGGGGTGTTTGTGTTATAGATAGGTCTACACTCTGGTTTTGTGTTAACTGTAAACAAATTCATGTTCGGATAATCTAGGATGTCTATTCATGGCTTTCTGCAATGTACAGCTGTATTATGGTTTGTACATCTACTAAAGCCAGCCAATTTTCCGACGTGCATAGGTTAGTAGCACATTTAACCAGTCCTGATTTGTGAGTCTCTAAGCCCGAATAGCCTGGACTGACATGAATTTTTAAGGGCGCTTTCATCTAATAAAGCCCGGGCCGATTATGAAGATTGCTAATTGCGGAGAGGTCCCTAAAGGGCAGGCTGGGTGAAGCGGTTGGCGGGCTAGCCAGGATTCCTGCTGGTTATGTCATTTTGACAAAGTAAGGCCGACCCTGAGGGACCAGGGCACCAATGAAACGGCTTTTGCATCAGACACCAAAGACAGTCACAAGGTTAACGCATCAGCAAATTGTGTTAATAACTCATAGAGTGGATGGGAGCGCTGCTGCTGCCTCCACAAGGCATACATATGCATAAATCAACGCTCTTGTTGGGCTTAGAGACTAACGGGGACAGAATAAAGGGTGACCGACAGGTGGGAAAGACAATTGTTCTTAATAGACAAATACAAGGGAAGGGGACATTTAAATACGTTGAAACTTCGCCATTAAAATCACGATGTGCTTATTCACTGGCTTTAATGACGAGGTGGTCCTAATAGAGGCCAAAACATTTGGTAGACTTGGTTGAGAGCTGGCTCTAATAGTGAGGTGGTCTCAAAGCGGGGTTCCTATGTACATCGACTGAAGATGAGAAAGACTTGTTCATCACGAAAAAGGAAAGAGATTAACTCATGCCATTAGATAGGCTGAAATAAGAGGGGCATGATCTGGTGACAGTGGTTCTTTCAGCAGGCTCTTTCTCTCTATCTTACATATAATATTCTCTAATCTTGTCTGTATTGATTGCTTATGCACGGACTGCACAGCCCTGCCATCTAATGAGATTTTCCCCTCACAACAGACGTCGACAGGAGCTGCCCTGACCCATGGCCCCTGATCAGCGCACAGGGCTCAGGCTTCCCTTCATATAATGTACATCACCTCACTGATGATCTGACGGTTAATGGACTTGCTTAGTGATCAATATCAGGTTGAGGCTGTAGGCATTAGCTACATGTGTTATGCAATGCCAGCAGATGGGAGGGAGCGATTTGAGTGCTATGCTAGTCGGTTGGTTGGCTAGCCTCAGCCAGGGCCACCAGTGAATTTTCTATCTTTTTCTCTGTCTCTGCAGTGAGAGTGTTGTCATGCAGGCTGGCCGACCTAGCGAGTGAGCGTTCTCTTATCAGAAGCCTGACGTGGATAGCAGCAGAGGCAGATGGAGAAAGCTGGGCAGATTGTGCTGCAGCGCCAGCCTAGATTTCAGTTTAGACATAAGCGAATCCTGCTGGCATGGGAGGCGATCAATGAGAGCCACAGCCTGAACAGCCAACCTGCAGACACCCAACACTGTTCAACACGAAAGGAGGCTGCATGGCCAACCCCCTCAGCCATTACAAGGCTCTTACATATTAAAAACTCTCGGTGTTCCCCTGCATCAAGATGGAACGGAGCCTGTTCAAGACTGGTGGTCTTATGTACGGGGTCTGGGGCTCGGGGCGCTGTGCCAGACTGCCATTTAGCTAGACGCAGCAAATGCAGGCGACAGAACTGGCATTGGGCTACTGGCAGGTTGGCCATCATGCTGGCATTCCCTGCCATATGACACCACACACAAGCCGCCTCTGATTTTGCTGCTGCACAGCCATACTAATCGTGAATAATGCAGCTGCTCTGTCCACTGACCGACGGCTCTGTTCCTCTGCTCTTTTCTTGCTTCCCTCCATCTCCCCCTGCTGCTGCTGCAGAACCCTACAGAACGCAGCATAGCATCACACAATTTCCCACTCAGACCTCCATGTTGGCCAAAATGTCAGCATGGCCTGAAACCATGCGAAATGCTTGTTATCCGCATTAACACCAGTCCAGTTTAATTAGATTATAATCTCGGTCCTTGCCGTGTATTCTAAGTGAAACATGATTTATTGTACAAACGTGTCGACCAGGCCTAATAATGTCGTGTCGGTAGGCTCAGGTAAGATAGAAATGCATGTAATAATTAAGTAAGCTGGTTGAACAAACCACTGCAAGAGGCACAAGCAAGCCTTGTTACTCAAATTTACTTTGAGTCCTAATCTGCCAGTGTTCTGGAATCTAGAGGTACATCTAAAACGGACGATGGATGAACTTTCGGATTAATTACAACATATACAGTCAATTTCAACACACACACTCATACATATAAATCTTTATTCTCTAAACGTATATAAAACATTGTACAAATTAACATAACATTGTAAATAGATAATGTAAAGTTTTGTTTTTGCTTATATATATATATAATTTTTTATTGACAGGATATTATCATAATTGATACATTTGATACAAATAACATACAATAATAACATACAATAATACAGTACTTTTACAGTAATTAGATAATAATACCAAAAGTGTTAAGCTAACAGTCTATATTAAATGTTGTAACTATGTATTTTACAGCAAGTCTGTCCCGGTTGTGACTAGTAAAAATACTAATAATAAAATACAATTTTACCATACAGACAAATAATAAAATAAAATAAAACTGACAAATATATACTGCTTGCCCCAGTGGTTGTAACCAATCTGGCTATCCATGTATGGACTTAAAATAATAGTATGTGGAGCCCAGGGGAAAAAAATAAATAAATAAATAAGTTTACAGGAGGTTTAGAAATATGCCAAGAGCATTAATTACACCGGCTTCTTTGCTGGACATTATTGCTTGAAACTGTTCAGTTGGGGTTAGATTATTGAAGTCAGAAATATATTTACTAAGTTCTTTATTTAGCTCTATTCTTGGCACATTATTGGCAATACATTTTAAGAGGCAGTGAAATTCATCTTCTACTTCGTTGTTATTACAATTTTCACAGATTCTTTCTTCGAGTCGTACCTTAGGGGTTTCATGTCTACCTTTTTCTAAACCTAGCTATGTTACTGTGTAAGACTTTTTTGGGAGGTTGAGGTTTAAGTATGTTTCAAAACTATATTGGTTTAAAGATCTTATAAGTCCTTAGTATGGGGTTTACTTCGGCGTCATGTATTGCATTTATGATTCTGTTTTGCTCTTTTTTGTACAATTTTAACCTCATCTCATTTACCAATTTTTCTGGATCTTTCGTTGACCAGTCTGGGATTTCAGAGTAGTCAATTGTGTGTTTTACTTTGCTATAATAATTATCTTGGCCATGTGTGTGTAATATTTCTTGTATCTTTAGGCATTTATTTAGAATGTCATAATCTGGCAATTTTGCTAACCTTGCCCAGTAGTTTAATGTACTTATTTTCTGTCAAATAAGAAGAGGGCATCTACCAGTTTCAGCAAATACTCCTATTGTTGGGGTCTATTTTCTTACTCCAAGTATACGTTTAAGATAGCTTAATTGGATTTTTTCTAATATTTGGATTTCTTTATTTGTGGCCCATAACATGTTATTGTATTCAAGTATAGGGAGGATGTAAGTGTCAAACATTTTTAATGCTAGTGTTGGTGGAATATATCCTAAGGCTGATTTAGTTTTACCTTGTAGTGCAAAGATTGCTTTATTTGCCTGAGTAGATAAATATTCTGGCATTTTATTGTGGGTAGACTTATGTACATTCAAGGTGTGGGCAAGGTATTTGTAAGTGTCTACATATTCTTTACTTTGTTCTCCATACTTAAATTTTGTATTCCTTTTTGTACCTAGTTTCAGTACTTTAGTTTTAGTTATGTTAACTATTAGGTGCCAGGGCAGGGGCCTAGCTCAGAGGTAGCGCTCTGGGCTTCCAACCACTGGGTCCCGGGTTCGATTCCCAGTCGAGCCTAAGTTGGATGGCTGTTTCATCCTTCGTCTCATTGCCATGGTCTCTGCCTGTCCTAATTAGCCCAACTGGTGCAGAAATACAGGAGGTAAAGCCCTAATCACACACACACACAACTATTAGGTGCTAATTAGAGCAGAAACTGTACAGTGAGTTAATACTATTTTGTAAACCAGTTGCAGATTCAGATATTAGGACTATGTTATCTGCATATAGAAGATGTATGAAGGATGTGCCATATATGTCAATTCCATCATTAGTATTTAGGTAATTAGGGAGATCAGACATAAACTCATTAAAAAGTTCGGGGTTGAGAATGCCTCCTTGTAGTACCCCACAGATTCCATTTATGGGTTCACCTAGTCTACCATCTAAATATACTCAAGCTTTGGCCTTGTCAAACATACTCATTATTATATTAAGCATTTTCCTACCCATTTTCTGTCTCTGTAGTTTAAAATATAAAGCATTTCGGTGTTTGTTATCAACAGCCTTGCTGAAGTCGACAAAACAAAGAAAGATAGGTTTTATATGAAATTGCTGATACCTTATTACAGTATCTAATACAAAGACACAATCAGTTGTCCTACGCGATGTTGTGAAGCCCAATTGGAAGGGCTTGTCAACTGCTATAGCATCATTTTTAAAATACAGTTGGGCATTTATTATTGAGTCAAATATTTTAGCCATTGCCACAGTTATTGTTATTTTTCTATAATTCTCTAGGTTATAACTATCGCCTTTTTATGCAAAGCATTAATGAGACCTTCTGCCCACTGAGATGGGTAATCACCATTATCAAATATATAGTTAAATATAGTACAGAAAGGCACTGCTAGTTCATTTGTTACATACATGTCGTCAAATCAAGTCAAAATGGTAAAATCTACAAAACCTGAAAATGTAATAAACTGTCCATGATTCTCTAAAAACCACGAGTGTTACAAAATACAAACTGGTAAAATGCTGATGTTTTGCTACCATCATCATTCGTAAGCTTAATAAACCCATGTTACCAGTTCTTTACCAATTGTAGCCAAGTCTGCTTTGACGACAGTAACCCTATAACGTAGGCCCTACTTGATTGCCATGATGCAGTGCTATTTTGAGCAGTCACCAAAGTAAATAGAAAATAACCTTTCCATGCACTGCCAACAACACCAACAACAACAGATGCAGTGTTCAGTAGTAGAGCAGGCAACAAAACCATTAAGGCAATAATGCCATCAATATCACATTTAATTCATCATACATGGATCCAAAGTCATCGACGTGTGCTGGCCAAATGCTACTTTTGATAAAAACATTTTGGAAACCTTCTCACTGGGGACAGTGCATGAAACGTGCTTCAAGAACAAGAAAATTCTTTAAAAAAAAAAAACAGAATAGATATCTGGCAATGTGTAAACAATTTTAGCAGCACACAGATGTCAATGTACAGGAGATATGGCACTAAGCGGAGAAATGGGAGTGTTTAATTGTCCAGTGTGAAATGGACTGAATGCAAATACTTTAAAGAGTGACCTGTACTAGACTTGTGTGATAATAGTCGATAGTATGTATTAATGACATGTAAAAATATTATTAATAAAAAATATTTCCCTGGACTGGAACTGCTGCACTCCCAGCCCTTTTCATACAGACCAACGCCTCTGACAATTCAGCCTTTTCTGGTAGCAATGGCCTGTAAGCTCTATATAAAGGCCATGTGTTCAATCGCCTGAAGAAAAAAATAGTTGTTTAGCTTGTTCTACTGCAGTAAATTCCATGGTGACCTGTTCAATTATGACTATAACTTTAATTTCTGAACTTTGGAAGTGGTAACCAAGGACTCTTTTCAGTCACTGACCTAATTTTTGTCACAGAACTGAGTATCTGTTTGTTATATATATCTGGCATTGTGAAAGTCCATATCAGTCATAGTTATATCGTGTTATAGGTCTAGAAGCCAGATATAAAAAAAGTCTTCCATGTTGTAGAAAAGAAATGGTCGATTTAGTGACGGCCAGTACACATAGTTCAGCCAGTGTATTATTCGATTGGGTATGTTAGTAGTGGTGATGCCATATTACATATTACATTCTATTGTGAAGATAATGCGGATATAGAGCAGAATCCAACAATAAGTTTTTCTGATGTGCCTATAGTTAGAATATGACCGTCTTGTAGATAGCGAATGAGACAGCTTGAGATACATAATATGACAGTCTTGAGATACAGGAAATGGTGCCTGGTAACAAGCTTGTATCCTATAGTTAAACTAACTTCAGAGATGTCTATAGCTGTCTGACGTCAAAAGGAATCATCATTCCAAGTTCACATCTGAGACCTTTGTGTGGAGAAACGAATTTAGTTTGAAGTCAAAGATTACAAAGGGAAACTAGATTGGAAAAGGGTTCAATTTTCAATAAGAAACTTGGAACATAACCTAAAACGACTGATTAGGAGAATCTGAGTCTACTTCCTTTCATTTTACAACAACTTGGTCCTTTTTCACACTAGACAAATACTGAAGTCTGTTGGAACAAGTTTAATATTTAATGACCCATCCTCTACGTTTATAATTGAAGGTTTGGACATATCGGACATATCTCTATTTATATTGCTTATATGGTTCATTGTATTGAAATGACAGATGTTCTAGATTAAGGCAAGATAGGTTGATGGTGCAACATGATTGATTTATATATGTAGTTCTCTGGGAGAATGAATAAGACTCTGGCAGAGATTGTCAATGGCTGCTGCCTCGGAGTATGTTGCCACAAGCGACAAAACATACCAGTTTAGGGAGAGCTTTACTGTTTCGGGTTACCAATCAATTCTATCGTCACTGCTATTTCAGTACACCTATTTGCATGGATAAGCGCATGCAAGCAGCTTGCACTGTGTGTGTCTACACCTTTGTGGGTTGCTGTGACCTTAGGTAAAGCCATACATGATGCATCCAGTGCATGTTTTATACACATTTAATCAGACAATATACTGCATGCTTGGATGCAATTGGATTGTAATGGTAGTAAAAATATATCACAAATTGACGAGTAAAACAAGCGCTCTTCACATATTATGGCAGTTGATGGATATTGAGATTGCTCTTATCATTGTGTCCTGGATGTGTGCCGTTCCCACAATACTAAATAGCAGCCAGTCACCTAAATGGCTGCTTATTCAGCTAAACAAAAGAGATTTCTAGTCATAAGCTGCGTTATAAAGATGGATGGCGGCGATATAAAATTGAAAGTTAACAAGATCAATAAAATCAATAGCTATCAACGGGCCTTGTGTGCTGTGGCCCCAGAGGCTGCTTTCTGCTTCTCTGTTAAAATTGCGTTGAGCTGCAGAAACATGCCTAGCCTATCACGACCTGATACTCTGCGCTAATCTCAAATCGTGTTTGACAAACATGATTCCAGCAGCTGGATGGGGCTAGCTGCAATAGATTAGACTGATGTTGTTGCTGCTGCTGCTGATGATAAACCACCATCCATAGGGCCTGTTGGACCTACAGCCATTGTAATAATACATACAATGAATACAATGAAAGATAATACTGGTTCATTATGACATTGCATGGACATGCTGCATGACCATGTTACCTACATAGTGCTTCATTCTGCGACCGCAACGAATGCACTACCACTGCAACCAGCAGCCCATTCATACGTGAAGCTTATTGAATATTGATAAGTCTGTTTAATCAAACTGTGCCGCCGAGAGCAACCAGGAGGGGAGTTAAATCAATAAATATGACAAAGTGTAAAAGGGGCCAAAAAATCCTACTATATACCGGAAGAGTAGTGGTATGCCATTCAGCCTTTTTATCAGTGTAATGCCTCACAATGCAGGATAATGCTCTCAATGGATTAGTGTGTGAAAAGAGACGATCGTTAAAAGCTGAAATCTAACTACCTTTCAAACAACCATAATCACACAATACAACTACCTTTACCTTCTGATTGCCAAAAAACAATAGAGCAATTGCAATTTTCTGCTCTAATGGTACATGAAAAGCAGATTTATATACGTATTTCATACACGTGTACAAACAATAGGTAGGCTGTATATATATGTATATATTTACTCCTGTGCAGTGATTCTAGTTATTTCTAGTTTATGTCAAGTATGTGAAAGTTGAGTGCAATTTTAAATTTTAAATATTCTTTCCAAATTTAAGCTTTACATAAGAATAAAGATTGAAATCTGGGCACTTTTGGAAATTCTATATTTCGTGCTTTTTGCTAGAAGCTGATACCTGTACGTTAATTCAGTAACTGAATGGAGATTTGTATTACTTTATATAACCTTTGCAATTTTGTGTTCCAGGCCACCACCTTGTATTGCCTGGTTCTGGAATACGCGGCTGGGGGAGAGCTTCTTGCCTACATCAAAAGCCAAAAGGACCTTCGCTTGGGGGAAAGTGCAGCCAGGCCCTACATTCGCCAAATCATATCAGCCATCCAGTACCTGCACGAAAGAGGGGTCGTCCACAGGTGAGTCACTGCAAGCCCAAAAACACATTGCTGTGTAAAACTAACACTATGTATTACTGGACTTTGTTAAGGCTGAACATTGTATTGACAGCATTGTAAGGAAGCTGATCAGAAAATGCTGTACTGATTTCCAGGGGTTCATAAGTGAATTCACTTTGAATTTATAATTTTAGTATTTGGAAAAAATAGACAGGACTGTAAATTGCATAAGATAGAGGTAAACGCTATGGTAATGGTATACTGTTGCTTTATCACCAATCATTCCTTTGTTCATCCATCCATACTGCTACCTCTTTTGTTATTGCCTGAATTGACAGTGATCGCATGCAGCTGCAATTATACACACGAAAGTAATAATAGTCCTAAATTATCTTTATAAATATATTTTCTTGTTTCCTCAAGAATTATAGATAATATGGATCTAAATAGCACATGCACATTTATCACACCTTCGGGTGATTTTTACAAGCATTAGATTATGTCACTTATCATACAGATGTGTTACAGACACCTTTCTTGACCTTTGCCGCCAAAAATAGGGCAGGTAGATTCATTTTTAATAAGAAGGTGGAACATTTACACCTTTGCGGCAGAAAGTGCCATTTTGGATTTTGATCAGTTTTCTGTCTTTTCTGTTTAATTAACTGGCCAATCCTCCTGATAATCATGTGATAATTTCCAGATTAGTTGTAGATTAAAAAAGTCCATCTGGAATGCCATTATATTTCTCCATTTTAATTTCATGACCTTGCTGAATCAAAGCTGGAACCAACCTTCTTATCATCTAATACCATGATACATATATGCACATATAACAAACATTGAAGGAGGATTCTGTGCAAATATTATATTTTCTGTGGCTTCAGAGGTGTAGTAACTAGGGAATCTCTAATTTCTAAACTTTCTGCAACTAGTGACACCATGCAAGCAGACAGAAATTTGACTTCTGTGATGTGTGTCACTCAGAACAAGCCCTGCAACATGAACCATCTCTATAGTTCAGATACTGATATTGTCTGACATTGTAAGATCAAAATATCACAATGACCAATTGCTTATACCCCTAACTAAATGTGGCAAAACTTTAAAAGACTTCATAAGCATTTGAGTAACCTAGAGCTATCCCAAAAAATGGTGCAAGTTTTTAGGCCGCACCCTGTATAAAAAACATTAAAGGAGGATTCTGTGCAAATATTATATTTTCTGCGGCTTCAGAGGTATAGTAACTAGGAAATCTCTAATTTGTAAATTTTCTGCATTGAGAGACACCATGCAAGCATACAGAAATTTGACTTCTGTGATGTGTGTCACTCAGAACAAGCCCAGCAGCATGAACCCCCTCAATAATTCAGATACTGATATTGTCTGACATTATAAGATCAAAAATATCACAATGACCAATTGCTTACATCCCTGACTAAATGTGGCAAAACTTTAAAAGACTTCATAAGCATTAGAGTAACCTAGAGCTATCCCGAAAGAGGAGATGCCTGGTGCAAGTTTTTAGGCTGCACCCTGTAGGATTTGAGTCCTACCTTACTACAAGTAGCTCAGTCAAAGAATGGTAAAATTGGCTACATGTTATTGTATATCAAATTTTCATATTATGTTTAAAAATTACGCTATATAGTGTGTCAGACAGACTCAAGACTGTCAGAAGCCCATTTAGATGTGTATTTCCAAGATATCAGCAAGTGAATGAGTGTCTACCGTATAGGAATTTTGCGATAATTTGCCACGTTCTTGAAATACACATGTCATGTGAGACTGAAGGCAAGAACACCATTATGAAATAACTCTAAAACCTTGAATAAGTCCACCTGTTGTTTTTTCATTGAGGCTGATCGTTAGAATTGATAGGTTGGTAATAAGCTCTATACCGAAGACTAGGTGGGTGTGGCAGGCAAGAATCAACAATTGGAAGTTAAGATATTCCTTACAAGGCAATAATGCCATAGAGGGAGGAACAGTCACGTAAAATGTTGATTTACCACGATACTGTTGAAGTTTTACAATGTGGCCATAATTACAAGAATGATGATATGATCTTGTGGTTTGGAAAATATAGCATAATTAATTATAATACAGGAAATTAATATCACAAATACCTCAGGCAAGTGAATCGTTCTAATTTCGATTGTCAGAGAATAAGAAATGTTTGCTCCGGTATAGGCCTTTGTACCACTCACCAGTGCAATTTAGTATTATGTATGCCATGGTACAAATCATCATGTACAATGGTTAGCCATTGTATATGAGCCATGCCGCGCTGCGATTGGTAGGCAGCCAGAAAGTGGGCGGGGCTTGATATGAGGTGACGTCTCTGGCGTCTTGCTAGAAATCATGAATTCACAATACTTGTATGTCACGATGGAATTCAGCGAGAGCAGGCAATTTTCAAGATCTGACTAGCTTGATATGTACAGTAATTGTACACCTTCAAATATTATGTACAACTCGGCCTTTGGCTTTGTTGAACATAACATTTTCGGGTGTAAATATCTTCATGTCTTACATGTAACCTAATTGTATAATATACATGTATGTACAGTCCATTTAGTTCAGTTAGGGTGAACCTAAACCAAAATATTGAAGAACTGGAAGAAATGGCGCTTAAAAACAATTATGTTGTGCACTAAAGATCTCTTTGAGTAGACTAAAAGTGAAAGTAGCTGGACATTTTGAGAAACGCGTAGACATTTTGACTTAGGACTATCCCCCCCCCCCCCCGCCACCCCCTTCAAAAATACAATTAACTTTTGGCAGACAGGTTAATCAGCTTTGTCTAGAAATTAGTCAGCCTTTGTCAATATCATGTCATTAGCCATAATGAATATATATACACTGCATGCCAAGTTATTATGCAAGTGACATTTTGAGACATATTTCAAAAACTATGTCTTTGCAGATGAAGATATTTGGTGTGGAGGTTGAGCAAAACTATTAAATGATAATATGTAGAATTTGCTGCATATGTCTAAAATTTATCTAGAGACAGGTCTAATAAATGTGGCATGGGCTGGAGGAGTGTTCAGTGGTTTTAACATTATGTTTTAAGGAGTACAGCAAGGACACATTGTACCACATTAAATAATTATAGCAGAGTCAGCAAGGAGCTGGTACAGGTGATGGGGTGGGCTAGGATTCCTGGAAATGAGGTAGTGCAGCCCC
Source organism: Alitta virens (assembly GCA_932294295.1). Taxonomy (NCBI): domain Eukaryota; kingdom Metazoa; phylum Annelida; class Polychaeta; order Phyllodocida; family Nereididae; genus Alitta; species Alitta virens. The sequence continues at coordinate 63,929,627 of OW028573.1, forward strand.
AGAAATCGCTCATAAACTAGAAAAACTAAAAAAAAAATCGCTCATAATCTAGAAAAGCTAAAGAAATAATATTTAAATAATTTTTTTAGCTTTGCTAGATTATGAGCGATTTCTGGGGCTGCACTATTGAAAAATTATTATTATGCAAAATTTTAGATGATCCAACTATTTGGCAATAGGGGTGTGTTCTGCCAGGAAGTCGGCCTCCCCATTCTCAGGAGTACCAGGGTAACATTTTACCGAGATTGTATGGATTGGTGCATATTATAAGCTGCGATATATTTGAAAAACATCGCCAAATAAGTTAAAAAAACTTGTGGCAAATTATGCAATATGCTTGACCATTACAGTATATAAATTTACAATTTTAATGTTTCGAGCTGCAAGGAAATTTGACAACTGATTATAATTGGCCTTTTCAATGATTGTTTGCTCACTTGCAATCAATTGTGTGACCTCTGTCACCTGTAGGTTGTATATATACTTACTAATATTTATCTTAATTTGACCTAGACCATCATTTTAGCTTGCAAGTGACTAACAAATTGTGTCAATTAAAGCAATCTGCGTAACAACATGGGACATCAAATTTTCAGTTTATTTGTGTTTTAAGCTAAATATGGTGTTCCAGATTTGAATTGCTGTCATATTTTTTGGTCAGCCTCCCAAATGCCACAAGGTTATAAGTTCAGAAATATGCCTAAAAATGGTCACTTGCGTAATAACTTGGCACACAGTGTAACTTCTTTACCCAAAAATATGACACTTCATATATAATTGGTGGGAGCTATGCTACGATCAGCCTATATATAGATCAAACAGGCCAATGCACTTATGCAAATTGACCTATCTGACGCACACAAGTGGTCTCATCCAATTATATCAACTGATTTGCCTTCATATCAACCTGGATATGATTGAAATTTAGCAAAAAAAGCCCTGTGTTTGTGGTTAGTGAAATGGCAGTAAATGCAACAGTCTGGTTTACCGACTAATTAGGTCTGATTAGAATTTTCTTATCTCGGGAGGTATCCATCAGTAATTGCTGCCCTGTTGATTTAGAGTAATGTGAAACGATAGGATATCAATATTATGAGCTATTATGGTAAGCGTGGTTTTTAAGAGAATAGGCCTATAATATCATAATCATTGATATCAAGCTTTCATGTTTATACATTATATTGTAGGACGACCATGATGGTGATATCTATGTAGGTTTAAGTAATAGTTATATCCCGAATAGGAGGGAGTAGGCCTATTGGAGGGTGTCGTGATACAAGCAACAAAAATGTTAGTTATATAACTCCCGACTATGAGGGATACAACTAACTTATACTCCACTAGACATATTTACTAGTTTGTTGGATTTGATTTGTTTAACTGCTGTTATGCTCCACCACGTGATCTTTTCTATTGTTCTTTTGCGGGATATAACCAGTTAACTCCCTCCTGAGTGCAAACTGAACTGTTATGTGTAATAAAGGCATTAAAACAAAACAATTGAACAAACAAATTAGTAAATATTCCTAATGGAGTATAATTTAGTTATATCCTTATAGTCAGGAGTTACCTAACATTTCTGTTGCTTATAACCAACAAAAATGTTAGTTGACTCCCTCCTATTCGGGATATAACTAATTACTTATTAAGCAAGTACAGTTTGCACTCAGGAGGGAGTTAACTAACGATTTCGTTGGTTATGTCCCTCCTGAGAACAATAGAAAAGGGTCACGTGGTGGAGTATAACGACAACATTACTAAACCCTCAGATGTTCCATCAACTTTTAGGATTGTCCAAAAACCAGGATTAACATGCAGATTCATGCATAGAGGTGTGATAAGTTAGTTGTATCCTGTTGGAACAATAGAAATACATTGTATATAGTATCAGCATGAATTCACTTAAATTGTCGAGTTTTTGGTCATCCGGTTCTGTGTCCTATTTCATGAATCATGTGAGTATACCGTCCTGTTGTCCAAACCCAACAGACAAGTGACTTCCTTTGTGTGAGAATGACAGAATTTTCCACATTCAAGGAAACAATTAGATCTATCACCAGAAGATCGTTTCCAGGAAAGAACATCTCTTCTCAGTAGTTACATAAGTTCCCTTGCCTTCCTCTTTCTCACTTGTCTTTAACTATCAGGCTCAGTGGTGACAATAGAGATTCACTCCCTCCATAAATGTATACAGTATTCACATCAATTTAGTTAGTGGGACTTTACTTGAAAAGGCTGCACAGTACTTGGAATTCTTATTGAGCAAAAATAAACATGTGGTTCTTTGACACTAGTGGCGATTAATGATATATACAATTTGAGTCTTGAGACTCCGTAGGTTCCAAATTGGCTATCTTGTAGTTAACCAGATTGTTATTCCCTCATCACTGGCTGCTAAAGAAGTCTCACCACACCTGCAATTAAAAAGCCCACCAGGGGTTAATGTTATTACTAATTGGTGCAGTGCATCTTTGACTACATCGGCTAGCTAGCAAAGAGACCTTTACAGGTCAACCCACATCAAAACACGGCTCTGTGGAACACACAGGTGAGAGAGGAAGGACGCACTGTGACGTCACAGTCACTACTGCACGTCATGGGGTCTTTGTTCTTCCATCATATCATTTGCAGTTCATGTCTTCTGATCTTCGTTAACACAGCTCCTAAAAAAAGTAATCCCTTTCAAAAATAGATTCCACTATTTGCAATGTGGTCATTGTAAAACAACCAAAACAAATGTACTCAGGTTTAAATTGTATATCTAAAATTATGTATCCCTTCGTACTTTTTTTGCTATCTGAAGGCATGCTCTGGTGATGGGCATAATAGATAGCACTATTATACTCCTATTTTGACAAGTTTTAGAATTTGGTAAAACAGTAGTTTAGCTGGGATTTAGCTGGGGTTTGAGGGTAGCAGCGCCCCCCCCCCCCCCCAAATATATATATTGGAAAAAAAAGTAAGTTATGTTCTTTTCATGCCTTTAGATAGGCCTAATTGAAAGGTACTACCAAATATATAATTTTTCGCCTCATGGAGGTCACAAAGTATAAATTACCATCTGTGATGGAGGTCCTGTGATGACACTTGTCACGATGACGTCACTGGATCCAAACATAGTGCCTGATATTGCAGATAACCTTCAAAATTGAATCACAGAGTCCTCGACCTTTGCCTTGCTGTTGAATTGAAATCCATCAAAACAAATTGCCATCAAGCAGGTTTAAGCAGCAAGTGGAATGATTGGAGCAGAAATAGCATATAATGATGTGGTTGAGTTGCTGTAGAATTTGTTTCATATTTAGATTCTATTTGCCATTCAGAATAGGGCAAAATAGCCCAGACTAAGTTTGGCAGGCTGTCAACTTACATTAGCTTTAATAATCTGGCAATATTGTCCCAAAACACCAAAGCAAATAAAACAGATTTGATAAGATTTTGACCACTCTCCTTACATAGAAGTAGTGGAGTCTCAGACGATCACATTTGTACTCTGATTATCTCTTCTTGCAGTTACCAGATAATACGTTATTATATGTCAAGTTAATATGAGCTTACACGGTGATCACCTTTTGTAAAACACTGCATTGAAATGAAGTGTACGAGAGGTCTTATAAATATAAATGATAGCATTACAGCATAGGATGGTGCCAGAAGTAGGCTAGAAATTGACGTTGCTGTGTCACAGAGTGGAGGTGCAGTGTGACAGTAGCAGAGATGCTGGGCGGTTAGCATCAGTCTGCATGATGATGCGGTTCCTGCATTACCCCTGCAGCTGCAGCAGCAGCATCAACAGCAGCAGCACTAGCAGCAGCAGCAGCTTATTGAACTGTTCATCAGACATTGTAGGCTCAAATGCAATTCCAGTCCTGACATGCACGAATCGCCTCTATTCACATGTGCGTGGGCCTAAACACTCCTGATTACGATATATATGTCATTGACATGACAGCTTTTTTCATAGATTTAGGTGCTACATTAAATGTGATGGAACCTAATATTGATTTGTTTGCGAAGCAAAAGCGCTTCAAGATAATATTGCATGTTCGTAGGAAGATGCCATTGCATATTATATTTTCATTAGCTCCAATTAAGAGCTAATCCCAACGTGCTGATATCTAAAGGTTGATGTTTTCTATTCGGTTAATTGAGACATTGCTGGGTACATGTAAATAGGTATGGTAAGAAATTAATTCAATTAGACACCTACATTTTTAAACCTGATATCTGTAGGTAGGATTATAGCTCAGGTTAACTTCCATGGATATCATTTGAGTCTATCGTCGATTCACTGTGTTTAATCATGTTAGAGGTCAACTTCAAAGGAAGAGGGGTCGAGGGGGCAATAGGAATATGACTTTACAAAGAGGTCATGATGATAAGGTTATTCAATGACATTCCAAGGTCACAAGTGACATCCAAATATCCATACCCCTGGTGATGTCCTTGGATGTCTCGTCCTGACTCATGGGGTAACCATCGCACCTTGAGTGTTTATTGTTTTTTATTTATCTCTGAATATTTTCCAAGATGCACTGCATGTTTGAGTGTAATGCAAGCTGATGCCAGGTTAGTTGAGGAGGGTGCGAGGTCGTCACTCTCATAGCAAACATTCCTGGAAACTGGGACAAGCATGAAGGGCTTCTGATGTGCTAAGGATGGGGTGTCTACCAGAGGATGTAGGGTGCATAGGAGAGGATGGGGGGAGTATAAGTGACTGTCACAGGAACTTGGAGGTCAAGCCCTGCCCTAGTTGCAGCAAATGAGGGCTTCCTCCCTGCTGTTTCTGTTTTCTCCTCAGCTCAAGTTTCTAGGGGGAAGTCGGTAGGATGATCGTGTGCAGGGTCGTGTGGCATGACTGCAGCTGGTCTACAGAGACAGGAAGTCAGGGGTGGCACGTGGCCCACAAGACCCATAGGACCCCCCTGACCCCCCGGCCCACTTGTGCGGGGTAGCGCCCCTTGCTCCATCAAGCATGGGAAAAGCGCCTGCAGCAGGGTAGCTGAGCAGACCTAGGGCCTAGCAGACCTAGCTGCACATCATGAAGTAGCTGCCTGCAGCTGCAACTGATCAAGGATGTCCTGGATGGATGTCGTGTCCTGATAGCACTTCCTTATTACCCTGTCGTGCTGCGGTGACCCCGGACATTGCAGCTGTGACTGATGACCTCGCAATGACCTTGACTCTTTGGCATAAACATTTCCAGTTCCAGGCCAGCAGCCCCCCCCCCCCCCCCAACCAATTCCTTGAATATACAGCAGCTTGCATTGCTCATCTTCATGGAATCCAGCATCTGTAACACCATGTCGTACATGATAACATGTTCATCTCACCATGTTCTTGCTAAAGTACAAAGAAGTCTCGAATAATAAACGTAACTGCAGGTCACAGAGGATAGATTCTTGAACTTCACAGGGTTACACTGGAACACCATGAAAACTATAATATTAAGACCACTTTAATCCAAACACCACTTTGTCATTTCTGAAATAAATGATAAGATTTTTCCTTGATATAAAAACCACCACAATATACCCCCCAAAGTTTGACAGTGCATGGTCTCAGTTGTAGGGAGTGTTTTAATTCGTATAAGGCTATAATATCTTTGCAGTTATATGTCGAGGTGCTCTATTTCATTCCATGAATTGCACTGAAATAAATAAATGCAAAATGTAGACATTTGCTACTATATTCCATAAGAAAACAGTATGTGTGGTTTGGCCCTTGTGAGGTAGTTTGTTAACGATTCTGACATTACCTTTTTTGTTTGTTGCAGAGATTTGAAAATGGAAAACATCATGCTAGACGACACAAAGAAAAACATCAAAATTATTGGTAAGTGTTAAGCCCATGGTAATACTTTGCATTAGGCCATGTCATTAGGATTTGGAGAACTGTTTTCCATTTTACATGCAAAAACTTTCTCCTTAGTCGTGTGGAGGTCATGTTAATGATACAATTTCCATTAATGGAAAATGTCTACACGATTATTATGGTGTCTGGATAAGCTTATTGGTAGGAAGTGACTAGTGACCTGGCATTTAAACATTTTTAAAGCATATCACTTGAGCCCTTGATTGATATGCTGAAATACTACTTGAAATGTGCTTTCCTGTTCTGAAACATGTCAACTGCATTTGACTCAACTGCATTGACCAAATTCAATGTCTGGTTTTGATAAACCATAAGTAGTGCATACCTTTAAAATGTCTAGCATTGATTACAACATCTGACTTCCTGTGCAGAGGAGTGACTCTATGACCCAAAACATTGTTTCAACTGATTAGGTGTGCAAGTCTAAAAGCACATCCATGTTGGATTGATTTGGAGCACACTGTAAGTTCGGCAAAAACTGAAAATAGTCCAGATGCCATGGGTTTGTGAAATGTGTGGCAGATTATAATGCAGAGGAACAGCTGTTAATTCAATTGCAGATATGTCTGGTCTTGTGACTTGTGTAAGTGGCGCGTGCCTGTGTAAGGAGACAAAAAGTGAGGAGATAGTGGGAGGAGATTAAAAGCAACAAAAAACATTGGGGACAAAGGCACTCAGCGCGTGCTTTAAGATCTACCAAAAAAAGTGGTAGAAGATATCTGAAGATAGAAATAAGGATTTGACTGAGGTCAAGAGCCCTAAAGCACTGTCTCGTGGCTGTGCGTGCCAGGGGGTTTTTAACTGTTCCCTCTGATAAGTTGTCTTCATGGAGGGTCAGAGGTGTGAGTGGATTGATAAGCTGCGTTAAGTCACTAACAGGGTGGCAGCCAGTAGCAACAGAGCGACCAGGACTACACCCCTTGGTGTCAGAGCATTGGGTGACAAGGTGACAAGTTGATCTTGCCCAGATCCCCGTCCCCTGATTCATTATGTCCCTTGCTTTCCTAACCTAGCGATAAACGCTCGCCTACCCCCACTTAGGGCCTTTTAAATGCATTGCACAAACACTGGGTGTTTTTTAAGGAATTTGCAGAGTTGTAAGGTGCCAGCTGTCACTTGAAGGACCTCCTTGCTATTAATTCTATCTCCCTGGCAGGTACTTCTTTATTCTAATCTTCTTGACAAATCCTAAGCTTTCCTAACTAAAACTATTGATGGCCCTCCCAATCTTTCTACTTTAAATATTGATAACTGTGTGTAAATCATTGGTCCATCTGTATATGTCTGTTTTCTCTCCCAATCAAGCATTATGACCTTCGTGTGGGTCAAGTAACTTTGAAGTTGTGAATTTTAGAATGTTCTTAAGCATCAACTTCATTGTTTACTCTGGATAAACTTCTCAAGGATCTTAGGATCCACCTTGGGACCCATCTTAGGATCCAGTTTCCACACATGCTGGGATCTGAAGTACCTTGATATCTGAGGCTCATCTGGGTCCTGATGAGCCTTCTTGAACCAAATACCAATGGGTTTTTATACGAAAAATATTTGGGAAAAAGATCTGTTTACTTGTTTTACTCATTGTGTCCTATGCACATCGAACGAAAACATCATAACATGTCACTGTTTTCTCTTTTTCAGATTTCGGATTAAGTAACATCTACAGAGAAAATGATCCCCTTCGAACGCATTGTGGCTCCCCAGAATATGCAGCCCCAGAACTGTTTCTGTCTGGCAACACCTACGGCCCAGAAATTGATATTTGGAGCGTGTGAGTATACACAGTCCCTGATTAGAGTGATAGACACTCCCTTGTTTTCTCCTAATTCCCTCTTCATAGATTTACACCCTACCAACAGCTTGTCTCTATTGATTCAGTGATAAATTGCCCAAATGTGCTGAATCTCTCAGAAATTTGATAATCTATCTCAAGCAAGCAGCAGCAATGAGAGAAAGAGGCAGAGAGAAAAAATTTCTCCTGTAGTCAGCATTTTATGGCAGCAGTGGCGCTCCAGTGACTACTGCTGTCCTCTGGAGGTTTCTGGTGGTGGCCTCTTGTGAGAAATCGCTACATTGAAAAAAGGAACTCCTTATGCATATTTCATCCCCTAATTTGGGCAAATGAACAGTGTAATTTGGTGCAAAACAACCTCTATAGTGTGTTTTGTTCCTATAGTATATCCTACAGAATGGTTTTCACACCACTGGAGCCGTGCAGCATCCTTAAGTATACCTTCCATTCAAATATCATAAATACATATAACATACCAAATAAATATAACATAACAAGAGGCTAATATTACATTTGATTAATTGTGTAAATTGTGGCAAAATACATGCATTTATATACTGTACGCCCAATGTTATTTCAGGGGAATTGTGATGTATGCAATGATCATCGGTCGACTTCCATTCCGGACCCCTTCCAAGGATGAATATCATCGTAAACAACTGCTGGAGATGATTCAAAAAGGCCTCTCAGCGTTTCATGACAGAGAAATGCAACATCTTACCACAGGTTCATTTTTAATCCCTTTTTATTTTTACCTAGTACCAGTGGTCCTATTCTCACTAATGGCTCAAAATTTCAAAATTTTGTAAAAAAAATTGTTAATTATAACTTTTAAGCATTTATAAGAAACTTAAGTCAGCAAACAACATTCATTATAAATATAATGAAATTTTGCTAATGATTAAATCAAATAGATCCTTGGTTAATTAGCAATTAGAATGCTTCATTGGTGGACCTTCCTCTCCCAAAAAAAAAAGAGCAATGATCCGAGACATTTAGACCCCACCCAGACATAGCACGAGGACCAATGAGAATAGAAGATTGAAATTCCTTAGGATGGTAGGGTAAGGTGTGTTTGTGGTTGTGTTTTAGACTGCCGTAACCTCCTTCGCCAGCTCATAGAACCCAACCCAAAGCTGAGGGCTCCCCTGTCGGAAATCATGCACCATCCCTGGGTGACCAAGAATGGCAAACAGCCCTTCACTCCCTTTGTACCCCTTCCCAAAGACAAGGCGATGAGGACCCAGGTTGGTATAGAGTCCCGCTTTCTCATCCACCCTTTCCAGCTTTATCAACTAACCGAAAATCATATAGATCCACCGTTGACCTATTGTTGGGTAGAGTATAGAGTGGATAGTAATAAGTGTAGGCAGTGTATATTAGCATCTGGGTGGATTTTAGTAATAGAATCAATGACATGTCATTCTTTATTGAGATCTAAGAAATGAGGTCTAAATCTAGCTAGCCAAAAGGTTTTTATTCCAAGGCTGAATCTACATAAATGAATAGTAAATCAACACATGGCTTAAGGTCACATTTCCAATGAATATCAATTAAGTCTGGCAGTCTTTTCACCTTATGTCATATTTTTGAACAGTTAATGCTAGAGTTGGCTGTGATGATGGAAATGCCCAAGAAACAGGTGATGGAAACTGTAAACGAAAACCGGGCAGATGAGCTTTCGGCCATGTTCAACATGATGCTTGATGAAAAGAAGAAAGTATTAGGTGAGTTAAATGTCCTGCAGGATGTGGTAAAGTATTACATGATGTATAAATCTTTGTAATCAGCCATTGCAATGATGCTCACATGCATCCACCTATATACCTGCTTGCCAACTGCTCTCATCCTCTTTCATTTTGAGACCTTAAACAATCGAACCTCATCATATTTCTATCAACTGTTGTTGTTGAAGCTGTAGTTGGGTGTAAAATATTAATGTTCACACACTTAATGTAGTAAGCAACATTTTATTTTATGTAAGAAGGTGTGATATACTGCTAATAGATGAGTGAGGTTTTATTTCTTTGGTTTTACATTTTGTCACCAGATAGTGTTAGATATTAGGGCTGTTCGCACAGCATAACGACTCTGAACTGTAGGTCTTTCACTTTCCATCTTTTTGTTTCTTTGGTTGCATGTGAGAGCAACTGACTTGGTAATGAGGACCAGGATTTGAATTCTTTGGTCACTATCGCAGTTCAGTTCCCGCAAGAAGAAATACGGGCCCTTTTTCTCCTGTCTTTCTATGTGACAACTTTGAGAGGTCACAGCATTTAGGTTCAAGGTCATTTCAGAGGAAGTGACAGACCTGTGTTGTTGTAGGTTACTTTGAAATGGACCACACGTACCGGAAGTCACATCTACGAGACGCTAGGTCACGCTCGCGAGAGCGGGACAGGGTGGCAGGAGGCAAGGGCAAAGGGCCTGGCCAAAAGAAAGTGCCAAACAAGACTTCTAGGAACAAAACCAGTTCCAGTACAACTAGTACGCCGGAAACTACCAGCCAAACTAAAACCAAAGGTTTGTGACATACTCTTTGGTAGTCTATAGTCATTCGATTTAAAGAAAATATTAATATATATATATATATATATTTGAAAAATCACTGTAAAATTAAATTTTGTCAACAAATAAAAACTCATTGTAATATCCTGAGTTTTCGTAATCATATATATCTAGCATTAAAATTACATTTAATGAACAAAATCAATATAATAGCAATCCTAAAGTGTCACACTCTATCAACAAATCACCTTATATAATGTATTTGTGTATCTGTGTGTGTGGAGTATTGATGCAGCTTAATACATATCTATAACCTCAATTATATAAACCAAAAAGCTTTTGCATCACTAAGATCCAAACCGTTTTGTACACATCTTTGTGTGAAAATTACTCGTGTGTTATCCCAATACTCTAATTTTCACTGTGTAGGTTACCACCCCTAGATCAGATATTAAATTTTACCCTTAGATGTGAAATTCACTAGTAGCTATTTTTGCACAGTTTTAAAATATTCATTAACAACTACACAGTACATTACTTTCTTAATGTGGTAGACTCTTAACATAGAAATGCTGTCTTGGACTTACATCCATAGTTTTGATTGTGGTAGCTTTAGTTCTAAATCTGTACGGTATACTGAATTTTGAAATTTTGGGTAATATTTCCATGATTTTGAACAAACAATAGTCAAAGCACATGCTAAATTTAAGGGACTTTTTTTTGTGTGTGTGACCAAAATGCAATGTTGTGCATCTTTGTAAATTGGCCAGTATATATATATATATATTTATATATATACACGAAAGTTATCATTTTGATTGGTATTTGGTTACATGCTTTTATTTGAGCAAAACTATTTTTACACCATGTTTGCTGCGTTGTGCTTATCCACATACATCAAATATTAACCAACCCTGCCATGTGCAAATAAATTGCTTTTTGCAACTGTTGTGAATAAACCAGTCATACCTACAAATTAACATGAAAGAATCTAAAATAAATGAAAGGAAAAATTTAAATCACTGATTTCTTTTTGCTGTTTGTGTATGCAAAGTTGCAGATAGTTGAGGTGGAGTGATCCGCCATCACCTATCAGTAACTGTAAATGGCCAGTAAAGTGTCTGTGCTCTGGGTGGATACTTTGTAGGTCTTTGTGGGGACTGGTTAGTTGTCAAGCTTAGAACACAGTCGTGGAAGTTTTGGCCCGTCTGTCTGCCGTGCAGGCCCAGTAGTAAGTGCCCCTATGGTTCATCTACCACCACGTTACCTTTATCCCAGTATATTTATTGCTCTCATTTTATTGAAACGTAGAAGATGGCGTAGTTCTTTTGTTGTGATTAGCGTATGTTGTCCTCTTCACTAGCTCCGGCTGGCAGTTGTCACAAAAAGCACTCCTCTGGTGGAAATACACAAAACACTCCCTGGTGGTTGCACAATGCATGGAAGGTCTCTCTCCACCTGATGGCGCCAGCAACATCTTGCCCACCAGTTTAAAAATATAATTGTTGATATTATATTTGTCTAAATTTTATATAGCCAAACTGCTACTATACATGCTGATGACACATACACATAGCTTTTTAAATCTGTGCACTCAAACCAAAAATGAACTTGGGCCACTTTAATGACTAACATGTACTAAGCATGACATAGCCTTGACCAAACTTAGAAGCCATTAAATGGCTGAAACAAAGAAAATTATCATTACCTAACTACGACTAATTCACACACAAACTATCAGTAATTATACCAACACAACAAAGTGACATAAACCCTGCGCTTTATGTGATCAAAATTGTGGCATATTCCCCACATATTCCTTGCAACTGGGTCTTCCAAAAAGAAAAATACCAAGAATCATACATAATGTCTGTCATGATGCTGTTTTATTAATTATGATTAAATGGCTAAACTGGAAATCTTCACATGTTTCATCCTCTTGCAAACAGTGCTGTCCGTATTGAAGCAGTTGCGACAGGTTTGTCGTGTGCTATGTTGCTCTGAGAAATTTAAGTCTCCTGAGGCTGTTCCATTTGATACAAACGCATGGGTTAAGATGGTGGTGCCTGCTGGTACAGAGGGATGCACACCCAATGCTGGGGTTAATGATTTTTCATGGCAGGCTGTTTACTAGATTGTGTAAGTGACTTGGTTTGCTAGCTGTCTCGTGATGTGCGTTGGCATGACCTTGATCCATTTGTGCTGTCTCTGTGTGACCTTGGGAACATTCTTCAGTAGAATTCAACACTCGTCTGCAAAATAACTCACCTATCTTAATGTTATATATATCCCAATTCAATTAAGCTTGATTACATTTTATTCCTTTTTCTCTTTTTGTTTTGTCCTATGCAGCCTTGGTACATTATACAGGTACATACCAAATTCGATCTTAATTCTTTGTCTCTATCTCTGTCTATTGCTGTCAGCAATGCAAGCACTGTACATGATATAGACCTTTGACTTTCAAAGAGCATAGTGACAAAATAAACCAAACTGCGGAGCTTTGCACCTTCTTGGTTATGCGGTTGTAAAGCCCATTTATAAGCACCATTATGAAAGCATTTTTTGGAACGGCTATTCATTCTCATCTTGATATATTTTGGCATCATGTGCATTTGAACTCCTCACAGGACTCTATTCAAATCCTTTACATAACTATGTCACTTTGCAAGAGAAGTTTATGTCTAATGTGGCGCAAAACAAAAGAGAGAAAAGAAGAAAACGAAAGAATATTTAGCATTCTGTTCAAAATATTTTCAGGTTTTACAGCAAAATCTAGTAGTTCATTTGTTGCAATAAATTAATAGCTATTTGGTTGATAATTTCAATGCGCTTAAAGTAAATATTAATTGCAATAAAGTAATTGTGGCTTATTTTTGTGGTGCACTTTGCCAAAGTAGCAACGTTCTACTAAATTAGAAAAAAAGCTTGTAGTAAATTAGTACATTTTCATGTGGAACCTTTTTTTTTTGTTGGCTATTTAAATTTGTGAAATTAAGAAAGATTTAAGTAAAGAGCTTAAAAGTATTATGTAAGTAGTAGACTGGTAAATAGTGCAATTAAAGTTTCCTTACTGGAACATAAATAGGCAAGAATGATGGAACATTGTTTTCTGTCCTTCCAGGGGATCGAGGAGCAGGGTCATCAGCGGCGTCTTCGGAGAAGCCAGTAGCAAAGGCTGGTGAGAGATCAGGGTCATCTGAAAGGGAGGTCCTGGTTGGTGATAAAGCTCGTTTTCTTCTGGATGCAGAGATGATGCCTGAAAAATCATCAGCAAAGCTCAACCCCATCATGTTGTCAACACCTTCAGCAAATAGTACTCCCAAGAAGTCATCTTTGGCACCTGCATCTGCAGCTGCTGCAGCAGAGGCAGCCCGGGCAGCTCTGGAAGAAAAGTCCATTACCACCACGACAACTACCACCACCACTGGCTCAGACTCTGTGGCACAGGTCAGCAGCTCAACGGCACCCGGTACAACTACGACTGTCACACAAGCCACGGCCAATGGTCCAACGCGGATAGCTCAACGGCGAGGCCCGCTCAACATGACCTTGGATTTATCGGTAACCACACACTGGTGTTCTGACTGGGCTCTGCTAGGCAAGCCGAGCTATGATGATGAGCGACCTTCGCTAGACTTCTCCGCCAATGGGGCAGTGAGTGGATTTCAGGATCAGCAAAGCAGACGCATTTGCCTTAGCCGCATGCTGTCTCTCTCCTCTCTCATCTCGTAGACTGCTGTCCTCCCCAGCCCTCCTGTTGGAGCCATGCCCCACCACGGGGGTAGGGGATGCCCTAGTTCTGCCCTTGCACTTTCATTCACCACTCTAGAACAGTTTACACACAGCCACTGCTGGAAGGGCCATGTCTCCTACCTGTCTGTTTGCTTTGCAGTTCAGGAAATCCATTGAGATAACCACTTTCATTCATTATTGCAATAACTATATTTTGGCAACGTGCATCCAAATTAAAGAATAAATATCCAAATTTCAAAATTACATTTGCCCCACAGCATTGCCTCCAGAAATGTGATTAACTTTCAAAGATAAAATGTACATTAAGAGCTTGATTTGAGTCATAAACTGGTTTTACTGATAGCTCACCTAGATTTCAAGGATATACAGGCCTAAAACAATTCAGCTAAAAAAAATGCAAAAATTTCTGCAAAAGTTAATGCTTATTTTACTAGACTAATGTTCTGCAACATAACACCATTTTTGACTTTATTCTTTTTTAAATATTGCTTATAGAATTAAGTAGTCTTAGAAATATTTCCCATGGCTATTTTCTCCACCATAACATGGAAATTGCACCCTTGCAATTTTACATTTAGGCAGAATTCTTCCAATTTTACAATGGTACACTTTTCGGCCACTTCAAGATTACACTGCAAGTGTCTAAATTTCGCAAAAGAACATAAATGCATTACTTAATTTGTTAATTCATTGTCTTAAAAACAAAATATTTTGTTAATGAACATTGTCCAAACAGTTCATCTCTCTGAAAGTTGAACCAATGGGAAAGTTTATTTTGCAGTGGCCTTTCTTGCATTTCTACATTCACATTACTTCGGGTAACTCATTGTAAAATCTGTTAATTAATTCTGCTGGGTGAGCAAAACACTGACAAAGTCTAGTAACACAAGTGTCATATTATTGTGTAGCGAAGCTTGAAGTGTTATGTGATATGACTAAACACATTAAAATAAGTGATATTCAATGTTAAGTTACATTAATGGTAATATAATACAACAGCGAGAGCAAGCAAGATGCTTGAATGAAGTCCGTGTTGAATGCTTGATGAAGTAACAAAGGGAGTGAGCACAGTGCCATGAGATGTAGACGTGATGAGAGAGACACCGAATGACCTTTTGTAATATTGATGCCTTGTTGTGTTTCAGAAGCCGCCTCCACACAGTCCAACGACAAAGATCCCTGTGGCTTGTGTGGCCAAAGATGTCAAGGTCAAAATCAAGACGCAGCCCGTCCGGCCATCCACCTTGCTCTGTGGCTCTGGCAGTTCTTTACGCAATGTCCTGGGGAAAACGGACAGTGTTGAAGAGGAAGTCGACAAAGGTGGTGCTGTTGTAGCTGCATCAAATGCGCAGGAGAGCAGCAATGCAACCAAAAAGGTGGTGGCTCCCAAAGCAACACCTGAGGATTTAACTCTCACAACTTTCAGCTCCAGCTCGTCCGAAGCCAATTTAGACACTATGCAAAGAGAAATGCTCAATGTATCCCAGGAGAAGTTGATAGCAGCGGGACAGCCCAGCAAACCCGAGTCCAAAGACAATGCTCCAGTTCTTAATCACCCTCTTAGCCAAAAGCCTGTCATACCGGTCATGACAAGCCTCAAAAAGCTTATATCAGACCCCAAGGGGTCTCGGAACTTCCTCACATTTAAGTTGACATTAAGTGACTCTCAACGTTTTGAGAGCTATGGCAGCCAAGTGTCTGCCGCCAGTAGTGGTAGCCAGGCCACGCAGCAAGGCTCAGGCTTGATAGCGGCTGTTACGAGGAAGGACCTTGACTTCAATGTCAACTCCAACACCTGTTTGCTGCCCAAGAATGAGCCTGAAAGCTCAGTCGCCCCACCAGCTTCCAACCTGCCCCAGGGTGCCATTGGGGGTAGGAAACCTGATGGCAAGGTGGGGCCCTCGAAACCCTCCACATCTAGCCTGAGCCCGTTGCGCTTACCTGGCACCTCAACTAAAGAATGTCAAGCATGTGGGCTTAGTCCTAGTAGTCCCACATATGTGGAACGTCATAAAAAGTTTAGCCACACAGGCGCCCATGCACTGGACATGTTTGTCAGCCCTGATGATAACCCCAGCCCCGATGGGCTTTTATTCCGGCCTGTCATGGCCAGCACGTCTTCATCTCCGCCCCATGGACCGCCTGACGCTAGTAGTCCTATATTCAAATTTCCCAAAGTAGGTGTGGGGACACCACATCAAACTATGCAGCACGCTTCACCTACTGGCAGAGTGGATCATTATAGTTCTGACGATGAGGATGACGATGAGGACTTTTGCCATAATAAACCTCTGATTCCTCAACGTAAAGCTCTTGTCTCTCATGGCAGAATGGCTGTGTCAACCACTGTTGCTGGCAAACGGACTCCTAACAGCAAGAGTGAAAGTAAAAAGCCTCGTGAGAAGTACAAACGTTACTCTGGTAATGGAGTGTTCACACAAGTGCCAGACACCAGCATGAGGTACGACTTTCCAGTTTTATGTTCATTTTAAGTGCTTTAGGTGATGGTGATAATAATTTTCCAATATAGAGGTGAACTAGTTTTAACATTGTACAATAAGAATGCATTGCTACAGACATGCATTCATAGCTATAATATATTGTGTGTATTATGTGTAACTGTTGAGTGAAACTTGTTTTCAGCATATCTACTATTCTGAACTTGGAAAGGTGATGTTCATCCGGAGTTCCTTTTAACAAACTCAAGACTCTACATTATATTTTATTTGCAGACCAATAAGCCAAGTCAGCAGATTAGTAGTCATGAGTGCATGCCCTTGTAGATTCAGAGAGATCAAAGCCAAAAACCTTTTACCATTCAGAATGTACCCACTGGCAATGGTTCTAATTGGATGTTTATCTTAATGTAAATATTTACTGCCATGTAACTGTACATACAGGTTGTCAGAGAATCTCTCCATTATGAAGTGAACCCTTATCAATTAAAAAAAGATATGCATGTATTTTATGAAGTTGAACAGAATGTTATGGAAGATGACATATTTCAGGCTTGACCCGGTTGGGGCAGCATCCTCAGATTCCCTGAGTGGTGCTTCCAATAGCAGCCGACTGGGAGATGGAAGCACAGAAAAACTGTCCACAGGCAGCAAAGCCAAGGTCCATCCTATGGACAAGGACAAAGGTAATGCAAGCTTATTTGCAAGGACTTAGTGCCAATGACAATTGTACATGGTCATTGTATGTTAACAGCAAATTGTCACCATCTGAATCTTAGCATTTAGTGTGGTGGAGAACAAAGCCTGTTATAGGCAAACTCACCATTTCAACGAGCTAATAACAAAATACTGATATTCTATGTGAAATATCTACCAATATGTCATGACTTTATTTCAGCATTTCTTACCTTTACAGAATCCGCTTCACAGTGCCAGATGGAAGCTTTGTTATCAGATACGCAGATTTTAACAGATGCTGTAGCACCATCATCTACATCAGAAGTGATGACATCAGAAAAAGCCAGCAGCAAGTCGCTCATACCTCGTCCAACAACACGGTTCGGTAAACTGCAGTTGCTCAGTCTTCTTGGTTCTTCGGCTGACAAAGCCACGATGGGCCACGAAGAAACCACCACATCACAACAGTCTTCACAGGTCAGTCTTCTCTAACTTCTGAAATTTGTCATTGTGAGAACACTATCCAAGAAATATTTTTTTTTGCCCTGAAGAACAAATTTTATATTCAAAATGCATAGCAGTATTAGAGGCAATTCTGAAAGTTTTAGAGGCAATTCTGAAAGTTGTAGAGGCAATTCTGAAAGTCGTAATGTACCTATCTCTAAAATATATCAATCTGTCATTGTGGTTTTGTGGAACAAAAGTTATAAGTTTGAGCTATAATGACTTGGTCACATATGACTTCCACTTACATGAAATTGTCTTACTATAGCAGAAAGGTGGCAAGAAATTGCAAAGAAGCAACACGGAGGAAAAGCCTGCGAGAACTTCTTGGCGACAAGGGCTTAGTCACTTGTTGCGACGAGGAAGGTCAACAGGAAGAAGTACCACCAACAACAATGTGTCATTATTGCGTAACAAACAGAGTAATGGTCTGACTGGAAACTCATTAGGAAATAAGTCCAATCCTGGCAAAGCTGTCATGGTCAGTGACCGAGAGACATTCATCGATTCCAAGTGGTCAACAGCGGATACCCCAACGCACAAAACATGCAGTAAGTAATTGATCAGTTCATATTAAAAACAACCAAGGAACTAAGAACTCAAAATGATAAAGACAAATGTCCATCTGAAAAGGAACACAAATTAAAAACCAGAGGTAAAGAACTAGTCACATTTTGTATCACGCTAATCACAGTTTATGGCATGACTAATGGATGAGTTTATCACAAATTGTACTTCAATTTTAGGTTTGCAGATAATTAAATTGATTTAACAAGCATGGGTTTGTTGCCTTCTTGTGAAGATCACAATTTAATGACAATATCAATTGCAAAAACCTGTACAAGCCCTCACACAAGTAGTACAGATGTCACAGTCACTGAACATGCCAGTACCTTTTCAGACTCAACAGTCAGTGGGTGTCCTGTGATGGCTCCTAGCCCGTCATCTCCTGTGCAGACTCAGCAACTGATCGAGGTGACGTCACGTCGTAGCGTCAGCCCAGGCTCGCCCCGCCCCGCCAGGCGACGATGCGGCCGTCGACGCCGCACGAAGCATCGCAAAGTGGGCTGGGCGGGCTGCAAAGATTGTGCCAAGAGTGATGTGTCCTCAGACGAGGTAGAGTGTGGGCAACCACGTCTTCCACTCTACCAATGCTTTGCCCTGTACCATATCCACCAAAAAACTGATATAAGCCCAACTTAAATTTGCATAATTGACTCGAATTGTTCTTCTAAAAACAAATTTCTATGATTACTATCTAAACACAATAACAATTTGAAATTTTTGCATGACGTTGTTGTGGCTCTTACAGTTCACTGTTGTTTCTGCTTTAGTTATCAGTGGTTTACTTGACTGGTAACAGGAAAAGAGAGTTGTTTGACAATTTTCATTTTGTAAAGCTTCCTTAGTTCCAGTTAAGAATTTATTACAAGTACTGTTAATCTTTTTTTTTGACGATAATGATAAACATTCATTGGCAAAGCTTGGTGCAGTGAACAACGTGGGTATCCTTACTCTAGTACTTTAAACCCTTTCTTGTAGTTAAAATTCTATCAATAACCAAATTTTGTGAATAATATCTCGCCATTGATGTGAGCTAATTTGCAATGTTAACTTAATCACATAATAACTTTATGAATTACACAAAAAAGAAAGGGTTGATATGATAAAAAGGCAGCTTGTTGATGAAATAAATCATACTTTGGCTAATTTACAAATCAAAGCAAGTTTGAAGGTTCGTATCAAAATATCAAAACGATGCAGCAAGCTGGCTTTTTGTATTGCATGGTATGTGAATAGCAAGAAAATGTCTGGTTAACGTGTACATACTGTGTTAGCTTCTAGCCACTCTTCAAACACACTCAACACACCAAATGTCAAAATGTCATTAAAATTCAACTGTGCTGTGGTCTCGTGGTCTCCATAACCAGTCCTTGTTTCACATTTATTATATTCCTGCTCACTTCAATGTTTTTTCTTGTTTGAGTTTTGCTTTATTTATTGACCACTCACTTTGAAACCTCAGCTTTTACACTTTCCTCTGTTCTTGCATTTTTAAACCAAAATGAAAACACAAAATGAAAGATTTACCGTAATAACCTCAACACATAATACTGACATCAGTGATTCCAGATAAAGCATCAAGATTCCCCTTATCCGGTTTGTTTAGACCTAAATTTTTAGTCTAGAAACCAATCCTTCATCCCATTGATTAGATAAATTATAGAAAGTGAATTTAGTGAGTTTCTTAAAATAATTTTGATGTAGAAAATTTAATAGAAATTAACAAAATCACTTTAGGTAGTAATTAGTGAAAGGTAGATGCAGAATACATAATAATTATGAGAACTGTTAAATATTTTCACATAGCTATGTAGTCTAACTTTGATGCCATTTTAATTTTGTCTTGACATGTACTTGTTTGAAGCTTTGATAACTTTGACAGACTTTATATTCAAACAAGTTAGATTGTGTATTTTGGCAACACCACTGAAATGAGACCATTAAAATCTCTTATACATTAAATACATAAGGAAAGTTATATTACAAAGATGCAACAGCCATTAAATATGCAGGTCTCAAACAGTAACAAACGAATACCATGCAATAACTGCCTTTAAATTATGAAATGCCCAAACAGGTGAAACGACTAATATTGTCTTTCTAATTTTACAGGGCACTGAGATGACCTACCGGTTGGAACGACATTCTGGATCAGTAAAAGCCGCTCTCATGCCACAGTCGAATGACAGTAGACAGTTAGCCAGCAGTCAGCCACCTCCGCCAAACAAGAGTACCACCAAGGTATAGGGCTGGCTGCTCATGTACAGTTGGATTACCATTGGTTTGTTACGGAAGTACCTCGATGATGGCGACAAAGATGGCCTTGGGCCTCGCGCAAGTCTCTTACAAATGGCCACCACCCATCCTGGTAATTGATTGCCATAGCAATTGTTGCCTAGGATTGACATGGAGCCGGGCCGTGCCCCTTGCCTTCTCATCATCCAAGGCCAAGCATTCGTTGGTCACGCTGTTCCCACTGGCTCTTTTAGCCGGTCGGTTCAATGCCTGTCTGCTGGTCCTTTCGGTCACCCTGCATCTGTTGGTTATTGTTGGTGCTGTTGATTTATGCCTGATCAACAGGCAACCGGGATTATATGAAGCCATGTTATTATCAAGAGCAGGACGTCATCCCCTCATTTGTATATCTTCTCATCCACTCAATTGCCAGACAGTTTAGTCACCATCGTTTTTCAAAAAATGTGCGTCACAAGGAGAAATACAGTCAGGCATGGACGTTATTTGTTTACGGAGATGTGGTCAACCTTACAAGAGGTGACTGAAGCGTGTGTCCACAAGAATTGACAGTGGTACTATGGTAGCACACCCATGGTGAGGTATTTTCACAAACTGAAGAAATACTCAAATACTCAGAACCTTTAACTTATTCTACAACTTGAAAAATGTCAAAGTATGAGTGATAATGTATGTTTTATCTAATTTTCCACCAAACTGCCCAACCATAAAACCCCACCTATGTAACATGTCAACCTTAGAACCATATTTTACTTGGGAGTGTGAATGAGGTTATGTTTATGGAGTGTCTGTGGGATTTTCATATAATTGTTAATTTTGCACATGCAAAGAAGTTATACATATTATATATATATAGAAAGCCAACCTGCCAGCCATAAGCTAATGTGGGTACCCAAGTCTGCGCTCTGTTAATGAGACTGAAAGCTAGATGCTGTAAATCATTGATACACATTTTTTACAGGGCCACACAAATCTGAAGTCAACAACGCATATATCACGAGTATACGTGTACGAGGTATTTAGCATTTTGTCCATTTCATATTTTTGAGCGCAGTTACCATGTTTTGAGTGTGGGAGGGGAAAAAGTTGATTTGTAAAATGCAGGAGTGGTGAAAATCATTGTAGAGCTACCTCATGTGCTGCATTTGTCACTTGTTGTTAGTTTGTAAGCACCGATGCAAATGACCCAACTTGTGTTTGGGAATCGTCTTTGCAGATCAACAGTCATTTCTTTTTTTTTCATCTCTTGGGTTGTGTGTGTGATCCTGCTCCCTGATTCCCTCCTCTCATTGCAGCTGTCCATGGAACCAGTTATACAACCTCTTAGAATGAATTGGTCCTTACTTAATTGGCACTCTTGACCTTTCTTTCCAACTGTGTACACGTTGTTAAGTACAGATAGCAAGGTTTCATCGGTATCTTTCAACTATGCCAGTAGTAGCTAATTGTCCAGTCTCAAAGTTCTTCTCTAAGCCTGTGGCTTCCAGGGTCCCACCCAACACGTCGAGTCCAAAGTTATGCCAAACGAACACCTCATTTCTTGCCATTACATGCATCCAGCTTTGTGTGCAGACTTGAGCATTTTGCTGTAAGACTGTTTTTTTTTTTTTGTGGTTGAAGACTATTACACAGCTGGCACTGTTGTTGGAAATTTAATATTGGTTTGTAATTTAGTAGAAGCTTCAACCAGGCTTGTTGTGACTTTTTACTATAGAATTGTCGATATGAAGCAGCCTAACAAATATCGATAGAGGAGGTGAGGTTTGATATGGACAGAAATTCCTACTGGTATTCTTGAAATGAAACTTCGGGTACTTTTGATCATTAGCAAGTTACAAGTAGAGCACTAACATTGAAGGAGGTAAATCATGGTGATTCCTTGCTACAATTTGCATTGCCTGATGTGGCAACTACTCACCGAAGCACAACATCATGTGTTTTCCATGTCGCTGCCACCTTGAGCATTCGCTGGAAACTGACCAGTCTTTCACAAGAGGCCTTCAAGTTTACTACCCATCCCTCCTCTCAAGTTGTTCAGATGAATATCATCAAACTGCTCACTATTTCTTCACTCTTCTGAGCCAGTCTTGTTCCAGCTGCCATCGTTACTGTCCACTCTCTTTTTCTCTCTCATGTTATGCTTTTTGATCTGCCAGATATTCTGGTGTCGATTGGTTCGTTTCATTTAGGATGGTCCTTCAAAAGTGTGAGTGGATGTGTTTTCCAGTCCAGACAGCAGCCATTGCTCATGCCTATCTTGAATCTTGGCACACACACACAAACACACATCACAGTTTTTGCTCCACGCTCCTGCATCCACACACTCCAGAGACAAAGTTCAATTGTAAACATTGCTCCTGTTGTATAGAGTATATTAACATATATGCGTCATCTATAACATTTCTCAAAGTAATTATTCTTAAATATTGCATTTTTTGCGACCTTTTACATCTCTCAATGTCTCAGCCCTTGTTCATGCTTAGCTTTATTTAATGGATGGCAATTTCAGCTGTCGTGTATACTAGACTTGTCTTTTGTATTGTAGCCAGTTGTGGTATCATCCATGAAATTCGTCCATCAGATCTTGTATTCATAGCTGAGAAATTCATTGGTTGTTTGTTCCTCCTTTGACCATCATCTAAGGGTAATGAGAATCAGAGAAATATACTTACAAAATATTTATTCCTGTTGCAGTCCTGTGATTGAAGTCAAGCAGTTCAGGTGTCATGCCAAAATATATATCTGAAACAAATTATGAAAGAAGTAAATTCTTCAAAATCATGTTGTCCCAATAAATTATTTGAGAACATCAAATGACATCCATCATAATTGAAGTGAATGCAAGTGATAGATATCTTATTCTTCCTTCAACAATTTCTTAAGCATTTCATTCTTTTATGCTCAGTAATGAATCTGTGGATAAAGCTCATATTGCTAATTGTAATATCATATTATGCTAGGTTGATATTAAATGATATGATTACAACTTCTGTAAAGTATATGTAGATGTGAATGTTGTTGTATGTGACAAAGCATTGAATGAGACGTCCTTGTTGAGAGAAGTCCACTTATTTCATTGGTCAATGACAATGGTCAGTTTATTACCCTGCAGGCACTATATATATATATGTGTATTGGTCTTTCTTCTGTCTGATGAAGCCAGCAAAGTTTAGTTGGTCAAGTCAGTCAGTTGTGGATAGTCGTTTGCTTCAAATTGGTTGATCTATAGCAAATGTACATCACTTAGTTGCTCATATCAAGATATTTCATGTATATTGGTTATTGCTTTCTCAGCTTTCTCATGTTGAACTTGCTTCCCACAGCAATCAAAAAAGTTATTTTGGATTTTGAAGCCTTGGCAGCCGAGGGCTCTTACAAATCAGAACAAATTGTTGAAATTTTGTTGATTAAAGAAACACCTCACACCTCACAGTCCCTATGCAAAGCACGATGTAGAAAAATTTGGCTCTCTCAAATTGTTCAGCATATAATATTGGCACTTAACAAGAAAGGAAATTTTATTGTCGCTCTATGCAACAATATCTGTTACGATGGTTGACGCATTCCAAATGGAACTTATGAAATGGACATTGTATGAAACCTTTTAGACTAATCAATACAATTGGTCAATATTTGGTCAGGATTTATTAATGTTGGTCAGTTGTTATTTGGAATTTACCAAACAAAGCTGTTTTTGTCATTGTAAGAACTTATTAGTTGGGATGAAAAATTAAACGAACTGCAAACAAAAATTTTCTTGTCTGATGTCAGGAATAATTTGGTCTTTATCATGTGCTGTATTGTTGATATTGACGTCCAGTATATCAGAATGTTTTTTGTGTATGTTTGTCTATCAATTATATATGGTTACAAATATGTTATATGATTATATTTGCAATTTGTGATACTGTATCGCAATATGGCCAATCTAACAATATCCTGTATTATAATCTCTGGGTGGGACCAGCGTCTCCACTTTCTCAACTGCATAAGCCAGTGTCAGGGTAGGATGCAATGAACATTGAACACCTAGGAAATTTAGGAAATTCTAATTATTTCAATACTATTATGGTTTAGACAGTTATGTAAGCACAAACTATCACTCAAACTTGAAGATCGTAATGTCCAGCAGGGAAAGATTATATAGAAAATATTCGTCTACCTTGTTTTCTTTCAGTCAGTCACCGAACAAAATTAAATATAGTTTGATAAACATTGTTTGGAAAGATGTCTCTTAGCATGAAAGATTTAACGATATAGACATATATTTTGCTTACTATCTAATTAGAGCGAAATATTTTCATGAAATTTATAGAACTACCTAGCGGAAGAAAAAGAACTATATTATGAAGAACAAATGAAGCAGATTTAATTAAGAGCTTGCAGTCCCATCAGGAGTTGTGATGACCAAGATCTTGTCTCAAACCTCAAAACTTTTTAAAATTGAAGAATGTTTGTTGAAGAATGTTTGTTACATGTGTCAGAATGTTTGTCGTATGAGAATGTTTGTTATACTTGTGAATGATAACAACTTTACTTAATTGTCAAACTATCGAGTTTTATCAAGCATTTCTCTGCTAAACCATTTCATAGAATTTTATTCTTGTGCAGAAAATGTATCTTACGATCACGATCTCTTCTGGTAAAATTTAGTTGGAAGCTTGGTTTGTGATCAGGACTTTAAGAAAAGTTATACTGGGAGAGAATTGTTAATATAACGTTATAATGGCAAGCATGAATGTGTGCATGGAAACATTTTGCTAAATCACATACATGTGAGAATTGAAAATCAACTTGTAAATCTGATGATTATTAAATTTTGATGCCACACAATTAAGAGGCAAAACTGAACACATTCCAATAAATTTGTATTTGACGATTATTTCTTTTATAAGCATTCTTGCAAATTCCCTGTCTTACATTTCTGGTGTTTCATTCTTCTGATAGATTTCTGGGTTGCATATTTTGACTTTGTGAACAAATTCATCCATCATCCATCATGTATTATGAATGTAAGACATCATGAAAACTTTCTCACTTGTTCGTATGCACACAGACCATGCACATTTAGTACCAATGTGTACAGAAAAAAATATTGTTATCTGCTCCAGTGTACATGGATAGGTCAGAATTTGACAATTTTTGTGTGTAAATATTTAAGATCAGCGTGCTATGATCTAAATATTTGTTGTTACATTTTTTAGGAATGAATATGATGGTAAGGGTGTTGATGATATATTATATCTGTGTGTCGCCAGACTATCTAATTATTACAAACAAATCTGTAAATAATAGTATTTACTGTCAACTTTTTTCTCGTATGAATTGTATATAGCCGGTTGAACTGTATAACTGTACATTTGAAACTTGGTTTACGAGATATTAATGCATATGCCTTAATGGGGGGGCTCCGTGGTGTTTAAATAAGCTCCTAAACAAGTGAAATCTATTCATTAGCTACTCATATAGCTCAAAGCATTTGTTTCATTGTTTTAATGACGAGTGGTCTAATTAATTCGATTATCTCTGTACTCAGTTTAGTGCTTTCCAATACAATACTTTCATCGATTGATGTACCAAATATACAATTGTTTTATACTTGTAAAAGATCTGTTTATAATTAAACATCACTACACCACTGTTTTAAAGGTCTTCAGTATTTCTGAAACAGTTGATAATAGTTATGATATGTCTGTTTTGCCATTGCTCAAGTAAAAATAACTAATCAATAAAGTGATTCTTTGTTCATTTTTATTAACTTAATGACAGTGCCCCCTTGCACTGGGTTAGCACTGTCAACCCAATTCCCATGGCACCCCATATTGTTATATTAGACAATGCAATTTCTGATCTTGGGTGATGTTGGTGTAGTAAATTTAGTCTTTGAAAGCCATCATCCTATTGTATTCAAAGCCTTATTAGTTTCAAAGGACATAATTTTTGCAATGTAACATAATTTAGTGAGAGTGCATTTATTCATAGTTAACAAATTTCTAACAAGAGTAAATGGGCAGACTAGCCAAACATTTAATAGAAGGTGATTTCCTCAGCTTATTTTCCAGAGCCTTAACTTCCTAATATATGGGTCGATCATTCCACAGAAACGGTGCACCCACCTGTCCCTCAACTCTCAAATGTGATTATAGTATGCAAAATGCATTGTTTTAACAATATGAATGTGGTATGAATCTATGAGGATGGGCAAACTAATGTGAAGATAATTAACACATTCAGGAAACATTTGCAGGAGTCTGTCATAACTGATAATTTGGCTGTTTATGCAAATGCAGCCAAATGGCATGTACCACTCTTCATTTTACATTTCTATTTACCTTACTCAATATATTTAAGTGATAAATCATTTTTAATATTCACAGGTATAATCATGACAAGTTGAATTTTTAACTGAAGAAAATTATAAAATATTTGCAGTGAAAATATTAATATTCACTTTTTCTTGGTATGTCCGCACTGCTATGTATGGAAGACTTCAGGATGTCTGTTTATCTCACTAATTTCGAATAGATCCTTGGAAGTCCGGTCCCAGATTCCAGTTCCCTGTCAGATACCAGTAAAGTGAAGTCAGCTCCCAGTTGTAGTTCTCTGTCAGTTCCCAGAAGAAAGATCTGGGCAAATGTTTGGTATTCCCAGCATTAATTTTTCTCAATAGAACAATACTTAGCCATCTCCTACTATTCTATATACCCAGCTTCCAGATTTTAATGTGACATTTTGCTCAATAAATTAAACTTTGCTCCACAAATAGCTGGTAACTTGATAGTTAGCTGTCCAGTAAGCATCAATATTAGGCAATCTAATGAATAGACTACCATCTATGTGCTACTATATACCCAGCTCCCAGATTTTTATGTAACTTTTTCTCATTAAAACGATACTTAGCCAAACAAATTTCTGGTCACTGGATAGTTAACTACCATCTTTGTGATACTATTCTAAATACCCAGCTCCCAGATTTTTATGACATTTTTTCATAAAAAATTATACTTAGCCAAACAAAGTTCTGGTAACTGGATAGTTAGCTATTCAGTAAGCACCAATATTTGGTACCATTAAATAGCCAAGGGATTAGGCTATCTAGTAAATACACTACCAAATTTTTGCTGCTATTCTATATACCCAGCTTCCAAATTGTATGTGATATTTTCCTCAATAAATTAAACTTTGCTCAACAAATTTCTGGTCACTTGATACATGGAGTCACTAGAGACTCCATGCTGGATAGAAAGCTATCCAGTAAGCACCAATATTTGGTACCATTAAATAGCCAAAGGATTAGGCTATCTAATGAATAGACTACCATCTTTGTGCTACTATATACCCAGCTCCCAGATTTTTATGTGACTTTTTATTGTCAAAAACGATACTTAGCCAAAATTCTAGTAACTGGATAGTTATATCTATTCAGTAAGCACCAATATTTGGCACCCATAAATAGCCAAGGGATTAAGCTATCTAGTAAATATACTGCCGAATTTCTACTACTATTCTATATACCCAGCTCCCAGATTTTTATGACATTTTTAAAGAAAAACGATACCTAGCCAAACAAATATCGGTTACTGGATAGTTAGCGATCAAGTAAGCACCAATATTTGCTACCATTATATGGCCAAGTATCTAGTAAATAGGCCTAAACTACCAAATTTCTACTACCTATATACCCAGCTCCCAGATTTTTAAGTGACATTTTCCTCAATAAATTAAACTTTGCTCAACAAATTTCTGGTCACTGGATAGTTAGCTATCCAGTAAGCACCAATATTTTGTACCATTAAATAGCCGGGGGATAAGGCTATCACAGACATGAAAAAAAAATACACTACCAGTTTCCTGCTAATATTCTATGTAAGCAACTAACAGACTTGTAATTTGGTATTGCTCTTAATAAAACGGCATTTTGGCAAACAAATTTCTGGTAACTGGATAGGTAGCAACAGTATCTAGAAAGCAAACATGTTTAACCCTAAGCAACAATTTTTAACCCTCAGTGAACAAATTAAACATTGACGGGCAGGCAGCCTCTTTACACTTTCCTTTCTGGAGCAGAACTCAAATACTAATGCACTTACCAAGAAATTTCATATAGTAATACTCTATATGGCCTAGTTTCATAGTAACATTGACATGTCTCGGTTATGTTTTACAATATTTGGAAAAAGAAATGGTTTCCTTTTGAGCCGTAGCAGAACTACTGCACCTTGATGACTAAAACTTTACCAGAATATGTGTAAAACATTGTATACATATAAAATGTAGTTGTCCCTTTTAATTGTGGGTTTCATGACCAAAATGATATGCTATTTATATTATTAGGCAAAAATATCATTTTGCACCTAACGTCAAATTTATATTTCTTTCACTTTTTGAACTTCATTTTGACATCATTATAATGCTTTTTTCATATTAATGGAAAATCTAGAAAAATATGCTAAAAAGTGTATTTTCCAGAGCAGAAATCTAGATCTATAGTGAGCTGACCCTAATAATATTCCATACAGTATTACCCTAATCACCTACTTGTGCCTTTGGTAGTCACATTGACATATCTCTGTTTTGCTTAGTTTAAAGCCTCGTTCTCACATTGCTGGTAAAACCGTGGCAACTGTAGATATGGATTCCGGGGTGAAATCAAAGGTATGGAGCTCATACCATGACATAATTCCCTGAAGTACGGCAGCCTTGATGGCTGTGACGATTGTGGAGGCTACCATCATTGCCGCCAAACTAGTTACTGGCTTGTTTTTCCAATTTATGGATAGATCTGTTGCAACCAGGAACATAGCAGTTGTAACTGGGAGTGCATGCATACGTGGCAACTGTGGCAAACTTTTCACTACGGTTGCCACAGATGACCCCGGTACGGCAATGACGGTAGAGCTACAGAATCTTACGGGACCAACTCTCCGGAAATTTTGAAAATGCTCCAGATTTCCATGCCTACTTACAGATGCTTGGCGGTAATATGAACAGCTCCCGGCAATGAGGGAAATCCCCCCCCCCCCACCCAAAAAAACCATCCACGGATGCCCCTAGTAGATATAATAAGTATAAATAAATATTTACAATCTATACTTCATTTCTGTAATCATTAGTATCTCACAATTTATTGCATGTCTATTTCATGTCATACTATGTCTACAATATTGATGAAACTTGTTTTGTGGTGTTAAGTACAGATTACTCATGAAGAATTAATTGATTTGTAATAAAAATTTTATCATTGGGATTACGAGTACTTTGGCCTAGTACCTTGGAGGAATTAGAGACTAGACTAAATGAGTACACATGTGCTTATGCTGGACCCTGGTAATAGATATCTCATATAATTATCAAAGTTGCTTTATAGGCATCTGCACCAAAAGTATAGGCCTATATGACTTCAATTTAGGTGATTGCACTTCTTTGGCCTTTGAAAGCCCAATTACAGTCAGAATCAGTTGTTATCACAAAGTTGTTCAACAACTTGAAACATGATGTAATATAACGAAAATGAAGCTTGGAAAGTAAAAGTCCTATGATTTAGATGCTATATGCAAATTTTTTATTCATAAAGGATAAATATAGTATCTGATTGATATGGAGATTTGAAAAAATAAGAATTGTTTATATTTTCCCCTAATTATAAGTATTCTATCTTATTTATGACAATCAGACCACCAAGAGGCATAAATTGCACTATTTTAGACATTATCTTTATGTTTTATACCTGTTGAAGCTCACATAGGCGATAAGCACTCCTGGTAGAGATTTTCAGGCTACCGTGTGGTCTACCAGGAGCATCTGTGGAGGGTTCTGGGAGCTTCTGTCACTGCCAGGGGCTTGCCGTCATCACCGCAGAGCATCCGTGAGTAGGAAAATTTGAGCATGTGCGAAATTTCCGTAGATGGTCCCGGAAGATTATATATAGCTCTACCGTTGTTGCCATAGAGGCATCCAGGAGTCAGACGTCATTGCCATAGAGGCTACTGGGGTCATCTGTGGCAACTGTAAAGAAAAAATTAGCCACGGTTGCTACGTATGCACTCCCGGTTACAATTGCTATGTTCACGGTTGCCACAGATCTATCTGTAAATAGGAAAAACAAGCCAGTAGGCAGTTTGGCGGAAATTATTGCAATGATGGTAGCCTCTACAATCGTAACAGCCATCAAGGCTTGCGTACTTCAGGGAATTATGTCATAATTAGGTCATGGTATGAGCTCCATACCTTTGATTTCACCTCGGTAATATATAATATATATAGATTTTTATTGACAGCTAAATATCAAATTGATACGTGTCAGCATGACAATATATATATATAGTTGCCACAGTTTTACCTGCTATGTGAGAACTAGGCTTTAAACAAAACAAATAGCTAACTATCCAGTTACCAGAAATTTGTTGGCTAAGTATAATTGTTTTTTTTTAGAAAATGTCAAATAAAAGTCTGGGAGCTGGGAATACCAAACATTTGCCTAGATCTTTTTTCTGGGAACTGGCTGGGAACTAAAATTGGGAGCTGACTTCACATTACTGGTAGCTGACTCGTAGCTGACTGGGACCTGGAATCTGGGAGCTGATTTCAAGGCATTTTACAACATCAAAGTGTCGCACTGTCGCTAACGCGACAGCTCCATGCACGGCAATATTTGCTGACAGGAAATTTACTTCATGGATCTTTTTCGATTACTATTTTTCCATATTTAAGAAAAGTTTGTATTTGCATGGGGTGACTTTTCTGTCTTTTCTGTTACAAAGTTTATGAGGAAGCTATTTATCAAAGAAAAAAAATCTTCAAAGCAATTCTGAAGGGACTCAACTAATTATTACAATATGGAATGAGAACTTCATGGATACATGTATTACCTACATTTCCCTTTCAGATATTGCATATATTACCATGCTGGCAGAAAAAGTTGGTCACATGACTGACAAATTAAAAATATATATCTAAAATTAAAGGATTGAAAATGTTTTGTTGTCATGTTACAACACTGAAATATATGAAAATTCATAATGTTGCTGGATTTTTAGAAAGATTGCAAATTTTTTGCACCTGAAATGCGAAAAGTGCATGGCTTTTGTGGAATGACCCATATTACATGTTCATATTTTACATATTGTAACATATATGTCATAGAAAACCAGTCCCTTTTTGGTTTTTCGTAAATTTATGCAAAATGCTTGCAAGGAGGAGGAAGAAGGGAAGAGGGTTATGTATTCATGATAAAAGTTAGCATGTGATTGCTGAAACAAGTTACATTCATGACTCAAACTTTTTTCTTTTTAATTACTATCTTGAATTGCACAATGCACTGACTGCACCACAGAGAAAAGGGGATTGTGGATATGCTGTAGACCGAAATATTGCTGTCATTTGCAAGGGCGTCGATAGTGTTTGGTAAGAAAGCAGATATATTTTTATAAATGTCTAGTGATATGTGAACCGCCCGCCTTGGACCGGTCCGGTGTCCAACCCCGAACCGGACCACTACAAAAATACCGGAACCGGACCGGTCCAATGACCCCCAGATCGGCGGTCCAAGCATTGCATGTTGAATTTATTATACACCAGATGTTTGTCATCTTGGTTTGTTTCAGTTATTAATCATATCTGATTGATTGACGGTTTCTTTGTTTTACATAAATAAATATTGCAGTAATGAATTATTAGTCCTACCTGTCAGTACTAAATAATTTCATACATCAGTTAGTTTTTTTATTTGGTGAAACAACTGTTATGTCGATGGACCGCCTCTGGTCTGATCTCTAGTACCGGACCGCTCACCCCTGGACCTAACCAGGACCGGATCACTTTTGAAAATACCGGATCGACCACCCCTGGCTAAGTGGTCCCGTCCACATCACTATAAATGTCAATTGCACAACAGATAAAATATGAATTTCATGTTGATAATGTATGATAATTGAAAAAACAACCTAGTGCTGAAGCCCTGAAATGAAGGTTCATCTAACTGCACTGGCCCTGAATGAACTGCTGGCGGTCATTACACTATAATTTACATTGGTCATGACATTGTACAGTGGTCAAAGCAGGTCCAATCTAGCAAATACTGTTTTAGAATTATTACAAATGACCGGGAGTACTACCTAGCAGGCTGATAGGACCTCAGGTCAGGATAGGCGAAGGACCTTTTCTTGATTTCACAGTAATATTCGCCAGATGGCGTACTTGCATGGGCGCTGCAGCGACATCTTTTGCAAATTAACGACGCCACTTCCCAAAACAAATGGGTCAAGCAAACATGACCAGGAAACTGGAGGACTCTCATTGAATTTGCCATTAAATGTGATATATTGATGGTTATATGAGCAAGACATCTTTCCCGCTTCGAATATGTCATCTTGAGATTCATAGAAGCATATCTGATGAAGCATACACCCATTGTGGTAAGTGTAAAGCAGAACCAGGCACTGCCACTAGTCTATCATTGGAGCATGGCTATGGAGTATGGTGCAGACTCCAATATTTTTCTTAAATAAAAAAATAATAATCTGTTTGAGGTCCGGGGATTTTCAGTATTTGATATCGGTTAACTGGATTTGTACGACCTTCTTTTGTTCTGCTACAACAACTCGCAACTCCCACATCTTGCGCAGATGTGGTCAGTATGTTATTGATTGAAATTAGTCTGCGGAATGTGTACATTCAGTTTTTGTTTATTAGAGCCCTTTGTAGTAGTACAACCCACTAGATGTCCTCAGAATATAGTAATCATACTTTTCATCATCTGCATTGTGTGTATTTGATCATTTTAAAGAATTTAATTACCATAGTAATTTTATAAAACTTGAGTGATTAGTGAAAGCCTACAGAGGCATCACCACAACGTACAGATTGAGAAGATATAATGGGATCATTCATGTTTCACACCATATATAACATTAGCACACTGATTATGTGTCATCTGATGAACGTACCTTGATCATACACTTTTGTACTGCACAGAATTTTAAAGGATCAACTAGTAATATTGAGAAGTAAGCTGTCGACTGTCCATTTGATTTGCATGGAATGGTTGATGGAATTCACACTGTCACAGCATATAAAAATGTTTGATTCTGTTATCATGCAGCAGTCTGCTTGTGGCTAATAAACAGCAAGGCTGGGGCAAATCGACATCTACTAGACGTTCAACATTTGACAAAAGAGCAGGAGGAAATTTGAGAATTAGGAAGCTGTAGTATATTACTCAGCAGTGTTCCAGCTAGTATTTGATTTGGGCATGGAGTACGGAAATACTAGGGCAACTATATAGACTCACATGGGCCACTCAGCTACTTTAAAAGCATTAGGAAAAAACTCACTTAACTTCGGGCATGATCACTGTTCAGGTAATTCCTAGCCAAGCAAGCATGGCCCTCATTTGCATCCCGAGTTAGCACATATAATCCTTCGAAAAATATAAAGAATGATGCATCATTCTTTATATTTTTCGAAGGATTATATGTGCACGTAGTTTAACGGCCTTTCGACCTACCTGAATCTATTTTATACTGAAAAATAATGAGTGCATACACTATTACTAATCTTGATAATGATATGCTGTTATTTTTCCACAATCACTATTTTCATGCAGTGAATCAGCAATTTCAACTTCTGTTTCTTAAATTTTTTTAATGTTATCACTGAATGATTAGTAATCGCCCATAAAAAATAATTACTCACTTTCAATAGTTGCACGGATGTGTGTATACTGTTCAGAAAATATTTATTCATCCTGTTCAAAATACCACAAAAAATGTCAGGACTGCTGCGAGGCTAGGACAAGAAGCTGCAGCTCAACTCTGGCAATCATAGATTACATATGATACGATAATTAAAAAAACAGCCAATTATGTATGGTTAATTTTCCATTCTTACTTAATTATTTGTTCACTTCCTAATTCAGATACACCAATATGGACAGACTCGCAAGTCCACCGCTACATTCCAATTTCCTAGTCCACGGGGCCATGTACCATTCTTCGTATGACATTAATCAGAAACCCCTGAAACATGCCACATCTTCCCGCACGTTAGAACCTCCATCGATTCTGGTTGAGGGACCTGGCAGCAAGTTGAAGAGCTCATCTGTTGGAAATCTGTCTGCTGACAGTGTAAGTATACATAGAAGTCCTCTGTAGTCACTGATGTATGATAGCTAAAAGGAAATTAGGAGGAAAAGTATAGAATAAAGTGCACCTTGCTCTGAAGTCTTTCATTAAGCCTGACATCTCTTACGTTTATATTTATGAAGCCGGTTAGCATTGCTTATGAATTTTGATTTAAAAAATAATACTAAAGAGTAAAAAAAACTTTCATTGGATAAGTATTCATCACATAATGGAAAATGTTTAATTAACAAGTTGAAACGATCGCCAATGCATATTTAGTTTCACATCAATCAAGGTAGGAAATCACTTAAGACATATAAAAACCTTATAAAAAAAGGGAAAATTAATTAAGTTTTATTCCAATTTCCTTTTTTTTTTTGCCTGGAAATATCTCTGTTAGATGTATTTTTGGTCCTGTCTGCCAGCGTCTGTCACTATAATGTATAAATTTTCCCCAACATGGCTGATAACACTTAATAGTAAAGCGTGCCTGAAATATATTTATTGTTCAGTATGATCATAAATTCATGCAAATTTGATTACAGTTATCTACAAATTGTGTTCCCATGATGGTCGTTGTTCTGTGAAATTGTGTGAATGGCAAGTTAATTACCCTGTGTTCTGATCTAAATGTGCTTTCTATCAATACGTCAGTTAGTGCTAGCCTTCCTCATTTTGTTTTTTTTGGGCTAAATTAATTAAATTTGTGTGATGGCTAATGACTACAGTTTCTCCATCCTAGCTACAAGTTTGAGAATTATCATTCATGTGGCAGGAGTTATTTATGAATGAAATGGTAAAGATTATATTCTAAGCTAACATAAGTTGCCTGAATCAGCAGTGAATTTTCTGAAATACATACAGTATACCTAGCAAATAATCTCTGGATTAGGGTCGCATAAACCAGCGCAGTTATACAGCAAATCAGAAACAGCAGTCATGCAGCAATTTTGATTTGTCAAGCACATAAATTATGTCATAATGAAGTAAAAACGTAAAGAAAGGTTGGTTTGATTGTCATGTACTAGGTCAACAAAATTGGGAATTGTTTTAATGCAGTGCTGACATTGCTCCTTGTAGTTGTTGGCAATGCCGGTTACACATCAAGTAAAATATGCTCCCTGGGTGCACTAAAACGGAATAATACAGTTGTGGAGCAGTTATGATTTGTACTGATGCTAAAACTATGAAAAGGGAGGAGTTTGTGCAGCAGTTGGCTGCACTGTGCCAGCATCATCAGCTGCACTCAGGCTTGATCCACACTGGCACAAACTGTGCCTGCAGCAGCAGCCTCATCAGCAGCCACCAGAGGATGCTAGCTGCTGCAAAGGTGAGCTGGTTCTCATCACCTGTATTTGTTAAGTCATTGGCGTAGTACACAATGATTTGAAAGTTTTTTTAAACGTAATAAGGTCATTGATGTGGACAGTTTATCTTGTTGAGCAGTGCAAATACATATGTATCTTTCAGAATGGTAAACTGTATTGTTAGGAGTAAGTTAGATATGTGTACCTGTGATGTTTGCACCTGTTTCATTCACACCTTATCGTATATATTGCAATGTACTACTTGTATTTGCATCTGTGTGCTTAGAACCTTGGGTCACAGGGTCAGAAGCAATTCAAATGGTTGTTATAGCGATAGTGACATGTCTTCAACTGGTCGTCGTTCTCTTTTTGACAAAAGTGGTGTAATAGTCACTCTGATGCTTTAGAAAATACAACAGTTAAATCAGAAGCATTGTTCCCATGTTTGGCAATTCAGCATTCAGGTATCATTGACTTTGTGTGATCAGTGTGATCAACAAATAATATTTACTGTTGTGCGATTTAAATCGAATGTGTGCATTTTCTAACCATAGTCAGCATTTAACATTTTAGATTAACTGACATCAACCTTAGTCTCTTACTGATTTGATCACTGTGTCAATGTATTGCACTGAGGACAGATATAGTATCCACCTCAGATCTTTCATGCTGTTTATTTTAATAATATTGCTTTTGCGACAGGCCTTTGGGGGTTGTATACTTATTCTGAATTCAGCTAATTGATTTGATGCACTTCAGTCACACCTGCTCGATTTTTCCTATCAGCATTTTTTCTAGCTAGGATGCACTTGAGGATGCAGGTGTGTCTTCATCCATTCTGCAGCAGCAGCATCTTCAAAAATCCCATTTGTCTGGTGGATGTGTTGATTCATCAAATTGGACAATGAAAAAAACCTGTCATAAATTCCTGATAGCCATTGCAACGTATCAAATGATTTCACGTGTGTACATAGCACATCTTTGTAAACCTTGACACACAAATTGGGAATGGATTTGAAATTAGGATGGATGTAATACAGTGTAATGCCATGGGAGACATTATCGCATCTGTGTCTGTATGGCAAAATAGACAAATTTTGAAGCAGTACCACAGTATGTATTCCTTAACAATAGTTTGTGCTTATTGCGCTGATGCTATTGAGCATTAATTTCATGTGAGGATGTGGTTAATACTGCGTGGGTGGTGACTACTGTGGCTGTAACAGTGATAGCATATAATTAATTAAAAATTCCATCATTAGTGGTGATTACGTCAAAAATGAAATGATCTGTTGAAGAGGAAAAAAACGCTACATTCGCCATGATTTGTTTCCACCATTGTTCGAACGTCTCCTCATAGTGCTACACTTACTACAGCTCCCTGCTACATACCCTATATAGTAGAAGATACATGCATATTGTCAAAACCATGCACTGTTCCACCGTGGTGACCTGTTGCAGTGGCCACCACGGACACCAATGAGGCTTCAGTATATTGAACCACCATCTGGGTGTCACTATGTCGATGTACTGGAAGTCAAAAAGCGACTGATTGCAATTAAAATTTGTAACATCTCTTTTCAGATATCGTTAAAAGATGGCACAAGACCAAAGAAAGCGAAAAATAAAGCTCTTGGTTTCTGGAATACCGATGATGTTAATAAATGGTTGAGAAAACATTGTGCCCCTCTTTATCAATTGTATGGTGATCTACTTAGACAGCATGAAATAAATGGCAAGTATGAATTAATATTGCTGTGAATTAGCTTAACAAATATGTTGTACATGTGCATTGTTTTAATTGTTATCTGGCATTCATAGAAGGCATTTGTGATAATCAAAAACGTAAAATTTTACTTATAAATGTTTGTGTGGTTTATGTTAGCTTATTTACCTTTTGCTTGTATTTTTCATCGTTATTAGTTTTCAGTATTTAGCACTAACAGGTAGTATTATTTTTGAAAAATTTAATCTGATATTACTCGATTAAATGGCTCTCATTTTTCCAAGTGCTTCAACAGAGCAGTTTTGCTCCTCCCATAGGACCTGTGAAAGGTGCTGGGCATTTTTTAAAGTTTTTTGCGACAAATATTTTTCCTGCATGGTTCATTTATTACCAGTTTGGGTATTTTACAGTATTATGAAACTTTATTTATTCTCTATTCAACATATTTTATATATGATGCCTGGAAATTGTTGATTTATGTCTCCCATGGTGTCCTTTTCATCCCCACTGGTGGTTGGAAGCTAGACCCATTCACCAGTCCCTATCCTCCACAACCATACATGGAATGATGGTCTCCTCTAAATTTATACACACTTGAATGTCGAAGAATCCAAACTGACCTGATTCTATACCATAAAATGTCTTCTCACTGATATGAATATTCAAAATTCTTTTAATATAGTAGTAACCACAGAGGTCATGGTAAAAATTTATTTTACTTTTATAGCCGGACTGATGTAAGAAAATATTTCTTTGCGAATAATATTGTCAATGTATGTAACAGTCTTGACCCTGATATTATCAATTTCAGTTTAAAAAAATGTAAAGGTGCTATTTATAGTCAAAGCTTTGTCGGTAGGAGCAGTGTGTATGTCACCTGACCCTTACACCCCTTGTTTTTATGTTGATTTCACGTACTTTTATCAATAAATATGCTATCTGATGTGAATTGCAGAAGGTCGAAGTCCTCAACTCTGGTTCTGAGAGTTGTATTTTTGCTAGAAAAAATATGTATACCTTTTTTGAAAACATACTGGTTTAAATCTTTGACCCAGTAATTTTGATAAAAACCTGTAAAACTGGTATTTGACAGACATTAATGTAAAAGTTGTGTTTCTTGACCAGTTATTAGACTGATTCATAATACTGAATGTTAATTTAAATAATGTTTGCTTTCAGGGCGGAGTTTAGTTCGTCTAACTGATTGGAAATTAGAGATGATTGGCATGAGAGACGGCGCTCACCGGTGGGTTAACCAATATAATATGTTATGTTTTTATGGTTTACATGGTTCAAGAAACACTAACTGTGCTTGTCAGAGGTTTATGATTCGTTTTGACCCTTTATTTTAGAGAGGAACTTCTTCGGCAAATTGTGAGATTAAAACTGAAGTTTGACGCTCAGGACCTCAAAGCTTTGGAAGTACAAGGTGAGGTTACAGTGCGAAGTGAACCTTAACATTACCCTTATGACCTTTGTGTGTTAGACACATGTCTGTGTTATACTTGAAACTTTGTTTCACTTGCCTGGCTTGAAAGACTCTTGAAATACATGATTTGTTAGAGTTGATGATTCCACATGAATTTCATAGACTTTTCTGTAGTGTAAATTTCTTTTAATTAATATCCAGAGTGCATTATACTGTAAAATAATTACTGTTACGCTATATGAGCTTATTTGCCAGCAATGTAGGTAGTACTAGGAACCCAATGTAATTGTTAGTGCTTATAGGATTCATCGGTTTAATACATTCAAATAATGAATTAATATGATGAAGTGTTATTGATCCATTTCCTTTTTGTTTCCAGCTCAAGATGAGAAAGGATAATTCTGGAGTCTAACGTCTAGTACACCATTTAAGAAGTCACACCCTTTATTTTGCTCTCTCTCTCTCTCTCTAAATCAGGATATGTATGGAGATTTGACAGTATTAAAGGCATTAATGTATAATAATATAATTACCTGCGATGAGGTATTTTTGTTCATGCTGGGATTTGTTTTATTTCACAACGATATTACAAATGAAGTCTGTATGATGATATGGGCTATTCCTGGAATGCATCACTTCAGTTTGATTTTGTGTTGAATATATTTGGCATAAATGCAACATTGTGTTATAATTTCATTGAATCCACCGATCTTTTTGTTTTGCATAAGTCTACAAGATATTATACATACCTATATCCATAATTTTTGTTGCTGTATTTGTACATATTTTTAGATGTATATTTTTTAATAAACTTTTAAATATATTTGATCTGCTGTTTGTTATTGTGGTGAATTATGATATCAAGTTAGCAATTTCTTTTATTTAAATGTTACTCCAGTCTTTACTAACCTCCACCATTCTGATGGGAAACCTTGTTACCACATTTTTCAGCCTCTTGGTCAAATTATGGACCAGATCTTCTAGGCATTAACTCCCAGGTTGAAATCCTGGCCTGAGCAGTTTGAGAGTTAAATCTAAGCTCTAAGGATGTAAATAATTTCCATAGGACATTCAATTTAGCAGTGTCTTGCACTCAGTCTCCCATATCTGTGATTAGACAAGTAAATAGGGGTGGTTGGCGATTAGGGCTTTACGTCCTGTATTTCTGCATGGGCGAATTAGGACAGGCAGGGACCATGGCAATAAGACGAATGGGGTAAATGCGCACCAATCTACCCTTACATCTACCTGAGGGGAACAGGAACATTTTCAGACCCTAAACCCACCCCCGCTTTGTTTTTAGACAGACCCCGCACCCCCGTTTTTCTACATTAAGATATTAAGAAAATACTGGTCAACCACCCCCTTCCTACTTTTGGAAGAACATTCCTGTCCACCCCTCCCTTTTTTTTAAATTGAACAGCCCTGACTAGATTTTGGAAATACCTTACAAGCTTGTCTGACCATCAATTGGTTTCTAACATTGCTACATGGTCATCACAAGCCAAGTTCCTCTATAAGCATAACAAACACAAAATCTGAGTATTAGGCAAAAAAGAACGTTTATACATTCAACTCCAAAATAAGTATGATAACTCAAATTTAAATATACAATTTAATATTTATGATACAACTTAATTGACTGTACAAACACATCTTACACAATAATTAAGACGACACACAATTGCTAAGATTGGTACTAATCGATTAATTAACAAAATTTTGGTTTAAGCACCAAATAATGCATGGACACTCGAGATTATAACTTAATTGGGAGTGGCTGATTAAACTAAATAAATTGTGGATTTTTTCCTATGTAGTACTAAGCGCGAAAGTGTCTCTTTCTGGGTCAAATTGTTTGACTAGATATTCTGAGAATTTAGTAATCTGGTCGGCTCCTCTGACTTCATGCTCAAGTAAAGGCAGTTTGGAGATATGAAAGTCCTCATACAAGTCTTCAATCTGTCAAAAAAAAAAGCAATAGATACAAAATAGTATCGAGTCAACTCGTCGACATACAAAATCTGCGACAGCCAATTCGTTGACAACCATTTCGCTGACAACCAACCCGTTGACATGAGGATGGCAAACTCATTGGCATCAACGCCCTCCGCCCTACCATCTCGTTGACAGAAAATCGTGGCTATACCAACTCATTGACATGTCGACGATTGGTTCTGCTAAATCGTTGACACAGGTGTTTCCTGGCCGCCGATCTCCCCTTGCCCCATCCATCGCGGTTTTATGGTATTATCTTCGTAAATACTTGGGAGTACAGAAATGTTATGGACATCCTTTCCTAAATTTCATTCATACAAATATGTGTTAGTAGCAAGTATACCACTGTGGATGCTTTATTAACCGAGTAAGTGTGTGTCGACGAAATGGTCATTGGGCAGATTAGCTGTCAACGAGTTTGCATTAATATGTCAAATGTCAACGAGATGGTAATGACCTGTCAACGAGTTGGCTGTTGTGGTCAAAAGTTTGTCAATGACTTTGTGTCTCACAAATTTATACGAGTTGGTTTGTCAACAAATTTGTATCAGGCCTTCTAATGTGTCAACAACTTGGTTGTCAACGAATTTGCGTGTCAACGAATTTACCTGTATTCATACAAAATATATCTGTACGTATAGGTTTAATTCACATTTTAATACAGTCTCAGGTCTTTTAAGGCATGTGAACATATATTTTGTTAATTTTTAATTAATTTAATACTGTTCTTTTACTTAACATTTTAATATAATCATTTACTTGAAAGGTTAATCTTATCAGTTTTGTTTTTGAAGGCTTTACGGGGAGGCCAAATGGCCAAAATCATGCCTGATAGATCTTTTGCATAGGTCACGATTAGACATTAAGACAGGTACATGGGGCCAGGACCCCAATGGAAAAAATACCACTCACCTGGTCAAGATATTTTGACTGAATTTTATGGCGAGAAGCGCACATGTTGCAAGGTTTGTCCTGCTTTCTCATCATGAGCAACTGATTCACTATAATATTGTGGGTGTCAATGCCAGCCTTCGTGAGCTCTTGTACCAATCTTTCAGTTTCATAAAGCGACAAAAATTCAGCTATACAAACACAGACAAAGGTGGTTTGATCCTGAAATGAGAAATGCATTGAGTGGTATCTTTCATCAGTCATAAAACAAATTGATGACAAAAGTCTATTATGACAGTGAAAACCATTTGGCAAATACTCACTGGATCTCTAAATTGCTCATTGACCTGTCGTATTGTTGGTAACATGTCTTCGAGCTTCTTTGTCATGTCATCAGCATTCATACCTGACATACCTAACATTCCCGATATCTGAAAGAAACCATTCAAATGTAAAGCAAATGAATGATAAAATGAATGAAATATGGATTTTACTCATATAAAAACTTCTCTTGATTTGACTAATTTACATAAAATCTAAAAGCTTGTCTTCCAGTAAATTTAAATGACTTGTGGATAACGATCACACACAGAGTCTCAGAATCCAAAGCGATTAGGCAAGGAATCAACCTGATGTAAACAATTTGTCAAATGCTTTATTTCCTTCCACGTGTACTGTATAGAAAATATGTTAAGCTTACCTGAGAGATAAAAGGACTAAACTGATTCTTCAGCCGCAGAAGTTTACCCAAGCCCTTTTCTACTACAGTTGGAAATGACAATAAACGTAATGTATGCCCTGTTGGTGCTGTGTCGAAAACAACCACTGAGAAGTTCATTCCTTTGACCAACCTGCAAAATACAACAAAAAAAGTAAGTTGTTTTAAACTCAGATGATGAAAATTACTCGACTAAAACACTTGCTTTTACCAATAATTGAACTTTTGGAATTTGTCTCCGTATAAATTCTATGAACTTACTTCATAACCTCAGAATAACTCATGGCTTCATCAATACCAGGAAAAGCGTTCAACACCTCCTGCATCATCTGACGCCCCATTCCAAAGGTATCTGAAGTCACATGTACACGTACATCATATTGTAAATACAATATACTGACTGTATGAAGGGTCAGAAACCATATTCCTTTCAAGCAATCAAATTTCAATCTGATTCCACATGACATTAATGCAGTTATAAACTTACTTTCTTCACCGAAATACTCTTCTGGTAATTCTGAAAATCCCAAATTTGGATCAATCTCCTGTAAAAGATAAAAAAATAAAAAAATGGATCAGTGCCTATAGGATTATCAATTATTATCAAAAAAGAAGTTTTGGGTAATATAGTTGAACCTGCTCTAACGCGGCCATCAGCCATGTGTATAGAACAGTCACCTACTGTAAACTGCGACTTAAAACTCCCCAAAAAGCATAGAGACGAGTCTACTCTTGCCTCCATGCCAAAAAGGAGTACATTTTATAGCCCTCAATAAAACAGCCATTTGTCTCAACTGGTCAATTCTCTTAACTGGGTGACTGCTTAACACTGTAAAGGTTTGACTGCATATGTATCATTGTGTAAACTATTTAACCAGATTTGGTCGATTTTTCTATATAATTGTGTAGTGTAGCGGTATGAAATATTTATATATATGACATAATTAGAGTAGGTGTACCTAATTGCGTGATGGCCCCAATTGGGTGATTTCCCTCAACCCCAAAAAACAACTGGTGCCCAAAGTAAATAAATAAACAAATGATTAATATGTGGATGTGTAGTTAGGCCAGAGATTATTATAATTTCTTTGGTTAGGCAATGAAAGTGAACAAGTAAATTAAGCAGTTGTGGATTAAGGCAGCAGGTTTTCATGGAATTAGGGCCTCACGGAATTAGGTAAACTAACTCTATCTGTATTTGATTAATATATATAGTGAAATGTCAATAGAAAGATAAAAATATACTTGATATGAGCAACCCTGTTTCACTTACCATGGCATACAGATTTTCAAAGCCTTTAACTTTGGTTGGGACTTTTGTGAACTTTTGATCGAATGCATCAGACACATTGTGAGCAGGATCTGTTGATATGATTAGAACTGACTCCCTTGCTTTTGACAGCTGAACTGCCAGACTGCAACTGAAACAAATATGAAAAGCTATTACAATGATGTCAGTACTATAAACTAGTTATGTCAGGCATAGGCCTACAGAATGGCATTTGAAGTCCGTGAAGTAATTAAGAAATTGAAGATAAATTAAACACTGGTCAGTGTTGAGAGTGCTGAGTGTTTTATCTATTGTTCAATTTCAAACAAGTTGGGACACTTTAAAGCACATCAACAAACATTTCTCAGCAAATTACCTGCATGTAGTTTTCCCTACACCTCCCTTCCCTCCAACAAATATCCATTTTAGAGTC
This sequence comes from Alitta virens, assembly GCA_932294295.1. Classification (NCBI taxonomy): domain Eukaryota; kingdom Metazoa; phylum Annelida; class Polychaeta; order Phyllodocida; family Nereididae; genus Alitta; species Alitta virens. Next base: position 63,973,904 of record OW028573.1, read on the forward strand.
TTTTGTTGGATAATGTTCTTCAGGGTAGTTTCCAGAGGACCTAGATCATCAGCTGACGCCATGACGAGAGACCGGTATGGCTTTCGTTTTGATCTTTCGTTTCGCAAATCATAAAATCAATAAAGATGGCGGTTGTTTACGAAAAAATGATCTCTTTTCTAAATATATGGATTCTGTAACACAGCGACCTGAATATAGTGATTTTGCAAAACAAAACACAATTTATTCTAAAAATCATTCATTATCGCCCATGTAAACAAAGACGTGTCAAACTCAGAAAAACACGTGTCATGATACGTAGCTATACTAAAGGTATACGTCACTGCCGTCACAAAACTCGTCCCTTGACGTTTTGACGATTTTTTGATATGGGGACAACCAAACTTTGACTTGGCAAGTAATTTCGTACATTTAAAGTGCTCTCTGCAAAGTTTTGCCTGACAACATAGGCTACAGCAGTTGCTTTAATAATGACGTGCATAGGTGGAACCAAAACATTTCTTGCACTGATCTACCACCCCTCTATCAGAATGTTTTGGATCTACCCCTGGACATTATTTGATCCTGCAACTTCAGTCTTCAACATGCTGTTGGCACTGTAGTATGAAAAGAGAATTTCGCCTCTAGCATAATTTTTTTTGTTGAGCTATCTCAGCTGTCTGTTTACGATTCCAAATAAATCACAAAAAGCCAGATTTTGAAATACAATCAATAGTTGTATTTATTTTTCAATTGCAACAACAGACATTGTAGCCATACTCATTACAATAACTTTAGAATATAACATCTGGTGGTTTTTACAATATTGCATGACATAAATGCAAACTTTATATTCATGACTTCATAACATGTTTTCAATTTGTCACAATAAAACCTTTAAATATACTGAAAGTCCTGCTGATCACAACATTTAAATTCACACACCACTGCTGCACTCTTACACACTCAAAATCAATCACTCCAGAGCACCTGTCATCCATTTCATACTTTTGTACTGTAGCTATAGTTTTCCATACAATTCCAAAAACTTCACAATGGAAAATACTTTTAAAAGACATTCATATGCCGTAGTATATTTTACAAGATACAATAAGTGTCAATGATTTATGAATTAAAGAATATTGGTAATCAGTTATAAATTCCTGATACTATGTAACTATGAAATAAATAAGAAAATCTGAAGTACAATATCATGAAACAAATGCCCACCATAGCATGAAGGCTTTTCTATGAACCAGACAATTCCAGACAATACAAAAAATATATTTTTTAATTAACATATTGAATCGTCATAATATAAAGCAGGTATGTACATCCATAGCCAAATTACTCCTATTTTCAAAAAATAATCAGAATCAGTTCTCTTTTTTCCCATCTTTTGATTTTGACGCATTTTCCTGCTCCACTGCTTCTGGGTTGTCTTCATAACTGCAAAAGTATAAATGGATTGTCACAGACTTAATTAGTAGTCAATGACAAACTATCAAAATTGTCAGGACACCAACATAAGACATTTACTGTCAGGAGGGGTTAATATTAAAATATATTTATGAATACAACATTTTGCCATTACTGGGAATATCAAATTTAAATGGAAAAAGAGACATATAAATCTAATCTACATATGTAAATTTGCATACATTAAAGGATTGATCAGTGAATTACATGAAATAACCAAGAGTTCCATTAAACACCCACCTGAACAGTTGTTTAATTTCGCCTTTCAATACTGCAACAGCTAAAGGGAGTCCTATACAAGCAGGCACCAGGTACAACAATGCAGGCTAAAAAAAAAAGAAGAAGAAATTGATAATGCATGGTCAATTAAAGCAAGACTGAAGAGATGTCAAGTTACTGAGATTTGTTGCAAACATTTTTTAAATAAATTATACCACATCTTGAACAGGTCATCAAACAATAATATAGTCAAATTTTCCAATTACCTGCGCATGTTTGAAAACGTGCATGACAAAGATCGTCGCTATAAGTCCCAAGAAGTACGCCAGGAAGCTAGCATAGAAATAAGTCCTCTTGTTTTTGTTTACGCTGCAAAAAATAAAAGCAAATTTCCATGTGATATCAGAAAACAGATAACAGGCAACTTCAATGCCTAATTGCATTTCAATTCCCAACGATATGATATATATTTACCTGACATCAAACCTCAGTAGCAGAGCAATGAATATTCCGGGAATGACTATGTCTCCAAGTCCCAACATTGCAAAGTTGTTAGCAGACAATCCATTAACCAAGAGATCTTGAGGGAACACCACTGCAACATAATATTAATTTGATAACTACACATTGAGTGCACAATCACTTGCAAAATATTAACTCTTTTACTGATCCAAATGATAACAAAATATATATACTCACATTTTATTGGTGCCTCAAATGACTTTGCAACTGTTACCATCACATTGGTCCCGAATACCTGAAAGGAACAGAAAAATATTTGTCAATGCGAAAATCAGCTACTCAGGACTTTCTCTGGAAGGCAGAATAGTTCGACTTTCCACTTGTAAGTAAGCACATTTTCAATATGAAGCCCACCATAATGTTGGAAAACTTACCCAGAATATGTCGTAAATGAAGAGTCCTCCCAGCAGAATGCATCCAGTGCTTACTCTGTTCAGCTGCAACAACTCCACACCATTCACCGCGAATGCCAATCCAAACAAGTTGTTGGCGACCCAGTGCTGAAAATTGGAATTAAACAAATTAAGCCTGCATTCAATGACAAACTACTCTAACATCATCCTTATTGACCAGAAGACATGCATGGAAACAAACCTTTTTGAGAATGTACCACACTCCAAACCCAGTGCACATTATGAGGCAGACCAGATCTTTGCGATCGAAGGTATAGTTCATCACATCTATGAAAGAAAGAACATACATTTTTATCTACATATAATTAAGTATCACAATAATATTTATGAACACACTTTATTTATGCTTTTTGGAGAAATTTCTCCATAACAAAATTCTTACAACACAGCATAATGACCAAAGAAACAATGAACAGCTATGCGCACCTTCTTTCTTGTCTCCTTCCCCTTCTGTGAATATTAGCTGATACTTTGAGTTTGGAAAGCTGTCTGGCAACAACTTATTCACCAAAGGGCTGAAAGGCACCAAGAGATTATATATGAGTCAAAAGCCAAAATATGGTTTGTATTTTCATTTGAGCACCTACCTATGTACATACACAGTATGTAGCAAACCTGAGTAACTTACAGGATACATATTGATACATGTACAAACTTCTGGCAGGTAATAAGCATTAATTATTAACTAGCGGCTGAAAAGTTACCCATAATTACCTGAGTATGTGTGCCAGGGCGAGCACTCCTAGAACGAAGAAATACACCGTCAATAATAGATTGATGTACTCTTTGGAAAATATCTGTGGAAGAGAAAATCCTGGTGTAATATTCAATAGAAATCATAAAATGACAAAACAAAGAAAACAAATGACAATCGAAAATACATGAATACAAACCTGGAAAAATAAGTAGATCCCAAAGAGGGTTATACTAGCTATGACCGGAAACATCGCAGCATCTTTGTTTGACATCCTCTCTGGTTTTTCACCAGAAGCCTGGAAGAAATTTGAGTACATGAGCAGGTAAAGTGAATTAAAATTAAAAACACACACACAAAAAAAAGTAGACATTGTTGTCTTTCAAAACAAGTGCACTGTCAGCACCAGATGGCAGCCACTCAGCTTAATGTTTTGTAGCACCGGACTGAAATTAATGTCAAACCATAATACATAACAGCAATATGATCATTTGACCCATTGAACAAACACTGTTACTACATTCATGATATTCAGCCATGATGTCTTATACGCAAATATTTTCATAACAGACTAAGTCTAAACTTCAAAGTCACTTAAAGCATAATTTGGCATTTTACATGTTTGTGCAACCTCAGCTCTACCATTTAGTTAGCAAAATGTATCAGTATATTTGTGATCAATATTTATTTAATAATTCTGAATAAATTCAGTGACAATATGGGAATACACATAACTTGCATTATAATTTGCATGCTATGTCCTATGACAACAAAAATGCTGGCCTGCCATATGGAACATCAATGCAACAGCTGGTCCAATTGTTGAGTTAAGAAGCCACGATAATTTACATCAGTATGTTCAGTAAAAGATACTTTCTTTGGACCAACGCAAAATGAATAGTTAAAATGCGAGTTAACACAATTATTCAAACAGGAAGGATTCTTCACTTTATCCCCGGATTGCGAAATTTTCAAGCCGGCATCACGATGATCATTTTTACCTTCTGTTCCTTGTGATATCGCACTGAACGATAAGATCCGAAGAATATCGGCAGTAGGGCCATGATAACAAGACTCCCATACGCCACTGCCATTCCTTCAGGGGTTGATGGGGTCTTAGCAGTGGCATTTTGAGCCGATTCATTGAGAGCCGCAGCAGTTTCATTCACTACATCAGCCATGGTTGCTGTTTGCCTAACTCGCTTTCCGGAAGTCGACGTGGTATATGAATAACCGAAAAATCAATAGAGGGCAGCACATGCTGATAAAGAGTGCGCAAAATTAACACTAGGGGAGAGAGAGAAAGTTACAGATAGACCTTTTGTAGATCTATATTAATAATACATAAATTTTAATAACGACGCCTGTTTTGTCAGAGCTGGAAGAAGTGTGTGCATAGGCCTATATATCGTAATTATGCAAATGTTAGCTCTGCCCGGAATATTCTGAGGAATAGCCTCTCGATCAGTAGCGGATTTAGGGGGAGAGGTTTAGGGAGCTTATCCCGACCCCTTGGTCTAGTAAAAAAAAAAATCAGTGGTCCCATTTGCAATAAATTTTAAATTGACAACCGACTATGAAAATTTTTCTGGATCCGCCCCTGACTATAGTTTGTAAGGGCCCAAAAAAAAAAAAAAAAATGGTATAAGGTCCAGAGATCCATATTATAAGAATTCTATAAATCTCTCCTGATGTTTCATGCAAAGCACTGGTCCGTTTATTAGAATGTAAATTAAGCCTTCGAAGTATTGTGATGCTTCACCGCCAACGCAGCTAATACCTCAGATAGTGTAAAATAAAGAGGTCAATATCATATATGACCATACTTTATGGAACTGTCTGCTTTCTGTCACATACAATATAATCTTTTTTTTAGATTATTTGACACAACTAGCGAAAAATCAAATAAATAAACGTTTCAAGTAAATTTTAGTAAATGTTCTCTGAGATGTATTATGGACCAGCTCTAGCTGTCAGTTTCAAAGATTGCAATAGAGTTCTAATCTTAATAAAAAAAAACATGTGGGAGTTTGAATGAAAGAAACCATTGGAAATCTTTCTGATTGAAGTGCATATAATCCATGGAAGTCGGCTTATGAGATGGAGAGCACCATTTGACGGTTTTTGAATAGCCTGAAAGTCAGTCTCTATAACTTCTTGCCACCATACTGAGCAGTGTCAGTGTGGGATCAACAGATTGCTTAAAATACAGCATAGGCTAATGCATCTCATTTTCTTCCAGTATATATGAACACTTAGGCTAGTCTAGATGTTTCACATATATATATGGATTTCTTTATATGAGCTATATATTTCTGCCAGTCCCAGACATCAACACTTAGTCTAGATGTTTTACATATATGTTGGATTTCTTTATATGAGCTATATATGAGCATTGTATTAAAAAAGATGCACCCTGTTTACAGTTATGTCTGATGATAGCTGATGAAGTATCACTTGCAGAGTGTAGCTAACCTTTCTAAATCGATAAAGGCAATCTAGAGTGCAAATTTTATTGACAGTAGGTAATGGGGTAAATATTACAGTAAATTTATAATTGTATGGAATGCTGCATAAATTGCTAGCACCAGTGTCAGAGCATCCGCTCCATTTTCCGATTGTAGGATGAATATCCTTTATTTGGTAAAACTCACCAGTGTGTCACTGTCTATAATTTTCATTTTGCAATGAATGTAGGCATCAAGTGAGCCCTGGTGGAGGGCATTGAATGTGTTTGGTTTATGTTCCTTAAGTCATCCCACTTCACCCGCGCCTTAAGAGCACCTTTCCAGTAAGACCAGGTGGACCTCTTAATTAAGACGTCAAAATTAACGTATATAGTATGCATGGTGTAGAATATGTAGCATTGAATGCACTCTAATACATGTAGTACAGTTTGGTCTCTGATAATTTTAATTTAATGTTCTCGCATGTCTGAATCATATTAATATCTGTCATAGCATATAGACAGTATATTTTATTTTCTATACATGTGTGTTAATCTATAATTTTACTTATACATTATTATTCAGATATCTTAAATCAATATCTTATCATCATGGACATTTTGTCATACACTTGATATAAACTATAATACATGAGTGTGCTATGCCTTTTAATTACTGAGACAAGATTTGAATTTAGAAAGAACTAAATACACTTCAACATATCCTTAGCAACCAGATTTTAGACCATACCTAGACTTTGTTAGACTTTGGTTTTGGATAAAGTGCACATTAAAAAAATTAGGTCTTATTCAGTGTCTCAGAAAATAAAAAGACCAGAAATATTCATGTAGAATATGAATCACCATGAGAACACTCTATGGTAAGTACCTACTGCATCTCACGAACCCCTGCAAATTGAGTGTGGCTAGCATGAACCTTGACTATAAATGATATATAAATAAATTCAAGAGTGACATAGACATGTGACATTAAGATTGAGGTGTCAGAAATGAGGGACTGAAGCAATATGGAATGGACTATGCTAGATGGTGTCATTTGTCACTGCTGCGGGGACACAAATGAGGTATTCCCTGTAAGCTGCTTGAAGTGCCTGAGTAGTGGTCACATTTCGAATAAATGAGTTGTTTGGTTTTTCCGAGTATTGTTTAGCTGTTGTCAAGACTACTGAGATGCTGATATGCAAACTTCCTCAAAATACGCTAAAAATGTTATATTAAATTTAAACGAGTCGAAATCCCACATATATGATTTTGAATTGTGTTTATTTCTCTTCATTGCTCGAGAAAATGGACCGGGTTTTTGTTGGAAATCGCAATGTAAAATGGTAAATACAACTAGAGATGAGAAAACAGACTTGAGATGACAGACTACCTTTCTACTGAGCTTAACTCTGCACACACCAATGGGAATAAATAATGAGCGACTAGGCCTGCAATAATGCACTGTGACTTAGGGAATTCATTTGCTCAAATTACCTTTAGCAGACGTCTGCATTTCTTTCTTCATAAGAGACAGAAATCTGGTTACAATTTTATGTTCATTTGACCTCTTGGCACCAAACTTGCCCTCTGTTCTCATCTTCAACATTGGAAATATGGTCCATTAAATTTAGTTGAACATTTTACAAAAGACAAATCCGTTTACACTTGCAAGAATTGATATTCGAGGCCAGCTTACAATGCATTTAAGATTTTCTTTAAACTTTTTATCATCTTACTTAAATGTCAATTTGAGTGCATTGTCTACAGATTTAAGACACTAATGGACTGTCTTGAGGTTTCAAGGATTTATATAAAAGTAATACATAATGTAAGCTACTTTATTGTATATAAGATTATTAACAAACAACATACTATAGAGCAGATATCACAAACAAGGGCTATGCAGGGATTTTCGTTTTTACAAAAACATAATTAACTTGTTCGGGTAATTAATTATCTCCCTGCAAAAACGAACATATTGTGATAATCATGCCACAACATTTGACTAATATTGTCTCAATATTAAAGTGTGGACCCTAAAAAGACTTGCCAGTCATGTGTTAAAATACTATTCCCAACGACGATTGCCTGAATTTCTTGACAACATTCAATATTATAGACCATATGTTGTCACAAGGTGATAACACACACTTCCAAAAAATTTCAGCAATATTTGAGATAATATTTCCCACAGATATTACAAAAATTTCAGCACAACATTAAAATTATTATTTTAACTCACATTATGCCAATATATGCAGAACATGTTGTCACATTGTTAAAGTGTGGACCCTAGAAAAGCCTGCAGGCATTGTTTTAATGATATAACCAAACAAACTTGTCAAAATAATTTCACCATGTTAATTACATTATAAAATGTTGCAGTAACCTTCCTTTAATCTTTTTCAGTGTAATGTTTTATTAATGTTTTCCCAACATGCCACGTACAACATGACAGAAAGTTTTGTGTTCAGACCAAACAACCAGCCAAATCCTTGTGTGAATTAGGTCAGTGGAAGCAGCCTTATTGACAGGGACAACCTTCTTTTTGGATTGGGTTGTGGGAATCACACAAGTGTCAGCAATATAGCAAGTAGATTGTCAGGTTGTCAAAGAGAGAGATCCATTTGACAGTCTTGAATGGGGCCTAATACTAGCAGCAGCTGCAATGGTTCTACTACTATTCATAATGATGGCAATATGAGATCAAGAACTTGCTTTGAAATCTGTTGATGTCTATGCACGTCGTAGAGAGTGACAAGGTAGTCAACAAATGTTCTGCTGGTACTCAACTGAACAAAGTATTGTTTTTGATATTTGAAACACCACAATTGCAGAGAATTGAAAAAGAGGCTTTAACAGAATGTCCATAATCGGCTGCTGCCAGAAGAGTATCACTAGATTTTGCAGAATTTTGGCCATTTTTATTTGCAAGGACCACAAGGACCAAGACAGCAGAGAAGTGCAGAAAGAATGTCGAATTGAACTTATATAATATTTTAGTGTGTTTGTCAATCGGTCTCTGGGCGTTGGAGCCTTCTGGTTTCACCAAAAATGTACCTAATGGGGTCCTTTGTTGCAGATGCAGAACGGTGACCCTTGACACAAAAAGCACACCATGGACTCCTGATCCAATGGGGGCAACGCCCTGTAATACAACACCCAGAATTACATTTGATATTACTCTGCCAAATACACAAATCGACCAGTCCATTTTTGCTCTTTCCAATCTTATTCTGTCAACTTTGGAATGGCATCTACATGTATTTTACTCTACGAATCATCAATTCGTTGGAGTTCTAAAGCATTGTTTCTTTTATGTTACTGTTTATTTCTATACTTCATTAGATAGAATTGTATAGGCCTAAAGAGAATACCAGCTTAAGTAGAGCCTCAGACTGTAGCAAATTAACAAAAGTTGACACTATACGGAAATCTATGTGACATCCATAGCAAAACTAATCTCTTTGGAGACAGGACACATGTCATTGCTGTTGTCAAGTCACTATATTTCATCGTGAAATATTATCTGGCAGCTTTAAAGAAGTAACTGATCTCTACAGAATGTTGGCATCTAGTCTAGCCACAAACATCCTTCTTAAATTAAGAATGTGGAGAAATATAATTGTGTCCAAAATGCGCCTGGTATGAGCAAACAAATTGTGTGCATTTTATGGCATTTGACCCTGTGCATTGCTCTGCAGACAACAAAAAACACAAACCGCCTAACAGGATAAAAGAAAGGCACCAGAAACCAAATCGTGCATAATACGCTTACATGTTTCCATGGAAACAATTTTCAACCTGCTCCACTTATATATATTTTTGCAGCAAGGCTTAGTATTTTTAGGTTAGGTATCATGGTCTAAAAATTCGAGGCTTACATTTCACACCAGGGTCCAGGGTAACAACAAGGTCACTCGTAAGAAACCCTACTCAGCCTACTGACATGAACGTATGCGTTTATCATAAGAGCCCCTGGTGTTCCATGCTCCTAACACAGTTAATTTAAGTTCCTTTTTATGCAATCCTTTGCCTGTTCGCAGCTTAGCTGGCAAGCACAAGCTGGCACCATTCTTGATTCAAGGGTTCATTGCATAATAAATTGTATAAGAACCCAGATCTATTGCTTATAATAATGCCTGTAATACAACAGGGTTATTAACTATATCAACAAGGTTCATTTAATGAGATATAAGTTGACTATTTTATCCCAATACGTGAGGTTCTGATGAAATTGTGTGGTTCTAACACAGCAGATACGACACCATGCAATGCATGTTACTGAAATGAAGAAAAAAAGTAATGGTCAAATCCCCTAACAGGTTACAGGATTATTATGTCTCGTATATGTATAAATACCAAGTCGAGGGGACCAACCATACTATGAGTATTATGGCCATGGCTATCGGCTGAACGTAGCTGCATGTATGTCTATTCTATATTGCACGTTTTTGACTGGCCCTTCCAACACTCGACCTTTAAACAACCCTTCTGACCTGAGTGAATATTGACCCACTGACCAAACATTAATCCACTAGCTTGGTTGATGGTTCACTAGCCTGATATAAGGGCTGAAGCTAGAGTGTTCGTGGCATACAGATCACCAAGGGCAAAACCTTGATTAGCATGTGAATCCCAGCAACGGTGAGACCAGCCAGCCATCAGGACTCACCACAGAGAGACTTGAGTGTGGCCATAATGAAATCTGACAAAGAGAAATACCTTTTGGGCAGGGACACTTCCACGCGAAAGACATATGAGCATGCTTGAGACTTATGGACACAATGTACACATATCCAGTTAATTATAATAAGTTCCATTAAAAACGGCCTGTCAAATTAAACCTAGACAAAGCTAGACAATTTCTGCTATACAAAGCTACCTGCCACTAAATGAAACTGTCTGGTTATTGCTGGCTACTCAAAGCCAGATCTAAAGTACATGAAGTACCATCTGGTGCATAAGTTTAGTTACGCATATTTGTTATTTCTTGTTAAAAAGATGCATGTCTATGGCAAACATATCTATGATATATTAGATACATTCCTTACATTTACCAAGGTGTAAATTTTTTCAGTTGTGGTAGATGTAAGCCGACTATTAGCTAGAAGTAGACAGAAGCAGCTGCCTCTAGCCAGGTATAGCTGGCTAGAGTCGACCATATTTTATGAAACTAACTATATATAGAGTGCATTGAAAATTACTGACTACTGACAAATTGTCTTATGCAATTAAGGATTCTTACTAACATACTTACCAAGAAGATTTTCAGTAATTTGATTTCTGTCACAGTTGCGGCTAGCATGATAAGCTTAGTACATACAAAACTGCTTGGACTGTAATGTTACAGGTCAAACGTTTTGCGATAAATAGTTTTTGCTCAGCAAATTTGTCCACCACACATTGACAACGTTGATAATTAGTGAATTAGCTTTGCCTGGAGGGAGGATTTATCAACAAGTAATAAGACACTTGATGGACCAAGTATATTTAGCTACTTTGTACTAATGATTACAATTAGTAGGCGATAGGATGTAGCTAATTTCCGGTATCAATTTTGTATAACAACTGACCTGGCTTAATTTTTATATTTATTTAGGTGGGAGTGTGCTGTTACCGCTGTTACTGCAGTAAATGACACCATCTAGCATAGTCCATTCCACACAGCCAAATTATTAAGTAATGCATCTCACGTATGAATTGTCTAATCTATATATAGGCCCAGTGTAGGGGTTGTTGCACGCACCATTAATCCAGTCATCAGTATGCAGCTCCGGCTAACATTTGGACGCCATTGTGTGGGCAGCCATTTCAGTAACTCGATAGGGTTGGTTGTCACCCATGATGAGGCAAATGGCAGGTGGAAACTCGCTGACAAAGTCAACAATGCTTTGAATTAGACAAGTGACCTTACAAACTAGCATTATTACACAAGTCGTAGTTAATAAATAAGTGAAAGGAAGACAACATTGTAATGTTCTGTGCAGGACCTCTGCCTCTCAAATCTTCTGCTGCAAATGGCTGCCTTCTGTCCTATGAAAGAGACTAAGCAATGTGATCATTATTTCATGTCCACTTGATTCCTTATGTCCAGTATCTATCTTCTTCACCGTTTATTGTTATTGTCTTGTTTGCTTTGTTTACACCTAGAACGTGTGACCTTGAAAGAGTTTTATGGCTGATAGCACTATTTTTCAAGGTGAACCCTGTGTCATGTTTCATTTATTCCAAATAAGTGTTTCCACAGAAACATGCGACAATGTTTGCGACAAATATGTCATGTTTGACATAATACTGTCAATAAAATTATATATTGTATCTTGCTATTGACAAAAATAGTGGATTCTCTGTTTCACTTCAAGGACTACTGCAGTTTGTGTGTAATGCTAGTAAATACATTGACAAGTTTCATTTGGAGGACCCTATTTGTAGATGAATCTTGTTACAGAGTTTCTAATTAGAAATATCGAACTCTCCTTCTACTGCCTTCATATTATTATAAAAAAATCAATTTAAGCAATCCAGAGTCCAGACGACGGATATATAGGCAGCAGTTGACTGATGAAAATAGAACAATGGGATTTCACCCTAGATTATCAGCACTGCACCAGGCAGGCTTTCAGCTTGGTAGTTGCTCGAAATCAAATAGGTGTCCAAAAAACTCAATGCAGACAGATAGGCACTGTGTGGCTCTTAAACAGTCTCGTAAGTATTAGCAAGTATTAGAAGTCTCTATAGGTGAACTACATATAGTTTCACAAAACAAGACTACAGTGTTGGCGAAGAGTGCCTGGCATATATGTGGTTATACAGTGAGTTGGACAAGCACTGAAAATAACTAAATAAAGTGCTCATGTGACGTAGATCATTGCTTTGTTTTGTGAAACCACTGTCCAGAAGCTATTCAATTTGCTCAACCAGTCAAGAGTTTTGACCAACAAAGATTATCCTAAAGTGTTGATTAATGTGTTTTATAAACAGTCAAGGTTAGCTGGAGATATTCAATAACTAGTTAAATCTACTAACAATAACAACCAATGTGACGTGGCAGAAGCACTTTGAAATAAAATTTAGCATTGCTTGCCAGTGTAAACACCTTTCTGCTAGGCACTGTAATCAAAAGAAGACTTGCAAATGTTTCTTCAAATACGTGATATTTCTAAGTTTTGGTGGAAACTTGAGAAGTTTTATGTTAAACACAGCTGTGTTGTCTATTAGTTTGCATGACTCAGTACAGAATCTGAGATATATGTTCCCAGATTTGGTAAAGGAGTTTGTTAGATCTGAAATGTTTCCAGCTGTCACTCATGAATCATGCATGGTGGGCAATGTCCGAATGCACTGAATATTTTATTAATCAAAGACAGATTGCTTCTACTATGTCCCCTCGTCCTCATATATTACAAGCATTGTTATTATAGATTGATTATATGGATGTCACATGGACGGCTTGTGATGAATGCACTAAAATCAAGGCAGTGCTGGCACTTACATGCTTTCAGCTCATTCGGAGGCGTGGGTTCGAGTCTTGGTCAAGGAATACACATAATGTAGTGCTTAATTGTTCCATGCATTTCCTGTGGTGTTAACTTCATCTTGGCAGTGTCTTGTGCATGATATTTATTAGACACACCATATTATATAACACTATTACAGGCCTTGTGAGTGACGAGCTTTTCATTTAAAGGGCTGCACTTACACAATACATACCAGTTCACGGTTCATGAATTTATGCTTTATATCAAAGAAGATGAAGTTTCACTTAGTTGCTCAGAAGAAGAGGCCCGCCTCAGTGCTGTACTGGAAAGTACCAAGCGCATGGCATCCATAAAAGAAATCCGTGAGACTCCGTGAGATGGTTCTTCAATGCACAACTTGGCTGACGTAATGGAAAAAGTCTCTTGTAGGAAAGTTTTAGCATAAAATGGGGTCCAAACGGATATGTACTGAATGAACCAAATCCTTTCCATGAACGCTTTTACCATATTGCCTCCTTGTTTGTTCCTGGGATTTATTACTCCATACAGGAACTAGCATTGATTACATTTGATAATGAATGTAAATATTAACATGAACTAATTGTTCTGATTACAGTTGGCTGACCCAAAGTAGCACTAATCCCAGGTCAGTGTTGAAACAAACCTATAAATCTTCACGATCCAGTTTCGTCTCTCACTCCCTGACTGTCCAATTACTGAGTGCAGTGAAGTGTCTAATCAACCTTGAATCAAGTGATTAGCTCATCAAGTCCTTCAAGGGTGCTGGTGATGTGATTAAGTCCTTGCTCAAATGATGTCAGGGAATGTTAGTACGTGTGCATCTGTCTATCTGAGTTAGATTTACTACATGTTTGTATGGAGTTACACACCATGGTTTCAACTGTCTACAATTGCACCAACAAGTGAATGTGTATTTATGTCAAAGAAATCTGATTTAAAGTCATTTGCACGGATAGAACAAGGACCTTTAGGTCATTAGACAGAAACTATACGAATTAAACACTCCGAACATGCATTCACCTGTAGGCCTACCACTAATACCACGAGAGATGTAGACGTTGTACACGGAAATAAAAATTGTCTATGTCAGTTACGGCTCCAGCCAGGCATAGGTGGCTATTATAGCTGTCTAGAGTCAACGTTTTTAATGAGAGCAACCGTAAAAGGTCCCTCCATCAGCCTGTGATAAAAGTAGGACGTTAGGTATCCTACAGGGTAATAAGTAAATTCCTCATCTGGATATTTACTAAATTACTTCATAATCACAATTACAAAATGGAATTAACAGAATATTTTCATGCTGAGAGTGTTGCAGAGAAAATTACACAATTCTGTTAAAAAGCAATTGCTTAATTCGGGCTGACACTAATTAGTTTGCACATATTTAATTCATGGCTGGATTGCACTAGCTTCATTGCAGGCACTGCATCTATTGAAAATTATATGAACGATTTCTTGTTATTAAGATGCATAGCAGATAAGAGCAGTGTCAGTGTGTGACAAGAATGCAAATATATTTAATCTTATCATTCATCAGTCCCAAAAATAATACTTTTCTTATTACAACACAGCTGTGAATCTATAGCACTTCCATAGTACTCCATCATTAACCAGGGGTGGCGTCCTAGCTCTGTGGTATTTTGCTGGGCTTCCAACCACTGGGTCCTGGGTTCAATTCCTGGTGCAGCCTAAGTTGGATGGCTGTTTCATCGTTCATCTCATTGCCCTGGTCCCTGCCTGTCCTAGTTAGCCACATCAGATGCAGAAATACAGGACGTAAAGTCCTAATACTCCCACCACCTCATCATTAACCAATGGCAATGTCTGATCTAACTCCTTTAGTTACATTCCTCTGACAGGTTCATATATTAGCCTATTCAGTTTCAGGTATGCCATAAGTAATGACTAACTTCTTAGCCAAAATGTAATTTTACAAAATTATCATTATTATTTTTTTGTAAGTATCTTAATATCTTAGACGTCATTTGAGGATTGTACGAGAAAGAGAAACACTGGCTGTGCACGAGACGTGCCATTTATTGTTCAATGTCTTAGTGCCACTGGGTCTGAAGCTATGACCAACTGCCAGTGAAAACGTAATGATGAGATATGGCTCAGAAAGGTAACTGAAATCGGCTACTTATAACAGTTTATGCATTTTCACACTGATGGGCAATTTACATGGTAGGCGAATTTACATTTTGCAATGCATTGCTACTTTATTCTCAATTCTAGTAAAAGCCCTACAAGAAATTTGTGATTGACAAGCTGCCGCAGTAATTTTAAGAAAAATTGTGTCCACCATTTCTCTAAGATTCAGGGATATAATTTCATTCCGCCAGTTTCTCACTGATCACCAGCTCCTGAGTAATTACATCACATTTTTGACCGTGGCCATACTAGATGTAATTATAAAAGGGGATAATGGACAGGTAGCTGTTCCATATTCCTGGAACAAGTCTTACGAGTCAGAATTTCACAACGGACAACATTCACAACAAGCAAAAGTAGCGTAGCATTTAGGTCAATGAACGTGTCTTTAATTTTATTTAAGAAGTTGTGTATCAATTAAGTATGGCTTTATATTATATCACTTCTGAAAGTCATTAGGATTGTTGAGATCTAATTTGAGAGTTTGCTAAATCTGTTTCATGAACCTCCATATTACTATACCAAGAGTTATATAAGAACCATTTATACAACATGGGAAACTGTGAACTTAGATAAACTAGTTTACCCAAGCTGTGAATAACTCATCCAATTTACTGGTCCAGTCCATTATAGGCCTAAGGAGATTTAAGGATGACCATCTACAATACTTTATTCAACTGCTCAACATGAGGAAAGAAACAAAAGATCGATGCATGGAGCAATTGTGAGTATCCTTTTCATTCGTGCTGTGGTTCACTGAAATACTGTCTGCATTACCCAACACTGAACTGTAAATGTAAGGATATCATCTTTCATAGTATAGCACCTCTTTGTTGTTAGAAATCTTGTTTTCATACTGGACATCATGTTTCGCGTATAATTTTGTGATAAGAAAAACACAGAACAAGAAATCATAAGTCACTGCTTGGAGTTGGACCATGTCATAAGCTGGGTGACAACAGTTGAGAATACTCACATCTGGGGTGGCCTGATGTGACCCATGGATGGCATTAATGTTGCATGATTTAACAGGAAACATGCTGTGCTTTTACATGCTGGGACACCTCATTATATCTATAATGAAGACATATTGCAGATATTAAAGAAACATGCCAACCTGGACATGCTGCACACACAATGGATACTTGATCATATTAGAAATAGTTTGTAGAGGGTCACATTCAGGTCATCAAAAATGAAGGATCAATGTCCATGATGGTAATAAATATCATCCAGATTGCCAGATTGCTAGTAAACTTTCTGTAAATGATTAATACTGCAATTATCCTGTCAAGGTAAAGTTAATGGTTAGAACGATGTGCACAACAGTGCAGCTGCATTTGTCATTAAGCTGGTAATAAACATTTTTCATACAAATCAAAGAGGGAATAATATACTTTCTAAATATGGTCCCTGTGGCAGTTATAGCTCTGGACAATTCAGATGAATAATGAGATCAGATGATTGTGCTTTACTAAACCTCAGTCCATTACATATTTAGCGATATTACTCTTATTGTATAATTCTGTATTGTATTTCTCATTGCATAATTGCATAATATTAAGGTCTAACTTCGTCCATACTGGCAAACTGAATAATATTATTTCATGAAAAGAAGACGTTATAACTACGCAGTCTATTTAGAAAGCTCATCTCATTTTCTGCACCTTGTTTTTCCGTAGTTTCGTGTAGTTTTCCTATTATGATGACACTTGCCATTATTCATACGACCTCTGTGTCACTGTATTTGATGGGAGCTTAGATGGACCAGTTCATCCAAGGTGGAAGATTGGACTTGTGCATGAGCAAGCTACTTTAAGTTCTCCAACATCTCCATATCATTAACATTTCACTACCATCCCAGAAGTAATGGTGTATCGTATGTATCAAAACATTCACTACACTACAGTGACAGTATGCCCTTTTGCATCACGAAGCTATACACTATAAGTCACTTATATAGATGTTCAGGCTGATTGTTATTCAGAAGCCATAGCTGCTTGTTTGTTCATAATACTTTGAATATAGAAAGTGCTGTTTGTGTGACTTTTCAGTAAAAACAAAATGTTAACTTTGAGAAGAGAATCATCACGCGCTAAATCCAGTTTTCTTGGTAATAACAAGCTAACACAGAGCTTTGATCACTGACCGCTGCCAGACAGTGGATACAAAAGGACAGAAACACCCACACTGGGCCTGCAAGTTGGCTCTCCATGTCTGTAAACTTTGTGATGGCAAATTGAGGGGACCATGTGGGGATTTAGGTCCTTGTATTTGATGCATTTCACTCGTGTTTTCTTCTTCAGTGGTCAAAGGCTGTGGATGGACAAAGTAAGTCCAACATCCAAATAACCTCATCATTTTTTTTCTTTTTTTCTTTGCGATGGCCTGTTTGGATGGCTTGCCTCCACAAAGTCTGTAGTGAATGGTGTTATAATCCGTCCAGTTGACATATTCAGGAGAATTATCTTTGTTTAAATATGTTGATTACTTTTGTGTTCATGTGTTCTGTGTTCGTGCAACTTCTATTATGTGATACTTTTCAAACACCCGTTGAATAATTTATTGTGTCACTCACGAGTGTACTATTGAAACAGCTTTAGGTATTGTGGAATCTTTATTAAGAAGTGAATATTGTGAAATTGAAAATATATTCTCTTTGTACCGTGGATGAGCACCAAACATAATTGTAACACAAGTGTTGCACTCACAACTGGTTAGCATGTGTATAAAACATTTAATCGTTCAATATATTGCTTATTTATTCATGATCAAGGTGACCAGTGTAATGTCTGCATCTGAAAGACCTCCAGTTTCCCCTGAACAGTAGTTTATGCATCAAGTTTTAACACGAGTATGATTGTTTTCCTTCATGAAAAACCTCATCATATCTGCAAAGAAGTATCATGTTTAACAGATTGGTTGATTGATTGATTGATAAATATATATATATTCAGGTTAAACAATTAAGTTACAAAATAGGGAATAAGTGACAACAATATAGAACATGTTAAAGTGGATATGAAGTACATATTAAGATGAAAAAACGCATCAAAATGTTTTACAAACATGATGCTTGAAATACAGTAATCTCTTTAAATCATTTGGTAGGTTGTTCCATAAATACCAGCTTTGTTTATAAAATAATTCTTTAAAAAATATCTATGCACAAAGGCGCAGATACATTGCAGCTTCTTGTAATTCTACCATCAAAGGTCCAGAAAAACTAATGACCAAACATCTTCAGGACGTCAACATGCCGCTCGCTCGAACGACACTTTGACCCGGCTCAAGTCTTGAGCTGGATTTGTGAAGGATTGCATTCTATAATATAAGATTGTAATAATTATTCTTAGACCAATGAATAGACTTGCAATTGATGTCCACTGGTGTAAGACCTTCTCTGATCGTGCAATAACCAGTTCATGAAACCGTACTGCAACGGTATTATGAGGTACTCCAGTTATAATAGGATGTGAATATTGGAATTCATTCTAATTGAAAGAACAATGTAACAATAGCACTTAAGGTTAAGATAAAGGAGTTACTTCAATTTGTCTATAAGGCATCTTGTAGTCTTCTTTTGTGCAAGTCGTTTAGAAATGCCTTCTTGTTTAGGAGAGACTTCCAGGGTTACATGAGTATTCATCCTAAGTTGGCTGCATGCTGTCTTGATTACTTCATTGACACCATTTTTTGGACTGGTTGCCAGTACAACAACGCATTTAGTTCAAGATATTGGTACTGGTATACAAGACACTTACTAACATGGCCCCATGTTATCTACAAGACCTTCTGTGCCCCTATGTTCCATCCAGAAACCTGAGATCCCGTGATCAGAATCTTCTGAGAATGCCATTCGCAACATCCAATTTGAGAACTCGTGCTTTCAGTGCCCTACCTCTTGAATATTTTAACTGAACAAACTCTTTTTTTCTGAAGCTTTTTCGATTTTACCTTTTCTAGTCCTTTTTTTTTTTTTTACATTTACTATATTTAATTATATTTTGTCAAGTGGGATTTTTACGCTATATAAAGTAAATTTATTATTATTATTATATAGAATTTGGCAAAACACTTCGCAAGCAGACAATTGGGATCCCTACAGAAATGAGTTGTGCTCCATTTTTGGCTAATATTTTTTTAATGTCATATAAATACATGTTCATGGAAACATTTAAAAAAATTTAAATAAGTTCAGGCAAAATAATTTAACATTTCAGAATATTGATGACTTAATATATTTATATTTGATACAAATTATCATATATAATGGTATAATATTGACAAGTATGTACAATTATGAAAGAACATATTAAAGCGAACAAAATTGATGAAGAAATATGCCTGTTCTCGGTCATTTAATCCAATAATGCTTTAAGACCTCAAATCTTTTATTACAACAATGAGAGCGTCTTCATCTCTATTACACACGAATAATCCACACCACTCCTGTTAGCAATAAACCATAAACTACTACCAATTATTGTAAATTTTTTGTGCATATATATCAGCATAGCATTGAAAATTCTTATTAACCTTTGTGCAACCTGCTCCATGGCATGGGCACACTGAAGTTACTGTGGTAAAAACTTGAGAATGGCAAACCAAGTAATTTCCTGATACAGCGATTCCACATGGTAAAGAAGTGTTTTACATCATTGTCGTACAAATTCCATGCTTGTGAGCCATAAAAATGACAGCAATTGGTATTAAAAGCTTTCACAACAACAGATTCAGGAGCATGACAAAAATTTGCTAAAAGGACATTGAATCTACCACCCACATCACCTTTTTTAACTTGCTTCTTTTAAATTGAAGAAAAGGTAATTGCCAAGGTGCTTTACATATTTTACCGCTTTGACCTTCGGAATGAACATTTTACTACTTTTACAGAACATAACACACACAGACTTTGTTGGATTATATTCAACCCCATACTCAAGTGCATATTCTGTACAAATGTTAATTATATGCCGTGAACCATGAACACTAGGACTCAATAATGTCATGTCATCTGCATAGCTGATGGCACCACTGTTATATTTTCCCATCCAACAACCAGTTCCATCGATTGCAAGTCTTCTGATGATATACTCCCTTGACGAATTCCATTTGTTGATCGAAAACTGTTCGAGTATTGTCCTTGCCATAAATCTCAACAATACTGTTTTTGAGAGATACCTTGAAAAAATGTATCCTTCAGAACCCTCAATTACAAAGGAACCCATTCTAATAAGGAAGTTTGTCATTTGGATTCTTCATTACTGTGACTAATGATAAATTCCAAACAAAACTCTGACGAAAGGGAACATCTCTGTTTTAAGATTGTCAATTATCCATATCCTGTGGCCTCCGATATACAAGAAAATCCGTCCTATGCGGTGTATGCCTCTGCTTCATTTGATTTGCAAAGGCCTGTGACCGTCTAAAATTTTCAATAGTAAGTGTTCACATTTTTATGGAGCGCAAGCATGGAATAGAAACATAGAAACATAGAATATTTTCAAACTATGTGGAATAGATGTATAAGAAGATTATTAGCATTACCAGTCACTACTCATAGAAAGTTAATAATGCGTGTAGTGCCATCGAGCAAATTTATTGTAGATCGGTCAAATTAGTACAAAACATGTTGAAATCTGACAATGTAAAAGTGTATTATCTGGCCAAAAGGTTCTCTAAGTACTCCCAACAGTATTATTGATGCTAACCTAAATGTTATAGCAAAAGCCTCAGACTGTGATCACAGGCGTTTGCCAACATATTTGACATTGCTCAGTGATGACACACTTATTACACTTTAACTAATACCAAGGCTACTGACTGCCTTAATTAGCTTCTCGTCTCAAGAGGCAGCCATGTCATTTGCAACAGCCAATCATAATGTAACTGAATACATTAGGAAATGACCTGAGCTTGATGGCAATTATTTGCTAGTTTACCAGTTAGACTTAAATACAAACAAATTAGCTTAAAATAGCATAAAGGCTGGCTTATTGCATTGAATGTCTAACAGTGAAATTGCATATCAATTAGTTTTGTTGGCATTGATTAAACTCAATTCTTAAACAAAGATTATTCAGTTAGGTCACCTAATTGGCTTAAAGCTGACAGCATACTGTGCTTGGGAGATATTGGCTAATCAGGAAGCACCATCATGTGTGTAGATGGTGAAATATGCCAATTAGCTGCCATTAATGTTGTGTGTGAATAAAATTAAAAAAAAAAATGATACAGATTTCTTTGAGAGGCACACCACACTGTGAATCTCTCCTCACGCAGGGCTATAGGTATTTGGATAGTACGCAAAGGCATGGGAAGAGATTAGAGATCAGACGTTCTGGTAAACCGTGCTCGCTTTGTCACTGTCAGATCTCAAATTCAAAGTTTCTGTTCATAATATCTACCACTAGTCTCTGAACTGAGATGAGATGGAAGGGTAGCATCACTTGTCTCACACCTCTCTGTTTAGATGCTAGTAATTATATTTGGTCTACTTATATCTACATTAATTTTTTTTAGCTTTTTTTCCCCCAATACTATGTAATTCACCAGACAATTTGTTACATTATTATTGAACTGTCTATAGTATACTATATTGTAGACATGGTTAAAATAATTAAAACGTGTGTGTCTCTCAGAGACTGCACAAGACATGACAATTTGGTTACATAACTATTCCGGGGCCAGTCGATGTATACGTTTGAACATTAAAATAAGATTAAAATACCCAGTACGTTGTTAAACATTCATAATCTTTAAAAATGAAATATCTAAGCCTCTATGATTTACATAGTCAAAGTTATTGCCCAAGTCAGTGCCAAAAACATTTTGGTGAATAGTAATTGTGAAGTTTTGCAATATTACAATACAATGACATCTGTTAATCACACGATAAAATACTCAAGTTGTCGAACTAAAATGTGTCACGAATCCATGTATTGTGTAGGTAACAGATGAAGCAATTACCAATTGCGCCATCATTGAAATCATAATGCCTGGGATAATAAAACTTCATGTAAAGATGATGCTGGTGTATGGGCTATTGACTCAAGATAAAATAATTTCTGTATTTTTCATTTAGTAGATGGCCAAATGTTCTATGTGCGTTTTCCATGAGAATGATAAATGCATGGAAAACGCATGGTTTTCACCTCATTTTGATTAGGCAAAAACCATGCGTTTTCCATGCGTTTATCCTTCTCATGGAAAACGCTCGTGGCACATTTGGCCATGTAGTAATGGTGTAGTAACCCAGGGTACACTGTGATGAAACCATGGTGACAGGTGATAAAATCCCAGTAAAAACCGAAGCTTTGGCAGTTTTGGCAAAGCCAGTGTTATGGTTTATTCAACTGACCGTGTCCTTTTGACTTTTTTTCCTGATTTGTAGTACTCTTCATTTTGAACCGGTGTCTCCCCATTTTTGGTATGACCGAGGTGTCACTATGCTTGAAAGGAGATTGGGAGATTAAGAAGTCAAGATGAGCTAAGAGGTGCCATGTTGGAGATTACTACTGTTGGGCAAAAAGCAGAAAGTGAAGTGATTGCTGATGTCTGGCGATCAATAGCTGTCTCTACTTCCATACGTATCATTAACATTTGAATTTGAATTTATTAATTTATTCGGCAATTACATGCATATTTGCAATACAAGGTTACAATATACCAAATAAATATAATTATATTATGTAAGTTGCCTGGGTCCATACATAAAAGCAATGCTTGAAGGTTGTATGGCCCTGGGAAAGTATGGTGATGAGAATGAATGAAGATGAGGATGAATATGAATACATGTCATGTCATAAGTTAAATTTTACATACACATTTTAAATATCAGCAGTTGCGATATATGTCAATTACAAATATCAATAGGAGATTAATTCTAAATTTATGAAGGAAGAAGGTTTGACAAATAGATAAAATTGGATGAATTTACCTATTCCATGTGTAACAGTTTTCTACATTTCACTGCCATCTGACAGGCATTATAATGTATGTAATGGAATGTAAATTGCATATTAAACCTTCCAGAATAATGCGTTACTGTACACTGTAGCTTGTTGAAAAAATAAAATCTGTATATATAACAGATTGATGTTAATTCCTGAATTTTTCTTTTACAGCGACTTAAGTCTGCTATAGGTATCAATCACATCCCTAGCTTTGCATGAAAAAAAAATAGTTGAACAACTATCCAAATTATTGATTGTTAAATGTAAGAGTAAGTGCTTATACTTATTAGTGCATACTATATGTAATATCTCTGTATATTTCTTTCTCATCCAGAGTCGTCTTCCCTCAGGATAGCAGAATATGTAAAATGTTGTCCTTTAAGCTCATTGTATGAGATGGAACAACATTAAACTTTCATAAAGGTACATGCATAACTTGAAAAAGGGAGTAAATCATGTGTTCCCTGAGGTATGACCTTTAATGCCAACAATACATCATTACATCACTGATTCATTGGCTTTGAACTGTGATAATACAGGAGCGGGTGAATGAAAACGAGTATTTTTCAGTTTGTATATTGGGAGTTACGGTATAATAAGCCCTCACTTGTGAGTGATAATATGCATTAAGTAACGGGGGTTAGAGCCTTTGAATGTCTTCAGTTACAAAATCGTTTCTGGCCACACTGAGGTTAAAGTGTTCAGTCTAATTAGGACCTTATTCTGAGAGATTTCGTTTATTTCAAAACTTGCTTTCATCATTGCAGTCAAAGGTTCATAGGTGACAAACAGCAAGGGTTAAATACAGTCTTTTTTGTCACTTTTAGTCAGAGCAGAACATCGTTTCCTGTCGTTAAGGTTTCTCATGGTTACAGATAAGAGGCTGCCACTGACCACGGACAGCCAATGTCAACACTTGCAAGAGTTAGGCTGCACTTCTAACAGTTACTTCTCTAATTTAAACTCTCTAGGCACCATGGTCTTTTTACGTGGGTAAGGGGAGACGAGACAAAAAGAGACTTGCTTATTTTAAAGCCTCATCCATGAAGCAGTCTTTTTAACCCTAGCTGTAACTGGTCTGGCCAAAGGTCATGAAAAAGTGGGTCTGACGAGATCAATTTTCTGGGAACTGCCTCGATCTGCAGCAGTCGAATCCACAAGTAATCAGTCTTCTTAATGATAGTCATAAGATTGTTGTTTTGTTTTGTTTTCTTCGTTGATAGATCTGACTGGCTTTTAATGTGGCATTAAGTTACTGATGGCAACAGAAGACAAGGAAATATTCATTGTGTGGATATCCACATCTCAGATATATACAGGTATAGCTGCTTTCAATGTACTTACAATGTACATTGGGAGGCCTATATTTCACAGCTTTATGCATCAATTTGCAGAAGCCATGTGTGAGTAATGATAAATGGCTTGTCTCAAAAGGAAATTCATCATTCGTCTCTGGTTGTTTGTTCAGCCATCTTTTAATGCATTTTTATTGCTCTTTTTTTGGTCTGCATCCCCTAGGAGGCTTTGATATCCTGAGACAACAGACAGGTTCCTTTACAGTAGCCTTTCCACAAGCAGAATTAATATTTCCTGCTACGCTTCAGCCTTTCTTAAGAGTACAGCGTTAGGTGCAGTCTAAAACGTCCTTATAACGAGGTTACCAGCATCATCATCATCAAACAGGTTATGTCAGCATTTGAATTATAAGGGCCTTGACAAGACGGTGGTATTAACATTAGACTCTAGTTTATTGGACAATTCACATGGAGTAGTTAGTACTCAAATATGACCTGTCAGTTTTCATCAAATGCAAAAATCTAGTATGGTATGACTGATTTATTTGGGTTTCCGGACTCATTGCTTCTTCTGGTCATTCAGTTTCCAACATTACT
Source organism: Alitta virens (assembly GCA_932294295.1). Taxonomy (NCBI): domain Eukaryota; kingdom Metazoa; phylum Annelida; class Polychaeta; order Phyllodocida; family Nereididae; genus Alitta; species Alitta virens. The sequence continues at coordinate 63,999,162 of OW028573.1, forward strand.
TCACATTTTAGAAGTGTGACATCCTTCCGAAAAACTGAAACCATTACTGACCACTCCTGGCCTACTTGACCTCACTTTACCTGGGCCTGGTTCTGATGGAAACTTCAGGCTTCACCCTTTCACGAACTCTTTATTTCTTCTGGCAAAAATGTTATGTATCATGGTATTACTTTCATGCTGAGAAATAATGTTTGCCAGGTAAGATATTTTTGTATGGAGTTTCTGGATCGATAGGCCAGACAGGAAGTTCATGGCATGTCATGTCAAATTAGTGTGAATTATAATTTTCTGTGATTGCTCATAACATCAATGGTGATATACAGATGATTCAAATGTCATTTGTGTGTAACTATGAGATAAACGTATTAATCCTGGTCATATTAATATGGTATTAATACATAGAGATTATATGCACAGGGTTGAATTTTTGGTAACACTATGATATTGGCATTCGCTATCTAATGAATTAAAAATATTTATGTGATACGTTGGTTCTTTTGAAAATAACTGAAACAGAGGTCTAAAAGAAATTGTACTTAGCCATATACTGCTAATATTATGGATGATGTAACATTTGCCTTACCCCTTCAGTAACAATGGTTATATATTTACCTAATACACTGTAATATTTGCAGCATACGTCTGCCTCAACTAATGATGTAGACATTGACATATACTGAGATATAGTGACATATATTGACATTATATATTGGCCATGTTTTCATGAAGAATTTGAAATAAAATATTGAAAAATGGAAATCTCACAATGAAAGCAGGCATTATATTGCCTTGCTAGTTAGATTGAAATGTATTCCCTTCAAGGAACTATTTCATGTATATTGATGGTCTTTTTATCTGTTTGGCTGCTGCATTTCTTTTGATGGATCTCAAGATGTGGCTGTGGAAAAGAATATATCTTAAGACCACACCAACACAAACATTTGCCTTCCCAGTAGTTTCTTCACAAGCAACTCTTTTTAGTCCTTCTGGCATTGAGGAGCGAGCAAACTTGCGCATATGCCACAGAAGCTGTCAGTAGTATGCCTCATCTTCGGGCAGTTTGATGTATACTCTGCATGGCTTGTTCTTTTCAGCCCACCACGGAATGCCAAAGAAGATCAATCGAATTTTAGAAAAGAAGCTCGAAGGGCTGTCAAAGTGAACTGATTGCATAATATGAAGCAGAAATTCTCTACATGAATCCCCCTTGGTTTATTGGTTGCTGATCTTGATGGTTAAGCCGATCCAGTTGTGGGGTTAATTGTCACTGTTAAATGTAAAAGGGTGGGGGGCGTGGGTCAGAAATTCTGTGATTCTCAAATGTTTAACAGCTAGATAGTACACTCACTATTCAAATGTGTTAAGTTTATGTTCTATACAACTACAAATACCTATATTTTAAGCCTTCCAACTGAAAACAAAAACTAGAGACTGGATAAGTCAATGCAGTACATATGTATCTGCAGTTCAATAGGCTTTTCTAGATAATAAGCTTACGTCACCAGATACCATTAAAGCGTGGATGTAAAATGATTAAAGAAACCCAGAATACCTCATGGATGCCATACATGCGTGAGGTCAAAAGATCAACCTCATCATAAATAAACTGACCGCATTATAAATCCCCTTGACCTGCTTGACCTCTACTGTCTCTTGCATCACTGCTGGTATTATGGAGGTCAGCCTCAAACAATCGCCCTTCCGGCGTTGTTATGGCAACAAAGGAATGCTCGGTATAATGAGATTTTATTGATGCTATCAATGTACCAGTGTTTTCGAGATTCTAAAGAAGTTATATTACACAATTTTAATATTGGTGATAAACATGCAGGATACAGTGGGAGACTACACACTGATATTTCCATGAAACAGAAGGATTATGGCTGAGGTGAATTGTGAAAGAAATCCAAATGCACACAGAAATCCCATAATATTCCAATTTTCTAAGATGTATGATGTTCTAAACCCTTTTATTTGATATTCTCCGCAAAAACCGTCTGATCATTTAACCGTCAGGGACATACACAAGAACTGATTGGTGACAACATTTAGCAAGGAACACAGTTTAGTTTTACAGTCAAAATTAAAAGCCGTTCATATTTCAGCATATTATAGTAGAACCTTGTCTTAATCAATCATGGCTTTACATGATCAATCTATTCCCCGTCATTTTAATATTAAAAATAAATTATGAAATTACATAATCATGAAACACATCAGGCAACAGGTCTTTGTGACAATTCAATTTTTCTGCGTGACAATTTAATTTTCATTCATATTAAACTTGAATCCTGAAAGCTTGGATGGAAACACGTGGTGATGTAATCATTTCATTGGAGTTATTACCATAGCCCTTTGAAATGTCAGGCATAACTTAGTAATTTAGGTAATTTCTGACAGCTCTGCAAGACAATATGAAAGCAAGGGATCTATGTGATCTGATGATTATTTTAACTGTTGATGTCATGATATCTTGTCATCTTTGAACATGTCAATTGCAGTTGTGGTTTCCTCAAAACAAAAACTCATGTAAGAATATTCAAATTTTTATTAGAATGCTAGCCTATATCTGATCTCCGAAATATATCCATTGTTTTGTTGTCTGTGACAATGCAAATTTCTCCTTGGAACTTCGGAGAATAGGCGCACATAATAGAAAAGGTGAGACTAAATATATATCTTACATCATTTCCGTGGTTTTTGGGTACAAATTAGAAATTGCAAGTATTCCATGACACATATTGTCTCTCTTTGTTTCTTCTGATTCACAATTGGTTCTTTTGTTGCAGATACAGCTGATTCAGTGTGTGATGCACTGGTATAAAATGACAATGACAAATGTCGAATTGCTTGTCTTGTTCTCAATGTCCTGTATATAATGACACAGACCCAATATAATGAATTCTGTTTTGATCATTATCATTCTGCAACGGTACTGCTGAACTCGTGGTTCTAACAATGCATCATTAGTGAAGGATCTTGGTATGAGCTCATAGTTATTTATGCCAGATTCACAATGAATTATACAGTTAATTGCCAATGTGTGACAAAAATATTTCGACTTATTATTGTAAAGACATATAAAACCGTCGTTGGCAAAAAGATGACTGTATGAATTTATTTACATTGACTGGTAAAAGGACTTTGGTTTATTTACATCTTTAAAATTAAATATATATCAAATTGCAACGGTGCTAATCTGGTGATTTTTGGTTCATTGAGGCTTTGCCTTTGCCATTTTCAGCATTGACATTTTCCGGACATATTAACTTTTTTTATATTTATTACGAGCAGTCTCTCTGAACTCTGAGAGAGATTAGGTCAAATGCGAGACTGATAGGAGATTGGGATCTGTAACATACATAAATGTTTATCAGTTTGCTTTGGTGAAAATTTAAAAAAAAAAAATCTTTAAAAGATATATATATAAAATCTTAAGACTGCATATATTTATGCAATTATTTTGTGAATAATGTCCGATGAAGAAAAGATATTTTGTCCAAATTTCTACTATCCTGACGATTACAAAATCATGATAATTCACACAAATGAGCTCTACCTTGATCATAGCTTTAGCAAATTTTGGATAAAGTCCGTAGTGTTTTAGACATAACTAAGTCAGTAACCATGGAATTGTACTGTAGTAGAACAAGCTAAACAACATCCTTTTTTTAATTGATCACATGGTCTATAAATAGAACTTTCATGCCCAAAAAAGTTCAGGCATTTCAAGCCAGCTGCAGTGGCTGAATGCTAAGGTGTTGGTCTGTTTGACATGGGTTGGGAGGGCAGCAGTTCAACACCAGTCCAAACATTTATTTATTTTTAAATATTATTGGTATGGTTACATGTCATTAATATGCACTGTCAACTTTCTTTTATATGGAAGCTTTTATAAATTATATTATTGAACTATTCATTCCATTTCACACTGGAAAATTAAACACTCCCATTTCTCTCACATTGCCAGTTATCTATTCTTTTCTTCTTTTTTTTAAGAATTTTCTTGTTCTACATTCGGGTGCCATTGATCTTACAACCCAGATTGCTGTGTTCCATGCCAGGGTGCTATCAGATTTATTTCTTTTTCCAATTTTGTCAGCCTCGAAGATGTAATTTTTAGATTTCTCTAGGATGTTATCGAATGACGGGCTTTGATCTCGGGATTATGTTTCAAAAGGTTCGTGCAAATGTGAGGCCTTTTACGCATGGACAATATTGCCTGGCATGTTTCCTTTTATCATAAATGGGAAAACGCATTATGTTTAGCACACTGCACTTTGGTTGCATAATGGTTGCAAAACATTTGCCTTCTATCTGAAAACAAGGACCTTGTGTCATTTACGCTTTTGCGGGATTATCTCTAATAAGAGTGCAATAAATCCACTAAACTATGTCAACAGTGATCAGACTATTCAATGATAATATTTGCCCTGATGTGATGGAAGTTACATGAGTCATTGCCAGGAGTTATTTTTGAGTCACTTATACTGTAACCTTAAGACAAGTAAATGGCTATTAATTAATTCATCTAGGTCGATGACTCATCACTTGAGTATTGAAGTTCATTCTCACATTTCACATTTCAAGGCATATTTTTGCTATATACTATTTAGGGAATGAATGAAAGTAATCAAATACCAGAGGGGGATTTTTATTTATCAGCATGCTGTATGACATTTTATAAGCAGCTCTTTCTCATTAGGGTTCTCATAAAGGACAACTCATCATCATTGGACTCGCAACTTAAGATTCAGAACATAAGCCCCATTGTCGGAAGATATACGTTTGTCATCTTTCAAAATCCCCTCCAATTCAATTTGCATGAACTCCACTGACGCATGTGGAAGTCTTGATTTTCAGGAGAACAACAATGAATTTATCAAATACTATGGATGAAGGCTTTGAGAGAATGCAGTAAGTATTTTTTTTTGTTTTTTGTTTTTGACAATGGTTACGTATACAGTTAAAAAAAAAAACAATGTTTAAAATCTGCTGAAAAAAGAACAATTTTCAAACACACAAATGTTAATTCAAATTGATGTATACAGAGCCAATATAATTTTCAATGAATTAACAACATAACAGTTTTCTGACGAATGGATGCTAAGGTGACACAAGAAACTTAGCCACGCTGACTTCTGCCTGAGAAAAAAAAACAATTACATATTCACTGACGCACATCACATGTAACTCAGTCGCCCACCCCCCCCCCCTTTTTTCTATCGGTTATTGTTATGCATACAATTCGTTGCCAAAAAGGAAGTCCGTGACACAACAAACTTGGCTACGTTGCCAACACTCAATATTTAGCAAGTAAGGCCATGTGAGTCTCATAAATATGAACCCAGTGTTAGCTGCAAAAAAACCTAACATTGGTGGCTTGCACAGTAAAAACCCTTCTTGGGAGACAAAGAAGCTCACGGTACAAATGATATGTCTGAGATTGTCTTTTCAAATTAATTCTGAGGATCGTCCTGCAGTGTACTGTCTCTGAGCTCATCGTCTCATGTGATGAGGAGCTTAGGAGCTTCTAATCTTTGGATCCATATACCTCATATCAGTGGGTGAGGCATATGCCTGTACTTGTTTTAACAAATAGAAAGACAACGAGCCAGCCTATTTATAAGTTTTACTGAACAATCCAATAAAATTTAAGTCATGAATAGAGATAATAAAACCAATGGTAGCTGGTTAGCATTCTTTGCACTTGAAGCATCCACCTTTCAAATATATATGAAGCACTCTCAGCTGTGTTGGCTCTGAAAATATTATTATTTTGCACAGTACATACCAGCTAATAAATGACATTTGGTAAGCAGTAAGTTTTAACTATCAACTTTGTCAGCACCATGAAGTGGTTTTGTGTCTAAAGACCCAGCTGGCCTACTTTTTAATCTCGGTTGGCCATCGCCTATTGCTTTCTTTCGGAATGATCGTATCATAAACTTTCACAAAATCCCATCAGATCACTGATGGTTTCCGATGTGGCTACCAAAAGGCATTTAGGAGTGTCTGAGAATGAACGAATGCTCTGGATAAGACAAAGGAGGTCATTGTCCCCATATTGTGTGCTCAATTAATCTCTGTGAACCAGTAGGTCTGGCTGGCCACACTTTGATAGCTTGGCGTTTACAACATAAATTATCTTGCTCAAAGGCACAGAAAATTAACCTTCCAAGTTTATAGCTTGTGCAATTCCCTGGAACACTATGCTTGACCAGTGAACCACCATTTCTGCAGGGGTTTCCACCACTTGTGTCCTTAGTATGTGGTCATTGAGCAGAAAATGATTGGAGAGTCTAACTTCCATGGTGTTTCTGGTCTAAGGTACAACAGTTTAGCTAGAAAGGTTTCTCAGATTTATTGTTGAGAAAAACAGCTTTATGTACCACATGGATAAGAATTCATGTTTTATGCTGAGGATAATCATAATCATAAACCCGTTCTTTACAGAATTTGATAAGTGCTTTGCTTTGGATTCCCTGATGACATATAAAGTCGAACTTGAACGGCGATAGGTGACCTTGGTCTGATCCTGGCAGTATTGGTTTTCTATTGTGCAAGTATTGCAGTTAGCTAATTACTAATGTTACACCAATGCATTTTGTAAAATCAAATCATGTAACTTCTGAATAAATGAAATTGCACGGGACCTTTGAACCTATCTTCTTATTACTCAATGACATGCAAATAATCCAAGCTATATGAAATTCAAGTCAGTGGAATAATATTGCTTTCATTCTTGTGAGAGCCAAATCATTGCATGCAAGGTATTGCGTTGTAACAGCATGGATGTTTAGCTCCAGTAAACAGAAAATAAAGTGGTAACTGATGTCGAACCATTTACATGCCTGTTTTACTCAGATGTTCAGAAGTGCACTCTTCCCAGACAAGTGTACCATGAGTGTGTGAGTGGAAGTGATGCTCTAAGCTTTTCAATACAATAAATATCAGATTGGCAGTATAATATGGCTATGAGCTTACATTCTTGTCATCTTGAAGATCAAGGCAAATGGATACATCTAATGACAAGAGGTTAAATTTGTCCGGTATAAAACCCGCAAGGTCAGTCTTGAATCGAGTGCTGAGAATCAGATCAACATGTTGCAGCAGTCTTGGAAAAACAAAAACTGTTTAAGGAGACTAAGAGTCATGTTAAACTCATTTATGCACAGCTAATTAAAGTGATGACATTCAAAATGAACTAAAGTGCTGTTTGACAAACACAAATATGCAATAACATAATTTCATTAGTGAGCTTAATTTAATAGCCGCGGTTGGTGGAAATCAGTGTCATCTTGTTTATGTGTTGTTCATTGGTTAAACTTTGTACAAATGTATTATAAGGCTGTTAGTATCTTTGATTGCCCGAAATTCGCGTTATCCCTTCATAAGTAATTTTTTCCTTCTTGCGGCTGTCATCCTTAATTCTACTTAACTTAAATCACTCAAAAAGCTGTATCAGGGATAATACAATGGAGGCCATAAATACCCAATCACATGTGAAAATCCAGATTTTTGCTGATCTTTCATCACTAGAGACTTTCTTCAAGTGAGTTTGCTCATAAAATCATATTTCTCAGTCTGAAACATTTGTTTGCACTTGCAAATCTTAATACAAAGATGTAAAAATCGATTATTTTAAGAAATAGGCAGATATCTGAAAATTTCATACAATTTTAATGACAGACACCGGACAAACTATGCGCGTTATCTTACAAGCATTAATGAACGTGTAATTTTGTTCATTAACAATACAGTTGACATTTTTATAGTTTATTGTTTTCTTTTTAAGTACAAACAGACATGCATAGTGTTTTCTATAGTTGTCAAATCATTAAACTTATAATAGGCAATTATGAAGTCCCTGACTTTGAAAAAACTATAATTTTTTTTTCTTCTATGGGTGATTGGGTATTTTTGGCCGCCACTGTACATGCTCCAACATGCATGGAACAAAGTTTTTTGTAAGTTATTTACTTTGCGTGAATAAACACTTTTCAATTTTCTCATACTGTGCATGTACAGAGATAGAAGTCTTTAATAATAACATATTAATATCCTTATTCCCATCCACTTGAGCTGAAATCAAACCAAATCAAAGCTGAAGTCCATCACAGAGGCCTATTGGCACGATTCCGGGATCGCCAGTGATTCCTCACGCAAATAGTCAGCTTTGGAAAGCGATAAATGTTTGTATTCTGGATTTCGGCTCTTTCCAATGTTTTATGAAATGTACAGTCAGGTTCATGGTGAAAATTTGGGTAAAATCTACCGAATTTCTTATGTGGTTTTATGCATGAGCAATGGGCCACATTGTTTGACGGTCTTCTGTTTTGTGTAAATGAAGAGAGGGAAGGCAAATCAAGAGAATTTATCAATTGTGTGAAATCAAAGGCCAAGAACTATTTTGAGTCGTCAAAGTGAACCCTGATGTTAATGAATCTATAGGGGTGGTTTTTTTTTTATGGCGATAGACGCTGATGCCTGATAGTAAAGCAATTAATGTGGTTGGTATCCATTTAACATCTGTACCAGTCACACGCACAAATAGAAGTCGATGTATATTTACTTAAGTATAATGGATCTGTATTGTTGGGCCGTATCAGCCATGCAAAAGCATTGGCCAATGAACATATTGGCCAATTCTGAACTCAGCGCTTTATGTCATCATTACATTTGCCTGTGGCTTGATATTAGTAGTTTTAAGACAAACAAAAATCATTCCTGTCAGAAATAACTGACAGTCTCACGCCGTGACCTTGATTTCAAATTAGCGGTCTACTCAGACTACTAATGATTCCAGATATGACGGCCTTATTGAAGGCAAGTCAATGTAGTAGTAGTAGTAGAAGTAGTAGACAGCCATGAAAACTTGCTTGCTTGTGAATGCCTTGTTCTAGGCAATAGGTTGCCAGCAGTGCTTGACAGCTTAACAAACAAAATGGCCTAGGTAAGTGCCCATAACAAGAGGTTACCATTGCCCAAATGCAGAGAAATGGCCATTATATCTACAGAGCTCTAGACTAATTCTCTAGGATATTATGATTGACAACTTTGATCAGGATTGTCATAATGAGTTTGCCTTACCCTAAAGCGATTGAGCAAAGTGTGTCCTGAGAGGGAGAAAGCCATGGTGCTCATGGGTATTCTGGTCTCTACCATGTAATTTCCCAACATTATTTATGTCGTCTCAAATTTGTTGCATATGGCAATACATTACTCCTGGTTCTTATTTGTGCTGTGAAGTAAAGTTATATACAATTAATTAAAGGATGGAGTTTTTACATTCATCTTTTGCATGGTTATGGGAGAGAATGTTGTAGATGTATATGTTCCCCATATTTTCTTAACGTTTTTTTTTCTCATGCTGTATGTTTGACCAACCCTTAAAACCCACACATTGTCAAACCACTTATCGTGTACACAATGAGTGTGGACGCTTTTGACGTATTTTGGATAAAAGACCCACTGCAAATCCTACACCATGTAGTAAAGTTGCACAGTCTGTCTTACACAAACTTTTCTTTTTGTCAAACCAGTCTGTTAATAAGGTACATTGATTTTGTGGTGCAAACTTTGATTTCATAAATTTAGTTTGTAATGGTTTATCCATCAAGACATACTTTACCATCACGTAATACTTCCTAGACTTATCTAGGTAATGCGTTGCCAGCAGTGCTTGATCATCACTTCCCATCAGACCATCAACACTGTGTGTCATCACCTCACAGCCTGCTCATTTACTCATCAAAAGTAAATTTATCAATTTATCTTTTAGTCTATAGGCTGGCTTATGGTATATAGGGTCTAACAATGAAATTACAGAATAATTAGATGTTCATGTGCTGAGTATACACAATTCTTGTTCTGACAAGCAGGCAATTCATAAAAAATGTCTAAACTAAAAAAAATATGAATCCATTTCTCTTGTATTTTAAGAGAAGATTTCTTAAGTCTGTACTCAGCCTATTAGAAGGCAATTAGCCGTGCCACCAAGGCAAAAGCAAGCCAGGTCATTGTGTCATTAACCTTATTCTGTGCTAGGTCGCCTAGGTGTATAATTATGATGTTATTAGCAATGTGGATGTGGACAGACACATGCTGAGTATTTGAGATACCGTCAAAGATTACATTGGCAGCCAAGGTGACTTTTATTATTGGTAATTCATAATCACGGACAACATTAAATATCAGAGCCCCTAAGAAAGTATCAGGGTGTAGCAAACATGTTTTGAAGACATTGAGGTGTTACAAACTATATCACCTATTAGTGGTCACTGTCCATGAGTCTCATCTGAGCATCCTCTGTAAGTCTCAATTGGGGTGGGGGTCTAGCTCAGTGGTAGCGTGCTGGGTCCCGGGTTCTATTCCCGGTCGAGCCTATGTTGGATGGCTGTTTCATCCTTCGTCTCATTGCCATGGGCCCTACCTGTCCTAATTAGCCCATCAGGTGCAGAAATACAGGACGTAAAGCACTAATACACCTCCACACTCTGTTATAATAAGTCTCAACTACACAGCTCCATAAAAGGAGAGTTTATCTGTTTACATCTTTTATTCAAAGAAGCATTTGCTTTTCAGAAAACAAAACAAGATAATGCTGTAAAATTATATCAATGTTTGTAGGAGGTCAAATATGATGCTTTATCTGAAGTCACTGCAGCTCTTCTTGTCACAAACTATCAAATATGATTTGCTTTTAGACACATTATGATTTGAAAAAAGAATCTTTCAAGTATTGTTGCCCCAGAATCTGTCGACTCCTACTTCCTACATAATTAATCAATGTCTGCGCAATTACTGTCAAAGTTTGTAAGTGCATCGTTTCATTTTTATGAGACCCATATGCCCCCTTTTGCTTTATATCGAGTGATGCAACCTAGCAAGATGCCTGATGTCACTGATTTTCTGCCTCAGTAACCAAGAAAATAAGGTGATAACTGATGGCAAAAAGTTCTAAGGCCTGTCTTACGTCTGATGTGTAACATGAATATCCTATACTGCCTTCTCAAGTGCAACATGAGAACCACTGGAAAGTGTGCTTTGTGGTAAACCCTTGCATGCACTGAGAATGATAAATGAGAACATGTTTGTCATGTAATAATTGAGAAAAAAAACTGTCTTGTACTGCAATGAATACAACCACTCCCTGAAACAAACAGTAGAAATATGGAAAGAATTCATACTTATTATAGAGTGGTCAGTGTATGTTTAGTTTCCTCAGTTTAACACACGCAATACCCATTCATGCCGTTCCAAATGCATTCTCAGACAGTGGAATACAATTTATCTTAGCTTAGAATGATTTATACTTGGCTCTACTGCTAACAATGCAAAGAATGTCAAACGAGGTCATCCAATTAAGGATGTGTTTGGTTTTCCCATGAGTCACTTGTCAAACTTGACCTAACAGTTCCATGTTAAGTCACACTTTTATCATATAGTAACCATAGGCCTTTATTATCCTCTCCTGATCATTTGCCTACTCACTCTGACCACATTATCACATGTACTCACAGTCATTAGTTATTCCTGGATGTCACGATAATTGTATGCAGAAAATAACTTATGTGGCTTCATTGTTCCTAGAAACCGATTACGCCTTGTTAGTGAGTAATAGCAGTGCTATTTATTTATCGATTAGCCTTTGTAGTATGTGGAGAAACTAGGGTTATTATTGCTGTTGCATTAACTATGCCCTATGTTGCTCATGACAGATAATTTACTGCACATGATGTAAACTACACATGGATATGACAATACAGTAAATCATCACTGAATGAACATTTTCAGTGCTATGGTGGCACTATCCTTTGCAGAATTTTGCAATGATCACAAAATTAATGGAAACCAGGTGAATGCTTGAAGGTGTAAACATTTAATTCGCCTAAAAATGTCCAGTAATTACGGTGTATTTTTGTAATGATTTCTTGGCAATTCTGCTTTGGTCTTGGCCGTTATCATGCCGGCTCATTTGGACGTTGCATGAGCAGCAGCCTGTTGAGAGCAGTATTTACAGGACGTGGCCATTCTGTCTCAAGATAATTGCTGGGAGCAATACAAGGAATCAGACACCAAGCCGTCAATCTGCTTGTTTTTGGTCCTTCCATTTTCTGCTCGTGTGTCCTCGAGCAATGTTCCAGTGTCTTTTACTGTCCTACCATCCTGTAGGTTTATCTGATTCCCTCTTCCTTACTCCTGATCTTGTCTCCTTTCATTCAACCAGAGGGCTCCTAAGATTTCCAGCTAGTTTCAGGAGAAATCACATCTGTCTGTGGCTTGAATGCTTGCCTTGTTTTGCTCTTGTTTTGTGCGGATGTAACCCTACACTAGCAAAAATACAGGTGTTGAGCCTGTGCAAACACCATATCTTATCTCTCAACATAGCATTGTATAATGTGACATGGTCTCAAAGGGACCTGGCGACAGAATACTGAAGCTTAAATTATTCTTCAAGACCTGCAGGAGAAGCCCCTTTGGGAAATTCAGAGAATACAATTAAATTGTTTCTTATTTTGTATGCGACCAACGAACTCTGCAGCGTGTGCATAAGAAAAAGTCTCGACAAATTTTATCGATGTAGTTTTGTCAGGAAACTTCCCAGTTAGATGCCCTGGGCCCGTAGATATTTGCTTTACAGGACTTCTAACTTAGTTTCCATGTGATAAAATTACCATTTTTCGTTAATGGTTTATATTACAGCAAATATAAAGCTTGTTGTTTGCAGTGTGTAATTTAGATTGTGCAGTTAGAATGATAGGCAGCGCAGGTAGATCGCATTCACGTCTGTAACTATTTGCATTGCTAGGTAAATCGTTATTTGAGCACAAAGAATGTGAGGCTGAGTGTAGCTGTACGGTTCACGTAACATGATTCACTTAATTACGTAAACAGGTAGCGGAATAGTGCACCATCATACCATATCGGTTTACCTGTTGCATTCTGCCTTTGGTATATTTAGGAATTTAGTCAACCAGAACAGAGCGCCACAAAACATCAATTAACGTAGTCTTATAATACCTGTGTCATTAATACTCATTATGCCATGACCAAAATCCTCCATTTACCAGATTCGAACTTATACCCGCAGTATTGGGATACATGTGGTCCCTTCTGCAGATTTGGTTTCAAGGAAACACTCCAAAGCGACATTTCATGAGGGTTTATTTTGACAGTCGTGATGTCCTATTCTGTTCAGGTGGACTAGGGCAATGTAAATTGACAAGATGCAATTTGTAGTGTAGTGCAGTCGTGGGTAGGAGCCTAATGGTCACTGCATGTAGCAGGCAAACAACTCCAGCCTTAGGTGGGATTCAGTGCAACCAGCCTGACACTTTCTATACCATGGATTATGCTCAGACGTATTCTAGGAAGTGATTTTTATTCACAGTACACTTCCATATGGGGACACCTGTGACCCTGTCTGAGAATCTTATTACTGGATTTACTGGGTGGCTGCCTGTAGATATAGAAGATATGCCACAATCAGGAATTAATACAGACTTGATATAAATAACTAGGGTATCAAAATACAGGACATAGTTGTCCTGTTGTTGCTTACTCTTGTCTTACGACAGCGTTGTTTATGAAGAACAACATTTTCAACTGTGACCTGATGCCTAGAAGAAATTAGAAATCAACACAAGCATTTTTGAAATTCCCAAATCAATTTAAAAGACAGAATTGAAAGAAGTACGAGCAATTATCTCTCCTCAGTCTGAGTAAAATACAGAGCAGATCTGCATCTGTCATTTTCTTGACATGTCTCATAAAATTCCAATAAAATCGTATTAAACTTTAAAATCCAGTGCTCAATACGATTACCGTTCTTCTTGTCAAAAACCAATTAAGGTGAAGAAACCTGAATTTGCTCTTGTATCATATTTCATATGGAAAGAGCTTTTATAAGTGGATTTTCAGACTTAAGACTGGTGAGACTTTGCAGAAAGAATAAACCAGCTGAAATCCTACTACAGTCCTCCTTGTTTGTGATTTGGTTGTTTTTTTTGGTTTTTTTTTCAGTCTGAAAAGCTGATCTGCAAACCTGCACACGTCTGTTTATACATGTACAGTGTTTGGTCCATTTGATACCATTATACCAGGATAATGGTGGCAATAAACATATTTTTATCTGCCTGTCAGTACTGATGGGTAACTATAAGTGAAGCAGAAGCTAGTAATCATTTCACCAATGGCTATTATACAACAGTTTTAAAGTGTGAATATACGACAACCAGACAACTGGACATACAGTATATATACACTGAAGTAGGGCCAATAATCTGTATTATACTATGGAAGTCCACAACTGAACCACCCAGAACTACGTTCACCTCTATGTTGAGACTAATTCGTTTGGTCCAAATACTTACATTTAGATGGACGTGAAAGCTATAGCAGACTAGCAGTACAGTGATTACGAAGGATTAATTGGGAAGTTCTACTGTATTTTATAGGATGTCATCTTTGCAGTTGACTAATTAGTGAATAGACATAGGCAACAGCCCAGCGCCAATGATTACACCTCTCCCCTCACTGATGGAAAGGTGGGACCTGACCAGCTGACACATGGCATAGAAGTGCTACAAGGTTGAGGGCAAGCAGAATTCATCCCCTTCCAAGAACCTGGTGACATGAGCTGTCATTATGGGGCTTGCATGATGATGATGGATGTGAACAGTGAGCTGGATAATATTCATCAGACAGACTCTCAACGGTCTAAAGAGCTTCACTTTGAAGCACGTTGTTCTTGTAATGATCTATTGCATTTTTGACACCACATTAGACTGTAACATAAGGAGCATTAATTGGTCATCTCCATGACAAGAATAAGGAGGTCCTTAGCAGCACAACATATTGGTGCTCGTGTTCAGCATAATTGACTGGTTCAGTTTGGTAACCACCCATATTTTGATATCAAGTGTGGACACTGATAAGAACAGCAACAAAGTTATGCTTATAGTCAAGGTAGTTTCAAGTGTGTGTATCTTAAAATTTTAATATTTTGTCGTTTAAGTCGCCGTTTAAAACAGTTTGAATGCTTAATAAATTCGTTGCACATAAATTAAAGCAATTAGAAATGATCACAAATTGTTCCTGGAATACGGCTCATACATGCACCATGCAATACATTAGATTATTTGTGGCATTGTTTCTTTGTCATACATATACATGTAAATTTGCATTTAGGTATCGTTATCCAGAATTGAGACCCATCCAAAATCAGATCTTATTCGCATGATTTTACAATATCTTCTTTCAAGTGAATTTTTCCCCAAACAATATTTTGAAGAGGATGTGTTTTTTTTAAACCAACCGTATGGAAAGAAATCTTACAAAACCTGTTTCTTGAAGCAATTTCATGGGAAGAATGAAAACATTTTCACAATGGTAAGACACACCTGGTTCTCGTTCATCTCACAACAGCTCAAGCAATAGCTTCCTGGAAATGATCCAGACAGCTACACCGTGGGATGTTATTTAGGGAGTCTCTGTAGACTCCCAAAACTTTTTCCTGGTTTTAAGTTATTGAGCTCTTTATAGTTCATGGTTTACAATATAATACTATGTTGTTGTTCTTCAAAGCTTCCAACAATAGACTTCCACCCTTAAAAGCGAAATGCATTGTTATTGGTGAACTGTCAGAACTGTGTGACAACCGTATGTCATAGTCCCAGAAAATAGCTCACAACACGTAGCATATATCAATGGCGTATGCGTGATTCAGAAACTTTCTATTCAACAATTGTCAAAAGCATTTAATTAATTTTTTTCCAAATCCTTTCAAAAAGTCTCCGTCAGTAATGCCGAACTTGCTTTAAGTAAGACAACTTGTCATAGCTTATACAAGATGTATTCTGCACTCTCTGCTATTTGTTTCTAGGCATATCTCAATCATTGAGGAACTTTTGCAATCTGTAACTTCCTTTCCAACTAATTTTCACAATATGAATGATGGCTAACAAGGCATAGAGTCTGGCAGAACTTCCTTGATTAATTCCCGGGAGTTGAGGTGTCTGCAGCTGTCTGGAAATTTTAGTATGGCTGCAGCATTCTGAGAAAAGGAACCTGCTAACCTGATGATGTACACGGTGGCTAGAATACCAAATTTTCAAAAAAAAGACCATCTCGAGCTTTATCTAGTACTACGGGTTTGAGCAATTGGGTTTGTGTGAATCTCACCTCTTCGACCGAGATATATTGAGACTATCCTAGCACAGTATGCATTACACTGTGTAGGATGTAGCTAAACACCAGCTATCGATTGAAAACAAAATACTTTCATACTTTCCCCATTAAAGTATTGTTCAACTTGTTTGAGTGTTGCGATCAATAGAGCAAGACTAAAAACACAGTCTGAGTTCTTCTGAACCGTAGATGAAATAGCTTTTATCCCTCGAAAAACTACACAGTGTCCTGCTCCCATCTTTCTTGGCATCAACAAGGTACTCCCCAAGGTGTCTACAATACCATGTGCTTTTTCTGCCCAAGGAATTATCAGCTCCCACTCAGACTCTTGTCTTACATTTTCTCCAAGTAATATGTACAATGATACAATTGTGATGGGGATAAATGTGGCAGTAATCCATCATTCTGCCATAAAGCTAGCTAAAGAAAAAGGCAATTTAGCTTTGGCAAATGTCATTTGCTCACTTGATATCGGATAGCCCAAACAAATTCCATCAGCATGTAGCAGGTCATTAGACACAATAGAATGGAAGCCAGTTGTTTATGACAACTTTTAATCAAACTGTCTGGACACATAAGTGTGAGTTTCAATGATAATGATAATGGAATCGGGATTAATTTTTTTTTTTAGAACGAGTTGCGAAATAGATAAGTTAGATGTTCAGATCGTGATATTGGTTGGCGCAAAATGTTTCTCAATGCATTTTTTCCAACGTTCATCTTTATATTTATCTTAATTTGATATTACTGGCCAACTGTTATGAGTGAGTTCTCTTATTAAAAAGTTTGTTTGTCAGTTAGCTGGATATTGGTTCATTCGTACTTCAAAGTTTTTAGAACCGCATTCGTCAGACTTCTACGTGGGATTGGCAGGGATTGGCAGCCAATTTAGGTCTGATAAATTCTCCTGCCCATGCAGGCATAGTTGTTGTGCAAGCAACTGTTACACTTGCATTCTGTTGATACAGCCACCGCTTAGGATTACTTTACAACTTGGAAGTTAAGATTAATGTGAGCAGCTAACAGAAACTCGTACGTGCCAGTAAATTGATCGTCTCCACACAGCAGCCCGAGGAAATTGCCTCAATTATTGGATCATGATTTACATAGCACACAAACTGAGTTGAGAGAAATTTTTTCAAACAGGAATGCTCCTGCAAGCCAATTACACCGTGAAGTAACGTCAGACGACTGAGTTCGCGAGACTACAACGTCCCTTATTTACAGCTAATAATACATATCAGATTTCGGCTGCAGAGCATGGAGGCTGGCCAAACCAACAGCCACAACCACTTAGCAGACGTCAATGCTGTAATTAATTCAGGCAAGGAAATGCTGAAATCGTGTAAATATTCGAGCATACGATCCCACACAACTGAGTTCATGAAACTCGGCTAATCAGCATATAACACATCGCTTTAATTTCACTAAACAAAATATGTTTATTCACATTTACATTAAATTTAACTTTTCATTGGCTTGAACAAATGCATATATGTGTGAGCATAAAGCACATGAGTATGATAAATGACCAGAATTATCTCATTGTTTTATAAGTGTATCATTTCGATCACACTTAGAAAGATGCAAAGTCCGAGAATTCATCTCAATATACCTTTGTGATTTCTTAGATCCACAGCCAAGCATATTTCTTACCTCCTTCCTAAAACCTCTTCCTGACAGGCACCACAAATAGAAGTTAATAGAATAGTGTATGTACTGCAGAGCATAAATCAAGGACTGTGCAAAGACAAATTTAGGAGAGCTTCTGTTCGAGTAGGGCTTAATGATGAGGAACAAATATATAGGAGGCACAAGGATGAGATACTCAATGGAAACTGCTAGGAACATTCTTGTCATCTGCCGAACGTTCCTTCTGTCTGCCAGTTGGTTGGTAGATTCAGGTCTTTGTTTTTCCATTCGAATTTTGGACTGTTTCTTCAATGCTTTGATAATACATATGTTGAGCGCCAGGATGATAATTGCTGGAATGATGGCTAAAGTGGTTAAGGCAATCCATGGTCGAACAAATCTTTCGAAGTGATAATGAGCATATGTTGGAAAACCACAGTAAAAAGTGACCTTCACGCCTTCTTTTGGCTCATATACCTCAAGGCCTCTGGTCCAAAATATATGCAAGTTCTTTAAAATGGCAGCAATCCAGGTACCTATGCATATCATCCGAGCTTTTTTGGTAATGCAGAAACTGTTCGCTTTCGTAGGTATGACAACTGCAACGAAGCGATCTAGCGTGACAGCGACAAGAAGCCATACACTAATGTCTCCGGTCATGAAATGCGTGAACCTCACAAACTTGCATGCCATCGGATGCAGCTCCTGGAAGGCAACGTCGTGGAAATACTTGAGGATATATGAGCCTAATCCCAGATACAGGAAGATTGTGTCCCCAACAGCAATGTTAGCAAAATATACACCGGCCGAAGTCTTCTTCATAGCTGTTCTGGTCATGATGAGGAAGGAAACGATGTTGCCGAATGTCCCTGCAAGTAGCTGGAGGAATGCAAAGGCCAGGCGAATCTGTTTGCCCAGAGTAACCAGTCTGTTATTATCGTTGACCTCTGAGGAGTTATTGATCACTTGCACTCCGTTCATGACATCGTCTACATCATGTACGAAGTGCAGCTCTGATGGATAAACCAGGTTAGAGTCGTTCATCCCAGTCTGCAAAGATACACAAAGACCAGCTGTTAGAGATATATGAATGCATAGCAAATATTCACGTGATAGTTATGACACCTCATGTCTTCGCGGGATTTTGGTAGTAAATCATGGGGGAAGAATACAGAATTAGTGCATTTTGTGGACTGGTTACCAAAAGTAATGAAACCTTATCTTATATATGCCTTGTGTCCACAACCAGGCAATTGGGTTTCCACTACAAAGTTGAAAACTAATCAGATGGTGTGTCCCAGTCGACACTGAAACATTTGGTTGAATTCAAGTGGGAAAAGGAAAGACGCTATGTCCTCCTGTTTGATGGTCTCTAGGGTGGAACAGGAGGGTAGTAAATCAATAGTAGGGCTTCTAAGATAGGTTGCCTGGACCTGGATTGTCTTTAATGGTCCTCATTGTAGGTCTTTTCTATGCTGTGTGTGAAATCATAAGGGACCCCTCTTTATTCATGGTCGATGGACTTCCTGTCAAACATTATAGGGCTTGGTAATTAGCTTGCATAAAGTGCAAGATATCCCATAAAAAACCAAGGAAATGGTTTGGATGCTATTAGCTTCACGAAGCTTACATGGAAATTCAACATGTGCATGCTCGTTTGAATAACATGTGCACCAAACTATGTAAATACAATTAAATATGCGTTGACACAGGAATGAGAGATTACTCAATGCTGGAGAAAGCCTCATAGATTTCTAATTAGGCTGCTTCACAGGCAATGCCTTGCGCCTTTACATTTGGTCACCATTTTTCCTGTAAGCGAACCAATTCTTCTCGGTGTAATTAATCTCACTTGATGGGTGTACATTGCTGAATAATTCAATGGATGATCCTTTCAAAGATTGTTTTTGTTTGGTTAAACAATGTTCACAAAGGCAGAGCAGATTCTACAACGATTGGTGTGTTCCCACAACCCACAAGTTTCAATTGATTTGCAATGATGGATTCAACTCGCTTCCGTGATCAGCTCCTAGTGAAGGCAACTCTGTCACTGGCTTCAAGCCTTGGGTAGAATAGGAATGGACCTAATTAGTAACCAAAGATGTCCTAGCTTCCTTAACAGCTTTTCACACTTTCCAATTAGTCCAGGATCCCCAGGAGATCAAGCCACTATGTTTGCCTTTCTCTTGTCTTGAAATATTCAATGGAGTAAAAGGCATCTATCACGGCTCATAGACCCTGAATATGTCTTTGATCTATCATCTGTTTACACTTTTTTTTACCCAGTTTTGCTCAGTTCCTATGATACTTCCCAGCAGTGGCTTGAAATGTCAATCTGCTGTACTATACAGTTTTGCAAACCATGCCAGGTATACATTTGTTTTTGTTTACTGATACAAGCAAACAAGCAAGAAAAATCAAGCTGCCACAAGACCTGATGCATGCCTGTGGGTTATCAACTTCAGATAAGATCAGTTACAGGCTCTGGCTGGGGTTTGTTCATGTTGTACGGCCCAGGTCTACACCAAGACACTATATTAAACCATGGACGTATAATACGTCCATGATTAAACTAAGCCTAACCACACACTGTACGTCCATTTATATACACTGCTTTTGCTATGGTCATTCATTGTGTCTCTAATATTTAAGAATTTGTTTTAGCTCATGTGAAAACAGTGTGCATTACACGGACACTACATAATTCCTTAAAGGAACAAGACAAGAACCAATTCCGAAGCGACTGAAATTTTACGACTTTCTGTTGTTGTCAGTAGAAGCCACTTATTAAATTTAATGGAAGCAATGGATATAGAACTGCAATCAAACACAATTTATGAATGGTACATCCGCTTTGATGCTCTGGTGTTTTAATTATGGAATATTTATTTCAAGATATTCACTTTGCTCTATCATATTCTGAAGAGGGTGTGGCAGAACAATGAGAGCGTAATAAATAAGTTGAACTTGATGACTGGTGTTAGTTTCAGCTTCAAACATGAGATGCTCGAGATGATACTAAGGTGCGCCAAATATGAATTACTGGACCAACATCGAGGTTGTTTAAAACCTAATCTAACGGTTGTGTATGTCTATCTTAAGGAAAGCCTCCTTTACTTCCGAAATCTTTGACCATTTTCTCTTTTAACAAGAAGTCACATCTCGTCCATATTCATTTCCATCCACAAAGTCACAGAACGATAACTCAAATGCCATCTTGTGGTGATAGCAGCCACAAAGCAGGAGCCCAAAGATGACCTTGGAGGCAAGAAAGTCTGGAATGTGGACGATCATAAATAATAGCAAACCTGTGCCCGCAAGCTGCTGGGGTTTTCATGGTGGTTATAGGAGGACGTCTATAAGAGTCACTGAAGATATAACTGGAAACATGGCTGGTTTTGATTATGGTGACTTGGCAGTTTGACTCAGTGGTCTACACTGTTGGCTGCTGTAGTTACTTTAAGGCAATTTGAAAGCCTGATCGATGAAATCAATCTAATGACTTTTGCAGTAACAGCCCAACGGTGCTCAATTACATGACCAGTGCTTCACTAAACAGCTTCAGTAAAGCTAAAGGAGCCGTGATTGTGTCCAGTAACAACCTGATTGTCTAAGTTCTTGGTGGGATTCCCATTTCCGTATGGCAGTTCTCAGTGTGATCTGCTATTATCCCAGCAGTGGTAAGTCGACTTGGGAAAACAACACCCACTCCTGTAGCATTGCAGCATTGGGGTGGCCCATTATCATCCATTCATAGTCATATCATCGTATCTATTGTGTTGTGTAACAGAAGATGCGGACAATGATTAATGGGACGTGGGATTTCATTTGCGGGAGATATAACAAATGCCAAACATTCCATTATATTGCAAATATGATATGGGAATGAGTAGGACTCTAACAGTCAGGAACACAAAGCAATCTCAGCTGGTCATTCCAATCAACTGTCAACAACAATTGCTGGGCTTTGACTTATGGGTGTCCCTCTATGACCTGCACCACCACTTGACTGCATAAAACCTGAAAACGACCTGCAAACGAATTGGCAATAATCGCTTGTCATGACCTTTTGTTGACAGGACAGGTGTTAGTTGATGGTGTATTACAGACGTTCTAGAGCAGGTGGAATGTCAGGATATATAGTAGAGTCAGGATATATAGTAGAGCAACACTATTAAGTGTTGACACAGGTCTGTGCAATTCTGTTCTTGAACTTGTCATATCAGCACATCAGATATTTTATCATAGAGCTAATCTCCACAATGGATAGTTTTCTAATAAGCAATTCAATTATTTTCAAATCTCTCCAGTAGTGGTTTAACAATATGTGATAAGTGCACATTAAATGTATGCGTATTTAAAATATATTTTAGATTGATATGCACTACACTAACCCTACCTTTCTTGTAGTTAGCACAGAAGTAAGATAAGTTCCATGCCATGTAATCCAGAGGCGAATGACATGCTTAAGTCAGATGATCAAGGAGGTTCTAGACACATACTGGCCTGGATGAGCATGGGATGAATACTGGCAGGGAGTGGTCGGTGGCTGCCTGCATCAGCGCTCCCAGATAAGAGTGAGCTATCACCAAGGACTGCCCCCCCCTCTTCCCCACCCCCTCTGCACCCCCCTGCCTCACCAGCAACCCTCCATCTCACGCCATCCATGTTTCTTTGCCTTTAATCATGCCGCTATGGAATGGCTCTTAAATGGAGTCCTATTATGTGAAAACACAATGGCAAATTTGTCTGCTGATATAAAGAGCACAGCCTACATATACTACAGTACCTATGTGGAAGTAAAAGACCAAGGAGTGACCTTATAATCCTATGAGATGTGACATTAATACCATGAAAGACAACATGATATCTCGTATTACATTGGGATGTCTTATATCTTCCTGCAATAAAAGAATATTCGCCATTTCGCACACAGATGCTTTCATTAATCCCTAAGCATGTCAAGATGCCTTCAGCTTCTTTGTGGCTTTTTGTCATGTTAACCACTCCAGAGATGAGGATCTATTGAATCAGTATGGCATTAATTTTCCCTTATTATTATCAGCCGTGCTTCCTGCTGGTGATAAAGAACTCCCCATGGGATCCGAAATAATAAATCACTTTCATTATATCAAGCATTATGGAGTTCTACTACTGAATGGTCCCAGATTGTGGGAATAACGACTTTCTTAATGTTATGAAGAGTATAAATCAGGGCGATGAAGTGAGCAGCAGTTAATGTATTTTCCTTTCGTTTGCTAAAGATTTCTCGTGGGATTTCGTATTAAGTTTGTTTACACAGAAGCAATTAAAAGAGATGTATCACTAACCAATGAAGAGCCTGTAATTAGCTTAATATAAACATGGAGCCATCAGCTCCATGATATAAACCTCGCAGAGTCTGCCGAGAATCTGCGCAGAAAATAGTAAGTTGCGACTTTACGGGGTACTTCCTGACAGATACTAAATCTAACTTGTGAAAATGGTGCCCTGAAGAAAGATATGAGGTAAACATCTTGAGCCTGTCCATGGCAATAAATTTACTGCAAACCTTCCTGTATAGTTCTTTTGCAGTTTGTGAACCCATGGAGTGGATGAACCCAACAGCTACAAGATCTGGTCCAAAGGTCAGATAATCACGTCATGTAGGTGTGTCATTATGTAAACTATAGGATACAGAGGATGAGCATTTGATGAACTGCTGATTCGTAACACCACACATTTCATCGAGTCATAAATCACTTCACTCTAGCAGGCTTATCTGGCCAGTGTGCATCAGCTCATGTGGTTTTTATTTTAAGTAGCCCATGAACGGACAGAAGTTAAAAAAAACCTGGCTTGTCAACACTGTGGACCTTTCATTTATATACAGCACATAGAGAAGTCTTGCAGACGTCTGCTAAATATTTCGGTTGACTAATGACTATAATAGTATTTACTTAAATCGACACAACTGATGACTATTGTTCGATAGACTTTGGTTCACTGCACTGCAACGTACTGAATTATTAGCATTTGTGTTTCAGTTTTTTGCCCAAATTGTCGGTTCGTTGCGCACATCCTCTTTGAGCTTGTTACAATGATGTTGAATTTCTACTTGAACACAGTTTATATACGAGTAGTAGTCATTGTACAATTTTATTGTATGTAATGTCCTTGGATGCCAAGTTCAACAAACTGCTGACGT
This sequence comes from Alitta virens, assembly GCA_932294295.1. NCBI lineage: Eukaryota > Metazoa > Annelida > Polychaeta > Phyllodocida > Nereididae > Alitta > Alitta virens. Next base: position 64,023,175 of record OW028573.1, read on the forward strand.
GAACATTCCATGTCAAAATGCCAATGTTTCCTCTGTAATTGTTGATAACTGAACGACCTGCCGGATTTCGTTAAAAAAGTAAAAATTGTTGCTTCACCAAATTCCCCTTTAAAAAAGGTGTGTGATAAACAAGGATAAACAACATTTCAAGCATATGCAATCCGATTTGTAAATGTCTGTAGCCATTACTTTTATGCTCTTATCTCCTAGTATCATGGTTTCCAAGGTAATAAAGGGGTATCAGGTGTACTACCTGAGCGTGATTATCATCAATAAAACGGTTCTAAACAATCTCTGTAACTTAAGAGCGTGTACACATTCTCGCATGATGTTGACTTACCTGAAAGCAGTCGGATATGTAAGACTCCACAGCCAGAATTGGTAGTCAACGCGCGGTTACTATTTAAAAAGGGGTAGTGAACTGTGTACATATTTTGCTTCCCTCCATAATTCATGTGTCTGTGTGTGCCTGTAACATTTGCAGTGTGAAGAGGGAGTTGCAGAGGCAGGCACCATGTACTCTGAGATGTGGCTTGACGACTGGTGCGGCAGTGGTGCCCCCTATAGGTGATTCCAAAAAGCAGAGGCAGGAAATAGCAACTGTTGCTGGAACAAGCGCAATTCCGGCGTCATTGGCTGCAGTATAGTGACACTTGACCAGTGGCGTAGCTGGACCTTCTGGATTGAGGGGGCCCATGGGGGGGGGGGGGGCAGGGTCTGAATCAGGGGGGCCGACTGTAAAATGGATAATACGCATTTAATCGCCATTATCTGACTCGAGATGATCCAGCGACGGACCTCATGAAAAATATTTTATGAAGTAAATATATATACCAGAACAGTGGCAGGACTTGAATTTTAAAGATATACAAAACATAATTGAACATCATAGCGCCATCTACAATTCAACATGGCAAAAGGATGCCAAGGTTCGCATATTATCAGTATAGTTACCTGCATATATACACACCATATATTTACAGTTATCTCCCTGATTAACATGTTTCACATTTAGGTAAATATTGTTGAAAATTAGGTGTACCCTAGTGGTGTCAATTTAATCTCAAAAATACAATATATTACTTATAATTATTATATTTAGAGAGCATGTCTTCTATGCACTATTGGTACTGAATATAACAAACAACATATCAGCAGAACTAATACTGATACCTGTTGTTTCAAGAAGACTTTTATAGATTGGATAGTGATAAATAATTGGGTACTGGGTCTGAATGCATTGTTTTTGGTAGAGTAACAAGGAAATTCAGCAGTGCTGTAATTTAAGATGTTTAATCTAAAAAAAAAAGAAAAAAAAAAAGAAGACATTATTGTATACCATATATATTATAAACCCTTAAATGTGATGTTCCCTATGTTCCCAAAGCATGTGAGACAAGTCAGACTGTTACAGAAGAAATGGGACTGGTTAAGTCAAAATGACTGTCAAATCACTTCATTGATGTTTCAGTCTTTCAGGCCACATAACTTAGACAATCCAGCCTTGCAATAGAATGGTGCAGGGATGATGCTACTGTAGCATACATTTGTAGGTGGTTAATTCCGATTTATCGATAAATAACAAAATGAGCTAAAATGTTTAATGTGTGACTTAGATACTGTCAACCGGGGGTAACTTTGGCTGTCTATGAAATAAGGGTTTTGTTGAGTCTCAGTCTGAATTGGCTTATTTTTTTAATAAATATGATCTACACTCTAAAAACTATAAACTGTGCTATATGGAACCTTTAAAGGTTCAAAGGTCCGGTATAGATATGGTACCTTTTTTAGTTCTTTTTAGAACCTCTCTGAAGGTTCTTTAAAAGAACCACTAAAGGTTCCATATTAAGGTTCTTGATGGAACCCAATGGTTCTTGAACAAAAGTTCTGTATGGAACCCAATGGTTCATGAACAAACCCATCAAATGATTCTGTAAAGAACCCTTGGATCGTTCAACAGTTCTTCTAAGAACTTTTATAGGTGCATTTCTGGTTCTGTTTATGGTTCAATTTAGAACCCTGCGGTTCTATTTGAACCTAACAAGGTTCAAGTAAAGGTTCATATATTGGTTCAATAAAGGTTCTTTCAGATATGAATAAATATACAGCACAACAAAATATATTTTGATTTATAAATTTATTTTCTTTCATGAACAAACATAGGGATAAAATCACTTCATACACAATGAACACGTTTACCAAATTAACCATACCACAATCAAGGATGCAAAATTCAACATAAAACATGGTGTATTTTTGGTATCCAATAAACAGCAATGAAACATTCAAAAGCCAGTGAAATATCAGGTTCTCTGTCTTGGATGACCATCATGCCATATTTCAACATTTTCCACATAGACTGGACTCTCTCTTGTGCTTGATCTGAACAAAAATGTGGGTGTTGACTCCTGCAAAAATAAAGTGTAATAAGAATAATTATAAAAATCATGACATTCAATGGTTGCATCATATAACATCACCAATTATAAGGATCAGACTTATATTATTACAGCTGTCAATGTTTTGTGATAGTTATTAACTAGGTAGCAACAAAACGGTTTTTATATTGTTGGTGCTATTACTGTTGTTTGTTGCCCACTTGGTGGGTTTTGTTCTTTGTTGTTGACAGGCAATCCTCATGTAAATTTTTAATATGTCATCCAGTCACTCATTCTTCATAATTTTCCATAATATACACAAGTCTATGGTCTCCTTGTTGGCATTCTGTCTAAGAGTAGTTACCGGTACAGTATAAACCCCCTTCGCCGCGAATTATCACCAGGTTATCGTAAACCTCCGGAATATCGCCAGGCGGCGCTGTAAGTATTAAGATTTGGCACCAGGTGGAGCTGTAAGTATTAAGATTTGGCACCAGGTGGCGCTGAGGATTGATTATCTGGACACCAGGCGGAGCTATCGAAGTTTTGAGTATTGAGACACCAGGTGGAGCTATAGAAGTTTAAGATTGGTCACGTGGTGGAGCTGTGTAGTAAATATTTGGGGACTAGGTAATCTGAGTAGTATTTGATTGCGAGGTGAAAGGGTAGCTCTTGATATAACTCTATAACAGTGATTGACATGTCTTATACAATAACATGGTGCGCGTATTCATATCCTGATTGTGAGGATTCTAAATGTTTAACATTGTTATACAGATCGGAGAATGTCTTTGATACATTAAATGAATGTATAAGCGATTATTATCGCTCTGGTACACCAGCACTGTGTATGAAACGTTGTTCTGACTGGGTTGTTAAATTTTATGCTTTAGGTGACTGCAAAACTTCGCAAAAAGATACATATAATCTCACATGGGTTGCGTATAATATTGTACAGTGTTTAATGTGTGCTGAAGAACATTATATAGAGATAACGAGGAGCGATGAGTCTTACACAGACCTTATCACTTGTTTAAAGAACTATAATGATAACATAGATATTGATAAGTATAATACTGCTTATAGAACCATAGTTAATGTTGAAGTTTGTAGAAGCGATCCTTACTATGAAACCCCCAGCCAACTGTAGCTCACTCAAAACGATGCTTTAAAGGTTAGTATATACATCAATACAACAATTAATTTGTAGACACATGTATATATAATTGTAGACACATGTATATATACCAAGGTAACAATTGACATATATTTTTGTTTCAGAGAGGATGCTAACGTGTATATAAGATGATATATGGGGAAAATGTATTATATATTGTATTAAATTACATGTTAATAAAACTAGTATTTAACACATGACGTCAGATGTTACTTTGTGTTAGTGTTTAACACATGACGTCAGATGTTACTTTGTTTTGTATGTATATATTTTGTTTTGAACAATAAACAGTCATTTGAGAAAAATCATATGACGTGTGGTTAATACTACTTAATACATGTGTTAGGATATATATTACACATAATATATCAGTACACTATTTTTTTAGAAACATGGCTAAGTCGAAGGAAATCGATTTGTTTTTAAGAGGTGTTTACTACACATTAGGACAACCTAGCAGCTACTCGGGTTTGCGTAAGTTATGGAGCGAGATAAAAAAGATACAGCTCAAACCACCAGGTATAACATTAAACTTAGTAAGTAAATGGTTGAAAGAGCAGACGACACATCTTATTCACAGTACACCTCAACGTTTATTCAAAACTGAGCATATAATAGTAGAACATATAGATGAGCAATGGGATAGCGATATTATTCAGTTAGACGATTTAGCAAGATATAATAAGGGTTACAAATATATCTTAATATGTATAGATATTTTTTCGCGCTATACATGGGCAAGAGCTCTTAAATCAAAGAGGTCTGCAGATGTCGCTACAGTTTTTACAGATATTGTTAATACTTCCAATAGACTATGCAAATCGTTACGCACAGACCAAGGTGGTGAATATACAGGAGCACCATTTCAAAAAATGCTAAAAGATAAAGGTATTAATCATATAATTGCTTATGGACGTCACAAGGCATCATATAGCGAACGATTCAATCGTACATTAGAAAATAAACTTTTCAAGTATTTCTACGAACAACAAACAGTAATGTACATAGACGTTTTAGACGATGTTATGAGAAGTTATAATAATACTGTTCACAGTTCTATCAATATGGCGCCAGCTGATGTCAATACAGAAAATTCGCACGATGTATATGAACGAGTATATATACCTATTCTCAACAGATGGGCTAAAACACCAGTAAGGTTCACTCTAAATATAGGCAATATTGTGAGACTGAGTTTAGCTGTTAGACCTTTTTCACGAGGGTATCACGAGAAATGGACAGAAGAACTATTTACAGTTTACAATAGGATACCATCACACCCGCCTAGGTATAAAGTACAAGATCTCAACGGTGATAAAATCAAAGGATCATTTTATACTGAAGAACTAATGGTAACACCTGTACAGCAACTCGAAGATATAACGTATAAGATCGATAGAGTTATAAGTACCAAAAAAGTTAAAGGAAGGAAACTCAGTTTGGTTAAATGGTATGGTTACTCTAACAAGTTTAATACGTATATACCTTCTACATCAGTAAGGAAGTATATAGGTAAAAAATAATGTTTGTGTATATTTCATCAGATGTTGACAGCGGTAATTATTTTCATGGTAACTCCCCAACATCATTTAGAGTTAAATTACCCGGTAGGATAACTTTCTTACCTCAAGGTAAATGGGAGGTAGCTCTACTTGATATTGATCTACCTAGACCTCTTGATAAATATCATTCTATATATATTTCTATCAACTCATCCATATGTAAACCTAGTCCCTTTAATTCCAGTCTTTCGCCTATATTAAACAGAGTATATTTTAACCAGATTAGTAAGGGGGCACCAGTATACTTTGATAACCCTCGCTATATACAACTAGGTGTGGATAGTTTAGACATTATAGATATATATTTAACAGATAGTTCTGGAGTTTGTCCGTCATTCAAACAAGGTAAAGTTAACGGAACACTCCATTTCAGATTAGTAGAATAGATTAGTTAAAGGATAATTATATATAGCATAACAAGTATGGCCGATAAGTCACAATATTACTCTCTTAGTAGAGGTGTAGATTACGATATTTTACTAAAACACTTCAAGAACCAGGCGGATGGTGTTATGACCCAGCATATTATTACATCGCGTCAGGGTAGCAACAATAGTTGTACTAAAGTACGCATGGGACGTATAATAATGGTCAATAAACCAAAAAAAGGCGCTAAAACTGTACATGACAAAACATTGGATAAAGTAGAAGTTATTGATCCTACAGAGGTACAACGTCTTAGAGCATTAAATGACATAGAGGTCGAAGTTGCAGATATAAATGTAGAACGTAAAATACAACCTGCTCACTCAATACTGAGCGGCGCTAGCAGTAAGACCTCAGGTAAAAGGCAATTCTCGCAAAAGAGCATCATAGAAAAAAGAAAGAAGCTGAAGAAAACTGTAGACAAGGTTATACAGAGAACTAAGGACGTTTTTGATGTTTGAGTAATTACAGGATGACCCAAGAAGTGTTAGATGATGCATATATAGGTTATTCGGAAGAATTAGCAATATTCCAGAAACCTATACAAAATGTAGGCATTAAGAATAATCATATAACAACTTTTTATCCTGTAAATGATTTTTCAACTCAAGGCGTTATACAGTTTCAAATTAATAATAATAGTAGTAATTATTTAGATCTTCGCAGAACACGGCTTAATATTACGTGCAAAATTGTAAGACAAAATGGAGTTAGTATAGAGCCTGTCACAGTAGCAAAAGATAGCAATAGTAGAGAGAAGAGAGCAAAAGATGAAGAAAGCACAGATGCTGCAGCTAGTACCTCAACCTCTGCTGACACGTCTACTAAACAGGCTACTGTTGGCGTAGTTAACAATTTTATGCATTCAATGTTTAGCCGTGTTGATGTAGCACTACAGAATAAAGTGCTGACACATTCTGATGAATCGTATCCATATCTAGCTTATTTCAAAGCTTTACTACATACCAACACAGAGATGAAAAATACTACTCTCCAAATGGGGATGTTTTACAAGGATACACCTGGAGAGTTAGGAGATCCTAATTGGCAATTAGGAGATAACAAAGGGTTAACAAAAAGATCTAGTTTCTTTGCTAACTCCAATGAGGTAGATATGTCAGGTAACTTGTACTGTGATATTTTAGAGATATACAAGTTCATACCAAATGGTGTTAATCTAGGTATCACATTATATCCTAGCACACCTGAGTTCTGCTTAATGGCTCCTGAGTTGACAGCCGGTGGTTATAAAGTACAGATTACTAGAGCTTCCTTAAGTGTTTCAATGATCGAAGTAATACCCGAAATATTGGTATCTCATGCTGAAATAATGCATAACAAACAAGCTATTTTCCCATATATTAAAACAGAGGTTAAAAAATTCACACTGGGTAAAGGACAGTTTTCATGTACTGTTAATGATCCTTTTGCAGGACGAGTACCATGCGAGATGGTTTGCGGTTTAGTTACAGATGTTAGTAATCATGGCACTCTGTTTACAAATCCGTTTATGTTTGAACACACTTCTCTCAATTTCATCCAAGTAACTGTAGATGGTCATGACCTAGGTCAAGGCCCCATCATACCTTCATATAACAAAACACCCGAAACAAGCTCATACATAGATGCATACAAAACACTTTGCGGAATTGAGTATGGTGACCATTTTAATCCTCTTTCACGCGAAGAATATATGCAAGGTTATACATTCTATAGATTTGTTGCTGATTCTCAATATATTTCTAGCAATGACGATATCCTGCCATTAAAGCGCACAGGTAATTTACGCATCAGTCTAAGATTTGCTGCGGCTTTACCAGAACCCACAACACTTATTGTTTTTGCAAAGTTTCCAGCCACAGTTACTATTGATAAATACCGCGGTGTGACGGATGTATAGTTAGTACACAAACATCAGTCATAACTGTTACATCATGACAGAGCAAGCATGTTTGATACCTTTTCAACTACCGAAGAATATATCAGTACAGGGCGCTACACAGGCTGGAAAAACGGAGTTTGTTAAACGTTTGTTAATAAATTATAAGGCAATGTTTACACCTCAAGTTGAAAAGATAATATACGTATACTCTGTATGGCAGGATAATTTCGGTGACCTAGAAAATATCTTAGGCGATATTATAGAATTTAGGAAAGACATTCCATCAAAAAAATATTTGACAGAGCTCTGGGAAACATACAGAGCTCACAGTTTACTTGTTCTTGATGACCAAATGAGTAATTTAAATGATAACCTTCAGGGTTCACATGTTGCTGAAATAGTATGCGTTCTTAGCCACCATTGTCATGTTTCATGTATTATAACTTTACAGGACATGTTTTATGAAAGTAAAGCTGCTAGATTAATTAGTAGAAATTCTCACTGTATATGCCTTTTTCGTAATCATAGAAATGGCCGCCAGGTATCATCTTTAGCAAGCCAGGTTCTACCTGGTGAAACGAAGTATTTCATGGACAGTTATGAACGTGCTACTAAAAGGAGTTATGGTTATTTAATAATTGATTTATCACCCAATGTTGACAAACGATATAAATTACGTTCTAATATATTTCCAGGTGAGGAAACGATTGTGTTTCTCCCTCAATCATGAAACAGATCAAAGAGAACATTACTTTTTTAAAAGCCGTGGCTTTACTTAGCAAGGATCAAGTTAAAGCTATCTTATCGCATATCAGTAAGAGTCAGATTCTGGCAGTGGTTGAAATAGCTAGAAATATTCTCACAGGCATTGTGACATTAAAACGAGGCTATAAGAAGTCTCTTAAATTGTACAAACGCGTCATTAGAGATTTGGCTGACAAACATGCAACACTTAACACTCGACGTCATTTAATCACCAGTAAAGCAGATGTTATAACGTTACTGATAAAAAGTGTTCTGCCTAAGCTTGTTGCAGTTGTAGGCCATGGCTGAGGAAAATATTGTTATACCTAGAGATAAATATAATAGAATGCTAGAACAACTTAAAAGTGTTAAGGATAACAAACTAATACAGTCTACAGATAATAAAGAGGGTGACGAATCCTTAATATCACACTACGATAAGATAAATACTGCACAGAGAGCAAGAGGTGATATAACTCATAAAGAGACTGATTACCCCCCAGGTCTTAAACATGATGATATAAATACTTTTATAAAAAAGTTAACAAAGAAAAAAAGAAAACATAATCACACAATTACTCGTGATAAATGTAACAACAAGACAGCTGACAAACGTAACAACAAGACATCTAAACAACACGATCGAAAATCTAAACTTAAAGCAAATTGGATTAGAGTTTTCAAGTGAATTGGTATTAGAACTAAAAGTTATAATTGAGGTATTAAAGATATATATAGTACAACTGTTTTATAAAATACGTTATTAAGTAATAACAACTGTAATGAATATTCATACAACAGACGTTCTGGCGTCATAGCTATTAAAAACTAGCATCACGCACTGTTGTTTTAAGTACACGGGACACGCAATGACACTCTAACAAGTAAATGGTTATTTAATGACATGATGGTACACGATGATATGTCAAACAAACAAACAAACATACAGCCGGTTAATAATTAAAAATGCTGAATACTATAAAAGGCCTGATACTGGATCTATGCATTATATCGTTTCTACGAAGACTTGCTGAACTCTCTCATATCGCAACTGATATATCGCAGCACACAAAATGGCAAACAATGCGGTGACAAGGAAACACTACAATCAGGGAGGAACGCAGATAAAAGGCCAGTTTTTGTGGCATCGAGAAATTAGCTCAAGGAAATTTCTCACGCTCCAGCGGTACAGAGGCAAGGTATCAATGCATCTAAGAGTATACACTTTAGACGACCAAAATTACTGTCTGATCCCTACAAAGAAAGGGGTTACGCTGGACAAGCAGCAAACGCGAGATTTGCTTGAGAACATGCGTAACATGGCTGCTTTTATAGGTATTGTAAGTATCTTGGTATAATACTGTTAGTATATATATATATATATATATTCATATATGTAACATTGTAATAATCTCCCCATTTACTATTTGTTATAGGATAGTAACACGCATCAAACAGACGATGGAACTGAGGCAATTACGAGTGATTCGGCTAGAACGGACATGATTGATGATATAGAGTATATTACTGAGGATAATGAGATGTTCGATGATACGGCTGAGGTTGATGAATATTCTCAGAATATTTTAAAGATACACATTGGTAAAAATGTGCACTGTAGGGCAAAAAAGGCCTCCTGTACAGTTGACCTGCGCCACAGTTTCTTTAGAAACATGTCGCTTACATCTGAACACCCAACACAAAGAGGTGTAAAGCTCACGAAGTATGAGTTTGCGAAACTGCTAGACCTCCTGCCTCAACTTGAAGACAGATGGAGCGGTTTGGCTGAACTGACAGCATGTTACAACACTCATGATACTCAGGATGATGTGCATGCATGTGACCATTGCACACCTAAGCCATCTATACCAAGACATGCGCATCGTCCTTACAATATCTCACTCAGACAGCCTACTGCTTCATCCAGTTCTACAGTCACAAATTCTCCTAATTAATTTAATAACTCGAATATGCTTTATAGGTTATATACTATTGTTATAAAAGGTGGTAGAACATAGTTCGTTATACTATAATTATATATCCATAATATTATATAAGTATATTTTTTGTATTATTATATATAATCTCTTTATATATATATATATATATATATATGTAAGTACTTTGTTTATGCGTGTGCTGCATTTTTGTCAGTAATGCACCAATATATATCACCACATTAATAAATATATACACGTATATTAAATTGTTGTGTTTTTTATAATGTCAGCCAAAGCATATGTTTCAACCGTATTTTAAACAAATAAGATGATCTATTTGAGAAGTCTCAACTACATACGTTAGTACAACAAGTTTAGGTGAGGCATGATGAGTCGTTTATGAGAGAATGCTCTACACATGCAGATACTGATAGTCGCACGCAATTTCGTACTTCTCATTTACCGCTTCCTAACCGTATTGTTAATTACATGATAGCTGTTGACTACATGTATAAAAGGTAGGACCTGTCCCACTCTTACAACTCGCCATGGAAATACTACGAGACTATGCTGATGCATTTATTTACCATGTTAATACCAATGAGATAGCTATAATGCTACGCTGTGAGGGATTGCTGAAGGATTCTGATTTAATTGTTATTAGGTCACAAACATCACTCCTGGATAAGACTAAAATGCTACTGAAAACATTATACATAGAAAAGTGTTACAAAGCTACAGCATTGTTCTTCAGATTTTTGCAAAGAGAGTACGAGGATGTGTTTAGTACAATTCCAGGATTAATAGGAGGTAAACGCACAAGTATTATTATTAGTACTTCAATAACTCTCAATGTTATGTGTATAGATGGCGACGTCAGCATCGATCTAACAGATACACAGGTACGGTATACAATATATCCTTAACATATATTTAAAACATACGCATATGTATATATTAATTATGGATAATATCTTTTTAATTACAGGGTACTGTTCTTAAAGAGGAACTGACAATATCGCTACCTCTACAGATGTTTATTAACCTGGTACACTACATACCGCCTTTATCATGCGGTGAAGTCAACGCTACTGTGCATCTGGGGGGCTTTTTCTACCTAATCAAGGAGGGATGTGTAACAACATTGTGCGAGACCATCAGTTATGATCAAAAGAGCGAAGGAGTATCATTAACTATTGATGATCTACAAAGTATCGACACCGCCCTACATCATGTGGAACATGCTGCACCCGAGATGACTCTTTTGACCCCTTATTTTTGTTTTATATGATGTTATTGTACTATTTGTTATTGGTATTGTACTATTTTTATTATTAAAAATGTATTGAACATCAAAGATGATTTCCGGGTTACATATATATGTATTACTCAAATACATTGTCTATGTCATATAGTCTACTAATATATGCTAACCAGACGAACTTAATATTAATGTATAACTCTGTACATATAGTATATACTGTTGTATGATTTTATTTAGTATCAAAAGTAAGTCTTCAAGCGACTTTGTATACACAGTACTAATCAGCAATATATATAATAATAACATATCAAAAGTAAGTCTTCAAGCGACTTTGTATACACAGTACTAATCAGCAATATATAATAATACTAGCAGTATTCACAAATATTATAGAGATATATACAGGTGTAGCATTGCAATATGCTAGTCACACAGATCATGGAAAATGTAAAAAACAGCAGATCTACTTCATATATATTATAAGAGTGATTAACATCTCTATATAAGAGTAATTTTCATAATCATTACCTACATATACAATATCATAGAAGTAGTAGAGTATATACTTTGAGTATAATATTAAAGGACAGTTAGCATCAATTAGTTCACTGTATAAGAACATCTCTATACATGAACAATACAAATACATACAAGTATGACATTACAATACGATAGGTATACATATCATAGAATAGTACCTATATAATACCTTGGGTAATAAAGTGCATTAACAGACATATAATATAAGTACAATTAGCATCAATTAGATCATGTTGTGAGAATATCTCTATACAGGTGTACTTTTGCCAATATAACTACGTAGTTTCTTTCTATAAGCATCAGTAGTTTCATCATCATCATCAGAAGTGTCAGTATAAGAAAGTGTAACTTTAACTGTAGTATCCGTAACCTTAATTGTAGAATCCAAATCAGTTGTCGGTGTTCCTTGTGACGTATATGGCTGTGCTGATGAGCAGGCAGTCGATTCATTTATATCATGGTCGGTGGTATCCGAGGAATCGTCGCTTGTGCTAAAAAGTATTAAAAAGTATATATGTATTATATCTATATACTGGAGTAATATGTTATATATATATATATATAGTGTTTCTTCTGTTTTGTTACCTGCTATTAGTAGATTGACCCCCTCCCTGGCGCAGCCTACTCAGTGCCCCCGTTAGTGTATGCCTGGCCATGCTAGTGACACCCGTCAGAATTGCCGTGCCAGCTGTAGGATTTCTCTATATATAAAATAAAACAGTTAATGAATGAGTAATATTAACATCAGGCGTGAACAATATGTATATATGATCGCATATAGTTTAATTGAACACATCAGCTAATTGCGAGGTTCGCAACGCCCCCCAAGTAGCCAATCTTAAACATTGTAGCGCCATCTGGCGTCCAAAATAAATCAATATGCAGCGCCACCAAGTGTCGATCCTGAACATATATATATAGCGCCACCTGGCAATATTATTCTGCTTAAAATAGACATGCTGTTCAACGATACATACAGCGCCACCAAGTGTCAAATTTTACCATGTATAGCACAACATTGTAATATTCTGTTTAAAATAGATATACTGTTCAAAATTATATAACATTAGTTCTGAATAACAGCTATAAAAATAGCAGAGTCTTTGACAACAAATAATTAAGTCATTAAATAACCTTACCTTATGAAGCCATATGCCAATGCCCGTCGATACAGCTATTAGCAAAACTCCAGAGATGGATGAAATGATCACTGTAGCGCTGTTTGATTGTTCTATAACGACGTAGCCGTATTGGTGTTCGATCTGATCATTACTGCGACTAATGACGGGTTCAGGAATCTTGTTTCTCCTCCTTTGACATACAATTTTTGCCGATATGTCATATGCAGGGAGGGGTATGCTTGAATGACAGTACCTGGTACCCGTCATGTCCACGAAAGAAAGCATACCGTATTCCATGTTTGAGAACTCCTCTATGGGTACTCGCTCTAACGCCTGCGACTTCGTACAATCTGCGCGGATGTCTTTCCCCTTGTTAGTAACCTTGCATAGGCATAAACGATTGGCGCAAATGTAGCGATATCCGTGTGTCAGTGCTACTAAACTAATAAGCGCAATCAGAATGTTAAGACGCTGTACTGTCTCCATGTTAACTCTGTAAATGTTTCTAAGCAACTGAATAGAAGTTCTAACCAGTGGCAATTCGTTATGTAATTAACCACCCCCCTGACTCTATTATGCAATTAAACCCCTTCTTGTAACGTCTATGGTTAGCTAACAGTGCAGTGTGAACTGTTTTAGGGGGGTAATTAGCAGGGTTGCAATGTCTATACGACAGCAATGAAAACATCGGCTCATGACTGTTATAGTAAACATATGTTGCTTTAATGACATAACAATGTTTAAACTGTCGATGTATATATATCTTAATGAATAGCATTCACAGTACACCGAATGGTTTTTGTGCATCTTTATTGTCAATGAAAAATTCATTTGTGCAAAGTTATTGTCAATGAGTAATTCAGATGTTTTATGCGCAAATTTATTGTCAATGAGGAATTCGGTTTTTTTAACTACTTACTAATATGTGCAAGGATGGCCGAAATTATTGTACTCTGTAATATCTATACATATGTACGTGCTAGTACAATCATAATATACATATATACACACCTATCGCTGTAAATACATTTATAGTTATAACTATTGAAGACTATCATGCAGATGCTATATATAGCTGTAAAAAAGTACAACAACAATTTAGGTGTAACTCCAAATATGTTTTAATCAAGCAAATAGTACTACTATAGTATTTCATGATATATACTATGGTATATAGATACATATCAACAATGCTACAATATATAGTTTTTATAGGTTACTGAGACATATTATTACACATTGGGGTATATATAAATATACGGAACAGTAAGTCACGCAAATATTCAATTAAACAAGGCCCTCTCTGGATTCTGTCATGGCTGAACTTGTGCTTAGTCGGCCTTGCGAAAGTTGCGACCTCTGTTTTCTGCAGTAGCGTACCATCTTTAATATAGTTGTTATGATCTACAGTGTAAAGACAAGTGTTATTCATGTGTTCATACATTATATATATATATATATATATATATATATATATAGTAACTATAAATTATACAAACATACCTTGAACGTAATGTATGCCAGAGCTATACACGACACATTAAATTGGAAGGTGCTAATAGTAGTCGCGTGCTTGCTAACGTCTGACAAACCATTATCGTTATGTCTCGTTATAACAGCGAGGGTGTTGACATTTACTATATTAGATATAGGTGATGCGCTCGAAGTATCCTGTGTTGATAGGAATTCCTTGTGTGAATACGTAGTACACTGCACAGTTTTAGACATATCTGTAATATAAAGCGCATTATATGTATACTGTTGTGATATCGTTGCGATTGAAATACATTTTTTAGCCTAATATAAGACTCACCTTTATCAGTGGCTAGACATACAATTGAAGCCTTGTGTACACCGGTAACCTTCTGTATTGCATTATGACAGAATGCAGTTCCTGACATATTAACTAGCGTAATATGTTGTACAATGTACGACGAGAATGATGGTACTTGTTGTAGCCATGATGATTTGGTGCAATCCGCTTGGATGCCCCCGTCGTAAAGCGTAATACAATCACATACGTTAAAGCGTTGTAAGCTCTTATAAGATCCACATAATATAGCAGTATTGGTAACTGCGTTTATGCACAGAACAAAGGTAAAAAGAAGAAGCATTATCGAGTTGTTATGGCGATCTACACTGGATGTATATATTACGATTAAGTAGTTCATAATATAGAATATTTGTGTACAGGTCACTGACTAAAGGTTATAATATAGAACATTCTAAAGCTATTTTGCAAAACAACACACTCGTATTACAAATCGTACAGTAGAGAATCATGTAAATATATTATAACAGTACTACTAGACTGGTTATGATACAGATATAACAGTAAAACGTAATTTGTAAGTTCTAGTCATATATTTAAGCATGAAACTTTCTGGTGTGCTGTAAAGCATTTCTATGACCATACAGTAGGCATTATGTATGCACATATCAGTAACCGTAAGGTAATGTGTTGTATGTATTTTTAATTATTACTCTTTTATCAAACACTTTTCTATATATTTTGCTTGTACGTCTATTATAAACTATACCTCTATGTTTAACTCGCGAAATCTGATTACTAGTTGGGAGTTTGACTAATTGTTTTTGACCAAACACTATCTGTCTCATACAGTCAAAATCAACGATTGCAGAATTTGTGTGGTTTAATGAAATACCTTTGATTTTACGTACAACGGTATCAGTGTTTAATTTGTATGAGTAGCTCTTAGGACCTGTAGACAAGAAAGTCTTAATATATGTATCCTGTTTGAGCTCATCAGTTAATTGACCTAACAGATCACCTGTTTCAACAACCTGTTCACCATTTTGCTCAACGAAAATAACTGAATCGGTGTCGTAATATAGCGTATTACGCCCTATTTTGTTTAGCACTTGTAGCAAATGTAGCCGTGCTAAGGATGTTGTAAAAATACCTATAATCTCATTAGTGAAAGTTGATTCCTCTTCAAAAGTTTCGGCATTCATAACATCCACTACAATATAATCATTTGAGATTAGATGAAAATTCATTATATTTTTTGTGGGATCATTCTTCATCTGAGTATATTTATTTAGGGTTTTCATATAGAATGACCTGGGTAGATTTTGTCTCTGCACAAACTTCCCCCACACACTGTTGAGGAACAATTTACAAATTGTTCTAAGTGGTGGATTGTGCGCAATTGCATCTTTATCAAGCATGATACCCTGCTCTCTGTTATAGTAAGATATATAGCTATCTTTATCGGCATTAGTTGTTACCCACTGAGGATATCCTGATGCCTGTTGTTTCTGTTTAAGGAACATTTTAACATATTCAGTGAATATACTACCAAAAACATCATCATTTGTAGTGCTAGGAAAGTGATACACTTCATATATCTTAATCAATACGTAACCTTGTTTAATGGCTTCTTTCAACTCTGGTGTTGTCCATGTACCAAAGAGCGCTCTTTTAACATCACTGCATTTACATTGCGTCTGGGTTTCCTTTGATGAACATGTACCGCATAATGGGAACTTGAGTTTACCTCTACACCTCACCGGTAGAACAGGTATGTATAGACCTCGTGGCGGCACAATTCGTACCTGCGCTAGACCATAATATGATTCTAGAGTATAATCAAAGATATCAGGGTCCTTAATTATTGTAGCGTGGGACGTAGGATAAACTCCAGACATCGTGATATGGGGATATAACGAAGTTACGTCATAGAAACGTATCTTCTCTCCATGTTTAACATCATAATAGAGTTTTGTTGGCTCGACTCGTCCGCCAAAAAAACTATCACGTATTTTCAAAGGCTTGACCGTGTCGCACTGCTTCACAAATTCACTCATAATTGTGTTGGTTTGTAGTAATTTATCATAGTGACACTCCCATATCGAAATAACATTGTACCCTAGTGTTCCTATTTCATGAAGACGTTCTATAGTTCTGTTGTAAAGAGCTTTCAAAGATAGGTGTGTACGTGGATCCTTGGCCTGTCTGTCTTTCTGACATGTATGACCATGAAAACGACATCCTAGGTATTCGTAAACGGTATTACTGTTTATATGTATACCATCGACTGTATACCTTGTTCCTGGTATACGAAATTCACCACCATTCCTAGCATGCTGTATAAATTTGTCCTCTGAGTGACTTATCCATTCTAACCATAAAGCTGACTTCTGACTATCATTATGATGTTTACCATACCCCTGTGCGGGTATTTGCGGTATAGGAGAGCTGACGAATGACGACTCGGATATCATGTCATTATTAATAATTTCGTTATTAAAATACCATTCATCTCTTCTGAGAACAGCCTCACCTGATCTACCATCTGTTAAAGTCACATTATGTACTTCATAGAGCATAAGTTGTCTAATTACCTGCATTGCACAAGATGCTAGGGTAGCATGAGCGAAAGGATCTATACCTGCGATGTTTGAATCCTGTATTGTTGTAACTGCCATTATAAGTTTTCTAAAACTAGTGCATGCTTCCCTCAGAATGGTTACATCAGCCCGTGTGTACTCTAGCAATTCTTTCTGAAAATCAAATGTTTTACCCTGTTGCTCATTGTACCAAATGAAGAACTCTGTTCTGTCAGCTGTAGACATAAAATCAACACCATAATAATATGGCGCAAACATTGGTCCAATGTATTCTTGGTTCTCTAGTGTATTTGCTAAGTGTGGAAAATCACCTTTCTTCAATTCCCCTTGTAGGCCTAGAGCTTTGGGTAGTGCCTTCAAACGCATGGGTAGAAAATTCAAACTATCTATGAATCTAATGCTCACCCCCTGTTTAATATTCATCAACATAATCTTTGTGCCAGTAAATATAACTTCTGGGAAAACACCATTATCTACGCAATAACCGAGAACAAAATGGGCATCAAATGCTTTAGCGTTGTGTGCAATTGCCGTAACATCTTTATGTTGAGGCGTTAATAACCACTTACAGAATTCCTCTGTTGTATCTGGCCCCTTAAATATTTTTTCCCTCTTACCGCATGTATCATTGTTACATAAATCCCTTATAAAATGTTTAAGGGAATTGTCTTTAACAGAGCAGGTATTGCATCTATCGCCGCAGTTCTCACATTTAGAGTAAGGTGTGAACGCATTATCCCCACAATTATCACATACTGTTTGACATACTAAAAAGTTAGGTATATGTTTCTGTAAACCGCAATATGGTCTCTTACAGTTTACACATTTACGACATGGAGTGCATAGTTCTAGAGGTATACACTTATCGCAGTCATCACGTGGTTTATTCTTGTAACCTTTTTCGCATGTGACGATATTGTTTTGACACGTTTCAAAATCATAATATAAAAATTTTCCTGATGACATCTTAGCTTTCTTTATCCTATAGAAACATAAATGTTCGCCTAAAACATACTCATGACAGCATGTACATAACCATTCGCCACACATATGTAAATGTTTGGCTCTTTTTGATGTATTTAGTATTACGAAACATGTCTTACACATGTAGTATTGTTCGCAGAGAGAGGGCTGATCTTCATCCTTCAGAACACCTCTGTCATACCGTCTGCGTTTTTTATGTCTCTCATAACACAGTGTATTACGACACATCATATTACAGTCTATGCATTCTATAGATGTATTGTCAAACATGCAATTTTCAGAACAGCATGTTCTACATACTGTATCACAACCGTGTTTTCTATTTTTGTTATATACTTCAAAACAATGATTGCATATCTTACTGTTGACAAAAAAACCATTGATACCTGTGATACTATGATAGTGATTATCCTTCAGATATAAAAAAATCTTTCTCGGTCTAGTTAATATACCTTTGTATATGACATCGTTGCCTGTATCCCCCGATATAACAACAATCTGGATGTCTAATTCTGACTCAAACTTATGTAGGTCCTTAACTTTAACAGGCGAAGTTGTTGATACACCCGCCTTTCTGTGAAGTCTGATGGCACAGCTACGTTGCGAATCGTGCGCTTTACTCATAGACCTATCTTTTCTTATAAGTTTTGCAAATTTTGCTTTGCTCATATTATCTAGTTTAGCTTTGCATGTTATAATAGCCCTACCTGCACACAAATATTCATTTCTTATCACAGGAATAAACACCATTGAATGTTTTTTTTGATTGTACAACTAGCTGATAAGGGATCAGTATCTACAATTGCTCTGCTACCACCGCCTCCTTGGCTGTCAGCGCTCATGATGCCCACGTTAATTTCAAAAGTATCATCAATATCTAGTGATTTGTTCGATTGGAGAACGGAGTTTATCCTATAAATAAAATAAAAACTGTAACACTATAATATGTTAAATTATTAATGTTGTAAAAAGATTATAATTATTATGTCGTCTCATTCTTACCTTTCCATTATAACATCTGCTGTAATGTTGTGTTTTGGTTGACAATGTATAAACACTTCCCTCTCCAATCCTGAGTGATTAATAGTGATCCTTGCTTTATCATCACCATTAGGATGTTTCTCATTAACCAACTCTATAACATCCGTGAACATGTTATGTAATTCATTCTGAGCGTTAAGTAGTTGTACGCCTTGCAAGTTATTATTAAATTTGGTTTTGTATGTTACTTCTTCTATTCCAAACTTTCTAGATATTTTTTGACTCACAGGTCTAATAATGTAAGGCTTTGTATCAGCATTAGCGCCCTCTGTTCTACTCCTTTTGGTCAATATATCATCCATTATTAACCTTGCTTAACAAACATCTCTCTCTATATAATATATATCAAAATGTTTGTACAGTTAATGACGTTTACCCCTATATATACAGCTTTTACAACAACAGTGTATAGCTCATGCCATTATCACGTAGGGCTACCTACAAAGTTTAACTATCAAGCAACTTCCAAAACCCCCTGAGGTTATAGTATTGTCATGCCTGTATCATTAAATAATTAGTAATTCATCACGCTTTTACGTGTATAGGACTCTTCCCAAGCCATTATAACATTTACCTTGTGCCCCAAAAATATTACATACACAGCGCCACCAAGCGGTCAATCTTAAAAGTCTACAGCTCCACCTAGTGTCCAAATATTCTACCCGCAGCGCCACCTGGTGTCAAATCTTAATGATCCTCAACGCCACCTGGTGCCAAATCTTAATACTTACAGCGCCGCCTGGCGATATTCCGGAGGTTTACGATAACCTGGTGATAATTCGCGGCGAAGGGGGTTTATACTGTACCGGTAACTACTTCTAAGGGTGGTTCTATATTTGCATTAGAGATGCTCAGACAAAGAAATTTGTTATCTTGGATTTTTCAAGAAAGAATTTTTAAAATACTATCCAAAGTGTTTTTTACCTTTCCTTTTCTCCTTAATGTATGTACCCTGGCAAGCTGAATTGCACATTTTCCAGTCTCTTTGAAAACATACAGTTGTGGCTTCATTTCATGTAGAGTCTAAAACAACAAATTTGTATTGATAATTCAATATGAATATTTCAATGTGATAAAAAGAAATGAAAAAATAAAAGGCAAAAATATGAAAATATTCGCAATTTCATACGAAACATTACTAACAGTTGCAAAATGGCTTAAAAATTTACAACATGTGTTAAATTATCACCTCCAAAAAAAAGTGCAAAAATGTGCTGATTGCAAATGCCACTTTTGTCCTATATACATTGTAGATTTATAGCTGACATATCTGCCTGCAAAATCTAGAGGCATGAATACTTTTGCAATCTACTGTATATGCAAAAGTGACATTTACAGATTGATGAGAGTGAAATATAGCATTTTTATATTTTTTGTAATGAATACTCACTATGACAAGCAATACATTTGCTGCAAGTGATATTTCTTGAGCCGTCTCTGCTTTCTCAATGCTACAGTGTAGTACAGTCCTCTTCGTTATTTCCTGAATGTTTCTATAGTCATTTGGCCTTTTTCCCTACTCAAATATCTGCAAAACAATAAAACTTAACAATATAACATCATGTTTTTATGTCTTGATTAAAATTATTTAAATATTAATCACCATGAAGCATTTGACAAGTGAAATATTTATTACTCACCAGGAACCAAAATCCAAGTGCTTGTTGATGAGTTAAACTGTCTAATGCAATGCTCATTGAGGCTGCAATGTCTGGCTTTATCTGTTGTTCTAATCAATTAAGTGACTGCCCTTAACAATCATTTAAGTATTGGTAACTATTGTACTTGGCATTGAACCCTTTTGTCCAGTTTTGAACCTTTGGTGTGTGATTGAACCGTATGGTTCTTATATTGAACCTTTAAGAACCATTCGGAACCTTTATGTGTACTATAGAACCTTCAGGTTCCATATGGAACCCCTCGGTTCCATATTGAACCTTTAACGACCTTTTTTTCTTAGAGTGTATAATATATAAGTTTCCTAAAAATAAAACAAATCATGACTTTATATGCTGCTCTATGGACAGGTATGTTAGGGCATGTGGTTTTCAGTGACACAGCAGTTGCTGTATACTTTAGTCTAGGAAACCTGGTTGTAAATATGCCAGCAACTTTGAATGCCTGAATTTTGTAGAGGATGTCCCACAGATCAAAATGGTATAGGTAATTTAAACTATTTAGGTATTTCTCAGTAATCCAAAGAAAATGATTATTTCAGCCCTCTGAAGCTCAGTGTGGGGTATCTTTGGCCATGGCCAAAACGACCTCAAGGGTCCCAAGTTTTTGGTATATTGATGCAGTCTACGTGTAATATGTGCAGAAATATGTTCATTAAAGTAACAGGGTCGTATCATTGCAAAATCATCAAATATCTGGTCGTTATATATGCATTCTTACAGACTTTGAATGCTGTAATTTGGTAATGTGATGAACCATCAACATTTGTGGGTAAATTGGTGTATATTTTTGATTAACCTGGTTCAAAGTATTGCTGCTGTCCAACCAATGGCTGTGAAAATGACTTTTCTATTTCATGGCAGAAGATATGATCCAATCTGTTACGATTATGAGTTTCACGAAGATGTATAGTGTATTTTGCTTTGGATGAGCCAATAATGTTTGCAAAAGCGGCCAAAAATACCCCGGTCGACGGTATTTGCTGTTTTCCTGGGTTAGAACCTACAATGTCCAATGGAGAATTCTGGAATGGGGATGGGGGGCCCATAGCTACGCCACTGCACTCGACACAACAATCTTATGTTGCCCTGCAAAAACACATCCGGTGCTGATTAGCACTTCCGGTATGACGTAATATAGTCAAGTGGGACTATCCTGTGAAATCGAAAAGGAAAATGACAAGGCGCTTGATTGTGTCCTTCTTCACCTGTGTCCAATACCAGTGGCAGAACTACAAACCATGTGCTGCATTATTCCATTCCCAAACTGCAATCAAATACCTTAATAACTATAATATTTTGTCCATTATGATAATACATTATTCAGGAAGGCAAGACTAACAATAGCAAATTTAAGGGAAGCTGGCT
Organism: Alitta virens; assembly: GCA_932294295.1. Taxonomy (NCBI): domain Eukaryota; kingdom Metazoa; phylum Annelida; class Polychaeta; order Phyllodocida; family Nereididae; genus Alitta; species Alitta virens. Next base: position 64,045,652 of record OW028573.1, read on the forward strand.
GAGCTAATAGCAAACTGATTTAAGGATCATTAAATCGTTTCAGCTTTCAATAAAATTCACATCAAATTCGCATCAAAGCCATTTTCCTGTCAAATCTATCACGGCATCTGTTTGAAACAAATTTCATGCAAAAAGCGCAATCAATGGGGAAGCTGCCACTCCGAAACGGTTTTTCAAGGAGAAGAGCTCTGCTTGCTGTTTGTCGTTCTCTTCAACACCAAAATCAAAAACTACACAAATATTGCTGTAGTGCACTTTATTTGATATATACAAGCTGAAATGTAAGTTAGCTGTGGGTAAGTATGCATAGTATAGCAGTTTTTCTTAGTGGCTAAGAACATTATACAAATTGAAATGCTGAAGCAGTCTCTCATGCATGATACATCAAATTGTCATCGCAAGAAGTACATCGACGAATCAACACTAGATGGCGTGATTGGCTAGAATGCCACCTAGTGGAAAGCGAGATTTTCAGGAAATCTTGAATTATGGATGTCTTATTGGTAATAATCCCTGAAGCCTCGGTAGAAGCCCCTGGGTGGGTAGTCTCGGTAGTAAGGGCGCCTACCATTGTTGTTGACACTGCAGAAAGAGTTGGTGTGGTAAGGCTCACGGACACTGAAGAAGGAAAGATCACGGTTGGCAGAACCTGGGGCACAAGGCTGGACGTAAGCCGTTTTGCCAGAGCAAATAACAAAACTGACTGCATCCCTGTAGTACAGGCCATCCACGTCACATTCGTCTGGAAGAAAAGATACAATGTATACGATTGACATCAGATGGTAAATCATGGATAACGGATATTTCCACCCATTCCAGAGACACTTGCAAATTGTAACCAAAAGACACATTCTTTATATTAAATTTGAGAAGTACACTGCTCTCTGAAATGTTGGAGTTTATTTCACTTATCAGAAAATAAATTTAAAAAAAGGCATAAATGACTTATTTTAGACCTTGGCAGCTGGTGACATAGAGACCAAGGCGGAAGTGAACTTATATTGATCCTAGTAATTACTGGGTACTCTGTATGAGCTCAAATTCAGCTCAATCACAATGCATTGGGTAGGGTAACATACAAGTATAGTACATGGCCCAGTGTGCCATGTGCGTTTTCCATGCGTTTGAATAAACCCATGGAAAACCCATGGTTTTCGCCTCATTATAGTTGGGCAAAAACCATGCGTTGTCCATGCGTTTATCCAACACATGGAAAACGCACGTGGCACATTTGGCCACCTGCCTTCTATTTAATAAACTCTACCAACGTGTAACATAGTGTGGATTCCAAGACATATTCTTAAACCTGTCTCTTATAACCAAAGCTAAGTCAAGGCATAAGTGAACCTACAGCTGCATCCTATTTTAGGAAAATGTGAAGAACATATTCATAACTCACCAGAATATCTTCCATTGTAGACAAATGTCCCTTTGGGTGCATCAGCATCTTTCATGTCTTGTCTTTCAATTTTTTCTTTCTCAGCTGCTTGTTGTTCTTCTTTTTCAGCTGCTTGTTGTTGCTTCACTGTGTCATATTCTTCCCCTTCCACTGGTGCATAGGCCCCGTCGTCTTGGGCATATGAGACAGCCACGAGCATAAGGCACACAATTGCTAAAGTCTTCATGGTGACAGGTCTTTGTATGAATGAACACTGACTGAGAGGGCCTACTCCTCGTATTTATACTTCTGAATTTGTAATAATTTACCTGCGCTCCAGCATTCCTCTGTGATGTTCTACAACCCCCAACTTGTCTACAATCTCCCCAGGCAACCTTTTTGACTCCCCAACTTCCAAATGCGCATGCATATTAATCGAGAGCACATGATCCACACTCTGTGTACCATCCTGTGCTCCCTGGATTTCCCCCATACTTCAATAAGTGCACAAAACAGTTCAAATAATGTGATGAGTTACAGTAGTTAGTCAATATAGTAATTCAGCATGTCACCTTGACCAAAGGTGAATAGTTATGGAAGGGAGGTCATTGTAGACACTGCAGTCAGATAACTAAGATTTTAAACAGGAGGTGCTTATAAAATTTCCGAGAGGAAACTCAGAACTCAGAATTCAGAATTTTTTATATTTGAAGACAAGTCTTCAGGAGGGTCCCTCTTATAGACTAATTAGAATTCGCTGTCAAGGGCTCCCCCTTGATGACAGTTTACATCAATATTGCAACTTAAAGTTAAAAAAAAATCCTTAAATGATGACTGAAAGATATCGTACTTCATTAATTGAAGATGAATTGTTGTGGTAAAAGAAGGTTAAATTTGAAATTGTATACGAATTTTTGTGGTAAAAAAAAAATTTCAATTTGGAATGTTTTAATTTTGACACACATAACAGGTGATCTTTTTTTTTATTGGGGTCATGACATCAGGAGTATAATCTTTTATATTTCATTTTCTATCTTTGTTCTACAAGACCTGGAAAGAATGAGCTTAGGAAGGTTCATCAATTACTTTTCTGAATGCTCTGAAAAGAAGTTTGGGATTAATGGTGATATTTACTACTGATAAAATGTTTGATTAAAAAGGTAGCGAGTGGAGATATGGTTCTTACAGAGGAATTTGTTAGAAGATGCTAGAGTTTCAACCAAATACGTGGCAAATATATAAATTCTGCAGTGTATTGTATAATGTCATGTTTTATTTAGTTTTTGCTGGAGACAATTGTATTGTTGCTTCTCCCTTGTAACGTGGATGATATATATCACCGAGTTGAATAACGTTTTTACGCAACAGGATTACATAATCAGTTCCTGAATTCCATAGTGATGCTGAACATGTTGTGATAGCCATTAGCCAACATTTCACGTTTTGCGTTATTCAGTGCTTGAGTGAAAACTCCCTCCCCCCCCCCCCCCCCTCACTCCTATACATATATACGTAACGTCATTGCCGATTCGTAAAAATCCCATGGCAAACAACCCCAGCGTTTTTTTTCTTTATTTCTTGTTTTTTTAGGTACTCGTGCCTCAAACTAAAAATTCTCTGTCTTTGGAAACAAACGTGTATTACAAACACGATGCAGCTTGTAAAATATAACGATGAGATGATAACCTTGGCATCCACACTATGTCACACATTTACCCCATAAGTCTTTTACCTGCCTCGGCACAGACACCAGTCGAATAAAAGGAACTGTTCACACTTGAATAGCACCTAAGCCGGGTATCGAACACAGGACCTTCAGCAAAGTTGGCTGATTATAAACAAATCATTTATGGACCCAATGAATCACATATTAGTTTACTCTGTTTAGAACGGAATCTTCTAAAGTTCGGCGAGTAGCAGCCAATCACAGTGAATTAAAGAATCTCACTGTCATGAATTTAAATATGGAAAGAATTTCACCCGATTTCACCGAAACATGAAGCTTATTTCATAGACAGTTTAATTGTGCATAGAATGTTACCAACACGCCAATCTTAGTCATATACATCATCATGTATCTTCTCAGTCCCAGTGACTGATGATTGAATCCCATATTTGCTGTCTAAAGCTGATGGACTTGCTGACTTCTTGGATGAAAACTGCTTTGGGAAACCATCAAAATAACTGAGATCTTAGTCTGAGCACTTAAGTGGAAGCTCATAAATGGAAACTTGAGCAGTAACACCTACTGACGAAATTCTAGAAATAGATTTTCACAGAACCGCGGATTGTTAGACACCTCATTTAAAACGCATTTCTTATTTGCTCTTGTTACCTGAAACAGGATCATGGCAAACTTCGTGGAAGTGCGTCTTATTTATGCCACATGCACTCTTACTAGGCAAATCAACTCTCACGGGCAGAAGCTACATGATCTCAGGACTAGGAATCCACACCTCATTATAAAAAGCCCTCCCATGAAAGATTCGGTGCAGGGCTGCAGGCACTGCATGGATAGAGTTGACCCGACTAATAAAAAAGATCTGTGTTGTCAGTGCTACTGGTCAGTCAGTTCATATGACTGGATGTGAGTCCAGACCTCACTGAAAATCTATTGGAGTCGAATTTTAGTCAAAACAGTTAAGTTTTTTTACATTTAAACTAAGTAGCTAAACTTTCAGATATTTTAACTATTATATAATTTTTTAAAGACGTGTTTCGCTAGCTTTAGAAACTAGGACTGTGGCTAGAATATCTGACCCCTACAGCCATTTGATAAACGGGTTATTCTGCCTATATGATAAGTTAGTCTGCCACTGGACAATATGTAATGTATGATAATATTAGTCTTAACTACTACATTCTATCACAAGTTACCCCAACGGTGGAGTCAACAACTGCCAGCTGGGATTTAGCTTATAAGAAAAACGTTTTAGGCCAGGATTAGAGCCCACTACTATACCAGAGGAGCTGGTGTCTGTATTGAATACTAAACCTTTAAAGTTTTTTTATATGTAAAACAGATTTATACAATTACAAACTATAGCAATTAATCTTAAACTATATGTATAACAATCTTAATTATTTTCGGCTTCGCACATCCGACATAGCTGATTATATCATCACCGCCCCATATTTTAGCATGTATATTCAGTACACACGGAATATGGATATCAACCTTGAAAATCTTATTTTCTCAGCGATATTATTATGCAAATATGGAAGATAAAACTCATTCCTCATCTGGAGGTATAACTTTTGGTTTTGTTCACCTGAATAAATGTCATCCTGCTGTATCTCCAAGTTTGTTTATGATATCAGCTAATGGACTCGGCTTAGTTGTTTCCTGGCATTTATGCATCACATGGGGAATGTATTTCCTACATACACATGTTGGAATGACGCACAACTGAAGACAATAGATTTTGTACATTATTTAGATTTTATACATTATTTTTATTATTTAGTATTTATTCTACCTCAATCTTGACAATTCATTGTTGAGTAGAAATGAGTAGAAATGACTAAGAATCATTCCTATTCATTGTGTGTAAACAATTCGCACAAATTTAATTCTGAGACGTCATTTCAAAAACAAATCTGGTAAACAACAGGAGACATACCGATTTCATTAATAACATGAAATTGCTCCAGTAAAGTATGATTTTGATAGCCTATAAATAAGTATCAACTATTAAATTTTGAAAATTCATTTAAATATTGTAGGAAAAAATTGATCAAGTGCTCTGGACCTAAATAGTAGTGTCGTGGTTGACTAAAAGAAGTCCTTCTATAATAAATTTGCTGGTTTTAATTACCAAAATTCCATTCAGTTACATAGAGGTTTCTCTTTGGTCAATTGGTCATATCGCGTATTACAAGTATAACATTGCTTTGGTGTAACGTCCAGATGCCTTTTAGAAAACAATTTCTTTGGTAATCAATTAAGTCTTGAAAGCTTTGGATATGATTCTCGTATTTTCACTGGCTGACAAAATTACATCAAATTATGAAACCTTTTATCAATATCCACCAGGTGGCTATAACAAGATAGAAGCGCCATCTAGTAGATATCGAACGTCCTGAATGTCCAGTAGGTTGCAAGACTTGGAATTAATTAGGATATGTTTGATTATTCATTTAGAATTGTCTAAATCGGAATGTATTATATACTTAGAGTGACCTCGTTTGATGATACTCATCGGTTAGTCATTTTCGTCCCTTTACTGATGCAATAGATACACATTTTTGACATAGTAGTAAAATTCGTGTATATTTAAATTGCCACCAACTGCAATAGTCAATTGATAATAGAAATTATTTTATTAAAGAAAACAAAAAACTGATATGCCTTATTAGACCAATATATGAAGATTAATCAATCAACATGATTACAAGACCTGGTCTTATTCTATTGGTGTTTTCTTCTCCTTATAGTGCTTAGCAGAAAGGCGGACACACTGGCAAACAATGCAAACATTTTCAGTATTTCAAAAAGCGCTTCCGCTAAGTAAGATTTGTTGTTATTGTTGGATAAACCCACTGTTGGTCAAAACTCTTGACTGGTTGAGCAAATTGAATAGCTTTTGGACAGTTGTTTTTACAAAACAAAGCAGTCACAAGAGCACGTTATTTAGTTGTTTTTTCGGTGCTTGCCCAACTCACTTTGTAACCACTAATATGCTAGGCACTCTAAAACAGTAAATATGAAGTGAAATAAATGAGAGAGACAAGTCTTTGTTATAGTGCAAACATTTAATCATTAACAGTTCGTGAAACTCTTACAAAGCATGGTATTTACACAATCATTAAAGCTTATTAATAAATTATTACCATCACAACAAGAGGTATCAATATCAATCACATCACATATCTAACGGACCATGATTATTAGATGTATAGAAGCGATAACAGCAAAAAAATCTATAGGTTTATAGAATATTTATAGAATATCTATGTGGTACTTCAACCATAACTCTCCTCACCAAAAGAAGAAGAAAAAAAATTATTGAGGTTAAGTTCTTAAAAACGAAAAGGTTTATGGAGTCATTTTCTTAGTTGCCAGCGTCTTGATATGTCTCCAGATGGCTAATGTCCCACATCCACTTTAGGAAGTTTTTGCTCAGGAAGAGAGTTGGATAAGCTGGCCATCGTATGTTGCATCAGCACGTGTTTATATAAGAGAGAAGAAAAAGGACCATCGTTTGAGGACAAAGGAAATAAACAAGAAACAAAGAGCTATTTCTTCTTTCTGGGTAAAAAAAAAAATCTAGCATATAACAGTTGAACTGCGACCTGCTCTATTCCTCTCTTCTCTGTGGTTATGCATGCTGTCACAACTTAAAACTTTAAAGATACTTTTTAAACTTTGTTGTTGATTTAGTTTATCGTAGGACAAAAGCTGGAACTCTCTTCTAATTGCCTCCAAGATGACCCACCTTATTAAAAAAAAAAAAAGGGAACTACAACATATAGACGATCACAAAAAAAAAATGCAATTTTTTTACCTTCAACGTTTGATTTCAGATAAATTCTTATCAAACTCTCACTTTAAAAGCACCTACGGTGGATAGTTCTGTTGTAACTGAATCTAATAAGACTGGTGCTGGGATAATGTGGATTGGTAGTAGATGGGGTCAGAGGAGTGGGTGCGGGACTGGGCGGGAACTGGGATGAGGCCTCCAGTGTTGCTACTGCTGCTGCCACTAGTGCTGTACTCCTGATACGTGCTGTGGTGGTGCTCTGGTGCCGCCTGATGGTTGGTGACTGGTAGGTGGTGCACCGCAGGGTCATGGTAGTACACTGCAGGGTGGGAGTGGACCTCTTGGTGGTGAGTCACCTCATGCTCCACTGGGTGTGAGTGTTGGTGGGTGACCACTGGTTGGTGGTGCTCGTACATCACTGGGTGGGAGTGGACCTCTTGATGGTGGGGCGCCTCGTGCACCACTGGGTGTGAGTGTTGGTGGGTGACCACTGGTTGGTGGTGCTCGTGCACCACTGGGTAGGAGTGGACCTCTTGATGGTGGGGTGCCTCGTGCACCACTGGGTGTGAATGGGTGTAGACCTCATGGGATGTTACCACCGGATGGTGCTGCGGAGGCAGAGGGTGGTTGTGGGCAAGGTCATTCAGATTGACATCACAGAAGACAGTATGAGTGTGAGCATAGCCGAAACCATAGGAAAGTCCAGAATTCTTGGTGCCCGGTGGGCATGGCTGGTGGTAGCCAATTCCGTTGCTACACATGATAAGGCTGAACTCATCAAAAATGTAGATGCCGTCTCGCTCACATTTGGCTGAACACAAACAAAAACATCACCCATAAAACACCAATTATTATTCCAAATATCAAGGAAGCCTCTTCATAATTCACTTAAGCTGAATCAGCATGTTAATTGGCATATCAATTTAAATCAGCCATGTTGCCATGGGAAGAAATATCTGATTACTTTGGGTTTTATTAGTTTCAATTACATTTTTAACAAGATTTTTTACTCAATGTCGAGATGAAATGAATCACTGAAAGTGAATCACAGACATTTGACAGACCTGTCTTAAGCTTGCGATCAGCCAGGGCACCCACCAGAAACACTGCCAGTGCAAGGAACGACCTCATCTGCAATGGAACACAGAGTTTAGTAATCCATCTGATATATCAGACGTAGGGAAGGGGAAAGCCTGTGTACAAACCGTGTCCTTACAGTTCGGAGCATCTTAATTTTCCTAGTCTAGATGAGTCGATACTGCACCAGGTCCAAACATACACAACCTAAAGTGATTACATTTGTAACATCGATGTAAGCACTGTCAATAACATCAATCCCATACATTTGCACTCATCAAAATATACTCAACAGAGGAGACGGAGTACCATTTAATGTCACATGTACTGAGCCAGCACCTCGTTACATGGTTATGGTGCAATGATGGACATTAACGACGGCCATCTTATGAGAAAATGACCAGAGCATGTAGGGAGTTCACAGAGGACACTGTGTGACAATCATGCAAACCAAATTGCACTTTGTTGTCTCAGTTGATTAAAATATTAGGACTTAAGGGCCGTCTTAGCTCATCAGTGGCAGTCTCCTGGGAAAAGGCCTGGGGGCTTTTGATGCTCCGTTCTCCTAATGGTGATGGACGCTGGTCATTGTCAAATATGCAAATTAGATGGCTTACAATGTAGACCTCTGTTCCTAGAATGCCCCAGGCATGGTGATCGACTTGTGAACTCATTAATAGTAAGGCGGGACCTGACAGCAGAAACCACGCCTCTCTGCAAAGCATGAAATACAACTGCACAAAGGGAAGACAATCTGAGGGACAACAGAAGACATGTAATGCAGCCATTCCTCTGCATCTGAGACAGAAGGTTTTTCTGCTGTTCTTCAAGTAGATTTTTCTCCTTCATGGTCATCCATATCCTGCTCCGGAGGAGGCCTTCACACACTAATTCATTTCCCATGTTCCCTTCTACCCTGTCGCGTCTGACGCGTTTAAAGAATTTGCACAGTCCATCCCCCTCCATAATCTTGCATTCGATATCAACACAGCCAACTCTGTTTTGTACGGCTGCTATCTGTACATTGCATTGATTTAGTAACAAATTTAATGTTGTTATATACACGCAACCTGCGTATTCTACATTGCCTGCTTGCTGGTGATATATCAAGCTGTCTCCAAGAAAAAAAGGCGCCAAGACCTTTGCAGAAGAAGCAGATAATGCGCCCTTTGCACCAAGACATGAAATCCTGAAGGACAGCCATTGTGCGTTCGAGCACACATAAAACTACAGCATATATCAGCACATACGAAACTGTCCTTTTGTGGTCAATAGTGACAGAACAATAAAACAGAAAACCTTGAAATATATTTACAAATATGCACTTACTCCTAATGTGAATGCCATCTGGATGGCCATTTACAAAACTTGTACAATTCTGAATAGAATAATAAGCTTGATAAGATTCAGCCAACAATGGAGCTTCTCTGAAATTTACTGCATGAAGTCCACCAAAATACATTTTCACTGAAATCCACTTTCATAACTTGAGATGAGTTCAGAATAAAAACTTTGGGAAATAAGTTTAGATATTGCATTAATTTTCTCCCAGTTCAATTGATGAAATGTCTTTTTATGTTTTATAGAAATATAGTTTGTTGTATTGAAGTTCAGATAAGTATTTTCAGTCAAAGTAATATGGCACTGTTTGTGCATGACATATTTAAATATTTCTGAGAAATTGCGATTTACGATTTTTGATTGTTAAAGAATCACTGGAAGTGATATAACAGGAAGTTGAACTGATTAAAATACTAAACTAAATATACTGAACACGCCAAGTTAAAAAAAAAATTTACGTTCATGAATTAAACTCTAACTTGCCAACTTGACAGATGCACTTTAGTGTTAGCCTATTGTTTTGTAGTATACATGCATGGCATCTGTGATTCACTACAATAAAAGTAATAAACCATTAAATCGTAAAATGATATTCAACACAACAAAATTTATATTTACTTACGTATGGTGCCATGGATTATTATCTTTAAATAAGCACCGGTCTAAAAATAATATTAAATATCATCTTACCTTGAATGATGCACTGCAGTGTCCTGTATTGTCCGAAAATGACCGTGGGAATCAAATGATCTGATCAAGGGCCTCCTCCTCCCTTTTATAGTATAGGGAGGACCCACTGGTGGCGCTGCTCTCACACCCAAGCTTAAGGACATACGATCACTTAATTAATCCACGTGCTCAAAAGGAACAATGGGCTGTGTCCCTTTGCCTATTGAAATACGCAAGGTCAGGTTGACCTTAATTAATGAAGGACACCTGATTGTTTAATGACCTTCTACGTACAGGTTTGTCAGAGCTGGTAAGATTAGAATTCGAGTGACTGAAAGAGATGTAGATTCTGCACCACGACTCCATTATTACTAAGTAAATATTTACTACAAGTCCAAATATATCATTCTAGCCAGACAATCACACCGAGTTCATATGAGAAGCATTTTACATGCGATGCTTTTGATGTAAACAGAAACTGTTAAAAACGAAAATAAATTAGAAATATGAAGAAAACGACAAATATTATAATTAATATAAAAAAACGCTGATGTTGTCAAAAATAAAACAATTAAAATGTAGACAAGGAGGTGAATGAAATTTGATGTTTTCGCTTTCGAAAGAGTTAAAACTACACAATAGTAACATTTCATATTAAATTAATGTGCATATATTTGAAGTTATGTTTAGCGGAAACATTTAAAAACTATAAACTGAGACAGACAGTGAGTATGCTTGTGTATATATATCATGTTCAAAAACATTTGTATTTGAATTGTTATTCAATTTCTATGGGGGAGGGTACTAAATAAAAGGTGTAATTTAACTTAAACCTGGCATTCTCTTTTTTTTTTTTTAATTTTTCAAAAAAAAATATTTTCATTTAAAATTGCTTTCTTTTCTTGGCTTATCAAAAACATTGTATTTGAAGTGTAATTCAGCTTGAACATGGCCTTTTCATTAGATATAATATCCAATGAGAAATAACAGATATCATCACGAAGTTTTACCATTTTCAAAGAACATTTTTATCTAAATTGCTTTTTTTAATTTTTTTTTTTAGCTTTTCAAAAACATTTGTGATTGAAGTGTAATTCAGCGTGAACCTGGCATTTTCATTAGGTGTAATATTGCTCAGGTGTCCCTTTATTGTCTGTGGTCCCATGTTTAGGTGGCCCTGCCAAGATGCCCAGGGCGTGACAGACTCGCAGAACATAATAATCATTGAGACCACAATAGAAACATTCTTTCTGGCCAGCTCTGTCCAGTCTGAGTGACCTGGTCATTTTGTCTCATTGTCCAGCAGACCTTTCTTGGCTTACAGATGCTTTTTCACTTTGCACTAAGCTTCTGTTTCTACATGTTAAACAGTGTGTTGTGTTTATATTCTGTTCAAAGATCAACTTGCATCAGGTAAAACATTTACATATGTTGTGCATATTAGACAGCGTTGCAGTTTATGATGAGATGTTGAGAGATCAATTAACATTCTTCTACATCTGAGTGGAGTGAGTGAATGAATAATAAATGAGTGAAGAAATAAAGTCTAGATTGCATACGCTCATGGCTTGAAAAGTATTGTGAGAATGTGAAGTTCAAGATAACATTCTATGAAGAACCTTCTGAAGTTTGCTGGTTTCATTATAAGTGTGTATGTGTAAGACAGGGCGGCATCTAAGAAATTCATCTAGGGAAGGAATGCAATCTAAAAATCAATCAACCTTGTTTTCTAGATTGTGAGAGCCAGCTTAAGTTCACCAGTGTATTTTTCATTGTGCATCTGTTTTTGGCATAATGGAGCTAGAGACACGAGTCAGGATTGATGCATATCACAATTGATACGTGTAATTTGCTTTTCCTGGAGCTCTTGCCAAACCACTCTGGCACCAAACCATGTGAGGGGCGATAATAGGGGCAATTGCTGCCGGCGCTGGTCTGACTCCTAGCGACTTCACCGGAAGTACCTATGCGCATGCCCAAATGCACACGTCACCCATTTCCGTTCAATTTTGGCCCGGCACAAGGTCTCTCAATAAATCCCTAAGAAATTAGCCTTGAGAATATTAATGATGTGCTCTGTCCTCTTTTTGTGTCCCCTTGTACAGGCAGCCTTTGATGAAAAAGGTAAATGTGTCTTTTTTTTTCTGCAGTTGTATCAGCAGAATGGCATGTACAATACCCGCACATGGCGGACCAAAGGAATATTGAAGGACCTATTTTAAGATGCTGAAATAATTTCTAATTTCTCAGAACTTTGAAGTTTTTGAACCCCAGTTGAGAGGCGCCCACAGCTCCATAATTAAAGCACTGACAGGTAGGCAGGCTGACAAAAATGAAGAGGTCTCCTTAATTCCAGTTCCCCGAACCCTCTTAAGAACTTAAATTGCCTCGCAAATAAAATTTCCGCTTACTTAAGTAATCACAAAATTGCCTTTAATTTAATAAGTGTCTTGTCTGAGTAGATGGTACAATATGGGTAAAATATAAACATGAATATGATATCAATAACCAAATGTGTTTTCAGAGGGGGCCTTCGTCTTAGATCACTACTATTATATGACTGAGCGTGAATTGTTCGTATAAAAGTGTAAAATGTGCTTTGAGGGGGTGTTTGCTGCATTATGGCACATCAATATGTCATGAATACAGTGCAACACTTATGCAAAAATAATATTGGATAAAAACTCCAACTCCTAGAGATCAGTGTCGTGTTCATGAATAAGTACTACATCCTCAGTGGCGAATTCAGCAGACAATTCGCCCTATTGATCAGACATTCGTGTTTTCTGTTTCCTGAACGAATATCATTTAGCCAGGCGTCCGCGACTGTGCAATCAATTGCAATCTCCTTGCTTCCGTATGATTAATGGTGGACATATGGACAGAAGAGCATTTTAAAAATAGACAAAGAAAAAGAAAGAGAAGAAGGAAAGAGGCAAAAATATGATGTACAGTAAAATATTATAGATACACACATGCCTCCAGGCAATAGCCGTCCCCAGCCAAGGTTACTGTCAACGTAACAACGAGTATAGAAAATGTCCACTTTTGTCAGACAGAACAAATATTCGGTTTTATTATAAATTATACAAAAAATACATGTACAGAATGTGTAAAAGTAGAAAAGTACAAAATTCAAAACACCAAAAAACAAAATGTATACAGGTGCATTAACACCCTTTTGAGGATATTTAGGCACAAAATGGACAGTCTTTTCTCCCCTGAAATCTTTTTTCACTATGATCTTACCCATTTGACATTGTCGAGAATGACTGCCCCATCATAATTGTTTTCAATTAACATGATGCTCAACCTCTTCTTATTGGAATTGAGAACATGTTATTTCTAAGGGTATTAATAGTTCTGATATAATAAGAAGTTGGTCATTATGGCTAATAACATACTACTACTTAATATTGACTCCGGCAAAAAGTCGTTCTGATGGATCAGCCATTCTAGAAATAGTCGAAATGCATAAAAGTTAGCGCAAATGTCTAAAATGTTGGTAAAATGTCAGTGACAGTCTCAAACGTCAGTACTTTTGACGAACATTCTACTCAAGGAGATTCTCAGAGTTGCTGACTATTTGTGTAGATTATAAGCTGTGCTATGACATGGGCAGCTTGACATTCCTGTATCTATCCGAGGGATAAAAGTCTATGGAAGGATACTCGTTGCCATTAGACTGAGTGATGCTGAAGTACCCCATTGGTTGGCCATTGTGGAATAATGATGCAAAACTTGACAGCGTTCCAGTGTCCTGAGTAGCTGGTTTGCTATCAACCTCTCCACCATTACTTTCACTGCTCCCATACTGTCTAATATGCTCCCTGAAGTACTTGTGGTAATTGTCGTGCTTCTTGGCTGAATTTGAGTGGTTGTTGAGAGGGTCAATTTGGGGTGAAGTCGTGGTGGGCAGACCCCCATGCACCTGTGTAACTCTGGGTATGCCATAGAACACAGATTGTTTGCCTGCGGATGATATTTCTCTAAAATCTTGCACATTTAGCCCATCTTGTGGAACATACTGCAAATCTGCTGCAGATTGGAGAAACCTTCTCCTAGCCTCAGGGGGACCTTCTATAACTACAGGTTTGGTGGGTTCCGGTCTTGGTGGCAGTTGGGCTGGTGGGGGCGGGGGTGGGGTGACTGTATCACGAGAACGGCTGTTTGCTGTCGACTTGACTGGTGACAAATGACGTCGTTGCAGTGGTTCCTCAAACACGTGGCCAACTGATTTCCCATATCCCCTTCGCCTGTGGATATGTTGCCTCTGCACTGGGTAGTACGCCTGCCGACCGCTAGGGTATTGGTAGGAGCGCCGCCTGGTGTGAAGCTTGAATTGTGAGGGAGATGGGTAACGAGCTTTCACTCCTTTCTCGCCCACCAGGTTCTCATCACAGACGCTTTCATATTCGTCTTTGACACCTTTCCTGTGTTGGAAGAAACAGATCAAAGAATCCAATGAGAAATAAAAGATATCATCAAGTGAAAGAGGTGAAGCTGGCAAAGCCATCTTGTAAACACCTGCCAAACAAACGACTTATCTAGGTGCGTCCTTTGACTTGTGTGTACTTCTAGAAAGTCAGAGGGGAGTGTGGACTTTCATTAAGTTGTGGGGGGAGCTTAAAGAGGAAGTTTCTCCCATGCCACAGACAAGGGGTTACATTGATTGATGGAAGACAAAAGAGGCATTAACGGATGAGGACGCATAAGATGCTAACACCAGAAATGATCAAGATTAAATGTGCCAGAAAGGTTGAAATTGCCTGTGCATAATGATGATTGCGCAGAATGTGCGCTGAGCTTAGAACAAAATACTTGTGAACCGCAAGCACAATTTATTCTAACGGGAGAAGCTGTGCTGCTTTTACCTGTGTCACCTGCTCTAAAATTAAAGCTGTAGGTCAATGAAGAGAAAACAGAATGTGGAGCAGCCAATTGAGCGACACACAGGTGCCACCGACGCCCACCTCTCAACATTTCAAGCAGTTTTTGGGTCATAGAGTTTCCCAATGGGAGAAAGATAGGAGCATAACATTAAGGCTATCGATGTCTTGGCCATGGATGGAAAAATCAATGCCGTTAGGCAAGTCGGTTTAAATTATCAATAGCCTGGTGCAGCACAAACAGGGCTAGGTATACAGTCTGCGTCATTACCTGGAAGATTGGATTTCCTACAGGTTGCGAGTTGTCACAAGGATATCACGTTCTATGCGTCACTTTTATCGCCCTTGTCATTTTAATCTTTACTCAACTAGCTGTATAGATCTGGGCTGCTGGTCTTTGTGTCTTCTAGAGTAACTGAGCTCTGGCTGACTAATGTAAAAGGGGACAACTGATATGGCTGATACCTCTTTCTCGTGTTCTACCATTAACTCTGCCAGTGGAGTGGCCTTCGGCGAATCGCGTTCCCAGATAATTCCACTTTTAATCACCAGAAAAGATCGTTCGCAAGCTACCAACAATGGCATCCGTATCACTTGGGGGTCATTATCATCCCTGTTTGTTTCAAAATACAACTAATATCGATTTTTTATAACTACATTATGCTAAGTGCTGCCATCAACCATTGAGAACGATCATCTTATAAGTACTACAGGGGGGAATTAAGGACAGTCTTTCAAGGGTGTGGCGAACTAGTAATTAGAATGTCTTACATAACACCGTGGCTGTTCCTCGTTCCTTTTGGGCAGGGTTGGATGTAGCCGTAACCATGGATACAAACAATGATGCTGAACTGGTCGAAGGGGGTCACTCCATTCCCATTGCACTCTGAAAACATTCAATGGAGATTGATATTGAAAAACAGAAAAGAAAAGACAAACACATTTGTCCTAATGAATTATTCTCATCAATAACCAGTCTTTTTATGTGTATTTTTTTTGTATGTTGCACTCAAAAAGACTTTTTTTCCCACAATAGATGATGCAATATTTATTATTACCTGTAGGACCAAATGAAGTAGATCATACATGTATATTGCTGTTTATTATACTGCGTCTAGTGTGCTAATAAATGCTGTATGCGCCTGTAACAGTACTATATAGGCTGTGTTATACAACTGATGTCGCAATCCATCCACTGCAATTATTTTTCTGTTAAGCCACACCTTTGAAAATCCCAGCTTATTTTTCCTGAACTGGAGCAGACAGCAGCATTTACCTGTAGTCCTTTAGGCACAAGTATAGCCATTTCATAATTTCACAATACAACACCGAATTTGATACGACAAAACCAAAGTTGTTTATCCCATTTATACCATTGTTTCAATACTTTTGTCTGATTTGTCTTTTGTGAGACATGGGTGGGATTCTGCCAGTTGTAGCCTATGCTTTCTAATGTGCCTTAAACATGTAACCTAATCATGTCATCGTTCTTAATTTTGCTTAAAATTATGTGAGATTTGGATAAAATTGGAGAATCGTAAGTGGGCTGTGATCCTTATTTTGGAACAATTGTCTTCTTTGTGAACTGAAAATAATCTGTGCATATATATAATCCTGAACCCATAAAAGTAACATTTCTAACATAAATTTATTCTCATAGCTGTACCTTATATTCTCCAATGAATTGCTTGTCCAATTAGATCCCTTCATTATAACATTTATCCTAGATAAAGTCAATACGCATAGTGAAACTGGTTATGCCTCCTACTTAAAAAAAATACTTATTAAATATGTACAAGAGTGAATGTCACATAGCCAATTGCTTTGTCTGTAATAACTAACATACCAGCAATATACAGTTATGAGCCTCCCTCCCCCTCTTGCACTCTCTAATTCTCTCTTCAAGTTCCACCTTCCACTTACTATGTAATTTTTGTAATTAATTTTTTTTATTGGCAGCAATATTACCTTGTAGTCTATAAATTAAACAGGGGGTGCCTATGGCAGCGCCTAACACTTAGGCAAAATGAGCATCTGTAATTGCATTATTATATTTTTTTATGGCATAAATAAAAAATCTCTGTCTGTCGGTCTGTCTGTCAGTCTATATTGGAAGCAAAAAGTTACATTGGACCCCTTGTCATGTGACTTTCCAATAAAAGAAATGTGTTGGTAGAAATTAGGTTTTTTTTACAATGTAACAAAATTAATAGATGAAAAGTTGTCCAATATATAGTTTCGTTAGTCTTGATTTAATATTTGTATAATATTGGCAGTGCCTTGCAGGTTGCGTCTGTGCTAGGGCAAGTGGATGACCTCACCGTTGGGATAAATCTGTCATACTACTGTACTACATAGGCTCCTAGCCTCATCATGTCATCATTACGTTTTTCTCTGGCAATAAGTTATTTCAACAATGATCTAAACACAGTAGTGGCACTGACTGCAGTTTTTTACATTCTGACATAAGAAGAAGAAATAGTAAAAGTAGGGAAAGCCCACCAAATCATTCAGATCATTGAACGCAACAGCTTCAAAGCTTTTATAGGTTAATTAACTGCAGGTTATATCCCTTCAGAAGTAAGTCAAAGTACAGTGTCACAAAGGAATGATCCTGTTACTCGTGCTCGCAGCAGTGCAAAAGTATTGCACAAAAAATCTTGCTGCAGACAATATTCACATTGACCAGGTACATTTTGTGGATGAGATACTGTTTTTGGATTTGTAGCAATTCAAAATCACACTCAAACATTATAACATTTTTCAGTATTTCAAAGCTTCTGCCACGTCACATTGGTTGTTATTGTTAACCATTGAATATATCCAGCCAACCTTGACTGTTTATAACACATAGTAATCAACATTTTAGGATAATCCCTCTGTTGGTCAAAATTCTCGACTGGTTAAGCAAATTGAATAGCTTTTGGACAGTTTTTCTACAAAGCACATGAGCACTTTATTTAGTTATTTTCAGTTCTTGTCCAACTCACTGTGTAACCACATATATGCTGGGCACTCTAAGGCCCAAATAATCCGTATTACAGTTAGTTTAATTAAAAACAGCCTGTCAAATTGAACCTAGACAAAGCTAGACAACTTCTGCCAAACAATGCTACCTGTCACTGAACGGAACTGTCTGGATATAGCTGGCTACTCAAAGATGGATCTATAAGTACATGCAGCACCATTTGGTACAGAATATGGTAGTTATTCATATTTGTAATCTTTTGTTGAAAAGATGCATGTCTATCGTACATACATATTTATGATATATTACATCAATTTCTTTCATTTACCCAGGTTTGTATTTTTCAGTGGTGGTAGTTTGAGCCGACTATATGGTAGAAGAAGACAGAAGCGGCTGGCTATAGCCAGTTATTAGTTACAGCCAGGAATACGTTCCTGCAGCTGACTAGATTCGACTATATTTTATGAAACTAGCTGTACATTTCTCACGTGCAATTATGCACTAACTAGAAAGATATGCAAGAGGCACTTAGATCCACACTGTGTGATGTTAGTGTTTAGACAGCCAATGGTATTTAGCTTTTTCTGAGCTATCAGTATCTCATGCATTGATAAGCTAGTGCAGTAGCAGCAGCCAAGTGCTCCCTTTGCGAGCCCCAGGTGATTTGATAATCTTGTGATGCAGTTAAAGGCCATCACACTTCCCCTCTACTGACTTTCATATGCCTCAAGACAATGAATTGAAAGTCTTCTGTTTGAACGAAGAGGTAGGAATGCTGACAGGGTATCTAAGGTTACATAGCGAGATGGAGAAGGAAGCCAGTTGATCACTCACCTTCAGCAGTCAGTTGTTTGGCTTCATTTGTGGCCACCATCATCATCACCAGCATCCCCATCACTTGCAGCAGCATCAGCTGAATCCATACGGTAACTGCTCTTGCAAACATCTCAAATACTAGCCCATTCACCCGAATGATAACGCAGAGTTTGCACACAGACCCTGCCAGCAAAATGAGCATCCATCTGATGCCTCAGATCGTTTTATAAACACAGCCCAAACTTGTCATAATTGCCATTGAAGGGGATCAGTAATTATCTGGTGTTTACTTGCTAATTATCCTCTTTGAATGAGTGACACTCAGCTTGGATTGATAACTTATATGATCACATTTTCAAGCCATTCATATCAGAAATCTAAATCAAACTTTTATGAGCCGATTTGTTTAATCAAGTACCCGTTGCAACACGTGTCAGTTTTGAAGGCAAATTATGACAGGTTTACGGCGTCCTGAGGATCCCGTCTGACGATATTATGGTGTTCATCACTTTGAATTCTATAATGATTTAATGAACTTCTGAAAATATTTGAATTGAATGCATCCACATGTCATGTTTATGGATGTCAAGTTTCATTTTTTTTTAGGGGGGGGGGGGGGGGGGCAAAAACTGGACGCACTGCAAATGTTTTATTTCAACAAGACCAATTTATTTTATTACACAGGCAAAATACAATCGCGAAGTTAAATATTGATTATTCTGATATGTACATTGTTTCAAATCTGTACATTACATATCAAAGTGGTTATGGAAATGAGTCCTTATGGTAATCCATCGCAAGATACGAATAAAATACATCACTCTGTCTGTAGTTTCATTCCATACATAAAAATGACACATGTACAATAGATGTATGAACGCGATTCAATGTATCACATGTTTCCATCCAAGCAACGGATGGCACAATGAAATATGTATAGAGGTCCCATAAGTAATTAGTAGTTTAGAAAACAAGCGCCGAGGGCTGGAGTATAATCTAAATGAAATCAGACAACCGCATTTACGTTAATGCAGCCAAAATGTTGTCAGTAACATTAAGTCGTTTGTGGGAACATTCATTGCAATTGAGCATTATAGATATCGGAGCATTTTCTTTGATGTGACAATTCTAATGTTTTTGGGATCGTAAAATTCCACGGACGGCGGAGGATCCAACACAAAAACACAAGCAGAAGGGGGGAAGCATAGAAGCGACAGCTGCTGAACAAGATCTCTTTGGTTGCTGAGGTCGTTTTAAACTTATAATTCCACAACATCTGTAAATCACAACAGTTTAGATGCACACATGTAAATAGGAGAGATGGAATCATCAAGAGGACTTGAATGTCTGCAGTGAGGAGGGCTTCTGGTCGTTTGCATAACCATCAGATTTAAACGTGGTGGTCCCACCCCTGTTCTCGTGGCCTAAGTCAGTTCTAAGGGTATTTACAACGTCCGGGTTGCTTTCTATATACACATAGCCCGTGTTGCTAGTGTCACTGCGTAGCACTGGGTCGGCCGGGGAAATAGTTCCCTGGCTCTCGCCCTCTCGAGTGTTGATTTCTCTCATTTTGATTGGCACACAACGACAGGGGATTGGAGCGTATATACCGGGAGAATAAATCTTATCCTTGGCGCGCCGGGCCTGCATTGTGGGAGAGTCACTCCATGTGTAGGCATAGTCACAGCTTCCCAGAGGGTCTCGCTGCCGTGCGCAGATAGGACAGGCCGGGCGCTGCGTCACATACGTGGACTCGGGGCGTGAGTAGGTCGACGATGCCGTCTGGATAATGTATTCCTCCGAGGGGTTTGTTCCCGAGGTCGCCGTCTTCTGCGCCACCTGGCGAGGCCGGCTTCGGCTCCTGAAAAATGCACGAATGGAGAGGTGTCAGCAAACAAGAGTGTTTGTAGTTCATAGTAAACATTTGTAGTCAACATTTACCAAAGAAGCACATCAATGCTGCCATTGGCTCCTATATACTACAGTCCTAGAGCGGGCCGCCAGTCTGACAGCCAACAGAGTTCATAACAAAAAGAGGGCGCTAGGGGCAGGATGCTTGGCAGAGTTCCTGAGAGTAGCGGAAGTCATAGCACTGAGGCCGCAAGAGATGGAAGCATAACATGTATCAGAATCGATAGGGACACGGGGCCATTAGAATTCTCGTGCACGCCTGGCCTGATGAGAGTATTACTCAGCGTGACGACTTACTCAGATGTAATCGTAAAATTAATCGACTTCAATTACGATGAGTGGAAGATAGCATTTCGCGGGGTTCGCTATGTAGACACACACAGGAAGTTTCAAAGCGGCATGCAATCTACAAAGGAGTTGAAGGTTCTTTTGATTTTAACGATTGGGTCCGGGACGTGCTCAGGTCCCACGAGCTGAAGGGCCCGCCAACTTAGGGGGTGATGATCCCAAAACGGGGTGGACCAACATGGCCAAGCTGTGTGGGTAGGAGCAGCCGGTAAGGTCGGCCTTGCGTCAACATCTGCAGGCATTGCACAGAGAGACGCGCTTAGGTTTTAGCCTTAAATGTAAACGGAGGGCATTAGAGGACTGCGAGATGGGGGACATTGTGTGTCGAGGGAGACGGAGGCACCTTTGGCAGGATGGGAACACGCCAGCTGCCTCAGTCTCAGCGGACATGCCATCAATAGCACGCTCCATGATACGTCGCTGCCTGCTTGTCGTAGCGTCCTTAGCGCTTTGCAGATGAAAGCAGCTCGGGCAGAGGCAGGACTATCCACCAAGCAAAGCAGGACACCGTTACCACCTAGAACCCCCCGCCGAGGATAACGGAGAACCCCAGAGCGACAGCATGGCTTAACAGTCCAGAACAGAGCAGCCACTGAAAGGCCAATTGCAGTGCTGCTGACCTTTGCCTCACATCCCACTGTAACCAGCCATATTCCATATATGCTCGTGGCTTGCTCGTTCTGCTCGCAGAGTAGATTAGACAGACTCCACTTAATTTTTTCTCACACGATTAGTCACATCATCCTCCATGACAGCTCCTCAAACTGCGTGTATATCACTCATTAAAAATGAGAAACGTGCTTTTGGAATCTATTGGAAAGCACAGTTGTTGGAGCGTGAACTTTTCTCTGTTCTTCGATTAGCTACAAACAGAATGTTGCCGTGATCTGATCGAAGCATGCCATGTGATTTAACACACGCCAATATCCAGCAGCAGCTTTTAGAGGCGGACACATGTTGGTCGGATAATAAGACGCCTCTGATGGGAGGAAAGCCATTAGTGGCGTGAAGAAAATTGTGGCCAGATTGGCAAACGAGTAACAAAGCACAGGTAACTTGTAGTCTGCCAAGACAAGGCTGTTCTGCCTCCCTGCTCTTATTAGTCTGGTCAGCAGCAAGAAATTGCCTGAGTGACCAGCGCTAGTATGGTGTAACTCAGGGTCCTGCACTGCCTCGACACTCTTGCCTGATATTTACGATATACGCTGATAGTGTTTTGATCCCGGCCGGAGAAGGATGGCCGCTTGATAGTGAACGTAAGCCCAGAATGACCAAGGGGCATCAAGCACTGGACCCTGGCCATCCCCTCCTGCCCCCTGCATGCCACCCTGCACCCTGCAAATTACCACTTCTTCTCTAATACACCCTGATGTAGATTAATCATTTATAGGTCTGTCGCAAGCAGACACAGATGAAATATGTTTTCTTGATTGTTATTCTGAGGGTTACAGGCATGTCACGGAATGGCCGGTAGTGGGGGCTGATGAATGGCCCTTCCGGTGGCTGGGCCGCGTAATGGTCGCCTCAATGAATGGTCATCATCGCCTGTAACCAGTGTACAGGATATTCCACAACCTAACGCCTCACTATCGTTATGTTGCCTACACTACAACCCAGACTTTCACACAATATAAATCCAATCTTACGTGATAGATTATTCAAATGAAATACACAGGCTTTAGATGCCTCGATAGAAGGCAATGACGCCCAAATTTTACTTCGATCGCTGCTCTTAATTTTAGGTTATTTGTGCCAGCCTGTCTCTTTTTAACTCCTCATTTGTTCAGTCCAGGAGGAAAGATAGCATGCCGGGCGTGAATCATAGATTTGTCGCTGGGGGGAGTGTGAACTCAATTCGTTTAATCTGGGCTAGCCTACCATTAGGGACGCTTTAGCGCCTCAAACACAGTTCTTGAAAACTTTGATCATCAGCTTTCTAAGGCGTAACAGCTATGGTCTCATGGCCCTCCTTATGGTACACGTCTTTTCCTAATGAGTGGGCACAACTGAAACGTTTGTTAAACAACTGCTTCTCTGTCTCGGGTTTCCACAATGCTGTAATTGAGCTCTGTTTCTCACCACGAGACAAACCCCAGGGATCGTTAAATGAAACTGTAAAAGAGACAATAAAACCAACAAAAAAAAATCTATAAATGAAGTCGGTGCAGTGATGCAGCAAGATTTGCGTAATCGTGCTTAATTGCAGGAAGAAATACAGTTGAATTTTCACGAGTGAGGGACGAGAAGTGATTTTCTTGGCGAGACGTATGAGGAATAAAGGAGGACAGGGCGAGCAGGCAGGAGACAGATGGCTAGGACTGCGTTCGATAGCCTTACAACTGGCAGGAATAAAGCGCAGGACTTGAGCGCTTTCACGCTGCCCAGTTCGATACGTTGCCTCTCTGAACGTCTTTTTATGGTCGCCAATAGACCATATTTCTATGGAGGCAGTATCTTAGCCCTGAGTAAAGGTCACACAGGAGCGAGACAGTCGGGTGGGGACGTTTGAGCTTATAATCTGACCAGCAAAACAGATTGAAGCCCTGGGCTGGCTATATATCTGCTTGCCTTCACCCTGCAGGCTCTCTCAGGCATCCTAATGAACAGCTGGTCTGCAGAAATCAATTCCCAACCCCGAGTCAACATCAGCTCATATTGAACTTTTAATAAAACGCTCCCTCCAATATGGTGGAAAGAAAAACAAAGACGGCTCGCTGCGAGGTGTTCAATACTTAACCCCATATGTTACCAGGCTAATGTCATAGCTTAACTGCATATCCCAGAGGAGCGGCCGAATAAAAGAGCCTTAAGATGAGATGAAGCCAGCGGCTGACCAGGCGCCTGATGATTTGATCCTAAGCCTGATGGGGACGTAACGTCTTAGAGAGGATGCCATGCTTAAGTCGTCATTCAATTAAGCCTGATCAACTACACAAGCTCATCCTAAGCAGTTTTTTGTGTGTGGCTTAAGCTCATTACTGAAACTGTTTTACCATGGGTGTATTTTGTGCTTTGAGTAAGGGCAACATCAGGTGTCACCCGGCAGCATCATGCAAATGCTTTACAAGAGCTGTGTACAAAGACAACCTTCTGCTAGCACGTGGGGTTTGGGGAAGAGCATGCAACCTAGCTACCAGTGCTGGCAGGTCAGTCTCTCTAGACAGCCACATATGGCCACCCGGCACACGGCAACACTTCTTTTTGGCCTTTACAATACATGTATCTGCAGCTCTCTCAGAAGGTCTCATTCGCTCTCTGGATTTGTACAGATTTCCTCGCTCGCAAAAACAAGTCTGCAACACAACTGCAATGTCTGCCCTAGGAAAGCCTTCGACATGAAAATATACAATCAGGGTGGTTTTTTTTAAACTGACAGCCAGAATTGATGACATTGCTAATACAACAAACCAGAACATCAAAACAAAAATATTAAAGAAATAATAACAAAAAATTAGATGCAAACCAATATTTAGTTGGAAATAACACAAAAATAAATAAAATTTCATTAATGAGTAAATAAACACAATAATACTCTTCTCAAAATCAAATCAAATCAAATCTCTATATCGCTTTATGGCACAAAATATCCTGAGTAGAAAATTACCATTAATTTGGAAATCAGTGAGCATGGAATTAGCGCTCTTATTTGTGATGCAAATAGTTTTGAAATACTGGAGTGATTCCGTGGTATCTTTTGTCAGTCAGCTGCTGGGGCTTGTTTATTGCCTAGTCCATCAGTAAATGCAGTGAAAAGAAAGATCTGCATGTGAATAGGGTTATGCCAAGGATTGAACCAGGGAGCTGCTCTGTTGCCCCACATACTATGGACCTAACCTGGCTGCAGCGCAGGGCTATTTCACATTGATCGAGGTCATAGCTAACATGGACGCACATTAGAGCAATGGCGATAGGCCAACCAGTCTATTTTGACAGGCCAACCAAATGGTCTGTACTGATGACTCGATGGTTGCCAATTCACATTTGTTTTCATTAGCCAAACACAAAAGAATAGCTGGACAATGGATGAAGTGTATACAGGGTATATATGGAATAGTATATTAAACATGTCTACCGGCTACTGCTCTACACAACAGGTTTCGTCATCCATTCAGATGGTGATGAATTAATATTCATTAACAGGAGAATCAAGTCAAAAAATTAATAAAATAAAACACACAGTAAAGAAAAACAAGTCAACATACCAGAAAAATATTTAGAACTAGAAGACGAATCAGATCTAAGTATACTTCTGCTAGCTTTCACTTGCCAAAGAAAATATGTATGGACTAAGGACGAAGTGCAGTGCCAAGACAAAGATATATCAAAATACATAGTATTGATTAACTCAAAGTAAGATGTGTGCGCTTGATGTCTTAAAAGAAGACATACTTGCACCAGGTGTATCTCAGTACAATTCTGTGTGACAGCATAATCACCGCCATTTTAAATATATTTTCTACTGCAAGATGTAGTTCCTCATCAATAATTGCTAAAATTTCCTTACACCGCATCTAATATGAATTACTATTTTCACAATTGATTAAGCTACTTGAATTGCCAAATGTTATTGTACTACTTAGTCTGTTAAATGTGCTGCACGTGTATACATTATATATGATGCAGCTGATGGAACAAAAATATTGGCTGTCTGCCTGGTGTCATATCAACAGTAAATTTATGCGTACGAATTTCACATTGTAATGGTGTTGTAAGAAAATGAATACGAAATATTTAATTTCATGAACTAGATTAAAATGCTGAAATTGCATCCGTCAAGAGTAATGCAAAATACTAGGTTTTTCAATACTGTAGTTTTGTAATGAGAATTATATTAACTAAGTCTTGTTCAAATGAATGACCACTCTTCTATGTGTGTTCCACAACGGCCCCATGAGCTGTTCGACACACAGACTGACCAGTGGAGCAAATTAAAAAGCAAGTGGAGGCCACAGCCAAGTAAGGGGCCATTCAGTTAAGCAAATAATTCACTAAGTGCTCAATAAGCAAGAAATAAGAAATAAAACTTCAGGCCACCAGATGTGAGTGAAAGAAAGCAGCGGGGAAAACCAATCAGAGATGGCTTTATGGCTTATCAAGCATGCATTACATTCATTCAGTTTTTGCATGATAAACTCGTTTGTTTTGCTAGCTGAACACAAATGTTGCAAAATTATCTCTTGTGGCGTTTTTGCAAACGCACATGATTATGTTTGCAGCATTCAAAGCAAACATCGGTTTTTAGCAATCATCCTGCCAATATGATGTGAATGAGTCAAGATCATTCATGCTTACATCAATGATAAGTCCACTGATAGCTTGGTGGTAATTATAGACCTGGGGTAACTGATGCTACTTGGAGTTGAATTCGGTGTAGCTACACAGCTGCCTTGTAATCAACGAGCCATGACACTTTTTTGTGCCATTTACTCGGGATGGCAAGTGAAGATTGATTTAATGGCGGAAGTTAAACAAGCCATTGGTCATTGATGGCATCAGTAAAGTCACTAAACTATGAATGGGGCCAAAAAAGGCTGACTGATTGAACGAATGTAGGCCTGTCAGTCGCATGGGTTTATTTGCAGTATTGATAACTGCAGGCAGGCCACCCCATGCAGCTTCCACACATTTCAATATATCCCTGATGAGGAAAAAATAGAGAAATATTTTGGCACACAGTGTATCGAATCCGAACTAATGTGTAATTTTGGAATGTGCCGTGATTTTTACCATAATGGCATGAATAATAGAGCGAGTTGCCTTTGCCACATTCGTTATGCAAACAAAAATTGCATATTGTGCTGACAAAAAAGCTGTTTTGCAGTGATTCTATTTATACAGGTGGAGCACAAATCGGAAAGCACATATTGTAGTAATTCTGTTTATTGAACCAGTGCATTTTAATAGATGAAGCTAGCAGGGACAGTGATGTAGGGACCACACATGATGCTATGGAGAAAATGTGATTAACTTGTCCAGTGTCATAAAGCTAACTAGACGCCTGCGCCCAATATGATGTAAGAAGGCCCAGACGAGTGCAAAAGGATTCGGAACATAGCCATCATTTAAACCATTATATTAGGAAACAGCAGCTACACAAGATTTTGGGAGGTGCATTAGCCAGCCCAAGCCAGATACTTGTCTGAGGCAAGCGGACCATTCTGCCTACTTGTTAAATGCCGCTCAAGCCTCGTAGAAACAATCATACATCATAAGGCCTGCAAGACAGCCCGCTTAATGGTTCTCAGGCAAATAGGGCGAATCCTGGGAGAAGTCGCGATTACTGGCAGAGCATGCTTTCTCATTTTCACGCCCGGCCCTCAAATCAAGGAGAAGCCATCGTTTGTAATTGCATCATTTAAACAACTTCAATTAGGCGTACTGGGAAATATAAACTGTTCAGCCTGAAAGAACACATGCTCGCGTCATTCCATTCAACGTTGTTTGTCCAAAAGCCAATTCTTTGCCACCAATAGAATTGATGATTTTAGCTAATTTCCCTCTCCTTTTCAAGGGATCGCCCGCTGTCTTTATTTGTGGCTTTTGATGATGGTTCCTTTTCTCTCTCTTTAAACTTTTACAGCGCTGTCATTTGTAAATATTGAGGCATGAAAATAATTTAAACGTTCTAGTGGCACTGCCTTGATTGCAAAGCTCTAAGGGGCTGAGGAGATGAAGTAAAATACTATAGAGGCAATGGCCACATTATGTCTTAGAAAGACTCCGAAAGAGCCTGAGTGGACCATGTTTGCGATCAATCTTTCATAAGCCTTTTTATGTGTCTTTGCCCCTAGACACTGATGCAGTCATCAGCCATCAACAAAGAAGTCATTAGGTTTTTTATATTTTTACTATCATCATCAGCTTGATGTTACAAGTTAGATACATATGTGGCTTTTCATAAAAATGCATGAAAACTGAGATTTAAGACATCTGAAATCTGACATCAGGCATTCTATTTCAAGCTCATGTTCTTATGTTCTTTTCAATTCTTTATTTTAAATGACGTTCAGGTATTACACCATAATACAGAAGTGAATAGTTTCTCTAATTAGTCCTCCAGTCATTAACTGGTCCTTAAGACAAACAATGGTTGGTTTCTTTTTTCCCTTGTTTTGTGTGGTAAATGAGGACATTTCCATCATTTGGCCATTTAGTTTTCACAGGACGGGCGTTATGAACAAAATGCACTCTTTCTGCCTCTTTTGCCCAGACTAAGTATCTGTGACAACTTGGCATCTCCCTGGCCACTCGTAATGGAAGCTCCTGCAGCAGTCACGTGACTAATGCAGCAACTCTCCTCCGCAGAAGGAAGAAAACTGCTAACGGGCAAAAAGCCACGTCCTTTCAATATTTCAAGAGTTTCTTGTTTCGCATTACCTTAGTTTAGGTCGGTAGAAACAGCTTTGGTAATCTGAGCAGGCTGGGTGAGCTGTTTTGTGCTCATCGATCCAAATGACCCAGCACCATGACCCTTGACCTCTGGCATCCGCAGCCTTGTTCTACAGATGGGACTTAAGCTGTTATAGCTAAGGTCACAACACCTCCAGACTCCCAGCACTTCCCATAGTCCCCCAACTTCTCTCTTTTAGTGAGGCGCCTCCTGAAAAACCTGCTTCAAAAACCTGCCTTGCCTCATGAAAAACCTGCAGTCTGCACTGAGTCATCTTACCTTGCCAATGAATCGAGCAGCAATTGAAAAGATTCATTTCAAGAAGCTGCTGCCCCTCAGCAACCAATTTAAAGAGTAAATACTGTAGTCTGTATTGAATCAATATTAGCCTGGCTGATTGCTAAACAGTAGAAAGTTTTGAGGCTCTTTATTATGACGTTCAATATAAGTATTTCATTTTCCATCACCCCAGGACGTGTGGGAAGACTCTCTAGTGCGAGGAAAAATAATTCAGGAAAGAAGTGCATGACCTGATTTGCCCAGCAGCCATGAACCGACAACGCAACATTAATCAATTCTGCCAAGCACCTATAGGCTCTCCATAACACAGGCCCGAATTTTTCTTATTCATTAGCCGTCAGACTGGAGCATAATGTTAATGCCTTGAGGGAGAAATT
This sequence comes from Alitta virens, assembly GCA_932294295.1. Lineage (NCBI taxonomy): Eukaryota > Metazoa > Annelida > Polychaeta > Phyllodocida > Nereididae > Alitta > Alitta virens. The sequence continues at coordinate 64,074,599 of OW028573.1, forward strand.
CTTATGCGTGGCTGTTCACAGAATTCTCTGCTGGAACCTTGGTAGCATTGTGCAAATAAAGGGGGAGAGGTGAGAAGAGTGTTAAGTGTATTTGTATACTCACTGTAATCTCTTTTGGGCGACCACATACCTTCGCAAATAGTAAATCCCAAGCAGTAGAATAGAGAAGCTGATGATGCAGGCTATGCCGATTACTATGGCCACCAACATACCTGCAAAAGATAACAATCGCAGTCAGATTTCATCGCCCTGAGGTACACACGCAAATAGGCAAAGAAAGAATCTAGGACGAAGGAAGGAGTAGCTACGCACCCGTCGGCAACGACATGACGTCGACAACGACTTCCGACGATGTCGTCTCTTCCGGGGGCCCTGCAAAGTTCATAGCAACAAAAATCATCAAGGTTCAGGCTGATTCATAACAAGCGAATAAATCGGGCGTTCTGTCTGCCACTTTTCAACGTCATTAAACTCGACACTCTGGTTACCATTTCATGCAGAAACTAAACTGTGTCAGGAATTTAATTAATACATCTTCAATTTCATTCTCTGTCATAATAAAAAAAAAACCATTATGTGACGCCAATCACAAGCAGCAGCATCAACCAGGGCCATGGCCAGAGCAAAGAAATTCGCAGTGAAAAGCTTCTTTTTTTTTTTTTTTGTTCTTTTGATGCGAAAAAATATCGTGCCCTCTGATTTGTTGTCTGGCTAAGGTGTGGCCTAATGACAGTCGACAGAGCTTATACAACTGCCCTGGCTCAATCTCCGCTTCATTATTATTTAATAATTATACCCACATGGGAGCATTGTACACTATCTATCCATGCATTTTTCACCACTGTTGTTCAAACTCTAAGAGAAAGAAATGGAAGTCTGTGGCCAATATTGAAAATGAGTTTTTTGACGTTGCTCTGGTGAAGAATGAAGCCGAACGTCAGAAATTTGATCTGGCGTCGCCATGGATTACTAGATTTTAGGGAAGAATCACTAATATGCTGCAGCATTTTAAAACTCTATCCAACATGGCAGGCTTTTAGTAGACAATGCAGAGGCAGAGGCATCTTAAAGGGGCCTGGGGAGGGCTAGTCTGGGACTGTGGGCCAGACTCGGCAGTGGGATCGTGTTGGTGACAATTTGGTAATAAACACACAGATTGCTGAGGCAGATGAAGAGAAAATAAAGAGGATGCGAGTTGGCTGGAAGGCGGAGAGGGCCTAATGCGCGCGATACGGGATCAAGGTGGAGGATCTGCAGACAGCTCTTTCTTTATCATGTCTGCCAAGACGCTGGGGTGAGGGGGGGAAATCAGGCGTACTGATATGCTGACGGGGTGTCCTGCTTCCTCATAGGCGACACTCCCTGACCAAGCATTTGTCCTCCTCAAACGCAGGTTTGCCTGACATCCTTCGCCAAGCATTGTCAGCCAAACATGGTCGGTCCAGCGGGACTAGGCCCTATGACAAATGAGCCGAAGAGGCTGACCCGCACAAGCAAATCATCAATCATGCATATACAAGAAGATATGCCTCATATATCCGATGTGTCTCAGTCAGCAACTCCGAAGGATACACTTGCCCACAATATGAGGACAGGCTGCAATGGATCCTCCAATATATGGCTGGATTGTGGCACAATGTGGCAGCTATGCACTTTCTCTGAGACGTATGATTTCGATTACGTCTTTTCTACTCACTCTGTCTGTTTGTGTGCAGATGTTTTTTTTTTCGTTCATTTTTTTTTTGTCCATTCTTTTTCTATCAGCAGCCCATTTGCAAGCCACTACTATAGAAGCAATAGCTACGTGCTCTTGATAGATGACATGTCATGGAAGGGATTCATGCTGGTCTTTGAAAAAAATACTAACATGACTTTTGCAGCAGCTTCAATCCTGGTCCTTTAATGCAGAATGCAAGGCATGCAACTAAACCCCAGAGTCACCTCCATGTCATGCCACCCTAACGATGAATGGCCCCGGAATTCGCTGCACAATTTAATTGCCAGTGTGCGTCAGTGTATATGTTTCATCTATCTTCATTTTGAGAGTTTTTGCGGAGGGTCGGCACTGAGTCGGGCCATTTGCCCGGAGAGAGAGCATCATATCATGAATGGACGCTTGCCATTTATCATAACGATGTTAATTTGCTCTTGTGCTGGCGTCACGGCAGGTCGCGGAGCTGCATGTTCTGGTCACACGACGTTCGAACTGCTGCTCCCCCGGCCTCTTCTCACAGAGCAGCGTCTCCATAATTAATGGTGGAGCAGAGGACCACCTTGTGAGACTCCCTGCCCTCCCCATGCAAGACTGCAATGGCTGCATGGCCTAATACGGCGGGAGGGTTACTGCCATTTGCTCCCCAGGCCAAACAGCATTCCTCAAAGAGCCTTGCTTCTTGCTGGGGGCTTGTCTTCTTGCTGTAGTTGCTGTGGGCCTGCTTGCTGCTGCTTCTGTTGCCTGCATGCCCATTGCAGATTGGCTCAATTTGGAGAGTTCCGAGAGGCAGCCAGATGCCTGTCTTGACGTCAACATGCTCCGGCTACTTTACAGGCAAACTGGCGTATTTACGCTCCCCTCGTACCCCGGTCAACCATCAAACATCATATGAGCGCCCTGCTCTCTAATTAGACTCTCTGTGGCCCTTCGTGTCCCCGAGATCTAGGGGAGATCTAGAGGGGGGAGATCTAGGGCTCTAAGTGCTGGGGGACATTTGACAAGAAGACGTATCTGCATGCCTTCCCTTTCAAAACATGTCCTCGTCAGATTTTAGATGAATAATGCATCAGTAGCGTGCTGAGACGGTGGTGTTTAAGGAATTCTCTTGGTGAAAAGCCGACAGGGACGATCGGTCTATTTGTAGCGTATGCTTGTCGCCAACTTGTGAGCATGTAAATCAGAGTAGTGTGTTACGAGCTGAAGATGATCCATCAACAAGCCCAGTGTTGCTCATCTGCAAGACACAACTACACTGCGGATAATGGGAGCAGCGGGTCTCTTCCGACCAGGCTCCCTAACACCGTTTTGGCTCTGCTCAAACAGGCATGACACGCATTTAATTGGTGTGATAAACACCAGGCCAAAGTATGCCAACTTTCACGGCTCCATCATGCCTGCTCGGCTGAATTATGGTCAATTCGGGGCTTGGCCCTGAATGCCAGATGTAGGCCCTGCTCATTCATTGCAGATCATTTGCTCTTTCAAAGTTGCCGCCAACTGCAGTGTGGAGGTCGAGTGGGCAGCGATGCCTTTTTGATGATGGCCTGGCTTTTATTGCCTGCTGCTTGTAGTCATAGCATCTGGAATCTGCAGGCAAATGTCTAGCATCTCTGGGGACCTTGGCCTAACCTGGTCTGGACCTACACTCTCCATTTTCATTTCATACTCGTAAATGTTTCATGAGGCTGTTGTGTCCTGGGATGGCCAGGGGCTAGATGTGCCGTCGTCTTAAAATCGTAGAAATTCAGGATTGAGATAAGTGACAGCACTTGAGACATCCCAACAAGCGCGTGAATATGGTAGTGTAATGTAATGGGAAAGAGCAGAAGCTTGTTGTGTGCCAGGCGGGCCGACATGAGGGGGTTTGGGATGGCCATGATGAATAAACTATGATGCACAGGAAGTTTGCTCTCACCTCCGAGCCAGCCGCTCATCTGCTATGTGCTCTTGCACCAGGGCTATCGGAAACCATTAGATACTGAAGATTTGGCCGCGGCATAGGACGTAGCAGTATAATGTAGCCGTCTTTGAACTATGAGCCTGCCATTTCGGCTGAGTGATCACCTTCAGATCAACGCCGTAATATATGTCAGATTAAGAGCATACGGCAAGATACTCATGATAAATCCGGCTTTTGACTCTCTCCCTAGTGTCTGCTAGGGCTCAGGTAGAATTTTCAGACTAGACTGGCTGCTGTGTAACTGTACCGGCAAACAGTCACAGATGAATCCCAGGCAGAAACCTGAGAATGGGGATAATCAAGGGGGATGAAATGATCCTCGCACTGAGCATAGCAGAGTACACAAGGGCTTAGTAGGGCTGAGCAAAGTGCACTGCAGGGCCTGCATGGAGCTGACATGTGCCCTTGCAAGTTTTGCTTGACATCTCGTTGATGTCATTTATGACGTGCGTCCTACAGATTAGATAAAAGCAGACAGGACAGGTAGGTTGTGGGTGACAGTTGTCCCACAGAGGGATATCAGATGGCGCTCTGTTGGCTGCCTGCCAATACTATTGAATGCAGGATGGATCTTGAGCCCCTGGCATCTTCCCAACTTCTCAGCCCATCGTACAGCTTGCGAACCATGTGCACCCATTGATTCCTTTCTCAAAACTTCAATTTATTCTCTCTCTATCTTATCTGTAATCATTTATGATTCATAACATCAAGGGGTATTATTTTTGGGTTTTTGTCTGGACAAATTCGTGTGCCTGAAACTGCACAACGAACAAAAACAACTGTCTTGTGTTTAGCCACATAATAAAGGATGTCTTTGATACGTGGATGATAGTACTCTCGTTGCAAGCTGCATCAAGTAGTTTCTTCTGTGCCTTTTCAAGCTCAATCATTCACCACACGATACACACCCGCTGCTTGCCGTATTTTTCACAATCATGTGTAAGGAAACAAGACATTGCGAGTACAGTAAAATCAAAGGGAGCCGGATGGTATTCTACCTGTAGGACAAGCTAGGATCAATGCAGATAGGGATGAATACACACATCTGTCTTTTCCCAAGGCCATTGCTGATGCAAGGAAATATTTATCTGTGCTCTGTACACAGCATGCGGGGCTGGTAGGGGATACTTTGAATTGCGTATTTGCAGGGGATGAAAACACAGGGAAGCATGATCTAGAGCTGGATATGGTACATGATGGAGAAGCACTTACCGACTGAGCAGTTGCCAACATGTCCACTCCAGGAGGTGCCCTGGCATTCCAATCGCCACACCTGCTGGCTCGTATTGCAGCCGATTCTAGTGTAGTTGCCCTCCCTCTTTACCCAGGCATGCAGACCCACTTGCCCGGGCTCAATGTCAGGACATCCAAGAACTGAAATTATCACACTCATTACAGCCACACACGACACAAAGGCAGAGAACAGAGGCAGTGATAAAATGCAGGTCGATAAGACCTGTCACCTAGATCATCTCATGAGCATGACGAGATTAAATATCAAAGACTTGCATATGTTGGGTTCTGCCAGCAGATATTACTCCCCAATCTATTCCAGATATCGATTAGATTGCTATGCTACTGCAAATATTTTAATCTTAAGGCATTAAGAGCCTAAAACTTCAATCAAACTGCTTATCCACTTACCATGATATTTGAGTAAGAAGTATCTGGAGCCATCGGCCATATTGTCATTCATGTAAATCTCGATTGTGTTCGATGTTGTAATAAATACACTTTTCTCTCGGGCTTGACCACCACAAATGCTCTCTGATCTGGTAGATGATGGCTCACGTATCGTAGCGTAAACGTCACAGCGTCCAGTCGATGACGTCAGAGTGGGGTCTGCCCTCAGAGGCAAGTGGAAGTCTATGAGGCTCAGGTTTAGAGTTTGTCCATGTGGCAGTTGCATTCTGTAGGGACTGTTGTGGCCGCCACATTCCATGGCAGCGTGGGCGTTTGACACGTAACCTACGCTTGGTAGTTCCAATCTACTTCCCTCCTTGGGACATAGGAATTCCTTGGACCTTAGCACTGAAAGACAAGAGAATCAGTGAGTCAACAGATACACTAAGACAAGAGATTCAGCAAGACAAGAGACAGAGAATGTGAGCTGCATACTGAGATCCAAATCTCCTGTTTTATGTTTAAGCACTAGCTGCGCCAGTTTTACGACGATGTAATCCGCAAAAAAATCAACAAAGCGTTATTAGATGAAAGATACTAAACATCATTTCATGAGAAAGGTCATGTTATGTCGTTGTGAAATTACAGAAACCTTGTAATATGATTAACAGCTTTTAACCACCGTGGAAGCCTTTTGCATTGTTAGACCACGGCAAGGTTGTGCAATGTCTTTTTTTTTGCATGGCTGCCCAAACCGGGTCAGAAAACAGAACACATTGGATCATGTTTTCAGTAGACTTCAAGAGCATCATTGATATTGAAACAGGAGCCAGCATCAAACGCTGCAGTTTCACTTGGTTATCTCTGGCTGTTAGAGAAACTAGCTAAACGAGTTTGCAGCCTTCTCGCCATGTAAAATGTATGTTACTTGCCAAGAAATGAGATCTCCCTGACTTAACGGTGGCTTTGATAACCGCGTTACAAAGGGTGCTGGAATATAATTTGAACTGCCTTTCATTAGTCCGCTATGAATAATTCAAGTGTGGAGGTCGTTTAGTGAATTCGGATCATCTTAACACCGTTCTGATAGAAACTGGTGTGAGGATACATAAAGGTTTCTGAAGCATTGAATGTAAATTGTCTGAAATCACAAACAGCTCTTTTGCAAGTGTGCAGTGCAGAAGGACCTTTTTTGTACCACTCAGCTTTTGTAATCTCTAACTGCAACTGGAGTGATCTCTAACTGCAAGCAGTGTGCAGGCAGGGTCAGTGGCAAGTCCAATGATGGGGATGAATGAGAGTGATTGGCAAGGGCGCAAGCATCTGTCACATGACAATCATTAGTATTTTGCTGCAGTATTTTGACCTTGGCCAGGAGGCGCAACAGAATGCCAAGTCAATTTTCATAAAAGCCTCGTTGTAGACCGGGCAAACAATTACACTTTTTTGCTTGGTGCACCCAGCTCTGTCAACGAAACCATATGCGCTGGGAGAGGGCTGAGAGAGGGCGATATTTGGGCGGGCTGCAGTGTTTGTCTGCGTGATGTAGTTACTGTGCCACGGCCAACAAGCAGTTGGCGATTAACACAGCACACCAGCCAGCCGAGTAGCTTCTCCTGTATCAGCAACTTTCAGTGCTTTTCCATCGCCTTCTCCATCCTTTAAGACAACAGAGAGAGGCAGTCATCAAGTCGAAACTGGCTCTCTTCGCAGCAGCCGGCAGTTCGGTTGTGTGTGTCGTGGGCCTGAGCCTCACTGTCTCCTGATGGACAAATCTTGCCGGCTTGTCCTGCAGTGAGGAGTCAATCAGGGCGCTTTTTATGACCCGCCATTGATCTGGCAGATCTGCAGCAAGACGAAACTCTCTCATGAAGACCTGATTTTCTCATGGCGAATATGCGCCACTCAGACCCAGTCGTTTTCTTGCGTTTCTTGACAGCCCGATGAGCTGCGGGTCATTTGTGTTAAGTGCATATACATAGCAGAGCTGCAGGCAATATGATTTCCGCAGCAAACACTGAAACACACTGGCGCCTTTCGATCAATGCTCCTGCAGCAAACATATGCATTTAATGTTTCAGTTTCTTATTACATAAAAGAAAGATACAGAGGTTGCCTGACGACAGGAATTTACTCAAGCAAGTAATAGTTGCATCAAAGGCCAGCAAGATGGCGGTGGGTCACACTGTGTAGGTGGATTGGGGAGACACATAACAGAATGTTCAGGCAACAACAGGAACAGTGGTTAGTTGTATTGGGCTGCTGTGAGGTTGTGGGGGCTTCCAGCCAACCAGGAATGAAGGAGGCAGCTGCTAACGACCATTCCCATTCTACAGTTATTTAATCATGCAGGAAGATGTTCTGGGCAGTCTTCTTGTTCTGGGCCTATGTGCCAGCCGCCCCTGTGGCCCAGCGCTGCCTTCACTGCCAGCCATTTTGGATGCAGTGGCCCTCGCCTCCCCACCAGCAAATAAGAAGTTATGGCGGCGTAATATACGCAAGGAAACCTGAATGACTGCTGCAGGGAACCATCAAAGCCTCGGTCGTCTTGAGACTGCAAGCCCCCGTTCACAATAAACGGCTTGGCTGGCAAAGACATCTCATTTCTTTACTAAATAACTTTTGTCCTGCGATTGAGAATTAATGCAAGGGCTGCGAAGACGGGACAATATTCAGCGCGTGAATTTTTCATGGGCTGATGCTCTAGAGGATGGCCCCGCTGGAGGCAGGGTTGCAGGCCGCGGCCCTGATAGCACGGGGGATTTACTATGCACGGAGCAGCAATAGCACAGCTGTCAGCCTCATACCCACCTTTAACGCACTCATATGATGTGTCTAGGTAGCTCTTGAACTCCTCGTTACATGGGTGGATGTTGTTGAAGGTGGGGTCAACCACTTTGACCTGGCATCGTTGCCGGCCCGAACACTTCCGGTCCATGAGGGCCAAGACGTCATACGAACAGTCCAGGAAACCGAAGTCGCTCTTGACGCAGCGACCGATTTTCATGCGACCGTACTGCGCTGACGTCATCACGATCACCTCGTCATGGCTGCAGGAAGCTTCAAACACCTCGTATTGGCAGAATTCCTTGGCATCTGAAAAGAGAAATAATATTCAAATCAGTCGCAAGAATTAACTAACATCACTTGACACATATGCCCCTATTCAGAATACTAATCGGAGTGATTTTTATTAGGGTCCAATTCAGCGTTATGAAGAGTACAGTTTTGGCATGCAAGGACTTCCGGTTCAGTTGTTTTCTGCCTCTTTGTAGGAAGAGTACTTAACAAGGGACGTCAATAGGAGGCAAGTAGAAGGAAGGCAGTGCTGAAGAAATCCAATGTTCTGCTGTGCATGTTGGCCGCTCCAATATGGCAGGCCTTTGTAGTCTATGCACAAATAAGGTGCGGCCGAATTTAGCCGACACAAAAACAAGCGTCTTGTTGTTCTATTGGCTACAAACAGAGATTTCAATGTTTTGCGCAGGGCGGGTCGTCCTTAGACGAGGTGTGTTGAGTGGGGCCGTCGTCTGTTTTATCTTGGAACAAAGACTGGCTGATCAATGGTGAATCAGGCTTACGTGCCGCTCTGTCTTTTAGCAGTGTAGATCATCTTAGCCAGCCCTACCTTATCTGAGCTCAGATCGAATATCTTGGATATTAGAGCTGCCCTGCCAGTCATTGATTGAAGACTACAGAACAGCGATCAAGAAACGCTGTCCTTTCCTTCAATTACACGAGACAGCCAGCATGTCTTTGTTTTGCTTCTGCTGCCTTTTTGACTAAAGTTAGCCTCCCCTTTGCCTGGTTTGTTTGCAAGCATAACAAGCAGTGAGAGGTACAAAGGGTTGCCATAGCAATGTGTGGTGTTGGATGGCACAGCAGTATTTGGGGGGCAATGCTTCACATTTGAGCTCCACTAATGACCACACATATACATCGTTAAGCAGACTCCCGCGTCAGGCCCTCTCCACTTTTCTATTGCGACGCTCTGCAAAGTAGCATCGTCATCGACTTATTTCCAACAGCAGACACGGTAATTTACTGCAAAGATGCCACAAAACATATCGCAAATGGCCAGGGTCTATGACTAATTCCCCCAGCTCTTCAAGGTGTTTACTGTTCTGGTATTTTAACGAGAACGTTACAAGAGTGAGGGTCATACCCTCTTGGGATAATTTACTGTAACTTAAAGACGGTTTATCCCAAGGATACATTCGGTCTGCCTCACAATCAGTCCTTTGGGATATAACGTCAAATTAACCTAACAATTAACTCAATATTCTACGACCCACGATATCATTCGATATGTGTGGCTGGAGGCGGTAAATGTATTTTCTGATTAGCTTCATTGCTTTGGAATTGGTGCGATTCACTTTAGATCTATGTCATAGTGCCGTTTCATTTCAAAAGATACACGCAAACATTCTGGAAGTAGGCTCATTACTGCTAAAACGTAGTGCCTTGCCAACAGAAAACAGCCAGAATTCGCATGAGTTGTCATGAGTTTTTTTCTTATTCTAATCCTGAAACTTAACATCTTTACCTGGAGTGATACAAGGAATCAAGGAATAACCCACTGGTTTCATAATTTATAATTTCCAAATATAACTTGGGTATGTCTAAGAAATAATTTCACAATTTAATGGCTTATCGTGACAGGCCTGTGTTCCGATTTTGTCAAAATAATGAATATGATACGGCAGTGTTAAGATTTTACAATTTACAATTACCTAATGGGGTAAGTAATTATCAAATTGCTCAACTGACATTTATTTTGTTCAATATTGGATGCTACTACATCATCACACACCACCAGACAAGAATTCAAATATTATTATATTATTCAAACCATGATTCAATCACTGTCTAAATGCCACGGTTACCTGTGTTTATCGTCCATGTGTTTTTACTTTTGGTTTGTTTATTGCATATGTTTAGTATCTTTCAAAACACAATTATGTCACTTAATATACGCAAATCGTCTCAGTTTTAAATGTAAAAAAATTAATGACATCTGAATACCACTTTCTGTTGTATTATTATTTTACTATACAGGTGCGGTTACTAATATATGAGTTTGTATTAATGCGGCATAATAATGTTATTAGTGCAAATCGTTAGGTCATTATGAGTGCATTTGAAAAAGAAAATAATAATAACAAATTGCAAATAAAAGGCAAAATATGTAATGCATACTAGGAATAACCAGTTAAGGGGGCACTCATGCTGATTTGGGAAGTAACTCAGTGATAGTATGATTTACATAAGTAAGGGGCTCAGATGACGACAGACTTGTCTTAGTTAATATGAACTGTGATATTAAAAATTTGGTTTGTGAAGAGGCGTGTTGTCCTTCGATTCAGTAACTGTAGAGTAAATATTTTCATTTTATACTGAGATAGTCCAAAGGAACGAGCAATTACAGTAACCCATTCCAAGTCTTAATGGCAAAGGATGGTCACTATCTGAGCCCTTGCTGTACATGCAGTCTGTGAGGAAATTGTCTAGCCTGATGAATGTGCCTGATTTCTATCAGGCAAATGACCAATAAATGTCTCGGTTGCTTACAACTGGGCAGAGTAGGCTGAAAGACTTGATTTGGCCTTGGGTGGTTGCTTGATTGAACGACTACTAGTTGCAGGAATGGTTTGCTCAATTGCACGTGGGGAGCTATATGTCTCTGTTGAGTTTCTAACATTGTATCAGTTAGGTTGTCTCTCCTGATGACAGAAAAGAACTTTCAAGCTTCAGAAAACTATGTGTGTCAGTTGATTTTTTCTTTTCTTTTTTAGCTGGATTAATTGCTTCACCTTTGACACAGAAAACAGCTTCTACCTGTTAACCAAATAAAAAGAAATTGATTCCTCACATTGTGTCAAATTCATTGTGTCACTTTCAACTTCACAATAGCATCCAGCTGCCTTCAAATACTTTGGAGACAGTTGCCTATTCAGCATCCCCTCAATATCCGCTTACCACGCACCCACGTTGCACCAAAAACGTAAAAAATGTGGCCACCAACACCACAGCACCTAGAATGTAGGAAACGTAGGTGCAGATAGCCGTAAAATTGTGTAGGTGGAAGAGGCCTCCCCATTATGTGTGCGAGATTATTGTGTTATGTAGCATATGCCTTTATTTTTGCTCTCAGAAAATCCATCATGACCTCAGATGGGTATTCAGGCTTTATAAATGTTGGATATGAGTACACTGAACATGGCCTACAGAACGAAATGTAACATTCTGGAGTTTTTCAGAGACTGAAAGATGCCAGGCATGTTCATTAGAAGCTGATGGAATTGCTACAGATGACTTTTGACCGCGTAAGTGACCAGGAAGGACATCTGTCCAGCGTGATAGACTCCATGCTGGCTTGTCAAGGAGAGGTGTCGACAGCATCAGAATGACTAAATCATACATGACAGGTCCTGGTCGCTGCTGCAGATTATCAGACTGCCTTGAGTAATGACATGTTTTCATAGATGCACAATACACAGGATAGGGCATAATAGCTTCTGTGAAATGCTGCCTGCCATTGAGTTCTGATGATGATGATATGTCATTAATTGCGGCTGTCTGTGGGTTGCGCCGGGTGCCAACTAGCTAACTGGCGAAATGTGTTGTCTGGCGTGATCACACTTTGCAGGAGCATCGACGGTGGCTTTGAGAGACGACCCGTGGCAAACTGGGCCCCAAATTGCTATTGATGAGAGAAAACAGCAGAGTGAGCTCCATCCAGTGTCGTTTGATGTGCGGCTGGAGCGTGCTGCCTCAACTGGCTGAATCATGTGACATATGCAGCAGCAGCCAGACAGGCGAGGAGGCACGGGGGACTCTGTTGTTATGGGTCCTCTTGATGTATCACCTGCGAGGAGCCCGAGCAGAGCCAAGCACACCGCCCCGGGTGTCCGATGCCCGCCACGGCTCATTGCCACCGCCCTATTCATTAGGGTGCCGAGTGCGCGCGCTAAATCTGCGTGAAGACACGCCAAAGCGCTGTCCTGCTGTTTCGGGCAGGGTCAAGTCCAGTCCGCCTGATGTCTAACCCTGCCATCGACCTGTAGCATATTTCAAAGGAGGCAGCCTGGGGTGGGGTGTCAGCTGGATCACCGTGAATGATGATCCACCATTAGAAAGCCGCCGGTCGTGTCATCTCTCTTCCGTCCGTCAGGCTGCCAGCACGGGTCAGTGACAGTGGCCATTAACGACACAACATCCAGCCTCAGACCGGCCGACCTGTCCACATCCAAACACCGCCACATTACTCCACATCACTGGCCTGTTGATAGTGACAACATCACTAACTCCTTTCTTGCTTCCCCGGCTATATTAGCAGGCGCCCTGGTCACACCCTATCTCTTTACTCGAATGTCATGGCAGCAGATGTTGCGAGCAGCACAGGGCACTAAGAGTTGTTGTCTGCTCGCTATACGTCACTTCTGCCACGTTCTTCATCTTATCCTTTCCCATTTCCATATGGGCATTAATATTTATCAGGATTACAGGGCACAGCCTTTGATCTGCGCCCGTTATTTGCTTGTGAGGAGACACGCTACGTGTTGTGCCATGTCTTGAGATAACCCTGACGTTCGTTGCATGTAAGAATCCACATGTACCTTCGCCGATGCAGATTTGCCTAATTACAATTAGCATCATGAACTTCTTGATTTCTCATCAAGCATTCGTGCGGATGACATGCTGAGGTTATTTCATTCTATTTCATTTTGCAAATGGCTCCGCATCACACAATGCACCGGCACAGCCCTCTGAATCACCAGGTATTGTGACACCATGCCGCTACAGCATCATCAAAACAGATGGATGACAACAGACAACAGCTTTTAAATTTCCACTTCTCGATTCCATGACAAATACCCGTGTTATCATTTATTGAAAAAATCATTTAGGTGTTAAAAAATCGGTTACATTGTTAGGTAATAGTTTCAGATGCATGAATTAATGACACAAAATGACCAACTAGGACACGCTGGATGAACATATTTGCTTTCACAGAGCTGTATGCATTATTGATGGCTTCATCTGCCTGTTATAGGTTGTCGATCGCTGGTCGATTTCATGGCAATTGTAGCGCTTAATAAGAGTTGCCTCTATATCTCTGTTTGTCTCACGTGACCCATTGATAACATATTTGGCAATAATAAAAGGATACGCTCTGCTGAACACAGTTAACGATCGCCATAATTCTATAACACGTCTTTGTAGAGCCAAATCAACACAAAAACGCATCAGCTACTAATCCGGCCCTTGCTTCCCTGCAGTATTTTTGTCAGCCTTGGCTGGCAGAAAAATTCTGCACTGCCAACAGTATTAGGCAAATATTTGTTCACTAGTCTAAGGCCCCTTTCAGAGCTATTCCACAGATTCGGACTGATGGAATGTTTGATCTGCTTCTTAATAACTTTTCATTATAATTTGCATGAGAAAACGTGAAAAACAAAGCCGTGGGCCATTTGCAATGCAAAAGCAGGAAGGGCTGTGTGGAGTAACCTTCTGTTGCTTTTGGCTGCAGAGTGGGGAAAGGCTTAGGAGACGGTGGTTGAGGCTCTGTGTTTCTTGGACGACCTGCTCTGGGAGGCATTAACGCATTCTTGCCATGCCACTCAAACAGCTAGGACCACTGAAGCGCTTTCTATCGATCCAGATAATCCTATTTACTGTATCTTCATCACATTTCCATAGCTGGTGTTATGTTTGAAGAAGGGAATCTTCATGAGAAAACTCACCAGTGTGCAGATTAGGCCCTAATCCCACACGCTATTTTCACAAACGCTACAGCCCCGTGGCCCATGTCTATTGTCAACCCCCTAATAATCATCACCGCTGCACCCGTGCTTATGGAAGGGTTACAATAATTTTGCTAATGCTTGGGGCTGACTATGGGGCAATGATGGACTGGGTGGACCGCTTCATGTAGAATCCTGGCTCGACCTGCATCAATATATCGAACTGGGATAATTCTGCTTCTGAAGCACAAGGGACGAAATGTTTACGTGAGCAAAGTGGCAAACAGATATCAGTGAGTGGACCCCATTTCCCTCTTGTCACTTTGTCATGCTTGTGAATCTTAGAAACATCTTGAATGCCACTATCCCCTTGTCCCAGAGTGAGCAGGGCCGTCCTGCCATGAAACAAGGCTTTAGCTGCGTCGTTTAGCGGCCGATTCGGCGGCGGCGCCCTCCGCGTTCTGGCTCACTGCTCTGCTGCTCGCACAAGTGTAGAAATGACTTCTGCCTGGTCGCCTTTCCTTCATGGCGCTTTATGACAAAACCTTTGCTAGTCTGGCTGGCCTCGCACCCAGGGGAGTGATCGCACAACTTGCCGCCTGCAAGTGTCGGTGGCGGCGGAAGTCGGCTCATTGAGCGACACACGTGAGGGCCTTGATGGATGGCCACACCACGTGACTCATTCCGCGCCTCCTATTGGCCATTCTCTCCCCACCAGGTCTGCAGCACCTACCTCCCCTACATATAAATTCCTATTGTGATCGGGAGCTGCAACTTATGGCAGCTAACTGTCCTGAGTAATACAACGTCTTAGCAGTAATCCCAAAGTTTCAGTCATTTCTCGGTAGACGAGCGGCCTAACACCGGTAACTCGCCAAGTATTGACTGCAGGCCGCTAGGGTGCCAGTAGTCTCCGGACTGCAAACATGTAATGATCAAAATTTACATCTTTTGCCGAGGATCAATGGCCAGGGGAGCGTCGGGGGGAGAGGCAATCGTGAGGAAAATTGAAAATCTCGATACGCCTGGCTCCCCTCGGGAGAACAGTGGATGAAGTTATCATGGGCTGACTTAAGGCCATCTGCCCCCGCCTCTGCCTGCTAATAAGGCCAATTTTCGACGTTTTATCACCTGCGATCATACACCGGCGCAGTGCCGCATCGCACCAGCTGTGGCCCAGCAGCCTGCTGTCCCCCCCCCCCCTCTGTCCTCAGCAACCTGTCGATAACATGTGAATAAGTTCCCAAATAGTGATGCAGCAGTAAACGATGCTGCCAAGAGGAAACCAAGGTATGGCTTTCATCAATCGATACATAATTCGATGGGAACGAACTATTGACATAGTCTTGGCAACACTGCGCGTGGATATGACAGGGGACCCGAGCCATGGCAAGCTACCCGGCCGGCCTAGGTCCCAGTGCACAGAGCGCTAAATGCAGCGAATGCAATGCCACAGAATAGATCCCCAAGGGCTTGGCAAATATGCCATTCATACACACAAAGCGGGAATACTTTTTGCCAATCAACTAGTCCTTATGAACTCCTAGAGTAACACAAAACGAATAACCTGATCAACTTCATCCTCCACAATGCAAATTAATGGCCCCAAGGAAAACCCACCAGACAACGAATCATGAAGTATTCACAGGTTGATTTTTTTGAGAGTAGTGTTTCTACTACGGCTCTACTAAGTGTCAGAGGCTATTGTGCTCTAGGAAGGCCATAAATGATGCGTTTGGCGGGTTAATAAATCATTCAACGAAGGATCAACCATGACGTTTATAGCTGCTCGACATTAAAATAATAGAAAAGGGCAGGTGTAGATCTTATATCGAGTCATAATGTGGACAGAGTATACATTAGTCTGATGAAGTGTTTACGTGTGCGACTGTAATATGCTAGGACACAGCGGGACACAGGTGCGGGGGGTGACGTCGCCTGTGCTGTGTCTTGCTGCGGCGCTTTATTGCCCTCAATGCAGTCAGCCAGGACAGCTAGGGAGATTGTGTGGGTCCGGCAACACTGCAACATTCTGCAGAGATTTATCTGAAGCTGTTGACACAAGGTCACTCCAGATATGCCCCCTTCATTAATTGCCAGCTAGAAAACACGAGTTGACGTTCACTGAAGTAGCAAAGCAGCCTAACTCCTAAGCAGGTCTGAGAGGTTTCAGAGTGTTCGATCAGAGCTTTAACAATGCGTTATGCGCTGCAGATTGACACTGCCAAGCTGTTACATCTCCATCTCTCTTGTCTTGTCTTGGCAATCTGGAACTGCTGCAGCAATCCAAGCCATGCTGTCCACATCGTAAATCATCTAATAAAGAAATTCTTAATCATTGGAACTGAAGGGAATGAAACATCGCGTGTCTAATCTTTATCAATAATTCTCTTTAGCATGCACAGATTCGAGAGTGGTCTTATCAATAAAATAAGACCTGATGTCTTTGAAATTAATTTCTGCTGTTGTTTTTTTTTGCTCTGGAGCTCATAGAGGGCATTTCTAAAAATACCATTTGGGGTGTGTCCCAGTGGCTGTCAGCGTTTTATGGCTTGTGGCATGTGAACTCGGCAGCAGATGGCCGGGAGGAGGGTCTAGTTGACCAAGCGGTCAACTGCATCTGAATTACGACTTGTCTCGGTGACACAACATCGATTAGCAGGACAGCGTGAGCTGAACAGACCATGCTAGAAGCGCATAAACATGCCTGCCTCTATATCTCTGCACTCAGTACTCCTGTAGATCTGTCTTTAACAGTCTCTGTGCCGCTTTGCCAATTAGCGTGTGCCTAACGTCATTGCTAGTCTAGCAACTGCATCCTTACCCCGCGGCAGGCACGTACAATCAGGAACGGGCAATTATCAAATGCGCCGGGGTTTTTATCGTATGTTTACTCGATTTAATCAGATAATTACGGCAGGAGGATGAGGCAATCAGATTCATTTATAGGTAGCTAAGACGTAAGCCTGTCCCCTGTTACTTACTCGCCACAGTGAATCTGCGCCCGAGGTAGGACTTCATTTGGCAAAGAAGGTTTGCGAGGTAAATAGATTCTATTGGGGAAGCCGTTAGTTCGGGAGCAAGTGCAGTGACAGGCGCCCAGTTGAAGACATCATTGGTCTGCTCAGCCCATTAGATGATTATACGCCAGCCTGTAGGTATTGACCCTAGCAGGTCCTTATTATCAGCTCCATGATGACGCTTGTGACTTGCTTTTCGTGCATACACGCTCCTCTGTCGGTTCTAAGAATATAAGCATTTACCAAGGGCAAATGCCAAGGAGCCTGTCTCTTGAAACCAGCTTGCCAGCTCCCTGTCTCCTGACTCCAATCAGCTATTGATGAGCAGCTATTGTGGAGCAGCACTCGCCACTTTAATTCGACCTCTCATCGCAGTAATCTGTTTAATGTGGATGCAGCATGCGAAGCAATGTCGATGATGATGAGTGCTTCTGCTGCTGGTGCGAGTGATGCTAAGCATGCCTGCCCCGTGCTCTTGTCGCTCGCTCTTCCCTTATATATTTCAGCATGCCAGTGAACGGCAACGTTCCTGGTCGTATGTCAGCGCTATCAACATCCTACACGAGCAAATAAGACCCACAGCAGCAGGACCCCCGGAGACTAATTAAAAATCCACCACCAATATCGTCCAAATATACTGTGCTACGTGCATGGGGTACCTCAGGGGCGCACACTGGGCGCTATTGATCCACCAAACACATGTATATCCTCGCTAATGGACAACACAAATGTGTTACACACACTGCATGCTATCTACATGCCCGTGCACTGTATAATGCATTACAGCAGGTTAATGGTAAACGAGGTCATCAAGTACAATAGCATCACCAGCCAGCCAGAAGCTTTCACAACACATTTAGCATCAGATCCAGTAGACCCTGAGAGACATCGACGAACAATGGAAATTCGTGTTACAGCCCCCAAGAATGTAACTATGTGTCTTTTGTGCTGCTTTCAAGCCAGGGGGAAATTTATATCTTCATTTAAATGAAGTTTTTCAATTAAAACCACAGTCACGTAGGGGATTAAATGGAATCTTAATAAAGCCCCTTTGTCTCTCTGAGCCAGATATTCTCATCACAGGACAGGTGATACTTCTTTCAGTCTAAAGAGCTAATTGCCACTTCAAAAAATTGCGAAAAAAAACTTTATCTTAACATTATGGAAACTTTGGCACGCTCCTCTGCTAATCAAAGTTTCGCCTACAATTTGATGATGAGTAGCCTTAATTAATGACAAGGCTACAATTGATATTGCCTATTATTAGTCATAGATGCTGTTGGAGGTGTGCTATGATGAAAGTCAAGCTTAATCAATGTTTAATAACCAACACCAATTGGTTTATCTTTCGCACATTAGATTAAGTAGTTAATAAATCTGAGGAATGGGAAAAATATTCATGAAATTAAAGTCATTTTAAACTGACATCATCAGGCCTTTGCCTTGCCTGCATACAGATTCGTGCCAGTGACTGCAAGTAGCTACAAGTTTGCATATTAGCTGGCTATGGAGTTGGCTTATTGCCTTACATTGTACTAATACCGCTGGGTGGGAGGGGTTTATTGACTGAGGAGTAATTGAGTAAAGATATAAGTTGTTGGCATTGATTTCTCATGAGACATCTGCAGCAGTCGTGTGTATAAGCCATAAATTGGTCAAGCAGGGTTGCGATCAATGGGATCTGACAAAACTTACAAGGCACGTAATATAACAAGGCCAAACTCCTTGCCTTGTGCGCCTTGTGCATGGAGAAGTTATCCAGACATGCAAGAACAGCTTAATGTTCAGCTAATGGGTGCAAAACGTCTGCAGATTTAATCCCACTGACATCTTTATTGTCAATAGGGCACGGATGAACCCGGAAACCCACTAATTCTGGGTGTCATTAAATTGGAATTTGACTGTAGCTACTTATAACCCTCTGCTAGTCAATCTGGAAGGCAATTACTGCTCTGATTAGCTGCAGCAACTGATGTGTTGAGTGGTTCTTCCTTTCCTCAGGAACACCAATGACTTCCTGCAGCATATACCTGCTCATGTGACTGATTCCCAAGGACTGCTTGCCTCTCTCTTATTTTGCCATCTTCTCTTTCAATTAGGACTACAGCCAAATAGACCGGCTGCGTTTTTGGCCAGCAGTGCTACAGTGCCGGGCCTGTCGAGTATAATAAGCGATAAGGTAGGTTTGATTGAAAGCCAGTCCTTCCCTTTAGCCCAGTCTCTGCAATGGGTCGAGGGGAAATTGGCCTGAACCAAGCAGCACTCCAGGGAGTGAACCAATTGATCTATTTATCGTCGCGGTCACTCTGCCAGTCATGTTGCAATATTTCTCTGACTAAATTATGAGAAACGGTTAAAGGCATTAAGTGGCGAAAGGAACCGCCACAGGCTCCAAACACTCGTATTAATCTCCAGTGTTTTAGCTACCCATCCATCCAAAACCCATGTTTTATTTCTTTCTTTTATTGATCTATCTTAATATCTAACTGGCAATCTTTTGCTCATTTGCTGCCCATACGTCACAACTCTACATTGACCTGTTTCAAGCGTTACTCTTCAGGCACATACAAAGGCTTAGATGTTTAAATATTCCACATAATTTCTTTTTGATGAATTGAGAGAGACCAGATATAAGTGCTTTAAGTGATGCATTAAAAATAGTTCTTACAATTTTACAGCCTTGAGGGGATTATTAGATTGCTGCTCATCACAGTCATTACTTGCTGAGAGGCAAGTTTCCAGGACTAAGCTCACATTCCTATTAACAATTTTATTGAAATAATCCTTTCCAGGGATGAACGGCTGCCGTCGACAGCCGCAATGGAAATATTGCATCCAACCATTGGATCTACTACTTTTCTGTAAACGCTTGTGTCACCAGTGAATGATGCAAGGGTTGTCAACATGAAAGTAAAGCCTTTTTCTGAGCTGCATTTTACTTTTGGTGCACTTTCAAATTGAGGTTTACTGAGTGTTAAATCCGCATCAGATGGTCGCAGTTTAATGGGGCCGATATCATGTGAACAGTCTTATGTTTCATCATGCCTAGTGTCTGTTTCATGGCATATTGAAGTGCTAGCCCAAAATGCTGCCGTCGGAGAAAAAGATCTGCGCGCTTAAACCTTCCATTTCCGATTTGATGCCATCATCTCTACATGGCATCTGTGTTTACATGTTGCTGAAAGAATCTCTTTGATTGTGGCGGTTTCTAAGGACCATGAAACAAAATGTGGTTGGCCACAATTGTCATTGGGCTCCCTGTGGGTGTTGTTCACACAGCAGATCCTGTGCGTAGCTAACCGGAAGCAGACTGGCAATGAACTTCCTGCTAAATATAACCGCCTGCTCCCTGTTGCATTTTGTCGATATTGTGGCTTCCGGTGTCCTATTGTCACAATTGACACAGCAATATCTTAGAAAGTAAAGGTACTTTTGAACTTTCCCTGAGATTTTTATATGACATGAACATGATAAGGATACGCTATTTCTGCAATACAAATACAGTGTAGTGAAACTTCAAAAAACTTGTAATGGAGGCTCTACTTGTTCTGAATAATTACTCATGTCATAAAGTGATCCTGAAGTAAAAATTTGACTTTGATTAATATTTTAGTTCTGTGAGGCATGGTAGTTATCATAACATTAAAGAACATACTGACTGTGATTTCTCTCTGATTTGCCTTTGTGATTCAAGATGGTATTATGATATTCCTATTCAGGCCTCAATAACTTCTCACAGTGGTAATGGAATCTAATGGATCTCCCGTCAACTGGGATGCTGATGTGCATTGTTAGATGAAGCACAAGGATGCGCTGTGTCCTTCATTCAATGTCCCTGTCTGTACAATTGTTATGCACACATACTTTAATGGCTGGTTGGACCCGTGTTCTGGCAGTCGATATATCACCCAAAGGCTCGCACAATAAATGGCATATTGAGGCGTATATGGAAGCTAAGACAGGGTCACAAGTGATAAGAATAAGGTGATCCCCATCTGTCTCAGTGTGCAATGGACTGCGGCTTCTGTCAAGTGAATGTGTGCAGCATAATATGACACTTGACAGGAGCGAGACAGATAAGTTGCCTGCCAGCTTTGAGCTGTTCCTGCTCAACTGGATGCTTGTGGGGTGATCTGTCACATGGACGAGGTCATGAGGTCAAAGGGATAGACCGACTTAGCGGAACAATAACAAAGCCCGTGGCAGGATTTATCAGATCATATTCTTATAGCCCAAGTGATTCTACAGATGCTCTCTGCCGAGCAGTGCCTTGTTGTCTTAGAAGGAGCTAGATTGGGCGGAATAAGGCTCCATTTGCTTTGCCACGTTCACTCTGCCAGTTGCCCATCAAAGCAGACCAGCCTGGCCACTTTGTACACTTCGTAGCTTAAGTCAATAGGAAAGAAAGGAGACGCATAGAAGGTAGCGAGCACTTACCGTTGAAGTGGACCTCTCGAAGCAGCAGAAGAACACTCAGGAGGTAGATATGCATTGCAGCACAGGCCCTGGGATATACTGATGAAGAAGACATGGCCGCACACGTAGGTCCTGTCAACTTGTCCCCTCTTCCTCAGCTAACATTTGTCGTTGGGCCAGCACTGCTTGTCTGTCAGCACATGTATTATGCCTGCAATATGTATGAGACCTCCCCTCCTGCCTTAACAACATCCGCAAGGAATAGATCCAAAGGTCTGTCGGGACACTCGGGGCATCAAGCAAGGGGACTCAATGTTCGCCAGCAATTAGACTGATCTGAGAGAATGGCGCGGACGTGTGGAACTCCACAGAGGCCAGTGTCTGGATGTTAGTCAATAACAGCACCTCGTATCGATGGATCGGGTCGAGTTGCAGGCCGCCTCCTCCGGGTTCACCTTGCAGATAATGAGACACTGCTTGTAGCAATCTAATCCATCACAGTTGTATCAGAGACTAGTGATAGAGGAACTACCGACTTGCCGTTTCTACTGGTGTCCACAAACAAAGCCGGAGACGCTATTCATTCCATGCCAAACGTGAGCCCCTTGTCAGTGCAGCCGAGTTAGATGCCTTGGGAAAACTGTTGCTGCCACTTCTGGTTGTTGAATGTGGATAAACCTGAGACGGACTTTAGCCGGCTAGTGTTGTTTACAGGTTAGAGGCGGGCACAGAAGTCGTGTTTGGCTAGACGCAGGGCAGCTGCCTCCCAAAAGACTCTAGGATTCCACCTGATGGAGTTTGTATGCCAGGCTGTTATCACCGCTGAGGCCTGCAGCTCCTGCATCAGCCAATCTCCTTTGAAGTTCACCAAACTAATTATACTATTGATATTCCATGTCAGTTGTACCTTCCATCTTGACGGGGTGACGCAGGTTCTTTAGCACAGAGGCTAAGGCACACAGCACTGTTTGATGTTGGTGCTCCTAGAGCGCTTTGTCACACGCATGGTTCCTCGTGCTCTGGCGTGCTGGCTTGCGTCCTGGCTTGCGTCCTGGCTGCTGCAGCACGTGGGAGCAACTGGCGGCATGTGCTGGCTCAGCTGCCTTTTATGGCCGCTACTGCAGGGGGCGTGCGGGTCTTCTAGCAGCCTGCTCTAACTCACTGGCCCAGCCTTCACCTGCAACATAGTACCAAGCGTCAGTAAGCCAACTTGCTACAGGACAGCTGTCGACTGTGATCACTTAGGCTAACTGTCAAGTCTCCCTCTTACATACGTCACTAGCCAATTCAATTTCAAGCAGCTCTGTTGGCTGCTAAAAGGCACAGGACTAATCGATGGTTTATCACACAACCCAGAGATGCCATTTGGGCGACCATCAGCAGTCTTAAATGAGTGGAAGTCATCTCCCTGCAAACAAAGATAACACCATAGAAGACGCTTGTCTCCTTGTGCCTCAGATTAATTGTTCCACTCACGTATTTGGCATGAGTCTCATAAAAAGCTGCTCATTTGACATTGTATACCTAACACTAGGGACAATGCGGATGGGAGGGCAATAAAGCGCATGCATAAAGGCATGAAGTTGCAATCTATGCAAGCACTTTGATGGAAGGGATAGTGAAAAAAAAAGACAAGGGTGTTTTATTACCGACGTTGAAACACTGGAGGCCCCGAACAGCACAATGCCTGGCAAAGAAAATAAACCTTGTTAGGAAGATCAAGATTAATGATTCAAAATTAAACGGTCCATTTTTATTGCAAGATAAAACACTGTAGGGTCTATGAATAAGCTTGGATAATGCTTTTCTCCCGGGCAAGTCTTGAGCCATAAAACATGGCCGTAATTTTATTTGGCCTGAAGCGACCAAGTTTATAGGGCCCGTCAAGGCAGGGAACATGTGAGCCTATTGGCTGATCAATATGTGAAATTAACGCTGGCCAAGGAGCTTTATTGGGGAAATAAACGCTCAGCAAAAGAACTCCAGCCAGAAATTCTGGCCAGGACATGGACGCCAGTTGCCTGGCTCCCCTCCTCCTTTTTGATCGAGCGAAGAAAGCTGGCTCTATCATAGCAACTCTAAGAAAGACGTTTAAGTGCTTAAAACTCTCACAAGCTCTTTGGGCTATTTAAACCTGTCACTTCTCATCACTCTTTCCTGACACGAGATGTGTGTATGGTTGGGGACTTGTGATGTCATCAAGGGACTTGCTCACTTGTGATGCAGCAGATCCAGTCTTTTGATTGAGATGACTCAGATCTATTTCTTGAGGCGTGCTTAAATGACCAGGGCATGGGCAGGTCTCCCAGGAAAAGAATCGAGGAAGTAGATGAGGGTGTAATTGAGTGGCCATCTAAATACCTGGCCAGCCTAAGATGATGCGGAGGATCAGGCGGCCTGGACCTAGCTCATAAAGGCCCTGCAAATGGAGTGTCAATGTGAGGCCGACGGCTGTCGTCTTGGTGCCTGCTCAGGATTACGTCTTGCCCTTCATAATTGAGTGTTATGAAGATCGCAGGGCGCTAGAGATCAGCAAGGTAAGTGATGGAGCCAGCACCTGGCGTGTGTGGCCTACCAACGCCCTGTTCACATCATATGAGGGACAGAGCAAGAGCAGCCAACGCCGGAGCTGCAGCCCAGGGCACCTCATGTCAGCCTGTCCACCCTGTCTGCCCCTAGCCAAACGCCGACCATATGGCGCCTGAGCCACCCTGCCACCACCCCACCTTAATGGGTTATTACGTTTCGTTTTTGCCCGCCGGCTGCCTGTGATTTATGTGACTTGGGTCGGCTGCTGATGCAGATTAACATCTTACATTCAGACGCACTCACCAGGGTGGTGCGTTGGAAATGCTTTTGTCGTCAGCTCATTACGAAGCCCTGTGAGACTCGCCAACAACCCCGGCTTAACGAGAGGGAGCCAGGGCTGCGGGGTGGTGGCTGCTGGCATCAAGGTGGCGATTTGTGAGCCAATGTAATATGTCCCTTCGCCCCAACTGCTTGCCCCCAGGACCTGGCAGTTGACCTGTCACTGACTTGGTCTACCTGTCAGAGGAAGGAAGACGCATCCTGTCAACTACATGACACATCACACTCAAATGACATGTCAATCTGTCACTGCTCAAATGACGTGCCCTGTCTGGGTGCGGTTGAAGGTTTCTGTGTTGCTGCAACTGTGCCTGTCACATCTTAGTCAGTGAATCATTCCCACACTGACTCGATGCAATCACTTAACAATGGCTGAGACAAGCGCCGCCATTAACCGTCTCTCTCATCTGGGAACTGTTTGGCAGGTGGTAAGGCTACCTCTGCTCCTTATCAAGCTAGGGATGTACGATATTCTGCCATAAAATATAATCATTACCCCATAAATATCCAGACTACATAGCAGTAAAAGCACTCGTGTGCCAGCACCTTTCTGAGCTGCAAATGGATCAGAACTTTGTAATGAACGTACTTAGCACATATCGAGGCTCCATATCTACCAGCTGTATGTCATAAATACTTTTTTTAATACGCCAATGACGGCTGTAAATTTCTTGATATCTCAGTCTTGAATGTCATACATTCAAAATCTTCATTTTCGTCACAAATAGCACGAAGTGTTCTTGGCATTTAAACTATTTCGAAAATGAAGTACACAGGATGATATTTTTAGACTAAAAACCATAAATATAGTTCTGTCTAAAGTGAACTAAACATGACTACTTATATTACAGTTGTTGCATCAATCTAAACGGATATTTTAGGATACCCAGACAATTAAAAACACTTTTACCACAAGAATGAATAAAAAAGGGATGATTAACCTAATAACATGAAATTACCAACTGCTACATGCAAATTATGCAATTCAGTCGGCGGTGCTCTTATACTTTTGTCATCTTGACATTTGACAGATTCCGTCAAGTTTGTCTTTATTTCGTAAAGTCTGATAATAATCAATTAAGTCCCTGAACACTATACAGCACTGTACAGTAATTGCTGACATATAGGCCTAACCAAATAATGTCAGCTTACACAGACTTTCGTGTTGGGCCAGGCATGGTCGTAGTCTCTTCTTAAAATTAATTACTGAGAAGTGTGATATAGATGAATTTGTTCTAAAGTCATTAACTATATACGCATCAGGTCTGTGGGATTTTGTCTAAAGTTAATCCTAAGAAAGGTTTTGATAATGTCCCTCCATGATTACTATATTTAGCTCGAAATTAACTTATGCCTTTTATCACAAAATTTACAATTCAAGAGTCAAAGTTTCCAAATGTTTTAAAACTCCCTGAAATCTCACAATACAAGAGTCAAAGTTTCCAAATGTTTTAAAACATCCTGAAATCTCACAATACAAGAGTCAAAGTTTCCAAATGTTTTAAAACTTCCTGAAATCTCACCACGTTTTAAGAAGGGAAATCTTTAGATAAAAGTAAATACAGACCTGTTAGTATCTTGCCTTGTATTCCAAAGAAAATGGAATCAGCCATTAACCTTCAAATTAGTGAACACTTTCATGACAAAATAGCTGGTTGTTTATCTGCCTATAGGAAGAAGTAAAATACTCAGTCTATATTATGGTGCTATACTTATGGATTTGAGTAATAAGACATTCGATGTGATACCTCATGGATGTTTAGTAGCCAAGCTACATGCATGCAGGGATTATATCAACCTTATCTGGAATTATCTTAACGATAAATTAATCATGCCAGAAGTAGTCGGATTAATATTAAGAAAGGTGTTCCCCAAGGCAAAGGTTTTGGGCCAAAATTTTTAAAATATTATTTTTTTATAAATGACATGTTATACTGTGTGAAAGCATATGGTATTTACAATTATGCAGATGATAATACTGTGTCCTATACATCTGATTCTGCAGAAATAATCATTAATATTGAAGTATGTGGTGACAATCAGGCCATTGTATTGTAACAAGGTTGATCTGCCAGATACATTTACTGTCACAGGTCAAAATGTTCAATGTGTAAACAATTTCAAGCTCTTGGGTGTGGAAATTGATAACAAGCTAGTCTTCGACAAACATGTAACTACAATATGTAAAAAAGCCAGTAGACAAACTTATGCCATAGTGGTATGGATTTTTAGTGGTCAAATCTATCGTGCATTAAAATTTGTTTACAATGATTTTGAATCATCCTATACTGATTTATTAAAAAAAGAGTAAAAAGCATGCCTGTACCAGTGTGCCTTAAATACGGTTGCTGAGAGGGGACAAGGGAATTTTTTTTTATATCTCGTTCCAACGAGATAAAATCTTGTTCTAACGAGATGACATCTCGTTCTAACCTTGGATGAACACTGTTCATCCATGTTCTAACGAAATAATACCTCGTTCTAATGACTTAGTATCTCGCTTTAATGAGATAGTATCTCATTCTAACAAGATAACATTTCGTTCCAACGAGAAAATAGCCTATAGGCCTATCATTCTTCTGGACGTTGTAGCTCGGGAACCAGACTGAGTGTATTATCTCGTTAGAACGAGATATTATCTAGTTGGAACGAGATATTATCTCGTTTGGACAAGATATTTTTTTTTTTTGGCACAAGATGTTATCTCGTCAGAACGAGATATTATCTCGTTGGAACGAGATATTAAAAAATAGTGCATGTCCCCTCCCAGCCACAGTACTTAAATACGTATTTGTATTGAAGTTTATAAATGTGTGTTATCACCAGACTATCTCTGTTCATCCTGAGTGGGTTTATTATCAATAAGTCTACAAGTACTTGGTACAACAGATTGCAATTATCTTTTGTAATTATGTGTGTATTAGGCATGTATGCTTGGCTGGCTCACGGATTCTGCAAAGCTTGCAGTAATTTATATAATTATCCATGACATATATCCTTATTGATATATTATACAGACCACAGGGTAGATTTAATCTAAATGTGCACAACAGATTTTCATACGTTGCTGCATATATCAATCAATTACATGGGATACGATAGTTGTATAAGACAAAACAATGCCAATTTGGTAAAACTATTATGGACTACGAACATTGAATGCATTTTTGATGTAGTACATTTCAGTGCAAATGCATCAGGGACAGGCAGCGGTGCAGTTGGTGAACTCTGCAATAACTGAGTGCAAACCAGGCCATTGCATATACTCCGTAATATGTCAAGCACAATTCATCTGGGATATCTTAGATTACAAGGTAGACAAGGCACTTTGGGTCACAGCCAGAGCAACCACAATGCAAACAAAAATCGACGTTGATTAGGTTGTAATTCTGCCAACTACTGGGTCTGAATCTTCCATAATCCTTCAAAGAAGTGATCGAGTTACTTATTAGCCATTGAACTCACTGCGCAATAGTAAATTTGTGGTTAGCATTTTCTCAATAACCTGTGGTTAGCATGTACTTTAACGAGGTAGGTGTATGTATTTCATCCTGAAATTTGAGGTTGGTTGATTGATTGGTTGAATTGACTGATTGAATTTATTAAAAACTCAGATATGATTCAACTACAGTAGGACTTCGCCGTGCCATCACATTAGTCGAAGGCAGGATACCATTACATGTAGCAAGCTGGGTTGCCATTAACTGCCTTTATACGATGTACATATAGGTAGTTGTGTCCTCGTTAGACCATTCCCCGGAATGCCATCCCCACCAAACCAGAGGATGGTCAGACAATAGTGATCATGTTGCTCTTGACAGGAACTGCAGACTGGATTCTTCAGCCAGCAACTAACGTAGTTTCTGACTTGTTCAGTAGCTCAGCGTCAAAGCAAGTTGGCTGATCTCTGCTTTCTTGTTTTGCTGAAACTTGACCAGGCTCATTTGTGACAGTTGAAGACGCTCGGATGCTTGTTTTGGTGTCATTTACAATTTACTAAGGCAATATAGCAGATATTCGGAAGTCAGACTGCATGCATAATACATGACCACTTCCAAGAGGCTATATTCGATTACTTTCAAAGCAAAGACAAGTGAAATGTGAGCTCATAAGACAACATATTACATTGGGTTGCAGCTTCCTCTTGCATGCACCTCCAAGCTGCAGGTGTGAATAATAGTGACCTTATGGGCCTTGCACCTGCAAGTTTGGGGGCAACGTCTTTTTCATCTGCACCTGTTTGTCTCTGAGGCTGGTTTGGCGTTAGACACAACTGAAGCATTTGTCTCAAATCTCTTGAGGTACAGAGTGCACATACTTCCAAGAGGCAAAAAAAACAACAAAAAAACAACAACAGACAAACTCTGAACAAGGTTCATTGGCTCCGTTTAAAAATCAAATGTGGCATTTATACCTTGTTTTTATGCTTAAATGTCATGAGCCATTCAAGCCATAGCTTCCTCCTTGTGCATAAAAAAAGTGTAAAACTAGGTTTGATAGGTTTAGTTAAAGTTACGTAGAACTATCCGTGCCAACTTTTCTTTTTAACTTGGTTACATCGATCTCCAGTTTTAAAGGATTCGCTTTGGTTAATTCTATCCACACCCATTAAGAAACATATGGCCGTTTACAGCTAATGTATCCACGCAATCCAAGCCTTAAGCATTGGACTGAGTGGGTGCAGCTTTTTGGATAAAACCTGCAACGTGCAGAAGAACTGAACAAAGAAGAATAGTTAGGCAAAAAAAAAAAAGGTGCTGGAATTGCATACGAATTAACATGGCTTCTAAAAGAGTAAGCAATATAACTGATGAACCTGTTAGTCAAAAATGGCTATGGTGTTAGTTCTAGATATAATCAAATTAAGTAAGGCCAGTGAGTACGTCAAAAAGGACAATCAAAATTTCGAAAAATCTGTGGTTTGGACTAACCTTCCACTCAAAATGCACATGTGGTATGCAAAAGCTTGCAGAAGTACAGATAGCGAGCGAGCTAACAAAATACAGGTAACTAGCATATTTAGATGAACTAGCAGAACAGCTACAGTTAGTTTCATTAAAAACGGCCGGTCAAATTGAACCTAGACAAAGCTAGACAACTTTTGCTATACGATGCTACCTGCCACCAAACGCATCTGTCTGGCTGTAGCTGGCTACTCAAAGCCATCTAAAAGTACATGCAGCATCAGGTGGCGCATAAGTTGAGTTATGCATATTTTAAATCTTTTGTTGAAAGATGCATGTAGATTGCACACACATTTTTATGAAATATTAAATAAATTTCTTACATTTACCAAGGTTTATATCTTTTCAGTGGTGGTAGTTTAAGCTTAACCAGTTACAGTTACAGCCAGGAATAGGTTGCTACGGCTGACGAGAGTCTACCATATTTATGAAAATAACTGTATATAATACTGTATAGCAAGAGCGCGACCAAAATGGTGGACATAACTAGACAAGCTAATTTACAGAAAAGTTAGCAGATGAGCTGGTAGGGTTAGCATATCTGTCAAACTATAATGAGGAAGAGTAATTAGTTGTGCACGCGGTTGTGGGTGAGACGTGTTTCACGTCCCATATTTTTGCACTGGTAGGGCGGTATCAGGTCGAAACGTACGAAAAGTGTCCGAAACGTCCGAAATTATTTTTTCTGCCTTTTTTTGTGCTTTTAATTAAAGTTAAGGCTGACCGCACCAATCGGACGTTTCGGAGGCCGGCAATGAACCTGCTGACCGGCAGGTTATAACACCTCATATTCGAATGTAGTTTAAAGAAAATATTGACTTCAATCAACTGGTAATTAATGAAAAATAATCCCCATCAATTGAACATAAAAGGGGTGGAAATATCCAATTGTGGTGGATTAGGGAATAAGGGAATAAATATTTAAAAAAAACCTCCTGATTGCAATTAATATAACGGTTTTGTGGTTAAATAAATGTGCAACATGATCACTCTGGTATTTTATTGCAATTTAGTTAATATTTCTAAGTATAAAGAGACAATGATGAATTCCACTTTGGACTACACAAAGATTGCATGACAGAGAAGGTGAAACTGAGAAAGAAAGTGAAGAAAGTTGGGATGCGAAATGTGACTTCTAATATTTATATAGTTAATATATATAAAATTAAAATTCATGATAAGTAATAAAACTATAACAGTGAATATTTTTAATAATAAAAACATATATAACTGCTCAGAAGAATGTCCCAAGTACAGATGACACCAAATTGACCAAAGTATCCTGCTGGAGATGAATTATTTATTTATATATATATATATATATATATATATTGTTCCTTTTTTGGGTTGTGCATCTGATACACAAAATCTGTACATTATAGTACTTCATTGTTATTGTTAAGATAAGATAAGATAAGATAAAATTTTATTTAAAGTCGGTGGTGATACAAATAACAATAAAACATAAGCTATAAAACGGGCGTTTCAGATTTCGGACGTTTCGGAAAATTTTCGGAGATTTCGGACTCGGACGTTTCGGTTTTCGGACGTTTCGACCTGTATTCAGTAGGGCTTATCAGCTCAGGCAGGTGCCAAGACAATGGGGCGAATGATGAAGCAACCTTCCAGCTTGGGCTGGATTCGAACCCAGGACCTAGTGATTGGCAGCCAAGTCGCTACTATTGAGACAAGTAGAACTGGTACACATGGCCAATTGTGCTACGTGCGTTTTCCATACGTTTGGATAAACGCATGGTTTTTGCCTCATTATAATTAGCAAAAAACCATGTGTTTATCCTTCTCATGGAAAACGCACGTGGCATGCACATTTAGCCACGTAGAATAGCAGGAAAAGGCTAGCAAAGCCACTAGGAGAAAGCTAGCAGACAAGCTGAAAGCTAGCAGACAAGTTGAAAGCTAGCAGACAAACAAGCAGAAGTGCTAGCAAGGCAGCAGGAAATAAAGACAATGGATGGAGACATACGTGTCTCGCGCAGGATGCACACTGCAACTAAATACTCAAGTTGACAAGCGCCGCTTAAACAAACCTCCAAGACAAGGCCAGATGAATTTTTCATGACTTATTGGATACCTCACACAGGCAGCTGGATTTGTATTAAATTTAATGTTTGTGAGTTCCCATGTTGTCTTGTCTAGGGATACCCAGAATTCTCACACCAAAGTGAGAGGAACGATACTTTAAGGAGTTCGTGAGTAATCAATCTGAATTAAACATAACTCCGAATTCCCAGCGCAATGAATCTTTCAGCACACTGTATTTGCTAGGCGTTCCAAAAGATGCTTAAGTCAGAATGTCAGGTAGTGTTGCATATCTCAGACTTTTCACAAGCTGCTACTTTTGGTATCTGAGGTGTTGCAGGAGTAAGTGAAATATCATTGCTAATGTAGCATGACATTTTGTAATTCTCCCGAGGTTCAATGTTCTGTTTTGGCAAGAGTCACCTTGGCTAATGTCACTGAGATTTCTTCCAAATGAAGAATGTTGCTTTTTGCCTGTTATTCCGTTAAAAGCCAAACTGTGTAGTAGGCTTGGTGTTTGACTGAAGGTCTGCTATCCTTGTTTTGTGCATTTTGCTATTTGGCTAGCAGCGAGGAGGCTTCATGGAGATGCCTGGCTGTTAATCGCTTATTGAATTAGTGAAGTTTGTCGTTGCCGATTAGCTCTTTAACGTGGGCCAATCCATTGTGAGGACCTTGTCAATTGTCTGAGTGGATCACGTGGGTGATTGTTGGGACGTCCAAGAGACCTGCTCGGCTCTCATCAGCTCAACTAGGCGTGATTGGAGCCAATGAAGCGAGCACCTAACCACACGCTCACCCCGATGCC
The DNA here is from genome assembly GCA_932294295.1 of Alitta virens. Classification (NCBI taxonomy): domain Eukaryota; kingdom Metazoa; phylum Annelida; class Polychaeta; order Phyllodocida; family Nereididae; genus Alitta; species Alitta virens. The sequence continues at coordinate 64,106,759 of OW028573.1, forward strand.
TCTGATGGAGACATCTATGTAGCCCCCACCCTCCTCCTCTGCTAGGTTGCCCCAGCCTACAGCCCCAGCCCCCTAACTAAATGCATTTTCAATGGTCGACGAAATTAAAGAGCCAGTTCCAACACTGCCTTGGTCATGCATACTAAAAACCCTGTTAAATTTCTTCACAACAATAAATCAATTTAAATTGTTTGTTGAAGGAAGCCTTCTCAATAGAAAACACGCGGAGCGTTTCTGGCAATTTGAAAATTGAAGAGGTGAATCGATTTTCCCTATTAGAAGGGCAACATGCAAGCAACTTTCGCCTTTCTTGGAGAAATCGTCGAAAGATCAAATAGAGTACTTTTGATTGGCCGTCAAACAGAACTCGCTGAAGTGCCCTCTTCTCTATTCCTATTTTTAATTTGAACCCATTCCATTTCTGCATTTCTGCTTGCTCTGTCAATTGAGGGCCTGTTTTTCTTGCTACAGAAATTCTCACAGCACCTGCTTGTGAATTAGTCATGTGGTTGACCCAGCCTCATCTCATAACATCAGCGAGGAAGGAAAGAAATGCAGCCACTCTCGTTATACAACATACAGAAAGCCATGTTTCACCGCTATCCTCATTTTACAGACCCCAGTTGTTTGTGACCTCCTGACATCATCAGATGTGATAAGCATATTTCCTGCTGAGGGACATGGACTTTGTTATGCATGAAGGTAACATATTGTTCGCATCGAGTTAGGCAACTTGTAATGCAATATCAGCTCTGCTTCATTGTGTCTGCGCCTCTGTTTTATTTCTTGCTAGGGCTGTCAGTTGTGTCACTTGTTCTATACCAACCAGGCTGCTTTTGATGCCCCATCTCTGCTTACTTGTTTACGTATGTATTAACGTGACAATCATCATTCCAGCCATCATTAGCACTTTCCCTCTCTCTCTCTCTATCTCAGTAGCAGGGACTCGGGTTGTGCATATTTCAAAAGGACACCACTGCAGCTCTATGTCTTATTCAAGTTATTCTCATTTTACACTAGGTTTTTTTGTTTGTTTGTTTTTTTCTTAGCTTTTTCTTTTCACCCAATAAATCAATCCATACAACACGTGAGACGGTTATTAACCAACAATGCAGCCGAGTATTGACAATTTTCATCTGAGCAATACTTCACTAAAGGAAAAAACCAGAAACTTTGCATGTTTGTGACACATAAACGAAGACGACTTGAGTTCGTCCTTTGATTCATGAAACTGGTTTGTTGGAAATGAGGAGGGATGTTACGACTTGAATGCATCTGTTCAGTTCCCATCCACCTCAGCCCAACGCTATTTGCCCAAGTTCTCTTGATATGATACATGTATGTCTGAAGTTGCGAGGGCGTTTTTTTACAACTCTGTGGCTTGCTACACATTCAGCTTCTTCCGGTTCCGGTAAAAAAGACACCGCTAAATTATATAGAAACGTGCGAGTTCACATGCAAGTGTTTGTCTAATTTCCTAACGGACCGTTTGCCTTTGTTTGCTAGGAGAGCGTTTCATTTCTCAGGATCCGCATTTCCCGCAGGCCGAACCGCATTTTATGTTTGCCAGTTTCCGGATCCTCGTTTATCACACCGGACTCGAAGCAATTTGCGAAAACAATCAAAATATGAGTCGTAATGACGACGTGGGGCGACCAATCTCCATCATTGGGCAAACAACAATACACTGCAGGCTGACAACGTTGAAGTAACACCCAGGAAGGATTTCGATTTGTCTGGTAACCTAGAGACCTACAAGTTGAAGCTGAAGCTGAGCTGGTGGCTTGAGCTGGTGAGCTGAGCATTGGGTGAGTGGCCAGTGCCGCGTGCTATTTTTCAGCCCTGGTGTGATTAGCAGTGGAGATGGGTGACAGGCAGAGTGCAAAGTTTGCTATGGACATCTTGCCTGGGTTTGCGCATGACAGCACCCAGCAGAGATCAAGAGGTGATATTCCCCGGATCTGGCTGGCCCTCTGCAATCTGAGCGGAATCTGGAATGCCATCGCTGAAAGCATACTGGCAACGTTCCGCTTGATTAGAGTCGCTGATCGAGTTGTTCTAACCTTCTTAACACGTCATGTCCTGAACGTCATCAGCCCATCAGCCCACAGCAACCGAGAAGCAAGGCAATCAAGTAGAGACCAGGACAAAAAGACGGACAGAAAAAAAGGAGCCTCCTAGGCTTCATTGTCTTAAACACACTCTCCACAGATTTATAGGAATATAGCGTGTCAACGTGCTAGTCTTCGGTTGCAGGGTAATTACCATGTGTTCTACCATCAGTACCCTACAACTTGCGCCTACTCATCGTTCCCTGAAGATCAATACAATACACAAGAAAACAATATGGACGTCAATGGCTGTGATACATCATGGCCAAATGCACACAACATGTTCTTCCACAGGTTCTATTGCAGGGATCGTCTTAGGGAAAAATCCATAGCAGTATTCATGCCTTTTACTGTATCACTTCCATGTCGCTGCCTCTTTCATGAACCACAAGTAGTAGAGGTTTGTCACTCTTTCATACAGATTTGTCACACTTAACCAATGTTTGTCACATTTTCACCACAATGTTTATCACACTTAACGCATGTTTATCACACTTATATATAAACAAAAAAAGTCACACTTTCCATACCAGCATCATCACACATTTTCATCTCATGTTTGTCTAAATTTCATGTCCGTGATTGACAGGTTTGTCACACTCTTATATTCAGTACAATTCTTAATTGCCATGCAACATTCTGCTTGTTCTTTTTCATACATGTAGAAATTACTGCATGCAGTTTAAATCCCACTTCCTAAATATAGCAGCCACGCCTGATGGGCGCATGTAATTTTGAACGTATCAGATTAGCCATATTGTCAAGGGAGCCAGCACATAGCCAGTCTAACGAAGCACCTATTCAATTTCATGAAAAAGCCTTGAAACACATGGGAAATGTGGAAACTGACAGTCTTTTCATGAAGCGTGGTGCCGCTTCTAGTCCAGGGCACTGATGGCGCCTAGCTAGATTTGCCTGGGGAGTCCCATAAATGAAGGCGAATCAGTGATTTTAGCAAAACGAAAGATTGGGAGTTGCGCACGAATGGAGCTATGGCTGTAACTAGACATCTCAGGCAATCACGATTTCTGTAAACAGCCCGCAGATAAGGGTCAGCTGTCGACAGCCGTCGATAATTATCGACACCAGGAGAAGAAGCAACCATGGTGAACCCCAGCAGCCAGAGAATCTCAGTATGAACTCACTTTATACCTTTTATACCTGACAGTTCCAGGTCTTAATTGGACAGCTTCAAAGCTCTAGCAAGTCAGTGCCTTATCGCTCCATTGATTATTGTCAGTATATCGAGAGCAAATGGCCCAACGTTTCTGGAGGAAGACATCTCACTGGTTGACCAGCCTTCAGCCGACTGGGCGTGCGTGACAAAGCACTTCCCCGCCATGTCTACCAGGCCGACTTAAGGGTCTTTATTACCTCAGAGCACCGTAATATTTTGTATAATGTCTGTTGTAGGTCACATGCAATCGTTACATTCCTGTGTTAGATAAAAAAAGCTAACAATCGAGTGTCGTTTATCCGGCAAAAAGGGCCATTGTCTCCAGTGGAGCGAGGGATGCTGTCCCTTCAGATGAGGCAGCTGGCGATGAGAAATGTGACAAAGGACCTCCTCTGCATTGCTGTCGATAACATCCGAGGAAGCTGGCAATACAACCAAACCACTATCGATGACTTGACACGCGAATTTCTTATCGAACGCGTCTGTTGCTTCTCACATACAAGAAATACGAACGCCCCACGTTTTTCAACGATTTGCATTTAAGCCATTGGCTCCATACCACAGCCTTGTGCTGTAGGAATCATCTACCTCGCGTGTGTGCAGCTGACATGGCAGGTTGAAGCAACTGATTATTTGGTTCTTGTGCACGCTCCAATGGTTTCAATACAGCTCAATTTCATTTGCAAAAGTAAAATCGAAATGACATCGACCTGAAGAAATTTAAGATTGTAATTTGGCTGAGATTATTCAGTCATTCTCTGAGACTTATCACGAACTCTTGAGATACTATATTTCTCAACGGAAGGTGGTTGCTGTAGGCTGCTGAGTGGAGGAAATGCACAGCTAATATTGGCAGCTGTGCAAAGGAAACGGTTTCACTGGACTCCCACCAAATCTCTTGTTCAAAGACATCGAGTTGGTGTAAAACCCACACCTGTGTTTCCCACACTGGAGAGATCTCAGACACAAAACTTTAACTATTCCAGAAATGCTAATGGAAGTCTACCCACACAGCCAATGCATTGAGCGCCCTTGAGGATATAATTACTTTTCGTGATGAATTGGCATTAAGCTTAAAATGTTAAAGCCATTTAATGTCAAGCAAGTTTAACAACAAAAATGTGCGTGATAATGGTGGACCGTGTCCAGCACATAATATGTATGCTGGTAAAGTTTAAATATGTAGTGACGATTTTTGTGGTACTAGTATTTATCTTTATATTTGAATGAATGTGTAATATTATATATTATATATATATGAATGAATATATGTTATATATATATGAAATGGAAACACATCAGATAATAAGAGAAGTTTCAAGAGCCAATATCTTCTCATCAATCATGTTCATTGTACAAGTATCAAGGTTATACTAATATTCTACTTTAGCCTTCAACCTCGCATAGAAGGCGGCTGTGTAAAAAGTGTAACAGCAGTCGTTTCCTTTGTAGAGCTTTATTCTGCTCGGTCTATTGCAATGAGACGTCAATGAATCAATTCCACATACTCTGTGAAACTAGAGGTGGCAACACGTTGTACTTTCCTGCCTTTGAAAGTCTGCTGCTTTAAATACTGTAGAATCATTACATTCCTTTTTTTTCTCCCTGTTTTCTTTTCGAGTCATTTACTTGACTATTTATATTTCGTGGTGGCATTCGACAGCATTTGACAGGGTCCTCCTCATGAAAATGGTCAAGTAAACATTCACATTGCACATTGCACATTGCATGAGTCACAGAAGGTGAAGGGAAACACCTTAGATATGCACAATTCGTGCATAAGTCTTCGAGTCAGCAAATTTTACCAATAGATTTTATGTCCTTTCGGAGTATCAAAACGAAAACACACAAAATAGCTATTACAAACGCTACCTTATAAAAAGTAACAATAAGAAGACAGACCGCAAAAGGAAAATGAGTGTGATAGGAGAATGATAGGTGCAAGAAGAAAACGGAATGGCGTGACACAATATGCTGACACTTTACGATGGCTATAAATAAGGGAAATACATGGAGTCAGACAGCAAGAAAGAAACAATGACAGGCCTGCTGGGGGACACAGAAGGCACACGCAGCATAATGTGATAAGAGGTACATGCTACAATAGATGGGATGGGGAGCTAGCAGGTAGACTTTCTACAACTGCAGAAACTGAAGGAACTGCAGGAGAAAAGGGAGGGTATGTGACAAGGATGCGTCTCCATCATCATTCATATGGCCTGGCCATAACAGCCCCCCTCCCTTTCTGTGTCAGCCAAGGAATCCTGTCAATTATCTGTTCCGCCCATTCGCTTTTGTCCTTCCTTTGTGATCTTCTGTATTCACACCATGTACTTGCACCATACAATATTCAGTGGTGGTGAAAATGGAGAACCCTGCAACACACTGGCCCACCCAGTAGCCCTGTCTCTAGCCTCTCCCTTTGACCCATTTATTTTGCACCCTACTTTGCTTCCCCATCGCTGGTGTCTGTTCTCCCTCCCTTGGGACAGTGCTGCTTTGCTGTGGCAGACCACGGTATGGTTTATGTGAAGACAGATTGAACCATAACAGCCATTACTGCTCTCCGATAGAGGCAGAAGCTTGCCTGAATCAGCCTGTCCTCGCCGACATCCAACAAGCGCCTTACGATGTCTTAATAGGCAGGCTGAACCCAGCATCACACATCAATCCACTAACCACTTACTCCGCTCAAATTACATAACCGATCATGGCTGGGTCATCGAGGCACAGCCCTCCCAGTCATGGTTAGTTTCATGGCAAACCGAGTGTTTGTGTTCTCGTGTGATTCAATCCTGTACTTGGGAGCTAGCAGCCAGTATTGAGGCACAATCAATGCAAGTGATTGGTATGAATCACGCTATATGACCATTTGCATTCTTACATAGGTTTTGTCAGCAGAATGTCTTAGTCCTGTCCTCTGGGCCTACGTCTTAGATCAATACTTAATGCTTCTTCCCACAGGTTGGCTCGCTTGCTTGATAAAACCAATAAAATTCACTAACTCTTTCAGCCCTTGATGTACGACAACAATAATGTGTTCCGTTAACGGGCCAGATTACCTGAGTCTATTTGCTATAAAATCCATAGAATAATACAGAGCCTTGGCACTCTAAAGACCAAGGAGAAAGCCCACGTGCAGGTCCAGGATCGATATAAAGGTTGGGTAGGTTGAAGGGAAGGTCGCCATTGTTCTTATTGCAAGACAGGCAAAAACCAAAACACCTCGGGTAGGCCAAAGAAACTTGGCAATGTCTGCTAACAGTACACAGCACGCTCTGTGGCACTTACAATCGGAAATGTCATTTGTTTGATGCAATGCACTGCACCGGCACTTCAATACCAGTTCAAAAGCCACAGAGATGTTACAGAAGTGGGTTTTGACAGTATCAAAAGTTGCTGTAATATTGGACGCCACCCAACGCACCAAGCGTCATATAATTGATGTCACAAACAAACGCAATAATTGCATGCATTTTCGCGGCGAGCACTACAACTCATGTTACTCATGCTACATTTCATGTGTCCTGTTAACTGTATGTGTAACAACAGTTGCTGTACAATTGCATGTTTAGCAGAATCCACGCTGTGGAAGAGTTCCTTGGGTGAGTGTCAGTGTCTGTCACCACTAATGCATCAAGGGGGGAGCCCACCCACTGTCAGCCTTGTGCTAGAGCAACCATGGTCCTACACGATGGTAAATACAGCACCTATTTACAATGTACAATTGATGGATGGATTTGAGCAATCGGTGTTAGTTTGGTAAAGCAAGCCAACAAGAACAACAATAAAAGAAAGGGAAGAAAAGAAGAAAAATGAAAAAGCTGGAATCCATGATTAAATCACACATACTTTCAGCAGATTTCATCTTGGGCGCAGGTTTTTCTTGCAGCTGTCTAGCCCTAGACCAAGGTTCTCGGAATAAAAGAGTGCGTCCTCATGCAACAGCCTGATCTAGTTCTTGTGTGTGCTTTTTTGCTCATTTAATTTATCTTTGTTGTAGTGCATTTGTGTGTTTACAGCGTGTATTTTGAGGAGATCATGTAACAAGATGGCGGCATCATTCCATTATCGAATCTTTGTGTTGCATGCAATTTCACATGCATGCCTGCTGCTTTTTCTTGGAATTCAAACGAAATTCATTTGCAGATTGGGTTTGATGGAACATTAATATTCTGTGAATCAGGGACAATTTGTTTTTTCACTAGAGCAATGCAAGAGCTCCATATGTCATAATCGATAGACCATGGACTCTGTTAGCAATGGTCATGATGTGTAAGAATGTTACTGGAGTTATTAGCGGTAATAAAGCTTCACAGGCAAACTGTCTGCATCATCATTGGATGTGACACAGGCGTGATGAATGAGGGAGAAATAAGAGATGCAGAGCTCGCTTTGCTGAATTGCTGCAGGCTGCTTGATGAGCCAAGATGCCTGTAAGCGCCATGTAAGTGGGCCAATGGGCTGTGAGCTGACTTGTTTATTTGTGGCTGACCTCCAGCAAGTAAGATCCTACACCTTCTTCTCTTTCCGGTCCCTTCTCTTTTTGCTTTAGACCATCCTTCCCCACAGTGACAGATGGCTGTTACCTCAGCATGGAATAAATGAAGATTAAACAGACTGAGATAGATGCTGTGTTCAGTAGGCGACTGCGATTGATCGAGTCTCATGTTCTGTTCTCTCTTCCTGAAGACACTTGCTCCCTCGGCCAAGCCATTTCATTTGCCTCCATCACCAGAGACTTGCTCCAGGTGATTTCCCAGCTCGCTAACTTAACTTCATCTAAACTTGTTCTACTTGGAGACAGTGCTGACTGCCTTCATCTGCAACCTACTGTAACTAAAGGCATGTCTTGTATGTGGAAATCAACTTCTATTGTCTTTGCTGTTGCAAGATTGATTTCTTTTTGATGTGCAAATGTCACACATTTTGGACAAAAAAACAAAAAGAGAGGATTTAAATCAAAATCAAGATTAGAAGACGACAAATATTAAACTGCACTCTGAAGAATTATAGCTCAGGTACAAACTGTCCAGGTATAAACTGTCTAGAAAATGTAGAAATATAACTGGAACAATTAACCATTAGCTTAGATCGTATTTTTAGGCAACCTAGTAATCTCATAGGGGCACAATTAAATACTTAGAACAATGTTTGCAATATAATAACAGAGCATACTTGCAAACATAGGAAATTCAATGTGCAAAGCTTTCATGATGTCTATGTTTGACCTGACAGAATTTGTTAAATTTAGCCTACATATGGAGCTTCGCTGTAATGTAGCTGACAAATATCACAGACCGTGTTCAGACATTAAGTAATACAAATAGTCTCAAGAATTGTGCAGGTGGAACCTTTTCTCACCTCACTCACAATCTTGTTTTCAGAGAGATTAATATATTTATTTTTTATTTTTGTTTTTTTAAGTTATTCTAACAATGCATGACAAATGATTACGTACTGAATCTTCTGATCGCACAGTGTCTGACAATAACACAGTAGCAGTGACACGTTTGAAAGAAGATATCGAGAGCAGAATTTATGAAGCGAACTTCTTGTGACATTTGGGAAGGTCACCGGCCAACTGCAACAGGATTGGCGTGATCTGCTTCAAACTGAGGCCACGTGAAGTTTCCTTTTGCTCACTTCTAAGGGTGCTAAGCCTTCCAGTAAGCAGATTTCTCAATGACAATCCTAGTGTCAAACTCAGCCACGGCTTTCCCTCAAATGACGACCTGTTTGGTGCTATTCTTCACCACATGGTGTCGCCCTGTCTATCAATTCACAGGCTAATTCTTTCTCCTGGTCTCCTTTGATACTCGTCTTTAGACACTGACTCCTTTCTATTCTGAGACAAGATGAGAAACAAAGGACATCAAGCATGGAGCTATCTCTAAGGTGAAGAATGTTTTCTTCCAATTTGTGTTCTTCCATTCTGGCAGCAGCAGACAGTCTTTTCATGCCAGTCTTATTATGCTACATAAAGGCCAACGCCCCTCTTCATTATTAGAAACAATCAATATGGACAATATATGAAGTAAATAACAGAACAGCAACAGTAAATGTAGTTTTAATATTATGAGTGCGACTACATTATTAGTGCCCGTGACAAACCCATAGGATAAAGCTAATACCAACATAAAGTGACATACCACCACTGGGTTTTGTATGCATCAGTAACATCAAACAGACTTTTTGCAACTACGTTGGGGAGGGTCTAATTTCAGACAAAAAACTGTTGAGGGAACTAATTCAGTTAAAAGTCAAAGTACAGGTTTCACATAGAGCTGACATTAGTTCGAGGTCGGCCAGCCATATGATGTAGGTGCTGTTTTTTTTTTAACATTATTATGTTCTTGTTTAAATGTACAGTGTGGAGAAGCCTGAAATGAGTTTGCACTTTAGGATATCGATGCAGTGAATTTGATCACCGAAAGGGAAAGATGTCAGTCAGTAACCAAATCATTTTGGGTAATTTGCAATTCAATACGAGGAAAGTATCTGTCACAAAGTAACAGATAGCTATTTCCAAAGCTAATGATGTCACTCTTACGATTTTACACCTGTAATTATGCTCGCTTGGTGGGGATCGATGAGAGTCGGTAAATGTCAATGTGCTCAAGCACTTGATGCAAGAGACAGTTGCCACAGGTTGCCCTGGGGAATTCAGTGCAAAGGGCTCACATGTCTTTTTATTCAGTAATCACGTATATACCTATCTGTCCCATACATGACTGCAATTTTGGCAGTTTACAGTCCTGGTGTACAGTGTGTGTTTAACTCACCTTCAGATCTTTGCCAAGCATTCACTAGCAAAGTACTTTTGGAAAGGGAGATCGCACTGAAAGCCATTTGTGAACGAGGCAACATCCCCACCTGCGATACAAGCACAAGCCAAAAATGTAGCCTTTGCCACAAGTCAGGTTAATTAGTTCGTTTACAAAATGATGCCATATCAAAGTAAAGAATAAATGGCACATCATTCCACATGCGGTTGGCCGCCATCTTGTAGAGGGGTTTGTTTGGGATGTTATCAAAGCAAATGCTTGACCAGCCAGGCAGGAGAAGAAGAGTAGATTAGACAAGACCGAGTCAATATTAAATAGCTTACTAAAGTAGCATCGATTAGGCAAACGAATTGGTCGTGGCCTCAAAACAAGTAAGGGAATTAAACAAATATGGCGGACGTATTCAAGGCTTGTCCATTTTGCAGGTGAACTCTACACACTGCCCAGCAGCAGCCAACCAAGAGCCATTGAGGCCAGTATGTGATATAACTGCAGTTTTTTTGCTCATAATACAAAGCCAAAAGGGTCTGTTTATGTTAGGGAAGAGGCCATGGGGGACACCTCCGACACGATACTTACTAATGGGCGCAGATGACTCCCTCGACAATGGAGCAAGAGTGCAAATGTTAAAAGTTTTATTAGCTACAGAAGCAAGTGCTGCATTAACGTTATACGATCAGACAGGCTGTCCTTCAGCGTGCCTTCCATGACAATAATTTCCTTTAAAAACCTCCCTCTGCTTTCCTCTTTCCTCTCGCTTCAGCCTCTCAGTCTGCTGCCGTGACTGTGTGAATTATCCAGAAGGATGAGAACGCACTGTACGAGTCTGTCTGAATAAAAGCTTGCATAAGGATAGAGGGCACTCAGAGTGACTCGAACAAAGTGCTTAAAGAAATGGAAACTGGGAACCTTTGAACTGCAACCAAGACATAGTCAAGAGGCTGATGTAAGGAGGTAGGACAGTGACAGGCGAACGCCCGGGGCAGCCCTTGTAGGATGTTTGGTTGCTGAATTATGCATGTAGGAGTGAGGGGAACATCATGCGCAGCAGGTCTAGAGTATTTGCTGTGAGCGGAGAGCGACCATCGCCACATTCAATGACACCCTGGAGAACACCGTAAACTTTTATGTACTATCAGATTTATACGGCCCAGCGACTCTTCTTTATGCTATATAACGCTGGAGCACTATCAGTAGCAACGCAATATTGTTCAAATATTCCACAAAGGGTGTTCACGATGCTACTGTGGAGGAGGAGGCAAGGCTGCGTTGATGCTAGATGAAGCAAAGTTGCGTCAGGCCATGCGGAGGGCATGCAACATGTGCAGTGAGATGTTTGAAGCTCCTTTCAGTTCTGTCCTGGGAGGTGAAGTGAAGCAGCGATTAATAAGGGTTTACAAGCAGAGAGATGGTGCTGACTATGAGCCGGTTACTGGGTCGTTGCTTGGAAGTAAGACAGGGCAACAAGATAAGACAGGACAGGCAGACGCAATGGTGGGTAGGGGATTGCGCTGTCTCTTAGGTCTTCTCATCTGACCTGCATTCGTGAAGCACAATGTATATAAGATGCGATAGTCAACTCCCAAAAGGACTGCAGTGTTTGCTGTTAGCAAATGTTAGACTCAGCATCCAATTAGTATTTCCAGGATGCGCAAGATAAACATAGAGCGTGCCCTATTAGGTGCACTTAGTTCTATCATGCTTACACACTGAGCATCTACTTTCTCTTGATTGGCAGGTATTCATCTGAATACTGCCATCGCTTCGACGGAAATCTATACATGAAACCAGTGAATATGGATCGTCAAAAGTCATTGTTTAATGATGTGTGTGACTGCAGGCTCTGCCAAGTGGTGTGTAATGATGCAAGCGTAGACAGTGCAGCCTGGCTGTATTGACAGAGGCTAGTCAAGTGTGAAGGACGGGGTATTGAAGAAGGCTGGCCCTCCCTGGAGGTGTCCTACTGCACTGGGTCAATTCCACGACCTCTTTGCGTGTAGGGCATGGAGCTGTGCAAGCAACAAAGTTTGAAGTCGGCATCAGCTGCCAGAGATATGTACCTTAAACAGCCTTGACAGTTACCATGAATAGTCACTTCAAAGGAATATTCATGGTCCTCTTGGACTTCTCATTTGAGTGTGTGTCGGATCATTTATTGGTTGCCATTATTGATGCCACATAGGCGAATAATAGGAGACAATTGGTTCGATATTAGGCATGGCTAGCTCAGTCCGAGGGTTTTATTTGATTTTAGCCTAGATGTAACCTATGCAGCGTTGGGAATGGCCCCCAGCACGAAACTCTCACAGGAATGTCGTGATCCGAGCTTGCTAATTGGATCAGAAGCAGCCCGGGGCTCTGGGCCTGTTTACAGCACCTCTCCCAAACTCGCCACACCTCAGGCCATTTAAAACCTCTTCCCCGGCTCAAATGACATATGCAAACACACTTTGTCTCCGCATGCATATCTGACTTCCGGTGCGCAGCGCTGCCTCGTGACTGAAGACATAACCAAGCGCATCAGGGCTCTCATGTTCCTAAAACAACACATGCTTTATGAATCTGCATAAAAGTCAATATATAGATATAGATACAGACAGTTTGTCATGACGTGACAGCTTCCTATGCAGGCTTTTTGAAATAAACATGGTATACGTATTGGCTGCAGGGCGGAATGCGTCTGCTGAGCAGCCTGTAAATTTTTCATCCGTTGAGCAAAGGATCTAGGGCTATATCGTCAAGTACTGATCTCTGACCAATGAATAATGAATAAAGATGTGCAGACAGATGAACATAGAAGGAAAACACATTGGCGACCCAAGGGACATAAAATGGCTGACCAGCAAGAAACGGACTGCATGGCAACTGTCTTTGGATAGAAGAGCGAGCCAGTGTGGCGCTGATAGAATCTTGAGGACATTTCACAAGCAGTGGAGCGTGGTGCACCTGAATCAAGATATTGTGAGATTGAATCTCCCTGGAATGACGTTATGGAGAGTGACAGGGCTGGGCTAGTTATGACAAAGCAAGCAAAGGCTGCGTGCTATCAGATGGCCAAAGGAGGACCGTAGCGTCTCCATTGATCCAAGAAACATCAAAAGAATCGTGTAATCAAGGTGGCCAGCACCTGTCCCCTCCAATGAACAGCCCTGAAATTGCACATTTACGACACAGTCAACACCATGCTGTCCAAGCTTCATTGAACATCCCTAAAGACCTGACAAAAATTCTACTCATTCAACAGTTGACATCAGTCAAAGTAACCACATTAGACAGGAACTAGCACCATGTCTAACATTACCTTGACTGTTACATGCCTCATGTTACACAAGTGTTGCATGTCACATTACATGTAAGACAGGTGCATAGGACCATACCAGGTGTAGTTCTTGGCGGAGGCTCTCTTTGCTAATTGGTGACGGTAATTAGAATAAGTAAACTCCCAGATGAAACCTTATTTATGACGTGCTGCCAAATACAGTAGTGCAGTATAAACTTGTGTTCTTGCCAAATGGTATTGTTAAATATGGGACAAAATGTCATTGATGTCTACTCTTGTCTCCATGGTGTAATGCACAACTCTTTGTCATTAACTAACTGGGAAAATGTGCATATGTGTAACTGGCCTCCACGTATTTCATAACCCTGATAGTAGGCAGCAGGAAGTAGTCGTGATGTCAGATGTCAGGACACAACATGGTTACAAACAAATTTAAATTCATATTGGTGATGCTAAAAACGTGTTCACAAATAATGCCTCGGATGTGATGACCCTTTAATTGGCCCAATAATGTGAAAGAAAATTTAATCCCCAAGGATTGACTTGGACAGAAAACAACTTTAAAGAAAGTCCTGCAGTTCATTACAAAACGGTTCCTAATTGACATGGCATGTCTGCTGTAAAAGAAACCAAGATGCACCCCTGTAATATTTTATGCACACTCAGGAAAAGCAATCAGTCATTTTAGTTTTCCAAACACACAGAGGCTTACCTGCAAACTAGAACAGCAGCCAGGAAATCAAGCAAGGCAATCAAAACATGTGAATTTGCTTCCGAGTTGACATTTCGATCACTTACAGCGACATTAGTTATCTTAGCAGAGCAGCGAGATTGCAATGTCTTCTTTCAGTGGTCCTCTCAAGCCCTGCCTATCGCTTTTAAACACCTACTTTACACCGCCAACTTGTCTTTTAAGGCTGCTATGGATTCTTAAAAGCCAATATTGGAGCAAGATTTGTGAGGGTAGCTTCATGAAAGATGCAGGAGCAGTAAGAAGGATTGTAATTTTAATCCGGTTGTCAGAGACGTTTGGCCATGTACAGGTGTCAGGGGATCCGACCTGCTATTGTTCTTCTGACATGATCATCCAGATTGCTTTGTCACTCCATTTGGCACAGATCCTCACACCCTCTCTGCAGCCAATCAGGCCTCGTAAATGGTTCATGTGCGTGTATCTTATACAAAAACCATTGAGGGCTTTGAGGGCAGACCAGCTCAGCAGCCAAGGACTAGTCGTTTTGTCTCAAACAAGGATGAAACACGATCTGAAATCCTAACAACCCCCAGCAACCCCCAAACAGCACTCTCATGTCAATCACATAATACCACGGCTCCCCACGGACAGTAATTCAGATCCGATGCATATCAGAGGCTGTGTGGCAAACAAGCTGATGTTGCTACATCATCCACCAAGCGCTAACTGCCCTGTCTACCCATTATCACCTTTGACCCAAGCAACTTCCCCTAAATTCACAACACAAAGGAAAGCTTTACATGCTCCCATTAGCTGGGAAAGCCGCTATGTGTTACTTTTATTGAAGATGAATAAGATCGCTCGGGGTTGTCACTGTATACGAACGCCCATGAATAATTCATTGAGCTCTCATGAAGACAGCCACCTTTATGTGCAATGACAGCGTCAATATGTCTTGCATTCTGCGAAAGTACATGACAAATTATTAATGTACCTGTCATTCCTCCACATGAGCCATAGCCAAGGTTAGCGAGGTTTTAATGTCGGAATCATTTTACAAGTCCTTCCTATCAAAATCATCATTTCCCGACAGGCCGAGACATAATCTACTTTGACCGGCCAGAAATCCAGGTAGCGCGGACTTAATAAGGGTAATGGGGCAGCCATTACTGTCTGATTCTGAAGGATCGCCAATTAATGATGAGGTAAGGCAGTTAGCATGTTTATTGGGCGGTTGGGCAGAAGAAGGCAACATTGAGCATGTCAGTTTGAGCAGTTGGCTGTGTTTATTGCTGGGCCACGGACGTGCAGGCTGCCGGATAAGCCCCCGAGTATAATGAATATGGAAATGGAAATGGCTGGCTTAAGCTAATCCCAATCAATCTGTATATTTTCCTTTTTCTCGGCATTTGTTCGTGTACAAACAGCTGCTGTATCCGAGGCAGACAGGCGCACGTGCGCAGACATAAATCTTGACGTCATGCAAAGAGACAGAGTTAAGATTAAAGCAGGCAAGGTAATTAAACTTGCAGGCTGACAAAGAAAAGTTTAGGACAAACCAGAGCATGTTGTGCTTCACTTTAAAGGGTGAAGATGCTAGAAGAGGGGGAGATGACTGGATCTATTATCAGAGGCCGTCATCACAAGGTTCCTGGTTTAGCAAGCGTGTGAATGACGAAATGAGATTTCTCTGAAGATGGAAGGTGACACTACCTTATGTTGACAGGAGATAAGGTCCTCCTGGGCGAGATGGCCACATCGATCGAAGGCAGGTCGGGCCGGTGTAGGGGCCAGCAACGGGTTCACCTGAGCAGCTTCTGGTCTGAGCAGCCGTGTGCATGCAAGTGAGCGCTCAGTCAGCCCCTCGGTCCAGGTGAGCCAGCAGGCCATGCCAACGCCACCCTGGCCCCCTCTAATGGCCCTATCCCTTCCAAGTAACCACTGCCATGAATCCGAACCCAGGCTTAACCACAAGCGAGCCTGCAGCACCCTGCAGCAGCCAACAAACTAGCCTCGGCCACTGACCACCCCTTTCCCTCCAACAATAACACTTTATCAGCGACGACAGATCAGATTTCTTACTTTGTAGTCAGTTTCCATTGATCTCTGTCCTTTGAAGCGAGTACTATGGAGAAGGAAGGGAATTTCATTCAGATGATGCCCTGCAACTTTGATCAGGTATCATGCAAAATGTATGCCATGGGTGTAGGTCTCGCTAGAACGTGACTTGCCATATCGTGCTCAGTCGCCATCAGCAAGATGGGTGATGCGCTTGAAATTGGCTCAAGTTTCCAATGTCTCCCATCAATGTCTCGTTAAAATGACCTTTCAAACCAGAGATTTAAGTCGCCGTCAACGCCCTATTTTTCTATGCATGAGGTGGTCAGAATCACGGCTGTGAAATATTGCTTCAAGCTGTGATGCCAAGCTTTGTCGTGCCAATGCAATTGCAAGTATTGATGCAAACCGAAGGTGAGTGCAAAGTCTATTCCTATTGCGAAGTGGAGGGAGCAGTGGCTGCTTTATGATCCAGCATGAAAGTTGCTGCTGCTGCTGCTGCTGTTGCTGCTGCACCAAGGTTGCTCTGGTCATATTTAAAAAGGCCCTCATGGAGTCAGACGGCGCTGCTGCGGTTCATATACAAAACCCCAGAGTTAAACCTTATTTAGACCTTTCAGAAGTGAAGTGAAAAGCGATAAGGCCACAATGCTTTGAGGAATGGAGCCGGGAGTCGGTTGAGGGGAGAGTGCGGTGGTTGAGGGGGCTGTGCGATAAATGCAGTTCAACGTATGGATGAAGGCGCGGCAGGGGGACCCCAGGGAGCCAAGGGGCACGGAGATTAAGCAAGGCCTGCCCCCGCCTAATATGAATGGTGGAGGCGCAATCCACTGGGGTAGCATTTGTTGGCCAGTGACAGGGGCCACGGCAGCACGGTGATTCAGGCATGACGGTAGCCAGTAACCCCAGTGCGCCAGCCAACCACAAATCTCCTATGTTCAACCAGAAGTCAATGCCATCTATACATTACAGCTGTGGTAACATTACCAGGCCGCCTAATGGGCCCTATCTAATATGTTGTCGTGTGGGCATGCACCTGGTCACCGTTGTAAAAACGATAACATTCTGCTTTTTAGCGTTAGAGCGCTTGCGTTTTGCATGCATTGTTTTTAGTTTCGACAGAATGTGCACGATACTAGGAACTAAGCTAGCTAGAAGCTAGCATTGATGAACATGAAACATTGGAAGGGAAACTGATTCCCCCAAGAAGAAATATTTGCGAGGGAGCTCAATTGGACAAGCAGGAAGTGAGCATGGCACTCCAGAAGCTAGTTTTGCAAGATGGCGGAACTTCCGGTGCTAGATAATGAGAGCTTGAAGGGCGTGGATGTCGCATTGCCTGTGCCATTACTTGACTTATGCATGTTACATTAGCAGAGGAGGTAAAGAGCGCTGCAAGAAGGCAGTATGGCAAGCATAGTGTGCTCAGATGTCCGCTAGGACCCATAAGAAGCTGGCTTACGGTTGCAAGTGTTCTCCAGTCCCTCAGTCCGCTCGTATCTCCCACTTTACGATGCAATGCTACAATATGTTACCATTAGGCCACTCTCTGCTAATCATGTCCTGAATAACATTTACAATAAATAATGAATCCGTGGCTCTGATCCCCAGTTATCAGGTTTCATGCGGGTGCGTCGTTCATTTTTGCACAGCATGTCCACGTTTGATTTAAAGCCCGTAGCAGCGCGACGGTTAATGCACAGCAGGCATTAGAACTTCCAGATCTGTCACATGTTAAAGACTCCTTTTCGGGCGTAATGGCAAACAGAAATTTATCACGCGATGAACAAGAAAATTGAATGAACACCCACAACCTGATGAGTATTTCTCAATTTTTGTTTCAACAATGATAAGTGTAGCACTGTCCCATTACCGAGGCATTCTCACCATAGAAGCAAAGCAAACACAGAGCCCCGGGATCTATGCACCTTTGAAATGAAATCCTGGTATTTGTTTAAGGAAATTCTGTTTTCTCAGCCATGAAAGTAAATGATGTATATGGGAACTCACCGAATTTATGAGATCCCAACAATTGAATTCATCTGCAGGTGGTCCCTTGGGATCTTGGGTGTGTTTATCCAAGGCCTTTATAAGTATGAGGGCTGCTTCATCGACGGATCTGTAGAAAGTTGCCAGAAAACATGTTGAAGGCGGGCAGACCAAGTGGTTGCAGCTTTAACAGATGCCTCACCTCTCCAGCTGCCTTTGTTTTGGCCAGATCGAAGCGCCAATTTTCCTCTCTATTTGTCCATGGCTGTTTCTAAAAGGCACCATGGCCAGACCAATATTGAATGTTTGAACATAATCATTGCAGTGTCATTGATGATATGTGGCGTGAATAAAGACTTGATTACTTCTTCTTTTAGCAGGTAATAAGACGCAGGCAAGCGGGTTGAAGGGCACGTCCTCCCTTCATTTAACATCTGGCTTCAGAAGCATGAGGTTGGGCACTTGGACCGCATGCCTGGCTGCTGCAAATTACTCTGGCACTAGGTAAAATGCACCTTCTCTTTCAATTTAATTATTGCAGCAAGGCAATTGTGCTGTTGAGAGGCCCAGTCGACTTGTTTTGGAATTTGTGCATCGCTCGTATGCTTAAACACCGATGGTAGTCAGTGTGGCTGGGTCCCAGGGGAGAACACTGAACGGAAGAGCAGTGTTTTTGTAATTGCACAAATGTACGTCGGGGACGTTGCGCCTGTCATGCATGCCACAAGTGTGTTGTTTTATGCTGTGAAGGAAGTGTGGATGAGAAAGGCAAAATCTGCTCTTGTCTTTGCCTGGCAATTGCCCCCAGCGCCACAAATCGTGGAGGGGCCGTTTCAACACATGTCAAAATGCTCGGGCGGTAATCACTGCATAAAAAAGAGTGTGTGAGGGAGAAAAAAAGATCTGCCTTTACAAAAGCCATCTAAAAGGTGTTGCTGGCAGCACAGGCTGGGCACCAGTTGGGTGGCTTTTGTATCGTGCGAAGTGGCGTTGACAATGACTCGATCGACAAGGGCCAGGGTCAGGGGTCAGGCTGTAGCGACATTGGAGTAAATGGAAACAGGAACAGTAGCTAAGTTGTGAGGAGTTGCTGAGACAGCCATACCCTTGAGTGGCTAGTGAGCGATGAAAGATGAACACGACACAGACGGCTGTCAAATACAAATGGTGTGTCTTGCGCAGAGCTGCTTGCTGGCCTGGCTATACTAACATCCCTGGAGGAGAGGGCCCATCAAATATGTAACAATGTATCTTGCGTGACATCTCCGAGTTTACCCTGCAGCAGGTTGGGATTATCCCTGTGTCCCCAGTGCAGGGTGACCAGTGAGCCAGCTCCGCCTATCCTGACCTTTGTCTCTTTCAAGCTTCTCTCGCGTCTATTAGTTTCACATGTATTCTGCTTCATATCCCTTAGTGCCATTGTTCCTATTTTGCAAGATAACAGCAAAGACCTTAATAACAAGGGGGACTTGTGGTACTGCATGACACAGCTGTGCCAGTCACTGCGTCGTTAAATGTTTTTGTGAGGCGGTTGTTAAAGCAACTTGGTGTTGCATTGTATGTGCAGCAAACAAAGTCGTCTTCAGTTACTTACTTGAAAATAAAACACGAGAGACCGGGTCGTATTTTTTTAAGGAGAATTTGAAAAAAAAAAAAAGTCCTTAGGACAAAAGCCAGGGGAGTGGACGAAATCAAAGAGCGGACGGTTGCGTGAGGAGCTTGGCCTGCAGCCATGCAAGCAGACCATCACAAGCTGCAAGGCAAACGGAAAGAAAAGGACCACGCTGCAGTCTTCACTGGGGATGCCAGTCGCCTTGAGATGATTTAGACAAATATCTATGCCATTGCTTGGAAAAGAAGAGCACAGCCATCAAGGAATTACAGCATCTGTCAGATGTTCAAAGAATAGGAATCCCAGTCCCCCCAGTATAATTCTTACTTGAGCTATACTTAGTGCTGAAATCCGGTTATTCCAATGTTTGTTTGTCTTCATTATGTATAAAGATACGGCGCTTTGTGCAGAGTCTTTTGAGACACAAGACACGGGCAGCGTTATACAGTTCAAGGTGCGGAAATGCGCGGTCGCCGCGACCATTTAGGCATGGTATTGACCTGGGGATCGACCCCAGAAAACTTGCTGATGCACCAGAATCCCTGGTGGCTAGCAGCTGCTCCAATCCTTACATTGTTATGATGTGGAGCTGCTGCTATGCTAATGTCATGATGGGCAGGGGACTTGGGGGGCGCAGTCGGCATGTCACAATAAAAATCTATTTGGAGGCAGGCGAGACATCTGAGGAAAAGGCAAGCCGATTCTTGCCGGGGGCCACTTGCCTCATTAGCTGGGGAAGGCACCTGAGTCAAAAGTAGCAACCCTCCTTAGTCCGACGGCCAGGGTTAATCAGACTCAAGGGACAGCTTAGTCAGATCAACCAAGGACTGGTCCTTGGCACTACTGTCCTGGCTTGGGCCTAAGTAGCATGATCGTTTGCCGTGAGCAGACACTTGGCCAGCAATGACGTCCTATGTGTCGTCCAATGTGTGGCTGGTAGGTGCCACTCCTGGCCATATTCTCCTCATTAGCCGACCCAGCGCTCTTTTACCTCTCTCCTCTTCCTTCTGATTAGTTCAATCTGGCCCTGTGCAAACCTGACGTGCTACCTGTCTTGCGGCAAGTGTCATTTTACGCCGCCAAAAAGGAAAAGGTTGACGCGTCGTGAGGTACTCCCAGCCTCCCTGCTCCTCTTGACAACTGCTCGGATTTGGCACAGGGAGCACGACTCTACGTGCAACTGGTGAGACGATGCTTAATTGCTGTCATTATTGCATTTCTCCCAAAGACAGCTTCCTTTTGTTCACCTTTCCATCACAGGGCAATAAACCTGCTTCACTGTGTTGCGCTGTTTGCGTGCTATAAGTATGTTCATAATAAGAGTGCGCACTATTTCATTGTAGCAATAACGCTTGCACGACAACTTACGATGGAGTGTAAAGATTAAATCTCAGTTCAATGACTCAGCATATATTTAGATATTACTTTAAGAATTGTAATATCCCATATAAATGAAATGCTTTCATGCGTCATCTTGCAGTGGGAGTGTTCAGTATGTGGTGCCAAGAAAGGGGAAGGCGATGGAGATAAACTTATACTGGGTGGGTTAATATGAAGGCCAGCATCTGTTGCCAATAGGCTTGCGTCTAATTACACTGCAGGTCATGCAGCTCAATACTGACCACCTTGGACAGCAATCGATACCTTATAAGACCTAGGAATAAATGGCAAGCGCCGCTCAACGATTTTCATTTATGAAGTATAAAATGAAGTCTCCCTGGAGGGGAGCCGGGTTCTCAGGCCCACGTGGGACGCCAAATGAAACATTTGGCCTCGTTGCCAGTCCAGTACGTGACTCCGCGATCAAAGGTCCTCCAAGGCTCAACTAAGCGATCAAAGGTCCTAACAAATAGTCCTAGAGAGACTTCCGCTGTTTATGACGGTCAAGCGGGTTGGCCAGAGAACAGCGACGTGCTTTGGCTTTCTTTGAGAGACCTCTCATGCCATCACCAGAGTGCGCTTCGAATGGTTAATTGCCAATGAACATGCCACCCATTTAATTTGCACAGGTTCGTTCAGTTTTTGCTTTTAATGTTTTCCTATTTTCAGAATGGAGAGCTTAAACCAGTTTTTAGCAATTGGCCTGAAAGCCAACTGGATGATTAAGCTTATTGGAGTCTGTGTCATTGGTACCCAACTTACACATTTCTGAACGAGATACACCCACTTACTGTTGAAGTTTCTTTACTTTAATACTGTACTAGCAGCAAAGGAGTTTTTATTTGTTTCAGCGGTGCACTATAGCAAGTGTAGAAAAAAATGGCGCTAATTTACAGTTACGCAAGGGGGAATGTTACAGAGGAAGTTATATTGTTTGATTTGCTCATGGCTGCTGCTTTGTGCTGTTTCTTCAAAGGAAGTCTTGATGCCTGAGAAAAAGCAATGTGGTTTAGGAAACAGGGGGATGTCAATTCACAGCAACGCCCACTTGACTGGTGGGTGCCAAGCGCGTCTAATTATAAACAACTTCCTGTCCTTGTTCCAGCATTATCAATTGTTAGCGAATTCTTTTCGCAGACAGGTGAGATTCAGGAAGTATTCTCGAATCTAGCTGAACAATCACGGAACATCTAATCACCAGCATAATTTTCTTTCCTTTTGATTTCGTCTGTGGTTTTAAGAAACCAGCTGAGATGTCTTGTTTATATCCTGGCTCAAGCGCTAAAAAAAAACTGTTGCTGAAAAGGCTGCGTGAAGGGCAGGCAAAAGCAGGCTTTTCAAGGATAGATTTCTTGCTAATGTATCACATAATGTTAATAATAACTCATGTTGAATTGTTTTTAATTGTTTAACAGTGACCCCACAACAACATGGGTGTGAAATATGAAAAGCTACACAGCAAAACAAGTTCCATGCATGCTCACACTGTGCCACTCATTACTGCATGCACTATGAACAGCGTAATCTGAATGTGCTTCACACTAAACTTCATGTTATTCTGTTCCATCGTCCCCCATCCACTGACACTTCGTGTTTACCACCATGGCTTATTCTTGGCGCCTTTCATGTCAACGAAGATAACAATGCTTCCAATACTTTTGGCTTTGAACAATGATAAGTCAATGTGTCAGCGAATACCTGATGAAAGTTATCTTTCATCAGGTGCAGCCTTTTCTTGGCACTCCGTGGAAAAACTCGCATCATCAAAGAAGACTGGGATGCCATTTCCCCGGGATCTCATTGCGCATTTTCAATGTGTATTTGTATGTTCTTCAGTTCTTGGTTTTGTTCTACAGTCGTGGCATCAGATGCAGATTCAGGTTGTGGAAACGTCTCTTTTTATGTTTCATTCATGATGGCGCGGCATCAGATGTACTCCCCCTGCCTCCTGTGAGCTGCGCCAAGTTCGTGCATTCTTCATGAACACTGGGATCTGGTCGTTGCACTGCATAGACCTCCCTCTTTGATCTACAGATTGCCAGTACCAAACTGGGCCATGTCATTTCATTAATGATGTAATTTCAAAGCATTGATAACTCTATTCACTAAACCCCCTCTTCCATTCAGACCATGGGCTTAGATGTAATCGTGGTAAAATATATTCTACATTAACGTAATCAGCTATGCCTTTGTTAGGTCTAAGATGAAACTACATAGCTTTTAGTTTTTTTCCAAATGCAAATTTCATATGCATAGAATCATCAGAACAATATATGACAAAAACTTCATCATAAAACAACGGAGAAGTGTCCTGCATGCACCAACATACATTCACCAGCAGAATCTTTATTGCAATGGCCTTAAACAGAGCTACTGGCAAAACCACATGCTCAGCAGTTGAGTGCAATACATTCTGTTGCTGCAGGACATATTCTTTTCAGCTGCGGGACACTCCTGAATAAGTCAGCAAGGAGCATCTCTGTTGGCTTCTGCTGTTCCTCTGCACTGTCCTGTCTTCCTCTCGGATTTCTTCTGCATATTTTGGTCACGTGGAGGTGAATCAGGTGAGATGGAGGGCCGGCTACTAGAGGATGGCTAGTATGGGGTGTCTAGTAGTAGGTTTGCAAGTAGAAGATGGCTAGCAGGACCTGTCGTTGCCTGGATCCGGCTCCATCGGTGTCCGTCTCTCCTCTCTTCCACGCTCTGCACGTTGTGTGGTTGCAGATTCCCCTTCAGCCTGAAATCCGAGCCCGAATCAATTTTGGAAAGAACTTGTATCCCTCGCATATCCTTACAATGCTATTTTCTCCTGCTCCAAACAGCATCAGCCCCCAGCAGCATCAGCAGCAACAGCATCAGGCCCAGCAGCATCAGCAGCAGCCACAGGTAGTTGGCTTTACCAATGCCAATCAACTCCACATGGCCAGACAATGTGATATTCAGCCTGGAAGTGGAACTCTCATCTTTGTACAGGCAATCTACATTATTTAACAAAGCTGTTAATGATTTAAACCCAACATTAACTAGATTACTTTCATGTCAACAGTGAAGGAACGTAGGTGTAATCACATTACAACGGTTTTTAGCCACCTACAAGGACAAACGTTGCTGTCCCAGACCATGAATATTAACAAACGAGCTTCGTAGTTTTAATGTCATTGTAAACAGAGGTAACTCTAACAGCACAATTGCACCAAATGTAAGAGAATGGCAGATATAACGAACAATCATGGCTGCAAATTATAGTAATTCTTCCTGAACAAGATCAATTATTAGACCATCAAGTAGTGCATGGTTCATATTCCATTATTCTCAGACTTGTGGTATATTGTAAGGGTAATCATGGTAATTTTTCCATCAGGTACAAGCCTTGCATTACACTGCCTGTTTACCTGTGTTTATGTGCTGTATACTTACCAAGTGGTCAGTGTGCCTAACCTAGGTAATACATTGAGCCATTTACCAAACCTTTTTGTCTCTAACGATTGCATAGCATGTTATCAGTGATTACCTGGATGGCAGAGTATGATCTTGCATTAACAGAGATACAGCCTGTACATAGGGAGCAAGAGGGTTTCCAGTTACTAAAGGTAATATGCTAAATAAAGCTAATGCCTTTGCGTGGACTGGGTATATACTGAACGTAGCTAACATTCCACAAACAAACGCCACTTCTAAACCAGGTCTTCGACGTCATTCTAAACTCAAAATTTAATAACAATTTAAAAAACACGAATTAGAAATGAATTCTTCCTCGATGCTTTTCCTATATATTACCTGATATATGTGCAGTAGATGCTACATAACATTTTCTGCTTGTTTCGAAATTAGTTGAAACTAAGATTTTAGAAAATCATTCCAAGTCCTATGTAACTTAGATCAATATGCAGAAAGTAAAGCCTTACATCATTTCTACATTCATAATAGACACAAGTGAAACGAGAAAATCAATGAACAACATTTTCTCTGGTGTGGTATATGCTGAGGTTTGGGCAAAGACATGTCTCAGGATTGTTTTCACTGTTGGTGGAAAAAAAAGTCAGGCGGTTGTTAATGGTGTGATAAATAATGATGAAGTTGTGACAAACATTCTTAGAAATCTCAACGTGCATTGTAGATGGTGACAAATGTATTTCTGGATGTCTTAAGGCTTTTAATTACTGCTGTCAAGATATAATTGCAACGATAAGAATCAGGTTGCTAAGGTTAACATAAACCACATTCATTCTCACTTGTCTACTGAGTTTTGAAATATAATGTACAATTTATTCCATACTAATCCCTTTAAAGTCTGAGTTATTAGTGTAAACATTATCTGTAGCCGCCCAAGCTTCACCATTCAGTGATAATTACAGTGTGGAGTATTTGCCATTTGAAATGGTACGCCAATTGAACGCATGTCAATTTGAACAGATATCTTTATGATTTGCCTTAGATATCTTGTTTCTAAGGTAAGTTATTCAACCGCAGAATTATCAGCCACTGAAGCGCGATAAATTTATTTTTTTATTCTTTACTTTTTGAAAAAGATTGGGACCTAATTCCGAATGTCAGTACTCTCCACAAAAGCATGAAATCAAACCAGGGATCCGTTCATGCAGATTGATAAGTTCCTCTGTTATTTTCAATGTGTAAAAATTCCCCAGGGATGCTGAGCCAAATTTCATGAGTGCGTGTTAAAAAAAAATACAGTGTATATAATATCTGGATAGCAGTATATGGCTAGCAGAACATGGGCAGTTATTGCTGGCTGTAGCAGCATTTGTGGGTAAACAACACAAACTGCTGTCTGCTTCAAACCCACTAGGGTCTGTGTGCATGACATGGATGAAGCTATTATCTGTTGTTATGATAGAAAATAGACAACTATCAATGGTAATAGGGCTGTTGATGTGTGTAATGCTGATGACCCATTATTCAGACAAAGCTTTGTACAACATATTCAGGAAATGGTAAACACAGTGTTCACAATGGTCAATTGATATGGACAAGGGCCAGTATTGCGAATGACCTGACAGACCTGTATACGATGTATGACAACATCGGCCTTTTGATAGTCAGGTGTACAGTACTCTCATGTTAATGTGAGCAACAAAATATTGGACAGTTGAAAAGCTTGCCTGGTCACCCCAGAGCTCCCAACATTATCCAAGATCAAAAGGCACCCACTTTTGTCAATACGGTCAATGGCCATGGTTTCAGGTAGAAATTATTCTTTTAATGTTTTCCTGGGCGATTCGCCGTGTGCTTTGGCATCATCTATTGATTTCTTGCATATTAGGTTTGGCCAGGACCCAGAGGGCCACACCCGAACCATATTCTCACCTGGAGAAGTAAGGAAAGGGAGCCAGTCGACAAGTCAGTTACCTGTGTTACTCGTAGATACTCAGTCCACATAAAGAAAAAGGCTTCCCTCAAAAGATTGCATTGTGCGCCAGATGATACAGGAGAAAACAATCGATAAGCAGGTACTTTATATAATCCACCAGGCCGACCTCCTCTGGTGAATGCATTGCTGGGTGCTGCTCATACCCCGTGATTTATGAGTAACTGGGGGAAGGAGATGCATTTGTTTTGGGCATCTGTTTAACAGTACGTGGGCTGCCCACAAGACATTGATACCTCGTAAGGTAATGCCCTTTCCAATTCTCTTCAAAGCACAGCTACCTCCCTACATACACAAGCTTCCAAGCAAAAAGTAGTTAGATCTACATAATATATGCGCTTGTCTTTGAGCAATCATCAGTTCGGCGTGTGCACAGAAAAATGGGCAGACCTTCGCCTACGCTTATGGATGTTGAAAGTAGTGATAAAGATGCTGAAAAGGTTGTCTTGTCCCCTTCATTGTGTGATTTTATAGGAGACATAAAGATCAGAGTGTGTATCTAAGACGTGGGGGCTGCTCTTTGCTTCCTCTGCTAATATGTAAACCTTCAGAGGCTGCAGAAGAGTTAGGGACGTGAGCTGAGGCAATCAACTTAGAGATGAGGAGGTTGGGGAGAGCACCTGTGCCGAGGCCAGAGCTCAAGTGGTCCAGCCACGTCCCCCAAGTGTCGCACTTGACATATGGACCAGATCGAAGCCTAATATGACCGCGGACCAAGTTCATCAACATTGATTTATCGGCACAAGCACACTGGCATTTTTCCCAGCCCTATCGCCCCGACATTCAGGACAAGTGGCTGTTCACTTCATTAGTTTTGATTAACGAGGAATAAATCTCACACTTGCCCATGTCGCAAACTGCTTCAGACTTCTCGGAAAATTGTTGCTCAAGCTGCCATCTTGCAGCCGTCTGTTTACTTGCAAGTATCAACCTCATAATAAAAGACCAAAGCATCACTTTCATCTGCATTGTTACGTCATTCTTCTGCTCTTTATTTGTTATTTGCTAGGTACATTCTTCTGAAATGTGACAGTATAACCCTGATTAGCAAACCCTATATGCCCAGCAAGGAAAGACCAATGATCGAGTCATCAAAATGTAAGAATAATGTCGTCCAAAAATAGATAAAGCCAATTAGCTCAGTACATTTCTCTGAATTGAGAAAACATACAGTTGCATACCTCCAACAGTATTTGACTGTTTCTGATTGCGTATTTTGTTGTTGAAGAAAAGAACCTGCTGAGCAGGGCAATAAAGTTATATTAAGTAATTTGCGGTTTGATATTTCAAACTGTTTAAATTGGCTTTATTTATATTTTGGACCAAAATATTGGTCCTTTTGACGCATTGGCCTATTCCTTGCTGCGCATATATAGGATTTGATAATTAGGGGTCCTTTTGACAAATACGGAGAAACATGCATCCTTTTTGGTCTGAGTTAATTGTTGGAGATGTCAAATTTAAGATCTACTTAATTTCACAATATCTTCTCCTTGCTGCAGGCGTACGTACCCAAGCCAGAAATATGAGCATCTATAGAAATTAAGAAAAGACGAATGAAAAAAGACGAAAGAATAGACAGAGGCAAAAAAGTGAAAAAGCATATGTAGTAGCTCGTGATTAAGGAAAGAAATGAAACTGTTGAACTTTAAGAACTCTGTAGATGACAAAGATGCATGCAACCGAATTCCAAACTGCACAAGTTTGACTTACGCTGCTTTGATGTGCTGTAGTGAGATGCAGGATGTTTTGTTTGCTGCGGGAGACTGCAGTCAGTGCACAGCCCGCAGTCCACAAAATCAAGTCCACGCAGAAGACCTCTTCGTGAAGCCCTGAAAAGCACTACAAACCATTCAATAAAATTTGCAGTCCCTCGGCTAAGAGCTATGAACTGAATAAACCACTGTAAAAAATACGTCACGACTGTTTACCATTAAAGCTGCCCCTATACCAAGGTACTTTTCAGTGGAATTATACTCAGTAGCCCCTGGCCTTTCAAACAAACAGCAGATTTTGGCAACAGGGGTTGTCCTTCACGAAAGGATCTAATGTACCTTAAAAATGGCCTGACATAAGCTGGCAACCATGAATAAATCCCAAAGCTTTTCAAATATATTACTGTAAATTTAAATCTAACATATTACATTTAATCCATGCATAAAGAGTAGGTTAATAGATCGTGCGTGCCTGCCAGATTTGCTGAATATATATGGGGTATCTGAACTCGACAAGGCTCTATTTTATCCTTATCCTTACCATTTTCTGGTGTTTTTTTTTTCATTTTTCTCCAGAGTATATATCTAGTCATAGAAGAGGAGAGGGTCCTTTTCTAATGGACCTAGATAATTCTTCTTTTGCCATTTTTCTTTTTTTGCCCGGCCAAGGCGTTGCATGCGGCTCAGTTTTCTTTGGTCGGACGTCACACAATAAAAAAAAGCAGTGAGGTCATTGGGAGAAGATGAAAGTTACGGGCTTCAGTCTGCACAGATCCACAGCGGTGCAAATCTACCTGGAAAGTGCACTTAGCTGCCACCCAATCTACTGGCTGCCTTTACCTCCCAACCTCAATATACTGTTGGAGACACAAATCTTGGTGAAATGGATCTGCGGGTCTTCCACAAACGTCGGGAGCAGAACGCTCGGATTTCCTCATCTTAGCAGCGACTCTAATGCGCCATTCGATAAGAAATAAATCAGCTGGTAGCTTTTGTTGTGAGACAGGGCCAGATAATGAGTTGGCAGGTGACGAAGGGGACACAAGCAGGAGAAGGTTACACACTGGCTGGCCACCCATTACCGGTGCATGGGAAACCAACCAGCCGTTCCATCCACATACTTCTAACCTCTCCCAAACGGACCAGCCTCCCTCAGCCTCCCTTAGACTCCCTCCCTGCCTCCGTCAATATGATTGTTCCCCATTCCATCCCCCCTCTTGCCTCTTGCCCTTCCTGTCCCCGCCATCCCTCTTCACCAGCCCCCTTCCCCCGAAATCGTCCTCCTTGTCCTCGCTGTAAAATCCGCAAGAATTATCCCAAATTGTGCCCTCAATGCCTCACTGATGATAGCAAATCGCAGCAGCTGTAGTTGCAGCAGCACTTTCTCAAACGCTCTGCAGCTCAATCTAATCAAGGCGGAAAAAAAGCTTTGGTGGAGCAATTGCCAGAATGCTTTCAAGTTTAACACACGGAAATAAGTAAGTCCTGCCTCAATGACACTTATACTTCTCCACTAGGGAGAGGGCACCTGTTGGGCTCTCTGTATCCTATAGTTTCCTTCGTGCATATGATGCTGTTACTAAAGACCTCAGAGCTTGCAAAGGGCAGGGGATTGTTACAAGACAACTGCAGTTCCATAGGCAAATATGTTGCAAAAATATCACTGGATGATGAATGGACAAGGTAAGCATACAATGTTGGACCATTATGTCCATGCCATCTAGAGAGATCCATTAGGGAAGAGAACAATACGAGGGAAAAAAAACCAGCAGAAATATTCATGAATAGCGCAAAGACAACACGACAGGGGGAGGAGGGCAAGTGTACCCCTTGCCGCACAGCCTGGGGAATAGGTAGCAAGAAGAAAGGGTAATAACCCCAGCCCTGGGGCAAGAAAGAAAGGGCTAGATCAAGGGTCAACTGGTGTGTAGGTGATTAGTATGCTTCTGGACGGCTACCCCTGCTCTCTCATTATGGTCGTTTCGACAGGAGCCACTGGCAATATGGCCAGGGGATTATTCTATGCTACATGACGACTGACCTGCAATTTCTCCGTCAAGGTCTAGCCAAAACATTTGGCAGAGCAGCTCAGGTGATATAAATTACAAAGATTGCTTCATATACTATGCAGTCTATCGGAGGTTAATTAGTCGCTCTGTCAGTCTGCAATTCTAACAAAACGTTGGAAAACAATGGCACACAATGTCAGGTACTCTCACAAATTACTGTTTATTTATGACGAGGCGAATGTTTTGTTGAATTACTTCAGTTGGGTCAGGGTGATGCTCATGCACTTCACACATTATTATTTTCATTGTCTGTTCATTGTCATTTGCATTTGTTGTTGCCGTTAACTTTGATCATGGCTGGCCGCCAAGCAATTTGAAAGTTAAAAGCTTTGATCATTTACTTCACACCGAATGGTACATTCACAGTTAGCTTGTCGCTTTTAAACTCGTCATTATTGTATTCTTTTTTGCACACAGAACTTATTTTACATTTAGGTGTGGCTAACGTGCATATGTATTTTATTTTATCAAAGTCATATCACTGCAACATTTGTTTTCAGGTAAAATCAGATCAGCATGGCCGTTTTTACATCTGGGCCCTTAAAACCATAACAATATCAAATATACATTAAAAACAATATACATAAAAACAATATCAGATAACACGGAAAATGAGAAGGTTATCACATCTATCACAATAACATTAAAATATCATTTTATACAAAAGTTTAACTGATGGTTTTGAAACTCGATCTATGACATTTCAATTGTCTTTTAAATGTTAAAATATCTGGATATTCCTTTAGATTATCCGGTAAATTAATCCATGCTTCTGCGCCTCTATAGAATATACTTTTATGGAATTCGTTATCTGGTACAAATAAATATATTTCATGTTTTCTTGTATTAGTTTGGCTAATTTCAAACCAGTTTAATTCTTGTCCTTTTATGCCATACAGTTGCTTTTTCATGAACAATTGATTCGAAGCATTTTTAAAAAGCAAACGAACAGATTTTTGTTTATTTTTTGCCATCAACTACACAGTAGAAGGCCGTTCGTGTATTGTGTTGTTTTAGCTTTTTATTTCTTGTGAAGTAGTACTTTTGGTCTTTCTGATCCTGATTTGTGTCACCATTAGACCATACAGCTCATACTTTGTAAGTTAACACAGCTTGGTGACTGAGTTCAGTTTTTTCCTCATCCCCACCCTCCCCTTCCCCTTTTTTTCCAAATTTTTGTCACTTGTTGTGATGTACATTTCACCTTGCAACTTGAAATCGGAGCCCTCCGTTTCAATCTCAAAGCAGCAGCGATTGGCGCCTCGTGTATATCAATGCCTTGCTTTTGATGCGGTCGGCTGGGCAGTGCACCTGACACCTCGTAGTGCCCTGTGTTGTGTGTGGTGTCCACAAACAGACACACAGGTTGCGTGTGAATACCCAGCCAACCACGTATGACTATTCTCGCTACAGCTCATCACTCGTTCGTCACGAGATCATTACACTAACATACAATACTCAAACAGACCCCCCCCCCCCCCATTTGCCACGTAACACGTGCGTGACGTCACGGATGATCGGACTCTGTGATTGGCCGTTTTCTTAACAAACAAATCTTATCCAGTAGACGTGAGTTAAGTCATAAATTACAATGCGTTTTTGTTGTTGTTCGAGCCGGAAAATTCTGTCATGTCCGATTAGTGCTCAATCAAGTATACTACAAAGAGTGTGTATTCCTGGTTTGCTTATACCCGATATTATATTATAAACCATATTTTATTATCATTATTTCTCGTGACCAAACCTCTTTGTGAAATCCAACTCCATGTGCACAAATATACAGGACATATGATCAATTTTCTATATTTGTACCAAATAACGCACAGGATATTTCATGCTATAATCGTGAGTGCAAAAAAGACCTTCGCGGCAGCCAATATACCAGGGAATTATCGGGATATATACACGAGTTATAAGGATCTATATGAATCCTATTTGATTTCGGCATTGGCTCTTGTAGACATGGCTGGCTGCAAGCTGAAGGCTGTTTTTGTTCACCAAGCAGAAAGTAACAGGGAGATTTAATGAAAAGTCCCCCTCGTGACTACTATACATAAAGAGCTTGAAGTGATCCACAAAAGTTGGAAAGTGCAGTAGGAAGACGAAGAAACATGTGAGTTGCAACTCGCTGATATACAATACGACCTTGGAGAAAATGGGGTGTATGAGGCAAACATCCCATAAGGACATGTGGTGCGGCATGATCCACCAGAGTCGATATGAGCCATCCAGCCACTCAGTGTAAGGGACTATGGTGGAAGGCAGTGGCAGAAGACACAACATATCTGTTGTCATCCATTCCTAAAAAGGATAGCTGAGAAGACAGTAAACAGAGGAAAGAGCAAGAAATCAGAAACAAAAGAAGAAGAAGAAGAGGAAAACGAGGAAGAAGGTGCAGAAGAGGAAGACAAAAATAAAGACAAGTGAGCAAGAAGAAGTGGGTGAAGAATAATCTGAACATTCGGTAGAAGACAGAAAGTGTGAAAACTGAAAATAAAGACTCAAAAGTATAAAGAAAGAATCAGGCAGATCGATGATAATTTAGGAGAAAATATGAGAAAGAAAATTGGAAAACTTAACAACGACAAAGCCAGAGGGTAAGCAGAACAAAGGGAATGAATAGCAAGAAGCAGATACAGTATCAAGAAGAGACAAGACAGCAGAGGAATTCAGGAAATCTAAAGAGTGATCAGAGGAAGAAGACCAATATAATATGAAAACATATGTAAGGGAAGAAGAAAAGATGAATGGACAAAGATAATGACAAGAATAAAAGGTGAAGAAAATAAACGCAAAGGAGAAAAGCCGAAAAAAGGAAAAAGAAAAAGATAAAAAGGGGATATTGTGTTTGATCAGTTAGCACAACACTAAAGGGAGTTCGGCCTGTTTGAAGCAATATACATTGTACATTGCAGGTCATTAGTAGAACTTGTTATGTTAAGCTCTATCATCTGATCACTGGTTTGTTTACTAGTCTGTTATCCAAGCTGAACCAGGTGAGGTATGTAATAGTCTTTTTTTCAAGCTTGCTCATCAGTTAATTCTTGGCATTCTTCTCCTGAATCTTTTTTTCTTTAGCCCACTACAATATCTTAGCTTAGCTTTTGCATGTCTTGCTAGCTTCCTTTGCTCAGACTTGCTGGTGCACTGTCTGTGCTTTCTTCTTATAGAGCACCTCTCCACCTGAGAACATGTAGCATCTTGGCATTGTTTCTGAAGCTTGACAATTTCATCGTTTATTGAGCCAATTACCAAGTTCACATATTGCCATGGAAGCAATTAAGCGGTTTAAATAAAGTACCGTAGCATCATAATATGCTTTATATTCTGACTTTTTTATCTGCTTATGTTTATATTTTTATTCTTCCGTTGATTTTAGTACCAAGTTATCGTTTCAAGACAAAAAAGGATACTGGCTTTTGCTTAATTGAACAGTAAATATGTTTAGTTTGCGAAAAAAAACTGATTCAACCTGCAGACTCTACTACCATGACACGCACCTCTTATTACAGAGAGTTCTATACCATAAAAGGCAGCTGTGAAATTTTTCATGTTAAACCTTAAAAAAAAAAAATATATTTGTTATAATGTAAGACATTCTAATGATATGAAACAAAAGGTGTGCAAGCCAGTCAACTATAAAGTATCACCCATATTAATTGACTGGATATCATCGTTCCTCACAAATCGGGAATAACAAGTTAAAATTAGGCTTACTACATCTACAGGTGTAGTAAGGGCATACTCAAAGGTGCTGTCCCCCAGGGAATTTTATTGGAACCAGTGTTTTTTCTTGTCATGATAAGTGACCTGAAAGTTCCCTGCTTGAGCTTGAAGTATGTTGATGACACTGTATGTGAAGGAAACCAGCCAGGATCTGGTGACTTACAGCATGCTGTCCTTGACTGGTCTCAGAGAAATGACATGACCATCAAACCCTCGAAGACCAATGAGTTGACCATCCACACTTCCAAAAAGAAAACCAACAAGAAATTTCAGTTCTGGCATTATGGAAAAACACAGAAATAGAAGAGGTCACTATTGCAAAGATCTTAGGTGTAACAGTCAGTACAAATTTGAAGTGGAATGACCACATTCTATATATTCTAAAGCGAGCCAGCCAAAGACTTTTTATGTGAAGCCTGGAACCCAGGATTATCAAAGCACCACCACCTTGTCGATTTTCAATTAAATTGAAATATTTTAACTTTCATTATTTGTAATCCAACTGTATAGTTGCAATGAGTAATATAAATAACTTTATTAATTATGATTTTTATAAGGTGCAAGTAAAAAAAATACTGCACGTGTCCTGTTTTTTTTTTCTTCTTCTTGTTTTTTCATATACAGATCCATGTTACATGCTAACTAGTTTCATGAAGCTTTAGCATATGTGCACTGCATACCATATTCCAACATTAATTCATCTTCATATGTGCAATGTTTGCCTCACCTCACAAGTGCAAATTAGTGTCATATGAATAGATTGAGATGCATAATGACGAAACACGAGTACATTGTATAACACTGGAATGTATGAATAATAAAACGTTGTTGAAAACCCTTTGAAATCACTATTAGCACACATGTCTACATGTTGTTATATCAAACCTGTACATGCTACGTAAAATGGGAAAGAGTGTGCTATTAAATTTTGTCAGTTTCATTATACAAATGTTGGTCATGCTTTGCCTTATGCCTGGTTTTGATAATTACTGTTTGGAAAATGCTAGGTTTTAAAGGGATCAGTAGTTGGCAGAATCCAGCCAGCTCACTGTGCGCACGCGGTCTTCTGGTAACGATGCTTATTACTGTAAAACGCCTATTTCACCCAGAGCTGAATGTCGGGTATATTATAAATTATTAGACTCGCAGGGATCACTGCTGTGGCTCAGTATAATTTTTGGTGGCTGCGAAATATGCGTCGTGCCCTTTGGCATATAAATTGTCTCTTAAAAACAGCGGGTTGGCAGTTACCACAGCATTTACGAGCCGCCCGTGCTTTGCAAGTCCTTTAGATACACCACCACATGCCCTGTCCATTATAAGACATTTGCACCTTTTAACTGTCATTATAAACTCGTTTTCACATCAAAAGAGAGGGTGTTTATCCTGGTTATGACTAGCTGTATACCTCCTCAAGGACCTGAGGAGAATTATCAGTGCTTTCTTCATACGTAAAGAACTCTACCACGAAGCATGCAGGTCAAGGAATTGTTCACAGCATTTTGGTGCAAGGTGGGTTTACCCTCTTCCTCATTCTACAAGCTTTCCTACTGTACAACTCTCTTTTTCTATTTGCAAATAAAGAGTTTCTAACTGAGGAAAAACTGAGTTTTCTTGCTCTGAATATCTGTAATCCAGAAGGAGTAAACATTAGAGACAATTTAATGGACTAATCAGGTTACAAGCTGGACAGACTGAGCCAATGTCTGACATTATCACTAACTTCCTGATCAATGTGCCACCTAAATCAATACTGAGTATGCCTGACAAATGTTTAGATACATTTTGGGACATTCATCGGAGAAACCGTCGACATCGTTTATATTCCCAGTAGTCAAACTATCTGAACCATTTTTATTTATTTGACTACTATGTTTACATTTTATTATAACCTAAGTTTGGATAGCGGATTTTGTTTTTATGGAAAATGACTGTCAAATGTCATGGTCAAATTCATAAAAATGCAACACCCTTTTCTTGTCTTTCACCTAATTGGACAGATTAAAAATCATGATGGATGATCATGCGCCTTATAACACTGAAACTGGAAAAAAAACAAAAAAACTACTAATCCGATTCGCAGATGGACTTGATGCATCAAGTTCTCTTGCAATGAATTGAATGGGGTAAAACACAATTATGTAATGGGAAATGAAAAAAAAGGGTACAATGAACCATTTGACAGATTTAGCGAGTATTTGCAGACGTAGCTTTGAACAAGGTGATGCCATTTTTCTGCGTATTTAATTTAACTCTCTAGTTTCCAAACCACCAGAATTCTTCAAATGGCTAATTCAATGACAGAACAAAGAGAATATGTTGTCAACTCATAACTCAATCATGTTGTAATAGCAGTAAAACGAACATTTCTGTTTTAGAGCCATGGAAATCACGTTATTGCAACGTGAAATCAAATCGGTTGTTAACAAGACCAATTTAGTTGCTGAAGAGGATGACGTGCCTATGTAACGTTCTCATTAAAGTGTCATGGAAGACCCAGAGAGCTAAAAGCTAAGGATTATTGCTTTCATTTGTAGATGGCACTGCATGTGCCTTAAGCCTTGAGGGGGTATAGGATTCTCAAATATCACATTGAATAGTTGTAATTGTAGAATGGAAGGTACTCTCTCAACAATTGAAGGATAACTGAAAGCTTATCAATATTTTATTTGACAAAAAATATCGTAGAATTAGTCATTTTATTTGCATATTACTTAACACCTACAGCATCTAAGGGCGAGTTAGGCCTTACAAAGTGAGTTTCTTTCCAGTGGTT
Source organism: Alitta virens (assembly GCA_932294295.1). Classification (NCBI taxonomy): domain Eukaryota; kingdom Metazoa; phylum Annelida; class Polychaeta; order Phyllodocida; family Nereididae; genus Alitta; species Alitta virens. The sequence continues at coordinate 64,143,520 of OW028573.1, forward strand.
TATTTTTATTTCTAGTAGTCGGTGAATAAAACTTGTACTTGTTGTCCAGTGTCCACCCTATTGGAACATCTTGATGAAAGGTCCGGCAGGTAGTTCATTCTCTACACTGTAAACAGGACAAGAGTTCAAGATACACGGAGTCTCCCTCCAGCAATAGCGAACCCCGAGTGGTACTTGACCTTGACAGTCAACATTTAAGGTCACGACCCCGGAATTTTCAGATGTTAGAGGAGCAGCTGACCAATTCACACAGGAGCCATCAGAGTCAACATCACAGCAAACCTATGGTTGAATAAAATGAAATGGTCAAAATTTGGCCAGAAAATCAGGAATAAAGTCAAGGATCTTTAAATAGAGCTCTTATAATTGTCTTAATGTGGCATCAATTTATCTGTATTTAGCTCATCTTACCTCAAATCCAACATTGGCCCTGATTTCCAATTCACTGATACCACCGTCGTATTCAATTTGTAAAGTATCAGCACTAGGTGTCAGCTGAGTAGGGAATGGTCCTTGATAGCGCCCTCTCGTGTTAATGTCATACACTCGTTGGAAGGCTCCCAGAGCCAAACGATAAGCTATTTGACGCTTGTATCTTGGATGAATACTACAAGAAAAAAGCACATTATAAAAGTTGCTAGGATACAGTTTCACTTATAATGAGACTATTTATCTAGGAATGAGATAAATAGTCTTTCCTTGCTTCCACTATTATCTGGAAGGCTTGAAAGGTTATACTTACGATCCCCAAGGAGATTCTGGATCAGGCAGATCCATTGCTACTGCCATGAAGTTATTTGGCAAGAATTCGTTTGGCACATAACCATAATATGCAGTCTGGGCCCACCTCACATCAGGAAAGCCCTCTGTGATTGTGTCATCAACTTGCCAGCCAGAAAGCTGTGAAATAATCAGTTGCAGTAAATCAGACAAGCTCAGTATTTTATGCTAAGCACGAGCTGTTTTGTTTTGTCAAAATGCTACTAGTTTCTTAGCTCATATGACCCATTGTCTGCGGCAGACGTAAGGACGAAACAATAAACTTGTGTCCACACCATATTTACAAGTTCACCTCATGTGTGGGATATTTTACTTGATCAATGTCAGTTTTAATGCCCAATCTGAGATATTTCTATTATGAATACATCGATCAAACCCGAGACCTTTAGTGGAGCTGGCTAAGACCTGAGCCACTGGACCACTCAGGCCCCCAATATCTTATAACAATGAACTCAAACCATATTTAGAAAAATACAATCGGCTAACTTGAACAAAACCGAAGGGAAAGTTAGCATTGGTGCCTGAAGCTTCATTCCATCTTCTGCCCCAGTCTCTGGTTGCGGCTGAGAAGAGGCAAGGGTAAAATTCGTGGTTGGCTGTATTGTTCTCTCCTGCAAGGTCAATACTAATTGTTTGAATGGTGGTTTGACTTGGAAGGGCTAGAGTTGTGAAAACTTAGGGCTTTATCAACAACTTGAACTTTTACAAATGCAAACAAAACTCCCGTGAGAATGAAATATTTTCATTTTTCACGTCGTGTCCCATCACAACAAAATTTAGCCATTTGAAGACTTTAACAGGTTTTGTGCTTTCAAAAATACAGATTCTTTCCAAAATATTGGTCCCCAGTTGCCATCAAACAGAGTAACCCTCTCAGTGAAGAGATAATGTAGAAACTAACCTTGATACCAGAGCATGCCCTTGATAGCTTGACGGAAGTAAGGATAGACCATTGCATTGTACAAAACAGAGTATCTGTTAAATGGCTCCACATTGTTGTTCAAATCATCTTCATCCAGACACTCCATGAGGGCAGGCTGAGACATCCAGGCTTCTATTCGGGTTCCATACCAACAGGAGTGGATCAGGCCAATGGGAATTCCTAGCTCTTGGTTCAGATGTTTTCCAAATGTGAAGCAAATGGCTGAGAACCAATGTACCGTCTCTAAAATTGGAATGATAATTCAACAAATGTACATCCAGAGATTTCATAGTCATATTTCTCACTGTATTATACTGTAACAGAAGAACTACAAGCAAGGGTTTTACGTCAATTCGTATGGTATGTCCTACCTTCCTAATTTTACATTGAATTAAGTTCCAACATCTATTACCTGTCGAGAAGTCTCTAATTAAAATGTTTTTTTTTTCAGGTAAAACTGATGTTTCGCTGTTAATTATGACCTTAGCAGATTTGGAATTGCTCTAGCAACATCTAACTCGACATAGTAATATGTCCTTATCATACATGAAACAAATTTTGCGATAGTCATAATGATCCAAACTGCAACTTGTCAAGAAAAGAAAGCTTGCTTACTGTTGTCAGGCATCGACCAGGGCTCAACAGGGTCAGTGATGTCAGCCAAAAGGTCATCTGAAAGATCCCTGGTTGAAAGTAAGAACCTTACATTTGGCCAGTTGACAGCATCTTGCATGTCTGGTTCTGGGTTATCCAGCTAATAAAAGAAATTGTGCTCATGCAATAACAAAGAATATGAAAAATCTCTGAAAGTAGATGGTTAGTAAAAGAAGCTGATTTTAGACATTGCCTGGTATGACTGACTCCTCATGCAATTTTTACCAACAGGTTAGTACACGTTATCTGACAGGCTAGTCAGCCGTAGTCAATTACTATGTATGTCATTAGTCATAAAAACTGACTTCTACACTTTATATGAAATTAGTCAAAGCTATAGCTTGTGAAAGTTGACTAACTCGTTAAGAAAAAGAAAAAAGTTTTTAGTGCTCGTGAGAAACACAAAGATAGGGTAGACTTATAAGTCTGGACTGTGGTGAACTTACTCTGTGCATGGCATGTTCCATGTTACTCTGTCCTGAACAAAACCACACATCTCCAAACAGCACATTAGCGATGGTTACAGAGGCTGAGTCACTTCTGACAGTGATTTCATATGGGCCTCCAGCTGGTCTAGTGTCAAGCCGAACTGACCACTGCACCTGGCCATCCTCTAATTTGCAAGAAATGAGAGGGATAACGTATGGATACTATGGAAATAACCACACATTACACTGCCTTTGCTTAAATACAACAAAGTATGTATATTGAAACCAGACTTTATGTACGATGGAACCCCACAATTCGGACCATTCAATCACTGTTAAGGCTATCTTAATTCCTATGGGCCTTATAGTTATGGGAAAATGAATTATACCAAATAGTATCATTGTCTCCATTTATTTGTGGAATTGAAGTAACAAGTCATTAGTCTTTGCAGTTGTGAAATAGCAATTATATCAACGTGCAAGCTCGTTACTGCAATACACGTACCAGTAGACTCTGCAGATAATAACAATAAAACTAACCAGTAAAAGCTGAGGTCGAATAGACTTGTCCATCAAAATCAACCTCTATAGACTCTCCATCTACATCAGCCAGGCCCCAGACAGTTGCCCCTATATCTCTCTGGAGGACCATGTTGGAGCCCATTGTTTTGCTGAACGAGAGCCCTGCAAGTGGAGTTCACAACATAGTATTCAGTTATAATCGTGTGCTTGTGTGGTGGAGTTGGTGGTACAAGTATAGAGTTTTCATATCACAATACTCATGAATTCGATTATCAATGATTCAATGTATAGAAAGCCACCAGGAACACCCTCCTGAGTTCTTAAAAAAAGAAATTTAATAACTGCAATAGCGCTGTAATACATCATCAGAAACCCAGTGTCCATGCTTACCATGGCTCCAGTCCACAAGTAGAGTTAGTGTGAAAAGCAGCACCAAAAGATTTCTGAAATTACAGCATTGTCAGGAAGCATTTTCATATTCACGTTATTCACAATAATATAAAAGGAATGCTTGTAGCAAGTAGCAAACCATACCTACCTTGGCATTGTTATGTCTGAGATATTATCCCATTAGGTTTTTGTATTTAAAGGCATTTCACATGTGTCAAGTTCTCAGTCCCATTACGTAAATATGTTTTTCATAAAATAGAACAACATATCAAAACATGCTGTGATGTCATGCATTTGTATATTTATAAAAATGTGTATATGATTAGGAACGTTTTCATGCAACTCTAATCTTATTCTGACGTTAGCTATGTATTTTTATTTAGGGTTACCATATTCTTTTTTTTTCTCAAAGTTTAATTTTTAAATGATTGTCATCTGGCTTACTAAAATTGTTATATTTACAGCACTTGCAATAGATTGTTATCAGTTAAAATTTCTGAGAATTTTACGCATTTCCAAATTTTATATTCTCTTTTTTTAAACCCTTAGCCAACGAAGTTCGAAGAGGGTTATTGTTATTTTAAGTGTACATATTAATTGTCATCTTTAGAGGCCATTCACAAAGATATAGGAATACTCAATTTTGCAGAAAAATACAATAAACTTTTAGTTATAGTAGGATTCAAAACAATGTCGACTACATGCAGAAATAATAATGAATTAATTTGTTATTGCAATATAAATTTGTGTTAATTGAAATTTCTGTTATGTAAATAAATGTCTGAGTCGGAGCCTGAGTCAAAAAACGAATGGACAGTTACTTTGATTCCTACTTTAATCAGCTATTTTTACTCCTTGGAGAATCGATATAATCACCTGTGCAAAAGATAACTCTCTTGAATACATGTATATTTGTGTGACTGTATCATTGCAAAAACTGGTAACAGGTTTTGACCGAATTTAATTGGAAATTCAAATATAGGGCCACTGTTTACAGATTAGCAATGAATGGTGGAGCAGGCAGGTCATTCTCAATACTGTAGATGGGACAGAGGTTGAGCTCACAAGGTGTTTCTCTCCACAGATAGCGAATCATACGAGGTGCTTGGCCAGAGCAATCGAAATTCAAGGTGACCACACCAGATTCCTCTGAAACTATTGGGGCGCTAACCCATGCGTTGCAATCCCCTTCATCAGCACAACACACCTGAAATGAATCAACTAGAGCCATACAGCACTGAATCCATATATTGATTCATTCAAACACTTTCATATACATGTACACAAAAGGTTTAGCAATAAAAAACATGTAAAATAATATCATAGACAGAAAAAGTCATAGGCTACTGAGCTGAATTCCAATATATATGATTACTGGCAATCTTCAGGTTCACACCTTTTGAGCACCCAATTGGCATTAGCAGTATTCAGGTTCCCCTGAGGGGTACACTGGTGATCAACTTAGCATCTAACCAAAGAACTGAATCTAACTCACGGCATTTCCCGCCATTTTTGCCGATCTCAGGTTGCAAGAACCATTTTTGCGACGTTCAACTAACGGACTTCCTACACTCACTACCGCTCAAAAACAGTTCACTAACAGACAAAACTAAGGTGGAAATAGTCAATAACACACTAAGATGCCTTTAGCATGACTTTTCTGTTGTGACAAAGGCCTTAAAATACTCGCTCTGAAGTCAACCGGAAGTTGTCGTCAAAATGTAAACAAAACTCCAGGAGCTTGGCTGGCGGACGAGCAACGAGAAAGTGCCTGTAGGGGAAATGACGAACACTCTGAGCCCCGTGCACACTCATTTTATGAATTTTTTTAGCAAACTACTCCTATCCTTCTGAACGAACGACCCGAAGGATGTTGCGCAATGCATTTTAAAGTGTACTAAGCCCTATGTGACATTGCTCAGCTTGATCTCCACTGAGGTTATTCATTTGAAAATTTTCCAGACTCATCCCCTTTTCACTCTGATGTCCTCATCCCAATATCCTGCAGGTTTCTAGAAACCTTCTGGATAAAAATGAATGTTTTCCATGAAATTTTAGTAAAAGAAGATACATTTGGATCCATTCATAACAACATGCTGATAAGAAAAGCCCATTTATAACATGTAAATTGTACAGGAATAATTGGATTTTCACCGGTAAAAAACCGTGTTATCATGGTTGTGTCAAAGAAGTTTAATAGTCCCATATAGTTTCTGTATAATAAGCGGGTCCTACTGCGTGGTTCTGATACAAATGGAATAATGCTTGGCATGTCAGGACACTGCAGTTATTTTGCTGAGCCAATTACAACAGATATTTTGGTAATTGCATATGAAGCTCAGGTAACTACCTCAAAGCCATGATCTGTCCTCATATCAAGTTCTGAAGCAAGGTTGTCATACTCAATGACCACACTGCCCTCTGCTGGAGTAATGCTGGTTGGAAATGGGCCTTGGAAGTGCCCTCTTGTATTCATACCATAAGCCAAAGAATAAGCTCCTAGAGCCAATCTTTCTGCTATTGGTTGTTTGTAGCGAGGATGAATTCTAGAATAATTCAAATGACAATTCATATAGGCCTAATGATGAAAATAATAATATTTTTGTTTAATACATAAATGTTGATTCATCATTACATTTTCACTATAAGGAAAGACCAAGCAAAGCTTATAATATATGTGATATATACATACGCTCCTGATGGAGATTCTGGATCAGGTAGATCCAGAGACACAGCCAGGAAGACATTTGGCAAAACGTCATTTGGTGTGTATCCATAATTAGCTGTTTGAGCCCATCTGACATTTGGGAAGTTATCCACAATGGATGAATCTGCCCGATACCCAGATAGCTGAAGCATTTGCAATAGTTGTTAAATCTCATTCATATTTCAAACTAAAACTATCACTATTAATTTATTTCTTGCCAACAAGAAGTTGCATTGCCAACCTGGACAACACCAAATGGGAAATCAGCTGGTGTGGAAGAAAATTCTGACCACTTAGCTCCCCAGTCACGAATCATGGCTGACATCATGCAGGCATACTCCTGATGATTGTTTCTGTTAGCTTCACCTGGAAGAAAATCCCAGGTATTTAATATGAGAGGAGGTAATGATTTTTCTGCTGGATCTTTGTGCAAACCAGGAATTACAGCAAGATTTGTGTTTTGTCACTTATAATTTGGTTAGTTCAACAACTATATAAAGCATATATTTTCATTTCTCTTCTGTGGCACTTACCCTGGTACCAATTAGCACCTTTAATGGCCATCCTGAAGTATGGATTTACCATAGAATTAAACAGGTGAGTCTCATCATTTTGATCATCAGTCCTGCCACTGCACTCAGCCAAAGCATCCCAAGAAGACCAGGCTTCTATACGAGTTCCTCCCCAAGCAGAGTCAATGAGACCAATGGGGACACCAAGTTCCACATTCAAGTTGCGACCAAACAGGAAACAAATGGCGGAGTAGCTGCTGACTGTGTCTACATATAAAATTAATAGAAACCAAATATTAATATACGAACTGCAGGTTTAGTGGAAATGTCTTTACACTGATTATTGCTGCCATTGTGAAATCTATAAAGTTATTATTTGTTCGTTTATAAGAGATATGTCATTTCTGGGTGAGGTAAACTGTTATTACTGTACATTGTATGTTTAAAATACCAACCACTGTTAGGTAAAGACCAGGACAACAATGGATCAGCAACATCTATTTGGGGCTCTTCATCAAATACTCTCCTTGCCCTAAATATCCTGACATTCGGATAATTGACAGAATCTTCCAGATCTGGTTCTGGATCATCAAGCTGGACAAGAATATGAGAAATAAAAAAAATTAAAAAATTAATTAAAATACAATGGTATTAACCTGTAACGGATTCTGAAATTTGCAAAATTATCTTATCATGAATTGCAAGTAGCATTTAGTGTTGAATTCGTGCAGAAGCCATCTTATCATATAATATAATCATATTTTAACAAATCGTGAACAGGTGTAATTTATTCCCATAGGTGATATCACTAGATATGAGAACTGTTTTTGACTTTTTGTCATGCTAACTGTTTGTGACATTTAATCATGACATGTATAATTTTGCTAGTTGTGTGGTATCAAGCAAGATTTTATTTTTAGAAATTCGGCTTACCTGTTGCATCGTAAAAACCATGTTGCTCTGACCAGAACAAAACCAAACATCACCAAACATGACATTTTCGATGGTATACATCTGACTTTGGTCAAGATTCATAAGAACAATATCATAAGGGCCTCCTGCTTGGGTGGGGTCCAGCTGTAACCACCACAGAATTTCTCCAGTATCCACTGTATAAATCGGAAAGGTATTATACACCATATATGGCATGTTATGTATGGTTTAGAATTGGGCTAAACTAAATCACATTGTTATTGATCGTATTACCTTCAAATGCTGTAGTTGAATACACGTCTCCATCAAATAGGACTTGAATTGTTTCTCCTTCAACATCAGCAAAACCCCACACGGAAGCAGGGGTGTCTCTCTGCAGAACCATGTTGGAGTCAAAGGTTTTGCTGAAGGACAAACCTGTGTGTATGATAAACATACATGTATGAATCAGGTGCATAATGGAAATAGAATAGAATTGCATAATACGAGAGAATCTGCAAATAGTTTGAGAATTCAATAGTTGTTGGTTTCAGGAAAGGTATTCAAAGGAATTAATTATAATTAGAAGGATTTTCATTATATCTCTATTACATGATTTCCTATAAAGGTATAACAATTACGAATATAGGTTACACTACAAACACATTAAGTAGTACATAATTGTTGATGAAATAATGCACTATCACTGTTATTCAGTCTATTATTTTCAGAAACAGATCTGTAATCACAGCCCTCCTGTCATGTACGAATGTGTTCGTACAACAGATAAGCAGCTGTATACTTGCACCGTTTTACCCGCATAAGATCCCGATATTGTACGTTTTTGTGTACACAACAACAGACATTATGACTTTATTGAGCAAAGCATTGAAGAAATATAAGTCAATTGTTGAGAAAGACAATCCAAGGAATTCATCAATTCTGCAGGGTTAAGACGTTATACTTGTGAGCCGTGGAAGTGACACAAAAACAAATTATGCCTATCAAATCTTGCTGTTATGTTTGAAGGGGTGCAGTTAACGTCAGATATCTTTATTATGACTATATTCAGCAGATAACAATGATTATATTTACAATTATTTGTCGAGTCTTTTAGGTCAAGATGGATGGGTTGGTGGATTAGGGCTTAATGTCCTGTATTTCTGTACCTGGTGGGCTAATTAGGACAGGTAGGGACCATGGCAATGAGATGAAGGATGAAACAGCCATCTAACTTAGGCTTTAGACCGGGAATCGAACCCACTGAGCTAGGCCCCCACCCTCCATAGGCCAAGAAGGAAGTGACTGAGCTGGATTGACAATGTTATGATCCATGACTCTTTGTTGAAACCCCGACTTTGCCAGGAGCAGGAAATGTGGGAACTACATGTCCAGCCCATCTCAAGACTAAATTTTAACTTTTAAATGTACTTATACTCAATTTAAAAAACTACCACAGATGATACGTTTCACTTTAAAGTACTCTGTGACCTTATAAATATTAAATTTTCTGATCATTTTACGAGCATATGTTAAGGAATTTCGAATGGTTAAAAATATTACTAACCTCGTATCAAAAGTACACTACAGCCCTGCAAACACAAGCATATTGTGACGATCTTGTCACAACATTGTATAATATTGTTACAATATTGTAGATCATATTGTCACAGCATAAAAGTGTGGACCCTAAAAAAGTGTGCAGCAACATTTCTGATAATATTCCCAAAAACATTATGAATATATTGTTAGAACAATCAGATAGTTTCTTTTAAGTAATCCTTCCAATATAATATTGTGAGAATATTTTCACAGCATTTACATGTTTAACTAACATTTTGAGAGTATTGCAGATCATATTGTCACCACATTAAAGTGTTCACAGTAGAAACATTATTGCACATGTTTCCCTGAAACATGGCCAGAAGATACTCATGTTATTGATATTATTCTATTGAACAAATACTGTGACCACTTGCAGAACATATTGTCACAAGATTGAAGTGTGGACCCTGAACACTTTAAAGCAATATCTTAAAAATATTCAGAAAAAAGATTTTCACAATATTTATATTATGATTCAGGTTTAATATATGAAATATGACAGCAACATGTTTGGAATAAGGAGAAAAGATTTTTATTTTCAAATTAACATTGGATCAGTATCTGGAAGTTATCAACTGCAACAAAATTGCAATTATTTATTTTTATACTGAATATATAAATGACAATAGTGGGGCGAGCATTCACAGTGATGTATTTCTCCATGTCATGTCTTGTTGTCAGTCAGGCTCATGATTAGGTCCACTTCTACATCAGTATACACCTCTGAGAATTATTATTTAAAAATCAAACTGTTTAAATTGAAACTCAGCATAAGCTATATATTATTTACATTTACATGACAACAGTGACTGTGTTGCCATCCATTTATGATGTTGCATATTCTTTAGGGGCTGACGGGCAAACAAAAATCACATTTCAAAGGGAATTAATCTTCATATGTTTTCTACAATGACTTATCACTGACAACACAACAAAAATTAATAAAAAAGATACCAAGCTATTTCGCAGATTTTCCTGGATTTTTTGTTGCTGAGACTTGAAAACTCTCTCCACATCAAAATGGCTACCAGATGAATATAATCCCTAGATGGCGCTTTTTTATTTAAATTAATATTTTCATAATGTGAATAAAAAACATTACGGCAATGTTTTTAATATAATGATATTTTTAAGAACATTTTACAGACATCATTACAACATACATATTATCATTTACCTAATGTTGTGACAATATCATTAATCATATTATAACAAAACACTTTGGAAATATTGGCAGAACACATTTTCATACGGTGAATAAAAACCCGATCTTGCAATGTGTTTAATAACATATTTAAAAAATATGACACAGATATTTTTACAACATCTGCAGTGTTATTTAAATTATGTTGTGACAATATTATTTGATTCAGAACATAATGTTACAATATGAAAGTGTGGACCCTAGAAATGCTTGCGGAAATATTATAAATCATATCATCACCAAACATTATCAAAATAGTTTAACCATGTAAATTATATTATACAATGTTGTCTCAACATCTTCACAATCGGTTTTGGAAATTTTTTTGTCAAATATTGTCCCAATTAGTGAGTGCTAATATTATTCAAAAGTTGTTGTGTCTGTAGGGCGAACAGTTGGTAGAATACGCTCTTAAAATTAATATTTTTCTTAAAAAATAACTTATCCTTTACAACAAAATATATATGGTTTTGTTTATTTTTCCTTCTTTTGGCTAGCACAATTAATTTGAAAAATTATTTGAATAGCGACCTTGCAAGGTAATGATTTACCCACCATTGCTGCAGCGAAGAAGGCAGACCAGCAGACACAGTTGGAGTAAAGCCATTCTCAGCTTTTGTCTGTAATACATGGAGACGATATTCTTTTTAGTTTGAAATTAGAGAACACATATTCAGTAATGTTGTTTCAGTAGAAAAATTTGAGTTACTTGTATCCATAAACATTAATTTCTTTAAAGACTCTGATGAAATTCGTTGTTTAAACTGCAGATGTTTCAGGAGTTGTTTTGACTTACCTTCAAACAAGCTGGATAATCAAATAAATGCATAAATATTAATTCTTATATCTGGATTTGTATCAGCGTTCGAATCTTTGATGCCCCAATTGATATTAACCAGTGAACAAAGGTAAATTCATTTTAACAATTAACTAACCCTAACTAGATCTAGAAAGAGATAATTTAACACGTAGGCCCTTAATGAATTGGCCAATCACTACAGAAATCCAAAAAGAGTACTTTAGGAAGATAGATGTTTCCAATAGCATTGATTATCCTCACATTGCCTCACTGGGTGTTAATGGGGCACTGCAGCAAAGGCATTTCTTCTGGAATGTTATTTTACATTCGTTAGTTGACATCCTAGTAACTTTAATGACATTGATCCATTTCGTTTGTGTCCTTGTGGTGATTTAGAAGATTCCCGTGAAGTTGCAGCATTACCTGTTATTTTTATATGCTACCGGTTTTTTATTTTTTAATTTTTTATAGATATGGATGCTTCGACTTGACTATAGTAATAACACTTAACCCATTTTTGGGCTAATTATTTCAGCTGAATTGTTGCAGCAATTGTTGTGTGATCTCAGTATTTTGTCGCTTCTGATGACCTCATGATGACCCTATTGTTCATGCAATTAAGCTTCTGCATGCCTGATTTTACAGAGAATGAATAACACTTTTCTCCTGTTTCACTGTCCATATTTTCTAAAAATTATAAAGTAACACACAAATCGCTGACTTTTATGAATGTCATTTATCAGATATTTCAACTGTTTACAGATTAGCAATGAATGGTGGAGCAGGCAGGTCATTCTCAACACTGTAGATGGGACACAGGTTTAGATCACATGGTGTTTCTCTCCACAGATAGCGAATCATACGAGGTGTTTGCCCAGAGCAATCGAAATTCAAGGTCACCACTCCAGATTCTTCTGAAACTATTGGGGCTGTAACCCATTTCGAACAGTCACCTTCATTAGCACAACAAACCTGAAATGGCAGACACAATTTTCACAAATTAAAGAAAAATAATAAATACTCAAGTGGCATTATCAAAAAGTCATATAAAACCATTATTACTATTTCAGTTTATTCAGGGACAGTGGAAATGATGAGATAATTGGGCCTTGGGTCCAAATCATTTTACAGACTGAAACCATGTGTGGGTTTTTTTTTTACTAACATCAGCATAGTAACCCAACCAATATAACATTTTATGTGACTGACATCAATCTCTGATATAGCTCAAAAAAATGTCAGGGCCAGGAATCAAACCTGGTACTGATTTTTAAATAGAGGTGCCTTAAGAACTAGGTCATCTAGCTGCAATGCTGATGCTTACAATAGCATACTGCTTAAAAGGAACTACTGTGTTATACTATGCATATTTGATTTAGACCCGAATTAATGTCAGTACCTCAAAACCATTGTTTGATCTCATATCAAGTTGTGAAGCAAGGTTGTCATACTCAATAACGACACTGCCCTCTGCTGGAGTGATGCTAGTTGGAAATGGACCTTGAAAGCGACCTCTTGTGTTCATACCATAAGCCAGAGAATATGCTCCTAGAGCCAACCTTTCCGCTATTGGTCGCTTGTAGCGAGGATGAATCCTGAAAGATTCAAATGCTATTCAATAGATGAAAGAGTTATTACAGTGCATATTCATATTCATTCAAGGACAGTTTGTGGATTTCACTGACCTTTTATTGAATCTTATTGTGCACCTATTGTAATTCAGAAATGTTAATTTATGAAGCATAATGTTTATGAATTGACTAAATTTACCTAATATAATCTGCTACAGTAGAGTAAACAGATTGTATTTTAAGAGTGTCTTAAAAAAGAAAAAAATGCAAGAAAATAAGTATGCTACGTACGCTCCATATGGAGATCCTGGATCAGGGAGATCCAGAGACACAGCCAGGAAGACATTTGGTAAAACAGCATTTGGAGTGTAACCATAATTGGCCGTTTGGGCCCACCTGATGTCTGTAAAGCCATTCACAAGGGACTCATCCACACGCCAACCAGAGAGCTGAAGCAGTTTCATTGGGATTTAAATTCCACTCAGTCACCAAACACACTACTAACATGTTTCTTTCATGCAAACAACAGCTATGATGACAAACCTGAACAACTCCAAATGGAAAGTCAGTTGGTGTGGCAGAAAATTGCTTCCACTTGGCTCCCCAGTCAATGATCATGGCAGACAACATACATGCATATTGCTGTGAGTTGCCTGTGTTACTCTCACCTAAAAGAACCACAGCATGTAATCAGTGCAGTGAATGTTACCATGTTGCATTAATTTTGCTATATCACTGACTGAGTATACACTAACAAAATGTAAATAGCGATCTCATGATAATTACCGAAGTTCATACATGCAATTTGCTAAGAGGCCACAGAAATACAGGGTGCGGCATAAAAACTTGCACCAGCAGCTACTGCTACCTCTTCTGTTATTATCATCACATTATAGCTGCAGTCATACACACGAAAGTAATTATAGTCCTACATTATATTTATTAATATATTTTATTGCTTCCTCACGAATTATTGATAATGTGGATCTAAATATAGCACATGCACACTTATCACACCTTCAGGTCATTTTCACCTCGGCCTTTGCTATACAAGCACCTACAGTCACCTTTGTCGACCTTTGCCACCAAAAACAGGACAAATAGATTCATTTTTAATAAGAAGGTAGACCATTGACACCTTTGAGGTGAAAAGTGCCATTTTGGATTCTGATCAATTTTCTTTCTTTTCTGTCTTATTAACTGGCCCATCTTCCTGAAAATCATGTGATTTTTTCCAGATTAGTTGTAGATTCAAACAGTCCTTCTGGAATACCATTATATATTTCTGTTTTAACTTTATGACCTTGCTGGATCAAAACTGAAACCAACCTTCTTATCATCTAATACCATAATATACATATGCATGTATAGAAAACACTGAAGGAGGATTTTCTGCAAATATTACATTTGCGGTGGCTTCAGAGGTGTATTAACTAGGAAATCTCGAATTTATAAACTTTTCTTCAACTAGAGACACCATGCAAGCAGACAGAAGTCTGACTTCTGTGACATGTGTCTCTCAGAACACACCCTGCAGCATGCACCCTCTCAATAATTCAGACACTGATATTGTCTGACATTACAAGATCAAAAAAATCACAATGACCAATTGCTTATACCCCTGACTAAATGTAGCAAAACTTTAAAAGACCTCATAAGCATTTGAGTAACCTAGAGCTATCCCCAAAGAGGAGAAGCCCAGTGCAAGTTTTTAGGCCGCACCCTGTAGAGTACGAGAAAATAACAGGCACAGCACCGTGCTTACCTTGGTACCAAGTAGCACCTTTAATGGCCATTCTGAAATAAGGGTTCACCATGGCATTGAACAATTGAGTCTCATCATTTGGGCCTTGAGTTTTGGCCCTACACTCAGCCAAAGCATCCCAAGAAGACCAGGCTTCTATACGAGTTCCTCCCCAGGTGGAATCAATGAGGCCAATGGGGACACCAAGTTCAATGTTCAAGTTGCGACCAAACAGGAAGCAAATAGCGGAAAAATATCTCACTGTATCTGAAAGAAGTAAGTTGTATTGCAGTCCAAATGTCCTCGAATAAATGGGAAATTACTGAAATAATCATCCATGACATGGTCAAGCTCCAGTTCTTTACTCCGCAATGAGAAACGTAATTGTTTATCTGAATTTTGAAATAAATTATGCTTACTGTAAACTTGTTTTATCATCAACTTTTAAATGAAAAGAAAATCTGTTACAGACCACTGTTGGGTAATGACCATGACAATGCAGGATCTGTCACATCCGTCTGGAGCACTTCATTGAACTGTTGTCTTCCACGGAATATTCGGACGTTTGGGTAATTGACAGAATCTTCCAAATCAGGGTCTGGGTCATTGAGCTAAAACAGAGTTACCGAATTTAAAAAAAAAACTAAGAAATAGTTTATCTTATCACAGTTAAAAGTGTGCAAAACCTGTGTTGTAAGCTTTCAGCTTGTTATACTTAAACACAAGTAATAACAGCTGTTATTTGGTCTCACGTGTAATAATGCGGGACTTATTCTAAACCTAAATGAAAAAGTCTTAATAATATTTGCCTGTTATTGTTAAAGAAAATTCTGTTGACCTGTTCCATTGGCATTTCCATGTTACTCTGTCCAGAACAGAACCAAAGATCACCAAACATGACATTTTCAATGGTGTACACTTGACTTTGGTCCAAGTTTCTTAACCCAATTTCAAATGGTCCTCCAGCAGGTCTGGGGTCTAGCTGCAACCACCACAAGATTTCTCCACTTTCCACTGCAAAGAAAAATTAAATTAAAGATGATTATTTGTATCCCATCATTTGTTGTGTTTCTTCTGGCTTGGTATCAGTGTATTAAATGCACTTTTGTCACCTGTAAAGGCTCCAGTTGAATACACATCACCATCAAACAGGACTTGAATTGTTTCTCCTTCAACATCAGCAAAACCCCACACGGAAGCAGGGGTGTCTCTCTGCAGAACCATGTTGGAGTCAAAGGTTTTGCTGAAGGACAAACCTGTATTAAGGTAAAGTCGACATGAATCTCAAGACAATATAGTAATATATACATCCAAATTGGTCTTTATAATTACCATGGCTACTGCCAAGGAGGCAGAGCAGAAAACCTAGTACAGTGAAGAACATTCCTTGCCCTCTATCTGGAACTAAACATATATAGTGAGCATCAGCCATGAGTACTACCTAACTTAGTTTATGAGAGAAAAGCACCAGTCAGCCCATTATAATATTGCATGATTTCTCTCAACAAACCTGGTCAGCTGAACAATGCAAACGACTGTGATTCAATAACGATGTTAACAGCTTAAACAATTAGTTATATATCAACCAAGCACCTGGAATTTCACACACAAGGCGCTTCAATTGCATAGTTATCAAGGACATTGTCCGACCTTATTAACCAATGATATTTCATTATATTATTCCTTACACTTCGTTTTTAATATTCCATTCACACCAGTTTTTTATGATTGTATCCGCATGCTATATTCGATTATATTCCACTCTTTATCCCAAGCATGAGAGTTAAAGCAAATAAAATTAAATAAATTACTATGATTTCCAGTTAGCCTAATCAGAAAGTTAGAAGATTTTGCATTTACTTCAAATATCTCATAAACTTTTCCAGTTAATATTTTTGTCATGTTCCTATACCAGAGACCTATTTTGAACAGGGGCACCGGATATGTATAACATTTTATGAAAAGCAAAGTGATTACTTTTTCCAGTAAGTTTATACCTTATAGGCTAAAAGTTATAATTCTACATAAGATGATTGTATTTTAATTATATGTGTCCTATCATGCCTTTTTAACTGTCAACTTTTGTGTTTTCACCCGATTTCTTAGATCTAGCAGCTGATGCATCTGTACAGTCAAATTTATATGGAATCATGTTTTGTTTATATGGTAAAGGCTGGGACGTACTATCTGAGATTTTGTAAAGGATGCCTATATCAAGACATATTTCTAACAGCCTAATGACAACTTGAACCAGCTCTGACTTTCCGTTAATTTTACCAGACAAGTGGTTAGTTGCTTTTTAAAAGGATGCCATCAGAGTACCTCATTTCTAAAGAAAGTATTGTCCACATGTAAGCATCAATCAATTCGTTTGATTAATGCATCTCACTATCTCAAAAACCATGATGAGCTATGACATTTGGGTTTGAACATGCCAGACAGCTGTACTCTATCACTAAACTGCCCTCTGGTGGAGTGAAGTAAGTTGAACTTACAGCTGGTTGTTCCCATTTACATTGTGGGTGCTTTGGGTTGCTACCAATACCGATTGTTTGGCAAGGATTTTTTTGTTATGAAAATGTAAAAAATATATATTAAATATTTGTATACGTAATGGTCATCAAATGAATGAAGTGTTCACAGAGCTATTATTGCGCAGGAATATTTCTTTACTATGTTGAATTGATTCATTATGTGAAAACGTTGGGGTTTTGCTGATGTTGATGCTGAAACAAGGTCTGTTTGACGGAGATGTATACTCAACTACAGCTTACATAGGTTATGGACAAAAGCTCAAATGGTAGTTAACATTAAGCATAGCCTAATCACCACACAGTGTATATGTTCATAACGAAACCTGCATTTATAAGGCTATTTGTTTTGTTTTGTTTTTTGCAATTTAGATATCCTCTTGCTCTTGTCACTTGACCAAGCGGCTAACTTTAATGCACATGTAATTCATGATTTCCCATATTCAGTTACTTGAGCAGGCGGATGTAGCAATAGATGCAAGTTACATTCCTACCTGTTTTAAAGTAGTATGTCATTATTTTGTAGTTATGCATATGGTAATATTTAATTTTCTACTTTTGTAAAGTTCTTATTTAAATTTCAGAAAAAAAGTTTCGAAGATAGCTAGTTTTTTTTTTTTTTTTAAGTTATATGTATTTCTAGTTCTCTTACGTTTCCAAATTGTTTTATTTTTTAATAATTTTATGACATTGGAGGCCTGAAATTGTGCATCGGTTATTATATCTACCATGCAATACAGTTCGACAAAATAAAGGACAATTTATTTAAAGCAAAAACCGTCTTACTTATATGTCATTTATGTAAATAAAATAAAAATAAATATAAAAAAGACAGGAGAATGAAAAGAATATATGTACTGGATACATAAAAAATATAAGGTTCCCTATCTTTCTAGTGCAAAAAAACTATAACAAGGCATTTTATACACAACACAAAAAAAAATGTTCAGGCAATTCATAAACTTGTCAGCAAAAACCAACACCAGATATCAATCAACTTCAGGTTTCCAAAAATGGTTTACCTTGTACAAATGAGATACCAACTAATACCACTAGATATCGCTTAGAGCAGTTCCGGTGTGGAATGCCCTCTAGCGGTTGGTTTGCTTTGGACAAGTCATTTCTTGGCTGGGAACTGCCTAAGCGTAAACGCGATACTGCGTCAGCTAGTCCAGCGGGCCAGCGTAAGTCATTTCAAGGGGCTCTGATTTCAGCAGCCACCTGGCTTTAGCAGCCACTTTAGCCAATTCCCTTGGCTGACCACTTAACACAGGTTGCACTGTACATCTAAAGAGCTATAAGAATAGTTTTGAGAACAATTTTAGCAATTAGGCTGGACACTGGATTGCTAAAAACACAACATTCTAACTAAAGTTCGTTACTGGATCTCTGGCCTTTCACCCTCTACAAACCCCCGCTTTAATCTCGTCTTGGATTATAAGCAATATATATATTACCTAATCTATAGCAGAGTAGGTACAGGTTCCTTTGAAGAGTAATAGAATACAGTGCACAATAAAGGTGTGTACTCTTTGCCTTCATCCATAGTGCACCTCAAAATAGGGACGGGGTATTAATTGAAAAGGCCTGAGTGAAATGTATACCTCTTTGCAACTAGTAAGACCACGGAGTTTAGGGCTTATTGAATTGAAATGCATCATCAGATACTACACAAGATCAAAGGCCTATGGAACAGGTAAGCCTGAATGGAAATCATTTTCACCAAATTATGTCACACTGCGCTACAGCAATTTCCACTATGGTGGTAACGCATATCACTCTCTGGGTCAATGTACGGGTAATTGGGTGCCCAATTTCTATGAATTATGCAAATGGCAACTGACAGTGTGCATCATCAACTCATCTTACAAATTATGTGAATGACATTCATTCTAAACACTGGCACAACACATGATAGGTACAATACGATGTACAATTATTGAATATAAGAAATATTTGTAAATTTACCGGTTCCCTGCATGGCAAGAAAATGAGATACACAGAAATATTAATACTTTTGTTATCAGGCAGAACTGAATTTAGTTCAGCACCACATACTAGTTACTATTATGTGATGGTTTTGGCATTGTTATTTATGACTGCTTCATGGATAAGTGTTCACCCGCAATACAAAATAGCATCATGAACCCTAAGCTAAGAACTTATAAACTGTTCAAAAAGTCAAACTCGAAGACTATCTCTTAGAATGTAACCAATGTTCCACTATTCCTTACTAGATTCATACTGAGCTCTCACAATCTTGCCATTGAGACTGGGAGATCTACTAGGCCTAAAATTTTACTTGAAGATACGAAATGTTTTTATTGTAATCAAGACCAGTTTGAGTCAGAGCAACATTTTCTCTGAAATTGTTCCATGATATGATGTGGAGAGAAATTAACTTTTCAGAGTGCTATAAGTAATGAATTATCAACAGCATAAGTGATGCGGATCAAAATTTCATCATCATTCTGTCAAAAAGTCAGCCAGTTTTAATCAATGCTCAAGAGCAAATATATTATGACTTCTATGAAAAAGTGCGATAGTACAACATGGACTGTAAATAATAATTTCCTGTAGATTGGCAGACACTATAGATATCATGTACATTCTGGAACGAGACATTAATTACCGACTGCAAATTGAAGGTGCGGTATCCGGTTGGACTACAGTCATTGTGGCTGAAACCTTTGATACGAGGTTGTAAAATCAATTGTATTATCAACGGTAAAATGAGATATGTAATCATAAAGATACGTTTGTCAATAATGTTTCCGGTGGGCAGTATACATTACCTTCTGAAATTAAATTTTTATCAATAATACAATTTTTTCAGCCATATATTTGTACATCATTCATTAAACTTAAAACAAAATCTATTTGCTGCTAGTAACTTTTTGTTTTTGTTCATTGTCACCTCTACATCTTGATAAAATTCACTAAAGCTACTTGATGATCATTCCTTTGAACCAACCCATTAATTTTTACGCGTCATTTAATATATCCTTTCCCAATTAAGTCACAATGTGCAACTAACAGTACAATGAACATCGCTCCCAAAGACCATTAGAATAATAGGCCTAATTGTAGACCAAAGTTATTGCATGCCATGATGACCTATACTGTAATAGGTAGCGCCTACAATTGGAGCCAAATTGCAGAAGAATCTTGAATATATAGCATTAATAGGTGGTCATAAAAACGGAAGTTTAGTATGAAGATCTGGTCACAGAAACTTCAAATATCCATAGTTGCGCCTTGTTTGACTCCTGTTCTTATTCTGTCTTTGCTCTCTTTTGCTCCGTGAGTTGCCAGACGCAAAGCAGGTTGTTGCATGCCCCTGAATATCATCATTATGCCTCACTCCAAAAGACCTTTGTAACAGAATGAGAATCAACTTTGAGGTATTAATGAAACAACTTATTGGGCTCTAGCACCTAGCAGTTGCAACAGCTACAACAACAACAGCAGCATCTTCGTCCCAGAACCTTTTGTCATGCAGACTCAAACTTCATTAGTGGCAAGACCCAGACAAACGACAACTCTAAAACAGTTGACTCAATTACTCTGCACTTGTTAGTCAAGTTTAAATGTTGGAGTTGCTTACTTCAATTTCTTTCTGGCAAGTCAAGTTAAAATAGGAGTATCTATTCTCGAACCAGCCTTTGAAACTGATATAGGAACCTGTTGTTCGACTATAGCCAGTTATGATTTCAAATAACTTGTAAAAGTATCAATCTTCAAATCCGAACATGAAATGCCACAAATCTGATATTCGAATGGTGACACTTACAGCAAGACACTGAATGTCAAACTAGGGACTGCTATATTTGCAGAAGATTTGGCTGAATTATGTTTATCTTTGTCCTTTGATCTGATTGTCGTCTAGGTAATCAGAAATTATTATTTTTTCATTCCTACTTAATAAACTAATGCTTGCAAGGGTTTCCTTCATCATCTGCTAACTCAAGTGGCTCCCTAGTAGAGACACATTTTTGTCTTTGAAGAGTCTCCTCATTAATTTATTTTATTTAATATATATATATATATATATATATATATGTATCACCTCATCTCAGTGATTTATATGAATGAAATAAAAGTTATTTGTCTGTCTGATGCAGTATCTTTTAATAGCCAATCGCATAATGTATACAGGAAGTTTTGGATTTTCTTCAATGGGAACTCCTGGCCATATGACCATCAACAAGGCGGAAAACTTTCCCCATATTTTCTACGTCAGCGGCACAGACCTGATGAATATTCTGAGGAGTATTAGCAGAAGAAACCTGCTTGTCATGCACACGTTATCTGGCATATAAAGATCAAACTTGACATCTTGCATGCCTGTCAGTTGCCATCATGGCTAGCAGTCCACAGCAATTTCTTAACCTAAATGTGTCTTGTAGGCACTGTCATTTGTCTCAGGTATCACGTTGCATTTACTGCATTCCATATATGACATTTATCACATTCCTTCTTAGAGAACGACTTGGAAGAAATCCGCTTAGTGTATATCAGTGCTCTGCAACTTAAAGGAAAGTAGGTGGACAATGGTGATAAATGAATGCGATTCAATGCTGTATAGCAATTGCAGTAAACATTTTGGAAGATAACGGAAACTGGTAATTGGAAATGGTCATATTTTTTAGGCATGGAGTAAGATGCATCATTCAGTCAAACTTAACTTATCCAGAAAGTTTGTCACGAAAAAGGAATTGAGTTTTGTAAAAACTGTCAATTTCATCAGAATTGCATTGGATCACACATTCAAGCCGTTGCTCTGGTCATTTTAATATTTAATAATCGAAAGGATTTACCTGTGAGGCCCAAATCAAGCTCTTAAGAGGAGAAAAACGGAGCCATTCTTGGAAATGAGATTGGCGAATCTTCTGCTCTGGGCTAATTCAATTTGCAGACACGAAACCACCAAGATGCTGAGAGACATGTGCTGCTTTTTATCTACTTCCGGTATAGCTAATGAAATTTTGACATTGTAGCATGATGCCAAAGTGGTCCAATAATCATACAGGCAAAATGAAATGCTGCAAGGGAGCAACAGGAAGCAGGCCTGACATAGGGAACCACACTCCAGAGACTCCCATCCCACTTTCTTCACGGTCTTGTAATTGCCTGGCAACCTGTTTGCAGCACCTTTGGCAGCTTATGATGCAAAATCGTTAAGCACTCACAATGGTTAATCAATTAGCAGAATATCATCCCCGTAGGGAGTTAGAAAATCTTGAATTATTACAGTTAGTTTCATAAAATGATATAACTGGCTGAAGCCGGACGCTTCTGTCTACAGGGTGCGGATAAAAACTTGCACCAGCAGCAACTGCTACCTCTTTTGTTATTGCCTCAATTTACAGTGATCGCATGCAGCTGCAATCATACACACGCAAGTAATAATAGTTCTAAATTATCTTTTTAAATATATTTTCTTGTTTCCTCAAGAATTATAGATTATATGGATCTAAATATAGCACATGCACATTTATCACACCTTCGGGTGATTTCACCGGCGGCCCCAAAATGGGCACCCGTGGATACCCGGGGATACCCGGCAGGCACCCCTGGGACCCTTGGCTAAGCCGAAACCCGGCCCCAATAGCTGGTTGTGCCATGCTTGGCACAACCGTAGAAATCTCCCGGGTGTTAAAAAAAAAAATAAGTACCCGTGGAAGCCGGCGGGTGACCCATGGAAGACGGCGGGTGACCCATGGAAGACGGCAAATTATCCGTCCCTAATTTCACCCCCGGCGGCTTGTTGAGGGGTTCTACGGGTAACGCGGCAGCTTCAAGTCATGACCATACACAGAGCACCTTGCCGCCGCCAGAGAACTGCCTTCTCAGACGAATATCTCGTTAATATTTGGTCTATTTTCAATCCGAAAACACCTATGGAGTCAGTAAGAATTATACTACAATCAAGTCTTTATTTGACGAAAATCGGACTAATATTAGGAGAGCAGCAGCCTTTTAAAGAAGCGCTCAGCATTGAAACAGTCCCGGCGCGGACGTCTGCGAGAGCACCACTGTTTGCCTCCGCCAACCTAGCTACCTTCTCAGACGAATAACTCGCTTAATATTTGGTATATTTTCGATCCGAAAACATGGAATCAGTATAATCTATACTACAATTCAGTTCTTATTTGACGAAAATCGGACTAATATTAGGGGAGCAGCAGCCTTTAAAGTATACTCCTGGAAGCTGCAAGGTACTCCTACTACTCGCCGGCTTACTCCTACAACTCAGCGAGTAACCCGTAGAACCCGCCGAGTCACCCGTAGAACCCGCCGAGTCACCCGTAGAACCAGCCGAGGCACCCGTAGAACCCGGCGGAAAACCCGTGGAAGCCGGCGGGTAACTAGTGAAAGCCGGCGGGTTACCCGGCGGGTGCTGCCCCGCCCCTATTTGTGCCAGAACCCGTCGCCAAACCGGCGGAAAAAGCTGTTACATAACCGTTACATTACTCTACGGGTTCACTACGGCAAAACTGGCTAGTGTGACAGTGGCTTTACAGACACCTTTCTTGACATTTGCCACCAAAAATAGGGCAAATAGACACATTTTTAATAAGAAGGTAGAGCATTTACACCTTTGAGGCGGAAAGTGCTATTTTGGATTTTGATAAATTTTCTGTCTTTTCTGTTTAATTAACTGGCCAATCCTCCTGAAAATCATGTGATTATTTTCAGATTAGTTGTAGATTCAAAATGTCCCTCTGGAATGCCATTATATTTCTCCATTTAAATTTCATGACCTTGCTGAATCAAAACTGGAACCAACCTTCTAATCATCTAATACCATGATATATATATGCACATATAGAAAACATTGAAGGAGGATTCTGTGCAAATATCATATTTTCTGTGGCTTCAGAGGTGTAGTAACTACGAAATCTCTAGTTTGTAAACTTTCTGCAACTAGAGACATCATGCAAGCAGACAGAAATTTGACTTCTGTGATGTGTCACTCAGAACAAGCCCTGCAGCATGAACCATCTCTATAATTCAGATACTGATATTGTCTGACATTGTAAGATCAAAAATATCACAATGACCAATTGCTTATACCCCTAACTAAATGTGGTAAAACTTTAAAAGACTTCATAAGCATTTGAGTAACCTAGAGCTATCCCAAAATAGGAGATGCCTGGTGCAAGTTTTTAGGCTGCACCCTGTACTCCTACCTTATAGTTGACTTACACCTACCACCACTTGGTATATGTAAGAAATTTATCTAATATATCATAAATATAAATGTACAATAGACAAAAATGACATAGAAGAGTAACTCTCAACTTATGCACCAAATGGTGCTGCATGTACTTTTAGATCTGGCTTTGAGTAACCAGCTATAGTCAGGCAGTTCCGTTTAGTGGCAGGTAGCATTGTATGGCAGAAGTTGTCTAGCTTTGTCTAGGTACAACTTGATGGGCTGCTTTTAATATATATATATACGCTTTTATTGACACAGTAATATCATACATCATACATTTGTCAAAAATAACAGATAAAAACATGAACTAAGTCTACTTTTACTCACTATTTCTATATTCAATATATATATACATGGTATAAAAGTTAAAGGTATACATTATCAATAGATTATCTACACATCCATGGTCCCAGTTGCTGAACAATAGCACGGTAATATGAGCATTAAGTTTTGTTTACATACATTTGTTAAATATATATAAATATATATATATAGACATATATCACATGTATACAGTAACCCTAAATACATACATTACTGCAGTTATTACTGTTCATTATCACAATGTTAATTTAAGACAACATTTGAATTAGGAGTATATACACACAAGGCATAGTCAACAGTTATATACATGAATGTAAAAGCACATAGATCACAATAATCATAGTGCAGAAACTAACTGTACCTCACATTGTCAAGCGGAGTGTATGCATTAACTATCTGCTGTGATGTCATCATGTCATCAACAATACTTTTTGTCTATTGCATATTGCATAACAGTATATGGATTGCTTTCTTTGGTTACCTGAAGCCCTGACAATAGTCTGTCATCTTATTGTCCCAGTCATTCGTATGAATAAAGGAGTGCATAATCAACTAGACTTACAATGTCAAAAGTGCCCTTAACTTGTCACACAAATGGCAGGGGGTAATAACTTGAATAATACACCTGGGTCAAAAGAAGCTAACATAGGCGTGGCAGAATAAAGCATCTATTGATGCACAAGCTGGAAAGAGAACAGGCAAAAGTGCTGGGATTTATTGCACTCCCAGACTTGCATTTGCAAAATAAAAACAGGTATGTTTTCAAAATACTTGTATGGGAGTCTTTCAGAGACATACAATGTAGTATTTGTGAGTACTACACAATCTGGATGAATATCTGTGTGAGTCTGTTCACTGTCAGGCTGCTGCTGCTGCTGCTGCTGCTGTTAAGACCGAGGTTTTATGGGAGGTTTTTGTAGAGCACCAAATGGAACTGAAGTCCATATATACTAAGGCATAAGGCATGAAGGGCACTGGGACGTTATTGACCAGATGGTTTTTGATATCTGAGTGGTGGGTCTTGAGGACTTAATGGTTCCTGGCCATTGAGGCAATCTGACTCTCTTTCATCAACCAAAAGCATCTTTCTAATACGTGGTGTTCTAGTGTCTCGTACCCCAGCTGCAGCACAACTCTGAACCGGGCCAACAACACAAACGATGTTGAAGAATGCTTTTCCACTTTCCTATTGACGTTTGCAGGCTGGGCGTATGAAAATGGTGGGGATGGGCAAGAGAAATAAGGCTCGTGCCAAACTTGTTCTTCTCCTGCATAAAATGTTCATGTGTGCCATGTGCTATGATGACAACCAGCTGAACTGTGTCCCTGCAGTGTGCTATAAACAAGCAAAACTTTGATCCCACATCGACCCTTGCAGTGTTATATTGCCTGTGCACGTTGATCAGATACATATAGAGAGTGATACTGAGTTGAGCTCTCTGTAGTGTCACTGGATCTAAACATCAACAGGTCAACCAGATAGACGATTCAGTTGTATGTAGTTATTATGTGCATCAAATGCAGTGCCTTTGGTACTCTTCTATATGGCAAGGCCACTCACCATATCATCGTTACAATAGTGTACCTTACTATGCTATGAAATGATGCTTGTTATCCAATGCATGCGCCCTTGAACAAATTGGACATATGATGAACTACAAGCTTACTGGGAAGCATTAGAGGCACCTTTATACAGGAAAATGCTGTGGCAGGTCTTACACAACAATTTATTCTAAAATCCCACTTGTTGTACATACATTATGTATCACCATGCTGGTGATATGTACAACAAAACATACATGCAATTTTCTTACAGATACAGCAGGTTCTTTCTTTAGATTTTCACATGCATCTTGATTCTGCGTAAACATTTGGTGACAGGTTTCTGTGGTTTGCGTGCAACAACAATGTCTTGGCATCTTTGTGTAAACTTCGGACTCGTCTTGTTAAATGAAAGAATGCAGTATTCTTTTTTCCCTTTAGTCATCGTCTTTTTTTCCCCCATATAAGTAAATAAAAGATTCATATCTCTGGAGTTCTTGAGTCGATTTTAGCTTTGTCTGAAAACCGCTTACTTAGAAATGAAAGTCTTACATTTATTTATGAATCGTGGATTGACAATTAATGACACGAAGGTCGTCTGGTTAAACCAAGGCTGCCACCAATATATCTATCTCCTTTGCCACAATTGTCTCTTCGCAGCCAAGAATAGACCGTAACTGGAGTCCTCTTTTTCATTCCCATCAGTCATTGCAAATTCTAGACCTGAACAGGACACCAATGACACCTAGTATCAGTGTTGACCCCCGGCTCTAATACGCGATGGGATTCCTACGTGATGCTTGTCCTTCCAATTGGAACTCTCCACCATCCCAGCAGAGCCGCACACATTTGCCGAGCACTGTGAACAGCACTAAATATGAATGGAAATTTCACTCAGTGGAATTAAATGGGAGGCCCCGGATGACACGGGCTATTGTTCGTGTCACGTCCTCAGTTGTTTTTATGTGAAACGTTAAGTTACTTCCAGTGTTGACTAATGAAAAAAATAAGTTTAGCAAAAAAAAAAGAAAGAAAAACAGATATTTTCATGAGTTTCAAATGAGTGGCAAGTGACTCAGCCCCAAAAAATAGACAAATAAGGAACTTAAATATCAAATTACTTGAGGTAAAAGAAGTTGTCGTGTAGCATTAAAATTACCCGAGGTCAAGGAGTTAATCCGAAAAAAAATACGGCTTGTTGATCATGAAATGATGCCTGGTCATGAATGTATTATTTTGACAAAATGCCATCTGGTACTCCCACACGTCTTGGCTAACCGCAGTTTCAAAATAACCTAACTTATGTACCAAACCAACGACCTAAAGTTCAATTTTGGCCTTAACAGCGTCCACCAGACTTCAAGTTCTCACAACAGAAGTGCTTAAGTGACGTGAAATTGAGTTGATGCAAACAGGAATTACAAATAGCATTTGTGTTACATCCGGACAAGGTGAAGAGGTCTGCCAAGAACGTGAACCTAATGAAAATAGACAATTGTTTAAATGTGGTGGGATTGTTTTTATATTTATTTTCAAATTTTTCCATATATTACTCAAAATATTACCACAAAGGTTCTTTTATAGCCAACGCTTTGTCATATTGACAATATGTTATTTTTATGATAACCTGAATGTTGTAGGCCTGAAGATATTTTGTCAGTATTTTTTTTTGGGGGAGGGGGGATATAAAATATTTCTGCAATGTTTCTTGAGTATAAATCATTACCTCGTGACAGTATGCTTTACAGTTATTAGTAATTATTTAAGCAGTTTTGAACACTGCTGCACGAATTTTTATATATGTAGCAATGCGGGTCCGGTGACACAGGAATGAGGTATTTCTCAGTACCGAGAAGATACAGGTACAGGTACATCTAGAGGACCCAGGAGATACAGGAAGATGCCTTTAGAAGTTGTTTTGCCCAACGTTGCAGCACACAGCAACACAGACATGCACCGTGCCTCTCATTTTAACAACATCCACATCTAGTGGGAGTCATAAAGCTGCTCCCTGCTTTGAGATTTTAGCTCTTTGAATACATTACATGAACCCGTGCTCAGCCATTAGTTCTCATACCTAATCAAATTTGTGCCTCCTACACTTAGTAAATGTTTCAAAAAGATGGAGTGCTTTATGAAAACCGTATGATCCACTTAATACATGAGCTATGCAGTAAATACATCCCAGGCAATGCACAATGTCATGTGCATCAAGTGAGTCCAGCAATTCCTGTCAGGTATAATAGAGCAGGCCAAAAGAAGCTCACAGCTGCTACTTAATAATGCATGGTAACTCTATCTTTATTTCACGGGGGGCGCTTTGGAGTACAACAACAATGCGAGGTCCAACAAAACATCACATTTGTTGTAATTTACAGGAAGGGGACGCATGAAACACTGCATGGGTTTCTTTCAAAGCATCCCATCCCAGATGCCCCCTGCGGCCATAATAAGCTGTAGACATGCATACTTTGTACACAGGTATGTGTGATGCTACATGCATATCGTTCCAAAGTAAATTCCTAGATCCCTTTGGTGAGATATAAAAAAATTGTTATCTTACAGAAGTGTTAGCCAAGCTCTTACCAAACTTGGCATGAACACCATGCTATTAGTATCTCAGGTGGAAATATTAACAACGCACTGTTTTATGTGTGCTATTTCTATCATCTATCAAGCAAGCGATGAATGATTTTGATAGAGCCGGTGAATGTTTGTCTCTGAATAATATTTGTCTAATTGCCCTCAAACACGAAAATCCCAGTAACAGGTGATGTATTTTCTCTTGAAATGTTAATGCACTTGAGAATGCTTTTGATATCTTGACAAGAATTGGACTAGGCTTATTCCTGTTGAAGACGAGAGATCAAAATCCTGTCTTTGCGTTTCTCCACTCATAAAGTCAGCCCTTTGTTAGTCTGGTGATGCCTGCTAAGGACATAAATCTCCATTGTTGTGAAGAAACTTTTAAAAAATTCAATCTTTCTTGTCATCGTGTGCACTATCATCTTAGAATTTGGCCATCCATTATGATTTCAGCGCACACTCTATCTAAAAGGACCATCCATTACAGTGTTTATTGGCTGAAATATACGTATTTTTTGGGTGGCTGTCGTATGTTTCTATGAGGGGCAATGGTGAAGTGGAGCCTCTAGTATAGAGAGGCATGTCTACCATACTGAATCTGGTTCAATAGGGATCGCTGGGGTCCCACTTCTGTCAGATTATTGTTTTGTTGATCGTAATTGGGCACCAGACCTTCTGTCGCTGCATGTTATTGGTAAAGGCAAAGGGGCTCGTAAATCTGAAACCTTTTATTTGACATCCCAGGCCCTTGGTAACATCCAGAACAATTGGCCTAGATAGCAAGTAGTGGGTGCTGCGTCTGGACTCATTGTTCTTGCAGTTTTACGACCTTGTTGTGAGGAAGTAACGCACTGTTTTGTCTGACTAATCCAGTGTGTTGTAAGAATGCAAGGGAATGGACCATAAAAACCCATGCCAGTAAATTAGATTAGTTAATTAATGGGATAGTACCCTTCAAATACATGAAAAGACTTTGTGAGCAGTGTTTATTCTTATCAAAGATATTACACAGAATACCTTTGTTCTTATTCTTAAATGTAAAAATACATCACATTTTTACCAGCATATGCATTGTATAATGTCTGAAATCTAAAAAGTTAGGAGGGGGGGGGGTGGAGAGATCTGTTGGCAGGAGTCAAATTACTGCAATGAAACCATACTGATGTAATCTCTCGGCAGCCAAGCTAATGGCTCCACCATTAGTTACTTGCAAAGACAAAAAATCCTTGTTTAGACGCCCTTCTTTGGATAATCTGAGTTGTCATCTAATGCTGTAATTATATCCATACATAGCCGGAAGCTGCTCAGCTAGGCGATCATGCCAATAGAGAATGAGTGCAAGGTAGTCAGGGAATGGCCAGAGAATTTCTCTGATGGCCACAGGCCACAACTCAATATGTCCCTTGCAACCTCCGACCCACAGGTCAGCCCTGTGCTAATCTGCTGACCAGCCTGGTCACATTTGTCAAAGCTGCCTGTTAGCATTGTTCAATGGATGCTAACAGCTAATTGAAGCGGAGAGAAGGGTCCTGGTTGTACTCAGTTGTTGTTTACTCTATACACTTCTATTGGTGAGTTGTTCGTTCTACATGTACGTGAGAGCAAATAAAAGACTCCGCCATTTTTACGTGGGCCTTTGACAGCTGGTCGACTTTGCCATTTCAACGTAGCGAACCACCTCACCATAAATTTAAGTTCACACATGTTTTGGTTTACCGTAAAAGTATTGTATATGCTGTATTGCCGTAAATTTACAAAAACTGCAATTTACCAAAAACTATATGAAGTTTGGATGTAAACTCAATTGAATATTAGTGCAGGGAATACAAAAAACAGGTTCACACTTATTGGTCATTAAGTTTGGAAGAACTTTCCATGAGAAATGATCAGAAGTATCTCCTTACACATGCCAGAAAGGTGTGTGGAGTTATGAGAACAAATTGATTGAATGTGTCAGACTGAAACTATATATATGTGAGAGAAATTACTCCAGTGACATTAAATGCACTTTAATAATCATGACTATATGCTATCGGAATACATATGTCATAGGAGTTTATATGTCTATATTGAACGTTTTGCCAGGTAAGCCACTTCATTTATACGACTTCTAAATAAAGTCTATAAAAATCAATACTACTAATATACTCCATCTAAGTTGAGGAACAATTTATGTTAAAGCAGCATGTGTTTTTAGATCCATTCTCAATATTTATATTTCTCATATGATGCACATTTGGACTAGTGGTGCATGTGCACATTCACTGATAAAAAAATCCCAAACTGTTTGGCGTATACTTAGAAGGCAACAAAATTAGTGAATGGATCATAAAATATTCTCTTAACTGATGCGTTAGAATGTAATTTAAATGTATTTTTCATCCACATCCTTGAAAATGTCAGATGAATTCCTATTTTGATGGATAATATTTTGTATACCCTTGCAATATAAAAGAGAAAGCATGTCCAACCGAATACTGGTTCGACTTTAGACTGACAACACCACGGCTCATGTTACGCATGATTCTTTTCATTATGGTATGTAACCATAAGATTTTGTATGATGTATGACTAAGAATATCTTACAGTAATGTAATTTGAAAATCACGTTTTATTTCACATCTATTTTTGAGTTCACAGGATTATGCCGTGGGTATATTTATAGTATCTTACTAACAACAACAAAATTTAACTGCATTCTGTATGTAATCAGTAGTTTACTGTGAAGGCTAAGGTAAATTTGAGAGAAGAAAAAAGCAACTGTTTACAATGAAGGTGAAACTATAGCCCACAGCAAATCCCCCCTCCTCCAATATAGTTCAAGAATTTTAAGTACTATACCTGCAATTGAATCTACTAAAGCCCTCGATAAAAACGTATATAAAGCCACTTGTTAGTGTAATATAAATTTATATTCGGTCTGAGAGGACAGTAAGGTAATCTCTGTAAAACCATCTGAAAAATCCTTCTTTGGATGACTATAGGAATTTGTTTGCTGGCTTGCATGCCTCACTTGCATTGTTGTTTGCCTTTAGGCTTCATTGAAAGCTTTTTGTAATACAGTTTATTGTTCGGGCAACAGTTAAGCAGATGAAGATCATTGTGATAAGACGATTCCACCGCACCTGCTTTTTTCCTTGTCTTAATCTCTCCAAAGTGCATTTGGCCTTCGTGACAATTTACAGCTGTGACTTTTT
This sequence comes from Alitta virens, assembly GCA_932294295.1. Taxonomy (NCBI): domain Eukaryota; kingdom Metazoa; phylum Annelida; class Polychaeta; order Phyllodocida; family Nereididae; genus Alitta; species Alitta virens. The sequence continues at coordinate 64,175,675 of OW028573.1, forward strand.
CTTCTGTATTATCCTCTGTTGATGTTCAAGATTGTTTCAGCTTGCATAAAGAGAGTTCAATGCGGACCCGAGTTCATATTGAGTAATATGAATCCAGCCACCTGAACGCCACTTGATTGCTCAGGTGAAGTTTTGTACAACGGATTTGTAGCTGGGGGAATGTGAAGCATCTTAAATCTGAGATCGTGCACCTTTTGATTATGAGACACGATTTTTAAGTAAATTTTATTTTTCAGGAAGAATCTAAGAAGCATGCTGCTCTGTAGAAAATCAAATTTTCTCACAGAAAACCGCCCCACAGTTTGGATGTTTTGGAAGCGGAGTTTTGGAAGCAAGCTTATTCTTTAAGAGCCACAAATGTGGCCCTTTTCCAAAACAGGAGCGTGGCATTTATAAAATGTTAGAGAAAATACCAAAAAACTACTGAGTAAATACCATATTACTCGTCGGTGTTTACTCAGTAGCTGGCAATTACATTACGAGTTTAATTCTGTCTGATTGAAACATTTCGAGCGAAGTTTTTTTTGGCCCACTCTGAGCACCGCCTTGCTCATTGTGTGAGAGAAACTGGGCCAGAACTCTCTGCTGTAGATTTGTTAATAAAGTCAAGTAGAGTGTTATGCCAAGGAAGGGAATGGATTCCTCAGAAGTGTTTCCTATAACAGCACCAAGAACAAAGACCCAAATGTAGATCATTATTGCAGACGATCTAATAATTTGCAGGAGTTGCCAAAGGATAGGGCTGGGAGATATCAATAAGAATGCACTGGAACTGCCGTGAATGCGTCATGCCTGTGGCAGGTGTGCCCTACTCCTGTTTCTGGAATCTGTTGAATCTTGTCTATCATCCCGTCCCGACCCGTCCCGACCCATCCCGACCTATCCCGACCTGCTGGATAGAGTGCCACCTACTGCCATATGCTGCCATGGGGTGTCATGAGATGCCATGGGATGTGTGAAGCTGTTTGTCTGGCCTTGCTTGTTAAGAGAATGCAAATTAGTCGTCAGTCCCTTGTCTGCGCTGCAATGACTTATGGCTTGCAAGAATTGTTTGCAGCGGGCGGCATGTGTTTTGCAGCGATAGGCAAGGTCGTTTGTAAGCTGTCATAGCTATATCAGGGGAGTGGAGCAGTGAGTGAGCTCAAAGTAGGTTCATCAAAGGAGTAGTCCGCTGGGCGTTGGCTCCTCAGGATAGCCGTTCATTAGCCCCAGACCCCAGTGCAACCGTCAATCGAGTCATTGTTGCCAAATGTTGCAGTGGCAGTACAGGTTCTTGTGGCAGCCCAGAGTCAGCCTCTTTCAGCCCTCAGGCCTATTCACCTCTCGTCTGCTCATTTGAATGCAAAATATTGAGCTAATTTGAGCTAGCGGTCTACATAATTACATCATTATAGGGAGGCGTGTAGGGATCAAAGGCAGCCAGAGGCTAGTAGGGGCTGGTAGAGGATGGCAGCATCTGGAGACAGCTAGGGTCTCGGCCGGGGAATAGCCAACGCCTTGGGCGCCATCCCCCCTCATCACCAGCCTCTGCATCTCATGCATCATCCCTGTCCTCGCCCTCTTTTCTTCACTCCTCTCTTCTCCTTAGTGCCACTGAGATTGGCTCATCTCCAGGGACCTATTAGCCATTTCTGGCAATGCTGTCTGTCGCTGTCTGTCGCTCTGTCTGTCGCTGTCTGTCACTGTCTGTCGCTGTCTGTCGCTGTCTCTAGCTGTCTCTAGCTGTCTGTCGCTGTCTCTAGCTGTCTGTCGCTGTCTCTAGCTGTCTCTAGCTTTACTGTCCTCTGGCCTGTTTACTGACAACAAAAAGTCTGAATACGCGCATTTGCCTTTCTTTGTCTCTTTCTTTGCATGCATCGAACTCTTAATAAAGGACAGTAATCCACTATTCAATGTCTCAATGTCAAAGTTCAATGTTTCAATGCTACTGGGTCTGAAGCTTAGTCAGCTTTTATGACCATGCATCTACAGAAGGCAGACGTAAAGATGAGAAGATAAGACTTGGAGTTCACACCATGTTACACATTTACCCTATGGGTGGGGTCTTTCACTTGCCTCAGCATAGACACCAATCTTCGACAGAGATGCCCTGAATAGCGAGGTATCATTATTTGTTAGGTTATCTCTAATTATCCTAATGGTCACTACATCCAGGGCCTGACTGGGGTTTGATATGTGTCCTAAGCACACCCAGGTCATGCATGACCCTTAGCCCTTCAAAATATTAAATCGGTTCGCTGGACTGGCTCCCTCTTGGGCCCACAAGTGGCATGAAATTGTCCCATGAGGATGTCATCTTCCCCCAAAGAGTTGAGGACCTCACTTTACTATTCTTGCCAGATTGGTGCCCCATGATCCTTTTTGCCACAAACACATGCCCTGGCTACATATCGACCGGGTAGGATCTTTTTGGACTTAGTGGAGAGGTAGACTTCTTAGTGAGCCGGTCTTACTGCAAAGTACTCTGTTTGAAAATAACACATTTCATTATGGTTGATCATTTACATCAATTGTGTATATGTACATGAGCATGTTTCTATGTATGATTCACAACAGATTTATAAAATATAACACTTTATTGTCTTGAGACATGCAATATACATCATCTGATTAAATATGATACATATAATATCACCACATTGACATAGAAATATCAAGTCACTTGCTAACGAAGGCAACAAATAGGTCTTTCATATCCATTTGGCTGCGGAAATATCCATTGTATCGGTATCCGTGTGTTATTTTGTGATAATAAATACAATATGTATAGAGTTCATTCAGCACAAACGTATAATCCGACCCGGATTGGAGATATGCTTCATCAAAAGTTGCAAAATATCTTTAAATTTCCTCTCAGCAAAAAGATTATAAGGTAATCTCATATACAAAATGCTCTACGGCTCAGCAATCACAACAATGGGCTGGAGGCAGACTGTCTAAGAGACGTTCTGCAGCAGTGTGTTCAGTTTATTGGCCTCCTCCTCTTCCGAGGACACGGGCGTTACAAGGTCCAGCTCAGACATATTGTATCTCATAGTCCTCTTAACTTTTTCTATGTCCGGCTTGGTTGCCACTTTTGGCGGCTGTGACTTTTTCCTTGTGTTTGCCTGGTAATCATTTTGCAGTAGATCAATTTGTCCCGCGGCCTCCTGTTTGGCTTTCAGCATTTCGGGGTCCAGTTCAAAATACTGCGGTCCAGGCAGGTCACAGCCGCAGTGCTCGGCCGCTAGGCGGCTCAGTGTCGCCTTGTCGTAGGTGGCGCTGGTCATGGCCTCACTGCAAGGGCACGAAGTGATGACGTGCCCTTCGTCGTGGATGTTTATTCCACCGTGGTGCGGACAGGGCGACGTGTCCCACACAAAGGCATAGTCGTTGTCGCCAAGTGTGGCACCTAGGGCACGTCGCGTCGGTGGACCCAGCTCGTGTTTGACGTCACAGTCCATAGCGGAAGCACCGTATTTATCCGAGTATGTGCGCGCGGGGGCGCTGGACATCAAGATGGCGTCCCTCTGCCTGCGTTTGGCGAGGCGTTTGCGACTGAAAGACAAGTTGATAGAAATGAGCCTCCATAGCTTTCCATTGTGACGTTATGAAAGTTTAAAGAGCAAATACACAGCTATCTATGGCGATTGCATCTTTGGGGAGGGAATAACTAAATTTGAATTAATGCTTTCAAGCTGGGAAATTGGAATGAAATGGAAACGTCAGTGAGATAGAGTGAATTGAGAGAATTACCTGCGTAGCATGATAAGGCCCAGCAAGAGAATGAAGGCGCTAACCCCGATGGCTATGGCGATAATCAGGGTAATGGCGAGGCCTATAGGCAAGGACAGCACGCTCATCACTGGCGAAGTATAGGGCTCATCCAGTGCTATTCAACAGAAAAAAATAAGCACAATATCAATACAAATGAATACCACAGCAGCCACACCTCGTGCATTTGGGCTTTTAGAGAATATATTTTGTGATCCTTGTAATCAAAAGCTAAGCGGTGCTCAGCCCATTGTTATAGCTGTTGTTAAGCCCCTGTTTACACGATACAAGTTCAATGGCGATTACATTGATTTCAGACATTAGTCTGTGATGCTGAATAGATTCAATTGGTCGCTATTGCTGTTAGTGGCTGGCATGGGCATCAGTTACCAACCTAAAAGAGGGAGCAGTTGCAGTTTCACAGATTAGTGAGCTCGATATCTTGCATTACATTTGACATTAAATGGGCTCTCTGGCAGTTTTTTTAAAGGAGCTGTGATAAAGTGAAATGTCATTCCTTTTAGGAGTCACCATAGTAACTGGATGTAATGGAAAATGACGCTCTAGCGCTGACTATATAAATCACCGATTCACAACGGTATCATTAGGGTCCGGCATACCTGGTTTGGTGGTCTTGGAGCAGTTGCCGACCTTGCCTATCCATTCTCTGCCAATGCAAGCCAGCCGCCAGATGTCGTGTGAGTCGTTACATCCCAGAACTGCCAGCTCGTCCTCTCTCTGCAGCCAGCCATCGTCAGGAGCCGAAGGGTCAGGACAACCGAACACTGAAACATAACACCCCATTTTAGAGCAGACGAGCGGGTCAGCTTGCTTGCCATGAGTCTTGTTGGCAAAGGAATCCCATGCAGAGCCACTCTGCCGCCGTTTTAATGAGGCTCGCGGGAGCTTATCAAAAAGCCTTCTGATGTCTTGACTTAATAGTTCACCATCATTTTAGACAGGCTGACATATCAAATTCTTTGAACTCCATTACTACATTAAAATCCACAACATAATTAAACGACCTTAAAAGCTTTGTGTAAGCATATACAGATGTTTATATATCCAGCTATTTGCGGCAGTGGAGGGCAGAGCAGCCCGCAAGTCTGGGAGGTTGACACAAGGTTGGGAGTGGAAATAGGACTGCAGGGGCAACGTCAGTGCGCAAAGACAGTTGATGTGTAATTTGCTGCAAGTTGCGCCCTGCCGCTTGCCCTGCAAGTCCCAGTATGTGTACTTACCGTCATACTTGAGCAGAAAGTGGCGTTCAGTCTCGGCATTGTAGCTTCGTATGACGAAGACCAGCAAGGAGTGGGAGACGGAAATATAGACATTCTTGGTCCTTAGGCTTCCTCCACAGATGCTGATTTTTTCCGAGGACCCTGCCTCTTTAACGAAGGCATAAATGAGGCAAGACGAAGTGTGGTGGTGGGCGGCGGCCTCGTAGTGCGAGAAGTCGTAAAGAGTTAAGTTGATGCGCTGACCGGGTCGACCTTCAATTCGCCAGGGGGCACTGTCGCCGCCGCAACGCGTCTCTTCCGTCACAATGTTGGCCAGGTAACCAGTAGGTGACGTCAGGGTCACGTGGTCTTGGCCTTGGCACGTGGACATCTCGGCGGTAGCCACTGAAATAAAGAGAAAACACAGGAATGAGAGGAGTGCTTGAAAATTCGCCTGCTTTCTCGGCGCCGCATTAGTCTTAATGTGCCTTACATATTGGACCCCCATTAGCGCCTCTTTCTCCAACAGTTTAACCGCCCAAATTGAATGAATTACTGAAAAATGGGTTTTGCGGCTTTTTCTATTAGCCATGTTTCCTGCTATTACTTGACCACAAACTGAATCTGCATATCATTGTCCCGCAAGATTGTGTTGCATTAGAAAGCAGGAAAGAAAGGATGACTATTTTGGGACAAAGGATTTGTGTTCCCTGAATGTAGAGGCGCCTTGTGTTCAAGATAACATAGAGCGATGATAGAGGCTGCTGTGGTAAAAGAGAATGCTGGCAAAGAGTGCACTGGGTGACATTTAACTGTTCTCTCATCATACTGAGTGGAACGGCCCTCTAAGCAGAGCTGCTAATTTGGGAGAAGGATGCCTTGCCGACGCGCCAAAACACGTAATCTCTTCCGCGTATAGTCAGCACCCTCGTTCAATGCCGCTGGATGCCTTTGTCTGTATTTTCTTCAAAGCGTGAAGCGATTTGTGTCCCCAGTACAACCCAGTGCACTGTCTCGTCCCATTAGTATGAAGCACGGGTTCAAGAATTACCTGGAATGCAGTCATAGTGGGCTTCGAGGTACGACTTGAATTCTTCATTGCAGGGGCGAGTGTTCTCGAATATGGGATCAGGGACGCGGATGACACAACTACGACGCCCTGAGCAGCGTCCATCGGCCACCGGAAGTACGTCTTCGGAGCATCCGACGAATCCAAAATCGGTCTTGACGCACTGGCCCAAGCGCATGCGACCGTACCTGGCATAGCGCAAGAGGATGACGCTGTTGTCCTCGCATTTGGCTTGCATCGTCTCCATAAGGCAGAACTCCCCTCCATCTGAAACAGACAAAAAGTGCAAAATGTCAAAATAACATCAAGCCTATTATTACAGCAGTTCAATGAATTCAGCAGCGCTTGTTGCCTTCACAGAGCGCCTGCCTCAATGACACCTTGGCAACTGCCTGTGGAGCTCTGACGTTCTGATTAATACGTTCAAACCCATTCCCCACTGTCCATCAGCGTGTGGCCCTGTGATGCCTGATTCTGTTTTTTATGCCCAAACCTTGAGCTGTAAATATCGATTGTTAATGCACTTAAGTCATAATAAAAATTCATTACTTCTCCCACTTGTCATAAGGCAGGGATAAATAGACACAAAAGTGTATGTCGGATGATGACAAAGCCGCAACAAATGTGCAATCACTTTCCAGCTCCAGGAATTAGCCATATAAATGGCACACATCACCGGCAGCGACATTACCTTTCTGGTTTTACGACTCCCCGTTGGGGAGTTTTTTATGTCCATGAAAACGCCATCGCCATCAAAGTTGTACAAAATGAAAACTCCCACGAAAAGCAATAAAACTGAGCACACCTGTACTTATGACTGTGAAAGCTCAGCCATCGACCAGTCTCATCTATGCAGTCGATGATAACAGGTTGGGAAGAGCAGAGACAGATCAGGTGGAAATATCAGGTAGCAAAACAGTCACTGCAGTTGGCAAGGCTAGGCCATTAATCGTCATAAGTGAGTATGCAGTCTGTATGGGCTTGAAGGACCTACGAAGGGACCTGGTCCTGGCCATTGATAATTGCTCAATAAATTTCCTTTGGATTGCATTCATGGATGCAGAAAACGAGGAAATTAAGCGATGGCTATGACCTCAGCACGGCTTCGCTTGGCTGGCTTGCAAGCCCAGGAAGTTTCTATTATGCTCAAAATGAATGGCGTCGCCAGGCAAAATGGCTTCATGAAAGGTTCCTTTGCAATCCCCAACAACTAGCCGCTCCAGCCTGAATCAAAGGTGACAAAGAGCCATGAAATAGCAAGATTGAACAGACGATACCTCCATCCAGCAATGTGCAAAGGCGGATCAGCTGAGGATTCGCTGTGACTAAGGGCCTGCCAACACCAAACACTGTATCTGGTATTTAAAAAAAACCTTTTATGATAGTCTGACACCTGCAGCCAGTGGTTAGCTTGCAAGACCCTCAATCTGTCTGCCATAACAATTGTTCTTCTACTTGTTCAGGTGCAATTTGCAAGGCCAAGCAAAAGCACTCGCCTTTGAGACAAGAAATCACTCCCAATCACTCAGAATAATGTTGCTTTAAAAATCAAATTGCCATCTCGTTAGAATTAGCCGCGTCTGCTGCTGTTGCAATATTTTGTAAAGGCTTTGTTCAAAGTTTGAGACGAGTGTGACAGACAAACTGCATTGATTGTTTGTCACACTTCTGGTGGCCCCAGGGCTTTTGAAGAACAGCCCCTGATTTATTAATGAAATACATGACGTGTATCGTTTCTTTTGAACGAAAATGTACGCTGCTTTGATATCTAGGTTGACGAGATTGACAACACCTAATAAAGGCCATCATTATAAAAAGCTTTTCAAGCCTAGCAACTCTGTCAAAACAGCCAGAGACTAATGCAAATTACCTAGTAGCTAACAATAAAAAGTATACTTTTGAATGCTATTCTATACCAAGGATGATTTGAATTATCTAAGGACAAGTGAAGACTTGTATGATTAATGTCATGATCATGTTCAGTAACATGTGCCAATATATATGCTTTTTTTAACTTTCGTTGACTTTTCATCTTTCGATTAAAGATAAAAAGAGACAAAAACCTATTTTAAAAGAAATGAAAAACATTTATGCAACATTTTTCTGTCAATTTGTTTTGACTAGCTACTTGATATATAGGCACTTATATGATATTTCTTATTTTGCAACTGCCACAGTACGCTTATATTAGGTTGGATAATATGACATCTTCTTATACCTTTCAAAAAGTCACCCCCTCTCAAGTCTTTCTAACAAAAAACAACTGTAGACTTTATGAAGGAAGACAAGTCGTGATATTTTGCTTTTAAAACAATATATTCTTTCTCTGGGTGATTGTTCTTAACTTATCTCATCTTATCTTATCTTATCTTATCTTATCTTATCTTGTCTTGTCTTGTCTTGTCTTGTCTTGTCTTGTCTTAAGGTAGCTATTAGACGGTTATTGTCTGATCTAATCTTATCTTGTCTTGTTTTAAGGCAGCTATTAGACGGTTATTGTCTATCTTATCTTATCTTATCTTATCTTATCTTATCTTATCTTATCTTATCTTGTCTTAAGGCAGCTATTAGACAGCTATTGTCTTGCCTTGTCTTGTCTTATCATGTCTTGTCTTAAGACAGCTATTAGATGGTTATTGTCTTGTCTTATCTTATTTTATCTTGGCTTGTCTTGTCTTGTCTTAAGGCAGCTATTAGATGATTATTGTCTTATCTTATCTTGTCTTGTTTTATCTTGTCTTGTCTTGTCTTGTCTTAAGGCAGCTATCAGATGGTTTTTGTCTTATCTTATTTTGTCTTGTCTTGTTTTCAGGCAGCTGTTATTGTTATTGTCTTGTCTTAACCTATCTTACACAATGTATCTTGGCTTGTCTTATCTTATCTTAAGAAGCAGAAAGTATTTGATTCGTGAAACAACAAACAAGAATTTGTTTTTTCAAACTAGTGCATTTCTTTGAGCATGGGAAAATATGCTGTAATCAGCAAAATGTTGACAAGACAAAGAACCGACTATGCCGGTAAGAGTCTCTACTGAACATGCTACATGATGGGAGCAGATTCTTCACTTCTTTTCAGAGAGGTATGGATAGCACTTTCATGGAGCATCAGTACAGTCAATTCTAGATCTTAGCTCCAATAATTTGTACTTTAGACGAGAACAGTAATGGCGTATCTTTCATCACTACACAAAGAGGCTGAACAGCATCACGTACTATATTTGGCACACAAAAAAGGCAAAATATGGCTATGGTTCCAAGACTGGAGGAATGCCAGAGGAAGTACAAGAACTGCCATGGATACCAACTGGTTCCTCTGGCACAGTCTCCGACTTGGCTTCTGCTGGTTCATAAAATGTTTCTCTTGGCTGCGTGATAATAACTAGCCTAAATAGTGCAGTTATTTTAATGCGATTTTTCATTAAACATCACACTGCATACAACATCAGCAACTATAGTTAGCTAACGTCCCACATCATTAGGCAAGGCATCCCAGCGCATTGTCACAGTCATAAACATGTGATGTCTCGACTTTGTCTTGAAGCAGAATTTAATTATCTTCCCTCTGCCTTTTCGAGGATTGCTCAAGACAACATGTCGCCAGACAACTTCGCAGGGTATCTGCTTTCGCATTTTCAATTTTGGAAACAAACTCGAAATATTCAATATGCAGGGCTTATCAGTGCCGATTGGATGTGCCGAGTTTTACATTAGATTTCTGGCGATGACAGCGTCGGGGTCTCGTCGCTGGCGAGATTTGATTGCCACACGCAAAATGCCTCATTCAGTTAAAGAAAAATCCGCCAGCAGTGAAAACTGAGTCGTGTTTTTCATTACTGCCGACAAGCATGATTGACAAAAGGAGATTTGGTGCTAGTGGCACGCGATGGGCTCTTTTCGTAACTCTAGGTGCGACTTCCACCTCATCGCGCAACATCATTGTGTAAGGCGTCATACAGCGTCGTTATTACGTCTCGCGCGACGCGTTGCTTTGTCACGAGGAGGTGTGTGAGTGCGTGTTGCTCAGTTGTGACAGTTATAGCCCTAAGAATTGAAGGTGGGGAGGGGGGGGGGTTGGATACAAGGTTGCATACAAGGGAGGTATCGTGATTGCTTGACGCCGGTCTTCATCACCGACCAATCGATGGCACACCTCAGCAACTGGTGGCGCCCTCAGGTGCTGCCCTATCTCCCCAAGACCGCAGCCTGATCAATGGTTTAGTATGACGCCCAGCAAACAGACACACCCCTTTAGAAATGACAACACAACAAGACGTCAAGGCAACTAACTGATAAGCTGGGAGAAGGGGGAGGAGGGTTGGCACCAGAGCTCCACTCCGCTCAGCTCCTCACCGCCTCCCCAATTAATCTCCATCATCATTACCAAGACGGCGCGCTGTCATCGTCAAACAACACGTAATATGACGTAATACTGACACGTCATATGGTGGGGTGATGCGATTTGCCGCTGTGCTAGTGTTACGGTAGATGCTGGACCTGCCTCTTATCTGTGTCCGAAATGGCCAGTGTGCATTATCAATGATTATGATGGACGAGCAGGTGCACTCTGCCCAGCTACAGGAGATGTAGAACCGGCCCCTGGTGAAGCAACAGGCCAGCATTTGTCATTCTGCAGTGTAGGTCTAGCTCCTTGCAAACATTCTATAATCCGTCCACTTACTTTCTCAAGCAGACCCGATAAATACATCTGCTCTGGCATCTTCTGTGGTTCACGAGTCGTACAGACATTCCTGTTGGATGTGGCCAAACGGACACTTTTGTATTGGCTCAGTGCTATAGGTCTGAAACTTAATCAGGACAAATGACCATTTCAGTCATCATCTTTAACCATATACATTATAAAGTGCATTTACCCCATGGGTGGTTTTTTTTAGTTGCACCAGCATAGATACTGAGTACAAGGCACCACCAATGAAGTTTGCTCCGAATGCACTCAAACTCACCAAATTCAGAGTAGCTGGTTAATGTTCGATCCACTAGGATATCAACCTTCCTGCAGCTAACCAACAAGCTTAAAGCAAGTCCACAATTTATTTTAATGTAGCTCATGAGCTCACAGGTCGACAAATGTGTTTAATTTTAACATCATTAATCTCTTAAGCTCCCCGCTGAATCAGACCTTGAAATGGTGTAACTCAAAAAGCAGTCCATTATGTTCGTAATATTTGTCAATGCCTAATAGGAGTAAATTTACTATATTGCTGAAACATTTAGATAAAGGCAGTTCTCTTACTTCGCTATTTGAACGTTCAGTTCGCACCAGCCAGCCTCGACTATATATGTTATATGGAGTGAACTACAAGCTTTGTCTCATTTTAAATTTGGACAAGCATTGTGACGAGATTCTCTGAGTGTGTGACATTTAGAAAAATCAATGGGGGGTGTGAGCAACACTTTATTTGGTGCAGGGTAAGCTTTGTGAGAGAGCATCAGAACACGGAACTTGTACAGCAGACAAATAAGGTTTATTTACCAACACTGGTGGTGGCTGTTGTCTCTGGCTCGCTGTCTTTTCTATTGTATTAGTTTTGGAGCAAGAATAGAAATTGTGCAGAGGTGCTCCACATGTCAAGTCAGAAATAACATTTGATGTTTGATAGAATGAAAACACTGAACGTAATCATTTCCATGACAGACTCTCTAACGTGTAGGAATGACATCAAGCCCATTGGGCAATCGCAACTCGAAATGATGGATGCTTTAAGGGGGTATCTGATCAAACAGCGCCCTCATCTAGACGACCTTTGTAGAATTAAATGAAATGTTTCAGTCCCAGCAATAGCTGAAATTTTTGGAATTATGTTGAAATCGAAACATTCCTGCAGACCCGTTTGTTGCCACTGCTTGTTAAATCACAAACTATTTATTTTCACTCAACGCGGCCATTTGTGATCATTAAAAGCCTCAACAATTTGGCACTAAACTCTTTTTTCATATGAGTTAGATCCTAATTTAGTCGTCAGCTGCAGCAGTCAGGAAAGGGAAGATCAGAGGCAAGGGGGGGGGGCAGAAGGGATGAAGTATGTTAAACGTTTTTGGATAGAATTTTGGCAGCTATGATTAACTGCAATAGGAAAGAAAATACTTGGGGTTTTTGAGCAATGAAGAAGCTGTCAGAAGCTTCAAAGGGAGCTGGGTGTCAGTGGATGTGGGTCTCAGTCATCCATTACAGCAGAGAAGCTGCCAAGTGTTTCTCTAAGACCTTTCAGCAGTTACTTGATCATGTTCTAGAGGCAGTCAGTCTCTGCACTAAGACTGTTCTGGCACCCGGGGGCCTGTGTTCCCCATTCCCTGTGATAAGAGAAATAGAACGCTTGTTTGGAGGCGATAACTCGGATGAGAAACTCAACAGATACAATGAGCGAGCTTGGCCTGGCTGATAGCCAGGTGCATGGCGGTCCCTCAGCTTCACTCTTTGCGACGCGCTTTCATCTGAACAAAAGCCACTTCCTCAAATGCATGAGGCCTGCGTTATTGGCATGCATAGCTGGTCGGAGGAATTATCTGCGTCTTGTGAGGGACTGCGTGACGCAATTGACAGAGACAAGGCCTGCCTGTGCTCTGTTTATCGCGTGCTGACTTAGGTAGTTGATTAGCGGCACTCGGCGCCCTTCACAGCACACTGTCCTCCCTGATCGCCTTAGTTTCTATGCAGATTGGCGTATTACGAACGCGGCTTCTCGTATTATCCAATTGAGCCTCGGGTCCAGCCCATATTCAAACCCAGGCCATAGACATAACGCCCAAACTTTGTTAGGCTTAATATGCACTTTTCCCAGCCTCTGTGCTATTCCACCTCTCATATAACCAAACAATGACATAGATAAAGGAATTGTGAAAATACCCCGGCTTGCAGTCTAGCATGGGGGCCTTTAGAGGATGAGGCTCGTGTGATGGGGGACCTATTGTCTAAATGATATGCGGGTCAATACGACAACCCTGGCTCACACAGGACCAGCGAGACAAACTGGGGCCCAAGGTGGCTGAGCGCGGATATGAACAGTCAGACACCAAACTCCAGATGTCCACCATTTGAAGGTTCTCTGTGGATAAAGCTTGGTTACTAATACCTTGGACCTCCACTGTCCACCAATGACCACAGACGGCCACCGTGCCTATTGATTTGTGGTCAGTGGTCATCTGCTTGGCTAATCCTTTCTGTGTTCAGTGGTCAGTGTCATGTGACACTGCTTTCCACATATGTATGTGGCCAAAGGACCACCACTTCAACTGTGACGTATGGGGATATCCCCATCAAAACCTCTGGGAATTTCTGACGTATTTGATCTACTGTGTCAACTCCACATAATCATATATCGAACTGGGGGCTGCAGCAACTTTTTCTGATTGCACATACCACTGGAAGCAAATTAAGTGTATCAATACATATATTGAACCACACAGTGTTATATTGTTTCCTAGCTGTACGTCTCTCGTGATTGCATTTCACGCTATTTACGCTTCACCATATTTGCAGTTTGCAGTTAGCAGCTGAGTCAAACGCAGTCTACACGTGAATGAATATTTTAAATAAAATACAAAAACTACAATAACTCTGCATGTGTTAATAAACCCAATCTTTTTTTTAAATAGTTTTACCATGCTTAACCATGTATCAATTGTTTATGTTCCTTTTAATGGGATTGACAAACTTCAAAGGTACCTTTAAGACGCCGCTAGATTCTCTCTTTCAGTTCAAAGATTATCTGTTGCCTTTGTCAGAAAATAGTACGCAGCCATAAAGCTACTATAGGAAGCAAAATTACTACGAGTCATTCAAGTACATTTATTGAGTGCAAGATCATCACCATGTTTCATACTTCAGAGCACTCTCTTTTTATGCCTCATTATTTCATATTCATAGCAAGTCATGCTGTCTGGCTATAGTATTGTATTGCAGTGTACTGTGAATATTGTTTTGTTCTATTGCATTGTGATATATTTGCCAAAGCATAGACACTTTTCTGCAACTGTCATGCAGTAACATTTAAATATCTCACAGTCCTAATGCAGTTTTAAAATGACATTTAGTTCATAATATTTACGTACTGATTGATTGAAATTGAACCAAGGATTATAACAGTGCCTCTTTAGCGAGTACTTACCGCTCACAAGGGTTGGGTGATGGTATGAGAGAGTAGTCACATTTACCTATGGGTAGGGTTTTTCACTTGCCTCAGCATATCAAGACACAGCCAATTATTGCCTAATTATTGCAATAACCTGGATTTTCAAGGGAGCTGAGGAACATCTCAAACTTCGGACCACCCTTGCTTTAAGTTGCTTATTAATAAACATATTATCAGCACATAATGTACATTGTAACAAAAAATATGTCATCCGTAGAAAATATAATAGGTACAAAAGTAACCCTATATGACCACTAAATGAACCGCAGGAAAATTAGGAGCCACCAATCCACCTATAGAAACTCTAAACCGCAATACGATGTGTAACTGAGACCCATTATTGATGCGAACACAACTGCGTTTCCTGTCTTTCACTAATTATCTACAGCAATGATAGATTGTGGCATATCTCATCACTTGAGCTTATCTATACAGTACATTTAATGTGGCCTCTCCTTGTACACATAAAACAAAGGACCTGCATGCGGATGGTTTGTTACATAAACCCACGAAGTTTCACGTTCAGATCAGAGCCGCCGAGTAACCTGAAACTTAATCTGACGTGGAATCTACGTAATATGCCAAAGAAATGCAAGAAACTGTACACAATTTTCTCTTACACAATGTAATCTTAGACACAGCGTTTGAATAACTTCACATTACCATGCATCTCATTGAAATAACAACAAAAACACTGCCCAAGTAGCCAGGTCTGCAGTACATCAGCAGATTATTTTGGGCATGCAACACATATTGAAATTAATTCGTGACTTTGTAACAATTAGCACCTCTCCATTCATGTTCAAAATTGCCAACGGACTGTGATAACTACAGAACTGCAGGGAATTTTGCTGTTAAATCTCCCTTAGAGAATTGTGTATGCCTCAAGGTGTTGATTGAGTGAGTTCGTGATCCAGTGTTTTGGTGCCAGCTTGTTTGGTACATGTATATAGTTCATAGCTGCTATCATAGCTTGTTTTTTTTGCCTTTCCTTTCCTTACGAATCTTAGTTGTTATGAGATACAAAAGGAATCTTTTGACAGGTATAAAAAAGTGGCTCACTTTGTTGACACCCCTACAAGGTGTAACAAGTTTTCTATCATTCTCTTTGCCTCATATCAACAAGCAACTCTGACACCGACAGCAGTGATTTCATGACTATGCGAGGACAGTGCACTTTGGCTGTTGCTTGTCTTTACATAATTCACAACAGTGTTTAATTTCCGGGCAATGTATATTTGATGGTGGACACCAAACACAAACAGACTGTCAGATCCTGCAAGAAGGAAAGCTAGAAAGGTTTGTAGGAGTATGGCGGAGACAGACGGTGATTAGAGTGCACCTAAATATGTCAGGCCCTCAAACATTGAGTAATGAGTTCCATATAATCTATGAGAGGAGGGCGGCGAAGGATCCGGGGCTGGAGAGGTCGCTTGATATGACAAACACGATCGGCTCGTCTCGATGGCTGTCCATGAACACGGTAATTAGGCCATAGTTGGGGGAGCCAGCCAGGGCCAACCAGAGTCAGCCGCCCCATCCGCCCTTCAAGAGTCGAGGTCAATGAGGGGACAAATACGTTGGACTTCCGGAAAGCTGGCAGTTAGGGCCCTCCTGGACCTGCAGGTCATTAGCGGGCCATATGAGCGGCCTTGCTGAGAGGTTTTCGAGCGGCGCGGACATCTGCCGAGGGTTATCAGGGCGCTGGCCAGGCACACACAGCCATGTCGGGGCTGCATAGTGATCATGGGGAAGGAGGGGACAGGGGGACGTCCCCTCTTAGCCTGATAACGGCCGTCACGGAGGGCTATGGCGTCATTGTCAACCCCATCAGTATTCCGCATCGTGTTTCTGAAACAACGTGCGAACTACACGGCATGGCTGCAATCCACTTTTATTACATTACAGCTAATGCCACCAGGCAGACCAAGGGCTGTAAATAACTGCATTATTTTTCTACGCTTTTTACATGTAATAGCACTAATGCGCCTAAAACAGCTACGGTTCTATTACAGCGGAGTGGCAGGATGAGAATGGAGTCTAAATAGTCAGGGAGGGTCTGCCATTGAATCAACCTGTCCAGGATTCCCCACCAACAGCCTTCACCTGATGAACGACCTCCTTGAGTGAACAAAAAGCGTCTCGAATGCATATTGATGACACAACACCAAGCTAGATCTACACAACATTCAAATGCCTCTCATTGCTTTTTGGCCGTAATGATATTTCGCCTGATTGATGTATGGTAATTAACACCTATTTGCCTGAGCACTGTCCTACACCAAGGCTGTGTGATGAACATACAGAGAGACGGGACTGCTGTTGTAGTATTGTTCTCTGGGACTGGCAAAGGGAAGCTGTAGACACCAGTATCAGACATTCTTCTTCGTTACTGTCAAATACAGAGCGACAAATCCTCAGCAACATTCATCAAGGCACAGCAGTAATCCTTCCATGTGTACTTAACTTGCTCTCTAAAACATGCTTGTATTTTGCTCCCCAGCAAATGGGAGAACTAATCTACAACATTTTATGGCCGTGTAATACATGTCATAATTGCCAGCAAAACATAACTGGGTTTCAGTAAATGTATGTCAGACAACTGTAAGCTCCTAGTTTTGCAGAACCACGATTTGTGAACGCTCATTTTGCGTTAATGTGCTTAATAATTAATCAGTGGCTGGAATGCTTAAACATCCCTCGATTTGCAGAGAGGAGCTCTGAATGCGGGGGGAGATTCCTTTTTTAATTAATCTGCTCAACAGAAACATGAGCGTCATTATTGTTGCATGTTTAATTAATGCAATTAAATAATTTTCCATTTGATGTAGCGGCAGTGTAACTCAGGGATGCTTGATGACTCCAGCCCTACCCGCCTAACTGCCTGCTGCCCTGAGATGTCCCGCCTGCAGCAGCAGCAACCACAGCTAGCTGCATGGCAATATGGGGGGGGGGCCAGGCCAGGGGGTGAGCTGTGGGAGAAGGGGCTTGATGTTGCAGTCTCATGAATTCACATGGCATCTACAGGTGCTTATGATGCTGCAAGGCCAGGAGGTCACAGATCACTGGGCGCTCTATGCTGATAGGGCCTGACTAGACCGGCGGGTTATCGGCATCAGAAGTGAACGGTCAGGGATCGGTCTCACCCGGGGACCAGGCGCTCTATCGCCTGACTGCCATAGCCCCCCTGCTCGCCCCAACACAATCCTGGCACGCATGTTATGAATGACTTTCTGCTGTGTTTTACGCTGACGTCCAGCCTCAGATAGGCCGCTTGTAATACAAGAGGGACACGGTAATCACTTTTGATAAATAACCACCAACTCGTGGACCGCTCCGACTGCGCCCCTGTTTTCCATAGGCTCTAACTGCTCTCGTTGGGAATGCCCTGATGCTGATACACAGGCTTTTAATCCGCCTTCAATAGCAAGTTGCCATTAGCTGATCATCTGGCCTCTGCACAGCACTTTGTATCATGGCCACTAAATTGCAACTGTCCATCAGCAGCTACATCAAGCCACACCTGACTTGCCAATGAGAACAGTGTGCCAGCTACCATTACCGTCCTTTAGATTCACACGAGGCCTTTATTTTAGAGTTGCATGGGCCCAGAGGTCATGCAGCTCCTGTGGCCACCCTGGTCCACAATCACGAGGGAGCCTGACCACGCAGCCCTCTTTATTGTTTGCTGTACAGCATGGCAATGGGGCCCGCCCTGCGTCACCACAATCAGCCCTGACTTGCTTGGCTTTCTGTACTCCATGACTGGTCAATAAGGCCGTTTTCTTTCCTAAGATCATATTTCTGTTGCAGAGAACACAATAGCCGTCATGAATGGTGCGAGGCACATGGGCTTTATGGAGGGAGAACCGAGCGTTCTAGACGGCATCATTGACGCAGGACCACGCTGAGTGGGAACGCCGTTTAAACTCATCGCCTGCAACTCGTTGACGTTTGAGAGAAACAGACTGCGTTCTCAGCCTTTCATCCCTTCCCTGGCCATTTTGCATAATTGCACACGTCTCATTCATTCTCTTCAACCCCCTTGGCCTCGGGGTGTCCCTGTCATTTTTTCACAACGCCAATAAGAACTGCCTTTGTACCCTCTCTGTTGCTGAAATCCAAATTTGCTCCAGTCTATTGCCACGCGCTGCTGTGATTCCCATCCGATGGCTCAGATATTGTCTTTCTGAAATATGTAAAAGCATTCGAACAACTGAGAGTTATGAGTTGTTGAGCAAACACCGGGTTGTGGTTATTGTGAGAAATTGGTGAGAATTACAGCCCAGCCTGTTAAGCCTGAGAGGCATGTTTACCAGGGAGCTAGCTGTTGCAATTTCACCCCCCTTTCAGGCTCCCCCTCCCCTCTCACCACTTTCCTCCTCCCCTTCTCAGTTGGCGCGCTCCTGTCTACATTTGCCTGTAAATCCATGAAACTCCGCCTCGGGCTCAGCCAATCTTTATGTAAATTCACAAATTAAACAAATTATCCAAAATGGTCGACAAACATGATGCGGGATCCGAGTGACAAAATCACTCCCTGATCCAAGCCACCGAAGTTTTGCATCTAATCACCACCAAAATTGATTCCCTTTAACTGATGTAAAAACGGAATCTGTGCCATTTGTTTGCTAATAAATGGCCTGGGGTGGTGTCATGTATCAAGATGCAGGGCCTGTGGCTGCAACATTTCACATCACTCTCTGCTCCCTGTTTTCTGCATTATGATATAAAAAGGTTACCTTCATCTCAGTACAAAGGCCCAACAACAGTGTTAATCTGGGTGTTTAGGCAGAATCTTCTTTGTATCTTTGCATATGTGCCAAACAACTTGGAAAGAACCTTGCACAGTACAAAGCTCTGTGGTTTGGCTCTTGTCCATGATGAATTATCATTTTGCATTTTACGATCTTATATCTTATGCTTTATGCTTCCGTGAGCTGGTGCAGGTGCTAGAAGGGATCCCTGTAGCACTCCGTTGTGCTCATCTAGTCACCTGTAAATCGACGAAAATGCCGACTGTTCTGGCAATAGAATGGCTTGCCAAAAAGTACCCAAGCTCGAAAAAAAGCTTCCATGTACATCAGATGATTTCACATACTCATCCCTTTCAATCTTTTTCTCTAGTGCTCCTTCTCTATTGTACTAGAGCGTTGGGTGGTGTAATCGCATATTGCCATGGCCTCATAGCTCTACCAAGGCAATTGAAAAAGAAATGAGATTTATTTGATCTGTAATATGATTGAAAAGTCTAGCAATGCCTTTAAGCAATTACTGCAGATAAGTATTGGACTGATCTGATGTGGAAAATGTGTGTAGTGACTCTAACTAAAGTAATTTCAAGAGCCAGTGCAAGGGCTTGTAGTTTAAAATTCCTTTTATATATCGTCAGTACAAAGAAGAAAATTGCAGTTTTTATGTTAAATTGTGTATAACCGTTACATAAATATCGTGCAGTTCATTAAAGGTGATCAATATCAATACAACCATACAGGCCAGGTATAGTTACCATTCTATGCTTCACTATACGACCAGATATTACTCAAAAGGTAGTCACAACAGCAAGAATTACCAAGCATAATACACATGTGCCAGGATGCTTATACAACCATGTTACAGTGTTGAGAGGAGATGAAAGAGCCTGTTGAGTGCACTTGTGTGCTGCCCTATGATTGTGCGTCATATTACACCTGTCTTTCTATTTTCATTTTTTATATGTATTTTTTTTTATACGTTTGCCTTTATCTGCCTACCTAGTTTTTGCGTCTCTTGCTTTGTGTAAAGATAGGGCAAGCATACACTATCATACTTCAGAGGAAAGTAGTCCGTATTTCAAAAGATCTCTCTTACTGAAAATGAATTAGATACGTTGGTACATATGCTTAGATAAAGGGAGATATTATACTCGATCACAGGTTTTATATGTGAACTAGTTTGAGGTATATAGAGATATAAAGTTGTGTGTGACAAGCACCCTTCCATTTTCCACTGCTTTAGTGGATATGAATTCGGTGGCAGGTGGCATGACAGCAGAAAGGAATGTCTTGATTGATGGATCAGCATCTAAATGGCATCATATTTCCAGTTAAAAATCCCCCTCCAGTTTTCAATCTCTCCTTTACCTCTTCTTTTTTTGTCATATTTTTTTCTGTCCTGTGATGGGTTGGATGTCATCAAATGAGGCATATGTTTAACGGGGTCAATCTTGTCATGAGATGGGAGCCTCGCCCATACATCTCATGCATATGAGAACATGAGTCCAAAATTAGCATGAGGACCCAGGCAGGCGTGTGAACAACTCAGTCAGACTCAGTCCTCAAGATGATGTATCAGATTCCCAGGATGACAAGTAATACTGTTTAATGGCGTGCAGAGACTGAGTGGGACTCACAGAGGCCAGAGAAGCATGTGTCCTGCTCCCCCAGCCACTCATGCCCTCAGCACACAATGTGATACACTCACTCCTTTGATTCTCTTTCTCTCTGAAGTCCTCAGTCTGTCTTTAGTTCTTGCTCAATATTCTGCAGTGGGCACTGTGGAGCAGCTCCAATGTGAGGCATCACCCAGGGCAGGGCATGGTCACAAACCCCTGATGCACCTTTAACAAAAAAAAACTATCGCTCCCCGCGGCCCCATTTTTACGATTCATCCTCAAAATTTCAGCATGAAATATTCCAAAGCAAATTAATTCGAGCCCATAAATGTGTCGCACAAAAATTGGAGACGAGTTTGGAGCTGTCAGGAGTTATTTACACAATCCGCCATTAAAATTCCTGTGTTATCAAGAGTGACATTCGCGAATCTGAAATGAATGCTCAATGATTTATTTTATGCGCGCTTCACTAAAATTACTTTATCTACCCGTCATTAAAATGAAAGAGAATTGAGGAGAATCTCCTTCGTTATATCACCTGGTTATTTTTAGTGTTTCAAAAGCTCATTAAAGTGAGTCAGAAAAAGGCTGACGATAACAAAAATGTATACATGAGAGTAAGCCATGTGTTTAAGAATGTAGAACGAAAACGTATATCAGAAGTTAGTGTGACCGAGGACACTATTGTTGCTTTCTTGTTGCTAAGCAATATGTCATAGGACACCCTGGCTTTGTGGAGCTGCGAGGTATCCGTCAAAATTAATTAGGCAAGCAAGTGGGAAGGGAAGAAGAACCAAACAGAATTGTTCTTTCATCCTTTGGGCACCCGGGACTCATGTGGCTCAATGATTGATTATTATTTAGGGAATGTGAACAAATAAACACAAGCAATCAGGGACTGGCTTCCCCATTTACGTTCATTTTGACATCTGGGAACAAGTTTCAGAAGCTTTGAGGAGCACCAGTAGGCTGACTGGTGCCTAACGCCTGGCGTCATCCCTGGCTTTGTAAATTGCTCTCTTATCCTGAAACGACGGGCTGATATGTTGTCAGATGCCTAATTGTCAAATGGAATACAGGAGAAGATGTTTGCGTCGAAACACAGACTTCTTGCATTGCTAAGATGCATCTGCTGCTGCCGTCTGCGGAATTATCTATCTGTCTCCAAGATTCATCTATCTATCCATGAGCTATTCCTTCACGTCCTGTCACTCCACTCAAGGCATGATAGGGGGATTATTTACATACAAGGAAGCTATCTCTCTCCGTCACAGACCTGACACCTGCCACTTTCCCATATCTCAAGGGAAATTTGGGCAATTTTAAACAACAGTCATTTGTCGGTTTCAAATCAATTTGCAGGATTGATGTAATCCTAGTCTGTCATTTTCCTTCTGAGTATGATTTGTTGCTGAGTTCATTTTGGTGTGGGTTGCTACTGCTGCTCATCCTCAAAGGGAGTAAGCTAACAATAGCAAAGGTCACGGGGTCCCAGGAACATCTCTGATTAATGGCTTTATCTGTTTAAACAGCACGACTACTTACATCGTACACTGCAACAAAGTGGAAGAGGTAAATAAAGCACATTGTCATGGCCCGGACCAACAAAGCTCCCAACTGCTGTGACTCAAATTGAAAAAGGCAGCCAGCCCAGCCTAGCACTGCCTTTGCACACAGGTATGGGAAACCAATGGAAAACAAATATGCAGGACTGGGGATAGAAACATACAGTGTGATTAATCTAGGACAAGGCACGTTTCCTCATCAAGCCCAAGAAACAAACACATCACGTAATTGTAGCAGAAGATTCTCTGCTTTCGATCTGTCTTTCTCATCTCAAATTGCATCATTGGTTTTCGCAGCGATTTGCCAATTTACTGCAAGACTAGTGGTTGCTGTGACCAATTCGGATGCCTAATGTAGTTATCCCAGACAGCGGCGACAAAATAGGGCGTTGAAAGCATCGCAGTGTCTCTCTGCAAGTAACTCCTTATATTTGGCTGGTCCTAACAGGTCCAAGGCACAGGGGTCCGCTGGCCAAAGGACAGTTTGTGTACGGAGAGTCCTTTGATGGAATCACATGAGGTCACTACAAAGCCCTCACTTGACAGTGGACATAGGTCGGCAGCAAATTGCCCGAGGACGCTGCAGTGCCAGGCTATTTGAAGACTGCTAAGGCATCTAACTTCTTTGGCCCTGCACTACATTCTTTTAAGATGGCAATGTAATCAAGAGCTGAGGATCTGGCAATATTCATGGGCTTAATATAAGCTGAACAGCCTACAACTGCCATCATTCACTACATTCATATGTGTATTTGCCCACAACTAGAACTTGATGGTATACATTACTTGCAGGCTGTTTCCACAAACACTCGAATCACTTAGGGCAAAAATGCATTGGACGGCCAGCCAAAGTATCTGCACCATGCTCCTTATTCCGCACATACCACTGCACGTAGTCACATTGCTGTCGCATGTCCATATGTTATATATATTGTGAAGGCCCTGCAAGAGCATAAGTTTCACAGATATGCACTCTGCTGCGGGCGCCATCAATCAAGGAGTGTCTTTCCCGCCTGCTTTTTTCCCTTCACTTCTTCTTTTCATTTTCTCCACAATTCGATGTGAAGAGTCTTGCGAAAAACACTGCAGCCTTGGAGCACAAGAGACATCGTTTATTGAAAGATTCTAACGAATTTATCATCATATCTCAGTCAATTTAGGTAATTAGCAGAAGAAGTCACCGGGGATTCTTGTAAAGAGGGATGTCTTTGCGTCCCCACCATTAGCTGCTGAATCAGGCTACACCTTGCTTTCCTCTTCACCATGCTACTTTTAATTATTCAAAGCAATCAGAAGCTCTCGCACTGTCGGGGACCAACTCACGTAGACTCTAAAAGTTATCATCATAAATCTTTGCACAAAATAACATTAGATCCCCAGAGACAGACTCTATCAAAGTCAGATTTGGCCTGTTGATGGATACAATATTTCAGCTGCTATGAAAATTGTGTGGAGTCATATATCAAAAAAAGGGTGCACATCTGACGTCCCCGTCTGTTTAAATTTAGACCAGGCTTGAAATAAACTGAACACAACACATGTGTGTTTCCAAATAAGTGGTAAATGTCTAAATTTGGCGCTCAAGGGTAAGATGCACCTAATAAATAATCTATATGCAGAACAGTGACTGCCACCCTGGCCATCCAACAGTGCATGGAGGTGTGGTGTTTTAGCAGAAACACGACGTGGGTGGATATGTCCTATGTTTTGGGAATCCCAGGCTTTTCTACAGACATCCCTGCATGGATAAACCCAAAATCCTTTCATGCATCCTTTTGTTATGAAGAATTCAAAGATTGTAAAAACAATATGAATTTTCTTTAGGAAACCACACCTCTATCTGCATTGCTTTGTCAGGTAATATATTTGGATAGGAATTAATTGTAGCAAAACCACAATGGTGGAACAATGAGACAATTATAATAGGTACAGCTGTGCTGTGCCTCTTGAAGCAGGTGAGAGTTGGAAGTCTTAATATTTAGCGTGATTTTACGAGTTATTCCATCTTTGACAGGCATTTTCTGAGCTAAACATACATGAAAAGAAATAAGCATGGGAAGGAGTCACATGGACTGTTCCACATTACCAGTCCCTGTGCTCGGCATGCTATATAAAAACGAAACCTAGATAGAATGGGAAGTTTTTGGAAGGCAGCAGAGCCCATTGATGCCCCATTGATGAGGTATATATCTGGAGATACACATCATTGTTACTCACGTGAATTAATCAATAGAGACTCATATGTTTCAGCTTGATAAGAGATATAAAAATAGAGCAAACAAAAGCTCAGAAATGGCAATAATGAAATAGATGAAAAGCCCAATCTCCTTATATTTCGTTTGACAATATGGGCCCGGTTTCATTTCCATAACAGACCTAGAACTGTCATGAAACTATATGCACATGAATTTAAACTACTATGCTATTACTTCACGATGAATATGCTTTACATGTATATTGTTAAATTTATTGTTTATCACATCTTTGTCTTAGCCTCAAAGGCTTGTAAGATAAGATGTAGAGCTTGATATATTACCTAAAGAAACGGAACAATTTGCTCTGCATTCTTAGTTATAATAATGCAACCTAATTATAAGCTTCAGAACAAAGGGTGCTGTGCAGGTGTATTAGCTATTGGATGTCAGGGCTTTCGGTGCCTGTGGAAATAATGTTCATGTGTTCCATGCAGAACATGTTTGTACCTCAAGGATACGATGTCATTCTTGGAATCATGCATAGAGACTTAATGTGGATTTGTCCGGAAACAATGGTTAGCTGCTGTCTTGTTTTATGTTGCAACCTGGTCACAACAGATTGAATAGCACAGCAGCTACAGAACCCAGCAGTTGAGGCCAGTGCCTGTTACTCCCTTTGCTCTATCTTGTTACGTTTCCTTGTTACTCGTGGCCATTACGTGTTTGCTACGTTCTGGCCACTGGCTACTTTCAATCTTAGCCGCTCAGCAAGCAACAGCATTTGCTTAGAAACAGACGCTGGTGGTCTTTTACAAATTGCTGGACGCCCACGACAACACAGCATATGTTGCACGTTGCCACAACATAACACCACAACATACCTAGTACTGCATGCGTGTATTACCTACAACATAGTAGCAGTTTCACATAACTGCATACAATGTGATGTCCATGGGTATGGTACTTACAAATCTCACACATTGTTACACATAGTTGCACATTGTTGTCTTGTAATGATGTAGCAGCTTGTGTTGCATCTACACCTCACAGATAGAGAAATAGCGTGATTCTGGTTCATGACGCATACAACAGAACGTAGTGTTATTTCACTTCCCTGATAACATGATAGCATGGCTCTGTTTACATTCTCACAGTTGAATTTCAACTCCTTAATTTGTGTCAACATAGCATGTAAAACTACATCAATACGTGAATCACTGTAAAACTTGGCTTAGGTAAATAAAAATAATAAGTTGTGATGCCTTTGATTAATTGTTATGTATAACGTTTATCGCGCCCATCATGCATAATAGATATAACAATACCACAGAAATTTCCAATATATTATAAGTCTACAGAGAGCCTCAATATTGTTTGATATTGACATCCATCACTTGCATGTAATGTCCGTTACATTCACTATCTGAGCTTTAAATTAATTGATCTGAAATACAATTATGAACTGCATATCTCTTAACGTTCAATCTTTATTTAAACGACAGACTGTTCTCATTCCCATGTACCATGGGCCCAATACACTAATACACGTGGATGCAATGAACCTGAAGAGCACTGGACAAGAGGTTTAGCCTGTGGGACAGAAGCATGCCTAAGCAGGTGAACATCACTCAAGATGGTCAATGGAAGACGGTGCTGTGTTTACAGACCCCTACACTGAACACAATCACTATTGAATGTGCATCTCATCCGGCACAAGAGAGACAGGTATGACCAGGTGTGCAAATGAGCCCGGTGGCCCATGATTTATGTGTGTTCACATGCATTTCATGTAAGCAACACACAATGGCAGGATGAGATGGTAATGTATGAGGGGAGGCCCAAGAAAGTGGTCGAAGAATGGGAAAGGGTAGAGAAGGCCACTGATCAATAGACAGAGACGGCCACAGACAGCTTGATAGTTGATGCCAATTGAACAGACAGACATTAGAGTTTGGGTGAGATCCAAATTTTTACAAATTAATAAACAACGACGTCTAATCTATGTCATTCTTGGCTCAGCATAGACACTGAGTACACGGAGTACACTGCGTCGCCGTATTGAGGCTGATCAGAATCCGAGATTGAGTTCATAGAGTGAACTGAACCCTTGACTTTAAGTGGATCTGATCAGAGCCTTGATCAGTGTGCCATCCAGCTGTTGAATGTGCATTCAGCATAATAATAATCATAATTTTTTTTTCTTTTTATATATTAATTTATTACTGCCATTTCTTAAATAGTTAACATATACTCCCAATGGGGGTCAGCCTGGATATGAAATGTTCTTATTTTCCAAATTGCCAATAAAAGAAGCTTTAATCTTGAATATTGATATTGAATAAAGCAAAATTCTTCTTATTGAATTAAGAAAAACTCGCTCAACGAATCAAAAATATAGATCAGGAATTAACTACGTTGATACGAATTACATTTTGAAGCTCAAAAAAAAAGGCTTGCAGGCTAAACAGAACCACGGTGATAGGGAACTAAACACTGAGAGAACAACATGCAGACAAGAGCATCACAAACTCAGAGAGTGTGCTGTAGATTTTCACTGTAGATTTTCACAGTAGATCGAGAGTCGGAGCAGCTGAGTCAGAGCAGATTAGGCGCAGATGTAATGAAGCAGATTCTACTTTATCAGATTCTGCTTTACAAGATCAGTTCAAAGTTGCATAAAAAAAAACCCAGAAGATTGTTTACAGACTATTTCAAATAACCATCACAAAGCGGAATTCTGATTTTGCCAAAGTGCTAATATGGCGTAATTAAATTACTGCTATTATGGAAATGTGAAATGTTCGCTTGTAAATAGATTTGGGCTTGTGTTGCGGAGTTTTCTCCGAGGAATTCGCCATGTTTATGCACCTGCTGAGATTGTTTGGATCTTGGCACAAGAAATTTAAATTGACCAATTAGGCAACGTCTTCAAAATTGGTGTCCACATTGAAATTCACGTATGATAGATTAGCTTGCTTAAAATTGTGTGAAATTGACGAGTTGCCTTTAATTGTCTGGGAGAGCCTTGACGCATGCGCACATCACTCCATGGTGAACACATCAGAAGGCCAAGGATGTGGGCTGCACACAGGGGATGCTTCCTGTTATGGCTCTATCTTCCATGGCAACAGAAATTTCCAAAAGGCACTCATTGTTTTACGATCAGGCAGGCTGAAACTGATCTTTACTTTGGCGAATCGATGGAGGTCTCCAAATAGACCGTGTTTCTATTCAGCTCAGCCAATCGTACCATCTCGTAAGAAAGCGCAGCTTTTGTCAAACAGAAAGAAGAGCACCCATCTCTCTACACTAAGTCATCCAGACTGAGAAAGGCCAAATGCTTCAACTCCAGAAACATCTGAGACGGCCAAAAAAGCTCTCATATAGATGCTTGCATTATATCGTATTGCAGCCAAAAAAATTAATATCACGAAGGACGAACTGCTAATTGATTATTGTTGTCATTACAATAACGATATAACAATCTTTGAAATTTCATCATGAAATGTGATTCTCGGTGGTGAAATCAATGGTGACAAGCTTCATATTGACATCAGCTTTATTATTCTCTCTCATCCGTTTGATACAAGTAACCTCGTTAGATCAACGGCCTGGAAATTAACATTTTTTTAATAATTTCCAAGAAGCTCAAAGAGAAAGCAGGGCTCCCTTTTGTGAATTTCAATGCGGCCTTGTTTGATTTCTTTCTGAAAAAAATACGGGAACGG
Source organism: Alitta virens (assembly GCA_932294295.1). NCBI lineage: Eukaryota > Metazoa > Annelida > Polychaeta > Phyllodocida > Nereididae > Alitta > Alitta virens. The sequence continues at coordinate 64,203,724 of OW028573.1, forward strand.
CTTACTTTAACAAAATGCAATGAAAGTAATTTTTCTTGTTTCCAGAACTGTCTCCTTAATGTGCTTACATGAGCAGGCAAAGGGCTTAAAACAAAGCAGCAAAATAAACTCAATCAGCGGAATTTGATATTGGTTCCTCCTCACTAACTCAAAGTAACGGGGAACATCGGAACGGTTACCAAAAGGCGGATCTAAACACTACTAAAAACTGTATAAACACTGAAAGGCCTGAGCCCTGCCATCGCATGAATTGGGCTGGATTTGTCGCCAGTTCTCCTCGTGTATTCTATCTTTTAATTTGATTAATCAATTCAAGTGGTGTAACGGGGATAGATTTTTAAAGTGAACATCAAACAAGAGAGACTAAATTATGCAACAGGATGATGGCTGTCTGGCGTTGTTTTTCTCCACTTGTTCATCTCAACAGATCGTGATCACACCTGCCTGGATAATGCATAGTGCTGGGGGCAATAACAAAGCATGAGATCATTAGACCTAGCCAGGTGTTAAGTGAATGTTATGCACAAGGGCCGGGCGTTTGGCCAGCGCTCAAATGAAGTGCTGCGAACTCACGCGAGAACGAGATGAAATTTGAAAGGTCACGTGACAAAACTACAACAAGCCCCTTGGTCATGAATAGAGCGGCGTAAAAGTGCCTTAAAAGCGGCAAGTCAGCCGGTAGGCGGATGTTACTAATGTTGCTGCAGCCTACTAACCAGGGAACCCCTTGCAATCTGCCCACAGCAGAAGCAAGAGCAAGACTGATGACATGTTTGACTTGAAATCGTTAAAATGCCATCCAGGCGACCAGGTCACCGTCACTTGCTTTAGAATATCCCCGTTGCATTCAAGACATCATAGAGCTGCTCTCGTGAATTATGGACTCTCCTCCGCCATTGCCTTCTGATCAATACCAGCAATATAACACGGTCATATTTCGCTACACTGCCAAAGGTGTAATGGCTCGGAATTCCACATTGGAACATTCTCGTCTTCCTTTCAAATGCATTAGGCCGGCTCATCTCACGGGCACGCATTTGTAATTTTTACCACCCCACCCATTTCAATTCATTCCTCGAAAGAGTCCAATTGCATGCTGCAAGACGTTTTTAGCTCTGCTTCCATCCATTACTGGTAAACATATGGCTTAAATATGGAATCCCCCCCAATCAGACCTCATTGCTGGCTTTCTTGCAGACCAGAACAGTGGTCAATCCTGAAAGCTGCTCAGCAACAAAGACAAATAAAAAGAAGGGGGATAACATGTTCCTAACGTAATTACAACATTAGGGATCACGTCCAAGGAAATCACGACGAAATTTTGGAGTGGAGGAGACAAGGGCCGTCAGGGGGCGACAGGGGATTGCTACTGGGAGGGGGCAAGGCCAGAAAGGGGGGGGGGGGGGTCAAAGAATAAGCACACTGGGTGAGCAGCGGATGAACACTGCGGATGAACACAGCGGAGTGGATGAGCACAGTGGATGAGCAGGAGCCGCTCACATCTTTCTGCCTCTCGCCCTTCATCAAAGCTGCGCCACGCTGAAGATACCAGAAAATAAATATTGACGGCCGCCCTGGGCCACATTCGCCAATTTCGCCTGACATAATATGGAGATGACTTTATCTAGGAGGTTTTTTTGTGGACTCTTCGGGTCGCAGTCGTGTATTATGACTTTATTGTTGCCTCTGTCAATGCGTTCGAGTGAGGGATAAGAACTGACCACATCACGAGCCACAAGACTAATCATTTGTCCTGGTCGATCCTGGTCCGTCTCTACTTCATAAACCTCTGGCTGTTTGCTGTCAATGTGGGATTTGTAGCTCATCTTGGTGGCTCATTTTGGCCCCTCTAGCGGAGAATGGCCACACATTGCAAGCAGCTCAGATGCACTTCTCTGACCATCTTGTAGGGCATTGAATCAAGCACGTCTCTATACTCTCCCCCAGCTATGTTTACAGGGCCCTGGCATTTGATAAAGGAGCAGTATTCTGCCAGGCTTCAGTGAAGTGAGTCAGTGGAGACAAGTGTGGGGAGTATTACAGTAGGATGGGCGATTCATGGGCATACCTTCTATATTGCCTTCAATAATTGAAACGTCACCTCAGTGACCGCGCGCAAGACATCACGAAGCCAAGGCAGTGTAGCTTGCCAACAAGCATACTGCTGGCTGGCTGAATTTTGCAAGTCCATCATAGCAGCTAGGCTGAAGTGTGATGACTACTGTGACGCGTCTCTTTCTTGCTGACTTATGACACCGCGAATTGGTCTTGGCCAGGAAGGGGGGCGAACCATGATTGACTCGAGTCATAAGGTCCCGGAATTGCTGCAGCAATATGGAATGGAATATTTTGATTTATGGACAACTTAGACGGTCAGACATTGCAATAAATTCTGCCGTCTCTATGTGTGTAACGACAAGACTTGGCATGCGGTATAGGTATTAACGCCCAGGCATTTATTACGCTAAGAAAGACATGGGTGAGATTGTGTCGCCCTGCTTAAGCCCGTGAACACTTGGACAGAGGAGTGAATCAGGCTCTTTATCCCTCCCATGATGGATTTCTACATGCACGGCAGCCATCGAATAGCGTTTTGCCTGGCCGCTGTCACCAACACTAGCATCAGAATGGGATGAGGAGCCAAGGCGCATTAAAAGTTGCTGTGATTTACTCCGCTCCGATGGACCCTGCTCATTATCAATTATGATAACAACCGTCTCCCAATAATTGCTTCAATTACAGCAAATTTCAGGCACAGCTCCTCCCTCAAAAGGCTGCAGGGCGCCCTCTTGCCAAGCTAATGTTTTGGTTATGTCGGGAAAGGGCGGTCATCATGGTTCACAAAAACCATACGTCAAGTCTGCCATGCAGCCTCATGGTGTAGCTATTGAACAACTCCGGGCTCACTTTCAAACACAAGGTCTTCTTCAACTCCCATTGCCTTCAAACATCTCGACAATCGACAGCAGATCAATACTGTGTTTTATCGAGTGTTGATACGTGCTGTTAAATGCTATTAGCGATTATGAAATGCAGCGAGCAAAGAAAGCACTCCGCTTCTGCAAACATGAGCCAGTCGTCTGTGAGTCTTGTGCGTGTTTCTTGTCTTCCCATTTAAATCTTTTCATCATTCCCTCTGTTTTTGACAATTTCTGCCATAGTCAAAGGCAATAAAAAAAGCCAGATCTTGTTTTGATCAATGGCCATGTGAAAGTGGTGGGCAGGAAAAGTCAATGAAGCATAGAGCTGCCATCGACATGGTAGTTATGTGCTGGTCGGCTAATAGGCACATTTTACGCCTCACACTTGTTTCACCTCCATTGTCGGTCTGAATCGAAACTGATGAATATTCTCTTGCCATGTTCACCCTTGAATGACTGGCTGAGACTTATGCCATTCAATGCGGAGTGACGAGTGAGTCGACCACACTGGCATGTCTCAATACAGACCAACAACACCCCTCTCAATTGGCCGCCTAATTACAGCCATTCGCCAGTGACTATTAATTCATGCTGGATTATAAAAAGCTTATTAGCAGGGGAGATCGGAAGGAACCTCGTATCTGGATATGAAAAATCATAAATCACGCTCGGGCGAGCCCAGATGAAAGAGGCGGAAAGGGTGTAGCTACATTTGAAGGACTTTGTGAGGCATTTTTGTTTCGCCCGCAGAGGCCCTATCTATGCAAACTGAAAGCCAACTGCAGCGAACTGCGGGGAACTGCAAGCAGGAATTTCGCTTGATACACGACAAGTCGGGCGAAAAGTTATGGGGAGAGGGAGGAGGGGTGACCTTGCGAAGCCCTTTCAATGCCATTCATAAGTATTTACAGCTGCCGAGTAGCTGGTCCTGATTACGACTGCTGTGTCATTGCCAGCAATCTTTACGCTCCATGCAGCTAATTCCATCTCGTTACAAAGTGGCAGAAAACGATGATCATATGCACTGCAGCCTGCCATCTGTGCTGCTGATGATGATGCGGCTGCTGATGCTGGTTCATTTTTTTTCCATACAGTTTGTTGCCCAGGGTCTTTGGCCGATGCAGACTCCAGGCCCAGATTGGCTTGATGTTCATTGCACAGGTTTCCTTTTGAAGGGCTTGTGTGCTGCTCACTCGCTTCAAAGAAACATTTCTGACCACAAGCGTCCTCTCAATTGACTGGTGCTCTTTAAACTTAGCAAGTAGCTTGTGCGCTACAATACGAGGCAGAAAATCCGACGATATGTTTCTGATTTGCTCAATCTTTCTGCTCGGCTAACACGCACTTTTCCCTTACTCAAGAGTTGCCAAAAGTGCTTTACTAATGTACCACACTTACAGATAGGCACATGGCATCGGCACGGGGCATTGACATATGTGTGTGCACTGTACTTCAGTCCATTACCATGTTAGGAAACTTCGTCACGAATGAATTTTACTGGAAACCAGGTACAAATGGAGTTCTGATACACAGTAATTATATTAGCTGGTATTAGGTATAAGTTGCAAACATATAATTGACACCTAGCCAGGTAGCACCTTCATATAGCATCATTAGCATGTAAACTACGTGTACACCATCTTTACCTATCCCTGCTGCACATGCAGTAACGCGTATAAGCACAGTCACAGAAAACCCTTTTGTGGGTCATTAAGGTTGCCTACATATCTAGTCGCCTGGTGTAAAAGATCATTAAACTTTCAGAGTTACAGGATTTTTGCGGTTGGTGTCCCCATAAATAACACCTGGCACATTAATGATGCTATAAAAAAAAATGCTGCTGTGCCATAACCTCTTTGGATACTGATGGTGCTACTTCTGCTGCTGCTGCCGATGCTGCTGATGCTGGTACTATATGGGTATGACGTAATAGCATGGATTGAGAATGCCATCTAGCGGGTGTCAACGTATCTCTAAGACCCTCATTACTAGAGGGCCTTCCAGTAAATGAGATCATAGCGCAACACAGACATTGTGAGAAACGATAATGATACATATCGCCGACTTGAAAAATGCCTCTATGTAGATTATCCGTCATTACAGGGAGGGTGCTGAATCTGACTCTCAGCAGATTTCTCTGAGCTAAGCTGCACTTGCCTGGCGTACTGTGACATTATTAGCCTAATGGTGGGCACAGGGACAGCTTCATGTCAAGGTGGACTCCTGTTTCCCTCTGCATCTTATATAAGGATGGACAAAGCTGCACATCTGAACTGCAAATCTATACCCTATAGAGCTCCTAATAGGCTGCATATATAATATTATCCCGCCATGAAAGAGACATTCTCTTTGAGCCAAAAGCACTCAGAATATTGAAATGGGATTGTTTGTACAATTGTATTGGTGTTGGCATCACTACGGCAGCTGGTTATTTATATTTCCTTAGTTTAATTGAAATTCAAAAGCTTTGTCACATGCATGGAGAAAGAGGTAACATATTAGGTACACTCTGCAGGAGAGAAAAATAAACAGCCATATGTAGCATATTACAGGCATGAAGCATGAAACTAATCAAGTAAACTACGTTCACATACAGGTATGCCATGTAATTCACGTAATAAGGCAGCAAATATAAACTCATCATCATGAAATGATAAGCATCAAAGAAGCCAAGAACGTGGCTGGCAAATGAAGTTAGGCTGAATGCTGTTACCAGCAGAGTAATAACGTTAGTGAAGTCTTTGGTGACCAAATATGAGTACAGAGTTTCAGCCCAGGAGATAGGCTTACCCACTTCTGAGGACAGACAGTCCTTAAGCCGAAGAAAGACAAAACCAAGGGCCAAAAAAACCGCATCTCTAAATGGCATGTAAAGCAAGAAGCTGCATTAAACAATATCTAAAGTCAGCAAAACCCTTTTAAAGCCACATCCCATGGCTGCACTTGAGTACTTGGCAGGAAGGCTGGGTCGGATGGCTTGAAACCTGAGAAGAGCAGGAAAAATCAATTTGACATTTAGATATACACAACACTCCTGTTCAAAATGATCACACACACTATGCCCCTGAACACAGACCTTCAACGTACAACGATATGAAAATGAATGATACATCAATGACACATCATCATACAACACAATAAAGCGTTTAGACAGTAGGAGGATTTGTTGTTGTACTGTTTTTAATCATGCATGCCTCACCTTTGGGACCTAATATTTAGGTACAGATATTTTATGCGTGAGTTATGCGCTGTGACTTATAGTTATGAATTAATAACAAAAGGGTGGCCCGTGGCTCTACATATGACGCGTCAAAACTACATGTGCCATTGTTGTGCGTGTCGATATACAAAAGCCAGCACTCAATCGATTTTTCATCAGTGATAAAATATTGATATGAAAATGAAGGCTGATTGGCCGTGCGCTAAAGGATAATGGCAGAGTATCTGCTCCGAAATTGAATAATACATCCACGGCGGGGTGGCAAGGGTGGGTGGCTTTGAAGGGGGAGACTGGAGGGTTGAATTTGCCGCACATTACCAGAGCGTTCTCAAACATGACATCTTCAATCAGTGATGGAGTGCCTGTGTCTTTCAGCTTCTAATTAAAAGGCTAATTTAAATGGCTATAACGTTACTGGAAAGAAAGGAAGGAGATGACAGTAGCCAATGAGTCTCTGCTCTGAAATGATCCCCCTCTAAGATTACCAGCGTGTAATCAATTTGCTAGGTGCCTCTGACCCTTCAAAGGAAAGTACTGAGATGGCAGTACATATATCTCTCTATATGTCTCTTGTTTTGTCATGCATCTATAGCAGACAAAGTCAAGCACCTCATACATACTGTACAGCCAGGCAGCAGTGGAATCATGCACATATAGAATAGAGGGGAAGTCCAAGGTCTGAAACTCGGATATCGGTATTCGCAACACCTGCACTGACCTTGGAAGAAACATAATATGTTTCTTCCAAGCACTAACCTTGAGTGCTCTTACAAGTTTGGATGTGACTGAAACATGTTACTCGTAATGCTCATGTTTTACACGATATGCTGCGGGTAATGGCAGTCGTAAGGCATCTCAGGGATTCACATGCTAAACATAGCGAGGACAGCTTTGTCATATTGCACATTCCAGATACAAATGCTACTATGTCAACCATCTAAACTGGTGTCACAAATATAAAATGGAATGTTAGGCAATATACTGGTCAGATTATTACAGGAGCTATAATAATGGTAAACTAGAAAGAACAACGTTTCCAGTGTGACAAACAAGAATAGAACAATATTAAAGTATGAAAATATCAAATCTCATTCGATTTCAGAAAGAATAATGGACAATTAAGCAAGAAAACAACACATTGTAAAAGTAGAGCCAATATTGATCAGAATGGTCCGTTCTCTACAGTTCAGGACCATATACAGCGTGTTATGGATATCTCTAATATAGAGGGCCGAACTTTGGGAAAGCCAGCATATACCTACAGGCTAAGTATCGTCTTCTTAGAAATCGTGACGGAGCCTTTTACAGACCGTAGTACTTCTCTTTTTCCAACCACTGCTGAAGTCTGCTTTTTTTTTTTCTTTCAACTTTAATAGATTTTTCCGGATGTGTTGAAATTATTCGCGCAAATTGAACAGCTAGGCTATTTATAATCTTAATTACCTTAACTTTGCGAATTGTTCTGCCATGATAACTTGCTGATAACCCTCTACATATCACTGGTATTTTTAAGCATTTGTAAGTATAAAGTAATGTGACTTCTAATGGAAGAGTCAGAAGTAATAAAATGTCGGATTTCAAAGTTTCTTGGCGCATGTCCACTCTTTGTCCATTTTGCACTGAGATGGCATCCCTGCGTTTGATGTACTTTCATAGAGAATCCAAATACACATTCCATATAGGAAGTGGAGAAAATATTTGTCAAGTTCCTTCATAGTTCACGTGTTGAAGTACATTGAAATTCCGATGAAATCATTTCGAAGTAGATCCTAGCATTAATTAGATGCCAAGTTCCCCATTTTTCTGATATCTTTGGATGAAAAAAAATCAGTAGATATAAGTGGATATCATTCTTTTAGTACGTTCTCTAGATCTATATGATAAGTCGCTTAGGGCGTTGCTATGATACTTTAATGATATTTGATCGCTTAAAAATATTATCATGAGCTAGCCATCGAAGGAAAAATACAGCCAGATATGATGGCATTCAAATGTCCATTTTTTTTCTTTCATTGCACATCCATTATGAGTTTAGACTGCCCCCAAACTCCTGCTACGCTACACACATGTTATTCTTGTTGGGAAACATGCACGATAAAAAATGCAATACTGAAAAATACTTAATATCAACTTCAACTTCTTTGGTTGAACTTGAGCCTGGGTAGTGGATACCAAATGAGTATTTTGTTTAATCTTAAATTAAATTAAATGTTTAATCTTATAATTAAATTGTATTTCTTTCTTTTCACTGAAGGTGCCACCATTACAGCAAATGCTCAGTCGGTTTCCTGATGGGCTCATATTTACAATAGCTTACAATGCATAGTTATTATCTTGTAAATGTCTTACTGTATAATACTTTTTGTACCTATTTCCATTACAATAAATTATCTATCTATCTATGTATCAATTTATCTATTTTAATTTTATTAATGTCTAACACGAAGCTGGAAACCTTCCCTATTCTCTATACAGACTTTCATATATATTTTCATTGCAAAACTTCTCAAATTATATTAAATTCAACAGTTTACTTACATTAAATCATTTTGATGCATTTCATTTGTAATTATTGATGTTATATGCAAATGTTATACAAGTGTGATGTTTGTGTGTTATTTAGGAGGACCAAGGAGAATACTACTACCTGTAGTGACATGTAAATTATTGTGAAACTTCTGAAGATAAGTATGATCACAAGACCAACTGATAGAGGCATAAATAATAATGTCATCATTTATTCCATATGTGGTTCATGTGTGTCTCATCTGAATCTGCATGGATGTTGCATAATGCTTGTCTGACGCAATGTTCAAAATACATGTACATGTATAAACATGCAAGCAAAACGACTGTGATTTAGCTCACAAATTGTGCAAGTCTGAGACATGAACCTTTGACCATTGCATGACCTGATAAGCACCCTAACCCCCAGGCCACGTGGCTTCTTAATGGTGACCCTTTGCAGCAGCAGGAAGGGGACACCACCCGGTATGTTGGTGCCCTGCAGGTAATGTTGCACAGTTGCAGTGACATGTTACCTTGACGAATTGTGCCATCACTCTTCTCAACATGAATAACGTATGACCCTCAGACGCTGGCTGACATTAAATCAGGATTTGTAAAGGCCTTGAATAAATCAAGGCCAGCTGTTCACATAAATATATGAAGCCATGATCTTGTGTGGATGGACCGACTCCCAGTCAAAACCTCATTAGTTTGGTTTGGATTGTCGATCTTTGCTTTTGTCTTTTCCATACTCTTTATGCTTTGTTTATTCTTTTGATTTTTGCTTTGTTTTGAAAGCAATAATTGGTTGTTTGTCCTTAAGGGTTCCTTTTGGAAAAACCGCCCTCCGACCCAGTGTAATTGGCTCCAGGGCTCCAAGCTGCATTCATTGTGACTCATTTAGGTTCAGATTAATATTAATCACGTCGAAACTAAACATTTCTCACACAGAGCTCGTTACAAGTTGGACAATCAACAGCATGCCGAAGTAAAGCCATTAGAGTAATTTTTCAGCCTTAAAATATGCGCTTAGAATGATGGATTTTAATAGTTTTGGCCTCTTCAGCGAAAAATTAATTTGCAGCCAGTGCGTCTGTCTCTCATTGCTGACAGTGTTAGCTGAAAGCAAAGAACTGCCAGTCTAATTCTGATGTGTGTTTAAATGAGCATCGGTAAAAGGGATATAATGATGTAAGATGGAGGCAGGGCCCAATCTGTGCTCGTTTATAAAGAGTAGCAGAACACTAATGGCTGGACAGAGGGTGGACAGAGGACGAGGGCGAGGCAAATGACCCCTGCAATGTCCCTGATGGCCGAGGCGTGACCCTCAAGACATTGCATTAAACAGACATACATCAAAGTGCGAGGAGACTGCTGCAGTAGCTGTAGTTTGGCGCAGGTAAGCAATAACTGTACTCACGTTGTCCGGAGGGAAGCGTAGAAGCGCTGACAGCAGAGAAGAGAGAGGCCAGTAGAAAGACCAGCAGGGCCATGGGCATCAAAGGTAGGGGCACACGGACAACCCCTGAGGCAGGCATGTTCGACCTGTGCTAGCCACTTCCGCTCCTGCTAAAAGGACTGCAATCTTTGTTCACCCGGCAAAACACACTTGACAGCTTTCAGGCACGTTCCAACCAGGACTGCTGTGCCCACCAACAAAGCCTGATTGGTGTCGCCAGTTGACAGACAGCTAACGTGCAGACAGTACCTTGAAGCCTCGATCGCTCTCTGCCAATAACAAGCGCTGGGCCATTGATAGACCTATTGATCTTCCTTTTACAACTGGCTGATTTATCTGTGTCAGATTTGTGGTATCTCACTGCAGCAAATGTCCCAATCTGGTCCTTAATCCTATGGAGAGAAACGCAATAGGCTCCTAGTTGAAGCATGTGGGCTTAGGCATTAGAGCCATCTTCATAAGCGTGTAGACGTGTGTCCCACCTTTGTGTGAAAGTAGATAAGAGTTCTCTGGAAAAGTTAAAAGCAATGCGTGCGAGTACAGGGAGGCTTCTGTGCTCCTCTCTTGACAGTGTGAGTTGCTTTAATGGTCGTGGGTCCCTGGCTTCCCTCATCATATTGATCTCTCCTTTGGCGGCTACTGGGCCGGCTTGGCTGGCGAACGACGGGCGCGCCTGTTGCGGCCTCAGCCCTCGACTCCCCAGTGGAAGCGGCTGATGAGCGGACACGCGACAAATGGGCCAGTCCATCAGCCCACCAGATGTCCTGATTACAAACGGATGCAAGCACACTAAGACCTGCCACTTTAAATTCTTAATGTAGTCCTATTTGTCTCTGCAGAATACTGCAGTTGTGACGCCGACAGAGGGAGTGGTGAAGAGAGTCAGATGGAGTGAGGAAAATTTGCTCTCTAGGCGAGAAGGCAAGGAGAGCGCGTGGCACATGGGCAACCGACGTCAGACACGCGAGATGACGTTGTTTTGCGGCTACTGGCACGTGGTCCTCCTTCAGAAATGCCGCGTCCCCATCGCCATTATAGATAATTTTCTCCCCATCAAACCTGTCATTTATATTCTAGGCGCCATATTAGGCGCAATTCCACAAGGCGCAGTGAATGGGAAGCCTGATCACTCATAATCTGTTGGTCTGTCATTTTCTAACCAGCATTCCTTGAGCTGGCATCCAGTGTGTTTTACTGGTATATGTGGGGGCGAGGTGCAGCGGGCGGGCGGGGTGTTGCCGCTGACCACTTCAAGAGATTTGGCCCAAGTCTCTAATACTGGAAAGCAGACTCGCAGTTTCTCCTTATCACCACTCAGATGGTCCACACGCTTTCTGTCCAATCAGATGTCAGTGTTTGTCACATTCGGCCTGAAAGAAAAGCCTGGGGAGGGTGGCGGGGCGACCACCCGCAGTCTAACGTGTCGCAGGCGTCCTGATCAATGAGTCTGTCATGCTGAAGCAGTCACCATACCATCAACTGCCTGCCTCCAATAAACCGAAGCGAAGAGCAGCGATCAATGGTTGTCATCGATCCAGCGCCAGATAATGTCCGCGATGATAATCGCTATTATTTATCAAAGCGAACATTGATTGGAAATCTGACTAGATTTGATTCGATAATGTGCCACTGCTAGCCTGTTCCCCCCACAACACCGCTTTCGTTTGCCATCACACATTTCTGACACGCACACGTCTAAATGTAAGGCAAGAGCAGTTGGAATTTTATGCTGGGCGCTGAGACGGTCATTTACATGACGTGGTGCATTAGGCCAGCACCTCGTCAACAACTTCCATAACATGCCTCATTACAGGATCATAACCTGGGCCCTTTTCTCTCACAGTCTGCAGCAATACTGCTGGTGTCCCGCCTCGAGCTGGTTGCTCTATCGCGCCACTAGACCTAGGTGGTAATTGCAGTTGCTGGCCCGACTCATTGGAGGGCCCTGGTGCAAGTTGCTCGCGTGGCACCACTCCAGGGGACATGGCAGGCACCTGCCATGGGCCATTGAGATCAGACCATGCCCAGTGCCCGGGCCCATGCTCCATCAGACCAACATGCCATGCTTCGTTTGGGTCAAACAATTAAGGCGCAACTGATCCATACTCACATCTCGGGTCAATGGGACATGCCACAATCAATGACCATTGTGTCTAGGCCATGAAATACTGCACTGCTCTCTCTGTTAAGGACACACACACACACACACTAAAATGTGAACCGCATCCAATACAGCGCACTCGCTTGTCTTTCCTTTTGGTCCTCCCTGCGGTTGTGATTGCAAGATGACACCAGGTGGCATCGTATGACATTAAGTCAGGAATGAACACCACGTCCTTATTTGACCTCTGTGATCCGAGCCACACCTTAGGTCCCTCTGGGGCAGGCATCCGGCTTTGCTGCCCCACCCTCTTGTCAGTGGAGGATTCGGTGGTCCTGGCCGATAAGACAAGTCAACACTCTGGGTGCAACACCCTGGAGCTGAGTGGGGTTAGGGTTCTTCAATTACACCAAAGACAATATGCATCTAGCTCTTCCTCTTCTCTCTCATAATCTGTCTTCATTCTCCCATGCTTCCATCCTCTCATTTCGTCTCTTTCCCAGTCTTATCATTTCACATCTCTCCTTCATTCCCCTCTTTTCTCTCATTTATGGCAACCCAATGTTACATAGCCACACTTCTCTCTTTCCCCTTTATTTGTGACTCTTAACTCTCGTATCCCTTCCCTCTACTTTCTTTCACTCGATCTTTCTCACTTTTTATTCCCCTCTTTGTTTCTTTCTATCGGTGTATCTATAATCACAATGCTCTAATGTTTTGCACAAAAATATATTCTTCTTCATCCTTTCTGTGTTTATTTTGATTTCAGCAAAAATTGTTAGAACACTAAGTTGCTATGGAGAATTAAACCACTAGAGTTGTGTTTTGTTTGAATAACATATTTTTACCATGAAGAACGATTTAATTTGGTCCATGAATTTGGCAAACATAGTTGAACCAGTATGATGCGCAATTTAACTAGACCGTTTCTCTGTGCTTCGCTATGTCTGTGTGTTTTCTGATCTGTTCCTCTTTTTGCCGTTCTATTTTGATTAGTCACGATGCATCACTTCTTGAAATGCATTGAAAAACACATCATTTCTGAATTGCAATTTCTTGCAGTCTGTCAACTCGCTCAGATGAGGTGGCTATTTTCACAGCGGTCATCAGCAAATCAAACCGGAGACAGCCTGTTTTCGTGACAATTTTCAGCAATCCGGCCACTCATTCTTGCCAACACGTATGTACCTTTTTATCTTTCCAAGATGGTATCCGTTTGCATAACAGGGCTTTTAATGTGGCTTCAGATTACTTGTTTTACCTTCAAAGGGCTTCTCTCACCTGTCTTGCCGTAACCTTGCAGATCGTGGAATAAGTTCAGCAACCATGCAATGTTCACCCGCGGTAGACAATGCTCAGTACATTTGTAGGCCATTAAAATTCTGTGTGTCAGTGCTAACCCTGATTTATCACAGGGCATGAACAAACCTTGGAAACATAAAGATCGTCACGAACTTCCTTCGCTGGATGAACAAGTACAATGAAGTCGCAAACAACATTTGGAAATCGCGTGCAGCTTGTTGAACTGTAGTCTGGTTGCTAAAACTACTGGACCAATGGCTTTCACTGTGACTTTGTGTAATTTTTGCCCTAGTTGCAGGTACCCAACACTTCAATAATAGTATTCCTCCTGTTTCAAACAGGTTTTTCTGTTTCTCTTTACCAGTAGACCAGACCTAAGTGCTACTCTCGCCACAGTCTCATGCATTGTGTTTAGCTGGGGGAAAGTGGATGAATGTAACCAGCTCTTCGTCACCCTGTGATAATGGATGTGACATGTTAATAATGGCACCTGGGGCGCTTTTCAATAAGGTTTACTTCAGTTTGGGCCCACTGGGAACGATCAAGCAAAATTAGAGATCGTTTGAATGACAGGTAATTTGCATGAGGTATCCGTGGCAAAAAGAAGACCCAATACTTGGCACGCCCTGTTTAAGGTGCCCCACAACTCAATACAGAGCCCTTAAAGCTGTAACATAGTGTCATAAAACAACCATGTCATGGTTGATTGTGACTGAAACTGACTAACTGTATGACTCCTACTGCATTACCTATCTATCTATCTATCTTTTGGCTGACTTAACTAACTGACTGACTGGCTGACTGACTGACTGACCGAGTGACTTGACTTGCTGACTGACAGACCAACTGGCTGACTGACTGGCTGACTAGCTGACTGACTTGACTGACAGACTAACTGACTGGCTGACTAGCTGACTAGCTGACTGACTCACTGAGTTGACTAATGCTCACTCACTCTGGCTCATTTATGCAATCACTTGCTCACTGCATCTCTCCTCTCACTCCCCAACTCAACGACTCACTCGAAACCTTGCTTTGATGGCCAAAACATATCCGCTCTCCCCTTTTAGTCTTGGCGTGCTGCTGTAATCACCTTTCTTTGCCCAGGCCCGACAACGACCATCTTACAGCTTAAATGGGGCCCTTTTATTGACTTCGCCACAATCAGGTGCCATCAGGTGAAATGGCTTAGTTAGTGTTGTGCCAGCGATGAGGTTTCGGGTTCGAACTTCGCCCCCTCATCAGATTGTTATGGAGGTCATGCAGACTGCTAGTGACATTATAAGCCATAGCATGTGTTGTAGTCAGTGACTCAGGGGAAAATATATGAAAAGCACACGGATGATGAAGATACACTCCTAAAATATACCAAAGCAGCGCTTTCAGCCGCATATACCCAGCAGCTTACGTATAAATTCTGCATATTATACACTACACCTAGTCAGGCTACCATACTACGGCTACCCTGAACCTTTAAGGCATAACGTTGGATTTCCCAAGGGTATATCTCTACTCAACAACAATAGATCACGAAGTCTAGGCTACACATTCAGAATGACTTATATGATATACACGTTTCTTGCAGCCATAAATTATGGGACTGATAAGTTCTGTAGAGATCAATGGGTCAATATTTTACTTATGTACGTCTTGGTTCATCGAGATAGTAGTCTAAAGAATCCCTTGGCACTGCCTGGTTCAGCTGAACCCCCTACATTTAGATAACATTCTGCATACAATTAACTGATCTTGATTGTAATGGATGATATGTATTCAGGTTCAGAAATCAGTGCTTTGGCCTTAATGTTGATGTCGTCTATCAGTGTTCAGTATTATGTGTGTACAGTATTTGAGTGTATGTTGGAAAACCTGAACCTAAAATTTAAAGACTGACAACTTGGGCTCTTTCTTATGGTATATTTTAGGAGTGTATAAGAGGTTGCATTAACTTGTCTCGCTCATGGCAGATCATTCCTGGAATGCTGTATGTTCATTTTCGAGACATACTGCAGATTTTCGACGCTTCTTATTTTTGTGCAGTTCCCTGGCAACACATGCATTACTCTGAGGAGACAACCATCTGAAGCTGTGTGCTCAGGCCCACCACCTTGAGGCAGCTTAATCCGGCAGGGAGATGCAGGTTTGACAGCATCTTGACTACTTGAGAAGACCTCTGCTGCAGCAGCCGGACTAATAACAACTGATACCTCAAGGGGGTAAAACAACCCCACTGCATTAACACCCGATTTCCAACAGATTTGGCCATAGCATACATCATGTGTTCTACCTGTATTATTATAATAGTGCACTTTATTGTATATTCCTGCTGTACATTTTATATTCCTCTTCACCTGCATCTTCAGGCAGGCATCTCCAATTTATAGCTATACAGTACCTGTATTGACGGTGGGACAAACATATTGCGAATGTACTTTCAAAATTGTTCAATGTCTGGAAGCTTGATGTTGCACAACCCTGGTGTCCTTTCAGTACATTAGTTATTCAAATATAGTCAGCGTTAATTTCTTCTCATATAATCTAAAAACCTAGTGTTGATATACAAAGTATAATGGCATTCATATCAGTGTACATTTTGTGACAAGTTTCGTAATAAATAGAATGACTTGCATGCTATTCAACAACAAGATTCTGTGAAAACAAGCAAAATTACTTGCTAAATCTGTCCTGTAGGTGGGCAGTAGTGTCCGAGTTTTTTTTTGAAAAGTTAATGAAGGTCTAGAAAGTGTATCGAATCTTGATAAAAAAAACTCAAGAAAAAAAAACATATTTGCATCTTCTGGAGATGTACATTGTGGGGCATTGGCATTTAAGGCTGCAATTCACACCATGTGCAATACTGAACGTACAGTTTTATCATCACGTTCTGTGCCCGTTTTTAGACACCCTTTGGACTTGGTAATGTGACCCTTGGACAGCTAATGATGTCTTAGCTGCTACAAATGTCAAAGTTGTTGGACACAGACATTAATGCTCATTACCTCCACAACGTTCAAGATCGCCATTTGCAACCCTCGTGAGAGATCCGGGGATGAACAATTTGCCTTGGTGTGAAATCCAGTCGACTTTGATAATGTTAGACGTAGATCACTGAAACAGTTGGATTGCCAAAGTATTTCTTCGATGTTCCTTGCTTGCATCTTAACGAGCACTGTGCCTCTTTTCTGTCTGGGGATAAAGCACACTTTACTTTGTTACTGTCGGCATTTAATCTATCAATCGATCTATCTATTTATCAGGTTCAAGGTTCAAGAAATATTTATTCGAATATAAAACAACAGATATATAAACTAACAAACTTGCACACAGACGCACAGTGCGTATTTTGTGTACATGATCGAAAAATTACTATTTACAGATATAAAGGATGCAAATAGCCTGGTATTCATAAATAATTATACATGCTTAAAGTACATTCATAATTAGTCATCAACACACATATCATTTGATTTAAATCAATATATCATTGTTTAAGAGATGTCGTTTTACATGTTTTTTAAAGGTAATAGTAGTGAAGTTTAAGTTCACATGACTTACAATATAATTCCAAATCTTGACACCTTTGTATCCACAAGATTCTATCCATCTATCCATCTATCTATATCTATCTATCTTTTTATCCATCTATTCATCTATCTATCTAATAGTATCTATCTATCAAGCCATCCATCTATCCAATTATCCATCTATCCATCCATCTATCCATCTATTTTTATATCTATCTATCTATCTATCTACTTTTCTATATCTATCTATCTATCTACCTATCCAACTATCCATATATCTATATCTATCTATCTATCTATCCATCTATCTATCTATCTATCCATCTATCTATCTATCTATCTATCCATATATCTATTTGTCTATATCTATCTATTTGTATCTATCTATCTATCTATCCATACAATGTATCTAACTATCTATCTATCAAAGTTAAAGACCTTTTTAAACAACATTTTACGTAAAATTACATATTTTAATTATTGCATAATTTTTATCTATCTATCTATCTATCTATCTAACTATTTCTATCTATCTTTAGGATATGGTAAAGTATCTATCTTTATGATATGACGTAACCACTTTGTGATTAAGCCCCAAAAAAACCGCAGCAATTTATCTAATATTATAACTGCAAACACAGATTGCTGGAACTGGCATTATTCAATGCTTTTAGTTTGGTAAAACTGTTTTCCACACGTTGACAATATTCTCTCTGCGTCCTGATCAATAGATTTACTTTGGGTGTAATCGCAAATTATCTGCTTTTATGGTTTATTAACTCAGCAACTGGCCATAAAACTCTGCTGTGCAGCAATGAATTACCGCATTTATGAAAGCTCATATAACAAAACATTGGGCACCATAAGCTACACACACCTTCGAGAGTTACATTACATTGACATTCTTATCATGTTCACCAAACATTGTGTGTGAAACTTTATGACTTCTCTTTTTTATTAGGTTTCGTATGACATCACGAACAATGTCAGGAGTTTTGCTGTAATTAAATGCTTAAAATTCTCATATATTTTTTCTTTTGTTTCATTGCCTTTTCTTTTGAAATCAGATACATGGTTTAATTCAAAACTTCTGAACAAAGCTAACTCGTAAATAGGTGGCTTACAATAGAAAAAATTTAACCCATGCAATGATACTCTTAATTGACAGAAAAAACATTAGTTTTGACCCTGAATATTTTTCTCTGCTGTTGCTTTTCCCATGAACATCCCCAGGCCCTACTTATTCCACATTGAGTCAGATTTGCAAATATGTCTCAGCCATGTGTTCTTATACTAGAAATATGATCCATTCAAACCATTACTAAAAGCTAGTGCCTAATCCTACATTCCGTGCTGGTGGTCCATTTTCTGCCTCACACTAATCCCTGCTGCAAGCTTCCTAAGACTGGACTACTGAGTTAGATGCACATTGTGGCAAAAAGAGAAATGCATTTTATATATTATTAATCTGAACCTGCTCTGCTTTCCCTTGGCTGAAGATAGAAAATAATTAGGAGATGTGTTCTGATCTGCTACTGTGATAAGCTGCCTTTTAGCTGGCTAATCCTGTCCTTGGAGAATAAAAGTTTTGAGTCAACCTTTTTAAGAGCATCTTCGATGATAGGAAGAAAAGGAGAAAATAGGTCAGTGAGATTCTGCAACTGTCTTAGCATTTGCACCTTTGCAGTATCCAAACATCTACGCCCTGACAGTATCAATATCTCGCAATTGTGTAACTCTGCCCACCTTCTCAGCATCCTTTGACCTTTGCTGTCATTGAAATGCCTGGGGGCAGACTGCTGTTAGAAATTATAGGACTTCCGGAGGGGTCAATTTACATGGGTTCAACATGCGAAGAAGAGGTTACATTTCGTATCCACATATATAGTCTCCTTTCACATATATGGCTGCAATGGCAAGAAAACACATTAGTTAATATTCATAAAAAAAAAGGTGAGGTGCACCCGGTGTTACGCAGGATGATGTAAAAGGTAAATTAACTGTAGAAATCATGTTGTAGTGGACATTTTGGATAAAGACGTTGTATCTGCACTAGTTTCCGAGAAAAGTAGCCTCAAAGCGGACAAGATCATGCACCAGCTTGGTGTTGAGTGGACTTAGTGTCAGGAGTGACGTCATTTCCGGCTGGGCTTACTAATCCAAGGAAATTCAAAATGGAGGCCACTTTTGTTGACTACACTTTGTAGATTAATATCCCAGGTAATAAGTAGCCGGGCAGCAGTCCTGTCATTTTGCTCTCTACTTTGCAACAGGTTGAATAAATATTGCCTCGACAGTATACACGCATCAGTGCCAACTATCACCATTTAACTCAGTGATAATATTAAAACAATTTAAGAAGCAGAAGTCGAAATTAACAATTCATGGTATGAAAATGAGGATTGTGGAAAAACAACAGCTTGTCAAGATTAGTAATAGTGTATGCACTCCTTATTTTTCAGTATAAAATAGATTCAGATGGGTAGGAAGGCTGTAAGAACACATGCACATATAATCCCATGAAAAAATATAAAGATTGCTGCATGACCCTCATTCTGCGAACTCGGACGCAAATGTGGGCCATGCTTGCTTGGCTAGGTAATACCTCGGCCCAACGTCGGCCCGATCAGGCATGCTGTTAACATTCTCACACTTGTTTATCTTCATACATATATATGTCTTGTATTATGTTCTTCGTTATATTTATTGATGTATCTCATTTCAATTAAATTTTGTAGTCATTGGAAGGCAAATTTTGAATTATTTGAAGTGATTTGGAATTGTATACATCCTAAATCTAATTTAGACAAGAATGGGTTTTCTGATGTAATCTTATGTAACCATTTGAACTCATTTGAATGGCAACAAATGATCTTTAAAAGGACTATGTAGAAAATAATTCTGCAAAATTAAAGAGTTTCTAGACTTTTATAGAAATATTTTAATTAGTTATGACATAATTTTCTGTATGTTACTCTTTTAGGGCCAAGTTTAAATAGGAGAACAGTCAGTGACACGTTTGGTCAGAAGTTCCTGGAGTCTATTCTACTGTGAATAACCATCATTGAAGAAGTCCAAGAATAGGAGCCATCAAAATACTATCAAGGACTGTATCAAGGACTGTGGAATAACATTAGGACCAGGGGCGTCAATACAGGGGGAGGGGATGGGGGGGATATATATACGCCCACTTTTTGAGAAGGGTGGGGGTGATCAATGCAATCGTCCCCCTCCCCCCCGTTGAAATTCACAATAATGAAAATTACTTTTTTTCTGCACACTTTGTTTTGGATCATTTGTGCTTTTTTGTACACTTAAAATCACATATCAGTACAAGTTTATCTGTTAAAAATAGTTTGGCATCAATGATCCACCATTACTTTACCGCTTGACAATTGTCCGCAAGTTGAATGCGGCCACTTATACTGCAGAAAGGTGCCGTGTGACCGACAAAGTAAGCCTGTATCCCCCCCCCCCCCCACTTCTGAGATTCAGGACCACACATAAGGATAAACACATCAAGATCCGCACACATTAACAAGATACAGCACATTGATTGTGTATTGATTTGTATTGTTATTTTTAAATGGATGGTAAAATTTAAATGTGTCGTGACAAATCTATCAGAGATTTGGGATATGTTGAGGCAATGGTGTTGTAGCCCTCACTCTCTTTAAAATCAGACCTGTTTGTTTGTAGACAGTCGTTCTGTTTTGTGTATTGGTCTCAATGGAAAGCAATACTTCATGCAGATTGTGTAAAAGGTAAACTCAGAGGTTGGACCTTTTTTTTTTTTTGTTTCTTTCATTAATCACTTCATGGAGCTGTGAGCTGCTGTTAAAAAAAAAGAAAAAGAAAAAAGGAACAAAAAATCAAAAAAGACTTTCATTTGAGAATGGTAACGATTTACAGTAGCAGTGGTCGACTGAATGCATGTTACAACCCAACTGAATGCGTTTCCATGCATGGTAACCCCCCAAACCGAATCTTTTTCTTTTGATTTTCGTGTCCTGGATGAGTCAATAGCTGATTGCAACATACCTTGGTGGTCTGTTTCCGAATATTTGCCCATTAAATTGCTTGCTCTGGAAGAAAATCCTCAGGATGTGTGGTGTTTAAGTTTTTAGCACATGTTTGAGCAAAAGTGTTTTAAGCATGAGATCCAAGAGCGTTTGAAATTCTCTCTTCTTCTCTTCACATGTGATGCACTGGATAAACTTGTCAAAGATTCGATCGCTCATTGATTCCAATAATTTGTGCAGAGATAAAAATCGTTGGGCAACCAAAGGGACTCAACCGACCAGTGGAATCTGGTGTTTGCTGTTTTGAAACAGAATTGACCAATCCAGGCATGGATGACTTCAAGTGTCCAAACAAATCATTCCTAATGGAAACTAAGTGTATGATGCTCAAATTGACAGCAAAATGTCATGGTAACATGTGGCCATTTTAAATTCTCACCAAGAGATTTATGTTGTACACTTAACATTGTAGCATGAATGTAAACACTGAACCATTGACTGATGTTAAAAAAAAACAGTATTATTTACTATATGACTCACATGTCAGATTCATTTGACACAGTGACACCTTTTGTACCAGTATTTTGAGATATTGTTAGTCATGCGGTATAAAATACTGCATAGATGATATCCTTGGCCAGTATATTAGGTCATAATTTTTTTTCTTTGTCTATCAATCTTTCTCCTAATTTTTCATCACGTTTGCAAATCACACCTAACAGCAATCTCTTTATGCATTTTAGGCATGGGTGAGCAATCAGAATTTTAAATAGGAGCAATGCCTGCTTTAGCACTTCCATATTTGACTATTTGGTTATTTAAAGGCAATATATTCTGCATTAAACACAACATGTTGGGGACGTCAATAATTTAAACGATTAATCAGATCGCATCTGCATGTGTTTCTGACACTGATGCATAAGTGTGTGGAAATGAAATTGATGTGACCAACTTGACTTCAGCTCATCAGGTTGGCTTGCTTCAGTGTGAAAATATGCACTTCCAAGAATATGAGTTGAAAAAGTTTAAGAGTATCAAATAGCGCACAGACGATATCCTTGGCGAACCTGATTCTCCTTCACAAAAAGAAGCTGATTTCTTTAGTGTGCTCTCAGATAACACTGCATTTTCGAGTTGGCTTCATGCAAAAGGACAGGTAGGTTTGTCAAATTTTATGTAAAATATTATATAAACGTTTTTATTGATATATTCATATCTGACATGATACATTTATCATACAAAAGATAGACCAAAATCTATTTGGTCTACTTTTATTTACAGTGATCAGATAAAGATAATTGTCATATACACGAATGAGTTTACATACATTCTGCATATTTCTTATTAGTTCATGCTTGCTTTGATCTCACTGTACACTATATTTACTTTTTATTTTCTATATTCATTAGTATCATATCATTCAAAACACGTTGGATGAATCTAAATTGCTCACATGGGTAACGTTCGATAGTTGCAAGTCAAAGACACATTGTGTTATTATGGACAAATGTGGGTTGCTATCATTTGCCTTTGTTCTGTTCGAAATGGGCACGTTCAACATAGAGCAGCCTGAGGGAAAAGGGCCATGAATGTCGATAGTATTGATTAGTTATAGTTATATAAGGCACTTTGTTGCTTATTGTCGTAAACAATAAATGCATTTGCAGGCAAAACAAAGGAATCTTGAGCAGAGTGTACTGAATTGATCTGAGGGGCTTGTGCAAACAGAGGTTGACAGGCAGTTCCCTGTAGAAGCATGGGCAAATCTGATGGGCGTGTCAGTGGACATGTTGGCCAGCGATGACAACATGTACTGTTGACATGTTTATCCTGTAGGCGCATTGCCATGAGACATGTTGCTGCAATTTCGCGTCCAGGGAGATATGACCATGGGAGCATTGACACAAACCATGCAGCATAGCTTGAAATTATGCCTTCCAAAACCAGAAACAATTTCCAGCAGTTTTACCCAGTTTGTGATAAACCTGCGCCTAATTAAAATTGCAAAAAGAGAGGCTCCATATAACTGAGAAGAGATTGCAGATGATTGCAGAGATTCCTTGTCTTTCTTTTTCTACAGCCGCGGTAGTTACAACAATAATAGAACGTTTCCTTTCGAATTTGACAAATTAGGCAGCGGGCAAGTTTGACACAGATTTTGCTGAAGGAATTCCCAGAGACACTTCTTGTAAATTAAAACCAACTAATTTGATTCTCACTACTATTTCTTCTCATTCCAGTCGCTGATATGGTTCATTAGTACAAATGCGTTTCCTTCGAAATGGCAGACGCTGAAATGTTGATTCATGTGGTCCCATTGTCCCTGGAGAGCAGCAGAAATATCGGTGTCAAGAGTTTCCGGCTGAAGACAGAGGACAAATGTAAAGGGACCGTGATTATCCAGAGAACTGAGTGGCTTCCCATACTAAGGAGCAGTCAGTTAACCACGCCCGCAGGCACCAATCACAGCAGCCATCATTGATGCTCCAATACACGCGAGCAGAGTCGTGCCACATCATCACAGACCCCCACAAAGGAAAAGGGATGTGGTGCAGTAAGGACAAGGGGACTCTGAAAGCACGCTGTAGCCCTAGTTGATCATAAAAAAGTGGACGGAATATGTACTAGCCCGCACGGTTGACACATGGCAATGAAAAGTCAGAACAAAGGTAGAAAATTTGATCTCAGTCAACGACACAGCGACAGAGGGACAAGGCTACAGGGGAGAGACCATGAAATATTCACATTGGTACACACGTGTATGACCGCCCTGAAGCCTCATAGATATTCCACTCACGTCCCCTGGCCGGCCCTGTTGTCCACAAAATAGAAAGCGCCTCTGGTCACAGTGCATTTGTCCGTTAAGTCTACCCTGACAGGATTGATATGAGCCTCTCAAAGGCTGAATATGCTTCCCAATAGGCGGCAAAAAAGTCAGCTGTGGCAGGAGCACAAGGTCGCCAAAATGATGCACTTTCCCTTGATCGGATTTCTTTTTTTGGAAAGTGCGTTATAAAAAGACAGCGTGAATCATGAGCGATAATTGGTGCGAAAGCAGAAGAGAGCTCGGGGGAATCTCATTGACCCAATGCTTTGCAGTCCATCAGTTGAAACAGTGTGTTGATGGGCAGAGTGGGGTCTTGTGGCCCCCTTGGCTCTCCAGGGACAGTCCGGCTGCCTGTCTTGCCCAATCCTGTCACCAAGTCCAGGTTGGCCCGCTCAGATGACATCTTGGTTACGCGGCAAAGCATAACACGAGCTGAATAAAGCTGAATCAAGGCCATAAATGTTGGATGAAGACATCTGGATGACATGATTTGCCTTTTAGGATGACCCTGGAGGTCAGGTCACATTGGCTGTGTGTCTGTGACGAAGGGAGAGGACAGGCTGGACTGACCTATGTCCTGACACCGGCCACGCACTGACTTAATGCCAGCCAACTGCAAAGGCTCTCAGCTCCCTTATCATGCATTATGAATGGAGCAGGAGAGCACAAAGTCACTGCTGACTAAATCTCTTTGTTCAACGCATCCCTCGCAAATGTCACAGTGCAATATACCCGCGGTGAAATTCATAGAAACAGATAGCACATCATGCAGCAGAAAAATCTCATGCCTCAATGCATGTTGTTATTGATGAACTCATTACAGAGACCAAGGTAAAGCATTTTTGCATCTCCTTCATCATGCTGAAGCAACAGGGACGGCTTCCGCTCTTCCCAAACAAAGAAATCCCTTTAAATATAAATCCATAACGACGTTATTGCGATGAGTTTTCCCTGTTCACACCTTCGTCTTTTCACTC
The DNA here is from genome assembly GCA_932294295.1 of Alitta virens. NCBI lineage: Eukaryota > Metazoa > Annelida > Polychaeta > Phyllodocida > Nereididae > Alitta > Alitta virens. Next base: position 64,228,585 of record OW028573.1, read on the forward strand.
AGTATATACTATTTCTCGTTTACTCTTCTGTAGTTTCAATGTCATTTATTATACATTAGGGTAAGCAAATAGACACAGTGGCATGCCCACTGGATTTTATCACAAAGGCTATAAAGACGACAAATTGATTTTTATGAGGAGTTAATACCCAAAGAACATCGGAGCCTGGAGTCACAAACAAAACCATATGCCTGTGAGAACAATGTTGCTCAGGTCATTAATGTCGGTTAGCAGACTAGGATGGCATCTCGTTAAACTAATGACGCAGGCTCTGTCTATTCAGACCGTTAACTTGACAGCCCTGCGATTTACATTTTTCTCAGTGTTGCAGAACAGAGAATTCCTCACTGCTGCTGCTGTTGCTGCTGCGGCTGCTGCTGCTGAATAATAATCACGGCATCCAACCAACGCAACAAATTGTCATCAATGTTTTTTTCTGTATTAAGTTGTTTTTAGCAGCAGCAAAATCCTGCACTGAAAGCTCCCCATGGGTGATTAGCCCACACGGTGGCCTGTTCACGTCACACACATCCAAACTGCAACTATTCGATTTAATTCGATTAGGAGGAAACCATTAGATCCCATAACATCGATATTCAGACCCCTTCTGCTACATATGTTCTTATTTCCTGAAGAGCCCGGTTAATATTCCTGATGAGACTCACTAATTTTGCATCCTGTCAAGCAGAATTAGATTACCCGCTTACAGCCTTCTTTATGCTTTAAAATAATTGATTAAAAGTAAGATATCTGGTCTAATCTATCCACTCTGTCGGATAAAAACCTAATTACATGTGATGCTGGCAATGGGAAGCTCCGAGCAGTCTCCTTTCTCTCCAAATGCAAAAATGTCATTTAAATCAATCTTCAGCGTTCGCTACTCTTTAATAACTGATTATTCCTTTTAAAGCTGCGCTTGAAGAGTGAATGACACATTCGAATTTAATTAGAACATTGCATTTAAGCGTTTCCCCTATACCATAGGAGTTTAGTTTTGACGTTAATGTGGCTGCATAATATAATAAAAGGTTTTGTCGGGGTAGTGAAGAGATTACCAATAAGGATGAAAAAGGCAGTTGCCTTAATTGTGGCATCCACTTGTCATTATGGAAGCGATTCTGCCTGCAATCACAGTGCAATGATGCATCCTCTTCCTTTTACTCTCATCATTATTCACAATCCAATGATTCCGTTGCTGCTTTCCCCTAATATTTCGGTTATTTCAGAAAGCATAATAGGTAATGGCGTGACATATGTTCATTTACTCACGCCAACAAATCTAGGTTCATTTTCACTGGGACATTTACAGTAGGAGATTTTCATGAGACATTTATATGAGGCATCCATTATAGTCGTCTCGACAGGCAGCTAGGCAGACATTAGCTCTGTTCCCAGGGTGTGAAAAACTGCTTAGGATCCAGTATCATGGGGGCTAGTCGTAAACAGGAGGAATAATTAATGCTGGGACTTGTCAGAATCAGTCAGAGACATGAACAATTTGAGTCGTAGCTTTTTTCTCTCCATCTTCCTACAGCATGGGAACCCCATGTGCTGCAATCTAACACGGTAACTCGGGGCGATAAAAATAGAGCAGGTTTTTAACACTTAAATTCGCAATAACATTTGTCAGCATGCAAGGCTATCATCACAGAATTGTATTTCATAATTAGTGGGCGTGCTTTGGTCTGCGAGTGGTCTGCAGAAACTGGTCGCATTTAAGAGCCTTAATGGCATGCCCCTGCGCAAAGATATCTCACGCAAAAAGAGCATGTGTCTGGTGCGCCACTATCCCTTCAAACTGGGAGAGTCGTTGTTGAAATCTCTGTTGAGACCTGTGGAAAAGTCCTGCAGTCCTCATGTTTCAGCTCAGCTGCTAATCGTATGTGACAGAACCTTTGAGGAACATGGTGCCGTTTAATCACGCTTGAGAACTCCTGGTATACTGAAAAGAACCTTTTTCGCGCTTTTTGCTGTGCCTGCGAGTTGCATTTGAAATCCGATCGTTGCAGGGCCCATTAAAAGTCAAAAACTGGCAGCAATGTGTTTTGATATTTCAAGGAAACGAAGTTGAAGGACATACTTCATTAAATTCATTTTGTGACATCCTGGCAGCAACTGAAGCCATGCAGCAACCGACGGAAATAAAGCGCGCGCGAGAACTTCCATGGCAAGCTGTGACAAGGCAAGCTTCAGAACACTGCTTTTCATTCCACACAGAGAGATTCCTATTAATTGTTTCCTCATAATAGAAACCAGAAGCAGGCTCAGTGAAAGAACACTGAGCAAGGTTTGTATTCCCAAATGACTAGAAGCCGGATTTATCATTATACTAAACAAAACACATTTATTATGCATTCAGAGATTACATCGCCCCCCAAGCACTCTCTGTCTGATTTATCTGTATTTAGTTACTTACATATTCAGGACTTGGTCACCAAGCTGTAACGGAATCAAGGGTTGTAAATCAGAAAAAGAATTATGGCCCAGTTCTTTTGCACTAGGACTCTGTTGAATTAATGAGACGTAGGTGCACGCATGTTGATAAAACTCGGGTCATGGCCCTAACTTAGAGACTTCCTTGATCTCTAAAAGTCACAATAAAGCACCAGATTGAAAGCATTTAATTGCATTATACTATATTCACATGCGGCAATAGAGATTCTTCACAAGCCACAGTTTCACAATTAAAATTTCACATACCTTACCTGATATAATTTACAACGTCAGAGAAAATAATTTGAAAGAATAGTAGTGGCGTTTGCATGACTGCAAAATGACAGCCCCTCAAAGCGCTAACACTGTGAGGCAGATAAACTTCTCTTTACATGTACGTTAAAAACCATTAAAACCATTAAAAACCATTAAATATCTGCATGCTTACCGCAGCTTGCAGATTAAGCAGATGTGGCATTGCATAACAAAGCCCCATACAAACTCTGCAAGTATGATTGGTTCCATTACATCTGTGACAGCATTGACCTGTTGAGGCTCGACTGCAACCTAAAGTTATGACCGCAACGGGCATATCTGTACCATGCCTGTGCTTGACAATGTTTCAGTACACAAATGATGATTATGTGACTTGTAGTGCAGCAGTTATGCTCATCTATCATTGATAAACTAAACCTGGGACAGCAACGAGCGTCATGATAAACATCCATTTGTCACAGGGCACGTCAGTATGGCCACTTGCTGCACAATTACAACAACGGTTGCATCCTCAGATCTCACTCAGCTTTCGCGCATAACCTTAACCAGCACCATGCAGAGGTATTCAAAAAGGATCAGGGATAACATGCTGGGCGAAATTACAGCAGTTGCGGGGTTTTCGGAGCTTCGTCCCCTTTAATACAGTAGAGAACAAAACGAGGCAGAACTACAATTATTCGGAGGGGCCCCGTTTCAGCAATAACTGCCAGCAGCATTCACACGCGTTATTCAGTGATAAACATTAGTCAGACAGCCTTTGAGTTCATTGCAGCTGAAATGAAGGTTATAATCAATACCCCAGGAATTGCTGCGTCAGAAATATGAGCATATATCCACCAACCTCCACAGTGAAACATCGCATTTAAGACCACTATTGGGAATTACTGAGGCTGTAAAACCGAGGTAGTCTTAATTCTGAAACCTGTCTTTATTATGATCAGTATATCAATATGGAGACTCAGTATATGAGTTTTAAGTGGTTGAGTTAAATTTTGAGGTGTCATTATAACAGTGCCCAACAAAAAGAAGTAATCACAGAGTCACCAGAATGTTTAATAACCTCACAATTCCTTCCATACTAGCTTTTTCTCAAAAACAGAATTAATTGGCTTCAGACAAACTTCATTTTAGCTGGCCATAAATACAGTGACATTAAATTTTAAATGTTATTAGTCATCACATTGACAGTTTTTAATTAGAGTGCCCTCTCTTTCGCTGAATGCGATACATTTCATTCCAGGTAATTATAAGTTGATGCGTCACAGAGGACTGCAAGAATGAAATGCAGAATGCCTAATCCAGGATTTGATTGCCCATATATCCAACAGGCAATCCTGCCTTCAGAATGCAAAGGAACAGTTTATATGGATTAAAATAGGGAAGAGTAGAGAAAAACAAGAGAAGCAAAAATAGAAAATTAAGAAGAGATTTCATTCCAAGTTATCATTTGGGCCTTATTAAAATTGTAACTCAGGCTGTAATTTGAAACTGCTGCAAACGTCGCTTATCAACTTGAGTTGGTTTTTTGTAAAGATTTTTGCTGGAGCAGAAGTCAAAGTTGATGACAAGACAGCCATATCATTCAGAAAAACAACATATGTAAGAAATCCAGAGGGTGCAGATGGCATTTCAACCATGTTAAAGATGGCGTTCTTTGTGCTGTTGTAAGTAACACGTGGGTCTTTTGTCTTAATAAAATATAATGCAGGTTACAGGGAACTGTCAACCCTGACTAGGAATGAACCATTTCTTGGCGCTGTTTTGCCTGAATGCAAATGTCAGATGTTAAGTGTGGCATGCCCTTTGACCTGGATGATGTAGCAGATGGGCCCTGGCATGTGGCCTGGGGATAGAGGCGGGTAGGGCTTGGACGCGGGGCCACGAACGTCAACAGGAGCGTTTCACCTGGGTCACGCAACGCGAGTCGCTTTGATGTGCAATGTGACCCAGGCAGTGTGACGCGGCAGTGAAGGAGGCAACTGCATTGTGACGGGCACCTGGGATTGTTCTGCTGTGCCAAACACCGCTGAACTATAGGAAGTCACAAAGTCTCTTTTAAGGCATCGCATCTGTACCAGACTTGTTCATCAACACCACAAAACTAGTGCAGAAGATTTTTTTTTTTTTGTGTCAGGGATGGATGTCATAAAACAAATTTCTACCTGGTTGAAATTTAAAGTTTAGTAGGAACTCACAATTAGGACCACCTTTACTTAATGGAAAGATGATTGTAACAAAGATGGAAATTAAAACGTGGTGTAGAATGGTGAGGAGGTTTTAATAATCCAGTGGTCACCAAAGATGGAATTCTTCTGTATGATCTACTAAAATATATTTGCAAATTGGTGGACAAAAATTTTTCTTGCGAGACAACTCTCTTACACCAAAATTATGAACCAGTTATATCCACACGTTTTAACACCGAAAGCCAGAAAATGACAGCTGTGGACTTCACATGCAACTTTCCAGACGCACACTAGCCGCAATTGTGGCGTAGGTTCAGGTGTCAAATGTCGTGCAACGAGTTCTACACCTGACACATGCTAATTAAATGCACAAGACACTCCTTATTTCCACCACTTATAACTTGGGAGGCGTCTGAAACTATTGCCATAAACTGGTACAAAAGAAATAGCTCAATTTGTAAAAGAAACTGCCAACTTACTGTAATTTAACGACACTTACTTCAACATCACTAACACGCCGTGCAGTCATAGAAGTGTAGTTAGCCTTGGCCGTGCTCATTTCTCATTTTTCTTCTTTTTTTTTCAATTTTAGATATTTTCGTACTCATGTACAAACAGAACATAATAAAATGAGAGTAAAAAATAATAAAGTCATATTAAAAAGTAAAAACATAGTAATAATTGTGAGTAAAACATATCATAGTTACTTGGTGCAGAGGTAATCTAATGATTCATACACCTCATCAGCATTTAATAGCAAAGGCCTGAGTATCTTTTAGCTCCTTTATCTGATATATACAATACAATACAATACAACACAATGCTTTCGAAAAAAATCAAATGAATTATACTGAATTATAACTGACAATTCCTTTAATGTACAGATGTACATTTGAAGAATATAATTTGCACTGAAGATGCTTTATTTGAACCAATATCTACTTTCAAACTTGGAAACAGCTTGAAACATCTCATCTTGCAGCCTGACATGTCAGGTAGCATTGTTCTTAAGTCCTCATTGATTTGCTTTGGAAACTGAACTGGTGTCAAGTTGAACAAAAAAAAAGTACAACAAAAAAAGGATTAGATTACTGACTAACTAAATTGATAAAATTTGGGCGTGCTCCTAAAAATGTCGATATCAAGTTACCATTGTCTGTGGAGTGCAGTCTGGTCGATTTGAAGAGGGCGTGGAGTTTTAATTAACTTGCTTGGAAAACCTTGACAGTGTTCTAATTCTGTTCCTTGCTTTACAGTTTAATTTTAAACAAGCCTAATGAGCTTGTAGGTGCCAGTTTATAGCATGCCATATGGTAGGTGCCTGCCATTTAATGAGCACAGAATGAAGAAAATACAACCATTATTGCCCACCAGATAAGTGAGTTTCATGGTCGTTTTGGCGCAGTAGTATTTTAGTTGTCACTTTGGTGGCAGCACCTTGGGAATTCTCAGCTCAGAAGGATAGGGAATCAAGTGCACATCGTCTCAAGATTTAATCAGGTGTATTTCTATCTTCAGACATCTCATTTCCACAGCACTGTGATTCCGCACTGTAAATCTGCACTATGGCATTGACTGGCGAATTCATTCTGATGTGAAGAAAGTACCTGCAGATGAGACATAAAAATGGCATGTCCGTTTGAAGACAATCTTCAGAAAGGTGCAGAAAGAGAGAGAATACCCAAGCTTTGTCTTTGACAGGAATTGTGAAGAGATTGTTTCTTCTCTCTCAGTTTTGGGGAGTCCCCCAAGCTCCACATAATCACTTTATCAGCCAAAGACAAGGGATTATGCACTTAAGTTAATTAATAGGAATTTTAGCACTAATTCAAGGGAAGATCACTGGACGGATTAGCATGGAGGCTGGCACAAAAGAAACTCCGGCATAACAATGAGTTTGACAAAGTTATTAAAATAAAACATTGGTTTGTGAATGAATTACATTCCTGTAATCAGCATGTTCGACTCCAGACCCTCGAAACAGACTTTAAGTTAGCAAGATTTGGCCGGATTAATCTCAGTTATCCTTATGAGCACCATGACTGACAGAATCATCCAGGGGCGTCCATACAGGGAGGGGGGGGGGATGGGACGGATATATCCCTCCAACTGTTTGGGAAGGGGGGATGACCAATGCAATCATCCCCCCTCCCTGATATTCACAAATGAGAATTACCTTTTATCTACACACTTTTGTTTTGGAACATTCGTGCTTAGTATTACACTTCATATCACATATCAGTACATCTTTATTTGTAAAAAAAAGTTTGGCATCAATTATCCACCTTCTGACAAGTGTCGGGTCGTTAACTGCCACCACTTGTAAGAGCGAGGGAAAGTCACGGTGTGACAAAGTAGGCCTGCAACCCCTCACCCGTCTAGAGAAATTGACGCCCCTGGATCATCCATAACATTAGCAAGACTAAGAGATGAATGCTGCAGAAGCACACAGAGATGAAGTCAGTTACAAATCATTTCACATCTTCTGTGACCTCACATGTAAAATAGATGACATTAATTTGACAAGACTTCCCAAAAAAAAAAAAAAAAGGGCGCATAGATATGAGGCAGTCGTTCTGTAAATTCAGGGGCCCAATTATGTCATGAAAATTTCATTATCCTCATACTCGAACTGAATTATGGAAAGACAGTGTGGAGATTTTGCTGACACAAACCCGCTAGGTGCCGCCTAAACCGACGCTGGAATTACTGCCATCTGGTGTAATAGTTGATTGCTGAAGCCGCATCCCAACCACAAATACTTTATGGTTAGATATTAATATGGTTAACTTTAAACACTTAATTTAAGAACCTCATTACTTAAACTTTTTTTTGTAAGAATCTGTGAATATACACAAACCATGCAACATCAAACTAATTTGCTAAAAACTATCACAACTAAATAAACCTCTTTTCAAACTACATCAGCAAACAAATTTGCATGTAGTTTTTGACATAGCAGTATTTTTTTCAGTCTGCTTTCCAAATGATATTTCTATGTTATTTCAGCGATCATTTTAGCCTTACTTGGCCAAAAGCAGAAACAGAAAATTTAATGCGGTTTAAGTAAAAAATGATATGGCACAAAACAAGTCAAGTGGGCTTCAAAAATACTTAATCACCTCTGGTGAATGATTCTTTTTTCTATGCTATTTTCTCCAAATAATTCGTTTTCTAATATCAAAGATATCCAAGCATTCCAAGCATATCCTTTTCCTCGTTTATCTTTATTGTACAGTTTTTCTTTATTCACGTACTTTTTCAGTTTGTTAGACTTTGCCACAAGCAAAAATAAAATCGTGCTTTTGGCAGTTTTTTTACGCAGTGGAAACCTGATGCTATCCTCATTTTATCTATAGGAGTGTGTGTATTTTTTCCATGATATATAAAACAGGTTTTAAAGGGAACAAACTGTTTTCTGCAAGTGATTGGATATTTTTGTACCCCGCTGTACATCGTGTGGACTCCAATCTTAATTATTATGCCCTAGTGCAAAAATAATGAAGCCTTTGATATCATATTTAGTTTCACATTAACTACAGCTATACTACTAATTCTACGGTTGTTATTTATATCTATCTTATGTTTGGTAGACGTTGTGAGTATTTTCTGAACATTTGAGGCAAATCCATTTAGCCGTTTTGATTTTAGAACAAAATAAACAGCAGAAATCCACCTTTTTTAGTGTGACATTTGGAAGTTGGTTTGAATATAATTGATTAATTTTAATAATTCGTGCTAATAATTTGATATTTCAAACTGACATTTTCTATTTTTAATTTTTTGCAAAGTAATAATAGTTGTGAAATTATTTGTAGCTCAAATTTTAAGTTAGCTTTTTCTCTGTGCCACTGGTATCTAAGAATTAGAGGGAAGACTATTTTGTCCCGAGCGTTATGCTCCATTCATTACTCAGATTTTTACAAATTTATTGATCTATTAGAAAAAAGATAATATAATACAATCATGGTGCTATATGTTCTTGATACCATTCCAGACTATTGTCGAAGTTCCTTTTGTTTCGAGGGTAGTGAAAGGCCCATAAATATAGAATATGGGTGTCCCGATGTGCTTGCGTTATAGGCCAATTAGAACAATGATATAATGGATTTGCGACTTCCAGAAGTGGGATATTAAATGATTGCTGAATTATGTTAATTTTAATAAAATACAATAGATTCAGGAGCAAGAACATGCAGCAGACAAAAGAAAATGGTGAACAAATGAAACGTATAATTGTATTAATACGAAAATTGCAGTTATTAAGAAGGTTGTGAGTTTTTAAAGCATTAACTTCCAAAAACCTCAAAACCTAATACTTTGGTTATGTCACACTTTGGCTTCATTATATTTGCACTAGGCCTTATCTCATCATTACGTCTGCCTCTGACAGCTGGTCATATAAGTTGACAAAGCTTCAGACCTAGTAGCATTGAGACATTGACATATACAGAATGGTTTGTAAAATACTGCAACCTTAAAGGCATAGTTTTATATATTTACACTATATATTTTATACCTCCCAATATGCACTGTACATTTACACCATCCAATGGCCGAGCTCTTTTTTGAATAATTAAGTGACTTGAGTTATCCTACAGGGGAATATTAGCAGCATACCTGGAATGTTCTCATTTTCCCAGTAAGAATCATGTACAACAGAACCCTCCTACCCCTCAACATAAGTATCAATTCCAGTACCATCCGCCGTGAAACGCCATTTTCTAATCATCCGCAATGTAATACAACTCATACACGACATTTCAACAAATGCAGGGCCACCCAAACAATGCAGTGCGATACCTTTCAAATTCCAACACTTTGGATATAATAACTTTTATTAGAAAGTGCTTTTGAAACACACGTATACAGTCAATAGCTAGAATGAACGATATACTTTTCCCAAGAAGCACATCAAGTCAACGAGAATTTCGCCTGTTGGAATGATACAAAAATAAAATGATTTTCTATTCCAGGACAACTAAGTTGTTTCCATAGTTTTTGTTTCGGTCCATGAAACCCATCCACTATAATGAGCCATATAACTGGAGGCGACTACACAAATTTTCAATGTAAGACACATTTTAAAATACCATAATATTTACATGGGTCAACGAGAAGTCGTTTTTTTGGCTTCTCTGTAACTTGGCACGAGGAGCAATATTATGGGTATTATATAATGTCAACAAGACGACATTGAATAGCAGCAAGTACATTGTATTCAATTTCAATACCAGACACTCGCGGCGTTGAAATTGTAATGAGCAGTCATTAAATGAGATTGTCGTATTTTTACGAACTATTTGTGAATTTACACAGAGTCCTACAAAGTCCACTGATGGCGTTTGGCGTCAGTTCTGTAGGAAGTATAAGAGCTTGGAATTTGTAACTCACAGGTCAAGGGGACTAAGACCAACAGCACCCATACTATTGAGTTGACATCAGTGCAAGGGCTTTAAAGTGCTGAATGGCTTCTGATCACAGTCTTGGCAGTCGGGATATCTGAGGTGCTTGCCTAGTTCTACTGTGGTGCTTTTTGCAGGAGCTGCTTTAGTGAGAATAACGTCAGGATTGAGATCACAGCAATGCGCCGTCTGGTGGGCTTTGCAGGTAGACGGGAACCTGCTTAACGTATGCCACGTGGCGTCCCCTGCCGTATTGACACAACTGCGTGGGAACGTGGCGTCATAACGCAGAGCTTTATCCCTGACGATCTCAGGGGCACAAGTGGTGTTCTCGGGGCAATCCCACACGTAAGAATACTCGCTGTCCCCTGTTTCGATTCCTTTTCGGAACTTGGGATCACCATGATACTCCTTGGGCATCAATGTCGTCATTCGGATCACGTCTGCATCGTTGCATGGATCCGATAACGGTTTGGCTTCTCTCAGAGGAATGGCCTTCTTCTTTCGCGATCTGGACCGCGCCGTTCGTCTGCAACAACACACAAATGTTTAACACAACATTCCAATGACATTCCAAGAACACGACATTCCAATAACAACACATTTATTCCCTGATACAAATAAGAAACTACATTACATCGGTCATTCATCACCTAAACATCGTTTTTTTAATGTTTTACGGTCTCATATCTGTCTGTCTATTAATAGACTTGTCATCAGTAATGGATCACCAATGGTAATTTTGGCATTCCTTTTCTAGCCTCGCCGGAATAACTGTTTCTGATAATGGCGGTTTGAAATTCTTGCATGTCATTATGCATCGTGGTAGATTCGAGAAGACACGGCGCAAAACGCAAGATGGTGTGACCCATTGTCTGACAAATCGAGCAGAATTTTGTTTACTTCATTTCCATTCTCAAAGTCTTATTTATGGTATAATCGATACAAAATATTAAGGCGAATGCATATTAACGACCATGGCTTGTAAAAGCATTGGCAAAGCTGGTACAATAACATTTATTAAAGACAGGATGAGCAAAGATGCAATATCGCCGCAATATGAATACCATTATTTTTCTGGCTCAATAGAAGCTGTAAGAGAATCGTCTAGAGGGATTCGTGATTCATCATCCCACAACCTTATCTTTGTGTATAGTTTTCTGCACCCACCTTTTAAGTGCTAGCAGTCCCAGCACAAGTATGGTCCCTCCAATACCCAGGGCCACGAGAATGATAATAAGCACAGATATGCCTGAAACAGAGAGCTCCAGATGAGTGGGGGATTGTTGCTGTGAGAAGCAGATGGCTCGGCTAGCCTTAACATTTACATAGGCTCAAAGATGAATTCTTACTTAAGACCTAGCCAAAGGAGGCAATTACGATAAGATTGTGTGTGACCTGCATTTATAGGCAAGAGGCAGGCGAAGAGGATGGCACAGTCATAATTGTGTGGTGAGGGCGCATTAGCCAGCCGCCATCAATGACTTACCCATGGGGAATGACATTTGGCCAAACATCATATGTGGAGTCCCTTCCGTTTCATCTGAAGCAGAGAACAAACACAGTTACATCCCTATAAGGCTGACATATGAGAAAAACGATAGGCACATGTTAGTGAAAGGCAGCACCCGCACTATGCTTTGCGGCACGTTCTCAAAAAACAATAGGTGGCGCTTGGCTGCCATAATTAGGCCGCTGGTGGCGCTGTATCATCTGCCTTGCTCAGCATTAGTGTTTGATCTGAACTGCCTCCATAAGCATGACCAAACAGCCATCTAACCCTGAGTCAACCGCTCAACTCATTTTATTGAAAAAGCCCCTCGCCCCTGCATCTTTCCTGTTAGCAGTTTAAGAAACACTTCCGCTGTAGCGAACCTCCCTCCATTCTAAAAGTAAAAAGCGCCCTCGCACGTAATACTTGGAGAGGAGTAAACAGATCTCTGAATTCATACCAAGAGGGCTTTAACGAAATTGGATTTTGGCTTTTTAATCATGATTCCAAGCGGCTTTTAGGTGTAATAAAGATACAAATTGTCACGATTCGATTTTATGAGAAGTGATGTCGTCTGCTGATGAGGCTATTCTATTTGGCTGCCCCTAGCGGTGGGATTGTGAAGCTGTAGTGTATGGATAATTGCCAAAGACAGCAGTGCTTAATGGGCACTGGACAGCTAATGGATAGGTCCTGGCTAGGGTCACAGCACAGACTTTCATCTGAGAGGAGGAGGCAGGGAGTGCGCATGCTCAGGAATCTGCCATCGCACGAAAGCACATCCCAATAGCTCCCAATCAGGCGCGCATTGTGGTCGGCTATTCTCTTTGCCAAAGACCTCATTACGAAGCCTTGAAACGCGATATTAGGTCTTGTGGCAAAAACATAAACTGCTGTAATATGTTGGGAAATGGCATCGATAAGAATAAAGAGCTATTGCAATCGCCATGCTACGCACGACATGACAAGTTGTCGCCCTCGACATTTTTGCGCCTCTTTGTCAGCCGTAAATTATCATTAGAGCGCCACAGGTGTTTTTCCAGATCAACGTAATTTCTCAATCCTAGAAACTACAGTCGGTTGTGATTTATGGCGGGAAAGCAAAGGCAAATGAACAATGTGGTTTATTACGACGTCAAAATAGCTCCATTGTTCTCCCATCAAAAAGGCGCCATGTCATTAACGAGTAACATTTTAACATGAAACAAAAGCATCAGCAGCTCTGTGCAGCTCATGAGTGTGCGGAAATCGACAGAGCTTTCCTTTGATGGAGTTATCAGCAAAAAAGACAAATCTAAGCACCTCGTAACGAGCGTCTTAATTTCACTAAAATATACCAGAGACTTGTGGAGTTCGTAATTGAATAACATATGATGAAAGATTCTTAATTTCCACCTCATGAATATTAAACATGGCGGTTGCAGATATTGGCGTTTTTCAGGCTGGTCCCTCCAGCAAGTGTTGGTGAAATGATTACACTGTCGGGGCTATGATTTGGCAAGTTAGTTGCAATCAATCTTTTATTTACGAGGCTATGAAAGGCTCAAGCGTCTGTTCAATAAGTGTGCACTGACAGAATAGACTGCACAAAAGTCATGGGTTGTACATGGCCAATTGTGCCATGTGCGTTTTCCATGCGTTTGGATAAACGCATGGAAAATGCATGGTTTTAGCCTCATTATAATTAGCTAAAAACCATGCATTTTCCATGCGTTTATCCTTCTCATGGAAAACGCACGTGGCACATTTGGCCATGTACTTCGAAACAGGACACATCAACTTAATAGTTACCTCAGGGGGAGATGACTATTCAAGCAGAGAAATACAAGAGCAAGGGTCAGATGTATTTGTGTCTATTTTGATGTACATTTGTATATAAGGAGTAATTTCAGCAGCATCTGGTACATGTCTGTGCCTACACAGATAAGAAAGCATGCAATGGCTCCAGCCGGCATGTCATTACATTAATAAACGAGCCTCGACTGTTTATCGTCTTTCAATGTAATCAGCAGTGATGTGCTCAGGCTGGCGTGCAAAGGATCCTGGGTAATCCAATTAAATGTGTCCATCAAGAAAAAGGCTGAGACTCCATTCAATAAAAAGGCAAAGAGAGTCGTACACAATTTCAAGGCATTTCAGAGGCTGTCACTAGAACAACGTCAATTGCATGAGGGCTGTATCTTGATCCCTGTTATATTGAGGGGGCTGATGCTGACTTAAAATCCCCCACATGAGTATTGCAGCCCGGGGCTGGCATATAGCATTGTATTAGGCATTCAGCATTGAAGCTGCAGCAGTCCCCCAGTTCACTGTAGCTTGTGCAAATAGCCTTGCTTCCAAGTCGTGTTGTGCAATATGATCCTGATATTATCTGCCCTGGCCATGATATCTCTTAACCCCCCACGGAATAGCGTTATGCAGTTCACGGATTATGTGGAACTTTTAAAGCAAATGCATGAAATGTCCGCATCGAGTTACAATGACCATTGAAAGGAAACTAGGCAATAAATGGACTGCTGTAACAGTGTTTTTATGGTGCTATACAGAATGGATGGCCTTGTGATTCCAGCTGAACATATTCATGACACACTGCCTCTATGGATTTATCGGTGGGGGCCATCAAAATACGACCCACAACTCACTGTCAGTGTGCGCTCCACTGCAGACCCAGTGCAGCTCCTGTGCAATTGTACAAACTCAATCCATACACTGTCTCCCATCGCTTAGTTCATTTCCAAAATGGTATATTCCAGTCGGCCAAATCGAGACGTTGCCTGCTGCATTAAGTTCGATAGCATCGGCTAAAAGTGTATCATGAAAGCTGTGCTGCAGAGTGTCTCAGTAGCCTGAAATCTGAGAGTGAGAAAGATTCAGAACACCAGGTCAATCAGCAAGACAATAGTGTGAGTGCAATGCACTTCACATATGGCAAACTACTGAGCGTCCCCCAAGTGCTTCACTATCTGAAGCATCAGCAGCAGCAGCAACTTCAGACTGCAGTGTTGTTATAACCCTAGAAACATTTTATTCATTATGGCTGATTTGAAACGTTAGGCTTCATTAATAACCAGAGTGTTGGTTAAGCATCAAAGGGCAGGGGGGCTTTTGCCAGCAAAATGTTATTAGCTGGTCGATACATTCCCTTTGATGTTCGGCTTCTCGGGGACAGGTTCCATGTTTGAAAAGACAGAATAATATAGTAAATGAAATTCTCACTGCATGACCCGAGTTGCAGGTATAGTAGTGCGATTAATTAGCCTAAAAGCCGGATCCATGTTACGTGGGAGAATTTTATGTTTATGAAGCATTGGTCTGCCCATCTCTCTGCTCTGAAGGTAGATCATGTAGCATACATCACAACAACCTGTTGACATATTTACTGGCTGGGCGAGGTCAGATGGAGACCTGTTGACCCAGCCAAGAATTCATCTCACGATATATTAATCTGCAAGCCTCCACAGGGATTAGTGGGTGTATCTGTTAGAGGAGCAGTCATTAAGTGAGACCAGGGGTCCGGGCCCAGGATTAGTCCCTCTAGCAATCTGATTAAAATGTCAATGACGCCTCACAGCCCTCTCAAAGTGCCATATATCAAAGTTCAAGTCGAAGACAGAATAAAGTGAAAGGAGAGAAGTCCAATCAATGCTAATCTTCCCTTTTCATTTCTGGAATATCTCCACATAAAAATCTATAACAACCCGTCAGCCAGAGGAGAGAATTCCAATTTCATATTCCAAGATATAGCAGTTCCCCTTTCTTTCGTATGTATGTAAGTTTATATGCTACATGGAATTGTGAATTCTTCAAAGTTTATCACATTCCTCTTTTGAGTCGTTCAATGAGTGTGAAGAACTACAGCATTGTGACAAAACTATTCGAAATGAGCAGTTTCATTGGTAAGTATTTATAACCTACATTATTTAGTGACATGTAACAGTGTGAAGCATTCCTCGGTGGGCTTTGCACATAATTATCATGGAATGACGTGGAATTTACTGGCATCATAAACTGTATGAGGAGAATATCATATGACGAAATTGATTGGGTGAAAAATGGACGCAGAATATTTAGATTTTGACCTACTGCTGGAGAGAGAGGCGTAAATATGGGCAAATGGTTTGCTTAAATGGTCTGCTGACCCAGACTCAAAAATAACATCTGTCGGTTGCATATTGCAGTCAGAAAATTGTCCTCTATATATTGCATCTGGTCTGTTGAAGGTGCTTTATACCCAGGACTTTTGATCTGGGGCTGACCACTAGATAGGGATTTATTTTCTGGGGGCCAGGAGGGCAATGTTGGCTGGGCCCTAATGTCCTCGGTCCTGTGTGTCTATGACACTGCGTGTTGGGTGTAAAAAAAAAGCCAATGACCACAGAGCACAGGCTGTGTGATGTGGTGCAGCTGAAAATGGCGCATATTCATGATACTGTTGGTTTTTGCGCTGCGTGTGTCATTCAGCCAACAGTTGCATTGTGTTACTTTCATAAATAATACTAGTAGAATACCTTAAACTGAAATACCAGGCAGGTAAGGTGTGTCTGCATGCTTCACTCTTCTGTGCCAAATCTCTGGAAAAACCCAGACACTGCCCATGCGGCGATAAATGTTTATGTTATAACTATTCCAGAGGAGGCCAAATTGCAGTTACTGTTCTGTGCCAACTGAGCGTTCAGTAGTCAGGTTTAGCCTGCTGTGTTCAGTGGGATGATAGAGTGAAGTAATAAGGTGCTGTGTTGCAGTGTTTCAGTGTTGCAGGGTAGATTAGTGGTCGAGGTTGAAGAATACCCTTTGTTGCACCAAATAAGGCTGCAGGACAGGACATAGCATATGGCTATTTCTGGGTAATAATGTGTAATGTCTTCTGATGTGCACATGTATGCAAATTATGAGGGGACCTCCACATTACGACCGCCAGCAGTGCCAGTAATGTACTGAGATATGATCTGTTTATAGTGAGGTAATGCGCACTGTATTATAGAGGGTGTATATAATAGAATGATATGCCAACATGAATAGTCAGAAAAATGTGCCATCTGCAGTCACACCTTTAACTTTTTACAAATGCATCACTTTCCATAACTTGTGAACTACAATGATCAATAAATCAAAATTACAGGCGTAGACACCCTATATATGCCATACATGGCCAAATGTGCCATGTGCGTTTTCCATGCGTTTGGATAAACTCATGGAAAACGCATGGTTTTTGCCTCATTATAAATAGCTAAAAACCATGCGTTTTCCATGTGTTTATCCTTCTCATAGAAAACATTTGGCCATGTAGAATCTGATGACACATTGCTCGAATAGTTTTCGAGTGTGACAAATTCTGTAGTGAAAACCATTATTATGTGTTTGTCACAACTGCGCAATGCGAAAAATCCCCATACTATAATATGTTATATCATATGTATACAGTAGATAGACGCAGAGATATAGCCTCATGGACATTGATGTTGTGCACAGCAATGAAAGTTACACACTGTGATAAACATAGAGTAGTGGCCACTGACGTGTTGTATATTGTAGTGAGAGTGTACAGCAGTGTCGTGTTCTTAAGCAATACCGAGGACAGGATGCCATTATGGGCAAATGAGTAAAGGGACAAGAAGGAGTTATTAATATTAATAAAGGGGACATTAGAGAGACATAGTTACCTTTGGTGCAGTTGCCGATGTTGCCGTACCAGGTGACCCCTCTGCAGACCAGATGCCATTTGTCCGTGGACCCATGGCAGCCGATGGTCAGTCTGTTGTCCTGCCTCTTTACCCACGTGTTCTCTGGGGTCTTTATATCCGGGCAACCCGTTACTGCAACACGACAAAGAGCAATATGTAACCTATCAAGTGTGCAATATGTTGGCTATCAGCGCAGCAATATCAGAGAGGTTCAGATGTCACTGACAAGATTCTTCCTATGTTTCCACACAACACCTCAGCCCCTTGTCGCAAAAGTGCCTCTTATTTGTAGCTGCAGCTGATAGTGCTTCCCCCTGCATGACACCTGTTATGTCCTGCCCAAGTGGAAATAATACACTCTGTGGTGCGAAAATAAAAACTGATTGCCACAAATACATCACCAGATGCTAACAATATTATCTCCATGTTCTTCATTTACAACACAACAGAAATTCGCTATGAGGTGTAAACATTGTATGTAATATTAGAAATATCACCTGTATTGTTTTATCAATCGTCATATAATATTATATTATATATTTTTTTTTTTTCTTTTCTCCTTTTTTTCCTAACTTATCACATTATTATTTTTTTCTCTCTTTGTTTCTAATTTATCTAGTATTATATTCATTCTTGATTTTTTAATATTGTATTAATTCAAGGTCGCCCCTAACACAACCCACTGAGGTTCTTTGGGGTCTCCTGGCAAGTATAATACTTACATAATAGGTTAGGGTTAGGGTTGGGGTTAGGGTCAGGGTTAGGGTTAGGGTCAGGGTTAGGGTTAGCAATATATATATACGTGGAGCAAACACAACTGTATATGGCTGGGGGCTGTTGTTCTTTGTAGTAATACTTACATAATATATGCAATAAATTTTAAATATATTGTGTCAAAATAACAAAAAAAAAATCATGCTGTAGTCTTGTTTCAAACTGTAAATTGCCAAAAAAATTATTTTCAATTCAAAGACAATATTGCTGATCAGTAAATTGGTCTTGGTGGTCTTGATACAAGATAATTGCAATATGACATACAGGGTGTTTAAGACCTGTCTTTTTGCATTTTAGAAGGTAACATGCTCTTTTACTCCTAATGAATGCCATTAACTTTACTCATAGTAATACGAGGATTTCATAAGAAACTATTATATATATATATATATATATATATATATATATATATATATATATATATATCAATATAGGTATAACGCCATATAAAGGAAATGTGGCATATATCCTTTTGTGCTAACATATGCTGTTGGCATATGTGGAGCAAACACAACTGTATATGGCTGGGGGCTGTTGTTCTTTGTAGTAATATGTGTTACAAATGTGCATAGATCTGTGTACCACACTACAAAGGCCAGCGGCTTTGCTATGGAGAAAAACCATCAACAGAACAACTCATTCCTCTTCGGTGGTTTACCCTGGTTAAGCAACGCATTTTTAGCCATGCTCATTTGCCAAGCTCTAATCCAGGATTATTGTTAACAAATATTCATGCCCGCTCAAATCACTCGAAATCAACGGCGAGTTTCATGAGAGAAACACAACACTGAAGTGAGGGAGCTTGGCGAGAGTTTTAACAAGTTGGGAGGCAAGTTTCATTCACACGTTCTCATTGAGGCTCATTCAGCCCTCACTCAGTTTATCACAATCTGGCCAATTACAGATTCTGGCTAGGGCCTGGGTTAGTTTGTACCAGACTCGGGGATCTAATATAATTCATTATGCGAGGAATGAACTCATAGGGAATGAGTTTCTAAGTAATCAGATGAAGAACGTGATGTGGGCACTTGATGGCAAAGACCGCTGCTCACAGCAGCCTGGGACCAGCCACTTTGTTAAGACACAACTTTCTGCTGGAGCACTTCTTTTTTCTTCTCTCCGCTTCCTTCTCTTGTTCTTGCTTTTGAGACTTGACATGGCTGTGTGCTGTGCAGCCCTTAAAGACAATATGGCCAGACTGTGCTTCACCTTATTAGTTGTTGAGGGCCATGACTGAGATGAATGCGCTCCTCGTGCTTGTCTTTCTTTAGCAGAGGACTGCATCGACGAGCTGTCATCAATGTCCTGGCCAAAGTACACACGAACCGATCTACGCAGTTCCCCAACAGACATGGGACGACTTGGCCCACTCCACTTCGCTTCTCGCCTCTCCTAACCCTCCATTTTTGTCTTGTGGCTTGAAGGAGTGAGGAAATAGAGAAGCAAAAAAGCCCCAAAAGGTTCTGTTCCAAAATGGCAGACCATTTGTCATCCTAACATGTTTTTAGCATGGAGCCAATTAGGCTGACATGCCAAGTGACATCTAAGATGCTTTCAGGACCAACACAATGAGTCAGACCCTTCCCTGCACGAAGCTGCTGGGCAGAACACACACAGGTGCGCACATAACGGCCATGGACGCCACACCAGATCTGGCCTGAGGGCGTTTGCTAAAAAAATACCCTAAATACCCCACGCATCATGTGAAAAAAGTCAAAGAAATTCTGCATTGAAGGTGCTAAAGGCATTTGATGGTGGGCCTTCGCATGTCATTCTTTGTTAAAAAGGCAACAAAAGATACAGAGAGACGTATGGCTCAGCTTAGCCCTCTGTGGATGCAGCCAGTAGGTTCTAAATCGATCAAATCAGAGCATCTTTGACTTTGATCTGCCTAGAAAAACCTGTCATGCCATATTGCCAGCCAGCTGCACCAGACCCCCTAGGTGCATGTCAATTGAACACCCCCAGCAGCCTTCGCCCTGCAATATTCAGCTTTCCTCGCACGGGCCTTCCGCTTTTTTAACATTCACATCTTAATTGGGCTGGGCTATGGAGTCAAGGCTTGATTTGAAGAAAATTCATCTTTGTGCCGCTGCAATCAATCGAGGAGGCACCCAGCACATGCATAAAAAGCCACAAAAAGGCATAAAAAGACGAGGAACGCAAATGAGGGACGTATGAATTTAATCAGACAGGAGAGGCAGAAAAGTCCCAAAAGCCAACTAGGGGCAAGTAGGGCAACTTGTCCCTCCCGTCTCCCATATGATTCAAGTTGGCGCTGTGACCTGGGAGCAAAATCAATCTTTAATATCGTGTCAATAATAACCTTGCTGTATTTATGATTGAAATTTGAACCGTTCAGAGCACGCACCATACCCTCTCTTGCTGCAAAGTTCAGCATTTTAATTTGAGGCAATATTTGACCTGAGATTTCTCTCAATGAATCGAGACCTCTCCTCCAATAATTGAAGGTTGATGTCGTTCATGTCTGATCACTGCTATCCGTAACCTTCCGAGTCGATTAGTACATTAATTGCACCATAGCGAAAGAGCAATATTAGCAGTAGCAGTTGTAGTGATTAAAGTAGTAATAGAAGTAGCAGATGGAGTAGTCTTGTTTCAGTTGTGTTACAGCATGTACTCATTAACTCCAGACCTAGATACTAAAAAAAACCCTATCTGCACTAAGCTAGTCAGCTCAGTCTTTGTGTGTGAGGTGCCATCCTAATTCTGAATGTATTTCGCCGTACTCGCGCTTTAAACAAAGGTCAGCATGCAACGTTAACCTTGAGGGAGCATTCATTAGTCAACGAGCTCTGTGCTTGCCCATTTGTATTAATGCCACGCTCCCTCTCAGTGCGACAGTGACAAGGCGAGGTCTAGAAGCGATGATGTTAACATAGTTGAAGTTGTGTCCACAACCTATCCCTTTATTTATTGAGGTAGAGTCAACAAGGCAATCTCCTGACAGAGACCGAGAACAAACTGGCAAGCAGTCAGGCAAAAGGAGACATGAGTTCCGAAATGGAAGTTGCCTGGGACCTTGTATTGTGCCCGAGGGATGACCACCAAGAGCCCAGCCCTCGGCGGCTTATTTTGCATGCACAGATTTAGATGAAGCTACTCTGCACAGGCCAGAACAAGCCATAGCAGGCCGGAGCAGGGCACAACAGGTCAGAACAGACCATAGGGATGATGCACCCTTGGGACTGATGATGCACACGTGAGACTGCTATTGCACACGTGGGAAGGTTGCAGATGGACCAGGCCAATACACGACCTCTAGTGATTTACGAAGGCATGGCCTGGACTTTACGCGTCTCTTCCTTTGCAAAACACGAGCGCAACTCGAGTAGGGCCATATAGCCGAGTGCATCCGAAAGCCAGGGATAAGGTCTCGACCACTGACAGCGGCTCTCTGGAATAGAGACAAACTGTATCGGGTCGTGATTTGAATCACATCAGGCCATTGATTATTCTGCGGCCCGTGAGAAACGCCAGCACACGTGTCGCCAGGATGCCGTGTAAATCTTTTCACCTGCACGAGCGCGTCTCCTGGGCGACATGTCCGAGTGACAGTAGGGGACCTTTTGGCCGCCTGGCCCATTTGTCAGCAAGCAGTCCCATAACGGTCCGGGGATGCAAGCAGAACTAGGCAGAAGGGGCACTGGGGGCCCAAAGCATCCTGCCTCATATTGCTGCTTGTCGTAAGTCACATCACATCAGCATCAACGTCATCTTTCCTCCGACCGGGTCGCCCTCCCTGATCTACGACAGGCCTTAAGATTCCATAAAACACACCGCGCATTCATCCTAATATGCTTGGCCCTCGGCTTATAAACATATCCCCGCTCGCTCGTCTAGTTTGGGCGCACAAGGGTGGGCTGCTGGCAAACTTCTGCCAGTGAAGAAGCTTTGAATAGCGCCAGTAAATTGACTTGTTGGGTAGACGCCGATGCTCTTGAATTCTGGGACCTATTGAACGCTATTCGCCTTAAGGAGGAGGCCACTGCGCACTAGACGATGTCTTTCTGGGGAATCAAGCAACTCTCTCAATTAAGCCACCTCCTGGGAGTGCAGACCGCCTGCTGAACTTGTAATCATCCAGTGCAATTTGTCTGCCTCGTTCCTTTACCCGTGTCTACACTAGTAGCCAGCATGACAAACCTTTTCAAACCTGTCATCATGTGTCATTTAGCGTCTTTTGCACACTGCTTTTACTCCCTTCACCTAATAGCAATTTGATGCATATTCTGCAGCTTGCTAAGGCAGAGACTCTGCTGCTCGTATATTCCCATTCTCTGGCAGTTCAGCTGATGTGACACTTCCAGGTCACTTGCTCCCTAACGTCATGTCTTAGGTTCGTAGCAACAAACATTTCCCGAACGAGCGGCTAAACATACATGGCAGTGCTAGCCCCAGGCAGCCTGCAGTCAGACAGGCCAAGTCAGGGAGGTCACGGAGAACATCCTCTTGTCAGCTAGACACTGCCTGACCCCAGCTTTATACAACTTCCTCCAGTCGTCTGCCATCCGGTACCTACACGACCCAGATCTTTGTGGGCTTAAAACAGCTCAGGGAGCAGTGTGGTCTCTGATATTGCTGCTTATCTTCTGAGCATCACCTCCAGAGAAACAGCACACACGCTCTTTGCATTTTGCTGCCATATCGAGCTTTTTAACTCAGCCTTTGCAGTTTGTGCATCGAAAATTAGCGACGTTTTATGATTGGGTTAGCTGCAACTAATGCACTGGAATGCAGATGAGAAGCACTACAAAGGGTGCATTCTCTTTGACAAGTGAGGGTTGAAGCTTGCAAGAGGATCCTCTAGAGTCGAACTCGAAGGCTCATCTCATGGCCCTTTCATGTCGCCCTTGTATTTCTGTGGCCCTTCCTGTTGCATGGATGAACATCTCCTTCTGCTGGTCGCTTTGTATCGTTAGCAATGATGTAACCAGAGAATACCTTTAAAGAGATGCTGCACACTTGTATTTCAGCAGTCAAGTAAGATATGGGCATTCCTTGCTCTTTTGATCGATGCAAATGATTCTGTGACACCTAGTCTATGACACAGCCCCACCACTGCTAGCACGTATGTGATGCACCTAATATTAATGTCCACTTCTGCATGAGTCGTCAAGGTCACATGCACCCTCTTACAGGACCATTATGCCTGACTGGCCACTACCTTTGTTGGGCCAATTTCTGTTGGCAATGTTATACTGTAGTGTACAGGCAAAGAGCTCGCGCGATAGATCTCGATAAAGATGCTGCCAGGGCTCTAAGTCAAATCAATTACGATTGCTATCCGCCCCCATTTACATACTATTTGCCAGGGCTTATCATAAAAGGCATCATTGATTTTCAGGTTTTGTTGGTCATTTGGTCCTGAGATAAAGAAGACAAAGCCGTCGGGCGTGGTTTACTCAATCCCAAAGGCCTCCTCTATTGACCATATCCGTAACATTATCTGAAGCAGCCAGAGCGAACCAGAACTGTTCCGAGCCAACCAGAGACAAGCATCCCCCCTTTTCTCCGGACCTCATCGCTTGGATACACAATTAGTGGCGAATATGATAACCTTGGCGAGCATGGAAGAGCTGGTATAAAAAAAACACTTAGGAAGAGCAGTCCCTTGGCAAATATGATTTATTGCACCTGCATCATTGTTGCTACGTTGCCCGCTGTGATGAAAGACAAGCCTTTTGGCATCCGCCAAACACAGCACAGCAACCTCAGCCTCCGCAACTCCATCACTCTGTTACGAGTAACAAGGTCACCATATCAAGCAAACACGTAGCCAGGGCGTCCTTAACAACGGCTCTGTTGGATCATCCGGCCCATATATTGACGCATGTGTATTGAATATCAGTCGCCGCGCCTGTCACGCTGAAGACGCCCGTTATGACGTTGTTACTGACGTTGTTACGCTGCGCTGGACGCTGTCGTGGCAGGCGTTCGGGCCCTCTCCTTAATTGTTTATTGATCACACGCTCTTCCATCTTGAGCTGTCATAAATACCCTTCTTAATTTAAAACAAGCCAGCAGATTGTGTTTGCTCAAAGGACGAACGCTGTCTCCCTCCAACAGTTGCAAAGTGACAAACAATCATCAAGCTCAGCATTGTGTTGACATAGGCTGCACTGAGGCTGGCGTTCTCTCACACTTACAGTATCTGGGGTATCACTTTTGAGTCAGTGTGGGAAGACAGCTTGTGTTTCCACTCCCTTGACATATCTATAGTTTTATTATATCCCTTCTGTGCTGTGTACTATGTAATATCATAATACCTTATTTCCGTTACTACAGAACTGACACAGAATCCAAATAAATCCACTTGACATCTAATCTTTTGTCAATACAAAATGCACCATTCTCGTCTCAGACTTATACCCATATGCACTTCATTAGTACATAAGTCAAAACTGACAGATTTGCTAATTTTTATAGCAAATCCATACAGCATCCATGACGGTGTCATCTCTTTGAAAGCTGTGGATTTTGGAATCAGACTCATTTGTGATTTTTGCTCGAATAGTTTTTGCTTTAACTTGCAGGTGGGCAAGGTTCACCTGCTGTCTGCTATCTGATTCAGATTTTTTACAGTCCCTGAACAAACTACTGCAGAACTAACTAACTTTGCATGTGTTTGCAACATCTGCATGGCCGACATGTTGATTTTTTTTCTCTTCACATTTTTTTACTGCATTTTTTCCAATCCAGCAACAACTCAAAAATCGTTTAACTAAACAAGCAAAAAGTTTCACCTGACATTTCAAAACATCATTAATTTTATCTGCGTCAGGAAAATATGACACAAGCCTTATTCCTACGAGCTCACTTTTTCATGCCAATAAATATAGACATTTCAGACACACCAAAATTGTGAAGTAGTCGTCCAGCTGTAATTACACTAGCTAATTGCTGTGATACTTCCGTCTGCATGAATCATTTATTAATACAATTGTAATGGAAACGCATCGAATTTGTGCCTATCATATAATTGTAGATTGATTGTAGCATGCACCTACAATAAAGGATTTAGGACTGCAAGAAAAATCTATAAGACATGGCTATTGCGTGATGCTGTTGAGGCTGCCTCGTTAATGGACTGATGTTAGTCAGACTCTTTCAATAAATGATTTCCGACATGATACAAAGGCATCCAAGGTCTCTCTGGAGTCTCGTGCTTCTTCTTCGCTTTTTCAATTCAACTTCTTTGACTAACAACAACGAGGGGAGAACCACTTCAATCGAATTTAGAGTTGAGTGCAAATAAACTGGGTACATAGTTTCTTGTAAAACTGGAGACTTGGAGTGTTTTGCAGCAACTATAAAGAAGAACAAGTGGGACCATGCAAGGCCTGTGGGATGCTCCGTGTTCCTTGCCCAGCAGCAGCAGCAGCAGCACAAAAGTGGAGAGGGGGGTGGGGGAGGGGGTTGCACAATAGAATCTGTTAGGCCTTTGATGCAGAAAGGATTTCAGCAAGATGTTTTCCCTTGAAGGACAGAAACAAGCACGCCACTTGAAACTGCAGTGTCTCATTAAACTTTCATCGAGGACCATTAATCAAATGGCTACATCTTTGACACCAAAGCTTCTTTTTAACGTAGAATATATTATTCATCATAGCGAGTTACAGGGTGGAGACTGCAGCGGGAATATGATCGACAGTCGGGGGTTGAGTCAAGACCCCGGGATGAAATGATGATCAGACGTAGCTGGGTTAATGCACACGAAGCAGGCCCAGCCTAATTCAGCAGAGCTTAGATTAACGACAGCAGCCTGGATGGAGATTTATACTCACTGGGGAGACTTTTGTTTACGCCAGGTGACGAAATATAGCGTGACATGCCAAAATACGACAAAGGATGTGTGAAAAGCAGAAAGAAATGCGACAAGATGAAGCAAGGGCTCTTCGCCAAGGTGACTAAGGTGAAGCATCAATTTGCACCAAAAGTAACTTGTGCAATAGTAAGGTCGAGCGCCCACTCAGTTCCATATCACCCCATTCCGCAGCAGGCATATTGGCGGCAGAGCAATAGACAGGACAATTTCATAGAGCAATGACGGCTATAAAGAGCAAATCTAATAAGATGGGAAAACAAAGCATTGAGCGAGTATGATATAACGTAGGCTGCTGGATCTGCTGGATCTGCTCTGCACTGTTCGGCTCCCACTTCCTCTACTCCCTCCATTACACTGACCGCCGAAGCCAGTGTGCGGATGATTAATTACAGTGCCGCTAAATGCCACAACGCAAATAAGACTGATTAAGAATCAAGAAGAAGAGAAGGGCCTGATAGCAGGCCTCTAACAATGCTGAGAGCCTAGACAGCGTAATTTGAATTTGAGTAGGATGGTTGGGGGAGGGGAGATAGCGCCTCTCTGCTTGTGAAAAATGAGCATTGCTAGAGACTCTGTTGTGGCGAGGAAGACAAAAAAGTCTGCTGGTCTGATGACTACCACATTGCTCTGCTGACTACAAGTTGGTTATAATGACTACAGTCTGATGACGACAGAGGACCTTGCTGGCCCCTTTCTCTCATCTCTGACTGACAGCCGCTCACGCCATGTTTTTGCTGACAGGGCAGTCATGACGTCAGGGGGACTGGGGACAAGGAACCATGCATGATCAAACCAGTTCTTACAAAGCCCAAAGATCTGCTGGCCATCACGATCGACAAACACTGGTGGCCGGTAGATAAGAGGGTCCTGCGTGATGTGGCAGGACATGCCATGGAAGGACCTCAAGGACCTCAGGGACTGGGCAGGACAGCACAGGGCAGCACAGGACTGCACTGGAAGCTTGGGGACTGCTAAGGGTTGGATGGAGAAAGGCATTCCCTTGCTCTACTCTCTGCCTAACTGACACTTGACATCAGCACTGACTGCAGTGTCTTCCCTGCCTCACCTGCTTCATAGCTCAAATATCTTGCGACTGGGGAAATCAGAGGACTTGTCCTCCCTCAGAAACAATAAATTCATGAATAATGCAGAGCAGCAGGGCTACCGCAAGCAGACTCAGGGATGCTCTACCTCCTCATCTTGCTGCGGAGGCAGACAACCCCAAGCACGCGTGTGACAAAGCCCTGTGATCTGCAGGACCAGTGTTATGGCCAGATGGATCACACAATAGAGCAAAGATGCACAAGCGCCAGGCCCTGCACAAAAGGATTTTAGGAGCTGAATCAGCCTGGGCCAGATCTATCACCATTAAGGCAGTTGCTGCAGTTGAAGCAGCCGGCCTAGCCCGTCTGGTTAGCCTAGCTGATGCCCAGAAGTTGGCCACACGCAGCCGGGATGAGAGAGCTTGCCTCCTGAATATTCAAGGTCATATTCCGATGCCTGCTTAACCCCAAGGAAGAGTGAGGCCGCACTGTCTTCCGCCCAACACTTGAGGCACCAGGCCCCAACACTCTTTCAGCCCAGTCGCAAAAACACATCGCCTCAAATTTCTCACTCTGTCAGCTTCCTCCTGGAAAATTTCTCACAGCGCGGAAGGCAAACACAATATTAAATGAATACGTTTCACGCCCGTTCACATTTGTCTGAGTGGGGCTGCCTAATTCACTGCATTGTGCCCAGTTTGTTAGGCACAATTTATTGCTCCTTCCTGAAGGCCGGTAACCAAATTACTGCATATATGTTTTCAAAATGAAATTTCTCTTTTTTATTGGACTGCATTCACACATTCGTTTCCCCATGCAACTTTTGGAACAAACTGACTGAGGAGATCTTTATAACGCCAAAAAAGTGCCTATATATATCAATCTCTTAGACCGAATCCATTGCCCTGGGTTTTATTGGAATTTCAAAAAGCACACATTGTTACAGAATTACTATACATGTATGTGGAGAAATTGAATTAAAAATACCTACCTTCAAATTTGAGAATGAAGAAATAATTGCCTGGGCTGTTGACCTTGACTTCAATATTATAGGATACGGAAGTGAAGACAGCGCCATCTCGCGGGATCCCTCCGCATATATCAACCTGACGTCTTGACGTACCGTCGCGCACCGTCGCATACTTGAGGCACGTCACAGCTTCCATGGCTTTGTTGGAGTCCAAGCGGGGGGTGTAATCGAAGAGGGTCAGGTTGATCCGCTGGCCAGGCTGACCCTGGATCACCCAGGGACTAGTGTCAGAACCACACGTTGTTTCCTTGGTAACGAGGGACGCTAGGTATCCATGGGGAACGGGCACCCGGATGTGGTTGGAAGTCTTACACTGGACAGGGTCCCCTGTTAATACTGCAACAGACGTGACTATTACTGAGGATGCTTAGAGAGGCAATATTTCTTTCGGGATGAGCCAGAACTAACATTAGGGGCAGTGTCGCGTCTTACAGCCAATGCCTTTGCATGACCAACTTGTCCTACTAGCGTGCCACTGGTCTGTAATTTATATCAGCAGGCTGCAGTAGGGCAGACTATTGTTCGTGTTGATGATTTAAAGCGGAAACAAATGCCTTCTACGTAATTATGTTGACATAATTATGCCACATCGTAATAGCTACACAGTTATTGAATTCTTGATTACAAGCAGAGCTCGCCTTTTTGGAAGAGGAAACTACTGCCCAATTAACTTTCGCTGGAAACAAGATCGGAGGCAACGAGTCTTTTGACTGGGTCATTACAATTTAATGGCTTTAATGAAGCGGCTAATGGGCTTACCTTTGACGCATCTGTAGCTAGCTTGGAAGTAGCTCTTCAGGTCTTCGTTGCACGGGCGCGTGTCGTCGAAGATTGGGTCTGGGATTCGTATTTCGCAGCGTCGTCGGCCCGAGCACCGTCGTCCGACTAACTCCATGACGTCGGTGTAGCACCCTACGAACCCGAAGTCGGTCCTGACGCAGCGTCCTAACTGCATGCGGCCGTAGAGAGCTTCCGTCATGACGATGACCTCATCAGCAGCGCATTCAGCGATGAACGCTTCATTGTGGCAAAACTCCCGAGGCCCTGTAGCAGGAAAATTACATGAACGTCATTCAGCCGTACGCTTAACAACATTACCCTACGTCGACATAGAAAAGCATGAAAAACATCCTGTGGCTGCTCTGCACAATATCACTCAGCCTCGATGCTCTATCCTTTTCAGCGGGCTCACTAATCTGTTACCATGTCATGCCCTTTGCAAACCACCATTACCAAAATGAGCAAACTGACTTCTAGAGCAATGAATAGCCTTTATGAAGAAATTATGGTCTTCTACTTTCCATGATGGCGAGGCAGAATTCTCTTCTGAACAACGTTACAATGCACTATTATTACTGAAATTCTATACGTGTTGTACGTTAGGCTGGTTATGCTTTCTTGACGTACTCTTAGTAATCATTGTTTTACATTATAGGGCAGACAATGCATGGGGAATTTGCATGCCAGTGTTCCAAGCTATATTGGGCAGAGCCTATTGTCTAGCGGCCATCAAAATGTCAACACAGAGTGCCTGTTTTTTCTACCAATATATATGCAGGGAAAGCATATTCGGGTCATATTAAACTCTCCACATCGTACTTGATGAGGCTTTTGGTCTGATGACAAAAATTGCTTGCTGGGGGAAGGGGTAAGCAAGCATAAATCCATAGCATGGCCCAGCAAAGCACAGGTGGAGACAAGGCATCGTCTCTTTGATATTAATTCCAGATGAATGAGACAGGAGATATGGCACAGAAAGAGATCCAAAAGCACCTGGCCCACACCATCCCTCTGCGATCTGCCTCCAGTAAGATCTATGCCTGTCAGCCTTCCCCCAATACCAATAGATTTTATTGCGTCCATGCTGTCAGCCTGCTGTTTTGTTGGCTTATATATAAAAGGACGGGGACATCACAAGAAAACAGATTAGCACCTACAAAACCAACAACAGTTGAGCTATAACCCTGCTTCGTCCTGCGTCATATAAAGGGCAGAAATAACGCTGCGTAATCCTGTGTTATTTTACCACACACCAGTCAAAGCTTCCTTACTTAAGCTGATAAAGCTTCCGAGTCTTTGCTCCCCCTTTTTGCTAAAGATCAAATGGCGTATTAATGGATTATGTCTTCAGTGTGGCCTTATATTCTAGTTTACGAAAACTGCAAGCAGCAACCAATTCTGCAATGTTGCGTGCTTTGCCCAATTAAGTGACAAAAAAAAAACACAAAAAAAACTAATGAGCAGCACTGGACTTCAATTAAAACCTAAGGAAAGCAGAAGAGTCTGGCACATAAGCGACCGGAAGTAGCAAGCGCCATCTAGTGGGTGTCCCCTACTTCCTGTCACTTGCTGTGTCAGAATTTTGAGGTCCTTATGAGGATTCTCTTTGGGAAGACGACTCTTCCCTTTCGTTTTGGTGCCTTTGATGCCACGCGCAAATCTAAGTTTCGAGTTCAAAGAGAATGCTATTAAAAAGTAAAGTGAGTACACAGAGGTTAAACAGACGGGTATTCTAATAGTTAGGATGATGGTCAGTTCCTCTTAAACGTTTCGGATTCGAATATTAGCCTAGGTACTCACTATGAGCTGCCTGAGATGTTACAGCAGCTGGGTGGCCTAATGGTTAAGGTGTCTGCTAATTCCATATTGGGCAGCTCTGCTGAAGGTTCTGGGTTTGATCCCCAACCCGGGCTCTTTTCATGAGCTTCATCCCAGGTGGATATAATGTCGATTGCATGAGACATTAAATTAGAGGTGCCTTGTATACATTGTCCATATTGAGGCGAGTGAAAGATCCCCCCATGGGGCAAATGGGTAACATGGTGTGGACTCCAAGCCTTATCATCTCATCATTATGTATATAAACTGACTAAACTTCAGACCCAGTATCATTAAGAGATTGGACATTAAATGATCGTGTCTTGCATCTGGTGTTAATAATGAGGCAAATAGTAACCCCTAACATTGTGCAATAGAAACAGTCATAATTCACACAAAATCAACTACTGTAGAAAATCTAAATGCAACACGCGTCTCTAGATTTGTTAGATTGTTCAAAACAGTGATGAGCATGCCATTAAGCAATCTGTCTCTTATAGGTCCATCAACTACTAATTATACTTTAATTGTGTTTGCCTCAAGGGCATCTGCCAGCTGATATTGGTGTCTCAAATTGCTCACCAGTCATGTGTAAATCACAATTCCAGCACAGCAGTAGAAGTAGTAGTAGTAGTAGTAGTAGTAGTAGTAGTAGTAGTAGTAGTAGTAGTAGTAGTAGTAGTGTAGTAGTAGTAGTAGTAGTAGTAGTAGAGAAGTTGTAGTTATGAGTAGTAGTAATAGCACATAATACGTTATGTGGTAGTATTATGTAGCATTTCATACAAAAATATCCCACCTTTCTACTGTAGCTTCCAATATGTTATTTTTATTACTTATATACTGATCTGAATACTAGGTCTAATTTATTTATTCGATCACATGTATTAGACCTAGCATTATTGTCTCAGTAACATGCTAAGTACTATGTCTAATTAGTAACGTGCTAAAAGGCTAACCATGAGATCCAAAAGTCGTCAATTTTCTCTAAAATATTCAACCATAGATCGCCTTTTAGCACATTACTAAGACATAGTAGTATTTAGCATGTTTCCGAGACAGGCTGACTGCAATGATGAAATATGTACATGGCTTATTAATAAACTGACATGGCTCAGTGGCAGTGGATTCCTCTGGAAACTAGTGCACAGGAAACAACAGGAGGGACACAAGTCGTTTCGGAGGTGAGGATGGAAATTGCCTAAATTATTAGGTGCTGTGAGGCATCTGCTTTATCTTCCATCTTGTAGGTTGAAGGCTGAGCAGTAAAAGAGTGATGATGTGCTCAGCAAAGTGTGAGGGGGAGATCATTTACAGGGGACGTGAGAATAAATGCGTGTGCAATGATACACCTCACAGAGACAATAGTACGGTGGGCAGGTGAATAATGGTGAACAATGGTGAACAATGGTGAACAATGGACGCCATAAGGTGATCAGGAGCTAAAACAGGAGCGAGGAGCCAAGCAGGCTAACAGTTAAGAAGACTTTATGGCAAGAATATCAGCAGAATTTCTTAATTGAAATTCTAGACCCAAGGCGCTTCATTAAATCGTTTAGTGAAAGCAGCGCCATTCTCCGATGTGATTTTGCTTAAATCATTAAAGAGGAAGTCGACAATGAGGCAAACAAAGGGCAGGGATGACTCATGACAACGACATCATGTTTGAATTTTACTGGAATTTGAGGAGAATGCAGCACGCAAACAAGCTCTTGATGAATTTCAACCATGCCCTAACTTTAAACATCCTTCAAGTGTAAATAGTTTTCTCCGGCAAAACACTGTAAATTGCGCATTCAATCAAACAGAACGAGGGAGAGCTGTTGCTGTGTTCAACAACACCTTCATTAAATTAAGTGCTAACTTGCTTTTGCCTGATTGGCTATAGGCGCAATTGTTCTGTACTGGTGGCAGAGTAAACGCTTCATTTCCTACGTTCATTAGTTGCTTCTGTCGTTTGTTTCTGATCTGGTTACAAGGCAAATACAAGGCGACAGAGCATGTCATTTTGGCAAATGTGCAACAAAACTGCAGCAGCAGCAGCAATACTCAAAACATCCCCCTAATCATTTGAACCATTAGTGAAGAACTTTCATCAAAGAATCACATAGATGCAGTGCAAAGGTATCATGCGACAAAGTAAATCTCAGCGCTTTTTGAAGTATAGACATATTAAATTAAAAGAGCTGTTCATCCTAAACGGCTTAACCCTGTCACCAGTTGCATTTGTGACATGTGTAAAAACACATGCAGCATCTGGTTGCAATCACGATCTGTGGTGAGTGCCAGTCGTTAAAATGCAAGCTCAAGTTGAACAAAGCAACAAAGCAATGTATGTGGCTGTTGTATCAAGGTGGCAATATCCCTTCATTATCTTTAATGACATGTATCAATATTTTAGACTGACATGCTATGGCATTAATTGACGATTGATCATGTCATTTGTATGTAATGTATGTAAAGGTTTATTTAAAGTCGTTGTTTAAAAGCGTAAACACTTCTGTACGACTCTTTAAGTTTACAAAGAAAAAATCAGAAATAACAAAATCGGAAATATCCAAATATGAAAAGTTTAAGTGTCTTTTAGTTCATTGCTCTTTTGATCCAATGAAGAAATCTTTTGATGAGTGGGGCGGGGTGTACGTCCGGGGGGGGGGAGGGAGTACTTCTGGGGGGGGGGGGATGGGGCATGCATGATTTGCTGCCTTTGTCCATATTGTCCATCTGAAATAGACATTCAAAGTTGTAGTCTTTATCAAAAAATGTTTTCTAATCTGCTGCTGAGCAGCCATTTGTGTACAGCCGATTTGAAGGTGTTGAGTGAGGGTTTATTCTTTACTTCCACTGGTATACTATTCCATAGCTTTGCCCCAAGGTACCTAAAACTATTCCTACCAAATCTCACTGTATTAAACTGGGGTAAAAGAAATCTGTTATTGTCTCTCATGTCATAGGCTGAGTGTTGTTCATTAAATAATTCTTTCAAATAATGAAGTGTAGTTCCTTTCCTAATTGTGTACATTAACACAGCTGCAGATTTTACACAGCGTTTATATACACTCAGCTGCTTTTCTTGCTCACAAAGCTCTTCATAGCTAAGGTGACCTTTATTTGTAACTACTCGTAGTGCACTTTTATTTGTCTTCTCAAGCTTTTCTAAATTTAGGTGATCTTACAGCATATTACGGCTCTAATGTACAATAAGGTAAATTGAATTGTAAATTGAGTATCCCATTAATGCGTATGGAAATTATGCGCATAGTTTCTTCGACAATCTTTGCTGCTAATTTACAATGATTTGAGTAATAGATGTCCTTTTTCTTTATCTTTTTTCAAAACACCTGTGTCTGTAACTTCAAAATCAAGCAATCACACGAACATGCCATATTGACCGAGAACTCGTAAACTGGACAAATATTGACCATGCAGGGAATAAATACTGTGTATCTCTTTCTTTGTACCCGGGTCAAATAGCATTGCTGGCCTTGAACCTACACTGAAGTTAATTTTTGCATGCTAGTTTCAATAGAAAAGAAGCCAAAGATTCACAATTTACAGTATCATTACAGCTTGGTGATTCTATGGAATAATGTGCGCCAATCAGACTTGTCAGTTGTAAATGAGAATTATGAGATGGAAAAATTGCTTCCGTCGAAACAGAAACTACATATAGTTCATTGTCCTATTTCAAGCTGCTGCAATTGCAATTAATTCATTATGTCCTGATTTGTTTCAAGTGATGTACTTCCACAGAGTTACAGCCCACAAAAAGCCAGTCCACATTGCAGTTTGTCCTGTGCGACTTTCAGGAGGCACAGATTGTACTTTATCACGGCACATAAAAGCACATTTTCAAAGCACTTAGTCTAAAACAATGCAAGTCTACGTCCATCGTGCTATCAATGTAAGGAGTCTACTTTTAGCCTGGAAAGGACAGTAATCGATTGTAATCCACCATTGTGCATACATATAGGTAACCAAAGTAGGCTGAAAGTTGGCGTCCGCAGGTTCTTTATGCAGTTGTGGGGCGTTTTTTTAGGCTGCCTGCCTGCCCGGATGGTCCAGTGGCTGCAATGCCTGCTCTGCTAAAGGTCCCGGGTTCAAGTCCCGACCAGGCAATAGTCACGAGCTAAATTGTAATCGGTGCATTGTTATCGGTATTTGTGCTGAGGCAAGTGAGAAATCACACAAATGAGGTAAACATGACTGTTATATAATGCGAACCCTCTCATCTCGTAAACTAAACCCATGATTCAACCTAGAGTGTATCAATTACACTGTATGTTTAGTAAACCAGGAACGTAATCCATAGTATACAACAAATATCCTAAATTAAGATGACAATTCCACATTGGCCAGCTCTGCTGAAGGTCCCGGGTTTGATCGCCTGCCCTGACACTCTTCATGAGTCTCAGTTGGATGTCGATCGCAACAGTCCTTAAATTGGACTTCCCTTGTACTCGGTGTGTATGCTGAAGCAAGTAAAAGACCCCTCCCATGGGGTAAATGAGTAACAACCGTAAAATGGTGTGGACTCCAAGTCTTATCATCTCATCATTATTTCTCCTTCTGGCACCTGGTCATATAAGCTGAGTAAGCTTCAGACCCAGTAGCATAGCGACATAGACATATCGAGTTGGTCATAGTTCTTGAATCTTTTCTATATTTGGTGTTCCAAAATCTAGGTTAAGTTCCAATTTAGTTGCTCTTTGTCCCAAAGCTTAAAACACATCCAACAGTAATGTTATCATTATTAACCAAATTTATGTTCGCAGGTAATTGGTTTTTAAAAATAAAATTTTGGAAAATTTAATAATTTTGATCAGTTATCTACAACATCAATTACATAAAGCTGCTATTGTTGTCGAGACTGCAAATACAGTGCTTTACGGTTCAATTGGGGAAAAAAGCGTCTTGACGGATATTTAACAGTCTTAAAACTTGCAACAATATAATCATCTGTAAATTACCCCCATCAGTCACCTTGTCATCTGTATGGTATAACTGTCACTAAAGGCTTTCAAAAGCAAGTCATGAGATAACCTAACAAAAATGAGTGTTTCATATTATGCTGCACATTTAATATTCACATTATCTCCAAACTATTCCTTCTGTTCAAGCGCAGCTTCTTGAAATGTAAACAAGTGTTACAGATTTTCTAAGGCTTAAACTCTAATCCCCTGCAGTTGAAAAATGACTTGATTCAAAATCCACCTTGAAATTTCTGGGCTAAGCTGATGCCTTTGAGTATGGAAGCTTTGGGAAACTCTTTAATAATTTTGAAAGTATTTGACTTTTTCAATGCTATTTCCAAGGTTTTATTTCTGTAGCTATTTCTTTGCTATTAGTATAATTACTAAACATAATGGGGTCTGTCTACGAGTAGACTGCTTATATAATAACGTGCGAGCGACTGAGAGCAGTCTACAGAAAGTGAAGAGCAATTAATTGGTGACCAATTTTATATCGCTACGCACATTCATCTTTCACCGCTCCAGATAGACGTACAAACAGCGTATAATATCCTAAAAGATAATGAAATTGAATCGATGACCATAGGTCAACAGTGCCTGGGTTACTTGTGTGAGAGCATGAGACCCTCGGGACTCGAGGGTCCCGGGCAGAGACAGTAGGTGATATTAAATAAGAGAAAGGGATTTTCGGTGTAAATTTACATAAACTTCATTTCAATTTTAATGTTAATGTATAGTCGAATAGCAATCATCACATTGTTTGTAGCTTACAGTAAAGGTATATAAGAATTTCTTGAACAGGTACGCTTTGATTCAATTTTAAAATAACATTTTAGATGCAAAATATATCTCATTTCAATCATCCAATTGATTCTATGTGGTTGTGGCATAGATTTACGTGTTATATAAGCCATACAACCATGGTTTATGGGCACAATAGACACATCATATGGCATAATTTAGTAGTTTCTGTGAGCCTAGCAATAATAGAAGTGATGTAGTTTAGGGGGCACTCATGGTAATGAGGAAGAAATTTAAATAGATGCTTCCACGGTGTTGTGGTTATGCCTTCAGTAATCATGCTGTGTGTCATTAATCTTCAGCCATTTTCATCAGTTTTGTGGGTGTCCTATATAACACACAAACACGTAATGTATGACCCGAAGAAATGCAACAGCAGCACAATGTTATTGCAATGATAGCGTCCCTCAACGTCATGACCGCAACTGAATGTCAGCGAGATGGTATGAACTGCATAAAAATGACAAATGGGCGGTGGTAATAATCAGCCGAAGTTTCATGTTGGTATGACGCAAGTTAAACTTTACTCCATATATGTAGATTCCCTCTCATGTCAATGTACATTTTTTACAGTCTGTTCCGAATAACTAATTCTTGTAGTCCTCATTCATATCTAACAGAGAAACAAGGTCATGTAATGAAAATAATGTACATGTCCCAAGTGTAAACTTGGAATTTACCAAAAGGTGTTTCTCATATATTGGTGCTATTAAGTGGAACACTCTACCTGACTCCCTTAAAAAGTGTAGCAGTCTGGATGTTTTTAAAAAAGAGGCCAGGAAGTATTTTTATCTTACATCATTATAATTGTTTTATTTATACACCAGCTTTTATTTGTCATTTTTAGTTCTGTTATATTCTTCTTCTTTGTACTGTTTTTATTTATTTGTAACAGGGCCATTTTGTAAAAGAGCTGTTGCTCAAAATTTTTATCACCTGGATAAATATGTTTTATAAATAAATAAATATCTAGTTACCGCACTTTCCTGATTGCTATTCCGGCGTCATAAGGATATTGTATATTTAAGATGGGCGTTATTAATTTCAACTGGCAGGGTGTACCCAGCTGGTGGTGTCTATTTATAGCAGTGTTTCCATCAAATTACGCCCCCCATTGTCCCCAAGACACCTAATCTGTAATATCTTATAAGCAGCCTGTGACCCGGCCTCTAATCGAAACCAGTCTTTATCATATACCTGGCTTCTAACCGAGAAAATACGGTATTCCACGGTTTGTTTTAATCGGTGTATCTGCATGCCTCTGTCTCTGTGCCCTGTTTTTGTTGGTCAACAATTTCCTGCATCTGACTGTTTGGAGCGCTCTTTGTTTGTCATTTGCATGGCTGTCTGTCTGTAAAGTCATCCAGCTATCTCTATATCTCACAATACACATAGTACACATAAACATTTTGTAGTTCGCCTGTTGCTAGAATGAGCATAAGGGTAACAATACTGCACTGTTGGACTGGCATGAAGGAGATATTTTAGCGTATATAAGCCAGAGCAATTTGCCTTCTTGCAACAAAACCATGCAGAAACTACCACAGAGGAAGGGCCACACAGAAATGGGCCAGTGCAAGTGAGGTATTGCCTGGCTGTCCCACCATTTCATTATATAAATGCGACATTCATGAATCACCATAGGAGGCAAAGAGTGGGAAGTATTACATTCATATCTCACACCAGACACAAACTGAGGATGCGCTACGGGAGACCTGTTTAGTCTGTGATACATCCAGGACAGAGCGGAAAAAAGCATACGTCGAAATTTCCTCTCCATGAACGAATTTCCTCCCATTAATAATGCACTGCAATTATCTAGTATTCATTACTCTGAGATTGCTTATAGCAAATACTGCCATTTTCCTGCGCTTTGCTGGAAATTTTGTCCGAATTACTAGCACAGCCATAACTCTCAATCATTTTCTGCTTCGGAGTTGAAATGATGGGTGGCCATTAAAAAACAGGCACCCGTTCAAACGGTTTATGATCATTTCAGCAGGCTGCATTTTCTACCCCCCGAATTTTGACGTTTCAAAATAAAAACAGAAGCCTATTACGCCCGTGGCGCGGCATTGCCATCCCTTCCCATTCACCTGCATTTTAACTAAGCACAGCATTTTCTTTCACCAGAGCTTCAAAGACTGTGAGAATTAAATCCTATCGATCGCCAGTCTTTAATAATTCACGAGAAAAAAAATTAACCACCAAATCTATTCCAAACTGTTTCTTTCAAACTGCCATTTAACGTAAATATGGAAATTTATGATAACAACGTTTTGCTAAGTGCTTAAAGGGAAGTGGGATGCCCTGTAATATAGTAAATATACATTAGAAGATTATAAGCAATAACATTAGAAATTCTGCAATTCCAAATGGCATCAATATGCAGTGTTTTTGGCATGGCATGGCATTTATGGCGAATTAGTCTTCACATGTGGTTGTGCACTGTACCTACAGCTGGGACTGCTTTACTTTTGCTCTGATCTTGGTGGAAAAGTCAATAAAATTACCAAGATCAATCTGAGGATATCATAATCCAATCATGATAAACAAACCCCAACAAATACTCGACTACAATATCAGAGGAATTGGCAAATTTCTCCGGGGCTTGCAAACTGAGAAATGAAGAACTAATCATTTTCTGTCTTGAATAACCAGAAAACATTCCCAAATAACTCATTGTTCAGAATTTGGCACAGCAACAAATAGCTCATGAGCCACAATGAAGCGAAAAATGTCGAAATCGTGTCTTGGTAGTTCCTTTATTATAACATCTTGACGTGGGAAAATTTAATTTTATCATGGGTGCGTTCAACACTATGTCAGTGGCGGATCAAAATATTACATTTTGGGATCAGAGAAGTTGATAAATCAGCTCAGGATGACATATTCTTGGTTGGATCTTACATTTATTGCATTCCTACTAATTGTTAGAAATAACTGTTTTTATTATTGCTTTTGTGGCCATTATTAGTTTAGCTAATTATGTAATGCACCCTTAAAAATCTGAAAATCATATTCAAACTCATGAATAGAGGCAATTCAATTACGCACATTAAAATAGCATAGATCTCTTATAATATAATCTTATAAAAGCTCAGATGATTTGTAGATTAATCTGCATTATTAGGCTAAAGGACACTATAAATTATCAGCCACTTAAAACCAAACTTTGATCGTCTAATTCTGCATTCAAGAAGAAGAAATACAGGGCTACAAATTTAGCTCGAGTACAGCACAAGTATAGTTGGATTGGCATACAATTTTACTCTGACAACATACTTGGAGATAACTCAAAAATGACAAAAATACACTGAATTCTAAATGGAAGTAAAAGATGAAACTGTGCTATAGAGAGAACCTAGATGTGTGAGTGAGAAAAGTAAAGAATCCCAGACCTCACTGATAGTCTTCCCCAGTTCCAAACACTTTTCTGATAGCTGATGGTATCAAAGCGTTTGATGTGAGCTTCTTTTTGTTTTCTTCTTTTTTGCTCGGCAACTTCAAAAAGGCTGACTTTGACTTTAGTTGTGACTAGCTAAGTAAAGATCGTGCACTCAAGATCTGTTTTGACTATATCTTATACAATTTGATGGTATAAAGTATGAATGTCTAAGTTGTCTGTAACTAAACGAGTTAGTTAATGTAACTTAAAATTGGTCAGGCTTGGTCGATATTAACTCAAGTGACACTCATTTGACTAAGAAGTTAGTCTTTTTTAGTGTTAAGGTATGAATAAAATTAAGAAAAATTAGTACAAAAAGCATAAAAGAGGTGGTCATTCTAGGCACGATTTATTATGACGTTGTTTTTTTGTTGCTATTTCATTTGGTAATCATAACTGAAACAAAAACTGATGAGGATCTAGCGATTACCAAGGCCACAATAATCTCAGTAACATGTATGGAATCCATGGATGCTCACGTTAAGAAGTAATTACTTTGTGATTCTTTGCCTCGATCATAATTGATGAATAGTAAGGACATGAAATACTCATCATATTTTGCTACTCTTGAGTCTCAACCACCAAGGAATCTGCACAAATTGACCATTTCTCAATATTATCAGGAGAATGAAATCCATGATAACAGATTGCTTCCAGGCAATGAGGTAATATTGATACAGTGCAGTGTGGGTTTGCACTACATTGCACATGTATGTTCGAGGTGTCACAATGAGCAATGATCTGTACATTAAAATGTGATTTACGTAATTGGACATTTTTCCCATGATTTGTCAATTGCTCAGCAGACAGGGATGATATAACGACGGAGTGAGTGTCTGGCTGAGAGAGCAGCTTTTAAATGACTGAATGACTAAATGACTCATTCACTGACTGAACGACTGCCATTCCTGGTTGGTACTATGTATGAATAACCGACGCCTAGTGGTAAAGGTGCTAACTACATGTAACTCCTTATAGGTTATGGGTTTGATTTCGGCCTGAGCTTAGCAGTGCAGCTCATTCGAGTTAAATTACGAATGTCTCAGCAAGACTTCTAAATAAACTAGAAGATCCTACAAGGTAGATGTGTGACACGTTTGGTAAATCTTTAGTTCCAAAATACATAAATACAGTATACATACAATGTACAGCTCATTGCTCAATGGATTTTTGTCCATTCTTTGGTTCGCGACGTGGATTGCATCTTATTCTGGTGGCAAGACAGATAGATGGGTTGGCCAGTTGCTTGATGAGTTGAATGGTTGCTCAGCTATAGAAGGCCTTGCTGGTTGGTATGCATTTGAAGTCTGGGATGAAAAAGTGCTGGTAGAACTATGGGAGCAGTATGCAGATGGATCACTGCAGGTAGTTGTGCAGGTCAAAGCCTGGCGAATACCTGAATAGCTAACGCATCCTGACCAGGCACAGCAGAGCATCTGCCATTTGCCCGGCCCATTATCCGGCCCATTCGCAAAACATTCGCGTTATGCCCCTTTGTGCAACAACAGTGTGACCAGCTACAGATTTGTTAACCACCGGCTTCTGACAACAGGGTCTATCTACATCCCATGAGTTCCCCTCTTCAGAGTAACAACACGCTTTCTCCAAATATCTTTTAAGGCCATTGATTACTCTTTTTTTCATCATAAGAGAACATAAATACATCAAGAGTGTTTAATGAATTACATTCACAAATGTGGCATTCGTAAATTAGTGGAATGGTTTTCAACTGTAATTTCCCTTCTGATAAAGAATTCGTAAAAACAACCACCTTCATGGTTATTTATTTTTTTAATTCTTTTCTTCTCAACTTCTTTAGAACTGTCTTCAAATAAAATAGAACGTTCATAAATTGCGCCAATCCCTAAATTAAGTGTCTTGCAGACGCCAATCTTACATCTCTTCTGGCACAGCCACTGATGTGGATATTTATCTTTCCTGGTGCATGGTGTTGGTTATGGATTTGTACTGTATATATATTAAAATTTAGAGCCAACAAAATATTGCTCTCTATTATTCAGCAGCCAATGAGAGAGCGTTATCCGTAGAAACGAACGTCGTTTCAAGCGTCACGACGTTATCGCTAGAAATACATTTTCACCGTTTTGTCAAAAACAGTTAGAGCATCATTGAATGCCTTTTTTGTTGCGCTTTAAATGCGGGTGTATTCAAATCTGTGCGATTTACCGTTGCGGAGAAACATCGGCCGTGAATGGCTTTGTGGATTCTCCAATTTGCATTCAATTTTAAAATTATTGTCAAGTTGTTGTTAATATCTACAATCAGATGTTGTGTCATTTTAAATGTGATTTCATAGCTCCTAATTTTTAGCAAATTTTTTAATATATTTAAAATTATATTCTAGATTTCTGTAGAGCTTTTCGATCCAAATAGATTGGAAAGAGCATGCACAGTGACTGTCTTTAGAAGTAGTCTTGCTATACTGAGAAGCTCTATAGCAGTCAAATACATTTTTGCTGTGATTTAATGAGCATTCGGTATATAATAAATAAATATGGCGAGAAATATGGGGATTTTATCGGTCCTCAGATATATTCGGACCGATAAAACCTCACACCAGGCCATATTTGTATAATTCTTTACATGAGAAAATTTTGCTTATTTACCAAATTTATGCATCTATAGTCAAATTCAATTTAACATTTCAAATTTTCTACTAATCTTGCTACTAATCTGTGGAGAACCTCCTTGTAGATTTTTGTATCTGTGTGCCATCCACTTTAAAGTGACTAAAGTTCAATTCAATTCAATATTTGTATAATATTTTGGCTATTGTCAGAAATATGGTTGCTGCTCTCACCAATATGTAAGATGGTCTGTATGATGATCTATCTTTTGTTTAAGTCTGTTTCAGTGTAAGACTGTCCGCTACACTGGATATGGGCTGTCTGTCTCGTTATTCGACTGCCCCATTGACTTTCGGTATGCTTAGATATATATATTTACAGTGTACGAGTTTATTGTTGTTCATGCGCACATTAAACAGCTGTTTGTCCTGGCTTCTGAAATGGCATTTGTGACCTCAACTGAAGCTGAAGTTCAGAGGGACGTTGGAATTTTGCTGATGTCACACAAGAAAAAAATATCAGACTTCTGGTTGGTCTTGTTAACAAACGCCATTCTTGTGTTACTTGCAAAGTTTATCTTGGAAATCGTAACACAAAAATCTGAATGAAATGTCACCATGGCCAGAAATACCGAGGCTTTCGAACTATAACGAGAGCTATTGAAGGGTTTTGTGCTCCCAGAGAAGTACTTAGGAAAAGACCATGTTCAAATATCCTGTACAGAGACATCAGAGGAGCAATTTGAAATGTCATATGTGCGAATTTTCTGTGAAGCACAGGATCATGTGCATTGCCAAAAAACGAGAGGGGAAAAAAAAAGAAGAAAAAAGACATACAAAAATGGATAGAAGAGAGCTGTACAATTCTTTTGCAGCGAGTAACAGCATCAAGCCTAAAGCTGCGATGTTTTGTTGGCAATTAGACCCACAAACAGCTTGGTGCAATGGCGCACCCCTTGGAATGGGAGTCCATTTAGGGGACATTTAAGTGCTTTATTAACCAGCTCCCTCCGAGTTTGTATGGTCTACCAATGAAATTGACACTGACAGACAGTGATGGATGCTGAAGGGTTGGAGGCCCACCAAGGGACCACCATGGGGCCAGGGGGGTCACCCACCCGGAGAGGACCGTGCTCATGTGTGTCACATTAAGAGGTCATGCCAAGGTG
The DNA here is from genome assembly GCA_932294295.1 of Alitta virens. Taxonomy (NCBI): domain Eukaryota; kingdom Metazoa; phylum Annelida; class Polychaeta; order Phyllodocida; family Nereididae; genus Alitta; species Alitta virens. The sequence continues at coordinate 64,272,327 of OW028573.1, forward strand.
ATCGGGTCTTCAATGAGCTTGTTCTATGGAGCCCAGCAAATACGCAACGCCAGGGCCAATACCATCAACAGTAATGGACACAATTGAGAGAGAGAACTGTTATAGGAATAGCCCCGCAGAGAGAAAGATGGATTAATAAAAGGGGGTAGAAAGAAGGAGCAGGAGAGGCAGATACAGCCATGAAGCAGGCAACTATTAGTAGCAGGAAGGGTGTTAATATGTTGACGGAAAGAAGGCAGACGGCTGACGTTGAGTGAAGGATAGATTGGATGAGATGAAGGATGGTTGGCAAGTCATTGAAACAAGCAGCAGAGACAGACGTTAATAGAATCGCCTGGCGCTGAACATGACAGGGGCAGTCTGACCACTGTGGGTCGTCCACACACTTGGCTGCCATTGACATGCGGACCAGCGGACCAGCGATTTCTTGCTGATTGCGTTCTGCAGCATCTGGCTCGTGGATCTTTCCGCTCCATCCGCCCCCCATTCATCCCGCTGTGTTTAATGACGACGGTGCAGGCAAGCGCATTTCACGGCCTGTCGTGCCAAGGAGGCAGCTGGACGTCCCCATCGATGGCTCTGGCCAGTGTTTCGGCCTGCAGATGCTCATGGTGCCTGGACACCGCTGTTGCTGCCACTGGAGGAGCTGGCTGTCATATTCGCTGTAAGGTGTGCCACAAGGCCACCTCCTAGAGCCTATGAGTAGCGTTAAGAAGATGTAGACGCATGTCCGGGCCACTCCCTTGGGACATCAGTCTCATCCACAGTCACTCGAGACGTGCTTGGCCACCGTCTTTACCTCTTGAAGACACCCCAAGCCCGTCCCCCCGCCAGTCTCCCTCTCTCCTCTCGCTCAATATAAAAACCTGATTAGTCCTCGGCTGATGTTCCGGCGTCTCCAGCCTCTTCCTAATGATGTCCAGATAGCAGCAGCAACGCTCTTAATTTTGACCAATTGTGCACCCTCAAGAGGATGCTTACTTTAGGGAAGAGCAAGTGCTCGGCCCGCCCCCTCCCTCCTCACTTGGCATGCCTCAGGGCGCTTCCCAAAATCCTAACTTGAAGCTTGTGTTAACCGGGGCTGACCGAGCAGCCCACTTGACCCTGTATTCCGCTTGATGAAGCGCATAGCAAACACCAGACACAAGGGATCGATAAATTAATTCCTCACAAAAGACACGTAGAACAAGTCTTAGCTACACCTGATGCGGAGGCGATAGAGCGCGGGTCAGCAGCCTGTCCTGGCCAGATAGGGCGCTCAGTAGGAGTGCTTAGGAGGCCTTTGGCCCGGGCATCTGTCCCAGGAATCCCGTGTCAAAGGAGGTAATCACAGTATTGAGCTGTCGAGCAGCCAGGGCTGGGAGGTCACTATGGAAAGTGAAGCAGGCCGTGTAGGCTTTGGCCTAAGAATGCTACTTGGAGGTGGGCAGCATTAATCAAGACACTAGCCATTGCGGCCATGTTTTACTTGAGGCTGGTTTAGGCCTGCTCTCCACGCACACCACATCTCCAAACACATTCGACCAATTTATCGCGAGCTTGGGCTTGCAGGTGCCCGATAACAGCTCCACAATTAGCCCCAGGAATTGATCCTGACGTTCCGTATAAATTCAGCAGTGTGGACACCCCGTGCATCCCCAATGAAGCGGCCACTCAAGACCCAGTAGCAACAACGGAACACACCTCACCAAGCAGAAAATTGTCTGACAATTGTCAGCAGTGGATGGCGTCCCAATTCCTCCGGGAATCCCACTGGCTTTCAACTGGATTAGCCAACGTGCGTCTTTCCCCCATGACTTGCCAACACTAGACTCTCATTATTTACTTTCTCCATATTGACTTTCGTCTGAATAGACAATTTCAGCCAATCAGCCATCACAGCAGGACCAGGCAACTTCAGCCACGGTCCCTTGCCAATTGTCAAGACGTATGTCTTCAGTGGTTTATCACATCACGTGGTTTGCCGCATCAAGCCGACCATTCTAATGGAAATATTAGGTCATTATGCTCTTTTGTTGTCTTAGATTGTCCTGTAGGTTGCACGTGTCTCTGCAGTGTCTGAGAGCTCATTAAGGGACAGAGTGGGAGATGCACTAGCTTGGAGCAGAGAGAGCCGAGGGGGTAGTAAAGGCGAAATGAGGGGATCGGAGAAAGGAGGGGACGCCTGAGCCCGAGAGAATAAAAAAGCCACGCTAGGGACGGGGGACAGCAGGCGTCAAGGGGCGATGACCAGTGGACAATCTGCGGGGACTGATTAAGCAATTCTGCCGCTGCAATTAACCTGTGAGAAGGACGCGCAATGAAAGCCACTCCAGTATGACATGGACGTCGCGGAGAGGGCCATTAGCCTGCCTCGTTATGGACAATGCTTGACAGCGCCACCTGTTTCCTGCTGCTTAATTACCATGGAGATTAAGCGACACCTAGACCGTCCCGCAGCACGTGTTGCCAAGGGCGCTCGGAGAGGCATGCCAGCCGCGCCATTTATTACCGAATATAGGACAAATAACAAAAGAAATTAGCATAGAACGGATGCAGGCGGCTGGCCTCTCTATGCCGACGCCGCACGTAACTGCCCTCCGACCAGGCAGGACCCATGGTGACCTCTGGGCTCCCCTCTCCCCTAAAGCCTCTTTGCTTTGATTCCCATACTAATAACGGCATAATTCACAGGGCCTGCCTTGTCCCAGCCAGTGCATGATGTCCAAGCAGCAATGCATGCAGCCTCACCAATGCATGTTTAGTAATAGAAGGCAGATAAGCTGTCATATCAAACTGAACGCAGGCAGAGCATGGCTTGTAATGGGACACCAATAAAGCTGCGATGGATGGAGGGTTTGGCTGGGGATGGTGGGTGATGAGGCGCGTCCCTCAGTCTTTGGAATTTCATGCTTGGTGCAGAGCCAGAATGTGTCGGAAGCTGCATCACGGGGGAGTAACAATGGAAGAGAAGCTTTATTGTTATGGTAGATCCCGCCTGGATCTGGCTATTGTTGGAGTAGTTAGGCATCTGTGGTCTGCGTTCCGCCTCCGTCTTTGAATAAAGAAAGATGGATCGGCGGGTATTATGACCCTTGAACACAGCCCCGGCTGAAAGAAGGTTTTTGTTGGTATAAAACTATGGCACAGTGGCGCCATCTTTCTAGGATGATTGTTTATTCCTTGTTGCAGCAGCAGTAGCAGCAACTTTCGGGGCAGAGGGGGGGGGGGGGGGTGAGGTATGCATGAGGAATTTTTGTGTCACCCGGGGGGTTTTGGAGCGGGTCATTCACACAGACATTCAGCAACGCAGACAGGCGGAAGCCATGACTGTCATGATCACGTCACCTGATTATCCACCAATCAAAGAGCAGCCCTGTGGGACACGTGATAGTCGCCATAGTGACGACCAAATGATCATTGTTTGAACAGGGACATCCAAAATATTCCATATCTGCAACACTAAAGTGGCAGAGGCCGCAATATTCTCACAACCGTCTGTCCCCCGGATCTATAATAATCCTCCCTCTGCAACGAATGCCATATCCAAGTGGGGCAATGGGCCTCCAAATGCTCTCTAGATATGACAGTCAGCCCGCTGCAGCCTCCCTGCCTGCCTCCCTGACTGCAAAAATGCCCAACTGCAGGGAGCATTCGGTTATTCATTTCAGTCGCCTGCCTGCCTCCGACAAATACAGCTTGCAATTTTGTGCTACAAATAATATTACGCAGACTTCTTTTGTCTGATCCAATGCAGTTTTTTCGGGCAGCACAAACGACAATGAACTTTGGTAAACAATGGGACAAAGGGGTGCACTCTTTAGATTCCGCAGAGCCATAAAATATAAATAAAGCTAATAAAAGGGAGAAACTGAAACCTGTTGCGTGCAGAATCAACAAAACCATAATGATAAAATTTCAATGAGGGGATTAACAATGAGTTTATAGTTTTAAGAGGATGAAGTAAAGTAGGCAAAAACTGAAGGCATCACAGACTGAAGGCATCACAGACTCGAGACAATAGAACCAGTGCATTGGCTGCAACATAGCTAGGGTTAGGGCATAATCAATCAATCTGCGCTGATATATTTGACAAGTGTGGGAATGAACGTTTCAACGTATTAGAAAATCACAATAATACAGTGGATAAGCCTGTTTGCCATTCCTAGAATTTCGAATTTCGCCTTTTAATTATTTCATACTTATAAATAGAGCAAAATAAACCAGGATAGAAAAAAAAAACATCAATTTCCAGCTATTTACTCGCCATTTAATAACCCATCATCTACACGATACACATGTTGCTCTTTAAGATACGACCATCTCACCATAAAGAGGACCACCTGACAAATAACATTTGACTTCAATCACCTTTATAATATACTAAATAGCAATACCACCTGTCCATTAAAATCGATGACCACAGAACTAGCAGTGGTCTCAGTGCCGAGGGTAACGTAATTTTTGTTTCTTAAAGTTGGCCATAGAGTTTACTGAGGCAAGTAAAATATCCAACTCTTCCAAAGATCTAACCCTTGGAAGTATGCAAACTTTGATGATACTCATTCATGTTTATTCTGCATGCCCACAGGCTCATTATCTCATTATTACTTTTGCCTCAGGAAAATCATCAACACGATGAATGTATTACGATTGATAGTCTGGAACAATCTAGCTCCAAAGACGCAAGAAATTAATAGACCGACCGATGAGGAGCATCCTTGCTTAGTTGCAGCCACAAGAGCAACATGCTAGCTGCAAACTTAACATCGCCTAACCAGGCGTCCGCAACGAGAGCGTGCTGTGTAATACACACCGCATGGTAAACAATCTGACATTCATCAATGTTTCTCTTTGAACAACAGACACGTGGCGGATGTCACAGGATTCCATCATACTTACAGTAATACCCTCACGTGGTAAATTCTGTCAGGGTTTGGTAAAGATACGACCTTCCAGGCATAATATTTACTACGGGTCATAAAGATCGATTTGACTGCATACTGCGCACTGTAGCAAAATATTTGTGTACAAATACATCAATATTTCTGTTCGTTTTTCAAATAGATTTAGCTTTGCGTTGTCTCATTGCCACTGGCATGGAGTTTAGTCAGCCTATATGACCAAACTGCCTGAAGAACATGTATTGATGAGAAGACATAACTTGGGGAGTCCAGACCATGATGTACATTTACCCCTTGGGTGGGGAATTTTACTAGTCCCCGCCGATCTAACGTCGAATTTTAAGGCCGGAATTTAACCCAGGCAGAACATTCAGTAGGCCTTAAACAATATGCCACTTAGATGTACATTAGTGCTGGGTGGTTAGGTTTAAGAGAATGGTCTTTTTTCTTTAAAGAAAAAATATAGTGTACACTATCCTTACTACACATTTCTCATTCAGTTGCACATTACTCCATGTAGGATCTATCTGTCAAAATAAGTAATCGATTTTCACGCTTCATCAGATTAATGGCCTAAGAAATAGATCTGTAATCCATTAACTGACTAAAAGACTACTGGATCAATTGCATAATTCATAACCTTCAATTGACTGACGCTCTGTACAAAATGTAGCTTGATGCACTGCCGAGTGATATCTCAGGGTAAATGGTGACAAGCTCAGAGCTCCAAGGTCACTAACTGTGTTTACTTTTTCTCCACCTTCCTCCACTATCTTTAACCTTCGCTGTACGTTGTGTGCTGGGCCTTACATTCACATAAGGTCATTTCTTTTAATGAGTTAAAGAGCTGCAAACATGTGTAATCATGCTGTGAAATATACTACATCTTAAGAGTTTGTGTTGCTCAAGAGTGACAATCACTGCTACATGAAAGTACTTATCTATCAATCTTAAAATATTAATGTTGTTTTGCCATATGAAAACATACTTTCTGTACGGTTCAAAATAATAGACCAAGAACACAAAATCAAGCTAACTGGTATGAACGTGGTACCACACTGGTCTAGAATGTGGAAATAAATGTCCTAGCCCACAATATAATGCCTGAGATAACACGGCTATTCTCTGCCAGAACATGTTTCCTTTGTTCAGACTCTAATAAAACTTGCCTCAACACTAAAAGTGCAGTAGAAAAGGTGAATGTTTCCCAGCTGCCAGACGGTTACTGCAGTAAATAACTTAGCATCATTCAGTCTACTGACTGCTCACATACACATGTACAAAAGCCAGTACACTAGGTCTATATTTCAGAATAAGCACAAGGGTTTTTCAAGAGAATACCGAACAGCTTGGCTTAAACACTGCTGTCACACTGCAGGCGTGTCCTTGGTCAATTTATCGGACTACTGCACAGCCAGGTTTCTGTAGTAATGAATAACGGGTACTACCAATGCAAACCACATTTAAAAGAAAAAATGATTGCAAAACAGCACAGTAAAACGACGGCTGGACATGACAAAAGCTCTGGTCCTCCGAGCAGAGTGATATTATTCATGGCCCAAATACAGTTGCATACTTTCCTGTCTCGCTTGCTCATGAAAATTTCACATTAAGAGACGCGAGCACGTTTGATAAAAATGTCGGCTTTTATGTGCTATCAGTGTGGGAGATCAGTGGGAATACTGAAAGTCAAATGCTCTTTGAAGAGGGGCGTTGGATGTTATTGCAAGCAATGGGCGCATGTATGTTGCGAGAAGAAGGAGAAGCATCAGACAATTCATGTGCACAGATGCTTGCTTTGCACGCATGTCATTTGTCACCCTTGAGAGTCTGAGGCAAGATGCTTCCAGGGAGCCTGAAAGGAGGCAGAAAGGAGGCAGAAAGGGCGCTTTGTCAGTGTTTACTGATGCCTAGAGTCCGATTAAATAACAGGTAGCATGAGACAAACTGCACAGCACAAGAACCACGCCTGCAGAAGGAAAAAAATCCGTCAGATGTTTGTGCAGGGACACCCTCTCACAACACTCCAAGACTAATATTGCCTGTTGCTCAATCGAGCCAACAGCTCCGGGCACATTTAGAAATCAAAGTGACAAAAACATGGCAGCATTATTTGAAGTAATGAGAAAGCAGACAGCGGTGTTTAATACTGATGGGGTGACGGTGAACAAAACGCAGCAAGGATCAAGGGCACCATAAACAAATGTCACCGAGGAGGAGGCTGACCGCCAGCAAGAACGGGTCAAGAACAAAGAGAAAGAGAGAAAGGCAATTGGCACAGAAGGCAGCGGGTGGGCAGGGCAACGATTAAGCTTCCATTTGCCTCTATGAGATCAATGTTTAAGGAGGGTTGCTGTTACTTGGGCAAATATTGAGGCAATCAGCCGGCGCCTCTAGTGCCTTTCTGCCAGGCCGGTCACGTCGGACTCTGAGGCAGCATCAAGCCATCTGGTTACAGCGTTCACCTGCCAAAAAGAGACGAGAGGGGTCCACCCAAGTGCAAGACCGGCAAATAGCCACATCCGCCCCTCTCAACTAACCTGCCTGTCTACAGGCCCGCTTACAATCTCGCTGCCCTGGGCCCTAGCTATCTGGCCCGGCCAGCCCTTGCTTGCTCGTCGCCTCATTACCAATAACCTGCATGACCTATGGCTTGTAAAGGGCGTCGAGCAGATAGTGCAGGAGGTTGGCAAACATAATATAATGCACGGGGCTGGTGCATTGTGCAGGCTGTGTATGCTTTTAGCAGGCCATGCACCTGAGTGAGCAGTCAGATGGCGTTCGGCCCCAAGAGGCGGCAAGGCGAGCCACCCGAGGGACTGCGGCTTTTACCTTTCTGGAGACGTGCTCCAATTAGGCAGGCTCTCGTGTCGTGTGTCTTGTATGGGGGGCCTAATGAAGCAACTGGCAGCCTCTGTGTTGGCCAGCCTTATCTGTGCCCGCCATATGTCGGCCATCTAATCGGCCGGCCCCAACACGCCGGACCCACGGTCTGCTCCGATCACCAGGATAAACTGGCTTCAGGAAATAATCTGTTTTGCCTGTCACTCTTGCCAGCTTGCCGCCGGCTACTGTCGACAGGCGATTTCCAGCAGCCCCCCATGACATCACTGGGGCTTACTTAGAGCGCAGCGAAACACCATTATAAAGCCATCACTAACCAGCACCAGTTGCCTTAATAAGCGCATAACGTGGTATTACAATGCATCACCCGTATGACACAGGCTGCGTCGCTTCGACAAGCAAGAAGAGACCTGCTGGTAATTGATTAGCCCATCCCCAAGCAATGTCTACCTACTAATAACAGGGTCTTCATCACAGCAGATCCCCATCGCTTAAGCCTGTCAGGGTGTCGGTGGGAGGCTGGCAGGCAGGCAGTCTAGTCCTCTTAGTTGATACGTAACCAGGACACAGAATAAATATCATCGGAGAACAGGAAATGAGTCGCGATAGTTTGTGGCTCCTTGGACGACCTTCAAATGGAGCGATCGTCCCCAGGAGGTGATAAATATCGCTTGCATGTTTATCAGGCCAGATAAGAAGGAACTGGGAAAATCAAGCCTTATCTGTTTGGCTGTATTGGGCCAGCTGCACAGAGGACATGCTCGTGTTTCTTGGCAGATAAATGTATTAGGAGTTAATTTGGGCTAGGGCTGCAGGGCCCCAGGGTGTTTGTGTCGCGTGGCCAGGGCCCAGGGAGTTGGCCTCATCAAAAGACCTAAGAGGACCCGTGGCGCCCCCACACAGCATGGCTTCCTTCACGTCAGCCTCTCTCCGGCGTCCTAGCATCATGTCCTCCTCTTGTAAGTGATAAAAGACAAGCAAATGGCGCTTGCTAAGACCTGTAAATGGAAGGAAACCCTCTATGAGCTGCTGCAACAGGTCTGCTTGTCTCTGCATCCTCATCACTTCATACCCATCTCTCACCCTTGCCTCACTCATCAAATGCCACCATCTGCCCAGCATCTGCATTCTCTGTCTGTTACTGCTGCTGCTGCTGCTATTGCAAGAGTCGTTTTTGTTTTTCCTGTTCAGCTTTCCTCTGGTCTACAACAACCTCGTCATACCACTTTCCCATGTACACCATAATTTGCTTTGCCTGGACAAATGGCCGAGCTTTGCAGGCGATTTGATGCAGTATCTGGCCCAACAGATAGCAAACGAGGCTTTGCTGGCGAAATGAGTGCGCAGAGACAATTTTCAACGACATCCTCAGAGAAGGGGGAGTGAGGGCTGTAGAGCCAGCCACTGCGTCTCAGTCCACATTACTGGTCAACTTGAGCTCTGCTATCTCCGAAGCAAATAGCACAAGCCGGTCCCCCCGGACTGTCCTTCGTGCTCTATGACAGAGACAGAATAATACGTTTGCCCCCAAGACAGCCAAACCGCTGCAGGAGAAAATAAGGCAGAACATTGTCTGTTAGCCAGCCTAACCTCGCTGCCAGCTCTTGGCTTCCCAGCCAATTAAAGATAATGCCTGCGTACTCACGATGTAACTAATGTTCATAACTGCCAGAATTAAAGAACTTCAAGGTACTGTAAAATCAATGCATTACATCATAAAGCAAGCTCAAAGGATAATCACTGATCGTTTTGAATGAACCAACGCGATATTAGATTTTTAAAATCCTTGGCATAAGAAGGGATTAGTTTTCTCATTAATACTGGCAGAGCGGTAATTGCTGTTCGCAATGCAAGAGAAGCTCGGGTCACACAAGAACCTTATTCCCTTAGACGCTTCAATTGTTGCAATGGGCCACCGGGCCCAGCTGTGTTATCTTCTTATTTCTGTATGACAGATAACGGGGTAATAAGCCATAAGAAAGGCAGGGAGCAGAGCGTGGGGAAAATTACGCCTTCCTAGCACGGTAATTACTCCATTTAATTTGGCTGTCTGTGAGCATCGGGGCCCATACATCTTAGCAGCACGTTTTACCAGTTGCACGCTGGCGGCACCGCTCCGGATCTCATTGTTCAAGGCGGATTAATAAGTGACCACATCACGAAGCTGCTGGCTTTGTTCTTCTCTTCACTAGGAAGCGCCACCAGTCTTCCGCTTTGTTCTCTCAAGCATATTGTATAGGGGGCGTTCTTGCTCTCCTTTTTGTTTTTATCTCCTTTTAAGCTCTCTTTTTTTTCAGTCACAGGCCCTGATCATCGATTCTGTGGCCACTGTATGCATAGAAACGTCGCACTGAAGACACATTTAGCTTGGGCATCAGCAAGAACTATAGCCAAGGTGGATCAACATGATGAAAAATGCATCAGATTCCGCCGTGATGACCCACCACAAGGCTGTCTCTTCCTGGGCCCAGGTGAAGCGTTACCAATAGATCAGCGTGATTCAAGATTTTCCTTCACGCTTAGTGTGATATAGGTTTACTTGCTGAATATTTAAAGAGGCTTTAATAAGAGCGTGAGATGAGGCGAAGGAGGGCGCTGGGCTCAGGGGGGCTGTGTGTTTGAGCAGTTGTGTGGCCAGCTTATCTGAGGATTTCAGCAAGGCTCAAGGGCCTGTCCTTTTGTGAAACGCTACTCGGTAATGACAAGCCTTATCATGTGGCCGGACAAAGCGACAGGCCAAGCCCTGATCGGGCCTTGGGCGAACTGCAGCCTCTGCACCGTGGGACCTGCAGCTGTATCTCCCCTCTGCATCTGTATTCTTTCCTGCAGCACGCCAACTTGTCGCAGAGATGCAAAAGATTCAGCGGCAGCGCTTTGTTAGGGCGGCACAATGCTACATATACACTCGGAGCTCAGGTCCTGGGCTTCGTTAGTTCAGCTTATCTGGTCCGACAGAGGAGACTAATAGAAAATTATGGGATGCAAGATGATGCTCGATCAATGAGATACATACACACTGGTCGATGGTCGCCCTCGGCTTATCACGTTTAGCTCAGCTATACGATCTCTCGCTGACCAGGCTCCCACATAGGCTGCTTGCTATTTGCTGTGGCAGACCTGACAGACCTGACAGACCTGCTAACCAATAATTGATATTCTTAAGAGAGTAGCCATGCAGTGGGGCTGGCCATCTCTGCCTTTGTTGCTCAGGGTGACACAAGCACTCACGGACGCGCATGACAAATGTCTCCATTGATTATACAATATTCCGATGGTCTGCCTCGCTCCCTTGCCCCCTCTCCCCCCAAAGCATCACATGGCTCTGCAGCAGCAGCAAGGGAGGCAGCCGGTCTCAAATACGAAGGGCAGCAGATGAGGTCGGTCAGATCAATTGCAGGCCAGCACTGATAAGGACTCGCTCTAAATGTCTCCCTGACAGACGTTCCGTGATGAGCTGCCCATGTCTCAGGCAAATTAATGGAACTGTAGGCAAAGATGCTGCTGCAGCACCACTTGCAAACTCATATTGTAAAGGGGCTACTTATTGTTGAGTGCAGTGGTCACTCAGTCACTGACCAATGGCACAATGCATTGACCTCGACTGCATGCCACTAATTCAACTTGCTTGACAGCGTTCTTTCATTCAGCTAACCGTAGTTTACTAGGAATGACCATTATAATGTAGGTTTAGCAGAGGAATGGAAGGCTTAGGACCAGCCACATTTGTCTGTGACCAGTTCCATGTCACGGCTTGCACGGGGACCGTGGAACAAGGCTGTGTGGACACAAGAAAGAGGTCGAAGGCTTCTAGAGGCTGGCTAAGCCAATACATTATATGAAAGGAGGCGTGTCACTTCAGCTATGCTATCACCTTGGAATTGCTTTCACCTCAGCATCAGAGGATGGCAGAATTGTCAACATGGGTTGAGGCATGTTCAGAGCAGAAAGTACATGGGTAGTAGAGGCCCAACACATGCACTCCATACTTCAAGACTCGCAAGCCTCTGATCCCATCCAAATGTCAGTGGGCAACGACGCTCTGCAAATTGCTCCCACACAGAAGCAGACCCACATCAAAGTCACCCAAACACGAGGCATCCATTAATTGCCATATTCATCTTGTTGTCAGACCATTGACCTCTGTCCAGCACCAACACAGCATCCAGTAGTACCAACATCTAACTTCTTTGCATGATAATGTTGCATTCTCGTCAAGTCACTCATTGATTGAAATACACAAGAGAATCCATTGTCATGAACATCACGGCTATTTGCTACAGCTATTGCTGCTACCAGATGAAAGCTTTCTTTAAATTAATTGGGTTCGGCGTGTTATGCTAAAACTGAAGCTGGGGGTCTCATTTTCAAGGAGAAGGACATCTTGAATGTCCCTAATGTCTCAGCAAATGACACGCACACCATCAGTGGGACTGCAATATTACCTAATTACTGGAATCAATTCCCTGATGAGCTCCACTTGAAAGACACCCCACGCTCGCTCCTTTTCATTCAAAATACCAACGTAACTGACACTTAAAAGAGAATTTGCTACATATTTTTTAACAGGACTTGGCTTTTCCTGAATAAACCTCAAAGCATGCCCTTGAATATTACGATCGTCGTAGCGATGTAGTGGAAGGCTAGTGTGTGGAAAGAAAACAGCAATATTTACCAAGGACGCCATCAGAGCCTGCAGTGGCATACTGTAGAATACTCGACACAACAGTCAGGATAAAGTTCCGTAAATCCATGGCACAGCCGACTATGCAAAAAGCCCAGGGCGTGTGTCTGTGTGGAGATATAACAGTGTAGAGGGGCTAGCAACTCCTAGTGTCCCGGTGAAGCATGACAGCCGTGTCTTGATAACACTAATATCCCGGGCGGATGTCACCTTTGCCTCTTGTCTTCTGCTAATAGCAACCAGTGGACTGTAAGCGTTGTCAGGCGAGCCAGAAGCTTGCTGGAACTGCTTGCAGCTGGGAGATGGTTCGGATGACTGCAGCCTGCAGCTTCTTCGCGCGCTATCAGCATCTCTGAGCTGCCTGCCTGCTGCCTGCCTAGCTCCACCGCGTGCGCCGCCCACCCTCGCCACTAGGCGTCGCCTCGCTGCCCTCCATGCTGAGCCTTGGACCCGGATGGGAGGATTGACGATCCCTATTCATCTCGTGTTGGCCCACTGTTCTCTGGTTCTCATAAAACTTATTTCCTTCATTACCTATGGTCGGCCAGACTGTTTATGCCCATTTAATGTTGCCTAATGTCTTGGCGGTCCAAGGAGATCTTCACGCAATCTTTCGCTCAGTAACCTCAAAAGCCTTTTAAGACTCTCGTGTGACATGACTTGTTTCGCAGCAAGACGAGCAGGTAAGCGTCTGGCCAACATCACGGAATGAAAAGAGCACACAATGCCTATACTTGAGCAAAATGAGGTATGAGTGTGTCTAGATCGAGTGTCAAGCGCAGACGGGCAGAGGGGCGTCATGTGGCGCTGTCACGCCCAGAGACGTTGCGTCCTCAGTCGGGGCAACGTTCTGACCCCAGCCTTGACGCGCAACATGCTTTTGCACTACGACGCTATTTCTGCAGCAAACGGGGCCCGATAAAAGCCCAGCTCTTATATACAAGACGTAAAGTATTCATTTAATAGTGGTGGGGCAGAGTGGTCGCAGATGGCTCTTTCTAGGGTCTTTGTTTTGTTGTTTAGTTCGTAGACAACAGCAGGATGTATGAGGCTGGTGCCGCACAGGAAGCCAAATTTGACACAAACTCACACATTGTTGTTGGTTGCAAGATCGGTTAAGAGAGAGAGAGAGCGGGGGACAGGCTGCTGCAGGACAACCACTGACTCATCTGCAACCCCCCCCCCCCCCCCCATAGCCCCCTTGCAGAGACTGCTGCGAGGACAGGACAGTTGGGTCAGCGTCATGGGACACGTACATATTTGGCTTGCCCTGATGACGCCGTATTGCGCTTGCAAGGTCTTTGGTCAAAGCGCAGCGTTGGATTTAATGGCCCAGCAACGCTGTTTGTTATCTTGATGGAGATGCTAGTGATGATAATGCTCATCATCAACATCATCATCATCATTGGGGACCATGTCCACGTCAGCCTACTGTGCAGACATCAGCATTGTTGTCAAAGTGTCCTATCGCATCATATATCATCGGATTATATATTCTATGCATTTGTATTTGGCTCATTGACATTTGCTGCAATTCCGATGCAAAAGCTGAAAAATGCAATTTATATCTGATGGCAGAACGCGTGACACTTTTTATTTGAATGGCATTCTAAAGTCATCAAGTGCGGGCATATAAGTCTGCGCCTTGTCCCTTGTGAATTAACAAATTCTGGAGGCCCTACAGCAAAGCAGTAGAGCAGTATGAATTAGGCTGCGAGGAAAATTTGCAAACGAAGCTGAGGAAGAAGCCTGCTCGTAGCTTGACTGTGAAATGAAACTGAGGAGAGAGGCGTCCTTTCATTTCATACTCTCATTGGGATGCGCTTCTCCTCCGAGTGCCTCTTTTCCACACAAGACATTGTTTGTGCTCCTCTCTAATCAGTGCCTGGCCTAACCAACCTACCGCCCAATCCTCCCTGTATATTCAGCCTAATGACTTCTCCCCGAATGACTCCTTTCACCACTCAGCGACCTTTCTTTGCAGCTTTTTGCCATATATTCTTTAGCTTGATGCACTGTGTTAGTTGCATGCCTTATAAAAAGTAATAATAGCCATACCTTTTGGGCTAATCGTTATTTTTACACTCAACCCCACAATTGAGATCACTTAATATCAAGGCCACCTCGATTTAATACCATTTCCAGTGGGTCCTAAAAAAAGAACCCAAGTTAAACCACGGACGATGCTATTGTACCACCAAGAGTTTCCTTGTGGAATAAATAAAGTATATATAATTGTCATGTATTATTATTTCAGTTTTATAGATAATTTTTCATAGTTTCTTGTATGTGAATTTAATCCTTCTTTGTTCGGTATATATTCCATTGTCTAGCCAGTGCACCTGCATTATTTGCATAATTAATGTGGGTGCAACTGGCCCCCACAATCCTTTGTTTGAATTGACTGTATATATATAGCAAGATCAGACTAGACCTCAGTGAGTTTGGGTGTTTCCAACACAATAAACACCTCTCTCAAGTTATACCCCTGGACTTGACTCTATCCTGTTCTTCATACATTACATTTTGGCAGAATCTGGGTCTCTCCTTTGCCTAGGCTTGGCTTAGGAGAGTAGATCCATTGGAGAACTTTAAGGAGTCCCAAACTGCAGCCATCAAGAGTTCACCATCATCACCAGGCAAGAGGAGTCCAGCCATCTCAGCAGAGAAGATGCAATATAACCAGCAATAGGTCCAGTGAGCTCTTGTTTCTCCCATATCAGTGCTCATGAAATGTTCAAAATTTGCTTAAATCATGTTTTTTTTTAGTTTGTTAACAACTTATCTTTAATGTTTGGTTTAGATTAAAGTGTAGGTTAAAATTACAATGTTAGTATTTAGGTTAAAAAAAAAAAGAAGCCCACTCAAAAGTTAATAAATTAAATTCACTGATCCACAAATCTTGCTATACAATTTAAAAAGAGAAAAGTATTTACCATAAAGGATGGTATAATCGACGGCGGGTATTATCGACACTTAAATTGGTTTGGTAACAAAATTGTTAACATTCTAATGTGTGTCGATAATACCTGCCCTGTCGATAATACCCTCCTTTACGGTATATATTGTTGAGGCTAAACCCAATTTTCCATAAATGACATTGATGGATGTTTACACACTTTGACACATAGCTGCCAGGGCGCTATTTCAATATAAATGTTTGGCTACCAAAAGTATTTGTGGCACAGTCCCTGCGCCCATAACACATGAATAGGGATTTACATTAAATGCAATGTCCCATGCCTTTTATTGTCATGGATGCTTGTCCTAGCATTCGTTTATAATTCAAACATAAGGACAATATGTGGAGTGTCCTCAAACCGTGTAATTTTTTAATTACAAAACTCATAGAAGGACCCCCAGCAAAATTAGCCCAAATGCCAGCTCATATCAGTGAGATGAAATTTAGGGCATTCTTTTATTATGGAAGCTAGCACCATTCCTATTACAGCCGTAGGTGTCAAAACCTGCCAAATCAATAGGCCATTTTAATGTGTCTGTAGCTTTTGCAGCTTTATTGCAGAGTTAAGATCTAAATTTGTCAAGATTCCCATCAGGGTAAAAGTGTTTCCCTATCAATTAATGGACAAATAGGGTTTGATTATGTCAAGTGTATGAGTCAGGTATATATGAAATTAATATGAAACTAGATACTATTATGTACCTGGATATGCATATGTGTTAAAAAATCTGTCAGTGTCATGATAAGGACGAAATGTCAACCTATAGCCTGATCAAAATAATTGGTCTTTGTGTGAGTAAATTATTTTCATAAACATCATTTTCATAAATTTAAATACTCAAACCACCTGTCAAATGCACAGTTCTATTGTTTAATGTAGGCCTAAGTCTACTAATTGGACTGTTTTGATTGTATTGCTTGCATTGGGGTATTACTTAATTAAACATTCACAGTGTGGGTCTGTCAATGCAGCTTAATAGCTCAAAGGTGCCATATAACTGACACCACAACTTCAAAGGCAGATGGTGCCCAACATTTGTGTATTGTTTAATTGCATGAACCATTGCACTTCATTTCATAATTAATGAGGGTGCAACTGGCCCCCACAATCCTTTGTTTGAATTGACGGTATATATGTAGCAAGGTCAGACTGGACCTCAGTCAGTTAAAGTGTTTCCATCACAATAAAAACTTCTCTCAAGCTCAGGTTGGATAGTCCACAGACTGTGTTTAAATTCCATCATAGCAGACAACTAGGAGCAAGTTTACCAATTACAGCAATGAGACTAGCTGAATGTGACTGACCAAGCTGCCCTCTCCCCTCTCAATTATCATACACTAATTTATTATAACTTGACCAAACATGGAGCACCATTACCTGAAACAATTAATTGTTGACAATTTTCCTAATAGACGAAATCATCCGACGAAATCTTCACAGGGTTATGAGAAGCAATTAATCCTAAGAATTTTATTTTACACACTGTTTGGTTTCAGTTTAAACTGACTGTAATATCACAACCTCCAATGTGCATGAGATCTTCAATATGAACAGGAAAATTATGGCAACAATGAGTTGAGGTGTCATGCATCTTTCACATTCACAAAGTGATTGTACTGAACGTTTTCAAGTATCAAATTTTATACATTGGCTCATTCATTCTGCACTGGATGTCAGACAATTATCCATTAAAGCAAGAAAAAAAAATTGCTGGCAATTTCTCAATCTCCATAACATTGCCTTCCTTTCAGCACATAACAAAAAGAGAACTAGAGATATTTGAAGTTAGGTATCATTAAAACTGATCTTTTGAAGGTCAATTTCTGGAAAAGGTTTCATTACTTCGATCGTGACATCTGAAATTTGTCCAGAAATAATTTGGCTTGAGTTTTGAAATAATAATGATCTTGCTATTAGAAATGCAAGATATCATTTGACTGTTTTTTAAACTTCACGGTGATTGCATTGCGTTCTTTATATCTACATACCATTTTAATGAACACACCCAATGCTAAATTATTGTGATAAAGAAGACCTAAATATCTAGTAACTTGGAAGAAATATAATGAAAGCCATATCATTGGGACCAAATCAATTTAGGAGTGGTTCCCTGGGTCATAAAACTACAATGCAATGACCTTCAAGACTCAACACTAATTCCATATTGCATTGAATTGATTACTCGGGAGTGGTCTTAATACTGAAGCTCCAATGTATGCCAGCTTTTGTGATTCATATCTGCTGCAGGAACACAATTTGATCTGATATTCTGACCTCTATAATATTATATCTGATCAGTTGTGATGGAGTTGTTATTATTATCATAGCAGGTGACCCTATGTCACCAAAATATCCTGGAACTCACGTTGCTTGGCACCATGAACTTTCCAAATTGTTTTTTCTGCTGTGATTCCTGTTAGCTAATCTTAAGTTTTACCAAGCACAAGAAGTGCTAATAATGTACGTTGTTGTTGTATATTAAGTCATTTTTGTATTTTACCATCGACAAGAAATTCATATTAGCTTGGGTGGAACACAGAGGACACCATATACTACAACGAAACTCCAATGATAAGGTAACTTCGATATAAGGGTAGCATGTACTGTTTATTTTGAGAATACAGGAATTTTATTCCACAAGATTGTCATATTTCATGAAGCCGAAGGCTGAGTGAAATATGACAAACATGTGATAACTTATAATAATTATAGTGAATGCATGCGCATAGCGCACTATCATACCCAACAGAAATAGTTTTATGCTGTCATGCACCCAATTTCAAATGTAGGTTTCATTGTTTTTATCACATTGAAACATTTAATTTTATGAATAGTGCATAAAACCTTAATTTGGCAATACTCAATAGAAGTCTAAAAATTACACAGCAAGACAGCAAGGCAGCCATTCGGCGAATTGTAACTGGTTAACTGGAGGACATTAAATCAGATAAAAGCAATATCATTAGCAACAAAATCTTGTAAATCAATTAAATACATTCCATTTCCTCCCTCCATTTTACCATTCATGAGCAACATCAAAAGGAAAGCCTTATCACAGCTACACAGTTCCAAGCTATGCCTGCAATTATAAATTATTATGATTTGATTATTACTTAATCCGTTGGAGCTAATATAATCTATCTAGCAAACCGTACATCTATATTGGTCCATCTATTGTTGTAGTTCTTCTCTGTGTTGTTTGTCTGCATTTGTTCTTAGTAATTGGTAGGACCTTCAAGCTTCGTTTCTGCAGCTGTTATATGGAGGCCATTGCCATTAAAACATACCATGTGCAATGACTTCATGGCACATGTGGCTAATAGTGATATAGAATGCAATGCCAAGAATATGATTTGGTCAAAAATTGGTGGTGTTATTTCCAGGAGGTTTTATACAGAAGCGACCTTGATTAAAACAAAAACACTGCATGAAAATGATGGCTATTACAGATAAAGTCACATAAAACAAATGCTGACACTTTTGACTTTTCACTTATAAATAACATTCCATAACTTGTAAACTACTTTGGCAAATGCATTCCATCCACAGCCACTGACAGCTGTGACTTATACTCTATAGAATCCAATGCCACCTTAAACAAAGTCACTTCTACTGCAGTTCAGAAGTGCATGAAATTTCTGAAAGTGTCTAAATATTTTTTTGTTTGACTGTAGTTGTATAATAAATCCAAATCCACGTGTAACTTGGGATGACCAGTGACTGAAATTCATAGCCTGGCGTAACAATTTTTGTCACAATGTTGGTTACAGTGTTTGTTACGAGAGGTTACGCCAGCATCAAGAACATTATGTAAACCATTTCTGACAAACCAGATTTCCATAATATCTTGGTACTAGTGACCTGCTTCTGCAGCATGCGCGGGTCGTACATGTGGCCACAAAAGCTGAACAGTTATTTCCATTGCAGGGCTAGGTTGCGAATCATACTTCAAAGAAAAAAAAAACATAATGTCATTCCTAGTTCATAAATAACACTGTGGAACCTATAGAAACCATTGTCAATGCCATCCAAACAGACCAGTTTGTTAGTTAAAAAATTGTGACCAAAATGATAATGAGACAATTCTGCTCACCCATATTTAATATGTAATACAATTTGTTAATCGATATCATTTTAATTCATTTGGCTTGTGCATGAAATATATTATTAATTGAAAAATAGTGGTCATTAACGTAAAATTCCCGTTAATACATTAATAAGGCTACATAGCCATTAATGCATCGGCTGGAAAACAAACCATAAAGTGGTTTGGTAACAAGATTCAAATGCATTTATTCCATAACATTGCATGTGTATGTCAGTTGTGTGGTTTAAACCCTCTGCACGAAAAGTGCATCATCAAACAAGGCCTGCATTAATGGGAATATTTAATATGGTATTAAAATGATTATGAGATACGTGATTGGGTTCGAAATTGACATGATAAAGATTGCATTGTGTCACAAACTTACTATAAAGGGTCGTGGTGAAAAATGCCATTGACATTTGTGAACTAATTGAATCCTGATACCCTATTATGTTCTCAACAATGACATGTATCAGCTTCAAAACATCATGTCCCATTAAAAGCTCCGTAGATATCCGTAATTTTTTAGTTGAACGAAAAACTGTTGCTTTGTATAGCTGTAAGCAATAAATCTCCTTAAAATCTCATAGCACATGCAATAACTGTTTAAAATAAAGTCTCATAGCACATGCAATAACTGTTTAAAATAAAGTCTCATAGCACATGCAATAACTGTTTAAAATAAAGTCTCATAGCACATGCAATAACTGTTTAAAATAAAGTCTCATAGCACATGCAATAACTGTTTAAAATAAAGTCTCATAGCACATGCAATTTACTGTTTAAAATAAAGTCTCATAGCACATGCAATAACGGTTTAAAATAAAGTCTCATAGCACATGCAATAACGGTTTAAAATAAAGTCTCATAGCACATGCAATAACTGTTTAAAATAAAGTCTCATAGCACATGCAATAACTGTCTAAAATAAAGTCTCATAGCACATGCAATAACTGTCTAAAATAAAGTCTCATAGCACATGCAATAACTGTTTAAAATAAAGTCTCATAGCACATGCAATTTACTGTTTAAAATAAAATCTTCAGCAGCACTGCATTGCAACTAAGTCTTCAACAACACTGCTCATGCTGTTTTTGGTCATATGTTACAATAAATGAAATGGAGCAGCACAAAATGGACAGTATGTGAGAAACAAGTCAAACCCCTACTTTCTAGCTGATACAAACATGTGAAACAATAAATTTAAAGTTTGCTACATGCTTCATTGTAGTTTCTGCTGCTTCTTTGCGACCATAGCACATGCCACAATGATGAGAAGATGGCAAAACATTATCATTGGAAAGATAGGAAACTTGACATTTATTGGTACTGGATGGGTTTTTGTGGTAAAAAAATAGGGGTTTGACTTATTAGTAACTTTTCTGTCCATTTCATTCCAAGCTCTATATAACAAAATATTACCTGAACTTACTCATGGCAATTACTTCGATTACATACGGCCATTTGATGACCATGCACTACAGGCGTTTCATCTTTATATCACTGCGGCTGGTATGCCAGTGTGATAAACAATGCCAAAAGTGTGAGAAATCTATCGTGTGATAAACCATATTGAAATTGTGACAAACAAGAGTATTGTGATAAATATTGATAAGTGCGACAAATAACAAATCAGTGAAAAATCATGCAATTAACAGTGTAAAGCAAAGTCTTCGGCAACACCAGAACACAAACATTTTATGATCATACAAAAATAAGCGTTTCATCATTATGCAACTGCTGGTGTTATGCAAATGATAATTAAATTTTTCAACAGTTACCGTACATTGGAGTCACTTTAGCAGGCATGGTGACTTAAGCTGAATTTCATGAATGAGTTTCTCTATTATTTATAAGCATAAGGCATGAATCTAAAATTCTAAGATGGTTATTCCTATAAATTTGTTATCCAAAACTCACATAAATGAGAGCAATTAACACTGTTAAATTGTTAATAAATGATTTTGTTTTAACTATGAATGCTTAAACCAGCATTCCCAAGTGTACAATTCCTTCACCAAAAAACCATTTAACTGTTACAACAGTACAACTTTGCATCAGCACTTAAGCTATTATTTCTTGTCTTTATGTTGATTTTTGTAGTGTCTTTCAAAGCTGACAAAACGATGATAAACTTAAAACGGCTAAATTCACCCACCTACAGGTGACTTTAGCCACGCATATGATTAGAAAAAAGATATATACTTAACCAAACGTGAGAATGTCAGTTCTTCAGCGTCCTTTTGCCTGGACTGGTCCCCCAAATTGACATAAATTCCAGAAAAAAATGGTCATGTTTCTGTTTACCATAAATAGCATCTCAAAACTGGCTAAAGTGACCCCACTTTACGGTAGTATTTGATAATTATTGTGATTTAGAAATCTAAACGTTGTTGACGAAATGATGCGATAAACAGCTATTAGTGTTTAAAAAAAAAAAACTTGTGAGGCACAATACCGGAAGTGTGAGAAACTTGTACAGTGTGATAAACTACTTTGAAATTGTGGCAAACAAGAATATTGTAATTAACAATGAAAAGTGTGACAAATCACTCACGTAAGACAACTTGTGGTGCAAAAACATTTGGTGGACCCTATGGTAGGGAATTCTTAGTATGAGCTACATTACAAAGGTGAGGTAAAAGACTTAATGAGGTTTATAGGTGAAGGGTTTTAAGGTGGGGTTCTTTTGTTTCATTCGAAATGTTAATGACTTTGTATTTGAACCTGGTACATATATACATAGCATAAGAGCAATTTGAGCTATAAAAATCAAAGGGCTTCACACAATCACTCTACACCTATATACGTGTGTAAATATAAGAATTTCTTTTAGATCTTCAGTTTCGCCTTGCATCTTGGCATATGCTGCCCTTTGTCACTTTCTTTCCCATCCGGCTCTTGTAATTTTTCCTCTGATAAAAGCACCATAAATGCCTGACAAACATGCAGGTACTGGAATAGCTGTGGTGTTATTTTACGTCAAATCGTATTCGGGCTGTCTATAAATAGCTTAGCAAGGTTTGTAAGCCAAGCTTTTAAAAAGGTCATATTTCTGCCGTCAGGATTAATTCCATTCTAATTCCATTGTCTGGTGTTGCATAAGGCACACAAGTTTCCCTTTAAGATGACCTGTGACCTTAAATGGAATGGCGCTAGTGCTAGAACAATGTGTAACCTCACTGGCTGAATATAGTATCCAGCCGAGTTCACAATAACACAAAATAATAGAAAACAAAGAAATAAATGCTACAATTGCATGAGTTCATAATTTTATTGGCTATGCAACAACACACACAAAAAACAAAAAAAATAAAACGCAATGCCACAATAATTGTTATATATTCTCTTGACACTTAGTATTATGACGCACACAAAACAAAAAGATCTTGCTGCTGTTGTTTTTTGATTGGACACATCAAGACCGAGTCTTGACAAACACTCCATCATCTCCTTCCAGCATCACGAACCGTGAGTAAAGGTCATCCCAGTCGATAAAACAGGGACGCTGATGCAACACTCTTCATTTTGCCACTGTTTGGGTCATTGTGGTGTTTGCTCGAGCCTTGCTGATATATACACACAATATATGATGTCATCTATTTTGCAGAAAAGCTGCACTGCAAGACTGTGATAAAACTGAAGGTTGGACGCCCCATCACCCACTTCGAATCCATCACCAATGATGTTACACAATGGATATTTTGGTAGAACATGTTAAAACTCATGTGCAGCAGCATCTCTTTCCATCTCTTATTACAGGTGCTCATGGTGCTCCATGAGGCGAGGTTTGCCTCTAACGATGCGCCATGTTGCCAAACAGCCAACAAAAGAGCATTATAACTAGATCCTAATTTAACGCGAAATCCTAATTTTTAAAGACGGTTAATTATTTTCATGAGGAGAAATATCATCAATGAGTCGTGGGGGATTTCATGGCCGTTTTAATTAGGAACGTCTTCAAAAGAATGGCTGCAGTCCAAATAGTTCAAAGTAACCACAATTTGATCCTGGAGATATTCACCAGCACTGAAAAGTATTGTAAGCAGAGATAGTACAGAGAGCAGTTTCCCAGAATATTTCATCAATGTGCTTGCTGTCTCCCTCCCCCTGAATTGGAAACTTACTTTGTGTGCTAAATGAGAAGCGATGATAAATGGAAAGGAGAAGTAATAAAAGTGGCCGCGTTGATAAAAGTGCTTCATACAAAAAACCTCTGGAATGTAATTAATATGCCGGTTTCAGAGACAGATATACAGAGGCTCAACAACAGCCTGGCCCAGGAGATTCTGCAAATGCAGGCAAGAGAAGAGAGGTTGCTGCATTGGACAGCTGACATTAAAATGGTGTTGTTAGGGCCTGTTGTTAGTCGTGGACAGTGGCCAGCTAGTGTCCTGCTCTCATGATTTAAGGGCATGTGGCATGAGCAAGACCCCAAGAGTTATCATTGCTGACTATATACCATGACCTGCCCCTCCGGCGCCAGGCCCACGATGCAACCACAAGTCAGTGACCTTGTCCGCTAGATGTCGCTGGCGTTTGTCCAAACAAACAGCTCGGTCTGCCACCCTACACCAGCCGCAGCTGATGCACTATTCCAGCTTAAGGCATTAAAAGCCCAGACGGGCCACTTTTGTCTGTATAAGCTAGACTCATCAGAGACTTAGCCAATGTTTCATCATGTACGTCATTTCAGCATGCCAGTCTCTTACCTCGCTCCCCTCCCATAATCAAAGCCAATCCGGATTCGCTATTAAAGTAAAGCAAGCTAAGCAGGTTTGATGCTCTAATTGCTGGCGCTAGAGTAAAAGGGCATGTCTACACGGCCTAACAGTGGGGGAGGCATTAGTGGCGGAATTGTGCATCCGAGAAGCGGCGTGCAATATAGACTGGGCCTATTGAAGGGAGCCATGTGCCATCTCCAGTCAGCGGGACCATCTTGCACTTGGCCATCCACACCATTATTAGAGCAGCTGTGTCTTTTTGGACTCACCAGGACCTCGCAACTGCAGGAAATGGACGGCTGATGCACGCTTTGTATCTGACCAGCCCCCCTGTCCTACTTGACAGAGGCGCTGCTGCCTCCCCTAGCTGCTGTTTCTGCTGCTGCTGCTGCTGCTGCTGCTGCTGCTGCTGCTGCTGCACGGTCCAGCTCCTGTGTTTATGCTTCTGCCGCCGCCGTTACTGCCGAAACTGGTGTTGTGCGGTCCATCTCCCAAAACCAACAATGATCACTGCAATGCCAGCCACTTGTGAAATATCCTCAGATCTAGACGCCCTGTAAATGCCATTATAGGAGCCGTCAATAATTGCGCGCTGTTGATGATTCATTCTTCGCCAGCTAACTTGTGTCATTACACCCGCGCGGCTTTTCTCCCCAACTGACAGCATTTCTTTCGCTCAATTGAGTGATTTACTTTGCCCTTCTATGCCTCCGACGTCAGCCACAAAAAGATCCCATAAATTTAAATTACTCTCATTTCTCAACTTGAATCGAGAGATATCAGCCGAAGCCAATAAGGCTTTGAAACGCGCGGGTCAGATCTCAGGACGATTTGGCGGGAAGTGCAGGGGGCTGAAAAGTTTAGACTAACATCTCGCGGGCAGATGGCGCTGCGTGCTTCCCCCGGGGCTTGCAAAGCCACTCAGTGCGACAATGGCGTCCTTGTGCCATTAGGACCCGCGCTGCAGCCAACATGTCTTCCCACCTAGTGGCTTTGTGGCCCACTAGCCGGACCATCGCCATGTCTTTTCATCAGGCTGCTTAACCTAGCGCAAAATTAGAGCAGGCTAGCTTTTGCGGGATGTCATGAATGGACCAGGAAAGTATGTGGACAAACAAAAAAGGACCAAGGCTGAAATGGGCGCGGATGGCCTGGCCCAGATGCGCACCCAGGCTGACTCCTTTGTGTTGGTGACCCACATCATCACAAGTCAAACTGAGCGCCACTCTCAACACAACTTATTAGAAACTACTGTCTGGAAATTTACTCACATCAAGCCATGAATACAAATAGCGCTTGACTAAATGGCCGTCTCCTGTGTGGCATATAGAGTAGATAGTTCGCTGTCTCGCTCGCCGGGGGCAATATGCTTGGTTGGGGCTTACGATCACCTTCTCCAGCTATCAATTTACCAGCGCATTTGCCCATTGCCCGACCCAAGTAAGGGTAATGGAACTGGCTGAGCGCTGTTGCTGCCTCTTCGCAGCTGGTTTTTGGGGCGGGATTTGTGGCCAATTGTGATTGTTTGCAGCGGCACGATGGATGATTGATAATTGCTGAGGATACTCACAACGGCTCCCGAGCTGCCTAGATTGTCTCAGTAAAATGTAGCAATCAGCAATGCACCATCAATCTCTAAGCGCTTGTGTAGTTTTATTCTTGTTGCTCAGGAGCCGAGGGATGAAAGGGCAGGCATGCAGGCAGCCGTGACTGGGCTGTGTTTGTGGCGGCTCCGACTTTGCCTTCGCTCTGCCTTGGTCTTAAGACAAGTTTGTTTGAGTCTAATGAATCACCAGCGAGAGACATCGGCCCAGCGGCCATGTTCAGATGCAGACCTCGTTAGGTTCACCATCCAACAATCACCAAAGGCAGGCGGCCTCCACGCCTACCCAGCTCAATGCAAGGCCCTCCCAGGACGCCCAAGCAAAACGCAGGCCACAAATAACATTGCTCACAACACAAACAAAACGTCCCATCCATGTACAGACCCCCAATGACTGACGCACACAAGCCATGAAATGTAAGCCCAGTATTTGGGTGACCAGGGTCCGGCGACGAGGCAGGTCCCCTGGCAAGCAGCCAAGGTCGATGGGGAGCTGATAGGAGGCCGGTCGGGCTGATAGGAAGGGCCAAGGGTGGCCCAATGCATGCAGGAACATGTGGCGAGCAGATCGTCATCATATCTGGGCAGGGCAGCAGCAGCAGCCAGCATCAGCGGCCTGTGGGGGATCAGGCCGGATATTGATGGTTGTAC
Source organism: Alitta virens (assembly GCA_932294295.1). NCBI lineage: Eukaryota > Metazoa > Annelida > Polychaeta > Phyllodocida > Nereididae > Alitta > Alitta virens. The sequence goes on from OW028573.1 coordinate 64,298,763, forward strand.
TGCTCTGTTCCGATCTGAATGGCCATCGTAAGGCGTCCGAGCCTGACGTAATGAGCACCCACGGCAACACTTACTGCTCCATCTTACAGGGTCTGCCCAACTGATTTATCGATGCACCAAGTGCTAAGTACAATGTCCGAAGCCACGTGGTTTTCTGCTGCATGGGCAATTGCAAAAAGGTCCCGGTGTCCCCTGCCCTCCATCATTTGTGGCTGAGTGTTGACCGATCAAATACTGTCAAGCCCCAGACTATTGCCTGCCAGATTCGTTTTCGAGGATTTGTTGCCACAAACACATGTTGTTCACACAAAAGGCTGAAGGAGGGCCGCAGGTCGTGTTCCCTGGCTTCCTACAAGACTTCAACCACACATCAGTGCGATCAATGGCTCTCATTTCCATATTGCCCGGACATTTCACATCATTCCCACTAGATTGCATGTCAAACTCTGATCACAGCTCTGCTCTTTACATTTCTCAGACAAGTCATCTCAGCCGTTAGCTCGCCTCTTTACTTCCGCCCTAAGGTCGTCTGATCGACAAGGGCGCCCCCTTTCGGAATTTACACCGAACGAAGAGGACTATGGACAGGTGCAGCGGCCCAGGCTGCTTGCTTTTCCTTTTTCCCACATTAAACATCGATCTGTCCTTATGCAAACTTAGACATTTAACTCTGAAAATATCCAGCTCCTGCCAGATAAGCTTGTCAACGTGCCCATTTTAAAGGTCAGAGGAATACGCTCAAATACTCTGTGCCTGCTGTTTGCGAAATCGCGGTGCACTCCGATTCTACGATCAATAAGGGGATGCGCTGAGACCCATTTGCCCTCACTTCATCATCAGTATTTTGTGGTATTTTGTGGTCATGTCTTTGCGTCCTTGCATGCCCAATCCTTGATATTCCTTGATGTCCTGACTTGCAATAACAAAACTTCCTGACTGACCTTGCCCAGCATAAGGCAAGGAGCTTGTTGTGTATGCAGCCAGCGCACTCTAATTGGCAGTATAGAGCACATTGAATTACTGATGACGACTTTTGTGAAATATTCCCAGATGGCTAGCGGCTGATGTTCAAAGGGGGGATACGGTAGGCAGGAGGGGAGATGCTACAACACACCCTGCATACACCCGATACACCTCCCCCCCCCCTCCCCTCCAACCAACTAGTGTTTGACTTCTTCTTTAAACCAACATTCCCTTTCTGCCTCCACTTCACTGCAGTCTGTGCAGTCAACAAGCCCGCTGTTCTGGTCCTTTTTATTTGAGTTCCTGTGGCAAATATCTCCGGACTGGAAACCAAACACCGCAGCTTGTCAACCGACCCACTAAACTGGAATGATCCCATCGCAATATAAATGGCTGGGGCGATTGTTTTAATAAATGCCACGATAGCATCTTTTGAGCTTGGTTAATTAATCTAAATTAGCCAGGAAAACGCGTTCATTTCCATCCTTGGCGATTCAAGTTTCCTTGAAAGGAGCTCCGGCAGCTTAGATTTTAATCGTTTCCTTATCAAAGCAGGGAGCAATTTGAGGGGCGAGTGGGAGGGGGGAGGGTGGCGCTCAAGTTTAGTTCTTGCATCTGCATCTCAGCATCAGGAGCTCAACATCAGGAGCTCAACATCTGCAGCAGCCTGCCGCCTGATATGGCGTGATCAGAGGAGATGGCGTGATGATCTCCCATTGCAGTTCAACCCTTCTTACTTCCATTATTTCCCCGGGGATTTGGCGGCTTGCACAGATTTAAGCGCAGTTTAAACGATCCATGACAACGGCCCTGCTGCCTGGGACAGGGGACACCAGCGCAGACCCCATTCGCCTGATCCTTATAGACTCGCTCCTCGGCATCAACACCAGCTCCGCCCTGCAAAAAAAAAAATAATTGATTTGGTCCTATCAGCAATCTGGAGTGCATTTTAATTGTAAATCGGCTTCTTGGTATTAAATAATTAATGCAGAACCATGCCTGGTATCTCAGCTTTAGATCAGGCCGCATCCCAATTTCAATGCCTGACATTGACTGTTTAGCTCCTCTTACAATCACAGGCCTTGCATGCATGTCGTTGAAATTATGTTTATAGCAGCCCCAGGATCATGAGGAGGGACCTTAAATGGCTGCAACCGAAGCCGAGCAACTTTGTACATCATGTTTGGCTCCGTTGTTTACTAGACTGGATCGTCTGTCTGATGGGCAAGCAACATTGGTATGCAAAGAGCATGGCATCATCACAGAGTGATTTCCATGCACAGCCATTCGTTAAGAATCCCTCATCAAACATCTTGTCAATATTAGCAAGGGCTGCTTTGGCTGAGACAAAAAGGGCCCATATTAGTGTGGCAATTTCTAAAAAGTACAAAAGGGGAGCAAGGAGAATGCCATTCGTAATAATGAGGCCGGCAGAATGGAACGAGGATGTTACATTTGCAAGCATTGAGTCGAACCCATCTCAGTTGTTCTAAGTTTGAAAAAAAGTTGATTTCGCAAGCGTTTTGCCCATTAGGCCCATTAAGGTGGCGCGTGCCCCCCTCACTTTGGCCGAACCAGTTATGAAAATTTAATACGTAATAACAGCGCAGATTTATTATGTGTGGAACTTATTGTTTTGCCATAAAACGAGAGAACATTGTGAGTGTCACGTTAATCAGAGTGAAGCTGAAATATGCAAAGAAGTCTGTGAATGTTCAATTCATCACTCGGCAGCAAGCCAAGCCGCATCTTCTACTTGTTCACACAATAACTCTCAAAACTAATAGGCAGGCCCATTGTGTGCCTATGAACAGCTATTGATAGCTCTGGCTTGATCAAACACATGGGAAGCCAATACAGCTCTCTGGGAAGCTGGGAGCAGCGGGGAGAGGACCAGACGGGCCTGCTGGCTCCTGGGTTTATCTTGTGCCAGTCTTAGAGCAGCAGATTTTTCCATTGAAATCAGTGGCACACGAGCACTGTGATGGATCAATGCAACTGGCAGATCAATGCTCGCCATGACATCCATGGGAAATCACAGTCCAACAGGTCCAGCAGTTACAGAAGAAACTTCTAGTCATCGATATATACAGTCCTCCAACACTCACCCATCGACCACTTCATGAAATATAAAACAGCAACCCAGCCAAAAGAGCGGGTGCAGTTTTTCCCCCTTTCCTTATCAATAATGACAGGGCCTAGACGGCAAATAGCTTGGCTTAACCTTTAAATCGAATGTCAAACGGTAGACAAAGGTCCTGAGGGCCATCCATATGTACGCCTCACAACCCGACCCTGGCTCGGGAGGGCTGACTTTTAACAAGGCCAGCACCTTTGATGTCTTGCATATTCAATGAGGGATTTGATCAACTGTCTCTAAATGACTCCACCTGATATTGTGAGTCTCAGCTGATAATCCCTCCTTCCGTCTGATAATTTAATGCAGCTAAATGGCAAATCAATACAACTAGAACCTAATGAGCCATTATAGCTTGTACATTTGCCAAATGGAAGCCTTGTACCGTCGACCATAACATGACCTTGTGTTAGCTCACCGCAGGACATGAAACAAAGCTCTGAGCAACCTTTCATGACGGATGACACTGGCAGAAGACCAAAAATCTCGATTAGACAGTAGACAATAAAGGCCAGGTGGTCAGGAGAGCGGGACATTGATCTAGCTTTGAAGCGAATCCACCTGGAGCCGAATTAAGTTCAATCAAAGAGGTAGTCATGCGGGCCAGCCAGCCACCCAGCTCATAGAAAGCACATTCCAGGATTACCGTCCAAGCCAGCAGACTGAACATACTTCATTCTCCGCATCAACACTTGCGCTACCAAGGTAAATATTTCATCCACAACTGTTGTCGGGCAAACATACAGATGAGCGCATGTATCACCGTGAAATATCTTTGTTCCGCTCTTGGCTTTTTGTGCGCTGCAAAGTGCAATCACTCATGAGAGGAGGTCTGTGCATATGTGCAGCAGCAGTAACAGCAGCAGCAGTAGCAGTAACAGCAGCAGCAGTAACAGCAACAGCAGCAACAGACCTCTTGCACTGTCTTGCACAATGGCAAATAGGATTAGGTCCTATAACACTATGCAATAACCAAACTCACTTCCTCACGCTACAGGTCTTCTCCTAAATGCCAAGCCTTCAAAGCAGACACTGTACAAACAGGCACTCGTCTTATGAAATATTGTCAAACAGCACATGAATACAAGAATCAGCTGATAACTCTTGCCCACAATTGCCCTTGGCAGTTCCTGAGTGTGACAGGGGAGGGCATTGTCCATACGCAACAATGCAAAGGTCTTTTGTCTGACTATATGTTGTTGTGTCCATTGAGCTAACATGGTCCTTTCATGTAATACTATAGCTTGATCCATTTCCTCATTTTCTCATTACCTGGATGCAGTGTACCTGGTCAAACGAATCTCCCCTAATCACTCAAGACTGTGACCTCCACATGCCAATTGAAGGTGATCCAGGCCATCATGCAGGCACCAAAGGTACATTTACCAGACATCTAACTGTATGAATCGAGGGTATGATCTGACATCCTCTGCGGTAAAGCCTCATAATTTGTCCTCACTTACATGTGAACAAAATATCCGACAATAAGTACAAAGGGTGAAAGGCATTTTATTTTTATGTTTTCATAATTATATTTGTTGGATCATGATTTATTTAGCAGAGAAATGCTATTAGTCCCAATGCTAATTCACGCAGGAAAATCAGGGAATCAGCAAAAAGAGCATAATGAGGCGTTATTTGTTTCTGTGCCCTACAACTGTCCGTATAGTTCAGAGCAAAAAAAGTAATATCAAATTGGTGCTAATAGAGCCTTTGCACTGAGCAGCCCTGAATTCAGCAATACATTTGTCTTTGTGGAGCAACAAAACAGATACATAAAATGGTATTAAAATGTGACAAGTTACAACGAAATTTGTTGTGTGACAGTCAGCAGTAGGCTGAAAGTCCATGTAAACATTTATAGTATTATGTGAAACCCCTGCATTAGAATTATATAATAAAATGAGAGTGTGGCAGCTTTTAGGAAAAAATTCTTAGGAAAAGTCTCCGGTATAAAGCTTTGCTGTTTGAAATGAGCTAGCTGGTAAAAACAATGTAGATAACTCGGATGGCGTGAAAACGTGAATTTGTTGATGTATAAACTAATCACCTGACTCATTTGGCTTTTCAGACATAGTAGGTCATAATTAACTGATTCCATAAGTATAATTTTTTTTCAGGAAAATACCAAAAATCAACTAAATGATAAGATGTCAACTGCTAGGTTGCAATTTGCTTTAGCCAATCAGAGTCAAAGGCGGGAACATTTTCAGCCAATAGAATTGCAGTAGTCTGTCGTAGCCACCTGGTGGAAATACAGAGAACCTTCCGTGAAAATTCACTATTAACTTTCACATTGCACTGATTGTAGTTCAGGACAAGGCGAGGCTCTTGAATAGTCTCAATTGTGGGGTTCCAATTTGCTCTAATATAGCCACATTGTGTCACCCCACTCCACTTGGCTAAGATGCAGACCACACACCATTTGTGAGCAACAGCCCCAACCTCTCGGCAGTCCAAGTATCCTCTGCTGTAATTAGTAGTCTGGTGGTCACTGCCCTTAATTGCATCATGTGCAGGTGGCTGGAATCAGTAACCAATGTAGGACACACAAGCTGGGCTGACTAGTTGAGCCCCCTATATTCTATGTCAAGTCTACTTCCTGGCTGGCTGACGAATCACCACCTTAGGTAAATAGTAGTCAGTAAGACTTTGGTGCATTCTGAATTTACAAATAGCATGTACACGTATAATGGAAATCAGATACTGTGCTTTTAGAATCAGACTACAATACAGACACCAACTAACTGGCAAGCAATTAAACATGATAGTAAACTACACAGTATAGAATGTACAATATAACTCATCAAAGGACAGACATGGTTAGTATTACACAATTGAATCAGCAAGCAGTCAACAATCACACAAACCCTCATGCATTAACTCACAACTAAACAAGTATTTTATGATAATAGCCCTATACAAGGTCTTGCTGCCACAAACATAACAAAACACCAGTCAATAAAGAAAGGTAGCAATCATTTACCCACCAACCCAAAACAGCAAAGTGGCCACAGTTTATGCCCGAATTCCCTACAGAAAAGACTAGCTCTATCTTACGGCTAAAATTGACTCGATATTGCACGCATTTTGCTGTCATTTCAATCATGAGTTCTTGTTGACTCATTCGTGTGTCAATTTCTTTAAGTTACACAGTAGCGGAGTCAATTACTCCATTGTCAGAGGCTGCAAAATTCATCAGTTGGCTCGGTTGGCTGGCGGAGAAGTCAGCCAGACTGATGCAAAATTAACTTGGTCCTGGGGTTGAGTCAGGTTAAGGAGAGAGCTGGAGCAGGGATGCAGAGCTAGACCCCATCATCACAAGATGCTCAAGTATCTTTCCGTTGATAGCCAAAAACAGCTGTAAACGACACGAGGGCTGACCCTTGCACCGCATCCACCTACAGCTCAGTCAGCTGCTTGACAAACATACTCAGTCTTTCAGGCCACAATAAACCATGCAGACATACACAGTGTGAGCCAAGCATTGTGAGGCAGCATGATGAAAGGGGGACGCAGTATGAAAGCCTTTCTGATGCACCTTCTCTTAAATATTTTACGCAGACCCCTATATCCGGCCCTTCTCTATTATTCTATATAACTCCAAACAGATTAAGTACTTTGACATCTCATCCCGCCATACATTTCCTCACTGGAGCTTTGCAGGTAAACCCAGCAAAATGAGATGTAGTCAGAGTTATAGCAAATCAAAGATTTGGCAGAGCAGCAGCAAGACAAGTCTGTGGCACATACGATATTACGAGCACGTGCAGTGTCATTGTCTGACATTTCTGTTTTATTTCTGACCTCCTTATTCCCTGGAACAGCTAGGTTACCAGCCTATTTCCATTTTGGTTATGAGGTTCAGCAATTACTGCGGGCAGAAGCCTGTTCATCCATAAATGGGGCACTGTCAGTCAGTAATTAAAAAAAAATCACCACCTTTCCTGAATGGCGGTGGTTGCAAAATAAGGGAGCCTGAAAGAGCCGCTTATGTCTTCATTCTTTCAATATGGCGTCATTTCGACATGTCCCAGAGGACATCAATCAATAGGCTGGCCTGCTAGCGAGCTCTTTGCCACCTTACTTAACCCACTAACTGCAGTTTATTGGCGATTATCCTCAGCATGACACTTGCTGTGAATTATGCATGGCGATCCATGACCACCAGACGTTCACAAAGCACAAATGGACTACGAATAAGGTCATAAAATCCACTCGGTTGCTTCTGTATATATGACAGCCTTCAGTTAATCTAACTGTTACAATATCGCTCATGACTAATTCGTTCACATTAAATTTGTTTTGTTGTCAAGCTGAAGGACAAACAGCCACAGGCATATGGCTGGCAGATACCAATCATGGAGCATATGACCTTGAACTATTGTGGCAGGAAAGCCCCCAGAGGGTGCTGTAATGCTATTAAGTAGTGCAGTTAAATACAGACATGGCATACACTCAACTTCCACTTGATGACTCCAATCCATACCACATGGCAAGGGTCTTGCCAGGTCTTCTTCACCCACGAAATCTCACACAAATTCAGCCTTGCAGCCAGGGCCAGAGTGTTTTCCACCCCAGCCAGAATAGCACAATCAAAGTTTTAAGAGCAAATCCCACACAATCCATGCAGAGAAAAAGACTGTCAATGGGTTTACCCCGAAAGCCCAGCCACTATCTTATGTTCAATCACACACCAAATACAGGTCCCGATATATGAGCCTGGTCTTATTGGAGGTCTTAAGGCAGACAGGGCATCATTCAGCAGGGAGCAGAGGAGGGCAAAGGTAAGCGGAGAGAGAAGCAAACCAAGATAGGAGAAGGAGGACCTTGGAGGCGATGGGAGGAAAGGAAAGACAGTAAGACAAACAAAGAAGAAGGTGCTAGGAAAGACAAACAGGTCGTGTGCAGACAGACAAATGGACAGCAGACATGAAGACTGAAAACAACAAGGAAAAAATAAAAATAAAAAAATACATAAAGGAAATTTTTTAAGATAGAAATAAAATGTATATAATATCATGTTGATGACAAAAATAGTCTGCACAGAAAGACCAAAGATAGAAATATGAACTACCATGGGAAGAAAGGAAGAACGAAAGCACAGAGACTATACAACAAACATTTGCATATTGTGGACAAAGTGCATTACACGTGGACCCCTAAAAATGCACCAAATAAAACAAGCAAAGTAGGCAAGCCTAGAACGTTCATTTTGGAGGCCTAACTGAATTCGGATCTCTATTTTATTACACTTGCCTCAGATCTTCAGTTTAAACGTCCTGCAGCGCCAGCAACATGAGATGGCGTGACGTGTATGGTGAATTTAAACACTGAGAGGCATTTCAAAGAGGCTTCTATGGGTACACAGTACCTTTTTGCTTCAACCTACCTAATTTGGACATGGCGCCCACCTAATTTGTCTCACGTAGAGCCCCAGTAGATGACTACATACGACAAGATCGTGGAGAAGGAACGTGTTAAGATAATCTCCATCAAGGATTTCATTTGGAGCGTGATTAGCTGAATTCAGCCCCACAAAAAATAAGTCCCCAGCATTTAGCAGGAGCTTCAAAGAGTCTAATTAGTACAAGATTTATTGCTTTACGATTTCAGTTAGTAAAACCACTTCGGCAAGTTTTGTGCATGGCTAAACGAGTCAGAGGGAGGGATTAAACAAACTATTTGCGAAAATCAACACAGCTACATTGCCTGTCACGAAATTTCTGCCTTCATCAAGTAAAGTTAAAGCTGATGGAAAGAAAAAAAATAAAGTGAAAATTCATTGATCTGTTTAGAACTCAATCTCCTAGGCATTTTCACCTGCTGTCAGGAATGACAGAACTAGGAGGTGGGCTGCATGCTCTAGGATTCAACAAGCAGCTGACGAGGACCCTTGGAAATTCACACAACTATTAGATTGAAAAGCCATGGTCATAATGCCATATTTATGCATGCATGGCAGCCCAATTATGATACGCAAAATTTGCATGTCGTTTCGTCACGAAAATTGCAGACAATTGTGGGGTTAAACACTCCTACTACTACCTGCACTTTTCAACCCCAAGGATTTCAACTGAATCAGGCGTAAAGCCTTTCAAGTTGCCTTTTATATCATTACTGTCCCCAGCCCATCACGATCTATATTTGGACCCTATATTCAATACCCAGCTAAGAGGGCAATTTTTCCAGCAGTAGGTTGGTTAAACACCCTAAACTAACTCACAGCCTCTATACATGTCTACCAAAAATAATGGCATGAAGCAGATATCATGTCAAGATGATTACACTGGCGGATCCAGCCCGGAATCTACGGGGGGGGGGGGGCAAAAGCATGACTATTAAGGTGTCTCTGGGTCACTATGTCATGGGCCACTATAGAAATTAAGGCTGGTGCAGGGGGGGGGGGGGGCCCAAGGCCCCATGCCCCCCTGGATCCGCCAGTGGATGATTCTGTACTACATGTTGAAAAATTTGATGATAAAAGGATAAATCGTTTCGTCACGAGATGCTATAAAATGAAGGGAATCATTTTATCAGATGACAAAGTTAGGCTAGATGAAATCATAACATGATGGACTGATGAATGATGCTTTGATATAGTGCTTTTATTACCTGCAGACAGATCCTGACCTAATGAATTTTATGTTCAATGACCTTTTAACCAGTGAAGTCATTACCTGTAGTTTGGCATGGAAGAGTAAGGTATAGCACAGGCGTTTGCCAACATAATATACTTCCTTAAAAACAAGTGGTAAATACCCATAAATAAATTCAGTTATCACTTAGAATAAAAAGGGAAATTGTTTTTGTGTATAATATTGCCATTTTTGAAGTGTAATATGATGTTATTGACTGAAACTGGCTCCATCCTTGAAGGCAGTTGCACAAGTTCTTGACAAAGTCCGTAGCCTTAGTCTTATTGTATGCTAACTTGCTTGTGCTGTCATGATGGCAAACGCCTGTGGGTGTAGATATATCTTGAGTGTGCGTTGTTTAGTAATGTGTACACCATGTTACCAACCTAAGGAAGGCCAAACACTGATGACGAAAGATGAACAATTTTATGTTACCTATTATTCTCTTTGTAATAATTACATAGACTAGTCTTTCAAACGTTTCTTCTCCATCTGTGACATCATGAGAGATTTAATCAAACTGTTAACTACTAAACTGTTTTGATTAAGTCTTAGTTATGTCAGATTGGCTTTTGCCATCTTGTTTGGCTTGAGTATTTTATAGTGCAAACACAGGAGAAAACTGACATCATGCTGTTAGGATCAAGAGAAAATTGAAGAGTGATTCTACAACGATAAGAACCACCTTCATGCAGCAACTGATAATGTGACAACTAAGAGGTCAAGTTCGTATAGAAATTCGTGTGTATCAATTAACCCATATAGTTAATTATGTACACTGGAACCACCTTCATAATGGCACCACATCTTTGTTAAGCAATAAAATATATCCGTTTAATATTTATGTTACTATTTAGATTTTGAAGACCACATTACCCAGGGACCAATTGATGTGGACATACTGCTTCTCCAGTACATTCATGGATGGAAAAGTTGGACATAAACAACAAAAAAGCCCATATATAGTCTATGGTTACGTAGAAGGTAGTGTCTACCAGTCACTGGAGCTTGTGACGACAAAATTTCATCTGTTATTCCAGGTTCTCTATGATTGAAATCGATAACTGCGGAGGCTATCAGGTCCTTGTAAGGCCAATTTCAGAGGATAAATAGCCGCCAGTGACATCCACCACTCAACTACATCAGTTTTCTCACTACGTTAGGGTCTACATATTCACTACACATCGACAGACTAATCAGTTACAAATATTGAGTTGGGTTTATGTATCAAAAAGGTCAAGGCTGCAGGACATAAGCTGTGCTAATTAAATATTTGACAATATATTCCAAAAGGTGTGAGAAAAGGCATCACAAACAATTAAAAAATTAAAAACCAGTGGAACTGGGCTCAAGTACATCTCACTATTAAGACCAACTCACTTGTTGCTCCACATCACTTTCCAGGGCACCTCACTATTTGAACCACTTACCCATCTCATTCAAATAAATGTCAATGCCATTGTCTCGAAGCTACAGACCAGTGTAAAGCTTAACCAGCTGAGCACTGCCAGAGGCAGATGTAATGAAGAGATGGCAAGGCTTGAAGTCTACCCCATGTTACGCATGGGTGGAGTCTTTTATTTTACTTGCCTTAGCATAGACACCAACTACAAGGCATCTCCAATTAAACGATCTGTATTATGCCAGTGCACCTATCAAGACCACCGCAGCATCATTAGCTCAAACCGCTAGAATTGGAGTAAAACAGGAGACTATTCATCAAAGCTGGGACTTCGCCCTGGATCATCAAGAGGCAGCAGATGTCCCCAGGCTGTTCACAGGCTTACATCAATGTGAGGATTGAAAGAAATAATTAAACATGGAGTTAATGTAAGACCCGAGCTCATTTCCTTGAAAGTGTGACAAGAGGTAGTTGGCTGATGCCGAAAAACATGTTTCCAAATATCCGCTAATTAGAAATATAAAAGATATCGCTCATGCCATCTATAGAAGTTCCACATTCTCTAGCATGCTTGAATGCAACCTATTTCAAAGCAAAATCATTTTCTTATGCCTTCATTTTACGTTGGGTTGAGTGATAATTGACTCGGCTGAATTCATGCACCATGTGTTTTATATGTAACAAAATAACAAGCATAAGAATTTCTAGAGCCTCTACATTGAGATGTGCATTGCCTTTACAAAATATAGGACCACCTTAAATTTTGTCTCCCAGTATAATATCGCTCAAAACATATCATGCAAAAGGAAATATAATTGAGGCTAATATACTGTTCTCATTTTCTTTTTTTTTCACAGAAACTACAGAGATTAGAACTTTCATAATGTAAATTTCCTCAGGCAAAGTATTGAAAAAGAAAGAATATAAAAAATAAACATTATCTATTCCTCCCATTAATGTTAGATGTGATAAATACTGAAATACAAACGAGATGTGTAATGCTTCACAAGGTATCTAGACAGCGATACTTCACAACTAAAGGCAATTATTAAAATCTTAAGTGGTCTTAATATTGAGGACCTTAAGTTGGGGTGGGTTTAATTCCGAAACACTTGATTGGGAGTTCCATTGCAAATCAGCATTGAGTCCTATATATTGGTCACTCATATAACCTTCTATTCGAGGATATATTTCATAGTAATTGGCATCTAGTATACACGATGCATACATGCGCATCTGTATCATCAGTTTGCTTTGACATCCACTTGTTTCATTCTACGAAAGATACACATTTGACCTGGGCTTGTGGTTGAGGGCAGACCTTAGCATGCAACTGCAAGTACAAGAGATAGCGTTGGATTGAGCCTAATTACTTATGGCTATTGCTAGTCAAGGCTAGAGCTAGCATCATCATGCTCGCCTGGTCCTGTCAGCCCTTGTGATGTTGTGACTCACTTGGGAGCATCCTTTAAATTCTACTTCACTGTAGTGCCCCAAAAAATGTGCTGGATAGGAACATCACAGGTTTTCTGGCTAATCCTTATGCAATATAATATTAGTTATTATTTCGTTATTGTAACAAAATACAAATACAAATGGCAATTTGACATTATTAGTGATATAATAAACATATGAATAAAAGTTATAATAGAATCACAAAATTTTATGACCATTAAAAATAAATTTGTATAAAATCAAAATTCTACTTACATTCATTATAAAAAGCAGGGATCCTTCTAAACAGATCATATCCTTCATGGTGATGGACATGTATTGACTTCCATGGATATAAATTTATCAGATGTAGAGAAGATAGATTGCCTGTGCAACACCTTATCTAGATCATGATCGTCTCAATACTTCTTTGGTTCACCATACATGTACCTACTGGGGAGTCTCAAGCACAGAATACAGTTATTAGTTTCCTAAAATATGGTAGAATCCAGACAGCTTTAGCAACCTTTTCCTGGCTGTACCTATAACTGGCTAACTCAAGCCACTTCTGTCTACTCCTAGCTTATAGTCAGCTTCCACCTAACACCACTGAAAAAAATATGAACCTTAACAAATGTAAGAAATTTATCTAATATATATTATCATAAATATGTATGTGTAATCGACATGCACCAGATGATGCTGCATGTAATTTTCGATCCGGCTGTGAGTAGCCAGCTGAGCCCAGCTATAGCCAGACAGTTTCATTTAGTGGCAGGTAGCTTTGTATAGCAGAAGTTGTCTATATCTTTGTCCAGGTTCAATTTGCCGTTTTTAATAAGCCCGAACAGACTGCATCACAAGACGAGGTATGCATTTTAAATGGAACTAACTGTAGGTTGTGGGTTCACACCCAACATTGGCGATACCCCAAAAGCTACACATAAACTGATTAATAGAAATCTTGGCCAGAAACTCAGCTTGCTCATTATGTAGGATTGTTGCTGTAGGCAAAGATGACCCTTTCCACTCCATCCACTCAATTGTTAGATTAGGCACTTATCAATAGAAACAAGCTTGGCGGTCTGATGACTAGCCAGCCAAGCATAACATTTATGACTAGATGGCTACCGACATTCTCAGCAGCATAAAGTAGTATGCGATGCTACATCACTGACTTGCTTCTTCAAGTGGTAGGATGACTGATGCATTGAACAATTGGAAAGTAGTCTGAATGACTATGGGTAGTCACATGAGTCACATAATATGACAGACACATTTGGTAATATTAATTCTGATGCTTGTACGGTTAGTATCATAAAATGGTCGACTCTAGTCAGCTGTGGCAACCTATTCCTGGCTTGAACTGTAACTAGCAAAAGCCAGCCGCTTCTGTCTACTTCTACCATATAGTCGGCGTAAACTACCACCACTGAAAAAATATCAATCTTGGTAGATGTAAGAAATTTATCTAATACATCACAAATATGTATGTGCAATTGACATGGATATTTTCAACAAAATTTTACAAATAGGCATGCTTCATGTACTTTTAGATCCGGCTTTGAGTAGGCAGCTATAGGCAGATAGTTCAGTTTATGTGGCAGGTAGGTTCAATTTGACAAGCCGTTTTAAAATATACTAACTGTAGGTAAAACGAGTGCAATGTATGACCACGTTCAGTCATTCTGACTACCTTTTTGGCCTATCTCAAATTTGGTTCAGGCTCTGGCAGCTTCTGGTTAATATTTAAATTGCCTCTGGAACTTGTACTAAGCCAATTCGGTTGGAAATCAAGTTGCACCAGTCGTTAACTCAGTGGTATCTTGTTTTGATGTATATGCTGAAGCATGTGAAATACCCACCCATGAGGTAAAAATGCCAAAAGGTTTGGACTAAAAACTGTATCATTTCATCATTATATTTTAAGACCATAATAATGAGTCAATGCCTATGGACAGCTTGACACCATCTATGCCTTTTCTTTTCAAATGACCAACATGCATTTCAATGCATTATGGTGTGGATGAGTCATTTTCTATCATCTCCAATCCAAAAAAGTATCTGTAAGGTTACACCTGATATAAACAATAAACAATTTACTAAAATCATTTTTTAGGCCTCATATCAAGCATCTCAAATATATTTGTTAAAAACCAGCTTTGCAATGTTTTATTTGATTTATTCTCCTTTGCTCTGTAGCGTATTGAACTGAAACACACCTGTCTGTCCATCTCAGTGAATTGAAACCAAAGCCATAAATCCACAGCCATAAATTTCCAATTCACACAAAGGGGTGAAGAGCAACAATGAGTGTGTCAATACACTTTTATTGTCATGGAGCGCCTCTGAAGCTCCATGGGAATTTTTTCGAAAACTGGAAATTAATTTTAAGCAATGTTCCCACATCCAGCTGTTTGCAGCCTCCGCAATAACAACGCTAAAAGGCCTCAGTGTGTTGCAAACAATTACTTTCCAAAAAATCCTCGGCAATTCAATTGCATTTTGTTTTCTTATAATGTTTGATAAGGCCATTTAAATGTTTTTAAACTTTTTTGGGGGGTCCTAATTTTGCAGTTATCAATCCAGGGGGTGTGAAAACAATGCCCTCCCAGGCCTTTTATGCCGTTTTAACACTTTGCAGCTGCATGGAGCCAATGTTTTTTTTTAAATCAACAGCATTTTCCTACCATGATTAATAACCACGAACATTCTTCATTTTAATTACAATAAGAACATTTTTGGTACTTTCATCGAATTTAAGTGGAAGAGTTTGTATCCTTTCAGCGGTGCCCATTTTCTTTCACCCAGACTTTCACACAGAAGAGATGCACTTCCCAAATTGTCTATTTGATAAAGAGCCTAGCAATCAATGGGTACTTGAACAATGAAGTCCCAGTCCTATGCCTTAAACGCTTCCTTTATAAGGTTGCTTGAATGTACATATCTCACTAACACCAGTTGCTAATTGAGGGTGCCTCAACCAAGACAACAACTCTTCCATCTCAAGAAACCGTAATTAAGGGGTGTCAGTGAGAAGCTAATAAGGTGAATGGGCAATTTGTGGAAAAGGAAATTTATGTGAACAGCCCGTTTGTTCTTGGTGATAATAATTAAGCGAATGAGATTGCAGAGTTCTGCCATCGCTGAGGAAGAGTAACACATTTTTATCAGCAGCATAAAGAATGGCTTCTGTGGAGGAAGTTAGTGGCCAATGGCTTCCATAGCTTCCCAGGAGCTTCCACTGGAGTGATATAGCCCTGCGATAGTTCCACACAAAATGTAGAATCATAGGACATAAGCTCAACACGACTAGAAAGGTTTTATATAGCAGCCTGTTTTGCACAGCATAGACAAGGATTAATTAGGCAATTTAAAATGAGGAGAAAAAAGAGAGAGGGGAAAAAGGAAAGGAATGAATATAAACAGAGCAATATTGCCTGCTGCTGTGGGCTGGTTGGTTGTATTCCGTGTGCTAATTAGTGACAAGTGAAAAGCACCATGCTTCCCCCTGCTCTAAGCTAAAGGATTCACAAACTAAACAATTGCAAATCATCATTCTTCTCTGAACAAATAATTTCTGGTCCTCTGGGTGGGGTGCACGGAGAGCAGCAATGCTGTGGCTGGAGCAGAAAACAAGCCCCAAATGAACCTTTTCAGGAGACAGTGCAATGTTTATCCATTAGGTTAAAGAGACTGGATGGTAATGACAAAAGTGCCACAGAGGGTTCTTTGGTAAATCTACTCAGCAGAGCGAAGTACTGACAGCGGTCCGAACGCCCTAACAGACAATGACCCACCGACCGACAGTCTGACTGACCGGTAGCAGCCAGCGGAGGTGCCTTGCCTTATGAGTTAATCAGCTCGAGTTGAGCAGAGAAAATTTGCCACATTACTGCGAAGGCCAGAAATGACGAGGAAGTGGTTACTCAACAGGCTCTACATCAATAGACTGCGGACAACCAATTATACTAGGAACTGACTAGTGCGGCCGACACCTGATGGCCTAGGGCAGACCCAGCACCTGATGACCATATTGAGAAGAGTTGTTAGCCCTGCCATCAATGTTTCCCACTTCCTCCAGAAAGGCCAAAAGAATCAGGTCACACCTGAGACAGCACTCAATCCAATGAGCTATTCTGCCTCAACCCCATCACTGCAGTCTGCACTTGGCCAAGTTCAGATTATAAATGCCTCAATTTAAGTCAGCGCTAATCACAGAACTCCACATCTTCAACGTGAACCATTTGCCATGCATCATAGATATGATTTACATTTAGGGTTTTCATCTCTTTCATATTTAATCATCCATGTTAGTAACAGTTCACCCATGCAAACCACACAAATGAATGAGTGTAGTGAGAGAGCACTGTGCCAAGGTAGGATTGAATGAGCAACACATGCTGTATAGTGTAGCATCTTTTAATACTGTGAAAGATAAATTTTCCAGATGAAATATAACAGAGTGAATCCACTATATCTTTATCTAAAAAATCATCAAAATGGCAAAACAATATATAAAGATATCAATTTTCCACATTACAGACACATATTTGTAATATTGCAAATGTAAGGACACCACTGAAAGGATAAACTAAATTGATTGCCGGTTTCTCGAATGAAATTTTTCGCCGTGTACCTCAGCATTTTTAATTATGAGATAGTTTTAGAACTAGCTTTTTTTTTTTTCAATTATATTGATACCATCTTGCATCAGCAAAAATACGAGTTAGTCCTAGATTGCTTCCATTTCTTTGTTGTTGGTCATATTTTCCTTAAGTGTCTCTGATATGGTAAAATTATTGCAGCTACAATGCTTTTGCCCTGTAGTATTGACCTTGCAGTTTTAAAATGAAGTGCTTTAAACGAGCCACCCACTTTGTATAAGTGCGATATTCAAAATGGTGCGCTACTGCTCTCGGCTAAGTGAAATGTAACATACTATAGCACAGGAGTACAAGTATGTATTCCTAGAAAGCCATTCTACACAACCGCTTTGTCTGGTAAAATGCGGAGCTGCAACAAAGTGACAGAGGAGACACTAAGATGAAAGTTGGTGCCACACTCAACATGACAGCGCACCACCAACGAAGTTGATATGAGGGCATCGTGTAGCACAATAAGTAAGCCCAGGGAGAAACTATTTGACAGGCTGACAGGAAAAATAAGAACTGGCAACTTGGCTGAATATTACATTTTGAGCAATTACAATGAAATGTAGGCTTGACAATTCACATTGTACAATTGTACTGAAGCTCCTATCCGAATGTATTGCATATATGCAGCCATTCACAACGAATCACAAATATCAAGGCCCTGCACATCAATTTGGCAATTTCGTGGTCTTTGACAGCAAAGCATGAACTCTGGCGCGATACAAGTACAACAGTACAATAGAGCATTACAAAATGAAGTATCGTCTGCCAGATCAATAGATCTTCCAACCAGAAAAAGAGGCAGCCTTTGTACGGTTTAAATGCCATTGACAGCTTCATTTTAAAGTGACAGATATCTGACATTTTGTAACGGTCAATGAAAGTGACAGTATTTTCACTTAAGCCCTACATAAGTACACTAAAGTAGACCCCATTAAGTTTCCAGACATAAAAAAAAATCTGTCAGTTATAAAGTCTGTGGGATGGGACGATAGTTCTTTACTAAAAAAAAGCACTACCAAAAGAAATTTGTCATGGCAAATTAGGCACTGTTGTATTAACTTCATGCAGTTCACGAACTGGCATTAGCATTTATTCACTCCTGTTGCTTTCTACCTTTCAGAGCATGTCCAACTGGAATCTCATTTGGCTGCAACCGAAAGCCTCCAACAGTTCATACTACCCTGTTCAACACCAGATGGCCCTCCAGCATGCTTTCCTGACTCAAAACAGCCCTCTGGGGGTAACCAAAGAGGAACAAGACAAGGCAGTGGAACACTTGCGAAGACCCACAAGAAGCAGCTTAGCCAAGCAAGAAACAGCAGAAATGAAACGCCTGCATATTCCAACATTCATGGAGAACGAAAGACATTCTTGGAGTAAGATGAATTACTTCCATGATTGTCACAGATGCCTGTGGACCGACAGAGGCACAAGCAAACAAGGGAAAAAGATCTAATGCATTAAGGGGTTTAACTGGTCAAGCCCTTTGTTCAACAAAACAATGGGCTAACCCTGAAAGGAACACCTGCAGTAGATCACTTAAACGAGCAGCTTACATTAGACCATACATCACAGTCAGAACACCTAATTCAATTGCAAGTCTATGCGTCTTGATGTACTACATTTGCTGCTATGCACATTCCTCTCAGTATCATAAGAAACAATGAGAAGCATTTAAGTACCAATTTGACAGTTACCTTTTATTTCACTGATGTATTTTATGATGATACCAATCAATAAATTATTTTGCCAAGGAAATGCTTGTTGTTATTATATATAGAAACATTTCAACATGTTAACCAATTAGACTGTATCAGTAATTATCAATCAACGTTTTCTGTGCTTATCGCAGCTAATCAAACATGGTTATAGGTTATATGTTACTCTTGGAAATGTGTGTTAAAAAAAGTCCGCATTTAGCATGAAAAAAACCTTAACACAATTATGAATAACTCCTTATCTTTCACCCCTAAAAATTAGCAAAACATTTAAAGAAAACCCATTTTCTGATAAAGCAAATAATAATAAAACAATACAATTCACCAAAAGTTAAGTGCTCAGAAAAAAAAAAAAGTAGAATAATAACAATTCAAGTGTTGTATAAATTAACAGGAAAAAAGACCCTAAACAGGTTGAGGTGCGTCATTCCATGTCAAAGTAATCAATAACTTTCTGAGGTTCTTCTTTGTCCTGCTTGAGTTTGCTGAGGCTCACAAAAGATGGCTTACTGGCTGGAGCAGCAGCCGTCTCAGCCTGGGGCTGTGACTGCTGGGGCTTAGTCTTGACCAAAGATGCCCATGACCCAGTTGCCCCAGACACAGCAGCTTGCAAAGGTCTTTGAGTGGGCACTCTGGCTGTGGACCAGCCTGTCGCACCCATCACATTAGTTCCCTGTCGGACTGCTTGCATTGAGGATCTGCATAAAGGAAACCGGTAAAGAACTTAGTAACGTCACATGAACACATACAGTATACTTATATAAATGGTAACATTGCGTATCAATCGTTTTCACTGCACTCTTAAGAAATTAAGAAAATCTGTTAATTTCATAGCGACTATGTCATAACAGGCAAACAAAAACTAAAAATCAGTGACAGTGAATCTAGAAATCCCCAAAAAACTAACCTTATATCTTGCTCTCTGCTTCCAAGAGGGATTGGTGGAGGTGCCTTGGGGTGCATTTCACGTTGAATCAGGTGAGTGAGAGACATTTTTGGATGCCAGCATTTTCCCCTGCAAAATAAGACATTCATCTTAATACAGCAGTTCAAGACAAGCACACATTTCTTGTAAAGTTGCAAAAAAATTCACAACTGACCTGTTTGCAGTGGCCACCACGTTTTTATTTGGTTCTAGGTCATAACTTTGTGTTTCACAGCCGTAGAATTCTGCCAACTCATGAATAACCTTCCTTTGCACCTGAGGCATGCTGGGAAAAGACTGGCTCCTTTTTGAAAGTTTTCCCTGCCGTAAAAAGAGTAATTGTCACATTCTACATTCAAATAGAAGTAAGCAGACAGTTAACAAAGGAAGTAATAAATCAGTAATGTGTTAGATCCCCACCTCTTCCACTTTCTGGACTAATTCTGACAACGCTTTCTCCACCCCAGCCACAAATATGGGATACTGCCTGTAACACAAAAGATATGCATTCATTATCAACTGTAATATCTTGAATCAAAATTTCAATGTACCAACTAAGTCACATGCTACAAAACAGATTACGAGCAATAATGTTTTGAACTCGAGTTCGTCAAGTAAATGGATGATTTTGCATTTAATGAGGCAATTACTTCACAAGGTGTCAGACCATAATTAACAAGTATATATTACTTTTAAATGGTTACAATATGCAACTTGAACTTGGCACATACTTAGCAGAGTATTTCAAGAAGTCTGAGTAAGGTGGTTGTTGAAGTTTCGCTCTCATGTCAGGATTTTTTATCTCAAGAGCTAGAGCAAGTCTGCGATTCCTCTCTTTTAGGGCACAGTCTGAGTTGCACTCCAGTCTGAAATGGTACAAAGCAACTGTAATTCTTTTATAGTCTATACAGATTTTTGCTGGTCATAACTTAGTACATTAATAGACTAATATCTATAATTGCATAATGTTCATAACGCAGACCTGTAAAATTGCACCAATAAGCAGCTTAAAATCAAATTGCTTAGAATTAAACAGATAAGCCCAGAATTGCAATTACACACACTTACTCTTTAGATTTCTTCTTTTCAGATGTAAGATTGCTGATGTCAATAGACTGGTCATCATTCATCCTCATAGCCATCATAGACATAGCCATTCTCTGGTAATCTTGCAACTCTTCTGCCCCAGCTTGACAAATTGACTTCTCAGTTCTGTTGCCACATTTGCATTTCAGGTAGATCTGCAGAGAAAAGCAATTGCAATTTTATGGACCATCAAATTTATTTTAGGAAAACTAAGACCTATAATGTCTTGATTACAAGTTAGGTCTGAAATACCAGTTTTGAAGAAACCAGGATTGAAGCGAATCTTACAACACTTTAAAGTCTCAAATATATTTCGGCTACTTAATATTCTAAACTTTTCTGATACCTGTTTTCTCTTTCATTGAGGCAAATAAATTACTATCATTATTAGTAGGCGCCAGGGAAAGAGCATCCTCTAAATTGCCGTCAAGCGAATATGGTAATCCTTGCAAATCAAACTCACAATATATTAACAAATGAAATGCAATACCTCAGTCTGGCAGACAGATTTAGGGCACCTTGAATCACCATGACATGAAGCATTACAAGAGTGTCCACAGTCATCTCTTGGTTTTAGGCATGGTTGTTGACAGTCTTGGTCTTCCGTAAGACATTCACTCTGCAAAAACAAAACAGACATTCAAAGACAATCAAATTAGAAAGTACATTACACAATGATTTATAATGATTGTTTTAATAATCATAAGCAACTACAGTTTAGCATCACTTCAAAAATGTATTTCACACAATGGGCTACTTTTTATCACCAGAGGGAGCTATAAGTAACTGTGCCCACACTATAGTTTGATGACGTAGGAATACAATGGCATCATTGACTGCAGTTAAGGAAGTCACATTTCGATGACATCATTAAACAATGGTTTGGATGCAATTACTGATAGCTCCCTCTAGTGATAAATAACAGCCCATTCTGAATGTACCATTTACTCTAAAAATGACATAATTCCATATACCTTGTGACAGGGCAGTAGACACATGTGATGGCCACAAGGTAAAGCACTGTTGCATGGCATTCCACAGGAGATGTCTACCACATGACATGGAATATTCTTGCGCAGCTGAAGAATAGATTTAGACAATTAATCACTTAGTCAATTTCTAAATCATTATAAGCACATATTATATACAAAATATGCACAAGGATATATCTAAAATACCTCATGCTTGCCCATACACCATCTTTCAGTCAGTTCAGGGCATACCGGACACACATCTTCACTATGACAATTATGCCGAACTGCAAAAAAATACATATATATATATATACACTCAGTTTATACAATATTTAACTAAAATCAATAATATTCATAAAGATACTAAATGATCACATCGTCACCTACCTGGATGATCGCAGCCATGCTGACGAGTACAAGTCTTGTGACACTCTGGTGGTCGAATGCCACATGCAATAGGCGGGTATAACACCTCAGCTCCACAAATGCAGCGAAGTTCGTCAAAGCCTTGATAGAGGGAAACAAACACCATTAATTACTCTCCTTTGTTTCAGTATAGTGTAAGTTGTTAATCTGTCTTCATACCATTATTAGTACCTTGTATTACATGTATCACACAATTGGGCTTTACGAATCAAGTAGTCTTAACAAAAAAACATAAATTCATAATATATATGGAAGCCTGGCAGCACTATTAATATACAATTATACATTGTACAATCTGAGGAACAAGATTAGTTCAGCAGCAGGACGTCTTTTTCTGCACTCTTCTCCCAACAATAATATGAGATAAATATATATCAAGAAAATTGTAATACTTACTGACTTGCCAGCACTGAGGGCAGTTACCCCTGTGGCAAGGCTCTTCACATCTGTGTTGACCACAGGTCAGTTTTTGACCACAGGTTGCCTGGCAGATGTGCTCTGTGCCCACACAGCAGGTTTGACCACACTTGTGTCGTCCGCAGGTTTTCTTTTTGTTGCATCGCTTATCACAGGTGAAGGGATTTTCAGCTGAAAATTAATTAAAACATAATGGTTCTACTACCAAAGGCTATTATATACATACATACAGTGGTTATCACTTAGTGGTTAAAAATACACAATTAAGACAACATAAATTTACTCACCAGTAAATTCAGTCGTCTCCACACAAGAGAACTCTTTGTTGTAAGCACCACATCTGCAAGTGACGTCAGTGAAACCCGAACATGGTCCACAAGGACCTCCATGACATTCCATTTGGCAAAGGTGGTGGTCATCTGTCAAAGAGGTATTTGCAATTAATATAATAGTTAATACTAAATGAAGTGATTAACAGAGCAGTGCACCAAAAAGCTGGCATACAAATACACGTTTCCTCTACCTGGTGGACCACAAGGCAATTCCTTGTTGCATATCTTTCCACAAACAGGAATCGGATCAGTACACGCTGTCCGAGGATTGCCATTTTCAAGATCTTGCAGTGGTGTTTGACCGCAGTGGCAGTGTGTCACCACAGATGGCAACAGAGAGCACTTATCACAAACACCGGGATGACAAACTTGTTCACATCTATGTTGACCACACTCTAACAATCTGCAAAAGAAACACGTTATTAAAATCAATGTTTAATGATCAATCACATTGACTGTAACTCGAATTAGAAGTAGTGCATAAATTTACCTGTCACAGAGCTGTTCACACTTGAACTGGCGTGCAAATGACTCGGATGAACCACATGTGACCACTCGCTTTTCTTTATTACAAAAGCACTCTGAAAACAGAAAGTTACCACTAATTTGATATAATCATCCAGCAGCAGAGATGTCTGAATATAGTACAATGTATATGTATACCAACAGTTACACCATACAGTACTATAAAGAATCACAGCTGACAGAGATCATACCTTGTTCGACAGTCTCATCACATGGATCACAAGATCCAGGATGGCAGACTTGTTTACAGACATGCTTTCCACAATTTAGGGTCTTATTACAAGGTTCTGAGCACTTCAAGTTGGCACTTTGGCCACATTTCACAGTTTGTCTGAAAATCACAATTAAACAATAAGTTAGGCTAACAAACAACAGAACAACAACATAAAGGTATCTATCTATCTTGCAAGAAACTTGGTATGATGAAGGTAAATACAGCCATTCTATATAATACATAAACAATTTATAAAACTACAATTTCAAATTTTAGTATATAACATGAAATGTGTGCACACTCCTGTTCCAGGATATTTCAAATAACTATGGGTAACCCTTTTACCACAAAATGTGACAATACAGAAATAAGAAGTCACAGCACCTTTAAACATACTTACTTTGTTTTCTTACAATCACATTGTTTTGTGACAGTTGCTTGACACTGAGGACAAGGACCTGGATGACATAATCTGAAAATTTACAAAATAACCACCTCAAATTTACAATTTTTCCACTCCTCACTTTGATCCAAATCCCTTAGACAGCATACGTCTCTTCAAAAAGGGTACTATATAATATAATAGAATATACTATTTTTGATAAACGATTAGCGTCAAATACACACATGTTACAAGGATGAGTACAATCAGCAGGACGTTTCTTTCTGCACACTTCTCCGCAGCTGTGAGGAGTATCATGTCTGTTAAAGTCAGGGTCACGCACCTTACCTGTGATAAAAAAGAGTGTGTTTGGTTAGGGCAGTCAGGTCAAATATATATTCTGATAGTAGCACATGAAATCAGTATGGACCATATATATACAGGATGTTATTTACCACAAAAGCAGCGATACTGGCTGGGAAATTTTGCAGATACATTTTGACAGGCGGGGCATCTCCAACCTCCAGAAGTCTGACCTGTTTCAGCCAAAAAAAAAGAGAGACAATCTTTTAAAACATGATAGTTTATCATCTTCTCTAGTGATTGTATCACAATTGCAACAAAATCAACAGGGTGCAGATATAATTTGAATCTGACCTTCTACAGAGGCATTCGGGGATTTTGCCCACTTCTTGATGCAGTGGAGATGAAAGACGTGGTAACAGTTGCTGCAACTCCAGATAGAAGCTTCACATCGCACAATATCACAGCACACCATGCACTCATAAGTATTGTTACTCAGCTGTTCTATCAGACTTCCTGAAATTATGAATAAATACAGAAAATACATAAAAGTCTTGAACCACCAGGCACATCATTTTGTATGTTGAGTTTAGACTAAGAAGGATCCTACCTCTCTGAGTTTCGTCATCTTCCTTGGCATATTTCCTGTTTACTGGATATCGTCCATTTCCAAATGGTTTTGACTTTCTTTTGTCATGTTCCTTTTCTTTTGGCAGTTTTTCTTTAAATTTCAAATGATTAACCCCTTTATTTCCCTTGCTGGTTTGTTTCGATGATGGATATTCTCCAATGTCTTGATCTTCTGCACGATAGTCATCACCATTATCTACGCCTTGTTGATAATCACCAAATGCACGTTGCTGGCGCTGCCAATTTTTACTTTGTTGGATGTGAGGGCCATCATAGTAGCTGCCGTAGCTACTATGGTATTGAGATTTCTTGCCTCTACCTCTTGGACCAGCTGTAGAATTCCTGCCACGGCGTTGTGGAGCATCATTACTTGGAAAGACGTCTGAATAATTCTTGTTATCTTGATTCGCTTCCACCTCATGTTCACCCCCACTACGAGCACTGGCAGCCCGTCCATCTTGCGACTGTCTATTATAATATTCTACACCTTGCTGTTGCCTGCGATTTCTTCCTCGACCCCTTTGTTTGAATTGACCATAGTGGTTACTTGTCTGTTCGGGCTGATGAGATCCCGCAACAGCAGTATAGTTACTCTCTACGTTATTGTAACTGTCAAAGTCATTATTTCCAGGAGGAAAAGCTTCAGCAGCATCATAATGAACTTCATTATTTCTTAACTGAGTATAATTAGACTTATTTCGACCCTGATTTCGGTGGCCCCGCCCTCTGATAGATTCTCCCGTCATTGAGTGATTATATCTCTCATAATTCTGCGGCTGTCCTTGATATGGGTTAAAACTTGGCGCGAAATGGGGATTGTAGTTGTCATACATGAAATATTGTTGCTGATATGCAGCTGGTTGGCCATAAGGTTGCTGGGGCGCATGAGGATGAGATCCTGACTGATCAGGGTATACTTCATATTGATAATATTGCTGGTACATACCGTTATGTATTGTTATTGGACCTTGAAAAAAAATCATAGACACAGAGATATTATATTCCTGGATCAAGTAAAAAATAAAATACTAAAATATAAATAAATATAAGCCTTCTGAGACTTTTTGTTTAATGTATAAACATTGCTTGGACATTCAGCCAATACTGGCAATAGTAATACGGCGTACATACAGTCAAATGTCACATATATATTGTAAATATGGTACCTCCATTTAACACTGTTGACAGGTCGAATATTTAATTTTCCAACCCTGTAAATTGTGTAATCGTAAATGATATCTTTTACACTTTTCGGCTTATATATTGCAGGGCCTATTCGAAAGTGACGCAATACACACAACATAAACTCGACCAAGGGCTGGTATTTCTTACCTGTTGCGAAATGTCATTTCCCCAAAATGTGTCACTTCTTTATCGCTCGATTCTCGTTTCAAGAAAATATCGGAAGGTGGCGTTTAACTTGCGACGCTAAGCGACATCTTTTGCAAAACACCTAGACTAGAAAGGTCCCCTCAGTCAAATGCATTCATCATAGATCTGCAGTCTGACAGTTGTTGGAAGCGATCATAATTGCTGTGGAAATGACTTGAACTTGAAAGGCCTATAATTGAGTTTTTTCAACGGTATCAGGTTAACTCACCGCCAATGCCAGCTCACCGCCGTAGTCAGCTCACCGCCTGTTTTTATCGACGGTGACGTGACTAGAGAAAAACAATGTCAAGTCACCGCCCTAAAAACGTAAAATGTTAGTTTACTATATAAACTAACATTTTAAATTAAGAAAATGATACCATTGACAAACTTATTTTAAAAATCGGACTAATATTAGGGGAGCAGCAACTTTTTAAATTATATAAAAAATCAATAAAAAATGAAAATAAAACAATGATAACATTGTGAGACAGCTATCACAACATAAGTAATTCAATTCATTTAGCCAAATGTAAAGAAGTCCTTCACTTAGGTTAATTGTCATTAGTCAATTGCAATTAACCTGGATATATTACAGGTTTAATGTCATGTCCTATTCAATTCCAAAATTAAAAAGAAGCCACTTTGAACATCACACATATCAGAGTGTCAATCGTCATTTAGTATAACGGTCATAATGAATTGTATATAGTCCGATTTTCGTCAAATAAAATTTATATAATAGATAAGGTGAGGAAAATTAATGGAGTATAGCCTACCAGGCAAAAACAAGAATATTCTTGTAAAAAACGCCCCCAACATTTATATTATTCTTTAAAAATCTTCTACAAATGTACATGCTGTTTAATGAAGGTTACCTTTGGGTGTGAAATCTGTTAAATGGAGGATATATTTCACAAAACATCATGAATCATTCAGTTGGCAGGCTTGCCAAAGGCAGTATCTATCCATAAACATAGGTTATGTTGTTAGGTATTAAGGAAGAAATAACCTAATACATTTAATTACAGGAATATCGAAAGCTCAGATTGTACTTAGCACCAATTAGGAGATTGCAATTAGCGGCGGCGTCGGCTGCGTCGGGGGCTCGATTGCAATTAGCGAAGGGCGGCGGTGAGCTAACTCGGCCGGTGGCGGTAAGCTAACTTGGCCAGCGGTGACTTCTTAAAAAAGAGCAGTGAGCTGACCACACCTACCGGGCGGTGAGCTGGCGGAGACGGTGAGCTGACTAGTAATCTTTTCAACTACACCTAACCTCCACAAATTGTTCTGAAAAATAATATGGTCAAGGATGGTATTATCGACACTAAAATTGGTTTGTAAACAAAATTGTTAATTCTAATATGTGAGTGTCGATAATACCTGCCCTGTCGATAATACCAGTAAGACCAGTTTGTCGATCCTGGGATTTACCTATATAACATGTATAACCTTGACATAGGCCTATATCCTTGACATGGGTGGCGGTCATAACGGCTACACGCGAAAACGGCTACAACCATAACGGCTACAACCAAAACGGCTACACGACGATAACCAAAACGGCTACACCAATTTTGGAGACATAACCAAAACGGCAACAGTGTTTTAACCAAAACGGCAACAGACCAAAAGCACAAAGTCCAAAACGGCAACAGACCAAAACGGCATCAGACCAAAACATCAATTGAATAATAAAGGACTTAATAAAGAGCATGTTAAAATTCAATAATAAACACAAATTAAATAAATCTACATGGCATACTTTTAATAAATACATAATATTATAAAATATTAAACATACCATATGAAAATTAATTAATAGTAAAGGATTTGAAAAGTTAATATTCAAAATCAACATGGAATACCATAGATAAATATGGTGTACTTACATATATAATATTAAAAAATACACTTACATGCAATTGCATGTTCTTTAATTGCCGCCGGCCGTACCATCAAATGACATGCAATCGTGTCTTCTCCTTGTGATCGTATCTTCTTACGAAAAAAAATGTGTAGCCGTTTTGGTGTAGCCGTTTTGGACATGGCTTGTAGCCGTTTTGGACATGGCTTGTAGCCGTTTTGGTCATCTCTTAATTGGATTTTTGGTTGTAGCCGTTTTGGGGATGCCATTTAATTTTGTAGCCGTTTTGGGTTGTAGCCATTTTCGCGTGTAGCCGTTATGACTGACATTCCCTTGACATGACTTATTAGATATAAATGTTAATGCCTTTAGAAGCATGAAGCCGACGGTTTTTCAATATGCCCCAGCATAAGATAAGTAGTATGTGGTGCGCGCTGATGTCAGAGCAGCGCCTCTGGTGGTAATTTTGGAACTAGGAATGTAATCCCCTGGTGGAAATTTTGGAACTAGGGATATAAACCCCTGGTGGAAATTTTGGAACTAAGGATGTAAACCCCTGATGGTGCATTTTGGAACTAATAACTCTGCCCCTAGAGGTAAATTGTGAAACTAGAGGCTCTGTGCCTATTGGTAAATTTTGGAACTAGGGTTCTGCTCCCCCCCCCCTCCTAGGGGTAAAATTGGAACTAAGGGGGGGTACAGATGATTCTGCCACATGCTGCATGTAATATTAGTTATGGAATTTCAATATTTAACAGATGTATATTTATAATTGGTTGTGACTTGTAGCCAATCACGTGTAAGCTAAGTTAACCAATGGGATAACGGTTCGTTTAATATAAGATTGCAAATATAGTATATGGATTAGTATACACATTAGTACTAAGCAAGGGGCTTTAGTCATTTAGCTATTCTTATAAATATAAAAATGGCAAGCAAGCAACTTTATTACGGAGCACCTGAAAGGTTGTTAAAACTTCATATGTCTTCTCAAACTCGCTTTATTACCTGTGAAATGGAAAAAGAAGATCCAGATAAACTTTTGTTAGCAAGAAGTTATTGCGAACTTCTATGGTGCCTCAAACAGACGCTATCAATTAGCCATGATTACTTAAGCCACAAAGATATGACGTGTGGATGCAAGGATATCATACTGCACAGCGATCTCAGATCTATTATACACCAAGGTCAAATTGTTAATGATCTGATTGGCATCCAAATTGATGAAGAAAGAAATGACTGTTGGATGATATCTAATAGCAAAAAATTCTTTTTGATATGCCAATTTCTTGACAGCACATCAACTGAATTTCAAGACATGGAGGATAACATGGATTTTTTAGAATATCAACTTGAATCCGAAATGAAGCACAGTGACATAGCAAGAAGATATTACAGTATACTGAAGGATCTGGAGAGCTATCTTCAAATGAATTGCCCTACATTAGACCATTATACAGGATGCCAATGTAAATCCTTTCTATTACTGAGCTCTGTATTAGCACGATACGTCACAGTTGAAGAAAATATTGATGAAATAATCAAGCAAGAAGTGGAAACTGACCCTACATCTTGCTGGCTTACTCAAACTATTGACAAATACAGGTTAATATGTTTAATTCACGATATGGCGAGATGGATGTAACACTGCGCATTCCACTGAGAATTGAGTCATTCACACTCAACCTTTCACATTATGTTTATATATATCATGATAATTCAGTTTCACTTGGACATCTGATGGGAATCAGTACAGTCATGATTCTAACCTGCCACATCATTTTTATGGCACTGTGTGACCTACTGTACAGTCTAAATGATTTAATATATAAACGACAAATATCATGAAAATTCAGTTTCACTTGGACATCTGTCGTGAACAAGCGCTATCATGATTTTAATACATTGGGCGATAATAGGACAGAAGCTCTGTGGAAATGAACTGCATAATGTAATACTTTTCAAAAGCAGGTCTTTTAACACACTGGAAAAATGTCAAAGGAATTATGATATTTACGCCGTTAATGGGATGATTACAGCATTGTCAAGTCAATTTCTCAGCTACAGTGTAAAGTACATTATAAATAATGTGGAAGAAGAATCGGAATCGGAATCAGATACGGACACGGAAGGCGAGGAAGAGATCGAGTCCAAGAATGGTGTAAAAACTACTAAACTCGGAAAAAACCCTAAAAATGGTCACCCTGCAATGTCCCATCCATCAGGCTTTGTTCGACACAATGGACGACCCGAAGATGTGAAAATGAAATGGAGACTGTATCTTGTAGACAAATGTCGTTATCGAGACCACTGGGAAGAAATTACTTCTAGTACAGAAACTTTCTTAACTATAAGAGACGGCTTGGTAAATTTTTGGAATTCACAATTCGATAGATTTAATCCAGGAATTAAATATGAAGTTATTATGGAGCTTGTAAACTAATCATTATACAAACTATATCAATAACATGCTGTAAAGTTTGACAATAAATGTATTCAGATACTTTAAAAAATTGTTATTACGTCACTTATGCATGTATCACGTGATATGACCGCTAACTGATGTCTTTAGTCGCTTCGAGCTAGTAACTAGTTCAGTCTTATCAATGATACCGGCAGCCAAGGTATATGTAACAAATGGATAAGGTATTTAATTCCTATCTTGAAAAGATTTATTACCAACCGCAGTCTCCAGGAAGTTTTACAAGCAGGGATAAAATTTGGAGGTTTATCCGGTCAAGGCGTGACAAACCCAAAGGTTTAACATTAAAAATTGTTGAACAATGGTTGCAACTTCAAGACACACCATCTGTGTATAAATCTCGAGGTTCTAAGTTTAAAAGAGAAAAAATAATTGTCTCTTGTAGAGATGAACAATGGTCTGCTGACCTAATGGATACAAGTAAACTAAAAAAAGAAAATGACAATGTAACTTTTATATTAGTTATAGTTGACATCTTTTCCAAATTTTGCTGGGCAGAGCCACTTATTAATAAAAAAGCTGAAACAGTTAAAAAAGGTTTCACTAGGGTTTTCGACCAGGGGCGTATCCCACAAAGAATTTGGGTAGACGCTGGAAGCGAATTTCAAAATAACTTACTGAAAGTATATTTCAAGGAAAAAGACGTTCACATGTTCATAGCTAGGTCAGAAAGTAAGTCAGTCTTTGCGGAACGTCTGATTAAAACGTTAAAGTTGAAAATGTATAAATATATGTATCACAAACAAACTTACAAGTATATCGATGTTTTAAGTGATATAGTGTATTCATACAACAATTCATATCACAATTCAATCAAAATGGCTCCAATGGCCGTAAACAGTGCAAATGAACTTGATATTTACACCACGCATTACATGCCGACTGTAAATAAAAACAGTGTCACGGTGAAGAAACCATCATTTGCCAAAGGAGATTTGGTCAGACTATCTCATGCTAAAGGTAAATTTACTCGTTCCTTCAGAGAAAGTTTTACTGAAGAAATATTTAAAATTAATTATGTTATATTATCCACACCACCCAGATACACAGTTGAAGACGGTTTAGGCGAAAAACTTAAGGGCAGTTTTTATGCACATGAATTGGCACTAGTACATCCTGACGATAATAGATCGTATAAAATAGATAAGATAATAAAATATAGAAATAATAAAAGGCAAGCTCTAGTTTCATGGTACGGTTATTCTAGCAAATTTAACTCTTGGATACCATCAAGTAATATAAAAAGGTACAAGTGAATACATTATTTTTAAATTAATATATCTAATGGAGGTAACTAAACGCATAATATACGTGTCTAGTGAAGATTCCAAAATATTTTTTCCCACGAACAATCAGCAACGTTTCACATACGTTTTGAGTGCACCTTTTATTTTAGAGGGAAAGTGGGAAGTTGGATTACGAGATATAACTGTCACTCTAAGTACTGCAGTACAATCTATGGATCCAATTATACTTGACATTAGTTTAGAACAGGCCAGTGGTAACATAAGACAGGGTATTGAAAGCATGGTCATAAAAAGAGCTATCTGCAATCCTAGAAAAGATTGTACGTCAATTTACTCTCTGTCAGGCTATTTAGACACAGTTAAGCTGAGGTCACCTTATCTGGATCGCCTGGACTTTGTTATAACCCCAGTTCAACCAAACAATTTGTCATTTGATAACCAGGCATCTGCACACTTAACACTCATTCTGCAAAAAGTCCGAGAAAACTAAGTACAGTAATAATGATTTTCAAAACTTACAAGTTAAACATAGAGCAGTGGGAGGATTATTTTATGAACCAAGTAAAAGGAAATGAACAAAGAAAAAAAAATTCAGGGCAGTCTATAGTTAGTGGAGGCATAGACCATGGAGAGGACTCAGAATCCTTATCTGTGGTAGGTAGTTTCAAAAAGAAGAATTTGCCAGAAGATCCAATTACATTAACCATGACGTCACCAGCTTCAGCTACAGTTGAAATGGCCAAATCTGAACTAGTTAATATTAAAGATGAAATACATACGAATATAGGCAGTTCGAAAAGATCACTCAAGAGGAAGTCATCTAGCTCTGCCAACAAAAGGGATATTAAGAAAAAAAGGAATAACAACCAGGTTAATTCTTACAAAGACGTATTTTCACGTCACGGGAATAAGTCATAAAATATAGTATAATATACTATATTACATAAACAGTAATTATCATTTTACTTAAGTCTCTGTTAAGTTATTAATATTATCATAGATATCATAATGAGTCGTGACAGTGTGCCTGATAATGCAATGATGGGTGTTACACCTCAGCTAGATTTATTTCAACCGCCCATTATTCAAAACGGTATTGAAAGAAATATCATAATAGAGTATAGACCTACTTCACAGATTAGTTCACAAGAGGCACCAGTATCATTTGTTTTGGGGGGTGACTCTAAACATTACCTTGACCTCAGAAAAACAAAATTGTATGTTAAAGCTAAAGTGACAAGAGAAGATGGCACAGCTGTGCCAAAAGATGAAAAGGTAACCACAACTAATCTGACTCTGCATTCAATGTGGAATCAAATTGATATCAAAATATCAGGTCATTCTTTATCTTTATCAGACAATGCCTATGCATATAAAAGCTATATACAAACGCTATTAAAATCGTCAAGTGATGTTAAGGATTCACAGTTATGCGCACAGATGTATTATAGTGATGACGGCAATATGGAAAAATGTGCATTAAATACAGGGGCCGCTAGCAGGATGAAACTCTTTGCCCAAAGTGCTAGTGTGGAAATGGAGGGTCCTATTTTAGAAGACATATGCCAAACATCACGGTATATTTTGAATAATACGCAAGTAGAACTAAAACTGTTCAGATCAAGACCTGAATTTATAATTTTAACTGAAACTGAAAATAAATATAAATTACACATAGAAGACATTTGCCTTAAAGCGTGTTATGTGGATGTTAATCCAGGTGTTATTACAGGGCATGCAAAGGCACTTGAGAAATCTAATGCAATTTATCCCTTTGTCAGAGTTCAAATGAAGTCTTTTAATGTCAGTACAGGAAGTAGACAATTCTGTTTTGAAAACTTATTCAACACAGAGTGTCCTACCAAAGTTCTAGTAGCTTTTGTTGAAAGTGATAGTTTCAGTGGCAATTTTAAGAAAAACCCTTTTAACCTGCAACATTTTAAATTGAACGAGATAGAGCTTTGTTGCGATGGCACAAGTGTACCTTCAAGACCAATGAAGTTTAACTTTGATGATGAGGGTCGCGAGGTAGTGACACCTTATCTTAGATTGCATGAATGTCTGGGTGGTCATTGCAACTCAACATTTGGTACAGGTTTAACAATGGAAATGTTTTCTAAGGGTCATTCTATTTACTCGTTTCCAGTGTACGGGGCGGGAGGTGAAGGAAGTTTTATGGAAGTTAAAAAGAGTGCTAATGTTAGAATACAGGGCACATTTGCAAATGCTTTAACACAAGCAGTAACTATCGTTATTTATGGGGAGTTTCCATCTGTGGCTGAAATTGAGGGTAGTAGGAATGTAATAGTAAATTAAGTGAGATGACTCATAACTACTATTTATTTTATTTTAGAAATAGCTGAAAGGAAACCATGGGTCCTATAATACAACAGGATGATCAAGGTCATTGTTATATACCTTTTGAATCACCCATTTCATTAACAGTATGCGGATCATCAAACTCTGGAAAATCTACATTTATAGCAGCTTTATTGGACAACAAAAGTAAAATGTTTACACC
The DNA here is from genome assembly GCA_932294295.1 of Alitta virens. Lineage (NCBI taxonomy): Eukaryota > Metazoa > Annelida > Polychaeta > Phyllodocida > Nereididae > Alitta > Alitta virens. The sequence goes on from OW028573.1 coordinate 64,333,415, forward strand.
TGAGCCACAAGAAATAATATTTGTTTATTCTGCGTGGCAGCCGTTGTATGATAGGCTAGAAAGGACGGTACCAAATATAAAATTTATGAATAGAATTCCAACAAAATCTGAAGTTGTACAAATGACTGAAGATTTAGAACATAGAATGATGATACTTGACGATCAAATGACTCAACTTTCATCATGTCCTGACATTACAGAGTATTTTACTGTCTTCAGTCACCACAGAAATCTTTCATGTATTTTAGTATTGCAGAATGCATTATATCAAGCCCAGTGTGTAAGGGACATATCATACAATGTTCAAGGTATGATTATATTTAGAAATCTTAGGTCTCCCCAACAGGTTGGAATTTTAGCCACTCAAATGTTTCCTGGAAAAAAAAGAAAATATTTTTTAGACGCCTATAAACAGGCATGCCTTGACAGGCAGTTTGGTTATCTATATTGTGATATAAACCCAAGAAATGATATGAAGTATCAGTTGAGAACTGACATCCTACCAGGTCAAGACACCATAATATTTTTACCTAAAGCAGCCTAATGAAAGATTTTGACAAATTTTTCGATTTGGTAAAGGTTATAACTACCTCTGATGATAAAGCTGTAAAAGCTATTATTAAAACATCTCCTGAGCAGTTTATCAAATTCATAGGCGATATATCCTTAAATATTTTATATGAAATAATACCGCTCACTGTATATTATTTAGATAAATTAAATAAACATTCAAGCATTGTTAGAAAAATAGGTTCTAGAAGATTGAAGTCTAGAAAGAGATGGATTTTATGCACCAGATATAGTCAAATTGTTTCAGTATTACTAAAAGCATCTTACAATTATTTATATACGCAGTAAATATGGCCCAGGCGCATGTTATGATATCTACTGATGAATATAATAGATTATTACAGAGACTTAAAGACTATGACAATGCAATGGATGGTCAGGTTCAGAGGGGGGCGAATTTACAGGGCGACACTACCGATAACATAAGCAGGCCAGATAAATCTTCCCGGAGTGAAAGGGATTTAAGTAAAAATAGCAAACCTAGTAATGCGAACAGTAGCTATAATAAGAAAGAATCTGTTAAAACGGAAAACAAAGATCTTGAAAACGAATTTAAAAATCTACTAAAAAGTGTTGAAGAATTAAAGACACAAACTGCAAGTCTCAAATCAGTAAAACAACCTTCTAGAAAACGTAATAATCCGCGTTCAGACAAAGACAGTAATCCTGACTCCAAAAAACGTAAAACCAAAGTGGCTACTTCAAAAACTAAGAAAATTACCAAAAAGGAAATAGCTGCTAAGTTAGTACCACCTGGTATCAGACAAGCACAAACTAAAGCTGCTAAGAATACATCAAGACAAAAAGAGACAGATATAAAAACTTGGCTATCTGTATAAACATACAACATTTCCCACAACGCAGTAGGTAGTATAATTTTAATAGCTCTTACAATCCATGGTATGCCTGTTAGTAAAGTTAGGACAAAGATGCTTCATTGTTTTGGGGGGTAAATTGTTTGCGATTGGCTAGAAGTTTAGTTAGAATGAATCTGAGTGGTTGTTGGATTATAACGTCATGGTACTGCCTCCAAAATACGTCACAAGGTCTTCTGTTAAAAGAAATGGCCAGCACTATTGTAAAACACAAGTGAACTTCTTCTTCTGAATTTTACAACAATGAGAGGCAAGGGCAAGTCCAAGGCACCAATCGAAACTATTGTATTGGACGAGAGCGAAGAAAGTGCGTCTGAGGCAACTTCAGCTCCAGTTAAAAAACACAAAATGGACAGGAACTCAAATGGACCTGAAGAAGAGGCAGAAGCTTCTACTTCGTCTGGAGCATGCGGTGGACCGCTCCCGGAGAAAGAGAGACCTGGGTTCGAACCTAAACCAAAGGGCAATTCAGCCTCATCATTAGCATCTGCTGCTCTTGTGTCACCAGGTAAGTTCTTTTGTTTTTTCACTCATTTGTTGTTATGCTTAAATTACTTCTTTCTCACAATGATATTAATTGACGCACTTTTAAAAGTATACATCCCTCCCTGTTGCATGGAATTATATATTTAGTGATGTATGACCATACATTATTTAATACGGTGAACGCTTGTGAATTATGTACAGCGCTAAATATTTAATTATGTACGACTGTACATTATTTCAACACTGAACACCGGTGATTGATGTAAAGTATTAAATAATATAATATACATACATAAATTATTAAATAATTCGTTAGTACATATGTATATTTAATGGTTAGTTTATAATAATTATGTGATATAATTGTATTTATAGGAAATTTTGCTGATGAAATCGATGAAGACGTTCCAGCAAATACAGCATGTGACGCTATTCCGGAGGCGCCTCCTCTCGAGCCAATGGTGCTCAGTGAAGTCAGCAATATCCTACTTCTAAGGCCTCGTGCAATATTAGCTTTTCCCCTGGGCTATAGGGGTCGCTACATCGTTCTTTCTTCTTTCGGCGAAACAATGGGGCTGCATATCCGTGAGTTTCAGAATACGGCAAGTGGGGCAAAGTTTCCCACGAAAAGAGGTGTTAGGATGACACCTATGCAAGTCGCAGATTTACGGTATCACCTCCCAGAAATTAGAAACATTATGTATAGCATGAGGCCTGGTAGGACCTATCACTTTGGGAAGCATTTGTTTATCAATGTTAACAATGATTTTGGTGCCAGTGCAGATTTGAGGCACTTTTTCACTCTAGCTAATGAGGATAATAGACTACAGCCGACCAGGCGTGGTATCAAATTATCCGTCATAGAAATTGAAGCCATCATTTGGGCTCTTCCGAGATTTGCTGAAGTATGGCCTGAATTTGATGCCATTGATGAACCGTGCTTTGTTCGACACATGAGATGTCAAGGTCAAACAGAGTACATGGAATGCCCTCACTGTAACCCTGAATATCTTATTTAATTTAATGTTACATAGTATGTGTATCAATAATAGAAGATATTACTTGAGTAATCGTTATAAGAGTAGGTTATGAAGCCTATTCTTTATCTTGGCTGAGTTTTACTTGTTTAATTAGTACATGGAATGTCCTCTATGCAACCTTGAATTTCTTATATAATCACACTTACTGTCACTTATATAATTGTCACAGAATATATATGCTAGAGTAATAATTCATGTCACTTATATAATTGTGACAGAATATATATGCTAGAGTAATAATTCAGTAGATTACGTTATGAAGTCTATTATTTATCCTGGCGGAGATTTACATGTTTTCAGTCATACATTAAAATGATACTGTTGCGATGTTTAAAATGTATTCATTTACGTAATAAAATGTTCTGATCTAAAACATGGCCTTTTACCTGTGTTGGGAACGGTGGTGATATATTTTTATATATAAATATATTTTGAAAGAGTGATTGACTTTGCAATATAATAAGAAAAAGATGAAGAAGAAGAAGACAAACATGATATGAGATTAATTGTGAGTTTGATAAATATATCCCTGAAATGAGCAGAATAAGTACACTTTTAGAAATACTAAGTGGTAGTGTTAGCGACACTTACTATAACTGAAATGCATTAAAATTTTAAAATGCTTCAACTCTGAACACTTTTGAAATATAAATGTGTAGTAGTATTATTCACTTTAAATGCTCAACTTAAAATGTTCAGAAACGTCCTATATAATTCCCATGTGATACAATAACAAGATCACAACTTAATTGCATTTAAAATACCAGGTGTAGATTTAAGAATACAATTAAGTCATTATGCTTAACAATGTCTGTTAAGTATGTTTACAATATACCGAAGAGTCAGACAATCAACATGCGCATTTGTTTTGTCTGGCAATAATGAATTAAGTAGACATCCTTAAATTTAAGTTAGTCTTTAATATCAGAACAACTTTTGAAACAGCAGTGTTCACATGTGTAAATTACAGAGCTGTCTAAAAATGGAGTTTATTTCACAGATAATTATTTTCTACATAGAGGAGTTGTAGTATCAACATTCAGTCTTCGTTGAATATGAGTGCTTGCTCTAAGCCTCATGCGGTGAAATCTAGGGTCTTCCACAATTTCGTCGTAAGGAGCACATAAGTCTACATCATGCATTTCATCCGCACTTCGAGAATGACCCGGACTGCGGGGTAAGTCTGGGTCTCGGCAACACAGTGAACCTCTATTTGACTGACTTTGACCAAAGGTCAAACAAACTCTATTATTTACTGTATCATGTTGCGCAAATACCCTTAAAGCTGTCGGTGTTACAATGTCATTTCTTAATGTCACACTATCGTTTGCAATGGACATAGGCGGAGCAGAGGGCGCGTGAACTTGTGCCCTCGTATAACCGTCGTCGGTACAGATTGATGATGAAAAAACTGCCGGAGATGAGGCTGTTAATGAACTAAACACGTGTTCTGGAAAATTGTGAAGAATGGGTGAACATATTACTGGCGAAGTTTGATACAAGAAAGTTTCCAATTCTTCAGGGCTAGCTGACTCAATTTCCGTCATCGGGATGTACTGGTCTTGTGAAGAGTATACCTGTATTGAAGTATATATAACAATATAATTGTACTGTTATTAAATTAATTTAAGTAATGCTTGGAATTATAATTTTAAAATAGGCATAATTTAAGTAACGTGTTTACTATAATTTTAAAATAAGAATAATTTAAGTAATGCGTTTATTATAATTTTAAAATAACAATAACGTTAGGGTTGTATTATATTATGATTTAGAATATTAAATAATTAAGAATTGCATTATATTTAATTTAAAAATAAGAAATATACTTACATCATTTTGACGACGTTTTTTAAACAATTTAAATAATTTATATAGCGAGGCAAAAATCCCTGCAGAAACAAACGATATTGACAAACTGCCTCCAATGGAAATTCCAACAATTTCACCTTCTAGGTTTTCTGAGGGCTCAATACTAATTTTAATTTTGGGCTTATCATCATCGGGATTTTCCTGTAAAAGAAATTAAAGATGGAAAATCCAAAACAGCAATGTTAATATAAAGATAAATACTTGTTTGATGTAAATAAGCATTACTATAAATACTTACCAATTTAGTTGATATCTTGGGGGTATAATTAAAGATTGCCATCTGACTAGAAACTATGCGCATTGCAGTTGTGGTCTGGGGGGTCATTTGTCCAGTAACCTTTCCAGTATTACTCTGTATAGTAGAACGCGAAGAAATAGCTACATTAGGCTGCATAGTACTAGTTAGAGTAACATGTAGATTTCTAAAGAGAGTACTACCTAGACTGCTAGGTTGTGTACTAGATATAGTATGCAATATAGTGCTTAGCGCAGTATTAGCGACAGTCCTAGGTAAAGTACTGGCAACAGTAGTAGGTAAAGTACTAGATATAGAACTTGTCAACACACTGTCAACATTGTCTGGTACATTACTCACTACAGTACCAACAACAGTACTATGCGCATTGGACTGTGCATTGTTATTACTGTCACTGTCAGAAAGGTTTGCTGTGGTGTAATCATTTTCCTCAACACTCTGAGATGCAAAATCCTGTAAGAAAAAATACTTGTGTTACGCATTATATGCAGTAATTTTAGAAATATATGAGTCTATAATTTGGCAACAGCCCTAATGTGTCTAGGCTTTTTTAAAAAAGAATAGAACATAGCCTCGAATATAACTGTGAAGTTTACAGTTGCCCTATAAGCCTGTTGTATAATAATCTCTATAATGTTGTTTTATTTAAGCTTTAGTGTACCTAGATTTAAGATAATAGGATTAAGTTTGAATAAATGCACATTTTAATAAATATTTACCTCTGATGTAGTAGATGTCAATGTAGCATTTTTGAAATTTAACTCTGTTGTAGTAGATATCGATGTAGCATTTTTGAAATTTAAATTTCGGGTGACAAACAGTTTCTGTTAACGAGAAAAATATATAACTAAATAATTGTATGAAATAATTTGTATTGCAATTTATAAGCTTTAGTGTACCTAGATTTAAGATAATAGGATTAAGTTTGAATAAATGCACATTTTAATAAATATTTACCTCTGATGTAGTAGATGTCAATGTAGCATTTTTGAAATTTAACTCTGTTGTAGTAGATATCGATGTAGCATTTTTGAAATTTAAATTTCGGGTGACAAACAGTTTCTGTTAACGAGAAAAATATATAACTAAATAATTGTATGAAATAATTTGTATTACAATTTATAACTGTGTTAATTATTAAGATAACTCACCTTACATTCATCTGGATATATTTCTAAAGGTTTCCAGCTAATCCTTTTCAAAATTATTATAGGACAACCAAAGGGATATTTCACAGTAATCGTTGTTTCTGTGCAGCCTGTCATGTCAACTATTCCTTTTCGTGTTAAAACGATTATTGTTGCATCTATTCCACAAAATGCAGGTGAAATAACTATCCTCATTCCAGAGCATATAGTAGAAGTGTCGCTTGTCTTGACACATTTAAATTTCGAGCAATTTCCATGTATAGAAAAAATTGCAAATAAAGCCGCAATGTGCAATGCAAAGACCTTCATTACTTCTTTTCTTGTATTGAAAGAACTCCCCTCCAGGTAATTAAGCCGTCATGCATGATTTAACTTATTTACAGCCACCAGATGTCACTGTGTGATTTATTCATATCAGAAGCCACCTACCGGATTTTTCTTGACTTTAATTAAATATTAGTGACTAAAGGATCTCTTGCCATTTCGCAGTTAGAAATACATGAGAGAAGTGTGTTTCTTTTTGTACTGAAGAATCAAAATGAGGTCTACAGATGGTCAGAGTGAAAGAATTGAAGACGGTTGCAATCCTACATTTGTCACTATAGATTTACCAAACAGAAAAATGGAAAATGATATAATTGCACAGTCTCTGGGTAAAGGACCTTTATTACCAGTCAAATTAGGCAATAAACAAAGTCATAAATTTATAACGCTGCTATTGCTTACCATAATATCTGTTTCAGGGCTAATTGGGATGTTAAAACCTACATATAACAATGAAAGATTTGATTATCAGCCTCATTTAGAGGCACTAAACTCTTTAACAAATTTTTCTATACTAAATGGTACTATAAAGGTATTTTATTAATTATATGTCTTGCATTGCATCTCACATATATACCCTCCCTACAGTTTAACAACTTTCCTAACTCAGAATTGTTTAGCAGCTTTAAATGGTGAATCATCAGGTTGAATACCCCTACCCTTCCCATTTAACAATTTATAGGGGCTTTGTTTAGCATATAAATAAACTGCAGTGAAAAAGTGTAGCAGTTTGTTACTTGTCTTGATGAGAGACCTCCCATATACTGGTAGACAACACTGGGACAATTTGGTTAAAGATTGACACAAAAGCTTTGCACCGTTTGCAAATGGAGCTTTAAGGATTATATTCAGATGTTGGATAAATAACTTCCTTATAATGTACCAACGACAGAGTAAATAACATTATTATAGTGCACAAAAAAACAAAAAAAAACAACGACAATGGCATCAAACAACTTAAATACACCAAGCAGCCAGAAGAGGGCGCTTGATGATGGCAACGACTCTGAGACATCTGTTGGAAATACTGTAAGTTGTACGGTTTCTATTTTAATTGTGCAAAATTAATTCACTGTTGAAAAACTTGTATTTTACTTATAAGTATTAATTTTTGTTATTGTAGGGAGACAATATAGGATCATTTTTAAAACACCCTAGACTTGAACCGCAGCAAAAAAACCCGTATAATCAAAGTCTACTAAACACAAACTTGGTAAGTTTACTTAAGGGATGTTATTTGAATACACTTCTGAATATTATACTTCCATTTTAAATTTATTTATGAACCAAAACAAAATAGTATGATTTTACATTCCTTATTATAGGCAAAATTTAAGTAGTAAGAGATAAGCGCTGATGGTAGTTTATAAAATACACATATTTTATTTAGTGACATGTTTGTTGGATATTTACTCTTCATTTTAAGGTGGCAGAAAGTAAACCCTATTCCATTGTACAGAGTAGAATTACAAAAACATGGAAACGAGGTGTGGAAGAAAAAACCTACAGAGCCAATTTCAGCGCTGAAAAAACAGGTATTTTTCAATAATTGTATGTTATATTACTTTAACTTTGTATTATGAGTTATTGGGACTTTGAGTATTGTTTTTACAATTGTATGCATTATTTTACAACAGGAGCCAGGCTATTAGATATTAAAGAAGACCTAGTGCGTATGTTTGATGAGGTCATTAACATCGCTTCAACTAATTATGATGGGAAAGACAAGGCTAGACTTACTATAGCCCACTCTGAGATGCCAGAAGAAATATTTGTACACATGAGAGATGTTTCTAACCTAACAGGAAGAACAGTGATGGAAAGATTTGAAAAAGTGCTTAACTCCCACCAAGATATGACTGTTGACGAGTCCTTTGAGATATCAGTTGGCCTCATGAGGTTATTTAAAGGAGGCAGTCCTACAAAGAGAAGTGGTAGGACTCTCCCTCTATTTCCTCATTTGAACAAAACATTATATAGTTCTATTGTAAACAAAAAAGCCATTGTGGAAATAATTTGTGAAGACAATGAATTTATCTGTGCAGCAAAAAGTATTGTTGTTTGTATGGCTAAGCTTGAAAATATGAGACGAAATGACTTTCTCAATTTGATCAGGAAGAACAGACAATGTTCCAATGGTCCACAGACGCTGAAGACCAAAGCATTAGAACTACAAGAAAGGGCTGGACTTCCCACTGATGAACCCCTGACAATTTCAGAGTTGGCTGCTTTTGAATCTGTGCTAAAGGTAAAAATAGCTGTAATTCAATTTGCAGACGAATCAAATACGCCTGTAGTTTCAGAAGTTTCAGGTAGTGAATATGACAAGGTGATATTTCTGTATCATACTGATGACCATTTTCATGCTGTAGTCAATCACAGAGCCATGTTTCCTAAAAGTAACCTTTGCATGCAGTGTTTTGAGGTGTACAATGTGAAAGATAAATCCCACCCTTGCCTAGAAGGCCAAAAAAGCAATTGCATTGTTTGTAAAAGACATGAGTGTAATTTTGGTGAAACTATTACCTGTGAAGACTGTAACATGACTTGTAGAAACATGTCCTGCTTTGATTCCCACAAGAGGTTAACAAAATCTGAAAAAACACTATGTGAAACAAGGTACAAATGTAAAGAGTGTGGAAAAGTTATCTTAACAAAAGAACAAAGCATTGTGGATCATGTCTGCGGTCAATACAAATGTCTTTATTGTTCAGAATATGTATATCAAGATCATTTATGTTACCTCAGAAGGAAAAAAATTAAACTATCATCAGGTAAATTTGTATTTTTTGACTTTGAAACAATGCAGGATGATGTCTTTCAATGTGAATATGGTTATGTTAAAAGAGGTCATAGCGGCCAAGGTGATTGCAGTAAGTGTACTGATGAATATGAATGCCCCTCTTGCAGAATCTGTGTCAATTGTAGGACACCTAATTGCAATAGAAATTATCATATTCCTAACATGGTTGTATGTCAAACAGCCTGCGATTCCTGTAAAGATGAAACTCTTAAAGAAAAGCCTAATTGCAGTAAATGTGGTAACCTTTGTATGCAGTGTCAAAAGTCAAGATCACAAAAGGATGACAGTACAGTTGATTGCGATGTTAGTTGGTGTGGTGAACGAGAATTGGTTTTTAAGGGCCCTGACACAGTTTATGACTTTTGCACATGGCTAATATCACCTTTACATAAAAATTACACAGCTTTAGCACATAATGGAAAAGGCTTTGATTTTTCATTTATTTTGAACTTTTGTGTCAGTGAAGCCAGAATAAAACCTCAATGCATTTACGCAGGATCTAAAATAATGTGTATGGAAATAAAAGATGGCATAAATCTGAAGTTTATTGATAGTATAAACTTTATGGGAATGAGCTTAAAAAAGCTTCCAAATGCATTTTCATTACGACCTGAAAGTGAGCTTGATGGTGATGTACATGAACTTGCTAAGGGGGACTTTCCCCATCTCATGAATACAAAAGAATATCAAGATTACTGTGGAACTTTTCCTACTCTTGCCATGTATAACGTGAATGCAATGCCAGTTAAAGAACGTGAAACATTCATTGAATGGCACAAAAAACAAAGTGGAAAAGTGTTCAATTTTCAGAAAGAACTGCTATCTTATTGTAAGCTTGATGTCACCATTTTAAGGTTGGCTTGCTTGAAATTTCGAGATATCATCACTGAAATAACTACCATCAAAAGTGATGACGGCGATGTATTAGGCGTAGTAGATGTGTTTGCCCATGTGACAATTGCCTCTGCATGTATGCAGATTTTTCGAGTTAATTTTATTGAAGAATACTATGATGTAACATTATGTGATGGCAGGGGTGGTAAAGCTCTTTTTAAAACTGGTAAATGGTATTTAGGTGAAGAGCCTATCTCACCAGGTGATATAATAGAAAGAAAGTTTGTTTCCTCATCTATTGCACAAGTGCCTGCCCAAGGCTATGTCAGAAACAGTAATCACTCCTATAAGTCTATTTTATGGCTGGAGTGGGAAGCTAAAAAACTTGGTAGAGAAATTGTACATGCTAGAAACAGGGGTGAACATCCAGTGCGATGTGGTTCATCCACTTATCTACTAGATGGCTATGATAAAACTAACAATGTCTGTTACGAATTTAATGGTTGCAGGTATCATGGATGCTATTGTATAAAGGACAGAAAACTGAAAGATCCTAGAACAGGTTTTTCCATGGAGGACTTACATAAGAACACAAAAAGGAAAGAAAATGATTTAAAAGCAATGGGGTATAATTTGATAATAATGTGGGAATGTGAATTTGATAAGATTGTAAAACAGGATGAAGAGTTACAAAAGTTTATCCAAGAGTTAGATGTACCTGAACGATTGTCAATCAGATCTTCGTTCTTTGGGGGGCGCACAGAGTGTTTCAGTCTTCATCATTCATGTAAAGAAGATGAGGAAATCCATTATATTGACGTCTGTTCAATGTATCCATTTCTAAATAAACATTCCAAGTTAGTTGTAGGCCACCCTGAAATTATATGTAGAGATTTTGACTACAGTATGCAGAGTTATTTTGGCATTGCGCATGTCAAAATATTACCACCTAAAGATCTGTACATACCTGTACTACCCCTCAGAGTGACTGGTAAGTTAACATTTCCACTTTGTGCTGCTTGTGCAAAATTAGATATACCCCCAGAAATTTGTGAACATTCCAATGAAGAAAGGGCTATTAAAGGTGTTTATTGCACTCCAGAAATAATGGCAGCAATTGACAAAGGTTATGTCATCATGAAAATATATGAAGTTTACCATTATCCAGAGACATCTCAATATGATAGTGAAACTATGAAAGGTGGGTTGTTCACAGAGCAAGTTAATTTATTTATCAAAATAAAAACTGAAGCAAGTGGCTATCCTCAATGGGTGGAAAGTGAGTCTGATAAAAACAAATTTGTAAAGGAATACAGAGAAAAAGTGGGGGTTGCTTTAGATAAAGACAAAATACAAGTCAACCCTGCTTTGAGAAGTATAGCAAAAATATTCCTTAATTCCTTCTGGGGTAAACTTGGCGAAAAAAACAACAAGTTAAAAACACAGTTTATTTCTGACACTTTATCACTTGCAAAATTACAGAATAACTCAAAATATTGCATTCAGAATGTTCATGTTGTTAATGAAGATGTCATGGTTGCTGAATATAACTGTGACACAACTTTTGAAGAAGAGAGTAATGTTACTAATGAAATTTTGGCTTCACTGACAACTTGTTATGCTAGGTTAGAGCTTTTAAAGCATATGGATTTTGTAGGAAGACGAATTCTTTATTGTGACACAGATAGCATAATTTTTGTAACTCAACCCACTCTTGATTCAAATGGTCACAAAGTTTATGATAATTACCCTCCGTTGGGTGATTGTTTAGGTGACCTTACTAATGAATTAGAATTAGGTACTTACATAACAGATTTTGCATGTGCTGGACCTAAATCATATTCATACAGGACAACTGATGGCCATGAAAGTGTGAAGTTTAAAGGTGTGAAAGTTAATTTTTTAAATTCACAAATAATTAATTTTGATTCTGTAAAAGAACTAGTCATGGATTTTAACAAAACTGTTACATTGACACCTCAAACTCAGTTTAAAAGATGTAAATATGGCGGCATAATCTACAATACATCTCTGGTAAAAAAACTCACATGTACATTTGATAAAAGACAAATTTTACCATCCCTAGATACCATACCTTTTGGCTTTGTAGAATAGGAAGATATAATGCTTTTATTTTGAATTTGTGTTATCTATATTTATGTAATCTTACATCATTAACATGAACACCAGTATAGTCTGCAGAAAATGTTTTGTACAATTGTATGTCTTTCAATGTAATTCTTGAAAATATATGTTTTATACTATCTCACTTGTGTTTGATAATAAATGTTACTAATGTCTTTATAATAAAATTCTCAAACTGTATCTTGATTTTGTACTTATTTCATATACTGTTAACCTTAGAGCGATTTTTACGTCCCTAGTGCACGATTTAGCACTAGAGGGCTTTACGTTTGTAGTACCAAAATTTCAGCCAGGGGGTTTAATTCCCTAGTTCCAAATTTAACACGAGAGGGCTTTTACGTCTGTAGTACCAAAATTTCAGCCAGGGGTTTAATTACCTAGTTCCAAATTTAACACCAGAGGGCTTTTACGTCTGTAGTACCTAAACTTTCCGCTAGGGGTTTATATATAGTTCCAAAATTACCACCAGAGGCGCTGCTCTGACATCAGCGCGCACCACATACTACTAAGATAGTGGAATATCTTCTACAAACAGCTAACAGCTGTAAGTAAAGGCCTCGATCGACCCTTCAACCTCGCTCTCTCTGATAAACATTTAGGCCTATCACACCCAGACTCATTTACGGACTCAACATGCAACAGTCATCTCCAAAACCCAGCTCCACTAAGTGTCCCAGCTGAAAGAAGTAGCCATCCGTCAGTTAGCATCCAAGTCATCAATGTCAAGAAGTTAGTTTGTGAAATTGCGCAACCTTGGCGAAATATATGGACTGCACATCCATAGACACCCCTGGCCAAAGCAGTCTTGGAAGGCGCACCCGACCAGAGACTCCATGAAATGGCTGATAACATCACTCTGGAGCTGCTACCGAGGTAAACATACCAAACGGAGTCACTATCAGAGTCACGTACACTTAGAAATGGACTCTTATACACAAAGCAGGAATCAAATCCTACCTGCCCCATTTGTGGCGAAGGCAACGAGGATGTCATTCACCTTATAGTAGATTATCTAAGGTGCAAACGACGTCACCCCAAGACACATGACCTGCGACCTCCAAGACATCTACCGACAAGAAAACCTCAAGCCGCCTCTTTCTTCTGAAGAAGTCACATCAGCTGTAGTCTACATATTGAATGGGTGGGGCCATCGCTCTGGGCACAACGCAAAGCTGATAGTAGTATACCAGCAAACCAGCTATGCAACACAATATGTCACCATTTGCACGTTACTTCTTCACCGCAAGAGAAGTACCCGATTGGAACGGGTGGAATTCAGCAACCAGAACCAGATCCTCTTCAAACCCTGTAAATAAATATAATTTGAGGGTGTACATATCTCATGTCCCACAATGTAATCATTGTGTAATTGTTTTGTACCACTGAAGTATTGTCAGCGTCCACAATTCGTCTAAAGAATTAATGCCAGTTACGTAATAATTAGGTGAAGATCTTAGCTTTTAGAAAATGTTTTAATCTTTAAAATCGGATGAAAACTGACGAATATTTTTTAATAAAAACGTACGAACAAGTCAGACTGGCACGCGCTGCTTATATATATATATATCCAAAAATTAACAAACAGTTTTCACGGCATGCCATTACATAAGATATATTGACAACATAAATAATATATATATATATGTTATGTAATGGCATGCCGTGAAAACTGTTGGTTAATTTTTAATTGACAACATACATTTTTGGAATCCTTAGAATACATTTTTTGAAATCCTTAGAATGTGTAGTACAAGAAGAGATATGGCCAAATTCTGCATGGCTAACGATTACATAGGTAAGGTCTCAGAAAGCACCTAAGTTTCACTATGTATATGCAATATATATGGCAAGAAATTAATATCAACCTGTAAATTTGAATCATTTCAGAATACAGTTACTGAAAAAAGAAAGCAATATATATAACAAAAACCAAGTAATCTACTTCTCAGAAAAACACAAATATATGTATAGTATACGTTGTCCATGATTTCTTTATCTGATTACAATCTCTCAATGCTACTGGGTCTGAAGCTCAGTCAGCTTATATGAAAAGCTGCCAGTGGCAGATGTAATGATGAGATAAGGCTTGGAGTCCACACCATGTTACACATTTACCCCATGGGTGGGGTTTTTACTTGCCTCAACATAGACACCGATTAGAAGACACCTCCAATTTTTATGAAAATACCTCATAAAATCGACATCCAGCTGAGATGTAGATCATGGTGGGGTATTGGTGGATGACTTGACCACAAGGACATCTAAATCATGAATCTTGGTTGCCTGATATAAACAATGTCTAAAGACAAGAACAGAACAATTGAACTTCATATTGTAAATTAAAAAGAGCCTCAGTGGAAAATATTCTCTTCCTGACCTTTGTAATGTCAGCTTCAGACTAGTGCATTTCCTTAAGGCCGTCTGATTCTACTGATTAACAACTACATCTTTCATGATCTCTGTGCATGTAATGTTGTTCTTCTTGTAAACACTGGTGGCCATAAAGAAAAATGTGAAGTAAAATAGGAAAAACACTGCAAAACTGGAGAGCAATCATGAGAAAACATCATCCATGCCACCATATCATATTTTTGTCCCTGGTATGGTAACCGGTTCTTCACTCTAAATAAAGAATTGTCAAAAATGACTAAGGGTAGTCAGAAATGACACTTTAAGTCACTACAATATGACTACCTATTAGTAACTTGGTGCTGTATATGACAACCCTCTTGTCATTTTGTCAACCCTAGTTTTAGAGTGATAGAGAAAGGCAATGAGCCAGCCTATGAGCCAGTTGGACCAGATATTGTAGTTTTCCTAAATTATATGCTTTTACTGGAACTGACTGACTAATGATTGTCTAATGTCTCAATGCTGGCAAAGGCAAACTAACATGATGGAACACACTGATGAAAGAAAATCCTATGTCATTGTAGCTTTCCTTCAAAATGTCAACCAAATGCACAATCTGAAGAAATTTATTTTGTTTGGACAAGAGGAATTTTTTTTGTGCACTTTAATGTCCTCATGGCTTTCTGAGTGAACTTGCCAAGACTCTGTGGCATCTCTTAAGATGCCCAGAGACTGAGAATTACCTCTAACTTGGTCAATTCTGAATTATCATAATTTGAGGGCATCACCATGCCCTTGTGCTCTGCTCTGGTGCAAACTCTGAAATCCTAACTCCCCTGTATCACGGATGGGAAGTTAGAAAATGTCAATTTCATACCAGTGTATCAGACCTAAAATCAGCTGTTGATGCTATCAAAGAACTAATGAAATTTTGGTGTTGTGTCAGCAAATGCAGTTCTTTGTCATGGTAGTAAAGATTTGGTTTTAGCATTATCATTCTCTAGAGAAGTATCTTTAATTGTGGTCTGTCACTTCATATTATTGCTTGCCATATTACTAATCTATCCCTTTGTTTGAGAGACTTTCCAACATCTATAGTGTATGAATAAAGATGATATTATGATCGAAATAAAAGATGCAACACGTTGTAGTTCTTGCTAAAGCTGACAATCTTTGACTGTACCATTCAGCAAACCCTGTGCCTGTTTTGACTGGTAGCATCTAAACTTTTAATAAACAACAGCCATTCCATTGATGATGTGAGTTTATCTCCAGCATTAAAGTCTGAGTAGACATGACATATCCTCATTGCACATAATTTACCCAAAAAGGGCGATGACGCTAAACAAAGCATGGGTATCAATTCGATCCAGTGTAGCACTTTCTTCAACAGCATGACCCAGCATGCTCCAGCATTAAAGCTGCTGATCTAGGGCAGTGGTCTTGCATCACATTGACAGGGAAAAAAGACATAAATGCTTTGTTAAATAGTTGAGCTGATGACCTGTTGGATCTATGATTATTATCTAAACTGGGAGGACCTAACTTACTTATGAGGGTGGCTAGCTACAAGTCCCCTGTCCACAGGACAGGGTTACAAGGTCCTGGATGAAAAAATATTGACTTTTTGGCTTGAGTGGGAAATAGCCTTTTAGTAAACGTTTGTCACACAACATACACCCGCTGTAGGGTTAGACATACCTTTTTTCTGTTGTTTCGCGCTCAGATGTGGTTGATTTCTTACAATATTAATCGATTTCGGTGCCATTTTCGAATTCATATTTCAGATGAAATAGCTTGAAGCATGGCCGCCTAGTTCCGAAAAACTCACAAGAGGGCTCTGGCGACGTTTCAACGCCCCTAGTGGCACACAGAATAGTGCTGATCAGTCCTAATTTCTGTGACTGCTGGGGGCGTTGTAATTGCGAAAGTTTAGTAAATTATTAACAGAGTTTTGGTGCTTGTTGATGTACTTCTTGGGCATTCTACTGTCAGATTCCGAGTGGACGAAAAGCAGTCTGTATAAAGAGCTATCAGCACCGAATCGCACTGATGTGCCCTCTTGTGTATATTTACCACAAAAAGCATGAACTAGCAAACGTGAATTTAAAAACGCTCTTGAAAAGGATATTTCCACTGGCTTTTTCAGTGAAATATGAATACAAGTTGATAGTTAACTGAGTCGTACTCCTGTGCATCACGACGAAATAAGGTATGCTGACATGTTTATGGAGAAATATGTGTCGTAAATGTCAACATCAAAGAATTCCCATATAACGCGTTCCGACCCTACATGGCATCTAATGCAATGTAGGTCGGTTCTGGCTAGAGGGTGGCCTGACTTTGGAGAGTGCAGGCCAAAGGGGCTTCAAAATGTACCATGGTACTGAGCACAGCTTTTGTGTCGTTGTAACTGAGGTTGTTGCATCTCCATCTTTCTGACATATCATAAACAATGAAAAGTTAATCTCTGACAAGTGTCTCCTTTTTGCATCAAGATCAGCCTTTTACATATTTGTTTATTTCTATTATATAAGAATTAAAGAATTCTCACAAACAAGGTAACTTCACGCTTCGTGCGTGACATGGTGAATCTGCACCAAGCACTAAAGTCTACAGTTACAATATTTAATGACAGGGTGAACAGCACAACTATGCATTGACATACAAGATTTACCCACATGAAAATAGAAAAGAAAAACTATATATTATATATATAAAACAGTACCAATAATATTGCCCGAACTCATTATTTGTGCAAACTATAAACGTATATTCCTACAGAATGTTAATTTGACATGTTTCAATGCATATACATTGTTCACATCCAAGACCTTTCATTACATATGCATCATCAATATGTTTTATTGATTATTTAAAAGTATGCAGCCTCTCTGTTACATTAGATTACTTTAGAGTTGTAAATCGACGACACTCATCATAACGTTTGCCTCGCCGTTCGAGAATCTCGCGTGAAGAAAAACTCCTAGGGTGCCCTTTACACAAGAAAAAAAAACTTTTTGTACAGTCCGGCTGCATCTGGCTAAATCAATCTTATCAGCTTATTGATATCAGAGATTAGATTATTGGGCCATTTTTTTCCAAATTCAGCATGACATATTACCAAGCGGGATTCGGAGGAGTGTGCTATAAAGAAAAATCTTGTTTTATTGAGAGTGAATTTTTGCTCACGACTAAATTTATACAACGCACCAGTGGTCGTAGGCACTATATATAGCCTATATAGCTCATATCATGGAGCCAAGTCTACTCTTGTCTCCATGCTCATATTATAGTCCACTTTATGCAGGCTATATATATATAGGCTATATAAGCTATATATATGATCAGTTGTTAAACAGTGTGCCACCTGATGCGGACAGAATTGTCAGATACTGTGAGGTTATTAAAGCTTTAAAATCTAATAAGAGTGATGGTCATGAAGGATTTATGTGTCAATCATTTATTGTTATTATGTAATAGATTTATTAGCATCAGTTTTAACTCATGGGTATCTCAACCAAGGGATGTACTCCTTGGTACTATAGAGTCAATTCCTAAAGATTATTAAAAAAAAAAAGATGTCTGTGACAGTAGTAACTACAGAGGTATTACCTGGTGTAACTCCATCTCTGAAGTTATAGATACAGACACGTACAGGCGCCCTCCAGCAGAGGCTGGCGTGTCAAGACATATTATTTCTTGACGGCGCCTGTGGTACAAATTACATGCAATTTGCCTTCCAAAGCCGTACATTTTAGTTTCATTAAAAAACTAGACACCTTCTGCTATACGATGCTACCTGCCACAAAAGGAACTGTTTAGCTATAACTGGCTACTCAAAGCTAAATCTAAAAGTGCATAATTTGAGAGCAACACTAGGTGGAAACTGACTATAAGCTAGGAGTAGACAGAAGTGGCTGACTTTAGCCAGTTAAAGGTACAACCAGAAATAGGTTGCTAAGCTATTCTTCTTTTTTTAAAAGAGCGAGGGGTAAAATGGTGCAAACTATGTTAAAATCTACAAATTTAAAGTTAAATTTAATTTTGTAAAGCATTGTTAGATGTAAACAGTATTATTTATTCTAATTTGTCACTGATCTCAAAAAGTATTGGATGCAGTATTGCAATTGTTAACTGACAGTATTGTACAGACCAAATGGTGCTTATATAAATGATATGCTGAGGTAGAGCCATTAGTTGGACATATTAATGAATTGTTAAACATAGTTTACCTAATGGTCATATTGTACTTTCTATATACAGCATAAGCCTAAAATTTACTCACTTTCGTTTTATTCTGTTATGTTTTTAAAGTCTTGTGACTTTCGCAAATTATTATAATTACCAATATTTTTATTTCCATATTATACACCATGACCTGTAACTTATTATGCGTGTGTGTGAATAAACATAAAAAATAGGCCTATCGTTCCCTGTCATAAATCATATTTTGATTTTAGCTGCATATAATCATATTGATTAGCTGTAAAACCTGCCCAGCAACTATCAGTAAATAAATCTAAACTAATATTAATCATATATATTTAGATTTATTTTTCATGTGGTGGTAAAAGTAGACCAGACCAAACTTGGACAAACATGTTGATGCAGAGCAATGCAGAAAGGTGAAGGTCTTGACACATGATTGTTGCATCATTCATTCAATGGGTCATGTGATATAACAATCCAGGCCCCAAGCTCAATGTTTTTATTAAAACCATGCAGCCATGCTATAGCATTCAAGTTAATTAATGAACATGCATATTTAATTGATCTGTCAAAGTTGCTTGAGGATTTTTCTTTCTTTCTGCTTTCTCTCCTTTTTTAAAACTAGATGATGATGAAACTAAACAGCATTGCAAGACAAATCATTTAGAAAAAATATATCATATAATTAAAATAAGTCATCCATTTATAATGCACTAATTTCGCCCAGATATATGGTCGATGGTCGTGATCTTTTTTTTATTTAATTTTTTTTACTTTTATTTTTTTTTCAATAATGCATGCACAGTGAAGCTTTTGGCATTTGAATGGAATGATTAATGTGCATCACTTTTTGTAATATACGTAACATATGATGGGCGTCTCCAAATAGTGTCTCCGTGGTCTTCCCAAATCATACAACTGCCTGAACACTGACAAATGACTTCGACGAATAATGTTGACAAAGATCTGGATATACCAATTTTGTGACCCGAATAAATGATGGGTAATTTTTACAGATGCTGGCTCAGGTTTCTGGCAATTTATATTTCATATGTTAAAAAATATACTCGTCCTTTAAAGCGTACGCTCGCAATGTTCCCAAATAGGTATTGTAATCTCTCTGAGACATGTGAATAGTCTGTAACTATTGATTAAAAGAATATCAGCCTGTAGGCCTATTACCGAAATCAAATAATTTTAAATTGATGTTCTCTCGGTGCAAATAAAAGAAACCTTAGCAGCTTTTTGTTACGGAGTATACGCGATACATAAAAAGAAAAGAGTGACAAAAAGTGGTATAAATTAATAATATCATATATATAAAATACCAAATCAAAATGACATCTTTTGGTGATTTTTGAACACTGCAGCCAGCTTTTTCTGTAAATTAACATCTTCTTAGTAAGATATGGTAAACAGAACTGTGTAAGTTGAACGACCACTCCGGCCTTAGCCGTTTGCAAACAAATATGAACCATATATACGTGCAGCTTAGAAACTAAGCTTAAACATATGTAAGGATATGTGTAAATATATATATATATATATATATATATATATATATATATATATTGGCCTATAACACAAAAGTGGGCAGGCGATTTGATAATCCAATGACGCAATAATAAGAAGGTATCGCATTAGTGTCCATGGTCAAATAGATTTGGAATTAATGCTATAGAGGAAGGCCTTCTAGGGATTTGCATGCCTTCAAAAGGGAGGGGGTGCACATCCCCTGAACCCCCTCTAAATCTGCCTATGTTCAGTGATAAGATGATTGATTGATTGATTGATTGATTAGCCTAAATTACATTTATTCCAGATTCCAGACGACAATTGCGACAAAAAGTTTGATCTCTGGAATATACCGTCACACTATCATTATGAAATGAAGGCTACAATTAATTTATGGATAGTATTAAATAAGAATATAATAAGAATATAAATGTGTAAATAACATTTGATTCAGCAAAATATTAATTGGCAGGTAAACATTAAGCCCTATGCTGGTATGGCACATAACTTAGATTTTTGCAGGTATTTTCAAATTTTTTCCCTCTTAAAATTAAGGAAATTATACAGCGTTAAAACGAGGACCATATCTCATATTTAAATTGGGACAAACTAGAGTAAATATGACATATGAATTCAATACCACACAATTTGTGATCTTGACAAAAATTACCACGGCGATCTGTGCCTACAGAAAAATACATAAATAACACAATAAACAAGAAAATATTTTCAAGATTTTTTATAGGCGATGTAGATTTAGGAACTGAATTGTGAACATGGGGAAGATTGCAGATTTATGAGTTTTAACAATGTAAATCAGCTTCAGAGACATAAATTGAGAGAAATTAATAGATCCAATTTGTGCTGTTTCACTTGAGAGAAAATGAGCTAAATATCTACTTATATTATATGGCTAGCAGAAATCCCGGCTTCTGATTGGCGGAGAGCTGTGCAATATTTTCAAATATTGCACGGCTATATAGGTCTTTTCTAAGTATAAACAAATCATTATCCCTTCGTACTTAAGTGAGTAAAAGACAATATTGACACTGTAGCAATTACAACTTTCCATTTGCCACATTTTGCGTAACAGGCAATTGGATTGCGTACCTAAAAGGTAAACAACCTCTGTAATTAAAACAATGTATTTTTGTTGTCATATGCATATTGCTGTGGGCTTCCATTAAATATAAATGAATAAATAATGATTAAAAAAAAAAAGATGAGTAAAATATGCCATGGTTTTCTCTGCCCCTTTTGTGTAAATTGAAAGGCCATATAATATAATTATTGCACAGTGTCTCATGCAATATCCGTTTTTACGGCACCCCAACAACCGATATTGCACTCAGCTTCTCCTCGTGCAATATCGGTTGTCTCGGTGCCAGAGAAACTGATATTGCACTTGCCACTGTGCAATAATTGTATAACATTATTTCATTCCTATGAAGTGTCTGCCTGCCATGTATCTTTCACTTCTGTCAATCATGCAGACAATATTAACAATTATGTGGAAGAAATACAGGAAAAACTGTTGAATTAATTTGAGAAGGTCTTTACTAAAAGGCTTGGTTGATGACATGTGCCATATTATAAGATGGGTCAAGCCTAATTATGATTGTAGTATTGGCACCGTGCTTAAGTTACCCCATCTCAATCTCAAAGTTACCCCATCTCCACATACTTACAATATGAGTTACCCCATCTCCTCGCTGGAAATTACTCATTCATTTCCGTGCAAACAAATATCACTGAACTTTCTGCTTATAATTGCATTAAATTACACCATTTGCCCTTGACACACTTGGTGGCATGCTGTCAACAAAATTCAAAGTGAAATTAACACAATATAGTTCATGAAGTCAATCGGTCAGGCAACTTCTAATTCAACCACGTTAGTGAAATAGATATAATAATGCATTCTTCACGAAGTGATAAAAAATTAGCAATTTCGAAGTTCATAAAATGTCCAATTGTAATCATTACAAATGTCATTCTAACAGTGCAATGTGGTGGTGGTGGAGTAGGGCTTTACGTCCTGTATTTCTGCACCTGATGGGCTAATTAGGACAGGCAGGGACCATGGCAATGAGATGATGGATGAAACAGCCATCCAACATAGGCTCGACCGGGTATTGAACCCGGGACCCAGCAGTTGGAAGCCTAAAGCGCTACCTCTGAGCTAGGCTCTAACAGTGCAAGAGCTAGCAGTTCTGGATGGTGATATCCAGCACATCTGAAAAGTTGGGATCCGATGGTGTGACATGCCTAATTGAGACCGTGACCTCATGGCATTCTCAAAAATGCATAAAAACTACACCATTGTGACTATTAAAATTCTTGACCAAAAATGTGTGAAGCCTTTGATTTATAACTATGTACAGGTACACTATCACATATGAAAGGCAATAGATTATAGTGAGTTCTATGAGGCAACTTCCAAGGTCTATGTATAGATTAATGCCACATGATATGACACTTCCAGTCCTCATATCAGATCTTCTAAAGTCATAAAAATTTTATCCATTCAAACAATAACAATATTTTTCTACAAGCTTCTGTTTCAAATAAGAGTTTACACATGAAAAGTCAGCCAGAGCTTGAGTTAAATTTACCAATAAAGTATAAATGGTCCATTGTAATACTATCGTCACAAGGCAGTTGTTGAAAAATCTCCACAGCAACATTTTAAGTACATGTACTAGGCTTTGATGACACATACATGAGTTTGCTTTTCTTCCATGAAGCTTTATAGGGGAAAGTAAGGAGAACTGGGCCGTTTATCGCATTTTAATTTTTTCCCGAATCAAATAATAAAGCGAAGTCACTTTATTCCTTTCTAAATTATACTACATACAAGCATTTTTCTAAAAATATTAGGTGCCTTTTTTTATAGAATTCTCAGCCTTTTCTTGTATAAAAAGTGGCTCAGTTCTCCCTCCAGTAAGGAGAACTGGGCCATGGGGGCAGGAGAACTGGACCCCTCCTGTCAGTTAATAACAAACTGATTGAATTAAAAGAACACAGATTTAACATGAAAATCTAGCTTAAAAAAGCCCACACATTTTTTTATTTATTTTTTACATCCATTTCCAGTTTAACTTAATACACAGTGTGAATCATTAGTTAAAATTTATTAAGTTAACGTTGAACTTCTTCTTGGCATGATTCTGTAAGTCTAATCAAAGCTCCATTGGAAAGTTTGCAGGATTTAAAGATTTTTGCATGTAATTGCCAAAAATGTTGCATGTAGGCAGCCTCTGGATAACTTCCCATCGGAATAACAATTGAACAATGTTGGTCCGCCTTGCTTAACCCCATCAGTTACAGAAAAGAAATCTGAGGATCTGCCATTATACATACTATGCAGTAGTCTAATATACACTGGACTGAATTGTCGTTTCAATAAAATATGAAACAATTTAGAGAATTCAACTCTGTCAAGGCCTTAGTGGCCTCTAAAATCATGCGTTACAGCCGATTGCATCAAAGTGTAGTCAACAGGCCATCAGTCCAAATTGCAAGTGTGCCAGCTACCTCACAGTTGTGCACACATGAGTGCCTACACATTGTACTTGGTTCAGCTATCTTAATCTGTTGAGGTGGATTCCGGATTCTGGCTTTTTATGAAGTTTTGAATTTTTCTCACAATAAACTACTGACTAACTACACTAAGCTAAGAAAAGAAAGAAAGGGGAGAGGTGGGAGGGAAGAAAGACAGGCAGAGATGCTGTTAGCATGCAAGCAGAAAGCAAACTGAAGGGACAGAGAGCATGAATGTTATGTAATGAGAAGAAAGAGAGCTTAGAAGTTGATAGAAGTGGTACAGAGGAATAAGGGGTTAAGATAAGCTGGTCTTTGAGAATTAGCATGGAGACAAGTATAAAGAGATACATATAGATAATAAAACACATGGCAGGATGTTCATGCAACAACCCCCTGCTGCTTGCAAGGTCTGTCCATTTAACACCCTTCTGTTAACCGGAAGGTTCCAAAAAGTACAGACCCAGATTGTGGCAAACAGAGGTTTATTGCATCTCAAAATAGTAGTTGTAGTTATTTAGGTAGGTCTTTTCAAAAGAGAGTCATAAAGTCAAACTTGGTATTTACATCCAGTTCAAGGTATCTTTTGTAGCACTCAGAGTGCCAGTCTCCTAACACTTGTATGAGCTCACCTGGTAGGCCAGCTTGGAATGCCCAAGTGGCACCACCTCGACGAAAGCTATGGGAGCCATATTCATCAGCTTCAGCCCCTGCAGCAAGCAAGAGCTGTTTGAGGTGTCTTGTGAAAGTGGCCTGAGTCAAAATAATCATTCCTGGAGCTGAAGGATAGGCGAGCAGGGGGGCTGTGGGTGGCAAGTCAGGTTGGAGTGCAAGGACCTTCAGCAAGGCTGTAGTTGGACAAAGAGGGTGGTCCTGTAAGTAAGGCAGGGGCAGTTGGGGTAAGCATTCCTGAAGCTGGTTGTTCTTTGACTTTCTGACAAGCAGTGCCAGTCCTCTGGGGTTCAGTACCAGGTCGTTGCGAGAGGGATGACGAAGTGGCTCAAACTGTGTAAGTGACGGTGGGACAATGTTGGATTTTCTGAGCAGGGTAAAGAATGCTGTCAGGTAGGCTGCCCATAATACACAGTCAACTGGTTTAGAACAATCCAATAGTTTGAGCATCTTGAGAAGCAGGTCTAGTGTGATGGGTAGTTTGTGCTTAATTTTATTGCCCTTGGCTCTTTTGATTCCTCTCATCAGGGAGCGGACTGGCCAGGATGTAAGGGGGTTAGGTTGATTGGCCTCTACACATATTAAACGGATGATATTGGCATACTGGGGAATGGAAGCATACTGCAACTTCCCTGCCAAGTAGGCAATGAACCGCATAACAGTCACAGGGTCTGTAATCCAGGGTGGGTGGTTGGTGAGGTTGCAAAATTTAAGGTAGGCTGCTAAGTGAGTTGCGTAGCTCTTCCTGGTCGATTCTGCAAAGGTCAGAGCCCTGTAGTGGGCGATGTTCCTGTCTTAAGTCTCTACCAAGGATTCGAAAAAGGCAATACATGCATCAGACATATGACATTTGGCCAACTTTTGAAAGGTGTCAATGCAAAAGGCAGTCCCAGCTATTATGGAGAACCAATATAGAAAGTTGCCACTAATTCTTAAATGACTAATGCAGTCACTGGTATTGTTCTCTTTTCCAGGGATGTGGAGAAATTTTAGCTCAAAATCAAACATGTTAGCTAGCCAAAACAAGTTCCTTAAATGATACATTATGATGGGATCGGAGCAGGCACCTTTGTTGATGACAGCTTTAGTGAAGATATTGTCTGTAAGGAGGGTAACTGAACTATTCCGTAGCAGGGGGGCCCACCTGTATATTGCTGCAAAGGCCATCATGGTCTCTTTTACATTTATATGAAGTGCCTTCAATGTTCATAGCTTGGTAATCTATAGTCCAGTCCATGTACAGCCAGTCTTGGTTGTTGAAAGTGGCACCCCCACCTTGAGATGAAGCAATAGTAATAATGTTGCATGTGCGCTCTTGCACTGAAAGCTTTTTCTGTTAAACAACGGCATGAAGTGTAACCACCATTTGATGTCCAAATGGAAGTCTGCAGTTAGCTTGACTTATATTAGTGAGTCACTTCTTTTAAAGGCCGTATGGTATCTATCAGGTGCTGGAGGTAAGTCCTACCTCCTTTCACTACATAAGAGGCCCAGGCTAGCTTGCCAACAAGGCGTTGCAGTTGTTTAAGTGATGCATGGCGCTGCTTTGTGAAATTATGTAATATCTTGGTGAACTGCTGCATTTTTTCCGATGGTAGTTCAAGCGTACTTTGCAAGGTGTCTATTTGAATACCTAGAAATGTCAGAATTTGTGAGGGGCCTTCAATCTTTCTGTAGGAAATTGAATACCCTAAGGATCGTAAAACTGTAATTGCAGTCTGTATGGATTGAATGCAGTCAATTTTTGTCTTGCTCACAATCAGAATATCATCTAGGTAGATCACAGTTTGGATGCCCTTCTTGGCTTATATGCACTGGATAGCTTGAGATAATCTGAGAAAACACTCAACTGACAGTCTTGCCCTGAAGGGGAGCCTAGTGTCAACAATAAAGGTTGGATTGTTCTCTCCCTTGAATTTCCACTTCTACATGCATTTTGGAGGTCTATCTTGGCCAAAAAACATCCCGGGGAGATAATTTTGGTAGCATCTTGGACAGATTGATAGTCATTAATAGCACTTCCTCGAGGCCTACTGCAATCATGAATTAACCTGACTCATCCATCAGATTTTGGTATGGCACCCAACGCGCTAATGATCTGCGGCTTGTCTTTGACTATTACATAGCGTCCCTCATTGATCTCTTGTTTTATCTGATCCTCCACCAGGTCATGTGCATCTGTGGCTGAGCTATAATTTTTAAGAGGTGAGCCTGTATTGACAACATCAAAACCAGATTTAATTCCATGAATTATGTAATCATGATCAGGATCATTGTGAAGTAGGCTGCGCCAGGTTAGTTCATTTAGCGATTTGGGATTGGGGACTAAAGGGCGATCATCTAGTCCCTTGGTCGGTCGTTTTTTTGATCCAATGGACTACGTTCATAAACAGGGTGCACAGCTTTGCAACCTGGTGCCAGACATTTGTGCAGGTATTTGCAGGAGGGGCCGAACTTGTACAAATTGAATTGCCTGCAGATTTCCTTGTTTCTGCCATTGTCATAACGTTTGTCATAAGATGTAACATGTGAGCGAGATTGCTGGGGTGTGGGAAGGACGTGATGTGACATCTTGCACTGAGCCTGCCAACGACGGTACTCCCTGTCATACATGAGTAAGGAAGGCCAGGTGTATTTAGAGGCAAGGTCTGCTATCTTTTCCATATATGTCAAGTATTTATCACAGTCCACTGTTTTAAGAAATCCCTTGCATGTCAGTTCCCTCATTATCCTAATGCTAGCACCCATCCACTGGAGTGGGGTGACTTGTTCCAATTTGGGCCTAGAGCTGCCACTGCGAATAAGCACTTGCTCCTCCCCCTCATCACCTAGGATAACATGTTCTTTGGGAGCATCATACTAACGTAGATAATCCACAATGTCTAAGTGTTTTACTGATTTAGCAAACAATGGAAAGGAACCGGGCTCACCCTGACATTGAGCTTCATCATGCTGCTGTTATGTGGTAGGCAGTTGTTGCTGAGTTAATAAGTGCATTATAGCTGCAATCGGTAGTGACTCATTGCTGGTCCGATCTGAGGGGGCTGGGGGGTTCCCATTACGTTTTGACAGGAGGTGTTGTAGTTGTCTGCACTGGGCCAGTGGTTGGATCCCTATGATTTCGATATCCTCCATTTGCATGAAGGTAAAATATGTGTGTGTGGTAAATCCATGTTGCACAATAGAGTTAACATTGGTCTCCATAATCCCTTGTTCTTCGAGCCAATTTTTTAAAGTGAGATCCATGCCATGCACAGCCTGTTGCTGTTGCATAGGTGCACTTGGAGTCTGATTGTACCTCTTATAATCCGTCCATGAATTGGAGTTGCAGGTCCTGCTGTTTGCCATTGCAGGTCAGGGACCATACTCCTAGCAAAGTTGTAGTTGTAGTCAGAAAAGTGGTCCTGGTAATTTGTATTATCCATATTAACAGAGTTTCCATGTACAAGAAAGACAGGCAGAGATGCTGTTAGCATGCAAGCAGAAAGCAAACTGAAGGGACAGAGAGCATGAGAGAATGTTATGTAATGAGAAGAAAGAGAGCTTAGAAGTTGATAGAAGTGGTACAGAGGAATAAGGGGTTAAGATAAGCTGGTCTTTGAGAATTAGCATGGAGACAAGTATAAAGAGATACATATAGATAATAAAACACATGGCAGGATGTTCATGCAACAACCCCCTGCTGCTTGCAGGGTCTGTCCATTTAACAATATGTAACACCCTTCTGTTAACAGAAAGGTTCCTAAATGAATTTTGTTGCACCACAGGTGATCATGTCCACCCAAGCATTCACTGGTCATAACACAATTAACTGACTGGCTGTAATTGAAACCAAATGAAGGCCATTCCTGTCTATGGGCTTGACTAGCGACCACTTAAGCATGGTAAACTGTGACATCACTAGAACACTTTGTCAAGTGGCTGATCACACTTCATTGCAGTCTACTGTAATAGTACACATGAGTTGTGTGATTTTCTACAACCAGTACTAGATTCTTATAAAATAGTAAGTAAAAAAAGTAATTATTGGTGATCTGAATATTGATATATATGGTAGCCACAATGTAACTTCAAATTATACCCAAAGTAGACCATTTTCTATTGTTCTTTTCCGGGATATAACTGGCCAGTTTGGCATGTTATCTCCCGGCTTTGGAGCAGTAATATCATTCATGAACAACTGCTAATATAGGGATTAGCAAAAACACACAAACACAAACAATGTGAAACAAGGTAAATGGTTCAATCACAACAAATCCCGACCTAGTACACAACAAAGAGTAAATCCTCTTTAGGATTGTTTGCCTTAGAATTTGTTGTTTCTTGTTTGCTGTTGTTGTTGCATAGTTTCAACCATATCACAATCTTCGCAAAATCAAATCATCCATGAAAATAGTCCCACAATTACAGCTAAAATATGGCATTATAAATTGCGAAAAAGCCACTATTGAATGTGCATTAGGTATAAGTCAGTTATACACCTTATACTCAGGATATAACATTCCAACGTGGGCAGTTAAATCCCTCGGCTTCGCCTCGGGATATAACTGCCCGCATTGGAATGTTATATCCCTCGTAATGGTGTATAACTATTACTTATCTTGGCATGTTATTCGAACGCAGTTTTGTTCAAATAACATTACCAACGATAGTGAGTAATTCAAGTGCCACATTAATTATCTTTTCTTCCAACACTGATTCTTGGTGTGGTACAATAACTACTGTTATAACTGACACATAATTAATGTCCGCTTCAATGTTAACTATTTTCAATAGTCACAGCTAACATATAACCTCAGACATTATTAGACAGTACTGTTATCGCCCATCCTAAGCAAATAACATACAGACGGAGTTATCCAAACAACGTATGGAACTTCATCAATGATCTGAATATCGTTGACTGGTCCCCAGTCACAGCCAATGAATCATACAATATTTTTCTGAAATTCAAGAAGATCAGTATGATTTAACAGAAGTAAACATCTCATCAAGGCCTGGATTGCAAAAAGACATATTAAAATCCATGCGAATGAGAAACAAGCTGTACCAAAAACTGATTCGATGAAAAAACGAGCATATCGAAGTTACAGAAATACACTGAATTCTATAATAAGAAGTGCGGAAACTTTACTGGAAAAACACCTTTGATAGAAATAATATGAAATTACACATGGAAAGATATAAACACTATTACTATAGCAAAACCAGAAATAAGCACAACTTTCCAGAATATTTTGAAGTTGACTAAGAAAGAATAAACAATAAAAAGTATATTTAAGAAAACTTCAATTCATATTATGTAGAAATCGGTAGTAAACTAGCTTTAAAAAAAAAACCGCTCAACAAATGAACCACTGAACTGGTTGCCTCGAAATATGTGGTCTAGCTTATTCCTTAAGCCCACCAATACCACAGACATAATCATTATAATGCATTTAACACAAGAGCCAATTCTACAACCACTTGTACACTGTCCCTATAGGAACGCCAAGTAGCTAATTTCAGGGTCTCTTAAGCAAATTCCCAGCGCCAGGTAGCTGACTTTAAGAGATTTCAAGAAAATGCCAAGTTAGCCAGCGCTAAGCAATACCTACATTACCATCGGCTTTGCCTTTTTAACTCTTGATTATATATTTTGTAGGTTTACTGCCCTAATATAACCCTTGGCAGCCCATAGGTACTGCCCTAATATAACCCTTGGCAGCCCATAGGTACTGCCCTTTATAAACAGTAAACATGTCATTCCAGTTGTAACTGGACAGATCACTCGGTTGCCTGTTGTTTGTTGATAAACAAACAGAACTCTGACAGCTGAGCAACAGCACTTTTGGCACTGTGCTGCAGCTGTCTATATCCTTACGCGAGTATTTCTTTAAAGCTACTCCCTTGATCAGGCTAAAAATAAATATAATATATATGCCAGCTGGGATTTAGCTCATGAAGAGTGACCATGTATTTGAGTCAGACATATCTATAGCCTATTATGTGTGATATGGCGTGGCCATATCATTTCAAAACAAATTCAGCAGAGCTTCATTGCACAGGGCAGGCATGCTAACTCGATAATAAAGTGCATTTTTGTTGCTACATTGACGGGAACAGGTACATTATAAGCACAAGTCTAATGAATTTTCAATGTCATGTGCGGCCAAATCAAAAACATGCATTTTTCCTATATCGTGTTTGCTAAATTGGAAAGGATACCCAATTTGACAGCAAGATGAACAAAACCTGGCCGGTGTATTACATTATGACTTATTTCATAAACATTTGTCATATTCTGTCAAATTTTATGTTCAAATAACTTTCATGACATAACTGAATGAAAAGAACAAATACTGACTTCTGACATGCTGGATATGAACACATTTTTCGTATCAAAACTGATCATAATTGCTTTTCATGAAGTGTCCTGGGGTGTGCAAGAAAGTTCATGTGACAGCAGAAATACAGAGACATTTAGTGCAAGACTACAGGACCTGTTATGTCATAAATGTAGTGCCCATACCCCCGAAATGGAAACTCGTGAATTTAGATAATGGATACTTTTATAACCAGGCATTGTTAGAAAACAGTACTGTAATCGCCAATCCTAATCACCCCTGTATCAAATTGATAATTTCTTATGATTTCATCTCACATAACTAATATATAATCAAATTGAACTTGGTGTTCTGATAATTGTAAGCATGATCACATACGAAGTATATAGGTGTTATGTTTTCCAAACAATTTTCACATTCATCTATCGTAGTAAATAACTTACATACTGAAATAGATGTGCAACTTTTCAGTGGTCATATTTTCATGAAAGTTGTCTTCATTTTTAGCATTTATTTTTATTTTTATAAATGCACATATTATTTTAATGAAGAAAAAACCGACAAAGAACCAGTAAAACATTCAGGGAATGGCTGAAAATTGTATATGTGAACTTGTTTCATCAAAGGTCAACTAGCAAAAAAGTCAGGCCTGCTAAATAAAAATAGTTAGGAGAATAGTGACACTGAGTAACCATTTGAAATTAGCTCAAAATAAGCTGAAATATGTATGATACATGTATCTAAAAATTTTCTGATGAGTTTTGATGAATTTTATGCTGTAGGAATTCAAAGTTGTCATTCACTGATTCCATTGCCACACAAAAACTAAGAGCGGATGCTCAAAAATATTTGGGATTAAATTGAAGGACATGATCGGCTACACAAGTTACAATTACAAATAATTTTTGAAGGGGAAAAATTTGACCTCAGTGGCCACCCTGGGCACAGGTTGATTGTGACCAGGCTGTTAGTATGGGCATGTAGAAAACAATATTTTAATGTCAATATGTCCCCTATTTTAGATAAAATATTGACAAATATATTCATAGGAGGAATGACTGTATTGAACTGACCCAATTAGGAGGGAAGGGAGAACCACTAATTGGTCTTCACCCATCACTATGTGTAAAGACCTTTGTATTTGATATTCTGTCAGCATCTTTTTTTAGTACCTTGGGGTGACTCAAACACTTTGACCCAATATGGCTGACCTTGACCCATTTCTCAAGGTCACAGGTCACATTTTACTCATATTTCGAAAATTTCAAATTGTAATAACTCAATAAATAAAAGAACTACACATATTTATGTTTGTAGGTACTAACATAAAGGCCTTCAATTCCCAACCATCAAATTGACACCCAAAGGGAGTAATGGGGTGAATTAGCTCATGGTCAAAAATCTATTATTACTCTAAATGTGAAGAACCGGAAGTATTACCGATCTGGTGCAGCGGAACTTTTGGTGGCAATAAGATGATGTGTTAATGAGATATAGGGCGTTACAAATTTATTTACCTTAAATAAATAACTCTGTATAACTTTGCATTGGTTCATTGAAATTGAACCATATTTGAGTCATGTATAGTCCTTGAGCATATAAACATAAGTTATGAGTGTGATTGTCCTTGGGTCACAGGTCACCCTGAATTGTAAGATAGAATTTTTTTGTAACTCACCTAATATGTAAGGTAGTCTTAAACAAGATGTCAAAATGCTTGTATAACATTTGACCTCGGGGTAGCATAACTTCAAGGTCAAATGTAAAAAGTGGTATTTTTACAGGTTTTGGGCCTGATTTTTACTTAAAAAATGATGCTGGGTAATGTTGAGTGATGCTGACCGATGTTGTGGCATCCACATGTCATTTGCGACACCCCAAGGATAATTAACCCAAATGGGATTACATACTTTAACTTCTCACTGAATTATAAGATCTTCACCCAGTTTGGGTTGAACTCAATGACATTGACTGTTACATCAAAGGGTTGCATATATTAATTAGATTATAATAATATCTCTTTCAGTGCACTGATTAAGGTATTCTTTTAAAGGTAACAAAGTAACTTGCATTGAAATACCACATTACATAACAAAGTAAGTGAAGACTATAACTTGTTGAAGACCCGTAACTGTTTCAGAAACAGTTACAGTTGACTTGTATAGCTTGATTTTTATAATAATATGGATACTTTATTTTTGCATTTAATAATAGACTAAAATTGCCATCTGATAAACATGTTGGTTTACTGAAAAAGGAAAATTTGATACAATTAAGTATCATCCACTGACATCTAATTTGGCCAAAAATCTATATATATTTTATGAAACTGCATATTTCCTGAATAAATATATTTTTTATTATTATTATCTAATTTGGCCAAAAATCTTTGCTAGATTTGCCATTGCATCATCTAAGTTGATCTTACGCAATAGTCCTACAGGTGTGTGTGTGTGCGTGTGTGTAATGGCACGGAAGTGTTTATGTATTGGATTGGAATTCACCGAGTAAGGATATAATCATGCAGTGCAGCGTTCCAAATTTAGATCACATCTATCGATCAGTCTTACGTGCAGGTAATCCCCATGCTGGTGTCATCCATGGAAATCTGATTGATCAGCCTGATACTTATACTTACTACATATGAATAAGAAATATATTAAAATTAGAGGCTACCAAAGCATACACATTTGTAACCACTGTAGACAAGTAGAATACCCATGAATACAGTTTTTATGGTGTTTTTATGTATTATCTACAGTGTCTTTTAAACATCCTTTTAGCTATTTCAAAAGGCCCAACTAAAAAAAAAAACTGTCTTTCTGGTGTAACTTAGCCCAGAATGAGGAACCTGAGTGTATATATATAATGTAATTTGTAATTTGTAATGTACATGAAGATGAATGAAAATTAAAATATTATTATTTAAAAAAAAGTATTTCTTAATATTAGATATTTTAGTGATTACAACAGGAACTTTCAGCAATGTACTATTATGTCTATGCCATCACGTTCTTTAAAGAAAGCTTATAAAAAATTGGACTTTCGATTCATTCTCTTTAATCTGTGACTCCAAAGTGAAACTCCCCCCCCCCCCCCAATGTATTGCCTTGTTCCACTTACCTTGATATATATGTCTTATCAGTTGTTTGTCTCATACCATACATAATTTTATCAAAATAATCTAACTTCAGTTATTCACCCAATTGTTCAGTTGTTTTTTGGCTTTGATAATTGTCATTAAGTGGGTCATTCAAAACAATTTCAGCCCACCTGGAGATACAAGCTCGAGGCATCCTGATTATGCATGCACACACATGGAGACGTATATGAGCTCTATTGTATCTAATGCAATGACATAGCTGGTTAGGGAAAAAATCGTAGAAAGCACAATAGTTCACGTAAGCAAAGGTCTACTACCTATGTTATGCAGAGTAGGCCTATTATCCTAATGTATGATGTAATGTCAGGTATGGTCACTCCCATATGATTTAGGTTTTTTTTTTTTTTAATATTTTCTAATTAAATTAGTTTCTTGTTAATTAGGAAATCTAGGCCTGCGTAGGCCTAATTGGTAACAGGCAATCATATTACTTTCCTTCAGTTCCTCAGTAGTTTTACTACTAAGTAAAAAAACAGAGGCTGTGAGGCAGCAAACCCTCAGCGAATGGCCACATATATTACACAAGCGCCATCAACATTGTAGTTCAGAAACTAGACGTTATAATATCTTCTTATGTTATTCTTGTCCATCCAAGGCAATCACGTTTGATAATATTAAATTAATTCCAAATCAATAGGAAGCACACAGGGCAAAATCAAATGGCGTTTTTTTACAGTTGTGTGAGATGTTTTTGGGGCAACTTTGATAATAATAATTATTATTATAGTTATCTATCTGCTAATAATCTATGTTGTCACCATTGAACTATATATGTACAGTACATGAAGTTTACCTATGGTCTGCAAAGTTACCATGTCCTTCTTTTTTGTCTTATCCCATTTGTATATTTCAACTGCCTTTTGTGAGGAAAATAAAACCCAACATCAATACCAATTCTATTGTAGGTTGTGATAATGAATAATATTGCATAATATGTACATGTAAGTCATGTTTAGCATCAATCTATATTTTGCATGAAAAACATATTTCTTGACTTTATTATGAAATAGGAGTAAATAACAAAGTTCTGCACCAGTCTTGATAACCACATGTGGTTGTTACATAACAGACAATGGAATGGCTTGAATAATCCCAGGTGTCACAGAGCACAGCCCTGTAGAGGGTAATGTTTTGTGTATTGAGTTTAGACGTGTATTGGTCAGGGATTGACAGGGAAATAGCAGTTTTGGCACATTTCCTTTATTATTTAGGTGATATATAATGATTAATATACAGAGAATACAGCAATTAGATGAAATATCAACATATAAACTAACTTTTTATGGCTTTCATCATAAAATATGGCATGCTGGGTTAGCAAATGTAGGAAATAAAACAATTCTTAGCATTATATTAGGATTTTCTAACATTAAAACAGCATGAGGTAAATGTCAGAATTAAGTTTGGAAAGAGAAAGTATGGAGGTTTGAAAAATCAAAAGTTTTACACATTTTCACTAATTATAAATATTGTATAATATTATTTATCACCATAAGACCACCAAAAGGCACAACTACACTGTTTTAGACATATTCTCTTCATTTTTTATACCTTTCAGTGTATAAGGGTTCCAGCTAGTTCTGCCCCAAAACCTAGCGATAATATAGCAATGTGACTATCAAAAGGCACAACTAGGTGATATAGAGCAATATGAAATGTCATTAGGGTATGTGCATTAGTGCTAGAGTTCTGCTCAGGAAATACAATGTTTAGCATTTTTCTAGATTTTCCATTAGTTCGACATCAAGTGAAAGGACGATAATTTAGATATGCAAAATTTCACAAGTAAGTAATTAGTGTCTTTGATAAGGATGCTTGAAAAAAAAAATCTATATTATTTATGTGTATGAGACCCCAAAAAGGCACTATTTTTAGATTCTGGCAGAGTTTAAGGCATTAAGTTCTGCTTCGGAAACATAAAAAAAAAAAAAATCCCAAATTGTTTCCAAGATCCCGCCCGCGGACGGACATTAATTATTCCAAGCCATAACAATAACCGTCATCGAACTTCTAATGGATTGATGGGATGACTGACCTTTGTCCTTGTCCATTGTCCTGGCAAGGGGTCGAAATAGCCTGTGATCTCAATCAATCACTGCTCGAGCTGGCTGGCACTAGTGCATACTAGCATACAGTTCTACGTGTATAGGCCTATACCTGTACCTGTGGCTCTTCATCAACTCGCGTACAACTATAATAGCCTACATTGTAATTAAAAACATTTTGATGTTAAAATTTTCATTTCATAGTTATCATAGAGTGTCTCACTCATTTTAGGCAAAAGTGCCAAATCTCACCACTCCACAGTTTGGCACCTCTGCTTTAAAAAATGTCATTTTAAGTATAGATGGCAATAAATTAACTATATACTTGTATAGGCCTATAGGCCTTTTAGTACGTGGCCTTAACTCAATAGGTCTAGCATAACAAATATTGTAGACGTATACGCTGAGGCTCTCATCCTGTCATAACTGCAACACAATTGGACCTTAACCGTTGTACCTGGAGAATCACTGAATCGTTTCTGAAGCACACGATGTCTCCTGACTTGATTTCTATTTTTAACAACCAATCAGGAAGCAGGACAATGACACACCCCCATAGGACGCATCTGATTGGCTGATGAGATCTGGCTACGTCATTCTTTGGTACAAATAGGTGTAACCAGCCTGGTGGGCAGCCATTGTGTGCTTGAAGTCGTCTACAGCTGACCGTGAATCAGAACTTGTGTGGCTCTCTATTTTCACCCTGCGGGCATTTAATCCCTCTTGTTCGTGAAGAATTTGTCAGGTATGTTGCTTATTAGTATTTAATAAAGTAGAAGTGTTATATTTTTAGAGTTATGTGAGGTTTTAGTGCCTGGTGACAACGGCTGATTATGATAAACAGCTGTTTTGTGTGGATTTTGCGGTGACCTCATTGCACTGACATTAGGATCAGCAAAATGAGGCGTTTTCAGACTTAATTTTAAGATGAATTCGGTATTTGACTGAGATCCCGATGATTTCTTATTTGTGTTTTGTTTTTCAGATTTAAGAAAGCAAGCAATTCGATGAAATCGAAGGTCTTTTTATGTGATTCAATCATCAACAACAGAGTCGCAGACCATCGTTTTATTGAAAACCAATTAATGAATTGTGGAAGATCTAGTAATTTTTTATATAGTGAAAAAGGTGAGTTTGATATAATTTTATTATGTCCTTGCGTCATAGTTGTTTTTCTGGGAATCTCTTGGTAAATTTCCGTGGTTAGGTATGCAGCCATTGGGCCATTGCATCACTGCCATCAGCGCCTGCTGCTGCTGCGGCCGAAAGTAACTGCCTTGATCCAGATGTAGCTGGCAGGCTCTTGTCATAGATGATGCTGCATGGCCACAGCCTCTGCAGCAAATGACATTCAATGACGATGGCCACCTCCCAATATCTGTTGTTGACAACTTGATAATTATAATTATTATAACCTGTATATTAAAAGGTACTTTGTTGGCAGCTGCATGATATATTTACTGTAGTCTAGACGGATTTTGATATTTTATGCTTTGTGGTCTTTGTCACTGAAAAAATTATTTATGAGTCATCTGATGATTTTACAATAATCCATACTTAGGGCATAACCCTGATAATCTTCTCTTAATGATAGCATTACTGCTGTTTTAGTTAATGAATGATTTTTATTTCTTGAGATTCCTGATTGTAGAAGACCACAAGCATCTGGAAGCAGCTTTTCAAGCAAGTCATCTTATCTCTTCAAGACAGACCAACTGATCAATCAGCAATGGAGAACGCTCCCCTAGTTGCTCTCAAGGAGAAGGCCTTGACCCCAGCTCCACTCATTGTCAAGAAGGCGTCCGAGCCAAGCCTTGGCGTCAAGTTCGTCACGGCTGGTGTAGCTGCCTGTGTCGCAGATCTTCTCACCTTTCCTCTAGACACAGCTAAAGTCAGACTACAGGTAGGTTGGTTGAAGGAGTGGCTGCTGTATGACAGCGTATGGTCTCTCATTCTGTAGTGTGTCTAACATGACTTGCTGTTACAGGTGCTGAGGTGCCAGAAGGCTCAAGTGGATGGCCGAAGTCCGGTACAACTTCGGTGCTGCTACACTTGAATTTCTCGCGTGCACCAGATTTACTCTTTCATGTTTGACTTGTTGAATTTTTTTCATATTTAATGCAGTCCAGTTAATGTATTGCTAGTAACTTTGTACAGAAATATTTAGATTTATAGATTTTAAATGGCATACCTGATCTTGTGCGACAAGTGAGAACCGATCTGGACTGTTTGATATATTAATCTGCTTAGTTATTGCTGTCAGGATAATGCAACAAATCCATAGGCATTAGTTTGGTTTAGTTGTCTTGCCTTTCGATTTGTTGCTGTATAGAGTATTTACAAATTTCAAAATTTCTCCCAGAGCAGACCCAAAATTACATTATGAAATTTTAGTTACAGTTACCAAAATGTTTCGGCTTTGAATAACTGAGTGATGTTCTTGCTGGATTATCCATCTGTTCCCATACTGCTGTGTGGTGGTCCGGGGTTGGGTGTGAGTCAGGTGTGGGAGGGGGATCCTAAGAAGATTCGCATGTTGCCCTTTAGCTTAGAGCCCCACCATGGAAACACTTGGGAGGGCCAGTGTTGGCGGGTATCCCTTGGGTTTTGCCATGGAGATGGTTAATCCAGCTCGGCTGTTCTCACTCTGATCAAATTTGTCAAATAAGTGTCACTGCTACTAGCATGTGAGTATCACTGCTACTAGCATATGCTTTGTTTCTGGCCCTGTTTATTGTCCTCAGGTCATAACGAGGACCAAGGCTGCCCTGTGGATGCGACTGAGCTGTCAGAGAGCTCACTGAGCACTTGTCTAGGGACGGTTGCCATAGTTAGGCGCAAACACTTGTTGGTGCACAAATCTTACCTAGTATTTCAACCTTTTGTCGTTTGCAGATAATCAGGTGAGGTGGATTGCTGTCCCTTAAGCTACCTATTGAGACCTGCCCACTCCATGAGCCATACAGAAGAAGACATACAGATGAAGACAACTGGGCTTATGGGTGTGCATCACCCTCCTATTATGGGGTGGCTTAAGTTATTTTTGCTGCTGAGGGTGGTGTCTCTTGTCACTCAGGGGAATTTATTCAAAGCATTTTATTTCTGTACCTTGGTTATGTTATCCCCCCATGTGCTTGTTCTGTTGCCTTCTTGTTGCAGGACTGAAAGATGTCCTGCAGCAATAATCGTTTCTAAATTTCAGCTGTAGGTGCCTGTGACACTTTATATTAATGATTTCTTTATTGGCTTGTAGATCCAAGGTGAGGGTGCCTCTGGATCAGCCAAACATTCAGCACTGTCTGCCGTGAAGCAGTCCTCTGCACGTTACAATGGCCTGGTTGGGACAATCTGTACCATCAGCCGCCAAGAAGGACCCAAAGCTCTCTACAACGGCCTTGCACCTGGTTTACAGAGACAGATGTGCTTCGCTTCAATTCGTATTGGCCTCTATGATTCCGTGAAACAAACCTACAGCAATCTGTTTCAAAGTATGTCAAGTTGACATTCTAAATTATGTTTTAGCTCAAATTTTAGATTGTTTCTGTTAAATTCTGTGCATGTATCAGGGTGCTAAATGTGGTGATCTGTATTTTGCAGATGTCGGTATGGGAGGCAGTGTTGTGGTGCGCCTGCTGGCAGGAAGCACTACCGGAGCCATGGCAGTTGCCTGTGCTCAACCCACAGATGTTGTTAAAGTTCGTATGCAAGCGCAGAAGGCTGGAACCCAGCGCTACCGGGGTGTGATAGCTGCTTACAGGACCATTGCTCAACAAGAGGGAATGAAGGGCCTCTGGAAAGGTGTGTGTTATGTAATTCTAACTATGGATTAATTGTT
The DNA here is from genome assembly GCA_932294295.1 of Alitta virens. Classification (NCBI taxonomy): domain Eukaryota; kingdom Metazoa; phylum Annelida; class Polychaeta; order Phyllodocida; family Nereididae; genus Alitta; species Alitta virens. Next base: position 64,373,431 of record OW028573.1, read on the forward strand.
ACCACCATAACATTTTATTGCCCCCTTGTGTCAGTACATAAGCTAATTTTTGCCCCCCTTTTTTTTACAGGAACATCACCAAACATCGCCCGCAATGCCATCATTAACTGTTGTGAGCTTGTAACATATGACATGATCAAAGAGAAGATCCTGGCTACTCAGCTGTTATCGGACTCTCTTCCCTGTCACTTTTTGTCTGCAACTAGTGCAGGGTTCATCGCCACTGTAGTTGGTTCCCCAGTTGATGTGGTGAAGACGCGTTTCATGAACTCTGCTCAGGGGACATATTCTGGAGTCATCAACTGTGCCATACTAATGTTCAAGAAGGAAGGTTTTGCTGCCTTCTACAAAGGGTAGGTTTCTGTTATACCCTTGCTAATGAAGTTCCCTTACTGTAAAATTAATTCAAACTAATGTGATTGTAATAATGTGAGTGCACTCCAGTTGCTAAATTCTGTTCATATTCATCACTTGCAGGTTTACTCCATCTTTCACTCGTTTGGTAACGTGGAACATTGTCATGTTCGTGACGTATGAACAGCTGAAGAAAGCGATCACTTCCCGTCGGGAACAGAAGCTGTTGCCATCTATAGAAATCAAAACAAATAGTCAGCGCTACATGTAACAATGATACACGGACATTTTTACTGACCAAACTCAAAAAGAAAGGACTTCACTCATCCTTGTCATTTCGTCATTAATTGCGTACATTCCTAGTGTTTATGTCGGTTGTTGGACGCTAAAAAGTGAGCAATTAACCCGATTTAGATCTGCCTTGGACTCTGCCAATGCTAGTTATTGTATTAAGGCATTGCTGGAAGCCCAAATTTGTGTAACGACATCACGGGTGTATATTGAGGATCTCATAATACCAGCTTCTTGATTGAACGATGTCTGAATTGTTGTATACTCACAATGCTTGTTTTATCAAAATTAATCTCATTTCTTCTGGTTTGAATTAGTATTGTTCAGATCTTGTTCTACTTAATCAATGGCTTGTAATTCAATTTGGTTATCATGTATTCAAACTAAGGGCAGTTTTGTGCAATATTTAATTTAGCATTGTCATTTTCTTGATAGATGACTGTTCATTTATGCTATAGCTGGTTACTTCCTAGAATCTTCACTTGTAATACTATAAGTGAACTTGCTAGATTCAGTTGATATGTGATATATTCAAGTGTGAATGGTCATCATTTTTCAGCAGTCAGCACCAATTCTGTAATCTCAAAGATACATTTTTCCATGAATGAAAGTGTTAGAATGCAAGGTATTTGTATGACATGGTATATTGATGATGTAATGTATATTCATGATATATATTTTGTATGAAATAAAATGAAAGTATTGATGATTATAAAGAGGAGTTTGTATCATTATTCAAAGTCCTGTAGAAAGGTAAATGCCTCAAGCTCATTAGTGGAGCACTGGAGACCTTATTAATGTGAGATTGATGAGGTTCAATAAAGGCCAAAAAATTGAAATCAAGACGGGAAGGGTCATATATATATATATATACCTGCCTATTCGAGAGTCTTGCCCCAAAGTAAGTGGAGGTTCGGAGCCTAAAGGGCAGCTGCCTCATCTTTTTGTATCAGAATCTCAATCCATAACATATCCTATAATTAGCAGAACTCCTAGAGATACTTACCTATGATATGTTTATACAAATCTTCTGAGTTTTGGGTAAATTAGCCGTGACATCACCTTGTTTACATTTAAGCTATGGCCAGATCACTGATCTTCACATCCTTAAAAATTGCTTAAATAACCTACTATGGCAAATTTGTCTTCCATAAAAAATGGAGCAACTTTGAATGAGGACCATTTGTCAAAAGTGCCTGGTTTTATTGTACCAAGGTATTTATTCAATCTTAACAGTTCCCCCCTCCAACATCAATGGACTCGTCCATGTTAGTCTGATTTCCCGGAAATTGGCATGGTTCATTTTGGTCTTAGGGATGAAAGCTTATAGGTTTTTCCACAAATATCTGTTGGCATTCCTGAAAACTAATGTGATTTGACTTGGTGACTATGGTGTTTTGACTGTTAACATCACTCTTTCTCAAGTGAAACTCTGTAATTTCACAAATTGGATCTGTCAATGTTTCTGATAGCTGATTTCATTTAAAGCTGTACACTGTAATTAATACAATTATATAGGCCAATGTTAAAATAAAATAATTTCTCACTGTTTTAAACAGCAGATAAGCAGTTCAAAAATGCTACACTCTCTGAACCTATCAATTTTGCATGTTAATGTGGTGGAATGAAACATGATATTTTTAAAATGTGGATCTGAATTATACCAATAGATTTGCAAAACATTTCACTTTTTTCTGAATATAGTTTTTTTAGGCTGCAAATTACAGAATCATAAAAGTATTTAGGTACTTATAATATATATTAAAAAAAGAACTAGACAAAATTCAATGCAACTTAATAGCAGGAAAGTTTGAAATATATTTATTTTTTTCCCTCCATAGTATGACTAACAAGCAAAGGTCTCTTTTTATAATTACTAATACTATGGATGGTGCGAGTGGTCGATTTGTGGATAGCTAGGCAAGAGTAGCGAGGATCTATGGAAAAGTACATTTTAAAGCAAGTTCGGCAATAAAGACAAAGACATAAATTTATATGAACTATACTAATTGATTGTCATATTTTGTCTAGACTGCATTAACCAATTCTGATACAGGTCTCTCTTTTCAAAGAGAGCTTTTCTTGTTCCCATTGCAAGCTAATGAAATTGTCAAAACATTTTGCACCTTATATCAGTCTTATCAGTTTTTGCAATCAAATAAAACGCATACAAATATATTTGTGGCTCCATGGTATGTGTGTGTTTGGATTCCTTAACAAAATATCTGAGGACTTTGCATATATACCAGGTATATAGTTGTAGGCGGGAGACTTATCTAGGACCTTATATGACGATTTAAGAGCAATATTGAATATTAATGTGCAACTTCCAATTAATGCATGGACTGACGGCAATGCATTGCATGGTCGATATTTTCTGTGGTGGGCGTATATATATAATATATATGTATGATTCAATGTTCAGTGGTGCACTGTACCTTGACGTCACCGTTTTTTAATGAAAGGTTATTAGACTAGTTGAGTGTCCACTTATGAGAAATGTGACCAAGTAAGACAGTCTGTGATGACAGTGATATGTTTGTAACTTTTATAAGAATAGTTAGTACCCCAGCTTGCAGATATATATAGAAGTCCACCGGCCACTTGTCAAATGCAACCTTACTGACCAGCAGTCCCTTCCTTTAGTTCATTTAGTTTTAGATGTATATATAATATTAAGTACATATTTAATATTTATGTGCACAGCTTCAGCATGAGTTCCAAACTGATCATTTGTGACTTTGAGGATTCACACTACAATAAAGAAAAACATTATGTGGTTTTTTTTACAACATTTCTGCATTAATTTTTAATGAATTTTGCCAAGTATGTATAGTACATTGAAGTGAACATCAGAACGAAGAGTGCTTTTGATCCAGCTACATAATCACAACAAACAAAACACTCCACCTAATTGTAACTGGTCAGCGTATCTGGGTGACCTAAATTTATTTAATGCCCTACTACTAGGTGCCTTTAGGCCATACTGCATGGAGACCTTAATTGATAACAAGCTATTTTGGGCAATTCTACATACAGTCCATGCACTCTCCTGGCCTGTTTTGATTATCGTACGAGAACTTGTATATAAAAAGAGACCATTTGTTGCACCATCTGTGATCAAATGACGTCCTTGACACGTCAGTTGCTCAGGGGCTTGGCAGCGCTCGGCCAATCAGCGCGAGTTGTATGTGGGTGTGTCAGAATAGCAGTCGCTCATTGGCTGAGACAGGAGGCGTGTTCATGTATACCAACAATACAAAAATATGTTACCTGCACTCGAATAGGACACATGCACCGAAAGATCATATGATGATGCAATATAAAAAATTTGCTCCATATATATATATATATATATATATATTTAAATTGATCGTATGATCTTTATACACCCGCTATACAAACTTTCTAGATCAAAGTTCATTAAACTTTGAACGACTGCCTTGGCCCTTGGGGACATTAATTCATGAACATCGTCTGACAGACTTTGATATCTGATTTGCTTATTGTTTCACGCAATAAACAACCCACTTCATGATGATGTCCAAATTTTAAGGAAACACTGTAATTCCTGTTCATGGGTATTCTGTGGTAAAAGCAGTGGACACACAGAATTGAAGAGAATTCGCTTGTACAATTTGTCAGTTCCTGTGTGGCTCGTCAAAACAACTTTCACCAGCTCTGTATAAATACGTCCTAACACTTGAACTCTTACCAGCTTACTCTATCCATGATAACCATCAGCCATACCTCAAGTATTTCACAAAACAAACTGCATGAGAAGCCTTGTGGACACCATTGTGTACATTGCCATTCAAGTGGTTAATGCTACTGTGAAATGTTGGAGCTGCAGGTATGTCGTTTTCAATCATATAATTATAACTTCACCTATATAGTACCTACTAACTTTTTTCAATTTAAAATTTTGTCCATTTACAATAATTCGGTGTGATAAAAGGCATTTTTTTTATACTAAATAGATAAAATTGCTGCTATACATTTATTTTAGTGTACAAATGTACATATTTTGGACACTCGCTCGACACCAAGTTATTGTTTTAATATATATACATATATTTGTAGAATTTTAAGTATTTTGAACTCTTCACAATTGGTCTAACCTTCGTCACTGTTCATTAGTGATGACAACAATACACCAGCATAAATATTGTAATAAAACACACAAATACACCAGTATAAATATCGTCAACAATGGAGTAGTTTCATGACCAGATGGTTATTGCTAAACTATATTGTTGTGAGTGTATATAAAAAGTAAGTGAAAAATCTTTACTCCTTTCTTGATCGGAGACCATCTGCAATGCATGGAGACCACTTTCGGTAATAAGTTAATTATTGGTACATTATATATTAAAAAAAATTATCGTATTTATCCTAATATTTTATATTTTACAGCTTTATCAAATACATATTGAAGAATTTTGAGACAGACAATTAAGAAATCAAGATGGGAGTCGAACAAAGATCTGAGCCTTCCTTGTCCATTAAGATGATCAGTGCTGGACTGGCAGGGTGCATTGCTGAGACTGCTACTTTCCCTATAGATGTGGCCAAAGTTCGACTCCAGGTAAGTATTTTCACTAAATTGTTACGTTGCAATGCAGGTAGCTAATTTCTTGCTTCAAGTATATGAATTTATTGCTGTTTCCATTGCATATTATATTGTGGAGTCAAATGCATATTATACATTGTATTGGTGAGTGAAATGCATATTGTATCATGGAATATTGTATTGTCGAGTCCTATGCATACAGTGTATTATATGGAGTCCAATTTCATGCTGTATTATGTCCAATGCATATATAGAGTAATATGGTATTTTGCATTTCATACAATTCGTTCTGTATTGTGGAGTCTGATGCATATATTGTATGGAGTCCAACTCATATTGTATTATGGAGTCAAATGCATATATTGTGGAGTCTAATGCATATTGTATTATGGAGTTTTTATACATATTCCACTGGCGGATCCAGGGGGGAGGCAGTGACCCAGAGACACCTTAAAAGTCATGCCTAAAAGCCGGGCTGGATCCGCCAGTGGCATATTGTACTGTTGAGTCCAATGTACATTTTGTGTTGTTGAGTCCAATGTACATATTGTGTTGTTGATTCCAATGCATATTGTATACAATATACATTGGGAGTCCACAATTAAGAATATCCGTGTGTCTTTAGTCTGGACCTTTAACAATACATTGTCACTACTTCGATCTGATCTTACATATTATTAGTCAGTAACCATATACAAAAAAAGATCTCGTGATAAGATAATCATCTGAGTCTACACTGCAGTATTTTTACTACACAAAGCCATTGCGCAAGTCTTTTGCGTTCCATTATGTTAAAACCACACCGTGACACAGGGAATATGCAAAATGTTGCTTATAATGATGGATGGCTGTAGCAGTGTAACACCATGGTAACACCATATATGATCATATATCATAGGCCTCTATATATAGGTCCGTTGCATCACTGTAACAATATCGAGCACCCCTCGTCCATTACACAGTTACATGGACACTAGTTCTGAGATATGGCAATGACGTAGCCAAATTTATTTAGCATAATGTGAATTTTAGTGTTACTTCCTGAATGAAGTCACACATGGAGTACTAAACATTATACTTTGAATTTTATTAATATATACTAATGTCCAAATGTCCCCAAACTGGAAGCATTCCAAATAACCACAGAAGGTATTATACCATATGGTCATGTGACTGACACATTCCTGCATTTTCACAACTACCGGTACCTATGTTGTTGGACAATCAAATTTATATAAAATAATTGCTATGAGATACAAGTTTTAAGGGTACTTAATTGTATGTGATAATAATTTTAAATCAGTTAATCATGAATAATTCATGATATCTTAAACATACATCACCTTAGACCTAATACACATTGACTGCAATGATTGATTGAACCATCAACATAATGAATTAAATAATTTACTTCAGTTGATTATTGGTCTCACAAAGAATAGTACATTCAAATATATTATAGGGAACATCAGAAAGGGAGCTAAAGAGCAAGTCCATCAAATTCAGGTAAATGTCAGCTAAGTTCAGCTAGAAGTTGGATGACCCCTCCTTTTGGCTGCTGACGTTTACAAAGTTAGGTAGAAGTTGGATGACCTCCTTTTTGGCTGCTGGTGTTTACATGCATAGTTAGGTCAGAATTTCAGGTATTTAAAAATCAAAACGAGCAATTCGAGTAAATGATGTATTTGATTGTCCCATTGAACTAGATTTCAAGTGGTGCATCATCATTATTTATACAGCCAAGACACAACAAACACAATGACATGCATAACCAGCCCAAAACAACAACAAATGCAAAATCTGCGCAGTTTCTGGCTGCATCTGTTTGTCATATGCAGATGCTGATCAGTCAAATGCTGTAAATCAACTGCGGATGTAATTTCAATATACTGTTAGTAATGTTTTGATTTCATAATAGTATATATAATTTAACCAAATTTGGCCTTGCAATAGTTGCATGCACAATTTTTAACTGAAGGACAGCATACAAAGTTACACAACAGTACATACTCATCAAACCTAAGTTAACCCACTAGAAAATACCTACATTGACCAAACCTCTTATTTTATGCTGCTGATGTAGGATATTAGCCCCTCTTTGTTTTGCTCCTGGACAGACAAACATGGTGTGTATGACCTGGATCCAGGCCAAGTGAACCACTTACATAACCAGATAGACTGTTTTGCACCCCTCTGCCCCTTTACCAAATGTTTACCCCCAGCTTACGGTAGTATCTAGGACATTTCTGTTTCTGGGATAGATGACCTTCAACAAACCGATTGATTCTTCCTCATACAATGTTTTCCTGAAATAATCTCGGTCATGGCCAGGTCACAATTTGGGACAAACTTTGAACAGCTTACCATGCTTACCCAGCTGTGACACTTTTAAGCAAACTTTGCACTATGATAAATGATAGGCAAGATCAATACAAGTCCATTAATAATAATGTAGACATGTACAGATGACGAAATGTCCACCTTACATAAACATTGTTATACACCACCAATCGACCAAACAATTTCTCCATGTCTGGATAAAAATGGGATAAAAATGTGCTTTGAGAGCTATTGAGTATTCCATGCACTGACAGACCGTGAGCTCTTTTAAAGCATTTTAATGTAACATCAATATAAGCAAAGTTCTAACACTGAACACATCTGAAATTTCAAACTAAACCAGGTATTATAATTTTGGTTTGCAAAAGTTATTTTTGGGTCTCAATGCACAGCAACCATTATCAGGTCAGGCCCATGCAGCCACATGAAGCCGCAATCTGAGAGGATCTCATTTAGAACATAATTTTTTTTTTTTTTAATATATGAACGAAATAATTGGTATGTAGAAAAGAAATCAAAAATAACTTGTAAAAGGAAGTTCAAAAGAGTCTGAATACAGTCATTGTTCAAAAATGGAATATATATAAAGTTCTGATCTCATACATCTTAGATTGTTGATAAATATAGTAAGCAATATTGTGTGTGTTTATCATCTGTTTAGAAACAACCCTCTGGATTTTCTGAGTGCTTAACAAAATACTTAACATTATCTCTTATATTAATAGGTCCAGGGAGAAGGTTCCACCTCAGCTACCCATTCCTTGAAGTACCGAGGTTTGTTCGGGACAGTGCTGACCATTGCCCGAGAAGAAGGACCTCGTGCCCTCTATAGCGGTCTGGTCCCAGGTCTCCAGCGCCAGATCTGCTTCTGCACAGTCCGATTAGGATTTTATGATCAAGTCCGCAATTCTTACGTTCAGCTTTTAGGAGGTAAGGAATGCTGAGACAATATCTCATTATAACAAGCAAATTAATCGAGTAATCAGTTGACATGAAACCTACTTGGTTGTAACAAACTTGCATGTAATACAATGTCTGGCTATTAACATATTATGTCTGAGTGTTAAAATGACCTCTTAAAATACAAATTTGTCCCAAAGAAATTGTTACAAATATTGTGGACTACTCCCACTCGCATTAGTATTACTCCAGCAGATGAAGTAATATTATTCAGCACAGTGTTTGAAAAAGGGCCGTTCCGTCGGTCCTGACCGGCAGCTTCAAGGCAGGACCAACAGGTTTGATGACTTCCCAGTCCTGGGGACCGGCAGGTCTGAATGAAAAGCTATGTTATGGCCTGGTAGGGACTGGCAGGTTTGCTCAACGACCAGCAGCTTTCCCACACAGCTGGTTCTTCGGACTGGCAGCTATTTTGTGCTTACCATGAACACTGGTTCAGCACTAAACTTTTGTTATTTTTGTGACTTCAGGTGACAAAGACAAGCCCCATGTTTTACAGCGCATTTTAGCTGGCATTACAACAGGAGGCCTAGCAGTCATCAGCGCCCAACCCACAGATGTGGTCAAAGTCAGAATGCAAGCCCAAAGCAGAGGACTCCAGCAGTATAGTGGCTCTCTTCAGGCTTATAAACACATAGCTAAACACGAGGGCATCAAAGGATTGTGGAAAGGTAGGGAATCTGGTGACACAATATACCCTATGCGAGCACATGGTTGCTGTTATACCAAAACTTTATATTATCATGTCATTCCTCAACAAAGACCTTCAAAAGATATTTCACACTTCCAGCACCTATTTTACCTCAGTTTAATTGAACAGTCTGTTACAACCCAACTTAAAATAATAGTTCTTTCAACCATAAAAGAGATATGAGGTTTTCGTAACAGCAATTTAATGCATTAATATTTCATTCATCTGACTACCAACCACTGAACTGCAACATATTTCTTTTGATATTTCAGGAATCATACCAAATGTGACACGGAATGCAGTAGTTAATGCAGGAGAGCTGGTGTCTTATGATCTCATCAAATTAAAGCTAATTTCCAGCGGTCTCCTCAGTGACAATATGCCTTGCCATTTCCTTTCTGCCTTTGGTGCTGGATTCTTCACCACAATATTGGCCTCCCCAATCGATGTCGTTAAAACCAGATTCATGAATTCATCCACAGGAACTTACAGTGGTGCATTAAACTGCGCTTATCTCATGTTCAAGGAAGGAGGATTAACTACCTTTTATAAAGGGTAAGATTCCCTATGGTTTACTATAGCACCTGAAATTCTTTCCAATATTTCAGTCTGTGACTTTTTATGGACATTTGCTCATTCTGTCATTCAAATTATTCTCAGCTTAATAACACAATTAATAATTTTTCTTTCTTTCACCACAGATTTGTGCCTTCATTCATGAGATTAGGATCCTGGAATATTGTGATGTTCGTTTGTTTCGAACAACTGAAGAGGAGCTTCATGGGATTATCTTATTTCAAAGACCAAGTGGGACCAGTTGAAACAGCTTTAACACAGAAAAAGCTCAATGTGGACACTTACTGAGCATAATTTATATCTATTTATCTATTAAACTGCGTTCAAAATGGACTAACTCCACTGCACAAAAGGCTGTGATTAATTAGTGATTAAATTTTATTTACTTGGTATTTTATAGGGGCCAACTGAATGAGTTATATTTGTTTTCATTCATGTCACGGAGATATATTATGTCAGCACTTCAACCATTTGCTATGTTATTGTTGCACAATTTACTACATTGGTATAGTCATGTTAGTCACTGTCATATCATGCAATAATGTACTGTATATATATTTGTGTATACACATTTCATAACAATATTTGTGTTGTTTAGCGTAGCTTGCACATACTGCAGCGACAGTGCAGCCATAGTATGAAATACTCATTTTATGTTAATAAAAGACATTTGTTTAACTATTTTTTATAAAAGATAATTTCTTCCTGTGTTTTTAGTTCATTTAGCTAATTAGTGGCAAATACAGCTTCATGTGATACACCAGGGAAATTTATTATAACTTGACAGGATTACATAGAAGCAAAATAGTTTTGAGTTGGGAAATCACATGACTGAGATAAAGTTTCATACACGTAGTTATTCCCGGGTTAACAATCACCAGCTCTCATTAAAAACATATCCTGTTACCCATTGTAAAAATTTTGGAACCCACCCAACTGACAAGCACACCCTCTATAAACACAACTATAACATAGAATACCTAAATACAAAATTATGTTTAAATTGTTTATTAATATCTTTATGTAAGGAACATAATTATGCACAGGTATACACAACTTGTTCTTCAACATGAAACATACATTTATTCATAATTACACAAAAAAATGTACACAAGATTTAATCAGATTAACTCTAACCATTGAGATTGTAAGATCCTCACCATATCTTACAGGAAAAAAAAAACTATAACTTAGTTTGCATAATATTTTACAATGCAATTGAATAATCATGTATAATACAAACGTATATATTAACATATCACATAAAAATGTGACCATGTATATAGTAAAACTGTAAGAATATTGAGAAATGAATGTCTATTAAACAATGCTAAATATTCAGCTTCATCAGATTATTAAATTAACAAAGCTACAAAATTGGAAGATAAAGCCACGTAAAAAATATATAACAGCAATACTCTCCAATAATAATTAAGCGAATATGATGTATAGAATAAGCAAAAATATGTATAAAACAGATAAAATTCCATCGTTAAAATTTTAACTAAAGACAAACAAGTACTCAGTCATGCAGGCCATTCTTTTTCAAGTTTTCACATTTGGAATGTGTCACACTTCTTATCAGATATCTCACTCAAAAATTTCCAATTACTTGTTACTGTTCACACAATCAAATGCAAATAGGAATGCTCACGTAACGACATTTGAGCATGGCAAATTCTCAATAAGTATTGCATTTCACATTCTTTGTGATGCATTTATACTGGAAATATTTCAAAACAACATTTTATACAAACTTCCAATAGCCATTTATTTCACTTGTCAGTTCAAGAGTATTAATTTGCAAAGTATTGATGGATTCCATTATCACAAAATTCCAGGTGGATAAAGTGAATGCACAATTCCAAAATCTACCCTTGCTTCAGCAGCAAATATTCTGATAGATTATCAAAATAACCCATGCCCATTTGCTGGATGCCTCGTTCATATTAATTGTACATTAACTAGGCTAATCACAATATCACGACTCATTTAAGCATGTCACGAACATCCCGAATGTGAGATACTGAATTTGATCCATTCAGGGCCTCTGAATTTTTTTTAGAGGCACTTATATCGCCTGGTGTCCCATGCAGACCGGTGCTAGTTTGTTCTTGTGTGAACCCGGAAATACCAATACATGTAACCACAGCCCATTTATGATAACATCTAGTATTGTGCATTGGTGACGTCATGTACTATATAAGTACACGAGAACTGATCAGCCTAATTACTTCAAAGGCAGCCTATGACCTTGCCTCTAATCGAGACCGGCCTCTTAAGCTCTTTCAATTTATAGACCCAGCTTCCAGTCAAGAAAATATTGTATTTACCCTTAACTGTTACTCTGCTGTATGCATGGTCCCTAAGAGTGTTATCTATACCTCATGGTCCCTAACCTTTTCATAAATATACTTGTACATTGTATATGTCTACGTAATGCCTGGCACAACTGGATAAAAGGATATGTGATACATATCACAAAAATTTGATAAAATTGCACATCAAATTAACAACATTTGTTAAAATCATTAACTCTTCTCACTGATATGTCTTTATCTCTCGTAAAACTATCACATGTAGTGTGACCTCGCTGATCAAAACTACTGATTTCATACAATCTAAACTTTTAACGTCTTTACAACCATGAATTTTAAAGTGTAACCACAGTATAGACTCTTAACTACCAGGTATATGTAATTTTCAAAAGATATTAAGAAAGTTATGCATACATCTATACTATGGTTTAATAAAGATTGTAAAACCTGGCAACAATAAACAATTGATGCATGAAAATATGAACTATGTATGACTTTCACCACATTTGCTACAAGTAAGGTTGTTAAAGATGATGAAGTTCTACCATTGTTACAAATTTGATCACACAATGGTATCATTTACATTGTTCCCCATAATTAGACCATCTAATTAAGCTGTACTTAGCATGGTCATGTTGCATTTGAAAGACAACCAGGTTTGATCTTTGGACCCAATTTGCCATTGATTGAATGGGATGTAACAAGATCTGATTAGGATCACGTAAATAGCAGCATAGATAAAAAACATTTTCACCAGCAGCAATAAAGCTTAGTAGTTAATACATCAGATTAGCATTTCCGTCTCAAAAATAATTACAACAAAACAGCTCATCTACCCATGTACATTGTAATATTGTTTACACTTCATACATTTAATTATAATTTATGCATTACATACACACCCTACCTTTTAAGAAATGCGTCATTTATTAGCTTGTTAGGAAGCACACTTATCGAAAACAATAGATCTTCGCAATAAAAAAGCATTTAGCTTTTTGCTATATCAATCACGTACAACAGCATAATTGCGATACTGTTCTATCTTATCTATAGTAAAAGCAAATATCATATCAATACATGACACAAATCAAGTCCCAATACTCTGGTTTTCTTTAAATACATAATTGAGATAGAAGTCACCATGAGGTTAAGTTTGTAATACTGATTTTTTTTCTTCACAAATACAATAGATTTAATTGTAAAAACCACTCTGTGTCTCTTGATTTCAAAATGGCTTCTTAAATACTGATTTAAATTGGCATCCTCAAAAAGCAATTAATTAAAACTTGCTAAAAATTAATTTCCACATAAAATAGTATTATCAATTTCCATGAATGAATTTCAGAACATTTTGACAGCTGACCTTTTAGTGTACACATACTTTAAGAAGTATGATCTAAAAATTGTTAAACAGAGCTAAAATTTTAGGTCAATAAGGAATCAAATAAAGGGTAAACACATGATTGATGAGATTGCCTACTAAAACTCATTAAAAAATGTTTCCACATAAAATAGTATTATCAATTTCCATGAATAAAGGGTAAAGACATGATTGAGATTGCCTACTAAAACTCATTAAAAAATGTTTCCACATAAAATAGTATTATCAATTTCCATGAATGAATTTCAGAACATTTTGACAGCTGACCTTTTAGTGTACACATACTTTAAGAAGTATGTTCTAAAAATTGTTAAAAAGAGCTAAAATTTTAGGTCAATAAGGAATTAAATAAAGGGTAAACACATGATTGAGATTGCCTACTAAAATTCATTAAAAAAATGACTATATCACATCCATCATTGTGATATGACCAATAATTTAACAATGACGTCAATGTAACCTTTGTTCCATACCACTCTTTTAAGATTGTTCTAAATGCTGCCTTATGCAATGAGAATTGGAACTTGTTTCCTCAACACTGATTACCTTGCAGTCTTGTCTTGCAAAGTCCCTTATCTTTCAATGAGTATGGTGGCAGTTGAACTACAGGTCCGAAGTGCACTTACTGCTGAACTATGCTCACACTTGCGAAAGTCCACACCATTCACCTGTTGCAGAAAAAAAAAAAAAAAAAATATTTACGTCATTCTGACACAATGGCATTAAATGCCACATATATCAGTACTCAAAGTTAATCAGTAGTTAAAGTTGATATGGTTGTATCAGGTGATTTTATCAAGATTCAGTCTACCATACAAGTGGCGACATCTGGTGGAAATGGGAGACATAAAATGTGTCAAAATTTCATGCTGCATGATGCAGTGTATTTCTATTGATTATCATTAGCTACATTGTTTTGCAGCATCAAACAAGAACCATTTACAATTAAAAAACGATAAAACTTACCTCTAGAATTTTATCTCCAGGGAGCAACAACTTAGCAGCTGGTCCGTCAGGCTGTACTTTGGTTATAAAAATACCCTGCAATATTTGATATATTTATTTGACATGCTATTTGCAGAACTGGGAATCCAACAGACTCAAGTAAAATATAGTAGATATGTACAAGTTAGATAAGTCTCGAAATACTTTACCACATCATCTGCCCTGAATGGATTTCCCGGTGACCCTATACCTCCGGCAATACTGAACCCAAGCCCAGGACTTTTCATCACGGTAACTTGAAACTGTTAAATAAAAATTAGCATAACGTAACTATAGCACACACATTTTCCACTCAAACTTTGAGAAGTTTATCTTACATACAAAGTACAACTTACCACGCCAGCTTTCGGACTAACCCCACTGGCTGGGGAATGTGATAAAGAGGATGAGGCTGGAGTCACTTGACTAGACGAACCATCCAATGAATCTCGCCTCATTCTGTCTCCTGCATGCGGAGTGGAAGCAATGCTGGGTGTGGCAGGCGAATGTTGATGTGTGCTAGATCCATCTAGGTTGACAAAAAGATGCAAATTGCGAAACTTAGAAGATCCCAAGACTGCGAACATGTTTAAATCAAGCACTCCATAAGTGTGTAACAGCAAGACTATCACTCATTCATTCATTGTACACTTAGTTTAACTACAAGAATAACGTTTCTCATTAATTCACTCTACAGCTGTACACAAGTTAAATTATTAAAACAGGAAATGTATAACTGTAAGATTGTCAAGTATAGCACATGCTGAAAAACATTTGCATGTATTTAATTTTTCAGCATAAAGATACAAGTTCTACCACATAATGGAACATATTTTTTACCTTAAATTTTATTACTCATTTTGTAACAACACTAAGCGCTTACAACATTACACTCACCTGATAGTCTGCCCTCCATCCCTGGAAGTCTGTCAAACGTGTGTCCATGTCCGTAGCCACTGTCAGTCGAGCTAGAGACATGAGAAGCTGGTTCAGCCTGTTTGTACATCGCCACATCTTTCTCATACTGGCTGAGCCGCAGTGGAGAATCGATGTCAGTGGGACCGAGGTGGGCGCTCCCTGAGATCAGAGGGGTCTTGTTGTGCGGTGAAGTGATGTGGGAAAATTTCGTTGATTTGGGAGTTGTCATAAGCAATGGAGTATGGTGGGTGGTGTGTGGTGGGCTGGTGCGATGAATGTGCGATGTATCGTGAGGCATTTGTTGTGGAGACGCAGTGTTTTTGAGGGGTAAGCTGGATGGCCGTGGGCTGGGATGAGATTTGTTTATGATGCCTTGGGCGTATTTTGGTGGAGCTGGAGAGCGTGGTACACCTTGTACATCCGAAGACATAGATTGAGACATGTAGTCGGAATGCATGCTGGTGTCATGTGAAAGATCTACTACCATGGCCTTCTGAAATTAAATATACAACACATTAATACCCATAATTTCTACAACAAATTTATCTAAACCTATCATGCTTATTAGGTCTATTCTCAGCTTCTCCCATCGTTTTATATCAATCCAACCTACCTGTGAATGTGAAGAGTTTTTACGTCGGTCTGAGGGAGTCTTTTGCAACTTTACAGAGGCTTCATACAGCTGTGCTTTGTATATCTCCTCATCACTGTTAGCAGCAGTGCGAGAATTGTCATGGGATGGTACATTCAACCCAGACCTGACTGAGCCAGAACGTATGGATATTTGGTCTGAACTTCCAGTCCTGAGTCTACCTGATCCTCCAGCACTGCTCACTGAAGGATTACGTTTGACTGTATGTGGCTTAGACAAAATGTTAGGATGTGGGCTCATCTGGGAAGAACCAGGAAACTGTTCATACAGTTCATCATTACGTAACATAGTCCGTTTTGTAAAAGGAGCATTAGAGTAGTTAGGAGGGGGTGGAGGCGGGAGGTTGCCTCTGGAATGCTGGCCATGCATAGACGCCCCATGCCCAGCGTCTCTCTGCTCAGGAATGCTGGAATAGCTGGGCATGGCTGACACAGGGCGGTATTTAGGTCCACTCCTATGTCTAGCATATACTTCCATGTCACTAGAATAACCAGCCTCCCTACGAGGTGCGTGATGACCAGCCCTACTTCTCATGTCCATGTCACTTGAATAGCCATCAGGTCTCACACGAGCCATATGGTATTTTCGATGACGCAGAGCCTCTTGGTCACTGCGATACCCAGTGTCACTCCGATAGCCTGTGTCACTTCGGTAGCCTGCGCCAGACTCATATGAAGTCCTGGCATAGAAAGCTGCAATAGACTGAGGTGAACGATAATCAGGAACTACAGGTCTTCCTGGTGGGGCAGACAAGTTCCCGTTAGAAAGTCCCCTTAGAAAGTCAGAATAGCTGCCAGGTTTTGAGTTTTTCTTAGGCATGTTGGCATTAAGATCTAGATCAGATTTTATCCTCGGTGGCACATGACTGTCATCAAAGGGAGAACCAACAGTGCTAACTCTGTGATGTCGTGTTGATGAGGGTGAGAATCCCGCTTCTTCATCTTGGGGACTTCGGTGTTCTCCTGATGGGTGGTAAGGAGGATGGTCTGACCTCAAGTCTTCTTGACTGGCTCTTTTGACAGCCATCTTTGCCTTGTCCTTATGCTTCTTCTCCTGTTTAATCAATAGTGAAATACTATAATTAGTGGAATAAATATTGTGTACATTAACATAGAAATGGTAATAATTCATTCCTTTAGTAACAATAAATGAATGATATTACTCTACCTTGTCAGCTTTGAGAAGCATATGTCTTTCATGTGAAACAGGCGAAGTGGGCTTCATTGGTGACTGCACATTCATTGGTGACTGCACATTCATTGGTGACTGCACATTCATTGGTGACTGCACATTCATGGGTGACTGCACATTCATGGGTGACTGCACATTCATTGGTGCATTATGCACTTTCAGCGAAGAGGCGGCTTTGATTTTGGCATCATCACACATGGCACTTTCCTAGAAATAAAACACACATCACACTGATGGTAACAGACGCAATGAACTAACTACCAAACTTATTTTTTAGGCCACTTTTCGATAAAAATTTGACACCGTTACTTACTTGCATAGCAGAGGGTTCTGAGGCAGGTTTTGGCATATTCCTTGTATCTCCATTCTGAATATTCAGCTGTTTCAAAGCCAAATTCCTCATGTGTGTTAGCCTGTGTTTCATTTCTTTGGGATAAGGTGTTGGTGTACGCTCTAACTTGCACTGAAATACAGGAACACAATCAGACTGCAATACAAATATGGCATCAATAAATGGTCATTGTGAGTGTCAGATAGTAAAATGTATACGGTGTACATGAAATCAGGCAACACCAACCTCTTCTTCAATAGCAGCATCAAAATCAAAATGTATTCTTTGCCTCTGCTTTCTCTCTTCTTCCCACAAAGACGGATGGAAGCTCCCTGCATCACTATACATATCTGAAGAGCAATAAATAATAATTGCTGTAATGACTACACCAGGTAATTATTAAGGAAAACTGCATGAATAGAAGTTATCAACAAACCATCTCTGTCATCATTTGGCATCTGTGGAAGGAGGTAACAGGTCAAGGTCCTTTGGCCAGACTCGGGGTCAATTTCAGGCTGCAGTTTTATCAGAGGCTTTGTCTGAATAAAATATACATATTTTTTGACTTTCTTCTCTACTGACACATTACAATACACAGCAAACAATTTCTAGCTTTAGCCACATCAACAAAAACTCACCCAGATGACAATTTCTAACTAGTCCATTAACCTTCAACTGAAAAACTTTTTGATGAATTATTCAATGAAACAAATAAACCATACCTGATTCTCAGACAGCCAAAGGGCCTGAAGTTCCTTCAACCTTGTCAAAGAGTAAGGCAGTGCATGGATTTTATTGTCACTGAGATTGAGCACCCGCAATTTTGGTATACGTCCGAGTTCTTCAGGAACATATGTTAAATTGTTGCTTCTAAGTGATAATACAGTGATTCCAGTACAGCTTCCCACCTACAAAAAAAATGGAATATCATTGTATCAACAAAATTGTCAACTATGTGTGCTTATGGCATATAGCACATTTAGTTTGCTTCAACATTAAAATATCAACTCACAGAATAATTGATATACTTTAAAAACTTGTTCAGTCCTATTAACTTACCTCAGGGGGAACTTCATACAGGAAATTTTCATCAGCATTAAATGTACGCAGATGTCTCAGGTAGCCAATACCTGCTGGGATTTCCTCTAGATCATTGGAACTGATGTTCAGATCAGACAGAGAAAGAAGACTGAAAAAAGACAGAAACAACCTGTCATTATGCAAAACAAATTCTATTCCATATGCACAAAATATTAATTGGTGTAAGCTTACCCTCCGATAGAAAATGGCAAAGATGTCAACCTATTGTCATCAACTCGTAATGTAGTCAGATTGGTCAGACGACCTATCAATGAAGCACATTTAGTTAATTAGCGATGAAATTTGAAACTTCATGTAAGCCTCAGAAATTTATTAATAAGTAGTCAATCACTCTATAAACAAAACAGGCAGTCAGAAAAAAGAAAGAAAATACAAATGTCAGGCATTAATTCAGTTCATGCAAATACTAACCAATGCTCTCAGGTAGCTGTTGAAGCAAATTAGTTGACAAGTACAAATCAGCAAGATTCACACATCCATCAATTTCTTTTGCAAGATATTCTATTCTGTTTTTGGAAGCATCAACAAACATGAGGTTTTTAAGGCTACCAATATCCTGGAAAGCAAGATGGTATATAACACGGATCACACAAAAGATTATCATACAAATACCACACATTTGAAAACAATTCATTTCCACAAACTGACCTTTGGAATGTGGTCAATATCATTGCAATCACACCACAGTTCAAGTAAACTACTCAAGGTGCCAATGACATCAGGCTGCAATGAAGCATAACATCAATCAGGCATGCAAAAATCAGCCGTCTCAGCAGTTGGTCGATCATGAAATTAGTCACTCCATGCTAAACTTTAAGAATCAGTTGTAAGAAATAATCATGCTGATTCATGCATCATAATTTATCTTAAACCACTCCAAGGATGAAAACATTCTTGAACAGACTCATTCATGAATAGCAAGGATTAGTTCCCATTCTCTTACCAATTCTGTAAAATCATTGCTCCCAATATCTAGCCTCTCTAAGAAAGTAAGGCGGCACATGGATTTCGGCAAAGTGTTCAGATGGTTTTCTCTAACTTCAAGGACTTTTAAATTGGTTAACCTGTAAAAGCAAAGATTTTAGTTAATTTAGTTAATCACAGAGGAACGACAAATGGCCTATCATAATCACAGAACATGTATCATACACATACCTTCCAAAGCTCCCAGGCAAGTAGTCGAGGAATGTATCATTAAGGTAGAGTTCTGACAAACTTAACAGCTGAGTGAGTCCTTCAGGCAACCTACATAGATGATGTAATTCATTAGCTTTCTCTAATTAATGACAAAACCCAAGTCATCAATATATATCATGGAAGACAACAGGTTCTGAGGAGCCCATGGCAATTTTGTGAAAGGTAATTTCGGCAAAATATAATAAACTTTCTAGTGACCCTAACATATCATATATTTCATCAAATATTTGCAGTAATCAATGAAAATCCAAATACATTTTCTCAATTTACAATTTCTTTAAAAGATTTATTTATGCCCCCTATTTGAAAATGGTTAAATATTTACTTAACTATACACAACCATAATCAATAGTAAAAAGCAATTAAGGTTCAGTACAGCTCAGCTTTCACTATGTACTTAATGAGCAGCTGTTGCAGCCACCTCAATCCCCAGTGACAAACTGCAATCAAAGGAATGTACTTACTTTCCTAGTGGATTTACACTAGCTTCAATAATTCTGAGGTATTTGCAGCCTTTGATGTTGTCTGGGAAATCTACGACACCTGAAAAACAAATAGTGTAAGAGATGGTTTCAGTCATAAAACTTTAATTGATACACAAGTGTGATTAAAAATGTGAGGGATCAAGATTCAATGTGAATAGTAATAGCACAATTGAATCATTCAATGAAATTAAGATACTGATACTGACCATTTTTACTAATATCCAAAGACTCCAGATTAATGAGGCTGGCAATAGCAGGAGGAATGCGAATAACATCATTATCTGCCAAGCTTAACTTTCTGATACCATGGCAATAAAACAGCTCCTGAAAATTAATTCAGCAAGATGAAATACATAAGTACAAAAACAAAGAACTCGCTGTGAGCCGATGTGTTTGATACCATGGCATGAGGCAATACATTTAATAATGCATCTTATAAATCTTCAAAGAGAAGACAAAGCCATGCACTCACTCTAGGCATTTCCTTAATTTGGTTGGCATCCAAGTAAAGCTCTTCCAGAGTCCTCTCATAATGAAATACTTCGGAGGGCATGTAGTCCAGACTACAGTGTCGGTAGTCAAGGACTCGCACCTCCTCCTCCTCTGCCTGTAGGCAGGGACAGCGATGCCCGAATAATGGCATATTATCATCTGCAAATAACCAACACACTAAGCATTCATGCACATTTTCCAACATCTATATCTGTTTAATTTAGTTTTCGTCATTTCATTCCAGGCTAATAATCACCTCTAATGAATTCGATAACAATTTGAAATTCAAAAGCTTAGTTTCATCACCAACTGGTATTAATGTGAATCCTTCATGAAAAATTATTTATTGTTGATTGTAAATTAAGTCATGGACAATAAATAATAACAAACAAAAAAAGAGATGAAGCAGTAATGTTCCAAATTCACTCCTACACTGCCAGGCCACTGAGGCCGGTACACCCCAATGATGATACCTTACCTGACAGCAATTATTTTATGATAATGTAGATTTCAATCGCAACAAGTGATCTATAATTTGCCATTCAAGACCTCACTTTCACAGTTCGACATGATGTGTACTTTCATAGTGGTTATTAAGACAAAAACCATATTGGTATTGGTAATGTATTGGACTTAAAGGCCGGGGGGCTAGGGGTAGCGATTACCCCTGGGTCGGCAATTAGTGCCACATACCATATAAGGTAATTGGGGTTCTAGAAACGACTGAATACCCCTTTATTCATTGGGTAATCAGAAGTGGTCATTGCGTCAGATTGACCAATAACAATGGGGGTAGATCACCCTTGATGGCTGTTGCTTTGCAATGTAAGCTAAGAGGCCATCACGCCTGTCAATTCACAGATGGTTTGTTTAAAAAGAAATATAGTAAACATTCATCATAATTATGCAGAAAGCATATTATAGATACAATTTAATAGATCAAACGTTAGATACATAGTTATGTAGTTCTGTAGGAAAATCGATCTATTTATCTGTCTATCTACCTGTCTATCTGTAAGTCAAATTCAGAAATTTACTATTATAGCAAGCTATTGATTGAATAATGTGCATTATATCAGCATAGAAATATATACAATTAGCAGCAAATAATGTGATATGAAAATGTTGTGGTTGTGAATGTAGCAAATATGCATTATTAACCCTGTGATTTAATTAACGGTGTCCACTTTAAACATCAGTTACATGGTCATATTCAAATGTGTTACATAATGCCACATGAGAAGGAAATGGAACCAGCATCTGATTGGGGGTGCTATTGTTTCCCTTTTAATACTCTATTGTACCCCCTAGCCCCCCCCCCCCCCTCTGACCCTCGTACTATTTTGCAAAAGCCACATTCTATAATAGATATCAGACAGTGAACATCATATGTATATATACACTCATGAAGGACAGTCATTTGACAGGAATAATGTAATTATGGGAACCTTCCAGTCAAATTATGGATTACAGCACTTTGCTTTGCTTGGAATGACATGGATGATTTTGCTTTGAAATTATTTATGACACTGAAATGATGTATTCCAACATTTATCACTCCGAATTGAGTCTGGCACTCAAATTATTTTAGGAGCTTTTGAGGATACATTTGAATGCCTGACACTAGCTTGAGGTGGGTCTTTTCTATCTTATCATCCTGCAATATTGTATTCTATAGACCTGTATTACTATCAGACAATCACATATCTGGTAAGCAAACCACGTGGTTGCATGGTGTTTGCAAACAATCAAGGCATTTCAGAGGGTGGAGTCTATAATATCATGTGACCATCAGCCAATCACCACCAAGCCCGGTTTATCAAACACATTTGACCACTTAGAGCACTATTTCTCCGAATAATGACGAAAATACAAGTTTCTGAGATTGTCAAATTTTTACTTTCAATAACATTGGTCCACCGAAACGAATTATGCAATGGTGTGCACATTTACACTGTGGTTATTTGATATTCAAGTATCTGTGTAAAGGGGTGGGAGATGTTGACTGCTTGAAGGCCAAACCCAGAATGATGGGGTGCCTCGATTGTGGCCTTATATACGGGACCCCCGGCCTTTAACAAAATCTTCATGGTGAATTAGGGAAACTTTTTGTTATGATAGCATGTTACAATAACAACAACTTATTCAGTCCCTTTTCACAGAATTTGATATAAATGCTTATGTCAGGTCATTAAAGGGGAAATGACAAACAAAGCAAACTGTTTTCAGGATGCAAAAGAACTGAATAGTGTGATGGTATTTCAGGTGGCATTTCTTAAGTCCAATAAAATCACTCATGCGTGACGGTGTGTATTGATGAACTATTCGTATTTCTTTTATGATAATGTAGATTTCAATCGCAACAAGTGATCTATTTTGCCATTCAAGACCTCACTTCTACAGTTTGACATGATGTGTACTTTCATAGTGATTATTAAGACAAAAACCATAAAACCAACACTGCACAGTGGTGGCAAGTGTCCCAATCGTTGACACTTGTTCACTGGCCTGGTAAGCCAGTTAGGGGTCAAAGATCTGTTTATAAAGTTGGTCAAAACAATACCATGGTGATATTCTTACCTGCCTATTATCGGTGCGGTTGGGAATTCATTGTAACTCGTAAAATCCACCTACAAGTTCACGCCGAAACCCCAAGCGAAATTCATCACTAGCCGCCATTTCCTTTGTACCACGTGATCAATGTTTACGATTCGTTGATTACAACCAGAGGTCGCCACCGGACAATTGAATTTCTGCGGCAACTAGCCTTCTTGTGAAATGGAGTGAATCGCTCAAATATTGGACGTATTGGTGCGTGAAACACCTAGGTAGGTTAATCTCAGCGAGTTATAGTGCCTTAGCAACGTCAGATAAACTGTTAAAACGACGAGAAAGTTATCAGGTAACAGTTTCTTAAATTTTAAAAATGTACACGCCGTGAAATCATGGTGAGAATCACTGAGATTCAAGACGTCTAAAATTTAAAAAAAAATTTCAATTTTTATCTCACACTTGTTGCATTACTATATACCTCAGTTTAAGATTATATAATAATGTTGTGAACTCTTAACAGTAGAAACTGTACCTACTAACTATTGGTCAAAATAAAAATGACAAATAGCGTAACAGAAATAATTATAGAGCCTCTGCAGTGGATAATTCTGTAAATTCCAGATGTTTTTTCTTTTCTTATTTTAAGTTCTTTTTTTTTATTGTTAGTATTTTCCAAGGACAGGTGTATGGCGCAAAAACACCTTTTTCCAATTATAAATCATCAAATGATTATTCGTAGACATCGATCACCTTTTTATCTTCATTCATTATTCTTATTATATTTTATGTATTACCTCATCTTTTTTTTTCAATGATTAGGAAGGCATGAAAATAACACAATCTATTTAATCTCTTTCATTTGGGGGCTGCTGCCCCCAAAAACCCCTGCTGAACCCCAGCTACGATTTTTATTCCCTCCATTCAAATTCTGAAACTTGGCAAAATGATCTAGATAAAAAAAGTGTTACCCATTTATTATTCAATATATTTCCTTTAGGGCCTATAATGAATTTTTTTATTTTATCTTATCTTTGGCCTATTTTATTTAATTAACGGAATTTACTGAAGACTATTTTATTTCATTTTCATTCATTATATTTCATCTTTAATTTATTTTCCAATTTTTTTTTTATCACCTGGTTGAATCCATAAAAGCAGAGCTCTGATGACGTCACAAAGTGGCCCCCGATTAGGGACTGGCCCCCGTTCTGGGGCTGGCCCCCGTTCTGGGGCTGGCCCCCGATCAGAGCCTTACATATATATACAGTGAAAGATTGATGGTATTTTAGCAGTTTATAAAGCTTTATTAAAGGCACACCCTGTGGCGCCACCTCAGGGGCGCCATCAATCATTGTATTTCAGACCTTTAAAAGTCTATGAATTGCCTCTTCCATTTGATGTCAATATTTGTTTCAGTACCATCTATGGCGGGGGGTTTAGGGGTCTCACCTTCGGGTGTTATTTTCACCAGTCGACCAGTTCCACTCAGGACAGAGAGCCGAGAGGGATTTTCCCGGAATGGCGACATCAACAGCAATTTTAAAGGTGATGGTTTTGATATTATATCAAAGTTGCCCAGATTCAGCTATCAGAGAGACACTCGGTAGCATAAGAATTTTTAATGTTTTCTTTTCTTCCTATATCATTAATGATATTTCCAATGTTCTTGCTTCAGACCGTGCAAGACTGGAAAAGTATTATCTGACAGCCAACCCAAATTTATCCATAATTGAAGTTGAAGCAGCTCTAAGGGACAGTGTCAGAAACGCTTATAAAGGACTGCAACAGGTTAGCAGCCAGTGCTAGCATAAAAACTTTATTTTTGCCGATGTCTTAGAAAATTTTGCCAGTGTAATTTTTTGTTTCAGGCATTTCACAGCTTTGACATCAATCAGAGTCTGAGTGTGACCAGAGGGGAGTTAAGGAGAGTACTTGAAACAGTTTGCTTTCCTTTGGCAACCGAACAGTTTGATGCCATTGCAAACAAGGTCTGTGAATTTTTTTTAAATTAATTTCTTTGATTATTGGCAATCACGGTGCACTGAAAGCTGATCTTACTTTTAAGAAGTTTGATAATAATCCTTGTAATTTGATGTAATTCATGATCATTTATATAAACAAATGATTCCCAGTCATTTTTTTATAGTAATTGATTTGTAGAACAAATAAATGATTGAGGTAGTTATTTTCGCTTTGGTGTGCGTGTGAATAGTGGGAACCTAACTGACAAAGGCTTATAATATCTGATTTAACTGGAAGTTTTGCCGTACTTGTTATCAAAGAAATTTAATAATATTATCATTAGCTGTTTATCACCATCAAGGTTTGCCACTCCTCCAGAATTTCATCAAAATTATTTGTCACAATTATGCCTCAGGCATCTACAATATGGTAAAGAGGAACACATGACTTCAGTTGCAATACTGCTATTAGTAATACATACATACAGTCATGGATCATAGGCACATACAGCAGATCCCATCAAAACAACTGCCCCCACCTCTTACCCCTGGTTGGAGTGGCTAAACAGGTTGTGCTGGAACATAAAACACCAATATCATTGTGAATCTCATTTGGAAGTTAAATCAGGTCATTATTGAATACATCATTTTGCAGATTAAGTCAAATCCTAATGGAACCATTAATTACCTTGACTTCTTGGAGAAATTTGGAACAGGGTCTAGACCAGCGTCTGTCAGGCCTTTTGGAATGTCTCAAAAGTATGGGTTTTTTTTTTATCCAAATAAAAATTACTTAATTGACTACTTAATGTTTACCTAAGTCAGTGCTATACCATGTGAAGAGAAAATTCTGTTTTTCTGCTGACAAATTATTTGATTGTCAAGCGGGCTTTCATCTACAGGCTTCTTCAAACGAAATCCCCCAAAGATATCGGCACTGACATGCTTGAAAACATGCTGAAAGAGAAGGTTAGTTTACATTATGTTTAAAAATTGTTAAGATCATGGATTTTAATGCAAATTATTTGATAGTATACCCTGTACAGATAGTTATTTTAAGTTGTTGCCACCACTATCTTTATTACACCTTTCCAGATCAGCCAAAATATGAAAGCCGTTTACCAAGCTATCCGTCTACATGATTACAACAATGATGGCCACATTCAAAAACATGAATTGCGCAGAGTGTTGGAAACCACTTGTTTCAAGATGTCTGATACTCAGTTTGACAAGTGCGTGGGCCTTCAAAATAAATTTGCCTTTGTCATGATTACGCAGAGAAGAAGGTTACAATTGCTTTTATTTCTATTTTCTAGGCTGTACAATAGGTATGATTTCCATCATCGAGGCATCTTAGATTACAATGAGTTTCTTGTTCGACTTGGATTGAAAAGTGATAAACCAACTCAGGATCAGAAAGGACTTTCAGGAGGTTGGTATTTGCCTGTTTTACAGTATTTTCTGGTGCGCAATTCACGCTGTGTCAGTTTAATTTCTTTAAATTTCTCTTTTTCAGTATTTAATTGGCAAGAAAAGCCGAAGAAGCACCCAGCAGTATTACCACATATCCCAAAACCAGAAAATACTGCAACTGCTAGTCTCAATCTTGACCAAGTGGAAGTCATATTCAGGAAAAAGGTATCTTTCTCATGGTAGTGTTGTGTTTCATTTGTTATCCGAAGTTGTGAACAGTCATAAACATTTTCTTCTTTTTTTTTCCTATTTCAGTTGCATGAGAATTTGACAAACATAAAGAAGATGTTTTTTGCTTTTGACAAACATTTGGATGGATTTCTAGACTTGAATGACTTAAAATCGATCCTTAGTCAATTCACTCTTCCTATGAATGACAAGCAATTCACTGAGCTAATGGACAGGTAATTGTGTTCCTCATAGTATCTGGAGATGATTCTCCAGTTAAAATAGGCAATATTTTTGTTGTGAATTCAAACTATAAGGCAAAAAGTGCCAGGCACTACAGCCAGACTTAATGCATGCCTAAATTGGCTAGTACTCTTCTGTTAAATGTTGTGATTTTTTTTTCTTTTACAGACTTGGCTTTAAAGCAACAGGGAGGATTCCATGGCAATTTTTTCTAAACAAGTTTAGCAATCAACCAGGCTCAAAGCATGCACAAGCCATCCCGCGGAAATCTTCAAATAATGGGTATGCTGATTGCATCTTAATCCCTTTCTTTCTGTTTCAAAGATTACCCATAATATGATTTATATCATAAAAATGTCTTAGTTTTCTCTTTATTACAAAATATTATTGTAAATTCAGATGCCTTCCAGTTAAAGGTCCAGATCAGGGCACAACACTGGAAGGCCTTTTGCGCCTGTTGTATGATCATGTGACCAATCACAAGTCATCTTACAGAGAGGTTTTTTTGGAGCTTGACAAGGTCAGTGCTCAATTACGTATTTGGGGATGTGTGTCTTACTATTTCATACCTGAGAATCCCTTAATTAAGTTTATCACACCACAGTGAAAAAATCTATTGATGTTTGTCACACTTTTGAAAGGTTTATCACACTGCAGTTTGTGTGTCACACAGTATTTGGATTTGCACAATGTTTGTGTATTACCTGTGTTTAGGGGTTTGTTCCCCAGGTTTAGGTATTAACTAGCTAATTCCAATAGAGTTGATTTTTGCTCCCATATCAATAAAATATAAGCTCCATATTAATCATTTCCAGGCTTCAAAGCTTCAGAACTGGATGTATGGATTATTATGTTAACGAATTAATATGTGTTGTAATCATTATCATTTTTTGTTTGTTTCAGAATCGACAGGGACATGTCACCAAGAAAGATTTTAGCAATGTGATCAAGAATTTCAAATTAAGAGTTGGTGATGAAATGCTGAAAGAACTCTTTGCTGTCTTAGACCCTGAAAACACAAACAAGATATCTTACCATCGATTCATAGACCTGTTTGAACCAAGGGAATCAATTGTAAGATTCCATGAGATGAGATTTTCACTTTGGGAATTTACTAAGCAAACTACTCACTTTGAAACAATTCTATTTTTTTTTCCAGGATGGGCATAAGTGGTTGAAATCTTCACACCGGTTTAATGACCAACCAAAACCCGTTATCATGGCTTGGAAAACAGTAAATACTTTTGATATACATTTTGCTCTATGTTAATATCATTGCAAATGAAATTGAGAATCAACTAAATCATGTAATTGACCATGATAAATTTTCATGTTATTTGCTAGGTTGAAGGAATATTGAAAGACAAAATCCAGAGCAGGTGGAAAGATTTCTCTGAAGCTCTATTGAAGGGTGACAGTCAGGCAAATGGGACCATCTCTGGTCAGAAAATGAAGAAAATTCTTGAAAAATATACTATTCCAATTTCTACTGAGCACTTCAATGAGTAAGTACAATTAGATAATTTCTTAAAGTGCAGGAGTTAAGACTTTAGTTGTAATTTCTGGTTGAATCTGATAATGTGAATAGTATGTGAATAGTATAAGCTAGTAGGAAATATTTGTATATTTTTAATTATAAATATATAAATTATATATAGATATATGACAATGTTGATAGTAACTGATGTCAAATAAATGACAATATTAGTTCTCCTTATAATTGTTGTTCCTATGAAGTAGTTTGATTGAATCCTTTCTATACTGTTTGTAACACTACAATTGAAATCTTATAATTTAATGCAAATTATATATGTGTTGACAGCCTTGCAGAAAGATGCAGAAAGGATGAAATGGATGACAAACTGGACTATGTTGAGCTTCTGCTGCAACTGGGAGTGACCATCAAACCAGGAGACTTGCAAGGAGTTAGCACCAAGATTCAAATTGCCAGCGACGAAGCGGAAGACAAACGAATGGCTGAGGTGTCTGGAAGGTTAGTTAGATCTTATTGGAAATAAATATTTTTATTTTTATTATTAATTAGAACTTTACTTTGAGAAAACGAGCAATTACAATTGTGAAATATTTCCTGAATGTTTTAGAATAAATTGGAAGAGTGTTTGTTTGTGGTAGGTATGACTGGTTACAACTTTTCGTACTTACAATCTTCAGAAAATGTAATTAGGTAAAAATATCCTGAAACCATTTTCAGACAGAACCAGCTTATGCAAAACCTCCTTGGCAGAATGGTCAGCATGAGTGTTGAGGAAGTGATGGCGAGACTTCAAGACCACGTAACACAGCATACGCCCTTCATACGGAATGCCTTCAAGAAATATGACCGTCACAATAAAGGAAAAGTTTCCAAAAAGGATTTCAAAACTGTGAGTGTCTTTCTTTAAATTGTATTCTGTTCAGCTTCTGATGCTTTGTTTGAAGAACATATCAGTACGTTTCATGCTGAATCACAGTCAAATTTTACCTTACTTTTATTTGTCCTTCTTTTACATACAGCTACTGGAATCAGTTGGCTTCTTCATGGCCAAGGAGCAATTTGAAGACCTTTGGTCTTATTTAGGTGTGAAAAATGGACACTTAGACTACATGCAGTTTGTAGACAGATTCGAAGACCCTCGTCTTGGAGGTCTAACAGCAGAGTTGACAAAAGTGCCTTCGCACAGAGTGAACCCCATTCGTGGTGATGACAAACTAATGATGGCCGAAGAGGCAGAGAAAAAGTTGAGAGCCAAACTTATAACCAATTATGAGGTCAGTAGCCTTGTCACGGTATAAGATTTACATAGAATAAATGATATAGAATCAATTAATTTTTAATTAACTTTTTATTTTTTTAACTAATTTCAGGACCTTCGCGGTGCTTTTGACAAATTCTGCCATGGGGAATCTGGCTTTTTTGGTCGGCGAGAATTGCAACAAATGCTGGATTCTTTTATGTGCCCTATGGAGAAGGCAGAATTTGAGAAACTGTGCAACAACTTGAGTTTGAGTAAAACAGCAAAACTGTCCTACCCAGAATTTTTGGACCTTTTTGATATTCGAGACACCATAGAAGGGCACCCATGGCTTAATTCCGAACACAGGTATTTGACTATTTATTTGACTAAATACATATATAGTAACATCATAACAAATTTTTTTGATATCATTAGCATATAGATTTTCAAGAAACATTTTCATGAATATTATGAAATTGGAAATTTTCAGATATAATGCTCTGCAACCCCTTAGTGGTTTGAAGGCGGATGATGTCCATAAACTACTGGTCACAAAAGCTCATATGAAATTTAATGACATGGCAAAGGTTCGTTTGTTGTACATTACAGTGTAACCTATCAAAACATTTCATATGTTGTCACCGTTCATGAAATTTAATTGTTTCAGGCCTTTACTAGATTTGACACAAATTCAGATGGATATGTCACGAAAAGAGGGTTGAAGGAAGGTTTGAATCTTTTTATGATACCAGTTGACAAAGAAGAATTTGACAAGTTATGGCAAAGGTAATTGATTTTTATTTAGTGAAATAAGTAATTGATTTTTATTTTTGTATGCAGAGCGTGCAATGTACATTTGTATGAGAGGCAAAATTGGAAAAATATACCACAATTCACCTTTTCTCATTAGGTATGATCCGGAGGGCAAAGGGCACCTGTCCCATCCTGATTTCCTGCGACATCTGGTGGCCGAAGAATTCTCACCTGGAGATCAAGAAGGCACCAGTAAAAAGATCCAAATCAATAGTTATCACACAATAGAGAAACACCATCAAACTCTGCTTGAAGTTCATGAGAAAAATGCCAACAACCAAGCAAATTTCTCTGCAGAACTTAGTCCAGAAGATGTTATAATGCAGCTGAAGTAAGTCTTTCATCACTAACTTTTATACCAAGCATTTCAGATATAATATTGATCGAAATAAAGATGTCCATCTAAAAACTTGGAAACATCATTTATGACAATGTTTGAAATAGTTTGCCATCCTTACCATCCAGCATGGATATTTCTGGAAGAGTGAGTTTGGCTAATGCAATTTACAAGTATTTCTATCTTAATTCTGTTTGTTTGTAGGAGAAGGCTTAATAATCAATTCAGTGACCTCAGAAGTGCCTTCAAAGCCATCAATGGCCACCGAAAGGATTATCTTACATCAAACGACTTTCAAAAACTACTAGTTAGTTACAGTTATGTTCTGGATGATGATCAGTATTATGATTTCCTTGAAAGGTATGTTACAAGCTGATCACTAATCACTAACATTCACCTTTACTTGATGATAAGATTGAGCTGATATTTTTGTTTAAATTTTTGTTCAGGATTAGGTTATCTTCTCCCAAAAGTCAAATGACCTACACTGACTTTCTTAAAGTTTTCCAAGAAAGCAAGCGAGAGGTGCGAAGTTCCTCACCAGACGAAGTACTTTATCCTGATGTCAAATATGAAAATCTATCTAACGAAGAGGTCGAAGCCAAAATGCACCAAAGAGTTAATGGCCAAATTGATGTTCTGCAGAAGGTAAGTACAAAGAAAGGAAAATTTATTCAGAATTAAGGGTAGAATGTTGTGAAAGGCAGGGTGTGTTTTATTATCCCCATTTCATTTCGTGACAGGCTTTTCAAGCATTTGACCAACAGAACAGAGGCTTACTCTCACTAACAGACTTCCACAGTGTGATTGACAACTTTTGTTTCAAATTGACAAACAGTCAGTTCAAGCACCTGAGGTCAAAAATACAGATGATGGATGACATGGTTGTTTATTCTAGTTTCCTTGACTTCTTCAGCAACGCTACACAGGTAATTATTTTCGGTTTAGGTTTTCGAAAGGAACAATTTATAACTGATAAATGGTGTGTAGCTTTGACGTCAATTAGATTACACCAACTAGATAGACTGCATCTTGAAAACCTGTTTGATACCTTTGCAGAATTATGAACAAGTATTAGCGGAAGTTAGGAAACAGCTGGAACCTGAAGTCTCAGCCCCTCTTACACTTGAGGAGATCATGTCACTTATCACTGAAAATGTAACAGCTCGGTTTGA
This sequence comes from Alitta virens, assembly GCA_932294295.1. Classification (NCBI taxonomy): domain Eukaryota; kingdom Metazoa; phylum Annelida; class Polychaeta; order Phyllodocida; family Nereididae; genus Alitta; species Alitta virens. The sequence goes on from OW028573.1 coordinate 64,405,724, forward strand.
TGTGGTAGCAAAAGCATTTGCACTCATTGATTATGCTAGGATTGGTGTTGTATCAAAAGAGGACTTCAAGAATATTTTGATTCAGCACATTCTACGAGTGGATGATGAACAGGTAAACCTCTTTAATAGTTGTTGTTTGATAAATCATGCATTGAAGAATTTGAGAGAGGATTCTTGTGATATCACCCTTTGAATGTCATATAATTTGGGTACACATTGCTGGAATGTCCCTGTGTTTTTGTATGATTAGGGCATATAAGTTCAGTGATACCATTTTTTAATTAAGCACTAAATGGCACCACTTGGTAACTATTTAAACCTGTCTTCTTTTGTTTTCTTCTACTTGTAGTTTGACAAACTATGGCAACAACTTCCAGTGAATGAGTTTGGAAATCTACAATATGAGCTTTTCATGAGGCAATATGGAAGAGAACCCTCACGTTCTGATACGTCCATGTCTTTGTCAGTAAGTGTGATATTTCCATGTACAGGTTGAAGAGGTTGTGTTACTTACGCTAAGTAAAAAAAAAAAAATTGGATGAGAAATGACAAGGTTACAAAAGAAAATGTAACTTGTGAGGGGAAAAGAGACACATTGTATTGGTGATGTTGCAGGCAATCATTGCTCTCATCCCATGGGTGTTAAGTACTTCATGAATTTTCTCCTTGGCATGAAGTTAGCTCTTTAGATGAGATGCTACATGTGGCAATACCTTAAAATGACACAAACTTGGGTTAGTGCAGTATAGTGGACCCAAATTTATGCCCATATTTGGCATCCATGAAATATGAAATTTTACAAATAATTTTGTCAAGTTTGAATTTCTAGCATAATTAGAATAACCTATGGTGTAGAGTAGCAGGGGCTTGGGGGCAGCAGACCCCAAGAAAAAGAAACAAAACAGCGGTCTTGCCGTGAAAAATAAAAACCGCCGTTATTTGTTTGTGACGTCATTATTGAATTCAGGCTTTTGGCGTCGTATGTATAACAATGATGCTGGCTAAATATGGTCATAAATCTGGGTCCGCTATACTGCACTTTTCCCCAATGTTGTTCAGTCCACCCATGCCTCAGGCGCCTGTAACAAAAATAGTGTCTAGATAACTATATATTGCTAAGACAGTAACACTTGATGTGTCTTTCTGGAACAAACATGCATATGACCAAGTTCCACTGCTTGTTTCTTTTGTCTTTCCTTGTTTATTTGAGTTGTGGGCTGATAGTATGTTTACATGGATGTATGTATTTCAGCGTGCAAGTTTGAGGTCCAGCATTGGAAGATCCTTCACTCCTCTGGTCAATGCTGAAGGCGTGGAAAACCACCTGTTTCACAAGATGCGTTTCCAGTGGAAAGAAATTCAAAAGATGTGTCGGTTTGCTGATCCAAACAATACTGGCAAGATTCCCCCTAATGCAATTAAAGGTAAACTTGATACTTGTTGTTGTTAAAAAGATTCATTAAAAAGTCAATAATTCAAATAGGTCTTCACTGCTTATTGTGTTAAACAAAAGTTTGTTTTCGGTAAAGGACTTCCAACTCCAGTGTCGATGAGGCCAGATATGTTAAAGCAAGTTTCAATGAAGTATTGCTTCTTTTTTTTTAGCTATATTAAGTAACTGCAACATTCGACTCGCAACCCCTGATCTTGAAACACTGCTCCTGAAGTTTGACCTTCACAATGATGGCCAGTTCTGTTACAAAGAATTTTTACGGGACTTTGTTATTGCAAATAGTATGGACTCAAGGACATCCATCATAAGGACAAGCAGAGGAAAATTGCCAGTAAGCTAAAGTTAAATTAAAATGTGTGTCTATCACTTTTCTCATTGTATCATATACTCTACTTACAAGTCTTACATTGACTTGAAAGATACACTGATCTGTAATGAAACAATCTTATGTCTGTATCATTTTCAGACTGTGAATAGCTCAGATCAAGGTGAAAAGGACAGTCTAACAAGACTTCAACAAGGAGTTAGTCTACACTGGCGTAAGATGAGGCAAGATCTCACCCTTCTTGACCGATACACTTTGGGAGTTGTGACGCCTATGCAGCTCAGACAGGTTTGTTTTTTGTTTATCCTTATTTCATTCAAGTATACTTCATTCTTTTACACTTTGGTGCACCTGCTATACTAGAATCCACAATAAATGTCCACTTACTTTTTTAGCATATCTTTCCATAAATGGCATGGAACAGCACAAAATGCACAGAAATAAAAGCTAAAGTCAAACCCAAATAAGCAGAATTTTGCTGTACTCTCCATTGTAATTTCTGCTGCTTCTTTGTGACCATAACATATGGCCATAATAATGAGAAGATGTCAAAAAAATATCATTGCAAAGATAGGGAACTTGAAGTGAATTTGTACAGAGAGAGGTTTTTATGGGTAAGAGATCTGGGCTTTGACGTTTTGGTGACATTCATAACTATTTTGTGCTTCCCCATGACATATATATGTGAAAATAAGACCAAAAACAAGTGGAAATACAAGTTATTGTTTATTTTGAAAGATGTAGCTTTTGACGGCAAGTTTTCTGTGTTTTTTGCTATACTGTTTCATATTCTTAGTTTAGTAATTCAATTGGACTGATAACTGATTCTAAGGTGATACTAAGCATCTATATAAATAGTGTTTACATGTATATATTATCAAAGCCATTTTATAATTCTCTTTTACAGATATTCAAGAAGTACGGCATAAACTTAACAGAAGATGAATTTTTTGAACTCATTTCAAAATATGATGAAAACCAAACTGGTCAAGTGAACTACAACAATTTCATAAAATCTGTATTAAAGTCTCTAGCATAACAGCTTTTGCAAGTGTATCTATTATTGAATTTCAAGTGTGTATATTTAAATCAAATTACTTCAAGAATCAGTCAGTGACACTAATGTGTACGAATTGGTCCATTAGGTCATAGATAATAATTTCTCATCATTTCAATGTACAATCAAGATTTTTAATAAAGAAATTTGATTATCTGAACTAATATTTTTTATCGTGTGTGTCCTGTAATATGTAATATGCTAATAGACACAATGGGCATGGGTGTACATATATAGATGACACCCAACTGTGACACTCTTAGACTTATTAAGTGTGATAAACCAATACTTTTCCCATATGTGATATTGTGAAATACAATGAAAAAAAGAAACAAATGAAATTGGAAAGGCTACAATTGGCATTTCTTTTTGGCTGAGTGCATTTGTAAGTCCAGTTGAAGCTTGGAAAGAGTTGGATTGAGAATAGCCAACTCGTGTATGGCAGCCAGCAAAGTTATTTAGATGGTGTATCACCTGGATCAGTTGTTGTCTGTAAAAACACGAATGTCGTTCTTTCCAAGTGACCATAGTTACTCAGCAGATAGGCCTATTGGTACGCACCCTACCTTGGAGCAACTAGCATCTGCTTAGTATCTGCTTAGTATTCGATTCAGACAACAGGTGGCATCTATGCGATCTGGTCAAGGTTAAAAGAGATAGTAGGAATAAAAGAGGTTAGTGTCACATTGACATTGCTGCTTAATAGGGGAGGGGGGACAAAAGTACCCTTTTCCACCAAACCATCGTGTGGAAAGTCACAAATTTACATATAAACTGTTAATTTGGTGTGTAAATGGGTTATCATGCATGCATCCCTGGAAATTACACTTAAACCTCCTCTTAACCTGGCCCATTCAGATTTGATTAAACTGCATGGCTTGCAATTCATGAATTTATAATTTACTAAACATAAACCTTTTAATTGATGTTACCAGTTGCAAAAATTTGAGAAAGAAAAGGAAAACATGGGCCTTCTTAAAAAGTCATAAAAATGCAAATTAATGCCACCATTATTTTAAAAATCCTTTTGCTATATTTGATTAATATGCCAGATAGTTGAACCAGTAAGGTGTCTTGCCCCATGTTTTGAGGGATATTTTAAACCAATTTAAAATCAAATGTATCCTTGTCTGTTGTATGCACTTTTAGGTCTGTGGGGTTATTACCGCCAAGTAAACATACAAAGTAAATTCATAGCAAAGAGGTCAATGAAAGACCTTAACCAGGAGGTGCTAATGCCGCCAGCAACAACACCGACTAAGTGACAACAATAAATCGTCTGTTAGAACTTAGACAAACAGACGACCTAAAAATAGTATGCAATTGGTGTTGCCAAATGATATAGAAAAATATTAATAATTTTCATATAATTAAACTTATAAAGTTTTTAAACATAAGTGCTTTTCTTATTGGAGTCAAAGATCAATTTATCAGAATTTTGCATCATCTTGATAATACCATTTTCCCTGTATAAATGTATGATTCATAATTAGGTCGTCAGATATTACTATAGGGAGAGTTGCCGTGATTGGACACCTTAGAGGGGGTCTAGAGAGGGAGTGGTTCATGACAAACTCGTTATTGCTACGGTAACCTGTTGTGACTAAGAATGTCTTTTAATTGTCCAAAATGTATTGCTTCAACTTTTAACCAAAAAATAAAAATACAGTTTTAAGATTTTTTCCAAAGTGGGCCAATCCAGGAAACAGGGTCTTCGATTGGACCACCCTGTTTCCTCAACTGAACCACATACTACTGATATGAAACCATTTTCAAGTTGGCATTACACATGCACAAAGTACAATAGTCGATCTCCCATCAATTCTTATCTATTTCATAATTGATATTTCATGAAATAACATGAAGGGCCAAAGGAAAAGTTTGCACATTGGTTCATTATCACAAATTACAACAGTTTACAGTTTCCACGATTGGACAACTTCCAGAATTGTTTTGTAAGTTTCAAGGAATTGATACAGATATCATTTCAATGTAAACAGCAAAGCCAACACTTTAGCAACAATACACAAAAATGCCAAGTTTTGCCTTTTCAAACCACCAATTCAGTTCCGTGTTAAAATAAGATCAGAGCTTTTGAAATCAGAGTATATTGAATAATTTCCAAAATTGTAACAACCTATCACGATTTCCAAGGGTTAATTAAAAATGCAGAAAAACCATTCCAAATAGCCGCATGATGCAGTTGTAACATTTTCAATTGAGTACTTCAAGTGGTCCAATGGTCAAATGCCTCAAATCAAATTTTAGCATACCCAGAAGTATTGGATTGACATGTTAACCACCAAGGGGTCATTTGTGACGGGAGTGTAAATAACACTGAATGATTAGAAAGTATTCATAGCCAGAACCGTGCATTTTGTGGCTTGGGAGCATCGTCTAGCCAAGTCTGAACATATTTTGACTGCTGTAGGTCATAGATTTGTGAAAGGATTCCTCTGACCATGGTCATTTAGGACCTACTTCAGCTGAGGCTGCCTCTCATCATTTCAGTAATTCAAATACAACTGCCCTGTCAGTTTATTGGTTGGTATAGGCATGAAATATCCTACTACTGATTTTACTGTACAGATTACTTAACTTCAAATAAACCTGCTCAAGAGCCAAACACAGAGATTGACAAACCTATGAACAGGAAATGTATATTGGGCCAACCATAATAAATGCAGATGGTAGAGTTTATGATGTGTCAATCACAATGTCAAGTCAGATCAGTCGACACTTCATCCAGGGCTTTGGCCAGGCCAGTGTGCTACTCAAAGCCAAAATTGTATCTTTGGTGAGCATAAGCCTTAATTGGACAGTCATGCGGAGAAGCAATACTATATTACCATGAAAAAAACAAAAAAAAACAGCAGCATCTTGAATTCTTGCAAGGTGCTTGTCTGTGCTACCATGAACATTATGTATACTTCAACTATCAACTTGCATCGAAATTGCATTTTCCACATGTGTCAAAATCTATTTTTTCGCTGTTTCTCTGCCAGTTTTCACGATGAATAAATATATATAGCATCACATCTACTTTATAATAGATGTTTTGCATATAGGCCTACTCACAAAATACATTTGATAACTATGAAATTAGTTTTTTTTTTTAGTAACCTTTGGCCGTTAACACACCCCAAACAACAATTTAAGTTTACAGCCTGCTTTGCTGAAGAGGGAATGGTACAGTTTTCAGCTATTCCATATTGTCCACTCTCTGTTTTCTGGTCGAAGGGAGTGGCAACTTTCTTTGAAGAGTTGCAGCCGAAACTCGGGTTCTCAAATTCGATGTTCCCTTTATATTAAGACGGCGGCAAGACATGGTATTTTCTAAAGCCTCTGGTCAATTTCACCACAAGATGTGCTTGTTGAAGGTGTTAACAGGAGAACAATCTGCATTATATATATATATATATCATTTAGCCGTAGCCGACTGATTGTTTCCACAGTGGTGTTTCTGCATCTGGCTCAAGCCAATGTTGCTCTTTGCACAACAGATTCCACATCCTGCATATGGTCCTCCTTAATTCACAGGCTCAGCATTAAAAATACCTTGAAAAAATGATGTTTCAACTCAGTGTACATTTGAAGATCGAATGTAGGCCTATACACGATTTGCTGATGAAAATTTGCAGCTTCAACGCGAAAGAGGCATGCCAAATTATAACATGCAGTCATGGCAGCACAAAAAAAAGATATATATATATTTTTTAAACCATCTTAATAGTGACATACCTAAGTTGTAAAAAATGTATGTGTTGTAGTTCAATGAAATTCTTCAATTCTATTGTAAAACATCTGTCAACGTTGGTGAGGTATGACTGTATTAAATTGGCCTTTCTGCATTAACTCGTTCTGGTTTTTCTACTGCGCCACACTAATTCTATCCCAAACCTGTTGTGTGAACTAGAATTCTGAGATTAAATGTACGGCTTGTTTGGGATGGAATCAAATGCAAATCATTGTCTATAGGCCTTATTTTCTACTGTTGCATACCAAGAACATTTCATTTTGTTTAACTTCTCAATCACTGAACAATAAATAATATTTTTATTCTGCACAATTTTTCCTGAGAGACTAAGGAAATGCCATCTATTATGGCTACGTCAAAAATTAAAACACGTACAGTTTAAAAAAAAAAGTTTGGTCAAAGCCAAATGGCAGTGTGTGACAAACCAGGTGGAAGCTGTGTGTACCTTACAGAAAAATATGTGTTACATGTTCACCAGTGAAGCAATTTCTTGGCTTTCAGCCTTCTTTTCTAAGGGCTTTAAAGTGGTACCATTATTTCTGGTGTCAGTGTTGTGTAATGTCATGGTCTGATGCACATGATGCACATACCCCAATGTGATAAACAAAGTCTCTGTAGACAGGAACTGGTCACACTTAAGTGAATTCACTTTCCTGGGGCCTTTACCCCTTTTGGGTCAAGTTGTACATGTATGTTGAATCATTTACATAAAGGGCTTTTACGTCCATGGTTGAATAATCCCCACCCCCAATAATTTCCAAAAATAAGTTGGGTCCAAACATTTCTGCTGTTCTTTTGAGGTTAAGTGTATATTAAATGCTACATTATTGGCGATGGCATAGAAATCTTTAAATCCTGTAAACTTTCCAATGGAGCTTTGATTAGACTTTGTAGAATTATGCCCAGATGAATTCCAAATGTTATATTAATAAATTTAACCATGAAATGCTGTATTCACACTGGATATGAAGTTTAAAGCTGAAATGAATGTAATTAATGATTTTTTTTGGCAGTTTTCATATCAAAGCTCTGTTCTTTTAATGCAATCATGTTTGTTGATAATTCTTCATGAAAACATTGTTCCAGTTTTTCAGTTTGTATTATTAATAACTGACAAGAGGAGCCCAGTTATCCTGCCCCTATGGCCCAGTTCTGCTTAAGTACCAGACTGGGCTCTTTTTTTCTGAAATACAATTTTCTTGTTATACATGAAATGGTTGAGAATTCTTTCAAAAAGGCACTGAACATTACCTATATAGTATAATTTATACCTAAAGGGAAAAAGGAACTTTGCTTTATAACTTGAATCAGCAAAAATTAATATGTGATAAATGGCCTAGTTCTCCTTACTTTCCCCTACCTTTTAACATCATGCAGCATGTATGCAATACACTGATTCCTAATGTGGATCAGCTTAATGTTGGTTACATAAGTTAATTGCATGCGTAAATATTGCATTTATTTCATTCGATAGCCCTATGCCCTAATCAATGTCTTGGCCTGGTAAGCCTATAGTCATTTTGTGACTAAATCAGTTGCAAAGTTTCTACAATTGAACTACGCGTTGCTCCATTTTAACTACTTGCTTCAATTTTATACAGAATACAAGGGGATTACTTGGATCCATGATGTCCTCTGGACTCCAGTTTCCCTGCATATAGGCCTAATGATGTCCTATCACATTCAAGTCAGACCTAGGAAATTAGTAGGAATGCTACTAAGCAGGTGCCCTCCCGAAAGGACACCAATCATTGGTAATCATGACGTCACAAACACTGCGTCATGTCACAAATGCTAATTGTGACGTCACAAAAAGGCTAAGTAGTGAAAGACTAATTACCAAAGGAAAACGTGTTAACTACGTCAAGTAGCTCATATAACCGGTGACGAAACTGGCAATACCTTTACTTAGAATACACAGTGAGCTTGAACAGGAGATAGGAGAATCAGGAGCATCATGGGAAAACTTGGAGGTAAAACTTTCACAGTACAAGTTATACTTTCTCCTGCCACATACTGAGCGAGTAGTGCTGTAGATATTCTATCTGTGGATTCACGACCCTGCTCCAGTAAATTCTGCTCAGTTTCATGAGATTGTCTTGCAGCGCCAGAAACATGTCAAGTTGGGCGGCCGCACTGTGTCATTCGGCTGCTGGTAGCCCTCATGGCTACAACACTCCAGTAAACTCCGCTCTCAGACAGCTGAAGGAGCACAAACCTCTTTGGAAGTTAATTATATCCTGAACGTTTTGGAAGGAAAATTGACTAGTTCAACTGGCAGTTGCATATATATATTGTCTACAAGTAAGTTAAATTATTGTTTCACATTTTTAATTACCTATAGACCTAATTGTTGCGATTAGGCTAAAAAAACAATAATACAAGCTAAGACCTACTACTAGGTCAGCTTCATATTTAAGGCTAATGAATTGATAGCATAGCCTATCTATAGATGAAAGTAGCTTTAATCTCCCTAGGTTGTTTCCATTTCATTCTAATGAAAGACTGAAGATAGGCCTATATATATATATATATGAAAATATACTTGTAAGTGCAAAAAAGGAAAGCATTGTCTGACACTATATGTCAGTAATGAATGTACCAATATCAGTGCAGAGCAATTTATTTTCGTGCATTGTAATTGCATAGAAACAAGTCTGTCCCACCCTGTTATGAGATACAAGGGCACATGTGAAGCATTAGATTCTGTGCTAAAACCATATGGTTAGTGATCCATACCACTCAGCCACAGAGAATGTTCTTGTTATATTTTTTATCAGCATCTGTGCTCTAGTATGCATGTCCTTCTAATAGGGATGTTCACTAACATAAACCCAATGGAGTGTCTCTTTCCAATCAAAACATTGCAGGACTTACAGAAAACGGGAACTTGCAGTCTTCCGTCTAGGTCTGGATCCTCTACCGATCTATCTTCCATCATGCAGGCCACAGAATATAACTTTTCTTATTGTAATGATTGTATCAATACAAAGTTAACGTCCGAATGACTAATCTGGTCAGATATCCAGGCATGGGGTCAAGTGTTCCAAGTTGAAGCTCTCTTGTGACTCCATGGTTGAAGTAACATTTGTGGTTGTCCATGGTAATACTCTGACATTTATCAGTCAGAGTTTGACTAACTTCAGATATTTTCAGTGAAACTTTTGTTTTATTTATAGCACAACTAAATGAATATTACATGCCACAAAATATAGGGAGTAACTGATAGTAGCCCAAGTTATAGGATGGAGTAAGTGAGGTATGAATCATGGCCTGCTGGGACTGTGGGTGTGAAAAGCAACGAATATTCCTGTGCAAAGCAAACCAGCATGAACCTAGCCAGACAAAAACTAACAGCTCAGGACTATATAGATAAAAAAGGGGTTGAGTTGATAAATCGTGTATATAAACATAAAAAAGTGCAGTCTGCTAGAATAGTTTCACCTTCATGTCACAAAAAAGTCATATATGATATTTTATAGGCTCATTGCAAAAGAGAACTCAGGGTATATGAGGTCATATATATATATATATATATATATATATATATATATATATATATATTGGTGTGCCCCATGGATGTTAATGAAGTCAGCTTTTCAGTGAACTGTCAAAGGCAAGAAAGGGACAAAGAAAACGTCAAGAAAATAGCCATACATGTTCACTTCAACAACGGTCCACATAATGTCATATACTACATTTGTATTTTGTAAAACAATTGAAACTTCTATCAGGTACCATTAGTTTGTCCCTACTCCCTCAGAATTTGGCATCCCAAAACTGACCCGGAAATTCACATGAAACTATGAGAAAGAGAAAACAAACTAGTAACCCTTGCCCTGTGCATCACACATGTGCGATGTGCACATCGAAGTTACTATGTAGCTATTACGTCATGTTTGAGGTTTTATTTGATTAGCTGTCACTTTGTCAACTTTAATATTGCTTAATTTCTGTGTAGCATGACAATGCCATAATACAGGTAAGCTAAAATATGAATTAAGTCCACAATTACTGGCTTCTACATTAACAATGATTAATAATTTTATGAGCTCAAAAACTACCATGGAGTGTGAGAAGAAGAAGAAATTATGCAAGATAAAACGGCAAATGATATATATATATATGCGTCCCCAACATGTACATAACAATTACAAGAAAAAGTTTTCAAACAAAACAACTTCCATATGGTAGATGATCTTTGTACAGAGTCAAATTTAATATGAAATTGGAGCATAGTCATAATGGGTCGTGACAAAACAATATAATGATTTTTTTATGAAGTTGACAATTGGGGATCGAGTAACATCAAAATGGATTATATGAGCACTTTAGTAGGCATAAATACTGAATATGATATTTAACTAATAGTAGATAGATAGATAAATCTTTATTGACTAGATTACATACAATGTAAACAAAGTTCTACTCCCAGCCCAAGTGGGTTTATTAGTCATTTTAAGCATTAAGATAATTTATAAACAACCTGAAGTATGGTTTTTATCAAAAACAAACTACAAGAAATACTTAATTATACAACAAAGATTCTCCTGTTATAAGCTAAATACAGAAATTTGGCTCTGTGTTTCACAATTTAATTTGAGATGAACAATTTAAATTTTTCTAAATTATTCATAAAAGCGAAACTATTTTTTTATTTCCAAAAGTTTCAAAACCAAATCGCTACGCAAATCAACGTCTCATCCTAAAGACAATTACTATCACGAAAAGTGCATTTATATAATCTATATTCTGAGTTTGGAGTTTCAAATAGCTTTACCTGCCATTCATGATTGTTCCGTTCTAAAAACAACATTTTAACATTCATGAGTTTAATAATTCTGTTATTAATAAATATATCAGTTAAATCAACAACTTGCATATTTTATACATATATATAACAAAATTGAGATAATGAACTGAAGTCGGAACTATACACTATTGTAAAGTTACTACATGAAGGTAACTGAGAGCTGACTGGCACATTGTATCACAGTTTGATACCTAAAGATGCAAGGTTGGCATGTGAGGGTAGCCTGTATAATGTGCTGTAACCCCCCGAACTCGTTACCCTGGTGCAGTATCTCCGCCCAGAGGGGAAGTTATGAGATAGGGGGACACCCTGAGGTGGGCGTTGTCTCCCCTGCCTGAGGCTGACGCCGATGTGAGTCTAAACTTGTCCAAGGTCTAAATAAACGCAGGTAGCAGCAGCGTAGAACAATCAATGCTTTGCTCATTTTCTCAGCATCCTCAGGAGCAGCAGCAGCAGCAACAGCAGTAGTAGCAGTAGCAGCAGCAACAGTTCTTCACCTGTCATTACTAAGTGCTTGGAAGTCAGACTCACCTGTCCCTCTCTGACCAGCTACCAATAATCAGTCTTCTAAGACTTGGAGAGAATGATGGAGGCTACACGACTCAGGCTAACAGGTAGGCAGACGAGGTGTTACAAACAAAAGGGGCTCGATAGGTTAAGCAGGTCCACTTAAGACAGATATCGTGTTGACTCTACCTTTAACTTATGATAAACTGTATGGGTTAAAATTTCAGAACTGCAAAACTTGCTGTTGTAAAGTCAAGATTTCAAAGTTGGCCTTTGGAGATGTTTGCCATGGTAATTCAGTGGGTTCTGAGGTGTAGTTTCCATAGTTTCTTTTGTCCCCATATGATTAGGTATTGCTGCAGCTGTAATGGCACATATTTTGGGTCCTAATAATTTAAAGCGTCATTAGTGTCACATGAACAGATATGCCCCCCTTATTTATTTCTGAAATGAATTTGCAAACCAATACCATTGAATCTGTAAACAAGTATGTCACTTTTTATTTTGCAGTTACTGTGATTCTCATTGAAGTTCTAAATATTTGTAGGCAAGTGTTTAATGTATTAAAAAATGTATTAATCAAAAAATGGCTACTTTGCCTTTGCACTGAAGATTCAATTTTTATCTCAATAAACATTTTATTTTCTTAGGTGGACAAGTCCATGTTTGTTCTTTGTCATACCATTAGGTTTGATGGCTGCATTAGTGTGTATTACTAAATTCATGGGAAGAATAAAGGATTGATCCCAATGACATCAATGTGACACTAATGACAACTCGTGACACAAATGACAGAAAAAGAAATCTCAACTCATTAAAAACATGATTTATTAAGTCAACCAAAGACAATTTGTTCAAATTCAACTTTTAAACATTCTGTAATTCATTTATAGTTAGCATCAACACTTAACCAACATGTCATAATGCGGTCTGCAAAACCCTAATTAAAAGTCGCTTAGCTATCAGTACTTCACAAATTCTGGATTAGAAACCTCAACTCATAGAAATTTAAATCAATAGCCAACATAATTACTTTTGCAATTTTCAAGTCAAGTCAGGATCAACAGAAACAAAGGGAAAGGTCAGTGTAAGTAACATCCAAAAGTTCTCATTTTGTTATTTTAAGCACATCTTTGGAGTCATCAATGACCTCTTTGGGAAAATCATAGAATTTTCTTCTGGCATCAGCTAAGCTTGGGGGATGCACCCTGACCATGTTCTCATATGGTTCAAAAGAAATGTCCTCTTTGTCAGTCCACATGTAATGGTCCTTGTACTTTTTCATATAGGATATTTCTCCCTGTCCACCTTCATCATCAGTCATGAGGACCTTACCAAAATACAGCCTGCGTTTGTTTTTGCTTGTTTCGAGTGCCACCGCCACAAAGTCCCCAGTCTTGAATGCTCTGTCATTGTCACCTCTATCACAAGCATCATCATCAGCAACAGACTGCAAAAAGTCACCATATTCAACTGTTGGAATGGCTGCATCAGCCGATTCACTAGACTCTGTGGCATCATCCTCAAAGCCTTCTATGGCTGTCGGATTGAAACAGTCACATGGCTCATCACAGAAGCAACTCAGCGTCTTGTGTATCAAGGATTCCTTGTGGCTTATGACTTGATGAATTTTCATCGTTCCCTTTACTGGCTTCAGCTGCTGCTTCAATTCAGTATCCACTTTTGCCATGTCTTCATCATTGATAAGGTATAGGGAGACATTGATTTCATTTTGAAGAGCTTGGACTAAAGCCTCAGCATCCAATATGTCTGCGCCACAACCAACAATGCGATCAGCAGTTCTTTTTACAAGACCACCAACCCCGTCTGCTGCAGACTTTCCATGGCCACTTTCAGTGAAGTTCCATGTGGCCTTTGTGAAGTTATAACGATGAATCAACATATGGAAGAGGTAGAAATTTTTGGCACAACGATATTGAGTGGCTGGAGAGTCACTGATGATATGAATTGTGGAGAAGTCCCCACCCAAATTCTCAAGAATTGGGTGCAAGTGGGCCCAAATGGCACCTGGATCATGCCGAGTATTGTTGGAAATTGTGCAGAAAGACTTTGACTCATTCTTTGTGTAAAACACGCCAGTGTGTAATGCCAGCTGGCTCCTACTGGCCCCAAAATGGACACTTTGAATTTCTTGATTGTATTTACAACAGTAGTTTTCACTAAAATCAATGTGGAGTGCACATTCATTTTCACTATGTTGTTCCTTCATTTGCTTTGTCGATTTGTACTGCTGCTCAATATTGAATTTGTGAACTTTGTAGGATTTTAATTCGTTTTGAAAAAACTCTTTCAGGGACTTCAGTGTGCCATTTTCTTTCTCTTTAACAGTTATCTGCACAATAAATTCTTTGATGTTTCCATTTGCTTCTCTTCTCTGTCTAGTTTCTTTCTTGGCAACCCAGGTGTACCAGGATACTTCTTTGTTGTCATCAATATCTGCTTTTTCATAACTAGGGGCCTTGTTTTTACAAAACTCACACATGCCATATGCACAATTGTAAGAAAATGAACAAGTTGTTTCATCAATTAATGATGCAAGATCCTTCGAAGCAATTGCTCCAGCTTGGTGGAGTGCCTCTGCCTTGTGCTGAATGTTAGCACATTTACGGCAAGCACAAGTTTCCCTGGCTTTTACTGGTACCACCCAGAATGGTTTCAGCTTATTGAAGGCAGTGTAAGATATTTTGATTCCAGGAAATTCCTGGCAACATTTTTTGTGCAGATTTTTCACTGTATCGTTTAGATATCGTTTTTGCATCTTTATTTTCTGTCTGGTTACTGTGTCTTTCTTGCCTGGGGCTGGTCTGCTGTTGATGTCCTGCAAGAAGAACTTCTTGACTGCTTGAGATGTTGTTTTGCATGAAAATCTGTCAAACTTCTTCTTGTCATATTTTAAAGACTTAGTTGTGGCTTTCCTTCGATTTTGACTGGTAGTTACTATTCCCAGCTCTTTCTTAGCCTTTGACAATAACTTGTACCTCTTCAGAACTTTTCCTGCTAAGACTTTGTTCAGTATTTGCTTCTCTTGTGCTTTTCCTTTTTTGCAATACTCTTCAGATTTTTCTTGAAGTTCTTTGACCAGAGCGTTATGGAACACTAGAGTCTTCCGTAGGGATCTTGGAGAGCTCTCCATTTGATCTTTGGCTTTTTGTTGTGGTGTCGCCATTGACTTATTTTCCAGCTGTTTTTTCAACCTCTGATTCTGCTTATGTGATGATTTCAGTTTGATCTTCAGTTTGTTCATTTCTTCCTCTATCATCTTTAGTTTTCTTTCTGTCTTTTTAATTTTCCTTTGAGTCCTTTTTTTCTTAGCTGACTCCGAAATACTTCCTTTGCTGGGACCAGGTTGTGGAGCAGCATCTTCAACATTTTCAGGAGGACCGAGTTGAAGTGCTTCATTTTCCACGCTGTCTGTAGGACTTGACGGTGGGGTAAAGTTGACACAGTCATTTTCTTTTCGCAGACGATCTCTTCTATGATTTTGATTTCTCCTCCAATTGCGCCGAGTCTTGCGTTGTTCTCTCTCATTTTGTTGGTTGATTAGCTTTCTGGTCTTCATATAATATTCATGTTTCTTTTGTTTATAATACCTCCCATATTCCTCAGGGTTTTGTTTAATTTTCTCTCGGTACTTTCTGGCCCTTTCAGCTGCTGACATCGGCATTTTCCTGGCATGAAGTTACCCTGAAAACATCAAAGCAGAAAGATAAGCATTCAAGTCAGGAGGGGCAAAATAATAAGTGTTAAATCTGACATACATCTCTCGGTATCTCATGATTACAGGAATGCCTGTCATTAGCATCACACCTATTTGTCATTTGTGTCACATACTGTGGTAACAGCTCAAAATCCAAACAAAATCAACAGTACACCATTGGCATCACTTTGATTACCTAATATATAATAAGAATCGTAAATAATTACAAATAATAACATGTTATTGCAACTCAGAATTTATCAAATTGACAATTTAGTCATTCGAGTAACAAAACATGTCACAAGTGTCACGTTCCCTAATGACTTGTGTTCCTAATGACAAAATAGCAATTACAGAGACATCTGGTGTTTAACAAAAAGCAAACGGCTGCCATTTTTATTTTTTTAGGAAGGTATTCCACCAGGCTAAATATCAGGCATGCCATGTAGTTGACACAAACATTTGCAAAACTATAATCTACCGTTTTCTGATGACTTTAAAGAAGGGGACAACCAGTTTTGAATTTTTAAATTGTTTACAATGGCCTGAAAAATGGAAATATTGTCTCACCTGTCTGGAATGATGTCTGCAACTTTCCAATGATGATGTCATTGAGGTGTCTCAGGAATATCAGGCCACATATTTTTTTCCACAATCCAACAGGTGGTGGCGTGACACTAATGACATATCCCCAGGGACAGTGTAATATTTTTGTGCTGCATTTGCACATTGCCCCAATATGGATTCAAATTAGAATGGAAAAATAGAATATGAACACTTTCATTTATTTTGACTGTACTTCCTCACTTGTGGTAGATTTTGTGGAGAGGGAAACATGTTGAGACAATGAAATATTGCTGGAGACATGCCTATTTTGCCAAATATGAATTTTCATAAGCTTATATTTTAACAAGTATGCAAGATATTGACATGACATCACACAGAAATTTTGCTTAAAGTTTGAAAAATGTTTTGAGGACAAGATTTACTGTCATTTCGCAAAACTCTCTGCACAGGAGGTTCTAAACAGGCAGAGACATTGTTTTTGCAGTTCTGAAATTTTAACCCGTATATGAATTGGGTAAGAAACCAGTACATGGCAGCCAGGGCTAATCCTACAGCTGGCCTGAAGTAACTTGGTGTCTGGCTGCTCTGGCAAGAGGTGCCTTTGTTAGTAACGTCTCGTAAAAAACATTTATGCATCCATTCTGATAGACTAGGGTAAAACTAAACAACCATATGTCTGTGGTAGTGGTACTGGTTAGTACACGGAAGGCTCATCAGCTTAAGAGCTTTCCATATGTCCTGTGAGGAATAGAAAAGAATAGAACAGAATGGAATAGAATAGAATGGAATAGAATAGAATATTTAGAATTTCAGAATTCAATATTTCCTTTCTTCGTGGTTTCAATCTTGCTTTCGCAATTTTTTTGTTTGTAATAATAAAAATACAGTGTAACAACTTTCAGAAAATATGTTAGAAGCGGAAAATTGCACTACAAGAAACCAGACTATTTTTCATTGGACCTGAACAGAAATAATATTATGAACAGATTAATCACTTCCCAACCCTAACTTTGATGAAATGAATCAGTAAACGAAGGACAAATTGAATGGCTTACTGACACGGTTGAATTATTCCCAGAGCTTAAATCCGTTGCGCTTCATTTAATACAGAGAATTAATTCATGCAATTAATCAGTTAGCATTGCTATTTTCCAACAACACTGAGTCGATGCCCTCAATCCAAGCTCTGTATAGCAACGAAAGAACTTGTGAAGCTTTGGAGACCTTTATAACTTTGAAACTTTGGAGATCTTAACTGTAAAATGAATTCTATAAGTATGAAATCGCAATTTTGTTTTGATCTGCTCTGTATGTCATGCTTGGGATACTTGTCCCGTCATATATTAACTTGTGGATTTGGATATCCTTCAGAAAGAGTTACTAAGTGACAACATAGACAGTTTACACAGAAATTTCAGCTGCACAAAAGTGAGGAGTCTGAAAGAACAGAAGGGAAGTATGAATCTAAGTTAAGACATCAGAAAGCAAAGGTAAATCCTATCCTGCAATGATGGCATTAAAAATTATGCTGCAAAAATGACACGGGGAATGCTGCACGCAGTCAAAATAAGCACGTCCTCGTTTTTAGGATGGGGTGTGAAAAAAGTCAAAAGCCCTTCCAGATGATGTTTTGTGCTGGGGCATCTGAACAATCCCACCCTGGAATGAGAACCTGAGACACCCCATGAGCCGTGCTTCATTATTATGATAATTCCACAACATCACATCTGGGTGAGGCTGTCCATCACCTAATGCACCTCACTTCTTTATTCTTTTACAGAATTATTTTGCTGCTGATGAGGAATAAGATGGTGTGAAAAATACCACCAAAGTCTTTTTTTTTTTTTAAGTAAATTTAGAAAGTGTTTGAATTTAGTGACGTCCAAGTTAAAGAAATTAAGGTCAAGCTCGATTTAATTGCAACTTCACCCCTGGGGATATAAACATTTTTGCTATTGTTGGTAACTAGTTTTACTATTTTTCTTCTTTTTTACCTTGTAGGGCTATATAGATGTATTGTTGCATATTTAGTATTTTAGAAACAATTCAAGTTAAGCATAATGCATTGTTTCGACCAAATACATTGCACTCGACGTAAATATCAGGATTCGATTACATTTAAGATATTGGATTACCACGGTAGTAGATTCTACGATGAGGGCATTATGAGGATTTAAGTGAATTCTAGTCAGCCTTGTGGCCAATGTATTGGAAGGTGTTTATGGTTTTTGTGGTCACTCTTGCATACATTTGGATCCCAATGAAATGTAAGTGCAAGTATCAGTCAGTATTCAACACAATAGTTATATGACATGGTCCATGGTCCACTGTCCTTATATATGACTTAACACTGAGTGTCATATACATACAAAACATTTATTATATAGCATTATAGAATAGCTTTGATGCAAATTGATGAGATTGGCGTTTCTGTTTGTATTGCGCATTGGAAAAGGGATCCCAAAAATCGATTCGATAGTGGGCTTTTTGGTTCAGGTGGCACCGACATATATACACCTGTATAGATCTCTGTTAGTGCAACTAAGTCACAGATATTTTGCATTTAAAATTCATGAGCATTGGGTCAGTGGCTTTAGGATATATGTTGTGTGGTATTGCAGGGGATCAAAGACCACAGGTGGACTAATCATAATGAAACTTGATTAATGTTATTATCAGAGGATCAGAGGTAGGACTTTCAATCTATTAATTATGGCTAGTGATGTAACAATGTAGACAGCAGGTGACTTTTTATTTCTAATATTCTAATCTTTACTTTTCATAATTATCTTTTAACCCCCATGTTAATGTCATGTGTTTTAATTGTGTATTTGTCTGTCTGAAATTCTGACATGGACAGCCCTGTCAACGACCTGGCTGAACATATTTGGTGGTCATTTAAAACACTGCCCCAGGCAATTGTGTCACAGAATGATGTCAAATATTATTAAAGCTCAGATTTCATGTATATTCCTTCAATGCTATATCATATAATTAATCTAGGCAAGCTATATGATTATTAAACCAAACTGTTTGTGATTAATTTATGTACAAGCATGGAGACATGGAGACATGGAGACAAGAGAAGTCCAGTTTGAATGGAACTGCTAATTGAGGAAATTACATATATATATGCAAAGTCTGCGACTTCAGTCTTTGTGTTTTGGGGTTCATTGAAAATACGTTTTCTTGGGGTAGGCTTCGCTGTAATCAAAGATTTAACCAGGTTATTCAGGTATGGGGAGTATGGAGAGAGCTTGTCTATTTGGCGCGCTGTGGGTGAATCACCCTGCTGTCTGGGCCATCACATTTATTCAGAACGCTTGTTTCAGGTCACTAAGGAACTCCCGCCAGAGTGAAATACGGGTGCATTACCGGTGAACAGGTGACAAAGACAACATCAACTGATTCAACTCAACCTTCAAGACACCGACTTTTGTGGCTTATGGATGATGTTAATTCCAGCGTCATGCAAATATGACGCTCGTCACAAGTGAAGACATCGTTTCCTCAGGGGAAAAACACATCTGTCTGGGGGACCACATCAGCCTCTTTTGTACAGACACCAGAGGATTTGTGTTCACTGATAGAAATGGGTAAGCTGTTTCTTATCATAATTATAGTGTACATGGTATAAACATGTTTCTCTGTTCATTTTTCCCAATGACTCATATTTGGTGATATTTGCTGCCACTTGAACACCACTGCTAAATAATACTAGGCCTACACGAGATTGTGCTCATTATTTACATTTTACAATGTCCTGTTTCACATACCTAACCAGTTATACTGTGTGTATTAGTCATGCGGTATATTCAAATGGTATTCAGTTCTATGTACCATTTTTTTTTATTTGTTGCAAGTATACATGTTTCTCTCTCATTTTCTTCATTGTTGATATTGAAATCATCATTTGCTTCACAAGTGGCCGAGATAAGTAGTCATGCGGAAAATGTGTATTCCCCCATGGCATCCACTTTATAGTGACACAAAATGTAATCAGATAGGAAAGGGTATGGACCTGTCTCCTTATGCAATGTACTAGTTAAAGAAAAGTCACACGACAAACATTTTGCAGGTCCACATCAATTTGTATAACAGGTTTCAATTACAAGTTTAGACTTTGCACTGAAACTGAATTTCAGGGTATAGTCCCTAGTAGATTGTGAAAGGTAGTCAAATAAAAGAGTACATGAAAGAAAAAAAAAGTCATTGATGAAAAAAAAAAATGTTTTCATGGTTTCCAGCATTGAGGTAATGTCGCATTTTATATGTATCTATGCTATTCAGTGTTCCTTGATCACAACTACTGCTAGGCTATAACACGTATTCATATATTGTAAGTAAACTCGAAACTCCTCATTAAACAACCTAGTACATACACTCAGTGACTGTATTACTGTGTGACAAGTCTTTGTTATTATTAGCTATAGTGTGCAATATGGTTGTCAATACCATACACGCATTTCTTGCAATTAACTTTCATAAATACTTTCTGGTTTATGACATTTTATTTATCTTCCGTTATTACCGTTATTATGGACTCGGTGTTGAATTGTAACAAGGTTGAAATGAATTTGCACACCACACATGTATGCTGAGAATTTGTTTTCTAAGCATGTGTGCAACAAATGCATGAGAGTCTGGATCAAACAATGGACAATTTTTGTCAACATAAGGCACTCTCTATTGCAGCTTCACAGGTCCCTGAGGGGAACAAAATAGCATTTAAATCTCGTGTTTATATGCCAGGTCACAGGATTTGTGTGAATACTGGTGTATACAATGTCAGGAATGGTATTGGCTTGGTGAAAAATTTAAGTCTTATTTAATCTCTTGTGGTTCCATCATGGCTCCATCATGGTTCCATTATTACAAATGTTTGGCCATCCCAAGGTAAACAGGTAACTATCATAACAAGTCACTCATGGGTGGACATCTCTGTTGCAGGTCGAGCCAGAATAGTGTCTATGTTTACACGGAACAAGACCAAGGAAAACCTGAGAACATACCCAACCCTCAAGGTAGGCACACAAAGCATGTCAGATATGAGATATTATTTTTCCTCCAGACCACTCAACCCTTGTGATGCCAATCAGTGCCTGTTTGCCCAAAGAACAAACAAATCCCAAAAGTCAAGGCACCAAACGTATGAAATGATCTAAAATGATCCTAAGATCTGAGTATTCTGGTCTAAGCAAATGAAACACACTCAAAACTTTCCAAGCATAGTCGACCTTTTCAATAGAAATGGTTCCTTCAGATAAAGCAGAGGAGTAAAAACTTGTCCTTCAGCTACACTTTAAAGTATAACTTTTTTTAGCATCAAAGATCCTTTTATGTAATGTTGATTTAACCATCGTGTGACCAATATAGGCACACTTAATTGGCTATTGCTTCATGGTGGTTTAAAGTAGAAAGCAAATTTATCACAATATTTTATTCTGAACGTCTGTAACAAATGATTTTATTGATTTATGTGTAATTCTTTGTGTTTATCACATAACTATCAAATGTCTATTTTCTTTGTTTTCATGACATTTTCACACTTCTTGGAACACACCCATTGTGATTATCATGAATATACTATACCAATTACATTGGCTGACCTTGTCAACATTCTTGACTACCGTTTATGGATTAAACAACAGTTGCAACATTCCAAGTTGTGACTCAAAATCGGTACAAACTGAACAAAAAGTATCGACGATTGAAAGAATTGACAGAATCTGTCAAAAACGACGACACTGGGATAGTTGATGATGAGGCAGACGAAAAGGACAGTGACGAAGCCCTGCAGATTGCCAAGGTGGGTTTTTTTTTTTTTTAGTTTGACTAAATGTCAATAGACGTGCTAATCTTCGTTGTTAAGGTATTTTGTTAATAATTTAAAGTATGGAATTATGCACTGAAAATCTTTTTGAAGCAGCCGGTAAAAATACGCCGTGGAAGTAGGTCAATCACTATGCCAGTAATATTCCTTGCTCCCCATCAGGACTCTTGCTCCCCCGAATTCCCCAAGACACTCTTCTGCGTAGAGACGTGGTCGAGGGTCTTGCGTCAAGATTGGTCAGCTTTATTAAGGGCCCTTCACATATAGCCGGATCAGACGCCGGATTGTCCAGGAGTATAGCTCCAGCAAACTCCGGTAATAGCGTGTAGACCTCGTGTTTACTTACGGCATTGTCCGTCATTGTCCGGGGCGATCCGGGACCACCTTGGGACTCCGGCGAAAAAAATTAAACATTTTAAGTTTTTCATGCCGGAGGTCCCGGAGTATTTACTCCCAGTAGACTCCGCCGATCTCCGGGAATCTCCGTATTGACTCGGGCATACTTCGTGGTATCTCCGGCTACGTCCGGCGTCAACTGGGCATGAATAATTCGCCGCCAATAACGCCGGAGAGTACAAGGACCAACACGGTTCCACACAAATAAACACGGTGTAAAGACCGGTTATATCCTTGAAGGCACCGTGTAAAATCCGGTTCACTCCGCACTCTTCCGGGACAGTCATGTTACCTCCTAGTTGAGACCGTATTGCCATCGTGTACACATCGCCAAACATTTGTTGACATTTAACAGCTCTTTGATCCCCCCTGGAGTGAATAAAATTTTACTACGGGACACTCCGGCGTCTGATCCGGCTATGTGTGAAGGGGCCTTTAGTAAATTGAATGCATTCGTCAGTCATATAACCAATGTAGACTAGACAAAGGTTGACCAGGTTGGTCATAAACTTTCGTAAAGGGGAAATTAATCGTTCTAAGCGATTAAAATTACTTGAGATCTTGGAAAAAGTTAAGATTTTATGTGGCTTTATGATACCTTATGATGTAGGATTCCACAAAATATAATCCCATTGTCTGTGTCACTGGCTT
The DNA here is from genome assembly GCA_932294295.1 of Alitta virens. Classification (NCBI taxonomy): domain Eukaryota; kingdom Metazoa; phylum Annelida; class Polychaeta; order Phyllodocida; family Nereididae; genus Alitta; species Alitta virens. The sequence continues at coordinate 64,428,801 of OW028573.1, forward strand.
ACACCAGACTGTCAACCATGTGAATCATGTGCTCTTGTTTTTTTTTTAAGTCCAGTGAAACAAAGACCCTGGCATGGATCTTAAATAGCTCAGGGTAATTTATATATATCTACGTGGTTTATGAATGAAGTAATACAGGCCAAGGACTTTAGCCAGGCACAATGCTGAAACTTTTTCATCATCCAGCCATTGATTGTGTCATATTTCTCGAAGCTACTGGTTCTAAACTTAAAGTTAGTCTACAGGTATATGGTGGCCAGCTAGACGCATATAGATAACGATGACACTATATGGTATTTATTATTTTGTTGGGTCTTTGCTTCGTTAGACTTCCATTGCAAGGCATTACAATTTGAATGATGCGAAAACCAGAGTGACCAGACTGTTGTGTCAAACATTATATAATACAGCAGACCTCGTCTCGCCTACGGTTCTGAAAAACATGATTGACCAGACTGAATACCCGAAAACCACTAAATTTATCCATCTATCCGTTTATTGTCTCCATGACACAATGCTGTGGTTAGGATTTACACATATATCTAATAATGCATTTCAATGAACTATGGAAGGTCTTAATAAACGTTCTGGCATAAATAATACCAAATATTGTTTAGATAAAAATGTTGCATTCACCAGTTCGATCCAGTTCAATCACGGTCGTTGCATGACTTGACACAGGGCCAAATTGATTCTGCATCTCTTGATACATTTGGCATTGGCAGTCTATTAGTGGTCGCAAAAAAGACATTTAACGAGGCAAACCAGCCCTGTTTAGTGTTTACCTGTCAACATTACACGGAATCGGGCCTAGATAAAGGACAATTGATGTCATTGATGTAATGAAATATGGGCAACATATAATTATGTGCATTTATTTAAAAATAACTGTTTTGATGATAAAAAAAATTTCGGAAGTGTTCTATTGAATCTTAAAGTCGAGCAAGTTTACTAATTTTGGTTTAGTGCCTACAGTTGTCTACAAGATGATTATATTTGAGCAATTACACTGATGAGAAAGCCACCTGCCTACAACCACTTAGCCTTGATTCAACAGTTATTGAGGCAGTTACATGTTTTATTCAATTGCAGATACTATTGCAAAATGTTATTACAAGCTGTCCTGCCACAACCTCATAGGTCAACATACCAGTTTGCCCTCTGAAGACAGCTGTACATTGCAAACTCATGTCTTTTTCAGTTAGAGATGTAATTATAATATACGAAGGTCATGCAATTACTAAATCTCTACTTGATGCCCAAGCATAAATAATGCTATTCAGAATAGGACAGAATTCCTAGAAGCCAAAGGTCAATGATTTTCCCTGCGGGCTGGTTTGCCTTGTTAAATGTCACATTTTCTGAACAGGGCGACTGGTTACTACTTCAGTGTTAATATCAGAGCCTTCATTATTACAACTATCCCACAATTATCTCACTTAACTTAAGCTCACTTTGTGTGTTTTCCCAATATAAGTTTGCAATTTTTGTCAAACATCTGAATTCACATATATGAAAACGTCATGTTGTAAAATTGTGAGATATTTGAAATCAGAAGGAAATTTATGTAACTTAACATATAAATGGATGATATCATGACTTGACATGTTATTTGTTACATTTATATGTATTACACAAGAAAGATGAGCATATAAAGGGATTTGACCCCACTGCCCCAGTCTCTATTTTGCAGTGCACTTAGTGTGTGATGTATGTCTGCAATAGAACAAAGACTGCATCCAATACACTGGCCTCCGTCAGTTATGTTATCATTCTTAGCTAATTCTGTTAGCATTCTTACATAGCTAGGTACTTCACTTTCACCCCCATGTTACCATGGGTATGTATAACTCATAATTTTCGCCCCCCTACCCATAAGTCACATTGTGGTTCAGCTTGGTGCCCATAAAACATGAGGTCCTACGCTGTAGTAAACAATAACCCACTGTCCAGTTACATGGAGAAAAAGGTGCATTAAATTTGAAATAGTGTCATTATTGGTAGTTGATCTTGAGTCTTTGAAAATGTAAGATCATAATCTCCAAACTATTTTCAAGGTAACATGCCAATAGACGCTGTATTTTTTCTCAACCTTTTTGCATGACGTTTCTTTCAGGTATAGGGTATGTGGGTTATTGACTTATTGTGGTTGTGCATCAGCTGGAAAGGGTATACAATACAATAAGGCTCCACAATACACTGAGGTACAAAAGACATGTTTAAAAAAATACATTTAAATTTCAGAGAAGTGCTGAAGCCGAAGAACAAGACAATAGTTCAGAACTGCGACGTCTCCGAGGACGTCCTGTGACGTATGGTGACGTCGTGCAGGTAATGATGTCATTTTCTTATGATAATTGCAGCGCACAATACCCCTCATAGGTAGTAGAAATCAGTACAGATATCTTAACACCTGTATGTTCAGCCAGGTGATGTCTGTACAACCTTTGTTAATATATTAGGAGTCACTTTGTCTCTCCTGCAGTGAGTCAATCAAACAGACTATGCAGCAAACATTCTAGTCTGCCACCTCTGACATGATTAGTGGAGATGTATTATTAGCCCCGATTCATTAATTTGCCAGACCATTTCATAAGAATACACCTTTTGTGAGGCAATCATTTCACCATCGACAAGCTTTATGTTGCAGAGAACAGACTATCATCACTATTATATTAATACTTTGAACATAGTATACCCATCAATATCTGGCCCTATTTCAATAAGCAGTAAAACATGTGATAAAAAAGTAAAGAATATACATTATTTTCAGTTGAGGCATATCTTCACCCAGAAGTACATTCACGTGGACCACAATCAAACAAGTATTAGAGACAAAAGCAAACTTGAGGTCAGTTGACAATTATGTCACTATCACTTGGTTGGCCTTTCAGACTTGGCTAAATATTAATGTATTGTTTCGTAACAAAATTGTGTACTTCACAGGTGAAACTATTGCCTTACAATGGTAAGACAGCTCAGTTCAAGATTCGACCCAAATATAAGGTCAACACTGATGGGGAGATGGTAAGTCAAAATGTAGCTAGTGACATAGATTGGCAACATAATGCAAATATACTATACCATGATGAGAATTGATGACTAATTAGTTGCAACCAATTTCAGGTTCAACATGGCGACCAAGTAACCTTTGAAAGTGTCAAAATTCCTGGCCAATTCCTCAACGCCAGTCCTGCCTTTGACTTGCCATATTCTGGTCGAAGGCAAGTGATCTTTTAGTATAACAACTTTACATTTTTCTAATGTGCAGCAATACAGAGGGAACACTGATTTCAAATCACCCTATAATTAAGACCTCCTCGAAATTAAGCTCACTTGATCTATCTTTCCAATGTACGTTGCTTATAGATTAAGACCACCATTATGGCCGATACATTTTGCAGCATTACTTATTCGCATAAGTGGTCTTAGTGGTGAAGTTGAGTAAAAGTTCAAAGTAGAATTATAAAAGAGAGGATTCTACAAGGTATTTGGAAGCACTCCATACTATTTGCTGTAGCATATTGTTGTAATAAACAGTAAACAGAGCAATAAAAAGAAAGGGTCACCCAAGGTAACAGAAGAAGTGCATCGCGATATTTAGCTTCATTTACTTTATGGAACCCATCTGATGACTGTGTGTGGCAAACGAGATAAGCTATAGAACTTTCACCGAAGCGCATATTTTGGCAGGATAAACTGACAAGCTCTTTTACCCAATCTCAAGTGAAACATGTGGTGTAAAAAGTCCGTGTTAAACCGTAAAAAAAGGAAAGTTTTAAAAACTGAGGTATGCTACTCTTGCAGCTGTGAGATCAACTTAGCTGTGCAATCTGCAGAATTCACCATACTCTCAAGATTCCAGTTCAAATTGGATGATGAAGATTTCAGGACACTGTGGGTATGTATTGGCCTCACATAAACACACAAATATAGCATGCAAATATATGGTGATATACAACGTTGCCTGCCCTATGTGAACCGTAATATAATACCTTCCATAACTATTTGCTGTAACTGATGACTGCGTTCTGTCTACAAATAGCCCTTGATGGATTCTGTAGACTGTGGGTGATGTTGTAAATGATGATAATAAACAGTGATGTACATATTCTTTGTAATATATTTTTAGGGTGGTGCTGTTGTTCAACTTTACCATAAAGACCTACAGGGTTATTTGGCAGCTGATGGGGTCTTTACTGATGGACATACCGAAGATGGTGAGTGATTAGGGCAACAATACCCACTTTAATTTTATTTCCACATTCTCACAGCCTTCATGAGGATACGACCCTTAAATAATGAGGATTTTTCTTCCCACAGTTCATCTCAGAATTCGATACACCAATTACCTGATCCCAAAAACATTGTATCCCTCCACATCATGCACTACTTTTTGGCAAGTGCAAGCAGAAAATAGTTCCATGGATGGTAAGATGATCAATATTCTGTACTACATATTGTACTGTACAATATTTATACTATTTAATGAATCAGTTTTTAATTTGAGGATGTTAAATATTCTTACAACTTTCAGGCTGTAACATATGCTGGGGTAGTCACGTGCGCATTCGTCACCTGAATACTCGATTGTACCTTGCATTTATGGAAGGAAAAGTTCATCTCACTAAAAATCCAAATGACCCCAACACTGTCTTCATTTTCCGACCATTGCATAAGGTTTGTAACACCTAAAAAAATACTTAATTTTGTACCTTCTAACAAATTGATAATCTATCCAGTCTGAACATTTCCAATGTATTTACAGGAGGAAGGACCAGTGGCAGTAAATTCAAGTGCCAGAATCAAGCATGTTATGAATAACCACTGGCTGCATGGAGAGAATGGTCTGTATAATTTACACTTTTTTTAGCTTGATAGTGATGGAGTTCTAAACATAGCAGCCTTATCTAACTGGTTTATTTTATTCTGCAGAAAACTACAGTAGAAAAACTCAGACCTGGGACACCACAGAGAGGAAACAGGTAACATGAGATTCCAGCATCACATGAACTACATGTTGTCATGCAGACTTAGTGTGTTTTAAAGTATTTGACCCACTTCGTTTTGACTGACTCACGCATAAAACGCCAGCAATATACTAAACAATTCAAACAAAGGGATTCGACAGATGACATCATGTTTCACCCAAGGTGTCAGAATTCGAGGCAATAAACAGTCCCAAAGAACACGTGTGACTGCATGGCTGACAGATGAAAAAAAAGATAGAATTCTTTGCATTCCTTGGCATATTCAGCAGCTACCTCCAAGGATTAGGTGTTATGGAACAAGATTTAGTGCCACTTGAGGTATTAATGAACTCAAGTTGGCAACTAGATGACCTTTAGGTAAAGAATTCGCAACTTAGAAACAGTTATAACATAACGCTAACCTGCCAAATTTAAAGAGATCGAATGTCTAATGTCTAATGAAGATGACGTCAATGGCATAGTTTTCTTGGAGTAGCCTCAGATCATATAACGTTTTGACTGTTGTCACACTAACTTCCAAGTCTCAACGTTCATAGTAAGAGACTAGAGAACATGTCAGCTGGCCTATGTTTATGCAATCATGATGCAATAGAGCTCATGTAGTGCGGGTCTGTTAACTATGTTATCACACCAGGTTTATGTGCACAGAACCTGTTGCTGTCTTTCCTGTGAGCTTGGTGGTCTGTGTGGTGATATTTTGAAACTTAATCCTTGTAAGACTTAGACAAATCTATGCATTAGAGCCTTATGATAGTCTTTGAGAAGTGTGATGCTGTTTCGCACTCAGTTTTTGCTTAGTGACACGACACCTCGCCCTCTGTTTACATGCCTTGGCTAGGGTCATGTTGTGCTTACATGACATCTCCTTAGGTCATTGTGGTTTGTGGGATATCCTAGAACTATGTGGCTCTGGACTGCCATTCTGATATAGCACATGCACAGACTGTTGTTTCCTCTAGGCTGGTGGAAATACCTAACTTGTCAAACACTCTTTGACAAAAAAAAAAAAGAAAAAAAAAAAAGATTTTAAGTCATATATCAAGGTGATGTCATGAGGCAAGTGCTACGTGAAAGTGTTCCAAACTGTTTCGTGTCACATTTAAAGTGTTTTCTTTCTTTTTGCTGTTGAAACAAAACCCAGAGTTAAGTCCAACAAAATGACATGGCCCATTAATCTGCAGTACTTTATTTGGTTGCACTTGCAGTGACAGAATTTCAAAATAACTAGCAACAAGTCCTTCTTATAGTCAATACCAGGGATTATGATATCAAACCTGGATTTTTTTTATATATATATATTTTTTTTTATGTAGTACGTTGTCTAAGTAGCTTTCATTCTCTTTGCAGCAATTATTATATGTATTTGTCATTTAACAGATTGCAACCAGCAGCAGTATGCTATATTCTGATGCCTTCAAAGTGACCCTAGCTGAAGCCAATGCTGTAGCAGACCACAACTTCATAGCTGGGGCGACTATTTTCATTTGTGACATCATCAAACTCATACAAGCTTTGGTGAGTCTTACTACTTTTTTTTTATCTACTTCTACTTCTAAAAAAACAAAGTGATAAATTAATGTCTATCATTCAGATCGCATCTTACAAAAGACCTAAAAGTGTTTTTTTCACAGAGCTCCATGTTTCTGTCACACACATTGTGCAATACAAAATGGCAAAGTTGCCAAAGTATGGTGACAATAATGCCAAAGCCATGGCAACCCCGACAGGCAGACGCCATTAAAAATTTATGAAACAACCTGACACAATTTTGTTTCATTGAGTCTCAACCTCACTTCATATTTTCTCCATTTTAATTTTTAATTACACAATGACGTCTATCATTTGGTCATTTTGTGTTTCAGAAAGAGACTGATGATCCAGAAGACAGCTTAGACACTTCTATTGGTGACCAAGCCCTTCAGGTATATTCATTTATATCCATTCAGACAAGACAGTTTTATCATCGTTAATAATTAAGACTTGATCCTATTTGCAACATAATTTTAGACTTTTATAGATCTTATGGATTTAATTTCTTTTCATTTCATATTTCAGCTTCTGCATGAAGTCAAGTCGTTTATGACTGAGCCTGTGTCTGTCACAGTTGACAGAAGAAAGATGCTCAGGGAGATGATGGTGAGTGCAGAGCTACTTAGACAGCTGGATTTTGCGTGGTATGATAATGCATTCTGTAAAGTTACTCAGTGTTGAGTTCCTCTATAGCATTCTTCATAAACAAGAGTTCAGGTTGGGTGAAACAATAAGCAGTGTATTATAAGCAGGGGGTCGCTCATTACTTTCATCAAACAGGGTTTGTGCAGGTGGCGTCGATCAATTGTTTTGTAATAGGAGGGGGTAAACAGCGTGAGTCTAGCATCTTCTGGTGATGAATGGACTGCTGAGGCAGAGGGCCAGGTTATTTATAGGTGAGGGGATTGGATGTCGACGCTTGTTTTCATCATGATGATTGATCCAAGCTCATTTTCTCAAGGGGCGATCATTTTCACCCCACTAATTCCACTAAAACAAGAAATCATCAATCTAAATTCGGTTATTACTACCATACAGGATTTCATACTCGTAAACACGCAGTGCGGTTTGAGCACAGAGTATATCTTACTCTGTGGTTTCAGAGTCATTAGGCCTATTTCAGTGATTCGGCACATAAACTTGCCGAAACCCTGACAGGTGTCTCAAGGCTGACCCCTCCTTGTGGCCAAACGCCAGGAAGGTGTTGTAAGTTGATAAGGAGCTTGTTACCAATCAGTTAAATGCCGCAAAAGTAGACCACATCGACTAATGTTTGACTTTAGAGAACTTGCGGGCTACATTTATATAAATGGCAAATTGCTTGATAGCAAATGTAAATAAGTTTCTATTTTATCAACGTGTGGGGGGTAATGGCAATGAAAATCTGTTATCTGCTGTTTGGTGTTCTAATTCCCAAATATACCTGTATTCTGCTTTTGATTATCACTTGAAGGCTGAAAACCAGTGACGTAAATAGGACCTCATGGCAATAACTCAAAATTACACCACAGGAACAGGCTTACAAAGTGAGAGAATACCAGTCAGCTACAATATCTGCCATAATTTGTTGTGAGGTATTTCTTAGGTTGACTCTATCCACGGAGGTCCAAAAAACTGCAAGGAGGACTCGGCAGGTGGCGCATTTCTTGTGATGCTAAATGTTAATTCTGGAATCCATCCAGCTGAGCAGACGTAGTACAGTTGGTTAGTCCCAGGCAGAGTCAGAACCTAAGTCTTTGGGATTTCTTGTCTTTAGACAAATCAGACACTGTCCAAATCTCGTGCACTTAACAAAATCGTCCCATCCATCACCTCGTGTCAGCAAAAAAGTCAAGTTCAAAATATGGCCCCACAGACACCCGGATGTTTTGGTGCCCTGGCCTGCTTGAAAAACTCAATTTTTACTCACACTGCATACACACTCCCCTCAAAACATTACCAAAGTATATCAACAAAAGTTACAGACGTTTAGCAGTTACTAGCAGACCATTCTCCGTGTTACCCAGAGCACTTGTATAATTACTTTCCTGACTTGCTTTCTTACTTTTTTCTCATCTCAGTTGATTGACAAAATGTTGGAACTGGCACTAACCATCTCAGAGAGCATCCAGGCCAGCAGCATGGATTTAAGCGCCATCTATGAGCAAGTGATGATAATACTCTACAACTATGTATCCTGGAAAAGTGACAGGAACAGTGAAGCAGTCCACCTCATTGAGTACTTGGACTTCTTTATTTCACAATTAAGTCACAAGGTGATTTTTTTTTATAATAAAAAAAATGAAGCATGATTTTGTGACTGGATAAACCTAGTTTCTCAGATAATGCTTGTCAGTTGGTCTCTAACTTGTGGTCTGTAAATGTCTACTGTACACTGTACATTGTAATATTCTAGCCACTTGTCTCCCAGAGTCTAAATTAAAATAAATGGCCTGCCTGAAAGAAAGTGTTGCAAATAAGTCACTCAATTCATAAGTATGTCTACTGAAACATTTTTACATACGGTAACATACCCTATATCCTGTCTGGCCTGCCCAAGTAATTGTGGACTTTTCTTTTTTTCATACTTCAAATAGAATGGAGTGGGGTTCGTAGTCTCCAGGCTGCTGGTGGAACTAATTAAGGACAGACCCAGGGTGATTGACTCCCTGACTGAAAATCACATCGACAGTTTTGTTAGCCTTGCCAGGAAATCCAATGTACGTATTCTTGTTGGTGTGATATTCTGCAGTGCCCTATATTTTTCTGCTAAATAATTCGGTCTAAACAGCGTTGGTATTATATTTTACAGAGTCCGCGTTACTTGCAACTTCTGGGAGCTGTCAGTGTGTGTGAAAACGTTGCCAGGTCAGGCAATCAGAGCAGGATTTGCCAGCGTCTTCTTAACAGAAATAAAGTATGTGTTAATTACTCTTTCATTAGGGGGAAAAATCTAATTATTTTTTAGTGTTAAGTTATTGATCTTTGGTTTTAAGTGGTATATTTGGCAGTTTGATAATGTATAAGCATTGTTTGCAGTATATAAGAGGTTTCCTAGCAGGTATGAGTTAATTTCTGTCCTCTTTAAGCTTGGCATCCTGAGGTTTACATTGGAAGAAGATGAGGTCCATGTCACCAGAGTTAATGCAGCAAGCGAAGCTCAGGAACCACATGTCAAGCTCTCCAACTATCTCAATGTAAGTGGAATTGCATTACCACTACTAGTTTATGAATAACTACAGATTGTGACAATCTTGATGTTTTTTCATCTCGTTTATCAATTCACGTGTCTGAAAATAATTTTCCAGCCATCTAGTCTGAGTTTTACAGAAAACAAGGATTACCTCTTGGAAGAAATAGCTCTTTTGGAAAAGTTATGCCATGTGAGTTGAATGTCATAATACTACTTCATTTAATGTTGTTGTTTTTGTGTGTGTCGTATCATAGTATTTATACAACGTAAATATTTCTTTGTCCGTCTATGATTGTATATTTTACTGTCATTTTCTCCCAGGGAAGGAATCAGGAATGTATTTACTTACTTAGAGATAGTGTGATAGACTGGAACATACTTCTCCAAATAATTCAACATTCAAACATCGCACATGATATCAAGGCTCATTTTATTCAGCTTCTTATTGGTGAGTTGTGACAAATTTAAAATTATCATCTAATTGTTGAATAAGCTAAAAGGGATTTACTAATATACAGCTGTAAAAACTTCGTATACTGTGTTTCAGTATTGTACATAGACGTTGGGGAAAATGCCAGTCTTTTGGAACAAACATTGAACATTTGTCCTTACGACAACCTAGATGTCAGCATTGACTTCTCATCATGGTTGCTTCATCAAGTTGTTTATGTAAGTCCCCAAACTAATATTTTACAATACATTATAAATGCACAATTTATAAATGCACACTTCAGTCTATGTAACTTGAGACTATTGTCTTTTCACGCAGTCCGATCCTCAACTGACTCCCAAACTGCCACAACTCAAAAGCTGGTTGTCAACATTCATAGAAGACCACAGGCAACTGATCGCATCCAAAACGAAAACAAATAAATTCATTCTATCAGTAAGTTGCAATTATGAAATTATGCCCACATATATCATCTGAACAAACCAGCTGGTTACATTAGTTATGGCAGTTAATGCTATTGTTTCACTATTTTTAAGGTATTGGAATTGATTATTAGACTGACCATGTTCGGTTACTTGACCCCGAATGACCTGTCGGCCATTGGTCAGCACCTCACATACATTCTTGACGGGAGAAATGACTTGCCTGATGAGAGGGCCAGCAAACTTAGTGCCTTCCGTAAGTTATCTTATTTTATCTAATCTTTATCTATCTATCTATCTATCTATTTTCATATTATCGAAATAATGACAGTTGTCCTACCTTGCAAACATTTCAGTGCGGCGGCGAGACCATCTTATTATTCGTTATCAAAATTACGGAAGATTTCATCCGGAATCTTCACAAATCGTCGTTGACATAAAATTCAAGTAAGTGATTTGTTCAACTGAATAGACTGTCTGGTGATTTATGCAATGTATGTCTGGACTTTACAATCAACGTATAAAGTACTGCTAGAGCAACGTTACGTAATCCAGGACAACAAATCAGTTGCTTAAAATCAAGCAATTAAATGCAGACGACAATTATTGAGAGTTCGATTGAATTGTATTTCAGAATAATGGAATTCTTCGAGTACATTCTCCGTTTGTGTGACGAATTTTACGTAGTGGTAAGTCAACCTTCTTAACGACGGCCAGGGGCGGATCCAAAACATATCACACGATCTTGTAATTCAGAATGTTTTGGATCCGCGCCTCTCAATGGTATTTTGTTTTCCAGAAACTTGCTGCCCATTTTAAAGTAGCAGTGATGGAGTCTCGGGAATCCAAGAAGCCAACTCCCCTGGTCCAGCTCCTGCGCCCCTACAACGCAGTCAACAAGAAATGGTGAGCCATTTGAATTAATTATGACAGTTAGTTTTTACTAAAAATTAAAAAAAAAAAAGAAAAGAAGAAGATTTGCCTATTCATTGTAGTACAGTGCAATCAATTCTTTGAAGAAGAAAATATTTCTAATTAAAGTTTGCCATTAATGATTTTCACGTTATTTCTCACAAACTTTAACACGTTTTAACAACACTAATCTGACACTAAAATTCACAGAAACATGGAGCTACATTTTTTATTTTCTATTATGCACTAATATAATTTTTTCGAGTACAATTTTATCAGGAAGTAGCCTTTACCCATCTTTCAAATTTGGAAGCCCTCGGTGACTCCAATTAGAAGTGATTTAGTGGCTTTGTTTAGCTGTTATTTTTTTTACCCATTTGTTTTTATAAATACAGGAATAAAGAACTAAGCTTCATGCCAGGGAGAATGTATGTATTAACCTTCAGAAACAAACTATATTTTGTGTAGGAAATTTATTCCTACAACTAAAATGTTTCCTTTGCTGAGTTTTGTTGCACGCAACGTATTTTTAATTTAATATTTTGTTTGTGTTGTAAATAATGCAGCCACATGGACTAGAATAAGAATTTTGTTATCTTAGTTCTAACTTTCGTGGAGGCTGTGTAGCTGTTGTTGGTTTAAGAGCAAAATTCCCTAGGTGGACTTTTCTGCTCGCTGCCAGGTGGTTCCCCCTGGATTGCGACTCTGAAATTTCTGGTTGATCTTTTAAGCAATTGTTTTTAATAAAGAGGATGCTTTTTCTTGATAATTTTGTGGTGTTCTGTTGTAAAAAATGTATTGCAGTGGTTTATATATTTAAGATATTTTTCATAAGGTTAGACAATACCTATTTCTGTAAGTGTGGATTAAATTATCTTGACCAGGGAAGAACATTTTAAAGAAATGAATTTGATGACAAATAAATTTGACCTTATTTCTATACCTTTTTTTTATACTAGGATTCATAGTGCTTTGTTGTGTGTTGATACTTTGTTTTCCACACAATACATGGAACAGCATAATGTGAATATAAATGTTGGCAATTCTGTATCTGTCTCCCATCACCACAGGAGTTGTGCAATGCGTGCTGTCATCTTGTATGCTGCTTCTTTAAATACCAGTCTCTTAGTAAAATTATATTATTCTTTGTAATAAGAAATGGTGACAACACAAAAAAAAAAAAACGTTTGAAAGATGGGACACTTTCAATAATTTGTTCCTCAGAGATATCTTCAGTAAGAAACCTGCCTTACATTGCCAGCATTTCTGCCCATATTCTGCTGCGCCTGGCTGTTCATTTAAAAATAATATCAAAATCTAAGTGGATCCTACTAAAATAAGATCACTCCTAAGGAAACCTCGAGATTAAGTTCAATTTGGTACGGAATGTTGGTATTGTTTTAAAATTCGTGCATTGTACAAAGGTCAAGGTCAGTATTTGGTAAGGTGAAACTAAAGTGTGCATCAGTATCCGAGCAGATCATCCCAACCAATTCTGGTGTGAGATTAGTGTTCCTCTGTGCTGTATATAAATTTATCCACTAAATAATATCGTCAATACATTGTAGGCCTACATTATGGCTCTCTCTCTCTCTCTCTCTCTCTGAAATTGACAGATAGATATTCATTACAGGTTCAACAACCCCATCAAGGCAATAGATGAAGTGATGGATTCAGTGCTGAATGAAACCAGCACAATAATTGACAAGAGGCAGATTACGGAGATACTAATGGTAAGAAATGGAATTTCATCTATCACATAACATAGCCTTCATAGATTTGGTCGAAACTGTGCTTCTCTCTGTCATGGTTTGATAAACTGATGACTAGTAGTCTCTTTTGATCTGCTACTCTAATGTTTCACGATATAACATCGAATTTCAATTTCATTCAGGATGTATCTCATTACAAACATGATCCAATGATGGCCAAGGCGATACAGTTACTTAGCCACCTGTACAATGTCAAAGCAAGAATGGTGGATTTTGCTTTGGAGACTCAAGTGAGTATTAATACTCCTGTCAAATGTCAATGCCTATTGCAATGTATATGTGAATACACTGTATTGAAAATATTGAATGTTTATACAGTACTTAGTGATTTATTGGATGATTTGCAGTTGCTATTGACCCAAGAGTCACTTGCCCTCCACCATGACATCTGCACCTTCATGCCTTTGTTCAGACGAGTCCTTCTGGTGCACATCAGAACTGACCAGGCCGAAATGGTCAATGCCATCTTGGAAAAGTTCATGGAGTAAGTCTTCACAGTCCATTTAGTTCTGCATATAGGACTTGTATTCTTTGCTTGGTATTGATAGTAATTTTTACAATTTTTTTATTCACCTAGATGTTGTATGTTAAAAATTGACCCAGAACGACCTAACAAAATTGGCCAACATTGTCTTGTCAATCATGGTATGTATAACATTTTGTATTTGTGACTATCTACTTTGGAATTACTTTGTTTTACATCAAAATATTTCGTGATACATACATTTTATGTTTATTATTTGCCAGGGCTGGTCACTCTGTTGATGGAACTCCTGCAACGACCTCAGATCAAGGACCCACCAAATGTGATTATGTCTTTTTGTTATGAAATATGTGTCTCGTGATTATACATCTGTTTAAATGTGACATCAATCATGCCATGCCCTAATTTATGTTGATAGCCTGGAGAAGAATGGTTCCTCTTTCTAGCCAGCAATATTATGAAATTACTGCGTCTGATGGTTAGAAACAATCCGGAAGTTCAAGATATTGTTTTCAAGGAGATAGACACCATCATGGCTGTGAGATCCTGCCCAGCTGCCCAAGCAGATATGTTGTGTGAGGTCAGTATTATTAATTAGACGTACATTGAAGGTAGTTCAATGAGTTAAGATTTGTTGTGTAACATACATTCATCTCAGGTTTTTACACAGAAACGAATATCTGAATATTTGACATTTTATTATTCCAGATGTTCCATCACAATGCAGACGTTTCATGGAAGGTCAGTGACTCCCATGTCCACCAGTTGGTGGCGCTGGTGTCTGAACATCAGGAGAAAGTCCCTCAATTAGTCAATGTGCTTACTTCCATACTTGTGGCTGATGACCAAGGAACTCTTATCAAGAGGAGTCAGACGCTTGTCATGAAGCACGTGTTGAGAGGGTATCCCAAAGATGCTTACATATTTGATGTTTCAGCTTCCCTCAGGTAGGTGTCTTTATTTTTATGAAAAAGTTAGAATAATGAGTATACATAATTGCAGCTCTAAATGAAAAGACAACAGCCATACTTAAGGGAATTTTTAGTCATTACTTATCTGAAAGAACTATAGGAGTGCCATTTTGTTTTTGAGTCGATAATATTCAGTAAGAACACTGATGTACTGTGCATGCCATTATGTAGAGCAATCGATTCAATTAAGATAAGACAAATACAGTCTACTAAGATAATTGGGATTGCCAGACACAACAGGCTCTAAAAGGCCAAATCTCCAAGGCATGGGAAGTAATTTGCTTGTATGTCTTTTATCAGACAAAATCTTAAAAGCAAAATTTTGCAGAAAATATGAATTATAGAATATCTTTTATTTGATTTATTGGACCATCCTGAAATATATGTAAGTTTGTGACATAAAGGAATATATACCAATATGGTTATGTGGTAGAGTTAAGGTAAATACCTAATTTGAAGGATTGAACACCAAGATTCACTTTGAATAAAATATGTGCGGCTGTATTGTCACAGGAATGGCACGACCTGTTGTTTTCACCATATTTATCAAAACAAACACCATCTAAATTCACAAAACATAGCAGAAAAACCCCTTCTCTTGAAATGCATCGGCATGAAATTACATTCAAGCTAATAAATGCCAAAAGAAACTTCAAGGGTTGAAATTGGGCAGGTACAAACTTGTGAGTTGTCGACAGGCAAATTAGTCCTCATTTCCATTCGTTATGTAAAATCCTACAGAGTAAATTGTTAAAATGCAGGTGCCTCGTACTGTTGGGAGATGAAGGGAGAGATAAGTTGCAGTACACCGTTAACTTGATCAACTTGTTCACCTTATGTGCCAAGGTATGTTGGTGATTTCCATTAGTTCTGGTAAATCAATTTTTCAACTTCAGTATATATGTGTAAAGTGTTTGGACAATCATTCATATATGCCCATTGTTTGTAACACCTTGAATTTTTAAAGTTAATGTATAGGTGCTCAAATTAACTGAGGTTTAGGACCTATTATAAATCCATGGAAAACCTTTTTGCTGCACTGATAAATATTCCAGGGCAACCGAGGCAGTATAAGGTCCTTCTGCCAAAATGTGTTCACGTTGCGCGAGATTCTCACCTTGTTGCTAAAAGACGAGATGAGTCCCAATATCAAGCGCCATCTACTGGGCTATGTCACCTGGGTATACCTTCATCTGATGTCAGCCACAGATAAATCTACAATTGGGAACCCTCTGTTGAAAAGGTTAGCATTGTAATTGGCTATTTCTCCATGGTAGAAAAGAGTGATGACAAGTTATTGCAATAGATATGCTGGCATCTGAGTTAATTCATATGGTTGTAATGTTCCAGAATGTTCTGGCAGGTAATCAAGACTTTCGTAACAGACCTGGATTACTCCACAGAACTTATCAACACTGAAACAGTTTCCCAATCTCAACTGGCCAGTATTGAAGATAGGTAACCTCAAATATATCTTATAATTTGATGTATACTTCTGTTTCTCAATTAGAAATCCAAGCTTAACATTGTTAATTCTTCCTTAATTTTCACAGTTCAATGCCAAAACGTGGAGATGAGCTTTATCCTGCAGCAGTTGTCTTCTACATTGTTGATGCCGTCTTGCCATTTTTAAGAGTATGTCCCTCATTTTTATCATTCCATTTTAACAGAAGAATTGATAGACTTGGAAGCTAAACTCCATATGACATCATGTGAATCCGGGACTTCCATTGCATGGCTGATGGACTGGTACTGCATTAGCCAATGTAAATCCTGGGTTCACATGACGTCATAGGGAGTTTAGTTTCCAAGTCTATGAGATGGGGTGTTATTGCAATGAGCTGTAGGTCATAATAATTATAATGTTGTTGCACACATAATCTTTCCAGGTGTTTTGTCGCACATTCACAATAGACAATGTCAACAACCCAGAGGAGTTCAGGACCATTCAGAGTATTCTTTTTACAATAAAGGTAAGCAAATTCCTCTTTGTTGGTCTGAACCCTTGTATTCTTGTAGTTTATTAAGGCATTTTGGAATATGAGGGAAGCCTTTGTCACTGGTAATATTGCTGTGTTATTTTTCATGATTTTATGAGCCTATATTGCTGAACCAAGGTCATTCTCTTTCAGACTTTATTGCCCTGGTGCGCCAGTATTATACAAAGCAAAACCCATGAAGACAACATCCGCAGTATTATGCAGTTGATCACCAACTGGATGAACCCTGATGATGAACAAGTGAGTTGATGTACCCTATTGGGTCACACTTTGTTTCTGTGATAACACAACAAATATAGTATGCATAGCATTTTGTGGCAGTCAATTGATAGATAGGAAAAGACAACAGACATTACTAAAGGAAATAGCTGCTACAATGTGACTCTGCTGAAGACTGAAGAAAGCTGTACACAATGAGATCATTATCCATCACAAGCACAGTAATTTATACAGTAGAATATGACATTATATGAACACCTTATTATTATTGATATGTGAGTACAACACGTACAAACAAGCAAACATTGGAAAGGCAAATAGACTATTAGTCTTTATAAGTTAGGAACCTCATAAGAGCTCATAAGGTACCTAAACAAATTTTGTTGTGTTCCTCAGGCATGGGATGCCATCAGACTTTCAGTTGAAAGGAACTTCACCCTGCAAAGGCATAGCAGACTGTCTACCTACCAAAAGGTAAATCCATACGTTCTTGCATAACTGCTGTGTAATTTGGTCCCAGGCTAAGTAAGAGTTAATTGGAATTTAGCAGCTGAGTCATACATGTACTCAGTGTAATAAAAGAGATGGATCATGTATTTGCTAGATAATGAAATAGAATAGAACATTACTGTTAAAATCTGGCTCTTGTTGCTAAATTCTAAATCTTACTATCTAAATCTGGATCTTGATAGAGAGCTGAACTTAATTAGTAGTAATAATTATGTTGCAATGTACAATAACAATATATACTAGTGAATTGCAAAGGGTGAACAAAGTAGGCCTATACTTTTTATGCTTAACTTAAAGGGTGCAATTGGAGTGCTTGGACAGAGCCCCGAGGACGAAGTCAGGGCAAACAGAAGGTTCAGAGTGTTCATGCAAAATGCGAAGAAAGCCATTCTGAGACCAAACACTATCCATGGACAGCTGGGCATTGGCAGGGGGCACATTGCAAAGAAACGTAAGTCATTTCCTGCTTATTCACTATAAGAATTAGAGAGATTATGGTCACTTTCATTTAGAGGACTGGGAAAGCTGAAGGGGAAGTGGTAATTATATACTGTGCAATGTTTAGACCGATAAAAGGACACCTGAAACGTAACATAGCCCCATATAGTGGGCATATATAGGAAAATATTGCACGGCTCTCAGCCAATCAGAAGTCAGGATTTCTGCTGGCCAAATAATATAAACTTTTAAAGATAGAACATTTACTGATATTCGTGTAAACCTGGATTATAAATTGTATTTCCTTATGGTTGTCAGCATATTTGCCCAAAGAAGAAGTTGGAAGGCTGCCCTTGACAGTTGGATTCCAGGGACAGGTCAAGGCATACATCAATCGCAGGACCAATGATATTAATGTGCAGTACTACTCAGCCCTCCCTCTCATAGAGCATCTGAAGTAAGTATTACATTCTTTGATTCAAATGATTTGCAATCATGCGCTTCAATTGCAACCATGCGCTTATGTCGTTGCTTGCTAATTGTATCTTGTGGTAGTGTGGAATAGTGAAAGCAGGTGCAGTGATTCATTGACATTTGTCATAACTTTGTGGTATATTAAGTAGGTAAATTTCATCTCATGCAAAGCTTCAGTTGCTGCAGTACATTGTTCATTGTAGGATAGTAACTATATATATTTTTATTTTTATTTATTTTTTATTTTTTTGGAGGATGGACCTTTGTAAAGGGTCGTTCACACTATCACGTATTAAACCAAAGTATTACCACGTACATCAAAATTCGGCTATACGTGCTCACTCGTGGCTCTGTTAATCACATATAAATTATTTTGACAATTGTACGTGGGGCAGTCGTAGATTGCTTGCTGGACATCCGTAAACACTCGCTGGACGTCCGTAAAATGCTCACCGGATGTCCGTAAAACGCTCGCCAAACGTCCGTCGTCAGGCATCCATGAGGCACCCTTGAGGCATCCATGAGGCACTCGTAGGCCGCTCGTAGGTCGCTCGTAGATCGCCCGTGCGAGTGAATGGCGAGTATATACGGATGTACAGTGGCCACATATGGCTATGATGGCTACTCATGGCTACTTTTGGCCACGAACGTACGTATAACTTATATATGGCTACGTATAGCACGTATGTATGGCTACGTATGGCACGTATGTATAGCTACGTATGGCCACGTATGTAGAACGTACGTAGAAAAAACGTAGAATGTACGTAGAACATACGCTGACTGACCCCCGAGCATGTTACGTAACTAATATAATCAATTTACTCCAAGAACGTCCACCGTAATTTTAAACATGTTTAAAAAAAATTTCCTCTCTTTACGTATGTCTGTGAGTGGTCAAGCGCAACCAGGAGTGATTTACGAATTAGCGCGAGTATACGTAAAACGCTGGACGAGTAAATCAGTATGGCCAAGGATGAACAGGAGTGAAAAAATATTTTCATACGTGGTCATACGTGATAGTGTGAACCCCCTCTTAAATTAGATTTTTTTTTTTTGGGGACATCATAAGAGAAGTGCCTGTTCTTGCGTTTATGTCACGTTGTGTCTGCAAGGGTTTTTAGTTACAAAGCTCATGGGCTAGTTGTTTTTTCCAAGTCTGCAATGATGTGAAATCCACTCATACAGCCACCAGAATGATTCCAAGGTCGTCGCCACTTAAATTGCTATTCAAAGTGATCACTAAAGGCCATTAAAGAGGTTATTATATGTACCTTCAGAGTCACCCCAGTGCTAATATGTTTCGGATTTATGTGTGCATAAACAGCTAGTAGTCAACTTTTGCTAGGGATCAACAGGCAGGTTGGGTTGCACAGGTTGCAATCGCCACTTATTTAAAATATGTTCTTTGTGAAGTCCATCTGCTTGTATTCCCCCAATGTATCTAGCATGGAAGCATTATTTCTATGGCATTTTGATATATTATTTTGACAAGTTTCTTGTATTCATCTATAAGTTGCCTTTTCATGTACCGACAGATCATGTTTTGAAATTTGACAAGGTTTACTGATGTATGCCCAGTGCTCTGCCTACTTGAGATGCCTGCTGAATGCCAAAAATAAATTTTTCTTTTCTGTTACTTATCACACTGCTATATAGTGAATTTAACAGATTGTTCTCGATATCTGTTTTGATATTTTGCTAACAATCCTAACATTTCTATAATAAGTGGCAAAATGTATAGTGGATTCATTCCCTAACACTTCAAGTACTTAAACAAAAATTCAAATTTCCTTTTAAAAAAATTACTTCTGATCCTTAGTAAACGTTGACTACTAATATGTAGTAAAGGACTGGGAAAGTTGAAGGGAAACTGGTGATCATATACTGTGCTGTGTTGTAAAAGTACTCGTTTGCTTATTGCTCATTCTTGCCTATAATTCTGCCAGCTATGTTGCTGAATTCCGGTAAGAAATCCGCCGTTGGCTGGCTGTTCTGATTGCCATTTTGTTATGCGTTAATTGTTGTTCATCCTACTTTTGTTTTGTCTAATGTCTTTATTAACTCGATTGATCTCAGTTGGTGTATGCTACCATGCTGGTGCATTTTATACCATTGAATGGTTATAACTTATGTTTCAATATTGTGTTTAACCCAAACCTTGTTTCTTTCACAAACTACATTGTGTCTGGCAAAGGTAGCAACTAGCAAGCCATTTTTAAAAGGAGAAAGAAAACAACCACAGAAGCTATGATGTCTCATTGTAATTTACAAATAATATTCTAGTAATCGTTATTTGTAATTGAGGAAAGTAAAAAATATATATTGTATTTCGAAGTAATTGTGTGTGCGTGTTTTTTTTCCACCCTGTATATCAGTTATTCAGGAACGAAAGCACGTTTGTACCTCAAAGAAGCAACAGAGTCGGAGGTGAGTGAGACATTTGATCTATTGAACGAGAGTTAATTGACAGTTCCTAGAATAACTCGCAAACATTCACCTCAAAATCCTCAATTTGCTACCTTCCAGATCATGACTGACATCAAGTGCCTTCAGATACTGCGCACAATTCTCTACAATGAAATTGTTATGCTGCCAGATTATTGGGAAGAAAATGCAGGAAAATACCAAAAGTTAGTCATCTTGCACATTGTTAACTCATTAATGTGTTGTGATTATGAGTGGACACAACAAGACTGCAATCTTACAATAGATTGGTGATTTGCTGAAACTTACACTGGCATTTTTACTCTGCAGACGACTGAAGGTCATCAGCAAGTTGCAGACGTTCTTTGTAGAAAGAGGTTTCCTATCAGCATTATTCAAGTTGCTCAACAGAAGAGACAAAAAATTAACAGGAGAAGTCATTATGATGATCTACCTCATGTTCTTCAATGCAAACTTTATTGTCCAGGTCTGTGTTTCAGTGAGCTTTGTGCAATTATGGTACATATGTAATTTATGGATATTGTTTGTTTTCTGACCATTGATGTGTTTCATGCATAAATTACTTTACAGGATGCTGCCCTGGATTACTTCCAAGGCACTCGTGAAGAAGTGTTCTTCCTTATAATTGAAGAATTGTTTGCTTCATCTGCAATGATGCTCAAAGAAAGGTATGGTAGACTAAAGTCTTTTGACAACATTTTATTCATTAGAGTTTTTTGAAGAAATCTCCAAAATTCTTGATTCTTTTGATTATCGCCAGACGATCTCTCCAAGCCCAAATGAGGAAAAGCGTTCCTGTGGAAGACCCTGAACTGGCAAAGGAAAACGAAAAAAAGAAGGTTCGTTGCACGTCTGAATACCTCTGAACATCTCATTAACTCTATGTATTATTGGATTTGCACACTGTAACAATTATTTGTTAGACAGTGTAGTGTATTCATGTTGGCACTATCTTACTGTCCTCACATGCTTAAAATTTCATGTCCACACTTATGTGTTGTTAAAAGTATAGCTGTATGATGTTGATATATTTATATATTTGGGTTGCTTCAAGTGGATGTCATGTCTCTTGTTATTGTACTGCAGGTGGCGAGTAAAATGTCCCAAATATTTTCCACTGTAGCAGTGAACGGAGTTGGTAATGCATTTGGGATGGTGGAAGTTGGAAAGAAGATCAGGTTCCACAGTTCTGCAGAAGAGGTCCATATTCTTTTATTATGCTGATTTTGAATTGCAAAGAGTTGTTTATGACTGGACACGCAGTGTTTTGCCTGTTCACGACAATTCAGTAAAAATGCATGTTTTGTAATCCAAGAGCGTCTCCGTGTACAATACTGATATAAGTATGTCTTTGGATGCATAATATATTGCCCTCTTTATTGTTTTCACATGCAGTATGCATGGTTTATACTCCTTTTATGTCCAACTGCTGGGAGGTCGTGATGTCCATGTTTCCTCTCTGTCAGGATGTCACAGTTCACTTTGATACAAATTGTATTTTATAAATGTCGGCTTTCACAAGCTAAATGTTCACTCAATGGTGGTTTTATCTTTTATTACAGAAAGATCCAATGGAAGCCAAACAGAAGCTCACTGGCGTAGAGGTTCTGAAGGATGATGACATCATAACTGTAGTGCTGAAAATGATCGCTGCATCTTGTGATGGGCAGCACAGACCAATGCAGGTGAGATAGAAACTCACTAAATCATTTTGGCAATTTTGTGTTAGTCTAAGGTCATTGAAAAGATTTTTCTCCTTGAAATATAAGAGCTCTTACCTGCTTCACTAATTTAGTGAACTGTAACTCCATTTGCAGAATTACCTTCGGACCCAACCAGACAATTTGCGGTCGGTAAATCTAGTTGCCGTGACAACGCAATACTTGGGAGTCTTGTGCAATTCAATCAACCAGGAAAGTCTGCCTCTTATCCTGCAAGTGTTTCTCTCGTTACTGGAAATCATCCAGGTAATAGATTGCAATCCCATCTCAGTGCATTTGTTTTTTGTTGTATATTTTCTCCCAAAAAGAAATGTCCCACTTCTTCACCTATCGTTTCCTCAAAATGCATGCAATATGGTGGCTGATCTCTCTTAATCTTTATCCAATGATTTCAGGGAAATCAAGAGAACCGACTGGTTGTGCTTAACAACAAATTAATTGATTACATTAATTTGGTGCTTAGGAACAATGACATCATCAACTGGGCTCCCGTAGATGTAAGTAGCTCAATCAAATTCCTTTCATTTTACATATCAGATCATCTGCTTAAAGTGAAAGATTACTGTTAATGTTATTTTTAACTTTCTAGTTACATCGACTAAGAGGAGCCATTGCAGAATGTCTCATTGCTTTATTGGAGGAGAGCACATCCAAAGGAAAAAGTGGCATTAACATAGCCAATGTAAGCCATATTACTATATTATTATATAATAACATTATACAATTGGTTCTGTCATACTTTGAACCTTTACTGTACATTGAATGCCATAATATTATAGAGATCTACACTGTAACCTTTATGCGTACTTGTTGTTTTGTCAACAGGAAGTGGCTACACAGCTTGACCTCAGTGCACTTCTGAAGGTCATTGAAGACTGCTACAAAATTGTCAAGGTGAGCTCACTTGATTGTCTCTTACTAAACATGTATTATATAGTAGGCCTACATGTATACTAGTTCAAACTGTTATATGTGATTGTATAATTAACAAGATTTGCTTTCAATTTTCCAATGGTACAGCGCGTATGTAGTCTTTGTGTCTCAGTCTTGTATTTTGCATTATTAACAGTTGAACTGTTCCATTGTTCTCTAGTACTCTCGCTAACAAGTTTCTCTTAAGTCGTGAGACTTATGTCCTGTATACCAGAGACACCTTCTTGAGTTAATAAAACATTGATGCTTGAACGAGTGTTTTGAATTCTCGTTCTAAAGTTGGCAGCTCTTCTTTTCCATTTTCCAGTTTGTTTGAGGTTGTTAGTTGAAGCCTTTATCTTTTGTTTGTTCCTTCATTATGATTTAATTGGCTTTAAACGTGTTATGCGTATCATATCAAATTTCCACCAAAATAAGAAAACTTATCATATAGTGATCACAGGTTTGGGACTCAACATAGTAAAATATAGGCATATTGCCACAATCAAAGTGTTTTTCGTATATATAGGATGATGTTAATAATGGCGTACTAAAATAAGTTTTTTTGTCGATTTAGGACCTAGGCTAGCAAAGTACAATATGATGAAAAAATTAAATAGTCGAAATATTGGGTGGTATTAATTATGGGGTTGAATATAGTTTTGCCAATAGGATATTATCAAGTGCTATGACTCACCGGTTTAATTAAATACATTATGACACATGTATTATTTTTTGTTAGTGGAGATGGTGGAGTACATTCCGGAAAAAGAAACCGAACACGGTTGATATCCTGAATGGAATCGATCCCACTCCCAATGTGGTAGGCACTTTAGAATTTACGTTTTTATTTTTATTGTATTGGATTTTATGTGGTTCAAAATCAACCTCTGACTTAATTTTCTGTGTTAGATTGAAGAGGTGAAAGCCATTGGCAAGAAATACGTCATCTCCTACAACCAGTTGCTTGATGCCATGTCACGTGAATATGGTGGGTGTTTAATGCAGTATTGAGATAACTTCCAAGAAGTTCAAGAGAACTTCAAGAAGCTCCGAGGTTACAATTCTTGGTGATTTCTAATGGTTCACATTGTCTACTTTCAGTGATCGATGAACAAGCCCACCCAAATGCCAAGAAGGCTCTAGATTTCTTCCGTCCATATATTGCATCCGTAGAAATCCTCAAAGACAATCTGGTCCACAAAGTCTACTTCTGTGTGTCTGAAAAGGTCAGTGTGTCTTAATTTTTATTTTATTTATTATCACAAAATAATTAAATGGACGCGGGAGCGTTTTTTATGAACTAGGATAGTCAGTTTGTTATTAAGTGCACCAAATGACCTACAACCTTTTAGGGGTGAGAGCCCTGAGAGGTCATAGTTACTGCAGATATCGGTACTTTTTTTTAAGGGAGGCACTTTTTATTGGACTCTAACGCAGTAAAATGATTACAATTTCTGCAACACACCTGTAGCATATTGCATGGCAGTAGTTAAGCATATAACGATATAAGCACGCAATTAAGAAAATGTAGCCTTGAAAATAATTAAAACGTGTACCAAGTAATTTGCCCCTAATTGCTGTTTCCAAATTCTACATCTGCTGGAAGGTCAAGCTGAAGGAACTACACATTATTTTATGAACATGTGATGAGTTTGTAACTGCCATAAAAGATGCCATAAAATCATCGTTTTGTCTCTTAAGACTGGGCCCTATATACTATTTTTTTTCAATAGTATATGGAATGTGTTAGATTATTGGCAACTTTTAATGACCCCACTGTTGTCAGGAAATATATTTTGTATAGCTTATGCAAGAAATCGACATTAGACAGGAAATAAAAGTATTTTTCCAACTTCGTCTGTCACCTGATTATGGAAATATTCATAAATTTTGGGTATTGCTGCATACTGTAGATAGAAGCATATTTGACTGACACTGCATGCACACTGAAAACTATACTGCTACGATGCACGATGCTTTGAAGTGTACTCAAAACTTTATATCCTCATGTAATGGTGTCTTCAGAGTGACATTCGGGTGGAAATCAAAGAACGTCTCAAATGGAACATAGACAGAAGCTCCCCTAGCAACAAGCTGAGAGACTTCATACTATGGTCTCGTCTTATCATCCGGGATATTATGTACAGCAGGAAGGTCCTGTCAAACCCCTTCGCCAGGTTCTGCACCAACCAGTGGTAAGATCACTTAATCCTGACTTGTGAACAAGATTCACTGGCCAACTTAGTGTATTAGTAGTACAAATACTGCTCCCAGTTTGTAGGAAACCACTAATGTGCCAGTTTCCTGTTTTTGTCAGCCACTAGTGTGTCTTGAGATATAAAGGTGATGAGGCTTTTAAAAGTAATACCTTTCTAAGGCAGTTGGCTTTAGAGTATTTAAAATAGCATGTAGTTATGTTGCAAAAAAAAAAAATCATAAATTTTTACAAACCTGTTGACATCCTTTTTATCTCGAGATCAATGTAATTTTGGCTGTGTACGTAGCCTACTCCACTCTGGTGGTATTAGACTAGCTAAGACCTCGTCTACTATGAGTGGCCTTGGCAAGCCAGAACTATCAATCCCCAATCCTCCCCAGGCTACGTGTATTCCATTTTAGGTACTAGTGCGGTTGATACAAACTGTTATTTACGACTCCTCAGTCTCCTATACCATCTTCGCACCCTTTGGACGCGATGACATAGTCACAGTCAGTTAATCTATACGTTCTGGTAGCCTTCAACTTGGGAACAGCTAGTATACAAATATCCTTCAATATTTCAGGACCATGTTCAATAACTTGTGTATTGTATTGAGCATTGCCATCAATGTGCTCATGCTGGTCTGTTGGCAAGCACCTGCATCTGGTGCTGATGTGGATGCAGATAACCCAAACCAGACGATCATTGACATAGTCAAAGAGTAAGTATATATGTCTTTGTGTTTTTGTATGTATCAAAATACATGAAGTTCATATTATTAACAATGGCTGAGTTAAGGATATTTATTTTACAATCAGACAGAGCTCCGTATTTAAGATTAATTCAAGTGCTCGTGGTTGAGGAAATAAGATACTGATAGTCTGATACAGTGCCCGACGGCCACTTTTCTAAAACCTCGAACTGTTTAAATGTTCTGGATCAGCCCCTGGACGTCAAAATTAATGGCCTCAACTCCGCTGTACACAACTTTGGCGTCGGGCACTGTACTGTATGCAAGTATAAATATTTATGTTTGTGTAATTTTATGTAAAACTACCAGCGTTCCCCATTGTGAGTCTCGCTACTTCTATTAGACTAAATTGAGCATGTAATAATATTAGGGAAATGAATGCGAAGGAGATTGCATCGTTTCAGTCATCGCCACTGCCAATGTGACTTGCAAATTGCCATTATTAGCTTACGTATCATAACAAGTACCAATATAATGTCATTTCGTATGGAGATATAGCCCACACCTTCCCTCTGTGATATACAGGCCTAGTCCCACACTCTCACAACCATGCAAAGTTTCGTTCTTTGGATTGAAAAATTGCGTCTGCAACGTAAACATTTCCTTTTTGGGTCACCTTGTATAGGTCATTCCAAACCCAGTAAACCTATTAATAATTAAGGAAAAATATGAAACACATCCGAATGTTTGAAATTGATGCATTTGTGGTAAAAGAGGTGGAACAATGAAAATCATTACAAAAGTCTGTCATATCTTGGCTCGCCTTTTATATACCTGTTTAAATAGTTATCCATTGTGGATGTTTCTCCCTGCATTTACTATTCACGTAGAAGACGATTTCACTTTTTTTTTACAATAGTATGCCAGATATCACAAAAATTGCATAATATACACATGTCTTGATCGACTTCTATTTCCAGCCCCATGCCAAACATAGCAATTGTAGAGAGCTATGATACAGTGCTCCTGGGACTTGGTATTTCTCACAATGTCCTCTCTTGTCTGCTAATCATCAGTTACTTCCTCACTGCAACTCCCAGTTTTCCCAGACCTACCAAGCTGTTCCGATGGTTCAGGTGAGCTCATTGTTTGATATTTTCTATGGTGATACATATATATGGTTTCAGAAACTTCTTTGTCATCCCATGAAGATCGCATTTGCTGTGCAGTATCACTTCATTTCTATATAAGATGTCATTCTTGAAAAGTAGCTATAGGTTTATATGTATCTTTTTTGTCCTCGCGACGTCTTGTTTTACCTGCCCTTTTCACATTGCTGTTGAGAATAGATTGTTTTGCTCACGTGGCTTGAGTTGGGTTGGTTGATGACGTTTTCCACGTATACTTCCAACGAGAAAACAAATTAAATAGCTGATCCACCTATGTGATTCTAAGCTAAGACACACAGTAGTAGACTGACTGACTGACTGACTGCGAACGTATTGTTTCATGAAATTTAAAGCAAAATCTTAAGATAATGGATAAGATGCTTTAATTTATGAAGATTTTAAATAATCTGTCATTCTCAGGCGGAAATGTGGACATGGCCAAACAACAGAGACAGAATCAGATAGGATGGAAGATGCAGCTTTAGAAGTCAAAGCAGATGCTGCAACAGCGTTCTTCAGTTTCAAAACGATGTATTATGTTGTGAGTCCTCATTTTCACCAGCCTGCTTCACTTTGCACATAAAGAAAGACCCTTCTGTGGGTGGCTGATTCATTTCATGCTCTCTGATTTCAAAGATAAATGTAATATAAAGAGAGTGAAAGAATAATGACTGTTTGGCTTGGGAAAGACATCAATGATTCTAGGCTCATGAAATGAAATTTGAAAAGACTTGTCACCGTTTTGATTAGTGTCGTAAATTTCGCTCTCTTTGTAATCTGAACGTTTTATAAACAGCTGCTAAATACCATATTGATATTTACTGTCATCATTGGTATTAATCATAATATTTCCAATCCAGTTATTTGTGGTGGCATCGTTTGCTGGGACGTTCACACAAGGATACTTTTTTGCATTCCATCTTCTGAATATTGTCAACGTTAATGTGTTGTTACGTCATGTCATCAAGGCTGTTACGCTGAATGGTAAGAATTCCTGTCATGCCTTTAATATTTAATCAATAATATAGTGATGTTGTTTTAATGTTTTATGTCTCATATTTTAGCACTGTATCATTTTCTCTTGCAGGTTCATCCTTGATCTGGGTAGCCATTCTCGGCTTGGTGCTTCTCTACATCTACAGTTTGGTGGCTTTTGCCTTTTTCCGATTGTCCTTTGTTCCAGATGATTTTGGTTACTGTCGCACTTTGTACGAGTGTGCCGTGACCATTATTCGCTTTGGGTTGGTTGGAGACATAGATGAGGTAAATATTTGTGTAGACTAGTGGAATGACTTCATATTGACTGTAAAGCATAACCTCCGACGTGGCATTTTATATTTAAAACTGCAATTTTGAAATGAAAAATCTAAGAAGCAAATGTGAAGTATATATGTCGGTTCCTGAAGCTATTTCACTATATACTTGTACAGTTCATACGAAAAAAGTGCACATGTACTGTTCACCAGTATCACCACAGACACCAAATGTTCTAAAAGGCAAATTGTACAAACTGTCATTTGCAGAACTTCAAAGTGAACGGTGTGGACCTGACCTTTCCCAATTTCACATATGTTGCTATTTACCAAGTGACCTTCTTCATCATCTTCACCACCATCCTCCTCAACATTATCTTTGGTATCATAGTGGACACCTTCTCAGAACTTAGAGATCTCAAGGTGAGTGTCTTTTGAATTGTACAATGTGAATCAGTTGAAGTTGAAGCAATATTTCAGCCTCTTATCAGGCAAGATTTATTCATGAAATTTGTCCTCCACAGTGGCATGCTGAGAAAGACATGCAAGAAAACTGCTTCATTTGTGGCAGACAGGCTTATGAATTTGAACATCATGCCAAGGTAAGAAAAACTTTCCCTCCTTTTGCTACTAAACGAGCTATGCTGTACCTCATGTTTCATTCTTTTATAGTTTGAGTACGTTTGGGTGTTCGCCAATAAATTACACTAATTAAGTAATCTTTAATCATCATCCTTTCACCGTACACGATATAATTTATTTAGACCTGTTGTTACATTTTAAATGATTTCTCTTTTCTAACAGGGTTTCAGGCATCATGTGCAATATGAGCATAACCAATGGACGTACATATTTTACTTCTTATATTTGATGGACACAAACCCGACAGATTATACTTCTATAGATATATATGTCTCTGAACTGGTGAGTGCAATATCGCATTAAGTAGCTCTATACGTCTAGATGCTTGTTTTTTGAAGACAATGTTGTGTTTATTGATTGAGACAATAAAAGTAGGCAACATCCCCTGTGGGTTGTCAATTTTGACGCAAGAGATACCATAGCTATGTGGACTTAATGCACCCAGCTTAAGATTATAGCAGGATTTCCTTAGGATATTGTCTTAATGACGATAGTCCCTTGCTTTGATACGACATCAGTCGTAAATGAGATCTACTGATAATCTCGCTGCTGCTGCTTCCCGCAGGACAGTGGTTATGAGGGAGGTAATGAAAGCCATAATTATGCTTGTTCATTTCAGCTGAGGCAGGACCACTACGACTTCTTTCCAATCGATCGGGCTCTCAGCCTTTCTGATCTTGAAGGAGAGGAAGGCGAATCTAAAATTGATGCTCTTGCCAGGGATGTCCGATTCCTAGTGGCTCGTGAAAAGTATCGTGTAAGCATTTATTAAAAGCATTCACTGAACTATATTTACTTCAGTAAGGTGTAGACTTGTTTTTCGTAGAGCTGCAGTATACTATTATGAAAACCATCAGAGCCAATGATTCTGCTCAGCCACATAGAGAAATTTAGATCACAGTGCGGAGATTCCGATAAATAAATATCCATTTAATGCTGACTGACCTGAACATGACCATGAATTCCAGTCAAATGCCTGAATAAAAAGCCAAATGCTAGCAGAGGACTATGGTTATACCTAAAGTAGCTTCCAAGCACTCAAAACCGAAAGTATCAATACTATCAATTGTGGAAAGAAATTGCTGAACAATAAACTACTGTTGTTACATGGCACCTTAATGACGTTTCATGGTAATGACATTGAAAATACATGTATACATTATACAGTAATATTTCCTTATTTTTAATTGGACAGATTGCAGAGGTTGAGTTGGAGAGGTTAGACCAACGTCAAAAGGAATGGCGACAATTAACCCGTGTCAAGGATGCCATCGTTGGCCAACGTCTGAAGAAAGCGGAACCAAATCTACGTAAAAGGTTGGAGCGGATTCGCTTTGACAAATCTAAGGAAGAAGATTCAGATCAACCGCAAGCATCCTCTTCTGGGTCAGGACAAGATGCAACTCAAGATGACCCACCCCAGTCACAGTTAGGAGAAGTGGAACATTCCATCCCACTGTGATGATATTGGTCAAAACTATCACAGTATTAAGCACGATCATTGCGACAATACATACATGTGATTAACTTCACAAATTATGGAATTTAATTCCCCGAGATAATCAAAACTTCATTGCCATGGGCTTTTATGACTTTATTATGGACTACTATTAACAAGATGTTTTTATTACAATGCATATTTTTAAGACTTATGATATTTGTTTGTGAATGATTTTTACATGAATGACAGTTTCTCATTGTAACAATGTTTTTAACTGTTTTTAGCTAAATTAAGTTTTATCTAATGTTAATGGATTCAGCAAATAATACTTAGTAATTTCTATGTCTGTGATACAAGATTGAGTGATCTAGTGATTCTATACAATAAAATGTTGATGAAGCTTGCATTTACCTTCGTTCATAATTATTATCACAGGAAGTGGTATCCATCGTTTCTCCCTTAGCATGGTAAACAGCAATGTCGGTACTTTGGAAAGAATTAAGAACCGAAGATTAATGTATTTATATCCAAAACTTCATTGTTCCTATGTCTAGTCTGGTTAGTCCAAAAGGAATGTGTCATGAATCATCCCTGACTGCAGTAAACCTTTTTCTGCGCAAAGATTATATGCTTAGTTATTGTTTTCTACCAGACATGTCAAAATAGGGTGGTTCAGGGTCTTTTTTGGTGTCCTCTAACAAGATGACTTTCTTCATGAAGGGTAGTCTCATTTTGTACAATGAACCAGCAGAGTACTTATTTTTGTTCATGGGGAGGTACGTGTTGTTGTAAACATGGAATTTGTCGTCACTGGCACTGTCCTGGTTCTCTGGGACATTGACGTAAGATTTGCCCTCATTGGGGGACTTTGAGGTAGCCAAGCTAGATGGCGCCATAGGTGAAGACACTTGTGCTTTCATAGCACTAGAACAGAAGCCTCTAGAGAAGGTTGCATAGTCATAACTTGGATCGCTGTCCTCCTCCTCCTCATGGTCGGGAGCATTGTCAACATTAACATACCTCTGGTTAGATTTGTCCTGGTAGTTCATATAATCCGGCTGTTGTGGCTCATCGCGCAAGTTCAAATATGTGTGATTTTGTTTGTAACCGTTTTCATAGATTTCCTCTTCCTGTGGGTTTTCTGGAATGATGTAATCATCACTGTTGTTGCTGGATGACGTAGACACCTTCACGATTTTATGAAATGCCCCTGCCCCAGCTTGGCTTCTTGGGATGGGCATTGGTTGAGAAGGCATCTTGGGGCTGTGCTCAGGATGCCGATTAGGAGACTTCTGTGGTGTTCTGGGCTGCCTTTCGTATTTTACGGCCAATTCACCATTTTGCTGTATTTGTTGCCGTTGTCTCTGTCTGAAATGTACATGTCAAGGTGTCAGTACTATTTAAACAACTTAACACAAAATAAACATAATCCTAGTTTCAGTCTACTGTCAGACATAAGCCTATAATATATTACATTATTTAAGCAATACGCCTTGGAATTGGCCATTGCTTATCGTGAATAGACACAGTACTTAGACCAACCTGTTTTATCACGAAGGGTGATCAAGGACTTCAAATTTCATTACATGTATGCTGTAACTCAGCAGAGTTTTATGTCCACTAAACAGCAAAAGAAATGCAACAGATAACATACTAAGCAACATATGTTTATTAAGGTGTGACAACTTTGCGTGTCTATTGGGGTATGTTTGTCACACCAAACAACACATCTTCCACCAGGCATCAAAAGCTGGAAATGGCGACTACAGTTTTAGCAAGAAAGGGCTGGTACAACACAATAATGTTTTTTCACACATATTGTAGGCCTAGTCATCCGTTTGTAAATGTTTCATGAAACACAAAATATCAGATTCTTTTAAATAGATAAAAAAAAAAGCTCAATAAGCGAAGACAATTATGCAAGTCTCTGAATTTCTAACAGTGAGTCTCTGCCATGACTGACGGAGGGAAGGTGTCTAGTTTCGGTTTTCAAAGTTTAGTGCCAGTGTCCAATTATAGATTGGCAGATGATAACTTGATTTTTGGTGTAAGATGTGGATTACGTCATAATCAGTTGCAATCTAGGCCCACTGTTGCTCAGGAAATTTTAAAATATCTTAGGATTAACCATACAGTGATATATCTTCTCTCCATGAAATTCACATTTATACACTTTAAGTGTTAAAATTGCGTTTCTTTTGCTGTTCTGTTGAGTATAATCCTACACAAAAGTCATGTCACTGTGGTATGAATCTGCACCAATACACTTACCTGATGTTATCCACATTTTGATCGTTTTTTTAATGTTTCACTTCTTACATGATATTTTTGGTATTACTTAGGATAGCATAAATCACCTATGCCCATATTACCCAACAATGTGCGCCTTGCATTTTAGGCTGCTCTGAGAATTGCTGACATCACATGACCATTGCAAATGAGTGAGAATCGAAGAAAAGAGCATTCACTATGAAAAAAGATCAGGTTGATGTATCTACACCAAATTAGCGTATTCTACAGGCTTTTCCCCTTAACAAAAACAATGAAAGAAATGACAGGTAGATATTTAAGTCTCCATTACATGAAAAAATAGCAGCTTAAATTTGACCTTGAATATACTTGGAATTCCACCAGGCGTAAGCATGTACTACCAAACTTTACCCTACACTTGCCTTCGAAATTTGACGACACAGACGATAGCTATGAGTGCCACGAAAAGAACCACTCCAATGACGCTGGAAATTACTTCCAAGTTGCGATCAGTCTCTGAGCTCTCTGGCTTCTCTGGTGAAACCGGGTCATCAGTCGATATGTTCATGATTCCATGTCTATCGTGACATCAGGCTTTGGGCTGAATTTAGATTATAATAAACAGTTTGTGATAAACAATAAATTACTTCACACTATGGGCTAAACAATAGATTACTTCTTAATATGGGCTAAACAATAGATTTCTTCACAATATGTGCTGAACAATATTTGGACATTTATCTGTTGTAAGGACAATATAATTGCATTATGAGCATCAGTTTGATGTCATATTTTTCAATATGCAAATGAAGCATCTCAGTGAAGTCTATATGGCTAGATATAAAAACTTCCTATTTCATAAATTTAAGATTTTCATATAACTTACTGAAACAATCTGTGTAGAACAGCACAACAACATTTGACAATTCATTTTGCATTTTACCTCACCTGCAATAATTAATGAACGGTCAGGTGTAGTTATTGTTATAGGCCTACTTACTCTGTTAGGTTACCCTGGTATAACCTATTGTAGTTGCAGGCATAGACATATATTCGAGCACTTGTATTCACTTCCAGACCAGTCCAATGATGTAACTGTACATAGGTCTATTATAATATAGCTTATGTGGGCAATGACATCGTGATGTACAAGTAGCATATAATTAATTCAACACGGAACAAATGAACAGGATGCGGTGCTTGATAAACATTATTTCCAGAGACTTCGCCTGATTATATTAGGCCAATCATTAGTGTATCCATGTCCACATTTTTAGAAAATCGCATCAATAAGTCGGCCGGTGAATTAAAAGTTGATATCAGTTATGACTCATCATCTGGTTCCCGAGTGTCTTGCGTCATTTAGGAAGTAGGCTGTGGCTGACGTCCCTAGTTAAATTTGAAATATATTTTTGCAGAATATTGATGGATATCATAAAAAACTGTTTGGCCAACTCTTCATTATTTTTGTCACTCAACACGGCGACTTAGTACGTCTACGTTCTGAAGACGGCCATGTTACACATTTTACAACGTGCCTGTGCGATGCCTAGGCCTACTGTGCATATCTATTACTGTATATGGTGGCTCAAACTTGAACAGGATTTCCTGCCGGCTACAAAACTCCATAGTTCAATTTAGTACAGTAGGTACACGAGAGCGGCACACAGTGCATCCCCGGTAAAAGGAAACATCAATAAGGTTATCCCCCCCCCCCTTATACATATGTAGTACATGTTGGGTACATATCATGGCGATATCTCCGTATTGTAATGTGTATAGGAGTAGCTATTTTATCTTGTGCAGGAACGGAACTAGCATTTGAAAAGTGTGTTGGCGCTGAGTTGTGGGCAGTTTTTCCAAGGAATCCATATTTAGTAAACGTGAACTTCACAGGAAACGCAGCACTTGGTCAAGTATATCATACAATGTTTACATGTCAGACATAAAGATATGTACACCCCGAAACTGTCAATGTACAAAGAGGCCGATAGGTCGAGTTTTACACAACATTTGAGGGTTTACAAATCTCATGTCTCACAATGTAACCATTGTGTAATTGTTTTGTATCACTGAACCCCAATAGTTATTAGTCAAAGTAGGTCATGTCTGCTCTCAGAAAAGCTATGAATTAAAAAAATTTAATGAAAACTGAAAAAGTTATTAAATAAAACGTACAATGTACAAGGAAGTCAGATCGCTAGAATCAGCATCCCAATCAAGGAGCGGCGTGAACATGAGGATTTGTACAACGGCGTACATAATGCTAAATTTCACTGTGTGTGTGTGTGCGTGCGTGTGTGATTAGGGCTTTACGTCCTGTATTTCTGCACCTGATGGGCTAATTAGGACAGGCAGAGACCATGGCAATGAGACGAAGGATGAAACAGCCATCCACTAAATTGCACTGGTGGGTGTTACAATGACATAGAGTAGGGTATTATGATTTAGGTAATTATCTATAGCCCATGTTCCCAGAGGTGGGAGCCTACCCAGTGAAGACGTGAGCTAACGTTACACTCACAGTGATCTCACTCTAAGCTCACAAAATGAGATCACAGGATGACATCACAGTTAGCTCACCATGAACTCACCTCGTGATCTCACACTTAGGTGGCGTGGTATACACTCCTACAAAAACTAGAAGATTATCTAATAACAGAAACTATAAATAGAAGTGCTGCTTTATTGTTTTATTTTTTTGTAGTTCATCATTAGTTGTAACAGAGTTACACAGCTTAATTGCTCAGAAAATGTTGCAGAAACTTAGAATCACACATTATCAGCTCACAGTTAGCTCACAGAAGACTCGCACTGTGACCTAAACTCTGTGAGTTCACTGTGAGACCACTGAGTGGTTACACTTTTAGCTCACAGTGATCTCACAGTATGGTGTGGGGTTCAATTCCCGGTTGGGCCTGAATTTCGATGGTTGTTTCGTCCTTCATCTCATTGCCATGGTCCCTGCCTGTCTAAACTGGTCTTTTTAACATGTATGAAGTCTGTCCTAATTAGCCCATCATGTGCAGAAATACAGGACGTAAGACTTCTGACATAAAGCCCTAATCCACCACCACCACCACATAGCCAATGTCCGCTTTGACCTCTCTATCATGATCATTTATGGGCAACACCATATCTATAATAAGTGGACGTGTTATCAGTGAAGTGATTTCAGTATAGGCATATATATTCAGCATGTTTGTCAGAGATTGGGCAATATAAAAGCTCGTATAATTATGCTCATTTTACGTGGAGCATTTAACGCATATTATTGTATTGAGTAGGCTACTCTGCCTGTAGGCCTATACAATTGAAGAACGAACCATAAAATCTAATAGGCCTACCTACAGCGTTTTATAAGACATTATAGACAATTCAATAAACAACATAGTATCTATAGTGGAAGGTCTGCTTATATTACAGATGAGTCATGACAGTCCTGAGTCTGGAACAGGTGACAGTGATAAATTACATTAGCTACTGTACTCAGGTGTCTTTTTTCACAAGATATGAGTACTGTAACTTCTGCTGGTAAAAGCAGAATTGGACCGTCCCCTGCCATTTGTAATATCCAAGCCATCATTGTAAAGGTGTTTGGGGCCAAAAGTTACACCGGAAGCTGCGCGAAAGTCACTGCGCATGGTGTTTGGCGTGGAGAAACGTCTGAGGAACAGACGACGCTGCGTTGGAGCGGTGTGGAACAGATCATCTATGATTGGCGTTGTGGAGACTGGTCTCTTAACTCTGAGTAATCTGAATTTTAAGAAAAACGGAAAGGAAACGATAATTGCTGAAAGGCTGATAGATAAAATCTGCATGATTGCAACAGCAAGACTAACAAGCACATGTATCTATAGGCATACGTTTCTTTTAATTTTGAAGTCAGTATAGTAAGATAGTCATGTAAAATAGAAACAAAAGGCCCTGGCAGGCTGAAAAAGGACCGGAAGTCCACTAGATCGACAGATAAAAAGGAGGGCAGTTCTTAGCAACAATGTCAGCAAATTGATAAATTGAGCAATTTCAGTGACGTGACTGAACTCCAGAACCTCAGTTGCAGTTTGCTCACAAATCACGAATTTTTGACAGTAGAGCGGATAAGCAAAATTGTAAAGTAAATTAAAAACTTTCCCGTTTCTTTACTTATCAGTTTGTGTCGCATCAATGCTTCTGGTCTGAAGCAAGTCGACGAAATGATAAGGCTCGCAATTAACACCTTACAGGCCTACAGGCTATTACTTGCCTATTAAAGCTGTACGGTTTTTGTACCAATAAAAAAGCTATCCAAATGAAAGAAAATGCTTCTTACTGATGAATTCGACAACCCAAACTGTCTAGATTGTAATAAATGAGAAATTATTGCCGGAATTTATTACATCAACTTTGTTTACATTTTAGCTAATTATTCATTGCAACGTGATGGACAGCGTCGCCGATTCGCGATTTCAGCAAACGCTTACAATTTCTTATACAGAATATAGGCCTACTTGGAATTTTCAAAATCGGACGAAAATTGAAGGCACAGAATAATAAAATACATTACGAACCGACGACGCTAATGACGTTCGTTTATGCCTCTTTTTCATTTCATTGGCCATAAAAGCACTTGCAATGTAAACAAATCGGCAATTTTTGATGGTATGAAAAATTAAATGATGGGGTATGTTTATTAATATATAGATATAGTGAACCTAGCAAGGCCCTATGGGATTCAATCAGTTTTCTAGAAGACAATGAAATGAATGCAAATGATTTTGGTGTCTGTCATATTGACTGACAATGCAGCTTTAAATTCGTTCTGTTTGGATTTCACTAACCTCTTGCAGCAGAGCACTCCAGCGAGGTTGATGAGCAACAAGGTGACTGCTCCTATGCTGGCAATCAACAGCAAACAAACTGGGGAAAAAGAAGGAGAAGCCATAATGGACGTCTCTAATACATTATATATTATCGAGTTTTATTTGAACTACAATTTTCAGCATGTATACATGTATATATTTATATATACGCGTAGAGCACTACTTTCATGATCTTACTGGTCCTCGTGTATTTCTTAATATTA
The DNA here is from genome assembly GCA_932294295.1 of Alitta virens. Classification (NCBI taxonomy): domain Eukaryota; kingdom Metazoa; phylum Annelida; class Polychaeta; order Phyllodocida; family Nereididae; genus Alitta; species Alitta virens. The sequence goes on from OW028573.1 coordinate 64,466,942, forward strand.
AGATACATATTTGTCCTTTCAAAACGTGTAGGCCTATATCTGCAGGATTTGTAAATGAAATTAGCTTCATTGGGGTCAGGTCTACTCAGATGGCACACATGCATCAATGATAAAAACACATTCCAGAATAGCTCAGAATATATGTTTCCAGATATTAATGATTGTATCAAATTTTCAATCTGCATGTCAATGGCGTGTTCAAAACACATTCCGGAATATTCTGTATGTCAACGACATGTAAATGAACACACGGGATTTATGTTTGTAGCTAGACTCAATTACAGTTTATTACATCTAATAAGGAAGTTATCATTAGCCCTACCGTGTAAATTGGTTAGGGAAGCATTCTGCTCCATGTTCTGTCCCACGGACACGACCTCAGAGACATCTGTCGGACGTGCTGGGAGTGACCTGCTGTCCTGTTGCAATTTACTGCCTCCAGGGGCTTGGTCAACCAGGTCGTTGGCTTGGCTCATTTTGTTTTTCAAGCTGGTGGAGGTGATTGCTTTGTGTCGAACAGTAGGCGTTGACGAAGTCATAGGGTTTCCCAGCAGCAGTGTCGGTTGCAGAGCTTTTGTCGTCATGGTAACATTCACTTCCGGTGGTCCGAAATCTATGGCAACGGTGCTGGGAGTTGACGACTCAGCAACTGACTCAGTAAGGCTGTCAATTGCAATTTTGGAGTCGTTGGTAAGATCGTCACGCCTCGTTCGTAGACGATGGCTGGTTTGCATATTTGTGACCTGGCGGTGAATATCTACTGAGGTCATTGACCGAGCAGAATTAACTTTTTTTAGTGATACATCAATGTCCAAGTTATTAGATCTCGCTTGAATAGCAGACTTCAGGGGGCTTTTAGTCAGAAGTTTGAAGTCGCCTATATGACTTCCGCTGGCACTTTCTTTATTGTCTAACCTCAAATAGCTAATCATGCTTCCACGCCTATTCTGTTTAGAGTTAATGAGGCCCTCACTTGTTTGTTGGGCCGAATAAAAAACACTTTTAGTAGGCTCGGACGAGCTAATATGCTGGTCGATTACTTCAGACTCAGAGGTTGTTTCATGCAAGTTTCCATAATAGCCCGCTGCCAGGCCTTGTGTCAGGTCTTCTGCTGGTGACCCACGGGGTTCCGACATGGTTCCGGAGTTCACCGACCTCCTAAGTCCATAGCTCACGTGACTTCCAGGAGTTCCCAGCATGCTTTGCGACCTGCTTGCCATGATAGGCCATTTAGCTCTGGCTGCTCTGGCGTTCGCTGTGGTTTTATTTGCGTCAATGTCATCTACGAAGCCGGCATCTGAAATTGCATCATGAAATTGGACGACAATGTGCAATATTGCAACAGGCAAGCACGAGATTCACTACTGCTCAATTTTTGTAATAATCGATGGCAGTAACTTTGCATATGCATTTGGAATTGTCAAGTTTATGATTAGACGGACTAATATTTCAAATGCTTTGCATCCTTGGAAGTTCTTAATATAGATCTATGAGAATCAAGCTAGGAAGGATGAATGATTAGAAAATATTGCAATTTCGAATGGAAATAGGCCCTATAGGCGTACAGTAAGACGCCCCAGACAATTATACACGATTAATCATGTATATCGTGCTTTAATACTCTGTTATAAAATACTATACACTGTTGCCATGGCTATGAAAAACCGATAAACTGGAGCTTATGGAATATACTGGACTCCAGAGTCAAGGTTAGATTTCTAGATTCCAAGGAATGTAAAAGTTCTGGTATTCCTAAGAAAGCATGCATTATATAGTACCTAAGTAACATACAGTATGTGTTCGCTAAGTACTAACATATTGAGCCACTTAAGGTTTCAATTCTGTGTTGTATAACAAATGTATAGGCCTATATGTAGGCCTATATACATAATGGTTTGCGGGACTCATTTAGCAGGCAACATTTCATGGACACGATATATCAGCTTTCACGTCGTGGGATGATTTCAAGGCCAAATATATTTCTTGATATTTTCCGAGCAACGCCTTTCATTAGTGGCAAAATGAGTGCTGAAAGCATGAATTCGTGAAAATCGCCACTGCGGCAAATGTACCAAGTGCTGTTTGTTATGAATACATGTAAAAGTTCTCTGTTGTGATGCATTTGAAGTATATGATGTGTCTACACTGCTGAATGAATGGAAAAAGGTTTCATCATGCAACGTCCAATTAATATGATTTGGCTTCCCAACACAGGTCATCCTATACCATTAATTTTCACTATAGTTTTGTTGAGGTTCTATTCTGCAGCGTCAAGTTTTTATGAGCCTAATATATAAATCAGCAATAGCCTGCGTTAGATAAGTCAATCTCACAGTCACAAGAAAAATAACTTACTTGAAAAGTAGGCACAAAGCATGAGGCAGACTGAGCTGCAATAACAAGAGCAGTGACGCACGTTCAGCATCTCGGCTGTGTCTGCTGCTGAAGCAGGCTGCACGTCATCCTCTATGGGCCATGATGCCAAGTCACCATTTAATCACTCTAAGTGCCAGTGCCCCTATGACAAACACCTGGTGCCCAGCCCATCCTTATCTGATACAGACTGGGGCTCCCTTGAGCTGATCAGATGCTGCAGATGCACCCAGTCAGCAAAATAACAAAATCATGGAAATGGAAAATCTACGCCGTTGTAGTTTTATCATATGAACATATGGTTGTTGGATTGCGATTGTGTTGTTCAAGTGGTTCCCATGCAGCTTCCATTTGTCAGCTGCATTTTGTTGCTTGTGAACGTATCCTCTTGTAAACCTCATATCACTATAGTGTATTTGGCAGCAGACCATTAATAATTATATATCGTGGTCATTTAGAGAAATCTTGCTTGCTGCATTGTAGACGTGTAGAGATATATTTATAAGACTGTCTGTACATTAATTCTTAACTTGTATATTAGAATTGTCAGAGGAAGGATGATCCAATTACCCACATCAGGAAAGAACTTCGAATTCACCTCTCAACATGACTTAGAACGCACTCAACAAGGATCGAGGCACCAGCTTACATAATCTGTTGAGAAACTGCCTCAGCCAAAAACCAGCCTCAGTCTGTTGGCCTAGTAACAAATTTGGTGCCTGTGCCTTCACACATGTATTATCTGCTGCCATATATAGCAGTGATAACACTACCAAATTAATAGACCAAGAAACTACTTTTAAATAATTTAGAAAATGTAATGTCTTCCCCACCCCTAGGAGTGGCTTCTTTATATTTTTCATAAATTTTCTACCAGTTTTGGTGAAGTTCCCTATGCAAGTAGATAATTGAAATAATATGATCCCTTCTAAAATTATTGTCCCCCTGTCATTGTGTTGCATTGATCAACACTATTGCATCTGATCAATTAAAAAACGTCAATAATAAGGATCTAATGATAACCAGTATATAATTGTGTTGCCTGTCACTGTTGACAACTCACTGTGCATTTATATATATATCTAGGTGAGGGCTCTGCAATCTCCCTCTTTCCCGCAAAAAGACAGTAGTATATTTTCTAACCTTGAAATGTGTAATAACTGTAATAAGCGTCTATGTGACATATGCAAGCTGCAGGTGCTGTAGATATTTTTGAACAGAACTTCTATAATTTACTTGGTATACCACCACTGCAAAACACTCCACAACCTAATCTATGGGCAGGCCCGCTTGCAAACAGTTCCATTAAATCTCGATATATGATATGCCGCGCCTATTTTAATTGTGAAAATTTAGCTAGTTTATAAAGTATGAGTAACTTAAGATAGCTGAATAAGCAGCAGACAACATCACACCTCATGTATTGATTGGTTTTTGCTTGCCACAACACAGGTGCATGCCTACTGGTTCTAAGAGCACTAAGGTAATTGTATAGGCTATCTATATGCGGTGCCTGCATGATTTGCATGGGGAACCTTCCAACTAAATTTTTTGAGAAGTGATCTGTATATTAAAGTAAAAAGTGTTCCTCAGTTTTGCTTTCATTACTTGTGCAATATAGGCAAATGGTAGATTTCCAGTCTCTATGGCTAGGTTATGCGCACTTAACCTAAATCTAAGCAATGCTAGTGTATGATTTATCTGTATTGGAGACTGTAAATATGGTTTTATAACTTGAATATAAGCTTTGGATTTGTTATACTGTCATTTATTTGTACCATACAGCTTTCCATAAAATGTCTATGTATTGTTTCTTTATAGAAGTTAAATTGTTTGTTGTCCGCTGCCTGCTGTTGCGAAAATATTTAGAGAGAAGTCTTATGTTTCTGAGAAACTGCATCCCCAAATTGGCAAACCGGGACCCTCTAATGACAGAATGAGACCTTATTAATATTACAGAAATGCATTTGCAGGTAATCAGAACACCACTAATCTGAGACATGTGACATTTCATTTGGCGGAAAAGATAATCATTAGAAATTCCCATTTGCAACGAGTTAATGAATGAAGCACCAGCAACATTGCTTCTGTTATATATAGGCTAAAGGGGCCTTCACACTTAGCCGGATTAGACACTGGAGCGTCTCGGAGTAAAATATTATTCACTCCGGGGGGTTCCGGGATCAAAGAGCTGTTAAATGTCAACAAAAAAGAAATGTTTGGCGATGTGTACACGATGTCAATACGGTCTCAACAAGGAGGTAACATGACTGTCCCGGAAGAGTGCGGAGTGAACTGGATTTTACACGGTGCCTTCAAGGATATAACCGGTCTTTACACCGTGTTCATTCGTGTGGAACCGTATTGCTCCTTGTACTCTCTGGCGTTAATGGCGGCGAAAAATTCATGCCCGGTTGACGCCGGACATAGCCGGAGATACCACGAAGTATACCCGAGTCAATACGGAGATTCCCCGAGATCGGCGGAGTCTACTTGGAGTCTACACGGATCAACACAGATTAAATACTCCGGGTCCTCCAGCATGAAAAATTGAACATGTTTAATTTTTTCCCCCAGAGTCCCAAGGTGGTCCCGGATCGCCCCGGACAATGACGGACAATGCCGGAAAGAAACACGAGGTCTACACGCTATTACCGGAGTTTGCCGGAGCTGCAATCCTTGACAATCCGGCGTCTGATCCGGCTAAAGGCCCCTTCACACTAAGCTGGATTAGACACCGGAGCATCCCGGAGGACAACTCCGGCATACTCCAGCCGTGTAGACCTCTTGTTCATGTCCGGCATTGTCTGGCATTGTCTGGCATTGTCCGGGGCTATCCAGGAAGACCGTGGGACTCCGGGAAAAAAATTAAACATGTTTAATTTTTCATGCCGGAGGTACCGGATTAAATCACTCCGTGTTGATCCGTGTTGAGCCGTGTAGACTCCCAGTAGACTCCGTCGATATCCAGGGACCTCCGTATTCACTCCGGGATACCTCGTGTGATCTCCGGCTAAGTCCGGCGTCAACCGGGCGTGAAAAGTACACGCCGGACAGTACAAGGAGCAACGCGATTCCACACGAGTGAACAAGGGACAACACGGATTAAACACGGAATGAACAGGGAAAGCGGTTTACAGGTCATTTGCTTGACACCGTTAACCCCGTTATGTACACGGTGTCACACGATGTCAATAGGGAGAGGCCGGAGTGAACAAGGTGCAAACACGGTGTTAATTAGCCTGACACGGAGTGAGTACGGATGCCTTAGTATATATAGAACCGCCGTCTTGGGAGAAGCATCATTCCGCCGCACGCACGCCGTTCATCAACATCGAATTAATTGATTTATCGACCACTTCTTCTGGATATTACCTTCTGGATTGCTGAATAACCACCATGCTACCTAGGAGAGGAAAAGGGAGGGCTTCCAAGAAGACTGTTGTGCCAGAGGAACCTGCACCTGCTGTTGAAGAAGATGCAGGCAGTAATACCTCATCAAGACCGCAAAGTCCGCAAGGCATGCCAGATTTACCTGGGCCAGTTGTACCTGCTGTGGAAGTACTGCTGAAGCTGCAGTAACTGGTACTGCAGCTCCACCGCCACCTGCAGCAAAAGCGAAGAGGCATAAGAAAGACCCCTGAACCTGACAGAAGACCAGGAACAAGATGTGGCTGACTGGTACCGTTCCCAGGAGATGCTCTACAACCGGCGGCTTGCTCAATTCAAGCGGACAGACATCAAATCGCAAATATTCGACCAGAAGGCGAAGGAGCTGAGTTGTACTGCCCAGCAGCTGAAGACGTGGATCGACTCCATGCAGACTTCAGTGGGGAAGCTGACGGATCCAAGCAAGAAGCTTTCTGGTGGGGCCGCCAGAATCCTCACAGACTGGGACAACTGGATAATGGAAACTTTTGGCTATCTGGAACGGCACATCAAGAGGGTTGATGCTGGGAAGAGAAAGAAAGGTGGGCAGCTTTCTCACAGCTTATCGGCCAAACGTGCATCCAGCAACAGAGCTACCACTGACGATGATGAGACCTCTGATGCTGATGAGGTCATTGTGGATATTTCGGATGATGGTGGCAGGGATTCGGATACCAGCAGGTCCAAGGGTGGGCCTTACAAGGGCAGCAGCAGGAGCAAGAAGAAGGGGGCCCCTCCTCCAAGCAAGAAGATGTCCAGATGTCAGCATGAGCCTCGTCATCATCATGACTGTGATGCATCCAGCCTTGAAGGTAGCTGTCACTCAAGTAAGTATACTGCTTCAGTTGTCGTGATAATCAAGATAATCTTATTGTAATGTTGCAGTTTAAAGTTGTAATTGTAATGTTGCAGTTTAAAGTTGTAATTGTAATCTTGCATTTTAAAGTTGTAGCTTTTGCATAGTAGAAAGTGGTAGCTTTGTTTCTTGGCACTTTCAGTGTTCACTGTATGGTGATGTGTCTTTTCATTATATTGTCAATAATGCACATGCTATTGCAGTTGCCATGTGACTTTTACTCTAATGTTGTGTTCTTTCCTATTTCCAGCTGATTGAAAAAGCCACAGATCTGCAGCAGGACATGCAGAGCAAGTTGAGTCAGCCGAATGACTCAGGCAGCTTGTTCAAGAGGGTTTTCATGGACATGATATACCACGAGGTGATGCAGATGGACACATACACTTGGTGGGATTACCAGGCCCAAACCTTACAGCACCTGATGCAGTTTAAGCAGGCGTATCGTTGGAAGCGCCAGCAGCAATAGCAACAGCAACTGCAACAGCAACAGCAGTATCATCCCTTTGTACTGCCTGTCCCTCATCAGCAGTAGCAGTTCGTCCACCCTGCTCCTGCTACTACAGCCAGTTCATCCGGCCCTGCTGCGCAGATGTTCCCTCATCAGCATTCTTCTAGCCCTGCTGTGCAGATGTTCGCTCAGCATTCTTACAGCCCTGCTGCCCAGATGTTCGCACAGCATTCTTCCAGCCCTGCTGCCCAGATGTTCGCTCCTGCGTCCGGCCCTTCGCCCAAGGCTCTCATGTCGTCTGCCCCTTCTTCGTCTGTGCCTGCAACGTTCCCCCCCCCCCCCACCTTCTGCGACATCTTCGACGATTATCAGTCAGGCATGGTTGACTGCAGGTCCTTCGTACGGTCATCCTTCCATGTCACCACAGGATTGTAGCACGCCTCAGGATGTTTCTCAGGATGTTTCAGCTACTTGTTGAACACTAGTGTGGGGGGGGGGGGGGATGGTTGGTGGTGATGACCATAACTCCTCCTTTTCGTTGCCTACGCCTCCAACTACCACAACCGAGTAATGTGCACCTGGAAATGAACAATGAACTTTTATTTATTGCATGACAATAATTAAATGCTGTCTATTTTTTGCACTTGTGTGCTGCAGATGTCTGAAGTGTCGTAATAATTAAATGTTCAAACTTACATCATTCGTGTTGTTTTCAAATCTTGTCTTGTTGCCATGGTATACTCCCAGCTTCTGAGTTCACGTAGTTGACCAAGTATTGCCGCATTTCCTTGCCTGCTCTGTTGGTGTTGCCTCTGTACACATGTCCCATGTCTGGTCGATTGGCATTCTCCCTCCATGCACCTGGGATGATCTCATGGATGTCTGCATTTTCCTGGTCCACAGCATTCACTTCAGCAGTTGGATACTTCATCCTCAGTAGGTTGTGCAACACACAGCAAGCAAGAGTTATGGTGCACACTCTGTCAGGACTTTGAGGCATTGTTGTGAGGAGACACCTGAACCTGGCAGCCAAAAGTCCAAAGGCATTCTCTATCACCCGTCTAGTAGTTGAAGATTCGGTCTTCCATGGTCATGTTCCTGTGAGGCAGAGGCTTCATCATCCAAGTCTGCAGTGCAAAGGCATCATCCCCAACTATGAAGTAAGGCACCGGTTGGTCATCATTAGGCAGGTTATCTGGTTCAGGTAATCCAATGTTCCCACTTTCTAGAGCTTCCTTCAATTCAGTCTGACTAAACACTCCAGCATCTGAGCCTGATCCACTGGCACCAATGTCAACATAGAGGAACTTGTATTCAGCATCAACTACAGCCAGTAGGACAATAGAGAAAAATCCCTTGTAGTTGTAGAACAGGGATCCAGACTTCCTTGGACATCTGATAGCAACGTGCTTCCCATCAATGGCGCCGACACGGTGGGGGAAGTTCCATCTGTTGCAGAATCCATTGGCAACTTCTTTCCAGGCTTCTGGGTTACAGGACAACACATCACTTCTGCTGAGTACTCGTCTATGATGGCCTGGCAGACTTCGATGACAAAGATAGAAATGGTATTGAAGGCTACCCTAAATCCATACTGCAGAGACATGTAGCTGTTGCCCGTACCCAGGTAGTGCAAGGTAATAGCCAGTTTCAATCCAGGTTCAAGGGCCCTCCTCAAAAAGGTATCCTGCTTTGTAATCCTAGGTCCCACTCTGGCAAGAACTTCATGAAATAAGTCAGGCTCCATCCTCATGAAATTCTTGAAGCCACCCACATCTTCTGCAGTCAATTCAGCCATCAGTTTTTCATACTGCCCATAAAGAGGTCTTCTTAGGAGCCAAGGTCGCACCCACATTCGCCTTCTTCTTCTTGGTGCAGCAGCATTTTGTAATAAGTCATCTTCATCAGTTGTTGTGGCCCTCACTGCATCATGTTAAAGTTTCTGTTCTTCTTGCAGAATTATATCATTAGCAGCAGTAAGTAGCTGGACTTGCATGTCCAGGTACTTCACATCCAATTCCACCCTGTCGTAGTGTGATAAAGACATATCCAATTCTTCTGTAGTAGCAGCAACTCCTTTGCAGTATGGTAGTCCGAAGTGGAATGATGGACAGTGGAACGCAGCCAGTTTAAATACCAATTTCAGAGCGATCTGGGTGAAAACCGCTTAAGTCCGTAGTGATATCGTAGTAAGATCGTGTAAAGATCTGATATATCCGTGAAGGCCCCGTGTAACATCTGGTTCACTCCGCCGCATCCGGCACAGTCGTGTTACCTCCGGCAACAACCGTGGCTCATTCCTTGGTTCACCGGGCACCACCGCGTTTCAGCCGTACATATCTGTGTTGTCACCGTACATATCCGTGTAATGGCCGTGTTGCTCCGTCTTGCCTACGTCTTGCCTTGTCCACACCGCCAAATATTTCATTTGTTGACATTTCTCAACTTTTTCGCCCGGACCGCCCCGGATTCAACGAAATTACATTCCGGGACAATCCGGCCTCTGATCCGGCTAAGTGTGAAGGGGCCTTACATATGCGTTGATGTATGCGACGGACGATTCACGGATATCCTGCAGATTGTACGTAGCTTAAGGGGTGTTCACACTATCACGGATAAGACAGGTCTACGTATGACCACATATGAAAATTTTTTTTTGCTCGTGGTCATCCTTGTCCATATGTGTTTCACCCGCCGAGTGTGTTACATATATACTCGCGCTAATCCGTAGGATGCTCAGGACTGGTCAAGCTTGACCACTCACGACCATACCCGGAGAGGCCAACATATTTTTTTAACATACATGTTTAAAACTTCGGCGGACGTTCTACGATGAATTGTTTATTAGTTACGTAACTCGGGAGTCAGTCGGCGAGTGTCCTACGTAGGCCTACGTAGGCCCACTCATAGAACATAAACGCTCGGCGGACATCCGTAAAACGCTCGCCGAACATCCGTCGCCAAGCATACGTGAGGCGATCACTCGTAGGAACGCTTGTAGACGATGGGCGGGCGGCGAGCAATCTACGACTGCCCCACACGTACGCTCGTAAGAAGTTATATTAACAGAGCCACAAGTGAACGCGTATAGCCATTTTTTTATGTATGTGGTCATATGTAGGTCTTATATATATGTGATAGTGTGAACGCCTCTTTATGTATGGAGGTACGACGTATACAACGTATGCTCCGCCGACTATGACACACTCTACGTGTTGTCCACGTTAATAAGCGTATAATCGTACGATCCAAGTATCAATCGCGGAAGTGAAAATGGGAGCGGAGAAAAGACGCAAATTCCAAAGAAATCTCAAAATGATGGCCGCACGTACAATAAGTGGTAGTCGCCGTTCGTTCGTCACAACATAGAGCTATAACACATAGAGCTATAACACATAGAGCTATAAGCTCTATGGTCACAATCATAGACTCTTCGTCGTTATAATTTATGGAACCCATATACCTCGCCTACGTAGAAACTTCCGCCGATTCGAGAGGCCGTAAGCCACGATAACTGACGGAGGCTATGTGAGGTCCCTGTTTTAGATGAACTCCATCAGGGGGTTGGGAGCTGTTGGGGTCATGACCAGTTAACATGGTTAAGGCAACTTAAGGGACCTATCTATAGGCCTAGGCCTACATCATACGTATACAGCTGTCAATTTAATTCACTTGCTGGTCGCCCCCGCCTAGTACATAATAAAATTAGCGGTCCCAATACATTGATCCCTCCCCAAATTGTATAACAACAGGACTAAATATATTATAGGTCACTGACTCACTGTTGTAGTTCTTGCTCATTTCGATAGACGGCAGCAGTTACACCCTCCCGACACCTTCTGGAAGGTAGTGAAGTTATATTTGACCATAGCATAATGGCAAGCAAGTGCTTGGGATCAGTCTGGTATCAAAAGGAAGTTCTGCTGTCCAGACATAAAAGAGGATGCCATCTGGTAACAGACGAGATACTCGGAAAAGTCCCAGAATTAAGAAACATTGCAATAGGATTGTGTCATGTCATGAGTAAGTCATGCAACTTGCATGTTTATTTATCTCTGTCAATGTGTCAGTTATAGATGATTTTGATTTGATTTTATTCATTTCCAGTTAAACACACATCCGCCAGCCTGACGCTCAATGAGGTGAGGCAAACTATTATCATGAGGAATTTGTAAATTTGTTGTTTATTAAATGTTGTTTTTGAAACTTTCACTTATTTTCAGAATTGTGACCCATCTGTAAGGTTTGTATAATTTTTATAAAAAATTGGGTTTTGTAAGTCTATATATTATATATATATAATACATATATATATATATATATATATATATGTATTCTATTTTAATCTTTTGGTAAAACATGCACTTGTTTCTTTTCATAATAGACATGATATGGAGATGATGCTAAACAGAATAGTTCCAGAGGTAAGATGATCTGTTCAACAATAAGTTTCCTTACCTTGATATCAACAAAGATTGAAAAAGTGCAGGATAGCGGACCCAGATTTCTGACCATATTTAGCTAGCCTCATTGCCAAGATTATGACGTCAAAAGCTTGAATTCAATGTATGACGTAACAAACAAATGACGGTCTGCTATAGTGCACCCCAAAGATTTGCATTTTAATTATGTTAATTGTTTGTCTCAATGCTACTGAAGTTTAGTTAGGTTACGTACATGACCAACTGCCAGAGGCAGATGTAATGACTAGATGATAGTATAAGGCTTGTAAATATGCTACACCATATTACACATTTACCTCATGGATGGGGTCTTTTATTACTTGCCCCAGCTGACATGCACCTTGTAACAGGTACCACCAACTACTGCAACTAATATGTCACTCATGTTACCCTCATACAGAGTGCAAAGGCCCGAAATCAAACCCAGGACATTCAGTAGAGCTGGCCACAGCCTTAATAATTTAAGCACTCCTGACATAATTTTTTTAATTTTGTTACAGAATACACCTTTTACACATACTGATGAGGGGCCAGATGACATGGTTAGTATATTATAATGTGGTACATGACATTCACCAATTGCTGAGAATTTCCAATCAAACATTTTTCCAAACTAGCTGATTGCACCCTCATAACATATATTCTGTTGAAAATCTCAAATCATTTCCTTGGGTGACTCCAGAAATTCACAATGTAAACAGTAATATACTCAATACAGCTCTCATTTTCTTTATATGACAATTTAGCCTGCACACGCCAAAACCACACTAGTCGGAAGTTCAGTGTCCTTCCCTATCACCAGTGGGAAACCTAATCTTGGCACATGGCAAGGAATTTGGCTCTGCGAACACAGAGATCATCCAAGTAAGCTTTTGATAATACTTTAAGTTGCCATTAATTGCTTTAACTAAACAAGCCATTAATATAACTTGTATATGATTTTACTAGCAATGTTGCGACTAGAAAGATAACATTTCCTAATCTTAAAGTTTTAACTTGCAGGAGCCAGGACGGTGGTGGTAACCATTCAAGGTGCTGAAAAACAGTGAAGTCTCGTAATGAAAATACTTGTCCTATACAGCATCTGCTGTAATATAGCCTGTAATTTAACTTTATTTGTAGCTGGAGGTATATACTTTCTACATCACGGCACTATACATAGCCATATGTATAGAAGTGAAGAACATTCCAAAATTTTAAGGAATTCTGCATTTGATATTGACTTGGTAAAGTGTACATATCTATATTTCAGTCCAGCATTCTTATGAGTCATGTTGCCATCATATGGATGTCAAAAAAAGAAAAGTACAATGAAGTGCAAATGTAAAAGTTGTTTTAATGCATGTACATTGTTTTAAAATAAAATATAAATACAACATAAATATTCTTTTTTTTAAACATTACCATACTGCATACATGAAAACAGGATGACTGTTGGCATTACTTAAGAATATATATAATTCATTCAAAAGATGTCATTAGTAATGGCCAGATAGCTTTAAAATAAACCACATAAATGCAGTCAGTGTCAGACAATTATGCTAATCATTAGCAAAACCATTTGACGTGGTGTTTAGTTAACTAACTGTATATTATTAAAATCAATATTTCTGGATCAGTCATGATCGTGTAAATTATACATCCAGAACAAACCATATTTAGAAGTGGAGTCAAAACAACCAATCGGAAAATTCTAAATGACATAATCACTGGCCCACTGCACATAAAGGCAGGGAATAATTTAATAGGTGAAAGACCATAGAATACATTTAAATCTTCAGTAACAACACAAGAAACTGTACTTTTCAATCTCTCACTCGGGACAATCTGGCAATTGCTCATTCACCTAGATTCATTCAGAGTTTCTTAATAATAAAATGTTAATTTAAAAACAACAGTTAAAAAACCTTTTAACCTGATTGCAACTTACAACCAACTTGCAACCATAACAATCTAGCTCCCCAACAAGAGGAACACAAAAGGGACACACTCTTCAAGTAACGAAATAAAGATAGTTTATCACATTTTTTCCCAGCCATCAATTTTGTCACGCGGGTCTCTGGTTCAGCACTTTCTTTGGTTGAATTTTTATGGACTGAGGCCCATACTGTTCTTGTGCACGTTTTAAAAATGAATTCACCATAGTCCGCACAATTTCATCAAAGAACATTGTTGCAAGTTTAGAGTGTAAAGCTGAGCGAAATTCAAAACTGACCTGAAATATATAAAAAGTCAATATATTAAAGACAGATACTAAATCTGAATGCATCTCAGAACACCAAAGAATTTTTGCTTTGAATTATGCATTTAATGGAGACCACAAGAACATTTCCTGAGACTCCCATTGAAGTTAGGCAATTTAACATTTCACACTTACAGAAAAATCCAAGGTGCAAGTCTTTGGATGTCCTGGTAATCCAGGTCCAAACCTCCACATGGTTACAAGGTAGTTGAAAAGCATGCCATCAGTGCACACAGACTGAAATAGAAAGTTATGGGTAAAGCAAAAAAATTCACTGACAGAAGTACATCGAGAACAAAATCATATTTAAAAGTAGATTCATATAATATAATATAGAAATTACAAACCTTCACCAGATGAGGTCTTGCTACAGTTATTAGTGATGTATATCTTTCAACCACAGGCGGAAACCCAATTGTCAATTTTGCTTTGAAATGACCAGGCCGCTGTTTGAGTATTGTGGATTCTTTGCACCAAGGTACAAATTCTGGATACTTATCAACTTGTGCAACAACCTCGTACATTTGATCCATGGTGTATCTGCAATATTGCATTGATATGTTGCAATATATATGTACATATTATATGAATAGTAGATAGATTTGGAATGGAAATGAACTCATTTGTTCTTCTGCCTACGCGGAGCATAATATAACCAAATGATAATTACAAACTTGACAAATGGAGACTCCACTTACCCAAGAATCCGTCTCTCTGAGTATTCCAACTGCTTCGACTTGGATTTGGCAAATGGATTGAGAGGGTTATTTTGAATGAAAGGTCTGATCTGCTGTGAAGTTGGAGGCTTGACAGATAACCAGGGCTGAGGATGTTGACTTGACCAGAGTGACATGCAAGCACAACTGAAAGCAAGGTTAAAAAACACTGAGTAATACTGGTAAAGTATTTCCAGAAACTTTTCACCAATGGCAGCCCCCCCCCCCCCCCCCCCCCCTTCCTTTGACTAAGTTTACTTCAGCCCCCGCAGGTCTTCTATGGAGACTACGCTAGAGTCAAGGAGGTAATTCCGTCCATTTTTGGTTAAATAACGCCACACAAGGGAGTACCCCTGCTAAAAGTCAATACTAATGAGATGCAGAAAGACCGCATATTACACTATTTCATCGTGAAAAATATTTGTTTTTTGCATGGTTATTTTTTGAGAAATCAATAAATTTGTTTAAAGTAGCAGCAGTCTAATTTTGTTCACGTGGAGGGTAAATCCATCCACCTAAAATGTGTGCTCCCTGCAGGAGTTTCAGCTACACTATAGATGGCAGCACTTGTCCTTGCTTGAGAGAAGCAGAGAAGGGGTCTTCTCAAAATTTGACATTTTGCCTTTGATAAAATTAGCAGTGGGATTGCCTAAATCTAATATTTTTGGATTTTTTAAAATATTTTGGCTGGATAATTATATTGAAGGACTGTTGAGAAAAATGCATTTTAATTCATGAATACATCAATAATTCACGCCTACTTATTGTCTGTTAATTTTAGACACTTTCAAGAGCACCTCCACTGGCTAAATTGTTGTGGATGCGGCAAAATCATTAGGTGGACGGGATTAGCCTCCTACATTTTCTTGCCTTATAAAATGGAGGGTAATTTTGTCCATTCGTAAATTGGTATTTATTTGCATGCAATGTGCATGACAGAAACTATTGTTTACTTTGGAACTTGTTTTACTTTTATTAATCAACTTTGAAGTGTTTGTCATTTTGAAATGTTGCCTGAACACCAGGTCAGCTGGGATCAAAAATACCATTTCTGGGAAATCCCTGCTGATGACATCATATTCGAAGGCAACAAACAATTGTAGCACAATGTTCACTTCTTTGTTTTAAACTTTTAATGGCAAAAATTTAATTCTAATGCATTTCTTCAAGCAATATGATGAACAGAAGCCATTAAATGAATTGCAACGACTGTAGTAATTATCATACGAAATAGCAGCAGAAATATACAGCTACCAGTTCTGAATAGACCCATAAGCAGCAGCATTTAGCTGCAAAAGTTAGTGATATTTTGTTCAAGTCAAGCCACCACATTTATTATGATGAGCAGCAAAAGACACTTGAATCAGATTTGAAAATTCAACTTAGCCACAAAAAAGGCTGAAATAAATGTATTTTGTGGATCAGCCACTACAGCGCATGTGATAAAAAGGACTTATTTGCAAATAATAAATGACACATTACCCTACCCTGGTCATAATTTCACATTTCCATATCTTGATGAACAGCGGTTTGTAGCAAATCAGATTAGGTACATTTTCACACCCATAGGTTATCATTAAAACTCGTTCGTGTGTCTTTCATGGAACTGTAAAGCATTTAGTCGGCTTCTGGTTCAGAAGCAGCATAATTTGCAAGCAGCAGTTAGTCATAAATTTGTGACTTAGTGAAGTTAGCAGCAAAATTGGCAGAGTCAGTCAGAATTTAAAATTCAACTGACTTACAGGTCTAGTTCTGAACAATTTTGCTGCTAATTACCCGACCTGACTCTACTGGGATCCAGTGTAATTCAACCTTAAGTTAGGGTTGCATCTGACAAATAAATTATATCTATTATATCTATTACAATTTATTTGCATTACCAATGGTATAGTGTAATGTCATACTACTATCAAAAGAGCCAACTCAATGTTCTAATTTTGTATGAAATTATACCCAACATATTTTTGTAGCATAACATTGTTGATGAATTTCACATATACTAGATCCATTACAGTCTACTGACACAGTGACAGCTACTGACAGCCACAGATTGTTTGGACTGACAGCAGACAGCAATGTCAAAGCATAGAAGTATACTTCTATGGTCAAAGTCACCAATAATAAGTAATGAATGAAATAACATATTAATGACAGAAAAAGTTGTTTTTGTTTAACAATCAACACATTAAAACATTCACATCTAAAGCATATGTTCACAATTACCATTCTATGTTTAGCGATGCCCTGACAGCGTTACGACGTAATATTTGCTGGTTAAGTCGCCAGCAACCTGCCATTGTACGAGAGGCCATTGCTCCCTCTGCTTGGGGAATACATAACACCAAATTTATGACGTCATATTTGGAATTTTAGATTAACGTACTTTTTAGTTATCTCATACAGTACGATATAAAAATTGAAGTTAAGCAAAAATTGGGGTGAAAATAAAAAAAAAATAGTAATTTTACTAATTTTTATTTTCAATCTTACATCCGGCTGCGCGTTGACTACGTTCAATAACCAAAATGGCGGCCAAAACACACGAAGGTGAAGTATACATTTCTGCTTTGTATTCAGTTTTCCTTTTTTGTTCATCAAGAACAATATTGAATAAAGTGAGATTATTAACCATAGATTATACAGGATATCAATTTAAAGGGTCAATTATTGTAATTTACATCGAAAATCTAACTAATTGTACGCTTCCGAGTTCTGCGTTGTTCATGCGTTGTTCATGCGTTCACTTGCCGCCGGTCGACGTTTTGCTGGTGCTTGTGCACACCCTAGTCCTAGCAATTTGTGATAGTTCTGTCAACAACTGTATGCTGACTTGCTTACAGGACTAAAACCCGTTCAATAATGATTACAAAGTAAATCACGCAAAACTTTGTTGCTGCCAGTATTGGTTAGATAAACATAGGCTGCGCTGCAGCTAAACCCTCAGCGAATTCCACCTTGCACACAGGCATCATGAAAATGTTAAGTGTTCGCCCGACAAGCAGGAGGAGTTGCACTGTCATTTCCAAACCAGAACTCTTAACACACACTTTAGTTTCTGGAGCTGAACACTAATGCACTTACCCTAATGAAATTGTATACAGTAACACTATATGGCATGAATACTGATAAATATCATATAAATGAAAGTGTTACGCCCACCCGTACGCCCGTCGGACGAACATGGATGATAACAAAAACTGAGGGTTAAATTACAGATTTACACTACAATTACAGACATCATTCATAAATTAGTGCAAAAAATGCAGTAAAATTGATATAAGCACAGACATTGTGCGTTATAGTCAGTGCTCCAGAGTCGAAAAAAACCTGTAGTGGAACAACTGCATTGGGAGCTGCAATTTTGCAGCAAACGCTTATTAATCAAGTGAGTGACGGTACTTGTAGCACGTTGAGCAATGTTTTGCCGAAAACCTCCAGATAATTTTTAAATCTCACAAAATGTAGTGTAAATCTCTAAGAATGTAGTGTTTCCGACAGTTTGCATCGCGCGGAAATAGCTGCATGCATGTGGCTTCAAGCCATTAAGGACATCATGACTAATTTTTGTTTTCTTTCATTTGCAGACATTGAGGCCCAAGTTAGGGACCTGCAAGCTAAGAGGCAGGGGCTCACGGAAACAGCAGTGAAAGAAAAAGATCGTGTTGGCCTTGGAGTGGAGGGAAATTTTGACACAGACATTTATGGAAATCAGCAGAGTAAATATGATGGTTACGTCACATCCATCGCTGCATCGGATGAAATTGATGCAGTAAGTATAACTTAGTCACACCTAATTGTTTAGATGCTTGTAGAAAATCTCTTCATCTTAAATTTAATAATCTTCGCTTTTTTTGCAGGATGATACTATTGAAGCAACCCATGTTCTTGGAAGGAAAAGCCAGTACACAGCACCTCTCAACATTCTTAATGACTTGGCAAGAGAAGACAAGGTAATTCAATCATCAGACAAAAGGGAAAATTGAATTGTAGTTAATTTGTAGGAATTGATACTACCTATGAGCATTGTATGCTAGTAAACAACAGTATCAGTTTGTTGTTACAATGTGATCTATATATTTATTGATAGTGAGAGATTCTTGATATTTATTTTTCAGGACTATGATCCGCTGGCTGAACATCGAATTGCTCGCATCGCTGACAGAGAAAATGAATATGTGGCGAAGCGCAGGCAGACGCAGATGATATCTCCTGAGAGACACGATCCCTTTGCTCTTGGTTAGTATATTTTTATTTTGCTAATTTTTGTTTTATTTGATCCTAGCATGAATTGTAATACATATGAAATTCTAAGTATCATTGACATTTTGTGGTGTGTCTTTCTTCGAAGTCCAGCATATCGCTTGTGAAATCCATGCAGGCTTCCATCTTGGAAGTGATTTTGATAAAGTGAGCAAAGAAATGTAAAGAACCACATTCAGCAACTGTTATACTTGACTTCAGGAAGGTGTACAACACATGTTGGGAAAATGGGTCTCAGTTGTTAGGTTTCTTAAAAGTAAATGGTTTTGATGAGCATCATTGTAAATGTTGTGTTTCTGAAGTTTTGTATATGTTTTTCTGATGAACACACTTGATTGGGGTTGATGGGAACAGCTTATATACCATGAGTGAGTCATTATTGTAGTGGAACTTGAATTTTGCATTGAACATGCTAAAATAGTTGTCAGGAAATGAGTTGCCTATTGTGGTGTTCATTTGATTATTTTGACGTAGTGTGTTTTGTGTTGTGGTGAAAGTTACATCTTCTTTCCAAAAGTATAAAGCCGGGACTAATGATGTCAATTTTTCCTCCCTCACAGCTTATGGCAGCATCAAACTCTGTCCATCATAACATGAGACCTGATGAGTTCGAGGCCACAACTGTTAAATTATAGGTTATATCATATTCAGTGTGACCAATTTTAAAATTATCCATGCAATCAAAAAGATAACAATCAATAAAAACGATGAAAGAATAGTAAAGTTGAAATGTTGTAAATGTTATGCAAACTATGATTTCATTAACTATCATGAAAAGGAAAGCCGATATTTGTGTAAAAATACATCAGAACTGAATTATCAATATGCTGTATACGCTACTGGTCCACTGGCCCTTTAATGGGGAAGTTCAGATAGGATTAGCAACCGGGTATTACACTCACTCTGAGCTTGATTTTAGGTACAAACATCAATGTTATTCCAGAATGATGAGAAGAGGTGAGGTGCTGATCACTCAGTCGCAGTACGTATGATGTTAAAACATGGATGAAAATCCATAGACACTGAGGAAGTGAGGCCCAGCACCACAGTTGTCTAGCATTGCCAAGTGCACCGTGCTCATTACATGAATAATATGTCCAATGTGAGTCACATTTGCAATTCGGCTCCATGATAGCTGTGGTGTTGTGGAGGGCGGCACATGCTGAATGGTTGGCCGTGCTCTGCATTACAAGGATATGAATGCTATGTGTGCATGCTGACTGTTGGCACAGCCGTCCTCCTGGCCATTGGTCATGGGAGAGTCACTTCAGTGAATCATACTGGAGCCATAATTTCTAGATACTAGAATGGAAATCGAGATATTGAGTCTCAGGTCCTGCGTGTGTTTCAATTTAACCAAATTTGGTTATTTTATGTGTACTGGCTCCAGTAAGATTGCCAAGTGTGCTCTTACTGACCGGAGTTGTAAAAATGTATGCTTGAATTTTAAAGAACCATCACTAATGTCACTTTTTTGGTCACGGCCCATGTCGTGACGTTTGCTTTTGTGTTGCAGGAGGCAAGACGCCAGATCCAACCTCAGAGAGAACCACATATGCTGAACGTATGCGAAGACAGGCTTTAGCTGAGCAAGAGGTGAGTTGGTCTTAATTGTGAAGGTTACTTTCTGATTTGACTGTGCATAGATATTTAAACAGTTGCAGCTGTATCACTGACCATTTACCCTGTCTTTTCAGAAAGCATATGAGCAACAGATGAGAGAAAAGGCAAAAGATGGAACGCTCAAAGTGCAGAATGGAAATGGAGAATCGAGTGCACAAATGAAGAAGAGACGAGGGAGATGGGATCAGACTGCAGATGAGACACCTGCAAAAAAGAAGTCAGCGTGGGATGCAGCGGAAGCAGCCACACCTTCCCAAGCCAGATGGGACGAGACGCCTGGAAGGTCTAAAGGAGGAGAGACACCCAACGCTACTCCCAGTGCAAGCACACGCATGTGGGATGCCACTCCAGGTCATGCTACTCCAGGTGCTGCTACTCCTGGTAGAGACACCCCTGGACATGCCACTCCTGGTCAAGCAACCCCCAGTGCCAGAAGGAGGTGGGATGAGACCCCAAAGACGGAAAGAGGTAAATGTTCTTGGATTTCTAGTGGAAGGTGTTACAGTTATGGTACACTTTTTACATCGGATTGTGAATGAAATATTATTTCTATCAGTAAAAGGAAGGTGTTAAAATTATGATATACACAAGTTTTTAAGATACAAGATACTTATTACATAGTTTGTAAATGAATTATTTTGCTGATTTTAAATGTTTTTTTTTTTTAATTCAGAAACACCCGGACATGGAAGTGGTTGGGCAGAAACGCCAAGGACAGACAGAGGTGGTGACCTCATCCAAGAGACGCCAACACCAGGTGCCAGCAAAAGAAAGTCTCGATGGGACGAAACTCCAATGGGAGGAACCACACCATCCATGACACCAGGAGGAATGACCCCTAGTGGTATGACGCCCGGAGGTATGACTCCCCAAATGACACCAGGGGGCATGACGCCTGGTGGTATGACTCCTGGTGGCATCACTCCAAGCGGCACAACGCCAACTGGTCAGAAAGCCATGGCAATGGCCACCCCTACACCTGGTCATCTGGTGTCAATGACCCCTGAGCAGTTGCAGGCGTACACCTTGCAGAGAGAGTTGGATGAGAGGAACCGACCTTTAACCGATGAAGAGCTTGATACGATGTTCCCACCTGGTTACAAAGTATTGCAGCCTCCTGCTGGATACATCCCGTTGCGAACCCCAGCTCGCAAGTTGACAGCCACACCCACCCCCATGGCTGGAACACCTATGGGCTTCAGAATGCAGACACCGGATCACAAGACATCAGTTGTGGACATGCAGCCTAAAGGAAATTTGCCTCTGTTGAAGCCTGATGATATGCAATACTTTGACAAGTTGCTGGTCAGTATCATAATATCTGTCCTTTTGATAATAATACATTGTCAATCAACTTAGTTTTGGTTGTGTATTGTTTGCAAGAATTTTAAATTGTTTACAATAACAAATATATTGTTATTTCAGGTTGATGTGGATGAAGAATCCCTCTCCCCTGAGGAACAGAAGGAGCGCAAAATCATGAAACTGTTGTTGAAGATCAAGAATGGAACCCCTCCAATGAGAAAAGCTGCTCTACGACAGATCACTGACAAGGCTCGTGAATTTGGAGCTGGAGCACTCTTCAATCAAATCTTGCCTCTTCTCATGTCGCCCACTTTGGAGGATCAGGAGCGGCATTTGCTTGTCAAGGTCATCGATCGTATTCTGTACAAGTTGGATGATCTTGTTCGTCCATATGTCCACAAAATTTTGGTCGTCATTGAACCTCTCCTTATTGATGAAGATTACTATGCTCGTGTGGAGGGAAGAGAGATAATTTCCAATTTAGCGAAGGTGAGTGAAAATTATATCTATTGTACTGCTTTAGTTGAGTTATCAGACTGAAATTGTTGGTCATTATTAAATACTGATTTGTCGTGTTTCAGGCTGCTGGCTTGGCCACTATGATTTCCACTATGCGTCCGGATATTGACAACATGGATGAGTATGTCCGTAACACCACAGCCCGTGCCTTCGCAGTGGTAGCTTCGGCTCTAGGTATCCCTTCCCTCTTGCCCTTCTTGAAAGCTGTGTGCAGAAGTAAGAAGTCATGGCAGGCCAGGCATACTGGTATCAAGATCGTCCAGCAGATTGCCATTTTGATGGGATGTGCTATTCTGCCCCATTTGAAGAACTTGGTCGAAATCATTGAGCATGGTAGGTGGTTTAAGGTTTCGTTGCAATCAACAATAAGATTCTATGTCACTTTACTTATTTCGTAGTATTATTGCATTTCCATTAAAACTAACAAGAAATTGTCTTATCTCGCAGGTCTCGTTGATGAGCAGCAGAAAGTGCGAACTATCACTGCCCTGGCTTTGGCTGCATTGGCAGAGGCCGCTACTCCGTATGGTATCGAGTCTTTTGACAGTGTCCTCAAGCCATTGTGGAAGGGTATCAGACAGCACAGAGGAAAGGTTGGTATTTATGATACTGTTGTGAATATCAGTCCCATTGGTAATTGTTAACAGGATCAACCATCAGGATTGCCCAACAGCCCCAATTTAGCGACCTGGGTCTTTTGGGATCTCCTTGACAACTGTTTTCGTTGTTGTCAAAATAAAACCAGTCTGAGTCTGAAAGAGTGCCATCATGAAAGAGACAAATGTTATTTAAAAGGGAAAGTTCCTTTTTGTAGAAATTTGATTAATTTAAATGCCAGTAATGCTCAACCCTGGTTTGTTAAATTGTTGCTGGAACTTGATTAATTTATGCCAATTGCTCAGCCCTGCTTCGTTAAAAATCTATTTCATATTTATTTTTAAATTATTATAAATTGCAGTATGAAGGTACATGGCAACATAAGCATGAAATGTCTGTATATTTACCAAGCAAATGACTAACTATCTATTCTGTTCTCAGGGTTTGGCTGCTTTCTTGAAAGCCATTGGTTACTTGATTCCATTGATGGATGCCCAGTACGCCAGCTACTACACCAGAGAAGTGATGCTCATCCTCATCCGGGAGTTCCAGTCTCCTGATGAGGAGATGAAGAAGATCGTCTTGAAAGTAGTGAAGCAATCTTGTGCCACTGATGGTGTCGAGCCACATTACATCAAAGAAGAGATCTTGCCTCCTTTCTTCCAGCATTTCTGGAACCAGAGAATGGCTATGGATCGTCGTAACTACAGACAGGTTTGTTTAAATTATGCTGAATAATACTTTTACATAATGAATGTCCATCATATTTGACAGTTTATGAAAAACAAAAAGGTATTCTCATAAAGTGGCCCTGGTCTTTTTCAACAATCAGGTGGCATCTCGTAATTACACTCTAAATCAACGAAATTTGCTCCAATCAGCGCAATTCGCCACCTGTGCAACATTCTAAAAAATTAAACAATTGCAGTTTGTTATATGACTGATTCTTCTGTAACTAAGTGTTTACATTATCAGCGATGTTTTAATATCACACCAATCTGCAACTAACAACTTTTATGGGGGTGGTGAAATTCGCTGATTCCAAGTGTAACACAGGTGGACAGTACAATCATCTATTGCACTGCACTCCACTGCAAAATGGTTGCATCATAATTACAGTGACTCCCTGTGTTGATAATGAGAAGCTAATTTCTTAGACATCCAAATGGTTTGTTCTTGGTAATTATCACTGCTATTGTTTCTTTGTAGCTGGTAGACACGACTGTGGAGATTGCCAACAAAGTGGGAGCTGCAGAGATCATCAGCAGAGTGGTGGATGACCTTAAGGATGAGTCTGAACAGTATCGTAAGATGGTGATGGAGACGATTGAGAAGATCATGGCCAACCTGGGATCGTCCGATATTGACTCCAGATTGGAGGAGCAGCTTATTGATGGCATCTTGTATGCCTTCCAGGAACAGACTAATGAGGTTAGTGTTGCATTTGAAAACGCAATATCTTTGGAGTTTTGGGTCAATTGATATATCTATGGTGGATATAAATGTGTTTTCATCTCCTTATATTAATGTGTATCTTTGTTTTTGCAGGATGTGGTGATGTTGAATGGTTTCGGCACAGTTGTAAATGCACTCGGCAAGCGAGTCAAGCCATACCTTCCTCAGATTTGTGGTACCATCCTTTGGCGTCTGAATAATAAACTGGCTAAAGTGAGACAGCAGGCGGCTGACTTAATTGCAAGGATTGCTATAGTGATGAAAACGTGTCAAGAAGAGAAATTGATGGGTCATTTGGGCTTGGTGTTGTATGAGTATCTTGGAGAGGAGTACCCAGAAGTACTTGGCAGTATCCTTGGAGCTCTGAAGGGCATCGTCAATGTTATTGGTATGACTAAAATGACACCTCCCATTAAAGATCTGCT
This sequence comes from Alitta virens, assembly GCA_932294295.1. Classification (NCBI taxonomy): domain Eukaryota; kingdom Metazoa; phylum Annelida; class Polychaeta; order Phyllodocida; family Nereididae; genus Alitta; species Alitta virens. The sequence goes on from OW028573.1 coordinate 64,491,653, forward strand.
TCCTCGACTGACTCCGATTCTGAAGAACAGGTAAGTGTAGAATCTCCACGAGTCTATAATACAATAAACATTACAAAGTGTAAGAGAAAAAAGCAAATTATCTGGGGCGTTACATAGTATTGGAAAAGCAAAGCTGGCAATAGTGGAAGTAAATATATAGAGATGACCAAATATAATTACTAGAATCTAAACTGAGAGGTGTGAGACTTAGGACTCACAAGTGATGTTAAACAGCTTTTTAAAGCATGCCAACCTTCCATGAAGTAATGGTGCAAATTTCTCACATTTATGCCCTTTTTACAACTAAATTATATCTGTATTTCAGACATGAAAAGGTCCAGGAAAACTGCATCGATTTGGTGGGTCGAATTGCCGACAGAGGAGCGGAGTTTGTGAATGCCCGCGAATGGATGAGAATCTGTTTTGAACTGCTTGAACTACTGAAAGCACACAAGAAAGCCATCAGAAGAGCAACTGTAAACACATTCGGTTATATTGCCAAGGCTATTGGGTAAGTTTGTGAAGCTACAGTGTACAGTTTGATTTTCTTAATCTTTATATCAAGCCATAATCGAGTATAACATTGAAGAGGTTTTAGAAATAAACAATAGACTAATGCTTTTGCTTTTTTTCACTTTTCAGTCCTCATGATGTTTTGGCCACCCTTCTCAATAACCTGAAGGTCCAGGAACGTCAGAACAGAGTATGCACAACTGTTGCAATTGCCATTGTAGCAGAGACCTGTTCACCTTTTACAGTACTACCGGCTCTTATGAATGAATACAGAGTACCAGAGCTGAATGTCCAGAATGGTGTACTGAAGTCTTTGTCATTTATGTTTGAATATATCGGAGAGATGGGAAAAGATTATATTTATGCTGTTGCACCTCTTCTAGAAGACGCTCTGATGGACAGGTGAGTTCAGTAATTGGGGATAATTACTTGGTTGCTAATGTAGTTGATTGCTAGATTTATAAGAGATGTTGCATGCATGCCTGTTGCATTTAAAGTTTAATCATCCAATGTCCCACTAACTTGTAACTTAACATTATCTTTTCAGAGACTTGGTGCACAGGCAGACGTCCATGGCAGCAATCCAACACATGTCCCTTGGAGTGTACGGTCTTGGTTGCGAAGATGCTCTCACACATTTACTGAATCATGTTTGGCCTAATATTTTTGAGACATCTCCTCATGTGGTGCAAGCTTTCATGGGAGCTGTAGAAGGTCTGAGAGTGGGAATCGGATCAAGTAAAGTCTTACAATACACACTACAGGTGAGTGAAAACTGTTTTTTTAGTATTTCTTGTTGTCATTGTAATAACAAGAACATTCTCTTGAAAAAAATTAAAAGAAGGAATGTTTGTTGCAAGGACATATCATAAGGTTACAAGGACTTCATCATACTGTTCAGGGCCGAACCAAACATTGCAAAACTGTGCCATCTGGTGTTATTGCAATAAACTAAAGCTGTATAAGCAGTCACAATACTGATTTTCATGTCGTAAATTCATAATAGTTCTTTATAAACACTTAAGTGACCATTGTATTTTTGGTTCAACCTCATTGACTATCTCAATTAAATTGGTTATTGTTAAATTGGAGTGGTAATCAACAAATATAATATGAATATTAACAAAAGCTTAGAAGTATTTTCTTGGAATCAATAGTTCAAAGGCAAAAACAATGGTAAACCAGGTTCAACACAACATTGTTGAGACTGGAGTGTTCTTATATCATCTACTCGACATATTTTTCATATGAAGTTCGACTACAATATGGAACCCTATTGATGAACCTAGATCAGACTGAATTACAAGATGATAGCATGTGCATCATATCATAAAATGCTCCAATTTATAAGAAAAAAATTTGACACTTAGGAATGTAACCAATTATTGAAAAAGCATGTACCAGCCTCCTGAACCCCACTTTTGCTGGCGGTGGATGAACAAATGCCTTAACTATAAATTCCGTACTTTCCCAGGTCCATTAAAACCATCATCTCACACATGGTGCGGGATCAAACATCTTTGTAAGATGATTTCTTATAGGAACGGATGACTAACAATATCTATAATTTTACTTTGCAGGGATTGTTCCATCCAGCAAGAAAAGTACGAGATGTATACTGGAAGGTCTACAACACAGTCTACATTGGTGCCCAAGACGCAATGATACCAGCATATCCAAGAATACCGAATGATGAGAAGAACACATACGTCAGATACGAATTAGATTACTTGTTATAGTTGTGGTAATGTCATTCAACTTATACTATACATTAATGTTGCTTAAATTTGTGTTTGTGTATAATCCAGAGAAAGGACTAATTTTACGTCACATCTATTTTGGTTCGTTGAGTTCCTAGGAGATGACGTCACACGCTCATGGTATAATTCAGTTTACAATATATATATGTTTATGGTATTGCGTTTGTCTGCCTTCATTTATATAGTAATTCATCATGAAACAAGAAAACAAACGAGACAGGTCTTTTAAGTAAATCCTAGTTAATGTTATAATTCATTTTAAATATTTGCAGAGGAATGAATTTTAAATATGCTATCTTTGATTTTGTTATAGACTGCATGAATTGCTTCTGTGCTAAATGTTTACAAATACATCAAAAAAAATTTCATATTTGTCAAGCTTATTTTTTGCAGTGATTGATTGTGCATCATATTTTGTTAAATCAAATTTTCTTTTCATATTATGTATTAAAGATAATGTCTGTCACTGAAGAAATTGATCTGTTTTTCTTGGATAGCATTCTGGCATGCATATATGATCAGTGAGAAGAAATGATCTGGTTGTGCAGGACAGCCTGCTTCATTTTCCTGCCAACCATCTCTTCGGGGTGTGTTGAATCATCTTGTCTATCTGGTCCTGTGTGATTCCACGTGCCTTCATCATTGGTATCACATTTTGCAGGATGTGGGTGTATCCATGCCCTCCGAACGTTGTCTGAATTAAACAAATTATACATAATAGCAATGCTGGCCCAGTGCAAGACTAATATGAACATAAGCAGAGTAAAATGGAGGCAAATGTGCAAAAGATGTAATCTTTACCAAACGATGATTAGTATGAACATCATGTGAAATGACTATTGAATCCTCAAAACCATTCTGGATCAGGAGACGTATCCGCCTTATGCGTTCTGCATCGTGTGGCATGTCAAAGTTGGCCAGTTGGTAGTTGGACACCTCAACACCGAATAGATCATATTCGCAAATGCAGCCCAGCTTTGCAAATTCAAGGATGTCGTCATCTGTGTGGAGGCTTCCTTTGCACAATACAAAAAGGAAGTTTAATCAGTCAGATCAAGTTTAAAGGCATCAATTATATTTATAGTAGCAACTACTCCCTAACACAAATGGCATTTTGGGCAGCTATTTGATGTAATTGCTAAGGTACTGGCCTACAGCTTCGTTGAGTTCTTGCCACAACATCTTGGCAAGTGAACCCAGACATTTCTTGCATGTGACATTCAATTATCAGTATGATGGTTTTAAAAAACTTGCTGTCATGAACTCATTTATATGTCTACTCTGACCTCATGTGCTTGATGACTTCAGTACTGACACAATAGCATTGCACTGTTGCCAACATTGGAGAGAGGAAATTAGACTCGCACATTTTTGTGAGAGTTATCATTTCTGACATTGATGCTGTTCTTGTGCAACTGATAAACTAAGTGAAGCCTTACGGTCAAGGTGAGACATGATTGTGATCTTCGGGTCTCCACCAGCTTCTGTGAATATTCTCATTGTCTCAAAAAGTGCCTTTGTATCTCTGCCTGGGTGAATTATCACAGGTTTGCCCTGAGTCTGTTGTACGGATGCTGATGCCTCCAAGCTATGTTTTTCAAAGTCTAGATATAAAACAACAGCATGTCATTTTTCAGTAATGTGCAAGATGAATCAAAATTCAACAAAAAGAAATATAAAACATATCCTTACCAGTCAGTGGCCATGAACAGCCAACCTCTCCTATCACTCCAGCTTTAATTTCTGTGCCATCGATGCCATCTGTAAATTCTTTGATGATGAACTGCGCCATTTCTTCAGTCTTCATGTGTCTGGTGCCTCCTTTCTGAGTTGCGTCCACATAAAATCCTGGCAAAGACCAGTGAACAAAAAACTTTGGATCACATCTACATGCATAATGGACGCAATTACATATATCACTGTTCAGTAATATATCAAAATATGCAAAAGAATAAACAGACCTGTGCCAGCAACCACTTTCACTCCAGTATCCTTTGAAATATCCCTAACAAATTCAATGTCACGTTCCAATCCTACCACAGAATTTTCCACAAAGCAGTCTCCACCTGCTGCCTTAATTAATTGTATAATACAAAAAGGAATCATTGTAGATCATTGAAGATCACAATTATTACAAAATAAGTATGAGAAAACTAATTTAAAGTTCAGGTACCTTGAAAGAAATAACATCTTTCTTAACAGCAGCATTGTCAAGCCTTAGGTTAGCTGAGAATGACAGTCTGAAACAAAATCACTTGCAGCATCGGTATCATAATGGGACATCAAGAATTTCAAAGTATGATACAACCATACAAATTAATCTAAAATCAGTTCTCAAATACTTTAATTGTAGTTTTTCTCATGAAAGTGGCAGCCTCAGATAGCCTCAGATATTTACTTTGGAGGAAGCTAACTACGTGTTAGAGGCTGTTAGTTCAGTGAAAGGTAAAAAATATAACAAGAAGTACCGTATGATACATTTGATAATACTGAGTAAAATATAATGCAAACAATACATGACCATCCAAGTAAGTCTAGTCAAATTCATTACACTACATGATTACAGTACTTTCTTCCTCACCCATACAAATAAATGTCAATAAAAATTGAAATATTCTCACGGATATTGCCTCATAACACCAAGTCGAGTTATGTCGAAAGGCAGCTCAGAAATCTTCGCAGCCTCTGGGATATGTGATGGTAGGTCACACTTAAAAGCACCAAATGACATGGACAAATGCTCATGTGCATGAGTTATTCCGACGTTTTTCAGGTCCACTGGACCTAACACTGCAATCATGAAAAAAAAAAAAAAGGATTATGAATTCGTTCAACGTACAGAGTAGGCAAACCATGTGTCGCGACAGTCACAGAGTAACACTTGCAAAAATACTTCCATTAGTTACCTGTCATAATGCTCGCCATAGTAAATTGAAAGTAATAACTGGTTTCTCAATGGCAATTTTCCTGATATTGACATCAAGAGAGATGATGGCCAGCTCTTTAATTCATGCACATAACCTAAAATGACAAGGTCAATTGATCTTTGATTAGATAAAATCAACACAAATATGTACATTGTACTTGAATAAATTGACAATGTTGGGTCAAAACATTACACTTTAAAGCTCAGCTCAAGCGCTTAGGTGCCAATCAAATGACAGAAATTATCAATGGCATGTATAATTAATTTATATTGTCAAAATCACATTACTGTTTGGTACAGAGTTAGTTAATAACCATTGCATGCTGCATGCAGCATGCTGCATGGTTTGCAAGATATCTTGCAAAATTGCAACGGAATTAAATTACTGTAACTTGTGTGCTAAACCGACGTTGCGAGTGCTACATTTAAGCCTTCTTTGATGACACCTACTAATTAAATGTTAATAAGAGAGAAAAGCACTGACAATGCTTTCAGTGATGTTTTGACGTTTCATTCGTAGAAAATACACTAGGCGTCGCAAGCATCTAGTAAGAATCAATACTGAAGAGGGCAGCACATGCAACCTTTCTACTTCCTGTGGACCGGCTTCGACAGATCTGGGAATGGTTTCGGCGATTCAGCGCTGTCGATTGCACAAAATTGAGCAATACTGACGTCAGAGTGCATTTAGCCAAGTATTTAAGGTGACGTCGATTGTTCCAGTGCAGTCGTATGCCGAGGTAAGGCTGACAGTGAGTGGCATTATTTGCGAACCATTTGGGAGTTATTCCCGCTCATTGCCAAAACATACAATGCCAGTGGACTGAAACGTGTGTCAATTCAATGTTGTCACGGAGAAATTTCAGATATGAGACAGATCTGCTAAAAGCATACAAGGGCGAATCTTGTGATTTATAGTCCAATAAATGTATTAAGCATTCCACATTACCTGTCTGTTTTTGGAATAATTAGTGACAGCGGAAAGTTGGCTGCCATTCAGCTCCAATCTGCGGAAAGTCCCACTGACCTGAAATCAAGGCTTGATCACAGCAAATAGCAAATTTAAGTTCAGAATATATCCTGGGATTTAAAAGCAGAATCCCCATACCTATGAACTGCGCCATTAGCCCTTGGTATGCTTAATCAAATATGTACCTTTAACAAACTAAACCACTGAATGCTGATCAAGTGTGCAAGTGTGAAACTTGAGTTGCTGTGATTATGAGAATTGATCCAGAACTATAACGACTAAGTATAAGAGGTGTCATGTGAAAAATTGCAGCAACAATACCCTTTGAGGACCGCGTAGTGTGACAATCAATGTGGTATGTAAAGATTGCATGTACAAATAATATATACAGATATTAACAAGCAGTGATGGTTTCCATGAAGAATGTATACAGTGTGAAATCAGAAAACAAGATGGAAAGATGTGGTGTATATCATCTATAATATTCATCAAAATTATTGCTCATACTATTATGCGCTATGTCGAAGAAGATATTCTATGGCATATATTCATCAAAATATTTGCTCATAATAAATTTTGTGTGTATCCTAGATTAGATACATATGAGTGAATATTTGGAAAAAAAAACAATGTTCCAAATATGTTTTTTTTTGTGTGTGAGCGGCACTTCAATGATGCCTTGTGAGACTACCAATCATATATATATTTATACATATCCACACATATTTCCAAAATAATGACAATATCCATTTTCTGTTTTTATATATATGGTGAATAAACGATTGAACTATCTGAACTATCTTATATTCATAAATATTTGCTTGCATGATCGATATTAAGGCAGTGTTTTGCAGTTAAATTTATGTATGAAGAGCTTAAAAGTAAAGTACAATGCCAATCATTATAAGTCATTGTTATCAAAATTATTGCTCATAATTAATTATGTGTGTATCCTAGATTAGATACATATGGGTGAATATTTGGAAAAAAAAAACAATGTTCCAAATATGTATTTTTTGGTCACTTTATTGACCCTCTGGTTGTTGTGTATTTGTTTACTACAAGTAACAGTAGTAACATACCTTTTTAGTCCCTTATCCAAATGACTTGTCAATTGAATGCTATCTAAACTAGTATTTTGTGATAAAGAATAGATGGAAAGATAAAGACAAAAAAGTTCAGGGTTGATAAGAGTTTACAAATATAGCAACATCCGTAAGTGTGGTTCTTTTTTTTGTAAATTTTGTTCTGTTTCATGATCATGAGATAGTAACCAGTCAAAAATACATAAGTAAACAGTTTGATTATTCATTTCCATATGAAAGTACATAGTGTCACTGCACTGGTCAGGGGACATTTATCAAGTCAGTAGGACGGACGCTCTCATAAGCATAACTAATTTTATTTCGTTTCTGCTAGTGGTGAAGATTCAACTCTTTGGTTGAAAATGTTAACGTTTTTGGTCTTTACTTGCCCGAGATACTGAGCTGTTCACTTAAGTGCCGTCTTTTATAATAGGTTATTTGTTGTCATCGTTAGTCCAGTCAGAGGACAGTACAAATCTGCTAACAGTTGTTTGCTTTATCGCATTGTTTTTCTGTAGCGGCAATTCGTTTTTACTGACAAACCAGTCTGTTGAACTCAAACAGTTAGACATTCACAACGTGGTTGCCATGGACATACTAAGGCAGGATTTCTGACTAAATTATGAACTTTTCTCACATTAAATTTGGAAGTAAATCTTTCTACATACATAAAACCAAATTTTCTTTTACAAATGCAATCAATCAATGGTTTGTTTTACTCTACTGTGACATCTGTCTGTTTGCTTTGTTCACTTCGTGATTGGCTGCTGATCAAAGCCTTAATGAGTAAAAATAAGATTTTTTTATCCTCATTCTGTGTGAATGAAAATACAGGAATTTGGTCAATGCAATTCTTAATTTTCTCAGCTAAAAATATCTGGAAAAGTGTAGGATATAAATAAAACCCAACCACATTTTCATTGAGTTGATCCACCATTGGTTGGGTTTTATTGTATATATAGTCATTAGATCTGAATGACCTCAAATTTCATCCTGTATTTTGTGATATTTGCAGAAATGGAGAACAAGGAGAAGAGAGTGTCTCCGAAGGTGAGTCGACAATTCTGGACATGATCCTTAATTTTCCACCTTAAGTTAGTAGTTATTTACATACTGTTGTGCTCGTTCATTGCAGCGGAAGACAAGCAGCCCTCCGGAAAAATCTCCAAAAAAGCGACAGAGGAACCCTGTCAAGCGATTTGACATCGATGAAGAAGTGCAAAAGTCTGCTAGAAAGCGGAGATTGTCAGGAGAAGTGTTGTTTGAAAGGGGCAGCTACCTAGCAGTCAGAGCTGACAGAGGTGGGTATTGTCTTTGCTGGGTTTACCACACCATGTCTCATATCGACTTGTTTCTCACTTATTTTATTAAGTGACTCTTGAAACTTTTTTGGGCATACAGTATTACAGTGTGTAACCTATCATTTCAGGCCGTTTTTACATATGTCAGGCTTCGGTGAACGTATACAGTCGTTACAAATCTTTCAAAATCCGATGGCTGGAAATCGAGGAACCCCCTCACATTTATAAGAAAGCGTATGAAGACACGGTTGAGCTTGACTGTGTGATAGCCAAGGTGGTGATGGTGAACTATCGTCGAGGGATGATGCGCTTGGATGAAAATGAAGCCAACCGTGTCAAGAAACTTCTGCAGGCTGCTGAAGCAGGCACGGATGTCACTAGGTTGGATGTCAGTAAGTAATTCAAGTCAGTCTTTAGTCATGACTTCAGTCCCTGACAATCTAAGATGAATGTGTTCGCTGGTAGATTTAATATAATGACAGTATCCGCACATTTTTTTTTTTAATAGTCAAAGGTTCAGACACAAAATCATTTCATGTCTAACATTTTTAAGCCTTGTCTGATAAAAACGTTTACAATTATATTTTCGTACCCAGGTTAACATACTATGCATCAAAAATTCAATCATTTATTATAAAAATGCAACAGTAAGGTTGAAAAATAAGTACATAAATTTTATAAAAAGGTATTTAAAAAATGTAAAATAAAATGCAGATATAAATAGGGATTATATAAGTGCATTGTTGCTACCTTTTGGTTACATTGTAGACTATTATCACAAAATCTTTTACAAAATCTGTCAATCATTAACATTTTAACTAATCATGTTAAATAAAAATCTGCAACTCAACATATTAGCCAATGAGACTCTTAAATTGGCAAAAAATTTGTCAGACATTTATATTGCCTGCCATCTTACAATATTTTTTCCAGTCAAATCTGGTGTGCGACGTGATTTTGCGGACAATGTACAATGATGCTAATTCTTAAAGACTACCTCTACTTTCTTGATGTTTATTATTTTATAATTGGGTGGGAATTATGTTAGTCATGCTGTTTAATTTAGTGTAACTTGGATTATAATCTTATGTCATCTATTTCAAGATTTGTTCAGCCCATCATCAAAGAGGGCACTATCTCCTAAACTTAAAGAACCACCCATGAAGAGAGCCAAAATAGGTGAGATTATTTTAATGTATTTTAGAAAATAGATGTTAATTGTCATATTCTTATTTATAATATTTTTGACAAGTTGAACATGAATTGGAAGGAAATGGTGTGAACAAGACCCTTCCTGTAGTTTGATGGCTTGCTCACAAATTTTTTCTTTCTTTCACATACTTTTGATATAGAACCAAAACCAGCTCCTAAAAACGCCAGAGGCCGAAAGAAAGTTGTGTCCACCAGAGGCAGAGTGACCAACAGGGGCAAAAGAGCAGCTAAAAATAACTCGGCTAAACCAACCACCAGTCAGAATGGAAAACCTGGACTGACAAGAGCAGCAACATTACCTGTAGGTAGAGTAGCTGCTCTAGCCTCTGCATCGAAATCTCGCTTAACAAAATCCTTGTCTGTCAGTCTGAAGAAATCATCCTCGATAAGCTCACAGGTCTCTGTGGCCAAGTCTGTGTTAGCCAAAGCCGTGACCCTCGGAAGGAGTTCAAAGAACCCAAAGAAAAAAGAAGCTTTAAAGAAAGCCATTAAGAAAGTTGCTAAAGAAGGTATGTCGGATAATAGGTATTATTTTGTGCGTGTGGTTTTAGTGGTCTGCTGTGTAGAATGGTTGTATGACTTACATTCTTGCCATAGAGGTGGCTGGTTTTGTCTGTGTTATGGTACAAAAATGTCTTGCATTGAAAATTGCCCTCCAGTCCTTGTATTGGGTCTATTGGTGGGTGTTCTTGCATAACATATAATGAGATCGCTTCTCGAACTGTTAAAAGTATTCTGACTGTATCTTACGTAAACTCGTCAGAGACATTAAAGTCGTTAGTAGACCATATTTTCTGTTGTAGCTTACTGAACCTGGTGTTGGTCTGCATGTATAACGTGTAACTTTCTTTATCTGCATGGCCTTTCTCTAAGGTCTAAGTTAACATTGGTTTTGCTTGTTCCAGGCAAAAAATTAATCAAAGATCGAAATCCCAAACCAAACCAAAGACTTGTTCCAAATCCTGACATTGAAGTCCCCGACAAGGATCCCTTTTATGAAACAAAGTAAGTGAGTCGAGGTTTTTTTTCCTCGTTTTTGCTTTTAAAAATTAATAGATAAAAAAAAAATCTATCTTTTGTTCATACAGGGTTGATGTACCGTTTGTGTCAACCAAAGCTCATTCAAGGTTGGTCAACAGAGCTGTGAAGTTAAAGGATCATAGAAAGTTGAATGACCTCATCAACAACAGTGAGCAGATCTCTTCGGTAGGTCACAAAATTGTATTTTTGAATAATTGTGTCTTTCCTCTTTAACATGCATAAACATTTTTAGAACTTCGTCTAAAAGCCTTTTAATTTGTTACATAATGAATGACTGTTATAAACAATTTCAGTTGGATGAAGAATTATCCATCAGTAGAAGTGATAATCCAGTGACACTTGCAGTAAAACTCCAAGATATGACAGCGCTCAAAATCTTGCAAGAGCAAGATCAATATGACAAAAAAAAACCTCGGGCCCCAGGGACTGACAGTTTGATGGAACCTGAAGGAACAGGAAGGTGACTGAGGGAATGCTAATAAAAAATATAATAAAAGCAGGTCCATATAGTGCTTGAACTTAACAGATTAATGTTAGGGTCTTCTAGATGGGGTAATTCTATTTTGTGAATGCCTGGAAAGTCCCTGGAACTCATTACGGGCTATCGAATAAACCATCCAGGGTGTGGAGGGGAACAGTGAAGTGGGTATTTCATTTAATCTTTTTTTGTGTTATGTTATTAATTGTGAATACCTTTATCTGAATTGTTGGGTATTTTCAACAGGTATAATCCTTTGACCCTCGGTATCAAAAAAATTCGCAAATTGCATCTCAGCAGAGGAGGACGGGAGGGCAACAATGCCCTTGTAAAGGTCAGTGAACTTCTTTTCGAAACAATTTTCACCAAGATCGAAAATATAGTTTTAAGTGTTCAGTTTTTTCCCCCTATTTGGTACTTTATTCATATTTTCATATTTGTAACTTCCAACTTTTTAAGTTGCCAAATAAAAATATCAGTTTATCAGTATCACAGTTTGCAATAAGTCATTGTTTGCTTTCAGGATCTTGAGGACAGACATGATGAAGAATCTCTGATTGAGTTTGCAATAAGAAACAACATCAGCTTTGACAAGTTGAAAATTTTGTTGACAACTCAAGGCGTAAGTTTTTAATTACAAACTTTAGGATTTTCTTGTCGCATTTTGAATATTTGATTTATATAAGTTAAGTGTTGAGGTACATCTCTCATTTTAGGATACAAATGAAGCTTTTCCCCTTGTTCACCTGGCAGTCCGAGAAGGAAATCGCAAACTAGCAGCTGCAATAATGAAATATGCAGAGACATTTGGAGGCTATGGCTTCAACAATTTCCACAAAGAGGTATGTATGATTAGTAATACTTTTCATAAATATTCAACAAGAATGCAGATCCAGACTGTTTTTGTGTGATTGTGATTGACAAATTGGCAAATCCCATTAATCTGATCATGCAGCCGTGTAATTTCCACAACCATCTAGCATGTGAAATCAAATCTTATACTGTATAAATTATTATTAGAAAGTTGAAAATTTATCTGTTACAGGCATTAGAATTTGATGGCAAGGAAAATTGGAAAGATATCCGATCAACTTCTGTCACAAAAAAGCCCCATGAGAACAAGAACATCACTCCCATCCACTGTGCTGCGATCAACCCACATGAAAAATACCTGGAGAAATTGTTAACCGTGGAACCGGAATACAACTTGGAGGACCAAGACAAATGGCGGCCCATCCATTACGCTGCCGTTTGTGAAGGCCCTGGCCCTTTGAAGCTACTGATCAAAAAGTGAGCAGCTCCCTCAAGTTATAGGCTGAAACATCTACATTGTGTATATATAAGATTATCACTCAGGGCTGTTCCATTTAAAGGGGGGGGGGGTGGACCTGGAAATATTTAGAACCCCCCCCCCCCATACCCCTCCCCACTTTTTTCTTCATTAAGATATTAAGAAAATACTGGTCAACCATTCCCCCCCCCCCCCCTCCATATCAGTTTTCCCCAGACACCCCCCTCAGGTCACCCCCCCCCCCCCCCTTTTTTTTAAATGGAACAGCCTTACTAGTATAATGCTGCTCCTGTCTTTGTTGACATGAGTATGTGTAACTGGTTTCCTTTTGTCTTTTTCTGTTACCAGAGGCATCAGTGTCTCAGAAGGCACAAAAGGCTTCTTGACCCCACTGTGCTTGGCGGCCTTGAAAGGAAGACTGGAAAATGTCAAAGTACTCATTCAACATTTGATAGGTATGTTAAGTGTGTTGTGAAAATATATTTTCGTAGAACATTGTAATCATTTCTTGTTTTCAATCTGAAAGTTATTATAAAGTTTATGTTTGTAATAAGCATTCTTTATTTATTGTTTTATGCAGAGCAATACAAGAATGCAGATCCGAAAATGTTGAAGAAATTTGGTCCCGGATATATCAATCGGCCCATCAAATCCAGCTGGACTCCTCTGCACTTTGCTGCATACAATGGTCATCTGGTGAGTGAAGTCCATATCTAGTTAACTGAAAGAAAAAAGAAGTGAAAGGATATTTTCAGCATGCGGATGCTTTTGGAATCCATCAACTTTCTATGTTAATTTAACTTAACCAACTATTTTCCTGCCTGTTCATGTTTTATGTGGTGATAGTTTCTTTGCTTCTGTTTGCAACAGGATGTCGTATCTTACTTGATCGAAAGTGGGGCGGACCCTAACAAGAAATTGAATGCGACTTGTGAAGGTCTAACATGTTTGATGATAGCCTGTCAGATGGGTTACATCGACATGGTGAAGTATTTGGTGTACCATGGGTCCAGAATGGAGATGAAAGGTGAGTTAGTTGATGGTTTTCTCTGTTTATACTTGCACTTGACTGTTACAGTTAGTTTCATTAAAAACGGCCTGTCAAATTGAATCTAGACATCGTCTGACTATAGCTGGCTACTGAAATCCTGATCCAAAATTACATATATATGATATATTAGATAAATTTCTTGCATTTGCCAAGGTTTATATTTTGTCAGAAAACCGACATAGCTAGGAGTAGAGAGGCTTCAGCCAGTTATACCTACAGCGGGGAATAGGTGGCTACAGCTGGCAAAGATTCACCCATTCCTGCATAAACCTGTGACAGTCAACAAAGGTACAATGTAAAACAAAAAAGAGGGAAATTCAATCGGTGAATCTTCAGACACACAAAGCGGATATTATATAGTAAAGATCCCTATAGCAACCACCTCGCCTACTAGCCACCCGGCTAGCTGGAAATTCCCTTTAGCTCAGTTGGTTAGAACGTTGGATTTTAGATTGCTACATAACACTACTCTATCAAAGCTTCAGCATTGTCTTAACTGGTCTGTTTCTCCATTAAGAGAGCCGTCTGGTCTAGTTAGTGAACCAGATTCGATATCAGATAAATTTAGGGCTCTGTTGTAACATATTATATCTGTTTTGTAGATAAGTTTGGTCGCACAGCTTTAATCCACGCCATCAGAGACGGCAACTCACAAGTGGCCGCTTACCTTTTGTCAAGAGGTGCAAATCCCAACCTACCCGATAGCTCTGTGAATTCACCTTTACACTATGCTGCCGCATTTGGTTGGTATTTTTGCATGAAGCTCTTGCTGGATGCTGGCGCTGTACCTGATGCACCTAATATGTGGAAGGTAATTAGTGTGTTTCTGCAGTTGGAACATCTTTATCTCATATCTTACCAATAGTGTCTTTTTCACTGTGCAGACCTGAATTCAGCAAAACATGTCTTTCTTCTCCTCTACTTACTCATTTTGCTTTGCAGACTTAGAAGATCACAACTAACCTATTCAATAAATATAACTTTTTCAGAGAAATAACCAATATTAACTGAATAATAAGGTGTCAAATATACATTAAAATGTGCTAAAAATACTGCTGCTAGGATGCACTCTGTTTCCGCCAATCGCAGTTAAGGGCGGGAACTTTTTTAGCCAATAGAATTGCAGCTTTCTGTCGTAGCCACCTGGTGGAAATGTCAAGAAACTACTGTGGATGTCCACTATTACTCATCAATGACTAATTTAGAATGTCGGTTTAATTTTAGCTTACTCCACTTGCTGCATCTTACCTAAAGGGTCACATTGGTCTGACGTACATGCTGCTGGACATTCCTGGAATCAACATAAATTTCCAAGATGATGAAGGTACTTTAATTTCTAAAATTGTAGATTTTGAATGCTTTCAGTAATTCTGCATAAATTTAGAAGGCTGCAAGACCAGGAATGTTGCATTTGATCAATTAGAAGTGAATAACTTATGAGAATGTGAAGTGCTTGTTTTCTCTTTGCATTGTACCTTGTGCCAATTTCTTCATTAGGACGGACGCTAATCATGAATGCTGTAAAAGGAAGGCTCAACACCAAAATCTACGAACAAGTGAAATTTTTGGTTGAAGAAAAAGGCGCTGATGTTACGTTGAGAGATAAAAGAAACAAAACTATTGTAAGTGTTGTGGAATTTTCACAATGTACGTAGTGAAAAATATTGTCTTGTTAATTTAATAGTTAGTGCGGACTTAAAATGAAATTACTCTGGGATGATATAGAAAATGAAATATGGCTTGAATAATAACGCCAGTTTCAAATTATAAATCTCATTGTTCTGTTTGTTTTGATTTTTCAGCTGGATTACATTGTCGGTGGTACCATTCCGTATTCTGGTCATGACTTTGAAACACTGGTAAGACAGCTCCCTCATTATCAACGTGGTTTCAAGGTCTTTTTTTCTATTGGATGTTCATCATTGGTTTGAAATTATTGTAATATACATGTCATATAGGTCATATAGGTCATATCTAACCAATGCATGGTTGACCAGAGCTCTTCATCAAATGCCTTGTAATTTGAATAATTTAAAGCTTTTTTATTTTAAACTTTTCCATTGTATTGTCACATGAACATTCCAAATTAACAAGGTCACATTTTAAAGCTTGGCTAGTTATTTTATAGACTTAATACTGTCAATAAAAGATTATGGCACTGCTTACCAGCAGTTAATATGATAACTGACCATTAACATTTGCTAAATGCTATTTTTTTTTTTAGGAACAGAATGATGCAAACAAAGACCATAAACGGATGAGGGATGAGGCGGTGAAGGTCTTGAATGATTTGGCAGATTTAGTCATCAAAGCTGGATGCGATCCAAGTCTTGTAGATGAATCTAAGAACACTCCAGCCTTGGTTTTATTGTACAGGGTAAGTGGTAACAGTTGCAGAAAGATTTCAAAATTTTTCATGCATTTGTATATATGAAATGATTATGCTATATTTGCGTGATTGTCACATAATTGCTTTGTTATGTTGTTGCAGGGTGATGTACATTTGGTTCTGCCTCTTCTGGAGAAGCTGTTAAGTCAATCTGACGCACTTTTGATAGAAGGAAGTGATCGCAATCTCCTTGCTTACCTCTGCCGAGATGTGTACGATAAGAAAATCTTGAACTTGCTGAACATGCTTAAGAAGGTGGTGAGTAACTTTCCTGTGTATGAGACAGAGGTCTAAATTGCAAATAGTGACATACTACACAAGCAAATAGAACGTTTTGATGGGTCTTCTGTGTGTTCTGTGTGATTGTCTGTTGCAAGAGACTCATTTCATGCGCTATTTGAATTTTATAAATTTGTTCTGTGTATGATGATTTTTATTTTATTTTGTAGAAACTGAAAAGTGGCATTACGGGAGAAGAGGAACTGAAAAAAATGGCTCACATCAAAGATAATTTCCGCCATCAGACACCGCTGATTGTAGCCTGCCACAGCTACAATGACAACAGAAGAGTAAGTGGCAAATTGATGACATCTTAAGTCTCTTCATTTATATTTCCTGCTGTTACGGCTGCTTTACTTTTTCCCTACGGTATTAACTGTATGAAGTAATTATACACCTGGCAGTAATGGAACTTTTTTTTAAATAATTTAATAACGGCAGTATTTTTGGGTACTATATATTCATGGAAACATTTTATGACACTTTCCCCCGTTTTGGAAATTAAATGACCTGGCAACAAAACAAACTTTGTGTGCAATTTTTTGGATGTACCAAGCATGCATTTTAAAACAGAATGCACAACGGAAGGTAGTGATAATTAGTACTACAAGAAGTACTCGTTCTACTACACAGAATGGAAAAAACATTTCCTCCTCAAGACATATTTACACATATGTAAAGCTTTTAAATGTATGTGAATGTCCTTTGGTAACAACCAATTTTATCTAAATTAACTCATAGATGTTGTTGTAGTGTAGACTTAATTGTGATAGATGTGATGGGTTCCATCAATTAAAGACCTTCTAACCAACCCTTATTTTTTTTAATTCAGAATTTATGCAGTACAGTTAATCAGGATTTATACAGGGAAGCACAAGAACAATACAAGCAGGCCAGGGAAGTTCTGAAATTTGTGGCCAGCTTCAATGACGAAATCGAATATTCTTATGAGTACGAGGAAACGTGCAATGGATCAACAGTTAAAAAGACAGGTGGGTCTAGTCGTTAGTTATTTGAAGTACAAATGACCACTAATGTGTAACTCCACAGCTTCAATGATTTCAATACAGATAATTATTGGGGCATATGCTTGTATAGCCTATATTTACTTGTAGGTAGTCTTGTGTCATACGCTTTCTTTTCTGATGTGAGAAATGCATTGTTTGTGAACTGATATATAATAGCAGGCACAAAGGGTAGATCTAACTGGTAAAGAGTGGAATTCTCTCTAATGTTTGTATAGCTTGTCTTGTCTGATGATAGAAGTTTCATAATTTCAGGAACAATGTCTGCCATCTTCCCCTTACTCGAAGTAGATGACTCAATAAGACCCAATGAAATCACCAACAATGAAGTGAATTTGCGACCAGCGTTTAAAATGCTCACGAAAGGGAAATCTTTCAACATAGATCTGCCTCATAGCCGTTACGATGAACCGATCTTGTTCCATTATGTAACTAAGAATGACTTGGAAATGGTCAAATTTTTGGTAAGACACTGGAATATTGCAAGTCTTTCAGCAAAGCTCGTTATAGAAAATATTATAACTCACTATATAATTTAGATCTGTATTACTATGTTGATATTTGATACTTTTTTTAGCATGCTTTAGTCTACATGTGATGAATTTGCAGAATTAATAATGTAATATATGTTGTATTTTGTATTTGCAATCTCTAAAACTAAATTTTTGCTTCTAGCTAAAATGTAAATGTTTTAGTCATACTATGGCAAATGATGAAGTTAAATGTAAATGTTTTAAAGATAATATGGCAAATGATGAAAGTGCATGCATTGAATAGGTTCAGATCATCACAAGTACAAAAGCTTAAAGCCAAATTTCTTTGTTTGAATTTGTATAATTCAGTCACATGCTTGTTTTCAGCTCAACCATGGTGCCAATGTGAACTTCACCACCAAGCATGAAAGGCGTGACGGAATGACTCCATTGTTGACAGCTGTGTAAGTAATCATAAAATCTTGTAGTTCTGGTGACTTCCAGTTGTTAACATGATTTTTCAACATGCTTTTTTGATTCCAGACAAAACGGCACTGTGGATATGGTCAAACTTTTGTTGGAACATGGAGCTGATGTGAAAGTTGTTACAAAGTATGATGAGAACACTGTTCTTCACGTAGCTGTGGTAAAAAGTGAGTCAACCTTTTTCTATTGACAAAAGTATGGTATTATTAATGACACGAAGCGTATTTATTAAATTCTTACTTGGATGTGTTTTTGCATAATACTTCGGGGTGCCATTTTTTCAAGCAGCAGATTCAAAATCCAATGTTAAAGTACAGGAGCAAGTCCATGCTTCGGGTCCAGCATGTACATAGCATATATACAGACAACGTAGGGACCTGTTGCCATTAACAATCTGTTGTGGGGGCCTTCGACGTCTTTGGGATTGATTTCTGGGCTAATCTGTCAGTGTATTTCTTAAAATCATTGTTTTTTCCCAGCTGTAATCTTTGGCTGTCTTCGTATTCTGTTGGCCGTCATATTTGCCAAAGCCACCACAAAACGCCAGGGGCCGCCACTGGGTATCGAGTCGATTCGTCGACACACAAAATCGTCGACAGCCAATTCGTTGACAAGCATTTTGTTGACAACCAACCCGTTGCAGTTTTATGCTATTATCTCCGTAAATACAGAATTGTTATTGACATCCTTTCATAGACTTCATTCATACGAATGTATTTGTAGCAAGCATACCGCTGTTGAAGCTTTATTAACCGAGTAAGTGCGTCTTGAGGGGACGTGACTAGGGCAATCAGCAGCAAAAATTCCAATGGCCGAGGTGCCCGCGAGGGTGCGGCCGGAATTTGGTTTGTTGACGAAATGGTCATTGGGAAAATTAGCTGTAACACGAGTTTGCATTAATATGTCAATGAGATGGTAATGATCTGTCAACCAGTTGGTTGTTATTGTTATTAACTTTACCAACAGAAATAATAAATTTTCTACATATATTTATTTATTTGTAGTAGCCCTATGGCAAAGAATAAAAACACATTTCCCATGGTTGTTGATCATGTGTAAAATATATGTTATATTGAATATTCCATAAAATTTTGGTTTAGGAAACACTAAGAAAACTTGCGTTCTGAAAAAAAGGGCAGGTGCACGCATTCCTGCTGTTCAGCAGGCGCAACTTTTGATGAATCGCCCTGTCTGATTGGCTGAACGGCCGTTAAATAAATTGTTTTTTGATTCTGTACTTTGACCACTTGCATAGTGTTGTACAAGTCATTATACAAAAGAATTTTTGGACATGGTCTGGAAATAGTCAAACCACAGATGCTATTTCAGGTAAAGTTTTCTTAGTGGGATAATGGATGGTAAAGCAGCACAAGATGTCCAGCCCTAGTTTTTGATTAACCATTTCTGTGACTGGTTATTCAACATTACAGGAAATTACAGCCAAATTATTTGCAATTACCTTCCTACAAATAGCCCTTCACAAACTCAGCTGTCATGGTCTTTGCGTCATTTGGGCATTTGCATGTGCTCTAGTTTGACATCTAAATGTATGTATGGAGTACCTGTGCGTTGTCAGTTTGCCAGATCTACAGATTACTGTGATTTAATCGTGCCACTTATCAGCATATCTGTATGGTGCTGCCACCTTTAGTGTGCTATTAATAACAACAACTTCTCTTTCAATGCCTTTGCAAATCGAATGAGCGATACCAACAAGCAGACACAGTTGATCACAGAATACTGTGGATCATGGTATAACGATGATGCACTCAAGTGTGTCAAAGAAAACTACGCAACTTGTTTCTCACAGAAATTGAATTATATTTTGACAGATGACTTGAGTATGACTCGGCTGTTGCTTGAGCGAGGAGCTGACATCAATGCTGTCAATGCTCATGGCAGAACTGTGCTTCACCAGGTTGCTGAGGATGCTAATGATGATGACGAAGCTCCCAAAGATCTTGAGCTTTTGCTTCTGAAAAGTGGTGCAAACACGCTTGCAAAGGATAACAATGGACGTATTCCACTTCACTATGTGTTTAACAGGTGACTTTGAATTAGAAAATCTTGTTACTGGTTATTCGATGTCCTTTTAAGTTTGTGTATTTATAATTTTATCGTGGTTCATGAATCTGCTTCAGTTCCTGTGCATTTGACCCAGTGGAGTCATACAGCAACTTTGCAACTGCCATGGCAAACCAAGACGTCGATGTTGCTGATAAAACTGGTGAAACTCCACTACACTTTGCGGCGCTACAAGGCTCGACAGTTTGCTGTATGCTTCTGTTGCAGGTATATGATTCTCTGCTTAGATAAGTATCAGTGTTGCTTAAAAAAGGTAGTTCTGTTTGTAACACCTGACGTCTAATAGGGACTTCCAACAATGATGATTGCTCTTCTAGACCAAGGGGTATTTCATGCACATTGTTTCTCCAGAAATAGATATTTTATTTTAGCCATGGATATACATTTTCCTATTTGGTTATAAATTTTTCTATTTGGTTATACATTTTTCTATTTGAGTAATGATGAAGTTTGAGTTAATAGTGTAACCTGCTTGGTAGTACTTGTCACAGCGTTGAATGTGACCTGACAGCCAGCCGTATACTTGTGCTGAGTATATTCATTTAAGAAGATGGTGTGCCCTTCCTTGACAAAGAGTTAGCATTGAGATTTACCTAATATTGTGTACATTTGTTATCTATTGCAGCGGGGTTGCAACATCAATGCAAAGTCAGAACATGGTAATACTCCTTTGAGCTACGCTGTCAAGAATGGGCATCAGAGGTATGATGATGTTTAGATGTTTTATTTGTTCACAGTATGTAGTATTTCAATACGGTTAGTACATTACATAAACAATAAAAGACATTAGCATACTGTGGGGGATGTGCACTAGCTTACTAAAAAGCTGTAAAATTGTGCACACTCCTTACATTATAAATAAAAAGAAAAAGAGGCTAATTAAATATAATTGAATTTAAATTCATATAGTGACACATAATTAAAAAAAAAAAAAAAATTAAAAGATAAAATAATAATAATGATCGTTTCAACACAAATGATCGCACTCTACATTCTTCCAATTTCCTTATATAGAATCTTGCATCTTTGGATATGGCTTGTCACTCACTAGTTCTGTTATTTGTTTCTTTAATTTTTATTAGTGCTGTGTTGATGCTGATGGAAAAAGGTGCTGATGTGAGTGGTCATGTCATCACCCATCCGCACGCTGATGTGCCCCCTAAAAAGGACGAGGATGAACTTGAAGAGAAAGGTGGAGATGAAGATGTTGGATACGATGATTGGTGAGATGGTTGTTGGCAGTGTATAAGAATATCATATCTGAGCAGTTTAGAATAATTGTTGCAATAAATAGATATATGTTACAATGTATATTCATTATGGCTGCATATATTCTGAATTGATTCCAATATGATACAAAATATACTGAAAAATAAATTATATAATAAAAGAGACTACTGATATTTGAAAAGGCAATCATAAATATAGGGATTTTTAAATCTGTTTGTTTTACATCTTGGTAATAGATATTTTTACTGGATATTATTTGTATTGTGACTTGAAAGCAGACAGATCTGTCTTTGAAAATGTGCAAATGTTGTTGATATACTTGAACTGTCTTAGCTAGCGATAATAATTTTATCTTAATGGGTCTAGCATCGTTACCACATTTTCTGTCTTAAATGTATCCGTAAATAGATTAGATTGTGTAACTAGATGCAAATAAATTGAGTCTGAGTCTCAGATCGTCCACTAAGCTTTTTGACACTAACATGATGACATTGTCATGCAGTTTAATTTAATTCAGTTCAATTTATTTCACCGAGTAAATAAAAACACGATTTACTCTGAGCACAGTAAACAGATTACAGCTGATTGGTGGACAGCAGGATGGTTTATATTGGGTCCCTTAACCTATGAATGAAGAGTAGATATCAGTGCCTTTAAACTCTATATCTGTTTCGAAATTTTCAACCGACATTGACTCTTCTTTCTCTCAAAATAATTCCAGGTACGATGACTTCACAGAGGAAGATCTGACTGCTAAGAGGTGTAAACAAAGAGAAAGACTTCTGAAAAACTTGCAGAAATTGAAACGGAAACCAGTTTGGAAGTGGGAGCCAAGACATTTCCCAGCACCATGGAAGCCAGGTGAAAAGGGATACCCAATATTTCAGGTAATTCTGTTTATTCCGAGTGTAACTGTATTGTGTAACTGTATCGTGTAACTGTATCGTATAACTGAATCATGCAGTCCCCAATTTGAGTAAAAATGGTCCAACTGAATGTTTTGAAACTGCCTAAACTTAATTACAATGTCATTTACTTCCTACCTTTTAGGGCTTGATTGAAAGAGGTTGGCAAGGACTGACTTACATTGCTATGGATCTCTTGAAGCCATTTGGAATGAGTTTTGCTGCGGCCATTGAGGTGAGTTTGCAGCAATGCCTCTTAGTGTCAGATGAAAATGGTAATGGGTCAGTTAACGATTTTTAATATATCGAGTGCTACAAAAATGTTTCAATGATTTATGTTGTAGATTGCAATCAAAACGAAGAAGTACAGGTTTGCCAAGACCTTGATGGATAAACAGATTGACAAGTCTGTGCTCACAGAGAAGAACCCTCAGAAACAAAGCCTTCTGCATGCCCTTATCAAATTAAGTACAGAGTCTAATTTGGCATTTGAAAGGAAGGTATGTAACAAAGGAGGACAGTTAGAACCTGCAATTAATGTTGGAGTGAGAAAAGCTAAGAAATTTTGCTAATACTGGTATTCCTTGCAGATTTTCGAAGACTTGATTGCAGCAGGAGTCTGCGTCAGTGACCAAGATGAAGATGGATTTACTCCTCTGCATTATGCTGCCAAAAACCTATCCCACACACTTTCCTTGTGTCTGTTAGGTCAGTACTAATGTTGTAAATATGAATTACTGAAAATAGTTTGCTAAGATTATACATGAAAAATATTGATGGGGTCAAAACTGAAGCAAAGTTGTACTTTTCATGATTTTATGTTATTGTTTATTTTAATCCTTGTTTTTAATGGACCACTTGAAAAACGGTTTTATTGTATAACAAAGTGTCTACCCATGTAAAATATTTTCCAAAAAAAAAAAAAAATTGAATTTACATGTACGGATGTTCCATCTGCTTTCAACCAGAATTGAAAGACAACAAAGTGATGAGTGCGCGAGACAAGTATGGTCGATCTCCAGTGGCTGCTTTGCTGTGGAATGCAACTAATTCCAGCACGTAAGTTTACCTCGCATAAACCTGCTACTTCACCGGTGCTGAAGTAATGACTCGTTATTGCATCATTGTTAGGTGGCAGCCCCTATCCACATGGTTTTTTTCCCACAATGTAATGGTTACCTCAGAGTTTAACAAGATTGCAGCACATTACATATAATTACATATATTTTTTATAAAAACAGTTTAGTATAACATTCTGTCATAAAATGCTTGTGACCTTTGAGCAATTTAACAATCAATTACACAATGATGCAGTTACTATGTCTGAAAATAAATCCATTGTTAATGCATCACCAGGTTAATTTTCAGAAGCATTTTTCTTAGGGTTAAAGAGTTTATAATATACCAGTTGTTCGCAGTAATGTTATAATGACAATAATGCTTATTTCTGTCTATGGTAAGTCCAAAAAACTGCTCAAATCTACAGCATAATCTACAAAATAGTCTCACAAGTAGAGGGTGCTGCCATGTATTGCCATGATGATCCAACAAGTTGTTAGTGCATCAGTTTGGCACCTGTGTACTTTCTGTTTTTATTTTGTGTTGTAAGAGGAATGCTAATATGGACCTTTGCAAAATCATCATCCCAGAGGAAATGCTTATCATTTCACTTCATTTCAGCTACTTGACCAGATTGAAAGACTTCATTGAGGCTGACAAGTCTGCTGTCGACTGCCTGTATGACTTCTGTCCTGTTGATACCTTTCTCAGAGCACCGAAACCACACCTGCAACCATCTGAATACTATGTGCAGTATGACCCAAAAGTATCTCCTTTGATTCATGCAATATGCAATTCTAAATATAATGTGGTCAATGTGCTGCTTGAAAATGGAGCGTCAGTAAACCTTGCTACTAAAGATGGAGTAACTCCACTGATGTATGCAGTTCGAATGGTAAGTTCATCACAGAACTCAGAATCATATTCACTAACGGGCTGTTCCATTTAATAGTGTGGTGCGGGGTTGGACGTGAAGATTTTCAGATCCCCTCCCCCGCTATTTGGTTTTTCCTAAATTAAGTTATTAAGAAAATACTCGTCAAACACCCCCCCCCCCCCTTTTTTTTTTCTCTTATGGAGAACCTCCCCCCTCCCTCCCCGCTTCTTCTTGGGTGACATCTGCAAGATAAATACATATCCTGCCAATCCCTGTACATGATGTATATATAAAAGGAAATTTTTCTTCTTGTAAGCAGATTATCATGTGGAATTATGTTAATTGCATTAATTTAGATATTGATCTTGTTTGCAGAATGATTTGTTGATGGTAGAGTTGCTGCTGAATACAGATCAAAAGAATTTCGTCAACAGACGAACACAGAAGGGCAATTCCCGACGAGAAGAAATAATTAAGAAAAAACGCAAAAGACCGCAGTTCACAGAGGAAGGTCAGACATTATGATTTAACCCCTTTTCTCTTCAGTCGATGCCGTTTGATAATATTTGTTGATATCATGATATGTGATTGTGGTTTATGAAGAAACGCCGTACTTAATGAGGCTTTGTGTTGACAGATCCATTTGCCAACATTGACCCTCTGGCATCGGCAAGAACTGACCAGCTTTATGGGGCTGTAGACAACCACGGATGGTCAGTGCTGCATCACATGGTCAACAGTACCCCACTTGGAGCATATCAGAATCTTGTGATGCTACGCCATCTTATTGATGCGGGTGTCCCCCTTGACTTGAAAGATAAGCAAGGCTTGACCCCACTGCAGCATGCCCTGAATCGAGGGGCAACACATCTTGCATGTGCCATACAGTGTAAACTTGGTGTGTCAAGGGCCGAATGGGTGAGTGGCTGTGTATTAATGTTTAATGTAATGATACCTATGGACCTTTTGTTTTTCTGACATGACTTTCACAGACTTAATAAAATTAATATTTCAAAGAGTAGATTCTGTATCACCTCAGATAAAATTTATTGGTAAAAAACTAAAAGTCTAAAAGTCTTCAGGTCCATCCCCACCCCACACTTTTAAATGGATCAGGCCTGAAATTTGCCTATCTGTCCGCATGCTGGCCAGGCCTGGACACAGCATAATTAGAAGAATTTATGAAATTGGTTTGATTTGTTTCTAGAAAAAACCAACTCATACTCAACCCACAGTGTCAGATGAGATCACATGGGATTGGGTAAAAGCTGATTTCACGGCAGATGCCAAAGATAAGATGAAGGAGGTGGAAGAGAAGCAGATGGAGGTGGAACAAGAATTCATTCCGAAACCAGATCACAGGGCAAGCCGCGCAGGGAAGATTCTGTAAGTAGCTACAGAGGGCTCAGAAATTAAAGGCATGTATGCATAATATTCAAAAGAGGGGTAGAGGCAATGTCAGTTATGTGGATTGTGGTTTTACAGCTTCTGGTTTGTCACTGTTATTATATTGTTCCGCTAAAAGATTATATCAATACATTTGTCTAATCCCTGCCAAGGGGAACCATAGACTTTAAATTTTTTGATGATGATGATTTGTCTAGAATGTAGATTCCCAATCTCCAGATTCATTAAGATCAATAAATTTACCTTCAGGAGATTTCTCCCAATTAAGGCCAAATTTTTTAGAAATATCCTGATGGTAAATCATCAATCATCAAATACATTTGTATTTATTGAGAACTGAACCATAAAAGATTTCTTGCCATTCACAGGGAAATTGTGAGGAATGATGAAGATGGTACATTCTATGATATCCTCATGAACAAGGTCGATGTCAAGATTGGCGAATTTGGCCTGTTTAATTTTTACAAGATGCAGGTAAGACATAGTTTAATAATTTCTGTCAAATTTTGTTGCCTACTTCTGTCTGCAGATCTTTTTTATCTGAGTATGAATGTACTTATAGGTTTTGCATGTAAAAGAGGATGACATTTTCATGCTGTTCACCTGCTGGGGGCGGATAGGCGATAATGGACAGTATCAGAAAACTCCATTTGCAACGAAGGAGGCAGCGGTTGCAGAATTCTGCAAAATATTCAAGTCAAAGAGTGGCAATGAATGGTCAAACCGAAAGGAGTAAGTTTATATTCTGCACTTTCCCTATCTATCTATCTATCTATCTATCTATCGATCTATCAGTCTACCTATCTATCTGTCTATCTATATATCTACCTATCTGTCTGTCTATCTATCTGTCTAGCTGTCTGTCTTTCTGCCTATCTATCTATCCATCTATCTGTTTATCTATCTTCTCGTAAACTGATGTTCAAATTATATTGATCTATCTATCTATCGGTCTGTCTATCTATCTATCTATCTGTCTATCTGTTTATCGTCTCCTAAACTGATGTTCAAATTATATTGATCTATCTATCTATCAGTCTATCTATCTACCTATCTATCTGTCTGTCTATCTGTCTATCAATCTAAAACTATCTATCTATCTATCAGAATGAGATATTTATTGATGTAGAGTCAGTGTTCCTAATTCCGTGATGGCCCTAATTCCTTGATTACCCTAATTCCTTGATTACCCTCAATCCCAATAAACAACTGGTACCCAAGGCAGACAAATAAACAAATCTTTCAATTTTGATTTGTAGTGATGCAATGACAGTGAAAAAGTAAATTTAAGCAGTTTTGGATTAAGGCTCCAGGTTTTCATGGAATTAGGTACACTGACTCTATATTTAACTAGAAAGCAAAACTTGTAGTCTACTCATGTACTAACATAATTTTATGAGTGTGCACATAAATGATCTAATCTGTCTCTGATAAATTTGCAGATTCCAAAATCAGCCCAAGCTTTACCGGTTAGTGGATGTTTTGTACCGCAAGCGTGAACAAGTGCCAGAAGTTTACTTTGATTTGAAGTCTGACCTTCCGTCCAAATTATCCCCATATTTGAAGGATCTAGTTTTGGAAATGGTAAACTTATATTTTAGAAAAATTACTTTTGATGTGCCATCCATTACATGGTTTTTTTTTCTTTGAAAGTATTTTGTTCACTCCTGTCTTTATTGTGACTTGTAGTCGAGTATCTCTATGATGAAATACATGCTAAAGAATACTGGAGTAGACATACCTTTTGGCGCTCTCAAATTGGAAACATTGGAAAAAGCTATGGAGTTACTGAATGAGATGAGGTAAGCTTGTCAACGTGTTTTTAATATTACATAATGCATTGGTTTCATGAATGCAATATGATGGGACACATTCAACTTTGTCAGTTAGTGAAGATTTTATTGTGTATATATATACTTTCCTACAGTGAACCCGCCCGGAAGAAAGTGGACCTGCAACATAGACTTCAGACTGAAAATATAGAAGAATACCATCAGGTTAAGCTCAGCTTGTTTTTTTAATTAATTATCTAATGCCATGCAAGACATGGAGGCCTGTTCATAATTTTCTCTGATTTTCTTAAATGGTTTGTCATGTAACCAATTTCTTGAAAATGCATATACCCGCCCCACTGACACTACGTTTTTGGTGGCAGTAGACAAACATTACAAACACCATTTCCAAATAAATTCCTGAGAGTTTTCCAGCTTGCGTGTGTCTTACATTTCATTAAAATTTATATAATTTTTTAAGAGCCATGTGCTGAGCATTTGTTTCCTTGTATCCATATCCCCTGCAGGAAATTTTGTGCAATGATCTCATCACCTCGCCAGTGGCAAATCCTAGGGTTTAGTGCTGGAGTAGTTCATAGCCCAGTTGTGCCAGATATGCGCCTTTCTAGTTTGCTTATTTAGATAATTCTATGATTTTTGCAGCTATGTGAGAAATTGTGGCGGCTCAGCACTGAGTATTACTACTTGATTCCAAAATCCGGATATCAGTTTGAAAAGCTTCGACCTTTGGAGGACCTTAGAACAATCAACAGCGCCAAGAATACCATCCGAGATTTGTTAGAATTGGAATTTTCAAACCGACTTCTTTTGGCAGCCCAACACAGAGTCAAAGGTAACTGAAAAAAAATGAAGCAACAAATTTGATATTGAAATCATTTGATTAATATGAAATCATGGGCTGAATTTTTGTTGTGTTTTGCAGAGATCAACCCACTTGATTACATTTATCGAGCAGTTGATACTCAAACATCTTTGATGTCACAAACCGATCCAGTTGTGAAGCTGATAATGCAATATGTCTATGCCACTTGTAAGTGTTATTGCTGTAACCTGTATTTATATTAGCCAGTGTATTTCAAAAGTCTGGAGATGAATGACTAGTTGTTTTTTAATGTAGCTGCGGTGGATGTTGAGGCCATTTACGCGATATCACGATCTGGTGAAGATGATCGTTTAGCAGCTTGCAAAGTGGGGAACAGGCATCTGCTTTGGCATGGCACCAGGACTTCTAATCTCATCAGCATCTTGAGTCGAGGATTGCTCATTGCCCCACCCGAAGCAGCAACAACGGGAATGCGATTTGGCAAGGTGAGCGAATTGATTTGTATGGAGCTGGGTGACCTAATGGTTAAGGCATCTGCGAATCCATGTTGGCCAGCTATGCTGAAGATCCTGGGTTTGATCCCTGGCCCAGGCATTCTTCATGAGCTACATCCCAGCTGGATATCAATCTGGATATCAATCACATGAGACATTAAATTGTAGGTGCTTTGTAATAGGTGACTAAGCTGAGGCGAGTGAAAGACCCAACCCTTAGGGTAAATGTTTAATATGGTGTGAACTCCAAGCCTTATCACCTCATCATTACATGTGCCTCTGGCAGCTGGTCATATAAGCTGACAAAGCTACAGACCCAGTAGTAATGGGACATTAACATTGATATGGTTGGAGTGAAATAATAGTAATAACTTGTTTCTATCTTAATCCGAGTATCAGTGGGACACTAAATTCCTAGTTGTCAGCTCATGGGTCAACCAAGCTTTTTTCAGCGGAATGAAATCCATGAAAGGCACCAATATGCCACATACAATGTAATTGGTATTATCTGTTAGATGATACGAACTCCCATATATAGGCATCCAATTAAATTTTTGGCCCTGCTGCGAGATAACTGTTGCATTTGACTAGTCTAACATGAATATGAATTTGGAAGGATTTGCATTATCCTATCTGCAATGTATGTGTGTTTCTCATTTACAATACAAATGCACTTCCATTTCAGGGAATATATACAGCAAACAGCTTTCAATTCAGTCAAAATTATTGTCACAATGATGGAGGCAACAGAACTCGGTACATGTTGCTGTGTGAGGTGCGTATTTCTTTCTTGTTTTTATACTAGAGGTCCATTTACATAATTTAAATTTTACATAGCGGAAAACCTGTGTAATGAAATTTGCTAATTGATTCTTTGTTAAAGGTGGCGCTGGGTAAGGTGTGTGGCATTGAAAATGCATGTGAATGCACGGTAGCCCCAGAAGGCTTCGACAGCGTCAGAGCCAATGCAAAGAGCATTCCTGACAGGAACTTCAATGTCATGATACCTTCAGGTAAATAATCTATTTCTGATTTTTTCCAATATTTCAACCATCTGGGACCACCTTCTGACTTATATGTATTTTATTGATTATAGTGATTATAACACATAGTTATAGCCACACAGGCTTACAATACAAGGGCTGACATGTCTTACATCACATGATTTTACATTACATATCTTATAACAAAATATATCAAAGACATTACAGAATTCGGTTTTCATATAAATTACTACTACGTACTTTGGTTTTCATATAACTTACTACTGTGTTTTTCTTATAATTTACTACTACGTTTTTCCCAGGCCATTTTCAGATATATTCTAAGTACTTCCATTCATTACTCATTACGCATAATGTGTTTAAATTGAAATAAAGTAGTGAAGCTGGTTTCTGAAAACGGTAACCACAAAATTGTGGTCATTTTTACAGATGGTATGCAGCAATATGTACTTACTGATTTATATTCCATCATCCACACATTGCCCTCATTGCTAAATATGTGTATTCATTAATTCCAAATTTACTTTATTTCAGGGGCCATAATGCCTCTAGGTTCACAAGTTGCCTCTGATGAGCCATATGGTACAGTGGAGGCAAATGAAAATAGGCTTACTGACTTGTTGTATCGCAGAGAAAGTGTCAACCAGTTCATTGTCTACAAGGCCGAACAAGTTGCATTACGCTACATTGTCCAATACAGATAAACTGAAATCCTTCCTCATCATACCTGTCAGGTTGCTAAAGACTTTAAAAGTGATTGGAATGAAGTATGATGACTTACAAGTTGTTCGCATTTACATAGAATGTCAGTGAACATGTGTCGTCATTCTCGTCACTATTGGATGTTCTGTAAGTGAAGGACACTGATATTTATGTGCTTATTTCAAGTTACTGTTGTCTTAAATCATGGTGTTATTTCTTATTTTTCTACTGCATGTAACATTTATAATCATGAATGACAAATTGAATATTTCCAAACAGATCATGTCAGGGAAACAATACAGTTGTAGATAGGCATTTACTGAATTCAAATCGTGTCTGAAAAATTAGTGGTAGCACGTTTTTAATACTAAATGTGGTTCTTGTTTTAAATTGTCAAGTGACTGATCATGTGTTACGCCGAGTGAAGATTGAAATAAGAGTAAATATAATTATTTTAAATATATGAGCAATTGTGTGTAATTGTGAATGATCTCAGTCCAACTTTCATTTCTGTGTGGTCACCTTTGATCACATAAAAGCAATTTGACTGATTTATTACTTTGCAGATTGTCCATATATTGCGTTCAGACAGAAGTTAGGAATTAATGGTAATAATGAAAACAAAAAAATTATAAGAATAACTTGGTGCCAAAGACACTTTCTGCGAGTCCTAATTAGGTCTTAAAGTCTGAGTTAAACAAGTGTAACGATTGTTACGATATCATTCATGACCACAAAATGGTACTTAGATTGTCAGAACCAGTACCAAAAGTTCACATTTTAAGTAGTCGTTATATACATTTGGCAGAGTAGTTACAAAGCAATAATAATAAATTCACTAGATGTTGACTTAAACGTCTTGTAAATGTGTGCATACCCTGCATTGTTTATGGAATTTATTAAAATCTTACCTTCACGACATGTAAATGTCTTCAATTAAATGTACATTCCTCAATAGAGAGGATTTAATATTGTGGATGGGTATGTCCATGTTGTGCAGCTAACCAGAAAATGACAGTTGTGAACACTGAAGTGTGAGAAATCAATTTTATTTTCTTTGCTTGTTTTGGGGGGGGGGGGGGGGGGGATATTTACATATAAAGTTCGTATTGTGTGTATGCATTGCGGTAAATTAAATTAATTAAATATGAAATAGTTTTTCTGTTGCTTAATATAATGATATATGAATGTGTGAGTGGTGCCAATTAAGTGAGGCGAGTGATCAATTGCTAAATTTTTGTAATATATATGGCATGCGCGTCTTAGTAATCTTAATTTGTATTGCTTATATAAATACTTTCTTGATATGAATTGTATGGTGAGAATAAAAGTTCACGTTACGTACAGTGGTAAACATTGTACTCATTGTCAGGCAAATTTGCAGCATATGTATGTGTTAGAAATTCCATATATTGCTTTATAAGTAGAGACTTGTGATGTTTATGCATCTAAGAAAGAAGAGTTAATAAAATTAGCTTAAAACTAAATGTGCGATGTTGTATTGTTGGTATGAGCAAATCTTGGCAGATCTTGGATGGTACCATCAAAAAAGAAATAACAGTTCTATATATGTTCTGAGTGAACTGCATCAACACTGGTGTTCCTGGAGTGATCAATGGCAATTCTCTTTTATGTTTCTTGTAAGAGCTCTTGGCTCTCAAGTGCCATCTTCATAATCAAGCTGCTGTACAGGCAGTCATGTTTGAAGTTGTCAGCACTTCAGTAGGACTTACTCCAAGTAAAGAGTGTTTGGGGCTTTGATAATTAAGTGTTACGTAGCTATGTCCAAGATTATATTCACTTTAGCTTAGAACAGCTTCTGTAGTACATCCGACTGGAATTCTTGTACTTCTTGTGTGTTCTGCACGTATGTGGATAGCGCCCCTGACAGCCAGCCGTAACAGTCACCCCCTCTTTGTTTAGGAGGGAACCGTAGTCAGGCATCGGGGCTCAAGACACAACGGATATCGCTCGGCCCTCCTGTAAATGTATATATATATATATATATATATATATAGAACATGTAAAATTGCCACAAAGCACCTGTATATAACAACCATAATTACCTCCGTACTGGCTAGTTCACATATTAACAATGTTTATGTTAGTCACTTAAGTCTTAAGGGGCATTCACACGTACGTACAAAACCTACGAGTGACAACGTATGTCACAAATGGGTTTAATGTAGCTATACGTGCTCACTCGTGGCTCTGTTCATCACGTATAAATTCTTTCCACAAGCGAACGTTCGTCAAACGCTCGCCAAATGTACGCGCCAAGAACTCGTAGATCGCTCGCACGGAAGACAACATGTGGGCGACAATAGTGGCTACGATGGCCAAGGATGTACGTAAAACGTACGTAAAAACTTGCCGAGTGAATTGCGAGCGAGTTATGTAATTAATGTAAACAATTTACTCGTAGAATGTCCGCCAAAGTTTTAAACATGTTAAAAAAAAAAGTTCTCTCTTCACATATATCCGTGAGTGGTCAAGCAAGACCAGGAGTGTCCTACGAATTAGTACGAGTATGTGTAAAAGGCTGAGCGAGTGAATCACGTATGGCCAAGGATAAACAAGAGTGAAAAAATATTTTTATACGTGGTCATATGTAGGTCTTATTCGTGATAGTGTGAACGCCCTTTTACATCTAAATACTAAGTAAAGCAAGGGACAATAGGGGAATACCAATACAGCCGCTCGAACATCATTTTGTTAAGCCTCCATCAGTCGCAGCACTTTTCCAAAAACCCTTTTAAAGTCCTGAGGGCCTAGGGTCCCTTTGATATCCTCAAAACGATGATAGTACAAAGACGTATGGGAGGGCATAGTTCCTCTAAAAATGCATGGCCTGAAAACTGGGTCCCGGCAGTAAATGACAATGGGGAGATGTTCCCTAATCATAGTTCCAACAGTTTCTTCAGATCCTCTTGCTGGTTGGAATGTTGGGATCGGGTAGCATCAGGAGCATAGTCCAACCCGACCTCCCCAAATCCAATGCAGTGAGGGTGGATCATGTTTCCCAGTAGAACGGTCTGGTACTGGCGTAGAGCCATCGGGGTGTTCTGGCAAGAAACTGTAGGCCAGTTGGTGAGTCGTCCAGTGAAGGAACCTAGTGAGTGCTGCTGGAAATACAAAGTAGCAATGACTTGGACAATTCTGGTGAGACTGTCCTGTCCCACCGAGTATCCTGGTAGGTGGCATATGTCTTAAGTGAGTTTGTGCATCCGCAGTCCTGATAAGGCGGCAGTTATTTCGAGCAGGGCTGCGCACATCGTCCCGCACAGTGGCCCAAGATGCAGGCCAAGACTTCAAGGTGTAGAAGGCAGTCGATTGTTGCTGGCAGAGAGATGGTCATCTCCTCAAACGGTGTGAGTGAGAAGATCAGTGAAGTTGGCTACCCGAACCTAGCTACCTGACAGCTACCTGGCAGCTACCTGAAGGTGTAAAGTTAGCTACCCGAACCCAGCTACCTGACAGCTACCTGGCAGCTACCCGAAAGTACTAATGAATTTGACCCCTTTAAGGGTTGCAAAGACTAGTTTTGTCTATGCTAAAAGTTAGACATAAAAGTTCATTTTTGTTTTCTACCGGCGCTTTCTCAACCGGACACTCCAAAAAGCTACCGTTTGCGTTACGGTAAGAAACGTCATTTTTTCAATTATTTTGATTTATCACATCTTCGACGTGCTCGGAAAATTCCGAAAAAATTCTAGAACGTAAACCTTTGCCCTAAGTATCTTTTTGCGCAAAAACGGAAAAATCACGTTTGACCGTTTTCGAGGAATATGCGATAGCGAAGCTAGCTACCTGGCAGCTACCCGAATCTAAGGCCTAATTACACCCACTTAACGGGTGCACAGGTCAGTTTTACATATTGCAAAAGTTAGATACAAAAGTTAATTTTTGTTTTTTACCGGTACTGTCCCAACCGGTCAACCGGTAAATTTACAATGGCAGCTACGGCAAAAGAGGTTGTTTTTGAGTTTTTTTGATATTACAGAGCCGTAACCCTTTGGAAAATTCTGGAAAAATTCTAAAATGTAGACCTATGCCAAATGTATCTTTGTGTCAAAAACGGTAAAGATCCGTGAAACCGATTACGAGAGGGTGGCAAAAAAGAGGCGAGCCAAATTCCAGCTACCTGGCAGCTACCCGAAAGTACTAATGAATTTGACCCCTTTAAGGGTTGCAAAGGCTAGTTTTGTCTATGCTAAAAGTTAGACATAAAAGTTCATTTTTGTTTTCTACCGGCGCTTTCTCAACCAGACACTCCAAAAAGCTACCGTTTGCGTTACGGTAAGAAACGTCATTTTTTCAATTATTTTGATTTATCACATCTTCGACGTACTCGGAAAATTCCGAAAAAATTCTAGAACGTAAACCTTTGCCCTAAGTATTTTTTGGCGCAAAAAACGGAAAAATTACACTCAACTGTTTTTGAGTTATATACATGGAAAGTTCGGGTAGCTGCCAGGTAGCTGTCAGGTAGCTGGGTTCGGGTAGCTAACTTTACACCTTCAGGTAGCTGCCAGGTAGCTGTCAGGTAGCTAGGTTCGGGTAGCCAACTTCACTGATCTTGAGTGAGAGCCGATTTCCGCACTTCCACAGCCAGATAGATAAGCGCTGCTGATAGGGTAAATCCAATTGGCTATTTTCTCGTGAATAGAGGCCCTGCCCTATCTCATGATGTTGTTTAGCAATTCCTCTGTTGACTAGAGGTGCAACGTTTTTCCAACAGGCTGTTGACATATTCGGGGATGTTTTTAGCAGAGGTAGTCACCCAACTGCACATGTTGGGGGTGCCACGGCACTGCTTAATCTGTGACATTCACACAATATGCTGAGGGATGGTTACTCAATGTGGTGTCGGGAACCTTTGTGTTATTCTCCGATGGCAAATTGGGCAATAGCGTCCCTGGAGGATAGAGGAGGGCCTTGGCGGTGATGGGCCAGAGAGGCCCTAGAGAGGTCTTTTGCAACTCCCGGAACCTCGGAACTTCACTGATCTCATTCTCCACATCACTACCTACAAAGTCATTTGGATTTTCCCGAGACATCAGCCTCATCAATGATGATGAAGCTGATGGCCTCATCCTCAGGTTCGAGAGCTAACACGAATTTGTCATTGTCGGTGTCTCAGGGAGGACAGTTGGCATCATGTATCAATATTTCCGGGCAGCTTCCAGGGTCATGGTCGTATTATCTTCAAACAAAGGACAGTCATCGGGTATCGGTATTTCCGGTTTAGCTTCCGGGGTCAGGATCATGTCATCTTCGAACAAAGGACTGTGAGGTACCTTTCATATGAACCAAGAATGCATTGTATTTGGGTCAGTCACCTGACTGATAACCTAATTCTGTTATTTATAATAAATTAAATGCTTGCAGTATTGTTTCTATAAAACAACAGTAGTCTTCCTCTATATTTGACAAGTACAGTTAGTTTCATATAATACGGTAGACTCCAGACAGCTGTAGCCACCTATTCTTGGCTGTAGCTATAACTGGCTAAAGCCAGCTGCTTCTGTCTACTTCTACCTAATAGTCAGCTTACATGTGCACCTACCACCACAGACAAAATTGAAACCTTGGTAAATGTAAGCAATGTATCTAATGTATCATAAATATGAACTTTTAGATCCAGCTTTGAGTAGCCAGGCAGTTCCGTTTAGTGCCAGGTAGCATTGTATAGCAGAAGTTGTCTAGCTTTTTCTAGGTTCAATTTGACAGACCGTTTTAATGAAACTAACTGTAAGTGCATGTTTCTGAAATGTATGGAACAAAATGTTGCCTATGTCTAAAAATTGTCTATAGCTTGGAATGAGTAGGCTTGGTATGTTTTCATAAACTCTATATGGCATGTTCTACTACAACTCTTGAACTTCTTTGTGTTACATTGTACTGCCTTCTTGTGGGGGTCATTAACCAGCAGCTCGAAAGGGCCTTAAGAAGGCCATTGAAGAAAGGTTGAACCTGCAAGAGAAAAGGAGTTTGAAACTGAGGATCTAACTGAGGATGCAATTGGAACCAGATTTGGTTCTACTCTCTGAGCCATGGCATCTCTGCTGGTGATGTCATGAAAATCATGCCGAGGAAGGGGGCAAGAATAACCTGTTTGCTTGGCAGGCAAATGTAAGCATTTTTTTACAGTTAGTTTAAATAACAACTGCCTGTCAAATTAAGCTTAGAAAGTGCTAGACAACTTTTGCTATATGATGCTACCTGCCACTAGACGGAACTGTCTGGCTATAGCTGGCTACTCAGTGTAGGCAATTTTTCTGATTTTCCTGCTTGCTTGTCATAACAGGAATTGCGTAAACTCAGCACATAAACATCTAATTATCCTGTAATTTCATTGTAAGACCTTTAATACCACAAGCCAGCCTGTAGACTATAAGAGAAATTGATTAATTTACTTTATATGAGTAAACGAGCAAAACATGTACATAATTATGTCGTTGGGCTGTATATATATATATATATATATATATATATGTATGTATATATTACATCATCTAATAGTATACGAAACCTTGAATAGTGGTCTTTATTTACAGATATTAATAAACAGAGTGCTGTAGCCACGTGGACCTCAGAAGTTCACAAGTTCATATTAAACCAGCACGGGGAACAGTGAGACAAAGTGTGAGTGGGGCAGGGTGAGACAGTCAATTCAATGTAACTTGTCATAAGGGAAATGGCAGCTGGATGTCGGTTGCATGACAATGTTAAACTACTGTCTATGCCATCGGGTGGATTTAAAGGTTTTCCATCTCATCATTACATCTTCCTCTGACTGCTGGTAAAATAACCTGCTAAGCTTCAGACCAGTAGTAATGGACACTAAAAAGAACTTGCTACCTAACTTAAGGGTATTCAGAGACATTTTGCATTTTTGTTGTACTATCAAGCTATGTCTCACTCTAGGCCTTAGCTTGTCTCACAGTACCCCACCATTTGGGAACAATGAGACAAATGACTTGCATTGACATTGTGTTGAATAACTCTAATCTTACACAAGGTAGGAACCTGAAACTGCTTTAAAGTATACACAACTGTATAACCAACATCTGAGGTGGGAAGCCAGTTATGCCCTGATTTTAGAATATTTGTCATGATTGGAAACGAAAAAAGTGTCTCATTGTTCCCTATTTGTCATGATTAGAAACGAAAAAAGTGTCTCATTGTTCCCCAATCTCCCCTACTACAAGACAAATGCACCAACTAGCCATCTACACTTAGATGCATTAATTAGTGTCAAACACAAAACCATGGACGTAAAAGTACAACACCAACTGCCACCTTGGACAGGCAATCTGTATAACTGAAATACCTAGTAGCTTCCCACCTATGAGATTTGGTATCTTTACCATCCTTACCTGAGAGGTTCAGGCTCAAAAGTTGTGGTATAGGTTGACAAGTGACTTAGTGCACCCACTCAAAAAAAAAAAACACCATTTGCTTCATGCGTCATGGTTTCATGTTATTTAATGTACTCCAGGGAATTTTAAATGAATGATGAGTGACCGAAGTCCATTATCCAATGCTTGGCTAAGCACGTCAAGTGCACAGTTGTCTGACAGGTCAGTTAAATCAAATATTTGACTTGTTTCAAGTAAGAATCTGAGAGAGCGGTGAGTTTGCTTCTCGTTCAAGATTTATTAGCTTTGCGAGGACCAAACACAGCAAGAGTCTCAGGTGCTTGCACCATCGCCTCTTCCTGCTGTTCATTTTACCTGTTCTGCTGCTACATCTCTCTTTCATTACCCCATAAAGTCAGACTTGCAACAGGCATGCTTTGTTGTCTGTTGAATAAATGGTTGTAATTACCATGCAGCAGCATTTAATTGCATTATTTTAGCTGGTTGTGTGCTTGACTTGATACAAAGACAAAGAGTTTACCTTTGACTGTGGAAAGGTCTATTAGTAAATGAATTTTATTGATGTCTGATTACATACAGTAAAAGCCACAGGTAGAAAATATTCATTGCTTAATGCAGGTAGAAAATATTCATTGCTTGATGTAAGTCTTAGCAATAGTAACATTTTGCCACACATGAATTTCCACAGTTGATTGTTTATTTTATTTACACGAAGCTCAAAACCTTACACACTCCACAGAATTTGCCATTGCATTAAACAAACAATTGTCTCTAAATTAATGCTCTGGCAGCATCAAAATCTGCCATATCATTTAGATTTGTTGTATGTCTTATGCTTTACAAATCCCCCACATAATGCTATTTCGAGGAGAGTGTGTAAACTTTTGTACAAAATAAAGACCTGTTTTCATGGATATATTTATGCTGCCATATGGATTACTTAGATACTTTTTTTGCTGATGCAATGGCAAAATACTTAGAGGAGTGTGTAAACTTTTGAGCAGCACTGTATAGTACATGTTTGACATGCATTGAAAACCTAATTAAGTTTGAAAATGGAGAATACATCACAGCAAGACATGACAGATGTCATGACAGAGGAACAGAGTGGATGGTGACAATCTTGACGGCACTAACAATGCAATTCAGCTGGGTATTTGCAAATGGTTTATTTTCAAAATGTATACCTTCTTTGTGATGGTCTTTACCGATGGACTAATTCCGTCGGTGGCAATCCTTTATATGAGTTGTTTGCAGATTGAGTAAACTGCTAATATAATAGAGACAAAATAATTTTCCAAAAAATAACGGGTGTGCAGTAGACTTATTCAGTGGATTGTATAAAAGTAAGTAGCATGTATTGAATATACACATAATTAAAAGTACATATGCACATTTCAAGTCAGAACCTTCCACTCAAGGGGTCACCATTTTGTTTTACTGCAGTAACATCATGGCTGCCATTTTGGCCTGTGACTTTCATTGTGGACCCATGTCGCCTTTTTTGTTGTTTTTCTGGGTCCAGAAAATAGTGACATATCTTAAAGAGTAGTTC
Source organism: Alitta virens (assembly GCA_932294295.1). NCBI lineage: Eukaryota > Metazoa > Annelida > Polychaeta > Phyllodocida > Nereididae > Alitta > Alitta virens. The sequence continues at coordinate 64,531,252 of OW028573.1, forward strand.
AAAAACCTCAATGATTGAAATGAAAGAAACCCCAATCCACAAACCAAGCTGTCCACCAATGTCTGAGATCAGCTGAGAAATGCCATAATCTTCAGTCTCCTCTATTTTAACCACACTGGTGTCGGAAATGTACAAGTTGATGCGAAGCCAGTTCTTCTCCAGTATCTGTGCTCTAGATTCCTCAAATGAAGGTTGTTGGTCAGACAGCAATGGGCCAAAGAACTGCTTGGCCTTGTCAAAAGTGAAATGGTCAGCAAATCCCCCTTCTTTCAGAATATCTCTCATCAGATAGTCAATACTCTCAATAGCAGGCCAGTCAGATAGACTTGTAGAAGTAACATAAGCCACATCATGGCACCTTGGGTAGCACTTGCACATGTTCCAAGCGGATAGGTTCTTGGAAATGTTGGTTCGGACTGATCGCTTGCAAACATAGCGCTCAAACCATGGTTCAAAGAAAGCCTTACATTTCTCAAGGTTTGCTTTAATGTCCTTCTTCTGTCGACAGTCTTCTGGGAGATCATCAAAGGTAGAACAGGCCCCTTCCTCAAAATTTTCGGACAGTGGTAAACCAATATCAGTGCATCCACAGGTTTCGGCAATCAGTGCTTGTAAACAGGTCTTCTTGCAAGATGCCATGGTGTAGGTGTAGTTGACCAGGGTACCTGCAAGTCTGTTCTGGTCAGTGCAGTTTCCATATGGCGGAGATAAGCGAAAATTGTGCTTAAGTTCCACTCCAATAGAGGCACTGACACCTCGTGGTATATCCATTCCTTCTGTGAGGGGATAAGGCACAGTGTTCTGTTCATGAATGACCAATCGTACTCCCTCACCTCCAAAACTCAATTCCTGGGTCAAGGCAATAAGACGGTAAGCTTCAGGAGACAGGTCTGTGGCAGTCAAACTTGGAACGAAGAGAACCACACTCAACCCATGGTCAGGACCCTCATAGATAGTCTGGCTTTCAGAACCCATCTGATTCATGTCAAAAGTGAAGCAGTTGAAGTAGGCAGGGTCAAGGAAATAAGTGAAGTTTTGATGGGAGCATTTTTTTCCAGCATATTCACACTGGGCTATGAACTGGGTGGCTTGTAACCCTCCTTGCTCTGCTGCTTGTGTGTTGAAGTTAGCTGCTAGCGTGAGGCGAGAAAAGAGTGCCCTCCGGGCTTCCCACATCCACTCACTATCCACTTGTCCATGCTCGAATAACGCCTCTGTGTATAAACGATAAGATGTGTAAACGTTGCCATAGTTGACGATATAACGCTCAAAATCAGAAGCTCCAGGTCTACCATTGTAGCTGTAGTCACCTGGCAGCCATCTCATCGTGATATTGTCCAGAAAAATGGCATCCTTGAAGGTGAACACATCCAAGGGACGAAGGTTGCAGAAGGACACAGCTGGGAATGGCACAGGTTGGTTTGCCATCTCCAACCTCACTGATTTGGGATAAGCAAAGAATCTACGTAATAAAGAAGTAGCTTGCATGAAGAACATTGCTATCATTCCAGCCCATACAAGAATCCAGAAAACTTTGGTTTTGAGAGAAGAAGCCCTCGCTATGCGTCCAATACCATGGGCTGTCATGGAGAGAGCATAATCATCAACAAGGGCTTGCAGTTTGCCCATGGTTGCTGAAATTAAGTACACATATTGTGAGAAAAGTTTTAATATTAATTTTCAAAAGCTGGTAAGTATGATGACATATAATGTCCTCACAATCACACTAGTCCCTATTCTGTATACTTAATTTATTGTGTTGAACTATCCAGTTAGCTAAAGAACTATTGGAATCCGTCTATGACAAAATGGTATCTAGAAGTGACTTTAATTTGGAAACCTGCAGCTGTACCAACTGAAGCAGTAAGCTGAAGTCAGTTCTGCTTGCTGTCACTTGTCTAATAACTAGAAAATAACAATAACAAAATGTGTATGCCACGAAAGTACTCATGCTGATGATCAGAAATAATTTTTTTTTTCATATAGAGCAGATATTAAGAAAAATAAGAAAGAAAACCATATGAACTCCAATTTAAAGGGCGCCCTTGAAGAATTATGAGGAATAAAATGTACAATGTAATCGACTGGTATCACTGAAACAACCATTTTTCGGTTATTGCCATTGATAATAGTTTAGAAATAAGACAAAATATAATATGTATAAATTGACGTATATATTTAAAGTAATAATATATGTAGATAGTTATAGGTACATAGACCTGTAATAAAATCAAAGAAGTACTAACCTTATATTCTTCTTTTTACAGCTTAATGACTGATGTGTAAGTATGACTGGAGTATGTTATCAGTTCAGCAACAGCCGAATCATGCATCCTTCTTGTGGGTGGCTGATGATGAAAGTGATATGATGCTGCTGCTGCTGCTAAAGCCAGCCAGAGTTTGCATCATGAATATGTGATTGCATTGCATTGGTTGGTTCTTTGATGCTGGGCCAAGCTGTTTACAGCAACTGATTAGCCTTGGGTTGATAACTTGATAGTACCATTCACGTTATGTATGTATTTGCAAAGCCATAGGCCTATAAATATACTTTGATAATTGTACATATGATTGATGCAAGTTGAAAGTATGAGTGACAAAAAAAGTTATCGTGATATATCAAAGAAACTCTGACCGCACCCTCTCAAGGAGAGCTTTTATCACAAAGTAACTAAGGACCACATAAAAAAAACTCTCCTGCATCAGTTCGACATGTCCCTGATGGCCAGGGTAAAAAAAAAAAAGCAACAAGCAATTGTCTTCATTTGAACAACTTTAAGAAGAACGGTTGGCAAAATTTTGGTTTTGGAATAAAAGAAACTATTAGAACAATATTTCCTGAAAACATTGTGTCAATCCGATGACTTTTAGAAAAGATATAGACATTTGAAGAGCTAATTTTGTCCAAAGTTTTGCTTATTTTTTTTTTTTTGTGACAAGGGTATTTTGCACTTTTAAATATTATACACTTGTTTTTCCGGTGTCTTGGAATGAAATTCATATATATCAGCTTCAATGTTTTTTAAATTTCAGTAAGGGGGAGACCATAGATCCTGAGAATTTGAGTCCTTGTCTTAAAAAAGAGCCTGAGTTGACACAAAATACAACCCACTGTATGATTTTTCTGCTGAAACTGCCATGCATTAATTATAATTTCTGCAACTCTTACTGAAGCTAAAATAGCAAGCATTTGTTGAATGAATACACTATATAGTATTACTCTTGCAAAGAATGATGGAAGTATCTAGTTATATTTTCTTGATTACTTTTCACATCAGTCAAAATATTAACTGCATGTTCAAGGGTAACTAAAAGACAAAAGGCATATCAATGGGCAAATAATGAAGGTCAGGAGTGTAACACAGTTTATTAACAGAATTTTGAGGCGACATTTTTCATATACCTGACAAGTACAAAAATACTATTAATGCCTGGCCAATGTGTTAAACAATTTAAGATAGTGTTTAGTGATTGCCATGTGTCATTTCAATGACATACAACTTAACATATATAAATTATAAAGAAAAAAATAAAATAAATTAGCGCATTTGTGAAAAATATGCTGAATCACAAAATTCTTCATGTCCTATATCAATGTTTGATTGTTTTTCATGCTCTATGTTAAAAGCTCATGAACTTTTATAAGGTAAAACAAGTATGTACATAAGTTAGTTACAGTATGACTGCTGGCAAAACCAGTTTACAGTTTATGAAACTTTTCATAATTACTGGTTTACTGGTTTTTATAAAATATATAAAATTCGGTTTCAGTTTAAAAGTTTTCCTTAGCATTTTTTTTATTTCACATAGTATGTACTATCATATAAGCAAGTTATGACACATATAAAAAAAATATAAAAATTTCATGCTTCGTCACAAAAAGGTTTCATTTTTACTCTGGTTTGATCATAATGAACACAGGTGAAATCAACCAAAATTGAAAATAATTTATTAATCCCCACAGGAGATCTGTAAACAGTGAATATTACCTGTAGCAGATGATTAATTTGCCAATTGTAAGGAGAAAACAAATTTACTTATTTTGCTCAACCATTTGAATGATCCCAAATTTAGATTAAAAAGTACAAAGTTTGAGATTGATTGTCTGCATAGCTCTTGCATGGTCTGTTGACGTTTTGTGTGGTTTTATTCTGAGAAACAAAACATGAAAGCAGCTCACCTGCTTCAGTTGCCTGCTCCTCATTTTTCTTCTACCGATGTTGTCCGAAGCTCAGAGTATGGCATCCTTTCTGACATCACAATTTATTCACTCTTTTTTCCAATATGCAAAAAAAAAGCCAGGGTCTGATAGAAAGTTTCAGTTTTTACCATTAGATTGCATAAGAAATTACTTTACTGAAAATTATTTGAAATGAAACTTGTCACTGACTTGTCAACATGACACCAAGGTTTTTACTTTGTTGATTTGATGCTGTATGCATACAATAAACATAAACTCAGTATTTTCAATGTTAGTGCATAACTTAGTATCCAACAAGATGTTTCTCATGTCCATACAATGATGGAGATTCATGAAGTAATTTCATACATTGCAACATTGTCCTATTTATATGAGTGTACATGGTCTCAATGCAATCAGCATAAATAAAGAGCAATTAACAGATCAAATTTGTGCTGTTTCACTTGAGAAACAGTGAGCTTAAGTTATTTCATTCCTATGAAAAGTAATTTGGCTTGTTTTAATAACAGTATATCCTCGGAAAATTTAAAAAACAATGAATTTTTACCGAGGTTTTAAAATTTGACATTAGACCTGTAAAATTATTCATGGTAGCCTAAAATTAGAAATATATTGCAATACAACTGTGGAATGCACCATTGCATACAGACAGTACACAAAAAAAATCATGTTTTCTTGACAAATATTTAGGTAGATTTTTTCCTCATAAATATTTGCAGAGTATGACCATAAAAGTATCAAACTTCAAAGCATATACACTTTATAGGACCTATCCGATTCTATGGATTTCATTGTAAATATACAGTCCATGGTTCAGAGAATGACCCCTCAGGGGTTTGGTAAGACAAATATTAATGAATACTTTTCGACATAGGTGAATCAACTTTTAACTTGATTATAACTCGCAGGTAAACATTTGTATTGAACTATAGTTTAGTCCCATATCCATTGCATAAAAACATATGTAGCTTTTTTTATGTAAGCCTATGAAATGTTTGTGCAATCATTTAAATAAAGAAGATGAAATACATACATATTTATTCAAAACAATCGTATAATGGGACACATTAATAGGGCACAAGTGGATTTAATGCCATCAGCAAATAACAAACATGTAATTAACAAGCATGTAAATAACAAGCATGTGCCTCTGGCAACTGTAATATCAGTTGACTAAGCTGCCGACAAGTAGCATTGAGCCTTAGGATTATCCAATTTAACATGGTAACCTAAGAGGTCAATCAAGTCAGAACTAGGTATGAAAAGCTAGGTGTGTGGAGAGTTAGGTGTAGGGAGCACTATGTATAGGGAGAGCTGAGCTGTGAACTTAATGCTTTACAAATCAACATAAATTGTTTTATTTTTTACAGTGTGATATTGTTATAGTTTCCGTGAAAAAAAAAAGCCTTTGTCGAAGCTCAGCAGTAACTATCTGCCACGGACAAGTTACTTCCAGGAGAAACAAATTCCATTTTGCACATACAACGATTCAAAATTCTCTATTTTATGTTTCTGAATTCACAAATTTTGCTTTCGTTTTTTGATGTTATGGTGGAGTTGTTTCCAATTTACAATAGCTGTCCACCCTACAAGACACTAGCATACTGCTTGGACAGAGTAATGTGCCATTATTGGGCAGTAATGATGGAGTGCAGGTTTTCTTGGTACTACATGAGACAACTGGTGTTGCTTGAGGCAATGCTAAAACATTAGCTGAGACATGTTTGTGAGGTGAAGAAAATGTTCAGAGTATCGGTTGTATTTAATTACTTGTAATAAGAAGATATTGCACCTACACTTGCTGCAGGAGGAATACAAGAAAATAAGTCTCGATAGCCGGCGACAGGCAGCTACTCAAAGTCTTATGGATATAATATTTGTAAATAGACGATGGAACATACTTCAAGGCAGTATGCGTGCATTGGTGACCTATTAAAATCGTATCCATGTCTGTAGGAAGAAGAAGACTGGAGATATTAAAGTTGCACTGAATTAATTTTCAAGCGCCTTTTTCTACACTGAAAGCTCTGTACAATTAACGGTATAGGAATTGCATTATTCTATATGGGACATTCCATATGAAATGGTCCAGAATGAAGAAAAATTCCCAGGTCATGTCTTCAGAGTAATTTACAGCTTTATATTTGTATAACCATACTTTGAACAGTAGGGCTATTTTGGTACCGTGGCCCATAAGTACAATTTCGACGCAACAGGAATTCTTGATGCCAGTGAATCTGCTGCGAAGTTGCTGCGAAGTCTACACCGCTGCGAAGTCCACACAGTATGGTGGCCCATATCTTTAATTTAGACAGTCAGTCAGGGATAGATAGATTTTATAGACATTTTACGTGACAAGAATTGGTGTTAATTGTTGACATTGAAGGATTTAAGGATCTTGGTGTCATAAAAAACTGAGTTGAAAACAAGTGTGAATTAAATCCTTCAGTTGATAGGAGATAAGTTAAGATAAAGGAAAGATAAGATAAAGGATAGATAGATAGATAAAGGATAGATAGATAGATAAAGGATAGATAGATAGATATGAAATTTATAAAAACACCTATTTAATATTTATTTAAACTGTTATAAAAGAAAAACATTGAGAGGAAAGGTCTAAATATAAAAACTGATGAGTTGACAATTAATTGAATGGCGTCATTATCTGAATATTCAATGTGGAGATTAATAGATAGATGGATGAACTTAATTAAAACCTCACACCATCATCAACTGCTTGAAAAATCTTAAGATAATTGCGAGAGACTATAAAACAATAATACACACATTAATACATATTAAATACCAGTAATAAGTTATTTTAAAATCATATTTAAACATTCTACAGGTTATCAGGAGACTCAGTTTATTCCTGCCTGTATCATTAACCAGTTATTTCTGTATTCTGAATTTTCATATTTAACTCAAAAAGATGACTTCCTTTATAAGTGTGACCTTTTGTTTTTAATCTTTTCAAAGAAAGCTTTCTCTCATTGCAAATTTTACTTAATAAGTATGTATTTGGTAGCAATAAACGGCTACACAGTGAACTATATTTTAAGTTTTTTTTTTACATTTAATCAAATTTAATCTGATTATATTTCGCAATTAATTTAATCTAATCAATTAAATTGTGAAAATAAATTTAATTTAATCATGCTTTTCCCCTGTTTAATTTAATCTTATTAATTAAACAAAGTACCTTAATCGTCCCAACCCTGTTGTTTATTGAAATTTCACCAAGGGAAATGCATGACAGGCTTTTCATTAATCAGAATAAAACTGACAAAAAAAAAAAAACAGGCAATAAACTATATCGAAGAAAGAAGAAGAATGCCAGTGAGAAACATACACGAAGAAGAAGTGCCTGGGCATCCTGGTACAATGTAATGTAGGCCTCTCAAAATATATTCTAAGAAGTGAGTTGTTAAGTTTCACATGTATATCCCACAATAACCTGTATACCACTGAGAAAAGCCATGTAGTATAGCCTATATACATATCTATACTAAATATTTTTCCTTACAAGGATGAGAAATGTATATCACATACTTCTATGTCTATGGCAAGCAAGTGACAAAAAAAAAATCACTATTTACAACTAAATGCTCCACCATTTAAACTCGTGGCGCCGCTTCAAAACAAAAGGCGAAGTCACATTTTTTAAATCGGACCAGAATTAACGATTCTAGAGCCAAAAAACGTATCAGAAAGTCAATGGTCTGTTCAGTCCACAGAAACAAGCGTTGTGTGTTGCTATCGGCAACGTCATAGGAGCGACATCGCTTCGGTAATACAAACACTGAAAAATTAACTATTTTATTTCAAATTCTTCTATCAAAACAATTTCTGACAAGAAATATCCAACAATTGGTTTGTTATTATCATTCGTAAATTGCTTTATTAACCTTAGAATCACTGAGGAAGTTTTGAAGTGATGACTATGCTGACAGTTATGCAATGCTCTGACTGGTTAATGGCAAAAATTAATATTCATGAATTCTTTTTATAACAACTAAAAGTGAAAATTGTAGGGTATGTTGTATATTTTATCCTGGCCAATCTGTCCACTCATGGGGAATATAAAAATATACCGCATAACCATTGGTTCTTATTATAAAACACTAAATGCAATTAACACAAATTAGGCTATCTGACACAAAGACAATTGAAATCAAAAGATGGCATTCTTAGTAACACAAGAAACAGGTATAACTGATATATTTACATATATTATATTCCATGCAGATGAGTAGAGTCTATTTATGGCACAACAACCTTAGCAGCTCAATACACGATACCATAATTAAATTAGTTTAATTTTACTGTTACTTAAAATAAAGCTTTATTATTGTTATTATTACATGAAATGTAAGCAATTTATTTGAGATACTAATAAATCCTAAGATTCTTGAAGTTGTCCATGTCCCCCTAGGTCCGCAAAATAGAGAGGTTCCACTGTATATTTATAATTATTTTGCCATTTATTTAATTTTTTTTAGACTGGAGTATTTTGACAGGAATGAGGCATCAGATGATGTCATGGAAGTAGAGTTTCATATGCACCTTCCAAAATTCGAAGATTTTAAAGATCTTCACTCAGGAGCCAGCATTCCAGACCTCACATGTAATCGGATAACATCTTACTTTGAAGCTTTTGACAGCCACTACAATAAAGAAAAATCGGAATACATGTACCAAGAAAGGTGCTCACTTTTGTAGAAAAATATGAATATTAATGTTATTTATCCCTATGAAGTACAATTTCACAATGATTTTGTCGTTTATGTTTACAGATGGATAAAAATGCCGATTTCTTTATTCAAGCTCAATTGCGGGCAGAAATGAAAAAAAAAGTTTCTTACACAAGGTAAGATTAACGCTGCACTGTCTGTCCATATTGCAAGTTGCTAAGACTTTATCAAATATTTTGAAATTGCCTTAATCAATCAAGAAATAATAAATTTGTATCAGCTAGTCAGTCTGTCAGGTGTTTGTAACAAAAAATAAATAATAAATTGAGAGCACATCTATACCAAAACTTAGGAAACAAAATGAATTTGGCATCATCATCCATTGTTCTACTGAACAATGGATGATGATGCCAAATTCATTGTGAAGTCATCACTAGGTTTGTTTACATATTGAATTTTTTATTGCATGAAAAACTCTATATTATTTATTGTACCTTAAAGTTAAATTCATGAGCACAAATAAGCACGCAATGGTAAAAAATATCATAAGATATGAAGGTAGTCATGGTTAATATAATTATTTGCCTATGACAAATCTAGAGACATAGGAAATTTAACCTAAAGGTCTTATTTACTTGGAGAATAGGCAAGAGGAGCCAGAGATGACCTGGGCAGCAGTGAACCACTAATACTGTTGTCAGCAGTTTTGACAAATTCATTTACCAAAATTATATTCCATACATCATATATGATATCACCATCCACAATATCAGCACTATCTTTTCAACTTTTTAAAATTCCAGGTGGACATCCAGGTAACCCTGGAGGGTGTTATTCTTGAAGCCCAGTGTGAGTGTGCTGTTGGACAAGGGCCGTCTGCGCATTGCAAACATGTGCAACTCCTGCTCCATGCACTGAATAAATTTTGCGAGTCTGGCAACTTAATCACAGAAGTTACATGCACTCAGGTATTATATCATGGATAAAATTATTATTATTATGTACTTTGCTTGCAGAAATAGGTTCTGATGGCATATTTTTTATTGAAAATTTCGTTTTAAAAAGGAAAATCCTTTTTCAGGGGTTGCAGACATTCCACCACTGTAAACCGTGGAACAACAGCCCGATGAAAGTTTCGCAAATGACTGAGATGAGAGGGAAGACCAAATTCACTTTTAATCCACGGCCAGAAGAATTCAGAAATCAGGTGTCATACAGGGACCATTTTCACAACACTTGTATTAATTACATGCAGGTAATTACAAACTATACCCAAATTGATTATGTAAAGTTTCTGCTTTTTGTTGAGAAGAGATCAAACAGATTTGCTTGGATTGATTTATTTCTATTTTAACAGACTCCTTGTCGCATACCGGTGATGCAAATGTTTCCGCCAGCTAACATCCCTGCCATGTATGCTGATCATGACTATCTCCATCTGAGCGCAGAAGACCAGCTTTTTCAAGATGAGAGACTTGTGCATATAAGCACAGAAGAGAGGGAGGAAATCGAGCAAAACACAAGAGAGCAGGCTGAATCCACCAAATTGAAAAAGGAAAGAGCTAAGCGTATCACCGCGTCAAAATTCGGAGAAATTTGTCACGCAACTGAAAGGAAAAACAAGAAGGCACTGGCACAGTCTATAACATCAAAGAAAGGAATCTCCAGAGGCAACCAGATGGGGTATAAGACAAGAATCCAGTGCAGTTAAGAAATTTGAACAGGTTAGTTAACAAATTACTACGTCATCTGCAAATGCTATCTGAATTAATCAAATTTTTTTTCAAGTTCTCAACCCCCCCCCCCCCCCTTTTCCTTTCATAAATTAAGAAAATACTGGTTAAACACTCCCCCACCCTCTTTTTCTCTTTTGGAGAATATCCCCCCCCCCCCCTTCCGCCACATTTCCAAATGAAACCGCCTTTAGGAAGTGTAATCACAGTTTTGAATGTCACTAAATATGCAAACTAAATTTTTTTCAAAATTTGTAGGTTCAAGAGCAGCTGCTCTGCACCGAGCGTCAACTTGGTTTCTTCTGCGTTTGGACAACCAAAGATATTAAGATTTTCAATTGATGAGGCTTACATTCAAGACATGGTGTCCAAACTTGAGCTTTTCTATGAAGACTATTTCAAAGATGCTCTCATTGACTGCCATTTTTACAACCATTACAATAACATTTTTGGTTAAACGAAACAAATGGTTTTTTAGTGTCACTTATTGCGGGGTTAAAAAAAATCATATATTCCAATGACCAATAAGGCAGTCCACTACAGCACTAAGATGAGATTGATGGTTTTCTTATATTACGATATTATATTTTAACAACTTAAATTCAAACTTGAATACTAATTATAATGTACAATGTATACATATATTGAAATAAATAAGTTGAATACTATAGCCATTTACATATATTCTTTAATCTTCACATTGCATACAAGTAAGTTACAAAATTGATGCAGATTTGTTTCAGTAGCACACAAAAGATACACTTACTCTTAACCATGACATTTGTATTATCTTAAGCATCTTTGGGCATGATACAATTTCTGAAGCTGCACAAGCAATAACAAACTGTAATAATTAGGTTGCCCATGCATGTTCATTACATTTCAAGCTATTAGTTGTTGCACAAATGGCATACGCTATACCAAGGCCAATATGGCGTTCTACAGGACACCTTTTACTGGAACATTTTCTGTCAGAGAGAACTGTTTTTCCTGACATGCGATTCTTCTTTCTAAAGAATGTTGGAATGTTGACCATCACATTGTAGGGAACACAGAGGTCTGAAATATTGATGCCTTTATCGGCTAAGATGGTGTCACCAGGATCACACTTTTGAATTATGTTACTGCATTCTATGATTTGGCGGTCAGAAACGCTCCCACAATAGACTGGGGATAGAGAAGAGATGAGCCCACCAGGTGAAGTACCAACCATTAGTTTCAGCGTATTCCTATTTTTATAGGTGCTGAAAGAAGCTCTTTGAGCCTTAGCCAACTGCGGTTTATTTGTCAGGATTTTGGTGGCATCTAATGTGACCCGAGCTGTAGGAAACGTTTGACCAAAATCTTTAGGGGCAAAGTGTGTGTGTGTGTGTGATTAGGGCTGTACGTCCTGTATTTCTGCACCAGTTGGGCTAATTAGGACAGGCAGAGACCAATGCAATGAGACGAAGGATGAAACAGCCATCCAACTTAGGCTCGACCAGGAATCGAAACCGGGACCCAGCGGTTGGAAGCCCAGAGCGCTACCTCTGAGGGGCAAAGTAGCGAAAACATTCTCTGCTGGGCCACCAATCAAGTTCTTCCCATTGGATATACATGAAAATTGATCCAAGTTGCAATAACACTGCCCACTTCCTTTTCACTGACCGACAACCACCTATGCAGTTCGAAGTTGGTGTAGTTCCTCTTTAGTTTCATTAATGTTAACAAAAACTGATTTTTAACTGACAATTTTGGATGGACATTATTCAGATAATTCAAACTATATGCTGCTGGACCAAGAGTATTGAGCACGAAACAGAAACGTCCATAATCTTGTAGGCCTGTGTAATGGTGCAGTAGAACTGGATCGCTGATGAGATTCTCCAGATCAACCATTTGTTGTTTCTTCACGTCATTCACACCAGTCTCCATTGCCTCAATGTCCTTCATGGTAAGATCTGTCCGACAGTTGCCGACAGTCTGGTCGAGCAAAGAATCGGCTGGAGGCTCTGCAAAACATTGTTGGCAAATTTAATCCATCCTTCAGGCCCATAATTTAGCTGTAATCAGCAATCTATTTATTGAATATATATTTTAAAAGGATAAATACCATCAACTAGAAGCATTGTTTTCACGTTCTTGGTACCGTGTTCTTCTTTGCGTGCAGGTGTTTCAGTTTTCTCTGGGCGTATGTTCTCTTGAGGCACTGCATCTGCCTTCAGCCTCTTCCGTTGTTTAGTTAGTTAGTTAGTTAGTGTTATTGTTTAACGCCTCATCAGCACCTGAGTGGGCTATGTAGAGGCTCTCTAGGGTAAGATTGATTATCTATAGTTGGTAGTAGAAACCAGAAGCATGTAAAAAATCAATAATTGTCTGCGTTGGATAGCTGGAGCAGCTTGTGCAATGCGCACTGTCCTGTTTTAGCCACTGGGGATAGAGGACTTCACCCCAAGTGTTTCCACCCTCGCCGCGTGGAGGCCCAGGACCTTCGAGGGCACCACATTGGTTCATCATGCTCTGGCAACAGGAGATGTACAAGTCATCGACATCTGCTATGTACAAGTACCGGATGACAGGCATCACACTGTTCCACTGCAAGATCTACATTATAGAGTAAACCAGGATTGTTTCATTGCATGATCTACATTATAGGAAAGGACTTGAAACCAGGATCACAGTGTTTATTATTTCATTTCATTTCCATGACAGGAAAGTGACTTTTTAAAGCTTCTTATTTGTCTTTTTAAAATAATCAAGGCAAAATCCTCAAATTATCGCTCAATTTATTCACCGGAGCATGAATTCATTGCTTTTTGTCTGTGAGGATTACATAAGCCTGAGGTGTACACAACTTGGACTTGTGAACCACTGTGACTTTTCCACATGGGTGATACAGCTGAAGCCACCAGCCATGACAAGCAATCAGCTGATTTTTGTTTGTCTGGTTGCAAATTCGAGAAAAAAAGGAACAAAATCCCTAGAAATGATCCGATGCTGTTTCTGTATGCACTGGTATCACGAAGAGTGCGTGAAAATGAAGGATGAAGAGAGGGGTATATGGTACTGCCCCACCTGTTTCCTGATGCCATCAAACATCTCTAAATTAGTGGGTGAATTACAACAACTGCGATGATATGAAGAAACTCAAGGAAAATGAGCAAAAGTCCCATGAAACTGAGTTCGATCAAGTGTGAATGTGAACATCTGCGTGAAGAAAATGCTTCGTTCAAAACTCAAGTCACTTCACTTTCTCAACAACTGAGTCAGCAGACCTGGAAGTCATTCACCAACAATGATAAACAGTCTTTGTTAATAGGAGACTCCCTTATTCGAGATATTGAAGAAAACAAGTTGGTGAAAACGACAGTGACTTCACTTCCTGGAGCCAAGGTGACAGATGTCTTGAAGAGCCTCCAAGAAAATGATGAGTCCTATGCTAATGTTGTATGCTGTGTAGGAACCAACAATTGCAGCAGCGATAGTTTTGATGGAGATGAAATTGTCAAATCTTTCAAAGACATTGTTGCAAATGCCAAGACCAATGTCAATGACCCAAAGGCTGTTCGTATTGTCAGTATACCACCCCGTTCAGACTCCTCTGACTACCAGGAACATGTGGATATTCTGAATGCGTGTCTGTCTACTATGTCTATTGATGAGGGGGTCACTTTTATCAATAATGACCCCAACTTTTAATTGAGTGAAGGCACACCAAATGATGGCTATCTTCTTAATGATGGAATTCACCTGAACAATAGAGGAACTAACCGTCTAGCCAAAAATATGCAACTTCGTGTCAGTTCTAAGACGTCCAATGGAAACGTGGTGAAAGAACAAAGAATCCCTAACCATCAACGAAAGACAGAAAGGCCAAATACATCAGCAGCTGCAGACAGTGATGGTTGGCAAGTCAAGGTCAACAGACAAGGTACTAGAGGCCAAAGGCAACAAGAAAGACCTGACTACAGAAGACCCGCACAGATGAATGGAAATCACAGTAACAACAGGAATACCCAAAAGAATGGTAACTGTTGGTTTTGTGGTGAATCAAATCACGTCTCTCACAACTGCAGACACGGCCAAAAACTAACCTGCTACACATGCCACGGACTAGGTCACAAGTCCAAAGACTGCTTATACTAGAGGTTAGGCCAGGAAGGTGGTGCCGATCATGCATCATCCTCAATTCACACTGAGCCAAATGATGACCAACATACCTCAGTTAGTCCTTCAAACTTCACTGCAACGACGATGTGTTCTGGTGACTGTCCTCAACCAAGAAAAAAGCAAGGTATATCTGACATTAATATTGCATACATTAATGTGCGAAGCATATTGCCTAAAATTGAACAGGTGCAGCAACTATTACTTGACTCAGGCATCCACGTACTTGGTGTGGGTGAAACATGGCTGGATGAGATGGTATCAGATGGTGAAGTAGCTATTGATGGATATAAGACAACTAGAGCAGACCGAAACAGGCATGGAGGTGGTGTGATGTTCTATGTCATTGATGGCCTTTCTTACAAGGAAGTGGATATTGAAGTAAACAAAAGATCATATCTCATTGGTAATATATATAGACCACCTCGCAGTGACTCTGATCATTTCAGTAGAATGCTGGAGGTAATTGAGCAAGCTGCTGATTTATCTGAGAATATGATCATTTTAGGTGACCTCAACTAAGACTACAAGACAGATGCTAGCCTGGCTACAAACCCAGTCCATCAAATTGAGAATATGTTTGCTATGAAACAATTGGTCGATGCACCTACTAGAGTTACATGTAATTCGTCTACTTTGATTGATGTGATATTATCGAACGTGCCAGATGATCACAAATCTACTCAAGTTCTTCCTGTATCTATGAGTGACCACTTCCCTGTGATGACCACTTTGAGATCACAACAACAGGTGAAAGCTGTTCACAACATTGTCCGTTTTAGAGATTATAAACACTTTGTGGTCAATGACTTCCTGAGCGATCTGCAGTCCAAATTACAAGATCAGCATGTTTATGACACAAAAAACAACTGCCCTGATAAACTGTGGCAACACTTCAAGAAAACATTCATAGAAATCTCTGATAAACATGCACCCATCAAGACCATGCGATTGAAGAAACGATACTGTCCATGGATGAATAAAGACATTCTTAATTTAATGAACAACAGAGACAATTAACATAAAAAAGCTTCCAGGAGCAAATGTTTTAATACCTGGAATGAGTATACTATTTGTAGAAATAAGGTAACTTAAGTGATTAGAAGAGAGAAAAGTAAATACTATGAAAATGAATTATGTAATAATGTTAATGTTTGGAAAAAATAAATAAACTTATTGGTAAACATCATGTAAACGCTCCTAAGGAGTTCAGTGCACAAGATTTTAATAATTATTTTCATTCATTTATATGTAGATATGTAGATAGATAGTTTAGAGAAACAGATAGATTTATATGCTTATTATATAATATAGAATATCTCGCTTAATATTTGGTCTATTTTCAATCCGAAAATCGGACTAATATTAAATTGAGGGAGCATTGAAACAGTCCAGGCGCGGACGTGTGCAGGAGCACCACTGTTTGCCTCCGCCAACCTAGCTGCCTTCTCAGACAAATAACTCGCTTAATATTTGGTCTATTTTCGATCCAAAAACACGTATGGAATTAGTATGAACTATACTTCAATTCAGTCTTATTTGAAAATCGGACTAATATTAGAGGAGCAGCAGCCTTTTAAGTATATACAACCCCCCCCCCCCCCTCCCTGCCTACGCTGACGCTGGTAGCAAAAAGCCGGCGGGTTACCCGTAGAACCCGGCGAGTCACCCGTAGAACATGCCGCCGGCTTTACTACGGGTAAACTTAGGGACGGATAACCCGCCGGCTTCTACGGGTCACCCCCGCCGGCTTCCACAGGTTTTTTGGACACCCGGGAGATTTCCACGGTTGTGCCATGCAAGCATGGCACAACTGGCTACCAGGCCCGAAACTCCTGGCTTGGCCACGGGTCCCACGGGTGCTTGGCGGGTAGCCGTTTTGTAGCCGCCGGGTTGGAGCCGGGTAGCGCGTTGCATAACAATTGCGTAATACTATGGGTTCACTACGGCAAAACCGGCTAGTGTGACTGGGGCTTTAGAGGGTTCTCCTCCACTGAATAATTTTTATTTTTATGTTGATTATGTATAATTTTGTTAAATATAGTGGTGAATAAAATGATTGATTGAACTTGAAAGGTTGGTTCTGGCTAAGAAAGGGACGATGGGACTTGGTGGCTTTTCGGTACAAGTTTGATGGTTGAAGAGTGCTTTGTAAATAGGAGAGGTGACATTTGTTAATTGGTTGTTTTGGTTTTGCAGATTGTGGCCTTGGAAGAGCTCGACTCCAGGATAGCTGAGCTTATGGCGAAGGCTAAGTCAGATGGGTATACCAGGAAGTGTCAAGTGGATAAGGAAGAGTTCCTTTCTTTCATGTCAAAATACACAGGACAGATCCCAATGTTTTTTCGGTAGCCACAGAACAGGACATTTTACAATTCATTGTCTCTATGGAGCAAACAGGAGCTCTGGGAAAATTAGAGTGCATGATACGAATTGCAAGTACCTTGGGCTGGAAAAAGCTACCTGTTTTTGTCTAGTGTGTGTGTGTGTGTGTGTGCTTGATTAGGGCTTTAAGTCCTGTATTTCTGCACCAGTTGGGCTAATTAGGACAGGCAGAGACCATGGCAATGAGACAAAGGATGAAACAGGATGAAACAGCCATCCAACTTAGGCTTGACCGGTTATCGAAACCCGGAACCCAGCGGTTGGAAGCCCAGAGCGCTACCTCTGAGCCAGGCCCCCGCCCTACCTGTTTTTGTCCAAAGCGTTTCTCGGTGGGCTATGTGAAGAATTTGCTTGTGTCTTTTCTGACCAAGTGTCTGTTATCGTTAGGGGAAGGAAAATGAGCAAGCAAAGGCTCATGTGGTTAGAAAACAGGCTCGTCCCATGTTTCGGGATAAGCAGAAAGGTTGTGCAACTATTTGGATAGGGAGGCTAAGGTTCCTGGAATACCCCTCAGAAACACTTTTATATTGCAGCGGGATAGGAGTTTCTTTCTCTTGCAGTTTGCTTTGGGGGACGGGGTGGTGATCTTTGTAAGGTACTTCAAGATATTTATGAACTTCGCGATGGCACAGGGCTTGTTATTAGGCAGACTTATGGCAAACGAAGAGTTGAAAAGATGGCAGAAGTGGCTAACTACCCCTCTGTGTCCAGTGGAAGCAGTATCTCAGTATGTTAGCTCATGTACCAAAATGGGCATGGAGATATCAGTCAGCTATTTGTTTAGGAAGATGATAGGGAAAGGTTGTGTTCTAGATGCCCCTTTACCTCAGTCTGCCATGTCAAAGAGGCTATAGCTACATTTACGAGTGATTGGGCTTTTCGAAGGGGAGTCAACTCCTAGTATTCGAGGCGATGCTGCAATTACATTGGGTTCTGAACATGATTCTTTTACTGAAGTTAAAGCCCATGTAGGTTGGCGTTCAGATTCCTCATTTGATTTGTACTCCAGGTTGAACACAATGAAGCAGATTTTTGCTCGTTCCCCTGGTGACCAATGGTATATCAACCAGCCTTTTCTGTAGTCCAATGTACTGCAGTTATCAGACAGGGCATTTCAGTGATGAGTCCAATATTAATGTTGCTTTCTTTCAGACTGAGGCCAGATTGCACGTTACGGTGTTGGGCCACAGCTTTGTGGTGGCATTGCAAGACTTACTTTTTTACATGTATGAGTGTTTTTTGTCATTGTTGCTGAATATATGCAAGTCTTAGTCTATCAAGAAACAAGGTCAGTGTGTTGTTCCAGGTTGGTTAGAGCAAATGAAGGACTAAAAAGATGAGTGCTTGTTATGGTTTGATATTTGGAAGTCTCATGGTAGGCCAACTTAAGGTTTTATTTATGACACAATGAAGGAATCAAAAAGACAATACATGTACACAGTCAGGCGTACGAATAGAAGGGAGAGGACAATATGAAACCAGAAGATGGCAGACTGCTTAAGTGAAAATCCACTACAGATATCATGAATATGGTATCGAGTCACTTCGTAGACACGCAAAATCATTGACACGCAAAATCGTTGACAGCAAATTCGTTGACACCAACCCGTTGACATGAGGACGACCAACTCGTTGACAAAATAATTCGTGGGTATACCATCTCGTTGACATGTCAACCAGTTGGTTGTGCCAATTCGTTGACAACTTTTTTTTTTAGTTCACGCAAATTCGTTGACAACTTTTTTTTTAGTTCACGCAAATTCGTTGACAACTTTTGTTTTAGTCCACACAAATTAGTCAGATGTCGCCCCAGTTTGTTATGTAGTTCTTAAGCCAGTTCGTTGACAACTTTTTTTTTAGTCCACGCAAATTAGTCAGATGTCGCCCCAGTTTGTTATGTAGTTATTAGATATCTAAGCCAGTGCTGCCACCTTACAACAAGTCAAAAGAAACAGAATCATTCGGTTTAAATCTTTTTTATTATAAAATAGCAGAAATTCTGCCACTTTGCAATGCTTAAACTACTTCTGATCCACGTAAAAATGTGGATAAACTCCGCCTGGAGTTTACCGACTTGTCGACGAAATGGTACATAGCCAAATTGGCTGTCAACGATTTTGCATGAAATTGTCAACGTGGTGGTCATGACCTGTCAACGAGTTGGTTTAAGCGTTTTTAAGTTTGTCAACGACTTGGTCCCTGACAAATTTATACGAGTTGGTTTGTCAACGAATTTGTAGCTGACCCTAAAAAGTGTCAACGACTTGGCATGTCAACGATTTTGTGTGTCTACGAAATGACCTGTATTCAGAACATGTATGTGCAATTGACATGCATCTTTTCAACAACAACAATGACGAATATGCGCAACTCTCAACCGATGCACCTAATGGTGCTGCATGCACTTTTAGAACTGGCTTTGAGTAGCCAGCTATAGCCAGATAGTTCCATTAATTTAGTGGCAGGTAGCATCATATAGCAGAAGTTGTCTAGCTTCGTCTAGGTTTAATTTGCCGTTTTTAATGAAACAACTGTACAAAGCCAAACATGGAACAGTATGCACATTGATGCTCAAAGAAATCATAAATCATTACCTCACAAATGGCTCCGATGTTTACTCATGCTTCATTGATGCAAGCAAAGCATTTGATCGCACTAAACATGATCAACTTTTCAACACACGTAGAAGCAGAAGGATGCATTTCCTTGATCTCAGGTTCCTCATTAACAGCTAGGAGCACCAGAAAATTAGGAATACCTAGAAAGGAGCTTTTTTACAACCTTTTCACCTATCAAGGAAAATGGCATCTTCTATCTTGTTTTTGTTACTATTTAGATGTTTTGTTAGACAGTCTGAGAAAGAAATTGGATGTTGGATGGGTTCAAACTTTGCTGAAGCGATAACTTATTACAAGACATGTGAAGAATTTTCAGAGGATCATTGCATGATCATCAAGCATTACAGGAAGACTTAGAAAAACTCCACCAATGGTCCAACACTTGGCAGATGTCATTTAATGTCACCAATGCTAGAAAGACTACATAATATGGTCAAACATTTAATGTCACCAATGCTAGGAAGACTACATAATGAATGGTCAAAATCTAAAGTAGATGGGAGATGCATGCTAAACCACTCTGACTAAAAAGGTTTAACTGATAGCGTCACAGAGATGTTAAAGGCTTAGAAGTACTGGAAAGAAGATGAACAGTACAATACAGTCACTGATATTTGTTTACAACATTATAGTGAACAAACACGAGGCGTTACCTGCAGGGTACCATCCTACACCATTAATATCGTCTACAGAAACATGAACCAAATGAGCTGCCAATTGTACCGGCCTAGATCCTTACAAATACCTGCTCACCAGGACTATACCATTCTCAAACAAACTGCCTACAGATGTACAAAACAGTTCAAATACGCAAGTCATCACATCACTGTACATGGTGGATTTTAACTACCAACAAGATTTTTACGAGGCGCTGTCCAACAAGCACAAGACATTGATGCATTGTCAGTCAGTAGAAGTCATCTTTTCCCCTCATTCTCCCCTCATGGGTGTGTGTGTGTGTGTGTGTGATTAGGGCTTTACGTCCTGTATTTCTGCACCTGATGGGCTAATTAGGACAGGCAGAGACCATGGCAATGAGACGAAGGAGGAAACAGCCATCCAACTTAGGCTCGACCGGGAATCGAACCTGGGACCCAGCGATTGGAAGCCCAGAGCGCTACCTCTGAGCTAGGGTGGGTGGGTGGGTGATTAGGGCTTTACGTCCTGTATTTCTGCACCAGTTGAGCTAATTAGGACAGGCAGAGACCATGGCAATGAGACGAAGGATGAAACAGCCATCCAACTTAGGCTCGACCGGGAATCGAACCCGGGACCCAGCGGTTGGAAGCCCAGAGCGCTACCTCTGAGCTAGGCCACCGCCCTCCCTCATGGGGGTAATTGCTCCATGGCAGCCATAGAAGTTTTAGAACAAGGTGGTACCACCCTGTACAGTATAAAAACCAAATGCATCGAGTATACAAAACACCCAAACAGAAGTGATAGGATTTTCCCCCTCCATGAGGTAACCATGAAAGTTTTAGAACCCTAACCCAAATAACATCCCATGATGTTATTCAAAATATCATATCCCAGAGTAAGTATTTCTTCAATCCGCATGTGCTTACAGTGCTAAAGCCATGTGATTGATGACAATATCTTGTTCATTAAGACAAAAATACACCAGTTAAAAAATAGGTCAAGGTCACCCATCTTTAAGTTCACTCAACATCTCCCACGAAAATCCATTAGTTGCACGTCTAATGTCAGTGCTATTGATCCTGGGATTACATCAGAGTTATCACTTCTACAAGAGTGATGGACAGACAGCCTGATGGCAAACTACACAGATGATCACATGCAACACCATAGGTCATAGTATCGTCAAAAAACCATGATGAAGAAAGACTCAAATTGTGAAACTGCCAAAATGTTTGAACTAGAGGTGCGAGGGGGGTTGTGGTAGAATGCAATACCTTATGTGCCAACTTAGCAAGGTCATTCATATCTCGGCTTTGTACAGGATAGCTAGACAGGCATAACTCAGACCTTGAAAATGGGTATGTCACATTGCCTACTTTTTCCAGGTTTCTCAATACCGTGGGCACCTTGAAATTATTTAACTGGAGCATATATTGCACATAGCCCTAAGTTGGTGACTGGAGTGTAAGGAATCGCCACCAGCTTTACCAGCCTAGCCATGCGGAGGCCCAGGATTTCAAGGACAAAATGGAAATATACTGGACAGAAATAATCAAACACAGACAAGAGGGCATCCAATGAAGCTTAAAACAAATACACGGAAGAGCATCCCGATGACACCTCTTCTACTAATGACATGGAATGACCTTCCCAAGCAGTGACAGTACCATCTTTAAACAATTTGAAAGCCAAGGATGGGATTCGACCAGTGTTCAAACCCTGATCTTCAGCCACTTCCCCACTCACCCGGTGGCTAGAAGATGTGCTTGCTGTAGGAACCTTTCAATACATGACACTACATTAACTACAAGAGAGCTATAGATACTCCTAACAGGAGTGCAGTCGCTCCAGTTCGAGACCTCTACCTCATTGTTTCCAACTTTGTCATCTAGAAGTTGTGACTTTTCAGGGCTCACCAAAGATAAATTGAAGAATAAAAGTATTCCTTGGCTCTCTCCATAGGTGTTCAGATATAGTCACTGGGTCCGCTATGAATTGCTAATATTAATCAGTGGTTTGGTGTAAAACTTTTGAAATGATCCCAAGCATTTGTCTACTGATTATCAAAACCAAGAAAGAGGAAAGGATTGTTAAGCCTTGGCCAATTTATTAAATGAAATTCAAATGCTATTAGGTCTGAGCAGTTTCTGTTGGCCACTGTACGTGGTGGTATGGTGTACATGTATATGATGAAATGATGAAGTACCCTTTATGATGCACCCAGATGACACTTAGGTCTGGCAGTCCCTCCAGCCTCATTCCAACTGGACAACATTTTGTACTGATGCATGTTCATGACAGAAGTTGAATAATAACAATGCAACAGAGACCGTCACATATCCATCACATCGACATGGAACCATAACATCAGGTGGTTCACCAAGTAAATACACACACAAATACAAGTTAACAGGCAAATGCAAATACTCAACATTCAAATGCAAATGCAAGCGAAAATTTCTCAAATTATACAGGTATCATCCTCAGAAAGTAACAAATTTACAAAAACAACAGCAAGCTTCCACTTAGGTGATAGCAAAACATAACCAAGCTATTTCAACAGTTTATACGAGTAAAAAATAGTAAGATATATGATAAAATGGTGTCATATAAACACTGAATATTGCTCTGCATTGTGCAGTGTTAGAGATTTTGGGCATGACATAATACTATTAACTGTACAGCTTAAAATAAGTTTAGTAACAACATAGGCCTATCTAACACAGTCTACACATATCTAATCTTGAAAATCCATAACATATATCAAGCCAATCTAATTGCATACACATGTAGTTAAACATGCAGTACAAAAAGGTCATAGATAAGTTATTGGTTATAAGTACATGCCATAGGAAATTATATTAATCAAATTTATTGATGACATGATAATAACTATCCATGCTGTTATTATTGGGCTAAATGTATAACACCCCTGTCCTCAAATATCTTATCGAGTTTATCTTCCATCATCTTATTTGTACCACGTAGACCTTTGACAACTTGTGCTGCCCAAGCAAAGTACTCCAGTACTCTCTCATCAGTCCAATTGACAGGAGCTCCATGTTGTAAATCTCTCAAATTATATAATTTGTCAGCTAATTTCACTAGTTTAGCTTTTGGACTCGTATGTGGAGCATGTTCTATCTGCAGCTTTTTCCGTGTGGCTTTGTCCAATGATTTATCATCCGTCACCTCAGCTACTAATCCTGAAATTTAAGATGTTGATTTACGCTCTACGTAGATATTTCAATTAACAATAACGAATTCAAAACAATACTGATTCTTTTGTTTTCATTGATGGATCTCAAGCCTCAAAGTGGTGGAAAGGTTTTGTACAACAATTAAATGAGGAAAACTTTTGTATCAAAATCATTTTACTCTTTTTGAGTCCACCCATGGAATATTTTGTTAAGGTCTGTGAAAACTTTGCATATTTAGAAATACTTTTATGTTTGTTTTAGCACGGATATAATAAGTCATGCAATCGTTAGGAGGAAACCAGTATCTTGAACGAAATGGCATAAGGTGTGTAAAACTTTTTTTCAATACAGTACTATGATTGGCATACCTGCAACAGTGGTCCCAAATATCTCTTTTATTTCCTCAATAGTGGTATCAGTATCTTCAACTGTGTCATGCAAAATTGCTGCCTACAATTAATGAAAGTTTGTGATAACAAGCATCAATGACAAATAATGTCAGAATGTTTATCATGAGGAAGAATGACAGAAACCTAGAGTAAAACATGAATATAACAGCTTCACATCAAGGGAAATAGTTTTTATGAAGTAATATTCATCAATTTCAATAAAGTAATTATTAGGTTGGCAGAGGTGACAAAGACATAATAATCCATTGTAGAGAATTAGATGGCAGAGATGAGTTTATGAGATGCATGACCACTTTCCCCTTGTCCAGTCAAATGTCTATATTCGAGAGAAAGTGAAAATCGATATATTGGTGAACAGCAGAGAGGACTTACTTTAATTACATCAGGATCAGTAATACCGGCTTCTTCTGTCAGAATGAAAGCCACCCCTATTCAAAAAGAAAATTATAAGAAGGCAACTCTACATCAAAGATATCATCAATAATGACCTTTTTGATCTCAGTTATTTAATGTAAATTTACCAAACTCTTAAGGCCAAGCTCTATACAAATTAGTACACTGCAGGACAAGACTTTGAGAGAGACCCCCCCCCCCCCCCCCCCCCACAAATATATTTCTTCATTTTCAACCGAGTGAAAAACAGTTAGTATAAAGCAGGGTTTGATAGACATATAATGTCAATACAATTATTGGATTGTCCGGGACAAGTGATAGTTTATGCTACAAAATGACCAAGTTAATTTGATTTTCTGGCAAGTAACTAATATGTTAATGTCAAGCCCTATACATCAAGTATCCATGAAACAGCAAATGTAAGATTAACTTATCAAAGCTTACCAATAGGATGATTGATGTAAGGTGTCCCAGCTTCATCTTTCCTTTTCTGAAACTTATGTTTTTTGGCTGCGAAGTCTGTGCATTTGATCAGGTCTGCCATATTACAGGTATTTTCCATTTTGGCACTGAAAGAGACAATTTCATCTAATGTCAGGGTTGGAATTTAACCCGGGTTAAATCAATTTTGCCCAGCTTAACGGGTAAAACCTGGGTAAAATGGGTTTAACCCGGCTAAAGTGGGTTAAACCTGGTGAAAACTCTCCTACAATCTCACCACATGGGATTCCATATTACTAGAAATACATAAAACGGTCAATATAAGGAGGAATAGATGATTTTTGTATGATGCTACATGATGTTAAACTTTAATGGCTATCACTGAGCTTTACACACTTTAAGGGCATGAATATCAATTGAAAAATGAAATTCCTGAATTATGGTACAGATACTTAGTGATCTACAGACAATCGAACAGACTGACAAAAATTTACTTCCAAATATAGAAGTTTAATTCATATTTTGGTTTTAGTTTGAAAAACACCTATATTACATGTCCTTGTGAAGTTGCCAGCAGAATCCCAAAGATTATAATTTGAGGGGTAAAAACAATGGCGAAAAAAATTGCTAGACCATCAAGTAATTTTGTGTTTTCATATTGCAAACTGGGGATAAACATCATACAATAGTATATTAAAAATTGTTTCGTCTTCCCCGCTTAATATTTCCACCTTTACTACTGATCATAAGTTTAAATTATGGGTTTTAACCCACTTTGGGCAAAATGTCTATTTAGCCCAACCTGGGTTTAATACGGGCTTAACCCGGTGGGCGGTAAATTTGCCAACCCTGCTGAATGATGTTACACTTAAGTATAATTATGGTGTGTAGTCAATCCATTGACATGCCAAACTGGCACCAAATCTCATATCACATCCAAGTCAACGACAGCACTTTTAATAACCTACAAGATAGTGATAACACGGCGAAAACACAGTGTCAACCCAGCTGCACTCTCGCGAACTGCTTGTCCTTGGGAAGCCTCGCTGCCGATTGCCCGGCCAGACCATCTTCCCACAGCAAGGCCTCCTTCTTCGCACGGCTCCACCAGGTGACCTTGCATGCTAGAAATGGGCTTGATTACCTGGTTTATGCATATCCAAATCAGTAATGATCACCAAATGTATCTATTTTTAGCACGGCAACGCGGAGCCACCATGGTGGTTGAGCGTTTGCATCGACTGACCTACTTATTGACGCTAGAAGGCAATGCAGTATGGCAAAAAAAACACCTAGGAAATGTCAGCAAATCAGGCAAGGCACTGTTCACCAAGTTCGCGATGAGTGTGATCCGCTGCATTTGGGAATAAGTGGCCGTACAAGTCCCCTGATGCAGGCCTGATGAGGGCATGAGGCTTTTTAGACCTTTACTTGGTTAATCAATAATGAAAATACAGCGATATAATTAGGCTGCCACTACCCCGTCTCTGCCCGGGACCCTTACATCTTCAGGGTTCTTGGAAACTGAATTGACCTACATCTAGGATATTGCAAAGCACGTAAAACGTATTGCTGACCGAAAAAAACTGGTTCAATGTTTGCCACTCTGGATTGCTTTGCAAAGAGCTTATAATATCCTAATTCGGGCGGGTTTGTATTCCTTGTATGATATTGAAGAAGTTTGAATCTAGGATCATAGGTCAAAGGCGGCTGGGTTAGTTTCGCGGGCACAATGCATGGTGGGGGCTCAAAACGAAATTCTGTAGAAGCTCCCGGTGCTCGCCCAATAATTAAAGTGAATACAGATGGGTGCGATCAGTCGACTTGCAGACAGCACTACCCCTTTAAATGATGTCGCGGAGTTAAGTTGGCTATGACCATATGTGTTGCCGGGTTAGCTGTTGCTGTGTTAGTTGTTGCCAGGTTGACGATTATTTATAGGCCGCAGGAGCAGCCCCATAGGGGCCGCCCGTAGGGCTTTTATGTTTAGAGATTGGCCAAAAACAAAATCTACTGTCATGCTATTCTCAGATGACCGGACAAACTATGTTGTCCCAATTAATCTGCGCGGCCATGATGCGCAAAATCCTATAATGACCTACTTACGCAAAAATGATTCTTAACTTAAGATAATACAGATCTACCCAACAAATTTGAAGAAACTCACGTTAGAACACTGTTAATCATCAGTTCTATGAGATTCAAGACAAGACAAGCAGTAGAACTATGGTTTTGAATGTTCCATGGGAGCTACGTCCATTGCCGTGATTTTCCATAAAGCTAGCCAACTAAATGAACGTTCGACCAATCAGAGCAGAGCTTATTTAATTACTAGGTCATTTGCTAGGCAACGAGCTCTAACAAACTCTGTGATTGGCCGTGGCGCTTAAGTTAGAAATCAATGCGCCGTCATGATCCGGGCTGACAAAAAATAAGCCAAAAGTTGGCAAAACTTTTATTGATGACGTCACAGAAAATGCCTTTGTCGGCGTAGCAAGGTAAACATGACTGTGTACGTACGAAAAACGATGTGTTTGCTCAACCGGAACGATCGCGATTTTGTTGTTGTTATTACCCACATGTATGAAAATATCAAACTTCAACAAAGTATCATTTTACTACAACTCCTGCGGCCTCTCATGCACATTGCATAATTATTAGGCCGCAGGAGCGGCCCCCCGTAGGGGCCGCCTGTAGGGGCCGCCCGTAGGGGCCGCCCGTAGGGGCCGCCCGTAGGGGCCGCCCGTAGGGGCCGCCCGTAGGGGCCGCCCGTAGGGGCCGCCCGTAGGGGCCGCCCGTAGGGGTAGGGCTTTTATGACTAGAGATTGGCCAAAAATAAAATATACTGACGTGCTATTCTCAAATGACCAGATCGGAACTTTGTTGTCCTAATTAATGAACGTAGAAATCAATGCGCAATCATAATGAGGTCATGATGCGCCACGATGAAAAATAGGCCAAAACGTCACAACAAACTTGTAATGATGACGTCACAGAGAATTGCCTTTGGCGCCGCCCCCACTGTGAGGCAAACATGTGCAAGTACGTTAGTTTAATCATGGTTTAATTATTATCGTGCGCTGGAAAACAACATGTTCGCTCAACCGGAACCAGCACGATTTTGGTTCCCTTGACTGTTATGTAACAGATTGCTATTTGTGATAATTGCTTTTGGTTAATTTCACTTTAAATCTGACACTTCTTGGCTCATTCCTACAGGCCTAGGAATTGCATTTATTATGACAAATGCAATTTTTGATGACCGAAATATACTTGCGTCTCCTAGCTAGCTAGCTCATTTGAAAAAAAAATAAAGTAAATGTTGGTAGTTTTAATTTCTCATCTGCTTCATTGATTGGCAATAGAAAAGAGGTAAAATCTCAACTCCATAGTTTACAAATATGTTTTCCATGCAGGTATAAACCGTTTTGTAACTTAAATGCATTATTTAACCACCAATTTCAAGAAAAATACTATAATTTAAGCATTGCTGCTTATACACTTGCATTTATGCTCCCATTAAATAAAGTTAGCCCAATTAAGCAAGTATGTGACATTACCCACATGTATGAAAATGGCATCAAAGTATAATTTTAGTAAATCACACCTCCTGTGGCCTCTTATGCACACTGCATTATCATATTATTATTATCCAAAACTCATAACTCATTGTTAATGACTTTCAATTACATAAGTCCAAATTAATGACACTATTGACAGCCAGTATTTTAATCTATTTACATAAATATGACATCAGCGCACATCTTGTGACCTTGATAATAAACACGGAACCAGACTCAACTTTTCATACTTTTCCAAACAGGACCAAACCCTATTTCATTTTACCATCAAATCATGACAAATGATGTGATGACTTATAAACCAATACAAATCTTTGTGTCAAAAGCATTAACCTTACATGTCAACTAGCATTTGATATAGGACTAGGATTGGTCACATAACAATAGGCTACAACATACTTAAGATAAAATGATTTAAGTAAGGCAAACTGCCGATATTTGCACCAGACACAAGTGGTGACTAGCGGCTGATTCGCCTGTCAACCAACCATGGATAGCACGTGGGCGAAATACTATTGTCGTAAACCTAATTTGTCGGACTAAAAGAAAAGTAAAAAATCTATTACAATACTTTACAGTTATTAAAACAATATAGAACGACAAAAACTTAACGGATACGTAGATTTCGTATCACAAATTTTGATTTTAGCATTCCCGCCGAAGTAAATATTTTACGACATTTGCGTTGATCGAATAAAGATGGCGGCAACTATGGTCGTCGGTGTTGCGAACTCAACTTGGAATGTTTTTTAATCCCGGTTATACTTGGTTACAGCACAAAACAATCCAATAAATTGCGAGTAGAAATTGGAAGGATTGTTACGAAGGATTATTGGAACAGCAACTTTTAAGCGTGTGTGAACTTTCAGCGCAAAAATTGCTGACAACGTTTGTTGATTGTTGATAAAAGGCCGACACTTGTTTTCTATAGAGCTATTGCTAACTGCATTTTTACACAGAACCGGGTTCCAACACCTAATTAAAATGCCGAAAGACATTGATTACCGACCCGGGGATTTGATCTTCGCCAAGATGAAGGGTTACCCGCACTGGCCAGCCAGGGTAGGTCATAAGGTTGGACTGCATGTGATTTGTGTCAAGACACATGTGACTTTTTATTTATAACAATCAAGGTAGAATCTTGGGTTTGACTGATTTGTCAGCAAAATTTAACAATGGTAACCAGGTCATTACAGAGCAGTCTGTGATAGACGATTAACAAAATATAATATTTACTGAGCGGGCTTGTTGCACGTTAGGTACATACTACAAATAGTACAATGTGTCTAGCCAACTAACTATTTCGTTGATCGCATTTCATTGGATAATTAATTAGCAGATGCACAGCATGAATTACTGTTCTGACAACTTCAACAGACTAAAATGTGGCGTCCTGTATTATATATAACCAAAGGTATCCAATGGCCATGCATCTCCACCACTAATATCCACACTTCGTCAATGTTTTCTGTGATAAATACAGCATGACATAGATTGTTCAGTCACAGAATTGTCCAAAATGTAGTTTACAACTGTTGTTCACATACCAAAAGTTATTACAGGCCTTCCTGTGGAGCTACAAGAGGGACTTCCTGACTAAACTTGTACATTTTGCTGCCTTCGTCTCTGACATCATCAGTGATTGGCCCAAAGTGCGGAGCTGCATGACGTCAGAGCCACTTTGGGCCAGAGACCTCTCTTTGAGCCATGAACAATATTTACCTTGTGATAATTAACAGATCGAGTGCCGAAGTTTAATTATATCACATTTAGTATATTATGCTGTCTTGTAGCAACCATTTTGATCAAGAAGAATAGAGATTACATTTATGATAATGTTTTTGCAGATTGATGATGTGCCTCCTGGAGCTGTGAAGCCACCCAAAGGAAAATTCCCTATCTTTTTCTTTGGCACCCACGAAACGTAAGACCCCCATTAATAAGATGTATGAATTTTTGTTATGATGGAAGAGAGAAAAATTGAATTTATTTGCAAGACCATTAACTATAAGGGCTGTGTATCAATACATTTTTTCGAAACGTATCACAATACAAATGTTTCTACACGTGATATGTATCTTTCAATACATGACATGTATTACGATACGCATATGGGCAACTGAGTGGTACAGACTGGAGAAAGAATATCCAATAGTATTATACGCAAATTTTCATAAGGCTTGACCAATTAATAATAAATTAATAATTTGTGATAATACTCAAAATATTAATGGCCCAGCTAGTTGAAAAGCAAAAATAAATTTAAAAAAAAGTCTACACTTTATTTCGGGCATGATGGCACTGACAAAAACTGGCAAGGGGCGTCGGGCATGGCGCAGCACCATGCTTAAATGGCAGATGGGGTACATGAGACAGGTCTTCATCCATAAAGACTGAAGAGAATTGGTTGACTATGGCGTTTGCTTTACTCTGGTCTGTGGTAACAGTTGCTGCATTATTGATCTTTAGTGTAGGGATGTTGCTCTTTCGTACCTAAGGGATTTCAGGTATGACCAGAATGGTTTCTGGTTGCCTTGGAGGTTTCATTTATGCCATGTATTCCAAAAATTACTCCACCGAATTTTCTACCTATATGTCATAAAACAAGTTCAACATACAGTAATCACTAATGGATCAATGGACAGTGTTCCAGCTAGATGCCAAGGTATCTTATCAGATATGATACTTACCTATGAACAATTTAAATTTCCATGTTTATCATTATTTTTCCTTAAACAGCAAAGTATAAAGCATTTGGAAATCTACTTTTAAAATAATTGAAGTTTAGTGCATAATTGAAGTTGAGTGCTTAATTTTTTCATTGCTATGTATTTTGGCATACTACTAGTCTATGGGATCCCTCTCTTCCTTTGGACAGAGAAATTCAAAATTATCCTGTTTACATTGTTAAGGTGTCGAGCAATTTACTAAATTAGTAATACTTTAATTGATAACTCAAGTAACTAAAATATGCAATTGCAATTTGTGAGCTTCTGAAGGATTTTCTTCAGGGTACCATTACTAATTGCAATTCAACTCCCAGTGTAGGATTGAAGCTCATTTAGCTGAGATGTGAACTTTGTGAACAAGTCAATGCCCCATTGCACAGCCCGGGACGGCCTTGCGCCCATTAGGGTTAGAAGATTGTGCAGTGGCGACAACTGATGCAATAAAATCTGTGTTGGTGCATGTTCTGAACATGACAATCATCTAGTTTGCAAGATGTTGTTCAATTTAAGGCATGTCCTTGGAAATATGTGTTGCATAACTCTTGCTGAGAAGGCATCTGGGCTGGGAGACTTGATAATGTGAAATGGCAGTGATTTCCATAACCTTATTGTGCAAGGGTAGGAACTGTTATGGTAGGCTGTTGAGTGTAGTCCTTGGAGTCTATGTGATCATTGAATGACAGGTGATGGTCTAGGGCGATGCCAAGGCATCTTATCAGATATGATACTTTCCTATGTGACTAGTATCTCTCTGGTTTGTCTCTCCAGGTTTTCTGGGATGTCTATGGTGTTGACATGCAGTAGGTGTAGTTTAACTAAATTTCTTGTTCTTCTGGTGATTCTTCGGGTCTTACATTTGTTGACATTGGAACGCATTTGCTATTTGTCCGCCCACTCTTGCAGCTTAAATAGGGCCAAGTGCAATTAGTGAACATCCTCCTCTGCATCTATCTTCCTGTAGGTAGCACTATCATCTGCGAATAGTTGCATTGGTGATGACAGTATATTTTCAATGTCATTTATGTAGAGGAGGAATAGGAGCGGGCCCAGTACAGTACCCTGAGGGACCCTGGATGTGACCTCTTGGGACTGTTGAACTGGTGCCGTTAAGTACGACTTTGTGTTTTCTGCCTGAGAAAGTTTTTTATCCCACGTTTCATTTTTGCTGGTGATGCCATAAGATTTAATTTTCTGTAGTAGGCGTTTATGAGGCACTGTATCAAATAGCTTACTATAGTCCAACACTATCACATCCACCTGGCTTCCTCCTACGTTAAGCTCTCTGGTCCAATCGTCCACTGCTCCGATCAGTTGTGTTGTACAGGAAAAGCCTGTTCTGAAGCCATGTTGTTGGTTGGTGATGATCTGATGCTTGTTCAGGTGTTCCCATACCTTAGCTGCTTAGATGCTATGATATGTTCCAACAGTTTACAAGTGATGACTGTTAGTGACACCAAGCGGTAGTTTTCCAGAATGTATCTTGGTCCTTTTTTTATAGATAGGGCACACATCGGCCTGACACCAGGAGTTAGGAAGGATGTACCCGTGTTGTATGACAGTGAGAAAAGATGCTGGTACATTGGTGCCATTTCGTCTTCATTTTCTTTAAGGAATCGAGCCAGTAGGTCATCAGGACCCCCAGCTTTATGAGGTGTGATGTTGCTGAATAGCTTCTGGATGCCCTCTAGTCCAAAGCTGATGTCCGCCATATCCGGATACATTTGTTTAAGATGGGGTACATGAGACAGGTCTTCATCCATAATGACTGAAGAGAATTGGTTGACTAGGGCGTTAGCTTTACTCTGGTCTGTGGTAACAGTTGCTGCATTATTGATCTTTAGTGTAGGGATGTTGCTCTTTCGTACCTAAGGGATTTCAGGTATGACCAGAATGGTTTCTGGTTGCCTTGGAGGTTTCATTTATGCCATGTATTCCAAAAATTACTCCACCGAATCTTCTACCTATATGTCATAAAACAAGTTCAACATACAGTAATCACTAATGGATCAATGGACAGTGTTCCAGCTAAGATTTGAATTGGGCATCGCGCACAAGAAAATTAGGGCACCTTAATAGACTCATATAGGGCCCAGCTAGTTAAAAAGCAAAAATAAATTTAAAAAAAAGGTCTACACTTTATTTCGGGCATGATGGCACTGACAAAAACTTGCAAGGGGCGTCGGGCATGGCACAGCACCATGCTTAAATGGCCCAGCTGTAAAACTGCATTGGAATGATGATATCATGAAACTCACATGCTATAAAACATAGCATTTTAAGGATGATAGTAATTGTTTTTGTAATTATTTTCAGTGCATTCCTCTCTGTCAAAGACATATTTCCCTATAAGAAATTCAAAGACAAGTATGCTCGGCCTCAGAAGAGAAAAGGGTTCAATGAAGGTCTGTGGGAAATTGAAAACAACCCTACAACTCAGTTTGGAGGACAGGTGAGAACAGTGAGACATTTTAAACAATTCTTGTTTATTGCAGCTGTTCTTGTTTGTAGTATGGGAAGTTTGTTGCCAAAAAGAAACTGGTGATTAATGTTTCATTGCCGTTTTGTGTAAGGTGTCAAGTGAAGAACAGGGAGCAACAGAAGAAGAAGAGGAGGAAGAAGAAAAGGAGGAAAAGGAAGAAAAGGAAGAAGTCCAAGAGAAAGAACAGGAAATGGAGGAAGAGGAACCTGAAGAAAATTCTGAAGATGATGAACCAGCTAAGGTGATTTTTATCAGACTTGAGAATTTGTTTTATTGGATCAATATTGTCTTACAATTGACAGATCTATACTGTTCAATGAACAAACTGCTTTATTTGTGCTTGGTCCACACTAGTCAGTGAATGCAATATTTGCCTTATTGTTGATTATCTGGCAATTATCCACAGTTGCACACAGAGTATTTGAACTTGTTTTACTGTATATATACAAGTGAAGTTTGCAATATATAATATAATTATTCTCTGACATAAGTTATTATAATTAAGAATATTATTTTTAATACAGCCAAAGAAGAGCAGACAATCGAAGAAGGAAGCACAGAAACGGAAAAAGAAAACTGAAGGGGTATGAACCGTATGATGGATTACTGTCTGACTATGATTCATTTACTTTCCTCATTAAACCCTTTTGTATTGTTGATGTAAAAAAAATTTTCTCCAACAGGGTAAACCTGCAAAGAAGGCAAAAAGAAATGAGAGTGATGAGGAAGAAGATTTTGATGAAGGTTCATCACCACCATCTGACAATTCTGAGGATGAAGTAAGTGTTTTTGTGTGTAATATCATAAGCGAAACAAGCTGGTGTTGAACTAGCGCATTTGAAGGAACACTGCACGAGATAAAGATGAAATGGTGATAACTAGAGTCACAAAATTGCTAAGGAAGGAAATGTTGAATTGGAGAAGGATTAGCCAACAGGGTTTCTTAGAGAAGAGAATGATTTCTCAATCACACACATTTATCTGAGATTCCCGAAGCAGGCCTCCAGGAACCCCTAAATAGTCAAGGAGTCTGTGCTACTTAAGTTAGTAGCCGTAGAATTATATTATTCTCAATGAAAAAGTAACTGAATTGCATTTAGTAATTGCATTGCCTGTTTTATTTTAGGATTTTGAAATGGATAAATCAAAATCAACACCAAGAGGTAGAGGACGGCCAAAGAAGAAAGGTTCTAACTCGGAGCATTCGGATGATGAGGTGAGTGTTGACTTGGGAAGACTGAAAGGGCCATTGTTCATGTAGTGTTTTCATCCAGATGTCACAATTTCCTCTAACCACTGCACTTCATTTTCTACGGTTTCTTTTTTAGGAAGCTGAAGTCGAAGCCGAAGCTGAAGCGAAACCAAAATCAACATCAAGAGGCAGAGGAAGACCCAAAAAGAAAGACTCAGATTCTGACAGTGCCAAAAATGAGGACAGTGATGACCAAGGACCAAAATCAACTCCCAGGGGCAGAGGGAGAGGAAAGAAAACGCCTGGTTCTGCCAAAAGAGAAAAGAAACGTAAGTAAAATTATTCGTAAATTTGTGAAGATTACAGCTGCAATCCCTTAAAATGACACCAATAGTCAACCTTTTCAATGGTACTTGACTGCCTTGTGCAAGTTTAAACAATTTTAGGACAATGACTTCATTATGTTTTCTGTACTATGTATGTAACATGTGCATGATAAACTCACCTTTTATTTTATTGCAGCTGGTGGGGGAAGACGAGCATCAGCTGCTTCGAAAAAGGAGAGGCTTCCAAGTATCAGTTCATTAAGTGACAGGTATGTAAATAGTCTGTTCCTATATAATGTGTATCCCAGGCCTATGACTTGAATACAGAACCTTGAAACAGCGAAAAAATCACAACAAAAAAAGCGTTTCTGGCAACTTCAGCTATAAAATTAACTGAATGACAATTAGTGAAATCTCATAGTTGGGCAGACATGATGTTGCAATTGATGGCTTCAGTCATCTCATTGAGCACTTCCTTCTCAGTTGAATACTACCACACTGGTAAAATTCTTTCCAGTATATTCAGATGTGAAGGGTATTTTGAAGATACCATGAAATAATTGAATTATGAAAATTGAATTGAATTGCAGTGATGACTCAGATAAAGAGGATACTGTGAGTAGCTGGAAGAAAAAGGATGAGGAAAGGAAAAAAGAAATTGAGAAAAAACTAAAGGAAGCTGAGGAAAAGTAAGTACATATACATATATGTAATAGCTTGTACTGTATTAATAATACTAGCTTGGCTGTTTCTCCTTCAATTCCTGTGAAACCTACAACATTATGGTAACAGGCAGAAAAACATTATGGCAACAGACAGCATATGTTTGTGAATAAAAACAATGTAATTTATTACTTAATACTAATAGGAAGCGTATAGACGAAGAAGAGGGAATAAGGAAGGCTAAAGAGGAGCTTGCCAAAGAGAGAGAAAATCAAAAGCAAGAAAAAAGCTCAGATGATGAGGCTGAGGATAAACCCACAAAATCAAAGCCACAGAAAGCGAAGAAATCGAGAAGGGCGAAAAAAGCTGCTGTGGAAAGTGATGAGGAAGAGGAGGAAAAAGAAGAAAGTAAAGAATCCAAACCAGATGCTGAGGAAACACCTACCAAGGATGAGGATGAAACACAAGAAGAGTCACCAAAGGAAGAGGAGTCAAAGCAAGAGTCACCAGTAAAAGAATCAAGGGAATCATCTCCAAAGAAGGAGTCAAGTCAAGAATCGCCTAAGAAGGAGTCAAACAAGGAGTCAAAGGACACCAGCAAAGAGTCACCTAAGTCCAAGCCAGAAAAAGAGGAAGACAAATCAAGAAGTCGCAGGGAGTCAAGTCGAAGGGTTTGTTTTGTTTTATCACATGCTTATACCAAGAGTGAATTGATTTGCTAGACCATTGAAGTAATCTTGAATTGTCTGCATTGTAACATGTTCATCAGTCGTCTCAACGGTTACAGCCATTAAAAGATATTGCTATGAAAGCACAGAACTGATATACCCATTATGCTCTCATAAAGAATAAAGTTATTTTATTTTACAGTTTTGAATCATAAGTCTTTTTGCATCGAACTTCAGAACCAAACAAAGAAATAGATATGATGATCACACACCTAATTATTAGAAACATTTAGGTTCTGTTACTGGAGATTGTAACCAAACCAAATATCAAGCCAGCATGGTTATATTATTACTGTTTTAACTGATCTTTAACATTCAATTTTGACAGAGCTCAAGAAAGGAGGATGAGAAAAAAAGAGAAAAGTCTCGCGAACGAGAAAGTGGAAGGGAGAGAGACAAGTCAAGAAGCGATAGATTGAAGGACAAAGACAGAGACAAGAGTCGTGACAGAGATAAAGAAAAGGAGAGAGGTAAAGACAAAAGTAAATCAGACAAACGAGACAAGGAGAAAGAGAAGGACAAAGACAAAAAAGATAGGAAATCTACTTCTTCCAAGGAGAGTGAATCTAAAGAAAAGGTAAGGGACTTCGCTTCAGTGGCATCTTGAACTGGTAGTCTTTTAATCTTGCGTGTAGAACATGGCATTATTTAATTTTTTTATTATTATCTCTTTTTTCTTCACATATTTCCCAAAAGCGGCATATATTTTGCCTTTGTAGAAATTTGTGTCCTCAAACAATAAGCAAATCTTACCGATCATTGATCTATTGAATCTGGAGAGTGTGATAGAGTTAGCATAATTAATATGCTTTCCATGTGTTACAGACCTATACTGGCATGAAGACAATGGAAGAAATCAGAAATATGACTAAGGAAGAAAGAGCAAAATGGCAATATGAAGAAGCTACTAGGAGAAATGAACTTCGCTTGAAACATCAGATAGAGACTGGAGAATATGTTCCACCAGAGAAAGAAGAGAAGAAGAAAAAATTGTGAGTGTACCTTGAGATACACAATATGATTAATACCTTGTTGAAAAGATTATTGTTGAAAAGAACAGCTGCCACTTGGTGACCTATATTATTGGCTACACCAGCCACACTGCCTCATGTGTTATATTATTCAATAGATTCAATTTCTGTGGTTATTTCAGTTTCACGAAAGAAGAACTGGAGGAAGAGAAGGAGCGATTAAAAAGGAAAAAATTTGAAAAGAAGAAACGTGAAAAACAAAGTTGTAAGTTGACTTACATGTATACATGATGTAAGCATTGTGTGTTTTCTTTGGATGTGTATTATGAGGTTTTAATTATTATCTTTTTATTTAACAGTCAAGAAAATAGAGACAATCCTGAATCAGATGGATGTAGAAATTAAGAAATCATTGAGTTTAGAGAATCCAGTAAGTATTTCAATGATTATTTCTATAAATCAACTGGCATGTTCTATTCCTTTTGGCCAATATCTGGTACCTGCAAGTGCAATCTACTCTGTTTAACAGATGGCAATTGTTAACTTCCCATTTTGCCAATAGATGGCATAATGAATGATAATGCACCAAACTGCCATCTGGTGGATGGACTTATATTTATTCCTTTTCCAAGCACCCTTCCCTTTTCCTAAGTCAGTATGGAATACACATTTTAATAAGTATCCTGATGTCATATTGATTATTGTATTTCTCTGGTTGATTAATACCCAAGTTTCATGTGGCTAATAATGCGACTCCGATGTATGAATATCTATTGTATTAGGAAAGAAATCCAGCCAGTCTGATGTACCTTTTTTTCCTGGTCATGAATATGTAAAATGAGAACAATGTTTGCTTGATTTTCAGGAAATAGAAAAATGTCTGGAAGTTATGAACCAATTACAAAGACTCTCAGTCTCTCCATTAATGCTCAAGAAAAATCCTGATATTGTCAGCACAATTAAGAAGGTAAGTTTTCTGCATTGTTCATCAATTAACATAATTGTGTACCGTAGTGTTTCATTTAACATTCATTTGACATAATTTTGTTGTTCACATGACCTTTTTCTATTTTATTTCAGTGTCGAAAATACAAGGGAAGTGAACAAGTGAAGCAAAAATCTGATTTTATATACAACAAATTTAAGTCATTATTCATGATAGGAGAAGGTGAAAATTTTGCCATGGTAAGGATATGGTTATAATTACGAACATCGATAAGTTTGGATTAAAGCGCAGATGAATCAGTTGACCGTTACATATTTTTTTGTGACTTCATAGGTATTCAGTCGAGAGACTGCGGAGTATCAACGTCAAGAAAAAGAAAGAAAAGAGAAAGGAATTCGAGACGAGGATGACTTGAGTATGGATGAAGATGAACCTACGAAAGACATAGAAAACAAGGAAAATCTTCAAGATGGTATGCTGTTATTGTGTCATATTTTAGCCCCTGCCTGAATGATAACATGGATTTTATTTTAGGAATTACTGCTGACTGATATCTGTCACTTCCAAGACTAAATTTTAAATGCGGAACATGACTGGAGGTGTTGTCAGTAACCATTCGTTAAATATTGTTTGATAACATCATATAACCTGTGATGGATCAGTTAAGAAATCATAATTTAGCACACTTAACATGGTTAAGAAGAGAAGTGCTGGGCACAGTTCTCCTCTCCTGGCAGTAAGCTGTTGGGCTATA
Organism: Alitta virens; assembly: GCA_932294295.1. Lineage (NCBI taxonomy): Eukaryota > Metazoa > Annelida > Polychaeta > Phyllodocida > Nereididae > Alitta > Alitta virens. The sequence goes on from OW028573.1 coordinate 64,570,481, forward strand.
AATAAATAAAAGCAAAGGTTAATAGGTGCTGGTGCATTTATTTCCAGACAAAGATTCAACAGACAAAGATTCAACAGACAAAGATTCAACAGACAAAGATTCAACAGACAAAGATTCAACCGAGAAATCCTCTGCCGAAGGGGCTGGTGTCAATGGCACGGCTTCTGAAGAGGGACCAATAAAAGAAGAGGGATCGACAGAGTTGACGACTGAGGCATCTGCTTCTGCAGCATCTGCCTCTGCAGCATCAGATGCTGCTGCACCTGCTGAAGGATTACCTTCATCAGATGCGCCAGATGCACCCACCACCGAATCACCGAGTAACAGAGAACTGAAAGGAGAGTTGGAGTCATCCCAACCCAGTGATGAAAAACCTCCTGTTGAGAGTATTAGTGAACCCAAAACAGACACTGAACCAAGTGCTGAACAAAAATCAGAAGCAGGAGAAACTTTAGATGGCAAATTAGGATTTAACTTTGGTACAAGTGATGAAATGAGTATACCTGGTCTTGGTGACATTGAAAGTTTGCCCAAACCAGTGGAGGAGGTAAAATCCGAGGAACAGCCTGACCAAGAGAAAAAGGAGGAGAAAGTTTCCATAGAGGAAATTAAAGTAAATCTCAAAGCTGTGTTGGATTATGATGATGAGGATGAGGAGGAGAATGAAACTAAACCAATGGAGAGTTCTGATAAGCCATCAGGTGAGAGTGAAGAGACTGATGATAAACCTGCTGTGCCATCAGAGCAGGAAACCTCTGCACCTGATGATGCAGTGCAAACAGACAGTGAACAACCTGCTGCGGAAGATATCAGCATGGAGGTAGATGCTGTTGCAGAGAGTACTGATGCAGAGGCTGCAGAAAAAGAACCAGAAAAGAAGGATGAAAGTAAGGACAAGACTAAAGACGAAACTAAGGATGCAGAAAATGATGTAGAGATGAAAGAAGATGTGGATGGCGGTACGCAGCCAGAGGTTCCCTATGAGGTGAGCAGTCAATGCTGTTTGTTTACAATGTTTTGATTTAATTTGGATAAACATGCTTGTGACACATTCATTGAGCATGCATTGAGCACTTAGAGAATACCTAATTTAGAAATGATAGAACAAATCCTGTACGCATAGGTTATGTAGTATCCTATCAGAACTTTGTTGCACAATAAGCTGCATTCTTATTACATGCAAATCACCATTGCTATAACAAACGCATCAATTTCTCTCTTAGGCCACACTTATTTGATCTTTAGCTTCTCGGATCCTCTTGGGGCAATTTTTAGTAGGTTGTTAGCTCAAAAATGCAAAAATATATAAAATGCAATTTTATTGATTCGCTTAAGCTCAGTGAGCTGGCGCGGATCATTACGATCGGATTTGGCAGATGTAATGAAGAGTAGATATATATAATTTTATATGTATCATCCTCATAAAATGGAATTGGGCTGTCAGGAGGGCTGCAGCTGAGCACTAGTGGTAAAGATTGTAAAGGGAAAAAGTGAAATTGAGTGTGAGGCAGGCACCTGTTGAGGTGTTTTCTCAGTTGGATAGGTTATTAACTCAAACCGTTTGACCTTCATATTTTGCCCGCCCCCCTCACGTCGCCTGCCCACCATTTCGCACAGGCGTAGAATCGCGCTACCCACAGCAGCTTTGGCACCAAGCTACCAGCGTAGTGCAATGACATGGCATATGAATGTGTTAATAATGGGCTTATTACGAACATTTAGGGAATAATACTCAAGAGTTGGAACATTCATGCCTAAGACTTTGTATGTTTAAAGTTGTCAGAGCAAAATAAGCCAGAATTTCCTTCAAATCACGGAAGATATCAGTGAGGTGAGAGACAATCGTTTGTTTACATTTTTCCACTGACCATAAAATAAAAATCTAGCGTGCATTTTGGTCCATTTGTGATCTCGGGAATAGTTTAGGATGGTCTTGTGCCATGACAGTTGAAATTATTGGTTGTTATTATGTAACAATTAATTCACCTTTGTTCTGACCAACCCTATTCATTTCAAACGCGCTCCGCCCAGCTTTGGTGCCAGACGTGGCCATTTTCTGCTCCCCAATGTCAGCTTCCACTTGCATAGACAACCTGACATTTCAATTATCGAAACAAAGCCTTTGAGATATGATGAGTTTCACTGCATGTTAATTGATTTGTTCAAAGGTTTCGTAGTCAAGTGCAATTAGCTTTAATTACAGCTACGCAGCTGTATTGTTATTAGCTTTAACGACAGCTGTGCAGCTGTAGTGTCATTTAAATGGCTCTAAATTGTGTGAAACTTAAATTTCCCATCTATCTATCACGCTGTCTGTCTCTAGGTCAATCCATTTAGTCAAAAAGCAATTTAATTGAAAGGGCTTCCCAAGGAGTTATTTACCTGTCACTGGTTTGTTCACTAATAGCCTTGTGGAATTAGTTATCACTTCCAAGTTTTAACAGCAATTGACACAATTACATATTGGATTATTGGACTACCATCCATTATGTAGTCTTAAATAAACTTTAAACTGTAAAGTAATTTTATTATCCCAGTAAATAATTACGAAGAATTCCAGTTGAAATTTTGCACGGAGTTAGAAGATGACATCTCATGTCTTGTCTGCTAATCCTATTTTAATCCCTATTTTGCTGTCAACAGATTCCAAGTTTTATGGAAAACTTGGTAAACAATTTAAAGAGTACAAAATAATTTGAAACAAATATCAACGTTAATGATATCTATAGATAATCGAACAGATAACAACTATAAACTAATAATAAATAATAAAACCACCAAATAAACAAATGATTTGTCAAACTCTGTTTTTTGTCATGTTCAGTTCTTTATATCAGAAAAGTTGAGACTCCAATCACATGCCTTGAAAAGCAATGTCAGCTGCCAACTGAGAGCAAAAAAATACTTCCTTTTCACGTGATTATCTCGGGGATAATAATGTCATTAACCGTTGTCTTCTGTCTAATGTTTCATGAGAGACCATTCTGTTGTGTTAACAATTAATATGTGCTCTCTGTCACACAATTCCATATTTGTACAAGACTGATATTGATTAGTGTTGGGTTATGTTTATAATTTACATTATATGTTTACTCTAACAACATTATTTAGGTTTACATTCAAATTTTTCATATGAAAAAAGTGGTAAATAAATGTCACAGTGAACTTTTGAAAGTAAAATGATATAGATGTTTATAAATCTAAATTTCATGCATTTAGATGTAAATATTATTTAAGATGTAGAGGTTTGGGAAAATAAGTTTTCCACATTTTTCCCTAATTACTATAATTATATATTATTCATGGTCATGAAATCCCCAAAGGCACAACTGCACTATTTTAGACATACTATGAAAAAGTTTTAAGATCGCGGTGCAATTTTTGTTTCATCAACCGCAGCTGTCTCTGCCAGGTACCCTTGAATCTTCAGGGTCCCTGGAAACTGAAGTGACCTACTTTTATAATACGTGCAACGTATTGCTGACCGAACAAATTAGTTCAACGTTTGCCGCTCTAGATTGCCTTGCAAAGAGTGTATAATATCCTAATTTCAGTGACTTTGTATTCCTTGTATAATATTGAGCAATTGTTTTGGAATTTTGGTGAGTTTCTCTCAATGAGATTCTGTCGATCCTCGCTGTGCTCGGCAATTTAGGATCACTATAGATGGCGCAAGGGGTTGACTTGTAGACCGCAATCACAGTATGTCCTTGAACTATGCTGTATAATGGAGATAGGCAGGAATGAAAATAATAAATATTGTGGGGCTTTCGTGTGAAAAAACTGTGAATGCATCAAAGCTCATATGTGTGTTATACATTGTACGACCTTCATACTATAATAGGCTCATAGTGTGGGTAAGTCAAGACTGCATCAGAATTAGGGTAGTCAACACTGAGTTGGACAAAAAAGCGTTTCATTGAGTTTTGAAAATTACCAATAATGTACTACGGTTTTTCACCCTTGTAAAGCGAAAATGAATTTCATACTTTCATGTGGCTCTGTCATGAACATAGTGTACTCAGTCAGGACTTGCTTATTGCCTCATTAATGTGCACTCGCTACAGTATCTGAGCAGTCACTGTTGCTTATATATTGTTTCTGCCTAGCGAATCTCCCAACCCATGGGTTCTAGTTATAAATAACATTGGGACATATTTTATTTTTTCTGTCGGCACATTTCTCATCGTGTCAGCTGATCCGAGTAGCTAAAAATGAAATAAGCGTCACCTTAAACACTCGGTACATATGCATGGTTCACAAGCCTTAGAAGTATCTGATTGGGGTAGGGAAAGCTTTTGACAAGTTATAAATATGTTTGCATGTTTATCCTTACTTGCTTTTGATTTCTTCAATGGTCTATTAGGCTCAGAAGTCAAGCTATGGTTTATGGTACGTCTCAGGCATCCTCAACTATGTAGGATCAAGAGTTAAGCGGGTTTTTAGGAAGTCTGATGAAGGTCTTCCCCATGAGGTAGTGATGAAAAAATCGCCTTTGAGTCAGAGTGAAAGACCATTTAAAAAGTTTACACCACCTGCCAAGAAATCTACTGTACAAGCCACCAATATTGCATTGAATATTCTTGAATCTGAGGTTGAGGCTCAAGCACAGACAAACCAGAAGGTGACATTAATTGGTGATACAGGTGGCACTGAAGATGAAAGAAGACAATCAAAGATACAAATTGTTTGTGGCACAAGTGAGATGAAGACATTTAAAAGTGGTGAAGTTGATGACAGTACAACTGCTACTGAAACAGTCCTGAAAACCATGCAAAATGAAGGCAGCAACAGAAAAAGATGGCGCAAGAAAGGTGGCACCAGTAAACGAGCAGTACAGAAGACAACCATGCAATCAGTAGGCGCTGGCAATGGAAAATTTGAAGCAGGTGGTGGATATGACACAACCCCGAAAATGAAGAGGGGGAGGAAGCCGAAAGTTAAAATTGGTATTGTACATGATCGAGAATTTGTGAAGGATGGAAATAAGGTACAAAATGTGCCGGCATTGTGTCCTCAAGAAGAAGAAAGTGCCATCTCAGAAATATTTGAAACCGCATCCAATGAAAGTGATGGGAATGATGATGATGTGCCGAGCTCAAGGTCAACCACAGGCCAGAAGAGGTCTCCTAGACAAGGGAACCGCAGATCACCAAGATATGTATCTGGCAAGAATATCTTTGAATCAAGACGACTTACGAGAACTACCAACACAGACTAACTTCAGTTTGCTTTCTCGAAGACAGAATTACTACAAATTAAGTAAACTAGTTGGAATTGTTTGGCACTAACACTTCTAAAGGAGTTGATGTTGTTTTTTGTTTCTGTTTCTGTTGAAGGTTGCAAGTGTTTGTAGCATGACCTTCACGTAATTTCTTGCACTGTCATATCAGATCAGATTTCACTTCTCATTTCCAAGTGTGAGCAATGGTGAATGTTCAGTCCCGCCCTTCGGTAGTTTATTAGAGATTGACAAAGGTCTCATTTCTCACTTTTCAGTTGTTTCTGATCTAATAAGTTAGTTCACTGGTATAGTATCCTTGTGAGCCCAAAACTATCTCAACCTATGAATTGCCATTCTAAATTTACCTCATACCTCATTAGTAATAGACACTGAAAGTATATATATCTCATGGGCACCTTCTTTCGTAATGAGTGGTGAATGCAATGCTATATGGCAGGTTAAAGCATGAAGTTATGTGAGAAATATGATGCAAATTGTTTCTACTTTAATGTATAAATAAATCTAGACATTGTTAATTTTTGTCCTCTTTATTGTTTGTGGTTATCATACTTTGTATTTTTCACCCAGATGTGTGACTTAGAACATAAGCGTGTCTTGTTCATATTTTTCCATTAGTCTTCTGTTAAGTGTTCATTCCCAGGATTGCTGTTTGTGTTACCACCAGTGGGAGCATAGCTGTTAAGTTTAATGGATTAAAATCTCAGCTTTACCCTACCCCTCCAACTATAAGAAGGTCTTCAATGTATAATAGAACATCTGATAAATGTGAATTGCAAAACTCAACGCTACCACTCTCTGTGACAAATTGATAAAGATGTAGTATTTCGAAATTTTCCATGTGTGCATTATCAGTCTTTTGTTAATCTTTTCAGGAGCATCGAGATCTCGAAGCGCGAATTGCACAAATCATCAAGAGCACAGAAGACACATATCCGGCACCAGCTTACAGTCCTCCTAAATCGAACAAATACAGCTTCCAGACGAGACCGTACAATGACGATAATGAAGAAGAACCAGTAATGGATGATGAAGAATTACATAGTTTGCTAGGAGTTTAACTGTACACATTTTTTATGTAAAGATACTATAATGTTTGTGAGAGAATACTACTCTGAGTAGCTGAATGTGTGTATGGTGTGTAAATATTGCGAAAATGTTAACTGAGATAAGCCAGAATATATATTAATTTGCATGGCAAATAAATTTTTAATGTGCATTACATATAGCTCTTTAATGTTATGAAAAATTTTCAAACGAATTCATGAGTTACCGGTATTTTTACAGATTTTTCAGTAATATTTTATAGAATAGTTGACATCCAATCCAAAAATGCTTGTTTGGGATCTAAAATATTTTTTCTTATGCTTATTCTAGTTGCGACCACTTGATAAAGTGACATCATTGACGACTGCATTCACAAAATGTCTAAGTGATGATTGGGAAATTTAAAATAGGTTTCTTGTGACTATGCACTTTATCATTTACAACAGTGATTGCATGCCCTGTTGAAAATCAAGGCTACAACTATATTGTTTCTGGAAGTATGTGAAGCTAGAAGACTTATGGACATCATTGAATAGAATGCAAATTGAATGCCATAAATAAGTTTACATTACTGTCATAAATTTAATTTAGTTGCAATCATGATATTGTGTACCTCAGTATTGCTGTAATTGTGCTTTGTACCATGCAGCAATTTATTTCCTTATTTATTTAATTATTTGGTTGCATTTTACTACTGAAACAAAAATTAAATGAAACCTAAGATCTGAAAATATCTTGCTGTGTTAAATTGAGATCCATAGCAATGATCCATTCATTCATATAAAATGTTACAGAACTTCTATTTATATTATTTCCAAATCAGTGACTTAGATTTTTATTGCCATGAACAATATGCATATTTGGTGTGTATATACTGATGCTATAATTATGTAGTGTTAACAGTTTTACATTTGAAATACTGTTGGCGTTGCATTATCATGTATACATGAAATAAAGTATTTAAATTCATTTCATGTTGTGTGATACAAGTTAAAATCCCTGCTATCAGCTGCTAATAGTTGTCTAAGGTTAGGGCCTTAGATGATTGCTGCACTAATATAGCTCAACAAGATCAAAAGATTTGTCAATGAGTGAATTTCAACCAAATACAAATTGCTACATTTTGACAGCATGTGAATTCCATCCATTCAATAATTTGGTTCAGTGTTCTTAGTCAAATACTTTGCAACTTTTGCTTGAAAGAGATTCTGTTGACTTGGTTAGCTCACCTTTATTCTTTCAGGGCATTTGGGTTGATTTGCTAATATATTTTTGCTTTTAGACTGGTCTGTGTCCAGCATGGACAGTTCGATTTTCGATTTCTCGTCAACTACTGCCATTTAAAGACTTGTCTGTCCAGCATATCATTGACAGTGGTTGAGGCCTACATGGACAAATGATGGCTCGCCTTATTGCTTACCCGCTCCTGTAGCTATATTAGTTATATATTAGCTATATACTAGCGTCATTGAGGTCAGATCATTCTTTGCCTGTGTTCTAACCAGTTGACTTCCCAGTTCTCATAGTCAGAAACGTGTCAAAATTGTATTCGATGATAACGTCATAGAAGTCACTATGCCAGCTTGCTTGAGCCAGTTTTAGTCTTATGTTAATTAACCACTATGTTGGACAGACTAGCTTTCATATGGCTGGCTGGATCATCCGAATCAGTTGTATGTGTACGAGGGGTGTTCAGGAAGTCCTGACAGTTTTTCTATATAGACAGTTATAATTGACAGACATGATATCTGCACAAAATAAAATTCATTTACAAACATTCTGTTCAAGTAGAACCCTTTTTTTCTGCCATGGAAACATGTTTTTAAGGTATGTGAATCAGGTCATTTTGTGAAATGCAAATCCCCTAATCAAATGCATCACTGAAAAGCCTCCCCCACTCAACTGTGAGAGTTCTCATTGCTGCAGCTTTCATTAATTTCAGGGACTCGTACTTCTCATCCCTCATATGGCCTTTAATGTATGGAAATAAACCAAAGATTATAGTACTAGGTTATATCCTCGGTTACTCTTCCGTTTTTGCTATTTGTGTACAAAATTTAATGGCATCACTTTGGTACTTTTAAAATCAATTACATTGTAACGTAGCTGATCTTTCTACGCTATTTGTTCACATGGACTAGAAATAGGGGTTGTTGCTCGCTTCTTGTGATGAGGTCCGGAAGACCGGCTGTGTCCCTTGAAGTGTCATAGAATAAGGGAATACCAGAACCAGTTCGAGTCTTTCTTGCATCACATCATTATACATACAGTGTTGACCACTCTTCTTGCATATCTGCCTATCTGCTTAGGCTATCTGCTCTGATGTCTCTCTCTTTTTTCCTTCTGATTCTCTTTGTTTACTTGATCCTATTTATATTTTTTTCCAAAGTCTAACTGGCGATTCTGGTCTATTTGAGGGTACATACTGCGTTGTGTGTTAGCTCAGCACTTAGTAACCTTCCTCCTAGGGACTATTTACTGAACTAATCAGTCCTAGGGAATATTTACTGAACTAACAGACTTGCTGCCTAGAGACGTTTTACTGAACTATTTGGTCCTAGGGATTACTAACTGAACTAAACTTGCTAGTGGCTAACACAGGACAGTGTACAGTGCACAAGCCTCTCCAGCTTCACAGGAAGGTGTTTCATGTCGCCAACAAGGTGCTCATCCCTCAGCAGAAGACCAGGCTGAGGTCGAAAAATTGACTACTGGAAATTCACCAACATGGAAAAGTTAGCTCTGCTTCGAGTGAATCTACGATCTGGCACACACACATCGACTACATTCATGGTTCCGGTACTTGACTGTTAACAGCTTGGATGACAAACTGTAACATTTGTCGCCAATTGTAATTTGTACTATGTTACAAGATCTCCTCGAATAGATGAAGGGCAGCCACCATTTACAGTCAGGGTCCCTTCTTATTCAGCAGCCAATCAGGGACAATCAGAAAAACTGCAGGATGTGCACAACCTTTGTGGAGCTCCAGTGAAGTTGCCCACATGGGACACTCAACACTTGCAAGGGCGTAGTATTATCTACCGAGAGCAGTTTATGCTCTGATGAAGAGCTTCAGGATTGGACCTGCCTGATTGAGTTACAGTGGGATTTGAGTGGTGTAGGGAGGGTTCGCCCTTATATCCCTAATCCCAGACACTGTTTTCGCTGCCAGTGCTATGGCCATAGGAGCCGTACCTGTTCCAAGACCTGAGACTTGTGCCCAATGTAGCTCAACAGAACATTTTCATTCGAGGGAACACCCTTGTAAACAAACACCTTGTTGCATTAACTGTGGTCAAGCCCACCCGGCCTTTTTACCGTAAATGCCTTGAAAAATTAAGTTAAACGACTAAAAGCAACCCAAGAGATTACCTTTCCTCAGGCCCGCAGATTAGCAGAACAGTCTGTGGTTCCAGTAAACTACTCTATTCCGAGGTCAACTCTGAGATAGAGAGTCCAACTGGACTCTCAATGCAAGTATTCAAAGGTAAACCCAAGTGAACCAAGTCAAAGTACCAATGTTGCTCCTTCAGTATCTCCTAGTCAATCAGCTCCATCTACACTTGGAGATGTAGCTGCTACTACTGTTGAAGTGGAACCCAGTTGGTCCTTCCCTCCTAAATGTAGAAATGGCACTGGTCAGATTATGCTTCAGCTGGTGATCCTGAATTCCCAGCGCTGAAGATCAAGATCTGAGTGAAGCAAATTCTAGCTCTGATGATGAAGACCTTACTGGCGCAGATGTGAGACGGATTATTGAGCCTTACATTTTTAGTAATGAGCAATATTGTAAAGTTTGGAATCATTTGCCTTACTCTCTTAAACTCTGTTAATTAAATTCACACTTTTTGCAATAAAAAATCATCTAGTTAAACAATATCCAGCTAATTGTGAACCTGGAAACTGCTATATTTGTCATAAAACTCAACTCATCCCATGATTTCGTGTCACTAATTATTTTTATTTAATCTTAATTTAATTTTCTATATTTTTATTGAAGGTGCCACCATTACAGCAAATGCTCAGGTGGTTTCCTGAAGGGCTCATATTTACAATAGCTTAAAATATTTATCATGTAAATGTCTTACTTTATATATTATTGTTGTTCCTATTCTATCCATCTACATTTTGCGCTATTGACACTTGTCCTACATGACATGCTTTCTGTTGCTTCAAAACTTGCAAAACTATGAAGAAAACCTATTAATAGGCACAGACTTATGATGTTCTCTTTCGTAGGATGTCGTAGATGGGATAGGTCGTAGCAGTTCCTGGAAGTTTGTCATTGGTTGTAGCTGTTCGTAGGACCTTACATGAGTTCATAGGTATGCTCGTATTGAGATGAACCTAACGGTTCGCCCCACCTCAAGAAAATAGATCGTAGAATTTTGAAGATTATGGTTATTAAAATTAGAACCTGTTATCTGATGACACTGGCAAACTGCCAGGAACTTTGCCCTATCAGAATTCGTCAAAATGTGGTGCAAATTCGCAGTATTTAGTGTTTATCAACAGTGCAAAATTACCAAATTTCCCCCAAATCATAGCCTGCGACACATGCATCTAGTGTATAAGTATATATTGCAGAACTTGACCTGATAATTTCAAGAAAGCTACAGTTTGTTAGCTATAAAAATCATGCTTAATCAAATTATTAAAATTCAGGCAATTTTTTGGAAATCCGGGAGAAGTATTCTGGAAATATCAATATAAGCCCTGTGTTCTAATCCCCTTATCTGTCTGTCTTTCCACCATTCAGACCCGAACGTCTTCATGTGTATTTAAGATGTGGATTAATGACCATTCTGACATTAAATGTCTCAGTGCTATGTCATTGTCTCCACATGACCATTCTGTTATTGTCCCAAAATTGATGATTGATCAAACCAGAATTATATACATAATTGCAGTTGTTCAATTGGGTGCTTCCGGCATTCATATTTTGAATAGGGTTATACAATGGTTCATTAAGAATGAATGACTTGTGCCAATTAGCACGTGTCATGTAAAATGACTTCCTGTGAACTATTGTAATCGACCAGCCTAAACAGCACCTTTAGTATATATGGCAAAAATATAAAATCAGTGAAATATGTAGCATGGTGTGAAGTTCCATAGGCGTAGGAGGCAGCTTATTTCTGCTTATAAGGTCTAAATTGTATAGAAAGCCTATTTCTGAAGTGCATATAATCCTGAAGTACATATAATCCTGAAGTGCCCAAAAAATAGCCTATTTCTGTTAAGTTTATATCTCCTGATATTCCTTCAAATTTCTCCCGTCCTATCCTGATATTTCTCCAATTTTATGCCAATTTTCTCCTAATTGGCACCATCTAAAGTTGCTTTTGAAATCAAAATTAATTTAATATTACCCTGATGTTTCCACTAAATTTGATAAATCTTAAATGTTGATGTTTTTAAAATTTTTCCCATCTTTTGCTGATGCCGCTTTTTCTCAAATCTTCACAATCTAACGCTGATATATAATTCGGTTGATATTCCCACCATTTTGCCACCTCCTGCTGTGATGACTAGCATGAAAGTATTGTAAGATTGTTGGGCAAAACTATAAAAATTAAAAAGGTGAGTAATGAGGGATACATGGGACAAAGATAAGTTTTCAAAGATGGGTAAGAAATTAAAGGGGTCAATGCATGATACCAATACCAAGTTATCCTGTCTGGAGTTTTATACACCCCATAGCTTCCAATGCCTTTGAAGACCAACACTGACGGAGGTCTAAAACTTCCGTTGGTCCACATTGTCAAATGTGCTCAATCGTGGATTCATAGGCCTATAGTGACAAGCCACTGAAAGTAATATAAAGAACTAAATACAATGTATATATGCTTGTGATCAATGGTCATGCTGTCACCCCATGAACTGCTCACTGCAAGATTACACATTCATATGCCATGCAGTGTGCTCGCTGGGGGTCATTCTTGATTCTTGAATGTCAGGCTGTAGCAATTAAAATAACAGTGTTATTAGAAAACATCATCCCTCTTTTGTTGGAAGATTGATGAATCAGATGCAGCCACTAAACGAGTTACAAAGAATGCATATTGTTGTCTTATGCTAGGCATTCCTTGTATACGGACTAATGCTGCTGTGAACCAGTAATATGCATAAATATTGTCTTCTGATTTTGGTTACATTATTATGAAATTTCTTTAAAGCCATTGGCCTGGCACTGTGAATGTGATGGCTCAAGTGTTTTTCCTTCAGTAAGGTTTCAGTTGCACAGTTGTACAATTTATGACAAGAGATTAATGGGGGTCTGCACACAAAAGCTATTTTTGATTTCACTGTTCACCGATGTCTGCGTGGTTCACCGCTCCCTCCATGTTAGTCTAGGCTGTCTTCCATGACATTCTGTGGGCGTGTCTCTAGATTGCTGAGACAGCGTTATGGCGTCATGGTTCAGCGACTTAGCGTGGCTGTGATGATCCATTCCTCTGCTTTCAAATAGTGGTCCCGCTAAGTTCCCCAGAGAAGGTCACCACAGCTGGCCCTGAGTCACCATCCCACCCCGCTTGGTAATATACAATTCATTCAGTGATATGTACGCCATTGCACACCTGAAGATCGAAAATAGTTTGAGTCAGTGAAGTGTGACGGCTGTCTGACCAATCACTGTGAAGCCGAACTGCTTCCTGTCCACAGCAGACTTCAGCAATCTTGAGACATTCTGTGCAGGACACACCTGTGGAGGACACCAGGGAACTTTGTAAAAAGGTAATGTTGTTTTTCCTCACGTTACATGTGGACTCCCAAAAGTCGAACTAATTAACGTTCGAACAACGCGCGCTTGTAATTGCAATTGCCATGCCGTTCTTACGTGATGGAATTTAGCCGAACATCAAGTTGTCGTCTGCAATTATGTTTTGACTGGAGTCATTCATCCAATGCATTGATTTCCAGTTTGTCGAACACATTGTTTGTTCCTGGTGTTGTTGCCTAACAGAGTCGACCTACTTCTAACAATTTTAACAATTGGCAATATAATAACATACTTCTATTCCTCCAAAGTTCTAAACGAATGATGTTTTTCAGGTGGTATTCGGCGAACTTGCAATGATGACTGAAAGTGTACCGCCACCAGCCTACGAGGATTTCCCCCACGACGAGGGGTAAGCAATTTTGTTTTGTTTTTCTTGATAACTAAGCGCACCAGTTAGTTCATTAGGTTGTTCGAGACGAGGTCAGGAAACTGTCATGTGTTCTGGAGGCCAGAACTGCTTTCTCAGGAGATGTCAATACACTTCAATTGACATTTGTATACCTTGGGAAAATGGAAAAGTAATGTCAAGATAAATGTGTTGAAAGATGGAATATGAGTGCAAAAATAATATGTCTGATAGTTGCAGTTTGCAACTTTAGACTAAATATGCCAATTATTTTGCCAAGCTGTCAATGTGTTTCGAAAACTAGTTTCACTTGCTGTCACAGGATTGCCTTTGACATTGAATCATCAGACATGATCAAAAAATCTGAAATTGCTATGGGTTCTGAAGAAGTGTTTGACACTGTCTTCAATACGTTTCCAAATGTTACTACGTTTTTTATGACTTCAGGCTAGGACTTTGACCCGGGTTAAATCCATTTTGACCAGCCCAGTGGGTATAACCTGGGTAAAATGGGTTTAACCCGGGCTAATGTGGGTTAAACCTGGTGAAAACCCTCCTACAAGCTCACCACATGGGATTATATACATAAAACAGTCAATATAGGGAGAATAGAAGATTTTTGTATGATGCTACATGATGTTAAACTTTAATGGCTATCACTGAGCTTTACACACTTTATGGGCATGAATATCAATTGAAAAATTCAATTCCTGAATTATGGTACAGACACTACAGAAATTCGAACAGACTGACAAAAATTGACTTCCAAATATAGAAGTTCAATTCATAGGACTGTTCTGTTTTAGTTTGAAAAACACTTATATTACATGTCCTTGTGAAGTTGTCAGCTGAATCCCAAAGATTATAATGTCAGAGGTAAAAACAATGACAAAAAAAAATAAATTGCTAAACCATCTTGAAGTAATTTTGTGTTTTCATAATTGCAAATTTGGGCTAACATCATTTAGCATCATACAATAGCGTTAAATATTGTTTTGTCTCTCCTGCTTAATATTTCCACCTTTACTGCTGATTATAAGTTAAATTATGGATGTTAACCCAGGTTTAACCCACTTCGGGCAAAATATCTATTTAGCCCAACCTGGGTTTAATACTGTAATGCTGGTTTTATATTATCTAAAATGTATTCAATATAAATTTGCCAAACCTATATGACAGAAAATTTTCATTTATTTTGTGGCAGAAATAAGCTACCTTAAAAGATGTCTTTGTAGACAAATAGTTTTGGCTGTTTACATATTTTCAAGAGGCCATACATCAATGAATGTTACTAATTATGTTAGTAACTAATATTTCATGTAATTTCCTGATGCTAAGCTGTTGTTTAATTTTTACAGGTGGAATGTTACCCTTGAAGTATGTGTCAAACTACACATCTATGACAAGTTTTATCATATGTGGAGATCAGGAGGTTACCAAAATGCCACAGATTATGTGGCCCACATGCTTTTGTTGGAGGAACACAGCCAGGCAGCATTCAGGTAGGTTGTTTTTCTAACCATCAAAGTCATTGTGGGAAACTTTTATGAAAACAAAAACACTGAGGGGATTAGTACCATAAGTAAGCATGACAACATTGTGAATTAGTGTGCACAAGGAGGATCTAAATGATTCACCTGCATTGTAACTTGTTGAGATCTACTGTATACATTCCTTTAGAGGAGTTGACAGAGTATATTGGGTGCACTAGGAAAGTTACGTAATGATCACTGTACCGTAACGGTTAACAATAGAATTGCAGTTCGGGTTGAATGAGCTGCCAAAAATAAGCCATTGAATGGCTCCGCAGGGAATACATATGAGGGCTGACAGGAATGCATTGTTTGCAGGAGCCTAAATGACAGTGACCCACATAAAGAGGAACGCCTAACAATGGAACTCAGCAGACAATTGCTGGACATAGCCGAGTCAGCAAAGCAGCAGGAGTCTCCTTCAGCAACGAGCAGCAGCCCAGCAGACCGTGACGACCCCTCCTCCCCCATGGAAGTAGCAGCTAGTGATGGCTCACCTGTGCCAAGCATTCCAGACAGCCAGGTCCCTGTGGCGTACACTGCCGTACCCCAGCAACGCATCACCATCCCCACCATGGAGGGCTCCGTGAACAGCACAGGTGACCACTGGGTCCCATCAAAGACCAGCGACCCCAATCTGCATAACAATGGCCTACTCATTCACTCTGTGATCCAGCAGGTCAAGATGTCAGACATGCCACCCCTCATACCGGTGTCTGCCCTTGTGACCTCCAGCCATGGTCATCTAGATCAAGGCTATCTAGTCCCTGAGCCCTCAAGCAATGAATCACCACAGAGCCCCCAGTTCCAGCCAATTACTGACAAAGACTATGCAGATATTAAACCAGTCCTTAATGGGCCTTCTCAAGTTCCTCCCAATTCACCCTGTGGCCCTAACATAGTGAACACACCCATGCCTATGCTTCAGAAATTGCCTGGCATTGGGGAACTATACAAACGACCCATCACCTATATGGACAATAGCTTCAGGACCTCCCCTGATCATCTTGTGTCCCCTGGAGGGTTCCAAACCTCTCCCCTTGACTCACCCTCAGCCCCTGAGGTAAGCAGTTCCTGTGATTCCACATCATCAAGGAGACCCACCCGGCAAAAGGCAGAGGTGGCCAGGCAGTTCATCCAAGCAATTTGCTCACCTGACAGCTTTGAAGATTATGAAAAACATGGTCTAAATTTTAGCTTAGATGATTTGGAGGAAAGTGACTATTCTGATTCTGAAGATGGCAATAACAATTCAGTGAAGAGAAAGATCTGTCGGACGGAGTGTGAAACCTGTCAAGAAATTTTCCTTAGTGATGAGTACCTGATGCAACATTACCAAGACAACCCAGGCCACCAACGCCATCCCCTGACCTCCCAGGTGTTCAACTGTGAGTTGTGTGCCCAACCAATGGAAGGAAAACATGCCATGATGCAGCACTACAGGGAAAGTCACCCTGAATACTACAAGAAGAAAGTGGAGAAGCTGTGCACCCTTTGCAATGCCATCCTGCCCAATAAACATGCCCTCCGCCAGCACCTGAGGACCCACGAGCCAGACTTGACCATCTGCCCTGAGGGAAGCTGCAGCAGAGTGATCAAGAGAGAACACATCGCCCAGCACATGACCAAGATTCACGGTGAGAGCCAGGTGACTTGTGATGACTGCAGTAAAGTCTTTCGCAATGTCCTGGCTCTGAAAGCACACATGCAGAATGTTCACAAGGGCTTCAAGTATGTCTGTTCTTTCGCTGGCTGTCATAGGTCATTCAAGAGACCCAGCACCTTGAAGGTTCATGAGCTCATCCACAAGGACTTCAAGCCCATGAAGTGCAAGCTGTGTTCCTTCCGGTGTCGTCAACAGGCCTCGATTAGTCATCATTTTAAGCAGCATCACCCGGGCGTCAAACCAGGATTTCTTCGTCAGTCCGAAGAACGTATCAAAGAGGAAACTATCCATTCTCCCTGCACAAGTCCTTACAGCCATCATGAGCTACAGTCCCCAGTGAAGCACTACATGACCCCTTCCCCAGAAATGATCCCTTCCCCTGACATGATATCCAATGGCCAGTATCGGATGGCTCTTGGCACCTCCCAACTAAGTGCTGAAGTTTGTTAAACTCCCAGTGAACAAAACTCATAACAAGTTTAATTGGCGAACTGTAGATGCCATTTTCATGGTCTGGTGTGTCAATGACCTGAATGTTGAAAGCTAATCCTTGAACTGTTGAAATTACAGTTAAACAGAAACAATATCCCACATGTTTTGTGAAGGCATTTGCTTAGTTGTTTAGTTGATTGTGTAATTTCTTTACATTTAGGTTATTTTTCCTGACTGTTAACGTTGTTGTTATCTTGTTTGTTTTTTTTGCTCATTTAGGTAAATTACCTATATTTGACAAATGATTTTGAGTTATAACTCTGTTAGGCTGAATATATAGTGTTCCAGCGTAGGTAAAATACCTATCTCTAATGAATAATTAAGATTTCTTTGATTAGGATATGATGTCAGATAGGCATCACTTGCATTTGTTTTGTATTCAATTATGGCATTTTGTTTATTTTTTTATTGATCTCAGGCATTTTCATGCAATATTGCGCCCCAGTGGTGAAAACTTGAACCAACTCCCGGTTAATTTTCAAAAAAGTTCCTACTACAGCTTCCAGTTTTTATTATCTAAAATGTGTGTTTTTGGACAACGAAAATTGTCTCCTTCCATTGGTTTGGCAGATCTCCCTTGTATTATTAAATTGTATGCTACGGAAACAAATTATTTTGTGCATTTGACAACTCATGTGAACTTAAACCAACTTAATTTTTTTTACATAAGGTGCAATATGTTTTATTTGTTTACCTTATAACTAGATGACAAACTTCACTGTTGGATCCAGTCAATGATTATTTGCGTAAAAATCTTTATTTTCATATTTCATTTACCCAAAAGCTTTAACTGGGATTCTAGCATCCCTTACTGGTGCAATTATTTTTGACAAATGTTCAGTAGATGGCAGTATATGTAGTGTGATATTGTAGTTATCAGTTGAATTCCTGAATTTGTTCATTACGAATTTTGCCACGTGCAGTATTGTTGAGTCAGAATGTTTACTATTAAAGACCTCAATTTTAGGTCATTATATTAGATTAAATGTTAAGTCTATTTCAAATGTTGTCAAAATATTTTAGTCAGTTCATTATGGAACAGATGCTGTTCTTGCCAGTAGTGGTCAGTTAGTGTAGCTTAGCAGTTAGTATTGTTTATATAAATGATCATCACTATGGAAATGTTAAATGTTTTGAAGATGTCTTTACTCAGTACATACAAGTGAAAACAAAAAATTACAAAATTTACATGTAAACAGTTTATTTGAAACATACATCCAAAATTACATCAATAAACCATTTTCAGTTTTTGCAAACACTTCGTTATGTCTTGTTGGTTTACAGAATTAGCAGTCACGTCTGGAATAGTTTACTCATGTCACCGCACTTCTAAATTCTGAAATAAGAAGTGTTTGAAAACCGTGCAGCAGTACTCTGTACTTAAAGAGTTGACGACAAACTGACTTTTTATAAGGATTGACAACTCATAATCAGCCTGTTGCATTGGCGTACATTTGGGTATTTCCTAATGTCAAGGTCGGAAGAATATACAATGTATGGACTGTTTACGCCTCGTCCATTGGTACATTATGTATCATGTACCTAATCCTCCCAGAAAAACTGAGATAACGTGACGATAACCAGGTTAACACTGGTCAGTTTTGTGAAATCACAAGCAATTTGACATGAATAAGAGACTAGTTGTGCAAATGGCTAACCAGTGAATATGGTCTGCGTTCATTGCATGGTAACTCAGTCACGTGCCATGTATTACCTTGGAGGAATTAAGTCTAATTTCTCCAAGGTATTCCACCAATGATAGTTCATGGAGGTTAACAGTTATATCAGCACTTCATATCATAAGGCACTTCTTAAAGGTTAACAGTCTAATGCCTAATATTTGTCTGAGGTAGGTGTGTCTCTAATAGGCTTATTCCATGACACGTATATATGGACAGTGCCTTATATGCTTCTTATAGTGATTGCAGCATCTCTCAGGAGCAGGGACATGAGAGGTGCAGGAGGTCGTTCTGTGCCACCAGCATTCGTTCTCATTTATGTTGTAGTCAATGGCAACGCATTCTTTGTTGCTATGGCAATAACGCCTACATTGTTCCTCGCCCCCTTCTAGTCCACTAACGAGCTCTCCTCCTGGCTGCATGGAAAATTGAAACAAAGGACCTGGAGAGGAAAAACAAGCTTGATTAGACTCTTTGGAAGGAAATGTTTCATGAAACATAATGAACATGCTCTTCAAAAGTTTTGGCATAGCATTAGTGGAAGTTTGATTGCAATTGGTATTGACGGTGTGGATTTATGGAATATAAGGCATATTATGACAGTGGAATGTGTCGTATATGGTGTTACATTGCTCTATTTTTCGACTAATCTTAGGTTATAACCACAATTCAGATTGCAGTTATAAAAGATTCAAACTGTAGATGGTAAACCACACTGTTTTGATACGAGTGGCACAATAAGGAAGTCCATTTATTTCTGTTCGCCACACAAAATTGTGAGGAATTGTTCAGGGTGAACGAATTGTTTTTCTGCGGAAGTCCTAGGCATTGAATTGCATTTCAATGGCCCACTTTGCCATTTTTGAAAGGCATTTTTCTTATTGCATAATACGCCATTAAACTATCACAGTGATGGTAGTTAATTGGCACTCAGGTGTTGGTTCCATTCATACATAGTGCAGCCTCGGGGTTACTGATACAGGTCCATTGTTCCAGTGCTCAATTAACTGAATGTGTGATATGAAGGACATGTTAAAATTCTAGCATGTGATAACTATGATCATCCATAAGCATTGTGATTTGCAAATTAGATCACAAGGTATTGTTCTTATACAAAAGAAGAGCATTTTATGATAATTAGTTTGCTGTCCATAATTTTCACACCTACCTGTTGCCAGGGACACTGCAGCAGTGGTTGAAGGGCTTAACTCGGTGTAAGTAGGGCCATCGTAACAGCCCTTTCTGATGAAGTAGCTAGCACCTAGTTTGGGGGCAAAATCTTCTTTGCTGCCAAAGTCTGTGAATCCTTTGCAAAAGCCCTGCGGTGAGAGAGGGTTGATTAGGGTAAATTGCAAAGCCCTACAGTGATCCAGAGACAAGCATAGGTCCTGACAATGTCTCAAGTCTTTTGCTATGAAGTGACCGAAAAGGTCACTGCCATGACCCAGACCTACTGAAAATGAAGCTTCGTTATCTTCTCTTGTGTATCCTCTGACTTCTTCAAATGTCATGTAGCAAGATGTTGGTGCAGCTGAAATGTAAAAGATCATTAAATACGGGCTAATTGACCAACCTCTGGCTGTGAGCCTGTACTACTACTGGCTTTGTCCATACATCGTATGCCAATGTGAGTATACTTGAAGTTTGAAATGCTCCTTGACAGTTGTATTACAGGACTTGTGCTTTAGCATACAATGGCGTTTGAATCTGTCTCGCCCAAGGGTTCGTGTATAAAAAGGATAATTCTTTGATTACTGTGAATCTTTTGTGGTAAGAGGGATTTTTTCTAGCTCTTTACTTCAATTAGTAAGAATACTCTAAGCAGACTTGAAAGGAATTTACCTGTAGAAAAGGGGAAATTGCCTGCATGCGGGGTGACCTTGTTTATGACCTGTTCAAGGTCATTGGCCCCAAGGTCAAATGCGTCTTCTAAAGATGACCTTGCCTTTGATGGCGCAGCTGGACATATGTGTGCTCTTTTACCTTTGGCCTTTGAATAAACCTGTAAAATGTGTGAAAGAGGATAAATGTCAGTTGCTAATTCCTTGCAACAACTTTGGAAATGTGTTTAAGTTTCAGATGATCTGACAATGGGTTTAATGTCAAAGCAACGCCCACCCGGATGGATGGCATTTGACACTTGAGTGTAAATTGGCTCTATTAAATGAGCAGAAGGTGCTAACACTTTCACTGATAATGAACGATATGAACAACTAATGAGATTGTCATGAATAAGTCATGATTAAAATGATTCAGAGACAGTAATTCTTGATCATGATATAGGGGTAGAAGAATAGACTTGAGAATTCTAATGATTTATCTCATTAAATTAAATAGTCGTGGTGATTAAGATAAAGACTCGCCTGGATGCAAATACATGGATCAGTGTCTCCTTTGTCGTACCAAGATGGTATACCTGATCCGGGGTAACATTTAAAAAGAAGTTTGCTTTTGGGCCAACATGTATAGAGCGACGCATCCACCCTTTGGAATTTCTTTCCTTCAAAATCCTTGAAACAGTCTGAAAATGGAAATCGCGTTAATTCCTTCTTTGGTGTGTGTCGACTATTTTCTGTGCATTTTAATAGACATTTGTGTATTTCGTTGAGAGGAAAACACAAGAACCAAGTGGTATCAGTCACATAAAAAGAGTCTTTAAGGACCTTCATTAGGTCATATAGAATTTACTGAAAGCTATCCGTTCAAAAATACCTCTTGCTTTTTGATCAAAAACAGGGCTAACCCCTCTTATCAATTCACTTACCTTGTCCGTGGTTTATATGGGCTCGTATGAGGTTGCATAATAGCATCATTAAAACAGCATTAAGGAGGAAGACCAGGCTGAGATCTGTCCTTGTGAAGTAATCCATTGTTTGATGAAAGGCCTTCTAAGAGGGCATATGACAATAGGCAGGTGGTGTGTGGTGAGTGGCCATGGCAGATCAAAAAGTCTTCTAATCACGTGTAGCAATGAGCCACTGATTGTGGGTGCACCGGAGACACTAAATTCCCCTGGACAACTTCAATCAAAACACCTGCCATTAATTTTACTTTAATCTCACTAGCCCGAGGTAATTTGGGCAGATTAGTGCTCTAGCCTGGGGTGCACTTGTAGCGGCAGAGTTGAGCACTGCATTCCACCAGTGCTATAAAAAATTGCAGCACTTGCCCTAAGTGCCCTATATATGGCCAATTATGACTTCCAACACTATTTTTATGTATACATCTGACACAGTCCACGTTTGCCTTAGGGCATTTGACTATTTTCCTAGTAGCAGCAGGTGTATGATAAACCTGGAACCTATATATGGCTGGATTTCATATTTCGGAGTTGCTTCAAAGATTACTATCTGGATCCTGGTTATTTGTTTCAATTGATTCAGCTTATTATTTTGTTGGTACTGTTTATTTCTAAATCACCCCCTCCCCCATTTGGACATCAATGGAACCAAAAAAAAATTAAGAGTTTATATTTCAACTCGTAATCATTTATATATAATTTAATTGCAAGTCTTACAACATTCATTTATATATAACTTTTATATACGGTTTAATTAGTTTTGCAATTTTAATCATTTGCCTTCACTTAGTTTATGCGCTTAGAAAAAAAAACCAAACAAAACTTTAAAACTTCATTTTAAATATTTATTCAACCAGGGGCTTAGGATGTTGGGTGGGATTAATCTAGCAAATACTATACTTATCATTCAAGAGATTCTTTTCCTGATAATTTTTATTACATTGCACTTTTCCATAATCCTTCTGACAGTTAAAATAGCATACAATTATGAATTTACAATATAAACTTGTTATGTAAACACGTTTACACCATATATAATACATGTTTGTATATAAGAATAATATATAAATAAACACAGCTCATCACAGTTTTTCACATTTATGCAAATGGAACATTCACAATAAAATACTTGTTGAACAGCAAAGTATATTCATTTCCATGAAAAATAAATTTGAACAATCCTTTTTGATTAATATATCACATGATGTTGTACAATTTTGAATCTTTATTCAATTACAAAACTTTATCACAACTGTCTGAAATTTATGGTTTGTCTAATTACAATACAACAAAGAAAGCAACTTGAATTGTACTTCATGGAAGCAGTTCCTCTTTTCTTTTTTTTATCCGATTAAGCATAATTGGCAGTTCCTCTTTTCTTTTTTTTTATCCGATTAAGCATAATTGATTAAATATCTTAGTATGTAACATCTTGAATATAAAATGAATGTCTAAGCTTGAGAGTATTACATCTGCGAAAGTTAAGCTGCTATAAGTGATATTCTTCTATATATTATACATATCTAGTAAAAGCTAAGAATACACTTTTACTGTACTTTTAACTATCTGTGGAGAGATATGATTGTCTGTGGTTATAAAAGCAGACTCAACAGTAATTAGAATGTGTCTGTGAGGGTACTGCAGCAAAACTTTAGAATTTGAAACTACAAATATTGGATAAATTCTGTAAGCAGAAGCATTTTTTTTCTGGCGGATTTCATCAGTGATATTTTTACATTTAAATAAAATTCATATCATTAATTCTCCATTGTAATTTTTATCACAGATAACATAGCAGGTCACTTTTAACATGAGGCCAAACCACAAATAGTCCAAAAAACACAGCACACAAACTGCAATAATAATCTGTTTTTGTGATAAGAGAAGCTAAAAACATTAATATCTGACATAATTAGTCACCTAACCAGAGGTGATAGGTCAGGAAAACAGTTCAACAAATAAATTAACATTTGATAAAATAATTGTCCAACACTTAGACAAATTACCCACACTCGAGTTTACATCATTTGCATCAATAAAAAGAAATGACACAATGGAAAGTATCATTCACCTGTGAAATTACTGTTGTTTTTTATTTCCACTTTCACCAGCCCAGTAAATCCGAACAATTACAAAGCAAACATTCATTTTCACCGTTCATTGAACACATTCTTTCAACATATTACTTGCAACAGTCTGCTCTTGCTTGACATTAAGTTAGCCAGAGAGAGAGAGAGAGCTTCTCTCCATACCTTCTTCACCTCCATACCTTCAATGCAATTGTCACTTCTGGCTAAAATCTTCAGCCAAGCAAACTATAATTTCATTTCAATTTTAGTTAGTAGATTAGTTAGTAATAATTTAATAATTAATTATAGGTAATCTTCACACAGGCTCGCAGTGCGATTTCTTCTACGCATCTCAATTTTAGAGATTGTGGATGTCCGTAGCAGGTGGTGTATTCATATTCTTCAAACCGATAATACAGGTGCTAATATTCTTCGTATGGTGGGAGTGTTGTGTCCAGTTGTTTTAACAGGAATATTGTGAAGGAGAAACCATCATCAAAAGTGGAGTACTTCGTGGTTTCTTGTCGTTGTTTGAGACAATCCCAGAGTCAAAGAAGAATGTAATAGTTGTGGAATTGAGAGTGTAGAAGATAAGGGAAGGAGTTAATAAGCTGCAAAGAGCTCCATCACCATCACCGGAGGGATTGGGATAGACTTCGGAGGCTGGTCAGGCACCAGGCAGAGATGTCCATGGAGCTAGAAGGTACAAATAAGGTCATGTAAATAGTAACATGAATGATTGTATTTTTTAGTTGATTTGAATACAATGTAGATGATTCTCGATCAAACTTCATTACATTCTATCAATACATGTGAGTTAAATTGCAGAACATTACGGATTACCACAAACATTGAACAACTTGTAACAACTTATACTTACATCCCAGAATAGAGCACCACAGTGTCTGCAGAGATGTAACATTTCTGCATATGTATCTTTCTTTCCATACCGCCTAAAACGTAACAATAAAAAAAAAATTAATATCACAAAAGTAGCAACAGTTAAATTTCCAATTTATGAATTGTGAAATTTACTTACTTGGCAAGTTTGTTATAGAGCACTTTCCAGGCGGCTGCATCAAGTTGGCTAAGGTCCACTTCCTTCTGGCGCATCACAGTCTGGATCTGTTGATTGTCAAAATGGAAAAGACAGAGGTCCTTCCAGACGCCCTTTTCCTCAGTGAGGCCAAAGGTCCTTTCGCTGGAAAGACCGGTGTTGACGAGGTCATCTCCATCTGTGAATCGCAGGAGGATCTCTCTGATGCAATCGGAAGGTAGGTCTGTCAGTTTCAAACCTCCATCATCTTTTCTCTGCAAATTAAACAAATATATTTTGATTTACTAAATGGTGGTTCACATTCAATCATTATCACTTTATCAGTGCTTTTTATCAGACATCAATCTATCCCACTACTCATCAAAATGTCATCAGTCATATGACTCATATCAGCATTGATGCTAATGCTGTGCTCTCCCAGGTCGATGCCGTTAGTTCCTTTGAATCTTTGTGAATATTTTTGTAATTATTGAATCTTTTATGAAGCAAAAAGCATACCTCTTTGACCTCGAAGTCATTTAGGGTGTTCTTCATGCGGGTCAGGGACTCCTGGTGCTTTGTCCAAAGGCTGGAACTACCCACGTGATTGTAGAAGCCATCAATTAGGGCCCTGTCCACATCTTGCAGAAGGTCCCGGATGATGTGTAGATTGTTGTTCGTCTTAACAGCTGTAATAGAACAAAAGAAAATCATGATATACCTTGTTACTGTGAAGTGTGACACTTAAAATATTGATGCATATTATGCTTTCAGTCTATTTTGGTTTCCTAGCAATATAAAAACAATCATAAACCCACGAATAAACATTAGTGGTGGCTACTAGAACCCTGAGGATAAAGTCCTATTAATATGGGCGGCCACTAAGAACTTGTCAGCAGTTTTTAACTACAGTTTTACAGAATTCTATTGATGAAGTAAATGCACGAATGTCCACATGTGTGTGGACGAAAAAAACATACAGAGTGAGTTAAACTTTGCGTGGGCAGGGTCTTGTCTTATTGTGTAGATAAACTGTACGAGAGATTCCTAACACCTCCCCTGATTTATCAGCAATTAGATGTGGGCCAAATTTCAATTAATGGACCAACGTCCTCATCGCTTTATATCTATGTATAAACAGCAACACCAACATAATGTCTACATCCTGATATCTAATTTTAGTAACCTATTAATTTGATAGAAATGTGACTGATTCCGACTGATGACAAAATACATTGGTCTAATCCCAGGACAAAGGCACCTATCAGATTTCGGTTCCCACAGTGCAAATGTGGTGAGGCTACAGTTACATTATTGTATACCAGCCAGCCTGCCATTATTGTAAGGCAGCATCTCACATTGTAGCCTGAAGCAGTCGTAGCTGCTGGCAATCACATCAATTGTTGTGTCCACTATTGGTCAGTTTATAGTCACCCAATACCCCAGGGACGACAGCTAATTACACTTGATCAATGAACAATCAATATGCCACTATATACAGTCACGATAAATGGCAATACAAGCACCCTGGTATGCACTATGCAGTATAGCAGCATGCAACAAGAGATTGTTGCTTTTATTCGAACTTCCTTGATATTATGAGTAAACTCGTGTACAGTGGTTCCAGTAAAACATCACATTAATGATTGGCTTGTATGTTAGCATTGAGCCCATAAATATATATATGTTGGTAAAACGAATGATGCTAGAAATATTATTGATGCAATTTGTACATGCAAAACGGTCATGTGCAAAACATTATCCATTATTGCGTGTTGTGAACATCAAGAGGTGATCCCGGAAAAACTGGTGCTATCATTAACTCAGTTTCCTCAATAAAAAATTGTATTGATCATTTTAATACTGTCATTCGCAAAAAAGTAAACAAAAAAAAAACACCTTGAAATTAACCACTGTGGACTGATTTTCAATTGAAACAATTTTCCAGGTTGACATTAATTTCCATTCTCTAGCTACTTGGGAGAACACGACCTGGCTCAGCTCTTTTTCTTTGTTGCCATGGACAACCAGACGTTGTTGCTGAGGCAAAGTTTGCTACCTGTGTTCTAACAATAAACTCATGCACACCAGAGTTCTTTCTGAAATCGATTAGCATATCTTTTGTCTTTTGTACATTCAAATTTAGAAAGTTGTTACACCAGGTGACAAACCGTCTGACTTCATGTTAAAACATATTGACATTTTTGCTGCAGCAACCAGTGGTTTTGATTACATCTTGTTCTTTCGCCATTGCAAATCTTCAGAACTAGTCACGCTTGTTTACATTTCAAGTACTCTGACGTCACTTGTAAGTATAGTATGCTGGTACTGTACTATGTTTGAGGGGGGACTGACAATGACTCGGATTTAATGTTTTTGTTTTGCTGAGGTCAGATATTTACGACTGCTCTGGAGTCTTTTAGTACCTCTGTGAGAGCTGATAGCTAAAGGCCATACAATATAGTTGCACTTTATCAATCCTGAAAGTGCTCCAGTCACTCGGTGCACTATGGTCTAACCAATAACACAAAGAACATCTGCTGTAGACATCACATCAGTTACAGCCCAGCACATATTTAGTTAAATAATGTTTATCAAGTGACCTTCAGTCGCCTGACCAATATGTTGCCTTGGTCAGTGGCCAACAACTTCAGTGGTCACTGCTGGACAATGCAAATTGTTATCCGGTCAAATGACAAATGAAGTAAGTCTGTTAATGTCTGTTGGGATTTCCTTGGGTTGCTGCCAAGATTGTTGCACCATCAAAGTGTAAACTTTGCAACTAACCCAAAAGGTTATTTGACCTTGGCACATAATACAAGGTCATCCAAGCTGCATGGTCATATTGCTGAGTGACAAGGTGATCCGTAGCCTGTAATAACACGGCGGGTCAGAACTAATTCTTTTTGTCTGATGTTCCTCCTACCTGCAATTTGTGAGATGGCTCACCTGTCACAATGCTTGGACTATTCTTAGACAATAATTAGACTCTGGGGTCCTGGGAATTCCGCGACTTCAAAAAGCTTCTTTTCAATGACTGTGTCACGCAAGAATGGCTGTCAGGTCCATTCATGCACTTGCCAAAACACCCCCTCCTTCCTGCCAAAAGATTGCTCTAGTATAGGAGAAGTAACAAAAGGACTATGCTGACCTCTTGGTCATGCTCTGGTGCAGCCAAGATGCCCTTGAGGCTCTTCAAGGTCATTGGTTTCCTTGACTATTGTGACGCGCACATGCTTGGGTTGTTTCTTTAGGTTCTTTGCTACTCTAGGCTTGTCCAATCTGTCTGGGGATCAATATCGAGACTCAAGTTATACCTCGGTGATTTCCACTTCAAATATATTCTGAGCCCCCCTCGTCTATTCATCAGTAAACAAAATACCATAACTGGGGCAAAAGGTCATCAAACCGACCACACTACATTGACTATTCTGAGTATGAAAATAAACACATACCTTGTTGGAGAGCCTCTTCTATAATGCTAAAAAGTTGCCTCTGGGTTGTACCACTGATGCTTGATAATTTATATCTGACAATTAATTGCACCAACTGAAACGGAAGAAAATCTAATATTATTTAGTGTATATTGCACTTAGGCATATAGAAAAATGAACTATTATATATATTCTACTCGAATACAGGCAATATGTATTTTTCAAAGAATAGAAATAACCTGCATGACTATGGGGCTTAGCCAGACAGTGACTTGCGAAAAAAAAAGTTGGTAAAATAGGTTTTTCATCACTGACATACAATTTATATCTGGTTGCTGACATAGTGCTTTTATTACTTATTAGAAAGATGGGCTCAGAGGGAAAGTTCCCTACATATGACTCTTGGCGCCCCTTACAATTACAATTTCCTTAGGCTGTTTTCATTCATTCAACACCATTCAAAAATGACATTTATGAATTCAAAAAGTTATCAATAGGCTATTTCATATCATAACAGTAATGTCAATGCAAGGTTTAAAAGAGATGAATTCATAAATCGTGAGGACACCAACCTGGATTACGTAGTTAAATCTTCGAATATCCTTGACAGCTCCCTGCATGTCTAAACGACTAAATCCTTCTGCAACGCTGATTTCTACTTTGTGCTGAAAAAAAAAAGTACATAATTATTGCTTTAGAATCATTGTCAAACTAAGTAGACATACCATAGTGGTGCCTGGCAACATATTAATGCAACACCAGACTTCCATATTATGGTGAATATCTTGCGAGGTTCATTACACAGTTCCTTTACAATGTAAAACAAATGAACCGAATTTTGGTTGTAATTTATTAATTTTCGGAACAAACTGAAATCATCACAGTTCTTTCAGAGAGTTTGCAAACATTTCACAGGCAATTAAACAAACTCATTAAAGAAGGAGATTTCAGTTTAGTCTGCAAGACATAAATAAATATATATTTATATATGTAATGTAATGTCTATGTATTTGTATAGCGCCTGTTTCAGAATTGAATTCTGCTCACCGGCGCTTGGCATTGAGTATGGAATCAGGGGTTTTCTGAGTTGGTATTTTGAACTATCTTGGTTTCAGAGTTTGGTATCAGTTTTGGTATTAGAGTTTGGCACCAGAGTTTGGTTTGGCAGCAGAGTTTGGTATCCCAGTTGAAATATATATATATACACTGTATATATATAATTTATTTTCAGTAGGAGATGCATTATGATGAATTTAATCCCATTTTCATATTTATGATATTTTTATATTCTCAGTTGTCGAATAGTGAGTTTAAGTTAATTTCATAAAATATGGTCGACTCTAGAAAGCTGTAGCCACCTATTCCTGGCTGTAGCTATAACTGGCTAAAGCCAGCCACTTCCGTCTACTCCTAGCTTATAGTCGGCTTACTGAAAAAATATAAACCTTGGCAAATGTTAGAAATTTAATATATCATAAATATGTACTTTTAGATCAGTTTTTGAGTAGCCAGCCATAGCCAGACAGTTCCGTTTAATGCCAGGAAGCATTGTATAGCAGAGGTTGACTAGCTTTGTCTAGATTCAATATGACAGGCCGTTTTTAAAGAAACTAACTGTATTCTCATTGTGTGATGTCTTCCTGTTTGTCGAGTTGACTGACTGAATGACAGGCTGATTGACTGACTGACTAACTGATCAATTGATTGACTGATCAATTGATTGACTGGCTGTTGGATTGATTGATTAATTAATTAAGATTTATTGACTGACTGACTATTGATTGATTGATTGACCAATTGACTGACTGTTTGATCAATTGATTGATTGATCAATTGATTGATTGATTGATTGATTACAATGCATACCTCTTTTGAAGACCTTCTGATGAACACATGGGGTTGTGATGTGCGATTTTCTGAGTTGTGATAAGCAGACTTGTCACCATCTGTCAGTTTAACCCATCTGCAATTGAATTTTAAAAAATCCTTAGTTATACAATATTACATCAGATGCTCAGCATCAATAGTAACATATTGATAACTCAATGTTAAAATCATGCATCTCGTTTTGAATGTTGTCTGCTTTAAGTGGTGCATGAAACAGGGGTACCAGCTTTTTACATATGGTTTTTTGGTGATGTACGTGTAAACTTTCATATATTCTTACATGTTTATATTGTCACAGCATTAACAAATCAGCAGTATTTTATATGCATTACAAGTCTGAAGTGAAAAGCATTTAACACATTTAAGAGGTCATGAATTAAACTGTCCATGGAGTGAATAAAACCCACTTCATGTTTTTGTTCATTCATGTATAACTTATGTTCTAGTTGAGCCATTAGACCTTCAAAATGACAAATGTGGCTTAGATAGAGATTATTTTACATTTTGGGGCTTTCTTTGCAATTGCAAAAGTCTAATTTCTGTTGCATGTGATGTGAATATTTGTGCACAGTGGTAGGACAAAGGATGCTATATTTGTCAGTCACCTTGGCCGCAGCTCAGACTGCAGGTGAAAATATATGCCAAGTGTCAGAGGCTGCGGTTGTTGTGAGGTCTTTCTGCGCACCTTTAAAATGACTTTGCCTTACTGCGTCTTACCCCTTTGCTGGCACCCGGCCAATGGGGTAAAATACCAAGAATCAGGGGGTAAGATGCCCAACCACGTTAGCTGCCAGCTAGCTCACCCCTGTAGACCACTATGTTTCATCGTCTGCCACTGCCAGTTTCTTTGTTCTGACTAGTCTAGGCAATCTAGAGTTCTTTGTGCGCTCAGGTTATGTCTGAGAAATTGAAAGATA
Organism: Alitta virens; assembly: GCA_932294295.1. Lineage (NCBI taxonomy): Eukaryota > Metazoa > Annelida > Polychaeta > Phyllodocida > Nereididae > Alitta > Alitta virens. The sequence goes on from OW028573.1 coordinate 64,601,415, forward strand.
AAGGTAAAATTGGTCATGCTTCACTTGAATGTTATGTAAAAATCTGTCTTTAGAAAGTCTTGTTGAAGAGAACGATTCTTAACTACTGTCACAATATTGTAATGATTCTAGTCCCACAATAAGCTAATGATAAAGGTCTAACAGGGAAAATCCTGTATACAATTTGAAATGAAAAGCCAGTATGGATTATTCACGTGGCAGTGTTTGTAAACACAACTCCGCCATGACACTTCCACCAGCTGTCACATGATGATGGCTGCAGCATCAACTGGAGACAACAGTACCAAGGGCTCCACTCAACATTTCAGTGAATTTATTTATTGAATACCAATTAGGCTGAATGAGAGCATTTCAGGAAAATGGTTTCAGATACCAGCAAACAGCTGGCCTTGGGTACATGGTCGCCATGTTGTGCAATCGATGACAATAACATTGAATCCACAAACCTGGCAATGACGTTTTCATTGAGATTTTCCAACAATTTCAGTCGCCACAGCTTCAGCCTCTCCCAGCCGTCAAATGTTTTGACCCATTGCTCTCCTGGAGACCGCCAGTCTTGTCCTAGGAACGGCATTTTGCTAGTAATTATCGTCCGATGTGAGCTAACCTCGTGTGTTTTGTTGATCTGGGTATGCAAAGCAGGCCTTTTATTATTATGCAGTGCGATTGACAACAAAGCCGCTGATTGGTCAGTCTGTCTCCGAGCCAGCTCTGATTGGCTGACGACGTGACGTCATTGCTCGATATAAACACAACCACGTGGCATTAGTGCGCAGCTGGTTGGATCTGGGTGTTTTGTCTCACCCTTTCCTAGAACTTGCTGCTGCTGGTGTTTCACTTTCAGTTCACCCCATCCCCACGTGAGGCTGGGGTAGCAGCACAAAGAGGGGTACACAAAGAGTCATACTTCACCTCTCAGATGTACAGATAAATAAGTCAGGAACTGAAGTGCAGGCAGGAGTTAATAAACGGATTGTTCTTATTAGAGACTGCATAATGAATACTGAGATATAGCATTTAAATGATCTGTCATCAAGTTCGCTGCTTCTCATAATGTCATTAAATAAGAAAGTGTTATCGTTATGTGGATTTTATAAATGAAACAATATACATGTAAGTGTTCTGGAGTGAGAATGAAGTATGCTGCAGAGTATGCTGAGTATATTTAACAGTACAGCATTTAACAAACACATACTGTATTGATATTGACCGAACAAAGGCTGTGTAATGCAGTTCTTCAATTTTAAAATTTAATTAAGTCACAACACTAAAGAATCCTTTCTATGTCTTATATGTAATAAACCAACAACTTAGGTATATGAGTGAACTGCCATGATATGGAGGTGCACTGTTTAGAACGAGGGCTTCAGACTGTAAGTCTTCATGGAGACAATTTTCTGCTTGGCTTCTTTGACAATTGCAGTCATAAGGAGAGTGGGGAATGGGAAGAGAGCATTCCTTAAGCTCTTGTCCTAGAGGATGGTATAAATCCACTGAGCTCAGCTTATTGCCTGAGTTGCCTTGATATTTGTAACAATGTCCCCAAATCTTCGTTGGTTTGTGCCGTGCGATACTGTATATAAGACAATTACAAGGAAGAGGATTTCCACGTACTGCCAGTATTGATATTGCCACAGTTTCACATGGATCCACCAGGAAATTTAAATCGATCAACCGATTGTAATCCAAGTGAAGTCGATCGATCGAATAGTTGGTAGAACTTTGCCGTCTAAATGCCTCATGAGAAATGTTGTGAATCTTGTTTTCCGACATTCTTAAAATGACGCCCTTAGCCACAAAACTGTCAAAAGCATAAGGAGGTATGTAAGATATGTGGTTCTTAGCGACCGAAAGGAAGCGAAGGTGCTTCATGTGAGATACAATTTCTGTGGGAAGAGTTGTCAAATCCATATTTTCCAGGTACAGAAATTGTAAAGTTGGGCCAAGTTCTTGAAGGGAATTTGGAAGGAGGGTAAGGAAAAAGTTTCCGCTAAGGTCCAGAACTCGCAGGTTTTCGTAAGGGTAAAATATTCCTTCTGGAATCTCCTGAATGTAGTTTCCTCTAAGATACAAACACGATAATTTCGTGGCAAATTCAGGTGGAAATGTAGGTATCTCTGATAAGCTGCATTGGTCCATGATAAGAGCCAATTCTGATGTCTCTATGCCATTAAAGATGTCAGGATCTATGGAACCAAGTGGATTATAGCTGAGGTCAATGACTGGGAAGTCAGAGAGGCGGTTGCTGTTCAGTAGAGTAAGGTTCCGGAAGTCATGGGGAGTGAGGCCTGTCAGGTTGTTGTTGGCGAAAAGCAGCTTGGATATGCGATGACCTTGAAGGGGTGAAAGGTCAGGGAGGTCATTGAGCCATCTTCCTCGACAGTCAACCCTGTTCTCCACCACAGCTTGGCGATTGTAGAAGATACGAATGGACCTACAGATGCACTCAAATCCAATAGGGCACTGCAGACGACTTGGTGATTCTATTAATGAAGTGTTCAGTATCAGGTAAGAAGACAAGCTTAGAGTTGGCACAAACAAGGATAAAAGCAATGAAAAAATCAACATGTGCCTGATGGAAATGAACGACACAGACTTAATCATTGTCATTATTCTGTCACCCGAACCCTTTCAAATGTTACTCATACACAATGAGAGATATACAGCTGAGTCTTCTGTAATTATTAGTAGTTTCCTGTGGAGACCTTGAAAGTATCAGGTATCGCAATTAGCATTGAGCTATGTAATAAGTAAAGAGTCTAATTAGTTCCGTCATAACTTGCCTATTAGAAAAATGATTGGTCAATTTTTTCTTTAATTATGACTTATATTAATCAATTATTTATTCATTTGTGTGTTGTTTTGCACTGTGAGTGATAACAACCAAATAAACTAATTTCGTATAAGGAAAAATATTTTTTTTAACTATACTGAAAATGCATACAACAACGTGCAGTCTCTTTGGTAATAGATATTACCAAATGTAGTTATAAGGAACTTCAACATATGATCCTATTTCGTAATGTAACAACTTGCAGATTTTTGCCAGTAGATATTCCCAAATGTAGTTTCCCAGTAGAAATTCCAAAGTTACAGTTGGTTAAATTGCGTGAAATCAAGGACGATTAGTTTAATAGAATTCGAATATCAGGTAAATAGTGGGTCTCCTGTTGTATATAGATCCTACCGAAATGAAAGGTGTAGCAAGCAAGTTCGTAACTGGTGCGGCTGACGAAACAATGCCATGTGATGCGGATGCGATGATGCTAAGCAGTGGAGTGTACTCTGCCTCAGCAGCCAGAGCTGCAGCTAACGAACCTGGCTTCCCAACGTCACCATTACGAAAACAGCAGCGCATGCACCAAATAAGTGGCCAAAGGAATAATGTCACTTTTATATTCATATTTGTATGCCCAGGAGATGGCTTATGTTGCCTCAATTTGTGATATTACTTGCGATGTGTTAAAGAGAAAAGTGCAGCCTTGAAGACCTAACTGATAGAAATGTCACCATGGCTCATCTCCCTCTAAAGAAAAGTATCGACCTTTATGGCTGACATTTCACCAAGTTTTATTATTACCAAAAATGTTCAAATGTAATTGCTAATATTGCGTGTTCTTCAAGTTTAGAGGACATTTAGTATCTGATCAGAAATTAAGCTGGTTTTTATTTATCTAAGTTGTGTGGCAGTTAAAATATCAAAATGAATCTCCAAAATATTGAGAAATTTCACAATCTGACAGGTCACCTTCTTCATAGCATTAGGCTATTAACGTTAGACAGTATTGATTTCAACTGGCCATCAACACAATTATATTAACCCGAAGATATTTATTATTACTGTATACATAGGATTGCCTGCTGCAGTCACTTCTATCCTTAGACTCATCGTCGCCTCAAAATGGTGAAATCAACTGCCAGTGGACAATTGGCATGCATTGTAGGTCTTTCACTGATCCACTTCGTGTGTGCTTTTCTTTGGTGTCGTATACTGTTGTACAGGAAGAACAACTAAATGGCATTAAATGTTTTCGTGAAGCTTTTCCAGAAGTTTGACATGGAACAGAAAATTCAATTTTCGCCTTGCATCTCGTTCTTAGAATGCTAAAGGACAATAAATGAGAGCAGCATTGGACTTAGAAGAATTCTGTGATTTCTTTCATGGCTGGATATAGCAAAGACAATGAGAGCAGCCTTGGAATTAAAAGAATTCTGTGATTTATGTCATATTGTTAATAACTGGATATAGCCAAGTGTGCTACCATTTTCTTTGACATGAAAGAGGAACTAAAGGAAATTTGCATGTTAATTTTAAAAGTTCAATTAGATGTTAAAGAATATATTTCAGTAAAAAATGTCTAAAAGTTGAGTTTATTCTTGTTTTAAGCTATTTAATTGTGCATTTTGCACCACTCGCTGAAACGCCATTATTGCACACGGTACCATGCCTGGTGACGTCACTTATGTCCCACTGCAATAACATGTACAAGGTGTTAATTGGACTTTTTTTAAATACAGCCTGATTGCAATGAACTGTTTCTATCATATTTATGTATATTTGCTCACTTGGCAAGTAGATACAACCCTGCTTACATTACACATGTATAGATCTGTATTTAAATTAGACTGTCAATAAAAAGAAAATTGACCAAAATCCAAAATGGCACTTTCTGCCTCAAAAGTGTCAATGCTCTACCTTCTTATTAAAAATGAATCTATTGGCCCTATTTTTGGTGGCATATAATGCTTATATTGCAAAAGCCGAGGTGAAAATCACCCGAAGGTGTGATAAGTGTGCATGTGCTATATTTAGATCCATATTATCTATAATTCTTGAGGAAAAACGAAAATATATTTATAAACATAATTTAGGACTATTATTACTTTTGTGTGTATGATTGCAGCTGCGATTACAGTCAATTGAGGTAATAACAAAAGAGGTAGCAGTAGCTGCTGGTGCAAGTTTTTATGCCGCACCCTGTAGCTATCATCATTGTCTTCAATGGTTCACTAGAAAGGGTTTATCATACCTAAAATAACTTATCATTTCCATGATCACATAATCATTTGCTGAGGTCTCTCTGGAACCCAGGCGGGCACTCGCTAGCGTTACCCTCCGGTTTCTGAGAGTGCTCTCCTGATCTGCCCATACATAATATGTACATTTGTGAATTTTTTTTTATAATAGATCAATATGTTTGTTGAATAATATTAATTGTTTATGAAATATGTATTGTGCAGGAAATAAAGTGTCTTGAGTCTTGAGTCAGAACAGTGACCTGCTCTTATTTCAATTGCTTTTAACATCGTTTGCCTGTTGCTGACACTGCTAACCTATAGTCATGCAGTTGAATTGCACTTGGTTCTAATAGGACAACAGTGACGTATTTCCGGCAAGAGCGAAACACCCGAAATAGTCGAAAATGGCGGCCTCCGTAGTTCACAACAGGCAGCTAATTAAATGCAGGATATTACTTTACCAGGATATTACTTTGTGAATGACAGCTTTGCACCTGGATCTACTTTTTTTTATCAATGCTGTTAGATATGAATATAAAAAAACTGACGTCCACTTGTGATGAAATGTAGTGGGTGTCCAACTTGGGAGATGAGACCTTACTGCTTTTTATCAATGATAAATATCAAGCGAAGGGAGCAGTTTTCGTAGATTGTTATCTCAACCTAGATACGTCTGATCAGCTGTTTAGGAAATGCTGAGTCTAAAAATTATTCTCGTTGTCTCCCATGTTTTTTCTGAGAAATTACCTAAAATTCTCAATTTTTTATATAAATCTACCATTTCTAAGAAATTTTCTAATAAGGCCTATCCTAAAATGCAATATTAGTAAGGCGTCTCGTCTTTATTGATGCTTGCCTCATGAAACAGGAAGTCATAACTCATTTTCTCCTGTGCATAGGTTCATTTTCCAGACCAAGATGCTATTACACGTAGCTGTTATCATGCTGCTAGATGCTTTTTGGAAATATTGATGGTGCAATTACTCCGAACTTCGACGTCATTAAACACAGGGAGTCTTTTGTCATTTTCTTACAACTGTGTGTATTTGGAGTAGTTTGTTTGATATGGTGTTGTTACTGATATGTTTGGTCTTGTGTTTGAGCCATTCACCATGACAGAACATACAAAGTAAACAACTCTTTGCCGAATGTGATAAACAAGATATTATATAAGAGTCACAGCAAGTTACCACTCATGGACCAACTGCGATTACTTTTCCTGGCTGTAGCTATATAAGTCGCTTCTGTCTACTCGGCTTACTGAAAAATATAAACCTTGTCAAATGAAATTTATCTAATATATCATAAATATGTATTATTTAGATCCGGCTTTGACTAGCCAGCTATAGCCAGATGGTTCCATTTAGTGGCAGATAGCATCGTATAGAAGAAGTTGTCTATCTTTGTCTAGATTCCATTTGACAGGCCGTTGTTAATGAAACTAGCTGTATATACGTTAGCCTATTTTTATTTATTTTTTATTTTTTCATGTAACACCTATCAGCTATCAACCATTTCCCAACCTATTTTAAAGAGAAATTAGGAACAGTATGACGTGTTATTATTTTCCTTCTTTTTTTGGCTTGTAATCACTATGTAAATCTAAACTATACCTCTCTGCCAGCTTTGGCATAATCTGTGTTACATTTCTTGCTCGTTGCTTTGTATATGACAGGAAAACGTCCATAGATATTTATGATATTACTAACAAGGCAATTGTTACACTCAGAAACAGATTAGTTTTTTTTAACAGTTTACTTGGCGCATGTATTTTAACCTCTAAGGTGGTCCGCCAATAATCTAGTGTATACCATGGCAATATTCCTCATTGAGAGAGTAAGGGAACGCTGTTATTATTACACAACTTGCAGTGACACGAATCCGTAACAATGTGACAATGTGAGCTCCTCTTCCTGGTGACATCCTTGTAATTACCTGCGTCGAGCGTGGGTGACTGTCAGACCCTGCTCCTATTAAAAGCCTTGCCCTGCCTCTTGCATAACACACATAGCTTCCTAGAACCGAGGGAGCAATGACCCAAGGTTCTCTGCACTAGTGTCTCCTGCCATTGGTTGCTAGGCTTCATTATGTAGTGCAACAGTGGTAGCACTGTCAAGTATTGCTTGTCCATACGTAATTAACTCGCCGAGCAATGGATGCCTACTTGTGCTAATCCGTAGAATGCTTCTGGTAGCACTAGATCACTCATGACTATTCTAGGAGAGGGCAAAATTTTAAACATGTTAATAAATTTGGCAGACGTTCTACGTGTAAAATTGTTGACCTTTTTACAGGAATTGCTCGGGAGTCACTCGGCGAGCGTTCTATGTTTGTTGTACAAATGCCTGCGTACCTGTCCATCCGTTATTAATTATACTCGCAATCCACTCTTGTTGACTCTTTTACAGCTCGTGGAATGCTCGGGAGATGCTCGGCGGGCATCCAGCGACCGTCCGCCCTGACACCGTGCCCATCCGTAGCCCTCTCCTTATTCATTCTTGAACCACGAGCGATCTACAAGTGTCTCACAAATGCCTCACGGATGCCTCACGGATGCTTGGCGGGATAATATATACATAAGTGACGAGTGGTCTATGCACTGAAAATTTTCTTGACCAGAAAGTTAGCCTTTTTTGACTAAGTTATTAGACATTGTGACTGTGTCTTAAATGACCAACTTGGGTTGGTCTAAATGACTAATACCACTCAGGTCAGTCAAAAAGGCTAACATAAACTGGCATTTCTGACCAACTATGGTCAGTTATCTGGGCCATAAAATGATTATTCATAATGACCAACATCAACACTTAGTCAATTTGACTAATCTTAAAGGTTGTATATTCTGGAACAGAAAAGATAACACAAAAATGTACAAACAATACATTGTATTATGCATTATACACCGAAAAATCAAGTGAATATAAAGAACAATTTTACTCATGATTGGTATACAAAAACATTCTAACTTATATGGTTGGTGGCTATTTAGTTTAATAATAACCCAAATATGAGCAAAAATTATGTGAAATTTAACACATTAATCATTGAACTGACTCTATTGAATTTCAAATGCTGACTATTGATCTAAAGACATACCACAAATGAATGTAAAAAAAAATCTAAATAACTGTAAATATACATGCGAGTTTGCCCAGATTTAGTTTACCCAAATGAGATTGCAAATATTTCATCAAGGAGTATTCAAAATGGTAAGTTGTATAAAGAATATTATATCTATGACCTAACTTCAGTGCTTTTAACAATTTCCACATATAAATAGCTGGTTTTCAAGAAATAACTTTGAGTAAAGATTCAGGTTTTTGCAGTCTGTGGTGGATAGTTCAGCTCCAACATTGGTGTGCCAGATTGCATCACATGTATCAAAAGTATGGCTGCTGGCCGAGCATCTGAAAGACAATTACATATGATAGTAAATATATTCAAACTTTTGCAGAAGGAAAACAGGTGACCAGCTGTGAATTAGGGCTCTATATTGTTTGATCCAAATGATACGATATGCATCATTGATACTCTCATTCGATACATGATGCGTATCGTCGATACACATTCATACTGTCACATACAAAACCTACGAGTGATCATGTACGTCAAAAATGGGCTATACACAGCTATACGTGCTCACTCGTGGCTCTGCTTTTTTTTTCCCCGTAAACGCTCTCCGGACGTCCGTCAAATGCTCGCCGAACATCATTGAGGCATCCATAAGGCACTCGTAGATCGCCCGACAGACGTCCGTAAAACACTCGCCAGACGTCCGTGAAACACTCGCCGCACATCTGTCAGGTATCCTTGAGGCACTCGTAGATCGAACGATTGATGTCTGCTGAGCGTTTTACTAGTGTTTTTTCAAGCGGACGTGAGTGGATGACGAGTATATATGGATGGACAGTGGCTACGTATGGCCACATACATATGTAGAACATACGTAGAACGTACGTAGGATGCTCACCGACTGACCCCCGAGTAAGTTATGTAACTAATATAAACAATTTACTCGTAAAACATCCGCCAAAGTTTTAAACATGCTGAGTTGTCAGGCATGAACCGGAGCATCCTACGGATTAGCACGAGTATATGTAAAACGCTCGGCGGGTAAATCAGGTATGGACAAGGATGAGCAAGAGTAAGTAGCTCTTATACGTGATAGTATGAACACCCCTTAAGGCTTTATACACGTGAAATAATTTTATTTTTTCAAATAAGAAAATTTATCAGTCTTATGTAGGATTTTTATGCTAGACAATTGCTCCAAGCTAGCTAATCACTGATTGGCTGTTATTTTTAAGGATTGCTAATTTCGAATAATCACAGGACATCACACAAGGTTATCAAAATGGCCATATTCATCTTTTCATGATGATTGTGGCTACGTTGTGAAAGGAAATTGGTTAATATTTTGCATCTTAGAGGCAGAACATATTCTAAAGTATACCGATGTATTATCGTAAGTCACACATTATATACCGGTTCTTTTATCGATTACTTGTTGCCGGTATGACCAATGATTACCGAACCGGTGTAGAGCCCTACTGTGAATTCAGCCAGTTCACTAAAGATTGTACTGCACATGCATAAAAAAAAGTCCATAGGACATATTTATACATATATATTTACCTCAGTATTCAGAAGATCACTTTCTTCCACGCTCAGCTGATTAATCAGTGGAAAGCTGGCAGCATAACCATGCAGTGCTGAAAAAAAAAGAGTATTCCGAACTTCAGAACTGCAGTGCATAATAACAGCATTTCCCACAATGCAGAAATAATGTATTTTATAATAGCATATTTAGGAGACCTTAATTATTTCTTTCATCAATATATATGTATATCAGTTCACATTAGTAACTTCACTGAACATGATCATAGTAGTCAGCAAGGAACAAATGATAGTTACCCCAGATATTCACTTACTTGACGCATGGATCAAAAGTGTACCTTAATGCATGTTGAGAAAAAGCAACTAAAAGTCATCTTAACCCATCATTGGAATTAAAAGTGCATGTAAATTAGATTAATAATGATGCTTTTTAATTAAAACTGTAAATTACTTAGCACTACTTTGCAGTTTATTTTTCCCTTACCATTAATTCTTGTCACTGTGGTGTGTAGCAACTGTGCCCTTTTTTTGATGGTATGTTTCCAGTGTGGCCTTGCACCTCAGTTGCAGGATTGTTTTCGCATGATATTTCTAGTAATTTTCATTGAGGACACATTTTCTGGCGTTCTTCTTCCATGAACTGCAATGACACATTTCAAAACAACAATGAAGCTCTCTTACATGGCTATAATCGATTCGATTTATTAATTTAGGTTTACTTTCATATAAAAATAATAAAAATAATGAGCATGTACCCCATCTTCTGTCCTTAAAGGTGGATACATTTTCAGGAAAAGCTCGAGAACTCTGATTAAATCTTTGTCTGTGTCATTGTGTCTTTTTTTGCTTTCATCTTGTGAAGGCTGGAATAAAATCATAAAATCAATTGCACTAATAATAACAGTAAACAATCCCATATTCTTTAATTAACTGCATAATTCAATGATTATTAAATTTACCAGGTAACGACTGTCATCTGACATTGGGCTTATTAATATAATCTTTGTACAAAATAAATTTTTTCTTTTTAGTCTAAAGCAAGAGAAATTTTGTAAAGAATTTAATTCTCGAAATTAGCCATGTGACAGTTTGAGTGTTAATATTGTTCATTTAGTTACATCAGAAAAATTAAATTCGGAATTTCCGGCGCAGATCAAGAGGGGGCACACAGCCACCCCAATTCAGCACTGATTTTACATTGCCACAATGGCTGTCATTCGATCAGTTAATTTAATGATGGCACCCACCCCCCTCTAAAAAATTTCTGGATCTTCCTCTGATTTTTGCTGATTTAATCTTTTATTCTTAATCGTATACCGTAACGGTAGGTATTATCGACAGGGTGGGTATTATCGACACTCGCATTAGAATGTTAACAATTTTGTTAACAAACTAATTTAAGTGTCGATAATACCTGCCCTGTCGATAATACCTTCCTTTATGGTATGATGAATAAAAATAAGAACTAGAAAAAAATTATGAATTTGTTTTTCTTCTATTTAACTTTTTTTATTCTATTTAAAATTTTATGTAAAATTTTTTCTTCTATTTAAAATTTACTCGGGCAGACGTTAAAAACATCAATGAAGAAAGATCATGGTGTTACTATCAAATATTTTTTTGTGTGGAAAAAGTGCATATAGCAGAGCCAGATTTATGACCATATTTAACGAGCCTCTTTGCCAGGCCTATAACGTAAAAGTGTTTGAAATCAATTCATGACGTCACAAACTAATGTAGTTATGACGGCGGTTTTCATATTCATGGTAAAGATAGAGTTTATTTTTGCTTTTTCTAGGGGGCTATTTTACACCAACTGTTATTTTAATTGTGTTAGAACTTCAAACTTGTGAAACATTTAATACAAATTTAATTTTTAATGGACGCCAAATATGGGCATAGATTTGGGTCCGCTATACTGCACTAAACACTTTTTTTTTCTGGGGCAATTGCTGGCACAGCCCCCCCCCCCCTCCTCCACTGGATCTGCCAGTGAAAGATACGAGTGGAATGCTCTAATAAATGTACGAAACCAAACCCCTCCCTAAATGGTTGCAGGTCAATTCGTCACTGTGCGATTTGTCCCCGCCAAAACGGGTCCTTTCGTCACCCGAAAAAAGTCTGTTCGTCACCCGAAACTGGTCGAATTGTCACCCGATTCGTCACCCGCATTTAAAAGTGCAGAATGGTGTTACATTATTGCTATTATGTACTAGCGAAAATAAATATCTAACGCCAATTAAATTTAATTGTAATAGCTTATTTATAAGCATGTGATGCCTGATGGACTAACTAAATACAATCGTGAATAAAAGAAAAACACTTCAGCGTACAGAATCACAGAAAACAGCTTCTACTTGTTAATTGCTATTGTAACCTAGTGATCTATAATCACATAAACGGCACATGCTTGCTAATTGATTTTTAATGAATGTCACATTATTAGGCTTCACCATCACTATGGTGAAGACTATTGTTTTTGGTATTATTTATACACATTCAGAGTTGGAGGACCAAACTTTAACACATGGTACCCTAGGATGACCTTATTACTTTGACCCAGTTTTAGTGACCTTGACCTATTTTTCAAGGTCACAGGTCACTTTTAGTGGAAAATTTAAAGAATTTCTCTACACATATCTCTCAAACTATTACAGTTACATACAAAATGGCCTTGGATCTTGTGATTAAATCTGTTTTTAAGTGTTTTGACGTTACATAATCGTGAATCACTCATGCGGAACATGTCACGATGGAACATAGTGCATTTTTCAGTCTACCTTCGACTCGGCCAAAACTGTGACACATAAGAAGCCAATGAGGGTGCCAAAAGTTGCCCCTTACTCGGGGCCAGTGCAGTGTAAAAGGTGAAGGTGATATCTTTAACGGTTTTTGAAATATTGAGTTTTTCCCATTACCCTTGTTCATTTCACCATGAAATATTGCTTTTAGGTTATAACATGCTATAGTAAACTACCCCAAACATGTACCCAAAACCCCCCAATCAAGTGTCAAATTTGACCTTGGAGGTCATTTTCAAGGTCAAATTGACCATTTAAGTGGAAAAAACTGTATATTTTCAAAAAATCACAAAAATACTCTAGGACTGACCTTTTAGACTGGATTTTTTCTCTCTACAGAACATTGACCTGCCCTTAATGGATATTTAATCGATTTTACCACAGCATGATTTGTCAATTTTTGAGAAAATGGTAAATGAAGAAAACTGATTAACAGATACGAAAACAACTAAAATGTCAAATTTCAAGGGGAAATATTCACTCTAGCCAAATGCCAAGCATTGGTGACCCCCCACAATTCACATATGAGCTTTCAGAATCTGTTGTCAATTTTGACCTATGAAGTATTTGTCAAGGTCAAAATTAAAGTCAAACATTTTCTGAAAATTGACATTTTGAATTACAAATTTTTTTAAGATAGTAGAAATGTTTGGATTTGGCTGATCTTTGGATATGATGTTGCCCTAATACCCTACAAACATTCTGAAATGAAATATATGTGTATAACATGTTTTCTTATACTGATTCATACTGTTAAAATGACAAGAAATTGATATTAAGGCAAGGAGAAAATAGTGAGGAAGGGTTTCGGGGAGCTGGCAGCAGGGTGGGTGGTTGTGAAAAAATGGTAGATAATTTGTGGCGGGGTTGCCCGGTGGCGAGAGGCTGGCGGTCAATCTGTGATTTGTTTTGGTGGGATGCTGCGGGACTGCTGTGGCCTTGCAAATGGTAGCTGTGATGGGCTTGGAATTGGCTGGTGCCCTCAGACTAACCCTAAAATATCACGTTTTCACTGTCCTCACAGTAGGTGAAGGCTATTTAGTAACTGTTATACAGTTACAGAAATCTAGTTATTTTTTACATTGATTTTCTCTTTTGTTTTCAATGTGTTTTATTGTATAAATATGCTTGCTAATTGATATAAAATTAATGCCACATATAAAGACAAAATAATAAAATATCATTAATATGCATATATTATGATTAATAAATGATTTCACATAAATGGCACATGTTTGCTAATTGATATTTAATGAATGCCACATTATTATTTTTGACATTGATTTTCTCTTTTGTTTTACAATGTGTTAAATGTATAAATATGCTTGCTAATTGATATTAAATAATGCCACAATTTGTAGATATATAAAGACAAAATAATAAAATATGATTAAATATGCATATATTATGATTAATAAATGATTTCTTCATATGACTATTCCTATGCACAAGTGCATTATTCATATTTAGATGATGATTAGATACTTATAATTACATATTACTTCTAGGTGCATATCAAATTATGCATAATAATTTCAATAAAGTCGTACAGAACCTCATAGACTTGTTCTATACGTTTTCTTTCACAGGATTTTTACACATTTATTTCATTATTGTTGGATAGTAACATAAATGCATTTATGACTTATGTATTAATTCTTGTTTGTATAAATTTAATAAATTTCTGGAGAACCGAACCGTTGTTCTTTCTCAGACCCTTAACTTGAAAATTAAGATAATTGCAATTGATGAACCTTTTTGGCAAAGACCTGATGCTGATTGGTTGTTGCATCAGAGTAAACATCATCTCAATATTCTGTAATTTATTAAATATAACTTTTTAAATATTTCTGTTGTAATTCATAATGCATATCAGCTGGAAAATATATATATTTTAGAGTAAGGCTAGCCTTAAAAAATAAGAACTGACCAAATTCGGGTGACGAATCGAGCAGTTTCGGGTGACGAACAGACTTTTTTCAAGTGACGAATGGACCAATTTTGGCTGGGACGAATCGCGCAGTGACGAATCGACACTAGAAAGCCCTTAACCACTGAATGACAAGATCATTGACTTGGCCCAATCTTTCAATGGAATGCAGACGGTCCCATAGGCCTGTAAACCACGTACAGGGAAGAGAAAATGTTATAATTACCTAATAAAGATCCTCTTCTTCATCGCTGTATAAAGTATGCAGTCAAAATTCCGTTCAGTATCGTTTTTGCACAAAGAAACAGTCTGGCCATGTCAAAACCGGTGGCCAACGTAATGGTTGATGTATAGCTTTTTAGTTTCGAAAAAACAATTGCTAAGTTAAAAATAGCATCTGGAAACGGCACTCTATTTACATTAATATTAAATATCACTTTTAGTACAATTATACAAATGAAACATGTCTTACTTTTACTCATGGAAAGTTAAACAGCAATTTTAGTTTTGGAGATGACTAATGTGACGTCATACTTTGTCCGGTTGCTTTAAAATAGTTCATCATTATGACTAAGTGCTGCTCAAGATTAGCCCGCTTGACTGAACTAGCCATAATGACTAACCCCAAAGGTTTTCAGTGTGGACGTTCGCCAAATGGTCTACTGACGTTCGCCAAGCGGTCGACAGCCGTCTTTCGAACACTCGTCGAAAGAATTTAAATACATGATTGACAGAGCCACGAGTGAGCACATATATACTCCCTTGTTGACGTCCGTGGCTCTCTTACTCGTGATAATGTGAACTGGGCTTCAGGTTCACAAAATGTTGAATTCAGATGACCATAAACGCATATTACATCAATAATTTACATGTATGTTGGTGTCTATGGATGAGATGCCTGATTATTTATCAATGTATCTCATGTTTCAGCAATCTTCATTATCGTTGTTGTGTGTTTTGAAGTTAAACGTTTTTGACGATGTTTACCATGTTCAATGTACACTGTTGTATTTTCTTCTAGTTTGTAGTGTTATGATGTTTGGTTAGCCATTGCCATTCAAGGTAACCAATTGATATGATTGGATTGACACCTTTGGCTCCAGATTGGTTGCAGTCTGTGAGAATCTGAACCTCAAGTTACTGGGCTCAGCTTATAGGCCTACTCATTTATGTCACGGTACAGTTAGTTTCATTAAAATCGGTCGACTCTAGACAGCTGTATCAGCCTTCTCCTGGCTGTAGCTAAAACCAGCTACTTCGGTCTACTTGTAACTAATAGTCGGCGTACACCTACAACCATTGAAAAAATATAAACTTTGGTAAATGAAATTTATCTTATACATCATAAATATATATTTTTAGATCTGGCTTTGAGTAGCCAGCTATAGCCATACAGTTCCGTTTAGTGGCAGGTAACATCGTATAGCAGAAATTGTCTGGCTTTGTCTAGGTTCAGTGGGTTCAAACATTTTTGACCAAATGGTCAAAGGCAACTGGCAACTCACACAGTTGTCACTTTGATTGAAAGTTGCTTGTTCAACCGTGGCAATGTTGTTGTTTTAGAATCATTGGAGTGTCAAATGCAGTGCTAGCAATTTACTTTTATTTGCTGGCTCAGATCATCCCCGCTGCTCTTAGTGTAGTGTCTTGTTTAAAAAAAAAGTAATCCATGATTTAGTCCTATCCTATCCTATCCCACAAAGAAATTGCCCTCACTACCGAAGTTTCAAAGGAAAAAAGATACCTTCTAAAAGGAAATATAAAAAAAACGTATTATTATACAATGCACTGTATAATTATAATCACCCACTACTAGTAATTTTACCTCAATATTAAACTATCTATCTATCTATCTATCTATCTATCTACATGTCCATCGCAAACCTGTGCTTTTATGTTTTGAATAAATATACAACAAATTTATTAATTTACTATGAAAGCACAGGTTTGCCATGGACATAGATAGATAGGTAGATAGATAGATAGATAGATAGATGTCACACATACCATGCCTTTCTAAATGATTATATTAAATTCTTTTTTTTTTTTGTACCAGTTGTTTGTCATAATTCAATATAATATATAAAGGCCAGGTGGTTTTTCTTTTTTTTCTTCTTTTTTTTTTCAGAGGGACATGTTGTGATTGTATATATGAGTACATTTGTCTGCATAATAAAATAATTTCTGAATGTTGGCCAAACCTATTGATCCATTCTACAGGACTACTTGTTTTCTGATCATGGCCTTGCACTTTGTTTTGTCTTATCAAACCCAAACAATGTCGCGGTTGGTTGATTAAGTATCAACAAAAATGACAACTGACAGAGCAACAGTTGCATAGGACCATTTGGTCAAAAATGTTTGAACACCAGTGCGATGTGCCATTTTTAATGAAACTAACTCTAATTTATTTGATTGTTTCAGAATCACTTGAAACAGAGACTGGATTTGTCTTGTGCATGGCAAGCAAAACTATTTGGTTTATGCGAGGCTTCCAAAAATTATTTTATTCAATAAACACAGAAAAAATCTAATCCATTTCTAATAATTTTACTGGGGAAATCACACTCCAATCAAGCTAAATTAATGCAATCGGGTGAGAAATATTTTCGAGAATAGCCCGAAGAGGCGAAGAGGGCTTCTGTAAAGAACCCCTTGGCATCTATGGTGCATATGTATGTTGTTAATTTAATTTCACACCAATTTACCAGCTGGCAAATTATTTTTGTTTCTAAACGTTCTCAATTTCCAATTTGGCAAATGACCGATGTGCACGGAATAAGGTGCTGCAATCTGGCTTCCTGCGAGCTGGCAGTTGGTGATGGAAACACAGGGAGGGACAAAATAAATCATATTTAATTGCCTCCAACAAGACGCCTAGGCTTATTAGAGCAGAACATTAACTTTGTTAACTCAAACCAGGAATTGAATCACAGATACAGTTATGCTGATTACTTGGCCTTCGGCTATTGAGAATCCACACAAACAAACTCCCAAATAAATTGTTCTTTTAATTCTCATGCGTAATTTGGAAGCCTTGTAAAACCTAGGTCTAGAAAATCGAGATCTGATTTTGTGTGTTTCATGCCAGATAGGAGTGTAAACTTTAATACCACTAACCCCCCCCCCCCCCAAAAAAAAAAGGAAAAAAAGAAAAGGAATTTAAAAGGCCAACAATTTATTTTAGGCACTCCAGTATAACCTACACCTGGTAAATAAGCTGCTCCTCTACCACAAAATCGTTCATATGATTCTAGTGAAGCGAATAAGCTTCATTTGCCGATCCTTGTTCAGGGGAGAGTTGCCAGGATTGGACCACTTAACTTTGAGGGCCTCTAGGGAGGGAGTGGTTCGTGATAACCTGTTGTGATATAGAATGTCTTTTTAACTCCGAAATGCATTGCTCCAACTGCAACTTGCAACAATAAAGAGAAAATTAAGTCTTACATTTTTTTTCCCAAAGTGGTCCAATCCAGGAACCAGTGTCCTCGATTGGACCACCTTGTTTCCTCAATTGAACAACCATCATTTCACCCTGAAATTTTCAAACTGCTACTGCAAAAATTTTAAAATGGCTAGTCCATAACATTTAGAAAGAAAAACATAGTAAGCTAAAGAGAGACAATGGAATCCAATGCTGAATCAGAAAAATGTTGGAAAATTTGTTGAATATCGCAAAATAAGTTTCCACAATTGGACCACTTTTTTAAAAAGTAGGTCAGGTTTCCAGCAAGAGAACACGGTTTTGAGAAAAACAGGAGACATAGAGCTACAATTTTGGTACCAAAAGTTGTGCAATAGTTATATCCAGTGCGAAAAGGAGTATTTAATATAAATTCTCCAAAAATGGGCCACATAAAATGGTATTTCACGATGAAATATTGATTTTAGCTTATGACATGCTGTAGTAAACTACCCCAAACATGTACCCAAAACCCCCAAATCAAGAGTCAAATTTGACCTTGGAGGTAATTTTCAAGGTCAAATTGACCGCTAAAGTCTAAAAACGGTATATTTTCAAAAAATCTCAAAAATACCAAGACATCAAGTTTTTCACCAGGAATTTTTTTTGGTTGAAGGACAGTTATGTGTGTTATTACGAAATCTGATAGATTTTGACACCACTGTATTTGTCAATTTTTTGAAAATTCATAGAGATATGGAAAACTGAATCATCAGCAAAAACATGATGAAAATAATGAGAAATATTCACTCCCACAATTCACATATGAGCTTTCAGAATCTGCTGTAAATTTTGACCTGTGACCTAAATGTCAAGGTCAAATTTAAGGTCAAACCTTCTACGATAATTGATATTTTGAATTCTTGATTTATTTTTAAGATAGTAGAAATGTTTGGATTTACTGATCTTTGGATATGATATTACTCTAATACACTTCAAACATCCTGAGCAAAATAAGGTATCAAGGTCAAACGGTCAAGATCACAGAGCAGAATTAGTATCACTACTTTGGCACTGTCAAATAGCTAAGCGAAACCAGTGTCGAAATTTCTAATTAAGCTACATAATTAGCGTAGAGATATTTGGAAAGCTCATTTTCCCCTCTTTAAAATGAGATGTAGAGTAGCAGTGTAGATTGGTTAAAAAGATCGCCCGACTCTTAAATTTTCAAGTTAAAAATAATCCAAAAACATTTGGCTGAAAATTTGAGTTTGGCTGAAAATTTGAGTTATCATTTTTTTTCCGTTGGATTTTACCCGAAACTATTGGTGCATTAACACACATGTATAAGAAAATTCATACACAAATTTGGGTCAATAGGTCATGATTTTCTGAACCTTATGGTTGCAGCATCAGTTGACCATGAATTATATGTGTATAAAATGTTTTCTCATACTGATTCATACTGATTCATACTGTTAAAATGACAAGAAATTGAATAATTTTGTCGACGATTTCAAAAAAAGATTACTCGGCTATGCCGGAACGTAGAAATGTGGTTCCGGCGTAAAGATTGTGTTTGTAAGACTTGCGGCTGCTGAGTAATAAGCGGTTTACATTGCCAGCGAGAGTACATGGCCTTGTTGGTAAACAAAGTTGAGTAGATATTTAGCCAAGAGGAAAATAGTGTGGTTTTGGGGGGCTGGCAGCAGGGTTGGTGGTTGTGAAAGAATGGTAGAAAATTTGTGGCGGGGTTGTATGGCGGCGAGAGGCTGCAGTCAATCTGTGGTTGGTTTTGGTGGGATGCTGCGGGACTGCTCTGGCCTTGCAATGGTAGCTGTTGTGATGGGCTTGGACTTGGCTGG
Source organism: Alitta virens (assembly GCA_932294295.1). Taxonomy (NCBI): domain Eukaryota; kingdom Metazoa; phylum Annelida; class Polychaeta; order Phyllodocida; family Nereididae; genus Alitta; species Alitta virens. Next base: position 64,621,050 of record OW028573.1, read on the forward strand.
TGCTGCTGTTTGGTTGCTTGGTTGACAGGTCAAGGTGACATTGGAGATTAAATTGTAGGAAAGGATAAACTACTGATTTCTTACATTTGGTTACATGCCAGGAGTGGACGGCGGTCAGTGGGGACTTGACCAAGCGTGGATCATTATACCGTGTTGTCATATTGGATTATCACCGGATTCTCAATTTTGTGTACCAATCAAGCAAGTAAGCAAGCAGGTGGGGTGAAATGCACTGTGAATCATTGAATGTCATGTCATAAATTGCATTGCACTGATTTCAGCGGCAGATCCATGGCAGGTCCTCCTCTATAGCTTCATCATGTGTAAGACATGTGTAACATCATGTGTAATTTTGTAATGCGAAAGCACCCCCTGGCAGGGTCCCTCAGTGCCAGCCTGGATCTGCCCCCAAAAATGTGTTGTCATGTCGTGCCAGCTAGCTCCCCAGCAACATCCAACATGGCCGCCAGGTTAACATGGGGTGCATGGAGAAGTGGTAGATCTGCCTGACAGATTTTGGCCAGACCTGGTTTTCTCGCATCTCAAGGCAACCCTTTCCAACTCAAGAAATATGACCAAAAATGCTGGCCAAAATTTTGTCTAATTTCATGCAAAAAATTAACATCGAGAAGTGTAGAAATGCCTTTTATTTTATTATGATTGCCTGTTGATGTCGTATGCATCGTACTAAATCTTGCAGACCCGCGCATCGGATTTTCCTGGGGAGTTGTCAAGATGGTCTCTCTCTCTGTTTCTTCTTCCAGCTTGTTGCTCTTCTCGGCCAGAAGTACGGCCAGGATGTCGGTGTGCCGACAGAGAAGTTTGTCCATTCCTTGTCGTTACGGAGGCCGATTGCTGTCACGGCAGCATTTCCAACCTCAGCAGCCAGATACTCCATCACAGCAGCCAAGTAGACTAGGGCTCCACTTCCACGCGGATCTGCAAGATTTTGGTTAACGTCAAACGGGCAATTGTAACGTCATGAAGAACACGCGTTGCATCACGCCACATCGCTGAGAACGTTCCAAAGGTGGGGGGTGCTCGGATCTGCTGTTGCTGTGTGGAAATCTGCAAGAAATTGACAAGTCCTGCCTACGAAGGCCTAGCAACGACAAATCGACGATAGGCCTTACTTAAGGCCACCCAATTAAGTCCTCCCGAGAGAGCAGACCAATGACATGACTTGTTGTGTACACCCTTTTAACCCCAAAAAGAACAAATAAAAAAGAACCCTGCCCCATTATCATCCACTCTCTCCTAAGCAAAACAAGCCAAACAATGTCAGATGTGTTGTTTCTTTGATTTCTTGGTAGTTTATTACGGAAAAGTTTTATTATGCCTAAATACGTTGACCTTCTGTAATTGGGGAGGTCATCTGGAATGAGGGGGAAGGTTGGGGGTCTGGCCAGTACGGATGTTTCCGAGGCTGCCCACTTTGAACGTGTGTATCTTTGCTAGTACAGCACGGATTTTGATGCCGTTTGAAACGCCGCATGTGGCAGGAAGTTGGCTAGATTTCTGTGGGGTGTCGTAGTTGCGGTGGCGGCTTTGCCATCGCGGCCAACGTGCGGCGAAGTCTACGGTGGTGGCCCTTGCTCAATGGTAGCGTGCTCGTCCAACCACTGGGCTGCACGTTCAACAAATCTAATGCCTTGTAAACAGGGCTTGACTAAATTTCTCCTCATCAAGTTATAATTTCTGCAATCAGGATTCTGCACAGTCTTGCCTTGCAGGTGAAGCCTCGAAACTATTGAGCAGTTTCAGTTGTAGAAAATAGTAAAGCCAACATTTTTAATTGTGCCCCCTAGCGCTTACATCTTTTGGTGGATGCAAAAATGCTAAATTTTTTCCATGTATATTCCTCAAACAAAAATGCCAAGTTTTGCAATTTTAAGCATACAGAAAGTTTGCACCAGTTCATTTATTTTGTGGTAAATTAGATCAGAGCTGTCAAAATCAGAGTACATTGATTACTTTTCCGAAATACCTGGAAATACTTGCCACCATTTACACGGGTTAATTATATATGCATGAAAAAACATTTCAAATGGTAACATGCAGTTGCACTGGTTCAATTCTGGCAACTCTCACCCTACACTTCCATCTAACACCAGATGGCAGTGAATTGTATCCAACTGGAAATAGCGCCACCTCGTGGTAGTGTTTAGGAAATTAGAGGGAACATCCCTCGCAAGGTGTTGTGTCCTGTGCATATTTTTGCCTTTTGTTTGTTTGTGATGAATTCACTGGCTCAATAAATAAATATTAGGTTCCAATGGGTCGAGGACAATTAAGCCATGCATGGTTTGCTTGTACAGTTACAATAGGTATACAAATGTACATGTCTTTGTATGCGGAAATCAAGTTCTTCAGTTTTGTAACATTCGTTTTAAAATTGATTACACTTTATCACTACAGCCTATTTTCCTATAAATATACATTTGCAGCAGCGCAGCTATAATCCAGCACTTCTGTCAGAAATAATGCAAGGCTGTCTCCCACAACCGTATTGAGAATATCATTATGTGCTTGAAGTCTTGGGGCATTCAACTGCTACATTACATCAATTATTTGAGTGTTATAAGTTTAATACATGACTCCCATAATAAGGCCCTGCCTCTTCCGTGTCAATGCTGACCTGTCTGCCTCCTATCCCAGGTTAAATGAGTCGTTCAGCAGCCTAGCCATGCTCTTGATTAAGACTGAAGGTGGCCTAGGAAATCACTTTGATAAAGACCTTCGCTCCTCTGGAACCTAATAGGCTTATCAGTTGACCCTTTCAAGACTTGCCCCATTCAAGGATAGCATTTTCTTTCCCAAATGTCGAAATTGAGGAAATTACTTGCAAATTAATGACTGCTCTGGAAGTCTGAGGAGATCCTGCAGTTGTAATGTTTGCAGTGCTTCTGAATATGCAGTAGACATCTCGTTGTTCATCTCTGCTTCTTGGATGCCAGCTTCATTTGAATGAGAAGCATTTTTCAGTTTTGAGGTATACTTTCAATATATTGCTCTGCTATTTACATACATTGTTATTTACTGTTGTTTTTCAGTAAAGCTATCCAATTTATCTTGTCAATCATAGACACCACTGTCAGTTTGAGGCAAGATGTGACTGAGCAGGGGCTATACTGAGTAAAGCACTGACCACCTCCTCTGAATTGGCTCTGTGGTTATCTTACCCCTTTTAGATACACTATTAAATGGATTTGTATTTGAACAAGACTATCCTAAGAGATGATATAAAAGCAGGCCAGAGTTACATTTATATCACGAAGGATGGTGACAAAGGGCTCTGGTCGGAACACAGTGACCCCCACTTAGACCCCTTGGCTAAATTCGCGCTTATTTTCACATCATATAGGCAAAGTGGGTTGGTTTGCACACTGTCTGGCTTTGAGGCTCAGCCAACTGATGTCAATTGCGGGAATTTTTGGGTTGTGGAACGATCAAAGGGAGCAGGTCTATGGGGTCATGTCTTTGTGTATGCAGAACTGGAGAGTCATGAGATTCCTCGGTGGCCGAAGTGGTAGTGGTCATTCGATTAGACTGGACTGGTGTCATTCCGTGACCGATGCCTGGATTCACAGCCAACTCTTGCGTATGGGTCACTCTGCCAATCCTGACTGATGGGCTTTTGATTGGCTCATCTCACCAAACGTGACATCATCTCTGTGAAAGATATGTCCTCTGCTTGACTACTGACGATCTATTCCGTGACGGATGGTCTGATTGGTCTCCTCCGGCATACACGTGTATTGACTTTTCTTCATGCTCTCATTTATTTGTGTCAGATTTTTATTTGGCATATGGAAAGTTTAGACATAAAAGGCAAATACTATGTAATATGTCTATTATATACATGCATTTATCGTCTAACCTAGTCATCTGAAATATTATAAGGGACTTATAATATATATATATATATATATACCAATAGCAAACCAGTCAACCGCCAGCTTTCGTTGTGCCCCATGTGTAACTGTAAGCCATGAATTGGTGTAGACTTTGTACCTTGTTTTTATTACCTAGCTGTTAATTGCAAATTTATTGCATTCATGACTACATACAATAAGCTCTAGAAACTTGAGTTGACTTCATATCCAAGCAACTTTGAGCAAGACAAGACGTTGGGTAGAATCTTGGGAAGCTGCTAGACTGAGGCAACTTGGATAATGGAGTTGCTATGTGGGTGCCCGGAACAGTTAAAAAGCAATGAAGAAGTGAGACAGGCGACGTAGTATCAATATTTCTGATGGATGAGTCAGTATGAAAGTGTTGGACAGACTGTTTTAGGGGACATCCATTCTGATATGCTGTCTGTGTGGTTAGACAGAAGTCGCAGAATGGTCACTGATATTTCCCACCGATACAACAAACCACGTTCATCCGTGCCAGCTAAAACAAGCAGTTACATTATTGCTGAAATTAGCAGACTAAAATATTGCCCCTCTCACTTCAGCTTGTTTGCTGCACTCCCATGGTTTTCAACACCTACACATCATAATGTGATGTTGGATACTAAAAAAAGGCAGTCTCTTTGGGTTGCAAGATTGTTTTATAATGACAAACTAAATGAAATCAGGTGTCAGCAAACGGATTAATCCTAAACCAACAGTTTTACATACTACGAAGTTGAAGAAAATATTTAAAGCAGCTTCCAGAAAGTTGTAGATCAAATTGTAACAAGCAACCATCCCATTTCGTTGCTCTATTATTCTCTTATATTTAAAGCGATCTTTTGTTCAGATTTAGCCATTTGCGTCATATCTCAATGAGACCTTTCAAATATTCATAATATTTGACTCTTTTACAATGAAAAGACGTTGTTAAAGAACAATGTATTTTTGAAAAACGTAGTCGTGACCTACTCTGAACTTGTCGTTTTAAAGAGAATCCCAATGCAGCGGATGACATTTGCAATGGTGGTAAAGTTAGACCATAAACTGACAATTGAGGAAGCCACTATATTTCAAGCTTCACGGGCTTAATTGTGCTCGGGAGACTTTAAGACCGATAGCCTCAGGATCTAAAAATAGATACAAGGTAGTTCAACATACCCACTTGGACTTTCTGGTCAGCTTCTTAAAATTACTGTCATCCCGGTTATGTGTTTTCTGTTAACTGCAACACTGCGATTGAATGATTCTCTGAGTGGTAATATAATTTCTGTGGGTTTCCCTTTAAGAGTGTCTCTGTGCACCATGTGTGCATTGTGTAAGTCACGTTGACAAGCAAACGTCAGAAGAAACACTAATCAGGGATGTAAGACATTCTTGAGCTAGACAAAAATCCTGCCTCATTCAGCATATATGCAGCTACGTGAAAACCTCGCTAAATAAGATATTAAAAACCTAACACATGTTGTACAAAAAGGCAAATATTGCAGCAGAGTATCATATTTTCCAATGACTAACCTCACTGATAAGGCCAACTCACTAGTACCAATGCTGCAGTAAAGTACTTCCGGTAAGTACATTTCGACCTGAAATACACTCGGCGACAGTGAAATTAACCACAACAACGAGATTCGCCACTTGTAATAAACTGCAATAAACACTTATAAGATGGCTGTCGGCTATACTATACTGGCAATTAGTTTTGTACGAATCATGAACTTGCTAAGTGTATAATTGTGTTTTAGGGGGGTGGCGAATCTCGTTGTCGTGGCGCATTTCACTGTCGCCTAGTGTAATGGATCATTCCATCTACAGTATGCTACAAAACTACTACATCAGGATCTGTTTATAACCAATTGATGCGCTTAATAACAAAATTCCGGTTATAACCTTTCCTTTGTTCCAAACCAGTAACCAACACAACATAATAAGCGGGTTTGACTGTAACTATACGCCTACTGTGCACTTTATGTACTTTATATACTTCCATAGTTTCCTGATCTTGTCTTGCTGCACTCGCAATCTTTTCAGCAGTTTGGCAGTTGAGCATCACGAAGAAATTACTTACAGTAGAGCTCGTTACCAGGGATACCCTGTAACTGGCAGGTTTGCCTGTTGCCATCTATCTTGATGGATCACCTTTGACCTGTTGGAAACTAATCCTTCCAGATATCTTGGAGATTTCTGATTGATGAGATTTAAAAGTTAGATTGCATTTCTCTTCAGCTCTTCTTGTACCAATAATGGCACTACATCTAATAGATGGGTGTCTTCCTGCCGTCTTAAAAGGCTAAGGCAGCACTTATCAGGTATTTTAGGCTGAATCTGCGTGACTGCACTGCATTTGCGTTGCACAAAAACAAGCCATTTTATGCTTTCTCCCCTGTATTCTCTCTTGTATATTTCAACAACGTACCAAGTGCAGTCTTTTTATCTTCCCTCAAAATCAATAACAATCCACCTGGGTCCCAGGGTTATGGCTCTATCCTTGTATAGGAGTGCAGAGCATCTTAGAATAAAGCTGAGGCAGCAAATTGATACTTCTATGCTGAATATGTTGATTAGGCAACGTTGAAACAGTCATTTAGTCGGTCAGTTAGTCATTCGGTCAGTCAGTTGTTCAGGCGGTCAGTCAGTCAGGCAGTCAGTCAGGCAATTAATCAAACTAAGGAAATCTGTCATATACGGTTAGTTGTTAATTAATCTTGATTACAGTTGTTTCATAAAATATGGTTACTCTAGGCAGCTTCATACCTGTCTAAAGCCAGCCACTGTTGTCCACTGCTAGCTTATAGTTGACTTTTAGCTACGACCAATGAAAAAAACATAAACCTTCATAAATGTTAAGAAATTGGTGGAAGGTAGCATTGCATAGAAGTTATCTAGCTTTGTCTAGGTTCAAGTTGACAGGTAGTTTTTAATGAAACTAACTGTATATGAGGTGATATAACTTATATGGTGGGGACCTTTTTGCAACAAGTGAAATATCTCATAAAAATTGATTTTGACTTTCATATTCCTTTTTTCTCATATCTTTATCATACAAAGTTCTTGAAGAAAAGAACTTAGGGCTGCACTATCCTTAACCTTTTCGATTGGTCATGGTGTAATATGAACCAAACAAACAGATTAAACGCAGTTACTCTATTCGCTGTGTGGTGATGCTCCATTTGGGAGGATCTGAAAGTGTCTGATTGGATGGTCCAGGCATTGTCCACCAAACGGGCTTGGTTGTGACACATGCACGTGCTCTGCTTACACGAAGACGTCTCTGATTGGCCTACTGACATTTCCATGCATCCGGGGTCTTGAGAGTCATCTGTGGGACTCCCCACATTGAATTTACGGTGACATTTGCAAAACTGACAAATTAAATCAAACAATGCTCTCTGCTGGTTTGGCCTCATAGGGATTGAACCCATGAACCTCTGGTTGTCAATCTTTGTAGCACTAGGTAGACGTCCATTGCAATCTCCAAGGGACAAGAAGAAGTTTCAGAATGATGGATAATGGAACGACAAGAAAAACAGAAAAGTAGTTTTTAGTAGATACGTAATTTGTAGGAACAACTGCGACAGCAACAATACTGCTTTCTAAGAACTATAAAGTCGTGTACTTAAATGAAAAACTCCCACGTAGAATTGTATAGGTTTCAAGATGTGCACCTGTGTGTGTTGGGACTAGAGGAAAACGTAAAGTTTAATCACACATGCCGTTCCTTTGTGTAAATCTCAAATGTGCACTGTACCATATGTAATTGGGCAACTGAATAGCTTAGAATATATATATAGAATAGAATAGAATAGAATAGATAGATAGATAGATAGATAGATTCGTTTTATATGTCAGGATCTCTTCATATATAGGGGCCAGAGTTTAGTTGGAATGCAGGCAGTAGCCAAGCCATGCAGAGATGACCTGATAGGTGGTCACTTTGAGCTGACCAGTGCTAGGGTCAGTGCCCTGATCAATGCAAATCACTTGCCTGCCATCTTGCATCGGAGAAAGACCACAGGACCCTGTTTGGTTAATCCATTTAACATGTAATGGAAATATTTAACTATTGAATCCATCCCATGACATTTATGAATTTAGTACAATGTAAAAGAGATGTTCAAATGTCAGTTGCTGTAAATCAGCCACAGAATTATATTTATATTTTATGTATAATTTTATATGAACAAATTATTTCTTGGTAACATTCACAATTTAGTTTGTCATGCTATTTACACTATCCTATCTTCCATCTTGTGAAAAGTATTAAAGCTCCATAGCTATAGCAGCAATTTCATATTTTGGCGTGATACTAAATTGCACTGTTTGAATTTATGCGACGGAGCATTTGTGAAGGGGACAGGCGTGTTGAAGTGGCCACAATCAGTCCGTTGATTAAATTCAAGCGTATTTATCATTAGGCAGGCGGCCTGGTAGTCTAGCGTGCCGCAGCATAACATGTGATTTACCACTCTTTATTAAATTCCTCTTTGCTGAGATAACACTGCCTGCAATATGTAGCAGCTTCCAGGGTAGAGGCATTGTAGGATCAGCCTTTAATCAAAGCAAGAGGAGTGCAGAGTGGCGCAGAGCACTTAGACCTTCACATATTTGGACGGTCCCATTGCACAGTGCATCCCGGAGCATCCGAAACCCCATAAGACCCATCCCTGCCCCTCTGCTGCAGCAGCTAATCCAGGCGGATTCATGAATACCTGCAGACGTACGCCAGGTCCACTAGGAGACCAAATTGGTTTCGTTATTTTTTTTTCTTGCTCTGCTAACGATGTCTCTGTGAATTTCTCCCCCCAACAGTCACTCACAAAACGTGTTTTGCAACCTGGAAAAAGTTACGAGATTTCTTTTCATTGTATTCTGATTTTCTTTGTCAGTACTAAAAAGTTCTGTTGCAAAAAAAAAATCTTATCAATAAACAGGCCTGTATACATAATTTGAATATTTGTATATGTCACCTCAACTTCGTAACTAATGACACCTCAATCTGTAACAGCTAGAGAATATAGAACTGATTCCAGCTCTTTATTAAAAAGCAGTTGTATGTCCCAAACACACGCCTAAAAACTTAAAAGTATCACCATGGTTAGTATGGTGTATAGTAAATACATTTACCTGCCTTGTTATTTTGGCTCCACTGCATCAAAAAGATGATTCCAAGTACAGTTGCCAACCTCATGAAAGACAGTGACGCCTGCCTTTTTACATATGTTTTGTCAGAGTGAACATCAGCTGTTTTATGTTTTTAATTACCTGTGTAATGTTGGCCCTAACAACTTGAGTTGAAGGGTATTTCAAATGCCATTACATTCAACTCAAATATCTTCTACACTTTTTTTTATATCTTTTTACCCCAATATATTTTATATTTTGGCACGTTCATCTTAGTGATAAACAAAATATGGTATATATGTTTCAACGCCCCACAAAAAAAAAAAAAAATACCAAAATGATATAAAGGAAAACATTTTAAAGTTTGTGTATACAAATCTCCTGGGGTTTTTATGGAGCAGCCATTCATTGCTTATGTGGACCTCTATGTAGACAATCCGTGTTATAGACCAGGATACTGCTGCTGCTCAATCCAGGGTGGCTTGCATTTACAGAGTGATCTATTTCATGGGTGTTATGAGCCCACAGCTGTCCTTTAAGACCCTCTCACATTTCCATTTATGCTATAATTTCTTCGGTTGAACCTCAGATAAATTACACGCAATCACAGCAGATTGGACCTCTCAGTTTCAAAGCCTAGATTTGCATTTGGGCTCTACAGCTTCATCTAGCTAGTGTGCATGGTTAGGAGGGTGACACAGCGATCAATATGCGAGGATGTTTCATTCCTGTATAAATTCACGCACGTAATGGTAATTTTTACATTCTTAATAATAAGAGGATAATGTGGCAAAATAAAAATATTATTCAGTACATCGTCTATGAACAACTGTCAGACAGACATAATGATGAGATGATAAGGGTCCGCACCTACCCCATGGGTCGTTTACTTTGCCCAGCATAGACACCAAGGACCAGGAATTGCTAATTTTAAAAGTTAGTATCTCTCGTAAACGAACCTTGGACCTTAGAGGACCGAGGATCTTTACCACTGGACCATCCGGCAGTTAACGGTGGTGGTATTGGATTAGGGCTTTACATCCTGTATTTCGGCACCTGATGGGTGAAATAGGACAGGCAGGGACCATGGCAATTAGATGATGGATGAAACAGCCATCTTCGACCAGGAGTTGAACCCAGGACTCAATGGTTGGAAGCCCAGCGTTCTACCACTGAGCTAAGGCAACTGTTAACTGAAGTTGTCCTTATAATGGAAATAAAAGGTCTGGAGTTTTCTTTAAAAAAAATGCAATTCTTTCACTGGCTATTTGCAGTTGCCAAGGAAATAAATCCGAGTTTTATCCTATTAAATTAATAATTTTTATAAATTAACTCCAGATGGTGCATCTTGCCATAACATCGCACAAATGTTAACCTGTCCCAAAAATGATATGTATCTCTTCTTCTCTGCTGTGTAATTTAGAAAGAAACTTAGGAAACAACTTTGCCACTTTTCTTTGTGCTCTGATATTCATGCCCTCCATGTTCATGCTAAAAGTTGCCATGTTCTGTAAACAGAAGAATTGTATCGTTGCCTGTTTAGACTTAGGATGCATTTGCTTTATGCTGCTTGAGACTGTTCAACGAGACTGGTGTCAGTACCCAAAATGACTCCATTTTCTGACAGACCTAAGTAAACAAAAGAGGAGGAGCATCATTTGAAACTACAAGTCAGCCAGCAGCCTTTAACATGAGCTGTACAGATGATTCACTGTCGACTGAAAGAATATTTAAAGTGATATAATTCTGTAATATTATATGATTATTAGTTTATTATGTACAGTGGAACTCCTCTGCTAAAGCTCGAGAGTGGTCTTGATGTTATCTGGTGCTGTTTTTATTCTTGTTATTGGATGATTTTCATCCTGGGGTTCCATTGTAGGTTATATAGAACGCAGGTTACCTCCAGGCACTGAAATGAAATTAATTACTAATATGATGGAAACGACCTTTTTGGTGAAATAGGAATAACAATTTAGAAATTATCGGTCTAGTTTCTCGTTAAGCGTCCATTGTTTATTGTTCAATTAACTCAAGATAAAAGGCCGAAAAATCTTAAGATTTTTTATTTGAATGGAAGGGGACTAATCTTTTGTGGCAACACACTGCGGTGTAAGCAGATCAATTATTTGTTTTTCGAACTAGACTGCCAATATTTCACCATTTCTAATGTTGTCTTGGCTTTTGTGAGCTATTCGGAAAAGGAAGGCTAATGTTGCAGTTTTGATTTTGTAATCACATTTTTAAAGATTTCTCAATAAACTTATTTCCGCGACTTGCTAATGTTTAAAGTGACTCTTGAATGGATTTTGTTTTCAGATGAATCTACAGAACATAATTGCATTATTCTTAGAATATCAGCTGTGGAATTATTGGGATCCTATTCATGACTTCTCAACTGAGTCTTACTTTTTGAATCTGAAAGAAGATTGAAATATAGACCAGTGTGACAAAAATCCCATTTGAACTGAATGACCAGTGGCTGAATGGTCAGTTATGACTCAACAATGAAATCCCTTTATATTTGATACTACAAGCTTGCAGCAATATAGTTCTGTAGTAAGCCACCAATATCACCATAATATCATAAAATAACACTCTGAATCAAACAGACTAAAAGCGACTTATCTTGAGGGATTAGGCTTGTCACGTGGCCGGCCATATGGTGTTACATGCGCATGCGCAGTAGTAATCTGTTTTGCAGTTCCGTGAGTTCCTTTGACGTAACTCGCTGAATAATCGATTTTTGTCGAGTGACCTTTTCTGTGTGCATTTAAAGCAGTATTCAAGTTTGCTTTCTTGATAACGATCCCTTAATTTTAGTCGATGCGTCACGCAGATGTATGACCGATTGCTTTGGCTATTGAACACTCAATTGAGCAGGAGTTAGGAAAGTCATCTACAGCTCAATGTGCCCTAAAAAGCCCCTAGAACGGATAATTGCCACTGGTGTTCTGTGTCTGTAAAAGCAAACAGCAGTTCAATGACCAATTGACAAAGCTGTCGACCCATCTGAGACGTGCTGCCCAAAAACTCCATCACTCAAGCTGTTACAGAGCAGGCCGTCCTCATGACAAACTTCGGGTTAATCTTTCAGGTTTTACTAAAGAAGTTTTCCATGTTAATGTAATCAATTCGGTCTTCTTGGATTTCACGCTTCGCGGGTAATTATAGTGCTCCAGAATTCATCAGAATTTGCTACTCTGTTTATTTCCAACCCGAAAGAAACAAGATATTCTGAACTTTCTAGGGTAGCTAGCTAGCTCTGTGAGTCGACATAATTAAATGCTGTGAAGCCTTTTCAAGCAGAGGGTGGTAATCTCGATACTAACCCAGATGCTTGTCTGATCAGATGGTGTGTATTGCCTTTTGGATGACAGTCCATGCATAATTCGAAAGTTCGGATTCCTATGTTGGGGTTAAGATATGAGTGAAGTCATTAAATATGCAGATGTATACGCCACATTTTTAAAAATCCCTGAAACTAGTTGAATGAAGAACATCTGGGACATTACTGATGCATTCGACTCTTTCAAATGGAATTTTGTCCTCTGCAGTGCATAAATCTAATCTATCATCCAAATCAATGCACACTTGTTACTAAATATTATTTATTCAAAGAATTAATGTTATTTTTGATTTGCTAATTTGGCTCTTGTCTGTCCAAACAAAGTGGTGCGTGTTGCTGAGAATGAGCTGAAATCCAGGACAAGTCACCAAATATCTACACAATCTGCATCATAAAAGCAACAAGATGTCAGGGACAGTGGTTCAGATTGCAACAGACGTACTAGGACAAATATGGACTGTTAAGGGTGATGTATAACTGAGAGAATGACCTTTCACTGACCTCTGTGGCCAGTTGTGTCCGAAGTGCTTTTGTGTTTCTGTTTGGCTCTGAGGCTTCTGTTCCCAAGAGTGGTGTCATGGATCCCTCTTCATCTGGAAGCTGCTGAAGCTGTAGCATCTTGCTCCTACTTTGCATTTTGCCTCCTGAAGAATTTCCCCACAGGATCTGCATCCTGTCTAACCTATAACTGGACCATCTTGCAGTTGTCAGGTCCCTATTTTGTACTAATACCTCAGACAGAAGAATGTAATGTGCGTGTCTATAGAGATGAGCATGAATAATATATTCTGTTTAAGTCAGTTTTTTATGCCCAAAAAAAAAAGTCAGTCTTGTTGCACTGACTGTCTGCAATAACCGGTATTATCCCAGACTGTTGACTGAAATTGCACTGCATGCAGTAATATGTATAACAATGTGTTGACCATGTCAACAGTGCATATGGAAAGTAAAGGATTATGACTGTGCCTGGTAATGGTGATGTGGTATGGTATTATACCATAAAGGACCTGACATTGCTGATGCATATACAGTATATGTATTTGGCTGGACTCTGCCATAGTAGATAAGAGCTTTTAACTTTGCCACACAAAGAAACAACACGTAACCTGATCAAAACTTGTTTACTGGCACTTGCAGATAAAATTAGACGAAAGGTGAATTTGCCAGTCTTCCTCTAATGTGTTTCCCTGGTTGGGAACTGATAAAAATGCATGTCAAAACAGTAAGATAGCTAACATCCTAGGCACTCTTTCCTTCCCCTTGTTGTCATCTGAACAGAATATCACTCACTTTCTAGATTTGTTTTGAGGTTTATTAATATTGTTGAGGTCTGCTCATGTTATATCATAACCGAAAGTTGAGCATGAATTTCAGCTCTAAACGAACCACAGCTGGAAATGTTATAAACAACAGGGGACCAAATCACGATTTCAAATCACATTTAGCATGTAGTCTACTGCAATGAGCATGACAGGAAACTCCTGCAGTGGCAATAACATGCTAAAATCATGAAAACTTTCAGATAAAGAAAAGTTATATTGACATTTGACAGACATCATAGACTGCCTGCTGGGTCTTCAAGCCACATACATGGCTGCGACAGACCTGTTTGTCAAACAAGTTTTCCAGGCAATAAATTGAATGGCATGAGACACAGATGATCCCATCTGAGATATCTCTTTGATGTCACTGTTCAACTGCATGGACCAATTCTGTGTTAGAGTCTCAGAAGTGACAAAGTTTACAACAATAAAACAATTCGGCAAAATTGTCAGATTATACATCAAGAATCAGCTGTGTTATATGGCACAATTCATCGTATAAATGGACCGTATACACTCAGTGTCACATAATCGATAATATATTGATTATTTCGTGAACGATAATGATTATTATTATACGAAACTTTCACAGTTCATAGATGAAAAAGATTATAATCGACAATATATAACACGGTGGCACAGTGCACTCGGCAAGAATAAATCAATTGGTCTGCAGTGATCTGCCCCCATGTGGACTCCAGTAGAAAGTTTAGTGACTGAGAATGCTTATAACTAATCTGTTAAGTCTGCTGCATCCACTCTTTGTGTTCTATCAGAGTCAATGCTGACTGTCGTTTGATATTTCCATTTAAGACCCCATGCACAGTCCATGTTCAATTCTCTGGTAAGCTGGTTAATTAGCTATGCATAGTCACGTCCAACCCATAAGGGCAGCTGTGTTGTTCAGCTGATGACTGTGGTGACATGGGCAATGCCAGGCGTGTTACATGCAATTGATTTGGCTGTCTTAAGCTGCTTTTGCAATTAGTGTGATTTAGAAGCACTTTTGACCTCACAGGAAGTGATCATGCACTGACCATTGCACTGGGTGACCTCTTAACGCCCAACTCTCCACGGCTGAGTGGGCACATGGGTTGGAATGACCCATTGGGATCCAGACACATGGCAGATACTCCCTCTCATGTCACTAAATCTGACCCAATTTGAATGATTCACTGAGTGACATTCCCCCGACACTCCCTGAATGCATGATCCTCACAGATATGCTCCCGTGATGGGTTGACCACGATCTGCACAATTCCTATCAGTAACAAGCGTTGTGCCCCTGTGAGACACCCACTTGTTTTCACGTCGCCATGCTACTTTTGTTGGTCACAATCACACATAATAAGGCATAAAATATAGCAAATCCAATAACCCCATTTTGACAAACTTTTTCACTTATACATGATAATGTCTAAATTAGTTTTTTTTTTAAATAAAAAAACAAGTAGCTCTACGGAATTCCCAGTAACATCCAGTATCAAAATTTGAATATGTAATACCTTTAAACTTCACAAGTTGTTGCTCTTCCTACTCACATTAAGTTATTGCTTCAGCATCTTTTTGATTGATGAATATGTGCTCAATATCACCAGTATAACGCAGAAACATAAACGACTTTTTTTCAGGAAAAGCCCATTGAATCTACAATCAATTTACTGGATAATAGGTTGAGAGCAGAATGGTGACCGATAGACAGAAGACCAGGGGATACCAAAAAGGAGGGAGAGAATGGAAGGCAATCCCAGGACCACCAGAGTAACCCCAAACATCAGGATGCCAGTTTAGTGTCTCTTGAATAACATTGCCTCATAACCAGAACACACATATCATTACAGCTTAGTGCCATGAAACGCACACCCAAAAAGTCAGCGATCCTGCAACTTTGATTTAAGCCTGATTAATTATCTCCACTGGTGCAGGTAAAATCTTCTCCTTGTTGTCTTATAATGTTTTTGCAATCTTTATGCAATATTGTTATTAGATCTGTCATCTCTCTTTTCTTATCCAATTATAAACTGTTCAAATGTGATTCTGTAACTGACCTGTGCACAAGCCCTGTAATAATAGGTAGCTGCCTGCCAGATCTGTCAAAAAGTTATCTTACCTACCTTGGTGCATATCAGGTTCAGATTAATAACTAAATTGGATTATACATGTATTTATTATGTGGAAGTTGCATATCTCTGACATTCGATTAGAATAACCCTTTTGTGTTGTATTAAATTTTGCTTCTTCATAAACAGATTGTATAGATCAATTACTGGATAACAGTAGAATTACGCTGAAAACCTGTTATTTTTATTAACCTTTAAGACATTTTGACTGTTCCTAGGATAGCTGACTCCCGTAGTTATTCTTTTCTAACAAGTCCGTCAGTCTTAATTAATGACATATTATAATACTTGCCACAAGTCATGACGACTTATACCTGAAAAGCAAGCCACCTTAATATATATTGCCATAGTCTGACTAACATTTTACATGAAAATGACTAACATATTAGTCGAAATGGCACTGGGTGACATTTATTCTAACAGTCAAATTGTATGAGATCATTGTCAAAAAGACCTTCAGTATATAATGAGTGTAAACTATTCTATAGTTTATCCCACTCTTTTCCATCAGTCATTCGTAGGCAAACAACACTTTGCTGCTCCCACTCCAGTAGTAACACATTTAACACACATCACCTTCTCTTAAGGCCCCTTCATACTTAGCAAGATCAGAGGCCGGAGTGTCCCAGAATGAAATTTCGTTAAATCCGGGGCGGTCCGGGCGAAAAAGTTGAGAAATGTCAACAAACGAAATATTTGGCGGTGTGGACACTAGCAACACGGCCATTACACAGATGTGTATGGTCGCTACACGGATATGTACGGCTGAAACACGGTGGTGCACGGTGAACCGAGGAACGAGCCACGGTTGTTGCCCGAGGTAACACGACTGTGCCGGATGAGGGCGGAGTGAACCGGATGTTACACGGGGCCTTCACGGATATCCCCGATCTTTACACGATCTTACTACGATATCACTATGGAGTTAAGCGGTTTTCACCCGGATCGCTCTGAAATTGGTATTTAAACTGGCTGCGTTCCACGGTCCATCATTCCACTTCGGACTACCATACTGCAAAGGTGTTGCTGCTACTACAGAAGAATTGGATATGTCTTTATCACACTACGACAGGGTGGAATTGGATGTGAAGGACCTGGACATGCAAGTCCAGCTACTTACTACTGCTAATGATATAATTCTGCAAGAAGAACAGAAACTTCAAGATGATGCAGCGAGGGCCACAACAACAACTGATGAAGATGACTCATTACAAAACGCTGGTGCTGCACGAAGAAGAAGAAGAAGAAGGCGAATGTGGGTGCGACCTTGGCTCCTAAGAAGACCTCTTTATGGGCAGTATGAAAAACTGATGGCTGAATTGACTGCAGAAGATGTGGGTGGCTTCAAGAATTTCATGAGGATGGAGCCTGACTTATTTCATGAAGTTCTTGCCAGAGTGGGACCTAGGATTACAAAGCAGGATACCTTTTTGAGGAGAGCCCTTGAACCTGGATTGAAACTGGCTATTACCTTGCACTACCTGGGTACGGGCAACAGCTACATGTCTCTGCAGTATGGATTTAGGGTAGCCTTCAATACCATTTCTATTTTTGTCATCGAAGTCTGCCAAGCCATCATATACGAGTACTCAGCAGAAGTGATGCGTTGTCCTGTAACCCCAGAAGCCTGGAAAGAAGTTGCCAATGGATTCTACAACAGATGGAACTTCCCCCACTGTGTCGGCGCCATTGATGGGAAGCACGTTGCCATCAGATGTCCAAGGAAGTCTGGATCCCTGTTCTACAACTACAAGGGATTTTTCTCTATTGTCCTACTGGCTGTAGTTGATGCTGAATACAAATTCCTCTATGTTGACAGTGGATCAGGCTCAGATGCTGGAGTGTTTAGTCAGACAGAATTGAAGGAAGCACTACAAAGTGGGAACATTGGATTACCTGAACCAGATAACCTGCCTAATTATGACCAGTGCCTTACTTCATAGTTGGGGATGATGCCTTTGGACTGCAGACTTGGATGATGAAGCCTCTGCCTCACAGGAACATGACCATGGAAGACCGAATCTTCAACTACAGACTTTCTAGAGCTAGACGGGTGGTAGAGAATGCCTTTGGACTTTTGGCTGCCAGGTTCAGGTGTCTCCTCACAACAATGCCTCAAAGTCCTGACAGAGTGTGCACCATAACTCTTGCTTGCTGTGTGTTGCAAACCTACTCCGTGTCAATCTAATTAACACCGTGTTGACACCTTGTTCACTCCGGCCTCTCCGTATTGACCTCGTGTGACACCGTGTACATAACGGGGTTAACGGTATCAAGCAAATGACCTGTAACCCGCTTTCCCTGTTCACTCCGTGTTTAATCCGTGTTGCCCCTTGTTCACTCGTGTGGAACCGCGTTGCTCCCTGTACTGTTCGTACTTTTCACGCCCGGTTGACGCCGGACTTAGCTGGAGATCACACGAGGTATTCCGGAGTCAATACAGAGGTCCCCGGAGATCGACGGAGTCTACTGGGAGTCTTCACGGATCAACACAGATCAACACGGAGTGAAATAATCCGGTATCTCCGGCATGAAAAATTAAACATGTTTAAATTTTTTCCTGGAGTCCCACGGTGTTCCCGGATAGCTCCGGACAATGCCGGACAATGCCGGACAATGCCGGACAATGCCGGACAATGCCGGACAATGCCGGACAATGCCGGACAATGCCGGACAATGCCGGACAATGCCGGACATGAACACGCGGTCTACACGGCATTCCCCGGTTATATGCCGGAGTATGCCGGAGTTGTCCTCCGGGACGCTCCGGTGTCTAATCCGGCTAAGTGTAAAGGGGCCTTTACCATTTACCCTGTAAATACCATCATAATTCACAAATAATCGAGCGTTTCTTGCAATGCTGTATTGAGAGCTGGGTCATAGACTCAGGCATTTGGGAAAACATCAGTTTCGTTGCTAGATGTGGCAGCAATTCTTCTGACACGGCATTATCAGTGGCCCAAGTGTCGTATCTTGTGAGCAAGGCGACTTTGTAAGGGTTTTACGGCTTTGCAAGTCATTCGGGAAATCAGAGGACTTGGTGGGAGAGTTTTCTGATAAATAGGACAGTGCCTGCAATGGTACATATGATGTAAAATTTCAGTCAGCGCAAACTGAGGTAGAAGCATTAATAGTACTTCAAAGATTATCTAATAACCTGTTAGATAGAGCTGACTGACTTCAGTCTTTACAGACACTGCCAAATAGCTGAGATCTTAGTCAATAAGATCAGTGCTATAGCTTTTTCGTCTCTATATGGCTTGAGTACTTTGCAAGTTCTTAACATAGAGAAATTGATGTTTGTTTAATTGATGCCATACGTCAGCAATAGCAGCATAAGGCAAGCCAAATATGAATTCTAATGACAGTTAATGACGCGTCTTGGGAAATTATTGTGCAGCCCTTGATTTGTGAGGCGCTGTGTGTAGAGAATAGGAAAATGTATAAATTTACGTTTTCATAGATGGTAAGGAATTAATTTTCACTGTCTTACTCTTCCATCATTAGTCACATGCACTTGATAATTATGGATGTATCATATAAATATGCAGAAGTATAGGCATTAATGATTGATTGTTTTGACAAAAATCTCATATGATTGGCATGTGAGTCTTGCTTGAGTCTTGCAGTTGGCCATGTAATCATTGATCACCAGAGCTGCTCAACCTAAATTATGGCTTGCAGATGGTAGTAATGGTCCTGGAGACTGTTCCAGAAACTTTGATGGCTATTTGTGGGTATTATGTGCTGCTGCTGCTGCTGTTGCTGCTGCTGCTGCAGATGGTGAAGATGTTGAAGATGCTACTGACTAATCCAGGAAATTCTCTGGCCTTCCTTGGTGGTCCCTTCTTCCTCATATCAACAAAAAGTCATGGCCTAGTTGTCCAGACGATATCAACTCACATGGTCCCTGGGCAGCTTTAAATGATCTCAGAGGAGAACATTGGCTTGCCCACTTCCTCCCAAAATGACCAATTCCAACGCTACTGGCGTTTCTTCCATATACAGCTGTTGGGTGGGATGTGTAATCTATTCGGATGATATTTTGGATATTTTTGTTGCAAAAAAGCATATTTCAGGAATTGTTTCAATAAGTTGTGTAAATACAGCTGTTTTAATTGGTGAAAGTGGACCTTGGTTTGTAATATCATCTTAAATGTTCAATTTGAGACCTCGCTCAATGATCAAAATGCTAATCACAACTTCACTCTAACCAAATTTTGCTTCCCAGATAGCATGCGACATCGGCTAGGGTGACGTCGAGCAAACATTGGGCTGTAGCATTTTATCAGGGAGGCAGAGATGTTGATGACATTTGACGACCTATGCCTTGAGGTACATACCAGAATTACGAATGCATTTCAGTGTTATCATTGAGTGAACCCAACCCTAACCCTGAGTATAGTTATTTCAATTATGTGCATAAATGTCACTTGCCTATTGAAACAAATGAATCGAATTTATGTTTGATTGCCAAAGAACAAACGTCCTTATGAGGTCTTCACGGCAATATTAATGTAATCTGTTAAATCATGATGCTCTTATTAAAGATTTATCTGCACTTCAAACTGCATGATTTTCCCATGTCATTAGTTACGAAACCCCTAAAACAACGACATGCGACAAGATGGAAATGAAGAAAAAGCAGATTAGAATGTCTTGAAATTTGAAACACCTGTTTTCCTTTTCAAAAATAGCGGAAGATTCCTTTCTCTGTTTTTCAGTTAATTTAATCTAAAAGATTGCAGGGATTAATTGCTATTGCTTGCTTTAACAGTGTAGAATTGGCATTTATTTCGGGTGTTGACTGTTGTGGAAAATATAGCATAATGAGCCAGGGCAGCAAAAACTGCCCACAGGATTCATAATTCTTATACAATTCTCAAAAATGCGATTTTACATAACCAGCTAATCTTTTTGGTTATCACAATTTTATAATTGGTAGTTCACTGTAACTGTCTCTGAGGCATGCCAACCTTGACAATATATGTATTGGGGTGACTTGTGCCAACGCTGGGCCAACATTGAACTGATGTTACTTTAACAGTGCCAACATGGAGTCGATGTGACCTAGCTGTCATCCAGAAGTCTTGTCCAAATGCATGCCGAGGCCTCTACTTGCTGAAAACAATGTACAGCTTGCGTAGATGTTCCTAGATATCAAAATGGTAAGTGTACAGTTAGTTTTATAAAATATGGTCGACTTTAGACAGCTGCAGTGAGCTGTAGCAATAACTGGCTAAAGCCAGTTCTTCCGTCTACTCCTAGCTGATAGTCTGCTTACACTTACCACCACTGAAAAAATATAAACCTTGGTGAATGTAAGAAATTTAACTAATATATCATGAATATGTATTTGCAATAGACATGCATCTTTTCAACAAAAAATGACAAATTCGTGTAACTCGGATGGTGCTGCATGTACGTTTGGATTCGGTTTTGAGTAGCCAGCTACAGCCAGACAGTGCCGTTTAGTGGCAGGTAGCATCATATAGCAGAAGTTGTATAGCTTTGTCTAGGTTTAATATGACAGGCTGTGTTTAATGAAACTAACTGTATATCCTCTGTCCATTAATGTGGAAACTGAACCAGATGTGAAATACATGAAAGTAGATGTATAAGGCAATGTCTTGAAGACGCAAAAGGACATCTGGAAGTAATTGCACATATATGTCTCACACAAAATGTATTCAAATTACACAGATCAGCCTTCATTTGCCACTTACTCTATATAGGAAGCCTTGAGCGAGTCACATGCATTGAGAAGTAGGTGGCTTTCAGTTCTAAATCAGACAGATAACGCTATCCCAAATTCCTGCAAGTCATCCCACTTCATCCCAAGGATAAAAAGGCTACAGAACACAGCAATCAGAAATGGAATGACATCCACATTGTTTGAAGTGGCATCTGTGCTAGACAAGGCTTATCTGCTTATTATCTCAACACTTGGAATGGGACAGCATTCCATATTCACTACATGCTTCTCTAAACTTATTAAAGGATTCCTTCCGATATTGGTTTTAGAAAAATTCAAATTAAAACCAATGAATTCACTCTGCAGATTAACTTACTGGGACAACTGGCGCCTGCCTCCAGTCCTCTATGCTCTCGTTCACTAATTATGCAAAGCAAATTTGATCACAGTATCAACTATTCTAATGGCCAATTTTCGAGGTAGTAAATCATTTACAAAAAGGTGAAAAAATCATAATCGAATTTTGCATAAAACATCAGGCAAAGTGCAACATCTGACGTCCAAGTTTTAACAGAATCATCAGCTGTGACGTATAATAGATTCCAATCATTCCGTTGTGAATTTTGGAAGCCATTTGTGCGGGATGACGCTGCACTGTTTACATGAGAATTCTAGTGACAAATTACAATACTTGCTGGCGATATAATTATGATGGGAAATGAATGAAGGTTGCATTTTGCAATTTGATTATGTTTACATTTCACAGCCTCCCTCGAGAGTTCAGGTTAATCTTGGAAATTTTACGACGACCAAGAGCTTCATGCAGATTAATGCAGCGGACACCATATAACTGCTATCGTGTCATTTAATGCATTGCCTAATGTCAAATTACTGAAATATTGCTGCCTAGAAATTGCCTAGAAATGCGCCGTGTGAAAAAAGTCCCATCTGATTTTTCTGATGATTTACATTATGTAAACATTAGCGAAATGTATCACGGCAGATGTTTCCCGCTAAAATATGTGTGAGACACCTCATTTGGCGCTCGTGCATCCCTTGGTAATTTCGCTATTTGCACAACTTCCTGCGTCATTTTATCACACCGTTAACTGTTTCTAGCTGACGTTGGACGGTCTAGCAATTGATATGGGTGGCAAGTGGTCATGAAAATATCACACCTCACTGCTCTTTATAGTTCATATTGCTCTGAACTGTGGGATGGTAACAATAAAAGGAAAGCAGGCGGACCTAAACGATCTATATCACGATGATTTCCGTCCCCTTGAAGCAGTAAAACCTATCATTAATGTGGGGAGCGATCGAATTTTACAAAATCCTCTGAGATTGAAGATAGAGAGGAAGACTTGACAGTTCAGTGGAAATGGGAATTACCACCACCACAAACATGGAACTAATTTTAGAAATATGAAGTAAATATGGAGCAGCTACTACAGCCATTACAGCAGTGATTTCTCAGAATCCTAATGGTTCAACAGGGATTGTGCAGACATATTTTGGGATCAGTGACAAATTGCAGCCCATTTGAACATAACCTATAATCTGAGCTTTATTCTGAGCACGCCTGATATAAAAAGTACTGAAATTACTATATACTGGTATACTGGGCATGTGGGAACAATACTGTAATTGGCCATCATTATCTGCAATTAGCTGTCACCAAACCAACATGATTAATATGACTTGTAGTTCAGCAGAGTCTGAGCAACTTATGGAACATGCTTACAATGAAATAATGTTAAATGACGTCACAATTGGCTTTTCAACAATTACTGATATATAGATCCGAAAGAGACATTTTCTCAATTTTCTCCCGTGGGTCTTTATTAAAAGCTGGAGAAAAGATGCTAAATGTGGAGGCTCAAGTGACACGAAATCGAATGCTTTTAAGAACAGTAAGATTCCTTCGGGTTTAGCGGGTGAAACTGAAGAAAAGGATCAGTTTTAAAGAGAGAGTTCCAGTATCAGTGGACTAGTTTAGGGTCTACTTCCTTGCAATTGTTTTGTTTACAATAAACCTTGCAGAAATATATCCTTCAGATGTTTTCAGATAGATATCAGATCAAACCTACATTATATTCGTGACATATATGTATCTTTTTGATATGAAGAATTTCAATAAAAACCATATGTATATTATATGGCCCTGATAATCTATTTTAAAAAGATAATAGCAACGTGTCATGCTGGATTAGTGTTCATATTCGTCATGTGGAAGTAAGTTAAAATATAATTGCAAAATTACTATCATTATAGCTACTTGTCATTTAGGAGTTTGCATTACCATATATCGGATGGCAATGGAGATGGTTCAGCAAGAAAAAATTGAAGTCGTTTTTAGGTAGCTAATCAGAGTTACTATGATCATGGAGACAAGAGTATGATTGGCTGTTTTTAAAATGGTCCACGACTATACAAGCATGCCAACAAACCAATAAAATGGCAGGGCTTGCCAGGCCAAACCTACGTTATCTTTGTTGGTCATATACACACGTCTATAAATCAATAGGCTCCAGAGGTGACACAGTCCTTTAGTCGTTTCACAAATTTTGGGCGAAATTGCTGCTGGAGTGACGCCATGTTTGATCGTTGGGCTGTTATGATTGGTCGCCCCCTTTTAAAGCAAACGGGCCCCAAAGAACACGAATGTCACCAGTGAGGACTCACCACGCCTCCTGTTGTGATGGCATACCACAAGGGACTCCACTGCCGCTCTCACTTTTCATATCTTGATGAGCTCCGCTTTAGACGTTGACATTTCTTTGCAAACTGACATGGTCTTGTGTTGACTCAATGCTCCTCAACAACATCCAAAGTTTAGGATTATTTGTCACCGAGTTTTTTGGCATCACAGAAGCGGATTTATATTCAGATGTCCCATGAGGAAAGATGGCGACAGTCTATCCCGAAATAATCTTGCCATAGTGAGTGCGTTTCCTCCTTTTTTTTATGGTGTTGTGAGTTTTCTCAAAGTGCTGTTTATCATGAAGGGAAACATAGCATTCCATGTATTGATATCATCTGAATCTTGAAAGAAACCAATACGGGTATTCAAAACCGTATAATATCAGGCTTTACTTCTCTGTGAAAACATTTGCTGTGAAACCGACCTCTGCTGCAATGTAGTACAATGCACTATGGGCCTTGAGTAGGCTCCATGCACTGAGTAATGAACCTTTTAAGGATAAATTTTAGATGTTACTCAATCACAGCTGGCAGTTTAACTTCATTTCATTCAGAGATTGATGACCTGTGTCATGGACGGTGACAAATAAAGCACTCGTGCGAGAAGGTCGTGACCTCACAGACCATGGCCATCGTGTCCACTAGGGCCCCTGGGAGGTCATCAGGCGCACCCAATGCTCTGATGTTCTCGACGTCCCTATATTATGACGCTCTCATTTATCTTGACGTCATGAACGCTCTGTTAACGACGTCACTGGGCGCACAGTTGCAGATTTATTCTCAACTCATGAGTCATTGTTTTTCGAGGAAAACTACGTTGAGGCCTTCAGGTAAACTGAAGTAAACAACATAATAGAAATTGTATATGTAGACTACAGGATAATTAAGAAATGTGCTCATTTATTTCACACAGGAAACATAATTATGACTACATTTCTCCACCAGCAATTTTCTGTAGTGGTCCATTTTCTTTGACACCCACGTTCATCCTCATCATGTTGTTAAGAAAATGACAAAAATTGATTTATTGATTATTCAAAGTGTCGTTGGAGATGGTAATATCCCATCAATTTGCAAAAGACGTCAAAGAGTCAATAGCGATCGTTTAGCAGAACTATGTCTCCTTGACAACCATATGAAGTTGGCATGCCAGCTTGCCAAGGATGACACTGGGCGCATGCTCTGTACAGGATTGTGAACCTTGTTATATCATTACTGCATCTTCCATTGTTTAGGCCAGTTAGAATACAATACAATACACTGCAATACACTACAATACAATACAATACAATACAATACAATACAAATGGTAGCATCGTTTACCTATACTCGAGTGTTGCTGTGCTCATGGGTTCAATAGGCATGGAATGAGCGACAGAACTCATAAAATACTGTAATATATCCGGTCATTACTCTTTTGTAAGATAATAAAAAACATCTGATAATGTTAGGCTGATCGTGATTAAAAGTCAACCAAATATATCCTAGCAACTTGTAGAGGGTTGTAACATGAACTACACTTTAATATATACAGCAATATGCCTGCCAGTGTTGCTGAAATGCCACATGAGCATTTTGACTGCACATAAATAACATCACATTATCTGATCTCCCACGTAAATGTTACATGAACAAACAAGCATAAATCACCAGTAGATTAATCGCTTATGGAAGAATGGCCCATCAAAAACAATGATGTCGACACTGACCCGTAGATGACCGGTCAGTGGCATCGGACCATGGGGTTATTATCCTGCCAGCCATATTGACCAGCAATCTTGATTTTTATCAGTAACTCTTCTGGTCAAAAAAATTAAAAAGATGGACATGACCAAACTTATTAAAGCAGCATATTCAAAGTCTGAAGTCTGCAGTGAAGGTCATTTATCTGTTAAGGGTACATTTTAGAAAGAAGTATTGGGAGGATTACTATTTTCGTGACATAATGAATAATTGTGTACATGTTGTGGTTATTTCTTTGTTTTCAGTCCAAACAAACAAGAACCGTATCAGTTAATTAAAACCCAGCTAATCTTTCTGTTGAAATTTCTACTGTTTTTAAGCAACCCAGCACCATGGTGATGACAGAAAATATTGACACAAAATTAACGTTGGGATGTTAGGAATCAATAAGTTGAACATGTCATGGTTTTATTTTAAAATGCTTAGTGATGACCGAAGAGGTAAATTACTTTGGAACTCGTAGGTCTTCATTAAGACATTTGTTTATCACTGTCGACCATTGCCCATTCTGGGTGACTTTAGTACAGACTTCACTTAGCCAACCCAAGCAGCGAGTGGTCAGTCAACTCAGGAGTGTCAAGCTGTGATTTGGTCAGTCATGCAAGCTGTAAGACTGCCAATGAGTCCATTGGCATCTCTAATTAGTCCTTACTCTCTCATTTGGTGGCCTTGGTATTATATAAATGGCAAAACTACAAGAACAGCATCAACAATGTGGTATATATGAAACAAAGTGCTACAGGCAATAAGTCATAGGCTTTTGGGTTTTCCCAGTGCTCCTGGTGTGAAGTGTACTCTGAAATTCCCTTTGAGTGGGAATGTTATTCATAGCAGCTAACTTCATAGGCATCTTAGACATTTTGACCAACGTTTCAGAACTTTGTTCACTAACATTAGACATAGTATTTGAATGTTTTTTTTTTTATGTCAGCTTTGTGTGTATGCTATCCAGTCCTATAGCCAATGTACGGTGGCCCAGAAGTACAATGTTGCCACAATGCTCTGTTGCTGTGGGGCTGCTGCGTTGCTGCTGAGTAACGTTGCGTTGCTGCAGAGTGTGTTGCTGCAGAGTGATGTTGCGTCGGAGTGATGTTGCATTGCTGCAAAGTGCGTTACTGCAGAGAGATGTTGCGTTGCTGCTGAGTAATGTTGCGTTGCTGCGGAGTGATGTTGCGTTGCTGCAGAGTGTGTTGCTGCAGAGAGATGTTGTGTTGCTGCTGAGTAATGTTGCGTTGCTGCGGAGTGATGTCTTTATATTTTTCGATATTGTGATTTGTCTGTAATAAAAGTATTTATATTGTTTTGACAGGTGTTTTTGATTCTGTGGTAGCCCTGCCAGGAATTCCATGAAAAATCGTTTAAAAGAGTCATATTTTGATAACTTTTGGTGCTGCCGGTGTTGCTAAATTGCCACTCTAAGTGTTTTTATGCAAATGCACCAGAGACTACCCATCTGTTTTATTTGTTGTTTTATTTTTTATTGGCTCCAGTATCCCATAAAAAAGATGCTAAACTTCCGAAATTTGTTAATATGCTAATTATTTACTTAAATAATAGTGCACCTGGAAGACACAGACCAGCTGGAGCAACAATTAGCTGCTTTAATACATTTGAAAATTTGATGGAGACACACATGTTTAATTCTCAGGAATGAGGGATGGAATCCACCCCTATTCTCAGGAATAAGGAATGGATTATTTTCCATACATATTCACAAGAATCCTATTCTCAGGAATAGGGATGGATTATTTTCAATACCTATTCCCAATAATAAGGGATGGATTATTTTCCATCCCTATTCCCAAGAATAAAGGATGGATTATTTTCCATACCTATTCTCAGGAATGAGGGATGGATTATCATTTTCCATCCCTATTCCCAGGAATGAGGGGTGGATTATTTTCCATACCTATTTCCAGGAATAAGGGGTGGATTATTTTCCATACCTATTCCAAGGAATGAGGGATGGATTATTTTCCATACCTATTCCCAGGAATAAGGGATGGATACTTTTCCATACCTATTCTTAGGAATAGAGGATGGATTAGTTTGTATTTATGGACAGAGGTCACAAATTGCCCCAGGGTCAAATTCCAAATCAATTTAAGAATTCCAAATCAATAAGGAACCTGTTTATATGCCCTCGGCCCATGTAGCCAGGTCAGAAGGGCCGCAAACTACAATGCCCAAAGACCGAAATGGCCACATTGAAACGGTAGCAAAAACAAAGCATTCCGCCGCAACAAAACAATTCTGCAGCAACAAAACGATTCCGCCGCAACAAAACAATTCCGCAGCAACAAAATAATTCTGCTGCAACAAAACAATTCCGCAGCAACAAAACGATTCCGCCGCAACAAAACAATTCCGCAGCAACAAAATAATTCTGCTGCAACAAAACAATTCCGCAGCAACAAAACGATTTTGCCGCAACAAAACAATTGCACAGCAACAAAACGATTCCGCCACAACAAAACAATTCCACAGCAACAAAACCATTCTGCAGCAACAAAACCATTCTGCAACGCAGCAACATCCTGCAACAATGCAGTAATGTCCTGCAGCAATGCAATAGAGCATCGTGGTAACATTGTACTACTGGACCACCGTACCAATGCCATTTATGTAATAGTCATGATTACTAGTATTATCAAAGTACTTCATTTGACATAAAGCTGCCTGCGCATTTGCCTCTTGAATCGTGCTTATAGTCTTCATCGAATTCATACACTGTACTGAGCATTAGAACCTACAAATTCTAGTTAAGATTTTACTTGATATTTGACTTGTTAAAAGAGCATAATTTCATAAATGTCACGAATAAATGAATTGGGCAAAACATTTGAGTATGCCATATATCTTGAGCATTCATGGCCTGAAAAATCTGCAGTCATCCTAATTCTATGTGGTTAATAAAATTACAGACACTGAGTGGTCGACGGTTTCGTACCTTTTATGCCTATTCCTTGCAATATTTATAATGTTGTTTAAAGAAAAAAAAATCAATGTCAAAAGAGATACAATGAATAATGCCTGATTAAATTACTTTGGTACAACCAACATTTGTATTCATTTGTAAAAATCCGTATGCAACTTGTAAATGGCATTCATTAAGTAAAAGGAAGTTAAGAGCTAAATTAAAGTTTCAGAAGTGGGTGCTCACGCAAAGCATCCGGACATTCAATTCTAAAACACGTTCATTAAAGAAATGAAACCTGTTTGCTCTTGGCTGCATGTTAATTGGCAAGAACATGCCTTGGAATTTATCCAGATGAAATTAGAAAGACCAGTTAACTCTGCAAGACAAGATGGCTAGATTTAATGCTCTTTTCATTAGTGTTTCTCTAATCCTACAAATGTTTACTCTCCTTGAAGTCAGCAGCCTGCTACATGTTTAATGTTCAGTGACTACTTTTCCATGATAATTTAGGCATGTAATGGTGGGTTCATTGGTAGGCTTGCACTGCTCATAATACAAATGCATGGTGCATGATAGACAACATGATAGACAACCCATGGGACTAATTAAATGAGACCCATCCAGTGAGCTAAATTAGAAACAAAATGAATATCCACTTTGCTGGTCTATTCGTCAGTTAGAATTAATTCTGAAGCTGGCACAAGGACAATATTACTGAGGCTTATTAAATGCTGCTCTTACAAATTAGCACCCTACGAACACCCATATAGTTTGACCTTGGCTAATGAATAAGACTGATATTAGGCGATATTAGGTCAATTAGTCACCTCTTGGATATCCTATCTTTGATTAATTATCTAATCAAAACTATGTTCCCATATTAGCTCTTTTATTAGGTTGTCCTTTTAGTCCATGTCATCCTGTGCCAATGTGTCGAATATTTTAGGTTCTTGATATTTTATACTAGTGTGTAAATTGATAGGATTATTACAATAATTTACTTATTTTACGTATAGCTGATTTTATGCAATATTAGTACATATGCTATTAATATTTGTGATATTTGCTCTGTTTAAAGAGTCACTTAAAAATTTTTTTTATGAATTTATAGTCATTTGAATTTAATTGATTATACATTCATAGGCACAAACATTTAATGTTACAAGGTTAAAAACACAGCTTGATGTCTAAAAAGTAAACCCACATGCTACTAAGACCATGGAAGTATTACAGTCATAATATGTCCATGCTCAGACAGAGGCTGACTACATGAACCAAAAAATTAATTAAACCAATGAAGATACATAAAAAATCTTTTACATTGACGAACGTAACGAAACAACACTCTTTCAAGAAAAATACTCAGTATGCATGAAATGTGACAAATTCCAGAGAGTGTGACAAACTCATGTGATGTCTCATTTTCATGTGAGGAAAGTGACAGGGCTGATCTCCTCATTGCTCGCCTCACACCTTTGACACTCGGTCATCCTTCATGAAGACACACAATCCACATCAATCATGCTCTGTTTGATCAGACTTATCTTTCTGTTATCTTTTGCCAAGGTCACAGCCAAGGTCAAAGCAACGTCATTCAGGCCAATGCATATTAACGGCCCTCTGTTTGCCCAGGGTGTTGTAGTCTTGCTACCAATTTCCTGGGCGTTTCACGCCGTTTTATGTTACACACAGTCTTCTCTAAGGACTCTATGCTAGGTGCCTCGGTGGTCACAGCTTGGTTAGTTTATAGTCGTGACTTCAGATTTGTGGTAGTACTAGGCTTCACCTTTCGTGTAGCTGGGTGGTTTAATTTGTCCAGGGATTCCTGCTTTAGGAAAGAATATAAAATTCGACAATCCACTCCTTTTAGATCCAAGCATGGGTGACGTCAGAATTTGATTTACATGAAGTAAAATAAACAAATGAAAAATGCAATTAAAATGGGCATCTAGTTCACTTTCTGCAAGCAGAATTAATTCTGCAGCCGAACTCTCCCGAGAGATAATTTGTCAAAGTTGCAAAATTCGGGCGAGTCATCTTGTAGCGATTAGGCTGTACAATCTGAAGACTAAATCAGTTCTCTCATTGATGTCATTTTTACGTGTGTTGAATGACTATCAATGACCATACACGTAATTGCTGATTAGATGCAATCATCCCATTCAGTTTAGTGTTGCAGCTCAACTTCAAAGTTGATGTGAAGGACTACCAGCCAGTAAGTAAGTCTTAAGCCTGAGATAGCTCAGCTTTTAGGCACAGTGAGCAGTTCAGAAATAAAATCAGTGATCTTAGTTATTTTACAGCATCCCCTGTTGGCGTGATCTTGAACAATATCCGGTCCTGTAGAGCTTTCCTTGAAAGAACGTGATCACGTGGGCCAGTCTCGGGGTCCGCGAGATGAGAGGCACTCCAACCGGAAGTGCTCTGTATATGGTTTCTTCAGCCACAAGATCAGCTTCCGGTGCATGATGGGTAAATTACAGATCCACTATTGCGGAGCATGAACGGTAATATGGCAAATAGGGATGGGGGAAAGTATGTCTTAGATAGCTTTAAGGCAAGAGTTACTAGCCTAGGTCAGACAGCTTGAAAAAGATATAGTGAGATTGTACGATCTTTTGTAACTGTTTACTATATTCTGTGATCACAGTATAGGCAATTTTAGAGGGGCAGAATAATACACAGAAACCCACAGAGGAAATGAGCGGAAACAGAAAACAGCATCTAGATATCTTGTGAAACAGAACAAAAAAGATGTCGAGACTGGAAATTGTTCACAAAAAAACGCTAATAGGTGAATAGCTACACTGTAGGATAAGATAAGATAAGATAAGATAAGATAAGCTAAGCTAAGCTAAGCTAAGCTAAGCTATGATATGATATGATATGATATGATATGATATGATATGATATGATATGATAAGATAAGATATATAGATTAGATAACATTTTATTTATGGTCGGATGTGATACAATAAAACAAACATAAGGTATGAAGCTTTTAGCCGACAGGTAACAGTAACAAAAACATGGTGAAAATATGAAATTATTTATAAATGAGAAGTGAGATGATACTGGTTAATATAACTTATTTAACATTATTAACTGCTAGCATTCATTGCAGATAGAAAACTATGTAGATGCTTATGGCTTCAGGGCAATTTAGTTTCCTATCCTCCCGGTCCTTTTTGCCTAAACACTTTGTTAAAGAAAGTCGCAGAGGCAGGACAGTATGCTAAGTAGTTGGTGTCAGGTCAGAATCACTAGAAGGAGAAGAAGTGAGTTATGGGGAGCCATCAGGCCAGAGTAACGCTAAGGCGCCCTAGACTGGTGAAGGCATGGAATCGCCATTGAAGATGTTGAGAGAAGTGCAGTTCTTACGACCAGCAGTTTGTCATTGCATTATCAGGCCCATCGAACCTACTGTCGTCCTGGAAGGGCCAGTGGGTCACCCGGCAAGGGCCTGACCTCACAAGGGTATCATCCAGCACACACTAGTTCCTGCAGAATATAAGGAATACATTTCACTTGCTTTAGATAACAGTTCGACCTCTGGCCCTCATCAAGGCATGGTCATGCAATCAGGCCACACAGGCATTAATGGCCTTGGCTTTTGACAGTGATCGGTACATTTTCCGCAAGGGCGGTCAATACAGTGGCATCGCACAATAAGAAGGAATTACTTTGGTGATCTCTACAGCAATGGCTTCAAAATCGAGATAGTATCAATACTGGGTGGCATTTATTGCTGGGTTTTTGCTACGTGTTATCCATGTAATTGACTAAGACAAACAAGTGATATAATGGACTCTATGACAAGCTTATGTCATGCCATTTCCATGGTTATAATTCCAGGGCAGCTTAAAAGATTTGGGACATCATAGAGCGCAACGTATTGAGACCACTAGCTCAAACGCCCTACTAATGATGGTTGCACAAGAGGATCTATATTTAACTCACCCAAGGAGGAGATGGTGGGCCTCGGGTCCCCTGTCACAAACTGCATGACCTCGCTCATAGAATACACAATGGTTGCAATTAGGGAGAAATTCGGTATAAGTCCTCTGTGAGGGTCATCAGGGTGGGGGCCTCTGAATCACCCCTCTTGATTTTGATGTCCTGTCTGATTTAGTGGCTAGATCATGCCACCCTGTCCTTCAGGGTGCACAACCTCCCCATTTCTGAATCAAGCCACTGCCGTCCGTCAAGAATATAAATTACAAAGCAATACAACTGGGCCGACAGCTTTATTCCTCAACAAACTGGACGTTTCTA
Source organism: Alitta virens (assembly GCA_932294295.1). Lineage (NCBI taxonomy): Eukaryota > Metazoa > Annelida > Polychaeta > Phyllodocida > Nereididae > Alitta > Alitta virens. The sequence goes on from OW028573.1 coordinate 64,654,197, forward strand.
TATAAATGCAAAACGATTTCTCGGTTTCTAAAGATTGTTTTGTTTAGAGAAGTTCCATGGGGAGCTGAGAAACGTTTGTGTTGGACAGGTGTGGCTTATGTTAGTCCTAGCTATTTTCTTCTAAAATCCAAGATACCTATGGTATAATTGGCATATAGTTGTGTAGTAAATCAGTCTTGTATTGTCAAATTGATAGCATGAGTACCTATGATTCGGTTAATTTTGCACTCCAACAACTTTTTAAGTGTATACGTTTACCTATAAATTTGTGTTTCAGCATGTGTAGGTCCTCCTCTACCTTCCTCAGTAATGCCAATGTGTTACCTCAGGAATGTAACTACAATGTATAAAAATGTCATTGCAGTGTTGCAAAGCCATGTTTGGCTGTTCTAGGAACTCCTGAAGTACAGTTAAAGGAAAGTCTTTTGTCTGACCCAGTGGCAGAGTCAGCCAGACTCATCGCATCCCAGGCGCCACAGATCGCATAAAACGCCCTTTCAGTATGAGGACCAGGGGCTTGTCTGTCAAAGTCAGGTCCTCAGGGTGTCTGACTATGATGAGGGTTGCTTCCTCGGAATTCCAAGGACATGTCTAGATTGACATCATCTGATCTCAGCTTCTGATCTCTTGCAATAGTCTCAGATTGCTACCAAATAAACAACTCACGTGACAAACAGAGACAAGCTTACGTGTCATCACATCTATCTAGTTTTATAAGAATATTCAGCAGAAGATGATTGTATATAAGGGGATTGTATATAAGTTTATGATATGTTAACAGCTTGGAAATGTCAGCAAGCGATTTGCAGATACCTTTTACAAACATATACACGGTGCATTTTTTATTTATTTTTTTCATTTCACACCTATTAAATCTCTTATGTATGCAATCGAAATTTAATAACACATCCAGCATACATGTACCAAGAACATGCGCCCACATATTTTGAACGAGGAATGGAAATATACGTTTCTCACTTCCTTAATGTCTTAGAGACAAGCCTGCGCATGTGCATGCATGTACCGGAAGCAATGCTCCCTTCTTTGGCCCCTTCAGTCTGTCAGGTGACCTCATGCATGCGCAAGTGAGCACGTAATCTAGGTCCTTGTGGTACCCCATTTATCGCCCAATAGATCAAAGCAATGCATTCACTTCCAATGTCTCGGTCAGCGAGTGTCATTAGGGTCACTTCGGTATGATTAATTTGAACATTTACTCTATTTATGTTGTTCCTTATTTGGGTAACACGAAGTTGTGAGCGTGCAGAACTTCGTTTACTCATCATCTAGAAGCTTTACACAGAAAACTATGATATCAGTTATTTCGAGATGCAACTATAACTTCTGGCACAATGAATATTTTGCTGTTAAGAGCTGTATAACATTGTGCTCCGTTGCGGCTCCACGAATGTGTTATCTTGTGATCTCAGTGTGCCTTTGTCCTCAAACCAGGCGTTGATCTTGAAATCCAATTTATCCAAATATTACCTAGTGCTGTGATGTGCATGTCTTTTTTGTGATGCACAACCATTAGATACCTATAATTTCTCCCCTTGAAAACATAGCTTTACAACTGAAGCAGATGAGGAGATCTTTCTTAGGAAAGAATCTCTGGAAGATTCTGTTGTGGCCTTTTGTCTCCCTATGATACCTGTAATCTCTGTAATCTTGTGATAACATAAAATAACAGGATATACAATTATGTCTTAGGAGGTCTGGCTTCTGTGGATACTCTTAAAGAGATCTGTCTTTGCGAGGCCTCTTGCCTCTGGGTTTACTATAGACTGGCTATATGGTTGCAGTCATAGTTTGTATGAAGTCATAGTGGACAGCTGGCACACATCGTCCATTAGAAATACTGATATCTCATTCCACGACATTTTGACCTTGACAGTTCTGCGTGTCTTGCATGTTTCATAGTAATTCTGTGTATGTGCCGCATATATGGTATTATCTTAGGGAAAAAACCTTCGTAGAAACAATATTTGAACATTAATGGAAAACAAAATTGCAATTGATGAGTCATTGCTGATACATGGACCCATATTTCCTATTGAAGTTTCAGCTCCCTTAATGACCTGGTTTCACTAAACCTTGTTACTTATGACAGAGATTAACTACAGTGACGCCACCTGCCCTCTATTGAAAGAAACCCAGGTAACAGTGATTGACCTTTCAATAACCCAAAGATGAGTCATAACTACCATATAAGACATCATGGGATAGGCCAGCTATAGTAAGACATATAGGAGTGTGACTCTGAATGACTCATCAATGCAGTTTTTAGTAGAAGAAGACGGGGAAAGTTTACACTTCAATTCTACCAACTGTAACTGGGCACTTTTACAAAGACCTTTTGAAACGACAGAACATAGAATTTTATGACAATTGCGCAAATTATAGTGCTAAATTTTTATGTTACATGCACACATTTATTTAATAATTGTTGTGTGTCAATCAATTTTAAATGAAAGGAAAATGTTAGTTTTAGTTGTCATAATCCATTAAACTCTTCCAGGAACGTACTTCTACCCGCCTTACATTAACTATAAGGAGGGAAAGGCATCTTTCCATGCCAATTTCCTGTCTGATAAAAAAAATGTTCACCCTTCACTATTCCTGATCGAATATCTTACAGACTGATTCCTATAAGGGAGTGGTATTTTTTTCATAAGAGTGAGATAAGCATTCATATATTGGTTTACACTCAAAATAAATACACTGGGTGACAATTGATCTAATTTTAACATGTTAACCTTGGTATTCGTAAATTGTACAGATGCCTTTTCTTTACCACACATTGATGCTTCTTAAAGTGATGTTATACATTTCTGCAGACAGCCAACAATACGCCAACACGTTCCATTGTGACAAACAATGGATATTTTATCTATTGTGTTTCTAATTTCGCGCAAAATTGAGGGGATTCTTTTCAATCCATTTATAACCTGATGACAGTTTACTTAAGAAATGTTTAAATTTTCAGAAGGAAATTTATGTGAATGCAGTAAATGGAAATAACTGGTTCAGTAAAGTGTGTCATGTATTAAATAACTGCAACATTGAATATGATATTAGTAACCTCAGAAACTTTGACATTGATAATATCTCTAACACAGTGAAACTAAGACTCTATGAAGCCGAACATGAGCGACTTATAAATGCAATAAATGACAGTTCACAACAACCAAAACTTAGGACATATAAACTATTTAAAACTGATTGTAGAATAGAACCCTATCTTGAATTGCAACAAATTCGCAAAGTGTTAACTAAAATAGCTAGATTTAGGACAAGTTCACATAGCCTGAAGATTGAAACAGGTCGACACCATAAACCAATAATTCCTGCTCCAAATAGAATATGTGAAAAGTGTACGTTAAACTTTGTAGAAGACGAAATTCACTGTTTGATTGTCTGTCCTGGTAATGAGCAACACCGTGTTAACCTTTTTTTGAATGCAACTAAATTTATTAACAACTTCTTGTCTCTAGATGATATAACTAAGTTTACAGCAATAATGACAAACAAGGAACCTGAGTTATTAAATAGTTTAGGAAAGTTTCTCCTTCAAGCCGATGTGTAGAGAAAACCATCTCCTGTATCCACACAGTTATTAATTTAGTTTATTAGTTTATTAGTTATGATGTGCTTGTCATGTTTTGGACTTTAAGAGTGAAATGTTTTTATTAGCGGCTTGTATTTTTTTTCTATTGTGTATGTGGATTTTAAACACGTATTATAAGTTAACTTGGTGGCTGGAACCTTGATTATTGAAATTTTATTGCTTTCTGTATTTACATTAATGTCTCTTTCATGTTATCTTTTAACTGAACGACATATGTATCACTTATGATATTTTACATGTCAATAAAATCTATATATATAAAAAGATTCTTATAGAAAATAGGCTTAAGGTCAAATCAGCGCAATTGAACTATATATGTATACATGTATTGTACAGATGATGTGTTTCACAAATAATGTGCTGATAAAGATTCGAATTCTGGTGCTAAACATCCACACATTGTGAAAACTATAGAATGTTAGATTATTCCAAATGAGGCGTAATCACAACTAGAACCACTAAAAGGCTTCATTACCAGTTAGAAAGTCGGTTATAATTTATTGATAAGGTTTCTGTCAAGTTTTTATTGTTCCGGGCTTATTGTGACATAATATAACCAAGACCCATCTGGACATAATTTTGTAACATCACTGTAAAAAATTTAATATTGATGCGAAATTTGCTGTTTTTAGTATCTAACTTGCCAAGTTGGGGCTATGTTAGTCTGGTGCTTGGCAATGCCTAGGTTTCTGCAGCTATCTTTGCAGGATCAGAGACTGCAGTCAAGTGGATAAATCATGATGTGCCTTTATCTGAGAAGATAGGGAGACAGATAGAATCAGGCCCACCGATGTGACAAATGGCTCCTCACAATGACCCACTGATGTTTATAGAGCAGGACAGACCCACAAAGAAAGAGCGAATTAAGATATATTTGGGAATTAGATAATTTGGTAAAGTGTGTTTGATAAGTAACATAATTATGCATTCCTTTGGTCTGGCAAACTAATAATAATGTTACTCAACAACAAAAAAGTGGGATACTTTTAAACTTTGGAAGAAGTTTCTGATACTGTGCAAAAACAGTCCATATGATTTTTTACTTAGCCTTTCCAGCCTTTTACTGTGCTTTGGTTTCTTGTTCATTCCTTAGGCAGGTGTTTTGTCCTTCGACCTGCCAAAATCTGTCATGTGTTGGATGAAGTTTTAGTGTCTCACAGCATTTCTTCAGAAAAGTTGGTGGTGTGGGTGGGTTTACAGTATTGTTTTGGCTAGGGACCACCCAGTGGGGTTGTATATCCGGCTCAATGTGGTAACTTGCCCAGTTTGGAGACTGCTGTGTATACCATACTCTCAGTCCTGACATAGCGTATTTTTTTATGTGCATAATCTGTGCTGGCCTTGGAGTTAACTTTGTGGATATTGGATTTCCTGTAAGAGGATATTTTCATTATGGGGACAGCCAGACACTCACGCTGTTGTACACGTAGAAATTGAATAACGGAGGTTTTATGGTTGCGTAAGCATGAGGAGCAGGTATAGCAAGTTTCAAGGTAGAAACAATTAGCTTACACAATCATGTTGTTTGTGCAAATAAATATATAATTACGCCCACAATGGCCCCACATATAACTCGATGTCATCCGATCATGATTTATATTTCAGAAGCACATACCATCCAGGTGCGGTAATTTTGTTGCCAGGTTATTAATTACAAAAGTATATTTTAAAAAGAATCTTTCGAGCAAAGGGGTCAGTGAACCTAATGATAAATTGTGTTTGGTATGATTAAAGTTGTAGCCATATTATATTACCCTGGAAGTTATTCCACCGAACATATGAGTAAAATTCCATTGTAGTGCACAATTATGTACGTCAGTATATGGTCAGACTGATGGGCTGGTGATGTTGTTTTTGGTAACAGATGGAATTTTGACCAAACATGGCTGAGATGATAGATATTAGGTAAACTAATATTTATTACAGGGTGCGGCATAAAAACTTGCACCAGCATCTACTGCTACCTCTTTTGTTATTGCCTCAATTGACAGTGATCGAATGCAGCTGCAATCATACACACAAAAGTAATAATGGTCCTAAATTATCTTTATAAATATATTTTCTTGTTTCTTCAAGAATTATAGATAATATGGATCTAAATATAGCACATGCACATTTATCACACCTTCGGGTGATTTTCACCTCGGCTTTTGCAATATAAGCATTAGATTATGTCACTGATCATACAGATGTGTTATAGACACCTTTCTTGACCTTTGCCGCCAAAAATAGGGCAAGTAGATTCATTATTCTGCGCAAATATTGTATTTTCTGTGGCTTCAGAGGTGTAGTAACTAGGAAATCTCTAATTTGTAAACTTTCTGCATCTAGAGACACCATGCAAGCAGTCAGAACTTTGACTTCTGTGATGTGTGTTACTCAGAACAAGCCCTGCAGCATGAACCCTCTCAATAATTCAGATACTGATATTGTCTGACGTTATAAGATCAAAAATATCACAATGACCAATTGCTTATACCACTTCATAATCATTTTAGTAACCTAGAGCTATCCCGAAAGAGGAGACGCCTGGTGCAAGTTTTTAGGCCGCACCCTGTAGATGAACTGTAAAAGTTGTATTCCTTCTTTTTTGTGATACATTTTAAAGATAAAGCTGTACTTTTATAAGATAAAGCAGGTAGACCATATATAGCAGCTAGGGGATGGGGAGAGGGGGTCAGCCAAGCTATTGCAGACATTGTAAAACAGCTAGGATCTTCGTCATCCACACGTCTTTTATGTGCTGCATTCGTTGCCGTGACGTCGGTTGTTGAACTTCTTGGCTTTTTGCAGGACGCAGCAAGGAGCACGAGCTTTGGCTTCCTGTCGCCAGAGGGCGTCTGATTCGCAGGTCCGTTTGATTACCTAATAGAATATGACAGGGAACAATGTTCGTAACACACCTGCCCGGGGCATTGTTATTGTTGTTCATTTGTAAAATATTCTGCTAACAAGTCTGGACCTGGTGAGACATGGTGCGTTTTATGGGGAGCATCACGCGAATGAAATGATATTAAACTGTTATAGCCAAACAACTGCTATGTCCAGTGTGACACCTCAATGTCATTCATTGACTTTCACATTAAACTCTCTACATGCTGTGTTGAACTTATAGTATAACAGCCATTTGTTTGTATCCATATCCACTGCTACTAAACAATGGAAGCAAAATGGCTGTCAGAAACTATCATACAAGTTGCCCCTTATCCTTGATTATAGCTAAGTATATATTAGGCATCCAGGGCTTTCTATAGACTTATGCTACATCAAGCAAAATGATGTGGTGACCCAATCGCTCTGACTATAACTGTAATTACGTAACCAGGAGACTGGAATAACAGCCTGTAACCATGGAGCAAGAATGTAGGAGCCACGGATGTATTAAGTTTGCTATGGAGTGTTTATGTCGTCTAAATAACACGTAACGACACAGTGCGAATGAATGCTGAATAATTTCTGCCATGAGGCCCCACACAATTTAACGGCTTAAACTTACACATTTCAACACAATCTAGTAGATATATTTTATTATGAGTGCCCTCTGTGATAGAAAATCTCTCTATTAAGATCTTTTGTACATTGAGGCAAAAATTCCCTCGATTGATGAATACTCATGGCTTCTAGTGGTTGTTTATATTATATAATCCAGAAAGAAATTTTGTAGTTTATTGCCAAGTAAAGGTAATAATTATAAATAAAATTCCACAAAAATTTGAAGAAAATAGAGCTAACGTGAATGGTACATGACGGTCTATCGTGCAGTCCATACAATCTGTGCTTCAGTAAATACATAGTTGACTTCAGTTGTTCTGGGAATTCCATGGTGATGTCGAGCAAATTCATTGTTGTCACGCCTGAGTTACTTCCATGCTTTCATAACTCACCGTCTGACAGCAATAAGTCATTGCTAGGTCCGTTTGTTCGAACCTGCCAGTCCACCAGTCACAAGTTTCCCAAGACGACCATTAATTTCTGCTTCAATGTTCTGAGAGCACAGAAGTCGTGCGCAATCATGACCCATTCAGTCTGTATAGTTCTGTTTGTCTGTCCTGCTGTCTTTGTACAGTAATCAGTCTTCTCCTTCGTGTACCCCTGCCTTCATATATTTGTCCTCTTGGCCTTTCTCCCTCTGTTTGCATGTCTTTTTCTCCTGGCAGAACTTTGTGTCTGTCCATCTGTCCATCGTTTTGACTGATTAACAATGTCCCTGCCTGCTACTTTGCCCCTGCCCCTTCCTATTTCTGTGGCTAATTTTTGCTTCTTTTCTGAATTCTGACAATTGTTGGCTTCTTCATTTGTCTTATTCCTTCTTTGTCTGTCTGTCTCTTTTTCAGACTGTCTCTTCCTTCGTGTCTAACTGAATTCTGACAATTGTTGGCTTCTTTATTTGTTTTATTCCTTCTTTGTCTGTCTGTCTCTTTTTCAGACTGTCTCTTTTTTCATGTCTACCTATGCCCCCAGCCTATCTTCATACTTCTCTCTTTCTCTTCTTGCATGTTTTCAATATCTCATTGCCTGCACAAGCTCCCTCTGTCCCTCTGTCCCGCTGCCCCTCTGTCCCTCTGTCCCGCTGCCACTCTTTCCCTCTGTCCCTCTGTCCCTCTGTCCCTCTGTCCCTCTGTCTATATTTCTTTGTCTGTCACTCTCTCTCTGCCTATTTTTCTATCGGTCTGTCTGTCTACTCCCCTGTTGTTTCCATTTTCGTTCCTGCCATGAAAGAAGCCAGTTAGAAAAGTTATTCCAGGACAACAGAAGATTTGGGCGATGAGCAGCATTAGGTCGATTTCGGGATTTTACCTTTTTTCTCTTTTGTACGGCAAGAGAGTTGACATTGGCAGATTTCTTGGGCGACAGAACGACTGACCTCCGGGGATTATGGATAACAGATAATTCATGTTAAGCTCTTTTGCTTCTGGAGTGTGTCTGCATTATGAGACCCAGGGCATCGATGTAAGTAGCCAGAGGTTCCATCCATTATCACCCAGCATTCTTTGTCTCAGCTACATCGGCCTCATGTTGACCTCCAAACCATTGCTTTTCTTGGATTACTGTTTTCCTTTAGCCTGGCCACCTCTATTGGCCCTTGTAAATTGTGGTAAAAACGTTTATGGGCACTGGGCATAGTTTATTTCAATATCCGTTATTCCCTTTTGTGTTTAATGTTGCTTGGTATGTGATTTAAACACGGCAATTGTAAAACATCGCATCCATTGACATTTTTGAAGGGACAGCTCTGATAAATGTGCAAGTAGAGGAGGTGACCATTGACCAATGGAATGACCTCTATTGGTCACTAATCTGCTATTATAAGTACTTCTTTTTACTGCCCAACAAGAGCAGGTAAAATAGTTGGTGTACATTCACCATGGAGATGACAAACGTCTAAAACATAACCAAAAGAGCAACAGCTGCTCAAAGGATATTAATTAATTTTCACAAGAGGAATTGTCAGTGCCTGTAGTGAAGGCATGTGTTCGGTATTCATGCTGTGTTATGGTGACTTATGAATTATGATAGACTGTCGTAAGGAGAGGAAGACATGTCAAGAGTCCTGGGGACATGCAGGCAGTAGCTGACGTGAGTGATTTGATAAAAAGAAGTGGCATTAACATGACTGTGAGGAGGCTGAGCATGTCACTGACTGCAGCTGGAGGCAGGGTTGTGCATTGTGCAGTTACTGTACATCATGTTAGTTCGGACCCTGTCAACAGAATGGCAAAAACGTGCTTCTGGCTCAGGGTCACTCATCATTTTGCATCTTCAGAGGTCATGTTTAACACGTCACGAAAGGTCCATGGCGTCATGACCTTGGTCCTTTGACTTGTGACCTTGCCAGCACGAGGTCTTGCATCAACCTCCCCAGGTATTTTCATCACAGAGCAAGATCTGGACAGAGGCCAGAGTCATCTCGCTCAGTGAAAAATGACCACAAATCTAGAGGTCACAGTATTCATTTAGCCCATCTGACAGACTCTTGAACACGACTGAAAATTTAAATGCAACATTATAACAACAAATGACTCAGTATCGTGGTGGAAAAAAAAAACCTTACGCACATTTGTAAAACGATGTTGTTTAGTTCCACTGGAATTAACAAAAAACCGTACAGAAATCCAATGAATAGAAATGCTACATGTCGGTTGTTATGATTTAGTAGGGTTCTATATATCATAAATATCTACACAATTTTACAAGCATATATTGCACACAAAAACGTTGGAATGCTAAAAGAGTATCGTCATTTTTCGCAGATATCTTTGTAATGTATAGAGAACAGAATAGATTGAAATCCAGGGGAATAGGTAGAGAGAGGTGTTTATGTGGTGGAAACACCCAAACTGACTGAGGTCCAGTCTGACCTTGCCATATGTACAGTGAATCAAACAAAGGATTGTGGGGGCCAGTTGCACCCTCATTAATTATGCAAATGAAGTAGGTGTACTGGATACACAATGGAATGTATGCCAAACAAAGAAGGGCTAAACTGACATATATGAAACAACTATAAAAGTGAAATATTAAAACTTAAACTGAGTACATGACATCTTATACATGACATCTTAACCAAGCTCTTGCTGAGCAAACAATAAAAAAAAAAAAATGAAAAATTCTTATTAATTTATCCTCCTGTAGTATATTTAAACAGACATGCATATTTATGCCATTTCAATCATTAGATGAGTGATGTAAACGATTTACTGAAATGAACACCTGTTATAGTTATTATAGGAGACCATTGTAGACACAACAAAACAATTTAACAATACACTATAGACATGGCAAAAAACCTGCTACAGTTTAACTCATTGCAGATGTTTTGTGGTTTTTATTTATTTTTTATTTTTTTTAATTTCTTGTAAATTCGAGCACCCACTTCGTAGGAGAAATGTAACAACGTCTATAAGAATGCCGAGGACTTTATCTCATCTCTTGGTGACGTACAATTAGGTTAGGACGTTGCGTAAACTGACCGTTTTACTTTCCGTCTGTCGTCGTTTGGACGTCCTGGAGACTAACTTAATTTCTCCCAACACAATGTCCACCGGATGTCCTGTCAGCCTCCATTTCGCTTTCATTTCCTTTGCTTACACGTTACGTAACGACGCGCGTTCTCTGTTCTCAGAAAAAGAAGGCGGAGGTCAGATAGAATGTTCAGGAAACGTTCTAATGGACTGTAAATGAATCTTACCTGCGTGCACAGTCAGCAATTAAGTAGTGCATATAACATTTGTTTTTATTTTCCCGTATGTTTTTACTGCCATTTCACTTCCACGTACATACAGGTTCATTTCATTTCAGTCTAATTGAGTTGGTACGTCATGTTTTTAAAACTGAATTATATTGGCTATCAACAAATAAAACGTCAAACTCTTAACTGGACGTAGTTTTAACTGTCTGGTTCCACTTGAGTGGGCTGCTTAATCTTGCAAGTCCACATACCTGACGTAAACAAGTGCTCTCCACCAATTACACCAGGCTCTGCTCTTATGGCGAAATGGCAGTAACAGAACAACACAGAACTTATGCACAGAAACCACACATTGACAAAAACCATACTACTACAGGTAGTTTCAATAAAATAAGGTCGACTCTAAGACAGTATTTCTTGGCTGTAGCTATAACTGGCTAAATAGTTGGCTTACACCTACCGCCACAGAAAAACATAAACCAGGTAAATGTAAGAAATTTATCTAATGTATCATAAATATGTAATTTTAGATCCGGCTTTGAGTAGCCAGCGAAAGCCAGACAGTTCAGTTCGGTGCCAGGTAACATCATAAAGCAGAAGTTGTCTAGCTTTGTCTAAGTTTAATTTCACGGACTGTTTTTAATGAAATTAAGCGAAAAGACCCATTTGATCAATTAGAAAATTTGTCGTGGAAGCATCGATAGAAAGGTAAAGTTAAACAACAGAAGTTGGAATTTGAAAGTGTACGTCGGCTGACATTTTGTAATTGATTCAAAAGGCCAATTCCGTGTCTTCTTTACTTGGTATACCATTTTTTGAACTATCCCTTTTACTACATGAATGCATGGCAAAGGCATGTGAGCTGGAGACAGTCAGAATTTTGAAAAGGTCGTGATAATGTTTTAATCTAAATTATATAATGCAGTCTAATATAAAAAAGTAAAATGCACAGGCTTTATGGACTTGGATATAATTTGTTTGAAAAAAGTATGCTTTTGACATTTGATTTATTCTGAAAACTTTGTATAAGTCAGTTCAATATGTTGGTCTCTGTTCTCATAACTTACTATTGAATTACGACACTCATTTACATAAAATCGAATATGTTTCATGTGGTAGTCATGGTGCACCAAGTTTCGCACTACATCAACTTTTGTCATATCTTCAGTTTAGCAATTTATGGAGGTTCTGCAGTCCGCCCCATACTTGTAGGTGTAATGAGAGGGTGGCCAGACCGTTGTATAGATACTCAGTATATAGAGGTTTCAATGACCTTAAAAGATGGCTCAGTGCACCAGCAAATATTAATATCAAGTTCTATGTAATTGTTAACTATGATCCTGGTAATTCTGATATTTATAGAGTTGTAAGAACATGAGGTTATGAAACTGATACAGTTCATATATCGGCCAACGTCCGCCAGTATTGTGTTACTGCAGTATCGTGCACTGTAACTGTGAAGGCAGTTAATAAAAGAGTCGTAAATGCACATTGTTTAAGTGGAGCAAGATCATACTGGGGAGAGCATTTCATCAAATGAGTATTCCTCATTGGCCACTGCCATTCTCAGTGAGATTATCCAGAGACATTTGGGCAGCCCTCATGAATGAGAATAAGGCCAAATCCCATGGGTGTCAGAGGATAATATTAGGTGCCAGCCCAGGCTGTTGGAGGGCTACTGGGGTCACCCCTTACCTTATTGCCAGACAAAAACAGGTCTCCCTAAGATTTCTGAGGTCGTCAAAATGTCAAGCTGTTTGTTGCAGTCCCAGCTTTTTTGGTGGTAAGTTTATGCAATATGCGTCCTTGGGACGTGTCTCCATCCCAAACATTGCCACCTGCTTGTGATATTGTTACGTGTAAACGATTAGTGCAAAAGGCAAGAGGTCCTTTTAGTTTAAAATGCCTTAGTTCTCTGCTCTTCTAAAATTGGTTGGTATATACTGCTACCATGGACCTATTGCTTACAGATGTAATTGTGAACAAATAATCTTGTAATTGGTGATATAGAATTGCATCCCTAGTTAGAATTAGTAATAGCTCCAGTCATTCGTAGGTCACTAAGTCTTTCCAGATGGTGTGTTTTTTACCAGTCCGACTGTAGTTCTCCACAAGTCAGCAAGTGATCTTGAGTAAAACCACTATGCTACCTTTTTGTCAGTTATGTATGAAGGAGAAAATACGGTTATTGATGGCACGAATCTTCTATAGGTTGGCATCCATTGCATAGGTCTGTGAGAGCACGCTCAGTGTACATAGCATACCATACAACTGCATGGCTTAATTGGGGGCGCATTTGCTTGACCTAGCAATACCCATGCCGTCTGGACATTGGTCAGCGGGGAACTGACCACACTGCGGTTGTAGCCTGCCCAGTAGGATGCTACTGAAACTGAGGCTGCTGGCAAATGTAGGGATGGTTGCCTTCCAGACAGCTGGGGAGGAGCATCCACATAGGAGCATCGCATGATACCAGCCTATCTCTTGTAATTGGGTCTATCTAAGGTCTGATGCAGTTGTTTCTTGTCCCTTGTGTGGCTCAAACGGCTACAGATTGCTAACCAATTGAATCAAGCAGTCTGATTTGCTGGAACAACCAAACATGTTCTTCCCAGGTTAGTTAGTGTTTCCCAACTGCCATAAATTGTTCATGGTTTGATATCATATCAGTCTTAGCAGCCGAAGCTTGATTACCCAAGTGGATGAATTCTGCAGATGATGACCATGAAGCTCACATCGATATGGCCCTAGTTTGATAAAATTCTTGCGGAAAAGAGAAAGAATAGAGAAAGACGGCCACATCCGGACTTAATTAAGTATGAAGATTTTATTTACTTTAGCAATAAGTTTCTAAATTTACCATAAAAATGTCACGAGAGATCACAGAAAGAGAGAAATATGAAATAAACACACGAGACACGGAAGATGCGACCTTAAAATCATAATATTACTAATATAATATGCAACTTTCTTGTTTAGATGACCTCCTGCTGTTGTTTTTTATGTTATTGTCTGTCGAGTATTAATATAGTTTATTCTCATTATTCTTCGTCTGCCGATTTCATAGTTCTCGTTCATAAGTACACAGAAACCAAGGGTTTTATTATTGTTTTTATAGAGGGCCTATACGGTGCTTTCTAACCCTTTCTCTTCAGACCTGTCTGTTGTTGGGCGGACAACAGCCTATATAGTTCTTTACCACGCGTTCTTGGCACTTGAGAGAGTAGAGCGCAGCGTCAGAGCGTCGGCGAGTGCGCGTTGGCGAGTGCAGTCGGTTGTCATGGCCAGTCGCATCATTGTGCCGCGGGCTGCAGCTTGCTGACACGCCCATGCTCCAGCAGCAGGACCAGAGGGGGAGGAGGGAGTGTGCATTTGTGATCTGTCTACCCTGGAAAACATTACAGCTAACTCTGGTGAACTAACTGTGTGGGCCTTTTCTGTGCTTCACGCACACTTTATACTCGGGATAAATAACCTGGATAAATGGCAGTGCGCTTGTGCCTGCCTGCATCTTTATAATAGGACTCAGTCAGTTGGAAGTTGCTGCCATTAACTTCTGCGCTGATAGGCAAGCCGTCTCCAAAGCTGTTCTCGGTCGGCCAGGGCTGAGCCGCTGCTCTTCTCGAGTGTTTTCCAATGACAAATGACCGTTTTACTTGTCGTTTGGAGCAGTTTTCACTGTGCTTTTTCGGAATACGGATTGGAATCTACGACACACGGTGCATTTGGCGCGAGGCAGTGAATGGCAGAAGGCGGTTGGGGGTGTTAAAGGAAGCCCATGCATGACGCGGGGTCACTTTTGAACTGAGCTGCTCCAGGTCAAATAAGGATTCCCCTGCACTTTGCTTATTAAAGGTAAGTCAAATATGAGAGGGTGGGTCTGCCAGGTCTCTTGTGTGGTCTAGCCAATTAGTATGTGTAGACGTTCTTCATCACAGCACCCAGCTGACTCCATCCAAAGCCTTCTCTTCTCACGAAGTAATTGCATGGAATCTCCCTCGTCTTGCCACGTGCTTATATCTCCGAGATACCATTAGTCTGCCACTGACAGGCTGAATTAGACAGGATAAGCTCTTCTGATACACGATCTTGGGCACACATTTCTAATATATACACTCAAGATGACAGGGCCTAATATGCAGTAAGTGAAACTTCTCTTTGTAGTTACTTTCATACACCAAAACAAACTCTCAAACAAACAACATGACTACACATACAGGTGTATGTACTATTTTGATGGCACTGACACAAACATGCGCTTTAATGTTTTTATGTCATGACTCATAACGTCTCTGTGTCTCATTAAAGCTCATTTAACTAATAGCTTATGACATTTTATGATGAAACACATTTTATGAGACTCAAAGTTACTTTTTATTTGTATTCTTTGATATTTTGACGCCAGGAAGGCAATACTGAGTGCTTTTGGCCTCCTACTGATGAGAGAGTGAAGATGGTAAACATGAAAAAAGGAGTTGTGATGATCACTATACTTACAATTTCCCCAGTAGGGTTTTTTTTCTAGACATGGTGATTGCTTGCATCTAAAATCTTCTCATGTTCATTAGGTTTATACATATTTCACTAGGCTCCTTACTGACTTCGTGCATTGCTCCATAAATTGTTGGGACAAACATATATGCCACTGTTATATATACGTGTGCCACACAACAGCCTACATGTTTTATTGATAACGAAATTAATTCTTCATCAATAAGCTACAACAGGGTGATGCCCTCTATATTGTACTGTACAGTAATCAGTGTGACTCTTCCTTAAACAGTGGTATCCTAAAAAAGCTTTGTGGGGCACTAGTTTCTGATGGCATAGGTGGCGAAACTGGACCAGAGCTGATGCTGGGCTGACATGAATCCAATGTTATCGCGGTTTTGTATAAGACACTAGTCTCAACACTGGGCCGATAAAGGGGTGTTCACATTGTCACGTATAAGACCTACGAGTGACCACGTCCGTAAAAAATGGGCTATACGTGCACACTCGTGGCTCTGTTAATCACTTATAAATTCTTTCCATGAGCGTACGTGGGCCAGTCGTAGATCACTCGGCAGACGTCCGTCACTGAGGTACTCGTAGATCGCTCATAGATCACGCGTGTGAGTAGTTCAAGGATGGGCACGGAAGACGACAAGCGGGCGACAGACGTCCGATGGACGTCCGCTAAGCGTATTACGAGCTTTCTACAAGTGGACGTGAGTGGATGGCGGGTACATACTGATAGACAGTGGCTACATATGACTACGGACGGCTACGTATAGCTATGTATGGCTACGGACGTACTTAAAACAATACGTAGAACGTACGTAGAACACTCGCCAAGTGAATCGCGAGCGAGTTACGTAACTAATGTAAACGATTCACTCGTAGATCAACTTTTCGCTCTCTTCACATTTGCTCGTGAGTGGTCAAGCACGACCAGGAGAGTCCTACGAATTAACGTGAGTATACGTAAAACGCTCGGTGAGTGAATCACGCATGGCTAAGGATGAGCAAGAGTATATATTAACTTTTTTCATACGTGGTCATACATAGGTCGAGCTCTTAAGCCCCAACGGTTAGCCCCGTGTTCAAGGCTGAATACTCCCAAAGGAGTTGAGAAAGACTCTAGATTGGTCTGCCAAGGATGTAATTAGAATTTGATCCAAGTTGCCATGCTATCGTTTCACTTTGCTAGTGCATGACTGAATGCCACTTGTTTGGTGATCTGGCTGACAATGGATTTGGTCACTATACCTCTAAATGATGGCAATTTACACGTACAATAGTCGTCATATGTAACATGAGATGAGCTATGAACTGGTGCTATTCATGCCATTTATATTCATGCATGACATTCAATGCCATATAAAAGTATTTTGGAATTCTGGCTCGCATTTCTTGGCTTGCTTTGGGATGCTGAACACAGTCACTGTCTTGTACGCTCTATTGCTTGTATGCAGGAGAAGAATGCAGTTCCCTCTGCAAACAATACAGAGTATGCAAGGCTATGTAGAAACCAGTGTCTGTATTTGATTAAGAGATGCGATGCTACTCCGGGATGGGAGAGAATCGTCCCAAATGAATGAAGTAGCACGGATCTTCCATTTAGCCAAAGTCTTGGGATGTCTGCGTCAGGTCTTGATGCGGTCCTCATTGTCAACAACCTCCCCCATTAGTGTTAGGCTGTCCCACCAGGCCCCCCTTTACAGCCCACCTGATGGACTCTGTCTATAATTGGAGTGCTTTTCATTTGTCATTTCTTTCAGCAAATAGATTTTATGGCATACCTACCAACAATCTCAGTGTTCTGTATATCGTGATAGCTTGGCTAAATTGGGCCGACATTGGGCCGATAAGTTTACGCAGTGCCTACATTGAGCCAACAGACAGTGCCACATGCATTTGAGGAAATTTCTCAAACGAACTACAGTTCTTGATAACAGACTGCATTATACCTGAAATCTAAGAAATGCATATCATGAATTCATATGAAAAAAGGCAGTAACTGTTCTCCTTAAGTGATGTATTCTTCTCTCTTAGAGCACAAATTATTATGCAATGATTGTCTCTGCAAATAATATGTTAAATGGCTTCACTTAGATGATGATATAGTGACGTTCACAAAGAGTCGTTTTGTTGCTAGGATTCGTGAATTTAGTGCTGCCGTTGCCCAGACACTCTTGTCTGTTATTACAGAACTGTGGAATTTTGTTTTTGAACTATGTATTCACAAATCGCCTGACTATTTGGCATTTCTGCTTTATGGCCCTCGTAAATGAAATTCATTTACATAAAATCGTTTATCGTGTTTATTCAACCCAATAATTGCACACACACAAAAAATAAGCAAAGTTAGTTCTACAGCATAAGTCCTTATTACATGTGAGATAATGATAGTTGACTGGTCTTAATAGTGAGGTGGTTTCAGATGTGAAATACGTTATGATGGTACGAGTAAGGCTATAGTAGATAGGAAAATCAGTGGTTTTAATTTTGAGGTGGTCTTGATAGCGAGGTTATCTGAAGGCAAGTCTAGCCGCTACATCTAGTACTTCCACTTCTATTGTTACAACTACTGCTGCTGCTGCTGCAATTTCATATCAGATGAGTAGTATTTTGATGGTCAGGAATAAATGTTTGTTGACGGGATGCCGAGATGGAGTTATGTGACACAACTTTAGTCATGAATCAGTGATGCTGCAGGGGTAGAGACTAGCGTAGAGTCATCTCCCTGACTGCTTCTGACTCTGATCTTTTTGGACATTAACTAGATTCGTATTGCCTGCTGCTTCAAACCATGAATTTTGAGGCCCAGGGGCCCCAGACTCCCTTGCAATACGATACTGCCAAAATGCTCTGCACTTTAACTCGCTGTCAAAGTGGTTTATTTACCTTTGATCAGTGCAATTTAAGAACCTATATGGTAAATATATTTTTGAAATCAATCCCCTTTAACTTGAAATGTTATATCAATGAGATTTTATACTGTACTTACTTACTAACTTATTTACTTACTTACTTACTTACTTACTTACTTACTTATTTACTTACTTACTTACTTGCTTGCTTGCTTGCTCACTTACTTACTTGCTTGCTTACTTGCTTTTTTGTTAAAAGGAGAGGATACAGCCTATATAGAGGTTATAATGCAGATATTTATGGGAGACATTGTGCCGGCAAGTTTGCATACATGACTCTATTTGAAATTTGTCATGCACATTCCAGTGACAGTGGCCAGGATAGAGTTTAAGGCGTTATCTTGGATGCAGACACATTGTCTCCCTGATCCTATTAATTTGAAAATGGGCAAAGGGGGAAATTGTGTTGCGGAGGCAAAATCCTTGTTATTGTCCCAGTTGATTGCTTTGAGGCTCAGCATCTTAGCAACCATACTTGCGTTTTATCAACTTCTAATCCAACATCTGTTTCTGCCGACCTTGATTAAAATGCCTCAAGTTTAGGCCTGATCACAACTAAACTAATTGGTTGAAAAATTAAGTCAGAAAAAAGAGGTATTTGAAACTGAGATGAAAGGCAATATCTGTTAAGATATTGCAAGCGGAGACTGGATTTGTCAAACCGTTAGAAAAAATGAAACAAAATGCAGCTTTCCTCGGGCCCTCGTTCGTTTTCAGCATAATGGAAATGAGCAATTTTTCCCCCTTTTTCCCCCAGTTCCTTTTTTTACCCATGCATGGAATTGTTCCACGTGACACACACAATGTGACACGTTTTGGTGCTAATACAAAACACAAAAGATCCACCGATCTCTCATTTTTGCTGTGAATTCAACATTTTGTGCATTTTCACGTACCCAGTGTGTACTAAAAAAGCGTTACTACATGATTCATATTAGTACAGGTAAAGGGAGAGTGGACGTTATTGTATTCCCAGTGTGCGTCATTAAATTTTACCTGTTTGTGTGCTGACTTTTTCCACACAAAAAATTAGTCTATTGTGTCAAATGTTTTCTCTAGGACCATATATAAATTATCCTATGTTTATGTTGGCTTTGCTAATGATTTAGTCAATTACATAATTCGAACTCTTCAGGCAATCTAGCCCAGCAGTCACGCTTCACTTGACATTCCGTTGACCCTGTGCTGGACAGATAGTGCACTAGTACTGGAACACAGATTCTTGGAAATTAAGATGTGGCATCATTACACTATTGTTATACATTACAATTATAGTTTTAATAAGATAAGATTTAATTTAATTTTGTGTCACAAGGAGTACAGAGAAACAGTAGTTCAAGGAGCTATTAAGCGACAATTAAAAAACGATAACAATGCAATATATAAAACGATATAAAATCACAATTAGGGTAACACTCTATGATAGAAACCATTTTCATAAATGTTTTGAGATTCATACAGTTTTTATATTCATAAATGTGGTCATTGAAACTTTTGAAACATCACCAGCACTGACGCTGAGGGTGTTGTCATCTGCATAATTGAATAATTCACAGTGCTTTTCACAACTAAAAATATAATTTAAAAACAAGTTGAACATCATTGGGCCTAAGCATTAACCTTGGGGGATACCCCTTATAGTAACTTTCCACTTCGAGCATCTTTTACTTTGACATGTTGGACCCGATTGCTCAAGTATAAAACATAAATTTACGTGCATTCTGTGAGAAGCTATAAGCATAAATTTTGCAAAAAAGAAGAGTCAAAGGCCTCTGACAAATCCATAAGCAAGGCACCAACATACAAGTTGTATCTAGTGACCATTTCCAGTTTGTTAACTGCACGGGTTAGTAGTACCTAGCTGCAGCGGATTCGAAGACTTTTGAGAAGATTGTTATTAGATTAACTGGTCTATAGTTTTCTTTACACATGTTATCCTTCTTATTAAATACAGGCGATACCTCTGACTTCTTCATTCTTCATGTCACTTGGAAATGTACTAGTTTTGAAATCATTATTTACAACAGAGGTCACTGGCATTGCCAGTTCATCTGCACAGATCTTGACACTCAATGGGTTGCTATGATCAGACCCAGCTAATATATTTGTTTTAATGATCTCAGTTTCTTAAACATCACATCATAACTTATTTCCCTGAAGTCAAACAATTCACTTTGTGTTTGCAATTCAGGGTCGATTGTGATAACACTAGGACGGAAACTGATAATATTTATATCATGTTCATGAAGTGCAAACCATCCACTTATATTGCAAGATAGCAGTTACATGGGAAACTTGCATCAACCAAGGCCGCTCAATATGAAGTGATGATAGTCCCGGGGTTAATGGTGCCAGTGTCCTTGTGGCATTCTGCAGTTAGTCTTTGTTGCACTAGACATCACTTCGCGTGACCATCCTCCTTAAGTAGGGTGTATGATAGATGCTTCGTAAGTGATGGTTTGTGATGTCAATTGTCACTATAACTTGCATCAATCAGGAATCTAGGATTCATCAGGGGTCTTTATTTACTGGCAAACACGTAAGGAAGACTTGCGGTATACTTTTGCATATCGTGCTTAGCATAAAAATCACATGTTATAGCCGTGGGCTGGGGATGAGAAGAACTGGTCCACAATGTGCTCAACATGATGTTTTGTCAATATTGTTGAGTGGCAGATCAAGCGCCTTAAGGAATAAGAATCTGATGAACAAAGGCAAAATTATGTGCATTTTTATGCAAAGGGAATCCTGCTTCCCACTATACTTTCACGTGAGATTTCCGATACTGCCTAACTGATATTTGGATAGCAAGCTTATTACGCAAGTTGAAACACTGGAAATACACATCAGTGAAGAGTGAATTGCAGATTTTACAAAAATAAAGCTTCACCACTCAAGTAACAGGGCTAAATGATAATAGATTTAGGGGCACAGAGTTAGATAAAATAAAATTAGAATCATTCTCTTGCCAAGACTGACTGGTAAAATTCAAGAGGTTGGTGGTGTAATAGGGCTTTACACCTGATGGGCTAATTAGGACAGGCAGGGACCATGGCAATGAGATGAAGGATGAAACAGCCACTCAACTTAGGCTCAACCGGGAATCAAACCTGGGACCCAGTGGTTGGAAGCCCAGTGCGCTACCACTAAGCTAGTCTCCCATCCCGTAATTCAATGGGCCTCATTGTTAAAGTACTGTCTTGTAAATCCACTGGCATTACTGGACCCAGGTTCGAACCCCTCTCTGGCTCTCAGTTTATTGTGTAACACAAAGGTCATGTATAATGTAGAACGTGTGCATGATTTTACCTGTTCCTATTCAACTTTTTTGCCCGTTCAAGCCTCTGGTTTGTCAGTCATGAATAATGTGATATAAGGAAAGGACTTGTAGGAAAATTAGAATGCTAATGATACTGGCCGGATCAAAAATAGGTGGTCGCTGTTGTCTGGTGATCTTAATGACTGATAATAAAATACTAGTATAATTATGTTTTGTCTTTTTCCACACTAACAGTTTGAGCTATATTTTTTCTATGTAATAATCATCCATTGAACGCAAACAGTGTATGGTAATGGTTAGTTTTCCCAACAATAGGGAAGCCAGCATAGGTGACATTCCTTATTCATTTTAGTAATATCCTGCATTGTACAGTTGCTACTACGTAATGAAGTAGCGGTGTACATTGTATGAATGGGTGTCGGTAATTTGTGTCACTTTGTGGGCTTGTTGCTAGGTTACTGTGTATGGTATAGACAAATCTGCAGGTGTCCTTGCCAGTATGAACACCTGTTTGACTTTAGTAAAAACAGTACAACTTGCTGTAATCAGCAAACCACCAGCAACAATGGCATATATAGGACCTACTTTGGATGGCTCCAAAAAAACAATTTAAAACCTCCTTCAAAGGGGTTTCCAGTTTTATGACTTTTAGTTTGAATTCAATGAAGAAATTTGAATCCCCTTTGCCTTTTATTGAATTCATATTGAATGTGTTTCTGTCTCAATATACGATTCCTCAGAATCTCCACACTTCCAATTCATTCGATATAGCAAGAATATTGAGACCTAATTCAGACCTTTTTTAAATTAAAAAAAACTACCTCACTGTAAAGATCTCACCTTATCAAACTCTGGCCCTGTGTTCTTGCCATTGTGTTAACCTAACTAACAGGACGTCATTGCTAAAACAGTATGAAGTCGATAAAGAATAACCATGTAGGGCACAGCTGGCAGATTACCTAAAAGCCCTCTGCTGGGAAACATCATCCCTCCCCTGTTTATGAATTTGCCTTCTAGAGGGTGTATTCGTTGGATTGTCCATCAAGTATTGCCTGGCAGACATTTGTATCTACGCATATATTCAAGAAGTGTTATCCCTTTTGGCTCCACTGGTGAAATTTTAGCTCTTCCTGTTATTACACATACAAATCTAGAATGTTGATGGTTGTACATGCATATGTTCTATCATGGACCTCTTTTATGTTTATATTTCCAAGGATTATTAGCTGTAATATTTCATTTATATGCATCAGATAGTAGTTTAATACATCCATTGAAGCTGTGACTTAGATATATGTGTTTCCATGATTTGAATGTAGTCCAGTCATGTTTTTCTTTTTTATCTGCAGACACAAACTGTTAGACTGAAAATGAATAGGGCCCTTGTGTCATTCAACGAAAGACAAAAATGTTGAAAACAAATTTGTCCAGTGATCCAACAGGCTGAGCATGGGGATGTGGGTGTATCAGTGTAGTCCTTGTTTTTTGTCCTGTTTCTGCAGTTCCACATTGTGGGCCATAGCTATGTTATGGATTTGCTGACACTCCGGGACCAGTACATAGAGCCCGGGGCTTAGGTATTTCTATTGTGGGGTCTTAAAGTGACTGCATCTTCAAGTAGCAGGGCTTCTAGACAATCTCACCGATCGATAGCGTGTACTACAAGTTACAGTTGACTTTTAGTACACTTCTATGATGCCATCTTCTTGCTGTATAAACATAGTGAAGTTAAATGGAATCTGATGTACATCGGAGTCATGGCAAATGCTCTTTTCTTGCAAAATTCCAAAAGGCTGTAGTGCAGTTGCATTGTATAACGTGCGGTTAATATTCTTGATTTAATTCACAATCTGAGCGCTACAACTACTAACAAATATATTAGGACCAGGTCGATTTTAATAGTCTTACGTTGATTACACTGTAAAAAGTAACAGATGGGGATTATCGTGTGTGTGGGGATTTCTATATACAATTGGGATACACATGCAAACTGTGTAGGCGTGTGCTTCGTATGGACTTGGTTAATATTGCTTCTTCAGTTATCTTGTCGCTCGAAATTTAAATGGGGAAGAGATGTGGACAGGCCAGGCTCATGCTGTCAAGTGCTGCTTTCTGCACAGTCTGTAGATCACTGGAAAGGTTTCCTGTTTATCTCCCTGGAAGACGATCGAAATGAAAACACCAGCCCAGATTCCTTGGACTCCAGTCTGGATGGTGTTTGTCATGGCTGAAGAGATAAGTGTGTGGCCAAATACTCTTGTCAGCCTACAGCTGTTTCAGGAGATAGTAAAACAAGTATCCAATATGTCTATTGTGTATAAAATAGACACATAGCATGCAGCCGGGTGGTCCATTGGCTAAGCATCAAATCAGCTCCCCATGCATGTAGGGTCCTGGGTTCGATCTCAGATCTCAGATGGAAACCCTTCGCATTATCTTGCAATTCTCTATTTATCCGAGGCATTATACCCTTGAGTTCCCAGGGCAACTGTGCATGGTTGTACTCAGTGTCTATACTTTGGCAAGTTGAAAACCCCACCCTTGGGGAAAATGCGTAACGTGGTATACACTATACAAGCTTTATCGTCTCATCATAACGTCTGCACCTGGCATCATTGTAGCTGTCTCAGAGGAATGTCATATAATTCACACAGTGTTGTATTGGTGGTTATTTTCTAACACCCGAATCAAAATTGATTTATTGCTGTTATTGATACGCTGGTGGCTATCGCAGTGCGGCATGGTATGCAATGTATGATTGTAAAGTTCTGGAGAGTTAAGAGACTGATTGATGCACCAGTTAACCTTTCACAAATTGTCAGTTGAGATTGTTGATGGCTTGCAATTGGTTGATAAAATATGGTACCAACAGGAAGTGGATGAAATAGATCTCTTGCCTGCGCAGTATTTGTTGAACATGAAACGTGGTTACATGGAATGCGATGGGATATCAATTTAATACAGCCTCGCAAACAAGGTCATGTCATTAGGCTCATGTCATAAACCTTCGTGACAGAACTATGGAGGTTCATGAAACCAGAGTTGTTTTCTGATTCCATGTTTCACGCACTGTTGTGTTTATCCTGTGGAAAACTGAAGTATCCTGATTGCAACAATTTGATTGGACCTTCCCCCAAGGCACAGCAAATTGTCAATGAACCTTTTATCAAGTGTTGATTTTGAGCAGCGCCTATGTTGGTTGACGAGCAATGTTTCTTGTCTCCCTCCAATCAGCCTAACAATGATAGATGGCCACGGGTTTATGGATTAATGATAGATCAAGGCAGCCAAGCGCCAGTTTCATATGCACTAATGTTGCGGGGCATTTCCCCTGTCAGCAAAATGTACAGTGGCTGACACAAAACAGGCCAGCACAGATGACAATATTGAACACGAGGTCTTGCTACCACTCACCCATAACCCAACACTATTCAATTATGAAATAGTCTGTGTGCACTGAGCCCATCATTTACAGTGTAAATGACCACGGAGGCTGTGCTTGCATTTAGTGCTGATTCTGTAACTACTCTTAGTGACAATCCCAACATGATTCACTGTATCTGCATCAATTACAGATCTGTGCAAGCAAACAAGTTGACGAGTACCAACCTCAGATGTAACCATTTCATATCTTTCAGTGCTAAATCTGACGCAGTATCATGCCTTTGACTAATACATGGCTTACAGGAGAACTTGTATTCTGATTTTTAATAGTCGCTTAATAGCTCCTTGAGCTAATGTTTCTCTGTACTTCCTGTGACACAAAATACGATTTTATCTTATCTTATCTTGGAAACTAAACTCCAGAGGACGTAATGTGAATACAGGAAGGATAACCTTAATGGATAGATACAATTTTATTGAGGACTTAATTCTGATTTACCAATAATTAAATTGCTATAAACAATATATGATGTCTGTATATTGAACAGTTTATTTTTCCTCCTTGGTTATCCTATATAAACTATCTTAGATTCTGCATGATAGTTTGTTAATGCCAGACTTTTAGGGCGGAAATAAGTTTAATCTTTTGTCAGGTGCTTAACATGAGCAGTCAGCGTGCACCATCAGAACGGCCTCTGGTCTAAATCTGTCCATTAACACCTTTCATTTCTGTGAGAAACATCACTCGTGTTATTACAGTGCCTATTATTTTGCGTACACATTCATATTCAGATTATGATGCGCAATTACCTGCCACAGTGTGACACCTTGCGTCACACCATGCAGCTGCTAAGTGGCTATATAGGAAACTTTCATTAGTTTATTATGGCATGGAGACTGAGTGACAGCACTGCAGCATATTCTAGTCTGTCTGCTTCTATAATTCATACGTTTGTGAAGTGTTGTCTTTGCTGCTCTCTGCTGCTCTGCTGCCATGGAGTCAAAGGTGGCAAAAAAGGTGGAAGAATATGACAGAGGGACATCATCACTCATCTCGTGTCAACCTATACTTACGCAACCGTCATAAATCATCGTTTGTCTTTGTGGGCCAACATTGCGAGAGGATTCTGTTTTGCACAACCTTCTTAACCCCAATGCTGTAGGTACTCTTTCGTGTTCTGATTTTCATGCCAGCTCATGAGAGAAATGGTATTGTGTTGTTTGGCAATGTATTGTCTTGTTTCCATTACCTTTATGTGATCAATACTTATGCTGATTTTTACGTTGTAATAATAGTTCACCACATCACAGAACCCTTCTATGTCTTGCCTTAACAACGCCACTGAGTCATTTCGTTGGTTATTACCTGCCAAGAACGACAGGAAAACTACCTATGTGTATACTCCACCACGTGACCTTTTCTATTGTTCTTTTGCGGGATATAACCAATGCAAATGTTAGTTAACTCCCTCCTGAGTGCAAACTAAACTGTTATGCGTAATATAGGCATTAAAATAAAAACAAACCATTAAACAAATTTGTAAATATGCCTAATGAAGTATAAGTTAGTTATATCCCGAATAGGAGGGAGTTTGTTAACGGGATATAACTAATACTAAAACAAGTTAAATCCCTCCTATTCGGGATATAACTATTACTTTCACAAGCATATACCTGTACATGTCGGCAGCAGAGGTTTCTTACATATGGTTTAATGTCTTGTTTATCCTTGCTGTAAGATGCATTGAATCATATCATTGCACTAATAGTCACTAGCCCAACCAAAGTGGTTATTCGGGTATTTTGCCTGTCATCTATTCAGCAGTTGCCTGTTGTAGGCCTGCTCAGCATCATGCAGTTCCTCAGTCAGTTACAGATGCGTTACGTGACTGGCAGGAGTGGATGGAAAGTGAACTGCCCCAGAAGCTCCCAGTATTTAGTGGAGACCTTTGACCCATGGCTGGCCCAGGTGTCGCTGCTGCATGGCTTTTGTCATTGTTTGTCGCCCTCTGTGACCCGTGCAACGTTAGTTGGGTGACGGACGACTTGGCTGCTCTTCCGGTCACGCCTATCAGTTCATTGGGTCGTCGATCGAAGGAACGCGGGACCTTTATGGGCGCCGACACCGCACTTGGGGCCTATCGGGAAATCACGTCTGTAAAGACGGCAATGACGCTTCTGTCGGCGTTAACGACGCGCGTAAACGGCGCCAATTCACTTAAGGCCGTTACGTCCTAGCTGCCGCTTTTGGCGCTGCTTTTCTGTCCTGCTGTGGGACTATGGATGGCGATTAGGCAAACAGCTACCGCCATAAAGGAAGGAATTTGCCACCATTCAAGGACCTGTGATAAATCGGCCATTATCCATTAGCTGTCTATTTGAAAATACGACCGCGAAAAAAAAAAAAACATGTTTGAAAGAAATAGCTAGTTAAAGTAACGTACAACCAATGTCAGAAACATAATTACTGATGCAAGTCTCTTGTTATTGATGTTCTGACGTTGTGTAAGAGTTCTGAGGTAACTTGCCACGTGTTTAGCACTAAATATATTACAGAGTTGTGTAAAATAGAGGCTAATGTGCTCGTCTGCTAGATAAGATTTAGCCAAAAATATATCATTTTAACTGTCACTTGTGCTGCTTTAAAAATACAGTTTTGTGCATTAGGTAGTCGACGATTAATGATAATTTTGAAGGATTTCTCTTGCTAATGATGATCTTGTTTATTTCTATGGTGCACAATTGTTTCTCAAGAACTATATAATGGATATACATGAACCAGCAGGCGGTGTCGCTGATGTAATTCCCAAGGAACTTTTTATTGAATGCTTTTGTGCCTTATTATGAAGTTGTGAATTAATATGACTTATGGCGTGCATTCAACCAATTTTTGGCAAACACGAAAGGTTTTGCTTGACCATATCTTTTGTAGTGATCCTACAGTTAATCTGCATGGACGATTTTTCTTTCCTATCCTTGGCTAGGAATTACTGAAGGTAATCTGCCTTTGGACTTGTGACAGTTACAACTGGTGACAAAAACATTTTATCTGCTTCTGTAGTGGTAACAGTGGACTTGGTGCAGTATAAACCTATATGGTCAGGCAGCTGGAGTCTTATGATAAAGACTTATCTTTCCAGCATAATACCTTTTGACCTTCATGCAATATCATTATTATGGCTAGTCTCAAACAACAACGAAAGTGAATCAATAATTAGAAAAAAGTTCCTCTATTTCGGGTAATGACTGTCCATTTTTGGCTGCTCCATGAATTATATGAAAAAGAGTGCATTCACTTTGGCTTGTCATTTCATTTCATTACACTGCATGTGCATTTTAAGATTATGTGCAATTTGTTTTTACTATAAATAGAAGCCATAAGTCAGCTAATTCTTTCAATCTTCCTCTTACATTTGTATAAGAAGGAAGTGCTAAGTAATCCTTTAAGCCAACGTATTAGGGCTTCATATTCGGATTTAATTCCTGGAAATTGCACTCAATGCTTGATATGCCTCCTTGAATTAGATGTGGGCATTCAGATTCTCGCTTTAAATTTTTTCTCTCATTTCGTCTCAAAGTAAGAGAGAAGTAAATAAAGTTTTGTGCGTTAGGTAGTCGAAGATTAATGATATTTTTGATGGATTGCAGAATGTGATTTAGTTCATTTCCATTTCTCTTGCTAATGATGATCTTTTTCATTTCTATGGTCCACAATTTTTTCTCAAGAACTAATGGATATACATGAACCAGCTGTCGGTGTCGTTTCCCAATTAGCTCTGTAATAATACTCAGAGCCAGTGATATAAAGGAAAAGGAAAAGAAAGTTAATTTCAGCAGTTTTTCCCTGAAGACTTTCGTTTGTGGGCTGCACAAAGCTGTTTTCACAAAGTTCCAGCTACGCGGTGCTGGAGTTTTATGACCATTCTAGCTTTGTGAAAAAGTCAAGCATGATTTAGAGCCCATTTGGCCAGTTCAATGAACTGTTCAGACGAAGGTTTATCGAGTCAACTGACGCTGCTCATGTTAAGTGTTTGACAACGTGCATTGTTCATCACACTAGCAATGGCATATTTGTCTGGTCAAAGGTTGTCGTCCACTGACCGCTGGTCAGTATTGGTCAGGGCGTGTTTATGTGGTCAGTCATTGGCTACTCTTGGTCACTCTGCTTAATTGATGGTCGTTCATGTCATTACTGATCGCACAAAGGCCATGCTTGACCAGTTTGTTGTTGTTGACCACTGGTCTGTTATTATTCACTCTCCAATGGCCAGCAGCTGACCCTAGAAAAACAAGAGGAATTTATTTTCAATATTGACCACATCAGCGCAGCCATTATAATCAGCTGGAGTACTTGGGTCTAAAACTAGTCTTTGCCATAATATTGAGCTAATTATTGATTTGCATGCAATTAATGAAACGAAAACAGTAAATCATCGACATTTGTAAGTTTAAATTATGTTGTAATGACAGTTATAGGGGCACATCTGTGATTACAATAACTCATGAACTGGCGCTTTGATTAAAATCCATTTTCCATTGTGTTGCATTATTTTCATATCACCTTTTTGCTGTTAATTTCCAGATACGAGTACAGAAAAACAACCAATCCCTTCATGTTTGCCCATATTCATACATTCAATGATTAATTAACGTTTATTCTTCGTTGATTTGCTATTTCCTGGCATTGTGAAAATATGCAAAATACATAAGAAAAATTAGATTCAGTAGGAAATACGGGTAAAGGAGATAATAAACTTTTTAGTTTCATTTACAGAATTATGGTATTGACATGTTTAAAACAGCAGAAGCCCTTGTCAATTGTCTGTTTTGTAAACATTATATTCCTGGTTTTGTTAATTATGTTGTTCCTGGAGAGTTTTGCAACCATCCTTGATGTCACGATGCCTGATTGAACCGAACATACTGTGATCGCTGAGTATCAATATACACAGTATAACTCACAAACTCAAAATCACATAATTCAACTTAATTTGAATTAAGGCCAAACCAAGCTGGCAGATAACTCACCCTCTTCTTTTGAAGGAGGGTGAGCAATGCAATAAAAATTGATCAATTGAAGTAATTCTTGCACTGACCTAAGGCAGTGGAGATCTGGTATTTGCTCTCGAAGTGTGTTTAACACACTTGGCCATAATTCTTAAAACGACTCCAGGGGTGTGTTGTTTGTTTAACTCTACTTCTTTTTTTTTTATCCAGTTTCTAGTTTGCTTGTGGCTTTTGTATTATCCATCACATAAAGGCTAGTAAAACCGTTTTCAATGCTGCTAAAATACATTGTGAAGCATGTTATCAACTCATGCAAAAGAGCAATGACCAACTCATTGTGGTGTCACGTTTCCATGCAAAAAGCTGCAATTTCCTAGTCAAGTCCAAGTGTGATGAGAGTGTTGTTAGTTTTCAATGGGTCGATGAGGGGTTTGTCATGTCACTGTCAACAAATAATGTCAAATGTGTCATCGGCTGGGGCCATTCTCTTGGACCTCCCTCCTATCGATTGGGTTTAATTGATTTCACAATGATATGGAGTCTGGTCCCAAGGTCAAGGTCCCAGGTTGGTTGGCTAATGCGTCTTTGTGAAGTTTGCATAAAGTTGTCACAAATGACAGTTTAATGGCTGTCACAAACTTTGGTCTAGAAGTTTCTATTGTTACTACATAGTAACTGCCAGTGACTGTATTTACCACACATATATGCTGTGTAGGAAAGTGTATTATTGACCCTCATCTCAGCAGGTGGTCCATGTCATCCAATATATGCTCAGGGCTCCATGGTACTTGAGCCATACAATAACTGGTTATTATACTCCGATTAATTAAGATATGGAATCCACTTTACATCATAAATGTCATGTTCGTGTAGACGTATCAAAATTCAGCTGACAACTTACCTGTCATGCTACTCCTTGTTTGAATAGGAAATGACAGCTCGATATGTGTTACATCATGCTTATTTAGTAATTTTCTTTATAAGGCCAGTGTTATCCAAGATGTTATTTGTAGCGACATTGCTTATTCTAATTTGTCTGACAAGCTCATGCTACTTTAAGACAGCTGCATGGCGTCAGCAACCTGTGTAAATAATCGGGTTTCATATCGGGTTTCACAATTGCTGCTATACAGATGTATCTTTTCAGAAAATGCAACAAGTTAATTGACCCTCTCCCAATCTTCCATGGCAGAAAAGAAGTTAATCTTTTCAAACTAAAATATGAGGTCCTTAAAAGTTCCACTTGTTATTGAAAAATGTAGTTAGTTTCATAAAAAATGGTCGACTCTAGACAGCTGAGCAACCTATTTCTGGCTGTAGCTATAACTGGCTAAAGCAGGCTGCTTCTGTCTACTCCTAGCTTATAGTTAGCTTACATCTATCACCAGTAAAAAAATATAAAATTTAGTAAATGTAAGAAATTTGTCTAAAGTATCATAAATATGTATTTGCATGCACTTTAAGATCCAACTTTCAGTAGCCAGCTATAGCCAGACAGTTCCGTTTAGTGGCAGGTAGCATCCATCGTATGGCACACGTTGTCCATCTTTGTCTAGGTTCAATTTGACAGGCCGTTTTAAATTAAACAATCTGTAGAATGCCTGATAACGTACTGGGTTATAGAGAAACCGTTACGCCTAAGAAAATATTCTCCTGATTTATTTTTAAACTATTGGCAGGCCAATCCAGTCTTACTCAACTTCCTGTGGGGAATTCAGACTTTTGAGCTCACACCAGCAGTATCGCGTATGCTGTGCAAGGGTTGCCTGAAAAGCTTGAATGGCATCTATTTCGAGTTACGTAAAATTTATCGAATTACGAAGATTTCCTAGTTGTGTGGTAACACATGTCATAGTTGTGTTGCCCTAATGGGGCGTTATGCATTTCATGACCTCCTTTTGGCAGGTCACTACCAACGACCCCTTGGAAACCCCCGAAATAATGACATGGCCCAATGAGGGTGCCTCTCTTGCCCCTAGTAATTCCCCCATGGTTTTCCCTCTCTATGTAATTTTCATGAGCATTGGGGCACAAAGTCATTTGAGGCTCCAAAGCACTCGGATAGTTCAATAAGAGACCAACCAATGAGATTCAGCCAGTTTCTCCATCTGTGCTGTCCACTGTTATTGGCCATTGGTCAAGGCGACTATAAATGTGTCCCCAGGGATCAGGACCTCCGTGTACATCATGTTGGCTGCATAAAATGAATTGCTTGCTGTTTAAAGCCCCTGTTATGCGATTGCAAAGCGTTGCAAGACAGACATTTGTTGTGCACTTGTGATTCAAAAGTTAGTTTCTGTTATTTTTGATACAGGAGAGTGCAACAGAGAAAGATTATATCAGAATCTTTATGATGGAATGTAGCCATGGGAAATGTGATTTGCAGCATGTTAATATTTTATCCTTGCATCTATGAAGCCTGAAAAGTTAAAGAGTGATGATAATTGATGACATAAGTTTCAAGTAGTGATTCGGATACCACTGGAAAGGCGCTTTGAGAATTGAAAATGAAGATTTCAAGGGGCGTAGTAGCACTGAGCTATACAACTGACAAACGTACGATAAAATATCTGGTGATATTGTAATAGAGAAGCAGACTTTTCCCAACTATAAACTTCATATAACTGCATAATGTGGTTCCCTGTGTTTGTGGTTATCAGTGAAATCCAGCTGTAAAGTCACTGACAGTCAGTTGCGATCAAAACTGACAGATAGAACACAAGGCCGGATCATGTTGCGCCTTATTCAACAAAGCCATAATTAGCACTTCTTGAAAGAGATGGGATTCTGCTTTGACAATATGTTCGTCTTAGTGGCAGTCTCTGATAACAAGCACGCTCACTGTGTTTTTATTTGCGTAAGGAATAGTAAAATGAAGCTAATTTCAGGCAGAGAAGCCTCAAAATGCCTTCATTGCTAATGCTACAGGAGAGAAGAATCACTTTAATGTATTTATGTACGCCTATTTCTATGACTTCTAAGCCAGGGAAAAAGCACCTTTGTCTTCTATAGACTCCTTTTCTTTCCATTCATATAATGTGACTTCAAAGCTAAGCCATGAACCAGTGCAGCAGCAGGCATCTTGCTTGTTTGCCCATTCACAATTACATATTTGATGTATTTATGAACGGAGGCCAAGTCCGTTTTTGGTTGAAGTAGTAGTAGAAGTACTACATGCTTAGCTGGCATTTGCTGCTGATGCTCTCATTCTCTAACTCAGACTAAGCCATCATGTAGGGATTGGATGGCAGGCCATGAGATGCTAGCCAAGTATTGACTGCTGCCTTAACCCCAGTTGCACCCTGCCCCTCGTGGCATTTCCTCCTCGCCACTTACAGCTGTGCATCATCTCCGAGGGAGTCCTGTGGCTTATTGTGACAACAGTATCACAGAGGATGTAGCCATAACGAATGCAGAACATCCGCCATACCTTATGCTGCAGATTACGATAGACACCTGCTTCTCGCTCAGTACAATTGCACACAAAATGTATACTGTGTGTAATAGGCTACTATGTATGGTTGGTCATTATGGTCTACGCATATTATTCAGACTGAAGGCAATGCAAGGTAGTCTTGGATTTAAAAGATACATCTGAATCTGACATTAAGGCAATGCAAGGTAGTCTTGGATTTAAAAGATACATCTGAATCTGACATTAAGGCAATGCAAGGTAGTCTTGGATTTAAAAGATACATCTGAATCTGACATTAAGGCCTATTAAAGCTCAAACTTTATCCTATATCATTATATACTTAAGTACATTATGAATAACCTCGCTACTATAATTACATATTGCTGATAAGACCCATCTTCCTTCACCAAGAAGAGAGTTAAGATTGCATGGATGCTGATGATCTTGCGCCATTTCAGAATTGCACTGTCCATTGCTGGCTAGGCTTGAAAACTTCATTCTGGCGTTCTACATGGCCAATTGTGCCACGTCCGTTTTCCATGCATTTGGATAAACGCATGAAAAACGCATGGTTTTTGCCTCATTATAATGCTTTTATCCTTCTCATGGAAAACGCACGTGGCACATTTGAATATGTACAGCGGATGTTATACTTTTAAATTACTATACATCCATGTGAATGATGCTACCCTAGTAGTTTCCTGTGCACATCCTGTAATGCATGACTGAGGGGACACAGTGGAACACATCGCATGAGCCTAATTGAAGAAAGCCCAAAAATGTCACATTAAATTTGAGACAAACCTGAGTCATCCACTTTGGGATGTTTACTAAACAGAATGCAAGAGACAAGTAAATTGCCAGGAGGGCCTGGGGATGGATGCTGAAGCACCTCAGCATTAACCTTAGAAGAGCAATATATCTGCAAGTGACGTGGGTGACTGCTGGATGTCTCCCTTAGCGACAGTTTGTCCCAGTCTCTTGGCCCAGACTCTAGGCCCACTTGCGCATGATCATTAACACTGCCGTCCAGTGGGTCTGATGCAGCTTCTGATCTCATTTTGCTGCTAACCGTCTCCTCGGGCCGTCTCATCAATCTCACTTAGCCCAGGCAGGTGAGGGAACAATGGTCTTGCACTTGTTATTGAACAATCGATGAGTTCCTTACCATCCGCCAGATGGCTCCCAATGCATGCAGATGATTCCGGTCACGTGGGACCTTCCATAGCCCACACCACGTGTCAGAATCATAAGGGGCCTCCATAACTCAACAGAAATGGCCATGCTCGTATCAGACAGGAAAAGAATATATGGCGGGCGGGGATGGAACTGTTGCACTTGCTGATATCTGGATGGGAATGCCACAGTAAACAGACCAAATGGATTCATCTAATGCTAGTGCTTGCTGAGTTATGACCACTTCAGTTCCACAGAATAACAAGTTTTTTCAGACCAACATTATATGCCACAATGAGAAAGTTGTCCTTTCAATTCTAGGAGCCCATTTTGTTACAGCATGTTACCTATACAATTAGGTACGTAGATGTCAACTGGGTTGAATTTCCTGGGTTTACCTGGTGCACTAGTGCCATTTAAGACATTGTGTGGGCTGACCTATGTAATTATTGGAATGTATTTAGTGTAGATGAAACGTACTGGAGAAAACACTAAGTAAAAGGAGCAGGGCATGAAATTAGATTACCATAAATGTCAAGCTAAAGAAGGAATTTTTCAGCCATTTCACATGACGCATTATTATATGGCCTGTCATTGTTCATGTGCAATTACTCTTCCTTTATGCACTTTCATTTCCCATCACGTTGTGGTTCTTCAGAGAAATGGTGCTTTCAATTTAGCATTGCATGTTGGCACTTATCACCTGACATCTGTGGTGCAGTGAGAACGTGCAAGGGCACTTGCCAGGCCAATGATAACCCCGTTGGGTGAAAGAGGTCGTAATAAGCCCCCGTAGACAGGAGAGCGCCAATTACGCAGACTTGCACGTGCCCAGCACGCGGTGCGCTAACAACGCTGCACGTGGTGAGCCAACATGGCTGTCAAAGTCTTCTGCTCAAATTACATTGCTCACTTGATGATCTGAAGCAGCAGGGAGGGTAATCATTTCCAACCATGTCGCTCTGTCTCTTTTGCCCACTCTTATCAAAACAGCTCACAATGCTTCTTGTAACAACCATTCTCTGCATGCGCTATCATGTTGCCAGTCAAAAGGAACAGGGCACAAGAGAGCAGGACAGGCCGTGTTTGCTCAGTGGGGCAGCGCATTGCTCAATGTTTGCAACACCCCAGCACAACAAGCGTATTGTTTGCCACATTATCATGAGCAGAGAAGTGTTCTGATAGTTTGTAACAAAGCTATTTTTATCTGTATATTATACAGAGGAAAGCTTGGCCCTGGGATTGTAAAATAATAGTTTTGTGTTTTGATTTTGTTCGACTTTAATATGAAAATCACAACTCGGAACTTTCATTTTTAAATTGTGTAAAAGCTTAAGGCACCAACAGAGCCGTGTGTACTTGTATGTTCAGTTTGTGTACACATGCCCAAGTGTATGCCTTGGAAACCCAATTTATGCTGTTGTGGATGCCCTCAATGTCCATGAGTCAGTGTGAGTATTGTCTGACCGAATGCTTCTGGGTGTTTTTGCAGATGCAGCAGCAAGAAGAAGGGAGGAGGAGGATGGAGGCGTCATCGATGATGTGTAAGTGCAACGACATTGGCTTGCTGCTCTCTCAGGAATATTGGATGGGCACGGCTGATCGAAGCGCATGGAAGCCCTAACCAGATTAGCAGGAGGGCAGTGTGGACGTTATCGATGCCATCCCAAGATGTATAGACGGACGTTGTCGATGCATGGCGTCCCAAGATGGACCCATATACTACTTCTTTTGGTCACCATGACCTGCCAAGTGACCCCCTTGACCTGCCCTGCTGCCTGGGACTCCCCTTGCGACTGTCGGGTTCTAGGCATCACTGCGGTCAAGGCAGTAGAGTTGGACTGCCGACGCAGGAATCTAACCCATGTCCCAGACTTCTCAGAAATACGAGGCAAACCCGTTTACCAGTTGGACCTTTCGGAGAACTTCATTTCCTTCTTGCAGGACGAGTCCTTTACCCCACTGGAGTTCGTCAAGTTGCCCATGTACCACAACCCCCGAATAGACATCAGTTACAACCCCGTCAAGTCCATTGCTTCGGGTGCCTTCCGCCATATTTTCGCTGAGGAGATCAGTTTAGTGATGATGAACTCGACTCTTAGAGCCTTCCCTGATCTCTCCAAAGGTGGCCTCGTAAATCTGACCTTCTTGCATTTCATGGACAACCATCTCAGTGCCCTGCCTGAGTTTTACTTTAAACCCTTCCCCAAATTATCTGTTATTAACTTAAGTGGTAATAAAATTCCGTACTTCTCCAAAACTGCCTTTCTTGGGCTGGAGCAGACCTTAGAGGTTCTTTACCTCAACGACATGAACTTGACCGAGTTCCCCTCCGAGGCCCTCCAGCCGCTGCGGCGCCTCCGTCGCCTGGATTTCGATAACAACCTAATTACGATGCTTCCTCCGCAACTTTTCCGTGGTTTCCAAACCACAACCAGCGCCTTCAGCCTTTCTATTCAGAACAACTTGATTAATTTCATAGCAGAGAACGCGTTTAGGAAGGCCTACTTTAGCCTGTATGATCTCAACCTTAAAACCAACAAACTGACAGACTTGACCTTCCTTTCCGACCCCTGTTCTTTGGCCTTCCGGGGTGACGGCCAAATTGACGTGCAGGACAACCCCATCAACTGCACGTGCGACATCTACAACGTCATCAAGACGGGCTACTACAACGTTCACGGCAAATGTAGATCACCCAACAGGTACAGGGGTATTTCATTTGACACTAGCAATGGCTACATACCCAAGGCGTACCAAACCATTGCCTCCAAAGACTGTGCGCGGAACCAAACAACCTACAATATTGTGTGTACTCGCCCTGACCCCGTGCAATCGAACGTCAGCGCTAGCAACGCTACGTCACAATTGTGTGCTGGGTTCTTCTTATTGTTGATCTGTATCATTTTCGGAAGTTTACGTCGCCCTGGACCCCATTAACACCCGTACATTGTTATTCATAGTGGATATATATTCATGCCAAGAAAATTCATGTTATGTGTGTGGATGGACAATAATCACACATTTATGTAATGCAATTTACACAACAGCAAAGGACATTGCAAGAACACTGATTCCATTTTACCAGAGCCACCAAACAAGGCTGTTGTGATTTTAATGCATGGACCTAAGGCTACAACACATTGTGTTAAGGAGTAAGCAGGAATCATTATCAAACACGTGCAACCAACACCCATTGCAGTGTCTGTTACATATTCAAGGGTGTGGCCACGATAACAGTGTAATTCGCATAATATTAAAAAACAGAGTGTTCTGGCTTATATTAATATTATTTGTTTTATAAAGAAAATGGCAGATAGACTATTGAGTTGCTAATATTATAGCCTGAATGTATGCATTTTTAAGGTTACGAATAGACATAGAAATGCCAAGTTGATATTTAATCATTGACTACAAGGCTACTTGTCTTGTTGGAAAGTAAGGTGCATCACTGTGCATTGTATTTTTAACTGCATATAAGAAATATATAGAAGACATAGTTGACAATGCTGTTTAATTATCATGAAGCATACGTGTCATTATTCACAGTTTTTGGTGAAATGTTATAGTTATCATACTTGTTCAAATCGGATTTAAGTTTTGCCAATGTGATGTTTTATTGTGAAATATGGAGTATGAATGTTGGCAGTTTTGTAAAGAGTGCATAATTGAAGAGACTGGAAGTATATTGTAAAATAAATTGGAGATTGTCATGGTGCAGTTTATTTTATCCTGAGAATTGCGTGTCTTGTGAGTTTTATTGCAGGAGCAAGTCAGTCTAATTAAACAATATCAATGCAACAGTTGGAGTATTCATTATTGAAGCAATTCGAGGGGAACCTATCATTGAATAATATATGAGAGGTTTTGCATGTTGCTCTGTTGGGAAATTAGCATGGGTTGTAAATATGTCATGTCAAAATAGGTGAGACAGAACAGGACATATCAGGCAATAAGCCGTCAGCAAGAAGATATTCACATGAATGATATGTAAGCTTACTGGCTCTCCAGACGTCTCTCAACTGCATATATATTGAATTTTAACATATTGCCAATATCATGGATGCAATCATTAAAACTAATATAGAGCTGTTCCAATCTCATGTGCACACTGCACTGATACGATATCCGCATTTCGTTGGCTCATTTAACGCAATTCAGGGGCGCATTTAGCCAAGCGCTTAACCCCATGCGCCCCCTATTGAATCACATATCTCCATTCTGCTAAATCCTGGAGGACGCCCTCTAACGGCTGATTTGCCATGGGTCACGTGATTGACGATCCCAACCAACAAAGTCCCGTAATTGGGTCAAGAGGGACATGAAACTGACCAACTGTCCATGATGTCCTGCACTGGTCGAGTAGTGACCAATGGGACTTTCGCGTGACTTGTGTAGGTCCCTTCCACATCCGATTGCCCGCAATATTGTCACTTTGTGGCCCAACGACCCTCCCATGTTCCCAGCAGGCGACTGTTGCATTGGCCGAGTGCTTGTTATTTGTAACAGGAATTGCACCAAAGACTTTATTGCTGGGTTAATAGGAAGAAGAGCTGGGTACAGGACCCATATCAGGAAGGCATTATGCTAATGCATCCTCGGACAAGTACAAACCATCAGCTGATTATCATACGTTTTGTCAACTTAAAGTGACAATATTTAGTGTCACCAACACTTCGGTGGCATGCTAGGTCACAAAATGAAACGTTTGCCTCAACAAATTCACTTACCAAAGTAAGTCAAGAAAAAGTCTTCACTTTATGATCTCTGCTTGCCTGGGTTTCTGTGAATCTCCACCTTTATGAGTTGGTATATCCTTGCACAGCTTGAGGCAAGTGTAAAGTCCCACAAAGAGGGTATATGTAAAGCAAAGAATATACTCCTTCCTACCCCTTCCACTGTCTAATATGCAGCCAACCTTACTGAGTGGAAATAATTAAGTCGACTCATTTCTTTATTTCCTCAATTCACAAACCCTGTACCTGATTGATTGATGATGACAATATGTTCGAAAATGACACTTGAAACCTAAAATTAAAATAGGCAATTACTATACATGCCTGACAGAGCTCATATATTAGGCGCTCATCAATTTTCCTTGAAACATGTCAGAAAGTTCGGTATAATACATATGGAAGAGTTCTGCAGGGACGCTCAACCAATTTGCCTTGCTAAAAACCTTGAAAGAATTGCTGATACACGGAGCCTGTCAAGTAATAAATGATGAGGACCATTTCCATTAACGTTAAATGCATTACCCTAAGTCAGCAGTTGTTGTGTTTTTCATACTCTTAGCTTAGCTACCAAAGTATTTTCATTGCCTTACCTGACAACATGCCTCGCATTTCCTGAAATGTGTTTCAGGTAATGGTATCCAGTGGGAGACGTCAATTACTCCCTAATGATGTTATTAACTAAGAGCTCCGTACACCATATATAGGACATTCGTTACATTAGAGGACAGATAATGTTGCTGGCAAATAACATGAGTTAACTTTTAGCATAATGTAATTAACAATGTTCGAGCCAAATGAATGGTTTGATACAAAATATTTGTAAGTAAGTTGGAATACATGTATAGAATTCCAGAATATGAAGCGAATTTCTGACCACTTTGTGCACCAGGGAAACTCAAATCTTTTTAATCGATTAACACTGAACATCTTCCGTGGACATTTAGTTGCACTTGTGTAGGACTAAACCTTCATAGTACATTTATTGAAATTAAATTTGATCAATTTCTAAGTAAAACGATTGACCTCCTCAACCCATTTTTTCAACATGTCAGTCAAACTTTAAGTCTTTAACAAATTAATTTCTCAGCCTTTAGTCTATCTCATGTACAGTGAAATGATTTTGCATATGAAGGTATGGTACACCTACATGATTTTGACTGAGAAACTATCCATTAACAAGGTCAAGCATGATATTTACAAGGTGGACTAACATATTACTGAAACATGATGGCTCTAGGGCATATAGACCATAGTAATAAGGGTCAAACATTCTAAACACTGCCAAATGCCCCAAGGTTAGTTTCAAAATGTCTGAAAAGTTAGTCAAAATGTTAAGAAAAGGTTTGGTGAAGTTGTGATAAACTATTTATGGATTTGTCTCACAAATTCGTAGATTATCACATCTCAAATAATGGGTAGTTATGATGTGTCAGTTTAAAACACTCAACCATGAGCATCTTGGATACTGTAACACTTTGGAAAAGAACAATATAGATTGTGTACGCTATAAGTATTTGCTTCCAGAGGTTCATTAGCTCTCTCCAGTTCTACCTAATCCATTGCTGAGAAGACTGATGAGTGAATCATAATGGTGTCAACACTAGCGAGTAAACAGTAACAGCTGCACAACGCATTTGTCTTGAATTCAGAAAACATGCAGAAAATTATTTCAAGATTAATGTCTGAAGTTATATTAACACTAATATAAGTCCGCACATCTGGCCGGCTTGTTTGGTCAGCTTGCCTATATCATCTTCCCAGCACGGAAAACCCCGCATTACTCAATGCTCAAACTAATTTCCAAGCAAAACTCAGTCACTCGTGGCTCCTTCACCAGAGGCTCTGCCATCCGACTTTCCTTTGGCTATCTGAGCGCAGACTGAGACCAAAGCATCCCGGGCTTAGCCAATAATCCAATCTTGATTGATTCAAGTAGGCACTTTATCTGTCAGATCCTCTAAAGACCCCACTTCATCAAGCCGTAGACGCCCTGATTACCTAACGCCCTCAAACTGTTTTGCGACAACCTAACTGCAGTCATCTGTCGCTAATGGCTTTTTTTGCGACATCACTTCGTGCAGTCGTTAGTCCTCTTAAGAGAGGGGTTAGAATCCATGTCATGCATTATAAAAGCCACGATAACCTGCTTACCCAAATCACATGGCTTGATGGGCCATTGCATGGCGGATGGTAATGTAATGACTCTTGTTTACCCCACTAAAGATTTTCTATTAAGACTTCAAGCACCAACTCAAAGAAGATTAAATTTCTTAAAAAGTAACAGGTCGATGAAATCCATCTTCCATTTAAGTTTCCACAATATAATACTCTGTGTTTACGCCAAAGTCCTTTTAGAATTATTAAATGCAAACAAAAATTGAACACTACAATGGTAGTTGTTTAAATGTCAAACTGCAGAAGCTATAGCATTTGCTCCAGTGACCATATTTCTGAAATTCAAGATAGTCTGTTTATTGAAAGATGATACATATGACGTCAACAGCAAAACTAGCCACAGTTGTACTGAAAAATTGACTTAATTTATAGTGACTACAGTGTCATGACACTTTTTTTTTTACCTTTTCATATATTAGAAGGATATTCTACAAAAGCTATTCTTTCCTATGGCTGTCTTAAAAAAAAGGGCATTTTGCCTTTAGTCCTCTTTCGTCGAGCTAAGCCTACAATGTATATGAAATGATCCCTTTCTAATGCAGTGTATCAAGCTAAAGTTTCATGGACATATTCCATCAGAGGAAAAGATTGGTATCTGGGAGCGCATGGCATCAATCGCCTTCTTCCATGATTAGTGCAGCATGGCTGGCCATGATTGTCAACTTTCATCAGTGGCCAGTTCCTTCAGCCATGTCAAGAATGGCGCCTTATCTGGCCAGCAGAGGAACACTCTGCAGTTATTGTCTTGCCGTCGCCTGACACAAAGCAATAATGATTGTCAACCCAGATAGTCCTCCATTGTTATATGTGCATGCATCCATTGTCAGGCCTATGGCGTAATTTCATAGTGCATAATGAAAAAGCCTCAAGACGCCACAAAGTCGAAGTATCACAAACAACGATGGTCCCTTTAATTTAATATAATGGCCGTAAATAGCAGCTGGAATCTTAGGTAATTCAGACTTATTAAGGAAATCAAAGGGCAGACATGTTGGAGAAGAACACTTAAAGAAGGGTCGTACATTGCTTGAAGTACACAAAATACTGAAAACAAGACAATTTGAAGTAGCCGAAAAGGCGTAATGCAAGTTGCGGTGACATCATCATATCTTTAATGTAATCATGGATACAGCTAGATACATTGGGATTCAAATATTCAGCAGCAGGCGTTAATCTTCATTTACATCTAGACACCTCATATATGCATAACATTGACCGAGGGCAACCCTTATTCTAGCTGCATGGTTCAGCAATGTGGATTATTGCTGTCTTGGGAGATAGTTTCGGCCAGGGAGGACCTCCATAGCTGCTGACAAACAGAGAGACTCTCATCTGCATTATAACCTCAACGGCTGCAAACAGGGCTGCTAGAATCAACATTGTGCCCTTTTATTGTGAGATAGGCTATACAGTTAGTTTCATGAAATAGGGTGACTTTAGCTGTCTGTAGCGACATGTACCTGGCTGTGGTCTAAACATGCTAAAGCCAGCTGCTTCTGTCTACTTCTATAGCTTATAAGCGGCTTACATCTATCACTAGATAAATATAAACCTTGGTAAATGTAAGAAATTAATCTAACATATCATAAATATGTACTTTTAGATCCGGTTCTGAGTAGCCAGCTATGACAGATTTGTCTAGTTTCAGTTTGACGAAACTAACTGTATGTACAGCATCCAGATGTATAAGGCATATATAGACCCCTTTGCCTTATTTTGTTCACTTTGGGTGACAATTCTGATGTCATGTTGGTTTACTCCACCCTTCTCCTTGCTATGGCTGCCATCTAAGCTAATCAGATTGAGGCCTTGAGTCAACTGCTGTAGTAGGATTTGTCCCCATTCATATCCTAAGTCTGCATTTCCACCCATGTATTTATGCAGCTCAAGAACACAACTTCAGGACTCCTATGGTCTACTTTTCTTCCTTCTTACAAAGCTGAAATGCGAGTTTTTCGTGCTGGTTCTATCACATCCTATCAACTCCCCTGAAGTTTTTCTTCTCCCACTCTGCTTAAACTTTATGTAATCCGTTAGAATTTCAATTTCTCACTAATCTTTCCTTGCAAGACTATCTCTGTGTCTAATCAAGGTTCGTTCAGTGAAGAGAATCTTCCTTGGTGTAACTGAAATCCCCTGTGTGGTCAGATGACAGCGCATGTAGCTGCTTTGATTAAAAAGCCTCCAGAGCATGCCATTTGTCCATTACCACTCCACTTATTCATACTAATGAAAGTCCATTATGCACGACATCTTCATATTGTGTGCAATGTGACAAACAGTACACAAACATTGTATTTGTTTGTTGCAAACTAATGAGAGAAAGATGCATGCATTGTAATTATCATAATCATTATTTCAACACAGACAAGATACGCGGCAAGCGTAAATAAGCAAATCTGAGTCTTTAACCCAGACTGAGAAATCAATACACTCAACAAAGTAGTAATCTATTTCTCTAGAATTATTTGTTAGTTGATGTTATTTCAAATGCAGGCCTATTGTGTTTCTTTCATTGGTGAAGGCAAATACACCATGACGATGGCAGCTTGCCATGTGACTAATTGTAAAGTGTCATTGATATCAATTTCTTGCTTGTTATTTATAAATGGCAATAGATTGAATATATAAGGAATATACAGGAGAGCCAGCCAATATAGTCACCAATACATTAATTAAGATAAATCAGTTAATATTCTTTGTTTGAACACAATTTATCTAGTGCGTGAAATAGCTAAAGTCCCAAATGGTATCCTTGCAGGACCTCTTGCGCTATGATTATAAGATCTAAATTTAGTGTGTGTCACATCTGTGTGCACGAGAACCTTTCTTATTCACAATTCTAATTATCCTTAATGGATTTTGACTGGATATGCTTTAACCTTGCCTTTGCTTAAGTTCAACTAAAGTTGCTGTTAATGAGATTGGAAGGTGAGACAGGAGGGCATATTCATGACCAATATTTCTTTTGAGGGTAGTTGACAATGCAAAATTACCCAAGGGGTGCACAGAGGAGTGTAAATACAATTCATCAGGCCTGGGAACAAGGCAATGACAAACAGCTGTTCTATGGTATACGCCATTTTGGTAATGGTGGCTTTTTGTCAAAATGGTGTAATATCTTGCCTCCATGAATCATGTCTTTATCCAGTGTTCCCAATACAGGGTCATAAAAGCCATTGGTGGAATGGATGGAGGGTGTTCCCTTCCAGAGGATGCGCCTAGAGATGCTGAGCTGCTGATGACTGATGGTGCTGAGGCTACTGT
Organism: Alitta virens; assembly: GCA_932294295.1. NCBI lineage: Eukaryota > Metazoa > Annelida > Polychaeta > Phyllodocida > Nereididae > Alitta > Alitta virens. Next base: position 64,698,869 of record OW028573.1, read on the forward strand.
AGTCAAACACTAATTCCCAAAATGTTGCTTGCACTTTGTCCGAAATGTTTGCACATTGATCACACACAAGCCCTGTGCCTCTTCCCCTGTTATGTGGGAATCTATCACCAATTCATAACCTGGTGATCTGTACTCTATTCCATCAAGAGGCGATATGAGTATTCATCCAACAAATCAGCTAAAAGTTCCTTCTATGTATCAACATCGGACTACCGTCATTATAATTTTAATTGTTATACCTCAGAATAGCTAGTATGATCACTGGCCAGCCTTATCATTGTATTATTAAATGGTAATTGAGTTTCATATTTCTATTGAAAAATAAACCAAATGTTAAGTTCACTATGATCAAGTTGCTTAAATCAAAGTATGATTTTTATTATGTACAGTAAATGCACCTTCTCGTGTTTGTGTTATCTGTTTAATGATTGATCAGTGAAATTTCCACTGCCTGATTCTGGCCATATCTAGCATCCACATCGTCATTATGAAATTGCAAGTTTGACAGACACAATTACCAGAAGCATTCAGCCAGTAATATCCCAAACTTCCCTTTATGAGGTATTGATCGGACGTTAGAACATCGTTATCATAAATTGTTCTGGTAATTTTGCAATTTTCAGTATTTTGGGAATCAGTGGACCTGTATACATGATGATGAAGCGGGTATCTTCTTTCAGATTCAAAGTGAGTAAAACGACTCGCTGTGTTTGGTTTTTTTTTTTAACTCTGAAGCCCATTTGTGCGGTCCTTTGCCCTTTGGTCAATAACACTAAAGTTTAAGCTCCCTTGGTCTGTGTCATGTCTGTGTCCTGACTGCACTATCTAAGTCTTATTACAGTGTATTACACGGTGGCCAGTGCTGACCAGTCCTTGATCTGACTGACCCAAGGAGGGCACCAGTAATAAGCAGATGTCAGCCCTGGTCACTTCCTTTCACTCTTCGATGGGTGGCTTCATGAAACATCAATATACTCATATCAGAGGCACAGGATCCTGATGAGAAGGGTGTCAGGAGTAATAATGCCAAAGTGGTGCTCTATGTGTCTTTGTGGGGGTAGGGCAGATCAGTCTGACTCAGCATACAGTGCAATATTGGCCAGTTGTTAAAATCTTTTGATTGCCATTTTTTACCTCTTAAGGACAATAGTAAATAAAATTTAGAAATTGTACTTTAAATAACTGGTCTGGATTTTCAATAGGCCTGATGAGTGGGCAAGGAGTCGCGCAATCGATGTGTCCCGGCGATTTTGACTGCCACACTGACACTCTTAGCAACAAAACTGATTAGCATTCTGAAAAACTGTCTTGTACAGTGTATCAAATGATGAGCATCCTTGTACCAGTTCATGGATAGTTAGAAAAAAATTAACCTCTTTCAAAGTAAAACTAAAACAGTTTCAGACAAAATATATGTTTATGACAATGGTTTGTTCTGTGTTATACAAAGGCAACTTTCATATACAATGCTTTCCCACAATTGAATATTTTGAGTCGCGTAATTAAGCAGAGAGTTAGTGAAATGTTGAAATGAATATAGGGTTTAAGGCCTAAAGAGGTTCTTCCAAGTGAACATAATATACAAGGGCTTTATATATGTTAATTAACGCAGAGTCGTCACAATAAAGTATTTCAGAGTAGGCAGCTGGGGGGTCTAGTGGTAATAGGCTCGCCTGCTCCTCTGAAGGACCCGGGTTCAATCCCAGGCCCGGGCACCTTTCATGAGCATCATCCCAGCTGGATGTCGTTCGGATGATATGCTAAAGGGAAGTAAAAGATCCCACCCATGGGGTAAATGTGTAACATGGGTGGGCTCCTCTCTCTCACCTTATTAATCAACCCTCGAAAGCAGCAATAACTTGCCTTAGTGAGCTGCACTTCCCATATCTATCTATCTATCAGATATTTTCTGTCGTACAATAAAGTATTTTAAAAAGTCATGAGGGGTGGGCACAGAGGTTTGGTGTCGTGCAGTTGATGTGTCCATGGTCATTGGTGCCCCCCTAAGTTTCATCAGCAGACATATGCTTGGCTGCACCCCCTTCCACCTCTCGACCCCACGCCTTGTCTGTAACAATCAACAAATAACTCTCATCGACTTTTTTCTACAGTGAAAGGGGTACTACAGAATTCTAAATATCCATTTGAAAGTATGAAGACGGAGGAAAAAAATATTCAACATAAATGTCATTTAACACTTTCAGGAGCTAGGTGACTCTACGATTAGTTTTAACTCTCAAAAAAGACTTATATATGATTAAATAGATTGGCTATTCTCCACCAGAGTGTGAATACTATTTTGGCCATTCCATGTGTCTTTGTCTTCAGGTCAGACAGAGTTCAATGTATGTTTTTGTGCTTCAGGTCTATGATGTTCAGCTTTAGTCGATACAAGTACCAACTTGATATACCCAGTAAAAGTATCACTCAGCATGCAGCTGAGGCTTTAGGGTGCCCAGAGGGTGGCTGGAGGTCCTCTGACCTTCCTCAGATCTTTGAATCGGCATAGTTGCACTTCAACCCCATAGCTTGTTGAAGCCACGGTCAGACCTCCAGGGCCCTAACACGAGAGCACAGGGATGCTGATACGCATCCATTGCCAGCATCAGCAACCCACATCTCCTCCTCGTTTCACTTTTCCCTCCCACTTTCATTGTCCTTCACCCCCATTGATGCCTTTGCTCTCTCAATTTTACTTGCTAATAACGTGTAATGGTGCCCTCCTCAGATAACCTCAACCGAATGACTCTTGTTTGTCCGTGAGAAGAATTTGGGACCACAAAAGAAGCTGGTAGTAAGTATACTCTCCAATCGAATATCTATAGCAATAAATAGTATCTCATTTCCAAAATTCGAATTAAATGTTTTACTGAAATAAGATTTTATTTGATTGATTAGAAGAGTACAATTAATTTGCATGCACAGTTATATACTTGATCGACTTTTAAACAATGTGGGAAAGTGGAACAAACGATTATGTTAGCTGTTCACAAGGTGGCGTCGTAGTTCGACCCAGGTCCATGAACGCCCCTAGTGGCAAAGATGTGCAATTATTTATGGAAACAAAGCACAGGATACATGTTTTGTACAATGGGTTACAACTTCAAAATTATTGATCCTCCCTACTGCATCTAATGTATCACTCCAATTTAAGCTTTAAAACCTATATAACCATGCTTGAGGATGGGTTGGTAACTAAGTTAAAAATTACCACAAAGTCAAAAGTATTGCAGAGGTATTTATTGCAACACAAGTCTGTCTAGATGTAACCTAGTATGAACATACACAAAATACAGGTACACAGTTACAGTACTGCACATTATGTCATTAATGTCAAGATCATTTACTATTTAAGATACATGTATCATAGACTATATATCACACTTGCTCAATCATTATGATAAACTCTTGATGATCATTTTACAACATTTCTAAATAGCTAAATATGAAAATGCAGGATCGTATTAAGGCTGATTACAGCGCATGCAGCAGTAGGCCTCTACATTTATACTACAAAACACATCTTACGCTGTGCAGTAAAACATATCTACAAGTCTTATTCTAGATTATTAGGAATTTATTAAATTACTGTTCAAGCATTGCAACACAAATTCACCGGTATAGATCACTTGTTTAATGTACATATTGGTAATAGACAATAACCACATGCAATACTTTCTAGTGTAGCCAACGTATATTGTAACACACCGAGTAATCATACAGGTGTGAAAAAGGACAGAGTTTAAGACATGATTCATTAATTCTGGTGACAACATTTCTCAAAGATTGCTTCATCTAACTAACAATGCTAATGGGCCAACAGGATACATTTCCAACGAGATTTACAATATCGTAGTCCAGATTCCTAATCCCCACCACAGCTAGATCCGCAGCTCGATCCACAGCTCGATCCACAGCTAGACCCACAGCTAGACCCACAGCCTCCACCACCACTGCTAGCAAATCCGGAATCATGGCCACCAGAATCATGGCCAGATGAGCCGGTCTGGGTATCATTGCCACTTGTGTCATTTCCACCATAGTAGTCACTTCCAAATGAAGAAGTTGCACAACTACCACAGGCCGCCACAGTGCTTTCATCGGCAGTGGTAGTGGAATCGTTGACAAAGGCAGCCACCTGTTCGGCTTGGTTGCACTGGTTTTCCGGGTCCCACGGACAGAAGACGTAACAGGATTCATCTTCATGGCAGTCATCCTTTTCACCATCCCCATCAGGACTCTTGTTGAGGTACCAAACCCACCACCAGTAGCTGTTAGACGGGGTATCAGTCGTGTAGCCAGCAGCTCTCATGAACTGACATATGGATGGGTCAATACCTGGCACTACTCTAGCTTGAGCATTCTTAGCCCTGTCTGCCCCTGGTTTATCACCTCGACGAGGTTCACAGAGCGTGTAAAGCACCAAACTGCTGAATATGACTGCAATGTGCTCTGCCAACTCATTCTCACTGCTTTTGATTGTGAGAGAGCCATCCAATAAATTCAACTGTAATGAAAATAAACAATTATGCAGTATGTTCATGTATGGCTATCTTCAGCGTCTCATCCTTCCCATTACTAGATTCGAATGAGGTTGCAATTATTGGTTAAATTTCAATGGTTTGAGTTAGAACTGGGCTCCCATGCCAAACCTATTTATTGAAGTATAAAAAAAAATCCATATAACTTTATGTTCTCTGTATCTATATATCATATTCATTAATAAAAGGAAACAGTCGCTATAGCAACTCATGCTCTAGTACATCCCTCCAAAGAAGCAAAGACCGAGTCCAGTCAGGTTATCTATACACTCTTTTCACATAGCAGCCATGTTGTCATTTTTGCCTCATTGACCTTTCTTTGCACTCAGATATAGTATTGTGTCGTCATCAACAGACAATGGCCATGATGAGATCACAGAGTGCAAGAACAATAGAGAAGTAATGATGTCTATATGACATAATCAAAACGAGTTCGATGAGGCAAAATTGCCAACATGGCTGTTCCGTGAAAAGGTTGTATTTTCATGGTCAGATCAAATTTTAAATTTTCATGTTGAAAATTCGAGCGTACCCGGCTTTCAAGGAAGTTGACTATTTCCTTCGTTTCAATTCTTCGAAGTGTTGTTCCCATAATTCGCGAATCTAGGACTTTAAAACTGTTGTGTTGATCTTTCTGCAGAAGTTTAGCATGGGCATACAGGTAACCACGGCCCGCTGTAAAATATAATAATAACATATCCTTGCCAGTTAGAGACACTAGTTTTCTGTTCAGGCAATCACTTTCTTGCCATACTATATTGATCACTTACTTTGCCCGTTCTTTTCCCATTCTCCTTTCAATATTGCCCAGTCTCCAGCATGGTTCTTTATCAGCATGGCTCGTTCTCCTTTATTCACATCCAGGTTTATCCATCTGTGATCCTTACTTGGAACCTGCCAGTAAATCAGCAGCCTGACTGTGACATTTCAAAAGTAGTGCATTTGACTCACATATTGGACCAAACATCCAGCTCAAAGCTGACTGAAATACATGTAGATGTATGAATGAGAAATAATTACCTGACTGAAATACATGGAGATGTATGAATGAGAAATAATTACCTGACTGAAATACATGGAGATGTATGAATGAAAATAATTACCTGACTGAAATACATGGAGATGTATGAATGAGAAATAATTACCTGACTGAAATACATGGAGATGTATGAATGAAAATAATTACCTGACTGAAATACATGGAGATGTATGAATGAGAAATAATTACCTGATGAAATGAGAAATTATTACCTGACTGAAATACATGGAGAGTATGCCCACATAACACACTTAGCCGTAAGGACCTCTTTAAAATAGCCAATGATCACATAAAAAATTTAGAGCAACTAAACAAAGAAGACAAATTTAAGACCATCATGAAATCAAAAGAGCCTGAGTTGTTAAAATCCCTTTGAACATTTCTTGTAAATATTGATGCCTAATGAATGTTTTGGTCATCATCTATCATCGAGCATTAACCGTCACCCCCAAAACTAGCAGTTTCTGCACTACAAGTTTTGTGATCTATGTGCTTTTACATTCATGTATATAACTGTTGACTATGCCTTGTTGTATATACTCCTAAATTCAAATTTTGTACTTAAATTAAAATTGTGATAATGAACAGTATTAACTGCAGTAATATATGTATTTAGGGTTACTGTATACATGTGATATGTCTAAATATATATATATTTATATATTTATATATATATATATATTTATAAATATATTTAACAAATTTATGTAAACAAAAATTAATGCTCATATTACCGTGCTATTGTTCAGCAACTGGGACCATGGATATGTAGATAATCTATTGATAATGTATACTTTTTAACTTTTATACCAGGTAGATATATATTGAATATAGAAATAGTGAGTAGAAGTAGACGTAGTACATGTTTTTTTCTGTTATTCTTGACAAATGTATCATGTATGATATTACTATCAATAAAGCATATATATATATATGTATGTATGAGAAATAATTACCTGACTGGACTTGGGCAATTGGTCCTCGCCAATGAGGTGGGATATGGCTGCCAGCTTTTCCTGGTAGAAGACCTGAACAACAGACATGTTCAGTGGCAGAGAATGGATGACACGCACAGTCATCACCAATCCAGTTTTAAGAACCAGTCTGAGCAAAAATTGATGAAAGGCTTTTTATATAATGTACCATTGATATCGCTGAATGTTGAAGCATATACTTGCAGCAAAAATCAAAAAGAATTTTCATAACTCCTTTTCACCTGTGATCAGCAACTGAACAAAGGTTATCAATTCCAATTGGCAGTTTTGGCAGGTTGACTGGGCCCCAAATTGACTCTATGGCTTGAGGCATGACAGCTAATGGTGTGAAAGAACTGGCTTCTAGCTTAAATCTGTGTAAAAAAAAGTTGCAAAAAATCACTAAGAATTCACAGAAAAGAATTTACAAAATGATGTTACTTCACATGAAATAGTGTTATTACATTTGAAAATGATCTTGAGTAAATACTCACTTTAGAGCATCTGATATGATATTTTCATCCACCACAGAAAAAGATATAGTTGCGAGGCCATCCCTGTCAATAACTTGAGTTTCGGTTTTTCCAGTATTTTGCTCAATCATTTCCTTGACTTCAGTCGTTGCTCTAAAACCTTCCTTGAAAATTGTTTCTCCACTTAGCAGAGGTGCAAGAAAACTTTTGTAAGTCTTCATTTGAATGAAGAATGACCAGCTGGAATCTGGTTTCACTTCAAAAACACCCAAACCATCGGATGAGTCGTTCCTCCAAACAATTGGCTCATTTTCTATTTCTTTCAGTTTAAACTTGTAGCTGAAATTAGTGAATTTTAGAAAGGTCTACTGATTTATAGATAGATTTTAACTTTTTAAGGCAAGATATTACAATTAACAATACCTCAACATCTCACAGCCTGGATAGATCTTCAAATATCCTCTGACCTTTCGAGTGCCCTTGTGATGCTTGTATGTCACTGAATCCAACCTAACCCGGGCTGCCTTGGGTTTCTGTTTATTAATCAAATCATCAGGAACCTTGTATAATTTGCCACGTGGATCAGACCCTCTGTACCCAACACCTGGGATAGCATACTCTTCATTGAAGGTTTTCTCCCACAACTTTCTGGTGTTTGTATAAGACTGATTTAGGTGTGACCCAGGGCTGCGATCAGTTGAAGTGTCATCATGATTCAATAAATAACCAAGCCAGGATTTACAATCTGTATGATAAGCCTCTGGTGAAAGCTGGTGAGTGTGCCACATTAGGTCAATATCGTACATAGGAACCAGGAAGGCCGTTCTGTTCAGTTTCTTCAGAAAGAGGAACTTCATGTATCGAAATTGCGCATCGCGTAAGAACGGAAACAAAGCGAAATGTGGCAAAGAGACATTGTAGTAGAACTGCAGCTGCCTGGAGGATGCTGCTTGGATGTCATAACTGACTTTTGTGGCTCTGTAGCCAGTGTAGGTGGTTGATTCAGGGATCTTTTCAAAGTCCACTTCAAATGCTTCCGTTGGAAACATATAATTCCATATCTGCCTTGTTTCGGTTTCAGCCTTCTGTCTATCCTCCCGTAACAACCGAAACTTGTGATCAACTAAACTTCCAGTAATCTACAATAATGAAATAAATATAATTTTACCTTGCACATGTATTCTTCCAATAATTCACTTACTACCAAATAAAAAGGTATGCTCAATTCTCTTACTACAATTCTTTGATAAATGTTGAATTATCTCAAGCCTGCATACATTAATCACATTGTTTACTGCACATGTATAATTTTTACTGATATTTTCCTTTGTGGAAAAAAGATTCAAGACAGAGGCCCCATGAATTACAGAATGGGTATTTTATCCAGTTAAGTTTTGAACAGGTCACATTTGGAATTTTTATTTGAAACTTTTTATTGGTTATACCTGCAAACAATTTAAGAATTGAGAAAGGATACCACATGATTTAATTACAGCCTTTACCATGCTAAAAGGTCTCTAAGAGTGAACAGTAATAATACCTGTGTGACATCCGCTGAGTACTTTTGTGGACAAAGCATGTGGACATGCCAAGCCCAATGAACATCCAGCGGAGGCAACAGATCCTTGTGCTTGTTATTTACAAGCAGTGGAAGCCAACAAGTCTCATATCGGCGAACTGCATTTGCGATGACATGTGGCTTTGCAAGACTTGTGGCAATTGTGTCCACTTCCTGTAGGAATGCAAGATGTTGCTGAGCATGGGACTGCATTGGGATGGAAGGTTCCCAAGTTTTATATTCATTTTCTTCTGCCATCACTGAGATACCTCACACAGTTACTGCTTGCCTGTTATGAAAAACAATAAATCGTATATGTACTTTTTGTTATCATATTTAATTAATTTATTTTATTTTTATTTTTTTGGTAGTTCACTGTATAGCCAAGTCACAGATATATCGATATTTAAGGGAAAGAAAACAATAATCAGTTTTACTTGTTTCTCATCAAAACGTTTCATGGACATCTGTACCATTATCAAAAGAATGCAGTTCCTATTGCAGAGTCAGTATCGATGATTGCACCATTGTTCAGTTCAACTTCGCACACACAGGTGTATATAACACTTTCTTGAGCAGAAAGTTAGTAAATTTAGTAACCAACTATGTGGACAATACACAACTATTTCTTAAATAATTTTATTAATATATGGTGCATATCTTTCATTTTTACAGGATAAAACAATCATCCATATGCCTTCCACATGCTCGCCAAAATTTTTCACTTGCTTGTTTTCCTTTGTTGCTATGGTAACCAACATGTTGGAAATTACCAAATTGCAGCAAATAAATTAAAAAAGTTAATTATACTGCAATGGCTAAGGGAGAAAAGTTGAGCTATTTTCCTATATAATAAAACTAGACCCATACCAATTTTAATTGAACCAATTTATGAGGTTACATTAACTGAATATCTTGACCTGCGGATTAACCTGTGGTTGTAGTAGAGCATTCTAGCTACATATTCAATTCTGGCCTCTGATAACCATATCAATGATGAAGAGCTGTCAACTATCATATTTTCCCACATCCAACCACAGGCGTTTGCCATCATCATGACATGACAGCACTTAGCAAGTTAGCATACAATAAGACCAAGGCTACTAACTTTGTCAAGAACCAATTTTACTCCCACTGCGCAACTGCCTTCAAGGATGGGGCCCGTTTCAGTTAAAAATCATCATGTAACACCTCAAAAATGGCAATCTTTTTCACAAAGATAATTATGAACTAGTTTTCCTTCTTATTCTAAGTGATAACTTCCATTATTTATGGGTATTTACCACTTATTTTCGGGGAATTCCTTGCCTGTTAGCTGGAAATGTTCAATTCTCATCTCTAGTGGCAGCTGATTGGCATATTTCACCATCTACACACGATGGTGCTTCCTGATTGGCCGATATCTCCCAACCACTGTGTGCCGTCTGCTTCAGGCCACTTAAGTGACCTAACTGAGCAATCGTTGTTTAAGAATTGAGTGTAATCAAAACTAATTGATATGCATTTTCATTGTTAGACATTCTATGCCATAAGCCAACCTATAGACTATTAGACAAATTTGTTAGTATTTAAGTCTAACTGGTAAAGTAGCAAAATAATTGCCGTCAAGCTCAGGGCATTTCCTTATGTATTCAGCTACATTCTGATTGGCTGTTGCAAATGAATATCTGCCCCTTGAGAACAGAAGCCAGTTACGGCAGTCAGGAGCCTTGGTATTAGTAAAAGTATAACAATGCTGAATACCTGTGACTTATACATATTATATTCATTTCAGAGAAGAGCATATACTGTGGAATACAGACTAAAGGAGGTCGACAGACTGATAAATGGCAGTTACTTTGAATGGGTATATCTATAGGATACTAAGGGGCTGACGAATCTTAAGTTTGTTTATCTGTTTTTTTTTACCGGCAATTTCAATTTTGGATTCAGCTTTTATAATATTATTTGCACTATGTGCGCTTACATTGAGATGCTGTGGTTAAATGAGCCTTCGGTGCCAGACGATATTTTGGTCTCAAATTAACCTGTAACATATAAAAACCGCATTTCTCAATCATCGGGTCATATTTGTACAATACAATCAGTGTTAATATTTGTAATAACAATCAGTTCTGAGAAATATGCCATCACTTCAGATAAAACAGTGTTTTCATGTTGTTGCATGTTTGTCTGGAAATTTGCTGACTTTGAATTGTACCGAGTTGGAAAATTGGCACATGGAAACTTACTCAGAAACATTAACTATAATTTGCTACATATTTAACTGCTATATAGGACAACGAGTGTGATACATAAAAGACCTAAACTCTATATACATGGAATCCATGTAGTATGTATGGAAATAATTTTATAATATCTCGTCAAAATACAAGACTTTCATTATATAACACTCAAAGTAGGTGATTGATATTATTTACGTCATTTGCTTCTTTTTTTCTTCTCTTTTTTTGCGAATCAATAACTAAGTAATTACTAATAATTAGGGTTACACTAGGGTAATTAAGTAAAGTCTGAAAATCCGATAAAATAGAAGAGGAAAATAAAACTTTACCTACAATATAAGGGTATCAGGGCTACAAAATAATACTAAAGTTAAAGAAGGAATGGTGACAAGCCAAAACACAATGCAGGTAAAATAATAGTTCAATATGTATCCTTTCCCACTACATGCTGTGCTGAAAAGATCGATTACAGTGCGTGTCTCTTCGAGACATGTACACAGTATATGTATAAAGCGGAATTGGCGTAAATTTCTTCTCATTTTCGTCCAAGAACTTCGCAATTTATATTCGTATTTGTTCGCCTACGAACTTCGCAATTTATATTAGTATTTGTTCGCCTAAACTTTCTTCTTTGTGTGAGAATATTTCAGTATTAATGGTCTAATTGCTGTTGACCTGTCACTGCTTAGTTTGTTCAAAAGGTGACACAGTAAGTGGTGAAATGCAATTAGCAACCCCCCATTACAACCACCTTTCTCGTCTATTAAAAGCAATGTGTTTGATTGTAATTACCATGCAATGATTATAAATGATTGGCTGTACATAGAATGTGACTTTTGCACTTTTTACACAAAAAAATGCGAAGCAAGAAATGACGCCAATGCCGCTTCATACAAATGCCCATATGTTCACTCGTCCAAATGTGTATATAACATGCTTCTATTAAGAACGTTTTAATCGAAATTATAAAGTTGTCGAAGAGCCAAGAATATGCTTGAGTAAATGGCATTTCCCGTTGATCATTTCAACAGCTCAATGCATGGTTTTGTAAGTATTTGTTCAGTGGCTCACAGGCATCAAAGTAGAATTTAAGACAATTTTTATGGTACATTTTATTAGCCACTGCGACAATTACATATAGTTACGATATATGTATAATTTAAAGGTTTATATTTACAAGGCCTATTATTTCTTATTTACCTAATATTATAGAAAAAGTCTTCACAGCCACAATACTCCACTCACAATGACATTCAGAATAATAGAGATATATAGATATATTGTATTTGCAGTCGTATGATTGGATTTGACAAGAATGGCATATTAATAAAATATGTAAAAATTGAATAGATGAAAAATTTAAAAAATAAACAATGAAATTTGTTAGGATTATTGACAAGGAAATTTAATAGTAGACATTGCATTGATATATATAGAAAATAGATTTCAAGAGTTAAATCGATGTCCAATATCATATAACTTTGAGAGCAAATGGCAATATACGGTCAGTATTACATATGTTGAATACTGTTGTAAGGCACTGGGTAAATGGTCATGATGTGATGTACCAAATATCACCATTGCATGTTGACAATTGATGAAGTGAATGAACTCATATATCAAAATTTCTGTAAAGTAAACTAAATCTTTTTTTTTTTAATCATATGTGCATATAAATTTTGACATATTGCTATCAATTTCATGTGTTAATTAAGGTGACACTCACAATATATTGCACTGCAGCCAGATCCTGCCAGACAGTTCAGCTGCGGGTATTTTTCACTGATACTTGGGGGCTAATGTATGATCCAACCTTGAACTTGGCCTGGATCATGATCAATACAGTGGCAGAGAGTGCGCTGCTGTCGACCAAAACAAGTATGACCTGCCATCTGGTGGATTTGCAAAGCCTGTGATTCGTAATTTGTGGGGTTTTAGGGTGCCTCTGAAGGTCATGGGTTCGCACTTCAAGCCAGCCCAGTCAAAAAAACAAAAGCAGCACTGTAATATAGAAGAGAAAAAAAACAGCAATATGCCCTACGAATGATCAAATATTGAATTATAAATTATAAATACGTGCCATTTATTCTACAACATTTTATGACTGTAAAGTATGGTATGCAAAGTGACGAAATGTAGGAAGTAACAGCGAACACAGCTTTTCTTTTTAAGATTTACCACATAAACAATTCCTTATATCTGCATGGTTAACCCTTATACAGTGGAGATTATATTTACATTATACGTTTGAATTGTTTTCATTTTAAGCATCTACAGAGTTTGCTTGGCTAGAACCATATCCATATCAAAGGAATCTCCATTTGATCTCACACACATGGCTTAAATGAAGTCATAACATTACATATAGATTTAACTGACTTGGCCCTAATTGACCAACCAGTAACCATGAGCTTAAGATCTCATTTTGTGGTCTCGTGGTTTCGTGGGGAGACAGTAACTTTCGTACCACGACAATCCCAACTTTTTGCACAACGACAATTTTTGCACCACAACAGTCACAAAGTTGCATACCTGTTAATTGAGTAAGCCTTCACATACTTTCGGTGCGAAGGTGTGTCATGGTACGAAAGTACCTTTTATATGTGGGTGCTTTTTGCTATTTTGCTTCATCATAATTTTTCCTTTTCTTTGTCTGAACTGATTTAAGAGAATGTGTTTGCTAACGATATCAACATATATTTGCAAATGATTAATTATGCATATGAAAGGTATGCAAATGCTTTGTATAAATAAGTGATCAACTAGTAATGCAAATGATAGAACTGAGCTTTGTGGCCTGGAATTTAATTTAAAAAATAGTGGAGATGAGGGCCCTTTTGGACATTTTTTACATTAGATTGAAAAAAATGAAGCAAATTTGATATTCAGTGATATCTGCAAAGAATGGGTATTGAAATTCGTCTTCCTGTGAGGCAGCATTTAAGTGATTATAAAAATTGTCCTATTGAAAACAGCAGTTTATTTTGCATTGAACAGACCCAGTTTGTATATTAATACTCTCAAGATTATTATATTATCAGTGATCTCCAAATCAGACTTGGATGCACACCATTTGAACTTTTTTGCACTATTGAATTTAACCAATAGGTTCTGTCATTTCAAGTAATATTGATCAATTTTCAATAAACTGTATCAATGCAATACCAAATACCTCGGACACAATTTCTCAATTATTTAGAAAATGGTTGGACTGTAAAGTATAACAAAGATCAAACAAGTCTCAGTTATAATTCGGAACTTAGTATAATAAGCGTCAGATGAAAAATAGTCTTTCTTGATGTATACATTTAGCCAGTAAAAACTGTAAAATCTCGAACTTGTTGCCTGGTTTAATTGCACCAAATTCAATACCTGGCGAAATATAATTTTGTGTTAAGTGCCTTAGCAGATGGCCTTTCCCTGCACTACCATATCAAATCCTCTCATCTTGAAGTCACGGTAACCCTGACCGCCTCTCTGGTTTCATCTTCTTTGTTCTCACCATACGTTGATAATATTACATATTCAAAATAATTTTGGTTAATTATAAAGTCACCTTATCCATCAGGACACTGTCCCAATGTACCCCACCTTGACTGTCCCAAAGGTCCCCATGCAGTAGATTAAAAAAAACCCACCTACTCTTTCATTCAGGCTGTGTCAGTTTACTACTATGCTTAATCAAATCTGTACCAAAGGCACTAATGAAACATGGATATGGTTTAACTGCTGAGCATTATCCTGAGAAACACTAGAGCTTGCAAGTATGAATGAAAATTTTACTTTAAACTTCAAAAAACATAAAATGGCCCACCACAGCTGAACCAGAGAAAATGGAGATGTTCCCTTCCATCAATTTAAGACCAGCCTTGGATTTCTTCCTTTTGTATCTTTCCAAATATGCATTTTCCCATAGAGCTGGAAAATTCATTGCCCGGCAAATGGCAGGCCTTGCAGGTGCTGTTCTCTGGCGGAAAAAACTAATATATAAAAAAAATCTGACACCAGCTTATACCATGAAGTTATGACTACATATTCCAAATATGGTGCTGTTTTCTTAGGCCTTCTCTGATTGTGCAATAAGTTTCTGTTGCATCCAATGAGAACTTTAGGTTTATACACAGTAATTTAGACTGGTGTAACTAGTGGAGAGCACAATACAAGTGTCAGCTAGGTGTATGCATATGACTAGTTAATGGGATCATCAAAACTTAAGGCACAACTTCGTCCAGCTATGTTAGGGCATGACGATTTATCTGATAGCCAATAAAATTAAGTAAAAAATGACGCACTGAGTCAATTAGACTGAAATGAAATTTAACCTCTGTTTACATAGTTAGTGAAATGGCAGTAAGAAACACGAGAAAATTAACATGATTAACATCATTGACTGTTTCAAGTACATTGCATTCTTTACTTATTAAAGTCTTCACTTGAAGTCTAAATCTGCAGTGGATAGTCCTGCTATGACACAATATAACTATGACTGATGTGGACTTTAACAATGCCAGATATATATAACAAACAGGTTCTCAGTTCTGTGACTAAAATTAGGTCAATGACTGATAGGAGATTGGAATCTGTAACGTACATAAATGTTATAACAGTTTGCTTGGTGAAAATTGAAAAAATTTGATGAATCTCTTTGCAAGATATAATACACAAACTTAAAATTATTTTGTAAATAACGTCAGATGAAGAACAGGTATTTTGTCCAATATTCTATCCTGACAATTTCAAAATCATGATAATTCACACAAGTAAGCTCTACAGTGACCATAGTTTTAGCTAATTTTGGATAAAGTCTATATGGCCTATATATATAGAGCTTACAGGCCATTACAACCAGAAAAGTTAAGCTTCTGTAGTAAGCAGCAATGGCTGAACTGTCTAAGGTGTTGGTCTGCTTGAAAAGGACAGGGCACATTTTTTGTTTTTTATATGTTTACATGTCATTAATTAATATCTACTATTGACTATTATCACCCAAGTCTGGTACAGGTCTCTCCTCAATAGAGCTTTACTTGTTATCCATTTCTTTATATTAAAGCTTTCTTATAAATTATCATGTATTTGTATGCATTCCATTTCACACTGGACAATTAAACGCTCCCATTTCTCTGCTGTTCACACATTGCCACATATAAATTCTTGAAAAAAAAAAAAATTCTTGTTCAAGTTTGCCTTGATTAATGCAAGGGGCTTGTTCCTCACATGCAATTGTTCTCTCCATCGTCCTGTGATCTATATGATGTATCATTCTAATATTTTTTCTTATATAACGAGTTGTAGTAGTCTCCAATGAATATATAGATCCAGCTGAAAGCTTTATATATAGATCTTTCATAATCTGGCAGATTTAACCACCCCCCCCCCCCCCCACTAGAAAAATGCAAAACTGCTCCCAATAATGTGTGCACACACTATTAATAACCTTGACACGCTGTTATTTGTACACAATCATAACTTTCATGCAGTGAATCGGCAATTTCTCTTTTGCTTCTTAAATTTTTTTAATGTTATCACAGAATGAATTAGTCATCGAAAAAAAACCTAATTACTCATTTTCAACAGGACTCCTGCCAGACTACTGGAGTTCGAGGACTTGGGGAGTGTTTCTCTAATAAGGAAATTTCCACAATCTACGAACAATAACAACTACTTTCTACACAAGCCCGTTATTTATCATTGTTTAGTGACTTAAAAAACACTTGCAATAGAATTTTACAAATAAGAAACAGAAATATACAAAATTTCTCGTTTTATATTTATGTCAGTCAACCAAGCAGCAGTTAATGTGACCTCTCCTGGTTGGAAGAAAAAAATTAAATAAGGTGGAAAAACTAAGATGAAAAAAAAAAAATCAAGAAAATATTACGAGAGAGCGAAAGACATTCGATCTTACATTGTGGCGATTTACTGGTATTCACGAAGGTAAATTGATCACACAAAAACCAGGTATGGAGCAGGAGACTTTAATGTACAAAAAGACATATAAGCAGTTAAATATCGTCATATAAAAGAACATACATAACTGTTTATGAAACATCAGACATAATTACTTACATAACAAGGTGTTACATAACCTTTTACATGACTTGACAGAAATAAAGAAAAGACAACAGTTACTTGACCTGAACAGTTAGCATTTAAAGACTCCTGGGACTAAACTAAAGGCTAACTAGACACCCCCCCCCCCCTTAAAGCATTCAGGGCGAGGAGGGTGGGGAATTTTTTAAAAGCAAGCAAGCTAGCTGCTGGTTGTCCAGCTTTCAAGAAGCAAGTGATACTCTGGCCTGGTAGGCTTAGTAGTTAAGTTGTTTACCACATTAACATGTCATTATTTTGAATTTGACAGCCACTGCATCTGGCAAAGAACATACAATTCCCCAGGCCCTACTAAAATGTGAAGGGAATGCCATTAGGCAGGAATATCTAGTTTCAAAGATGCTGCATTAAAGTCCCCTGTTCATCAATCTAACCCCCCAGCGTCACCAGCATCATGAACGTCTTCGATTCGCGATTTATTTTATGCATAACTCAATTATAATCCGATTTTCACAATTTAAACTTTATTATGTACATCAACTAAATTAATGTTATAATATAAGGTCGGCACTTTTCGGCCGTACGCATTTTGTCCTTATTTGGGCAAAGCAACGTCCTGGGCTTCCTTTTTTAGGGCATTTAAGAACATCATTCTGTGTGGTGTAAAATACAGATCACCCGGCCCGTATCACCCGGTTTTTCAAGTGATATGGAAGGTAAAAGAATTGCATTTGGTTCTGCCAGAATTATCTATAATTTCCTATATGTAAGCAACATCTTATTCATGAAACAATATAGTAATTCAGATAATAAAATTTTTATCAAATTACATGGCTGACGATGTTGATAACTACCAGAACAAGAAGTGTTCTAGCCAATACATTTTTGTTTTTTACTTCTACTGAGAAATACCTTATTCTTGCATTTATAGACCTTTCTTGCCTTATAAACTGATATTCTCACTCTAAATGGCAAAGATGTTACAAAACGTTTGGACAGTATGTACATGTGACTGCGAAACACCTGTTAATTTGTATGCAGCACACACTGTGAAATGTCAATGGTCAGGGATGGACTGGCAGAGTTAGACTTCACTTCTAATGAAGTTAGATCAATTATTAAGGACATGTGTCTGAATTAATCTTTGCATTTTTTATTATTGTAGTATAAACCATGTATTGCATTAGTATACCAAGAGTATGAATAAAGATGATGATAAAGAACTTTTTTTAGTACTTTTTTGACAGTGGTTTCATATGCTTAATAATAACCCATTCTGTTGGCAAACCACCTTTCCAATGGAAGAAAAAGTTACAAAGTAGGCTACTTGCAAAGAATTTTATTTTAATACCACTGTACCATACATTGTTGGTTCCGAATATATTAAAAGCAAGCAGATATTAAGGATTCACAGGCAACTGGAAAATGTAGTGCAGATCACACATTCACACTTAATCATTTGGGTTAATAAAGAACCATGGGAATACTTAACGTGCTTTACTTAATTGCATATCATACACTGGAATGAATGCAACTATGCTTTTAAACGTAATCTGAAAAAGTATTTATCTAAGAATCACATTGATCTACAGTAAATATATCAATGTTTACCTTTGCAATTAATGTCATCTTGATACAAGCATCATCCGACATCATTTATTTTGTCCACACCCACATTGCCAGGGTCCCAGGGACAGAATGCTGGACTGTCTTCAAAATCAGATGGGTCATGTATTATGGAATCACCTGTCTGACATGTTGAGTCATGATTTGAGGCACTCATGCTAAGGAACCAAATCCACCACAAGTAGCTGTTAGATGGAGTGTCAACTGTATATCCTGCAGCTGTCATGAAGCTATAATTAGATGGATGTGCACTTCTTTTTTGTCTCATCTTTTCTGGATTGACAGTCCTGTCTACTCCTGGCTTATCACCTCTTCGAGGTTCACACAAGGTATAAAGCACCAGTGCGCTGAAGATGGTTGCAATATGTTCCACCATTTCATCGTTTTCACAGTTGATGGTTAGCTTGTCAAGTGTAAGATTCAGCTGAAACCAAATTGTGCAATGATAGCTTAATACTGTGTCAAATTAACAGTAAAAGTCAGGTAAACGGCAAAGCAAATGTCTGATGTATAACACATTTACCTTACTTCCAAAGATACTGAAGGTGTCTTCTGGTCTATATAAGCACCCATAGCTTTTAAGGACATTAAAAGTTGTACTTTGATTCCTTCCCAAAAGATTCACATTTACCTTTAAATGTCCAGGTCTACCTACATATGGAATGAAATTAGCTTTTAATGCATTAGAATTGTTAATAATTCAGCTTTTAATGCATTAGAATTCTAAATAATTCATCAGAGAAAGTTACATTGTGAGACAATCTTTAAATCACATACTTCCTGTGTCCCAAATTGCCTTTATCATGGCCCAGTCTCCTGAATGGTTCTTGACAAGCATAGCTCTTTCACCCTTTTGCAAAGTTATTGCTTTGGGTGCAGATGGAATCTGTAAAATATATAACATGTGTCTTATTTACGGTCCACAGGAGATGGTTCTTCAATTTATCTATAACAATAGACCTACCTGTTCGAATTCAGGAAGTTGGTCATGGCCTATCAGGTGTGAAATTGCAGCCAGTCTGTCTTGGTAGAGAACTTGAACAATAGACATGTTCAAAGGCAACGAATGAACAATACGCACAGTCACACTATATCCGTTGTTGTTGACCAGTCTGTATTTAAACACATAGTTTAATCAGTGATTTATTTTTTCAAGAATAAGTAAAACTAGAAATCTGTTATGTAAAACAGATACTAGGCTTTACCCAATAAAAGGAGTGACAGATGAAAAAATCCTTGACTCACTCATTACAATTAATTGTTAATGTAACTTAAAATACATGAACATGCTATAAAAAGATATTATAGTAGCCCAAAAATTGCAGGTGTAATGTACTCAGTGACCTTCACCTCATGACCACGAAATAGGGAGAGTGCAAATTTTTCATGATTAGACATTAATATGAATGATCTAGGTATATGAGCTTAAAATCCCATATATCTTTTCCCTCAGATCCCACACCTGTGAAGTTGCTCACTTTACTCAACCATCTGTACGACCAACCCCAGAACCAGTGAACAGAAAAGTTTTTCTTGAATTTTGCTTGTATTTATTCTTTTTATGAAATCATATTATCAAAGATAATGACAATATAGAAGCTCTTCTGCGTGTCAACCCTGCATTATGTGTAAATCCAATTTAAGCACTCTATGAGAAGAAAAAATAAAACATGAAATGACATTCTCACTTGTGAGCAGCAGTATGGCATTTGTTATTGGATCCATCTGGCAATCTTGGGAAAAACACTGGTCCCAAGATTGCTTCAGCTGTCTCAGGCATCACAGCTTGGGATGAAAAAGGCATCTGATCTAAGGTAAATCTGGAAATATCACACACAAATGTAGCCACTGGCATGCCCATGTATATGATGAAATTATAGTAGTGATAGTTTAAAGGTCACATCATAATTACTCAGCTGTATCTGTGATCCTTGGCTTCGAAATTGAAAAACCCAGTGTTACTGAACCTTCTTTGATGGAAGTTCTGTGAACAGTTGTTGTTAACCCTTGATCAACAGCTTTTTGCAGCTTATCTGTTGCATGGAGTGTTGATTTAAAAGCTTTTTCACCATTTATCAGGGGTGACAGCAATCCCTTGTAGCTTTTCAGGTGGATTTTTAGGTAACAAGTCTGTTCTGGGGCGACATCAAAAGTGCACATACCACTTGGCTGGTTCTCATTCCACACGAAAGGTTCTTCCTCAACAGTGGGTAGTTCTATTTTCTCAATTCTCTTGGATTTCCTTCATTAAACGTGACAATAAAATCTTTTAAGCAAAAGAACAAAGTGAAAGAATGTGTCTGAAGATTATACTTTAGTTGCTTACCCAGTAAAATGCACCACTTTCGTGAAACCTTTTAGCTTGCTTGTCTCTCTGAGAGGGTCATATTTCAGTGTGTCCAGTCTAACACGTGCTGTCTTCGATCTGTAGTCTCCTATGATTTCCCTGCTCAATTTAAAAAGCTTTCCACAAAGATCAGGTCCCCTGTATCCAACTCCAGGAATGGCATATTCTTCATTGAAGGTTTTTTTCCACAATCTGCTTGTGTTTGCAAAACACTCATTCCGGTATGACCCGGGGCTGCGATCATTTATGTCGTCATCATGATTCAAAACATTTCCCAACCATGATTGACAATCTTCGTTATATGCCTTCGGTGCCAGTTGATGAGTATGCCACATAAGATCAATGTCATACATCGGAACAAGAAATGCTGACCTGTTCATCTTCTTCAGGTACATAAACTTCATGTAGCGAACTTTTGCTTGTACTAAGAAGGGCAACAAGCCAAAATGTGGCAGAAAAACATTGTAATTAAATTGCAGCTGACGAGATGAGGCTGACTGGATGTCATAATCAACTTGTGTTGCTTGGTAGACAAAATCTGATGGAATCTGTGTGAAGTCTGCTTCAAAAGGTTCATCAGGAAACATTGTCTCCCAGATACTCCTAGTCTTGTGTTCTGCTGTTTCTCTGTACTCCTTCAGTATTTGAAATTTGTGGTTGAACAAACCCCCACATATCTGGAAAGATTAATTTCTACAAATGTGGTAAAAATGCCACACAGAACATTTTTGATTTTATCAATGATATTCAAAACTAACCTGTGAATGTCTATTAATCAGCATTCCACATAAGAAAATTCCCATTAAAGACAAAATCATCTCGACATTTATTTGAAACATAAAATATTCTATATAAATAATTTTTTTGCTACTGATTCAAAATAAATGTTTTGTATTTCTGTACATAAATTTATCTCTCTATTTTTCATCTATGAACCTGAAAGGACATAAGCAAATTGAACTGGCTGTTAAATAGCCAACCATTTGGTTGGTCACTAGGCGATGTACATGTGAACATATAAAAGAAATTATCAAACTATGAAGTCTAAACTCAATAGCTCGGTAAACACAACTGTACAGCAAGCATCTAAAATCCTAACTCTGTCTGAAATGTAATAATGACATTTATTCATTTCTTTTCAAATACACACAAACAATGTCTTATTCCAACTCAGTTCAAGTTGATTGCTCAATTTTTGTCTGTCTGAAATATATTTTGCGCAAGTTGTGTAACAATTTCTTGCTAAAGGTACACTGATTTGTTATTTTTTTTATCTAACACGTATATAAAATTATCTGTCTTAATAGAGTAATGTATATTGTACTCCCATAGTCTAGTTACAAAATGAATCTAGTTATAAAGAATGTATTGACTGTTTTTCCATGAAATTTCAGGCCACCATCAACTGAGTTAGTTAATTTAGCCATGGTCTTAATTAATAAGGCAGGTAACATTAAGCTTTTGGTAAAGTCTCAGGATGCCAGGAGCCCAGAATGGGGAGGTGGGATCAGCTGCCCAAAGCTCAATTGAGAGAGGATAAGATTTAGACATTTAATGTAAAAAGTTAAAACTCATCAGAAATAAATTGTACCCATACAAAATTGTGGTTCAGCCATAGATATGAAAGTGTCCTCTTAATCTTAGTCACTCTCTTTGCCTCTGACACACTCCAGTGTCCCCCTGGCGAAATCAGATGTACAAAGCAAGCAAAGAAAATTGTACAGGACTCTGACCATCCACTTATATATTTCGCAATTCATGGCCACATGGTGACCATCATAGCTCCTTAAGCTATAGAACCACAAGGTTTAAAAACACCTTTGTGTCTGTGAGCATTAGTGCCTCTCCATCTTGTACTTGGTAACTTTAACACACATAAATCAACCATATGCAACATAACCTGTTAAGCTAAGTTTACCTTTGTTATGTCTGAGGAGTACTTTAGGGGACTAAGCATGTGGACATGCCAAGCCCAATGGACATCCAGTGGAGGCAGCAGATCCTCATCATTGTGAGCTGCAAGAAGAGGAAGCCAACAAGTCTCATATCGACGAACTGCATCTGCGATGACATGTGGCTTCTCAAGAATTGGGGCAATTATGTCCACTTCCTGCAAGAATGCCAGGTGTCCCTGTGCTTGGTTGACAAGGGAGACAGTAGGCTCAAAATTGCTGCATAGGTATTTGTAGAAATCCTTCGGTTTCATTGTTGCTATTTACTCTAATCCAACTTATTGTGGTCCACCTGGAAGTCCCAACTTAGGAACTTCAGCACTATAGAAATGTTAACACTTCTTAATATGTATTGCTAACACGACATAGTAACCAGCCATCTGTGACTCACAACAAGGAGTGGTTTTTTAAATGGTGCACATGTAGGGCTATATTATTGCCTTGGCCTTGTGACAAATGTTACGTTACTCCAACGATACCATGAATGATGAATCCTTATGATATATATAATATGTTGGCAGGGGAACATCACCATCACAAGATCATGGAGTCCATATGTCCCCAAAACTGTTCATTATTACCAGTTAATTCCAAACCTACAATTATGTTAATAACTTTTTAATCTATGCAGTTTTTAACCCTCATTCAACAAAGTTCAAAGAGTGTTATTGTTATCACTTGCAAAAATTCATGTCCGTCCGATGGGCGGGTGGGCAGGCGGGCGTAACACTTTTGTGTCCAGAGCAGAACTCGAACTCTAATGCACTTACCCCAACAAAGTTTTTGTACAGTTACATTCTATTATTAAGGCAGGTAACAAAGCTTTAGTGGTGCCTTTTGATAGTCAAATCTATTCTATATGAACAACAAAGTAACAAAGTAAACTAGAGCGCATGGAAATGCGCGCATGGTGCGTAGAGCAGAACAGCATGATCTTATTAGTTAAGAACAAAAAGGATATACTGTATAAACAATTAAAGTGTTTAAATGTGTGAATAATTTAGTTCCAGAGTTTAATGATGATATTTATGTTGTTACAGAGATGCCGAGAGAGTTACGAGAACCTTGTGTTTAAGTCATACCAAGTTTCGATAAAATTATGTATGAAAAGAGAACATTCTCATATTATGGTGCTCATCTGTGAAATTTACTGCCATCAATTTAAAGAAGCTTGAGATTTTAATGATTTTAAAAATGGAAAGGCCCACAATGTTGCTGCAATGTTTGTATTTTGTGATATGTTTTAGACATTTCTATCATGGTTTTATTATATTTTTTATCTGCACTTTTTATTTTTGCACCTATGTAGTCTATCAATAGCTGATTTTATTGTTGTTTCATTTCCACGTTAAATAAGGATTATTCTGTTCTTTTCTATTTTGTTTTATTTTATTCCATTCTCTATTCTATTCTATTCTATTCTATTCTATTCTATTCTAGATTAACCTGCAGAAGCTACTCAGCTCAGGTAAGTTGTGTCAAGCAGCATTCTATTTCATGTAGGTGTAGGTGAAATAATAATGTTCTTCATATGTAAATTATTAGCTTATGATTATTGATCAATTATGTAATACTATGATTAATGTGAATGGCTATCTGGGTTTGAGTGGTTAAAAATTATAATTGGGTAATTAACAAATGGACTCAGACAAGCGTGTAGAAATATTTGATATTTAAAGGATAGGGTGAAAATTTAAGTAGTCTTTGTTTTACAGTAGTGCTGGCCTTGGATAAAAAAAAAGCTGGTTTCCACTTGGTTTCAGTGAACGTGAGTAGTTCCAATGTATAAAATATATTTTTTTATATATTGGTATGTTATATAAACCTCTCCAATGAAATCACCTAACTCTTTAGCAATGTTGGTCTTCATGTCTGTGGTGCTTCTGTACTTTTTTTTTGGTGCAAATTATACAAATGTGTTCGTTGCATTTCCATGTATTATGAGTTTTGGTGAGTTGTTTCCCGCCCCTTTATTGGTGTCAATGCCTGTAAATGTTGTCTATGTCTAAGTTCTCAAATTATACCTAACCAGAATATTAATCCATGAAACTTTACTCTATAATTGGTAACAAGTCCTTTCTTTTAATTATCTATAGTGATGAAGAGGATCCTGGGAATATTTGCTGTAGGTACTTTCTTGGCATTTACCCCACTGAAGATAGAAAAGAAGCAGGGCGAGAAGTTATGTGTCCAGTGGAACACAAAATCAGTGCCGAAGTTGTTTAGCAAATTTGGAAAAGTTTACTTGGCCTCTATTGCATTTAATTCTATTGCCGTTTTAACCTATTGCTTTTTTTTAATTTCTTTATAAATAACAACCTTTTTTTCTGTTATTCTTGGACTGTCTGCCTGTTGATGTTACTGTTGTGTAATTTTCCTCAGGCCAATTAACAAGCCCTTCGGGGTTTTATGTCTCTTATAGATTTATGATTTCATGTTCATGTAAACAAAAAAGGTTCTACCTGTGTTTATTATTTAATAAATTGTGGCTTCTATTCTAAGACTATTGCTATGTATCCAGCTGTGTATCCAGCTGTCTGTAACCCCGTAAACATATTTATCTAGATAACCAAATGAGTAAATAAATACAGGCAGCAACTGTTTGAAAAGTGTGAATAAAGATTCAAAATCTTAGTTGTTTTTTCATCTGCTGATTTAAAGGCTTATTGCTGTATTGTGTTACCAAGGCGTCATAATCTTTATGTGAAAGAAATCCACTTTAACTGCACCGAGAATGTCACTGACAGCCAGGAAAAAAATAGTATTATCTGTGCAGCAAGTGTTACTATCAGTAACCTTACAGTTTCTTTCTGTATATTTACAGTGACTCTGGGCCTGCATAGATTATTTCTGTAAGGATGAGAGCATTTGGGGTCCTGGCTGTATTATAAATGCACAGATGCAGATATTACATGTAATTGATAAGAGTTTCTGTCACAATTAACCTCAATCTTCTGTCACAATTAACCTCAATCGCCTGCAAGCCCAACACAAACTCTCTGTAACATGTAAAGGATATCTGTAGTATTACATGTAGTTGCTGTGAATACCTATGTTCTTACACACAAGTTCTGTAAGAAAATTATGTAATGGACGACAGAACTTTCTGTACTGATTGAATGTGGAAATGTTATTGCCACATACTATCCGCGACAACATGCTTGTCTTCAGTGGGGTCTTTCTACCACTTGTTGGTAAATAACCAACTAACTGTACAGTGAGATTTTTAACTGTGTTAATACCATCATGTTGCAACATTTTTTGGATGCTTTGGGTTAAAAATGCTATGAATATGGTTTGTATGTTGTCTTTGGATACTTACCCCCCAAACGGCATGTTAAATGTTCTGACAAAACAGTGACGCTGGATGATGTAAAACAAGGAACATGCATACAGATAGACAGGTATCATCACCACACATGCGGTGCTATTTTATTAACCATCATATACATTGTGATCAGTATCTGTTCCAAGCAAAACAATATCTAAATATTTAAATAACTATTTGGTGTGCCACTATAATGTGTGCAATAATTGAAATTTATGTTTAGTAAATGATCATACAGTCTGCCCAGTTTGAGAGATGAAATGAGGATTATACTTTAACGATAAATAAAGAAACGAGCCCAGCAATTGTGTGTCTGCATGTGCCATAACTATAGAATTTACTTATAACCATAAATTCACCTCAGTGATACATGAGATGAGCATGCGACTCACAGGAAAATGGGCTGGAATAATAAACCAAGTACATAAAAACCCTGTTTGTATTATAAAAATGTCTCGCTCCGCAATCGTGCAACTTCTTGTTGATTAATTAATTGTGAATAACTTCATATCAAGTTTAATGTGTTTGTAAACATACATGTCGTTATAGCAACACTCCATGTACTTTTCTTCTTTTAATTTGTACCACCTCAATAAACATATATGTCCATGACTTGCAAGTGCAGGCTTCTAAGCGAATGTAGCCTAGCTGGTACCAATTTGATAGATTCCATTACATTAATCACCACCGCAGCTGGATCCACAGCCAGATCCACAACTAGATCCACAGCTGGATCCTGCCCCACAGCTGGATCCTGCCCCATCTCCCCCACCTACATCACCCCCTCCATCACCTCCTCCACCGCCATCAGAACCACCAACTCCAGCTGAAGCTGTACAACTGCCACAGACCCCACCAGTTGTGTTGTCCATAAAATCACCTACAAGATTTAATCCACCACCCTCATCGGCAGGGTCCCAGGGACAGAATGCTGGGCTGTCTTCAAAATCAGATGGGTCATGTATTATGGAATCACCTGTCTGACATGTTGAGTCATGATTTGAGGCACTCATGCTAAGGAACCAAATCCACCACAAGTAGTTGTTAGATGGAGTGTCAACTGTATATCCTGCAGCTGTCATGAAGTTATAATTAGATGGATGTGCACTTCTTTTTTGTCTCATCTTTTCTGCATTGACAGTCCTGTCTACTCCTGGCTTATCACCTCTTCGAGGTTCACACAAGGTATAAAGCACCAGTGCGCTGAAGATGGTTGCAATATGTTCCACCATTTCATTGTTTTCACAGTTAATGGTTAGTGTGTCAAGTGTAAGATTCAGCTGAAACCAAATTGTGCAATGATAGTAGCTTCATTAATACTGCATGAAATTAACAGTAAAAGTGAGGTAAACAGCAATGAAAATGTCTGATGCACAACACATTTACCTTACTTCCAAAGAAACTGAAGGTGTATCCCACATAGTAGGATTTACCTTCAACTTGAAGGACATTAAAAGTTGTACTTTGATTTCTTCCCAAAAGATTCACTTTTACCTTCAAATGGCCAGGTCTACCTGCATATTTGAATAGAATCTGCATGTAATACATGATAATTTTAATCATTCATAATCACAAATGTGTCAGACAACATATTACTAATTTGCATACACATACCCTTCTGCCCATCCCAGATCCCCTTTATTATTGCCCAGTCTCCTGAATGGTTCTTGACAAGCATTGCCCGCTCGCCTTTTTTTGCGTCCAGTATAACTGCTGTGTGTGCAGATGAAAGCTGCAGTATGAAAAAATGTATACCATGTACCTCATCAATGTAATTTGCACAGGCTTTGGTTTATCAATTAACGGACAATACATGTAGATTTACCTGTTTGTATGTAGGGAGTTGATCATGGCCAATTAGGTGTGAGATTGCAGCCAATTTGTCTTGATAAAAAACTTGGACAACAGACATGTTCAAAGGAAGAGAATGAACAATACGCACAGTCACACCGGGGCCATTGTTGTTGACAAGTCTGCAATTAAACACATACTCTTTATCTAGACTTGATATATCTGTACCCCTAACATTCAACAAAGGAAAACATTTCCATCTAATGCAGTATATATACCTTATGTATCATTTCCCTCAGCTCCCATCCATTTACAGATGCTTCAGAGATTAGAAAGGCTTTCTCCATGCTATTTATCATCACACATTTATACAACCAGCCCAAAGACAAGTAAAGATTTAATTCAGTTATTGACTCAAGACTAAGACAGTTTATTCGTCTGTTAAGTTATTGATAATGTCAATCAGGTCTTTCTACTGTCATTTGTGAACTACATGTACACTTCATTATAAGATCTATGATTGCTGAATCATCATGTAAAATAGCTAGTCTTTTAAAAAGTAATGATGTAAACATTAAATTATATTCTCACTTGTGATCAGCAACATGGCAAATATTACTGACTCCTCCTGGTAGTCTTGGCAAAAACACTGGTCCCCAGATTGCTTCAGCTGACTCAGGCATCACAGCTTGGGATGAAAAAGGCATCTGATCTAAGGTAAATCTGGAAATTTCACATTTATTAATTTAACATGTATGACAAACATGATCATGCACCTAATAATAGGAAATTATAATTCAACTGTCAAAGTACACTGACTCAGCTGTATCTGTGATCCTTGGCTCCGAAATTGAAAAATCCACTTTTACTGAGCTTCCGTTTTCATAACTTCTGTCAACAGTTGTTGTTGTTAACCCTTGATCAACAGCTTTTTGCAGCTCATCTGTTGCGTGGAGTGTTGATTTAAAAGCTTTTTCACCATTTATCAGAGGTGACAGCAGTCCCTTGAAGCTTTTCAGGTGGATTTTTAGGTCAAACGTCTGTTCTGGAGCTGCATCAAAAGTGCACATACCACTTGGCTGGTCCTCATTCCACATGAAAGGTTCTTCCTTAACTTTGGGTAGATCTATTTTCTCAATTATGTTGGATTTCCTTCATTAAAAATGTGACAATAAAGTCTTTTTTAGTAAAAACAAAGTGAAAGACTGTTACCTCAGTAACAGACAACAATATGTTTATTATTTTTTTAACTATGTATCCGAAAGAAGATTAATAACTATCGGCATCCCACAGGGATCCGTTTTAGGACCTTTATGTTTTATTAAATATATGAATCATTTTGTTAAAGCATCAACTAAATGTCATCATTTATGCTAATAACAGTGCACTTTTTTGCCAGTTTAAACTCCTTTTCACATGATACAGACCTTCAGATTAACAATGAACTTAAATAATAGGCTTTTGTGAATAAGCTCTCTTTAAATTTATCTAAAACTAAGACAATATGGTTCCATATGCCCAGAAAAAGATAAATCCACCCAAGATAATGTTGAGTGGCACCTTGGTTGAATATGTAAAACATTTTGAATACTTAGGAATTATTATTGATTTTTCCTTCTGCTGGAATCACCACCTCAATAAGGTTTCCAACAAAGTTGCCAAAATAACTGGAATTCTTGGTAGACTAAAAAGATAATTGCCCAAGCCAATTCTTCAAACAATCTATTGCAATTTGGTATTACCTTATCTAACATATGGCATTCTTTTATGAGGTCCTACATGTGAAAAAGTTCTTAAATTACAGACGAAAATGCTAAGAATTATATCAGACAGTAAATTCAATGCACACACTGACCCAATATTTCTAAATCTAAAGTTATTACAGATTCAAGATATTAAAAAACTTTTTGAATTAAAATTTTTGTACAATGGAAAAATAATTTGCTCGCTGACTATTTTGTGCATGATTTCATTGTCCAGAAAAGAGCTATACGATATGGAAGCAGGAGTACACATCAGTTTATATTGCCCAGATTAAAAACATGAATATGCTAAACAAAATTTTCATTATCGCATATAAAAAATTATTAAATGAAGTATATGCCTCATAGAGTATGTGAATTTCATCTGAATAATTAGGACTGTCAAGAAAATACTAGTCCATAGAGTATGTGAGTTTCATCAAATTGTGTATGGTTTTGATTTTTAAAATCGGTGAAACATGGGAAAATGCCAGTAATAAGGCATGTGATCTTTATATGAATGTCTTTATATCCATGATTTATTATTATCTATTCAATAATTATCTTGTTTATTTATGAAAATAACTAGGTACTCATCATTATGATAAAAATTATCAAACTTAATATGTAATAACTCTGGATTATCATCATCATATATCGTTCATCTTCTGTTATTGATTTGTGAAGTGTGTTGGTTCCTTGCCATCCTGGGGTGGCTCCCTGATTGCACAACACTAATGTCTCAGGGGAGTCTCCCCTTCACGTCAACTTTTAATAGTATAATTTTGTTAACAAACTAATGTTGCTGAATATTATTACTGCAATGTATATATGCAGTTTTTGTGACAATAAAAGATTCCGATTCTGTTTCTGAAGATTGAACTATAGTAGCTTACCCATTAAAATGCATCACTTTCATTGAACCTTTCAGCTTGGTGGTCTTTTTGTGATGGTCATATGTCAGTGAATCCAGTCTAACCCGTGCTGTCTTCGATCTGTAATCTTCTAGGATTTCCCTGCTCAATTTAAAGAGCTTTCCACGAGGATCAGGTCCCCTGTATCCAACTCCAGGAATGGCATATTCTTCATTGAAGGTTTTTTTCCACAAATGCCTTGTGTTCGCATAAGACTCATTCAGGTATGATCCAGGGCTGCGGTCAGTTGTGGTGTCATCATGATTCAAGACATTTCCCAACCATGATTGACAATCTTCGTTATATGCCTTTGGTGCCAGTTGATGAGTATGCCACATAAGATCAATGTCATACATCGGAACAAGAAATGCTGACCTGTTCATTTTATTCAGGTACATAAACTTCATGTAGCGAACTTCAGCTTCTTCCAAGAAGGGCAACAAGCCAAAATGTGGCAGAGAAACGTTGTAATAAAATTGCATCTGACGTGATGAGGCTGACTGGATGTCATAATCAACTTGTGTTGCTTGGTAGACAAAATCTGATGGAATCTGTGTGAAGTCTGCTTCAAAAGGTTCATCAGGAAACATTGATCCCCAGATATTCCTAGTCTTGTGTTCTGCTGTTTCTCTGTACTCCTTCAGTATTTGAAATTTGTGGTTGAACAAATCTCCACATATCTGGAAAGATTGATATTGATATCTTATGTATTCATAAGCATGGAAAATGTCATGAAAATCATTTTTGTATCAATAATATATCCAATTCGCTAGGGGGAGGGGCAGCAACTGTCTCTGCTCGTGACCCTTGAATCTTCAGGGTCCCTGGAAACTGAAGTGGCCTACATTCACGGTATCGCTACGCACGTGCAACGTATTGCTGACCAAACAAATTAGTTCAATGTTGGCCACTTTGAGGACCATAGGTCAATAGTGCCTAGATTAGTAGTGCGAGACCTTTGGTGATTAAAGTGAATATAGATGGCGTGGGCCGTGGACTTGTACACAGGGTCAGCAATGTCTTTTTGACCTTTGTAAGAGTTATGACTTCTTTTTTTTTAATTAATCATCTTTTCCACTGTTTAATCAGAGGTAAGCTTTCGATTTCTGGAGTCCTACATTAACCAGTCACAAATAAATGACACCCACAAATGTGTGGTTCATCTTTACTAATACAAAAGTGCCTTTCTATTTTAGCTGTCTCCATTGCCTCCGACACCTTCTGGTGCTCCTGGTGAAATTTGATTTTTGTGCGCATATATACTGTGTGACTTATATACATATATTTGGATAAATATTCATTTATCTGACTAGACCACACAAATTAACCAACCATTTACCAATTAACCCATATGAATGACTGCCTGTTTAGCTAAGTGTACCTTTGTTATGTCTGAGGAGTACTTTAGGGGACTAAGCATGTGGACATGCCAAGCCCAATGGACATCCAACGGAGGCAGCAGATCCTCATCTTTGTGAGCTGCAAGTAGAGGAAGCCAACAAGTCTCATATCGACGAACTGCATCTGCGATGACATGTGGTTTCTCAAGAATTGGGGCAATTGTGTCCACTTCCTTCAGGAATGCCAGATGTCCCTGAGCTTGGCTAACAAGTGAGATAGAAGGTTCAAAATTCCTGTAGCAGTTGTTTGCTTCCATGGTTGTTATTTACTCAAGTCCAACTTATTATTGTCCACCTGAAAAAGGAAGAACTGATAAGTCCTGACTTCGGACTGTTAACACTCTAAAGATGTTAAGTTATATTTGTTAATTTAAACAATCATGTAATGATGCATGTGGTGAAATAAATAAATAAATTAGATAAATCCTAATATTACAAGGAATTCTTATATTCCATATTGAGATCATATCAGAAACAACACAATGGAGTTTCCCGAACTGTTATTTCAAATCGGTTTTCTCTGATATTTTTTAAAATGGCATTCTAGTGATGAAAATTGTGGTGACTTTTACACACACCTAAAAATATGTATTCCATCACAATTTCTTCTATCAGAGATTATTCTCATGAAAGCAAACTGAGTAAAAAAGAAATGCAAAAATCAAGTCAATGACACAAATTGTGTTTCTTTTTTGCCTTCAGGATTTTGCTTACCTCGTTTTTTGGACTGTAGGCCTATATGTTTACCCTATTTTTTAATATAATAAAATCAATAGTTTCTGATCCTCACCCAAACAGTTATCAGGTTTATTTACAAAATGTGTCATAGGCAACATGAAACTCACCTGGAATTCTCCACAACGGCTGCAGCAGAGTTCTAATACTTTCCTTTATAGACAGTTTTGATCCCACCTCGAGCCTCTGGCCTTGTTCAGCTATTACTAATTGTATAAGTCCGGTCAACTGTCATGCAGGCGTACACGAAGATTCACTGCATATAAATCGTTGATCAACACTTATCTGCACTGTCAGTAAATCAAATTTGCATCATGTGCTGAGTCAGCGTCACTCATGCATTATGTTGACAAAACCTCAGCGATGTGGAATTTCGGATGACAACATTGCCTTGAACAATGTTGAACAATACTGAACTTGACCTAGGAAAGCCAGTGATAAAATAACACTGGATGTGACCCCGATTTGGTGGCTGCATCCATGGCAAACAACGTAAATAGGTAATAGACATAATAGACATTATTTGCACGAAGCTTGGTATATCTTGAGCTGCTAACCCGCCTTAAAAATTTAAAACAATGTGTTCTGGCTAACCAAGCTATTCCATAAATTAAGAAAGATTATACAGTTCTTATAAAAAGTTGTTCTATATTTGTGGAGGTTTGGGACATTTGAAATCGTATTTTATGTGAAGCAAAACAAAACAAAAAACAAAAAAAACAAGCAAAATGGATGTGACCCCGATTTGGTGCATTCATTATATTCATGGCAAAAACGTAAAAAGAATTACAACAACGTATCCTTTCATATTGTGCGATTTTTTTAAATTTTATTTTCCATGAATAGGCAAATATACATTTTTTTAGATATTGAAAAACTTAATAAGAATAACCTTTAAAGCTGCACTGTCTGTCAAATTTGCGATTTTGTAGGACTCGATCAAATAGTTCATCAGATTTCTAGCACTGGAGTATAATTGCATAACTTCTCAGAACTCTAAATTTTTCATAGGCACACTTTGGAGATATTTCAAGAGGAATAAAGATATTCAACTTTGACGGAATGATTTGATAACAAATATGTAGACAACACTGTTAATATAGGCCTGATCATGTGTGATATCTGATCGAGTGGTATTCTAAATATAGTTATGAAAGATGACCTTGTTATAGTGATAGACATGAAGAATTACTGATTTGAATTTACAAGTTTGCGTTGTATAAACTTTTAATATAAATTTTTAGTGAATGACGTACACTCGGATAATATTTTTGGAGGTTTGGAACATTGGAAGAAATACATACATGTATATATATATACATGCATATTTGCGTGTGCAAAAAAAAAAAAACAAAAAAAAACTCTAGCAATAAATTTTATGTTTTGAAAAAAACACATACTCAGAATGAGCGGAACATGCCTACCTAACTATTGCCACTCCATATCTTAATCTTGTCTGAAATATATACCATTTACTTCAAATTACTTGCCGTCTGAGAGCTTCTGAGCTGTCTGCATTTGTCTTTGCACTGTTTTGTGAAATCCTAGATTGAATAGTGTCCAGTACCAGTCATTTAATACTCTGGTTGTGGTCCAGGAACTTGTGTGACTTTTTAGACTGCAACATCAAAGTCTGGGAATAATGCTACAAAGCCTTTAAGGGCTGTCAAAGACCGGACATTCCCTGAAGTAAACGGTCGGTTATAATGTTACAAAATTTTAGCTAATTGTCTCAGCTGCTAAATTGCTTCTAATCCTGATTATGACATTTTCTGATTTTAACAGGAGTTTCTGATATTTTTGGCATCTCAGAAATGTCTCTGTCTCAGATACGATGCTAACAGTTGTGTTAAGTTGTTTTGCCCTAGATGGCGCTGCATGTGCACGGTGAGACGGCTTCCACTGCTGTCCTAAGTCATGTTTTACCATTTTCTAGAGAGGACTGTAGGTTGAAATTTGTGACAAGATTTGTTATCTATCAGAACTTGGGCGTTTTTAGTTACTTCTGAGAATGGCAGCTTCTAAAAATCTTCCCGCTGTTTATAGGAAATTAGTGGCCATTAAACTGAGCCAGAAGTTTCGGGATGCTGTGCAGCTGGTGTCAGTTAATTTGCCCAAACCTGCAGCAGATGAACTTGTCATCAAAAACAGGTTTGTTGGAATAAATGCATCAGATATCAACTTTACTGCTGGAAGGTACTTCGCTTCAGCCCAACCGCCATTTGATATTGGATTTGAAGGTGTTGGAGAAGTTGTTAACAAGGGTGATCAATGCGGAGACATCAAGATTGGCCAGCCAGTAGCGTACATGAACAATGGAGCATTTGCTGAGTATGTTACTATCGCACGAAAAATGGCTATACCTTTGCCATTACCACAAGCTAAACCTGAGGTTATATCCCTGCTTGTGAGCGGATTGACTGCTGCGATTAGCCTGGACAAAGTAGGAGAGATCAAAGCAGGGGACAAGGTTCTTATCACTGCTGCGGCAGGAGGCACTGGACAGTTTGCAGTTCAGTGGGCAAAGAAAGCTGGATGTCATGTTATAGGAACTTGCTCAACAGATGAAAAAGTGGAACTCCTGAAAAAGCTTGGTTGTGATCGACCTATAAATACTAACAAACAGAATCTGCGGGAAGTCTTAAAGAATGAGTATCCATCTGGTATCGACGTGATCTACGAGACTGTAGGCGGTGAGGTTTTTGATGCCAGTGTGGACAGCCTTGCCAAGAAGGGCAAGCTGATTGTGATAGGGTACATCACTGGTTACACAAGTGATTCTGGGCTTGCGAAGAGTAAGACTGCCACCCTTCCTGCAAAACTACTTGCTAAGTCCTCCAGCATTCGTGGTTTCTTGCTCTTTGATTATGCTGACAACTACAAGACGTACCTAGGAACACTACTGAAGAGTTACTTGGATGGTTCGATTAAAATCATTGTGGACAATGGTGTGAATGATCCAAAGGGACCATATAAGGGACTCGAATCCATTGCTGATGCTGTCGACTACCTTTACAGTCGCAAGAGTAGAGGAAAAATTGTGGTTGAAATTCCGGATACTGTACCAACTTCAAAACTCTAGTTTATAAGTAGTTTAACAATTAAAAACAACAAAGACTTAATTTATAGATCATATATGTTGTGTATACTTTTAATACAAAATGACATGTATAGGTGATAAAAGCTTTAATATCATTCGAACAATATGTTAGTGATGAGCATCATTATATTTCTTATCATGCTTATGGTATAAATGAACTTTACTAAATTTTAGTAGAATATGTTAATGTCCTCCTGTTATCGTTCTACATTATAAAAACACTGTGTTGGGACCAATGGTGGTGCACCAATATCCTTGTGATCTCTGTGTACAATGAAATACTGCAGAACATACTCAAAATAAAATTAAAGTGTAATTTGATACATCCGTTGTTGCTTATCAATATCTGATCTTGTGCAGCATGATAAAATGCAGATAATTTGCAATTACAAATCAAAAACATGTCTAAAGCAAAACTACAAATCCACACAAATAATTACAATACAAAAGGTATGATAGCTTTTCGGTTTGGAGGGTAATCTTCAAACATTTTCTGATACCAGTTGTGTGTCCCTAATGCTGTGATGATTTGCTGTGTGATCAAGAAAGTACATAGCAACAGCCATGTTGTGGCATTTGGGCCAAGCACCAGTCCAATGCTGCAGTAAATAAGGATCTCTGCCAAATAATGTGGACTTGACACATATTCAAACCAGTTATCTTTTGGTTTTCCATAATTCGTGGTGACTATATGACCTGCAACAAAAACACAAAACATGCATTTAGTTGCAAGATCATTACATCATAATTTTGGTAAACATATCTGAATAAGCTCTAAGTCCTTGGGAAATCTCTTACCAAAGCGATTCCGTCTCAGCTTTGCAAATATCCTGTTCGCTTGTTGCTGATGAAAAGATGCCCATATATACAATGGTAGGGCTATTAGGTGTCTAATACCTAGGTCACCAAGAGACACTGCAAAGCAAATTTAGACTTAATATGGAGCACACAAATCAGCGTTAGTAAATCACTCATGACAAAGGAAATATGATTTTTTTCACTCTGCCAAACTTTACACCAATGTTAAACTATTTTATAATTCAACGAGTATTCACGTACTTATGCAATGTGCCTATATTATATATTACATTTTGTATAGTTTAGGTAAGTTCAGTAACACTATTTACATTCTTGGTATGACAACTCAGGTCCATCTGCTATGGCTGAGAGAGCTGCTGCTGCATAGAATGAGAAGGACAAGAGCAGATCTACAAGGTTAAGGGCCTGGCGCCTTGAGAATATACTGATCTTGAGACTTTCATAAATCCTTCGAATAAGGTGCACTTCCAGCAGAGTAAGGGCAAGGAGAATGCATGTTGGCTCTGCAATGAAACGCATACCATTAGTGTAACTATGCATATTCCATGGTATCAGTCATAATCACTAAATTGTAAGCTTATGAAAGACCACAATTGAAAGAATCGAGTGTTAAATACCTGTAGTTAACTTGCGTTTCACTGGCACCAGTGTGTACAACATCCACACCATATACTCCCCTGGTTGATTGCCTGAG
The DNA here is from genome assembly GCA_932294295.1 of Alitta virens. Lineage (NCBI taxonomy): Eukaryota > Metazoa > Annelida > Polychaeta > Phyllodocida > Nereididae > Alitta > Alitta virens. Next base: position 64,736,175 of record OW028573.1, read on the forward strand.
ATGTAACTGGAGGCAACTGAAATTGCCACCCAGACTGTCCATACTAACCCAAACAGGTAATAAGTAAAAATTCTGCAAATAAAGAATGCCCCCTTGTAAGTCACATTATGTCATGAGCATAGTTTTAAAATATATGGTAATCTTTTTTGACAGCAACACATCTTGTTTGTGAAACACATAGACCCACTTACCTTTTATTGAACTGGTAAAAAGCTAATTTTGCCCCAGCTGGCCTCTGGTCTTTTGGATCCGAAGCTGCTTGGGACAAGCCAAGAAAATAGGTGGATGCTACGATGATGAGCTGACTTAGCCACCATATATCTAACCAGGACAAGTCCATGTCTGAAATTAAAAGGTACACATCTCAAATGAATATTTACCTTCTGTTAATAAGCGGAATATCTTTGTTAAACATTTCGTAAGCAGAATATTTCGAAAAATATTTGATGCTGTCCACTGCCAAGAGGTTTACCTTGTTCATATGCGATGGACCATGAGTATATTGTGATGATAACATGCTAGGCTAAAAGCAGTAATGTCCCTGTATTACAGGTTGACCTAAACATGCAGATCAAAGTGCACTGATAAGCAAGCTGATGTCGTTAACCTATATATCGATCCACTATGAAATATTTGCATAAAAAGAGTATACTATAGCAGATAAACCTGAAATATCCCAGAGATGAATGTCAATACTGAAAGACCCTCATGGCAACTCAAGTGGAACGATTTCTTCCTTGTCCTTCTCAGTCAACCATCCATGATTTCTGACCTACTTAAAATGCTTTTGAATAGCCAACCTGTTGGCCACAATGGCATGCACAACTGCACATCCAACCACAAACGTTCACTTGATAATTATTGTAATATAACTGTCATTATCATATCAGTCTTTCTAGTTCTTTTATTACATATTTCAATGGGTAATAAACAAGTGTCACTGAGTGCATGACTATTTTGACGAGCAGCTATATGGACAACCAATGTGAAGTGCAAAGATAAATTGATTTTATGTAAATATTATCTTTAATATCATAGGCGTAGGAGGGGGCAGGGGGGAGGGCTGAGGGGGCTGAGGGGGCTGAGGGGGCTGAGGGGGCAGGGGGGACAGCCCCCCCCCTCAACATTTGGGAAATTGTGGGAAAATGTTTTAAACTTTAAGTGCATGTTGTACAGAAATAGCCTATTTCTGAGTAGGTCTATATCGTACAAAAATAGCCCATTCCTGTATGATATAGACCTGAAGTGCCAACAAAAAAAGTTGTTCTTATTTGTCATTACTTTAACCCTTGTCTTCTTGTAGTTCTGGGATCATATAGTGTACACCTACATTTTGTGGCAGGCAGAAATGAGAATAAAGGATGGTAATTATATCAAAAAATGATCCACATGAGGAAGATGTAAGAGGTGAGGCAAACAAGATGATGGGTCTGGCGGATATTGTCCCCTGTTATTGCCCCCTGACTACTCGCTGATTGTGTATTTCTTCATTAACTGGACTTTGCTGGACTGACCAGTTAGATTAACAAAAACAGCCTTTGGTCTAGGAAGCATGCTATAGTATATATATATATATAAATAATAGATAAAAAAATGAGTTTATTAAAGTGACGTGCACATATGCTACCACAAAAGAGTAAAATTTTAAAAACATCATAAGTCACTATATAATTGATATCTGTTATCCTGCAACACATATATAGCTATATATCTGGTGTAAATTAAATAAAGGAAACACAAACATAGAAACAAGAGGGAGTACTTTTTAATTATAAATTAGACAAGCTCCTTGAAATACTAATTACAATATAATGCATTTATTTATAATAACAGTTTTTGGATAAACTTTGCTTAAACTTATTATATATCTATGCATGCTTTGTGGAAAGCCCTATTTATTGGACACTGCTGTACAGTTCATAAATTGTATAAGAACATAGTTTACTACCTGAAGAAATGGCCATTGATATGAATGAGGAAGACTTAGTCTGCACTGCACTCTGCAGCTCGATTTTCTCTGATAATGAATAGACCTTTCTGGCAATGAAACCCTCTAAATTATAACAACGACTGTGTCACATTAATGGACAAAAATATGTCGTGGTTTTTGTGGAAATAATTCATTTTTCAAATGTGAGAATCCACACCCACAGTCCATTATAAAATATGTATAGACCATTATATCCATGGTATAGGAGTCTCCAGATGAAAGTCAGAGAGCCAGGTCAGTTGGACAGGGCCAAGTATACAGAGTAGATTATCATGTGATTATTTGCTGCAGTGACTGTCAACATCACTGAACGTGGAGGTGCACCCATTAGCTGCCAGCCTCTCACCTCTTGATTTGATGGTAGCAATACATGTTTGCGTCAGTTTTTTTTTCTTTCGTTACACTATTATTGACAGATCGGAAAGAGAGATATAGATGATGAATTGGGAAGATTTAGCCATGTATTGTCCAATTAAGAGAGGTTTTAATAGTCTAACAGAGAAGAAAGAACAACCAATCTGTCAGAGCAAACAGATATAGTTTTAAAGAGATGGACTGGTAAAGAAGTTCTTTGTGAGGCTCAGTGACATCCTTCATAATATTTGTTATACTTAGTAGTCTTATTTTATTATTAGGCCATAGTCCATAGATGCGTCCCAAAGTTGGAAAATCCCTGACAACAATAGCAATAAATTGTTCATTGACACAGACAGATAGTATTTTCTGAAAACTGACAATAGTGGTTGAAAAAAAAAAAGGGTGGCACCATTGTATGTAGCCGTTGCCTCATAAGCCTGTACATGCGTTTAGTGGGGCATCATTGCTGCGCAGCCGCTGCAGGTCACCAAAATAGCTCCTCAAACCCAGCTCAGTGGCATTATCAGCTACATTGTCAAGTGTTCAGTGTGATAGACAAGATATAACATACAAGGACAACTTTTCCTTGAAGTTATGTGATTTCATAACCACTTTCCTGGAAGTATCGACACATCTGAGGATACAAATTATTTAGGTAGGTGATCTAGTTGCTTGGGCGATCTACATTGTAGTTGCTTGGAGATGCAGGGCTAATGAATTTATCTGAAGCGTTCATTGAATATCATAAATTAACGAATACATCTGCAACATGCCTTTTTTTCTCACAGGTACACATCTCCAATGAAATCTGGAGTTACAGTTGATGGAATCATTTCTCATATGCCTGGATGATGGCACTGAAACATTATATTGTGATAACAGGGTTATTTGGTAAGTGTTTCCTGTGTATATTAATGTTTTATTTTGAATTATTACCTTCGTTAACATTTAAAGCTTGGTAAGAACATTTACTCTACTGATTCCCAGTGCTTTATTTGATGAAAATTGGAACCGACAAGGCATCTATAGAATGTCACAGGGGCCAATAGCATTAAGATCAAATTCTTACTAAATATATGACCTACAAAGTCTGTTGGTAACTGAGTTTCTCCGTTGTTTCCAGTTATAGAAAGTATGATTGGAAAGTACATAATTATAAATATGAACTTTGTGTATAAATTGCCACTATCCAGCTAAGGCTTCACTATTTGTGCCTGTGGTGGTAGACTGGTAGCCATATATTAATAGGAGTCATAAGACATAGAGTGTACATGTACAATTGTACATGTTTTACTCCCTTAATTGCCGTATTGCCATATTTGATGCTTATCAAACTCTTGTCTTAATTATATATATTGCTGAGATAAAAGTTTATGAGAGCTGATGAGGTAGCATTGACACCAAAAAAGGACTTCATTCATTAAACTGATGCAGGGTTGTCCGTGGAACCACACATTTATGGCCACCTGTGGGAATCACTGTAGTGGTCTTAATATCGAGGTGTTAATTCTGTAGGGGGTGGAGGCCTAGCTCAGTGGTAGCGCACTGGGCTTCCAACCACTGGGTCCCAAGCTCAATTCCTTGTCGAGCCTAAGTTGGATGGCTGTTGCATCCATCATCTCATTGCCATGGTCCCTGCCTGTCCTAATTAACCCATCAGGTGCAGAAATTCAGGACATATAAAGCCCTAATCCACCCACCCGTGTCAATAGTGGATTTTCACGGAAGGTTCTTTATATTTCCACCAGGTGGCTATGACAGAATACTGCAATTCTATTGGCTTATAAAGGTCCCGCCCTTGGCTGTGATTGGCTGAAGCAAAGTGCATCCTAGCAGCAGTATTTTTAGTGCGTTTTAATGTATATTTGACACCTTATCATTCAGTTGATTTTTGTTATTTTACTGAGAAAGTTATATTTATTGAATAAGTCAGTGATTATCTTCTATGTCTGAAAAGCAAAATGAGTAATAAGGGGAGAGGAAGGACTTATGTCTTGCTGAACTCAGGGCTGCTCAGTGAAAAGACTCTATTCTTTAACTTGCTATTTCTAGTTCTAGTGATCAACATGGTAGTGCTGAGTGCAGTGGTATGAAAAGTCGAGTTATTCTGATATTGGTATGTCGTATACTGGGGTTCCACTGCAGCCGAGATGTGATGGGCTACACCTGAGGACCTAACGAGCTGGGACATGAGCGTCAGGGAGGCTCCACATGCACACCTTCTCATTACCTGCCACATTCTCTTGGCTTCTTTCATTAATCACCCTGACACCACTGTTACACTACCCGCAAAAGCTTACTATAAATTATGGTGTGAGATGCCATTAAATAGTTAGATCTAGGAATATTTATATTATTTTATCATTTTATCTCTAAATATTCCTAGGTAAGATGCTATGCTTTTTACATTATATTATAATTCATAATTATAGAACAAAATTGTTATAAGCAGGACTTTATATACCAAAACGTATATACTGTTTGAAATAAATTATCACAGTTTGTTACTTTACTTTGTTTTCAACTAGATACAATTCTGTAATATGGCATTAATTGTTTCATCCAGGAGTGTGCTTGGGGCTGGAGTGCTGGCTCTGCATAGGAGACAAATGTGATGGGAATCCAAAAGACCTGCACTATGCCAGACCACAACAGTGCAAACCGTCTGAATCATGTCAGGTAAGTGCTCACTGCTCTATAAATTAATGTTTACCAAATTTACTTCGAATAATTGCCCCCCTCAAATAGAAGCCCACATTGAACAGAAGCCCGCGGTAGTTGCCCTTTTTCATGCTCAAATAGAAGCCCCCCCCCCCCCCCCCCGCATCAAGTGTATTTCAATCCTATGAGGTCTTCCATTCTTTCGGTGTCCTTCATAAAGTCGACCTCGAATAGAGAGCTATAGAGGCTCACCATAGATACAGGCTCCGCTGCTATGCTCCCTAAAAATAGAAGGGAGGTATTTAATTATAGTAAATACGGTATTTCATCTTTCATTAAATATTTAAAGGTAAATGAAGTTGGTGTTCATTTTGACGCCATTGCTATAGACCTCTGTTCAGCATTTACAGTACCCTACTTTTGAGGTCAGAGGGCATGAGCATCTGAAATAGGACCTGCAAACACAAATTTCAACTCGACAAAAATGCTAAGGTCCCCGACCTCTCACAACTTGCATCAATGGTGAACAAGCCTTTGAAAAGGTTTTAAATTGGCGAAAATTGTCGTTGAAGAGATAATTTGACATTTATTGTCAGTGTGGATGATAGTTTTGGGTCAAAATGTAGCCAGTCACTTTTTTTTCTGGCAATTGCACGCTTTTCCGCGAAAACACAACAGAATATAATGACTCTTCTACAGTTTATCGATATACTGCGATCTTCCCACTTGTTATTTCATGGGCGTTGAAAATTGTTATTGCATATTGTTGACCACGTGTTTACTGTAAATAGATGAATCAGAGTGCAGGAATGATTAAAACCATGCGTGCAATAAATGCTCAATTAGTATTTACTTGTCTCCTGAAGTACATGCATGACTATAATACAAGAAATGCCAACGACAACAGAAATAAAAGTAGGTATTCATTTGTGAAAATTAACATTAGACAGAGATTAAGTTTATAACACACAGAAGTCACCCCATTTCTGTGGTTTATGACAACTGTCTGCAACAAAAATCCACACACACATGCAATTAGATGTGCTGCCCAAACTGTCTTCCTCCTACCCTGACTTTTGAATTTGCAAATACGCCCTTTGGCCTTTTTGTTTTCCTATTGCCCTTCAATACTTTTTTTCATTTTTGTAACTCAGTTACTACGCTGTACTCCATGCACTCCAGATATAACTTGCCCAAAAATGTAATGGTGCACTATACATATCATGTATGTAGGCAAACGACCTCTTATTCTCATATAGAAGGTCTCAGTTCAGCTTAATATCTTGTATGAAATTATCCAAGAAATGTTGATATATTAAGCCCGGTTGTGAGAAAGGGATTACTGACTCCTCATATATCTTACAAATGGCCACTTGAAAATATCAAATGGGCTCAAATGGACTACCAATCAAATCCACATCCTCTTTTATTTCAGAAAGTCTATTACGAGGTTAAAGCCAATAAAGGGGATGTCATTTACCAATCTACCACAAGGTCTTGTTCAGCAGGCAGATGCCGGGGTCGCAACGACTTCTTGAACTGTTCTAGGGATGCTTTGGAGAATCCTGGATGCGTGAGACGAGATTGCTGCGAGGACAGAGATCATTGCAATGGAGCATCTGCATCATACCCTGCCTCCTTCAAAATGTTTGCAATTATTTGTGCAGCAGTGTCAGTTTCTATACCAGTACGACGAAACTTTTGATTCAATTGGCGATTGTGAATAATGAAAAAGACCCTAGTTTATGGAGTGGTTTACACTTTGCGACTAATATTATTCTGGAAAATACTAATAATGCACTTTGAAATGTACTCTGTCAATTATTAATTTATGGTGTCATAAACCAAAACAAAAGCTGCGTTGGCAGAATTTTGGTGAATTTTTTTTAATCCTAACATTTATTCAGGAACACCGTATCTAAATAAAACTTTTGAAGATGAGCCAGAATCTGAGAATGACTGGAATGATATGATGAAGTTGGAAATTGGAGACCTGTAATTTGATCAAGGGCTATATCTGGAATTTGTTAGATATATACCAAATTCAAGGTAATACGATTTAACTGCTTAAGAAATATGTGCTGAAGATTGTTGCAAATGCTTTACAGAACTATAATTATTGTCATTTTTGAATTTGCGAATTTCCGTTATAACATATAAAATGTGTCACATATGTGAACATTTAAGTCTAGAAGTCGAAGTACCAGACAGATTTGCTTTCAATTTGTTCACAGCTGTTCATGTAGAAATTGCAGTTTACATACATACATTTTGAGAAAACCTAAATCTGAAATAACCCAAGCCATCCACAGATTTACGGACAAGGGCATTGACTGACTCCCAATACAAAGTATCCTTGACAGACCTGAATGCCATCCGTTAAGTAATCGACTGGTAAACATTGCCAAGTCAATAACAGCAAAGATGACGACACCACTAACATCTCACATTGGATCTTCACTGCTAGCAACAACCACATTAACCAGCCAACCTAAAAAAAAAACTCGATACATTCAAGATCTCAATATCGAAGAAGGGAAAGGACCAAAACAACAATGGTGGATGTAGCATGTGCTGAATGCCAAGATGCGGATGATACCACACACACTATATATGGTCGTCCTCCTCTCACCTCACAGAAGCTACCTACCATGGAGACACAGAGTACAGACAAACTGCGACGAGACTGCCAGACTCGACGGGATGAATGACACACCATAATATAGTAGAACAAGGTGTATAAGATAAGGTGGAGTCCTAGAACAACTTCAGAATAGAGCACTGTATGCACAGTTAAGGACTCAAAATACAAAAAGTTCACAACAAACTTTAGACTGCCTCACTAATTAAAGGGGAACTAAAAGACATTTGTAAGTAAAATTTCAAAAGTTCCATTATCTTTATAAGAACATATTGCAGTGAAAAAAAGGTGTCAAAAAGCGGAGTTTGGTGTGATTTCAGGCCAGTTAAAAGTGCAATCTGAACCACCTGCCGAAATGCTGGGAGCCGCCATTAATGCACACGGCACGCAAGGCTAGTGACGTCACTTATGTCCTAATGAATGTTGGGGATGGGTATTAATTGCATAAATTTGAGTGCCAGTCTTAATGATAAGTCCATGTCAACAGTTCTAATAGCAATTTGTCCTGATTGAATCACTACACTTGAAAACTGATTATAATTAGTTTAGATCTAAGCCTGTTGCATGCCCTCAAGAAAATTGCAATTCAGATTCTGAATGTGTCCTATGCCTTACACTTCATTAATTAATTACGTTTATATATATCATGTTCCTGAAATTAATTTTAGTCTGTGTCAAGGGCTTAGCCCGGGGGATGGGGTTATTAGGGGATCTAGAAAATAGAATATGAAAAGATAAGCAAAAATGTCTGTAGCACCTTATTCATTTCTATCAAAGTAATGTAATTGATAAATTGAAATAACATGTCTTAACAAGATTACAAACAAATTCAAATACTATTAATACATATATTCACAAATATTAGCAGAATGAATTAATTACCACACAATTGCAATTCAATTGGATATCACTTGCATGGCAATGCAGGATTCATTTAGAACTCCTACATAGGGAGGGGAATATAGCAACGCACTTGAAGAAATAAGCTTAAGATTCAAATTTTTATAATTAATTATTACTGTACTTCTAAGAGGTAAAGTGTTGAAGGGTTTAGTTCCCCTTTAAGTATGGACCTCATGCCTTTCATACTCTCAGACCTCAAGGCAGCCTCTCGTGTTATATATAAATTAAGGACCAAGATTAACGGAGATTCAACCACACAACAAAATTGACTGTATAAATTAGTATAATCACACACCTTGAAATGCCAAACACCAAAGAAGCTATAAACATCCAGAACAATGAAATGAAGTTAGCTAAAATTATACCATTGTATAAATCGGGTGATACCATACATATAGGAAATTATCGGCCGGTATCAGTGTTACCTATCTTCTCCAAATTATTAGAAAGGCTGATGTACAATAGAGTTTTCTCTTTTATTAATATTAATAACATTTTGTACAAGTATCAATTTGGCTTTCGAGAAAAACATTCCACTAACCTAGCACTAATTACCCTAATAGATAAAATAGCATCAGCAATAGACAATGGTGATATATTTTTGGGTGTATTTCTTGATTTAAAAAAAGCGTTTGACACTGTGAATCATAACATTTTATTACACAAGTTATTCAAATATGGGATAAGAGGGATCGCATTTAATTGGTTTCAGGATTATTTAAGGGGCAGAAAACAATTTGTTTCATTTAATGATGCTGAGTCTTCTAGACTTACTATTAAATGTGGAGTGCCCCAAGGTTCCATACTCGGGCCTCTTCTTTTTTTATTATATATTAACGATATTAAAGATGTTTCTAATGTTGTCACCCCTATTGTCTTTGCTGATGATACTAGTTTATTCATAAGGGGTGGTTCTGTAGAAGATACATTTTCTTCACTAAACCAAGAAATGATTAAGATTAAAGATTGGCTTGGCGCAAACAAATTATCATTGAATTTAGAAAAAACTCACTATATTGTGTTCAGGTCTGCCAGGAGCAGAAGAGTTTTAAATGACAATATTTTAAAAATTGATAACTGCATAATTGAACGTGTCGAGCACATTAAATTTATCGGAGTTACAGTAGATGCTAAGTTAACATGGGTTAATCACATAAAATCAGTTAAAAGTAAAGTTGCTAAGGGTATAGGAGTCTTAGCTAAAGCAAGAAAATATGTTGATATTATGTCTTTAAAACTATTATACAATAGCATTATCTACTCCCATTTGAACTACTGTGTAGAAGTCTGGGGAAATGCTGCAAATATTCACATCAACTCTTTATTTAAGCTTCAAAGAAGGCAGTAAGATTAATTAAAAATGCAAGTTTCATGGCTTCTACTGATCCAATATTCAAAAGTATGAAAAGTTTAAAACTAACTGATATTTTTGCCGTATGTACGTTAACCTTTGTTTTTAAATTTGTAAAGGGTATGTTACCAGAAGTATTCTATGAATTTTACAAGAGGAATAATAGAGTGATAAGTCGCCAAACTAGACAGTCAAATAAGTTATATATTCCCATCGCTAAATCAGCATTGTATGAAAAAACTATACGAATTAATGGAGCAAAATATTGGAATAACATTGATGATATAATTGATTATAACTGCAGTCTGCATACTTTCAAGAAGAGACTAAAAAATCATTTTATCAGTAAATTGTCCTCATAACAATTTTACTAACTGCCACATGTTTGAAATGGGTTGTAGAGGAATTGTTTTGGCCTATGGTCACTTGGTATATATATATGTCTGAATATTTGAGGGAACTTTAAATTTTTCACAAGCACATTATATTTAATGTTCATTTTACTTTCTTTTTTCTTATATTGAATATGATTATATTTAACCATGTATCCTTCTGCCACCATACATATTATATATATTTCTTTTTTTAATTGTTATCAATTAACAACTACGATAAAAATTGTAATTTTGATTGTTTTATTTGTCATATATATGTATATTTAATATTGTTTGGTAATGGCATATACACTGCATAGTGTCTGCCAACCGTGTTAATGATAATTTCGAAGAATGCAATTATTTATTTTTATTTTATTTTTTTCATATGATACATGGTCAATAAAGAAATTGAATTGAAATTGAAGAAATTGAACAACACGGAAAATAAAATGATCCTATGATAGCTCTATGATTCTAAATTGATTACCGTTAGAGCACCAGAGGAAAATCCTCTTCAGAGCACCACAAGATATATAGAAGTAACACAGCTCAATACAGACTTTCAGGAGGGAACTTTGGTCTGGAACACTTATATAACTCTCCTGTTCTAGGCTAATGGATACCTTTAGAATATATATATAGTACAGGCCACGGCAAAAATTCGTCAGCTGAAGTTGTGAAATTGTACTCAGATTGAAAGGAAAAAGTTGTGTCAGTTGAGGCTAATTTTGTTTATTTTAGATTTTGTGAACAATATCCAGTTCAAGTGATGACTCTCATGACGTCACTGAGTTTGTGTGTGCTCTCCTGAACCTCATAGTGTGAACCTCATGATTTTTTAGGTTCACACTGTATTGCGTAATATATGCCCAATACCAGTTTCAATATCTTTCATTTTATTATGCTTTGTATGTTAGATGTCTGAACTCAGTTCCTAGGTTCCAGTTCCTAGATAGGTACTAGTTAGTTCCTACAGCTTTTGAACCTAGTTCCTAGGTAGTTCCTAGATAGTTCCTAGGTAGTTCCTGAAACCCAAATTTCTGGACTGGTCTTTCAGCTGACTAAACAGGAAGGCATTAAGAATGCATTCCTTGCCAGTCAAGTGAAGATTCATTGCAATAAACTAACTATGATATTCAGTTTTCTTATTGAGATTGCAAAATACATATTGTAGTGTAATCACACACTACCCTCCACACATATAGAGCTAGATTCCCTAGACATTGTAATTCCGGATCTGTTATGGCCTTCATGTATCCACAGGCGTTTGCCAACATATATGACATTGCTCAGTGATGACACACTGACAGTATACTAACTTGCTAAGGGCTGTCATAATGGCAAACGCCTGTGATGTATCCAAAGAAACACAAATAAGAAATTAAGTTTAGACAAAAGCAAAAGATTTATTGCATTCCTAAGTCAAATCACTGGTTATACACTATACAATATATCCCATATATTATTGATGTATATTTCAGATAAATGCATCAGACAAGGTAATACTTTTACAGTAATACTTTTACAGGTACTCAAAAGAATACAAACTGTACTAGATTATATATAATTAGTTTTGACCATATATAAATATATATTTAATTTAATAAACAACATAATTTAATAGGTAAACATAATTGACCACACACAAAAAGCTTTAATTAAAATAACAATATGACTAAAGATTCATTAAGCACCTTTTCCTACACATCTGCATGAAGTCATATAAATATTTAATAGGTAAACAACATAATTAAATAGGTAAACATAATTGACCACACACAAAAAGCTTTAATTAAAATAACACTATGACTAAAGATTCATTAAGCACTTTTTCCTACACATCTGCATGAAGTCATATTGTTGCACATTTTTATGTATGTCGAGATCGATTCCAATTGTTTGTTGAGCTGAGCAACTTCATTTTGTAGAGCCAGGGAAACCTTTGACATCTGAGCCATTGCCTGTTTTCTTAGTAGTAGTCCATTAGTGTTATCACAACGTTTATGAGGCCATGCAAGGAGTAACAGAATAACAAAGTGGGCAGGGCGAATACTGAAGTATGGGCAAGTAGGTTGAGCACTTGGCGTGGTACAACACGCAGGCAATGTTCCAAATGTTTGTCCGACCTTCTTTAGGTCTAAGTGATTCTCTACACTCAACAAATCCCTAGCCATGCCAAATAGAGGGATCTCTTCCAATGATGACAATAAATCATGCACAAGGCATTTATGTTCTTCAGAAATATCTTCTGGGCAGTTAACAGAAACCTGTGTTGTGAGAAGAGCTTCATCGTCACCGAGTTTACTGGCAGCATGGACAAAGCGTTGTACAGCTGTCTCCAGTATATCTCCAGATGAAGGCTCGTTTGAGAGCCATTCTTGCCATTCATCTAAGAACTGCTGCATTGTGTTGCTGACAACCATTCTTGCTCCTGTATCATCTTGTAAGGTAACACTCAGTGAATCTGATACTCGAAAAATTACAAGAGGTGCCCTACCACTTTTACTCAATAACACATACCCTCTCGGCATTCCTGTATCTGGATCATCCACTTTCATGGATTGAAAGAGAAGACTTAGGGAAACCCAGTGAGGAGGGTACTTGAAGCGAGCAGTGTCCAAAATGAGTACCAGGTCTCTCTCAGGGTGATATCCAGCAATAGGAGAGAAATGACCAGATCCTGTTTGGCCTAAAACTGGTCTGGAGTACCCAGCTACCAGAATAACATCATCTTTGGTTGTAATCTCCTTTACAGTATCACGAAATAATTCTTCCTTAGCAAACTCATCAGCCCTGTGAGTTTCAACTGTCAAAGTATTGCAGCTAGCAATGCATGTAAACTGATCAAGCGTAATACCACTTTTTTCAGCAACATCCAATGATACGCAACAATCTAACATCTTTTCGTGATACCATCTCCAAACACCCTTCCACACACGCTTTGGGTCTACTTCAAGAGCATTTAAGACCATGACTAGGGTAGATAATCCACAAAAGGCAGGCTCATCTTGGGTCCGGAACTGAGCTGCAAGACCAAAATAGCCTTCCATATGCCCAGATAGCAAGGCTTCACGGAACACCTGGGTGAATAAAAATAGCATTAGAAACCTTATTTGAAACCTTACCAGTTTCTGTAACAATCTCATATGCTTTGTAATATTTTCTACACAATGTAAAATAATGGTAAAAAATTGGTATCACCTGCTTCCCTTCCACAGAGCTGAAAGGTATACAAGTACCAGGCAAGGGTCGCCTATAAAATTGATGCTGAGGAGATGTAGCCATACCCCGGCTACAAAAGGACAACAATGAGCTCCACAGTCGGTCTGTATGGCCCAATATGCGCACAGTTATGGGAGTCATACAACCTGCAAAACAGATTAGTTTGGAATGTGAACATAACAGCTTGAGCATTGTTGATTGTTTATCAAGCTTTCTCCTTTTCTTTGAAAAAATGAATGAGTTTTATGGACATAACAAGAGCAATAGACTCATGCACCGATCTTTCTATGGCCTTTTTTTTCTTCACAAATATCATATTGGATAAAAAAAAAATACTACAAAACTACTAGTTCTGAAGTAAATTAACAATATCTTATCCAATGGCATTTAATAATCATCTAACCAAAAAAATTTTTTGGGAATCAGTTCGATAGAGGAGCCTAAACATGACATTATTTTTAAATATTTTGTTTTTGTTATTAATCTTGAATTTTATACTGTATATTTTTTATACGAATAAAGCTTATAATAATAAAGGTCTTTAACATTTGTCTGGGCTTCACTAAGGTATTGCACTTTTCATCTAAAAAAATAATGATCAGTAGTGTCAACATGATCAACGGTATGTGGCCATCATGACCGGTAGCCCTGAGTTCTACATATTGCAGTGATGGAAAAGGGGGGAGGGGGGGGGGAACTTGGGGAACTCAGTCCCCCGGACCTAAAAATGGGGGGGGGGGGAGTTACAACTCCCCCAAAGATATTGCTACATGATTTTTGCACAAAATATTTAGATTTTTAAAGGTAACCTTAGAAATATTGGTCCATAGATAAATTTCATCAAAATTGCATGTAACAACTGCCAATAACCATAACCATCCATGAGTTTCACATGCTCTAATTCAACTTGAATGATGGTGGAATATGGGTGCAATGTTATTGCATTGTAATTTTAAATGTTACTCTATGTAGCTCGATCTACGTACGCCGATCCTGTGTGGCCAAGCTGCTGTGCTGGCCAGGTTTAGATCCCCCCGACCAACATTTCCCACTTCCATTAGAACCATTACTGGACGTATTGTACATATTGTAGCAATATATTACAAAAGAGCTCTCAAGCCCAGTTTTTTTCGTTCAAGTCACACACATTCTTGTATATTTACCCTGTTAAATAGCCGATACTTCCGTCTGAAATTGACCACCTTGAACTGTCAAAACTCGCACTCAATCCGATTGACTTCGCAAAACACGGTGAGCGGAAACGCGTACATGCGGATCAACGGCATAAACATGGAAACTGCCGAGGTTGATGTTTCTGTGAAACAGCATCATATAAGGGCGGAATTGTGTCAAACACGAGCAAGATATCGGGAAGGCCGACATTCCAAAGCTGTTAAGGTACAATGTTTAGGCACCTAATGAGATAATTTCGCAGTTCACAGCACTGTTCGGCTAATTTAACGGGGGCGATAATAGAGATTCTCAATCGTTTTGATTGTTTGAAGTCTAAATCTTCAATCATATGAGACTGTCTATGAGCTATTCAAAATTTCAACAATCGCAGGACTCTATTTCTCCTTTAACAGTTTAGTCTGTGTTCTGGTGATCATGTCAGGTGTATTTCTATACCACTAGTAGGCTCTACATTAATTAACTGTACCTCAAGCTGTCTCACTTTCATTTCAATTTCACCCTTGCCTGTTGAAAAATGAGCCTTTCTCAAATGAGTGAAGTTTGTTGGATATTCGATATTGGATATTTGTATAATATAAGTCCAAAAAATAATATCAGTGGAAAGAAGGACTTTCAAAACACATTAGCATATGAAGTAACATCTTATTTACAACCATTTTTTATAGTTTTTTCACTTGTCTTTGTACATCAATCACCCAAATATCAAACAGCTGCTCGAATATCAAACGAATAATAAACGGCCAAGTATGAGGTTCAAATAGACTTGTATAGTGTACAGAACTGCATGTGATCTTCGTGCATAAAGTGCCTGCAACACCCTCAAATTGACATTTTCCCTTTACAATCTCAGCCCCTAATGCTCTGCAGCCCCAACTGACAGCCCAAGTCCCTTTTATGAGGATGAAAGGCCTACATATATTTATATATATACTCTTTATATCTGCCCCAACCGATCGTAATGATCCGCGCCAGCACGCTCAGCTTGAGCGAATCAAAAATTGGTTGTAAATAAATACTGAATATGTTACTTCATATGCTAATGTGTTTTGAAAGTCATTCTTTTCCAGTTATGATTGTTTGTGACCTATATTATACAAATATCCAATATTCAACAAACTTCACCTTGCGAATATCAAACGAATATCAAATATCCAATATCCAACAAACTTCACACTCATCTTACTCAAGTCCCTGGGGAGAATATAACCGTGCTCAGTACCTCGATCCATGCCCTGGCTGGGTTTGAATCCAAGCACTATGTAAGCACCAACACAGTATACTAGTTATCCACAAAATTGAATTTTTTTTTTTTTTTTTCAAGGTCTACACAGTCAACCAGGAGTCCAAATATCTGCTTGTTCAAGGCATTCCAAGTGTCGGTGCACACGACGATTTGATCAGAATGTTTGCATCATATGGTCATTTGGCTGAACACAAATTTCTTGATGAATACCCATCAGAGAAGTTTACCGAAGTGCTTTTGTTCAAATACAAGCTGATTCAGGCCGCACGGTAGGTGAAACGCAAAGTTTGATTGTGCAAGTGTCAGCAACAAGCAGCATGCAAGGGCAGAGCTCGAGCTGATTAAATAAGTTATATTGCCATTTGGTGTTTTTTTTCAGCCTTGCAAAACGAAAGCTTGACGATTTCAACTTCTTTGGAGGAGTTTTGCATGTGTGTTATGCACCAGAATATGAAACTGTCCAAGAAACTAGAGAAAAATTAGAAGACCGTAGAAAAGCAATTTCTGCAAGAATCCGGAAATTAGGTAACTCATGCATTTAGTTATTATAGTGAATGATTGTTAATTCAATGTTGATGTTTGCACTTAATCTTATGAACGGATTTTTTTACGGTTTCCAGCAGAAGAAACTCAAACTAAAAAGGGCCATGTACCTCAAAATAGTGAAGAAACTTCAAAGCCAGTTTCAAGACATTCTAATGCCAAGACGTTAATGTCTCACAAGTACACCATGCCTGATGGAGGCTGGTCTGAGACCTCAGATATAAACATTGAACAGCAAACTATGGATAATAGCAATACGGCCACAGGTCATGAAACAAAACAGTCTTATAATTCTGGCAATACCAACCACTCACAGCCTAACATTCATGATGCGGAAATTCCAAACCTGACAGATAATCCATTTCCAGATTCTGCTGCTTACCACACAGCTACTCAGAACAATATAAGAACTGTTCGGAACATGTACCCATCTCAGGATCAAGAACATTACAAAGGTTCCCGAACAATACCACAACCAATACTGCAGTCTCAACAGGGTAAAAATGACGACCCAAAAAAGGAAAAGTTAATTGTAAGACCTTTCAAATCAAAGACTGCTGCATCTCCGAAATTTGTGCCACGGCAAGTGAATCGCATCAGAACAGGAATCAGAAAAACCGGAGAAGCCCGGAGCAACCTGAGTGCTACTCCAGATCCAATAAATGAACGGTTACGAAGCGAAGCACTCACTTTAGGAAAGCTAGCCGGTCCAGACTTACCAGCTGAGGAAAAGAAACAGAGGGAATCGTTTAAAAGGGCAGCAACCACAGGCGATGAAGCCCTAGAAAAAACTGCAATGGAAATCCGCAGCAAAGTCCAAAAGGTAGCGTCTCAATTTTTAATCAGAATTTTCACTTTAAAGAAAACACAGCATAGACAACACTAACTTATATATATAACATACTCCAGATTATTTTAATTAAAAGGTGGGGGAAAAAAGGCATAAAATCTTAGTTCTGACAGTCCATATTTCTTTTTTGCAGTTTTGTGAAATTGCTGTTCCTATTCAAGTGAAGAAGAAGAGAAGAAAATAACTGACCCCCTTGTCACATCAAATATGCTGTTGCAGTATTATATATTTGTAGACCTTTTCTGTGCAATGAAATTGATTTAAACCACATAAGTCTTATCATTATTTATTGCAATATAATACAAGATATAACTTGACTAGTTATGCAAATAGAACCAATTGATACATACTTGTCAGTGCTAACGCCTTCCAGTTTGACTTAAAAAGATTGTGACTCCTTAGACAATGCCTTGCAGCCTAGAAATAACGTCACGGTTGCTTGCTTGTATGAATTGTATCATATGATTAACCGGAAGTCCACCAACTCAACAGTTTTTAACCACTTTGCTTTCGCTTCATTTCCTGAGAGATGATCAGTGTATGTGCCACAGTGATAGCAGTTCACGAACTTCTCTTAAATCATATAAGATAGCACTTCAGTGCCAGTTTGGGAATAACCCATACCATAACATTACTCTGACGCTATTAAATTGATTATATTATGCGATACAATGAAATCATACGCATGCACTAACCAGAACGCAAGACGGTAACATAATTCTAACAACAGATAATGAGTAAAAATTTCAATATAGCTGCGTCTAAATAATTGCAATTCAGCACAATGCCAACAAAATCGTTAGGTGTATAATATCAACCTCTAAAAAGTCTTAAAGGCCTTGATCAACTTTGTTGTCAATGCCCAAAATAAAACATCAATTTATGTCCAAAATATTTAGCACAGAAATGCACTTTTCTCCAAATTTGAATCCAATTTGCAGATCTCTCTGAGGTGAACTTGTGCAAATTAGTATGAACAGTCAGGTGGACTCTGTGCGATGTGAAAATCAAATCTTGTCAGCTCTTCTAAATGTTTTGCGGGAATTGCAGTCACAATGTTTCCCACGCCATCATAGTGCACTGGGTAGACAGAAACGCTAAGGCCCGGTCGAATTTTCTGGTACCTGAAACATCAGCTCCCAGTTAGTAATCAGCATCTTGGCTCAAACAAAATCATTACAATTGCAATGTTGTTCTGTTCAGCAAATCGCATATCAAAATTTGTTATTTTGGGCATTTGGCAATTGAAATCTTGGCATGTACTGTCGTCTAAAAGAAATCATTTTATTGAAGGATGCATTCTGTGTACTTACTTTTTCTGTAGCGCATTGGTGAGAGCTTTGCACAAGGTGATTGTGTTTCCAGCAAAGATCTGAAGTACTATTAATCTGGTAACCTGAAAAAGAATTCAAAACCTTAGCATCTTTACTGAGGTTATTACCTGTCAGATGTTTCCTTGGAATATGATTGAATGAATGAAAGTGGCACAATGATCATTTAGTTAAACACATCTTTATTTACTATAATGAACCCTACTGAACAGCTTATGGCAAGTACAAAATTCAGCCAGCACTGGACTACTTGGTTTTATCTCCGATTTCCAAACTCACCTGTTCCATGAGCTTGTGAACGTCCTGAGGTAGGAATGCACTGTATTTGGCAATGATGCACAACCGTTCTAACTTCTTGCACTGAGATAGCGCTTCAAAGAACTGAGTATTCAAAGTCATGTGAGGTTGTTCAATCCTAGATAACAAAAGGACATGACTAATTATAAATGTCCTTCCACAGTAAAAATTTTATATTCAAACGTGCAGCATATTGTAATGATTTTGATGCATGCGCAGCATTAAATGGGGAAGACACTATCCTTTTGCAAATGTTACCAATACTCAAAAAACTATTAAATACCTGAGATGTCGGACTTGTTGACAGAAAGGCAGGGCTTTGTAGAGAGCAGTGTTGAATGTGGTGCCACCCACATAAGCCAAACTGAGATACTCCAAATTGGTGCATCCGCAAGTGATTGATTGTAGACAGTGACCGGAGATCAATCCTGAAGTGATTTTATTAAAACTTACAATTTACAATATCAACCCAAATTATTTTGCAAACAAGAAAGCACACAATTGTGAAAGTACATTTGCTGGTTGCAAAATTAACATACCTGGGATGCCGGCCAGAGTCAGTTTCCTTAAATGCTTCATTTGACTTATGGCATTAAGATCTGCATCTCTGACAAATCGAGTTTCAACACTGCAAACAATTCAAAATACCTTGTAACAATATAAATGCAGTAACACTGGTAATTTGCATTAAATACAAACCCATATTTAGCATTATTATTATTATTATAGACATTTATACTGCGCTATCATATGCAAAATGTATTCAAGTGCGCCTTCCAAAAATTCAAATTAAGAATTCGTATTTTTACAGACAAAACCAAAAAAGAGCTACTGACCATGGATTGAATTGCTGATGTTTGGTGTTAATGAAGCGATTTCTCTGAATGACTGAATCAAACTTCACAGCAACGATTTCTAGCTCTTCTAGTTTGGGATTCTGAGCAGCTAACTTGTGCATTGGGGACAGTCGAGCAGGTTCACCACTGTTTGAGGCACTCGATCCTGGCTGTTCTCCACCACACTGTTTAAAACATGGCACAAATGAACTATTGAAGTTTGATTAAACTGAAGTAGCAATGAGGTAGGAATATTTTTACCAAAAATAAGGACCACAATATATGATACCTTGACCAAGCATCCACAATATATGATACCTTGACCAAGCATCCTTTAAAAGTTGTATCACTCACTTCCGCATATCCTGAAGCAAGCTGTCGTCTTTTGGGGGCAATTGCTCCAAATCGTGTAGTCATTATTCTCTTCCCAGGTACTCTAATGCATGGATCCTCTCCACACAACATGCACGTGGGAATGGCTAAGCTCTTCAAGTCTTAAAAAGTGTAGGAAACATCACCCAGATAAGACACTATTTCATTACATTCTTATCATAAATTTACATCCTAAAATTTGCCATGTAACGTTACTTGAACCTTGGAGGAATTAGAGAAGGAGGGGACACTTATGTACATCTAAGGTAGAATCACTGTCACGCCAGAGGCTTAATGACCAGAGGACCC
Source organism: Alitta virens (assembly GCA_932294295.1). Lineage (NCBI taxonomy): Eukaryota > Metazoa > Annelida > Polychaeta > Phyllodocida > Nereididae > Alitta > Alitta virens. The sequence goes on from OW028573.1 coordinate 64,756,652, forward strand.
CCCCCCCCCCCCTAATTCGGGGGCAATTGTGCAACAATATGCATGAAATATACATATTAATCAGTTTTCAAGCACATTTATTTATACTCCATGATATATATAATTTGATTATCCTGATCCCTAAGCACTAAAATACACATACTGAGTATGATATTTGGTGGACAACTACCTTATGAATAATATACTTGAATTTCAATTCACTCAGATGCATAGTTGTTAAGTAATTGCTGTGTTAATGCCAATTAAGTGTGAGGTGTTTATCTTAATATTTAGTAAACATGCCACAGCAAGCCATGAATATAGTTTATATAATTTTACTGGCCAGAATTTTTACTTTCATCTAAGCATAATTTGATTGTGTGGGTATTTGTGGGTTTTATATAATGGCAGTGTGAAAAACACATTCTTAAATCAGTCATCTTTGTCTTCTTCTAACTGTATCTCCACCAAAAATGGTTTGATTAAGTGTAGACTACAAAACTGGCATTTACGTGGAAATAAAATAAATACTTTAAATTAGCCAATTACCATATAGAAGCATTTTTGTAGAGGAAAGTTCCTGCTAATTAGCAGAGATATCAATTCTTAGGGCCACTGTCATCACCCAACCAGCACGACGTTGATTGTACATAAAAGGAATTTTATTGCCCTGGTACTTAATTGCTTAATATGAGAATTTCAAAGCCAAAATCCACGTAAACTGAGGAAATACAGGCTTTCTTTAGAACACGCTCTTATTGTAAATTCCGAGTGTCCCCTCCTGCTCTAATTCCTCCAAGCTTAAACAAATGGTAAATGGCATTACTGAAATCAAAATTTAACAAAGTAAACCTACTTTTGATAGCGCTTATCACATGAGTCAATGCTGGATAAACATGGTGATGTTCTCCTGCTAGATTCAGATGTTCTAGCTTCGGACAATGCTGAAATAAGGCAACAACACCACTTCCCTCCGCATTCTTTCCATCACAGTCCTAAAGAAAGAGAAATTAAAACAACGGCATTATATGTCACTGTCCGTACAAGTATAAGATTATAAGATAGAAAGTCTATACTGAACAATGAACATGAAAAGGATAAATATTCACAAACCTCCATGAGGCGAACACAACCAAATAAGTTAATACTGGTCAGCATAGAGCACTTTGACGCGATGAACTTGAGATGTGTGCTGCACACATTCGTGCTCTTCAAGTTGAGGTATTTGAGTGAGATCCCCCTCTCCATGTCCATCACCTTATTAGGGAATGAAACTTTTGACCCTGAGATATCCACATTTTCTAGCTCTTCCATATGAGTTAGGCAAGCAATGAACTCTTTCTTTTTTGAAAATTCCTCAAAATTAACATTCGGCATAAGTAACGTCTTCCAGTGTATATTTTCATTGGGCAGCTGAGACAACGTCCCATAGAAAAACATCTGAGCTCCGGCATGAATATTGTTTGTGATACTCATGCTGTTCAACTTTCGGTGTTTCTCCGGATTACTTATAATAGGTCTGTAGAGCTCTGGCACAGCCATGCCAGCAGATCCAACTTTAATCTCTTCAATGTTATCACAGAAATCCAGCAGCGTAGCATGCTCTCCCAGGTAGTTCATGATAGTCAACTCTGTGGACGTGTAGTAGATATGCAGGAAACGAATGTTTTCAAGTGTGGACTTAGCAAGTGCAAACACATCCCTTTTCAAGTCAGCAAATGTTGTTATACTGAAAGACAATGCCCTAAGCCGGGGAAGTGACGCTATGAGAGACACCAAAGTATCTGAACGAATCTTGCATTCGATGACATGGAGCTCTCGGAGGTTCTTGCATTTATTACAGGCCCATTGTAACACCCGTTGAGGCCACCAATAGCAGTGGTTCAGATTTAGGCCCTCAATGTTTGCACTACCATTGCTTATGTAATGTTTAAAGTCATCCTCTTTGACCATATAGCATCCTTGAAATGATGTGTTCCTGAAACAACAAGAAAAGCACATGTATGCTAAATATATCATATTGATCAACAAAGCACCCACTTCAAAAATATTTGTTACCCTCTATATAAATAGGGACACATTTTTCTGTAAAATTTGGCTTGGACTGTTCTCTGACACTTAGTTGTAGATTAACAAAAACAAAAGAAGCCTGAACTGATGGATCTACATCAGTTGTTAATATTCCTTGTGTTGTGGCAGTTTAAAGGCCTGAAGAGTTCTTGTGTGACCGCAAGTACTAATATAATACATGACGTCATTAACGCCACCACAACCCAATAGTTGATGACGTCATATAGCATTGTGTATTTGTGACGTCATGCATTGTACTTTTATATCCTAGGTCACACAAGAACTGACCAGCCCTATTAGTTTACAGCTTTCACTCACTCCTGGCTTTGACAGCTTACATATTATAGGTCCCTTTCAGGTGTACAAATAATATTTGTGTGCACTGAAAATGACCCAAATTGAATTGCACCTGAGAAGGACTTACATTTAGGAAAAGCCACTAAAGCCAGTTCTAGTTCTAGTTGGATAATCAGCAAACCACATATTCTTGTGTCGAGCTGATGGGGCACAGCCACTGTCATTCAAGATAATAACTTATAATTGTGGCCAGCATTAAAACTTTCCTTTCTATCATCAGTAATTAGCAAAAGTTATAGGAAACTGACATTGTGGTGTTAGTAAAGGGCCTGACTGAAATAAAAGGCCTTTTGTCAAAAACTTAGGCAGCAGTTAGTTGTGGCCAACAATAGGTTGTAGTGAACTGCACTCAAAAACTGGAGAGCGCTGCATAAGATTGATTTCAGCTGCTTAAACCTTTTCTAGAGGGTGATGGTGGTTTTATGTTGCATGAAAACTACAAGATTTCAGGTGCAAAATCTGATAGCTGGCACGATTGGTAAGTCCATGATTAATATATTTCTAGCCTCTGAAATAATAGCGAGCAGTTTGGAAAGATAAGACTGACACCATATTTGCGTCCTACACATTGTTCAGATTGCGCAGAAGCACCGGGAATTCTCAGAGATTTTCTCGAAGCAACCAATTGCAATGGAAATAAATAATTTGATCACATGACAACAAAACACGCATGATAACAAGGCATTTAACTTGAGTGATCCCCAGTTTTGGAGTGCAGTTCACCACAACCATCTGGCATCATCATCGAAAGAAACACTTCATTTTTCAAAGAAACATTACTTTAAAGTCTATACAGTCAGCAATTTGGTCACCAGTGTCAACTGGACCATTCAGCCAAACTGACAAAAATAAACAATTTACAGGAAATAATGTTATTGTGGGCGATAATCTAGTAACATTCCATTGACAATACGAACTGTCACGACCACAAAGTAGACAGTTTAAATACCTTGCAATCGCCTTTTGACCGCATAATGACTCAAAAGCTTTGTTGACTTTGCATAAATTTACGAGATCTTCCGTGGACAAATGTCGTAGAATAACTAGAAGTGCAACATCTGGAAGATTTAGAAACCCGTTATTCGTACTCATCTTCTAAATATGGCGATTTGGTTCTTTCATTATCTTCCAGATGTCGCTAGTGCATTTACACGCCGTACGCTGTCGCCACCTCGTGTAGTAAAAAAGATAAAAACCTGGAAAACCGTCATAATTATGTAGTGATGTGGCCCGGACCGCTTAGCCAGGGTGGTCCGGTATTTTCAAGTGGTCTGTCCTTGTCCGGTCCAGAGATGAGCGGTCCGGAGAACCAGTCCGGAGCTGGTCAATCAATAACAGTGGTTTCACCAAATAAAAAAAACCTTTTCTTGTTTAACATTATTTGATGTATGGATTTATTTAGTACTGACAGGCAGGAGACTAATAATTTCATTACTGCAATATTTATTTATGTAAAAAAGAAACCATCAATGAATGATTAATAAACAAACCAAGATGAACATGGTTTATAATAAATTCAACATGCAATGCTTGACCACCTCGCCGGTCCAGTTTTCGGACTGGTCCGGTATTTTGCAGTGGTCCGGTTTTTTAGCGGTCTGGGGTCGGACCTTGGCTTGGACCAGTCCAGACCACATCACTATTAGGTGCTCATTATGGTTAAACTTTCTAGCCAAGCTTTTTTAGGGTTTCAATTGAGAGTAGTTTTTAACGTAGCAAGTTTTAGTTTTTTTTCCACATCCAAACTATTTGCTCCTTTTCTTTGCCAAACTCACATGTTTCCAATGATAATACTGATCTAGGCAAAGTCAGTGCCTCTTGCTGAAGCCGATGGTGACATCACAATTGCTGGCTCATTTTGATGCAACAATGGACCATTGTGACGTCACAATTACACTGCAGAGGCTACTATTTTAATGAAAATACAGGAAACCTTCACTGTTAACCTTCATTGTTAGGTACAGAAAAGTGCCTTATCAAACCTTATTACAATGAAATTAATGTAAGCAAAATTAGCTGATAGACTTCCTATATTAATTTAAAATGGCAAATCTAATATACACCATATTATGGCATTATATAGTAGTCCTCCAGAAGACATGCATATATAATTATATGTGACACAGGTACAGACCTATGTCATGTCATGAATGATAACATCAGCAGATATGCACAAAAAACGCAGATCTACACAACAACAACAAGACCCATCTTTCTTATTATATTAAGATTCCTTTAATTCTTCTTCCAAATCTTGAATTTGTTCTAACAACTGCCCTTTTTTAGATATTTTATCCAACTGTTCCTTTTCTGGGGTTTTCAATTCACCAGAATTAATTTTCATCTCTATATCTTCAATTTGCTTCACTTTCTTTTTCAAGTTCCTAAGCTTCTTTAGATTTTCTGATGGACCATCAGATTTTAAATCAGATTTTTGCGGTAGAGTTTGTGAGCAGTCAAGTTTAATCATTGCTTCTGTTACATTTGCCACTTCAACAGCATTAGTAGCTCCTTTCTCTCGTCGTTTCTTTTCTTTTCTTTTTTGATTCTTTTTTGCTGCCTTTGAGAGGTTCTCCACTGCTGCTGGTTTTACTTCAGGTGCTTGTGGGGTATTTCCAGGATCACCCAACCCTGGAATACACCCTTCCCTGCTCTTCATCCATTCTACACCTTTGTTGAGATACCTGAAATAAGATAAAACATATATATATATATATATATATATATATATAGTCACTGTTACCCCTTTTTCACAGTTAGTTAGCTTGTGTGTAACGTATATAAGCTACCACATAGACACAGAAGAATTTGTGGACATTTACTTTGGAATTTCATCTTGTGGTATGTAGCCTTCTTTCACTCTTCTTGGACGGCGCCATGAACCATCTGGTCTTTTGCTTGCTGGTATGTAAAGATGGCCTGAAAATACATTATGAACATCAGCTACACAAGCAAGACTTCAGGTTGATCAAATTACTGTTTGATTACTAGTACTACAAGGGCTACAGAAACCATTGACCCCTTGCTGCAGAGCAATAGGGCCCGGCTAAAAGCGGAATGTGACTCCTCAGCGTTGGTGAGCACAGAATGGCTTCATCTGGCACCAAAGCCAGGCCGAGCGCCATAGTAATGAATAGGGCTGGTCAGAACAAAGGTGAATTACTCATTAAATAATGCATAACGACCAATAATGTCAACTGTCGTGGCACAAGGCCCATCCTAAACTATTCCCGAAAATAACAATGGACCAAATGCACGCTTGATTTTTATTTAATGGCCAGTGTCAACATTTAAACAAACAGCCATCTCTCACCTTACTGATATCCTCCATGATTTGAAGGAAACTCTGGCTTATTTTGCTCTGACAACACTTTAAACATACTTAGGCATAACCATTCCAACTCTTTTGATGAGCATTATTGCCTAAATGTTCGTAATGAGCACATTCATCTACACGCCACTGCACTACGCTGGGGGCTTGGTGCCAAAGCTGGTGTGGATAGCGCAATTCACGCGATTCTACGCATGTACAAATGCATAACTTGCAGGCCCTATTATCCTTGAAAAGTCTCCCCTCCCCCATACAGAATGGCTAATCTGCAGAGGCTTAGCTATGGAAAAAAGAAAGGGGGGGGGGGGGGGGGTTTGACAAATGTTTTAAGAGCCAAAAAAAGGGCATATAGCTAAGGTCCTATCACCAGGCAGGGGTGTAGCCAGATGTGATCTTAGGGAGGGGGTTAATTTGCCCTAAAATAATCTTTTGTTGTGGTTGGGCTTTATAGGTGTCATGAAGTTGATTGTTGTATTTTTTCGTATTTTTCAGAATGTCATTGCAACTTAGGGGCCTTCAAGCTTGGGGGGGGGGGGGGGGGGGTGGGATATGACACCCATGTCCCCCATTGGTGTAAGGAAGGTACTGGGCCAAAGGGGAGGGATGATTTTCCTGTTATGAACTAAGTGAAGCAAAATTCTACACAACTGTCAAACAATGTAGCATATTTCATTAAAGTCTGACTCAGCCACAGACAATGACAGAGGATTATAAATTTTCATTTTCACTTCACTCTTCAGCGGACGTCCCCACAAAGACGGGCACATGTGTCGCATTCGCAATGCACAAGGACATATCTACAGTAAGTTACTGTCAGTAACACTGTGCAATGTCCTTGTCAATAGAATTTAACGCCCTTGGGTATATATTGCAAGTATCATAACTCACAATATAATAAGGAAAGGGCCAAACTTACCATCTTCTCCGCGGATCACACCAGTTCTTTCAATTTCCGCGTCCATTTTGCATAATCTCTACTGCAAGATGTCTATCACCTTTCTGATTATGCAACCTTGTGTTCATCAATTCTGATCACAAATGGTTTCCATTAAAAAATTCCACACAATGATATATATATATGCCGCAATAATATGCGTAATATATTTCTAATTTATCGAATCCACAAAATACAAAATTTAGAGATTACAAAGTTACCTTGACCCCAAACGTAAACATGCAAGTGACATCTCCTGCGAGTTCATCTCTTCAGCTGCAAATGACTTTATAAGTTTCGTCGAATGGTTTTATAACACTGACAACAAAATAAAGTGCTTTATTAGCAATGATTTATGTTGTCACAAGTTAACAACCATGAAATCTAGAACTACAAGTTACAACTAAAACAACTGCCACGGCACCAGTGATCTAAATGGCCATGAATAAGATTTTAACAGAAAGATGCATTAAATCCTTTCATCGATGTATGCCTGTTTCGACAGTAAGTTTGTATACAAGTTCACGTGGATGCAGTGGATATTCTCTGGCTAAAAACCTAAAGGTATGTACATGCATGCAAACAAATAACTTTTATTCGATTATGTAACCCTTAATTAATAATATCATATATATGTTGTTAATTGTATTACAATACGAAATATTGGACAATCTGATTGTTTATTGAGCACTGACCTTTATTAGTTATATGCATAATTTTGACTTTAACAGGACTGCTACTATGTTTTGAGAGTCAGTGAAGAAAGCAGTGATGATGAAATAAAAGTTGCTTACATAAATTTGGCCAAAGAGTACCACCCTGACAGTCACACTTCAACTGCTGACCCAAAGAAATTTTCACAAATTGAGCAGGCCTATCGTGCCATCCAGGTGATATAACATTGTTAATTTGTCTTGAGAGGGTAAATTTTAAAAGATGTTTCTGGGATTGAAAATTTCAAGTAGATATTACAACTTTAAAAGTGGATAGGGATCTATTTTAGTATCATAAACACTGACATAATGCAATTAAAATGAATTACTGCAGGAGCACAGAAGGAAACAAGCAACTGAGAAACGTGAAAAAGAAGAAGTGGCTAAGGCAACTAAAGAACAGGAGACCTTCTTTGACATTCGACATACTGCACCACAACACCGACAATACTTGAATCATGAGGTACATCTACCTCCTCCCGCTACAAAAACATTCCATTTAACTCTAACAGGGACGTTAAAAACAGTAATATCTAAAAACAATTATTTTCAAACAACTGCTGTAAAGATGCTATTAAGATTCTATAAAGATGGCCAAACACTCTTGAAGTGGGCTGAATGCTATTAACATGCTGCTGCATGTCCTTATCACAGGCATCACAATCGCCCTCTGGTGTAGCCCCCTCCCCCCCCCCCCCCGACGGCTGACTGCTATATATTTATACCCAGTCAGCGGTCCGAGGGGGAGGGGGGGGGGGGGGGTTGGGGGGGCACCAGGCTACACCAGGGGGCGATTGTGATGCCTGTGGTCCTTATCAACATGACATTATGACAATGATTATAAATGAGGGGCTGCTTCAAAGAACAATTATATACATTTTTTTATGGCCAGTTTATTTTCATGCACTCATCCAGTCTGTGCAGGGATCCATGGATTCACATTCAGTTATGTCCGGTCATGCAATGATATGGGCCTCTCAAGTTTCAGTTTCCTGCACGTAATTGATCTCTTAACATGATATAATGTTGAAATATTAACGACTGACCATATAAATTAATTAATGCTACTGACACCCACCCGAAGCTAATGTTAAAGACTTTTGCAAGATATTCAAGGCTTTTTCATGGTCTTTTGAGATACAAAGTATCTCAATGTATGGAACAGTCTTGACCCTGATATTGTCAATTTCAGTAAAAATAACCTAAAAGGTCCTATTAATAGTCAAAGCTTTGTTGGCAGGGGGAATGTGTATGTCACCTGAACTTTACATCCCTATGTTTTTATGTTGTAGATTTCATGTAATTTTTATCAATAAATATCAAAAGTAGTCCCACCTGCTTACCTTTTTTAATTAAAGGGAAAAGGATCAGGAAACCCATTCCAGAGAGAAAAGCAGTACAAAGCCTATAAAGTTATCCGCGCCTCTGAAAATGTTTATGAGCATCAGGTGCAGAAATGGTCAGCAAAATATGAAAAATCGTTGGTAACTAAAGACAAGGAAGCAACAAGGAAGCGTACCATAAGGTAGGTCAAATCAAAGCAGGAAACGTCATAATTTGTATCATTCAATCATACTACAAGATTTATAAGGCCATAATCTTTGAAATTACTCAGTATGATGTTCTTATGCTGTTTGTTAATCTTATTGTGATTAGGAATCAGATGGAAAGGCTGGTAGAGGATTACATCCAAGAAGCCATGTCTCGTGGAGAATTCAGCAACTTAAAAGGACAAGGGAAGCCATTGCAACTTCCTCCAGATCACAATCCTATGATAGACAAAACTACGCACCAGCTGAATAGAATTCTGATCAACAACGGCTTTGCTCCGGAGTGGATCATGCTTGATAAGGAAATTAGGTAAATATGTACATGTGGTTGATTGTACACTCAGTCCTTCCAAAATGTTTGTATCATTCATGAGTCTATTAATATTGTTAATTTCAGACAACAGATCAAGTCAACAAGAGATAACTGTCTGTTAGAACGCACAAAAGCTGGTGATCTTGACCAACTGGACACTGTAGCAAGCAGAAAATGGAAAGAAGCACGGCAGCATTTCAGAACAGAAATTAGAGATATCAATAAAAAGATCCAAAAGTTAAATCTCATCATCCCCACTCTCCAGCAACAAATGTTTCCATATAATGAAGAAAAAGAACTGAAAAAAATGTTGGACTTATATGCAAAGCTGTATGCAAGTGGAAATTTGCCGGAGATACCATCAGAGGAAAAATTGACATATGACAATATATTAAGGCCACCAAAAGACAATGAAAAAGTTACTGCAAAAATGATTTGGAGGGATATAAGAGCACTTTTTTCCTCTTGACAAATCTTTGAATTAGATATTGACATTAGATTGATAATAGATTTTTTAATTGCACAAATAAAGATGGCATACATTTTAATGTTTCTAATGCTTGTTAGCTATGTCTTTATCAAAATCAATATAGCAGCACCTCTGGAGCCTGTTTGGGATATTTAATAGCTGTCCAAAAAAAATAAACTATGAGAATCTAACCTTGGTAGAAAGATTTTGGTCAAATATAATAACATCTTATCATCATATTTTGGCTCACCAGTCAAAGTTACCTGTAAAACTTCATTGTTGTCCAAATTTTAGGACAATGGTCTTGAGGTCTTTGTGAGCCTTGACAAGTACTATATGTAGAGGGCATTCCAGAGGGTGCATACCTCCACCATGGCCCACTAGGAGCTAGCGCTGTTGAACCAATGTGGCCCAATGTAGACCCCATGTATAGGTATATTACAGGATTTAATTCAAAAGGCAACCAGACGGTTGAAAAGTTGTTCGCGCTACAGTTGGACCACTATAGGTGGAGTCAGCTGAGTGTTTGCACATTTTATTTTTTAGTTCAAAGTAGTTGTAAGGTGTGAATTAAGGCACACCCAGATAATACGAGTTTGACATTGGTCTGATGTCAGCCCGTCGAAATCGGCCAAAGTTGGTCTGACATTACACAATCTGGCATGCTTTCCGGATAATGTCCTGTCAGTTCACTGTCAGAGCTGTTGGCCTATTGTTGATCAAGGTCAGGGCAGCAAACTCTAGTAGACCCATTGCTGACCACTGTCTGCCTAGTGTCAGCTACATTGGCCCACTGTTGGCCTAATCTTGTGTTGGCCCATTCCTGGTCACATATTAACCACATTCGAAACAAATTATCTAAAGTCACAGCAGTATTAAATAAATTAAGACACATGCTACCAAAATATACATTAATTACCCTTTACAATACAATACCATGTTTTTACCTTACTTGAATTATGGGCTTCTTTTGTGGGGATCTTGCAGTGAATCAATATTTAAATTACAGAAAAGGGTAGTAAGAACAATTAGCATATCAAAATACAATGCCCATACCAATCCTATATTTAAACATTTAAGGCTTCTTAAATTACAGGACCTGTGTACACGGAGTGAGTTGAAGTTTTGTCACAGGTTGGAACATAATATGTTACCGATCTATTTCTACAACAATATTTTTATTAAAAATTCTGAGACCCATTATTATCTAACTCGAGGAACAAATAACTATCAATTACCTGTATTCAAACATTCCTTCATTAAAAAGTCAATTAGATATAGAATTCCACAAACTTTCAATACTACACTAAACTTTTTAAAAGACAAAATTCTCACCCACAGCTTCAGACAATTTTCCAAAATTACTAAAAACCATTTCCTGGAGTCATACAGCGATATATGTATAATAAGAAATTGCTTTATCTGCCAAACATAATTTGTCCTTAACACATTCTATAGTTATTTGAGCACCAGTGCATAATCACCCTCATCCCATTTCCTCCATTTCATATCACTCATCTCATCTCCCATTTCATTGGGGTCTCCATCATAATTGCATCTTCTCATTTCATTTATATATTCTAAAATGTATTATTTATAAATTATGAAAATAAATTGATCTAAATCTAAAAAAAAAAAATCTGGACAGCATGGCAGGTCGGCCCACCATTGGCTCAAAATTGATGTGACATGGGCAAATCGGGCCAAACTCTATAGCCAATGTGAGAGATTATTTGGACAGCCTAGCTTCCTGTCCACAAAACATGATGTAAGTCCATCCATTCCTAATAGCAATTAACATCTTGTCAAAATGTCTTCCACTCATCCAGAGAGTTAATTTAGTCATCAACCAAAGACTTAACTACCTTACTGTAAAGACAGCCCTATCTTGGCCTACTGTCTGTTGAATATCTGATTGATCCAACATTGGCAATGTTTGTTGGCCCACAGTCAGGTCAGCTCAAGTGCTGCCCTTCATTGGCCCCACTGTCTGGTTTCCAGGTCAGCCCACTATTGACCCAATTTTGTGTTGGCCAATTATTAAGTCAACAGTATCAGTATATCAGCTATGTTGGCCCATTGTTTTACCAGTATCTGACTGACCCACTGTTGGCAAAATGTGTTGGCTAAACATCAGGTATTTATCTGTAGGCAGCCCAGTGTTGGCCCATTGTCTGCATGATTGGCCTATATTCTGTCATGATTGGCCCTATGTTCTGTCTGCATGATTAGCCCTATGTTCTGCCTGCCCGATGTAAAGTTGCCGATACTGACATACTTTGGCTCACTGTCCACCAATGTCTGATTGGCACAATATTCACTATTAGCGCATATACTGTCAAAAATGTGATCCATCATCCAGATCAAATATTCTAAAATTTGGTCCAGATCCATAGAGTTTCATACCAAAGTTTAACATTTGTGACATGTCAGATGACAACCAAGACTTTAAGTTGTAGGTTGCTAAGTGTAATAACTAAGTATGAAGTGTACCGTAATCTGGGGTGATAAGGGACGATTGGGTGATAAAAGACACAAAAAAGAGCACCTCTATAACGTCATTAATAACTTTCTGGGTTTGTGTCCTTTGTCACCCCAGATTATAGTACATGTACTACAACAGGTTATGCATAGTATCGTTCGATGATGCAGTGGAAATCTTTTGATGAAAAATGTGAAGGTATTCCATGGGTTGAGAGTGATTGTAATTTACAAGTATAGGACTCTTTCATCCTGGTAACTGTCCTCATGTTACTGATTACATTATTTTTTTTCCAGGACTGCTACAAAATCTTGGGGGTGCGAAGATAACAGTGACAATGACAGCAAAGAAAGTAGATCTAACAACTGACAGAAATCAAGTTATTAAGCCACCTGAAAAACAAGAATCATTCATCAACGATGACATAGCTGAGAAAATGGAGATGAGAGAAAAATTTATTAATGGAGATGAGAACATCCTCCGCTATATATGAAAATGCAGTGATGGAAAAACACAAGTGAATGAACAAAAAGGTATAATCGGGTAAGAAAAGCTTCTGCCTCTTTCACATTTCTTTTATATTTATGCAGTGTATGCAGTAATACAAACCAAACCAGGAAAATATACATTCTGTATTTTTCTCACCGTAGTGTGGTGGACAGACTGGCAGGATTCCACATTCAACAAGTCATGTCCCAAGAGAACTGAGAGAAAAGCCTCAAACTTCCACCAGATCGACAAAACAACACATCAACTCTACTGAGTTCTAATCAACAACAGCTTTGCACCTGACTGGATTATCCTAGCTAAGGACATAAGGTATTGAAGTAAAATTACATACAAATGATCACATGGCTTACATAGATTTTCTTTTCTAAATATTCCTATTTCTCATTTCAGACAAAAAATAAAAGCAGCAAGAGAATACCCGCTTATAGAACGCACACGGGCAGGCACTGACTTGGACAGCTGAATCTTGTCACCCCATCTCTGCAACAACTAATGTGCCCATTCAATGAAGACAAAGAATTCAAGAAAATACTTGATTGTATGCTGAATTGCCTGCCAATGACAATTTGCCTGAAGTACCTTCAGAGGAAATCTAAAGATCTGAATTCATAATGCTAAAGGAAAGAGCATTTGGAAAGATTTCAAATCCCTTTTCTTCTCTTGGCCTGTTATTCTCTGTTTAATTCATATCTTAGAACTGATTTATGTAAAATCAGAGCACGGGCAGCCATTTGTTTACAAATTTATCCTGTATTTATTAAAAATTGCGCATTTACACATTAACATGATTATATACAAATTTATTTACAAATACCATGAACATGTAGACAATTATTAAATGTGAATGTGACCAAAGTTGATGAATTTATGAACAAATGTCATGTAATTTACAGCCAAGTTAATGACACTATTCCTCTTCTTTTTACCATGGACCATAATCAGGTGCCTGCAAATTAATAAGTAATACTAATTAATTCATAAATAATTACCATTAATTAAGCATCCCCAAATATTATTATGATTATTTATTTTAACTAAAACGAGTAGAAAATGTGCCTTATACCTTTGTAAGCATATTCAAGAGCACTAGAAATTGTTCTCATGTCTGTTTCAATGCTACGAGCCCAGTTTTCTACATCTCCAATTTCCTGAAATGATCAATACACCATTTATATTGATATAGATGTGAGTATATATATAAAAAAAAATTAATATCATTAAAACCATCTAAATTTCATAAAGAGGAAACAAACTTACCTTCAAGGCAGTATTGAAATCTTCTACAAGCTTTAACCATTGCATCGTCTGTTTAGCAAACTGGCCAGCGTTTGCTTGCAAGATCTTCGTTTCTGTGTCCAACTTTTTCTGGTTAACATACGCTTGTGCCACACTGGTTAAAAATAAATAAATATAAATGATCAAATCACTTCCAATGCAAATCATGTCATATTTAAATGAAACACAGCCTACTGTTGTTAAAAGTATTAACAGTCTTTCAGAACTGATTGTTCAGAACAATGATAAATTAATAAATTTTATGGAGATGTAGAGGTCACAGGGGAAATTTTTATTTTATAGTATGCCATGATATGAAGGATGCATACATAGCATAGAAATACACAGACCCAAAAAATTACACATTTTAATGCTGATAAAAATTATTTGGCCAAGCTGCTGCTCATTAAGCTAGGCTTCTACTAAACGTTCGCCACAGTCCTCTTGGCGAAATTTATGTAACAGTGGCTAAATTAAATGCTTGTGTGGCGAAAATCTGTCAAACTTAGTGGCGAAAATGCCTATGAGCCAAGCAATCTGATTGGTCCTCAGAATGGTGTCATCATTGAATTATGAAAGCTGCTTCAAATAATGGTGGCTTAACTGTCTCTGTTGTGGCTAAAAAAATGTGGACTGCTTTAGCCACAGTAGCTAAGGCTGGAATTAATTTAGAGGAACCCTAGATGAAGTGCAGTGAATCAATTCTAGATTGTCAGTAATCATCCGTACCCAGAGTTTAAATGATCAACTAGGGCATGTGTGAGAGCAGTTGCTGATTTTGTAGCATCCTTTTTTCTTTTCTCTGTAATAAAACAAATACATAACAGTTAGTCAAGTTTAACTTGAGATAAAATACTATTGGCACTGCATACAAATAAAGATTTACTTGTATTTAAATTGTAATATCCAATCAGCATACACAGAGGGCATCACATGACCGGACCAATAAATCCTGATATTGGTAGGCAATATTGGTCATGTGAAAGTGAAACTAGCAAAGTGAAAATATAATTGACCAATAATTTAAATATAACATTGTAAATTGTTATGATACATATTAAACAGATTAGAATTTATTCATATATACAAATGATATGGTGATTAAAGTATTTAAATTGTTGAAATATTTTTGCAAAATATCAAGACATTATGACAATAATTGGTTATAACAATCTAGGTGAAATATAGTTTATAACAAATGGTGGATGGAGAGTCGACCAAAGAGCATTTTGGTTATATATGCAGTTTTACAATTAACGTAAAGGCAAAATTAGCTATAATTCATCATGTGATGCCTGTTATTTTCAACAACAGCCTCCAATCTGTGTGTGTCAATGTGGGAGTGTTGCAGCAGTGTACCTGCTGACACTGCACTGTATACAAAAATCCGGTGCTACCAATTGAACTATACAACCTTGTTGCTCCTTCCTTATCTGTTGACGTGCCTGATGTTCTTTCACCATTCGCGAAAGCATCTTGATGACTAGAAACTGTCGGCCTTCCAAGGCTGCTCCGGTTTATTTACAATGAGTGCCATAGAACGCCAGAATGCAACTGCTCTAAAAAAAGTAGTTCAGGATAACATTTTATGCAGTGTGGTATAACGTGGCATATGAACTTATTTTGGTAGTTATTATCTTTTCATGTGTTTTGTTTTAAGTTAGGCTTATAATCAAGACATGAAACAATAAAACGGAACAATTATGAAAAATAGATCCTTAATTAGATATTCCCGCGCCGTATTAGTTGTAGTTTCCGGCCGCAAGATGTCAGCTCGGAACCAAACTACGCCAACAGCTCCACCTTACGATAGAAATCTCACGGTGCTAGATTACTTGCAAGATGGCAGGGAAAGGGGCTTGCCATGGCGTTGGCCTCTTCATTTTACTCTTCTGTGGCAGTTGTCTGGCATTTAACTTGGATACTAGTGTGCCAATAGTCAAGGAGGGAACCTCAGGAGATTCTTATTTTGGATTTTCTGTGGCTCAACACCAGATTTATCAACACACGACGCAAACCACTGAACATGTGTGAGTACATTTGCTTGCTTGGCTCTCAATCCTATCCTTAGGCTCTGTGTGCATTGGGACTGAGGGGCAATGAATCTCGAGCTGTTTGGTTCACTTGCTATGACATACCTTACATTTTACACCAACTGAAATGATTCACCCAGAGTCATAAAGATTACAACCAGATCCTACAATTTATGTTTATTTCTTCTCTTGGTCTGACCATAACAAAGCACAAAGGTGAATCACTGCAAGTACAATCAGTGAATTTAGCAGCACTACAAGCAGGACAGTCTGGGTATATTTCATAAATCAAGGTACAGCATTGACTGATCATGACTGGGTTACTCTGTACTAATTTCAAACTTGCTCTGACTTTTAATAGGAGTTGGAGGCTGTAGCTTTCAATGATAATTTAGCTCCTTTTCACAATTCACAAAAAAAAAAACATGTTTTCTACCACTTACGTGTTGTGCATTGGAATGAAGCGAAACTATTTCGTTCATTTGTGATGTCAGCTTATCATTTAACTCTTGGTTAGTAAGAGATCAAATTGACTTTAATGTACGAAATTATCCTTTACATAACAAAGTAAATCCCATTGGTATCCCAAGATTGGCGATTTTGCAATTGACCAGCAGGATGTGGCAGAAAATTGCTCAACTTGAAAGAGGCTGGTTGTAGCTTAGGACCTTGCTTATTACCTGGTTACTCACCACCACCCCCACAAAGCATTAGTGCTTACACATCTTGGAATGCGCCTTAGAAAAATAGTCGAAGTTTAGTACAGCTGCTTGTGAGTCAGGTTTTCTCACACTGAAAGGGATGTTAAATTTGCAGTTGCTCTGGAAAGTTAAAACTGGAGTGAACTTAAATGGATTAAAATGTGAGTCATTGTGAAAGAGTATTGAAGCCAAAACTTAAGTGCTCTCTGTTTGATATTTACATGGGGGTGTACAATGTATGGTAATTGGTTGTTTGCCAATCAGCTACAGTAAAGGGCAGTGTGTCTATTATACTCTGAATTACCCCTAGGGCAAAAGTGGACACCTGGAGGGGCCAGCTTCTCTGTTTTTGTTCCCTGTTACTTTATATTAGACACTTCGCTTTTCTGTGTTTGCTATGGCATTCATCAAAGTCCATTGTAAATGTCCGTGTGTATTTATTTAATTTCTTTGTGTAGGTTAGATATTGATCCAGGGTCACTGAGAACACTCACTGTTCAATGTACACATTGAGCCTCCCTGTGGATTACTCTCAAACAGGGCTAGAAATAGAGCTAAATAGAGCCTTGGACCTCATGTGTGGTTTTTTGCTTGTGAAGGATTTCAGCATGAACTACCTAATTGGCTAGAAAAGTTCCCTCCCTGATAATGACAGCTAAGAACGGACCAGATTTCCTAGAGTGCCCTACATCTTGCAGCTTTTAGATAAAACTGGTGTAAATGGCAGGATGGTGGGAAGTGTTTTCATGGTGTATGTTTTTGGCTGTTCGTGTACTTGCATAACCAAAATGCTCATTGTTGTTCAGTTGTGGTGGTATTCCAGCTCAGGCAGAATTATACCTCCTCAAACAATGTCAGAATGTTGAACTGGAAATTCCAAATTACTGGATGATTGATCCTACTTAATTAGGGTGACTACTGACTAGCTTTAATCTCTTTGTCCATAGTCAATAACTTGGAATATGGAATTGATATGAAAGGATGTTGTTCAAAGTCGCAAGTGCTGGTCCATTAGTGTGTAATTAGTTTACATTTTAATGCTGAACTATGTTCCATAATTAGTTTACATTTTAATGCTGAACTATGTTCCATAATTACCAAAGTTACCATATCTGCTTGTTTACAAACCAAGGTTCCTTTTTATATAAAGAAAACCCTCTCCAGGCAGAAGGCTGGCGTTTATGTGTTTTATATTAATATTTGAAACTAAATTATTTTACGTCAATCAGGAAAATACATAGATGAACTCATTGAAGTATGGGCAACAGGATGACACTAAGTGGGCAGTACAATATGTAACATGTACAATTGTTCATTTGGAGTTAATTTTAAACATTAGCAATAGTTAACATTCATACACGATGTTAATTGATGTAGTTCAGTGGGCGTAACTAAACCAAAGTCAATGCTATCTATGAAGTGAAGTGGGAGCTAGGGGTAAACAAGTGGCAGGGTCACTGCAAGGCCAGACATCAATCTGCCCCTGCAGCAGATCTTTGGAGGAGGGGGGGGGGGGGGGTTGTCATGGGACTCATTTGGCCTTTGGTCTACATGGGGCAGGGTCACAGAAATGGGTGATCTTTGTTTAAATTATTTGTAGGTGAAATGACTGTCTAGATTCATTATACTAGTCCTGAGTGACACCCTGTTTTTGTAAATTATACTGTAATAGATATTGACAGAAGGTGTTGTGTAGGGGTAGCACAGAAGTATTGGGTTTGAGCTGTTTATCTACCAACAATTGATGCACTAATGGAAGGCAGTATTTATGGCCAATTAAAAGAATTCGTCTTAGAAGTAATTGAATAGGTTGATGGTGCAGTATTGGTGCCATGGTTTCTTCATTTTGATCACCAAAATAACTAGGGTTCTTTACTAAAGTTACATTTTAAAAGAGCTGGATTTTGAGAATGTGTGCGTTTTGACCATCAATGCTACTGCAGGACTGGGGAATTGGGGTCGCAACAACATTAAATTGTTGTCGAGTGACTGCTAATGAGATTGAGTCTCCATATCATGATATTTGTAACGTTCTATACCACGACCTGATATTCGAATATGGAAAGTAAAAAACGGTCTTTTTAGGCCGTGCTAGCTAATACACAAAATGTATGCAATAGAGGTCATCTGGGTTGAGGTCTTGAATCGCTCAGTGGATCCTCTTTCCTTGCTAGTATAGCTTGCTTGGTGTATGATGTGAATCGCATGGAAGGAGCCACTTATATAGCAATGGCCGCATATATCAGACATATATTGTGACATTATTGTCCCCACAATATGATTGCGAGTGCTGCTGAGATAGTGCTTTTGTGATTGGTGGGAGAGACTCCTTGGCACTCTGCCTAGGTGCATAGGCGTGAAAGGTCATTGGGCCACACATTCTGGCTGGCATGCCCTTGCTGTTCATTTCGCGTTTATTGTGCAGTTCTCAGTCAGTCTGGCCGCAGTTTATGCACTTGGTCTGCCTTACATGAAGTCTGACATGCGAGGCTGTTGGTGCTGCCCGCCTGTTAGAATAGCAGAATGCATAAAGTGTGCCACCTGGACGGGTCTTGTTGATAGGGCTAAAGTCTTACTTCCATGGTCCAGGGCATCGCAGGTATTTCCATGCATAGCAACCACAATAAAGTACAGTACGCATGTCCTTTTACCCCGAGTGCACAATAATGCACTCTGTGTTAATAGATAGGCCTACGGTGGATTAAAGATTCCATGTTACACAGGTTAACTTCACATTTCTGCAGATAAATTTATTTTTGTGAATGTATTTTGACTTGTATACATGACACATTTTGTTCGAACTTCGACATTACCAATTCACAATGTAATCAACATACTTTGTCATTTTTATTGTTCATGTGAATTAGCTGATGGCTCAAGCAACCTCCGTAGATAGTGTTTCATGCAGTAAGCAAAATATTCAATGTTTGCAATGATGCAATCTACTATACATAGATTTCTGAAGTTAAGAATGAAAGCCTGTGTATTTCGAACAATGGAGACAAGAGTCTTTTGTGCATCTGGCTAAGCTAACCAGGGTCAGATTCAAATTTAACTGGAATATTATCGCTATCAGACTAGCTGGTTATATATTTATATAGATTTAGTAACATACGCGGATAATGACTCATTTATGTAAAGATATCTGATCAGGTGTGGACTTGCCAGTTGTAATTAGTGACAAATTAATCGATGTATTGCCGTTACATTGATACGCTGAGCTCCTATAACGGGAAGTGCCACTGGAGAAAGAAATGGGGTTTTTGTAATTTTAATCATTGTTTTAATGCTACAATGTAGAGTAATTTTAGAAGGAACTTCCTGGAGTGGTTTTGTTCATTTTCCTCGTGACCGTTACTGTTAGCATCGAGATTGCTGCAATTTAGATTGCACTCATTTTGCTTCTATATAGAATGGATTCCCAGACACTTTTGGGAATTTATAGAGATTCTCATTACAGTTTGCATAGATAGTGATGACTAAATGTTCCTATAAAATGAATATTCTGCATTAATATGGACTGATCTACTTTGCATGCATGGTTTGTCCAAGATAAGTATTGCCCAGTGGATAATAAACATTCATTTCTCCTCACTGGGCAAGATAGTATCTCACCATGATCTAGGTCTCCCCAGAATCAATAAACTAGAGCCAGGGACTCGTGCTCTGTTTGTCCAGGCTGTGGGCTGACCAAGCGCTCCCTCGGATTTTATTAGCACACTCAGTGGCTTCCTTGTTCAGCTTGCCTCATCTCAATTCCATGTTATGGGGCTATTCATCTGCAGCTAGACTGGCTGATTAATTTAGCTGAAAGACTAGAGAGACAAGGAGAGAGGGCTACACAGCTTGTGGAGGGTACATCCCAGTCAACATGACTACAGCAGCAGCAGCAGCTGGATGCATCCCTAGCAAGGTTTCCATGCTATAAACTAACATAAACCTCTTCAGGCTCTCCAAACTGTTTGCTTCTCATCAATCAGTTGATGCACCACGAAGTGGGTTGATCATGAAGTTACTCCCCTGCGATTCGTCAATAGGACGCTAATGTCGTATATTTTGGAAGCAATTCCCTCGTGGTCTGTGTGCAAGTATGATACATCCGTGGCTACAGCGATCAACTATAGACCTTGTTTCTGCAAGGGAAAGTCTCAAGTCTTCCAACATGATAATCTTGGTGCTGGAAATTATGAAGGAAGCTGACTCTTTCTTGAGTTATGATAGACATGAACCTCTTTTCAGGCTTTTGGTTCGACTTTCATCTCAGATATGTCATTCCATGAGCTAGAGCTATCTCATTGATGCTCTAGCTATGACTTGAGGTACTGCTGCAGTTCTTCCTACATAATATTTTCTTAGCTCTGTAAGTGATTTATCCTGAAATCGGTTGCTGGAGACTATTGGGCCAGGTATGAGACTCCACCCAGGAGGTAAAGGTATATCCTAGGAATGTATAGAGATTAGGTCTGCCATTGTGTAGCCGTATCTTATCATTACGTCTGCCTCTAGCAGCAGGTCTTAGGTACATTTGTAATAGTTCTGACAGTCTTCTCAGTTATGCAAGTGGTTTTCTGGTTTTCTGGAGAAAGCTGAGTGAGCATCATGTGGGATAGATGTTGAATTGATGCTGATGCTGATGCAGGATCGTTTTCCGATGTGATGCACGTGCAGGGCACCAGGGGAGCACATCATGGGGTGTTTGGGCATTCCTTGTCCCGGGGGAGGGTGAGATCTGGTGACTCTTTAAACCCTTCTTGGGGTGGGCGAGAGGTATTCCTGGCAGATGTGGACAACTAGAAAGATGAGATCAAAGATGGGAGAACCAGCCCGAAGGCATCTCTGCAAATGAACTAGCTTGCTAAACAGGAGTAGTCTCACCCTGACAAGTCAAAGCATGGATTAGTCTTAGAGTGGCTACATGAAAACACCCGACAAGTCAAAGCTGCATAGGAGTATGTACGAGAACTATCTAGGTCAATGTATATGGGCAGGGTAAAGGTTACCAGAGGTCTTGGTTACTGACTTCACAGGCTTCATAACGCCTTTGCACGTGTAATGTGGTCAGAGTTTGGTCAGTTGCTTCTCTTTTCATCATCATCCAAACTATTGTTTGCCACATCTCCACTGACCCATTTTGCTCTATGCACAAAATGCCCGCACACAAGCAACAACAATGCACTCAATTTGTTCCCCTGACTTTTTTTTATACACCAGTGCGTAACAACACACCAATTGTATGTTGTATGTTATTATATGTTATCCACACATGTAATCTTATGCTATACATAAATGACTACAGTTGGCATACACGTTGGCTAATGTTACACATTGTTGACACCACACAGCCATGTGTAGGAAATTGTATTAAATGAGCAATTTTTACATTTTTCGAGAAGTTGTCCATATATCTAAAATCATGTGTAACTCATTTGATATCATTAAATGACCATTCGCTAAAAATAATGATATCAAATTTCCTCATAATTATCACTATTAACATTGGGGAAAAAAATGGTCATTTAATGATATCAAAGGGTTCCACTACACTAGTATCATCAACCCAAAAACAATGAAAAGCAAAAAATATATCATTGATTTGATTTCCTTCAAACTTAATACAGGAAAAATAATCAGTTTATAAAAAAATATAATAACAATTTTTCTCCAAAACTGATTGTGATGAAATGATGCATCTATTATGAGTTTGATATCCCAGCTTTTTTCCTGTATTAAGTTTGAAGGAAATCAAATCAATGATATATTTTTTGCTTTTCATTGTTTTTAAGCATAATTTCCAGTATATATATATATTGCATTCGTATTAACAAATGTAATATTCATGTAATTCCACGGTGAGTTAATGCAAGAGAGGGTCTCCAGAGATAAGTTTAGATAACATGTGGGTTCTGTGTGGCAAGATATGGGACCTATATTATAGGTAGATGTCGAGACATGGGGTGAGGTATGCCACCCCCGTCAGCCAGGGATGCTGTTGCTGTATTTTAGTCGTTTATCAGCAGACTAGCTACCCACTGTTCATGTCTGGGGCAAATATACTACAGGTCTATTCCCTTTAGACTAAGTAATGGCTATTGATTGTGTATTGTTGAACTGTTTTGTGTGGGGCAGAAGTTGACCAGAATGTTCATGAACCACGCAACAGTAAAATGTGGTCAATGACCTTTGAATTATCTCAAAGAGTCATAGTCCACGTGATATATCAGAAGTGTTGACATGGATAAATTGTCGAAATTGATGGCCTTTTTACAAACACATGCGGGTTGATGATACTAGTGTAGTGGAACCCTTTGAAGACAATCATAAAACATGTTCATATGATATTCGCGACATGCAAGTCTTTCCAATTTATAAAACTTTTTTAAGTTCTAGTCTATAAGCATTTTGAAGATTGTAGTAATACATTTTACATGCCATAGGGTTCCTGACCTTCCAGCCATTGTCAGAATTAGGAATGTACAATGAGAAGTAGGCTATACATTGCAGTAATTTGCATACAATCAGACCATGGAGTCATAGTGCTTATGACTCCATGATCAGACAATGTGATTTGGGAATTCTGATGAGCTGTCTGCACTGACATCATAACGTCATTATTATAAGCCTTTGGTCAATTGGTCATTTTATTTACACTCACTAGCCTGATAGAATTACGTGAGAAGTTATTAAATTTGTGGACTGTGATTTGGAAATTCTGATAAGCTGTGTGCATTGACATAATAAATTCATTACTTTAATATGGCTAGCTATATCCACTCATTAGCCTGTTAGATTTCCAGGAGTTTCAGCAGGAAAAACTATATATAGGAAAGACCTACTCAATTCCTGGTTCTAGTGGCTTGAAGTTAACTCTTCCAAGCAATTGCAGCTGGGTGCATTCGGTTGGTAGCAAGCAGCATCTCAATGAGGAGACGAAAGAAATGCTCAAATTGAAAGCTCTAGATTCCTTGACAGAAAGAAATAGGAAGGAGGAAAGAATAAAGAGGGTAAAACCACGGTCCTTGATGAAACAGAAGTGGCATTGGCTTCTTGGAATGCACCCTGTATTGATCTGCATGTCAGCTGAGCTGTTTGCCTGCCCTCTTGTGTTCATATCGTGGAGTCTGTGTATACCGAAGTATTTACATGTATCCTGAGATTGATCTATGATGTGTTAATCGTGCTACGATGTTTGAGATACTTATTGGCGAAACATGATTTATGGAGAGCAAGAGTTAGGACGTTGGCCTGCCCTGTAGCATCTCTTGTTAACAGTATCCAGCTGCAGCAGGAGTCGGGCAATCAGCAGCATCACTCTATCCTCAGCAGCCCAGCAGCATCCTCATCTGTAGAGAGGAGAAAGAGCATCCCAAGAAGCATCTCACTAAAACCCTTGTGTTGTATGAAGAGACCAGGAGGCTGAGGCTCTCTCACTAGATGGTCTTCCTGTTTATGTTTCACCTACTACAAGAAACCCGTAATTCACCCCAACTATGTCCACATATGTCTTCTAGGCACTTGCATGTGTTTTTTGGTTGAAGTTTGGTTGGACCATCGCTTGTGTTCTCCAACTAAGTTGGGAGGACCATCACTTGTGTTCTCCAACTAGCAAAATAACTAACCATCCTCTGCATTTTGCACGTCTCATAAAGAGTAACTAGAGATGCATGCAGTGTGACCTTGGTGTTTTTGTACCCATATGTACTCTGAAGGAATGGTTCTCTGGCCACAAATATGTCATCAGAATGATTATTTTTCGTTAATTTGAAACGCGTTTTTGTACGTTACCCAGCTTGGTCTTGGAAGTGTCTTCTGACTTTATTTAGTCCGGGCAATCTATGTAAAATATAAAGCTGACCAGGACAAATTGCAACAGAAATGAAACAAAGTGCATTTGATAGGTCATGATGTACTGAATGACATATCAAAAGTTTACCAAAATATATTGAGTGGAACAGCTTCAAATCAGCATTTCAATATCAGTACCGGTTTAGCTATCAGCTAATGTTGCAAAAAATCCATATGAGGAAAAAAGATTACAGTTAATGCAAGAAAGAATACAAATTTGCACAAATATTGGTTTTGTTTTAATTGTGCTGCTTTTTATGACACAACTTTTATGTATATATGACTGACGAACGAACTTAAATATTCATATGCCACTTTTTTTTTTAACCATCAAACAGATCAAAGTAATTGACATCATGACAAAATACTTCCAATAAATACCACATTTGAAACGCATAAAATCTTTAATAAACCTTCAAGCTGAACATTTTCAAATTTTATAAACCTTGGTCTCAGGTCCTCTTTGCATTATAGCAGTTGTACTGGTAGAACAAGGAAAAGTCAATAAGTATAAGATTTACGATATTCATATTTGTGTTGAAGATAGTTTATCAGGGTACTGACTAATGTCTAGCTTACAATATATCAATAGTAACTCATAGGTCAAACAGATCACACAATTTGTAGAATACCTTTAATTCTAAGAATTTGTTGTAATTCCTTAGTTAAGGCCTGAAATGCACTTAATAAATAAGCCATGGAACAAATCAAACCATACTTCCTGCAAGAACACTGCATGGCATAGCAACCAGGTTTTCAGGTACACTGAATAACTACCAGAAATTCTGGGGTGACAGGGTGGATGTCAATTTCTAACCGAAAGACGGTACTGTGCATAGCAGTGGTCTTTCTACGAACTTACGCAAGGCATGACAGTATACAGTGGGTAAAAGATCAATGCAGTGGACAAGAAAACCGGTGCAACGACGTATCATCGCTTTTTCAGTCACTTGAACAAAAATAGTACCTCATGGAGTTGGCTGAATTATCACCTCAAATCTGCTAATTTGTCAGTTTAATATAGTTTTGGACAAAAGAATGATGATTATCCACCAGTTTTGCAGTCAGTGGCTCCTTGAATAAATGAAATTGTGCATAGGAATCTATTTCACTACTTCTTATGCAGACAATGCACATAAACACCAATTCATTGAGAGCGGCAAATCAGTCATGAGAAAGGCTGGTGCTTCGCACTGGATCGTGGTGCCGCCTTTGGCGCAGCTTCTGCTACTCTTGCCTGCTGGTGGAGACTGATCCCCTCTGCTGGGGTACCCCCTGATTAAACCAGTTATAATCTAGAATGCCCAAAAACTGGAGGAATGTTGCTGAAGAAGCAGGAAAGGACTGTGCCACTCTTTTATAACATGCAACTAATGTTGGTGGTCGTGATCATGGTTGAATTGGAACAGTACACTATGAAGTCCAGTGGCAAATTGTTGAAATCACAAATTACTGATGCTTTGTCCAGGCTCCATATTATGCAAGCATGCCATAGTTGTTTCTTTTGCCTTGGCAATATCTTCTGGGTACATGTGCTCTGCTCCTCATGAACACCTTTGCCTCCTGATATAGGCTAAGTTTTATTCCACTGAAAACTCACAACCCAGTATATCGTCAGAATGGCTTTCCCATGCAAGCCTAGATGGAATAAGTTAGCATCTGGCAGATTTCTGGAAATGTTTCTTTGCCTCAGGCTTTGGTGAACTTCACAGCCACTTTTCAGTCTTTGGGACAGCATAGCCATGTTCACTGCCTTTTCCTTTAGTTGCAGGGAACACCCCACCTTTTTGGTTAGAAGGGTCATGCTTGGGGTGAAATGTACTGCTGTCCCAAGTTTGTCACCAGTCTATTTCTGTGTGCACTGTCATTGGTACTTTGTGCACAGGTGGATTTAACAATGAATAATTCATAAAACTTCTATTTTGATACCTTCAATGAATTTCTTGGCTCTTAAAACATGGGTGTAGATATCTCTTTTGTTGTGTTATGTGTAATAATGACAAAGTTATGGCCTGAAATTAATTTGTCGCAGGCCTATGGCAGACAAAGATGACCACATAGCCATCACAGAAAAACTGGTGGTTGCATCGCAGCAATTTTTTTTTTGGTACTTTCCTATCTCTGCCAAATCATATGTGTTTATCATGATGATAAAAAAAGACAGGATCTTGGTGATATTTAAAACATAGATGCATGACTATTTGGTTAACCGCTAGTTTAATCATGGAGACAAGAGTAGATAGAGCAGCATTATGAAAATGTAAATTTCAGGATGTTCCACTCAATGTATCATGGTAAACTTTTTGTATGTTCTTTCTACACCTTTCTGGATTAGGAAAATTCAGATGTAGAAACTGTTGCAATTTGTCCTGGGTATATCTACACATTACCTAGACTAATTTGTCCTCTACAGAGTAGAGGCAACTTTTAAAAAGGACATGTATGTACCAAATGTACTCCAATAAATTCACCATTATACCATATTATGTAATTATCTGAGACATACTTGGTTGATGAATTTGTCAAAAACTCAGCCTTTCTATTCTAAATGATGTACCAAGACTCCCAACACTTCATGGTTTCAGTTTCATCAGGAGCCAGACAGCTAGTGGTAGTCAGTTGTCACTTTTCATTGCTTTGACACTGCACACAAAGAGCTGGTTGCCAGAGGACCTTTCATATTGCTCAGCCGCAGATTGGCCGAATTCCCCCAAAATATTTCAATAATACGATATAATAAAATAAACTCGTCTGGAATTGATATATTGCTTAATCTATATTCAAGGAATAGGTCTTCCCTAACATTTCTCATGTTCTTCCTGATTGTGAGGCTGAAATGTCTAAGAAACCCTGTTTGGACAATATAAGTACAGTATATAGTACAATAATCCAAGGAGATGCTCTGTGGTCATTTTGCTTTGACATTGACACTACACATAATACTTTGTATTTCACTGCCTCGGATTGGTCAATTGTCATTTCATGGAAGCTCTGATGACTCCGTGGTCTTTCTAGAACACCGGAAACAATATCAGCTCAGTAGCTGCGTTCTGCTGAGTGTAATACAATCTCTGTAGACTCGGATTTACCAAGGATTTACATTAGCAGTCAAGTAGTGGTCTGTTGCCATATTGCTGAGTGGCTTGGGTCTATCCCTTGTGATTAGCTGGATTCAGAAGCTGCTGCAATAACGAGATGCAAAGCTTGCGTGGCAGGGATCACTTTGCCATTAGGTTTTGCAGGTCTATGAACACAATCAATTAACCCTGATTGCATACCAATTATTTTAACAACATGGCTTGGAGGGTTGGAGAACACGCACTAATACAACCGCAGCTCAGGCCCCAAAATTGCCAAAAAAAAAGTGATGTGCAAAATGGTGGCGTATGTCCAGAGGAGCTTATTCCAAACTGCAATGTTATCCTGCGGTATATATGTTATCAATGTTATTTTAAATTGATAACAGTTTCCTGGTAAAAGTTAAGATATTGAT
Source organism: Alitta virens (assembly GCA_932294295.1). Classification (NCBI taxonomy): domain Eukaryota; kingdom Metazoa; phylum Annelida; class Polychaeta; order Phyllodocida; family Nereididae; genus Alitta; species Alitta virens. Next base: position 64,784,704 of record OW028573.1, read on the forward strand.
AAAATATTTGAAAACCCGGATAGGCATGATATATCAATCATGAACATGATAAAAGGACCTAGATTAGCTCAATAATGTGTATCATCAAGTAAAAATGACGAAGGATCTCAAATTATGTAACTCAGCATTCAATGACATGAATTACATTCTGAGCTATATGTAATATCTGAACTATTTCTGAGCAATTTCTTTTTCACTAATCTCTTATATCTGAGCTATACCAATAGTGGATTTCCACGGAAGATTCTCAATATTTCCACCAGGTGGCTAAAACAGAATACTGCAATTCTATTGGCTGAAAAAGTTCCCGCCCTTGACTGTGATTGGCTGAAGCAGAGTGCGTCCTAGCAGCAGTATTTTTAGTGCATATTAATGTATTTTTGACATCTTATTATTCCGTTGATTTTTGTTATTTTACTGAGAAATTTATATCTCTTGAATAGGTTAGTTATGATCTTTTTATATCTGAAAAGAAAAATGAGTAATAAGAAGAGAAGAAAGACTTATGTCTTGCTGACTTCAAGGCTGCTCAGTGAAAAGACTCTATTTCTTATGGAAGTCATGCTATTTCATGTTTGTACTTAGCATGGATGTTAACATTGACAGTTTTGTCGTCTCATTATTACGTTACTATATCGTAATTCTTAGAAAACATTTTGTCTATGGTTAGTGTCACGTTTCCCTGGAGATTCATGTAATAATGCCAGTGGCAATTGGGGTTTTATAAATTGTGCAGTGTTGACCTTCAAGACCAAGCATGCGGATCAGGTCAAGAGGGTGTGATAAACAAGCCAGGAAAGTATCCAAAGTGTAAAAAGAAAAAGTGAACAAAAACAACGCAATAAAGTGAACAAAAACATCCAATGAATGTCACCATTGTTGGTGAACAATATGTCACCCCTGTGGCTGCTGAAATATAGCCCAGACAGTCTGGGTTGCTTTGTTGACGTGGGCAAAGTCCTGCATTTGTTTTTCAAAGGGAGGGGATGGAGGGAGAAGTTGAAAAAAACCGGAGTGTTGCGTGGAAGAGCATCAGAATTTTTGAGCAGATGTCATACACTGCATGCACTGTATGAGTGAGGGGCTGATGGGGCATGGTTTCATGAGTCATGGGCTGCTAGTCATGCTTGCCTTGTCAATTAGTCAAATTACAGTCACTGCACAGGCCTGCAGGCCACTCCATTGTGCTATAATAACTCCCCATAAACGCTGAGCATCCCTCTGGCCCAGGACAGGCCGTGGTGGATCAATAACTGCCCCAACAATCTGTTGTCCACTCATTATCATTGCTCAACTGTTCCCTGAGTTCCATACTAGTTGTTGTATTCAAGTATGGAACATGGCTGATTGACCGGATTCGTATTTATGGAGCTGTTGACTCTTCGAGTATTTTTCGTCTGCTACATCTAAGATGGATGCATCACATGAGACGTCGAAATTAAAATTTGGTGGCTATATGGTGAGGCAAGAAATATGCCATACCAGACTTTAATTTCAGATTCAGATTCAGATATATTTATTTTACTTAAAGCTGGTATCAAAGAAAAAAAATAATTACAATCATGTTATTATAATTTGCTTTAAGTAGGGTGACCCCTTTAAGACATCTTTGATGTCGCTGCCAAGGGGCCACCCTAGTCTTAATATAAAGAATGTATTTCAATCCTGCGACTAGTAGCAAGGGACAGACACTCAGTGGTAGTCTTAAAAATAAAAGTTAATAAATAAAAATTACAATGATTGAATAAATGACAGTAAATCCATGACAGAGATGATTGATGTGGTTACACCCAAATATTGTCATTTCATCATTACATCTACATTTTCAAAGTTTTCATGATTGACTAAGCTTGACAGCAACATCACTCAGGCAATGCAGAATATGTATTACAAACCCTTACTATATGCCTTCACATGTGTATGCCATGTACATTAAAGATATGAAATTGTCTGAAATGTTGCCATTGATGTCATTTTTTAAATTCGTACATGTTGTGTTTTTCGTGATATTTCATACCACCGCTTGCATGCGTTTGAAGTTTTTACATGCAGGTTTAAGAAAATTACTGTTGAAAGTACAACATTAATTTGCAAATCAAAGTGAACCAGCAGACAAAAAGTCTTGAAAAAGTAGGCCATGATTATGATGAGTAGCTTTTTTTTTTGTGAAGATTGCTGGTAGAATGTTTTTTTGTTTTTTTATGAAACTGTTTGAAGTTGGGTCATTGAAGTAGTTTCAAACATGTACTTTTTTTTGCAAACAGCTCTTTGAGGGTTTTGTGTCAGTTTCAAAACAGTTTGACCCAGTCTATCAATTTCTGACTCTATTGTGCAAATATGCAGTGATGGCACAAGCACACTTGTAATGGATATTGTCACTGTATGTCAGAAGTTTCATTGATCAGTGCCATATGGATGTTGACGCAATATTGTGATAAAAAAAGTTCCAGGATGATGGGTTTTATTTTGTCATCATTAATATTGTCTCCAATTACACAAAAAATGAAGATGAAAGAGTTATGAATTATGTGACATATGAAAAATATGAACATCAGAAATAAAAAATGTTTATGCTTCGTCAGCTTGATTTAAGTTAAGCACTTCAGTGGTTTAGTTGTTAAGGAATTAATCTGCTGCAATGTGGGTTCTGGGTTCAATTCCTGGCATTTAAAAGAGATATCTCAGCACTATACTATACTACAATGGGAAATGACAGAAAATGCTATACTTTGGAGAAAAATTATCAAAAAAAAAGGTGAATGTAGCACAAGGTCTTGTTCTAATAATATCTCATCATAACATTACCTCTGACAAGGCCAATGACCCCTTAATAGTCTAACTAGCATCTCTAGTAGCACTGAGACAGGCATACAATATTTCTCCTTTGTGTAGTCAGTATGCCAGTCTTGTGTCATCTGTGTTGTGAGGACATTTGTTTGTGGAATATGGTGCTGTGGACTTCCCATGCATGTCCATGAATTGCCTAGCAAATTTTGCAATATGTGTTTTGTTTTTTTGTCTTCTGGTATTTTTTTTTCTGCCATCACAACCTTCTGTTTGTTTATCCTGCCTAAACGTTGAATTCCATGGCAGCATTTAAATTTATTGAATCTCTGCCTCAGGTCACTATTGTATTTGAATTTAAAAGAAATAAAACAAATGCTATGATATGTAACAGTTGTACTTGGTTATGGAATGAATTAGTGTTCTGCATATATAAATCTATGGTTCTGTTGTGCCACAATATGTCTAGGAGTCTTTTTAATTGGGGCTGTTGCCAAAAGAAATCCATCCTGGAGTCACAAATTGTTTGTGGCCATTGTCCAAGTGCTACTATTGTGAAAGACATGATGTACTAAAGTAAAGTAATGTATGGATACATTGTAGTATGTCTGTGTTGCAAGGTCATTTTCAGTGCAGAGTCGACAGACTAGGTTTATCGGTGTATATTTCACCAGACACTTCGGTATGTTTAGCATCAAAGAAACATTTGTAATTTTAGAGAAACACAACCTATTACAGTCTCTGGGGTGTTTATTCCTGCTGACTAAATAGTGACAGTCAGAAGTGACTTCACTTGTAGACCAATGCAACCCTGCTGCCTCCCATCACTCAGGATTGCACAAGTCCGGGGGCACCCCATAGAGCTCCATAGCTTATCCGGTCGTAGTTCACCACTGGTATTTATAATATTTGCAGTATATTTATGCCATTTTCCTATCTGCTAAGCCAAACAATCTAAAGTGGATTTTAAGGACTAGCACACAGTGCATTTTCTCATAATTGCTGATAGCTCTATCAGCTCATGACCTCTGAACCTTGAATTGAGAGAACCGGGTTAAATTTATGGAGGGAAGGGCTGACCCATTATTAGAAGCCCCTTGGCAATTGATGGGGTCTATTAAAGAAAATTGTCTGACAACTAGGTTAAGCTAAACTAAGCTAATCTTATTACAATACTAAAGAATTCACAATGGGAAATGACAAAAAAATGTTAGCACTTATGGAAATGGCTCAGTTACAGGGGTTACAGTGAGAGAGGAAATGGTTTTTATGAAATATCTGCTGTGGTGTCCAAGTGAGAAGCTGTTATTTTCTTTTGGGCTGTGTTATGTCTTGTGTAGGAGTCCAGCTGGCTTTTCCAACTGCATGTGCCAAAATAACTGAGTGTGAGGACTTGGTTTACTAACACCCGGATTACTCTGCTCTCCTGGTGGGACCTGCTCCAGGCAGTGGGAGCTAAACACACTTCTTTAGAAAGAAATATAGCTTCATATGTGACCAACTAACATCCAGGATTGAGCTTTACACTTTAGTTATTTAATACAGACCTGTGATTACACATTTCTGTCACCTTTTTGCACATTTTTTAGGCCCTCTTGTTGTATGGAGTGCCAAGTACCAGTGAAGGATTAGAAGTCATATAATAAAAACCATGCTTAATGATTGAAAATTAATTTAAAGGGCTGTATATCACTGATAATTTATCATAATTATTCTCTTAGCCTTCATGCTGTATTATATTATCACATGGAATTCCTAACATTCTATTTTCCTAGCTTTTCCTCCACTATCAACCCTCTTTCAAGATTGTTTAACCTTGCGTAGGACACTGAGAAATTTGATTACACGAATAGCAAGGCAGAACCAAACGCTCAATCCAATGCCTTTTTTTTTATTCGGACAACAATTTTCAACAGCTTCGGTTCTACGTATTTTGTCTGGCGACTTTTCTTCACATGTTTCTAATTAGAGGTCTCTCACTCAATTAAGGAGGTGTTTGATCTTGTTGTAACCCTGTTTAGTGCAGAGGTTTCTTAACTTCACAAATGTCACAATTTATAGAACTGTGGCCTGTTAGCTCCTCTGCAATACAAGTTCGATCACTTTTATAGCCAAATTCATTGACTTGGAAACAAATCTTACACTCTTGGAAGCTAAACTCCAGATGACGTCATGTGAATTCAGGACTCCCATTGGCTGAGTGACCCCCTAACCAATGGGAGTCCTGGCTTCGAATGACGTCATCTGGAGTTTAGCTTCCAAGTCTATGAGACTGGTTTCCAACTCTATGAGTTAGGCTGTAAACAAACTGCTCTCTGTAAATCAATTCATTGGTTAATGAAGTATATTGCAGTACTTAATTACTATGCAGTTGTATGTAACCCTGAAGAAGTCTTCAGGAAAGAAACAAATTATAATTTTTATAATTTTTTATATCTAATAACATAAATAGGCAGCTCAGTTTGTAGCATCTTCATGATCTTTGCCTTGGTATCGGTGATGATGTATCCTGTATTGGAAACGTGCTCCTTTTATTAATTGTTGTTTTTTTGGTGTATTTCAGATTGCTAATTGGTGCCCCGAGAGACAATGTAACAGACAGTTCCGCAACAACAGAAGTAAAAAGTCTCAGGAGACCAGGAGCATTATATTCATGTCCAATTTCTTCTTTTACCGATGACTGTGAACAACTTAAAGTATTCCATGAAAGTGAGTGAATGATAATTGAATGTTTAATTTTGAATGGTGTTTATGATGGACAATATCAGCTCCCAATAGGGCTAGATTGAAAAACAGGTATTATTCGATTTTACAATATTGGTATTCTATACGATACTGATATGATATTTTATACAATTTTTCGATATATAGGCGTCAGTGCCATTGAAACATCGTAGTTGCATGTTTTTTTGGCGAAAATAAGTGTACTTTGCTATATATTACGTCATAATCATAACAATGGCAAGTGACATCTTTGTGATTGTTGCTATTGTGATGCCTTTTAATGTAAAACACTGACTTTGAGCTTCAAAAAAATTTTCATTGGGTGATTTCCTCATAAATCTATAAGATTAATTATGTGATTTTCATTAGTGTATTAAATGAATGCGGCTATGGCTTATGCAAACTTAAGAACTGGCCGCCCTTTCCATAGGTCTCTATGGCTCCGCATATCCCATGTGCATTGTAGTTAAGTTTTGTACGAAAGAAAATACAACCCCTGTGATGAAAGATGGCATTGTTTTGGGTAGATGTTTTTAAAGAAAGAGTTCAAATAAGAAAGTATGAATTTTCGAATTCAATGATTCAAAAAAGCTAGACTGATATTCTATCAAGTTGGTCATCATGGTAATTCACCCTCAATAATCTGCAGTTGATAGTAATTTTTTTTTTTCATGGGCTCTTAGAAGGCAATTCTTCATGTTTATTATATATATAATCGTATAAGATATCGAATTATCAAATATTGTATTAAAGTATTGTTTGATATATCGTGTCGTATAGCAGCATAGATATCCAGCCCTAGCTCACACTTTATACATCATTTTCTTACCAAACATTTGCAGCAATTATCATAATTTATAATCTCAAGTTATTTATGTGCTGTTGTTTTTGGAATAAGGATGTTCGATAAGATGCTATCCAAATATTAATTTACAGTATACATTGCAAAAAAATCTTACATAATTGTGACAGTGAGAGTGATCATGTATATCCTGTCTATAATTCATTTTTGTTCAGTGTCAGCACGAAGTTGATAAATGTATGGCTTGTCATACACCATAAATGCCAGTATATTGTAACTGATTAGGATGTCTGTATTTGACATACTCATTACATTTGTGTAGCAATTAAACACCCAATTTTAAATCAGTGTAACCACAGGAATGGTGTTTAATCTAATGTTTTTTACCTATTTTTCTTACAGACCCCAGAGCTGATGAGGATAGAAATGATCAGTGGTTTGGTGTGGCCGTTACAAGCCAAGGGACAGAACAAGGAAAAGCTGTGGTAATTATCATAAATTGAATATTGACCAATTCGTGAGGCGGCAGCTGAAAAGATTCCATCTTTATTTGGCTGTAATTTTCTACAGGTTGATCTTGGCATTAAATATATGTGGTACTTAAGTAATGCTTAGTTTGGACAACTCAAGTTATTTTTGTCCATATTTACAGGTATGTGCCCATCGTTACAAGAAAACCAATCGCCAGACCTTTGTTTGGGGACAAGGCATATGTCAGTCTCTCACAAACACCTTGGATGAAGAAATGATTCTGCAACCGTGTGCAAATAAACCAACAGAGGAAGGCCATGGACAGTATGGCTTTTGTCAGGCTGGGACAAGTATTACCATTGATCCAGTAAGATTCAAATAAACACACTCATATATTATTTTTATAAATTGGTGATTTTATCAGGTTTGATTATCATTGTATGAATCATTTTCTAAATGACTTCTTTCATTTTAGGCTAGCAATGACGTTCTAGTCGGCACCCCTGGACCATACAACTGGCGAGGGATGGTATTTAAGAATATCATCCCTGATGATTTAGAGCCAATGATTTGGTACAACAGCCCTGTGGAGACAATTCCCCAAGGACAGATTGGTCCAGATCCTGCTACCAATTACTACTCATATCTTGGTAATGGTCCAGATGAAATATCTGGTGTTTAGTTACGCTTTGTTATTTTTCTATGAATGCCCGGAGAACTGTTGAGTCTCCACTTTAAATGCCTCTTTAGGAAATGATGTTTGTTTAATAAAATGACTTATCTATCCACAACTTGATACAGTAAGCATCCAAGTTCTCCTCAATGAAATGACGCAAATATATGTGAATGACCTCAAGCTTTTAAATGACATTTTTGATGCCTCTGGCAGCTGGTAATATAGACTGACTTAACTCCGGACCCAGTGGCATCGAGACATTGACATTGAGACAAGATCTTTTCTTCATTTGCAGGCTCCACAGTTAAGATTGGGAAAGTGATTGGCAACCAAAGGACATACTTGGCTGGTGCTCCGAGATCTGCATTGGGGATGGGAGAGGTGCTCATGTTCTTGCAAGGATCCATTCCTGGTCTTACAATTGATCCAAAGCACAGACTCATAGGAGACCTGTTTGGATGTGGATTTGGCAGTGCCCTGGAAATTGTTGATGTCAATGGTGATGGGTAAGAATCAGTTTTGCCTTAATCTTTGTGAGTGATATGTTTCCTGTGGTATGTTAGTGATATCATGTTGAACTTTTAATTTTATGCTACAGGTTGGAAGATGTCATTATTGGAGCACCATATTATCATGGAGATGGAATCGGAGGTGCTATTTTTATTTACATGAATGGAGCTGAGGTAAGTGCATTTTGTTTACATGTACTAATTGAAATAAATATTTTTTTCTGGTTATTTACTTGTGATTTTTGCTGAACCTGTTCACATGCTGATATTTATTCATTCATGAAAATATTACTTCCAGGGTATTACGAGTGAAAGTAAGCCAATTAAAGTGTTGAGCAGGAAAATGAACCAGAATGATTGTAAGCAACTGGACTGTCACAATGCCCGCTTTGGATTCAGTATAACCAACCTGAAGGATCTTGACCTTGATGGTTACAATGGTGAGTCCATATCAGAAAATCAACTGAATTCTTTGGTGTATTAATTTGCTGAGGGAGTTATTTACACTTGATGTAAGGGTGTCTTTTGGATAAAATGACACTTATTTAATTTTTAGCTTCTCGAATCTGCTGATATGAGTATATGCCAACAGAAAATAAAACGATGGGTCACAATGTTTTATATGAATTTTAAGCCGATCAACGACCTTTAAAAAATTGCGCTGTTAATATCAAAGAAGCTGAAGATCTAACATGCATCTGAATAGAATGGAATATTTATGTCATTAACTGCTGCTTTCAGATATTGCTGTTGGAGCACCATATGAAGGTGATGGTGTGGTCTATGTCTTCCGAGGGTCAGAAAAAGGCCTTATCACTGACTTCTCACAGAGAGTGTCTGCCTCTGATCTTCCAACAGCTCGCCCTTTGACATCATTTGGTTACTCCCTTTCTGGAGGGAATGACATGGACGGCAATGGCTATCCTGATTTAGTCGTTGGGTCTTTCGCTTCCAACAAGGCTTTAGTTTTGAGATCCCGCCCAGTTATCAACATATTCCCAATTTTGTTAGCTGAGCCTGACAAAATCAATCCTGCAGAAACTGAGTGCAAGAAAGACAACAAACCCAACATTTGTTTTTTGATCCGAGTATGCTTCAAGTTTTCTGCAAAACCAAAAGAACAGTACGTTAATTTTTTATATAAGAAATAATAAACTTTTTACCAGTAAATTAATCAAAATTATCAGAACTTGTTTACAAATACTCAGTTTTTGGTCTAAATTTCAACTTATATTAGCTGGACTTATTAAATAATGAAAATTGAATGTGAGCAATATTTTTGATTGATTTGTTTGATAGTCAAGTATTTTTGATTGTTTTCAAAGGTTCCAGGATAAGCTAGATATTGACTACAAAGTGGAAGCTGAGAGATTCACTGGAAAGGCATATTCCCGTGTTTCATTCAAAGATGCAGACAAGGAAATGCCACATGTTATCGAAAGGAGTATGAAAATGAATGAACAAACCGACAGCCACTACAAATGCAGGGATCATGACGTCTACATAAGTGTAAGTCTGGGAATGGCATGCGGTGATACAAATATAGTCAACAGCTTTTTTACCACTGATTTGACCAAATGTTTGGGTTCCTCCACCAAAATATTGCATATAATCCACATCATGGAATTCACTCGCCTCAAACCGTTTTTAACTTTTTCATTCAATTTTCAGAAATCTACAAGAGATTTTCTCAACCCAATAGATTTTCGTGTGACATATAAATTGAAGGAACAGGCCCCTCCCACCATGATTCCTGGACAGAAATTGCCTCCCATCAATGATTTTCCTGTGCTCGATCAAAAATCTGCCAAATATGACTTGCCTGTTGACTTTGTGAAGAGCTGTGGAACTGACCAAGTTTGTCACAGTAATTTGGAACTCGTTGCATACTTGGAGCTTGAAAGGTCAGTGCTTCACTCTGTTAACTTCAATTATGAGAGTGTTGTGAATTTATTGTACCTGTGTATTATGGTTTTGGTGACAATTGAGTGGGATATTTATTCTTCAGAGACAATGAGGGAGATGCCGTGCTGAAACTGGGACAAGACAAAGAATTGCGACTGAATATTCAAGTGAGGAATAAAGGAGAAGATGCCCATGAAGCTGCTCTTAGTGTAGTCCTGCCCAGTTCTATAACATACAGAAATATAGAAGCAGATCCTGTTGAGGCAAGTATATCCTTCATGAGATGTGTCATACTTTTATGATAGCTATGAGAACTGTGTCGCTAAAACCAACTCTGCTATGAAGACGTTTATTTAGTGATGTCTGTTTCTTCCAACAAAAAAATACGCCTTCCCATTGTATTTTGTATCATTTGGGACGGCACCCTCCTGTTGAAAAAAATCCTGAAATCCCTGTTAGTTATTTGAGCTGATTATATTATATAGAGTAACTTCAGAATGTTTTTGTGACTGATTTTATGATATTTTTAAAGCTTTGTACAAGGAATAATTCTTCTTTTGCAGGCTGGAAAATACAATTGCATCCCATATGACAATGTAGTACTATGCAACCTCGGAAACCCACTCAGGAAAGGTAGACAAGCCCGTTTTGTGATACGTCTCAATGCTCACAAGGTTGAATCTACCTTAAAACAGTTTGATGTCCATCTCAAAGTAAATACAACAAGCACTGAAACGGATGACAGTGATGATGACAAACATTTAGTCGTAAAGGTCACTGTCGAAACTGATATACTTGTTAGGTGAGTAGAACGTGGATTTAGCGCGAATAAAAAATGTCAAATTACTGTAAGGTTACAATTGTTATGTCCTTTAATTACTGTATGAAATTGAATGCCTCAATGAGCACATTTTGGGTTTTCAGAGGTACTTCCCTTCCAAGCGAAGTTTTCTATGGGGGAGAAGTTCGTGGTGAATCTGCAATGGTTAACGAGAAAGAAATTGGCAATTTTGTTGTTCACACTTATGAGGTATGAGATTTTACGTCAGTGGGCTTGGTCTTTTGCATTGTATTCTAGTTAACACATCTTATGTGAGAATTTGGGGATAATTTATGTTTATTCTGCTAGCATAGAAAGCTGCATTGATTGTGCTGTTTTGTTTTAGATAAAAAACACTGGTGATGGTGAAATAGCCAACTCCACTGTGCACATATCATGGCCATTTGAGGTGGAAAATGGCTATTCTCAGGGCAAGCACCTGCTGTACTTAATGGAGCCACCAGCTGTAAGTATGGCAGATGACATTGCGTCATACAATTTTTGACTTGAAATAAATGTAGCGAATGCTTAATGGCTCAATTTCTTGTTCCATCCACAGATTGATGCTCCAGGATTTTGTGTTTTAGACAACAAGTTCATCAATCCTCTTCCACTTCAGGTAAGTACAGACTTAATGCTGGAATGTAGCAACTGTTTCTTTGACTTGCCGCTTCTTCATTCTTGTGTCATCGTAATGTAATAAGATCTGACAATTGCTTTTTTTTTTCTTTCTGCAAATATAAGCAATAGTTTAAACTGAAAAAATACTGGGTGAATTAGATATGATGCTTGGAAATAATGGGGAGAAAAAGTAACAGAGCCTACGGAAGGCACTACCACCACAGCAGATAAAAAAGGCAATAAATGACGTCACCATTGTTAAATGGATGACATCACAATATAGATGACGTCATAAGCAATACTTATCAACTACAGTGACATTGACCTCTGTTTGGACTTTTCCTCCCCATTGACACAATAAATGCTAATTTCAAACATGTTTATATTTATTTATAACTCACTATGGTGTAACATTTAAGCAATTATATTATAACAGTTTGTTTACCATTTAAGCAATTATATTACTGTTATATCATTATTTTACAAGCCTAAAAATTACTGTATTTTTCAGATTGACCCAGATTCAACATTGGAAGGTTTGATAGTAAGTATTATATTGAATATAGAAAGTTGCAAATTTGTTGTGAATTTGCTGTAGGCATTACATATTATAATGTATGACATTGTATGTGTTTTACCTTTCAGAAATCGGGAGTCATCAAGTCTCGTGAAAGGAGAGATATTGAAAGGAAAAGACAGAGGCGCGAAGCGATTGTACCATATGAATACATCAATGTGAACGGGAAGAGTTTAAAAGTTGTAACTATGGTAAGTTTGCAGTCTTTTTTCATAAAATCTATTTGTTGACATTCTGTTGGACCTACAAAGTAATGAAGAAGCTAAAAAATTGCGTTTTTTTTTTTCAGGCATGTGATAGCAAACCCAGGTCTGCCAAATGTATTCAGTTTCCTTGTTATACGGGTACCATTATGCCAAAGACGTCAGTGGTTATAAGATTACGAGCCAGACTTTGGAACAGTACTTTCTTGGAGGTAAGTTGTCAGACGTTTCTTTAAATTAGACCTGCCTAGTGACCCAGTTTGGCCGAGTCAACCTGAAAATGTCATTGGACTCAAAGAAGAAATAAGTACAATCCAGGAAAGAGATTTAAATCTTGGCAGGTCTGATGATTTAAGTGTAATTTATCATATATATGTACAGTGTATGTAAACCTGTTTATACATTTTTGTTTGGGAGAGCCTGGTTGGAATTTGTTTGTGTGTGTATTGAGAAAGTTGACCCATGTTACGTCTCATGTGTTTGTATCAGTTGTACAGAAGTCTTGTTCAGGTAAAATTACTGTTGTGTGTGATTGTTTTCATTGTGTTTGTATTGTCAGGGATCGAAATTTTAAATGGGCTTGAGTGACCAGTTGCTCACACAAAATCACCCTTGGTAAATTTAAGTGAGCTCCTGCTCACGGAACTTGATCAACAGTTCATATAAACAGATTAAAATAAGCAAGAGTAGAATTGCAATCAAAGTATAGCTGATATTCGATGGGATTTCCTTTGATGTTAGATTGTAAGTCAATCAGAAGTAGTCCTGCAATCCCTTTATCAAACCAACTTATGCTGACCCTAACTTTTACGCGAACGAGTAAGTGCTCATGCAAAATCACATTTGCAAGAGCACTTCGTGTGAGAGCAGCTCACGCCAAATTTCAATCCCTGTATTGTGCATGAATAACTCTGAAGCTTTCCAGATGTATGAGTATTGTGAAACTTCATTTGAACATGATAATTATGTTGTACTCAATATCTTTTAAAATCCTTAAGTTGACAAACCTTTTATACCTCTTGACCTTTTACAGGATTATAGGAATATTGACCAAGTACACATCTACTCAAAAGCTCGTCTAGAACTTGATCCAAGTTTAAATATTCAACAAACTACAATAGAAAATGATGTGGACTCGGTGAGTAGATGCTATGTTGCTATGAGTACTTCTCTGCCTTTTTATTTTGCTTCACCTCTAATGCAAATGACTTCATCTGCATTTATACTTTATATTATTATAACTTTATTAAAGGCGGCTTCCAGAGAATTCATTGAATTACATCTTTATTTCAGGCACGCACAGTAGCCAAACCTGACATTAAGATCAAGGAACCACCTAAAGTGCCTTTGTGGGTTATAATCCTAGCTGCCTGTGGGGGTCTGCTCATCCTGATTGTGATTATTATCCTCTTATGGAAGGTGAGCATTTTGATGTTGCAGATTTCGTGTCTGTTGTTACAGTGCATATTTCCTCAAGAACTAAATTTTCAGCTCCAGCAAAGAACGAAATATTCTGTTAATGTGTTGTGCATTTTTGGGTAGTCACTGCATTTAGAATGTTCGTGTTAATTGATGTAATAGGCAGCCCGTGAGGTTTTAAAACTGAGATTGATTTCATGAGGCTGGCCTTTTCTAGTAGCCATAATTAAACTTGGGCCATTCTAATGCCATTAGGTTAGAATCATTTGTTGGCTGAGGTCATTTATTTTTACAAAAATAGAGTGTTTGGATTGATGTAGTTTTAAGGTTACCAAAATATGTTTATGCTAACCGCAACATTTTGTTAGGAATGCTGACATTCTCATGGTGCCAGGGCTGTAGAATAGGCTCCAAGCACTAATGTATGCAACAGCGATACAGTGATAAGATTTTTACTATCCTTTGTGAGACGAAATAGACTTTAATGATGCAAACGATAATTCTTTGATTTTGATATTCCATGTGCGGCATATCAGTTCAGACCATTCTCTTGTTATAGATAGCTTACATTAAATAAAATTTCCTTTTCCATTTTCAGTGTGGATTTTTCAAAAGAAGGAAGCCAGGAGAATCCAGAACTTTAAGAGCCAAAAAGCAAAAGAAGAAGCACATGAACCAATATTACGAAGAAGCTTATAGCTGAAAATTATGACTTTTTAATTAGGCATTATTTCTTATTTCAACCCACACAACAGGAATCAAAGTGGAAAAGGAACTTCAGCATGATATGTGGAGGCTTAATTTTATGAAAATATATTTGCCATTTGATGCTGATTCTTCTCATCCAGGCAAGGTGAATATATTCTGGATTTTTTTTGTTAAGTTAGCATCAGCTATATTGTTTGCCTTATGGCTACTTTGCTATGAACATTCCTAGAGAAATGGTGCTTTCACTTCTTTTTTAACATTCACAAAAGTTCCAGGAACTCTTGTTGATAGTTCTCTTCCTCAACTGACCAATGAATTGAAGTAAATTCATGTGTCCTCTATTGAGGTATTGTCTTTTGTGTGAGACTGGTACTGTGAATGAAAATTGTGAAGTAATTTGGTTGTGAGTTAATCAGTCATGTGCTTTTACGTCATGTCATTCATGATCAGATTTTATAATCATTTTATAATCCTTTTCTTAAAATTTTGGTGTAAGCTTTTTGTATAATTTTTTATGCATAATATTATAGTGGTGATTGTTTTTATCGAATCATGAGCAGTATTATTTTAATGTAGAATTTTTAAAGTATGATCAGTCTTATAAAAATTCATGTAATGTCAAAAGTTGACCAAATGCCATTGATGTCATGTAATTGTGCTGTATGTCCAGTATAAAAGAGGTGGATGTTAGAAATCTCAGGGACTTAAGTGATGACAAAACTGAGCATTCATCTCAGAGAGAAGTGCTACTTCTCTTCGCGTGGAGGTGTTTAATGTTACGAACAGAAAGTCTGTATGGAAAGCAATCATTGTTGGTGTTTTGAAAACATTATATAAACAAAAAATGTGACCAAGACTACCAAGTGTCACTTAGAACATTTCTTTGTTTTGTTTGTTAGTATTATTACTCTGGGCAAGATCATTAGTCATTTTACAATGTATGTGTGCATTTTCATGTTTGCTTGTGAGCCAAATCTTGAATTTTATGTCATTCTGGAGCATATTAAATATGCAAGAGAAAATGCTATGCAATAAACTGGCCCACCAACTTCGAATTTGTTGGCAAAACTGATGCCTTTACTTAGGATATTTAACCAATTTTAATTTTGTACATAGACTGGTTTATAATTTAATTACAATTGCTATAATTAAATGTGTAGTCATAGTTTATGTGTGAATACTTTTGGATGCGAAAAGAGATTGAATGTAATGGGAATCTCCTAAATTCATTTTGTGAGAAATATTTGGTTGTTTTTGTAGAACTGTACAGTTGTAAAGCCGTTTTGTTGAACCTGAGGTCATGTAATACTTCCATACTTGCAGTAAGGCAGTTGTAGCGCTGGTCCTGTATGTTATATATTTTGGTCCAGAAAATGTGTTCTCAATCAAAAATATGTGTTCATCATTCGTGGATATTATGTACCATGTACTGACCATGTACTTACTAAAGAATTGGTTTGTCAAGTGCCAATATCGTTGGCATGCTGTTATGATTACCATTTATTATTAAAGAAACCATTATACCAAAAATATGAACTAGGACATGCAAGTCACGTGTATAAATCTGTACGATTGTAAATGTTTGTGCTATTACATTTGATGAAACTGAGCACAACAGTGTATAAACTCATTATGTTATGTCAAGCAGCAGCATATTTTTTTTAATCCTTATTATATTCCTCGTAGACCATTCATATGTGACTTGCATGCCCTTATAGCTATATTATGTCAATACTGTGTGTCGTCACCTCACAGCCCAGGGACCTAATTATGTACATGGCTTGCTGGTTTACTCATCTAAACTAAATTAATCAATGTCTCTTATAGTCTATAGGCTGGCTCATCATGTTCATGTGCTGAGTTTACGCATTTCTTGTTCTGACTAGCAGGCAATTCAGAAAAACTGCCAAAACTAAAAAAATAAAAAACATTTCTCTTGTATTTTTGAGAGAAGATTACTTAAGTCTATACTCAGCCTATCGGCTACATAGTTTAACCAATCTTTTTTTTAACCAGGTAAACTAGCAAAGAATGTCCATAATTAGGTCGCTGGGCTGTGAGGTGACGGCACACGTTGTCAATGTTAGAGGTACTGATGCTTGATTCTGACATCAACTGTGCATTTATCTTATATTCATGTAATTGTGTAGCATCTTTGTAACTTGTTCTGGTTACCTGTCAAATATGATCTAATCAAGGTCATCATTATAGGATGTTATGGCATTATATTTATATGTGTCGAATAATTACATGTATTACTTCGTCATCATGTCATCAGTACTTCTTGCATTGTATTAATGTCTGTACATTTGTATGAGTTATCCATCTGCTATAATAAAAACAATACACATTTTAATTTGTAGGTTTCCTTGTATGTAGATTTTAATGAGCCATCGATGGGTGGCATAATATAGAAAGTGAGCTGGGCCCAACTCTGTCAGCTTACCAAGGTTTTGCAATTTTCTGTAGTGGCCCATAGGTGGCAGTGACAGTTTTACCATCACTCCCATCTGGTGATTCTACCAAGAACTACAAGTGCAATATATAATGTCAATTGATGTGCTCTGTAATAAAATATATTTATTTATTATTGCTGTACAGGATTGTCTACTTAGTGCACAAAGCAGCTAGTAAGTAGCTAGTAAGTAGCCAATGTGTACCACACTATGATATTGTATGCCTCAATTCTATGACCAATACATGGCCCCATAGGCTTATATATATTAACATTTCCAGAATAAAGGATGTACCATTCCTTGTACCATCTGGGACGTAGTACAAATCCATTGCAACTTGAGTGGTGACCTCAAACACCCTGCCTAGCCTGAATTAAGAACCTAGGTAGAGGGCACAAGACTTGGATATGAAATATACATGCAAGTTCTATGAAGTTGTTTCCAATCAGTCCGAAACAATATTTGCAACGTCAACTAAGGGCTTAATTCAGAAATGTAGCGCCTGCCAAAGTTCAGACACCACTGGCTTGGCCATAATGGCACTTGCTTCATTTAAGTTCAACAAACCACAAGGAACTAGTTTAAACATAGTTTATTGATTGGACAGATCCATAAGAATAGAGTAACATCAACAACAGAAAAATTGTATCAAGGACTGAAACAAACTGTATAACTTCATTATCTCCACTGAATCCATATTCGCACAGAGCTAAGATAGCAAATTGATGAGTACAGTTATTGTAATAAATTAGCAGGAATAAATAACAGCACATTAATTGTGAAGTTGTAGGACCAAAACAATCATACAAATGATCATCTTGATTAAAATCCTTCCTCTCTTTGAATTATCAATTCCTTGATAAATGATTCTTATAATGAGATAAAATTCTTTTACACAATATTGAGATGAAATAACCAACAGTTTGCTTAAAAAAAAAATTTCAAATACACCTTTAGACAATCTATCCTTTCTTTCTTCAAATACTCTTAAATGATAACGAATTGTTTACACTGAGTCGAGTAACAGCTCACTATTTACATATATCCAAAGAAATTTGGAAAATATATCCACTACACAACAAATTTGTTATTCAAAACATGCTCCTACAGGACCCTGTCTACTGATGAAAGTAAGCATTGCAAAAATAATCACAATACCAATACCATGATTTCCATCCTCTACATCACAAGATCTTATACACAAATGACTAAATAGGTGAGGTTACAATTAATGTTTAATTTGTAGTTTGTCTTCTTTCAAAAGATATTATCTACAATTAAATTATCATTATTATTGACACAAGAATGACAGATTTATTCAACATCAATGAAGTGGTAGCCGCAATCATGAATTATCTTACTCGCCTGATATATATTAATATAACCATTTAATCACTGCATATGAAGAAATTAATTCCTTGCATATCATGAGATGAAATCTTTTACCCCTTCAATTACGTTTCCCATGAGCACTTCAATTTATTAGTTCACATTCAGTATATGAAGAGTAACCTGATGACAAAAATTTCCAGCAGACCTCATTATTTATTATGAATCATTACCCTTCTTAAACTTCTTATTTATCCTTTACATTTGGCATGCACTTGTTAAGTTAAGGCCAGATCAGTTTTAGTTAAATCCCATAGCAGATACAAGATCTTTTTCAAACAGAACAATTGCACATCAACACGAGCATTCTGTACTCCACACAATTGAAGCATCTCACGATCAACTTGATGAAATTTAATGGCCATGTTACCCACAGCTGATATAATATATCCAGACAGGCCTTGAAAGAACCATTTATAGGGAAAAGCAGTATATCTTATAATCATGTGTCATGCCGCTATTTTCTCAAGTGAGGACCTGCAGAAAGACATCTGCACTAATTTCATAAACACATTTTTTCTGAGTCTTCCACCTTTCTTGTATGTTCTCACTTCAGAAACAACATAAAAATGGCCAGATATGACACAAGATTCAGGGCATACTGCCTTACCACGACATCCATTCATAACAGTTACCCTAGCACATCACTTATGATATACTGTGCATGTAAATCTAGTGATATGGATTTGCACCTTTCAAATGACATGTCAATGTATGAGTTCAACTCATAATCATCTCACAATAATGAACAAACGAAAGAGCACAATCACAATACAAGATGGATTACAACTATCACAGGATTCCTTCAACTAATTTTTAACATCATCCATTCATACAACGTCAACAGTCACAGAAACCATGACCAAGTCATTACTAAACTACTCTTACACCCACTAAACATCACACACCCTAGATTGCCTAAACATCAATATGGCATCCTTCAGAAATTGTATTTCAAACATTCACACTTCATAACAACTTCAACTATATAATTTGATTACATTGACTAATATTTTTTCCACTACAAACTTAATGTACAATTGATAGGTATGAGTATGTACCTAACCATACATGCAGGTTGCACTCAAAACTTATTTCAAAACAAATACATTGTCTGGTCATTCATAGACAGCACCACTGACCAAAAAAGTAATAACTATATTAATACATGAGAATGCAATAAAGTCTAGCATGTAAAAAGCCTGATATTATTCCACAGTTATGAGGTACACATGTCAAGCAGTAGGAGGTAAGTTGAGACTTCAAATTTCAAAATGACTTTGTTGCAGTTGAGGGACAAATACAAGAATTCAAACACCAATGAGTGACCATTACAGAATGCCTTGGATAAAACAGCACCTGCTGCATAAGTTATGAGTAAAGAAAGGAACATCATTTAATACCTGAAGTTGGGAGTCCTGATTTCTGACAATAAAAAATGAAAACTTTAATGCAGAGCCCCATCCTAACTGTAATAATTAATGTGATACACGAAATTCTAGTATATATATATCAATTCACACTCATTGATGGACTTTCAGAATATCATTAAGTTTCAGTGTTACAGTTCAGTTAAATGTTAAATTGAGAATTATTAGTCAGAGGAGCTAAATATTATTCCTACTTTATCATGATATATAAATGTTTGCTAGTGTTGGCAAGAATAACTACATGCAATTACACTATATTTGTGTTGATTTTGGATTGAATATACAAGCATGTACTTGCACTGACTTTATGATAACGAACAGCAACAGAATAATATATTCCATGAGAAATATGAAAACAAAAATTTACCAAAAATTGATATTTCAAATGGTAAAAATGGTGTGAAAAAGACATCAGCAAAGATTACAAATTAGTGTACCAAATGAATTCCACTTTCATATATATTATGATTATGACAAATGCAAAGCACAATTAAGCCCTGCAATATATATGATCATATTAACCTGAATCACACAGGATTCCATAGTGTCTTTGCATTAAAAATACACATATTTACAGTTCTAGAGGGTATTTGTATTTCCGTCTATGTTTAATTTGCACAGGATTCCAACAACTAACAAATTAAAACTTCAACAATGTCAATTATATTGCACAATTTTACGAACTGCAGTAAAGTAACTGGTAAACTACCTCCAACCAAGATCTTCATGTCCAAAAACGGACAATCTTACCTGCCCTACAATGTTAGTGTGCACAGTACACATGCAAATTTACACTTCAGATCCAATACAACTTCATGTCATACTTAAACTTATCAAGAAAAAAATGATATCAGGCAAGGTAACAGGTATAATACAAATAGCTTCATAATTCTTTGAATTGAGAAAACAATGGTGAAGAAATCAACGACAGAAATCAACAACTTTCCATTAAAACGTAAAATCAATTCCAGTCACCAAAAGCAAATCATACTAAGAGGAGATCTTCCCGAGGATGGAACGCTGAGTTTTGATGTTGTGCAGAGCAGCTTTATCCCCAGGAAGGATACTGGTCGCAGTGTTGAAAGCTGCCAGTGACTGACTGTGCCAATTGAGAGAACGGAAGGCATAGCCAAGCAAATTGAAAGATAAGGCTTTCATTCTCTTTTCACCATATCCTTCGATATAATAGGTTGCATAAGGGCAAGAATGAACCTCTTGTTCAAGCTGGCTGCAAGCATGCTCTGCTCCTACAGTATTACCCATGCGAGCTTGAGCTAAGGTCTTCAGGTACAGTGCAATAATTACAGCAGGCATCCTGATATCTTCTCTTCCCTCCAACTCCAATTTCAGATCATCCAGCAGAATAGGATCTTCAGTGTGATCGAATTCAACAGTGTCTTTATCAATGACTCCATTTAGGTAGCCTTGTTGAAGAATTCCAGCTGCCTCGTCAAATTCACCTCGACAGAGTAAATAATAACCGTAGTTGATGTAAGGAAATGACTTCCAAGAGTAACGGAGAGCTTTGTTAAAAGCATTCTCTGCCAATTTGTAGTATTTCTTTGCAAATACATCTTCTTTGCTCTGCTCATGTTTGACAGCCTTCACATGATACAGGCTACCGATATTTGTTTCAATCAACTGTCGATCTTCATGAGCCAGTCGTGTTTCTAATTCTAAGGCCCTTTCATAGTACTGCAGCATCCTATCGAAGTCTCGAAGCCTCGAGTATGTGAAACCAAGTGATGCACAACATTCAGCAATCTGACCCAATTTTGACATATTTCCAGGCTGATAAAATTGTTCTAAAAGCTGCAAACACTCTTGGTATGAACGAGCTGCTTTGGCAAAGTCCCGGCTGTTGTAGCATGCCACTCCAATAAACCGGAGGAGCTTCTGAATTTCATCCCTGCTCTCCTCTGTGGAAGGACCCTGCTTATGAAGTGTCAGAGATTGTTCGAAGTAGGCAGTTGCCTTTTTCTCATTTTCTTTGTGAAACGCAACAGTTCCCAGATATGTAAGCGCATCAGCAACTTGCATTCCTAACCCATATTTCGATAAACAATTATGCATCTTTAACATTTCTGTAACAACTTCATTGTCAGAGTCAAAACATTTCACTTTAAACTGTGCTTCAATGTAACATTTCATAGTATTAAGAATCAGAATTGCTTCATCTGGCGGCCATCTAAGTGTCTTCCAATTCTGGAGGGCTTGTGACAAGGTGCTTGAAGCTCGACAGTCATTTGAAAATAAGTAGCATGACCCTAGTGCACTGAGAACTTTGGCAAAATTTTGGAGATCTTCAGGAGGATCTAAATTCATGTGGATTTCAAACGCCTTCTGCAGAGTATTAGTTGCAGATGTGCAAAGTGCTTGCTCAAGCTGACCTTGCCCAAGTTCCAGTAATACATCTGCCAGCACAGCTCTGCCGCATGGATCTGTCTCCAATACGCTTTCATATTTAGCAACGGTGGATTCAGCACTGCAGCAGTCTCGCAAATGGAGGTAGGTGTTCACAAGACATGACAAGGCTTTCGATAGGCATTCTATTCCTTTGTCATCTGCTGTGGCTGCAAGACTGAGTGCTGTAAGAAAGCACTGAGATGCTTGCTTTCCCGCTTGCAGCATGTTCATGTGAATGCCAGTCTCCACCAACAATGAAGCCCATTCAATAATAACACTGTCCGCTGCACCCGGCTTTAAAAGGAGATCTTCTCCTGCTTGCAATATACTGTAAAACTCCCTCATGGCTCGTTGCAGACAGCCACTCTTCAGGTAACGCTGACCTCGGTACAGGCAGATCTGACCATCCGAGAGCTCTGTCATTCTCAAACCTGAAATACAAACAGTACAATTAGAACACAGAGAAGCTCACAGGAAGTTATCATTGTTATGATTGAATTCTGCCACATACTTATACTGTTACTGATGATCGAGTGTTTTATGTAACAGTACGTGCAAATTCCATGTATAGAATACAATTTAATCTACAATTCAGGCCTAGATACTAAGAGAGTATAGATCTAGATTCTATTTTGGCAGGATAAGCCTTCTTGTTTACAGGGTATGAGTAGCAAGCAATTGTGTACTGTGGTCCTCACCTTCTAATAACCTAATTTTAATTCCTAGACCAGGAATGGCTAGTTGAGCCACGGGAAAGCCATTCAAGCCCGTTCTCCATGCAGTAGATCAGTGCGGAAAGGGCTGCAGGGCCATTAGCGGAGGCCCCCGAGTCCCGAGGAGGTCACAGAGCTGCCACAGAGCTGCCACAGACCTGCAGACAGCGGTGAAGATCCATGCTACTTCTGAATAACTTCTGAATAAAAATTATTTGGGATCACATCATAAGCAGCATATCAGTATTATCTGGACACAGTGAACCGCTACTGGCCGATGCAGCTCTCACTGCGGAGAAAATCGATGTTTCAGCGAAATGAATTCCTATAATCGACAATTGCTCCTGACCCCGGAAGTAGATTCTGGCATAGTAATATGGCGGCGCTGCAACAGCCATAACGGGTTGCAACGACTCCATAAGCGTCTGCTACACACAAACAAGTTGCAAAAAAATTAATTATCGCTATTTACTCCAGAAATGGTCTTGATATCGCATTATATAAATATTGCACTGACCATGAGCGATTGGAATCGTCGGAGAGGTTCATATAGATTATATTTTCACGGCATGGACGCATACCAAATCAATTATAGGCAAATTGCCTTTTTTAATTTATAGTAACATATCTTCATCCTAAATTTTAAAAAAATGAATCTAAAAATGTAAATTGCTTATACCCTACAACATTTGCTAGGCTTTTTCGTAATAAATACTCAAGACGAAAAGTAGTGCTAACAAATTTTATTTATCATGCTGCCTTCATCTACAGGAATCTAATGAGACATAACATTAGTTATTCCTGCAATAGTTTCATAATCAATTTAAACAACCTTCCAATACTTTACAAATAATAATACAGTATCCAGATAGCATGCCTAACAAAGTCAACGTCGCACCAACGTCAATCAACCGATGTCAGGACGACGTCGAACAGTGTGGCATTTTACTTGGTTACAATCTTACAGAATATTATCAATAGAATAGTACTGTGAATAAACACATTCTGAGAATTTATTTTTGGTTGAATGTCAAATTTGGGTACAAATGCAGTTCAGCATACTCACATGCAACAGTCACATGCAATATACTGCAGCTAATTTGTATCTAACCTTCATTTAATACACACAAATATTATGTTTCATGAGCATGTGATATGTGTCCATCATATTTGGGACATATTCTAAAATATGAAAAAAAAGTAAGGAAAAACAATGATAACAGTATAAAGAGCATTTGAATCATCTAATATATTTGTTGATCCTCTATCAAAAAAAATAGAGTTACTAGAGTAACAACGCAAAAACTAAAATATTCTGGAATATTTGAAAGATCACAGACTTTCTAGTGCCTGGAATTCAATAGATGCTTGCAATGCGATACAGTAAAATACTATCTTCAATAAAGTAAAGCTAAAATAACAATCAGAGACAGGCGTCAATATTGTAAATGTTGTGGAACTAAATTTGCATTAACGTGGTAAAAACATCATCCATAACATAAAATATACCTCTACCATATTTAGTAAAATTGTACACCCTTAACAAGCAATGGTAACCTAACAATGAATACATGACTGAAATATCTTGCTGACATACAAAGAGGTGAGGGAAAATAAAATGATAACTCTGGTCCTCTTGAGCTTCTCGTGATTATAACAATGGCAAGGGAATGTGGAAGTTTACTTCAAGTGCTGTTTATATGTTGAGACCTTGTCTATGACAGCCTTTTGCAAGCTTGAGGCATGGTGTGCTGTTTTGCTGATTATAACCGATGCAGGACTCTCGTCACCATATGGAAACGAATTATTATTCGGTCTCTGAAAAATAAAAAAAGACATACATTATGGAAGTGTACCTGTCGAGTTATATCAGAGCCAATGAATAACAAGCTGTGTCACTATCTGCCCCCTTGCTTTTGCGGGTAGAAACACAAAATCAAGTCAATGATGTAATAGTACAGAAAACAATCGCCAATAAAAAAAAAACATCAATTGTGACGTCACTGATCATAGTTCCCTGCAACTGCCAGGGGCGCAAAAAGCTTAAAGTTAAAGTAACGTGACCCGTTATTTATTTGTTCTTGTTATTTTATTATTTTTTTAACCAAAATAAAAAAATTTGGTAGGATACCCGACTGATTTTGCAACATTGCTCTATGGCGCTAAAACTAGGTCAATTACTGCACCCGTTGCGGCGAACAAAGTAGTTCTTTAAATATCACCGAATCCGGCATCATATCAGGTTGTTATGCATGGATTATCGCTGTTTTGCACTCTTTATGATTGATAGGAACTGATATATTGTTAAAATCTTTACTCCCCCACCAGGATTGTTGCTCGGTCCCAAATCTGGCCGACCCTCAGGGCTATTGCCTTTCGCAAAACACCACCTAGCAGGATAGTGTCTGCACAGGAGACTGGAAGGATACTGTGAAAGGCACATTCCATCCCCATATATCACTCCACACTCAAATGTTAAACCTCCAGGAAACCCTGTGTCCAAGGCTTTTAGTTCTAGAAAATGTTCACTTCTGACATCTTCTACTTCATTTAACTAACGAGCATAATATTATAATCTAGTTCATAATTCAGAGGAATACTAAAGGACAAAACAGAACAGATCACACCTCATCATTCCACTTACAACTTTAATAATGGATTTCCGTCTAGCAGACTTTCCTGAGTCTGGAGAATCTTCAATCATCTCTACATGTTCAGCCATGGCACTCTTCAGGTCACTCCATTTGATCCTTTGTCTTTCATCAGCCACTAAACAGACATATAATAAATTTAAT
Source organism: Alitta virens (assembly GCA_932294295.1). NCBI lineage: Eukaryota > Metazoa > Annelida > Polychaeta > Phyllodocida > Nereididae > Alitta > Alitta virens. The sequence goes on from OW028573.1 coordinate 64,810,112, forward strand.
ATCAAATTTTCACTTGAATATAAATTAGACAGTTTTTTTTAGCAGCATTTGATGTGCAATTCATAAATGTGTACATTTATTTATTATGTGCACTGCCCAAGGAGTTGGCAAGCAGTGTTTCGAAATAAGGTGTTTTGGAGTGGTTGTCCACCGGACGAGACCAAAATTTCTGGTTGTCAGCATTTTCAGTTGTCCAAATTAGTTCCAAAAGCTGCCACTATGTTCGTAAGTGAGGCGCCACAGTCTGCAGAGTGAAGGCAGTGTCACGTACAGTGAGTTTTGAAATGGTTGTCCGACGGAAAACCCTGTGGTAAAACATGGGTTGTCCGGCTGACAACCGGAAACCCCCTTATTTCGAACACTGGCAAGGACTATAAAAAGAATATTAAAATACTTGCCAACTGTAACTATTCTTGTGCTGTGCGCTTTTCGAGGTCTATGCACCAACTTCACTGAACGTTGAGAATTGCACATGGTGTGCAACTTTGTTACAGCTTCCAGTTGTTTTCCTTCCTGAAAGAAGAGTGCTGTTATTCATTAGGTATTCGAAGTTGGCATGCCCAGGAAAGATTACCTAATGTATAACAATAGTTACAATACACTTCATCAATTCAACTGCTTAGTTCCTTACCAAAGAAAGTGACTGGCTATCCTTGTATCTAACCCTTGGCAATGTATTAGGCAATCTAGCAGTGGGACTTCTAAATGATCCAGTAAGCGGTGATCTAGTCAGACCTTTCTTCCCACTCAATTCTCGTGCAGGTGAAGGACTCTTAAAACAGCATACAAAGAATATGACATAAAGATGCTATATACTCAGATCCCATCATTAGACAGGAGACTGAGCTTTACAATTTATTTTTATCTTAATGGTCAGCTTGTGATTTGGCAATTGATTTTAGCAGAAACTTGTAGAAGTAAAACTAACATGTCGTGAAGTTAGTTTCTCAGTAAATTTCTGTTGTTCTTGTCGTAATTGTTGCATCTGAGCTTTCTTTCTGGCCAGAATTTCTTCCATTGTCATGGGACTTGCACCTTCAGCTGAAGAACAAGACATTGAAAAAATAAAAGATAATCATGAAACTGTAGCATGTTTGTAGCATGTAATAAGAGTGCCTGTCAATCATACTCTATGGTGCACGCCTGTCACTATAAAATACTGTAGAGTGTAAATGACTCTGATCATATTTCAATTGTTTATTTATTCGGGTCATGCACTGTAACCAGAGCTGATGAAAAAGGAATAGCTAGTGCTTATACAATGATAAGCATTATATCACATGAGGCAAGCCCTAAATATACTATAATTATATAAGATATTAGTCATTTGTATTCTAATATTAAAGGGAAAACGTCAGCATACCTGAGGTTGGACTGAAGGGAGACTCATCATCCAGTGAATGCAACTGAAGACTTGATGGTCTCTGTTCACTGACGACATGTCTAAACCCTTGAATTCTCTGCCTTGGTGGAGTTTGAAATGCTTGTCTTGAACTGACTTGTGGCTGATTCTCCTTGTTGCTCCCTTCTTCTGAGCTACACACACTTTCAGAAGTTTCCTGCTCAAAGCTGTTCTCAGAGGATGTATTTCCTTCAATTGTATTCAGATCAAAACATGACTTATCATGGCAAGCAATATCAATAATATCAACTGTATTGGCCATCTCAACATTAATCCTCTGGTTGGACTGAGTATGAGAGTCAAAGGCAGGTGATTCAGGCATATGACTAGTTTCTACTGTAAGATTCTTGTGACCTGCTGAAGATTCAGATCTGGGTGCATGAGATTCTTCGGTTTTCTCATTGAAAAGCAAAGGCTTCCTGACATCCTTAAACATCAAGTTTGGCGAAAATGATTTCTCTGTAAAAACCACACCTGAGGCATCATCTATATCATCCTCAGGTGTGGCAGCAACAAAAGTTTCTTGAGACTGTGCTTGTCGGATAGGTGTGTACCTGCTAAATGCATGCACAGTGACACTATGGCAATCAATAGTTAAAGGTTTCATCCTTAGTTTTGAAATGGATTTAGTGATACAATCAACAGTCGTATCCAGTTTGTTGCTTTTCTCTGGTGATGCACCATCTTCACCAAAACTTTCATGGCAACTTTGCTCCATTAACAAAAAATCATCATCAGAATTATACCCATCACTTGCAGTCACACTTTGTTCATGGGAATGATGATCCAACGCAGTGACAAATTGATTGTCAGAATGATTAACCATTGCAGTTTCCTGATGATCAGTAGTGATTAATGGTTCCCTAGGAATATCTTCAACAGCACTGACAATACTTTTATCCAGTAAAGCTGAAGTTCCTTGATTATCATCATCCAGAATGCAAAGGGAGCAGTCAAGATCACCACATCTTTTATCATCCTTTCTATGATTTTTAAGTTCTTGAATCACTAATAATGAATCTCGTCTTAGTGCTTTTTCCATGTCTTTGGAAACAGGCTCAATGGTAATACCATTGGTACTCTGAACATAATCATATTTACTACTAGTTGTGCAATTTATTCCTTTAGTTTTATGACTAACTCCATTTTGGTCTGCTTCACCTGACGTACTAGTGGCACAGCATCCAAGATCGTTTTCCGTTCTATAATTTTTACACTGTGAGTCACCTGCGCCATTACATGCTTTGGACGGAGAGTTATCTGTTCCCATCTCATTAAGTGTTGGCAGAAGGTCGCTTGGGGCCATGGTTACCCTCTTTCTCAAGTGGTTTCCTGAAGCACCAGGTCTGAAGACTGCTGTACGTCGTCTAGCATAAGCTGATGCTTTCTGTTTTTCCTTGTCTGATACAGGTCCGAAAAATACTTCTTCCTCATCTTCATCCCTAAACATTTTTTTTATCATATCAGTGGTTAGCTTCGCTGCTGGGCTAATCAATGGCATAAATATTGCACAATTAATAAATGTATCGATCTTAAGTTAATGTAATAAAAATGTCTTCATAAATATAATTGCGTTAATATTGTCTTGTAGTAATAGCTTGTTGACACTATAGCCTATCACTATCACTAGTATCAGAATAAATTACATTACATTGTAACAATGTCAATCATACTCAATGATATTGTATATACAGTAACAATGCACATACTTATACAGCATAATGCTGCAGACTCTAAGCATTGATTACAATTCAAACACTATACTAACAAACACAGGTAGTTCTGGCAGGATGCATCCTCGTCACGGTTGGTTGCGGCTGCATCGGACATCAGCAGGTGCATTGCCTGCGTCGATGATGAGGCAGCTGCTGCAGGATTTGTTGACGTCGATGTATCGTTGCAGTTGTCCTCAAGCACTCTGTCCATGGCTGTCGTCGATGGCAATGTGACAGGACGGAATCAAGTTATCTCAAACAAAAAGGCACAAACAAAGGCACACGCGCCGCATTGCCCCTTGAGGCCCCCCTCGCTCAAATTTACCTCCTTTCTTCGGGGGAATGTGTTTTCTCGCGCCACTTTTCGGCCAACACGAGACTTTGCGAGAAGTAAAACTGGGTCACAAACATTTACGCCCTCTAGTGTATACTCTCTGAAGCACGTTTTGGACAGAAAGGACAGTGTGTTATCATGTCGATGGCCAGACTCTTGACCCGGTGCTGCAAACAAGCATCCCTGTCCAGGACATTTCCACAACCGCTTAGACCTTTGTCTACTGCTGTGTGTATTGACCGTAAGTGTGCTTTTGTGAGACGCAATTTAACACTTTTAAGTCAAGATCCATCTTAACTTTGAGTCTTACACAACTTGCCTGTCACAAGATTTAAGTTTAACCAGAGACAATATATTGTAATATGTCTCTGCTTTAATATAACCATAAAGATGGAAAATCTGAGAGGTGACTTTGCCAGCTTCCATTTTAGTAAATGTAGTCATTGGCCCGGGATAGAAGAAATTAAATAATGAGAGCTTGTACGTGACATTGTTGTAGTCAGTTTACCATTCTATTATATTTCCATCTACATGAATGTCATGATCTATTCTATTATCTATTGCCTATTGTGTTCTAGACTTCAGCACCTGTCAGTTCAGATAATTGCAAGTTGCAACTGACAGTGAGTATAGCAGGCATTAATAATTCAGGACGACCAGCATGGGTCGGATCTAGAGCCCGTAGTCGCCGCCATTTAGCGCAGCCGCCAGTCATAATTCATCCAAGTCAAGTCAAGTCATCAGAAGCCAAGTCGCCGCCGATTTTAATTCACGAAGCTGCCACTAGGGGGCTGGCCCAAGCGCCACCTGGCAATGCTTTTATAATCAAAAAGCTCTGATATTCCATGAAAATGTCCACAGAAGATGACATGTGAGTTTCATGTAAAAGCCACATTTGGGATTTGATTTTCCATAAAAATGTGAAAAAGGAGAATTTCAGAAAATATATGATTGGTTTAATAATTTCCGTGAAATATACATCAGCTCATTAAGTGCTAATAAATTTAAAAAGAAGTCAAGTCATTTAGTGCCAAGTCAAGTCAAGTCACCAGGAATGACTGAAGTCATTGAATTCTGTCAAGTCAAGTCATCTAGCACCAAGTCAAGTCATGTCAAAAAATGCAAGTGACTACGGGATCTAGTCAGATCCAAAGAATTCTCAGTGACCATTAAGGACGACAGACCTCATCTACAAAATCTTACTGTCAGCATGTTCTGGCTTTCATTATTATGTTGCCCACAACTCGCTGTTGGCTGCAAGTTTGCTGACAGGTGCTGTATTCTATTCTTACCTGTTTAATTATCTTTACATGTAACTGTCAATCAAATTTGTTAATTTCAAGTGAGGCAAGCATATTCATCATTAGACCAAAGGGAGCTCAAGCATGTGAAAGGTCCCAGAACCTGGGTGAGGGCGCCTCCCTCTGATACTCCTGTAGAAATTACACTAGTTATCAATAACAGGTTCTCATATTAAAATGGTACAAATAGATATTTGAGGGGTGGTAGAACATACATTGTGGGTGAATGGTTACTAAATGCAGAGTACAGTGAAATATACTAAAATTATGTTGAACTAAACGGAAATGTGGACAACTGGTGTTGTGGTAAACAATGTGTATTAATAAGAATGAAAGTAAGGTTTTTATACTTATGTAAAGACTACAAGACCTGAACTATAATCTCTAAAAGCTGGAATAACTGGTAAGTCTGTGATAAGTATATTATGAATTGTGGAACAATTAACAAAGTTGTGGTTGACATGGCCGAAAAAGCCCAAAACGGTTATAGTGTGCAATGTTCACTGTGTATCATTTGCATATACAATAATGTAGATGGACACATTTCATGATCATTTTGGTGCATATACACCTGTGTGTGCTATTTAACTTTTGTATGTTTTTTTCCTTGGCTAAGAGGAATGAAAAACTGCCTGTAATATCAGCTATAAAACCTTGTAGCAGGGTTCTTCTATTTGTTGCAAAAAGGGGATTTTTTTTTCCAATTAGCATTACAGCTTTTTAGGTGTACAGATGGTTGCAGGCAGAGTGGAAATGTTCAGTTTGTTTTCTACAGTCATCCAAATTGAGTGTGACCACAACTCCAATTGTTCCACAATTAGCAATTAGTATAAAAGAGCTCAGAAAGTATTGTTCACAGATTTCTCCATCCCCCAAAATTGTGGAAAAAGCTCAGTTGGGTTAACAGATTTGTATGCATACCAGTTTCTTGGTGGATGCCCTAAAGTTAATATAGCCTAACGGCCCTAACTAAAACAGGCTACAAATCCTTTTTGGCCTATGAAAACCAGCAGTGCATTGAACACCACACTTGTACTAATGTACTGGCTGTTTATCCAGTTTTTCAAGCTTGCTGACCATGACTGTTCATCACAAATTAATTAATATAATTATTTCACTTCCTTCATCAGGCCCATAACTAGCTGATAATGGTAGTTATCAAAATATTGAAATAAGAGGGGTAAAATATACCTCCTCCATCAACTGGCCACACAGTACAGACAGTATACATTACATATGACGACCCTTTTTTTTTGTGTTCAGAACAAAGAAAAGGATGTGTTGATTTTAAACCTTATTTTATGCATGGCTATTTGATTAACAATATACCTTTTCATTGTTTGCAGCATCTAATGGATTGAATGATGAAGAACGACAGATTCAAGAGATGGCACTTTCTTTCGCCAAAAACGAGATGGAACCAAAAAGAGCTGAGTGGGATGAAAAGGTATTTTATTCAACACTAGTGCAAGATACGACTGCCGTGATCAATTATACCTAAGTGTGAAAATTCTTCGTTGGAAAATTGGGTAATTACGAATTATTTTAATGTTATTCATCAATTTCCAGGAACACTTTCCAGTTGACATTATTAAGAAGGCAGCAGGACTCGGCTTTGGAGCTATTTATTGCCAAGAAGAGTTTGGTGGCACTGGATTAAACAGATTAGCAGGATCTATAATATTTGAGGCTTTATCTCAAGGTTGCATCAGTACAGCAGCTTATATCAGTATTCACAAGTAGGTGTAGTGTGCCTAAACTTATAGATCACCAGAGTCCTCTGAAGTAAGACATTTTTACCTGATCTTTTTACTGATTGATTAGTCATGTTTTGTCTGTTGCAGCATGTGTGCATGGATGATAGACACACATGGAACCCCCGAGCAAAAAGCCTCGTGGATTCCTATAATGGCGTCAATGGAAAAGCTGTCATCTTATTGTTTAACAGAACCTGGTAGTGGAAGTGATGCAGCGTCATTAGTCACAACTGCGAAAAAAGCTGGTGACCACTACGTTCTAAATGGCTCTAAGGTACATTTGTATGAATTGAATGCAAAATCCAAGCAAAAAGATGTAGGTTCTGTATTAGAAGAACAATTGTCAATGATTTTGTATTTCTGTCTTTTCAGTCATTTATTAGTGGCGCTGGTGCAACAGATCTATACTTTATTATGTGTCGAACTGATGACCGTGGACCAAAAGGCATTTCTTGTATTATGGTTGAAAAGGGCACACCTGGACTGAACTTCGGTAAAAAGGAAAGAAAGGTAATCGATATTTACTGTTCATCGACAAATCAGTGAATATTATATTTGTTGATGTACTTAAATAAAATATCACAAATTATCAAAGCGTTGATATTGATATATTTAGGAATAGTTTTAAAGTAGTCTTTTACTAAAAATTTGCTCTAATATTTATTTTACATCTTTGAAATAATTTAAAGATGGGATGGAATTCCCAACCCACACGTCAAGTTATACTTGAAGACTGCAAGGTTCCTGTTGCTAACCTCCTGGGAGGAGAAGGCCAGGGCTTCAATATTGCAATGTCTGGCCTAAATGGAGGAAGAATTAATATAGGTGAGTTGTGCATTCAGGAACTGTGCAGGTTTGTTGATAATGGCTTCTTGAAATAACTAGTGAATGTTTCTATTTCACAGCTTCATGTTCATTGGGCGCTGCTCAAGCTGCAATGGAGGCTGCTCGTGACCACATGATGATCCGCAAACAATTTAATACCCTGCTAAGTGACTTCCAGGTTAGTCAAGTTCTGCTATTTTGATATGATTAAGAGACTCATAGTTGTGAAGACAGGTTGCCTGACTCATGTTAACCCAATCCATGACTTTACCAAGTGCCTTTTAAATTCCTTGCAGTTTCCACGCTTTCGTATGGCAGACCTTGCAACGGAACTGCTGGCTTCACGCTTGATGGTTCGAAATGCAGCTCGGAGTTTGGATGCCCATGTCCCGGGACATGTTGAAATGTGTGCCATGGCCAAACTGTTTGCAACTGAAACTTGTACACAGGTCAGATATCCAATCGATAGATTAGTCTGCAAAATTTTATTCCACAAGAAATGTATGCAAATTTATTTTTCTGTGTGTATAAGTAAAACTTGTTTTTCATTTGCAGATCTGCAATGGAGCATTACAGATGTTTGGAGGTTATGGCTACCTGAAGGATTACCCAGTTGAGCAATTTTTAAGAGATGCTAGAGTTCACCAGATTTTAGAGGGTATGTTTGATTTGCCCATTAACTGGGAAGCAGATGTTTTTGACATAATTTTGGAATATATCTAAATATAGCTCAAATTCTAACATTATCATTGAAATGCTTTTTCTCTGTGATTTCAGGATCAAGTGAAGTAATGAGACTAATTATTGGAAGGGATTTATTCAAGGACTAGTCAATCGCTCACATTAAACATTAATGACGGACAATGATAGAGCTTTATTTGACAGCTTAAATGTTTTGTTGTCAGGACATTATTTATTTGTTAGAAAATGAGAATACGTCTGTGAGATGTAAACTTCAAATTTGTGACATCTCCAGGTATCTGATAACTTGGACATCACAGTTAGAAGATAATTCATCACTAATTCATCACTGGTCTCATATTTGGATATCAAGAGTGGAAAACTTCATGTACATATTACATACATACAGCTGAAATATTAATATATGGATTGAATAAAGAATTGTTGACATAGCCACAATGTTAAGAGTTTGTTTGCTACAACATATTGCATGTAGACGGAATGGTAATTGCACATGAGCTGACTGTGAGCTGACTGAGCTTAGAATGGGCAAACAGTGGGCTGACCTGAACTTTGGCCAACAATGAGCCACACTGGCATTGGGCGTAAAGTGGGCCAATATTGAGCCAATTACACATTGGGCCAGCACATGAATGAGCCAACACTAAGCTAATTAGGCATTGGGCTGACCTGCCAGTGGCCAACACAATATTGGGCCATCATAACCGTCTGGACACCAGGCAATCAGTCAGCTACAAAGGTCAACATAGAGCCAACTATACAGGGGGCTAACATAGCAATAAACTAATGAAACATTGGGCCAACACTGATATAGTGAACAGATGTGGCCAGACCTGACAGATAGCCGATGTGTTCACATTTGGCCAAACAATGGGTCAACAGACTGGGCCAATGTAGGGCCTATTCCACAGTGGACTGAATGATAATTAAACACCCTGGAAGCCTAGCTGCTAAATGTAGGCAAACATGGGCATTGGCCAACAGGACATTGGGCCTACATTAGGCCTACATTCAGCTGACCTTGCCAATGGAAACAGTAGTTTGACAGGGCTTCCGGTTGGCATTGACAGAGGATTAATTGTGCTCTTTGAGTGCCCTTTACTTGTCATTATAATATTTAGTGATGTATCTATATTGTCTCTATATCAGTGTCATTTCGCAAATGACGGACGCAATGCTGATAAAACTTATTGGGCCTAAATATTTACCCATATGGGCAACGTCTTTCACTGCTGAACAAGCACTGAGTGCAAGACACTACCAATTTTGTTATACATCATCCACCATTGCCATGCAATGATCTGCTGAGGTTTGAGATTCAATAGCTCCTAAAGAGTTGAATGCATAGTAGTGACCTGTAAGCCCAAGCTGGGCTGGGCGCCAGTGACATTTGATTATGTATATATTTATTTGGTAATGTTGACGGTCACGAGTCACCATAATAAAATTTTCTTGACTTGACATATGTCCTTCAGCGGAGTTGGCCAGCACCAAACCCACTAGACAAAACAGCTCCTGGCCACTTGGTCTCAAGGGAGTATGGAGCACTTTCAGGTTCAGATGTCCCAATACTTAATTATCAGTTTGATTTCTATTGTTTGCAGCATCTAATGGATTAAACGATGAAGAACGACAGATTCCTGTTGCTAACCTCCTGGGAGGAGAAGACCAGGGCTTCGATATTGCAATGTCTGGCCTAAATGGAGGAAGAATTAATATAGGTGAGTTGTGCACTGAAGAATTTGGCATGTTGCTGTTCTTAACTGCATGTTACTAATCGCAATAACCTGAGGATGTTTTACAGCTTCATGTTCATTGGGCACTGCACAAGCTACGATTGAAGCTGCTCGAGACCACATGATGATTCGCAAACAGTTCAACACCTTGCTTTGTGACTTCCAGGTTGGTAAAGAGTGTTGCCTATAACTGTCAAGCCATTAAGAATTTTTAGTTGAACTTAACTTTTGAATCTGTACATCCATCAAGACTTAAACAGATGCGATTTCAATTCCTTGCATTTTCAGCGCTTTCGTATGGCAGACCTTGCAACGGCTTCACGTTTGATGGTTCGAAATGCAGCTTGGGAGTTTGGATGCCCATGTGGAAATGTTGAAACTATTTTGTTTCACTGCCAAATTAACCTACTAACACCGCATATCGCTGTGTATATTCATATCGATCGGACCCGTCTTGTGATTCGACCTGAGGGTCTGCATTCAGAGAGCATTATGACCTGTAGTGAGCACATGATCTTGATTTGACAGCTTTAGTGTGCGGCTATCATAGTGCTATGTTGCAAGTAGTACAATGGAAGAACATCTATACCCTGTATTCTTTACCCTTAATTACACTATGTGAATCTCTGGACATTTGTCAAGTCACTGCAATGGGTAGGCAATTCATGACTGGTCTCATATTTGAATAGTATTGTTTATATAGAATTAAAAACCTCATGTACAGATTTTATATAAATGAAATGCTTGTTATATGATTTAAATAAAATTAAATTGACTCTTTGTGAATACCACTTCATGAATTTTTTTGTGAAAACAAACACATACTTGTTCCTTACTCAGCATCACAGCTTTATTCTTAAGGTTCACATTACAACAAATTTACTCCAAGACTTTCTTCATCAGAACACTGCTGGTTACTATATATGGGCAGAATGAAATGGTGTGGACCAGACAATTTGGGGGAGAAATAATACTTACAAATATATAAATTAAAATATAGCCAATTTGTTTATTCATTTTAAAATACTTCTGAACCAATTGGCTAACCTAATATTCACACACTATTAACTCAATGAGCATCTGTGTTTGATATATCTGGAGTACATACCTCGTTTGACTGATCTGCAGTATGTAGCAGTTAAATTCAAAACAAATAAATTCATCCTGATTATATGACCAAAACTGGCCTAATGTAAAATTTAAGAAATAACATGTAACAAAAGTATAAATGATAAATATTTGTAATAAAAATGCACGCTGAACTAACATACTTAATATCTTAATTACCCATAATACAGGTAATGGAATGAACTTCTTCAGTATATCACTCAACCATATGATACTTGCTGCATTCACAGTACTTCAAACCAATGACTTATTCAATTGAAACACTAATGCTAATTTTACCAGACCAACTGACTTAGTCGTGGCAAGATTCTTAAAGTACATTTTTCCTCTTATTAGTCGAGGCAAGATTCTTGAAGTACAATTTCCTCTCATTAAATGGATTACATTGACATGAGGTAATTTGGGCTAATAATAACATATTTTTGATGCTGACTTGCTTTTAAACAAAATGCATTGCACAGTGCGTTAACATCACTCCACATTAACGTGGACATGCTGGTTCTTATAACCAACCACAAGATAGCCAATAAGCAGTTTGTGAATGATGTTAAATTGCTTTAACCAACAACACCGTCCAAAATACCAGCTGAATCAACAGCTTTGCTCCTGAGGGCAGTTCTCATGGAGCAAGATGTCAAAATCCTCTCCCGCGCTTGGTGGGATATATGATAAAATCACTTCAATGCTTTGCGTTGTGGCGCACAGCCGGCTGCACATAAGAACACATTCAACTAGGGACAAAACAAAAGATCATAACACCTATATATAGAGCAAATCTTAATGGAGATTCAAAAAAGACACCAATATATCTGAAAAAACAGATGTACTTAATTAAATACTGATCTAGTTATGATGGTCTTGACCCTATTACTCTTACTGCAGGCATTAAATACCTGCAAATCAATTTACTGGGATCGTGTACTCCTACGTAACCAGGACAAGCCCCTCATCCTACTCCAGTCCTCCATTGCACGCTTTGTCAATGGAACCGATACTGGCGTGCAGGTTTCAGGTGAACGGATGTCTTTTTCACCACCTCCGCTTCATCATCCTTCTTGATCTCGACGAACCTCTCCCCCTTGGTTGTTACAATTTTGTTGTCCAAGTAACGGATTAATTTCTTGGGCTCCTGCAAGTATGACAAAGACAAGCTTTGGTCTTGATTTATGTTATCCTGCTTAAAAATACCATTACTGCTTGTTAGTAGATGGAGGGTGTTCAGGGTGTGTCAGTTATCACACTTACCATCTTGGGCATCACAGGTCGGTGATCTACCTTATCATCGCGGGTATCGATGAAGGAGTATCTGCAGAACCAAACAATGACATGGTCAACACTATGTTGGCTTTTTACTGGCTGTGACTAAATTAGGACAGACAAACACTACCAGTAAATAATGACTTCTTTTAGATTAGCCAATAAACTACTCACTTATTCAGTATTGATTGCTTCAACTTTTTGTCATCAACAACCTCTTCTGACTTTTTCCTTGGACCTCCCTGGCTTCCCTAAAATGTTGCATTTAAAAAATATAAAGATACACCTGCACCATAAAACACAGTTACAGCATCAGTTTTGTATCGCATTCAGTCTGCCAATAGATGGTGATTTTTCATAATAGAGATTCATTCATATTTAGACAGACAAATTGCCATCAACAAAATACCAAGTTCTGGTTTTATGGCTAAAATAATCACCTTAGATGAGGATGAGGACGTGATGCTGTCCCCTGCATCCTGTCTGTGCAAGATGAGCTGAGCTGCTTGCTCTACATTACCCTTTGTTACCGCAAGGCAGTGAGCAATTTCCAAATGACATGAATTGGGAAACATTTCCATGAGCAGTTCCACATCCTGCTCACTGGGATCCTAGGAATGATGTGAAAAAATTGACAATGATTAATACGAAATATACATAAAACCTCTCAGCAAGTTCATCTATGACAAGCGAAGGGATACCTTATTAGTGGGGTCTCTTCACATTATGTATAATGTTATTTAATCTATATCTATATCTATATATATATATATATATATATATATATATATATATATATATGTACATATTTGTATAAATCATAAATGTGAAATAAAATGAATGAATCTGAATCTGACAAGTACATTGTTTCATTAGCAAAAATATGCTTGTAAATGAAACTGCTTTACTAAACTGGTTTGTGAATTTTAACAACAGACATAGCGACAAATGGACAGTAATGTTAGCAACAAGTCGAAGCCCAATTTACTAGCTGAGAAAAACAGTTCTGGGAACCAAATAACCAGAATTTTGCTATATCCTCCTTTGTAATTACTGCTGCTTCTTAGTAACCATAACAAATGGCTATAATGATGAAAATATGAATATATCATTGCACAGATGGGAGACTTGAGGTTAATTGCACAGGGAGGGGGTTTTATGGGTCAGAAAGTTGGGCTTTGACCTTTTTGTAACATTTATATCTATTTTGTGCTTCTCCATAATATACATGTAAACATTAGACCAAAAAATAAGTGGATTTACTTTAAGTACACCAACCGGCTCTTTGCCAGAATCACTTTCAGATTCTGACAACCCAGCGGCAGCACATGCTAGGTCCTCCCTCTCAGAAGTGCTATGAGTTCGCTTCTGTCCTCCATCAGATTTCTTTGGTCCTCCACAACTTTCATCCTCTCCATTTTTCTCATCAGGATCGCTATCAGGCTCGGCAATGTCTGCATCAAGGAAATCAAAAAAATATTGTTTTAATTCAAAAATATGATACACTGTAATGATGAGCACACACTTCTAATGCACAATATAAACACTAGGAGTATAATTATACAGTCAAACCCGCCCTTATGCCCACCTGAACAGAATGATCGCCTGTTGAGGGTGGGTGATTAGGGCTTTACGTCCTGTATTTCTGTACTTCCAACTCCTCCAAACTTAAGTTTTATTATATATTTTATCCTAGTTAGTTATTAAATAGCCATGTTTTGAAGAGCCAATTTGTCAATTGCCTTGATGACCACTTAAAACAGGTTTGACTATCGGGGATATCTGGTCAAGTCATGTAAAGCTACAAAACTTACGAGTTTTCTTCTTCTTCTCCAGGTCAGCAGACAATTTGAACATCCATTCTGTCACTGCCACACTGCAACAATAATTTTTCCATTTACACATTCATTACTCTGCACAGCATTTGCTTGTATCTAACAGGCTTAATTGGCTTTCTACACACATTCACCATGTTATGAAAGGAAATGAAGCCACAAGCTCATTACTATATAATTAATGAACTTCAATCTGTGTTTTATAGGGCTGGCCAGATCCTTTGTTTAAGTACTAAAACAATACATGATGTCACAAATGCACAATACTAGATGATGTCATCAATAATTAAGCTGTGGTGACGTCATGTATTGTATTAGTACTTCCGGGTACCAGGTCATATGAGAACTGGCCAGCAATGAATTTTAGTCGCCCCCTCAGCAAAAAATAAAAAAATTTAAAAAGGAGAAGAAGGAAGTAGATAAATAACTAAAATAAAATGAACAGTAACCATTAACCATTAACCAAAGCATTATAATATAGCTGCACCTATTATAATGTTATACCCAAGTACAGTACTTCAGGCACACAGGTTTTATCATATTTGTTTATCAGTTTATGTGTGGAGCAATGGTCCATGTCAACCATGCTCGTATTACTCAAAATTATTAACTTTCAAAATTGGCAGGAATAATATTTTATATCAGAATCTAGAGTATGGGATGCTTATAATTGTTATTTAATCAAAAGTACCCATGTTACCACAAACTACATCTTTACATATCATTGACTTCTACTTTCCCAGCAAAATGCACCCTCCTGCTCACAATTCTATTACTTTAAAATAATATATATGGTACGTACATGAATAAATATAAAATGTGGTTATTATTCATATTTACTAAAGGCTAGTAAAGAAGTAATTCACTTAGAAATCACAAAATCAAAGTGGAATAGATTAACAAAGCTATTGTTGAGAGACTAGGCAATCTTTGGAGTCAATTGCACTTCGGCCTAATGCATGGGGAACTTGACACTTCCCTTGTTGAAGATGCCACAGAGTCAATTGCAATCTGTCTGCCCCACTCCCATGGATTATGCCTTTGATGAATATTGCAATCAAACAGATCACATAACTGACAGATTGAGCCAATATAAACCCCATTTAATGAGCTAATGGGTTGGGGTCGGGTGACTGGGCGACCGCCCAATGCGGACACTGCTTGTAGATAGGGACAGTGTAACATATATCAGTATTTATCACATTCCTTGTCATTGATATTCTTCACTGCCAAATGGGCTATTCTTTGGCGTATATTTTTATGGGTTTATCACATAGTACCTACTGTTTGTGGTCAAGCAAGTTCACAAATGGTCATATCCCTGCACACAAAACCACAGACAGGTGGCTCATATAATTAATTTCATTTTTGACATTAGAAATTGTTACTTCCATCGAAATGTATCCTGTAATAGCACGACTTTATAGTAATATTAAAAAATGAATAGTTTACAATTACAGGCTTTAAAACCCTTGCTGCATCATTCAGTAACCTGGTCTTCATTATAAAACTACTATCATGCACATTTTTGCATATAATTTGGGAATCACGCCATTGTGTCTTAGACTACTACAGTGTCTATTATTAATTATCATTTTAACCTTATGGAAACTAAGCTTGTCTTATGAATTAATAAATCATCCACTTCAGAATAGTCCAGAATGCAGTTTTTTTAAATGTTATATTTAGTATGGCTTTGCGCCCCCTTCTTGGGTCATTTGCCCCTCCAATCTTCCGAAGACCTGGGCACCACTATTCTGACACATTTGTGCCTCTCCCTATAAAATACATTCTTTCATTAGCTTGAAAACTCACTGTCTTACCTATCCATTTCCGCAAAGCCTGGGATATAGGCATCCATCATTTCCGTAAACTGCTCGACATCAAATGCATCTTCTGCTGCAGCTTCTGAACCAAGCTCTTCCAAGATGCTCACCACATAGCTCAACACAATCTCATCGACGGCACTGCGAATAATTAGTATCCAATATATTAAGCATTAAGCATTTGTAATTTGTTGCAAATTTAAGCATGAGCCATTTCGTAACTATTAAAATGAGGATCAATCACATGTATTATAACACTGCTACCACTGTAACATCACACATGTTTTATTCAGCAGTGATCAATAAATATATCTAACCTTTTAGATGCACCAGGCAAGTTGGTGTCCAAGAATTTGCTCAGCTGAGTTTCCACATAATATTCTGTCTCCATTTTTCTGCAACACAAAGCATTGTGTAATTTCAGAGCACTGCACCAAGAATCACCAGGTACTTTAAGCTATCTTGAAAATGAAAGGTGCAATTTACAATACTGTCAGCTACATATGTTTTAAATATTCCTAGATTGTACACTGCAGATTTTTTGGCTTTGTGAATTCTATGATGTGAATCACTGACCGAATCACTGAATGTTTGTAAACAAGACTCAAGAGCCAGTTTGTGTGCATGCGAATCACATGGCCTATGCTTAGGATAGATGACAAAAATTATTTAACCCAGGTCGTACACAGTGCAGGTACAGCAGGTCAGGGTAATTATTTAAATGCATAGGCTGATCATTACATACACTAATGTTTCTATTAAATCTCACCTGAACAGGGTTCTGCATTAAATTTGCCAGCCAGTGACGTCAGGTACAGGCTACCGCAAATCCAATTACGACACTGGCAATCACTGCTATGTTTGTAAAAAAAAAATATTATTTTATTATGTGGTTTTGCTATCATACTAACAGTGCACACGCGGTCAAGAATACTAAGCTTGCAAAGAAAAATTATTATTAGAATGAAGTAAAAGACTACTTAAACACTTTAGATGGCGACAGCAGTCGGTAAGGCATTCATCACAAGAGGTCGCCACAATTTTCTAGGAGGGGGGGTGTTGCTGGCCCGCTGCGTCTAGCAAAGGGGTGGGGACCAGAGAGGTAATTACGAGCAGAGCTGCAGAGACTTTTTGTTTTGAGCAGTCATATTTTCAATGGGGAACTATTGTACCAATAGAGGGAGCTATTAGTAGCCAGACAATTATTTTAGCATTTAATGTCCTTATTGTATTACTATAATCAAAGTACGGCAAATGCTTTTTTCTAATTAGCACTTCACATTTTCTCATGTTTGTCCTTAATTATTAGGCGCCTAAATGTCCGTTCTATATGTCTAAAGTAATTAAGGTAAATATGGCCGGCTTATGGTAATTTAAAGCCATAATGACATCCAAGCACTCCAGCAAAGTACATTTCCTGGGTGCATCCAAGGAGCCTGAGGTGCTGATAAACCTAGGAAAATTTCTTTTACAAGCTGATGTTTAAACAATGCCTTCATCTGTCTTCAAAAATTGCGCAGTCATATATATCTTGAAATTTAAAACTGCCTACATGAACTGCCATGATGAAAACTCTTTGTGATTTTGTTTTCTAGAAGTGAAGTCATATAATCTCTGTAAATGTATACATATATACTTCCTATTAATTAATATATATTTAGCTCTATTTTGAAGTAAAATCATTCTGTAAATAGTTATATCGTACACATTATATAAGGAATATATTTTGTCATAACATGTTAATATGTAATATATATTATATGTAAAATATAACTGTGTTTATGATACAAGCTGTATGTATGAAAGACTCTGATTGAATTTTATAAGGAATGGATAAACAGCTAAACTAATGTTAACTTCTATGTAAATACTTTAATTCGGTGGCTGGAACCATCTGTAACTATAGTCTTTGTTGTATTCCTTATTTTTTATTCATTTTTTTTATTATTTTCTGATTGCTTTTATTTCTTTTTATCTTTTGTACTTGTGACATATATGTCTTTTCTGACATCTTCAAAAAATCAAAAATTATATATTTATATGGTAATACATCTTACATGGAACTTTTTAGAAAAACAAAAAGGGGTTAATTTTCTTGATATGTAATTGTGAGTTGCATGGTAATCTATTTTGAAATAGGTTGGTTTTAATACCTACAGTGCATCTGAATTTAGTTATTATGCAAATGTGATCGATGATTGTAAATATCTTCTTTTGAGTGGATTGTACACATCATTCCATAATCAGACAAAACACCTGAAAGAGAGTCCCTTCTTCAAGTTTGTCGTCATTTTTGGTTCTTCACAGGACTGTTACACAAACAAAAATGAGAAAAATGACTGTCTGGTGTAATATTGCAAGGTAGCCAAAATTGCGAAACCATGTATTTTCTCCACAACAAAATAATTCACTGACAAATGCTTATTTTCTCAAAAATGTAATATATATTTTTTAATAAAACTAACAAAAATATTGAATTTGACAATCCATTCAGAAGATATTCAAATAATTATTATTATTTATTTATTTTCGTACTCATGTACAAACAGAACATAATAAATTGAGGAAAAAACAATAAAATCATATTAAAAAGTATAAAAATAATAATTGTGAGTAAAAATATATCACATTTACATGATTCAGAGGTACTTTAATAATTCATACACACAACCACCTGAGTATCTCTTATATATGTAGTAGCTCCTTTATCTGAATGCCTACTTGCATACTGTCATCTTCACAGTTATCATAATATAATTCAATGCAGTCTAAGACAGCCTTTACATCAAATTTGTTGAAATTAGCACCATATTTGCAACACACTTTTAACAAGTAAGCACCATTCTTGTATGTTTCTTACAAAGTCTACTACAATTAAACACAAACTTAACAACTGAATTGTCATGATTGAGACTATTAAGATAAAACTTAAAAAAAAAAACGTTTATATATAATGCCATCAGCAGGCCAAATGCCAGTTATAATAAGTAACAATTTACAATGAGTCAAATTAGGAACTTTTAACATTCTACGTGCAGCCTTTCGCCATACAACACAAATTTTGTCAAACTCTTTACTAGTGAAGTTACAGAAACTAGAACTGTAAAAGCTAGTACAATATTTTTGAAATAATGATACTTTAATTTCTGAGTCTAGAACATTAAAGTCACCTATAAAGGCAACTTTCTATTGAAATCTGTAACTACTGGTGTAACATACGGATCACTGTGATCTCCTATAATTGTATGACCAAGATACAACATCTCTGACACACCTTAAATTTTCTCTCCATTAATAGAAAAGGATGGTACAGTATCAGATTTGAATTTGTCCAACACTATTGCTTTACTTTTATCGCCATTCAATTTAACTTTAACCTGACTAGCATATCCATCACATATACGTAACATTTTCTTCATAGCACCCTGTGTAGGGCTAGCTACATAATGTCAACTTCCTGCCACATGGCAACCAACACCTGCTTTTTCTAACCGTTCAATTAAACCATCCATGTACACAGAAAATAAGGTTGGGATAAGTACCCCACCTTGTTTGACCCCATTCTTTGGAGTAAAACAATTAGAAACAATATAATTATACTTTGCACACATTTTCTGCTTTGTGTACAATTCAAGCAATAACCTGATATACAACCCTGCATCAGGGTAGAAAAAAGACAACTATATTCAACTACACCTTTGCTACCACCACTGTTATAGTAATCTGTCTCTGATACAATAGCTGTTACTAAAGCTGTAGAATGCTTCTTCTTGAAGCAAAATAGCAACTCATAGGTTGCTAATGACACATTGTCTCTGTTAATTATTAACACATCCTAAACCTTGTACAATACGCTCTGTTGGCAAATAGCCCTAAAATTATCTGATTTATTACATTGAGATCTCTTGTTTTTTGTGGATAGGAATTAAACAACTAACCATTAACTCTGTAGGTTACATGCCATGAATGATCATAGAATTATATAACGTAATAAGTACATAAAAAAAATCGACTTGGACAATGGTCAGAATAAAAACCAGACTGACCACCTGATTCACCGGTTGACATAGCCTTAACAGCTAACAAACATCTAATCTAAATAAACAGTCTTGAACATCATTTAGACATAGTTGTAACTCTGAACAATACAATATTCAATCACTGACAATTTCTAATTTTACCAATCTGTAATATATAGTAGCCACAGGTTTAGTTTTGTGCACTAATAAACCAGTGATTTAAATTAATCCTACAGATTCCTACTATTACTAGAGGGTGATAATCATGAATGTCCGAATTTAAATGGGAAACTATCCTAACTTTCTTGTTAAGGTTCAAAACCTTTCTAATGATGTATTATACATTGGTGTGCCTTTATTTTCTATCCCTCCCAAGCCTCGTTGAAAATGTGGTCCTTTAAAGTTCAGTGATTTTGATGTAATCTTTTTTTTTATATCTCTTTGATAATGAGTTATTTGGATTGCTCTGGTAAAGAGCTTTAAAATTAATACAAATTTAGGGGGTCTACGAAATAATGGACTAGTCCATCAGCAATTGAATCCATAGAGAATTGACACATAAACCAAAGTAGTCTCGGATGGTGCTATGAATATTATTTTAAATTGAATGAATTCAATTTTGTATGTGGGGTAGCCTAATGGTTAAGGTATTAGCCTGTTAGAACACTTAACCAACTACTCTGAAGGTCCCAGGTTAGATCCCTGGCACAGGCACTCTTCATGAGCTTGATAGCTGGATGTCATGCAGCATCGCGAGGCGTTAACTAAAGTGGCTAATTTAAGTTAAAGACCCATCCCTGAGGTGAATGTGTAAAATGGTATGGACTTAAACCATATCATCCCATCATTACATCTGACTCTGATAGCTGATCATGTAAGCCAACTAAGCGTCTGACCAGTAGCATTGATGTAATACTTAAATGACTTTCCTGCATAATTCACAAAATTGCCAGCAAATCTAAATATTAAAAAATACCCTGTAGGGTTTAGCAAGGATCTACAAAATCTGTATTGGTTGTGAAGGAGAGTTCCCTACCCAAGTAAAGCTTCAAGTACATGTAATGGCAAAAACTGAAAACGAGGACATTTCATGGACTAGTATACAAGAAATGTGGGGAGTCATCAGAAAAAACATGGTATAATAGGGAAACATGTGAGTGTGATAAGCAATGTGAGTGGATATGGCCTATAAAGAAGACAAGCATCAGGGCTAGTACTGGGCTTATCTGGCAATATATATAAAATACACGTAGCATACGAAGTTAACAGATTTCTATGCAACATACCTAATCTTTGACCAGCAAGTAAAATTACATTTGACTCAATAGATATGTGCCCATAAAATAACCAATGCCCTTATTGTGTAGTGATACATTAAAATAGTTTACAATTTTTGGCTATTGTGGGCAGAATTAATCCTAAATGTCCAGGCCCACTGTCAAACTATTATTTCAAGTTAAGGGTTTACGTGACAGATTCATGTTTGAACTATTTCATAGTTTTTAGCAATAATAGGTGGGAAGAACATTGATTAAGAACTGAACCAGATGGGGGGGGGGGAGGGGATAGCTTTTATTAAAGCCTAAAAAAGTACCTAAAAACATTTGCTCTCAAGCTGGAGATTCCTGGGTGTCTGAATAATTTTACTTGTTAAAATATAATTTTCTTAATAATAAAACAATCCATGTGCATATAATCTTTGCAATATTTATCTTTTGATCCAGAAAAATATTTCTAGCCATGTACTGTTTTTCAGTGCTTATAATTTTCAGGTTTACACCATAATTCAAATTAAGTGACTGAATAATTTTAGGCCTGTAAAAGGAGGAAATAAAGAGAGCGATATATGTCTATTCGGGCTCATTTAGTCTCAAAATTGAGTTATTATAATGTGAATAATACAGCAATGTTAGTATTCAAAGTGAAGCTTATTTTTCACTGAATACAGTCATGTGTATACTAACTTTCTAAGGAAATATGACGAACCGCGACTGCGCACAAATGCTAAAAATTCTTTCAAATTGACTTAACATTCAATCGGTCTTGGGAGGGATCAAAAATAAAGCTACAGGCATGTGTTATACCTTTTTGGAAATGGCATTTCAGACTTAACAAAACTTGGATGGTTTACATTTGAAATTCTGAAACTATATATATATTTTTTTCTATGTATTATCACCCCCTCTACAGTATTACAGCCTAAGAACAGCATCCTGGTTGAGTAAGATGTGGCCAGGAGATGTTACTGAGCGTTATTTATGTCGCTATTTCTGTTTTTTCGCAGAGGTTTTGCTGCTTATGCAGCGCTATGTTCAAACATTATAGGCAAGCGGTTACAGGTTGGAATTCATTTGCATACATTTTTAAAATGTGCGTAAGTGCAGTAGTGTCTGAGTTCTGCTCTGCAAATTAAGAGAAAATAAATAAGTTTTCCTTCAATGTAATTCGACCATGCAGGGGCGATCGACCAGCCCAAATGCAATACAATTCCCGCGTGAAAGTCACACTTATGAAAATGACTTTTTCAACACACTTTTGTTTTGGAACATTTGCAGAACAAGTTCAATGATTAACTACGCGGTCACTAAATACGAAGGAAAAAAATTAGTTGTGATGGCGTCACATGTACACGTACCGGGTACTTATTATTTTGCCTTTGCAGTGTATTTTAAAACCCTTTTTCAACAGGAATTTGGGCTGGTCGATCAATGCCAAGTGCTCATCCGCCATACTTAGTTGTCCCTCAACTGTTGTATTAGGAAACCATGCTGTAATTAGTTGTTTTTGGTAAATTTGGATGAGCATTGACGTTGTCATGGCAATTGCCTATGATGGGAGATGCAACTGATGAGCTTGTTAATGAAACCTGACATCCTGCTACAATTTTACACCCACCTCATCTTATATGCATACACTTCACCTGATCCTAACGCAAGAAAAACATCTTGTGAAACCTTATCAGATAGGCCTATAGGCCTAAGAACTATTGTATTGTATTGCTTTGTGATTCAATGTACTGCATATGGTCTGCTTGGATGCTGACAGAGGCAGTCATAAAATTATGACAAGAATTGGCAGCTGGGTGGCCTATTGGCCAGCTCTGCTGAAGGTCCTGGGACCCGGGTTTGATCCCAGGCCCGGCACTCTTCATGAGCTACATTCCAGCTGGATGTCGATCACATGAGACGTTAATACGTTAATACGACTCAAAATAAACTTTACATACATACATAAATCGGAGGTGCCTTGTACTCTGTGTCTATGGTGAGGCAAGTAAGAGCAATGGGGTAAATGTGTAACATGGTGTGGACTCAAAGCATTATCATCTCATCAATATGCCTGCCTCTGGCAGCTGGTCATATAAGCTGAATGAGCTTCAGGCCCAGTAGCATTCCCAGTCAAGAATCTGACCTCACAGTGAGCTCACTGTGAGGTCACAGAACCCTCACAGAAAGCTGGTGAGGTCACTGTGACCTAAAAGTACCTCTCTGTGAGCCAGCTGTGAGCTGCTCATGTGTGATCCTTGTGTTACAGCTAATGATGAACTAAAACAAAAAACTCCAAGAACACCCTTCATTCATGATTGCCCAAGGCTGGTTCTATAGGGATTTGAACCTACAACCTACCTACCCAGCTAACCTAAGCCTAACAGTCCGTAGTACACCCTAACCACTACACCAGCCAGTCACATCGAAACTAGGTAGCCTAGTCTTGGTATAATTAAACAAAAGTAATAAGTTGGAATAGAATGACAGTGGAACACTCTGGATGTCTTGCTGGGTGCTGCATCAATCATTAAGTGATGACAGTTACATATAGAAGTGGTATAAAATTAAAAAGATCAAAGTTATTTGTTATTACAAATGTGTTTAAAAAATTTCTTGAAGTAAAAGAAGTGAGGATTGAACTGTGGTTACCCACACATAAAGCAGGCATGCTAACCATTACACCATGGATGCCACTGCTCCTGGTGATGATTTGAAAGGATCACAATAAAGCAGCAGTTCTTTTATAGTTTCTGTTATTAGCTGGCCTGTAATCAATGGGCTTGCAACGCCATCTTTGGTGGGTCATACAGCTGACCTCACAGTTAGCTCACTCTGAACTCACAGTAGTGATATCACCACATGACCTCATTGTGATGTTTCATGTGTGATATCACACGATGAGCATCAGGTGAGGTCACAGCGACCATGACATGAGCGCACTTCTTGACTGGGTTAAGACATAGATGTAGAGCTTTGAGTGAGGTCACTGTGTGAGGTCACTGTGTAACATTTGCTCACTTCTTCACAAGGTAAGATTTCCTCCACATAGGCAATTAAAAAAAAGAAGAACAGGTTTATGAACTCATGAGATGACAATAATTATGTGTCTTATTCTTCTTCTTCTTCTAATGAGTGGTCTGTAAATGTGTGGTCTGTGCGGACTGCACGGTTCAGGTGGGCGGGCGCAATCAACAGGCGGGAAGCCGCACGTGGAGACAGAATAGCTCAGAATCAGGGAATTAATTGCTCGTATAAGAGGAAGATGCAGGCTTAAATCAGACGGGGGTGAAAGAGAGTGTTTATGTGGAAGCAGTCAGTGCAGTGGGGAGGGGTTAATGCGGTTTGCTGGCATGCTGTAATGCAATAGAAGCGGCCAAACAAGATGTAGTCATCCCCAGTGTGATGTTTCATTCGAGCTCCAGCAGTCTTGCAGGAAAGCTGCCGCCCCTGATGGAGGCACTCCCTTTGCTGCCCAGAATTTACTGCCTCCAGCTTTTGTAGTCTATGCCTCCAGCCCCTTGATCTAACACAAACTTGCGCCCTACATCTTGGTCGTATGGCCTGCAACGAACAACCCCACTCCAGTCAATTGATCATCAGTCTGTGAACTTGACCTAAACAGAAATTACGTTCAACATGAAGTACATATATCCATTATAAGATTTTGAGCAATGGGGATCAAAGCAAATTATTATTTTGCATTAATCTATTCGTAAGCCAGCTCGAGTTTGTCAAATTGTCAGCTGCCTTGCCTAATCCCAACCCTAACCCAAACCTAACCCAAATGCATAGTTCCATTTAAATTATTGAAGATTGGTTTCGACCAAAGGCAGTCAGGGATCCATTTCAGGGATTTAGCAAAGTTGTTGGCCTAACCCTTGTCCAAACTCAAATCCTAACTCTAAACCTAACCCTATAAAGTTCTCTAAACCTATGCCTAACCCTAACCCTAATGGATAAACTGTAGTTCCATGTTGCCTATAGCAAAGAAATTTCATGCTGTTGCCAGTGCATTGTTCTTCTGCATGTTTGACCAGCCAGCTGGACTCTTACCCTAATCCTAACACTAATGTATAGTTCCATTTTGCTGACAACCAAACAATTTATGTTGGTCTGAGGCAGGAGCACTTTAATCTTTATTAGTACTAGCTCTGTTATATATGAAAATATCTCGGCTTGGGTGCAACCTGTTGCCAGTGCAACCATCCTGGGCTCGGTTTCACGATTGCTGTCCCCAACGGGGCATGCCCCTTGATGGGGCTTGCCCAGTGGGACACACCCCATTGGGAAATGCCCAGTTGGGTTTCATCAAAGTTTGGGGCAACTTTCTCCACAGGCATGCCCCAGCTGATCGGAAAATGAAAGTCCCCAAGGAAAGATTTCCGACGTCACGCTTACCGCCGAAAAAGTAGTGCTGCGCCTATAATTTGTCATATAAACTTGAAATATTTAAAATTGAGAAAGAATGAAGTTATGAAGGAGAACGAGTGACGAATTGTGACGTACGTGATGTTGTTTATGTTGTATTATTCTGGTTGCCTAGCAACCCCATGTTTGTTATGACAGTGGCACCACATAGTTCATGTTTGCCCCAAAATCAAACCTTAACTTTCTTGCATAAATAACACTAAAATGGCACCATAGAAAAGTAAATAGTCATTATGGTGCATTCCAAAATATTTTGTACAACACAATATACTTACCTTAATTGGTGTCAAACAACAACGGGGACAGCTAAGGAAGAGCTCTCATTTGGGGCAAGATCGGGGACACATTGCGGCATGCCCAACGTTCGTGAACCGTGATTTTTGATCAGGGACAGCAACGGGGACATGTCCCAGTCACGGGGCTTGCCCCATCACTTCTGTTAAACCGAGCCCAGCTGATTATGGTTTCGCTATGCCTATAATTATATACCAGATTCTAACTCCAACCCTAGCCCTAACCTGTAATGGATAATTCCATGTTGCCTATCAAACTCTTCTTTCTTTTTTTTTCAATATGCTGGTCTAACGAATAACCTTGTTCAGTTGCAATTGAGATGTCAATTTGCAGACAACTTTCAGCTAACCGTTCAATCTGCAAACATCATGGAATCCTCTAAATTAAGCACGCGGCACGCAGTAATAAAAGGCACAAAAAATGCGTGGTGTATATAGATCGGCCTTCAGAAGCCGCTTAACTGGCCATGAGCAGCCGACACAGAAATCAATGCAGAACTACGCCTGAATTAAATCCAATTTTCCTGCTTGGTTTGCTTATCAAAGGCGTTTGCATTCTGGTCAGAGTTGACAAATAGAGAAGCTGAAACAGGCTGGACGAATGTTGCTGCTGACTTTGGTGTCCTTTGTTAATTCAGTCGCTAGTGTCACATTGCATGGGTTGGATACGAGAACGTAGATGCTATCAACACCATTCTTCACAGAAACTGAAAGAAATAACTTCTTATAATTGTCAGGTCATTTTTACCATCGCGCTGACAGCTTTGCCAAATGTATTTGAGAATCTACATACATGTATATATAATATAGACTATACAGTTAGGCTTGAGAAATAGGTAGATATCTACTTAAGGCTATAGCTTGATAAATTTCCATGTAATTTAATAATGATGTGTCTCTTTTGGTATCAATAATTTAACATAGTAACCAGTCAGTTCAAACAGGTCGGAGCAACGGCTTGTAGAGGGATTGGTGTTCTTGGAATCCTGCAAAACCAACTGGCGAATGCAGAAGAGAAGACAGTTGCAGCTTTCCCAGCCTGCCAAACCAAGCCTTTGATCTCATCTGCCCCGTTTCTTCCTACCCAAGCCACTTTGGCAAAATGACCGAGTTTTGATCCGAAAAAGAAGCCCCTGACTTTGTGGCTTCTTTGAGTGTCGGCCATATTGGGAAGGTTGCCAAACTATGCGAGGCTAGTTTGGATCTCAATCCCGCAGACACAGCTTTTGAAATGTGTGCAAGAAGAAATAAAGCAACTTTGGAGACGTGTTTCTGTTTCTTGTTGGCTGTATGGCTTGCTCTTTAACTGATACAACAATCCGAAATAAAAAATAGGAAAACCAAACTTTCTCTTTGCTAAAGCATCTGTGGTTCTTCGGAGGCAGTGCAACAGGCATAACATTAAAAGGTCTGGAAATGCAGAAGGTCAATGCGGGATTTGAAACTTGCAATTAACTCAAATGATGCAAATGCAAAGACAAGACACTGTCCTCCACATGGAAAGGTCGCCAAGTATAGTGACATTTCATGAGGCATATAACATTTCCAGAAGTTGATCTCAATAAGGCTTAACCAGTCTGGTTAACGAATTGCCCAAACACCACTAATCTCCAATATAAAATTAAAAATTAAACTACAAAAATAAAAAATAAACAAGCAATTTACTTTTACTTATTTTGAGGAAGGACATGGACCTGAACCTTAAAATCTGTTGTCGTAAAATCAGAACTTGGTCTGATAGAATCCTAATTAATCAATAGCATTTCTACATTTGAAGCCTTCTGGTAAAGTCCAATTGCCCTCTAAATCCAATTCTGGCTCTTGGGAATGGTAAATTTTGAACAGAACGTCAAAAATAAATGACGTGATACTTAGGAAACTTGGCTGTTTCAGGCCTGAATATGAAATACAACTCCGTCATCTGACAAAATACTTGGGTAATTACGCGCCCAATCTAATATAAGAATGAAATGGATGTCATTTTTGGCGTTTCTTTTAAAGACGTGCAAAAACTCAATCTCTCAATAAATCATTTCATTTGGAATCAGAAATGGCAGAGAAGCTTTATTGGTTGTCTCAAGAGACAGGCCTATTCACAAATTAATGGCTTCTGCAAAATTAGGCTTCCGACCGAACAATTAAAGAAGGAAGTCCAGCTCAGCTAGCATTTCTATTGATGGCAATTTTAAGCGATATCTATAGTCAGCAATTTGAGGTTGAGAAAATTCAATCTTGTTCAAGGGCTTACATGAAATAATGAACTTCTTTAGCCATATTTGACTGTGTTAATTGAGTAATGAACATGGCAATGCCTGGGTGACAAAACACAGCTGCCATTAAAATTTTCAATTTGTACAATGTGCTAGCTCTTAAGCTGAAGAACATCTACATGTATGATACAAGTATTTTGATTCATGGAACTTGGGCATCCTATTTTTGTTTTTCATTCTCCAATTGAATGTCATTGTTCAATAATAGATAGACAGATAGACAGATAGATAGATAGATATGGAAAGTGCAGCTCTCTAAGGCAAGTTTTTGCCACTAGCGAGGGTTGATTAATGAGGTGAGAGAAAGAGGAGTACACCCATGTCACACATTTACCCCATGCATGGGATCTTTTTACTTGCTTCAGCACAGACACCGA
The DNA here is from genome assembly GCA_932294295.1 of Alitta virens. Classification (NCBI taxonomy): domain Eukaryota; kingdom Metazoa; phylum Annelida; class Polychaeta; order Phyllodocida; family Nereididae; genus Alitta; species Alitta virens. The sequence continues at coordinate 64,838,585 of OW028573.1, forward strand.
GTACAAGGGACCGCCGATTTAACGTCTCATCCGAATGACATCGAGCTGGGATGTAGCTCATGAAGAGTGCCTGGGCCAGGAATCGAACCCGGGACAGCTGGCCAATGTGGAATTGCCTGTATGAGGTAGTGGGACGTCACACCTCTGTACCCTGCATGCTACAGATGCAAGATCACTTTTTGTGATGTTTAGTCAGCTGTCAAAGGCAGACTTAATGATAAGTTGATAAGGCTTGGAGCCCACACCATGGTATACACGTACATTCACTGATGGGTGGGGTCTTTTACCTGCTTGGCAAAGACTTAAGTATACAAGGCACCACCAAGTTCAAGGGTTCATGATTTCAAATACTTAGGAATTATAATTGATGAGAAATTGTCTGGATCAGCAAATATTAGTGTACAACACGTGTGTACAACGGATTCACTTTTTAAAAATTATTAGAAATATTAATGTTGACTGCAAAATTCTTTCCCTTTTCTACAAATCAGTTATCGAATCTGTTCTGTGTTTTTCGTTAACCGTTTGGTTTGAATTTTTAACTGGTAAAGATAAAGTTAAATTGAAAAGGAATATTAAGACATGTAGTAAATTAAAGGCAGACATAAACCATTGGACGAACTTTACAAAACAAATGTTATGAGACAAGTTGATAAGATTATGAATGAGCACCCTTTAATTGATTATCATATATTTTTATTACATTATTTAATTATACATTGTTAAGATCTGGCAGAAGGCTAGCCCTACCAGACAGACAGACAGACAAAGACATTTATTTACACAAAGAGACACACATACATATACAGACATTGTTTGAAACATACATTGACAAATAGACAAATAAACAAGTAAAGAAATATTTAAAATGTATTTTTCTCTATGTGTGGAAGGCCTCTCTAAGGTCTTAAGACCGCTATCGAGAGGCCACCCAGGCGTTTAAAGGTAAGCTGAAATCTCCTGAGTCACCGATTACAATTTATCAAGTTAATAAAATATTTTAAGAATAATAATAGTAACAATAATGATAATAGAAATGACTGGACAGAAACATTGATGAACAAAATACTAAATGAAATTCACATGCTATTGTTACAAGCATTTTCTATTTAGAACCTGATTAAATGAAATTCACATGCCATGTTGAAGTTACTGAAATTAAATTCACGTGCTACTTTTACAAGCATTTTCTGTGCAGTGAATGACTTTTGGTTCATCACCTCTGAGTGATCAACATATCATATCAGAGGAATAAAAAGTACACTGGATATCTTAGAACGTACTAATAGGTTTAAGAAATCTATTTTATGTTGTGGTATTAGAGTCTATAATCATGTTATGTCAATTTAATCTATTTTGTGTGTGTGCATTGTGTGTGTGCATGTTTTATGTTGTTATGTAGGTACTTCTGTGACGCATCTGTGTGTGTGATACTTTTGTGATGTATAGTATACATTTTGTATATCTGTTATTTATGTATTGAGGTCTCCCGAGACAAAATTCATATTTATTAACTTATCAACTTATCATCGCATGCTACCGAAATCAACTGCAATGTGGCTCAAACTGCCCATGCCTTAGGCCATCTAAGATTGTAAGTGGAAATATAGCAATTTTAAAAATTATCATATTGTAATAACCCCAAACTCCCGGCCCCTATAGTGTCACTTGTTCGCTTTCTTGGTGACTGATTTTGATGTCTCTTATTAGCGAAGGATTGTAGGGCCCCTGATTGTTATATTGGATTTTCGCGAACTTTGAAGAGGTCGTTAATACTACCTACATAACTCATGCATGCAAAATGTCCCCTGTGGTACACCTGGTGATGTTTAGGTAGTGGAAGCGGGAACTAAAAAATTACTTGGATTCAACTACTACAAAACATAAACTTAAATACAAATCAATGCACAGTCCTATTCACAAAAGAATCCTTATATATTTGTTGTGTCAAATAAAACCATTAATGTCAATACTAAGTTGAGTTAAAAAGTTTACCTTGTTATTGTTGCTATTTCGCATATTCATGTACATTGTATCATATTTCTTATATGAATTATATGGCAGGCGCCAGAGCTTACCTGCAGCTTTTCTCCATGTCACAAATAAAGTTTTTCACTGATCTATCCTTTAATGCTTAAGCTTTGCATCCATAAAAACTGCAGCACTGGGTACTGAAAACTCTGGCACATAAAGATCGTTCGACTATTTTGAGTTAACAAGGACTCTATTAGCCTTCCCAATAAAATATTTTTCCTTACAAGATATTTCATCACATTCCTTCAGATCAGATCTGATAATATTTCCAAGATGCTTAACCGAAGTCATCCATTGCTATTTGCTCCGAATCTATCTTTTGTAAAGTGTATACAGACAGTTTTTCGGAATTAAACTCTTTTTTCCAAATTCCTCACATATCTTCGTAGCAGAACGCCCATAATATACTGATGTCCGAATTGTAAATAAAACGTGGGATACAACACCTCCCTGGTGAACGCCATTAGTAACAGAAAAGCACTGAGAGAATTCATTGCCCCATGCTTTCCTCGCTTTTGGTCGGGAATACGTAGTCTAATAACAGTATGAGGGAGCCCTCGCTTCAATAAGCATCAATCAATGTACAATGTCCTGATGATGTTCCCATGCCGTCTTTGACGACAGTCCTTTGACAGATCTTTATATTCCTTTCACAGTCATTTGAGTGATATAAAATAACAGTCCAATTGACGACAGTGTGCTCTAATGATGCAGTAAGATGCCGCAACTCTCGGTTGTAATCCGTGATTAGGTTTTTAACTTTCTCGGTGATGACAATGTACACGTAATCCCAAGCTCTGGATCCTCTATGATGTCTTCAGCAATCTGCATGCTCCTGTGTAGGCCTATATCTGAAAATTATCATCTTTTCTTTTACTGTGTGGTATTCACAGTTGTGGAAGTTCCTGTACCCCTATACATCACATCGTGTCCTGGATATTTTCTGCATGGGGTTTTCGTACATAGTGAAAACTTCTGTAACAAATGTAATGAGCATCTACACATAAAATAAGGCTTGCAAAATCTCTCTTGCGATGGCTCTCTATCAAATGATGACTAATTCAGGAAGATTATATATATATATTTAATAAGAAATATAGTAGCCCTTCAACACTTTGCTTTTCATAATAGAGAGCCACAAATATCATTGCTTTGTTTTTGAAAAAAGTGAAACAACTGTCCAAAAACTTTTCAATTTGCTCAACCAGGCGAGAATTTTGACCAACACAGGGATTGAAATGTTGAAGTGGCTGGTGATATTCAATGGTCTTTCAATGCCTAAACCTACAAACAACAACCAGTGTGAGGTGGCAGAAGCACTTCGAAAGACTGAAAAATGTTGTATTGTTGCCAGTGTATAACCACTTTTTCTGCTAGGCACAATAAGTCACCAAAGTGTATCCTATATAATTTTTTATTTTTTTTTCCAAATATATTTTAAAAGGGTTGCCAGATCAGCCGAAGTTGTTTTACACCCGGGCCCTTTACATCAGTAAAAAACAATAAAATAATAAAATCCATATCGATAACAATTAAAAACCATTAACAATAAATATACCAACAATAAAATACACTTTATAAAATACACAACAATAAAACACACAATAACCAAGTTATATAGCACCAACAATATCATTCACTCATGGGCTGCATTCTTGATATAATTTTTTAGCTGTACTTTAAAGCTATTTAACGTATAACATTCTTTTAAGTTACTTGGCAAGTTATTCCAGGTTCTGGCTCCTCTATAGAAAAACATTTTCTTGTGAAATTCACTTTCAGGAATTGGCAAGTATAAATTCATACCATGTTGTCTTGTTCTTTTATCTTTAATTTCAATATCTAAAACTATATTATTTGTTAAATATAATAATTCCGTGTGGCCACAGACTTGTCATATCTGGTGGTCTTAATTGTTTATCATAACTGATTATAAAATAAAAAAATGTATGCAGACTTATGCTATTTTGACAGCATAATTGATTTGAGATTTGGTGGAGATGTCCAAGGACATATCCCGGTAGAAATTTGATGGATATTTGGTATTTATTACCATGTGTTATTTGTGTTTCATGTGGATTTCAATGTTTGGTGGTAAAATGCATGTGGAAGTGGTTATGCATAAGACCTAGTGCAAAAATAATGAAGCCAAAGTGTGACATAACAAAAGCGTTAGATTTTGCGGTTTTTACAAGTTAATGCTTCATAAAAACTCACAACCTTTAATTTTTCCATCATTTATTTTGTCTGCTATAGGTTAATGCTCATGAATCAGTTGTATTTCATAATATTGTTCTATAAAACAAGTACATCGGTGGTTCAGTACTTTAATTAGATTATTTTGTGAAAGGAATGTTTAGTTTATTGGCTGGGGTAGAGAATTTTAGAACATTGACAATTAGGCATAACGCTATGAAGAACATATAATACCATGGTGTTATGCTATAATCATTTTTCTAATAAATGTGTGAAAATCTGTATAAGAAATGGACAAAATAATATGCCCTCTAATTCAAAGATACCAGTGACACAGGGGTAAAGCTAGATTAAAATCAGAGCTAAAGAAATGTTCACAACTATTGTTGCTATAATGCAGCATAATTTCAGGAAACTATGTAATAATTTATTGGCTTATACATTGGAAGTGGAAAATTTGTAGAATCTCTTTAGTAAAATGATCAGTGAGCAGATACAACAAAGATAAATGCAAAAATCTTTTAGTTTAGAAATCTAAATTAAACATACATTAGAAAATTTTAGTTTGGAACAGTAAATTTTAGTACATATTATTGACACCCATTATTGATATTTATCTAACTTAAAAATGTCACACTAAAAACGGTAAAAAAATGCCATTTTTCGGTTGTTCATTTTGTTATAAAATCAAAACGGCAGAATTGATTTGCTTCAAATTTTCAGAGAATGCTCACAACCTCAAATATAAAATAAATACAAATAACAACTGTGGAATCATTACTATAGCTGTATTTAATGTGAGACTGAATATGATTTCAAAAGCTTCATCATTTTTGCACTATAGGCCATAATTCTTGTTCCATCCAAGGAAAGTACAATCAATAGGAAGAGGGCAAACTCAGATGGTGCTTCTGACAGGTGTGTGAAATGTTTTGTGAGCAACTTTGATAATCATATCAGATATCTAAATTTTCTATGGTTGTCACCATTGAGATATAAATATATATGTGCATGGAGTTTCCAAATTGTCTGCCTAGTTACCATGCTTGTGGCTTTAAACATTCGGTCTTGTAAATGCTACCATTTTCATATTTTAACTGTCTCTTTCTAGGTAGATAAAATCAACGACACCAGTTTTATTATAGGAGGTGATGATGAATATTTATATTGCAGGACATGTCTGTCATGTTTGGTATCAGTTCGGAGGTTAATTTAATATAAACTCATATGTCATATATGGTAAAGTTTCATGTTTTAACTAGAAGTATACATTGCCCATTTCATTTCCAGAGCAGAACTCCAGCATGTACACTGATATCATTTGGTATTTATGTAGTCTTTATGGCATATTTTTGCATTTTGAAAAATTATTCTTTCCGTTTCCAGGGCAGAACTGTGACACTCTTACACCTACATGATTAAAAGGCTATAAAAGTTTGTCATAATATCTAAAAGTTTAGTTATGTCACTTGGGGGTTTAATTGTTATGGGGGAAAATGTGAAAATTCTTATTTGTTTCAACACTCCATATCTCAGCTGCTAATTGTGCCTACATATATGTTTTTCAGCTGTGAAAATGTCTAAATCGTAGCAATTTACGTTAATTTAGATTTTTTTTTTGTAATAATGGAAAATATGAAAATAACTGCTGAAAATTGTTATTTGTTGCATTCCCTAAATCCTGGTACGTTTACAATGACATCCTTAAAACTTTGGAAAATTATAGTTTATATATGTATGTTTAAGAATTTGATAACCTTATACCTTATTATCATATCATTACACTGTATAAAAGACAAATAATGAGAGGATTGTGCCTATGCATACATGATTTTTGCTCTTGAAATGTCTAAAAAATAGTACTTTACAAAACTTTAACTTACCATATATATATATATATATCTTACTTTGTCATGATAATGGAAAATGTGGAAAAAATGCTTTTGTGTTCTTTTTCTTCTATATATGTTTACAATATCCATAACATGTTGAAGAAATAAAAAGTATGTTTTAAAAACTGCATGGTCATACTCTTTGTAAGTACTTGGAGAAATCAGACCTAATTTCTCCAAGGTCTACAATACATAATTTTTATGAGAAAAAAAAAAAAAAAAAAAAAGTAAAGTGAAAATTTGCCCTTTTGTTTACTTTTCTAATTAGCAGGCTGTGCCTATGTAAAATGTGCATTTAATATATTAAAATGATGTGCCAATGTATATAATTATGCGAAAAGAAACCTTTTAACAAAACTATCCAGACTGGCGGTTGTTTCAACTGAAGTGCACAATTCCCGCTAGAGGGACGCTACAACAAGCCACATAACTGACGGAAATCCATACGCCGCTCTGAATAAAGTAGTCCGGAATATAATTTGAGACTCTGTGTGTTCAGGTGATTGAATCGTACCTAGCTGCAGCATCAGTTATTAACGGATTATGTCATAATTACTAAATGCCGGTATGTGCATGTTTGTTTTGGTATATGGAGTAGTGTTATTTGAGTTCCCGTATGAGCGGAGGAACAAACAACATTTGGGGTGTAATCCTAATTCACAAAGGGAAGAATATGTCTGACAGCGTGCTCCAGTAGTGGAGGTAGTGGCTTATTTTACCGTACCAAGGAGGGAGTACTCTGTTGAACACCTTAATTAGGTGCTTTTGAGGAGGTTATGTGTGATACCATTCGTCCTGAGGGACCATTACACTGGAATAGACTGTACCATAATCGGTAAGCGCAATGTTTGTTGTATTTTCAACGAGAAATGGTCGCCATTTTGGCCTGAACCCTTTTGTGTACAAGTAGATTGGTAGATGTCTTGACTAATTATGCGGTCGTTTATTCTGTACGTTATGCAATTTACTTTTCGGTGTGTTGTAGTAAGCAAGTACATAAGCTGTTGATAGCAGTTCATTGAGATGTAAAGCTACTGGTTGCACTAAAGCAACATCGGCCTGGATAGCTTGCAGATCAAGATTCAATATTCTTGCTGCTGCAAATGCTTGGTCCTGGTTCAAACAGTTGACTTGTGTTGTATTTACTGGTCATATAAGTCCAGTTTATACCTTGAATTCATATGCATACTCAGACTGGCTTGTCATTTGTAAGATATTCTGTTGAGATAACAGTAAAGTTTTGTTGTTACACCAAGTGCAGACAAGTATGCTTTCCCTGAAGATCATCAGTGGCATCACCTGAATTTGAAGTCAACTGTCAATTTCAACTGCATTTTAGGTAATTCAAACGTGTAACACTTTGCATCTCTGCAGTTAGATTTGTTGCAACTTAGGTATTGTGACAGGCCTCAACAATAACCCTGTTAAGTGTTGTGACTGTTGTCACTGCAGGCCTGCAGCCAAACATTGCATATTGCATAATAATATTGTTATTTATTGTTTGACCTTACTGAAGACCTATAATGGCATTTGTGATTATTCTGAATTCTGTAGATTAGTAAATCAAATTGTAGAATAATTTTTCTTTCCTAATGCATCATTCTCTCTCCTTTCTGAAAATCTGAATACTTTAAAAACATTTTTTGTTTGATCGTTAGCTTTTTTTGGATCATGTGTTCTGACAGTTATCAGATGTGAGTTTCCTCAGCCAAGAGTAACTCAAGATTATGATCTGAATTCTGATGTGATACCAATAATGCAGTTTGAATTTCTAGCTTGTGATGACATTTATTTTAATACTGTATTCAGATGTTGCAATTCAGTTTCTAGATATGCTCAGCCATTGGTAATTGTACAAGAAGATGAGAATTAGCTTTAATTACATTAATTGGCAAAGGGTCCTTGATTATAAAATCCCTGAATTGTTTCTATTATATGCTTCATAAAAGATTTGGCAGTGTAATGATGTGGTGTTACACTGGTGTAGTTTAAATTAAAAATTTGATTCACTCAATTTTTTTGCCCCAGAATGCAAGGTGTAATTTTTGTGTACATTTTACATAGTTGGAACTGAAAGTTAACAGGATACAAGTTTTTAATTTGTTGTGAGTATGTTTGCAAACATGTTATCATGAAACATGTTATCGCAGTAACTTTGCCTTGTATTTTGTTGGAACACGGATTTATAGTGAACTGTAATGATTTGGTTTCGTGTTTAGGTGCAATTTTATTCTTTGTCCTAAATGTAAATTGACCAGTGAACAAGGATAATTTTAGTAGTATCATTTTGCTGTAGATACATTCTTATCGCACTGATTATATAATTTTGAAAAAAAAGAAGGGTAATTTCAAACTTATGAAAAATCAAAGTTCATAAATAATTTATTAATGTTCGGCTTTTCCCAGTGATGACTATTGTTTGAAGATATGTTTATGGAGTGTTGCCTAGTTTGTTTGAAAGGAGTGACATCAATAACAATGCTTACTTGAAAAGTGGAAACTTGCTCAGAATAACACAACTACTTGAGCAGCCCCAGTGAAATATTTCTGAAGTACAATTTCTGCTGGATCCTCAGGTCTGGTCCTGACTGGAAAAACTTCCTGGAAAAATCCGCTGGTTTCGAAATTTAGTCACAAGAAGATGATGTCATAAGTGTGTGCCTGGGGTATCACTACTGCTGTCATAGGTTCAACTTAGCTATTCAGAGCTACAAGAGCTACAAGCTGCAGTGACAATTACCTGAAGCAACATGATAGTACATCAAAACTATATGTCTTATTGCAAGCATGTCTGCAGACCATCAATTGTTGTCTTTCCAAAATTGCTGTCATGTCACGAAAAAGGAATTCAGATCTTGCATTGGCTGATCTTCTGCATACTCAGTTGCAATATGAGTTTATTTATTAAACTTATACATTTCACTCGCAATTTCCATCTCCAACAAACCTCAAATAATGAGTCAAATTGAAATGAATCACTTAGAATTAGTCAGTTGGAGAGTGGGTCAAGTCTAGGCTGACCAAATAGCACTTTATACAAACTTACTACTTTATTAATAAATACTAAGTTCTTCAGTACTGTAGAAAACAAACCTTGACCTACAGTCACAAATTTGACTTGAATTTATACTGATAATATAGTCTAATATTGTGCTTTTCAATTGTGGTGAACATTTGTGCAATTGTGGAAATTAGACAATATTTAATTTCTGTCTCCCTGGGACTCTTGACATTATTGGCATAATAACGATGTTGACATGCTGTGTTATTATGTTGATGTGGTTCATATTTACTGTATCAAGTAGAATTGACATGCATTCATGATTCAAACAGCAAACACTCTTGAATATTAAACCCTTCGCATCTGCTGAAGAATTTTTATGTGTTTTCTCAGCTGCAATTACATTGAATACATCAAACACATTTCACTGATTGTCAGACATTGTCTTTCCCATTGTGATTTAGATTAAGATTCAAATGTAAATGGATTTTGTTTTTGATATCTTTTCATTATTTTTTGTCTCATTGGTACATAATGACTTATGACCAGTGTCAATAGGGCAGACATAATGATGAGACATTAATCTTTGCACATGGTGCCACCTACCTAACCTTTTATAAATAAAGCTATGTCTACTAATGTCTTGTATGGCCTGAGAGGTGCATTTTCTAGATTTAGGATTATAATCAAGTCAAATTAGCTGAAAAATTATACTAAGATGCAATGTGGCTATCAGATATAATTTCATTCAATGAGTACAGTGTGCTGACTATGTTGACTTGTAAAATTAGAATGTGAACTATTCTTCATTCAAATTTTGCTGGTATAAAGCCAGCATTTAATGTTGCCTTGTTTTTAAATACAAATGTATTGTTAGTTCTTGTTTTGTTTGCCATATATTTTAGCTAACTCGTGTTCAGTTTCTCAAGTTTCTTTCTTTCTTTTGCAGGTATCTAGTGTTCCATAGTTTTGGGACAGAATGAGTGAGGGCCTCGTTGTTGGTCAATCGGACAAAGAACTCAGTGACCTTCTCGACTTCAGTGCTGTAAGTTTTTCTGTTCTTGAAAGCAGTATATTATACGTTAACAATGTTGAGTTGAGTGTATATGGAAACAATATATTTTTTGTATATAGTAAGCCATGGTATGAAAGGAGACGATATGTGAAAATTCTGGGATAGGCTGGAATAACTAGCCTAGAAATTCATTGCCCATCGCACTGGAACAGAATATGATTAGATTGTGTATCGTTCCAATTCTTAGTGCCTTATGGTCCATTCTTAAGTAGACCTTTGCAATTTTATGTTGTAACGTGTGACTGTGACCGTTGCTAGAAGTCACTCGTGTCATGATATTGTGAATTCAAAAGGTAGGACTTTATATGAACAAGTCAGTGTCATTTGAAAGTTTTAGATCATAACAGTACAATAGATGACAGTCTATTGATTGGGGTTGTTATGGATGGAGTGTCTGACCTGATGTCAATGCAAGCTCCATTGCTGCTGATGCAGAGCATAGTGATGCTGCAGCTTATGTGTTGGCCTTGTGACATTGATGTGTGCGCTGAATCTGGCTTTGATATCTTACTTCTTAGGAACCATTGCTTGGCAGACGTTCAACTAATCAATGCATATGAACATCAACCCTCTTTGACCGCATGTATTGGTCGTTAATTCGTGGCATTTGTCATGGATTTGTGCAATTTGTTACGAGAGCTGCTGACTTGTAAATTACTTGTATATATGAAAGCATGAGTCAGGTGTATTGTCCCATCATGCATACTATGATAGTGTATAGTCTGAATAATAGTCAAGGACCTTAAACCATTGGTATAGTTACAGTTGTCAATGTGACTGCAATGTATTTGTGTGGATGTCCAAAGGGAATACCTGCAACAAGAGTTCTTTTTAGCTGTAGGAAGATTTAATTTGCACAACCTAAAGTCACTCCACTTGGTCTGGGTCAGTGAGTTGCAATTGCCCTTGGCCATCTGGTTTGCTCCCTTCTGTCAAATCGAAGGTCAAGGCCACCCTCAGTACTCTGTTTAAATGTGGAAACTATTGTCTCTTATTTCACCTCAGAAAATGTAAAACCTTGGCATTGTCCTCTGTCCCATGGCATGCATCTTTCAGTTAACCAATTTGAGCAGTTATCGATGTAGTTGTGCGGCTTTTCTGATGCATCAACATATGTCTGACCTTGACCTGGTTTTGACATGTGCGATCAGGACCTCACCTGGAAAAGTTTGATCAGAACTGTTACTTAGTCGCATTTGCATAATGATAGTCAGGTCAGGTGTTCCTCTATTTCACCTATTGTACAAATAATTCTTAGATATGAACTGAAACATAACTTTTTCAGGTTTTAAATTAGGCCAATTAAATGTCAACAGACCTAGTAACTGAGATCTCTATGTATCTCAAGCTGTTTCATTGTCGCATTGGGAAAGCTCATAACCCGTGGGTTCTAGTTGGTGAAAAAAATGTGTTCAAACAAAGGACCTTAAAATCGGCTTACTTCTTAGAACTCATCACTAAACTAGTTATTGCATTGCAATAATATAAGAATCAGTAGATTTAGCAGTCTTAGTGTATTCCTCATCTTGTCCTTTGAGATACAATCTGTTGAAGGGTATCGCATTTGGTGAATTTCAAAATAGCAGCTCAGTGAATAGAGGGGTTTTCAAGATTTACTACCGATGCATTCATCTTTTCACTACTGCTATACACCGTTATATATTGAGCAATTGTACGGTGTGAAACAAAAGCCCCGGGTTCCTCCGCCATGCTGTGACAGCTGAATGCAGTGTTTACGCCCAAGAAGTTGTAGGTCAGAAGCGCAGGGTGTCGTGCCTGTTTGTCATGAAGGGTCTGCTGCAACAGTCTAGATCTATCTAGCTAGGAAAGGGGGGGGGGGGGGGTGGTCATCAACCCTGCACCCAGTGTTATGAGGAGGGAGGGGTGCTACAGGCACACAGCTACACCGATGTACTCGTGTGCCTGTTTAGAACTCGCCCTCAACTCAGTGGCTCTCCATTTATTAAGTAGCATGTTCTGCTCGTGCACAACGAAGTTCAACATGCATTGATATATATCAAGTTAAAACTGATAGGTTTATTTTCTCCTATACGTACTAACACTTCATAACTGTGCTATGCGCCATTAGGTCTAACCGTGGAGCCAAGAGTAGACCATGATCAAACATATCGTCTTGTAGTATAGCCTCGTGGAGTTGGCAAGTTGCAGCAGTATTTTTAAGTAAAATGGGTTAGAAATACACTTTTGGTTTATAAGATTCCTTGCCTAATATTCAAATTCCTTTACTGCTTTTTCCATGCATAGATGCTAGTATTCCTGTGGAAACAAAAATATCCAATTTCTCCGCTGAATGTGAACAGTCCATCTTTAAACCACTAAATAGTTGAATCGCAGGGCCAGCAGATAAAAAAAAAAAGAAAGGAAGATTTCACACCTGCTCAGTCATAGTTGAGTTAAGCCGAAGGTCAGTTTTTACCATTGTCTAAATCGTCTATTTTTTGCCCCAGTTTCCCACTGTTATTTTGAGGTTTGACTGTATCACTGCTAGGGCACACCCCGTGGCCCTTGGCTATATTTTCTTGGTCGTGGTGTCGGCAGGCGTGATATTATTTCGAGTCAGTGACCTGAAAGACTGCTGAGACCCTGCTGCATATTATATTGGCAGAAGGGAATCGTTGGCAGGTGCAGCCTCACTAGTTTTTTTGCACGGCCTATATTGTGTCAGTCCATACCTCTCTCTTAACGAAGGGTGCACGGTTTTTGGTCTAGTACAACTTAAGAGTGTGAAAAATCTGAAAAGAAAAGCTGAAAAGAGTAAGAAAGAGAGAGTTGTGTGATGAATGGTACCGTATGTTCTTGATGACACATCTGGTCTAAAATAGAGCCAGTCGTATTTAGAAGCTGAGACTTGAGCATTGAGTGGCCTGACAAAATGCTATAATCAGATAATAGCTGTTACGTAATTTGAAACCTCTGATAAAAGCCTGCCTCGTATGAATGCTCAGCTAGGACTGTCTGTAATTTAATAATAGCCCCGGCTAGTAATCGAGAAAAAGCAGCATTTAGTAGTTTATCTGTGTCTCGTTCTGTTGCAGATGTTTTCCCCACCAGTGCCCGGCGCTGCGAATGCCAGGAATGGCCCGAGTACCATGGATAATAACTTCTCCGGCTACAAAGGTAGGTGGTCACTTGCTTCACAATACAGGTCATTCTAGGACGGAAATTGATGTGTCGCCCAGTGGATCAGCCCCCTTCCGATCTAGCCTTGCTTCTCTGACAAACTACCCTCCTCCTGCTCGCCTCCTTTCTCTTCCTCCGATCTGTTTTCTCTTCTTGCGCAGCCCACAGGAAATGCACTGTCATTTGTTGTTTTTGTCCAGGTTTGCAGGATTTGATGGTCGTCATAATGTGTTCACAGGTGAAGTGTCAGTTTCACGCTTATGTAATGCGTATAATTTGTATCCAATATTTCGGTTGATTAGCCAGTGTAAGTTGACTGTTTCCATAATCGAATGCATTTGACTACGAGTGTCATTTTGTTCATATTTCGTTGGTTTACTGATTGACAGAAGAATATTTCATAGACTTTGAGTCTAAACACTCGAGGACGTCATGCTGTTCCAGGACTCATTGGCTCTGGTATCCCTCAGCCATTAAACTAGATTCATATGGCGTCCTCTAGAGTTCAGTTTTTTAGTCAATCATTTATTCGGCTTTAAAAACACACGAGGAGTAAGCAAAAATTCCTTTGTTGATTGAGCTGAAACCAGAGGATCACGATTCCCAATTAATTGCAACATAATATATGTCGAGAAATTGAACGTTTTCTTCAGATCCTTTTTTGTAGTATATGGCTAGTGTTGTAAAGTACAGCTGTATATATATATGTCAATTTTATTGATGCTGCCTACCAATAATTTTACGAGGTCACCATCAAAGGAAGAGTAACCCAATACTCTGTTTTCCAGAAGTGTTTTCTAATTTTGTACCTGAATGATTGCCATGCTATTTAAAATCAATACTTCGCCTACACATTGGTTTCGTTTGTAAGTGAATCATACTTCAAAGTGTGATTCTGACTTAAACTAGACTTGTGTAATTGAGGTCAGACTCTTCATTGAGGTGAGGTAAGACTGGTCAGTTGTCATTTGAGTTCCGGATGAGGTGTCCTACTTCATGATTTCCTGACAAAGATTGATTTCGTGCCTTTTCATAATGTCGTTCATAGAACTTGTTCAATATTTGTTGCATTTAAATAGGATGTAAAAAGAATTGGCAATGTGAACATGCTAAACATGTGCCGTTGTATTAGGATGTGAAAGAAGGTGAATGGAATGACCCTGGTAGGTGGACACGAGTAGGATTAGTAGTGTCTGGGCGATGCGTCGACAGGTATTCACATGCAGAGGACAAATTGCTCGGCTTTCCAGGCTGGCAAATCCGCCTTGTGACCTATGGCTGCCGCTTGGTGTGTGATCATGGCTGCAGAAAAGCGCTGGCAAGAATGCACTTCAAACTTATTGTTAGGCATTCATGCTTGGCCAAGGCTTTTGTGGCATTTTTTCCAAGCGAGTTGACAAGATCAACCCCCATGTTGTTGCCCCATACTTTACAATGATGCAGACTGACTCAAACCATGCTCAAGCTGCATCTTGAGGGAGGTGTAGAGCTAAGCTAGAACAACTGAGAGGGGGGGGGGGGGGGCTGTGCTCACCGGCTGTCTCTAGCAACCCCAGTGCATGTGCACCGTTGCGTAATGTGTGAGACAGCAACAGCGAGATGTTGCTATGAATGCAGACTCTAGGGTCATATCGCATGCATTTGCACTCAGTGCTGCAATTGAAGGGGAACATGTCACATCTGACCGATTTATGCCTGCACAGCGTGACAGATATATTCACTGCATGCCATGCTTTGTCCACTGCAGGAATCACGATTGTTCCCCCGGCCCATTAAGGTAATTTAGTGTGGCTGCAAAAGCATCCTTTGTCCCTATTTATGGCGATTCTTCACGTGAGCTCCTCATGATGTTCCTTTGTGGGCCACCGTTGTTTGTCGCTATCTACCTGGACTGCCATGGCATGGAAGCCATTCATTCCATCCCCTCTAAGTTATAATTCTACCTTTGTTTTAACTTTTACCGGCTGGTTTTTGTGAGGATGGAATGCAACACAGGAAATTCCAAGGTCATTTCATATTTTTAATTTACAATATTATTTTAACTTCAGTGTAGAAAATATTAAAACAAATCTGATGATTAAAAGGAAGTAAAGTAGTGTTATTGAAGCCACATAAAAGGAAGGAGAAGCCAACTGCATCAGAGTGTGACTCATTTCGCGATTGTTGGCTTGAAAATGATAAAATTATATGTGGTCAAGTCAAAACTTGGTGTGTATTTCGTTGTGGTACATGGACATGAAATATATGTTTAAAAAGGGGGATATGGTATTTGTAATCGTTTATAATCAACACAAGTTGCATTGAATAGGTTTCATGGAAATTCACAAAGCCCGGGTTGTTTATCTAGCTTAATGTACGATATGAAGCTTTCTTGGGAAATTAGATTGTGGCAGGTGTTTTTCAGTCTTTCATTTCATCTAATTTTCCCCTGCGTGATCTTGACTTCCATGTAGTTTCAGCGAGGTTCTCTATCCACTAGAATGCTCATTGCTTTTACGTGCACACAAAAGGAAGGCCTGCTCAATCGAATGTTTCTCGGTGTAGTTGATGATCTTGTTGTCAGTGAATCTTTGTTGATGCTCCTTTGGCTCTAAATGATGTTGTTGTAAGGTTGGGAATTGGTTACAATTTGGTTGTTGGGTGATGTGGAGATGACGTGGTTGCTTAGAGGAAGGTCCCTTTGAAGCGGGTTGGGTGGCATGCAAGTGACTGTTACAGTGCCACACGGCCATTGATTTTTGGCTCTTTTTATTTGGAGGGGTGGGGGGTAGAAGGGGGGGGGGGGTAATGAGGAGACAAGATGGTGTCCCACTGGGATGGGTACGGAGGGCTTGCAAGGAATTTCTGGTGACAGACTGCCAATTTGTGGCGATATGGCACACTGCCTCTGAGGAGACTCTTCGTAATCTGCTGCCATTTTGATGTATCAAGAAGCATTATCTTTTCGTGGCTGCTGGAAAATCCTCTCTAGATGACACAGTTCGTGGCACAGTTTTGTGGCGATCGCCTGCTCGGATCGATACCCTATATCGATCTATCGCTGCTGCGTGAAAACGTTTGTCGCCTCTTAGCACAAATTGAGTGATGAAGGAACATGGAGGGAGTATATTATCAGAGCATGGGCTTGGATGACAGCGTGTGTGGAGGCTGCTGTGCACTTGTCTGGGTAGTCTGCTGCAGCTATTGATGGGTTGCCAGGCAGAGCTAAGTGTTTCCTTCCCTCGGGAAGTTGTGATCCAGCCAAGGATCAAGCAGCCAGCCCCATCAAACAGAGATTAGGCGCTGTGCGCACCTTCAGACACCTCAACAAAAATCTGCTCCATTCTTCAATCATGCTTCGCCGTTTTTCTGCGCTCGCTGTCACTTGTAGACAAAACAACTGAAAATAAAATGTCACATTAATTGGGCTCATAGCTTGGGCAGGATGCTGGCATACAGATGCACTTCTGTTGATTTCGCTTATCAGGAATTATACTATAATATCCTGCATGTGCATATCAATGTAAACGCCCTTATTCCGTTTAATTTGTTACAAACGCATGTTCGTGGTGAATGGTAAATGCATTTGCAAAGATTTAATGCGACGAGATTTGTTAAAACATCATTCAAAAGTAAGGGAATGCTACATATGACATATTATTGCCACTCTAACATTTTGACTTTTCCTTAGCCGTATATATGCACTATTTATACATAACCTGGATATTATGATGTTAAGTAAGGCCTACCTTTCGGCCTGGGTGTAATTTACTGTCAGAGGTGATTGGTTGTTAAACCCAGATGTTGTTTAGGCTGGGAAGATCTCATCGTGCCATCATGGACGCCGTATTAGCCATTGTGCAAGAATGGAATGGATAAGGAAAGATTAGCGGAGCGCTGTGTTTGAAGAGCGGTGTTACGTGGCCAAGTGCTTCTTGTTAGCCTTGTCGGTGGCTAATGGCAGTGTAGCGCAACCCCAGAGAATGATGTCTGCAGTAATTGTAGTGAGGGGCTTGCCTATCATGTAGGTGATTGCATTTCCATCACCAGGAATTAGGTGATGTTGGCGCATTGTTGATCTCTCCTTAAAGATGACAACGATCTGCATTTCAATTAAGCAGCATCAGCCAGCCAACAGCATCAGCCAGCCAACAGCATCAGCAGCATCATCAGCATCAGCAAAACGAATGCTCGCAAGCCTGCTGCAATATCCAAGCCACAGTATTTGCCAATCTAATTATGGATGCCGTGGAGATATTCCCATTCCTGATCTCCTTGTTTCTTGAATGGGGCATCATCCTGCAACTCTAGCCCTTCGCAATATAGGGTTCCAGTATTTCCCTTGATTGGCTGCCATGTAATTGGCCTTTATGGCTCTGCTTAATAAATAAGTTGATTATCCAGCAGCCAAAATAACCTCAGGTCCTATTGACCGAGACTATGACCAGTCAATTGACTGCTTGCTATTCCTGAATTCATAAGGCCAGCTAATTTCCGTCTCATCTCCCTCGATTTTTACCCCATCACAGTGGCAGAGGTATTGAAGAAGCGAGATTGTGAATAGG
Source organism: Alitta virens (assembly GCA_932294295.1). Taxonomy (NCBI): domain Eukaryota; kingdom Metazoa; phylum Annelida; class Polychaeta; order Phyllodocida; family Nereididae; genus Alitta; species Alitta virens. Next base: position 64,856,468 of record OW028573.1, read on the forward strand.
GTAAACTGTTCCCAATAGGGTAATAAGCCTTGTGACCTCCTGAGACGATCGTTTGCCCAATTATTGAAATAATACGACCCTACTAGTTGCTGTTTATTCGGGAGAAATTGCCTATTTTCAAGAGGGAACTGCATTGATTGTTTTACCTAGATCCCACTTGAGTATTGCTCACCCTATACTATATAGTAGTACCCTTTCATAAGACTATGTACTGTCCTGCCAATAAGTGGAATTGATGAATGAATTTTGCCGGCATGCAGACTGCAGAGGTCACGAAAGACCTATATCTCATATGGTAGTAAGTGGACATGCTCTTGATGAGAGTAGACTCACATGTACTGTTTAATGTAAAATTGCTATGTCTCTGGGAAAGTAACCAGCTTTGAAAGCAGCTACCTCATTTACTCGAATAAACGCCCCCCTCAAATAGAAGCCCACCACGAGTAGAGACCCAGGGTAACTGCCTTCCCGAAAAATTAAAGGCCTCCCTCAAATAGAAGCCATCCCCGTACTAAGCAGTTAAATCCAAAGAAACTAAGGTTTTTCAAGAGCTATTTTCGTACGTTTGTGCATTTCTTTATGTCCTTCATTGCCCCAAAAATAATAGAAGCCCACCTCGAATAGAAGCCCACCTCGAATAGAAGGCCTCCTCAAATAGAGACCATGCTTAGATTGCCTCTAAAAAAAATAGAAGGGATGGCTTTTATTCTAGTAAATACGGTATATACAATGTTGGTATAAGAGAACACTGACTTAATGATCACTGTCTCTTGGCTGACCATATTCAGTGAAACAAGTGGCAGCAAGCGGTCATTTTGTAAGAAGGCTAGAGAAGCAAAGATGACTCATTTTAGGCGGTCTTCTGTAGAATGACAAGCCATGGCTAAGTGTCTTGGATCTGAGCAAGTATTCAGCTCATGGAATAGGACAGCTGCTCCATTCCCGCGCACGGCCATTTCTATGACAGACTTGTTCTCCTCCCAGAGTCTCTATGTGCGTTGTAAACATTTTGGACATGATGAGCATGGTGTGAAAAACTAGTTACTTGAAAGTGCGGTGTGAACAACTTGTAAAGGGTGGCCTCTGTTATTAAAGCCCATTATTGTGGTGGTTCTCAAGCTGTGGGTACACAATGAATGATAAAGGTTTAATAAACACCCCGTGGCTTCATTCATGGCATGGCTGAGAAATGCCTAAGACGATTCTTGCTTATTTTTGAGACTCTACGGGATTGACGGAATGTCTTGAGTGCGGGATAAAGGTTTGCAAGCTACTTCGGTAGTGTTTTGTATGAAACAGTAAGATTAAAGAATGGCATACATGAGGCTATTTTGTCTCTCGAATGCTCCACAAAAAGTATCATCACGGATGGTTACTGTCCAAATTACCAATCAAGGTCAGTTGAAAATTCTCCTTTGAGAAATTCTGCTCTGTATTTTGATTTGAGCATTTGTTTCTGTAGTTGTTCATTTGACAAGATCATTTTACATGTACATGTATGTTCACCATAAATGACCAGTGACAGCTGATGTCCATTACTGTCATTCTGTGGCGACTGTTTTATGATCTCATATATTGTTGACATGTGTGCAACATGCAGTGTTGTAGTGAGGTGTAGACCATTGCCATTGGCTTACATCGCTTCTCTTGAAATGCATTTCTATCAGACCTTGGCCAGGCCATAAGAACGAGCCAGCGGGTCTAATCGGCTGAGATGTAATCTGCCCTCCCCCTATGTGACCTCCACTTCCGTCAACAGCATAATGATGTGTTGCTGCTCCCTGCAACCAGCCTCCAAATACTCCCTAATACTCCGTCACTATTGCCTACAATATTTTGTGCACAAAATATGGTAACTATGTGTTATGCATGATTTTTGAGCCATAACATGTCTCACCATCTCCACATACTATTTGGAATGTTGTGTACTGCAGTACTTCTACGAAGCTAATTAATTGGAGATTTTAATTGAATTTTTGTCCATATTATTGTGATACAATGAGGGGAATATGGTCTAGTGAGACGCTTGTGAATTCGAAGAATCTTCCATGGCCTAAAATCCAGGAACTATCAGTGCTTAGCATGTCGTCACGATGCAAGAAGCAGATCTATATTGCTGCTGTATATATTACATATAGCTGTATATAAAGAGACTATATTATAGATTGATAACAAAAATGCCTATAATTTAGTCTTTAAAGGAAAAGGAAAATGAATCGGTAAGCTTGGTTGTCTGGCAGTTTGTTGCTTTCTTGGCATATTCTTGCCAAGCTTCTGTGAAGTGTTTTGGAAGAGACTGCTTGGCCAAGCCTTAGAAGTGGCATCTTTGGCGGCTCCAAAATGGCGCTGGCCTAGGCACCTTTCCATCTTTCCTGTCCATTTATCCAGCCTCATGGGGATCCATGTCATTTGCAACAGCGTTGCAAGTTCAGGAGGACAAATTTGCAAACAGTCTGGATGTAATTTGGAGAAAATTAGCAGGAGTTAGCGGGCAATTAGGAAAGGGTCGAGTGAAGACAAGGCGAGTCCCAGGTGCAGGAGGTCAGCAGGATTCAATTATGGGTGCAAGCTTATGGCCACCATGTCCTTGTGAACCTGTAACAAATGATGTTAGCAGGTGCAGCCCACTGGCTTAGGTATCAGTTGGCTGCAAGATGCTGGGACAGGTGTGTGCCCAGACGGACACTTCTTCATGCCAGCCTAGTGTTGGAATGTTGTTGCTGCTGGATCGCCTCAGCTGTTTACAGTTCTTGGCATAGAAGTGGTCCCAACTGGAACTGAGCTGAACGGAACGGTCCTATTGAGGTGTCACTGCTTATTTTTATTGGTATACTGCTGTTCATATCACTTATGAATGTCAATGGGACATTTGCCAAACTGTATAAAGTTTGGATTAAGTACTATTCTGTCATTGACTGTCAATCAAACATGGCTGACTGGGACAGTCATAGTGCTGAGGACACATGTAGTTCTGTGAATTTTGTAAACAAACCACTTTGCTGAATGAGGAGTTTTGCCTGTTGCTCTGGTTCTCTTCAGGTCATTGGTTGGCTGTGAACTGCAATGCTAGGATTGTATCCATCGAGAGACAGGTGCAGAAAGCAGTCGCACTTGTAAACATAGTGTTATACAGCTGTTGGCAGTGCTTGCTCCAACAGGTGCGTGTCTGTTCTGTATCTGACTAGACATGGGCCAGCTTCCCGGCACATGGCCGCAGTCTGGTATGTATCAGCCTTGGAACAGTTACATGGTCCGGCCATGAACTTGGTCCCAAGTCTGTTGAATGGGTTGACTGAGCATTGTTGCTAAGTTTGTTGTTAATAAGTGTTAGTGAGTGAAATAGACTTTTGCTGTTTGTCGTGATGGGGTACTATTGGTGGACGGCTTAGCAGAAAATAAATGGCGTATGACAGTCAGGCCCGGGGCAGACTTCATGCATATTTGGTCTTGTGAAGTGATGGGGAAGAGCCTCACACCCCAGTACACAGGATCCCTACAGGCCTGTGGTCAGCATGCCAAGTAGGTCCATATTTCTCTGAGCGGATCAGCTAGTCATCAGAGAACGAGCCCCAGGAGGCATGGCATGGGGCACCTCCGGACTTTGGCCCTTCCCAGCCCTTCCCCTGGGCCCTATTGCTGTCGATAGGGCAGCATGGACAAGCAGTCAGAGCAAAGGGTCTGAGTTTGCTTCCTGTGGTCATAGACGAGGGACATATGCCTCGACTTTGGTCAATAATACTTGAAGAGACTGATCACCTACACTTTACTACCGTTGGGATGGCATCCGCATGACTAAGCCATCTCTGTTTGTTTTATGCCTCTTTAGGATCATGACCTCTATAAATAGCCTATCGATATGTGTAAATGCAGACAAATATTTATGTTGGTTTGTATAGGTTAGCATATGGTAGATAGGGTGCCTCGTGGTGGCCATGCTGTGAGTAATTCCCTTGCCTAACTGACTGGTCAGCACTCATAGAGTCATAGTCATACCTGTGGTTACTGCATATCCTCCCTTACTTGTCTGTTTAGCAAGTACCATGCAGTGCATGTGCCTTTTCTTGTAAGTATGTAACTGTCGGCTTCCTGTGGCTTGTTGACATAGTCCTCAGACCCTGGTACAACCGAGAACCGCACCATGTATTCTGTGACCATTGCTGTTTTATCCAGGCATGGAGTCTACTCCTGGCTCCGTGCATGATCCAGGATACCTTCCTTCTAGGCTACTCGTTATACATGCTGTATAAACTGAGGTCACCCCATTCTTAAAACAAGGTGGATGTTGGATTTTTGGTCGTGATACTGACTGGATGTTGATGCAAAATAGCAAATCATTTCCAAACGTAAGCCTACAGTCAAAAAGACTGTGTTGTCAAAGGAGACCAGGAGGGAGGGGAATGCCAATAACAGACAGTGGAATCGATAAACTGCCATGAGGCAAGGGGAGGTAATGTTGTTTTTCTGGCCTTTTAATGGTCCTATCACTGACCATGGCGCTGGCCAATCTAGTATTTGTGAGAAATAGCCCTGGCCAGCTATAAATGGCTTGATCAAACTGGGCTGCCTGCATATTGGAGGGACAGGAGTCGGCGGGCTCACTTCAGCTGAAGATCAACAAATTCATTCAAACAAAACCCAGAACACCCCCAGTAATGAAATTAGCAAACTGTAAAGAGATTAGCTGGGAGCACATTAAATGGGGGGAATCCCTGCTATGGAGACCCGATTGGATTTGACCAGCACAGACCTGCCAATGGACCCCGTGCACAACCAGGGAGAAAATCTCCATCGTCTGATGTGCACATCTTTTTGTGCTGTCTTAGAGTAATTCCATTTGGTGCGCCCCGGTGGAGCGCCTGTTCGGTGGAAATGGAGTGGGGGAAAGGGGGGGGGACTGAGCTTATATCTCTCTCTGTCAGTGGCTGGCTGATTTCTCAACCCACTGACATTACAAGTTGAGCATGAAAGTGGATAGGCTTTGGCCTTCCACAGCCCTCTGCCCTGCCTGAGCTGCCTCTGCATCTCCTGGAAATAAGGAGAACATTAGGCTGGCGGCCGTGGCTGGTATAGAAAGGAGTGTTGCCAACTATAGACAGGGTGACAGATCGAGCCCCGTTAGTCAGAGCTGAGTTGACAGCCGTTTACCAGGTCTAGTTGGTAATCAATAAACAGCCCTCCTCAGCCGTCATCCAGCCATGATAATGACCCAGCTGAAAATTGGAAATCCACGAATAACAATGAATAATCACTGCCTGGGTCATCGCCACCCAATTCAATATGCACACACTGCATTTTGTAATTTGATTAGTTTTCAAATTGCACCCAATAGCTCAATGATGAAGAACATTTATCATGTGCTGCCTACAGTCTTGATTTGCTGCTGTTACTCCTGAGATTTTTTCAAATATAGATTTTCAATTTTATGGGTGGCTTCTTTAGGCTTGATTGTTTCTCAGAAGACTTTCAGTCAGACGATATACTTTTTGTAGGATTTGTTTGTTAGGTTGTAAAAAGTGAGTGGGAATCAGTGTTTTACTTCACCATATTTTGTTTGGGGTGTTTTGTATAAACACCTTTATTGCATCCGTGTCATGGTTTTTATATATCCTGAATACTAAGAATGACCTTGATCTGTCATTTAGGCCATAATATAAAGTTCAAGGAAGATTGCTTTTGCACACCATAATATGTAATAATGCGAGAATATTAGACCGAAACATTGCTGTCATTTGTAAGCGCGCCGATAGGACTTTTGTCGTGAGGCAGTTTGTCGGACTACGAGTCTATCATGCTTGCGTATTGACTTGTGTATCTCTACCACAGTCTACAGTACCATCCTCAAGCAAATGATGAACTGGACTGAGGTCAGAGGTGTCAGTGTTGTGATCTGATCAAGACATGTCTCTGGGACATTATTAATCATCGTAGTCATGCTAATTACTCATGAGTTAATTGGTCCTATATGTTATGAAATGCCTAGTCCTTAAGACATACTCTGTTTGAAGGCAGGGAACGCGTTCACTTTGACAAATAAGCCTGTCGCCCATGATGACGACTTCGTCTTTCCTCCTGCCTCTTCGTAACCTGCAATGGCCTCCCAAGATGTAGAGAAAATGTTCAGGGGGTCATTAAATCTCTCCAATGAGATTTACAGCCACGTATAAAGGAAGCAGTTAAACAAGCATAAATAAAAGGCAATGGGCTGCTTGAAAGGTATGGATGAGTGAAGGAAGCTGGTTGCAGCTGTTGACGTGTACTGGGTGCCGCGGATGCGACCAGTGCTGGTCAATCACTGTATCTCTAACACATGCGTCTTCTCTCATATCAAATATTAAAAGGGGGAGGGAGCTGTGTGTATGCTGTGTGCCTGCAGCCCTTCTCAGCATCATTGCTTGCACAGGTTGCCTGCCAGCTGCAGCATCACCACCTGCTCACTGGCCATGTTCCCAGAGCACTCCATTTCCCTGTGCTGGAATGATATCCACCGCCACTTGCGCTCTTAAGCCCCCTTAATATTTGCCTTTTACTGACTTGGCTGGGAAAGTGCACCGTAGTCGTAGGAAACCTATACTAGAAGTCGCATTCCTGTATATGTATTCAGCTGTACATGTGTTTGCCGCACTTGTACAATACAGTTGATTTTGTTGTTAGTGTAGACACTGCATTGTAGTACTGCAGGATCAATTTTTGTGGAAATACATCACTTTTTACCTTATTCACAGTCACTAGTGCAAATAAGTAAGGTCTTGTTTATTTTAACATATTTGTCCTGAAATGACGTGCATCCTGGATGGGAGAGATGTGTTTGCAGTTTAACTTGGCCGATTCACTTGAGCTGTGCTGTGTGTTTGTTTGTCGCACACCTGTATTGTGCTCATTTGCACGGTCACGTTTCTCTCCCCATCCCTCTTTCCGCTTCCTGGATGGTATACATGTCTGTGCTCTTATGTGCACAAAAACACAAGAGATGTCGGTTAGATCATGATCTTATTTGAGCTCATTTAGTTCATTCTGAAATGTCAGCATCAATTTTAGTGTAAACTCAATATAAGTGATGTTTACCTGACAGTCCTCAATGATAATGGCCAGGAAATGATTCACTGATTCCAAAAGTTTTAAGCATGGTAATTATGATAAGTCTTAAAGAACAGCTGTTGCTTATTTTCTGGGTGGCATGATTAGCGTGACAAATATATTATATATATAATATTATTCGATTCCCACAAGTGTCAAAAACCAGGTAATTGTGTGCGTGTTTTAGGATCACTTTGTTTGATTGCATATTAATTGATAAAGTTACCATAGTAGTAACTTCGAATTTGTGAATATTGAAGATTATCCGAGTCATATCAATTATATCACACGAAATATTCCAAAACTTTCTGGGCCAGCAACGCAGTTGTGATAAAAGCAGTTTCGATATGATAAGGGCCATACGGCAGTTTTGCTATTGTTTGTTCAAACCTTTATGAAGAGGACTAGTATAATGTTTAGTTTTCAATACAGTATATTATAAGTAGGCGGATGGTACTGTGTTTTAGTAAATAAAGGTGTCCATCTGTTAAATCTGGTGTGCAACAGAAAGCTGATCATAAGAGATAGTTGCTGTCAGCTGAGTATTGACTACGGGACTGCATGGCGAGCTTGTTGAGAGGCAGGCAGCAAACAGTTATTCTCTCCTGGGAAAATGTAGCATTAGCCATATTGTGGTTGACGGAAGGCCGTGGAAACTGCACAGGTGCAAACAATCTCGCTCGTCCAGTGTTTCCTGTGAGATAGGCACTGTCCTGCTGACCCCATTCCCTCCACCTGCCTCCCCTTCAGTCGATTATACTCCCCATTTGATATTGCTACTCCCCATTTGATAGTGCTACTCCTCATTTGATATTACTACGTTTGTACTCATTTTGTGTCTCATTCTGTCTCACACACAGGCAATGATTTGTGCCAGTGATTAAGCTTTATTATGCCATGATTCAATACCCATTATCACATCGTTATTTGATGGATGGCTAATCAAAAGCGTTTTGTTGAGCCATGCCTCAGCCATGCCTCAGCCAGTTGGGCCTAATTATCAAAAGTGACTCAGTGGAGTGTGTGAACGTGAATTGGCACTGAGTGATCATATGGCGATAGGCCAGCTTCATGTGTGTGTGTGTGTATGTGTGTGTGTGTGTGTGTGTATATTGCACCAGTAGTAAATTACTTGTAACTTGATGCTACTTGAAGGCAAATATGCTGACAATCTAGCCATTCATTGATACAATTTCTTGGATGCCATGCATGCTCTCTACTCATTTATCATACCATGTGTAATGTGTATTCATGGTCTTCTTGGAGGCCCTTTGTGATCATTACTCGTCAGATCGTCAGCGTCTTTCCCATCACTAATTAAGCATAACCAGTTGGCCATCACGTGTATACCTCTTCACCCTGACCTACTTAAGGATGACATTACTTCCGGTTGACATTACTTCCGGTTGACATTTTGATCAGAGGTATTTGAACATCATATCACTTATCAAGTTTGCCATAAAAAAGCTAAACTATGAGAAGTAGTCTAGACGCACCTCATTATGTTCACTCTCAAGTAGAAATGCAATCTAACTGCTACAGTTTAAATATAATTCCACACCACAGATGAAGGGTTCATTGACACAGGTCGAATGCACACCGTTGCAATAACATGAAGAATATTGAGAAGAATATTGACTTTGGTCTTTTGACTGTCCTTTGACTGACAGACTTAGTGAAGCTTGGCTAGTGGCTGATTGAGGTGGACACTGAAGATTGTGACCCTGCAACTAATGCTTTGTGCAGCTGCAGCATCTCCAGCCCCATTAGCTGCAGAGAGGAACAAGCAGTCTCCACTTATGTGCTTTGCAACTCCAAGTGAAAGACCACAAGAGTGGAGAATTCACTGGGACTTGATGGGGTGATGCAAGGCTCTGTTGGTCGTGATGCTATGCTATTGGTGGACTTATGATATGTGTAAAGTGAAAATACTGGCTTCGATTAGAACCATGGTGACCTTGAAAATGTACGTAAAATATTCTTTTTGGTCTATTTTGCACGATGATCTGAAGCTTAGTCAGCTTGATAATAACCAGCTGTCGATGACAGACGTAATTATGAGATGACAAGACTTGAATTCTACATCTGTCAGGAAATATCTTTCTGAGATGCATTGGACAGTGAGTGGATTAATAAACTAAACTAAGGGATAGATAGGAAGACTTGCATTGTGGTAGGAGCTGGGGTGAGGTGTCAAGGGTGACATTAGCTTTTCATTGACCACCAGGACCCAGGAGGTTGGCCTTCCTGGTCCTGCTGAGCCTGTGTCATCAAGGGCTTATCTTTCTAGATGATCAGGCTCCATGCCTCCCAGGCCGGCCATTGGTTGACTGCGTGTTGCAAGAGAGGCCGGTTTAATGGCTGCTCTCGATTTCTACAGGTGAAAGTGACTGCAACTGCCACTTGCTTTGACTGCATCCCCGTAACATGTTTTTGTAGGATAGCTCCATTCGCTACAGAATTGCTGTACTAGATCAGTACACTGGAGTGGTTGATGTGAAGGAAAAGACAGGGATGGGCCATGGAATGAGATGCAATATTGAAAGAAGCTGGATTGATGGCGGATCAAGTTGGTAGTCAAGTCAGATAAGCATATTGACCAGGCTGCCCGGGCATGTTGATCCGGCCAAGTACGTTATAAGGGATGTGCTGCGACCCTGCGTATTGGCTGAGCAATTTCCCAAGTCCAAGAGGATTAAAGGTGAGCAGGTCACCTATTACAGACGCTGTAATTGGGCCTGGCTTGGGAAATTAAGTAGATTGTTTTGGAGGGGGGCAGCGGAAGAGTTTGTCAGCTGGTCCTGACAGCAGGGCCTGGTGGGCTTGAGTGCTGCTTCTGCTTCTTGGCCATCTCATGCCACGCCTATGGTAAATAAGCCAGCTGATATAGAAATGACCCCAGGGCCTTGGTCGCTGTCCACTCATGGTCCACTCAGGGTCCACCCTGGGCCTGTTTGTTTCTTCTGAATGCAATGGCCACTTTAGCACTGCCTGCTCGGTCACTGCTCTGACGTCTATGTTAATACAATGCACTCAACTCCCTTGCTTTGCGCCCCATTTCATGTGCATGGAACATAGTTGTGTGATATGGATGCAGGGAGATGCAGGGCATTGCAGGCAGTTAGCTCATGAGGCTGCTCCTCGGTGCTCTGCTGGGTACAACAGCTATGCTAGCGATAGGGTGCGGCAACCCCAACAAGCTAACACACCCTTCAGATGACTGTGTTTTGAGTTGCAGACCTGACAGCCTCAGGTTACCATGGAAACGCCAGGAATCAATAGCCACCCAAGTTTCCCCCATCTCTTATCCAATACAGTGTAGGGAGCGAGGTTAGGTGGCTTGACCGGTCTACCATTCATGGCAGTTTTGCGATTAATATATCGTGGAGTAGATGGACAACATCTGCGGGCTAATGCCATGCCCTATGAACTGTGCTCTATTCACTTCTTATTTCCACTCTTGCTCTATTTAAGATATCAAGAGGTCATAGAATACTATCGGGTCTTTTAGATGTATACTTGAGTGTTGTATAATTGAGAGAAGAGCTTGACAGACTGATTGTTTCAAGAGTTTCCTTCTTGCAGCTTTCTCAGCAGCCTTTTGGAGCCAGAGGCCATTAGCACGTTGTTGGATTGAAAGGTTGGGTGCATCCCACTAACAGTAATCGAAGGTCCTTCCACATCAGCAGTCTACTGCCTCTAGACGCGTGCCAAGATGACTAGGCGGAAACTAGACTTGTTTCTGTGTTACTGACTTATAGCTAAACCAGACTAGATATAACAGGCCGATGTAGTGAGGTACACTTTTCAAACCATACATGTCTTCCACTTCACTTGCATCAATGTGGACATCATAGCAAGATCTTCCAGTCATGTAATGCCTCCATGATTCTAGGAGCAAACGAATCCCTTAAACCACTGTTCACTCATCTGTATGGATGAATAATGGGAGAATAGGGTGTACATCGTCTGAAGTATGCTTACTGGTCAATGACTCTTTGAGTAATGCACTGCATATGCCCGCTGTTCACTCATCTTGGATGGTGATTGTAGCATCTTGGCCTGGCCAAGTGGTCATCCTCTGCTCTGGCCAGCTCATCATATGATAGTCATCTGATAATAAGGTAGAAAAGTGCAGGACACAGTATTCATCAGGCTCCTGCCTAGGAATTCTGACTAAGTGAATCAGACAGTAGTGAGTCAGACCTGACGGACACCCCCAGTGGTTTATGATTGATCCGATGTTGATTCTGATGATCTGATCTCGTGGTCTGGCTGCTTTGTGCTTAGCCCTTGTACACTAGGAGACCCTGAGCTGCTGGCTCTGGTCATTGCTGTGCATGCTGTAGAATCAAGAGGAGCAGGAGCAGCAGCAGCAGCAGCAGCAGCAGCAGCAGCAGCAGCCAGATTGCGGCGATTGTGCTCTTGCCAGAGGATGATGATGATGGTGATGCACCTGGCAGTCTAGCAGCTGCAACATCCCGGTGCACTGTGGCCGATATATTCTACCTCTGTCAACACAAGTGTCCTCTGCTGCTGCTTCACAATAAAGCTTTGACTCGATCTAATGCTCTCTCAACAGTAATAAGATTCCCTGGGTAGAAGGAGATAACCATTCTGCATGAGAATTATGTCCGATTACATGTGTACTGTAATTCGAGTTGTCAAGTGGCTCTATGGGTTGCAACTCCTGGTAACATTTCAGAATATTGGATCAATTTGTAATTGCAAATTCATGCATGTCCTGGAAACCATGTATTGTTTATTATTTCCATTTGAATTACTCTACTATTGATTTGAGTGGTAGTTCGAAATTTATTATGCATTCTAACTGAAAGCATCTGATCTGCTTCTACACTATGAATTTTGTTATTATAAGGCAGTTATAAATCAGCTGACCGCAATATGGACAGCTGTGAGATTGATACTATATAACATTTCATTATTACTGTGTTACCTATTGTCCATCAAATGATGCCAAAGTATTTATTTATTAATTAGACTATATTTATAATGGGTAGCACCATCAGTAAAAACTGTTTTTAAGGTGGCCCATTATTTTTGCATGGTGCAGACCAAAAACCTTAAGTTCAGTTGTGACAAAATCGGTCTCATGTGTGATCATCAAGGTAGCCAAGCCTTGGATGGACAAAGTTTAAGCTATCCCCAAGTGACCCCGATGGCAAATGCATTAAGTTTTTAAAACGAAGTTGAACTGCCTCTTGTTTTCAATGCAAATATCTCCAGTAAGTAGATCCTAATGTGTCCTATCAGTCAATCAATTGGTGTTGACATAAAGTCCTCAGTGACTACTGGAAGGAAATCTAGCACAACTTGTGGAACTGGCACTATACAGAACCACACAAATGGCTTCCTGAATAAGTGCAGAGCGTTTGCAATGTTCGCTAAAAACCCATTCCAGGAATTGCTATTATAATCTTGGATGAACTGTTCATCCAAGCTATTATAATCTAGTGTAGGTTTCATCGATAAAAAGTAAACTGACATTACATTGGGACTGAAAAATGCTAAGCTATGAGTCCTCTGTAAATTTACGCCACTTTTATACGAATCACTGAAATGAATCTGCATGTCAAGGTAAAATAAAAGTGCACGATTGTTAATGGGTTAAATTGCTTATGGACGTCACAATGACGTGTGATTAACCATGAAAAGCAATAAATGAGTGACTATTGACTTGAAAAGCAGCCAAATAGTACTGGAGTACATCCTAAATTATTGTCTCAAACGAGATAAAACATTGTACCTGGTGATCCAATGTTTGTAAACAGACACAATGAGTGTTTTATGAGCACACAGTTGTCAGTGTGCATCAACTGTTGGTCTCTTTCATCTGTACATGATTGCAGAAAGAGCAATTCCTAATGATCAGTGACATCTAGATGAATCAGACAGATGACCCGGTAATTGCTTCATCGATAAGAATTAGATTTCAAAATACATGTTTGGGGCGTTATGATTTTGGATGTGATCCATCTTGGGAGCATGCCATCTGTGTGGTGGAGTGGGTTGTGCCAGTGCAGACACAAAGTGAAAATTAGTGCAACACAGAGCCAAGCTGAGAGCCACCGTCTGACATGTGACCAGCTGTACTCTCGTGCTACCGCAATGGATTGTCTTCTGTGCATGACCTTGAATTGGCCTGAAAGTCATCCTCCTTGATAGATGTGAATCCTTCCTACAGCTAAATTGACTTTATTTTTCACATATAACAGGAGCTACACGATACCAATGTTACACCATGCTAAAGCACATTCACTGCATTAAGCATTAGAGCTTGCTTCACCAGCCAACCACTGTCACATACAACTGGATCATGAGGATCAGATGGATCATGCATAAAATTATGATATTACTATATAACGTGACCCATCAGCTTTACCTGGGACTTCAATTTCAGTCATACCTGCAATTTTGATAGTCATTTCTGCAATTTGTACAGGCCAATTTGAGAAGCTTAGTGAAACTTGGAGTTTGTATATGGCCCATTGGCAAAGTTGAGATACTATTTACCACTCTTACCATGGGACAGGAGGTCACGCAATGCAGTTGGAAAAAGGTCACTCAATCACTCACTGGAAAATCCTGGTGATCTAACTTTTAAAAAAAATCCTGGTGTTCTAATTTGGAACCAGAAGTAGTTGTGGAATATTAGAGGTAAACGATAGCCTAAATGATAAATGACTTCTTAAAGCAGAATTTGAAAATGTGTGATGTGGTTGTCTGGGAACAGCAGGAGCAGCAACAGCATGTGACGTCGACCAAGCATCAGCTGCATCTGACAGCTCAAGAAATAGCTTGTCCTGTTGTGATTGCCCATCAAGGCTGCCGCTCTCTTTCTCTTTCCCTCTTTCTCTTTCCCTCTTTCTCTTGCTCTTTCTCTCTCCTTCTGTCTCTCTCTCGTTCCATTTGCAACATGCGCGTCTTTCCTTGTTTGGCTGTTACCCTTTGAAGTTGTCTAACGTGATCCAGCTAATTCCATTTTGACAATTGGAACCCGTTGCTGAGGTGTTTGATTCCTCTGTGGGGATTTGAGATAACGATTTTCAAGAAAATTTGCCCTGTCTTCAAGACGACATCAAATGGGTTGCTGCTGGATAAATATACGAGTGTTCATTGAAACGATTAATTTCCATAACTTGGTAATTTGTGATCAGTTAAAACATTTTGATAACACCATCATTATTAGCCATGCATTCTGTAACCTACTATCTAAGTTGATTGATTATAGATGATGCAGACTGACTTATAGATGATGCAGATTTTGTATGCTCTTTGTCTGTACCTTGCCTCCATGGTCTGTAGTGCTCTGTCACCCATGCTTCTAATGTCGCTCCTTCCATCATTTGCATAAGGCTTCCATTGACTGGGGACACCTTGTGGGGTGAATGTGAATTGATCCAAATTCCAAAGGTCAACTGGTGGACCAAATGGTGAACCAACTGGTGGATCCAGTGACCCTTACAGAGCTTCAAATGGGGCATGGGCAGTTATAAAGTGACGCATCCAGAGTCCATGAAGCAGTTGTCAGCAAAGCATTCAAATGGGATCGTTCTTTGTGCCAGTGCACTGACTTGTCTAACAGTGGTCCTCGGAGTGGGGTGCACTGAAGCCTGTCCTGGCAGCCGCCTCCCTTCCCCAGTTGTAAATACAACCCTTACCTCACGGCCCACTTGGTATAGCCCAAGCTGGGGGAGCAGGTATAGACGCTCTACCATCTATGTGTATTTTCTCCGTGGATATGTACTGTATGCCGTCTAGTGGCACTCCTTACGCGATAGACGTCCTTGCACAAGGTGCCAAGTGATAATCGCAGGTAAAGTAGGCCAGCTGCAGATAAGAGGAGGTGGCTTCTCCCCCCCTTAACCAGGTTACCGCCTCAAGTGGTAGCGCCCAAGATTCTCCAGAGGGACACCCCGTCAGCCAACATGGAGCGCTACCACTGGAACCCCTATATGCAAGGTTCGTTCTGTTTACTTTCTTAGTGGCATTACTTTGCTGTACTTAGATTATAGAATATGGATCGTGATTGATCTAGTGGTGACCTGCTAACCTATTGTGATTCCGCTACTAATAGAACTACTGTTGAGGAGTTGTATTCCTCTCTACTTGAGTAGGTCAAGGCATTTTCACCTGTGAGCTCTGCTAACTGGGCTGTTTCTTCTCACACTGGCAGTCAATGAGCTCGACGGCCTGACAGCTGCTTTCTGAAGTATCTAGCCAAGTGTTTACAACTTGCTCTCTACTCCATGGCCATGTGTTTTTGGTGGAGGGATTCCTTGACACGATTGAGGCCATGTTGACAGCAGAATTGGGGAAACCCTTACTTGCAGACTGCTTGCCGCCATTACGCCCACCCCCTCGCCGACCCCCCTCCCTCAACTTTTTCTCTTGCTCTTTTCTCGCCAAAGCTCAGTTGTCTGCCCCCACAAACTTTGCTGAGCAGTCTTTAGGAGCATATCAGTAACTCTACCAAGTTTGAAAGTAATTGGGTCGTGGAAAGACGAGTAAAACTTAGTTGAAAGAACAGCTGTGAATTGGGGAGGAAGGCGCCGCGCTGTCTGGCAGGAATGCGGTCATGCTGGCTGACTCAGTGCTATTTGTTGATCCGATCATAGCCCACTGCTAGACTGGGTGCTGCCTGCTCTATACCCCCACCCCCTTTCACTCCTGCCTGCTCTGCTGCTGCTCGCTACCTCTGCCTGCCCTAAATACAGCTCATGCTTGTCTACTGGGTCTGTGACACTTGATGAACTCAAATTCGTATCCCTGCCCAGGTTGTATGGCTCAGCTTTGACAGACGCTGTTCTACTAGTTTTGTACAGCCAGAATAGATCTTCTGTGACTCCCACAGCTACAAAAACGTTCACAGGTCAAAACCCCAAGCAATTTAGTTGTGACTTGTTTATATAATTATTTTGTTTTATAGAGGTTTGGTGCACACACAGATGTAAAAAAGGTAGCTAAATGTATGATAGTTGTACTTGTGTATAGACTGAAGGCTTCTACTGTTGTTAGTGTGTTCGTTGATGTGTTGATAAGGCACTGACGTCAGTCAAGTAGGAACTCTTGAATTTGAAGATTCACTTATCTGGCTGGAATAAAGTGAGAATGTGGCTAAGCGTAGGCTGTAACAGGCCAAAGTTGAGTGTATTTACATGTTAGTGAAGGTTTTTGAGACATGTGCCAGGCAGAAATCGATGAGACTTAATGGCCATTCCCTGTCACAAGGGATTCACCTTAGCATTGTCCGGTCAGCAAATTGCAAACAGCCTGGACAAGACCACAGGTGAGCTGGCTGCTCTGGCTGCTCTGGCTGAAGCTAACTGTGGTCAGGGTGATCTCGCTTCTGCTGTTTAGAATTTGTGGCATTTTTATCTCGTGTGAATAAGTTTTTAAAGCCCAACAGGACGTATATATATGCATTGGTGCGCCCCAGGTCTTGCACTGGAGAAATGCTAGGGCGCACACCATCTGTGAGGACAAAGCAGTAATTGTGTGTGCAAGATCGAGCTGCTCAGACCACTGCTATGGCTGGAATTTCCTTACCTGGACGGGGTTTTTTTTAGTGGTTTGGCCAGAGCATATGCAGCTTTGGGAAACATTGTACATGTAATTGATCATGGCCAGCCTGGTGAGTCCTCAGAGAGACGCCATAGTTAAAGCCCATTTCATCCTCCAGTGCTTCTGATTGTGACTGGCGAAATGAACATTCCTACATCCGATGTTTGCCCATGGTTTGCCCAGGCGGGTAAATGGAGCATGACGACAGCAACCCTCTTGCAGGTATCAATGCAACCCTCAGCATGGTCAGGCTGTCTGTCTGTCTGTCACCACAGATGGATGGACTTGGTCATTTTCTTTCTCTTTCTGTCCGCGTTTCCGTTTTTGTAACCAAGAAGCAACTGTTTGGTGCTTCCCACATTCTTTCCCCTAGATGGCAGCATATGTATGAGTAATGAACAGAATGTCATGCACGATGACGTGTGACCTTCGAACTCAATTTTGACCTTTGTCCCACATTTTCATACTTTGTTTATTCAGTTAATTTTTTGTGTGTGCTTTTGTATGTTTGTTTTACTCCGGATTTGCCTTTTAGCATATGGAAGGTTATTTTGGTAAGGATCTTTGTCACGCATTGTGTATTCCTTGATCTGTGACATGAAAATGGTCATCTGGCTACTCATTGATGCTTGTTGTACCTAGTCCAAGGTTATACATAGTATATATCCTTCATTTCTTGTATCTTAGTCCCGGCATTTGAAATTTAAAGCTAAGCCAATGAACTCATTAACGAAAATGCATGGACTTCGTTGAGGGCCCGTGGACCTTCATGTAATATTTTGTGTTGTCATATGGAGCTGGGGTCCCTTCCTCATCCTTAGGAGATCATATGATATAGAGGCAATAAAGTGCCCAATTAGCAGTGTTTGTCTTCATTTAAAGAAAACGACAAAGAGACGCTGTCATTTTGTCTGATCACCAACTTAATCTCCTGTCTATTATATGAATTCACGGAGTGTCTTTGAATGGAAGCAAAGTCTTTGACTTGACTATCAGACTTTATTAGTCGAACGTTACTCCACTGAATACACGTGCTTGACAATGGAAGTACAGTGTTGAGTTTCGATTAGTAATAATTAATCAAAAAATTGCGTTCAATGTGAGAAAACGGGCTGCTAAATTCTGTCAGATGGTGTTTGGTGATTCCGTTTTCTCGTCAGATATTCAGATAATGATGTAAAGGGAAAATCAAGCAAGAAAAGAGAGAAGAAAAGTTGAAGAAATGTTGAAGCTGAGGAGGAGAAGCCGATGGCGGACTGCAATCAGGCCACAAAGACAGTCCCTGGGGCTAGCTTCTGTCACTCAGGATTTATCACTGGACCCTTGCTGCTGCTCCCATTAAGGCTGTTTCACTTTGGACAGCACAGAGATGGGGATTAGCTAACTAGCAGTAATGCCTTGGTGCTTATTTAGACAATCTTCCTTAGGGCTGGGACAACATTATAGCCCGAGGCTCCATACAAACGAGCAAGCCTCTTCATTGGATCGAGCCATCTTCAGCTATTGTTATGACAGACAATGCCCCTTTCTGGCGCATTTATAATCATGGGAGATGCACTGAATTGAATTTCATAAGACCGATCATTTTCCTTGTGCTGCTGCTGCTGCTGGAGTGTTAATAAAGACAGACTTGTGAGCATCCTGCCCCCCCCCCCCAATCCCCTAAAGGGGGGATGGGGGTACTAAGACGAGGGGGCCTTGGGGTCTTCGGTCATCCTGTTGCCTGCTTGCTCAAGTTGCTCCTATAGCTTCTTCACACTGTTGCCTGCCTTCCATAACGGCGGAAATGACGCCAACATCCTCTGCTTCTCTGCTCTTCTCCTCTCCTTGCTTTTCTTGCTTCCTTTTTTTCTGCCCATTTCTGCTGTACCATCCCATGCTTTGGGGAGGTAGAGGAAAGAAAACTGAATATGAAGCCCATCCAAACCAACACTCCATGCTAAACTACTGGCTTCTGTAGTCTTGTACTTAGTGACATGGATTTAATGACAAAAAATCCAGAAGAAAATCCCACGTCTGTCTCAATATATATATATGTTACATTGTAATACGTAGGTTGTTATGACTGGGGTTTTCCTAAGGCAAATTTGTTTCAATTACAAGTCCTACTGGACCATTATGATTATGGGTATATGAATGGGATCGTGACTGTCACAGTAGTATAGTATGAAAAGGCAGTTTAACTCATCCATGAAGAAGCATTAATAAGTACACTGTATTCATATTTATATTACTGAAATTGCAGTTTTTGAGGAAGTTGTGGTTTTACAGACTTTCATTCTGTGATATTCACTAGAAGACAAGGATTTACATGACTTGAGAATGTCCACTCAACTACCGTTACTTTCAAATCCTGATATCATGTACAAGTATGGTCAATGATACAGGTAGGCTAGACCGAAACATTGCTGTCATTTGCAAGCACGCCAAAAGGCAGTTTGTCGGACTAGATATAGACATGGAACACACAGAAACGTGATTTTCGTAGTCACGGATTAAGTGAAAAACGTACACAGATAGACTGGACCTGGCCTAGTATGTTATTTAACCAAACAATTGGCTATTTGGTCATGGTTTGCTGCATCATCAAGGTGATCTTATATGCCCTGTGTATTTTATCTATTCATAGACATTCAACGTTCTAGTGTGTGTTGGTTGTCTGTACGGTCTATGTGTATTTTTGCATAACTGATAGTAATATTGCATAGGCCTACTGAATCGAAGAAACTTTAAAAACAGCTGCTTGCAAAGTAATGTCATTGTAATATGGATTGCTCCTATGCAGCCATTGCACTTAAAGGCGTGAAAAGCTTGTGTATTGTCTTATGTGAGACCTCATTTATAGGATGAGTGAAAAGCATTTTGTGTTTCTTTAGAGATGCTTTCAACTGCAATGATGATGGCGTGCTGCTGCGGCAGCCTGTCTCCTGTGGCTGGTCACGCAGGCTCCCTATGTACTTGGGTTGTGCTGCTCATCAATGGAGAAGCGCATGCAATCTCCCCATCTACTTTTGTTGCCCGCTACTTCCAATCCACCCTCTTCGCTGCCCTCCCAGCTCATCTCTCTATTACATCATCAAACTGACGACCCTCTATTGTTTGCTCTTTTGTCATTTGAAAAAAATGCACTTTCGAATCTAATGATCCCAATCAGTAACATGATGTTCACTGACAACTCCCCACTTATCGACAGATTTGCACTGAGCTTTTTCTTCGTAAAACTCTTACGATTTTTCTAACTTTCTGAGAACTTGACAACTGGAGAAATGTGTCATTTAATCTACTTGTTGAGAAGTTGCTGTGGCATCTTCTGTTGCTGGTTTTTGCATTCTCTGATTGGGAAGAGTAGCAAAGAAGTCCTTGGGACCCGCATGTAGCCATGTACTTTTGGAATTGATGCTAGGATATCTCTTTTTCTGCTGGCATGGTTAGGTCTGCTTTCATTGCCTGCTCATCAGCCTATCCATTTGTCTCATGAATAAGTGATCACAGCTAATTCGAGACCACCTTGCCTTTGCTGCCGGGCATTATTCCAGCTAGTTGCTTGACACACGCCTTGGGATTTGCCTCCAACAGTTATAATTGCAAAAGCAACCTATTGAGAAGCCCACGCTGCTCTTGCTCTTTTTGGCTCCCCCTAATTACATTCCAATCCGTACATTGAATGGCCAGGCTACGGGATTTGATGATTTAATTGATTTTTGCACTTTAATTGGTGTTTGCAATGTGCACAAGCAAGACGTAATTAATTTCTAAAACAGTTTTCTCTTTTTAAATAATATTTAATTACGTTTAGGGGAATCGCATGCTATCAAAGCTTTGTAAGAAGCTGCTTAGCACTCCAGAGAAGTGAATCCCATTTGTCACTGTATACAAATCGATGATGTATTCATCCTTCTTTAATATTTTGTCTTTTATTTTGCAGGGATGGACAATGACGGCCCTCCGCCTCCACACTGGTCCAATAATCAGAGCCCCAACTATGACAACCGGGTAAGTGTTGTATGTAACATCGGCACAGCTGTCCTCAATTGTTGTCAAGGGCCAGTAAATGTGGCATAGGTAGTTCTCTCATCGTATTCCACTACCACACCTGCATCATACAAATACCTTACAGATTACAGAATGAAAGAGCCTAAATAAAATTCTACTGCAATTATAATGCATTTGGTACTTTTTACATGACTATGAAGGCTCTTTAAACTATCTTAAATGTCTCTTTAAACTATCTTAAATGTCTCTTTAAACTATCTTAAATGTCTGGCCAAACATTAAAGGCAATATTTGGCATTGTTGAAAGTCTGGCCAATCATAAAATTCAATATTTGGCTCATTGAATGTGTGGACTAACATGAAATATATTTTTGCATTATTAAAGTCTAGCCTATCTCATTTTTCATATAACTGGATGTTTGGCCTTACACAAATAGAAAATTTGACATTGTTGAAAGTTAATCTAACATAACATACAATATTTGACATAAATGAAAGTCTGGCTTGGATAAAATATTTAGCATTATTGAAAGTTGTGTCTGACGTAAAATACTATATTTGGCATTATTGATGGTCTGGCCTTAGATAAAATGAAATATATATATATATAATTATTCCTCCTTGTTAAATGCTGTATGTTTGATTGCAGATACCTTACAACAACCAGCAGAACTACAGTGGCCAAATGAATGATAACATGCATCCGTTCATGACGAATGACATGCCTTCGCTGATGAGTAAGTATCACATGCTAAGTACTGTGCATTCCTTAAATTAAGCCATGTATTGATTACTTTTTCCTTATACCATTAGCTATGGGGCTGACCATAAGTCATTTCTTGCAAACTGCGTTCCCTTCAGTACTTTTGGTGCCATTAGGAGTGACATTTCTGCCACTGGAATTAGTTTCATAGGAGGGGCTCTCAATTAAGACTAGGGACTCCAGGGTGGATTGTGGGATAAGCTAGCCTTGTGGGGTGAATGCAGATGAGCCAATGGACACCCAGGACAGATCTGCTTCAGGCTGCCTCATCCCAGAAAGAGGAGGATCCAGCCCCAACCTCCAACTGAGCTTCAATTTGTTCCCTCTGTTTCTTCTAATTTGGAATTTGCATTGGGTAGTCTTCACCTCATGGATCGAGCTGACCCTCAATGATTGTCTTCGTGTTGGACAGATGATGAATTTGAGGGAATTTAAAAGTAACTTGGGCTTAGTAGGTGGACCTTAATAATCAGTTTTAGAGCAACCTGCCGCTGAGAGAGTTTCCTGCCAAAGTGAGCAAACGTCCCAAGCATTGTTTTCTGGAATATTTAGCATTTAGGCATTTAGGGTGGTTCTTCTAGTGGCAATAATTAGGATTAGATGATGTTAACAGCAGTCTGTCTGTAATCGGACAGACCAGAGATGACCAAAGATAATATACATGGGCTCAAACGATGTAGTGTGTACAAGAACGCAGTAATGTTGACCTACAGGTTGTAAGTTACTGCATTATTACTGCATAGATGTGCAGTATTTAGCGGGGTGTACTCACTTTCTTAGGATGCTGTATGTTGAAGGTTGAAGCGAAGCTGCTTTCAATGAAAGCCTGAGAGATGAAATGAAGGCAATGGGGCAGTTAATAGATGCACGGCTGAGAATGGTTGAGTTGGCTTTGCGGGCAGCCTTATCAACTGGGATAGGTCAGAGCCCTGACAAACCCCAGATAGCCGCGACAAATTGACCATTAATCACTGATAACTGGGGAGGAAATAGTGGATTCTGCCCGAAGCGGGTCACTGTCTGCACCGGACTCTCTTGCTACCTAAGTTAATCCGTCATTAATGGTGCACCCAGACACTGGGCCTCGATAACGCTGCCTCCATTCAGGAGAAAATGACATTTTACCCAACATTAGGCCCGGCTGCCTAGCAACCTCTGAAGACGGATCATATTTCCCAGTCTAATGTTGTGGGGAAAAAAGGGTAGGGAGGGAAGACTGAGGTGCAGTCTGTTGGGCCACTGGACTTTTACCCCCTCTCTGAAGCTCATGTAGACTATAAAAAGAGTATAATAATAAAAGCCCAAACTGGTCATACTGGGTGAACAACCTCTTTGACTGGTTTTGTCTCTCGGGTCAATTCTCATACTTGTTCACTCTTAAGTGCCTCTGCTGGATATACATTGTTCAATACAGTGTGCGTTTATGACAATATTACAGTTAGGTGGTGTTTTGGCGTTTGTAGAACAGAGCAAAATATCTATAACTCAGCAATTTTTTTTTACCGCAAAAAGATCAGGGAGCCAGGACAAATGGCTCTATGCAAAGACAAAAATTTGCCAGGAAAAAGTCGCTTTCAAATGAGTTGAACCTTTTCTTTGAAGGAAAAAAAAAAGGAGAGATCGAGAGAAGATTGGAGATGTTTGTTTTACTCTTTATTTTTCATATTCATGAGTCTTAAATGAATCTGGGAATAATCAAAATTTTTGGGGGCCATTAAAAAATTTCCACACGTAGCCTAATAACACCTGTGAAATTAGATTCTACACCCTATTATTTTTTTTACTCTCAAATTATGAGGGTTATACTGTGTTATACCCTTTTACCATCGGTCCCTTGGATTGTTTTTGTTTTGACATGGCTTGCCTAATTGACTTGTGTGGGGCTAGCTGGCTTAGTTATCGCTTTTGCTGGTCATTTTGATGGCAAGTCAATTGGGCCGACGTTAACGAGATTGACAGAGGGGTCCATGGATCACCCTGGGGACTATTTCTATCTGTTGGGTCAACCGTCGAGGCCCTGTGTAGCACCCACTCTGCCCCTTCCATAATTTATAATTACCAGTTAGGGGAAATATTTCAGGGGAGCTGTCAGGAGCAAGGGCGATCAGGCCCGATTACGTGTTCGCCCCTGATAAGCTTAATGTGCCCAAATTGATTCCGCTTCCATCAAAAACTGAGCAGTGCGGAGCCCTCCGTCCTTGCTAATTAGGTTTGCCCATCGCTCTGTTTATTTATCGCCGGTCTAAGCAATTGATGGCAAACGGGTCAGAGTCATCGGCAAATTAGTCGCTTTATGTGCACTGCTGAAGAGGGAAATTTGCCCAAATCTTAGCTCCATTTGCAATACGTTTATGCCATAGACTGCATGGGAGTATTGTAGCTGGCGGGCCGAGTGCCTCTGATCATGGAACCTTGTTTTGCCTCTGATGCTGCTGATGCTACGGATGCTGCTGTTGCTATTGCTGCTGATGATGCTGGCTTTTGGCTGTATGTGCGTGAGGCTGTGGGGGCAATGGACTAAATTCCATCCTGTGTGTGAGCACGAATCGTGAATTGGAGCAAGGTGGTCTGGTGTTACGAATGCTTGTTTTCATGGGCTCTTCAGTTTCATGCTTTTGCTCTAAGCTCTGCTATGGCATTGGCTGCTGCATTTATCCCATTGCTCTAGGCCGCCCGAGGCCACTCGTGGTCGCTGCAGCTTGAATGGCTGCCCAGCTTTATAGATGTCATCAGGGCGGATGTCTCTGTGCCCCATACATTATGCACGATGTGTGGCCACAATTAGGGAAGTGAAGGTCAATTAAAGTGTCTGGCTGTATTTCGTGTTGGCTGTGGGCGATGTTGGGCCGAGCCCTTGGGCAGAGCCCGCCAGTCCACAGACAGCCAGGAAATTGGCAAGCGTGAACCGAGGGACCTTGGGCGGACTGATGGACAGGCCTAATTTAGGCGCATTTATCAAGGCATGGAGCAGATGCGGGAGGCAGGAGATGCAGCAGGGGATGCAGAGGGGATGCGGGGATGCTGGTTCTCTGGGTCCTTTCTGTATGACCGAGCTGCATTCTGCTGCAGTCACGTTGGAGGGGGGAGGGGACGTGCATCTTGTGCCAACAAGCCCGATCCTCTGAATCAGGCGTATACATGGGTTAGTACAAAGAAGAGGTTGTTGAGTTGTGATGAGGATGTTGGCGGCGTTGCAAGAGTGCCATTAAAGCGGGTTTTCCGGGCGAAGGATTGAGGCAGCCTCGCATGCAATGCTCTCGTAACATCCAGCCCTGGCAGCCCATGGCAGCCCATGGCAGCCTGGCAGCCCCAGCAGATGCAGCATCCCAGCAGATGTGGGCGTTGCGTGGCTTCTCTCCCTGCTTCCTATCTCCTGCTTCCAGCTCCCTTCTCTTCCCCAGATTCCGATCTTACCTTCCTTTTCAAATCATAACCATGAAATGACTTTTTATTTTGATAAAACACTTCCCATTTTCATCGCATTATTAAAGGCAAAATTTGCCCTCTCTCTGGTTAATTGCTGTCAAATAGACTTTTCTGTTATTCTGTTGCATTGTCTGCAATGTCTGGCAAAGCGATCGCAAAACTGAAATCGATTTGACAACGTAATAGATAAACTTGATTCGATGCTACACCAATCTAATTATTCTGAAGGGTGAATGTAAATATCATAATCCACTTCTATATATTTTAAATTATCCTTTTTATCTTTCAGACAAGAACGATATGCCTTACTCCAGATCATATGGTTCCAGGGATCAGGTAAGATACCATGTTAGTTTTTGTTTCTATGTTTTTAGATTTAATACATGTCTTGAAATTGGTATTGGGGAGGACATAAATCTTGAGAATTGACTTGTTGTATATTTCCTGAATGTTGGTTTACAGTCTAACGTGAAAAGGTCGCGAGTTAATAAGTATTCATAAACCAGAGTTGTAAGATACACTTGTGTTGCTGGAGTGCCTGGTTATGAATATATCTAGAAAGGGATAAAAAAAAAAGAGAGAAAAAAGGTGTTGTGGGGATTGATGGCAGGAAGGCAAGGAGATGGATGATGCATGAGGTACAGGTGGGTCACAGGAGATGACCAGGTGTGAGGATGGACAGGTGCACCCGCCGCACCTGATATCAGTTAGCTGGGGAACACCTCCACTGCTCTACATGACACTTTCCATTATAAACTACATGCTAGGCCAAAAGGAACTGAAGGAAGCGAGGGAAAGATGCTTCTCTTCGGTTCTAGCTGCTTCTGCAACTTGTTTCCTGTCAGCAGGATATTTAATTGTGCCATCCATAGGATATATACATAGGGCGTGTGATGAAAGTGTCAGCATGTACAAAACAGAAGCGAGTACTGTATGAGAGGGTTGAGAAGGCAACTTTGTATGAAGGGACTTTTGATAAATAGGCGCTGGGCCAAGGGAAGGAGAGGTCTGCCTATCGTTTGGCTGCAGCAGAGATTTGGAGGCACAGATGCAGTCCCTCTGCGAGCCGAGTACAGGTGCAGCAAGATGCGGGAGTCTGCAGGATGGGGCCAGCTGTTTGTCTAGGCTATCCCAGCTGGATCCCCTGCACCGCTAGGGCTGTTGCTAACTACATTGCAGGATCCAGCCTTTATTTTGCAATAAGATCTGCAGAATGAAGCACTGTTGTATTGTGTGCAGTTTGCGTGCATATCCTGAAGGACCTGCGGGGAATACTTTTGCAAGAATGGACTGAAAAGCCAGTTCGCTTTGCGGATGAAACTCTAAGTAAGCTCCATCTCATGATAAGTCGTGCTGTGCAACATCCTCAGCATCAATGACCGGTGTGACAGTGGAGTACTACAGGGAGCAACACTAACACCTGAGCATTGACTGGCCTCTCGGGCGCAAAACCATCATGGACCCTGTCAGGCTCACATCACAGCTCTTGTCCTTTCCCTGGGGCAATGTGGTCCTATGAACTGCGATTTATCTAAAGTCCCTTACTCCTTTGATGACAGAAGAAAAAAAAAAGCTGGTGTTGTGATTCCATGAATATGATCCGCATAATATATGTTTTATATCCTGTCTTTTATCAAATTCTCGATTTACGTTGAGTGCGGTTACGGTGACACAACTCATCCCTTTGCAGTTGATATGAAGCGAACGCGTGCTGTGCGCTTGGTGTATTGTAATATACAGAAGAGGGCGCCACGTGCCACTGGGTTGTTTGCACGGCTGCTGGGTAGACCGGGTGTGTGACAAACAGCTCACGCTGACTTGATATCAACGTCTGTGCAAAATGATCCAATCGGAGATCAGCTTTATACAAATGAATTGAGTTTATTGAACTGTAGTGGCTAAAATAGTGTATTTTTGTACACAGCACGTAGGAATAATGTCTGGAGCAGTTACAAGGACACAACGTGCTGTGCCTGGCCACGCATGCAGGCAGTTATGAAAATGGGCAGGCTAATCTGGCTGGAGTGGGGAGGAAATGTCAAATGATTGGCAATTTCCTGACTGAGTGTCTCGAGTGTGGCAAGAGTGCTTTGTAGAGTGTGAAGGCAAGATGTTTGGGCCTGGCCTAATTAGATTAAGTAATGGTTGGTGCCACCTGAGTCCCGGCTCACTATTTACTGGCTGTCCTGTCCTGCTCACCGTGGCGGCCTCCGCCCTCAAACCTTGTTAACCTGGCCCATTATAACCTCTAAGAAGCCATTTAAAGCGGCAAAAAAGCATGGCTATTGGATTTGGCCCAGCACTATGGATCAGTATGAATTGTCAGTTGGGGAGAGTTCGTCCGAGGTGTGTCCAGGCCCTGCTCGGGCGAACTTGTAACGCCGCTGAGCATTGCCCGGGGAAATCAAGCGTGTGTTTAGCCTACCCTAACAGTGCAGGGCGCCAGGGCCCTTTGCATTACAATGAATTAGCAGCCGACCCTTCACACTGCTTGCTTGGCCAACCCATCTGTTTGTCCATCAAATTGCGGCCGCATCCAGTTTCCTGATCACACGACTCTGATGTCAGCTCAGCCATGTACTGCATGTGCTCAACCGTTCGTTTTGATCCAATTGATACCTGCGAATTAAGAGCCCGCTTTTGGTTGTGCTATAAAAAGTCTCCTTTGAAGAGTGCTTGCTGGCAGTGAATTAATTCGAAGAAAATGAGGCCAGTTAGCGGTTAATAGCATGCTTGGATGTGGAGCGGGGAGGCGGATTAGCGCGATGTGTGGTCCCTGCTGCTCCTTAATTGTCTTCGGTAATAAACACTCGAGTCTCTGTCTATTTACACAAGTGGGGCCCATAGCGGCCCGCGAGCCGCCGACCAGCTTCCCAGCTCCGACGCGGGCTGCGCGTGATCTCCCTGCTGGCGCGCAAAGCTGGCTGCACGAAAAGAGCTATACGCAAAATTTTAAAAGAAAAGAGGCCACAATGCACGCCTTGGGGTACGCCATGTCTGCAATGTATACATGTATTTGATTTTTTTTAGAAATCCCGAATACACGTGAATATTCTGAATAGCAATGCTTGCTTATCGTCTCCGTTTTGTCAAACGCTCTTATCTCATTTCTGGTCATTTTGAACAAAGCGCAAAAAAAAAAAGAAAATAGAAAACAGCTGTTTTTAAAGTGCAAATAAAATCTAGTTGAATTGTATCAGATAAAACGAATAGAAATATTCTCCTGTAGGGCTTATTACAAAATTTAATAGCACTGCACAAGAATTTTGAGGCCTTCTCAGAAAAACACTTTTTTAATAAATTTGTGAATTTTTTCTCAAGAAGAGCCTTTAATGAGATACGAGGGATTGGTGTGAACGAAGGCGATGTAATCGAACTTGTATATCGAGCAGTAGGTCAAATAGGAATACGCTATTATAAGTCGTAGAATACCTGATGGCACCATATAAAGGAAAATATTTGCACAGATTCCTGCCAAAGGAATTGTTGTAGTTATTGGATGGTTCTCTGTGCTATGTATTTGTGATGATTATGAAAGAAATACCGAAAATCTGGATGTGGTTGGCGGGGTTTCTAGGAGGGGGCAGATGCTGATAATGGGAACACGGGCAGAGAACTATTTTACGCGTATGAAGAGAATGAGCACAGAGACCAGGGCAGGGCCTACTATGCCTGCTCAGGTGGGGTGACAGTGTGGGGCCCAGCAGGACTTGCTTAACTCCTTCCCTGCCACCCACCGTCTGCAATAATAAACACCTCCACATGCTCACATTTCTCTGCATTTTTTACACCAGAAATCTCATACATTTGCCAGCGTCACTAATAATGCGAAAGTATGTGAAATGCCTGTTGCTTTGATCTCCTTGCACTTCGCTTATAATATAAAGAGACATCAGAGGCTTGCATAAGTACGTCGTCATTCCTGGATCGCTGCTTCATAATGGCTGGCAGAGGGAGAAAGAACAATAGTTGCCCAGAGGTTTTGTGATTTCTTGACACTTCCAGTTGATCCAAATAGGAGTATGCCAGGGGGGCGCTGTTGCTCGTGCACTTGCTTGTTCAATACGTTTTATTGCTGGCTTTATTGTCTTGCCTAGGGCTGGGGGTTTGCGGGCACAGACGTCTCAGTGTAGCCAGGTGTTCAATCGATGTCAACTGTTGGCATGTTCCTTCTAGCACACTTCTTGGTCTCAGCTTTTTGGCTGCTTCTCCCAACCAAATATAATGATCACTCCTCTGAAGTATTGCCATGGCATTACCTTGTGCTGTGCTGTGCATCCCCCTGCTCTGTCATAACACAACTCCAAATCGGTGGGCAACAGCTGATGAATCATTCAATTAACATCAACCCACCTCCCCACAAACTTCAAAAGATCTAAAAACATCTGAAAAGATTTCAAAAGAATCCACCAATGGCGTCTTTAAGGGATTTCCTTGTAGAGTTTGTTGTGAAACCGCGGAGCCAAAAGTTATTGGTGCACCAGGGATGAGTGACAAATAACTGACAATGGATGGTGATTATGAGGTCTTGGTTGTAATTAATGGCCATCACAGATTGAACATGGTCAACAGTTGTCCCAGGTGAGAAGTGGCAGGAGTCACCTAGACTGTTCACTGGCCATTTGATTTATGGTCTTGTGGTCCCAGGTCAAAGTGGTCTCGGGTCTCGATAATGAATGATCGGTTGGAGCTTGTATGAAGGAAGGGGGGGGGGGGGGGTTGTCCACTACATCGCTGCTTCTGTGTCTTGATGAGATCACGCTCATTCGTTTGCTTATCAAGGCTGTTTGTCCACCCTGCAGATTAGCTGACCGATGGTCACTCGCTGCTCTGCCTGCTTCTGGTCGAGTGGGGAGTTGATGTCTGCTGAGAGGTCATTGCGGGTCCAGAGTATAGTACCAGGGTCCATCCATGGATGTATACTATCTCCACAGACAACATATATCCACTGCTTGGTTATTATCCAAGGTTCATCGATAGCCAGACTCTGCATGCATTACTGATATTTCTGCTGCTGGAATACAAGCTGGGTTTTTTTTAGTTCTTGATTAGAAGCCAGTGTTACAAATTATTGTGAAACTAAAATCCTGGACTGCCTCTAAACCAGTAGGCCCCGGCCTGTAATCGAGATAAATCGGTAAATGGCCTCAGTTATGGCAACACAAATGAAGAGAATAATCATGCATGTCTAATTGGCTAAAAAAAAGTTTGTGGTAGCATGCAGAGTAAGTTACAAAGAACATCAGTGGGGAGCCAAGAGCTATAAAATGGAGAAAAGCGGAGGATGAGCGTTTATTATGACAACTCACTCTTGACACATTAATCTTGGTTGGTAGATGAAGTTGAGCTACCATGAATAAGCGCATATGGCGTGTGAGAATTGATAAGTTGATTATGGTGAAGATGATTATGTGAGAGGTCCTGTGGAGCAGGCGCTTTTAATCTGTCCTGAGAAGAACTAGTAATTAGAGGAATGGAGCAAAGCTGTGACAGGGTGTCTTCTTGAAGGAACCTTAGTCTCTATCCTAACTGTCCTCAGGTGGTCCTCCTCTTGCCGAGGGTGCTCCTGGAGTCTCCCTGCACCTGCGGTTACCATGGCAACTGAGCTGCAGGCGCTGCAGGCAGGGGTGTCCAGGTTTACCTGCAGGTAGGCGTCACCAAGGTCGTTGCTTGTGGAGGTGCAGGGCAGCATGCAATCTCACTGTCTCCAGAAGAATACAACTAACATGTTCTCTGCCACCGTGCCGGGATTCTATTCCAACTGGATATATCTCTATCCTCGTATTTACTTTTCTCAAGTAAGACAGTGTCTCTTCATATGTGTGCTTCTGAGTTATTTCAGTGTCACTATGTGGAGTTATTTCACCCTTGTGTTTTCTTTTCCGTTGTGGAGTGTCATTTCTTTATAAAGGGTATTTCTCTGTAAAACTGACTAGCATTTGGTATTATGCTTACATGTATTGTCATTCTCAATATATTTGAAGTGTTGTGGTATCTTATACATGCTCTGAATGACTTGCAAGTTATCATTGGAGGGAAGGTCGCTTGTCCTGTGATGTGCTTTCGTCGAGCTTGTTCTACCTGGATCATTCAGTCATGCCCTTGGCTGCTGCTGCTGCTGCTTGTCCTGCAGTTAGCGATGGACGATGCTACTTTAGTGGCCTGCAGCCAGTAGCATCTTGCTGCTAATCGCACTGGCCCCTTCGGCTACAATTATTCACAACGGCTGCTACAGCTTCCCAAACTTCCTATCCACTTGACCGAATGACACCATCAACACAGGTCGGTCAGTTACATGTGATAAATGCAAGTCTATCATCCTCTCCATCCATCTCTTCTTCATTATGATTTATCCAGGGGACAGCATGATTTCGACAGCCCAATACTAATGCTACCTCGATTTTACGATTACTTTACTCTGTCCCAAACCTGTTGTTACAATATGAAAAAGTTTCAGAATTAAGACCACCTCAGTGATATTTTAGTGCTGTCTCTATTGTGGTGTTCCACACTGCATAATAATAGACTAGGGTTGTCTGACATACATGTGCAATGATTGCGCATCTATGTACATTTTATGAACGTCGATCAATTTTAATATGGGCCGAGTTTAATGTATAACATACACAGTAATCGATATGAAGTGGAGGCCAAATTTTGCTGATTCAATAAGATGGACAACCACTGGTGGGGATGACTCGTGTAAATTAAATCTACAAACGAATACATGCTGGGAATGAAAACACATCAATGTTGGTGCATTTGCTGGCGAGTGTGGCTCTGCAGTTTACCAGTTAGTTAGGTGGGGGTGGTGGAGGGTGGGCAGGCGGTTTGTATCAACGGGTTCTGTTGATAAGACATCAGGCCCTTTTTGACCTTTACTAGGCTCTGCGTCACAGGGGCTGCGGAGGGCTTGCAATCAAAGCTGTGAGGATGGCCAGCTAGGTTGATGACGAGTGAGTTTGCTTTTTGTCACCGCTGCCATGCACCCTGATGGGCTGGGTCGCCAGTATGTTGATGATTGCGAGGTCAATGGCAATTCAGCAGCATTCTGCAGCATTCTGCAGTAGATGGATGAAAAGGCTTTGCTCCGCCCCAGGACCTTTGCTCCCCAATCTGTGCTCTTCAACCCTTGCCCTGGTCCAAATCACAGGCCACTAATGTAATTGTAGTGCGGAGGGGAGGGCTGCTTTGAATTTGCCTCCGTGCGTGTGGGAGGAACTTGCGCAAAGACAGGGCAATTGGGTGTGACTATTGGATTGTTTGCAACCTAATCTACTGAACGACCATAAAAGATTCAATCAAAACATCATCGACATTAATCAACCCGATATTCGGTATTTTGAACAATTTTCCTGATGTCCCGGGCATCTAAATATATCATATACCTCAAATTGCACCGGAGTCTTATTTTTTATGTCACCCTAATCCCCGGCGTCTATACGAGAAGGCTTCTATCTTACACCCGGCTTTAATTCAAGCAAATCTGACGCTAAGGATAAGATATGGTTTGTGACATTGTCCATGATTGTCCAAGACAAATTTCTCTCAAAGGCAAACTTGTTGATGAGGTGATGCGGAGGTTGAACCGTGGGATGCTGCTGCTGCTGCTTCCTCGAGGGTCTGTGATGGGGGGGGGGGTGTTTAGGACGTAGAACAATAAAGCTGGATGAGGAGGGTGAGCATGGTTGCCAGAAGCTTGTATTGATGTCTTGACTGAAGC
The DNA here is from genome assembly GCA_932294295.1 of Alitta virens. NCBI lineage: Eukaryota > Metazoa > Annelida > Polychaeta > Phyllodocida > Nereididae > Alitta > Alitta virens. The sequence goes on from OW028573.1 coordinate 64,889,032, forward strand.
GCACCTGAGCCCCCCCCCTAGCCTCACCTGATGACACGCAATCGCCCCACCGTCCTCCCTGCTGCAGCAGCCGCCGCATCCTTGGTCATCACATCCCATTGATCCCCCTCATACTCCACTTACTCCGTCTCCTGCCTCTTTCAAAAGATTTAACTCAACTCGGATCTGATCTCAGATCTTCCCAAGCATATACGAGTGTACGATAATCTTTTGTCTGGGGCGGCGAGTCTTTCATGTGAATATCAAGATTCAAGAAATCATTACACGCGTTTGACTGTCAACCAACAATCATGTCATCGGAATTCTCCCTCTGCTATAAATTTCACTTGCATGTTACTCTTGATAAATGTTATCGCACAAGTCATAATCGCAGAAATAAAATACCTTTACCAAACTACTGACAAATCATTAGATATGTAGTATATTTGCATTATTCTAGAAGGATTATTGGTTGCCAATAACTTCATTGAAATGGAAGTAAATCTTGGTGAAATTTACCGACCAATACATTTCAGTACCGTATTCACCCGATTAGTAAGCCCTGTTTCTTTGAGAGACTGATTTCTTATTGACACTAGTGCCGTTTCAGTTTCGTGGGAAATGTCTTTTATATTGCTGTAGATATTAAAAATCTAAATATATGTGTTTGTTATCAATGAAATGAACTAAAATATCAAGTGGCCTGGCTGTTGATTTAACAAATACGGCAGTCATTAGGCAGGGCATTTAAATGGGACGAGGAATATAAAATGATCTTGTGTGGAGAAAAAAAAAAGAGCCGGGCCATCTGTTGCCAAAACATTGCATTATTTGTTATAATCCATGAGTGTTTTAAAGTTGTATTGACTGATATTCAATGATTATGACAAATAAAATGTATTCGGTGGTGAATGTAATATTGAACGAGTGGCATTAAATGTTGGTTGCAGGCAATGGTGGGCAGCAATATGCCCGTTTCACCGGAGTCCGCTCAGCCCAAGCCCCCAGGATCACCCTACTACTCTTACGCCAAGAGACCCATCGAAGACTCACATCGAGGTAAGAAAACCCCATTTATTCTGAATATATAGTCCAAATAACTGGCTCGTCGGCGTGCTTGCGAATGACACTGCATCAGTGTGTCGGTCCACTACAGTTGCTACAGAATGATGTGTGATATGTGTCGTTCAGTGAATAAATGATTTTCCAGTTTATATACATTTTTACTCGACCGTTATCATAGCCTGATACAGCTGTTTTCTAAGAATAAATGGTTTATCATTCGTCATAATGGATATTTTTACAGAATTTTAAAAAAGTCGAACATAATATTTGGCTTCCTTGGTTATAGCTGAGATTGTGCAAGTCTGAGGGAAATTTTCTTGTAATAAAAAAATGACAAATAATTTAATAGCTTTAATACATGATAAATATTGGGAAATGTCTGATTGGCTAAATGACCAAAATCAATGGACGAACTTGACTTTATGAGTGGATCAATGAGTTGGTTTTTGATCTGGCCTGAGCAAACTCAAGTGTACACAAGTTCGAAATGGTTCATATACAATGTAATGAAGTTACCAATAATCACAAAGGGCGGGGGGCTAGCTCAGAGGTAGCGCGATTCCCGGTCGAGCCTAAGTTGGATGGCTGTTTCATCCCTCATCTCATTGCCATGGTCTCTGCCTGTCCTAATTAGCCCAACTGGTGCAGAAATACAGGACGTAAAGCCCTAATCACACACACACCAATAATCACAAACGCTATATCAAAACAAGTGTATGATACAAAACAGTGATTCTATAGAAATGCTTAACGGACTTGTGTTATATGCTACGAATTCTAGTGATCCAAACTGATTCAGACTTATTACAGACACATTAAATTTTTGCTTTGGCCATATCTAAGTCATATTCTTTTTCCCAGATCCACTCCCCCAGTTTTTATGCACAACTCTTATTATACATGCAGGTTGATAGCAAGCATCATAAGCTTTGATCCCCATAAAGGCATAAATTATACATAAATAATAGATGATAGATCAGTCAATAAATTATTGACTTTATTATTAATCGCCCGAAATGATCTAGATATTACGTAACGTAGATAGAATAAATACAACTGGCATGTTGGTGTTTATAATATCATTTACTACAAAACATAGGAGGATATTCCTCTATGTTGTTGAGATAATTAAGGGTATTGTTTTGTTTGAGTTGTGAATTACATGTATAGCTGGCCATCTGTTGCGCTGCTACAAGGCCTAATGCGTCTCAATTAAACTTGATCCCCCCCCCCCCCCCCCGACATCCCCCCCCCCCCCCACGGCCTCTTGTTATTTCACTGGGGGGGGGGGGGGGGGGTCTGTAGCTAAACCACATTCTCTGAACTTGTGACTAATACTAACTAATATGATTTATGCCTCTGTTCATACTAAACTGTTTAAACTATAAATATTGAAGAATAGATCTATAAATTTATTGATGTTAATTTGACCCTACATTTCCGGTTATTTTCTTAGAATTGTCATGTGACATCCACTCAGCAGCAAAAAAAAAATAATACAAAAAAACCTTTCCTTGGTGGTGATATCCCAAGTGCTATGTACATATGCTTATATAATATATCTCATGACAACTGGTTAAACAACGTTAAACTGAGGCAGTTTCACAATGGAGCCAAGAGTAGATGTGTCATTATCTGCTAATCAGTGAAAGATTGCTAGATATTATACAGCTGTACTCAATGGAATCTATATCTATTTTATGTTGACTAGCATTGTTGTTACACTCAGAACTTTACCAATAAAATTGATATTTGTCATATCCAGTGACAAGAAACCATATCTGTAAATGATGGGAGGGGGTTTTATGGGAAAACAAAGGCAGAGTGATGTTGGCATCAGGAGGCCGCGGCTTTTTTGATGTGGCACTTGGATCATGACAATTGACGGATCAGCTGGGCCAATACACGGGGGAGCACAGACTAGCGGTGCCAACTCACCTGCCCTGCCCACCTGAGAACCCCAGTGAACTGCAGTGTCATAAAATGTTGCTGCCCTGTTGATCTGACTCTGCAGAAGCTGGCTGCAGGTGCATCTCTGATATTCTTGTCTTCTTTGTGTTTTGCAGGGAGCAGAGGAGGGGGAGGAAAGTTCAGCAACCAGGACTCAAAACGAAGACCAAGTGGTTCGGTAAGTCCAGACATTTACAGAAAGACGCAAAAAAAAGTATTTAGTAAACACTCCCTGCTGTGGAAAAAGGGTGACCCGGGGGCCAAAGATGCTGTCGTTAAAAGAAAAGTTCAAAGAGAATGCATTTGGTTGGGGATGAGGGGGGACCGGACAAGGGCGTCAAAAAAGCCGGGAAGCGACCACTGCTTTACCCTTCCCCCCCCCCCCCCCCGGGGTATTTACCACAAAAGGCCCAAAGCAGCCACATGTGCTGGGCTTTCATCGTGACCTGGGCAGTTAAGGAAGGCGAAGGTAGGACCTCAGCACAGCGCTCATATCGCCACCGAGGTCCTCCAGCCCTTGACAAATGAGCCCCTGCCTGGCAGGGCCTGGCCCTTGGTGATGGCGAATAAATTGATGCAGCGAGCAGCGCCAGAAAGCCAGGTTAGTTTGGCTGTGCACGGGCCACAATGGATGGTTGCCCTTGCCAAGACTTGCCCTTCGCCGAAATTACCCCCTCACAAAGACGATGGCGCTTGAATGGTCAAGGCAGTTCAATGCTGTTCACTGCTGCTCACTGCTTTTGGGCCGATTTGTCGCATTATTGCCTGCTGACCAAAGCGCTCATTGAAAGCGTCAGTCAATAGGCAAGCGACTGATCGGGGCCCTGGGCTCATCTATCATGGCCCTTTGCTAAATAAAATTGTAATAATGACGCTGGAAGGAACTTGGAAGAAAGGCAGGGACTGTATTTTCTCAGGCTTGGGTTGTTCTCTGGTTCCAAGAGCGGTGATAGGTGGCAGCACTGTCTCTGTGACGCGTGCATGTCTAGGACGGACGAGTGTGTCGGGTGGTTTTGAATTTGGAGGTGCTCGGTGATAGCCACTGGTGCATTTAGCTGTAGGAAAATAGCGCACAAGCTGTTACCACAATTTGCATACGGGCTAGCCCATGGCCACGACATGTCGCTGCATTGCCTATTCAATAAAATACTCTCGAAACGAGAGCTGCATCGTGCCGTCAATTGGAAAAGTAGTAGCGGCGAGCAGGGATGAGCAGGGATGCACGCGTGTCTGATGATGTGTATTAGATGAGGAGGGGAGGTTCTCTGGTTGCAACTGTCCAGTCCCTAGAGACCAGGTCTAAGTTAGACAGTTGCTGTTTCACCTGTGTTGAGACCGTCACGCGCTACTGGGGTTGTTGGACCCTCGTGGCACGACAAGTTGGGCGCTTCGCTGTGAAAGGAGCGCGTGTGACCTTGCGACCCCGACACGCCTGGCTGACTTCGCCTGCAGCTATTGTGCCTGTTGACCTAGATTCAGTGGAGCGCTGCGGCGTGTGTCTACAGTCAGCAGCCAGCATCTCCTGAGAAATGGCGGGCTACCTGTAGGACGGAGCCATTGCAGTCGACTATATTTCATACCGATATAACAACATCGAACTGCACTGAACTGTTCGCAGCATCTTCATCAATGTTGGGAGTGTACAATCAACCTGCAACGAGCGGTGGTCCATCCTCAGCAGCCATGCGATACAGCGACGATTCGGAATACATTGAACTGAGGCCATTCCACGTCCCCAACTCGGTGAGTAACAAAGACAGGCAGGCCAGGTGCACTCTATGCAAATTATACTATGTCCTCATAATATACCTAGCTTGGTTTGCTACCCCATTCACAAGCCAGCCGTTTCACCGCGGCTGATAAATAGTGTTAATGTTATTCCCGCCTGTTTTTTTATCTGCACTCTGATAGTGATTGCATATTTACTATCAGTGGCCATAATTTGTTAAGTCCCTTTTATGGAAGATAACGTTATGTTTATATAAAATATTTCAGTGATCGCAAGTTTGAAGTCAAATGATAGATTTGCACTAGACAGATGTTATGAAACTTAAGATACCCAGCAGCTATATTTTATTGTCAGATAAACAATAAATGGGTTATTAATTTCATGACTAAAAGTCTCAAGTTTCCCTGTCACTGTTATAGATACTTGTGACAGATGACGTAGATAGAACTTCAATATTTGCTCCAATAGTTGGCCAGCTAGAATGATCATTGTTTGCTGGGAGGATGATTAGGCGTTATGTGCTCTGCAGAGAATTGTTATTTAATGAAGACTAGATTAAACAGACAGGGAAACGAGTTGTTCTTTGAGACAATTAGGAAAGACAGTGTGAAGTCTTAGCAGCAGCAGCAGCAGCAGCAATTCAATTTCCTCTGACAATGGATGTCAGGCTTATTTTCCTATTAGGCATGTGTAGGATTGTTTAATGCATTAGATTGAGAGGTTGTTTCATTGATGCACTGTAAGTGAGTGAATGGATGAACAAAGGTATGCATGGGCAATGATTGTTAGTGCACCTGAGCAAGCAAAGCGCTGCAACAAGTCCATATTCCATAATCTACATGATGAATGCCTCGTGGATGCGATCGAACGACTTGGGCAAATACAGCTGTATTGTGAGTGAAGAGGAGAATTTCAGCAGTAGCAGCAGCAGCAGCAGTAGCCAGCAAGAGATGGAGGCTCATGGAGCAGGAGTTGCAGGGGGACCATGAGGCATGTGTTGGGGTCCACCGGGGTCCTTCCCAACCCATCCATCCCCTGACGTCCACACCCCGACTAATCAGCCACTTTTCACATATGTCCTTTGATTACGTCTTCAAAGAGGAGGGCATGCTGCTCGATTGCTCATGCTGCATGAAGAATCGAGAGAGGGTGACAGTCGCCCAGGTACTGTTACATCCTATTCGCCCCAAACAAATGACAAGATAGACCCATCCATCACCTCCTCTCACTTCAAAGCTGCTTTTAATTACAACTTAAACAGTCTCTGATTGTTAAATGCGAATTAGTCATGACCTCTCTGCTCTATGCTCACCCCAACAATAGTTGTGTGTGAAGTACAATGGCTACAAATGAATAGAGGGCAGCAAGCATGCTATAAATTAATGTAATCATATACGCAGTAGAGATGGATTGGATGCTGAAGTATGCTTCAAAGGGCCAGTGTTGTACATTTGATTGCTTTGTAACATTACTCTCTACTATGAAGATTACAGGGCTTGTTGCCATTATTCAGGCATATTGAAAATGCACTGATGCAATCTAAAGTTGAATATTCTGTGCTGTAACCCATTGAATGAGAATGATACAGTTACATGTGCATACTGGTATCAATGCTAATACGCATTCTCGAAGCAAATGAATCGTTAATATCAATGATCTGCTCCTCTCCATGTATTTCACCCAAACCAGCATTGCCCGCAGGCCTACATTGCTAGACCTCAAATGCATGCAATTCTGTTGTCTAATGTCATTGTGTACTGCTATGCACTTGCAATCCACCGATTTCTCTTTCATTACATTGCACTGGATGCATGATTAAAGGCAGAATTCTCAAGTGAACTGGACTTGTTAAGATAGTGATGTCAGCAAAAGTCTGTCCTTGTCAATAGTGTGTAAGATAAAAAACAATATAATATATATAATATCTAAAAAAAAAAAGTATAACCAGACAAGAACAGTTGTGTTTTTGACATGTGGGTCGGTTGGGGGTTGACAGTTGGTTCAATAGGTAGAGTGTTCATTATGGCTTCATACAAATTCAATTCAATAGTTAGGTGTTAATAATGAGACCGCGGGGGTTCACCACCCCAACAATAAGCTAGAGCCCGCATGGAAATAATTGCGGCTTCTTTGCCCCCCCCCCCCCTTGTCCCCCTCAAAGAAGTTAAAATGATGTTAAATGAACATTTGTTTAGGTTAGACTGCATTATTGGCGACCTAATCAACAAGGGTTAATACAATTAGAAGTCGTTTTTGACATTAATTCCATGCGCAATTCTGTGTGCCCACTGGAGTGTACAGCTCCGTGTGCGTGCGTTGCTGAGGACAGGGAGTTGATGTCGGCTTCTCATGCTCTGTGACGATTGTGTTACGTGGCAGAGAGCATCACTGAACAATAATCGTTGTCTCTGCTGTCCCCATACTCTCTCAATGACTGATGATCCATCTGCAACAACGCTCTACCCCCTGCTGCTGCCCATGGCCTGCCTCCCTGCCTCCCTGCCTCCCTTGCCTGCCTGGGTGGTGTCAAGCAGCGTCCTTGCACCCTCCCCCCCCCCCCCTACCCCCTAGCTCCAGCTCTCAGCTGCTGGCCTTTGAAGTTACCCTGCTATTTTTAGGCCCTACACACCCCTTAAATCTATAGACTAGGGTCATGTGTAGATTAGACTGGGACAGGGGACGAGTAGTAACCGTTGAGTGTAGCTAAGTGAAGACAAAACACGGATTACATCCTAATTGGCTTGTCTTTTGTACAACTTAACAAACTTTCGTAACTTATTAAAAATTAGGGTAGTTTGTTCAGAGTACCGTATTATTTCGATTACAAGCCGGGGTCTATTTTCGAGGTACTAGTAGCCGCCTGTCTGATTCTTAACAAGAGTTAAGTGAGTTTTGAGCTGACTCGTTAAAGATGTGTTTGTATTTTAACTATATTTTTGACCCCGGCGTCTAATTGAGACCGACTTGTATAATAGACCCGGTTGTGGCGGTGAAATACTTGGTGCACCCTCAAGAATTCTAAGTGACTGATGCTGGGGTTTTTTGCGTGTTCAAAACTTGAGACCATGGACATGTTTTCTTTTGAATCTTTCATAATTTGCCAGGATGCAGGAGAGGAAGGATATGCTGAATTGTCATTTGTTTGTGGGCGAAGAGTGGGAAACCAATCGATCCTTGTCATGAACATCTGTTACATGTGTATTTACATAGGCTGATATTATATGAGGGGAGGTGAGGCCTTCCTAGATCGAGTGCGTCGTTATTAATCTCATGTTTAGCCAGGTTGAAGATCTCCTTCACTCAATGACTGTCTTCCACTGTCTTCCACTTAATTTCCACTTTCTTCAGTTGGTCTATTATGAGCTCTCCACTGGTCCAAATGGCATTGAATATGAATTGGAAATTTGTCTGGCAATTTCGAACACATTATAAAACTTTTTTGGTGCGCTGCTATCTTTAAATGGTGCTGTGGCTTTCAATATTAAACTGCTATCAAGAGAAAAAAGCCCAATCGAAATTTTGATTTTCCAGATAAAAACTGATAACGATATTGTAAATTCTAAGCACTCCATTTCATATGTACCATGCTGTAGTTAGAAGTTTTTATGTCTTCATCACCTCCATGTAGATAATTTATGCCAACTGTGACATCTTTAAATTGAAAGCATTTATTTGATTTATGAATGAAACTACCTCAAAGTTGTATCACATTTCCAAACTTTTAAACAAAAATACTGGGACCAGTTTACCTGATGTCTCTTAGATTCTGCTTCAGTTGCCTTAATTCTGTGCATAGCTCCCTGACCAAAAACAGAAAAATCGATTTGTGCCTTGTGACTAGTTTTGCCTTGAATACTGACAGTTCAAAAGAAAGTGTAGATCAGTCATACTTTTATTGAAAAAAACAACAAAAGTTCTCATCTTGATCCATTTTGTGGTAGCTCTGTGATGAGTCAATATTTACCTTTCTGCGTTCTTATTCATCCCATTTTACTTGGCTGTTTAAGTGATCTAAGTGTATGTTTCTGTCATTCTCACATTTGTTTCATTGGTGTGAAGTAGTTGTCTTCCCTTTAACTGTTAGTACCATTTTAGTCATGCGGTTGTTTAATCAGTATTTTGAATGGACCAGGCAGCTTTAAGTTGTCCTGAGGGTCACCCTATGGGCCTATGCCAGGCCTTTGGCAGCAGCTCTGGCCACTTAGGATCAGTTGACACGAAGAACAATAGCATGCCCCCCTTAAGTGGTTCCTCTTTAAAGACAATCCTAAGAGTGGGGATTATCCAGTCAGGGGTAAAGGCTATCACCCTCGGATATTGTCAATAGCTCTGTTTATCGTGGGTGTTTGTTTAGTTTCCCCGAGTCGTTTCACATGAAACTGTCCATTTGGCCAAGGAACACGAGACACCCTGCCTGTGTACTTTGTAAGCTGGTGCATTCACACAAAAATTAACACTTCTTGGAGAAGCGCCCCTCACTTAATACATTGATTTAGATAATCCGTGATTAGTTTGGACTATTCAATAGCCTAGAAGCTATACATGCATTTGTGATGTTTATTCAATAATTTGAAATCATGGAAAATACGCTGTATATTAGATTGGTCATCTTGACATAACTATTAAAGCAATAGAGTGACAAACCATCGTGGAAGGCCAACCATAGTATACGCTGAGATGGCTGGGGTGAGCCCCTGTTTGATGGCTGAGAGAGGCAGGATCTCAGCTGGACAGTGGGCAGTTGATGGTCAAGCTGTTTATTTGGAGGACTAAATACTTCCGCTTCTCACCCAAGGCTTGGCCAGCATATTAACCTCAGTGGCGAAAACCTTGTCCAACGTGATGGTGGTTTACACTGGCAGTGACCTGAAATGCCAACCAATTGAAGGGTTTGGTTTACCATCAGCCATGTACATGTATGTACCATATGGTGTTGCCTCGGGCAAATATCTGTACTACTGTCTTTCCATCAACTGTATTGACATCAGACGCTCCTCTATATAAACATGCAAGGAACACCATGCTAGAGAGGATCATACCTCTCAGGAAGACCAAATAGGTCTGCCATTAGTACCTCAGACATTGAACGAGTTTTGAGGTGACATGGAGCAATTTAAATATACAAAAATGACATTTAAGATTTTTGATTGTCGATTGTGATTGTGCTGGAGACATACGGGATTGTATTTATGGGGGTTGGAAGTATGAGGATACAGTGTAAGACTTCTTTTAGTTTGTGTCTTTAATATAAGGGTTCAAGGTCACCCTGGGTCCATGCCCTCTCAAATCAAACAAGGTCAACGCTCATTCGTGTGCGTGACCAGTTTTTGAGGTCATAGCTAAAGGTCACATTGCATTGCTTTGCTGACAGTTAAGTACTCTGAGATATATTCAAACTTCAGAAACTCATTTGGCTGCTATCTGGGCTAGAAATGTAGTATGACCTCATTGCTATTGAGTCTATAGACGCAGGTGTGACCCTCCTGCTCGGTTTAGTCGTGTATGTGGGTCACTCACAGTATCTACAGCACTTGGCAGGTGCAAGGCAACCATGAACATGGCATGAAAGAGATGCTTCGGTTCAGGTACATGTCTTTTATCAATGAATAGCTTGGCAAGAGTGTGGAGTGGTTATTAGGTATGTCATTGGCTGTAAATCGGATGGTAGTGATACCGCTTGGGGATACACGATACAGTCTATCATGGGTCATTAGCCACTCCGGAAAATGCAGCCATCAACAGACATAACTGGACAGTAACTGGACAATGTCCACATTGCAAGTGTATGTTGAGTTTAGCACACGATACGATAATCGAACCATGGAGACTACAGTTGTCTCTATGATCGAACAGAGTTTAGATCAAGGTCTGATCATGGAAATTCTTTGGTCTGATCGTGGAGGAATGATGACGGAGCCACCGGAACTGGTGATTACAGTAACCGGTTCCCACGACCATAAAGGGCACAACCTATACTTTTGGTATTGCTAAGCAGACTTTACTATGGTGGGCACTTTGTAATGGCTATCGGTGTTTTGTAAGCAGTCCAGCAGGCACCAACTTTGGTCTGAAGGGTCCATTGGAAGTGGGGCTCGTCGGCCCACATCAAACCGGCTCGGCATTCTTGCTGCGTCTGCTGTGTCGGGAATGATGGCTGCCTTGCCCTGTCTTGTCAATAAAACCGTCTACACGTTTCTGGGCTGCCTGGAATTCCTGCTGACTCTTAAGTTCATTTAATGCTGACAGTGACCTGACCCCCAGCTCTGCGATAAAACAGAACTCTAGCCAGCGGATGATCAAATGAGCCGCAGCATATATGAATTGAGTAGATCTCGGTTGTACAATTAAATGTTGGTGCTGTTATTCACCCTGTTAGAATTGTTTGCTTGGCGGTGGGTAGATAGTGTGGACCTGGGCTGATTGTAGCGGGTCCCGGGAGGCTCTGTGATGGGATGCAGGTGGCTGGAGGTCAGGGACTTGCTCGCCCCACCAGGGACCTCATTAACCCGTCCCTCTCTGGCTGCCAGGCATCCTGGCCCTACCAAGCCCTCCAAAGCAGTCCTGCTCTAGCCAAGTCACTAAGTCAACTGCCGTCCGTCCCGCCATCTCTCTTGCTTCCAAGATTTATAGGTCCCCGTGGGTCTCCGTGGGTGTGGGCGCGGGTTCAGCGGTCTCCAGCGATGCTCAAATCGGCGTTCAATCTGGCAAAAACCACACCTAGCCATTTAATGATAGGCCCTGTGCCGCTAAGGAGCTTTGGCAGGGGAGAAATCGATGGATGCCCGTGGCCTGGCCCGTTTGATTGGTGTGTGCCAAGTGCAGACAGCATGACACAATGGCTTCTTGATGGCTTAGCAACCTTCTTCGCCGATCAATGGTGGGCCACATGTTGTCAGTGATCCTCTGGAAACTTTGTTAGATTCTCTTCATTCAACTGGATTGTCTCCTCCAGAACTAGCCCACTATTCCTTTGATTGACAGGGCAACGTGTAGCAGGCTGTAGCAGGCTGCTTCGGCTCATGCAGTCATTCAATTAATCCTCATTTGCCTATCAGCCAATTACGAGGCAGGCGAGCTGAAAATTTAAAATCGTTTGAGTAAAAGTCCTGGATACTCTTGTCATTTCGTTTCTGTCCAATTCCCTTGCATTAAACTATATTTGATTTGTGAAGACTTCTGATTATAAGCATTGGAGACTTCCTTGTAATGTGTGGAGCCGGAATGAAGCTGATTGCTCTATGAACACACTAAATACGTGCAAATGAATGATGTGAATTGCCACATGGGGCTACTCTCTTGATATTTTTAGCATCAATTTTCTACAGACTGTCGTTTAAAGTGACATGTGCCATCCTTAAAAACCTTGGTTGGCTGATAGAAATAATTCAAGTGATTCAAGTGACCATTGCCTTTTCGCTGTTGGATGCTGCTACAATCATGCAATGTGTTCAATTCACAGATAACTGAACAAGTTGATGGCAGATTCAGCTTGGTGAAGTGGCCACTGAGGGGCAGTTACATGTAATAGGCAGGTTCTCCATGCTTTTCTCTATGGACAAATTTTGCACAGCATCCTTAAGTATTTGCTGCTGATGAGAGAATGTTGATGTGTGGTGTTTATGGGAGAAGGGTGGGATGAGGATGCAGAGCCTTTCTCATTCGGCTGTACTAGAATTCGGCCAGTCAGTCAAATGACTTTATCAGATAAGTCGAATTAGTCAGATAGCGAAGTTGTAGAAGCTGACAGACCTAACCACCCATCCTCAACCCATCCTCAACGTCTTTCACACCTGAAGCTCATAAGAGCAGCACGCATCACCCTGTAAGCCTGGCAAAAAACGACTTATGATAATATTCCCTCTTAAGTGCCAGGTTTATTCCTGGCCCACTAAACACTAGATAAATATTGTCCTCCATGTTTTATTATGAAATTACTTGGATGATAGAAGCACATGCGGCATATGACAGCACTTAAAAACTTTGCTGGGAAGATTTTTTAACCTAGAAAGAAAACAGGACCCATGCCAACGTCTGTTCTTTGTTAAGTCAGATTAGAATTGCAAGATCCATGGCTGTTGTGTAGATTTCTAATTTGTGCTGACTTGGATAGGACGTGGCTATACGAGTCTAATGAATGGCCAGATTTATGTGTGATATGGTAATTCTTGAAGTCTTGAAGCTGTTAAGTCACTTATTTCCAGTTAGTTGGAAGAAGGATGGTTCGGCACAACTGACAAAAAAATTAATTTTACCAAAGAGTTCTTTGAAGTGAATTGAGTACGTTAAGCCTACGTCAGTTCTTGGACTAACTACATTAACTTTGATTTGTTAAACTTGTGGGAATGGCAGAGATATTGAGATGATCTGTTATGATTATGATTGAAGTGTTTGGATCGGTTTGTACTCCCTAGCAGCGTAGTAGCAGGCTAGATGTATTGGCGATAGATGGCCAAGTGGCTGACCAGGATGTGTATTGGTGGGTGTTGTGGCCCCAGGCCTAGTCCTAGACATGACCCTTGTGCTAGAAGCCCATCTGTGACCCATTTAATGATGCTCGTGATCACCAGGTTGATGATGATGAGGGAGACTGATGAGAATGGTCCATTGATTCATTGGATAAGAGCCTCCATATGTGTGAGCTCTGTGTGCTCTGTGTGAAAACGGTTGTAGAGCCACAAGCACAAGAAAGGCTGAAGTGCAATGCAGGCGAACTTGTGCAATGCAGGCGAACTTGTGCAATGCAGGCGAACTTGTGCAATGCAGGCGAACTTGTGCAATTCAAGCAAAACTAGTGCCATTAAAGATGCTGTGAACGGAAGGCTCGCCACTGGCACAAGGCAAAAGCAGACTGTGTTTCACTGATGTGGATGACAGAGCGCACTTCTTTAATCCTCCAGAGGAATTATGGGCGCCCTGCAGATTGACCTAGATAAACTTCAGTTGCAGTTCAAGCAAATGAACAATTTAAACGGATTCTGGCGTGCTTCAGTGACCTTCGAGCGATTCTGAAGAACAGACTTCTGTGCAGACACAAGTGTTGGGGCTTCGTGATACATCTAGAGTTGGAATAAAATTGAAATTCGTCCAACTGACTCGATTATTGTACAGATTTTGGTCTATCCCCCGCGGTCGTTTAAGTCACTTTCACTGTCCAAATCTCCCAACTGATGCAGCCTCAGCTATTCGTGAACAAAATTTATATAGTTTTAACACGAATAGATAATAAAAAGTCACTTCATTTGAAATTTTAATGGGCAAACTATATTTAGAGTAGAAAAACATCAGTTAGAACGAAGCGGAGGTTTTAGGCCAGATCAATATTAAACGCCACTGTAATAACTGCATCCATCGATCGGTAAGCCATGTGACCGCTGACACTTTCATAAAATAATACATTTGGAGATGAAGATGCAGATGAGAGACATTCATTAAGGCAAGTTTGGCAAGTGGCCACAAGCGGCACCCCCTGGGAAGGAGTGGTATGACCCAGGGAGTTGGCACAGCCCTACACGCGACTCCCTAGCCCAATGGACCGGTCCGGTAAAGAATTGATGGCTGCAGGGATACGCCGAGAAGTACACCTTTGCACAGTAACCTGCACATTTTCTTGGCATGGAAGGCAGGATTATGAGCTTGTAGGTCGTGTCAACAAAACACTGGAGTTCATCACAGCTATCAGCATCTCTTACTCGCTACCATCTTGAGTTCGCTGTTGCCTGTGTGCACAGCATGCCTGGCTGACACTCTTCTAAAGCGACCGGGCTTTTTTATCGCACCAAACTTAGTTTTGGAGCACCTTGCAAGTTTGTCACCCTGGATAACCCATACAGGATGTTTTGTACCTACCCTTATTACCGGCCATTCGTCTATGTGCCTGGAAAGCTCTCATCTGTGAGTATCATGGTCATATATAATAGAATGAAGTTTTAGTACAATGTATAATTATGTGTATATTGTGTCTTTAGATGGTTCACAGAGTGTGCTTTGATGCCTGAAAAGACTCTCACAGTGATCAAGGACAGTGTTCCACGAGTCCAGTGTCAAGTTTTATCAGTGATTTCTGGTCAGTGTAGCCTGTGGTGATGTTGTGATGACAACACACATTCACGTGGTTGACGTCTGACGTAATCAGTTGATGGGCTGCATGCCTGCTTACCTTTCCTGCTTGCCAAGCTGCAGCCACCTCAAAGGCATCATCTAACGGCTAATTAGCGGCCATCCTCAGCAGCTCGCTTTGATCTGGGTGTCCTCGCAAACTTTCATTTAGGATCAAACTTTTCATTATCGTTGTCGGGCCCAAGCGGTCATTTAATGACTTCGCTGTTCTGCTGGGCTGTAAGTGGCCATTTGGCAACATAGCTTAAGATGACTTTCACATGCATGGTTTTTGCCACTTTACAGTCAGTTTACAGTGATGGGATGACAACACATCATAGAGCGATGTAATGTAGTATGGTGATGTCCCTGCTGTGTGTATAATATTATCAAGATTTGCGGTGAGCGAACCAAGTGCGTTTATTGCTCGTGATAGACGCCACTACTCGATTAATACTTCCCATATTAGTATGGATTGTACGTTATAATCTGTCATAAAAATGTGTCCAAGTGTGTTTTTTTCAAGAGAAGGCAGGAATCGGAAGTCGGGCAGACCAGTGTATGGGCCGAGTATATATACATGCTTAGTGCATTTGAGTGGGCTATCCCCGCATCAGAGAAGTCGAGTGAACGTGTTGTGAGATTGGGGCCCGATAAGCCCAAGAACTTTCCATGAGAGTTAGCAGTCGGAGTTGGCTATTAGGCCAGTGTAAGGGGATCCTAGGCCGTCTGGATCTCATCAAACCAACTGTCTCGGGCCACTTTGATGTGGAGTCTTTGTGACCAGTGCACCCCCATGCCTTAGTGCCAGCCACCCTCTTTTCGCTTCATGCAGACCTCATGCACAACTCTAGAAATCGTAAACTTGTCTCGATGATTTTATATCCACAACATGCCATTTCTTTGGTCCTTTCCCACAAGAAACCCAAGAATATGTTCTGTTTACAGCCTATGGTATTTCTTACAAACGTTAAATTGGACTCGTGACCCCCGGGCTGACTGAAATGCTGGGTCATGCAGTTAGCATACTTCGTGACTGCATCCATCACTCGTTATTATGGGAAAATTCAAATGATATTATAAAAACCCATGATTATATTATACAGCACTAACAGCAGGGAGTGTTTTCTGAGTGTGTTAAGTATGAAGCTAAGGTCTTGTAACGCAATGTTAATGTGTACAATTTTGACATAATATATTATTGTGTAGTCTTTCTGTAGATGACTTTATGCCGTATAGTTTTGACCGTTTGTTGTGTATTTCAGGTCTATTCGCCGGGACCGGATGAGGGCTACAACCACAATCAGGAATCCTCTCGGTACTCCTCGCCCAAGCCAGCCGGGGGACCGGGTGTCTACGGCGAATACCCTCCATACCCTCCTGGTAAGTATTTGGCTTCTCCAAAAAATAACAAAATGCCAAAATGTGTGTAAAAAAATTAGTCTATTTATATAAGAATAAAAAATATTTTGGTTGCCCTTAAGTAACAATGCAACACCTATATATTGTTGTGAACATTTACCTTCTAGACATTTGACACAATTGTGATAAATCAATCGAAGATGTGACAAGCTATTGAATGTTTATTGTGATAAACGAATGTTCAATGTGTTCAGCAAATAACAAACGCATAAGAGAATTGCAACGTTTCTAGTAAAATTCAGTCTTGGTGATGCATTAGAAAAGAAAGGTATGAAAAAAGACAAGGTTGGAACGACGTATTCTAATGGGATTTTTTTCCCTTGCTCACCTTTGCCTGCGGATTTTAATTGGTTTGAATTGGGCTTGAATCGCCTGACCCTGCGTTGATTAGTTGTGGCCCCAGGCCCATGTTGAGCTGATGGGAACCACATTGCAAGGTTTGAGACAAACAGCCTGGAGAGTGCAGACTGAGCACCCCTCAGTCCATCCACCCACCCTGCTGCCATTGTACTGTTAAAAAACATATCTGCCTATTGTATGTTTTTCCTTTTTCATAAGGGAATTGCTGATGATCTGCTAGCGATCTGTGTTTATTGTATCGAGTAAACATGGTCGTGATGTGAACAGGGGGAGGGGGGGGGGGGGAGGGGTGGGTTCAGTGTTTGGGAGCACTTGGTGTGTGGGCTGCAGATGAGGTTATCATCCCTGCTTCAGCGGCAGCATCCAGCAGCAGCAGCAGCAGCAGCAGCATAAGCCAAGACGTGACAATGCTCCCCCCTCTGCTGGGTAGCCCACCTGGAGGTGTTGTGCCAAACTAAGATACTCGTTGTAGGTATCAGGTAGGTGCAAATGGCGAATGGAGCACCACTTGGCCCGAGTTGTTGAGGTCTCAGCCCAAGCTCAGCCCTTGCTCAGACCAAGTGGGCCATGTCTGCAGAGCTTTTATTGTGCATCAACACTAGCCACTCAAGCCTTTGTGACTGAAGTGCCAGGAATTTGAGCATCCATTGCGCTAGCGATTGGCCGACAGGATAAGCTCACATAAATGGGGCGAATTTGGAAGTCAGGAATAATATAGATTATTGGGAAGCGGAGAGGGTGGGGTCCCCAGGGGTGCTGGGAACCGAGGAGGGCTGCTGAGGAGCAGCAATGACCCGGCCACAATCACTCTGACCCAGCCCACTCCCCCAGATGAATGGGCCACATTTGTTGCTGCTCTTCAAAACTGACGCTGCTAATACAAATCAAGCGCTTAATTGCTTCTGACACTTTCTCATGTGTCGAAAGTCTTTAGGTCTGGCTGCATTGACTGAACTCTTCGTTCGAGCTCTTCGATTCCACTCGTGTTCTCTCAAGTACTGCCTCTTCTAGGGGCAAAGTGCGTTTCAATGAAGTTCCATGCTCTGTAACTTCACATCCAGCGAAACTTGCCATCCGGTGTAACCTCACATTCAGTGTAACGTCATATCCACGTGGCTTCGCACAAATGTAACTTCACATTCCTTTGTTGGGCCGTGAGTACAGTGTAGCTGAAGTGAAAACGTTGGAAAGACTTCTCTCGCTAGAGTTTTGCTCTGGCACGAGTTTATCAAGGTTTCGACGCATGGCCCTCCTGGGATACAATGCAATCCCTTGGGGATCTAGCCACTGAAAGAGGTCACTCCCAGGAATTCACCCTGGTCAGTTCTAGTTCTCATCAATCGCCAGCTCCAATAGCCCAAAACCAAAGGAAATCTTTAAATTCTTGACTCGTGTAACCGGTGTCTTTTAGCGGGGAAGGCCCGGTGGTCTGTCTTGGATGGCGCGGCTCTGCAATCAGCAGATTACCGGGCCTTACACCAGAGGGTGCCTGCTGCCTGCCTGCTGTGGGGAGAGACGTCCATGCCGCTTAACAGGCTATCAGAGCAAAGATAACTGGAAACGCACGTTATTGATTGGTCAAGATGAGGATAGGAATAGTTATTAAATGGGAATTGTAACTTTGAAGTGTCCGCTGGGACTGACCTTGAAAATGCATTAATGATACGGCAGGCATGAACAAAGCTGAGCGGCGGACCGTGTCTTCTCATGCTTTCGTTTCATCTGTTTGGTCCCGGCAAACGGTCCCAGATCAGCCAGGACACTAGATGGCTTGAATCAAGAGTGATTGAAACCTGATGTTCATTAATACGTGCACTATATTTGTGTCATTTAAATGAGGAGAGGGCCGGGCACTGGATTTTGAAGGCTACGAAGTGATACATGGCAACAGCTGGGACTCGTGTCTTGAATGTTTTATGTCTGGTTCACCTAAAAACCCAACACAGACCCAACAGCTGCAAACGAATTAGGCATGGAGTAGTGGTTGCTGCTGCCTCCACCTTTCTATGTCCAGCATGACATGGTCCTGGCAACAACAGATTGTACAAATAGTTCAATGATAGTGTGTCTAGTTCCTCCATGTAAATTCTAAGTATTTTCTTTGACTGTAAATAGCTTTGGTTATAATTTCTCTTTTGGAAATTTCCAGTTAAGAAAATGTCAAGGAACCTGGGTAATAGTGCAATCAAAAATATGTAATAATCCTAATTAAATTAAATGAGGATATCAATGTTACATTGCATTATTTTCAAATTGGTAGTATTTAAAATTGTTGAAGCCATCCCTGGAAATATACGTTTCAATCGTGCAAAAAGAAGGGAATATAAAATGTGGCCGGACTCCCTGTGTGTACGAGTCTAATTAGGGGAGTGATGGCGACCTACTCATGCCTTCTTTGTTCATCTTTGTTGATAAACGTGCTCTTAGATGATGAGCAGTAGGCTTACAGCAAGATGAGGAGGGATGAAGCTCAGTGATGGCCTCTAAATCGCAATAAATAAGGTTGCAGCAGCTGCAGGGCCCCATCAGCCCTTCATTCGCATCACTTGCACCGTGCAATCCCGTGTCCTGGGACGTCCACTTCACTCCTGCGTCCTATAAACATTTCTAGCCTTAATCAACTTGCCACATATTTTCATAGTGTTCTTCTGTAACAAGTGAGGGATTAGCAGACCCTTTGACTTTTCTTCTGGTCTTTCTTCTTGTGAAAAACTGTCTCCTATGCTTATCTAATAACTCTCATCTCCATATACTGCCAGCAGCCATTCGCATGGGACCAAGTCTAGACAGCCCCAAATCCATTTAATATGGAGAGTGTCGTTCATGCATTTATCTGCTCATATGGAAAAGGGGTTATGGAGTGATGGCTCTTATAGGTGGGCTTGTGTCTCTAGCAAGAAATTCGTGTGAAAGTCAGGAGAAAAAAATTCATAGAGATCACCCATAATTTGGCTAATATCTTCCAGCGCTTGATGTGTAGCGAAAGACATTGTTGATCAGAATTATGAAAGAATTGACGTATGAGGATTTATTCTTCATGAACAAGGGGCTTGATGAGGCATAATCTGGCGCTGCCTCCTAGATTAGCTGCTCTGATGCAATTGATTATGGTTAGCAGGCGTTGTGTGGGGCTGAAGGCAGCAGTTGTGCCATTATCCGGCATCATCCTGTGGGCATCATCTTCTATTTGAAGGGCAATGATTCAGCCCTTTAACCCTTCCTGGCTGATTCCATCATGATTTTATCAATTTGAGACTGGTCCACCTCGTTAGTGGTGATATGCTAGAATCTGTAAGGACTGAAAAAAAGAGAAGCAGGAGCCGGCGGTGGCCCTTGTTAGTGATGCAATTGAGTCACTAGAGACTCCTTGGTGATGCAGCGTTACTTCGTGTATAAGTATGATTAGGAAAAGGTTGGAGAAATGGTCTGTAGAGTGGACAGGGTCAGCTGGCAATGGTCACCCACCGCACTCCACTGCCGATGTCCTGCACAGTGCATGGATGAATGTTGGATGTGTTGCAAACAGGTCGTTGGGATACCTGGACGCTTGGCTGCTTGCTGATGGACTTAGAGAGAAGTGACAGGGGAGGTCGGGGGTCGATGGTCATGCCACACATCCAGCAGCAGCTCCCATGGCAACGGTATGCACTAGCTACAGACCTAGCTGCTGAAGTCGTTTGTGGACCTAGCTGTCATTTCTGCCAGGCTTTTTAATGAGGCCTGCTTGGGAGTGTAAAAGGCTGACATTCTTCTGTGAAGGGCTTTTGGGGACAATAGCCGCTGCTTAGAGCTCGGTTGCCAACGGCTGGCTTCAGAGACTGGTTCCATCACTCCGGTTCATCACTCCACTCTGCTGCTTCTAGCCTGGTACAGCGCTTGGGCGTCAGTTATTCTGTCACAGCATCATGGGAGACGACACCTTCAGCTTCCACCATGGCCTAATGGCCCACCAGGACTACCACCCTGGCCAGGAGATTGTTGGCCACATTGTGGTCAGTCTGGTCATTCTTCTTGTACTCATCATGTTCTTTTGTTTTGCCAGATGGTGGCCCCGGACCAGAACCATGGCCAATGCACCAAGGCTTACAGACGTCGAGTTATCATCCGGCGATGATTCACAGTAACACTTCACAGTATTCACACGCCCCTTCATACAGTATGAACCATCCCCATCCCAGAGACCATGCCATGGTAAGTATCCTGCATTCTGTGCTCTAATAAACTGCTATCGATTTAATTTCTAACGACTAACTTAATACCATTTAATATTGTAGCCTACATTAAGATTTTT
The DNA here is from genome assembly GCA_932294295.1 of Alitta virens. Taxonomy (NCBI): domain Eukaryota; kingdom Metazoa; phylum Annelida; class Polychaeta; order Phyllodocida; family Nereididae; genus Alitta; species Alitta virens. Next base: position 64,909,923 of record OW028573.1, read on the forward strand.
GTCGGGGGGAAAACAGAGCGTAGGTGAAAGGGATTTTTGGAATATTACAAGTTTAAGGAAAAGAAGTGCAGGTTGTTAGGGGAGGGGGGATTGAGGTGGGGTGGGGGTGAAATGTCGGAAGTAAGCCAGGGATGGTTTACGTTATGTAACGAGTAGGAGTTGATCATAGGTGATGCTGGGTCGACCAGGACCTTGATACATGGCTGGAGGTCATCGCATAAGGCTGATTCATTGGCACGGTGATCAGCGGCTCTCTGGCTACTATCACTGGCCGATAGCTGACACATCCATCAGGCCAACTCTGCTCCTTGCATGACCCCGCTGATTCAATTATCAATCTGTAAATGCTCTGGCTTGACAAGTGTGCGCTGTATCAACACTGCACTGCTTTGCTACAGCTGATTGCATACTTGCCCGGCTGTTGGCTGGTTGAGGAACTGGGTCAGTAGCACAGACAACACCTGCAGACTACTGACCAGCTGTCTGTCACCAGTAGCCATCGTTGCAGCCACAGCTGCAGCAACTGTCTGTGAGCAATCCACATATGGTGTCTGTTAACAACATTCCTCTAGACTGCAGCCACGATCGTGCACTTAATGCTTTCTCCCTTGGGCATCTTAAACATACTCATGCATATATGAATCTATGAAGAAAGCGATAGGATTGTATTAATGCTAACCTAATGATACTAAGCTTTTTTCAATGTAACATGTATTTAAGAGGTCGTAACAGGTGCTCGAAGCAACACCTGCCCACACCTGCACCAGGTCAATGCTCCTGCACGTGTGCCCTGCCTCACCTGTGTTTACATCCTAACTACGCTACTTTCAACCTGTCTGGCTCTGACTGCATGACTTTTAACCATTGAACTGATTTTTTTCTCTTGAGACTGCATGCTGCTTCCTCTTGCAGGGCTACCACCATCACACGATGTCCCCTAACCCAGAGCTGATGTCTTCCAGCGGCCTGCCGCCCATGTCGACGTTCAGGGGCAACCAGATGCCGCCCACCTCGTCCGGCTACTCGTCCACTTCGCCGACGGTCAACGGCGGCGGCGGCGGCGGGGGTGGGGGCGGGGGAGGGGGTGGTGACATGGCTCCCCTGCCCCCTCCGCCCACCACTCACCAGTCTTCAGCGCCTGGCGGTTCGGGTGCCCCCGCTCCACCGGTAAGCTCCCAGACCGGCGACGCCCTCGGCAAGGCACTCACTGCTGTACGTACCAAGCACGCTTTAAGCTACTGCTGCATTTACTACATCTATTGCACTTCCTTCATTCTCTCTTAATTCTCTCCTTATATCAACCAATAATTCAGTACCAATTGCTTGTCTTCCATCTCCCCCCACTGACTTACCATAACAATAACATGTTCGACAAGAAGACAAAGCTTAGCTGTTCTTTATTACATTCATATGCATGGGAGTGAATGATGCTCCTGCGTCTAGTAGCCGGATGGATGCTGCTGCTGTTCATCTGTGGCAGCTTCCTTTCATTTTTGCCGGCTTCTTCACAAAAGGTCGGAGCTAATCTCTTGCCTTCTTTGATAAACAAGGTTGGTCACTGATTAAAACTCGATCTTAGCCTTATCTGGCTTTCCCTACCTGCCCCATCTCAGTTATCCCGTGGCCAGCTGGCTGACGTACAAAGACCTGTAGGTGACGTCATGCAAGGATGCGGTGGATGGGGCTACTGCTGCTGCTGATGCTGCTACTGCAGAAGATGAACTCATTGGGATTCTGCATTCCTGAAGGGATGAGATGGGCTGTGCCGGGTATCCATCATGCTGCCCCTGACATGTTTGGCCAGGTGGAAAACGAAGGCCTAGACCACTCTGGGGCTAGCTTGGTCTTTTCATGGTTAGCAGCCATTGATGATTGCAGCAGCAGCAGTCGCATCCTCTTCTCACACATGACTCCAATCTGTCCATCAAGGGTCACTTGTCATTGCTGACCTGTACTTGCACCACCAAGCACCATGGGACATTGCGGGGACCCTGTCCACGCCCCGACGCTGCCCCGAAGCTGCCTTGCTCATGGCCACTTGTCATGGGCCCCATGCTAATCATTGCCATGTGCGTCAGCTAATTATTCACTTGACCAATCTTAGCCCCATAGATTAGCAATGATATTAGCAATGATTTTCGGTATGGTCCGCTTTTGAAGTATGTAGGTTGTAATTCAAGTGATCTGAAAAGTCTGAATCTGTTAGTTCGTTCGTTGAGCTGTATGTGTGGCTTCCTTGATATGACAACAGCTCTTTGTAATAATCCTGGAATCGTAGAATTATCTCATATAGGTAGACTTTGATTGAATCCTGTCATGGATGACACGAACATATTTTAAAGTAGGATGTCTCCAGGAACATGTTTATCTGCGAAAATGTCCTGTAAAATTGATAATCCGTGCAGTATTTATGGTAGGGAGTTGTGTGCATTGGATACATTTTATCTTGAAATTACCATGGTGTCAAAATTATGCTCGAAAGGGACAGCTTCTCATTGTGGCTAATTCAGAGCATTCGCATCATTTTACCTGACATTTTTTGTCTGATGGAGTCCAAACCAGGTATACCAATGTCCTAGGGATATAGTTTTCATGAAATATCTCCTTTTTTTTTTTTTCAACAGAAACTGTTACATCTCTCGGAATAAATAAAATTAAGTAGGAAAAGGGCAAGCAGAGTTGTGGGATGGAGATATTGTAGGTTTTTGTAGTCTTCCATGATGTGAAGGGAGGCTGCGGAGGCTGAGGCGGTGACTAGCAGAGACAAGGATATGGTGAGGGAGATTGGCGGCGGGGCTGTGCAGGGGCCACCGAGCCTGGTACGGACGGCTCCTCGTCTCACTCCTTGCTCCTTCTCAGCGCCTTTTCTTTAGGTGTCCTCTCTCATACAACCAACAACCTCTGCTTCTGTTTAAATTCCATTGAATGGTATTAAAATACCAAGAATTGTAGGAAAGTGTTAGGCAAGAGCTAGGTGCCAGGAAGCCACAGCATTTAATGTCAGTTGACCTTTCCCCGTCTAAAGGTCAAAGCTATATGGTCATAATGCGAGAACCATCGGACCCAGAAATGTGTTTATACCATTCACTTATGATTTGCACCCCTTATGCATTTCTACCAGTGGTCTGTGACCGAACCTCATATTTTGCTACGCTCCATGTCAAATATGCCATGTCCATCAACAGGCAAGTTGCTGGGGAATGCAAAAGACCTCAGCTACACTTGTATTAGGCTGAGCCAGGACTGAGCCAGGACTGAGCTAGCTAGAGGCTACTGCACAGCCCTGGACAGACACACTGATGACAGACAACTCTTTGGAGACACTTCTTGACACAAAACAACTTAGGGGCGTTGAGTAAGTCGTTAGATGTTGATGTGGCCCTGGCGCCAGTTTGCCTTTGTTGTGGCCCTGCTAAGAGGCACCGGTGACCACGTAACGTTATGGGGTCAGTTTTAGAAGAAGGGAAAACGACAGAAAGGAAGAAATAAGCAAGCACACTGCCCTCCTCCTCGGGCTAATTTGGCAAGTTAGCAGCCATGGGCTCTGGGTGGACTGGCTTCATTTCCCCAGGCAGCTGGCCCATATTCTTGCCTCTTGTAGGAATACGTGGTCATTAGACAGGCTGTCAGTAGCTGCTCTGTGCTGCATTTTGACAAGAGATTAGACCGCATTCATGATTTATAATTGGGAGGTGGCAGAGGAAATCCCATAACTGCAGATAAGCTGTTCGGCTTGCTAGCTTGATGATGGCCCCATTGTTATCTGTGCGAAATGTAGAGAAGTTGTGGGGCGACTTCTGATCCGTATTCACTCAATTTTCCATCAGGCTGTTTTTCTATGAGTTCATTAATTGGTTGGTTTTGTTGCAGATCTACGCCACAGACCACACGAGCAGTAGCTATGGGTCTAACCCCTCCACACCCGTCTCATCGCCCCCTCCAATATCAGGTGTGTATTATTATAAGTCAAATAGTAATTTATTACTAAACAGTAAATAGTGTGTGTACTTGATTACAAGCCGGGGTCAAAAATGGAGTTTCATTGATGAAATTTACAAATCATAATCTCCAATAGAATATTTTATAAATTTTGTAAATTAAAAAAAACCCCGGGGTGTCATCAAGAACACACGAAATATATTCTTTAATTCATCATGAAGTCAGCAGTAGTTGTCATTTGTGTAACATCTTCTCCATGTTTTATTCAGGTCCCCCTAGTCAATGGCAACGACCAACTAGTTCAACTACCTCACACTTCGAGAGTCACCTGCAATCACTGGTAAGTACTTTTTACCTCTTAATATAGAAATTAAACAGTTTTTTTGTTTGAATTTTACTGTCATGTCACTGCACGGTAGACTAATAGCAACTTGTGCTGTCAGCATCCTAGGTTGGAAGATGACGCAATGTGTGTACTGCAGGACCAGGTAGATCTTTTAACGTTGAGCATGTGGTGATGGCCGGTCCTTTAATATGCCATGTATTATGCATACTCACAATTAAGACTTGTATATAGTGTAAGATCAGAGATGACATTGCCCATGAATGGCTGCTGCAGTTTCTGATGTTCTAGTCCTGTGGAAGTTTCTTTACGACCTCTTGGTCGTTTTATGGTTAGCAATGGATGTTGGCTGAGCCATTTTACGATAGGTTTTCATGTGTGGTAGGGGTAATAGCGTGTGCTGGCATGAGGATCAAAGATCGCTAGATGACACATACTCTGCATCATTTGCTTTTTGCCAAAGCATACAAACCCGCTGACCCCCCTCCCCCCTTCCCATCCCCCTTTCATCTGATGAGAGAAGAAGCCTCAAGCAATAGTTACGAATTTATGAATTATCAGCAAAGATTGGTCACGTGGCCCCATGGTACAAGGTTCACGATTTGTATGATATTCGACTTTAATTGCTTTAGTTGTGATTTAAAAAAAAATAGAAACTTATTATAATGTCAGAAAATTGTTTTTCTGTCACAGAGTAAAACTTCTTGTCCTTAAAGATATTCGATAAATAGAAAATACCCAGTATTATGTGAAAAATATTATTGGTAGTAAATAAAAAGTTCACTTTAATCTGAGTTGCCATGAGGTCAAGTCACATGTGGTTGTAATTGTTCGAATGGTATTACAGACTGTGACGTCAAAATCGATTGAGGCAGACCACTGAATGTCACGGAAACACGAAAAACTGAAATGTCACAATCTGTTTTTGCGCTTGTTCAATTAAGAATATTTTTCTGTTAAGTTTTTTTTTTAATACGTCATCGATATTTGTGAAGCTGCTGTGATGTCATTTTGTGGCACAGCTTGTTCGAAAGACAAATTTAGATGATAAAAAAGATAATATATCATTCGTGTGTCAGTTTTTTTCGAGCTATTTTAGTACCAATTTTGCGTGAATGATGAGGAAAAAAGCTTTTAATTGCGTGTATAAACTTATTAAGAGTGGTTGTAAGCCAGAATATTTTAAGTGCACAAGTAAGCTGTGAGTTAGTGGTAGAACAAGCTAGCAGAAATTAAGAAATAGCTTGGTGTGGAATTGCTGCAGCAGACCATATTTTTAAGGCGATGGTGGTGAAGCAGGGGGCTAGAGTATCGGGGGTGCATGTAAGAGAGCCGGACGCATGTGACAGTCACATGTTGTTGGGCAAAAAAGCAGGCATGGCAGAGATGAGAGGCATGTGTGGCTGGGGGCTCATCTGCGGCTCATCTCTGCCTCTGCACAAACACAGGTTTTCCTGATTGCAGCTAGCAGTCTGTGTGCAAGGGGAGAAGCTGCTCACCTCTAGCAAGCCAAACATCCTCCCCTCATACCGCCCCCCCCCCTTCTCCCTTCCATGGACCTTCCAACACACCCACTGCAAGCCACTGTCATCTGCTCTCGACCTTGTGAAGTCCTTTAGTCTATGAATTTAAGGTTACTTTCTTTCTTGAGTGAACTAAAAGAAACAAAAGACCAAAATATTCATTAAAAAAAGCAAATGCAATGTGATGGCTTACACGGCCAGGAAATGTAGTTTGGTGTTAGAGGTAATAGGGGCTGATGAAAGAGGCATGTTGCCTGACATAGTGCCATCCGCCATCATGCGCAGCCTAGCCCTGACCGCATCCCTGTCTATCTTGATCAGCCTTATTAAAATGATGCTGCTGCTGCTGCTGATGCGGCAGGTGATCGTAGTCCCGTTGATGCGTTTCTTGCATTCATTAACAGCCCAAATGTTTTTGTTTTGCAGCAAAGTCGTATGGAAGAGCGACTGGACGATGCCATCCATGTCCTTCGCCACCACGCCGAGGCTCCCTTGTTACCGGGCCCCATGGGCCATCAACACGGCCCAATGGGCCCGGGCCCCATGATGCCCCCACCCCCCTCACATTCCAATGGACTGATGGGCCCGGGATCCATGCCCCCGGGATCCATGCCCCCAGGACACATGGCCCCCTCACACTACCACATGTCCATGCCTCCGTCTCACATCGACTCTCACATGGTAAGTTTTATTTTCACTCGATTCACACTCTCATGAAAAGGCTCGGTGCCCGAAAATCAGGACACTAAGCGAGGCTTCCTCTGCCTCTAAGTTGGCTGAAGAGGACCCCTTGGGCATGACAAATATTTATATTAGATGTTGTCCACATGGGCGCTATGAAGATTGTAATGTGAGCACTTGGTAGTGGGGTGCATATGCTCACCAGATGGCGACACACCCTACCTGAGCAAGGCTTGCTTGGCTAGCGAGGCTGGCTCACCTGAGCGGGCGGCCATTATCAGGCTGGTTGGCCAAGCGTGCATCTGCAGCTTATAATTCGCCCTGTTTATTCTGCATCCGACATGGCATCAAAACAGTCCTCTGCACTGGGCCCCCGCTCTTTACCAGTCAAGAAAATAAACACTCAACTCCACCCCAGAACTGGCTGCCCCCGCCATGCTACTGTTGCCATGGCAACCGGGTCCAACCCCTCCGGATCTGCGCAAATAAATAACAGCTTGAGGGGTGCAGGGACTGCCAGTAGGGACGGAGCATGAGCTCCCCAGAAGCACGGGGACATCGGGTAGCACAAGTTGCGTTGACTGGTCCCTGACATCATCGGAAATGTTGAACAAACTGTGTTAAAGGGAGGCAGGAAACGGAATAGGGTCAACCGTCTGTGATGGCTGCCTTGTGCTAGTTTATTGTGTAAGAGGACTGGTCAGTTGTGCTGGTCATTGCGTGGTCAGTCTTCTGTACTGGGCTCTAATCACCACCACCCGTGCCTAATTACTGCTGTAGATGAAGGGAGAAGACTGGCAAATTAATTAGAGAAGATAGGCTGGCTGCAGGGAGGGTAGCTGGCTAACCAGTTCAAGATGTGGGAGACGAGGGCGCCCTGAAAGTCAATCCACAAACAGACAGTGTAGTGTGCGTGTTGCTAGCTGCTCACTTGGCGCTAGTCAGAGCAGCTGGATACATCTAGGCAGGGGAGAGAACTCGCAGAAACAGAAGCAGCTTACTGACTGCTATGCTCTGAGTGTCACCATGTGGACTCCCATGGACGGACAGAGTATGGACGCTGCTGCCTACAATCTTTGGTATAACCACGGACAGTACCCTAGCAATACAGCTGCAGGATGGCACTCTGGATCTTACTATTACCCTACCCCTCATCATCAGCAGCAGCAGCAGCAGCAACATGCGCAGCAGCCGCATCAGCCATCACCCAACAGTCAACCTACTTGCCCTGGGGAACCTTCATATTACCAAGGTTATGGATACATCTACAATACTTATATGCCTCCTGAACCCATGGTGAGTACGTGTGTCACCCTTCATGGAAACACAGCTTACGAGGGTGGGAACTAGTTGAATATGTATACCCCTTGTCAGAGTGGAAAAAGCTTAGCTTGTTCAGACCATGAATGTATTCAACCATGTTCAGACCAAGATGATTCACTATAACCTGATTCAGTCATGCTTGTGTTGTGTTGAACATTGTATTGCATTACTGATATCTTAGCAACTTGCTGTGGGTTCCTGCAGGGTTCCTGCAAGTCTTGCAAGCTTGTCGGTGGCATTTTAGCCAACCTAGCCCTGCTGAAGTGGCTGTCTGATGGACGAGGAGGTCCAGCTCAGCAGGCCAAGGTTCACAGCCGTCATGTAGCTCCCTGGGAGGGAATACCTTCGCGCTGGGAGTGGAGTGCAGTCAGAATTGGTTGGCAGGGGAGCTGCCTTTGATGTGCAGGGTTCAGCAAGCAGAGATGTGGAATGGAGCAAGCCAGAGAAAGGGTGGGGAGGGGAGGGGGGGGGGGGAGGTTGGTCAACCCCTTTTATGAAACCAGGGCAAACTTAAGTTCTCATGGGTGTTGTGAAAAGAGGAACTGTCCTCAAACTTGTGGGAAGAAGAGTCAGAAAGTTGTGCCCCTCTTACTCATCACTCCCTGCATCAGCAGCCCTGCATCAACAGGCCAGCTTCAGCAACTGTGGCATGGGCCCAGCAGCCGAGACTGAAGATAATGAAACACACATGTGTAGACCTGGTACAGGCAGAGTCGGGCAGCACAGCTTGCAACTGGCCCACTTTATAATGAAGTAACCATCACCAGCTCCTTGAGCTGCAACCCCCCTCACTGCCCGACCTTTGCTGATCCCCATTTCATCCCATCAACGATGGATTTCCGCTCAGATATGCTCCCTTTGCATGCTGTATTCCAAGTGCAGGCCCAGTATTGGCCAGGAACCTGCAGAAAACATTAGAAGAAGAAATTATACAGCTGCCAAAACAAGAAGAGTAAATGGCTAGCCCCTTTGACTGGTCATTCATCTTTGGTGATGGAGAAGACCCCGTGTCAAAGCAAATATTTCCAAACATCCTGACTTAACATTTCTCTCCTCCAGCCGACAGTGAATCTCATGAAAAGAGAACAAACTTTTTGTAAATCACACTGGTAGACAGCTGTTTTGTGGGAACTTGCTCGCTTGTTCTAATTGTGTATCTTTTTGTTGTTGCAGGGTAGCAACCACACTTTGCTCCTGGAGGACAGAAATAAGGGAGTTTATGGCAGCAGTTCACTTACAGAAATGCGGGATGCCTGTAACAGTAAGTATCAGTTGTCACAGCTTGGGGCCACTCGAGGTGCACCCCCTGTTATGCTCAGTCTCAGAGCTCCTCTCATTAAACTGTGATCAGAACATCAGGTAGACATAGTTGTATGAATGGCTTGCTGGGCATGAGCATATTTATGGCTGCCAGGTAGGCCAATGATGCAGCTTTCTTGATTGTGTGTCGGCCTCCCAGCAGGCCTCTCCAGATGCTTGGTGTTAACTGAATTCAACAGCTACGAGTTCTTTGCTTGCCACCGGGTTATCTCTTAAATGCAGGACAACCATTGCCGCTGATATGTGACTGAGCAGTATCTAAACTGATTGTGAGAAATGTATCATAGTAATTGTTAGCGTAAATTGCAGTGGCCTACCACAAATCATAAAATACAAGTGTTTTCTTTTAAGATTTTATCGTTCTTGGATAAATCTTAGTTTTGTTCTGTTTTGCAGATCGAGGAGATGGCACCGAAAGTACAACAGATGGTAATATCAAAGTTGAGAAGATGGAGAAACTGGACGATGCGCAAAGCATGACTTCGGAGAAAGGAGATGGTGAATTGGTGCACACGCCTTCCTCCTCTTCTTCTTCATCTGCACAACAGCCGCCCAATAGTTCAGGTCCTCTTCAGCCAAACCCAGCCTCTGCCACCCACAAACGATCCCACTCAGAACGCTCTGATGAGTATGTCGCTTTAAAATCAGTGAAAAGGTTCTCTTCTATTTATTTGTCCATTTGAGCAACTCTGGTCCTCCTGAAATGCTCAATGGCAGTGAGATCTGAACTAACATAAGCTTTAAAATTTTCAGTAATGATGAATCCGATGAAGATGCTGACCCCGGTACCAAACATGTCAGAGAAAAAGTTCGGCGACAAGCAAATAATGCACGAGAACGGTACGTCTGTTGTTAGTACTATTGTGCAAAATATGAAAAGTAAATTGAGTAAAAATGTTGCTTAAATATGAAATGTCATTTGAGTAATAGATATTTGTAAATGTAATTTGACTAATAGATATTTGAAATGATTGTAATGGATTTTATTTGATTTAATGAATAATGATATTCATAATAATTTAAATGTATATGAACTTGAATTTTCCCTTGCCCCCATTACCTTGCCTGTTTAAACCCACATCACTTGGATTTGAAGGACATTTTGATTTTCCCAGCAATCCGCCTGCTAGTCTGTTTTAGTTGAGGATCTTGGCAGAAATTCAGTTCAAACAAGCAAAAGTGGCTACTTCCATAACTTTCTGTGTGAATGTGTGCCTGTTTGTGGGTTTTGTTATTTTTAGTTAAAAAACATTTTTTTTGGAATGAATTATTTTGAATTTGTACCTTGAGGTAGGAGAGTTTTGAAGCACAACATTAACGTGTCTGATGCTGACTTATTGTCTTTTCTTGGTAGGTTACGAGTTCGGGATATAAACGAAGCTTTCAGAGAGCTGAATCATATGGTTTCATTACACACGAACAATCCTCAGCCTCTGACAAAACTGATGATACTGCAACAGGCTGTAGTTGTTATCACGAGTTTAGAACAGCAAGTCAGAGGTAACGACCCTGAGTACTGCCTGCTGCTGCCATCTTGTGTTACTCAGCTGCACCAACAGCAAATTGCTCTGTCAACTTCCTGTTGAGTGTGAACTGACAATTTTGCTCTGATCAGACTTGCAACCAGATTGCTTGCACTTCATTAGTTGACTCCGGAGCTATGTTAAGACACTAGAAATTGCCATTGAATTGGCTGTGTTATTGCCTATACTCACTGGAGACCGTCAGCTACATCCTCTGTGCCCTGTGCCATAACTAGAGATACTAGGGAGTGGTAGAGACTCCTAATTCTTGTCATGTGGGCTCTTCTGCACCTGATCCTATGCCCCCCTTTAGCCCCATGTCTACACAACCAAAATGTGATACTTATTTTCAGAAAATTTAATCATGATATGTTTTCTTGTTAGGATTCGAGTCCGTGACATAAATGATGCATTCAAAGAGCTTGGCCATATGGTGGCCATGCATGCGAGTAATGCTCAACCGCTTACAAAATTAATGGTACTTCAACAGGCTGTCAATGTCATCACCACCCTCGAACAACAAGTGCGAGGTAACTAAACCATCCAAAATGAAAATGTCTCCTTGCTCAGGAAGTTTGCAACCAACTGTCATCCCCTCCCAGTGTCCCTCTCAATAAGTATTACTCTCATAACCCGCCAGCGACCTTTGTAACCTTTTTTTAGTGTTTTCTTCCTCCTGACAGGATTCAAGTACGTGATATTACCAATGCCTTCAAAGAACTTGGGCGCATGTGCTCACTGCACTCAGCAAGAGACAAACCTATGACAAAATTATGCATTCTCCAGCAGGCTGTCACAGTTATAACGAGTTTAGAGCAGCAAGTAAGAGGTAGGCAGACACACTACAGTACTTGTTTTGTGCCTCCCCCTACCTCTATGCTGGTTTCACACAAACAAGTGTTCTGCTCCGTTTCTCTTTACTCAGTCAAATTAACATTATTGTACGGCAAACGATAGCTCTGGTTGCAAGCTTATAGTAGCTGTAGTTCTTGCCTTGTCTAAACTTGTGATTGTAATATATGTGATTAAGCTTTATTTATGGTAATAGTGATAATGTTCAAGTAAATTTACTTCAATGCTACTTTTCAAAGCTTAAATTAACACTACTTATACTCTTTTGTTTGCTTTAATATATAGAATAATAATTTAAAGTAAATAGTACAATAATATTTAATTTAACAAATTTGCAGTAATTTATTCAATAATTTATAAATGGTAATGACTTTAAAGTTCAAGTATACAAGTTAAAACAAACTGTAATCATGCAGTGAGAATACAAAATGAATGTATTTGAAATGAACGTATTTTTTTCAGAGCGTAACCTCAACCCAAAGGCAGCATGCTTAAAACGAAGAGAAGAAGAAAAATCTGAGGAGTTGCCAGGTCGACTCGGGCCACCTCAAGGTCCTGACATGTCACAAGCCATGGGAAAGGTAAAGATGAAATTCATGAATTACTAGGAATTTGCATTTTGATTATAATGGTGGGTGTTTTTCAATGGTGCACAGTTTGGTTTTCCAAGCGATTTGGTTGGTGAATCTCAATCCCTCTCCCCTTTTATTCCTCCCTTGGTGTTTGTGTTCCTTGACGGTGAAGGTTGTGTGACTGGTGAAGCAAACTGAGAGAAAAAAAAGAAATTCCTCTGAGAATCCTCTCCCATGGATATGTGCCTTGTCTTGATGCTTTGTTAAAAGGATTATGTATGGAGCAGTCCTGGTCTATGCTGGTTCAGAATTTGCTATGTGTTTTGAGAGGTAATTAAGAAAGAGGAGCATGATGGTATGGTGTTGGTGACAACATGCCATAAATTGATCGTCGTGCTTTGTAACATCTGATTTCATTCAAACAGCTCGGAGAGGTTGGCCAGTCATATGCAGTTTCGCCAACCATAGGGCAACCTGGTAGGAACACACCCCCTTACTACACTGTACAAGGTACTACAAACACCACAATTATAACACATCACTCCTTTATTAACATTCTGCTGACATGCCCATAGATATGTGGCTCCCAGTGGGCCCAGCACCACAGTCATTTTGTAATCTTTTTAATGTTAATGAATTGGGAGGGGCAAGGGTCTTTGGGATGAGAACACCAACCGAAACAGTGTGCATCAGTTCTGTTCTTGGACAGTTCGCTGATGCTTGTCTTGCTTTTGCAGGGACCAGACACTCGGGGGCCATATCCTATGGGCATGAACCAGCATCTCTGATGATGCGAGTTGTGTCCTAATCAAGCCCCTTTGTTTTGATGACAGGCAGTGTTGTAAGTGGCAATGGGCTGGAACCAGGCTACAATAACATGTTAATGACGGAACATTCTGCCAATGGGACAGTTTTGCTTGGCCCTCTTCAGCAACAACAGCAGTCTGACATAATGGGCTCCACCTATGTCATTCAGCCAACCAGTGAACATGGGGACACCAGCTTACTGCTCGGTGCTCCCATGGCGAGCTACGTGACGGATCAGCCCACTTATGTGTTGACCACAGCCACCTCTGCTGCTAATGTGATGGATATGCCTACGATGCTGGACTCGTACCATAGTTCCACGGATGGGAACTCCTGCGTCAACATTTATCCTCATCCGGTCTACAGCGACCAACCGTTTAACTACACAAATCGTGAGGATGAACCTTCCTGCCTCAAAGCCAGTGGTCAAATATTGGGCGCATCAGAGGACAAGGGAGAGAGTCAGGCCGAGCGAGGTGAGGAAACGGAAGCCCAAGTGTCATTAGTCAGCCAAGTGTCTCCAGCTCCAGTCATGGAGGGCAGGTCTCCCTCCGCAACAGCTACTGGCAGCCCCATTGGTCCCACTCCGGACAATTCGACCGACAGCACTTGTCAGTAACCATCCTCTGTCCCTTCAGCGCATGCATGGACTATGTACAAGATTGGATCTCAAGATGTACCAGTAGGACCATGTCTCCTGTCATCTGTCTCACCTGTGTTGAATCTGAGTTTCTCTGTTGTATGCACTGAAGGGCACAGAGGTTCATATCATGTACAGACGTGGCTGGCCAGTTCGTCTTTCCGAACTTGACTATGTGGGTCTCTTTCTTGCTGAGGCCACACCCTGAGACTGCTCACCTGGCTAGCCACAGCAGCTTCTACAGAACTTTTCTACATTGTCAAAATATTGATAGATTGATATTGATTGTTTTATTTCCCATGAGTTTAGCTGGAGGTCCAACCCTCATGTACATTGCATTATTTCCAAACTTGTGCCTCAAGAAATCATTCATTGTTTACTGTCTTTGTAATTATGGTTAATTTTCTTGTAATTCTAATAAGCAAAATACTTCGTGTAGATGCAAGTACTAGATTTATTGTTACTGTATTTATTACATTTTAAGGAGTAAGGAAAGACTTTATTCATGTTTTGTTGGTGTGCATTGTGACTTCTTATGTAGCCGTTGTTTATATTTTTGGCTGCCTTGCTTATGAAGAAGATGTACAATGAAATATTCGTTCAGATGAGGAATGAAAATTTGGCAAAATATCACATTAATTGCAGGTTTTATAAATTTACTTAATGTGTAATGGTAATTAAAATTGCATGAAATTTTACAGACATTTATTTTGCAACATAGATTTCAAGTCTTCAGAGTAAGAGTGCCAAATTTTAATTTTGTATTTAATTGTAATATATTAACAAAATTCAATGAGAAAAAAAAATTTCATATTTTAATCCGCATTAGTGCTGCAATGTTACAAATTATATTTGTTACAGATACTTTATGTTGAGTTGGCATTTTGAGACGGCCTGTGGTAAGAGACTGAATGTGTGCTTGAGCAAGAGTTCGATAGAATGTCATTTTCTCTAATCCAATGCCAAAAGATGTAGAAAAAAAGTTGCCTAACAGCTGCCAAGGTTCATTTTATTTGTAAAAGATATACAACAAATCAAATTGCCGGTTCATAAGTGTTCATTATTATATGTCACGAGAGATTTGCGTTTTAGCTTCTCTCGTCTGCTGGGTGTTAATTCATAATTAAAAATATCATGTTCTGTTACTCATCTCATTACCATAGGGCAACAGCCAACAGACCACAAAAGGGATTTGTTTTAATGTTTTGTTAGTTTCTCCAATTTACCTGTATTAGATTGGTGGTGATTGTAAAACAGAAAGTTGCCCAGGTGTCTTATTAATTAGTTTTAATTCAAAAGTTACAAAAAGGCTCACGCCCATCTTGCATTTGGTTGACTGCATCGTTCATGTATAAATCTTGAATATTAATAAGTTTGCATCTGCAGTTGTTTACGAATAATCAATCCAGTGGCTCCATTCCTGCTAATTTATTTGTCATGTATTTATACTTAGGGATTTGGAGGTAGGTAGGTGTCTTGGCACACTGAATGGACCTTTGTTTGAATGTGGTATGAATGTGACCTATCCTCCAACTCATTGATGCGCTATGGCGTTCAGCCCTCGGCAGAGTGGATCATTAGTCTTGAATGACTTTGTTATAATTGCTTTGTAGTTGAAGTCAAGGCTCTGGCTAAGATGCATTGTGTATATATACAGCCAGCCACTCTTGTATATATAACGTTTATTTAGAGAAATAAATGTGCCATTTTCCACAAGGTAGTCTTTCTTCTCTTTTATCAGACAAATGAAAATATTTAATAAGGGTTGCGTGAGGAGGGAGGACTGTTTAACTGAACGTTTCAGAGTACAGTTAGCCAAATTGATCGATTTATAAACATTTGATGTGAATCTATAGCATTACTTATATAGTGATGATAATAGTGAATGCAGAATTCCTTTTTTTTTTTTTTACTGGTAATGGGGTTTCATTGAAAAAGTCACCATTTACTCCTTTCATTTAAGGGAGCAGTTTTGGGTAATTACACTCCAAGATAATTAGGAAGTGATATTTTTTATATAAATTGACAAGGTGCAGGACTCGCTTATACGCACAGAACTACTTGTATGTAGAGAACCAATTTCAGAAAGTCTAAATAACGGCTTGTCTTAATAGAAGGTCCGTCAGGACCATAACATTTTTTCTTCAATAGTTTGACAATGTGAGAGACGGGAAACATACTGAAGTTTAATAAGCATGTATTATACCTATCTAAAATTTATGTCGATATTTAATTTTCCAAAATTTCTTTGAAATCTGGGTAACAGACAAAACAGACAAAACGAAATCCGAGAAAATAACTCGAAACATATTGGTACCAGAAAACATTGACGGAGTTTAAATGCAAGCAGCTGCACGGGCAGTAAGACCTTCAAATTTTGCTGAAAAACTCAACTAATAATTAGATAATTTGCCAAGAAAAAAATCGTCATGAAATTCTCAGTGGACCTCACCCTCTGCATCTATGGTACTTTAGTTCAATCTGGTGCTGCCACCTGGCGTTTATGCAAGATTATTAGTTTATCACATTGGAAGTGTGGTACTCTGTGGAATAGAAATTAATATACTGGTCAGGATTATCTGATTGGTCCAGAATAACCATTGAAAGGTACTATAACGCTCGAGACCAATGTCCTCATGCGCTTGGGCTTACAGGACTGCTCTCCATTTGAGTTGGTCTCAGAAAGGGTTCGGAGAAATTCAATCCGAAATTACATGGAGGCAATGTTAAATATGCCATATATACAAAATCATCAAACTTTAGTCTGGTTAGACACAATCTCAATTAACTGTGGCAAATTTTGTAAGTTAAGGTAAATATTTAAGGAACACCGAAGACTTACAACTCAAAAGCTCAAAATTACCATGGTATGATACTAGGTAAACTTTGTATTTTCTGTTTACATTGTGACACATGTCATGAATGACATGAAGCCGTCAAATAAAAGTATGTATAATCATACATTTGTGGTAATCTTTGGTATAATGAAAAGAAACTGACTCAATGGTGTATTCTTTAATTAACTTTTCTTTGCAAACTGCACCCCAAGTACAGATTTCCCACATATATGAACAGGCACATCAAAATAAAACGAAACAACATTTATCAAATATTTGGATACTTTAATGGAGCTCCTTGTTTCTACAGAATTCTTGTACAATATATAGAACATACATTTCATAGTCAGAACTAAAAAGTACTGTCTTCTACACAATATCGACACAAGTAACCTTGAACTGGTGGTCACTCAGAAATGGACCACTTGAATTTTTAAATTATTGCCTCAACTTATGATCAGATTTCAATCAATGTAACCAGAAAAGGGGCTCACAATAAACTGTACACAATAATGAACCCATCATTGAAATTTGCATGAGTTGAAAATAGAATCCTTTAAGCAATTTACAAAGCACAATGGACACTTAATGCTAATTAATTCTAATTTGACATTGCAGTGTCCCCAACAGCCATGTATCGCAATTAAATCTCAAATAGGAAATGTAAGCCTGGTAACTTTGTACTTGGTACACATTTACACATTTCACATAATCTTGAGCAACATACATGTTCGTATTATTGAAAAAAGAGGATCAGTTTCTTTTAAAAAGCTGTGCATTCATGTAATACTAGAAATGGCTGTTGGATGTGCTCTCTTTAACCTTTAATTGTACTAATATAACCCCTGAAAAGTTCATCCAGATTAAAATAATGACTCATCAATGTCATTTATAAATATAGCAAGTAATAACCTATCAAACAGAAACATGTCACAGACATTGTCAAGTGACCTTGCATTTGGCGCAAAGTCGTTCCCTTTCACTATATCATCCTTTCACACAAACTGCACAGCGGTCAGTCCATGCAGTACATTCAACATAAATAACAAACATTCAAAACTTCAAGGCTATCAAGAAGGAATTGCACATTTTTGCCTTTGTCATCAGGTAACCTCTATTTTATTCCTGGAAAATTACCCAAAAATAAAGTTGCTATTTTCTACTATATATATTATGTACAACGCTTCACACATTCATTGAAGGCAACATTTGTTCAAATAAATAATAAAATACAATTATATAATGAACCTAATCCTGGTGATAAAAAAAAGAAAACAATTTGCACTCTTTTTGGTACTTCTAATTTGGTATTAAGGCTCTGTATTTTGTCTAAAAAACACAGAGTGGTGTACCATCGGGTATGTGTAACAAGCACAACACAAAAATTCAAGAAAATCATTGTTCAGACTCTCAATATTCAGCTTGCTTAATTTGGACTAGGAAACCATTTTAATATCTCACAAGGAGCACAGATTTTTAACAATGGGACATTCACACGGACAAAATTAAAGGGGAAAAAAGTTAGTTTGCTAGAATGACTAAGAGATGATGCTGATGATTCAATAAACTGTCTACTGGTCCAGATTTAGGGATGATTTTATGACCTCCAAGTTCCAACACCTTCACCAAAACAAGGAGTTGCAACAATTTACAACACACTTTGTACCCCGGCTAACTGTTTGAAAACAGACAAGCCATGAATATGATGCATTCATGATCTCTGTAACAACGTAAAACTGTACAAAATATGGATGTTGTCACTTTGTCTTCTGTACAAAACATAACAACATCAAAATCATCCAATCATAATTAAATACATAAATAAGATAAATAATATTTGATTTTATATATGATGAATATCTGATATTGACATGTTGTAAAGTATTGGATGGTTTTGCTGTTGTCATAGCGACAAGGACAACAAAAATGATGAAATGAGGTCAGATGACACGATATGGGATTGCTGCGAACCTTCTACAACTCTATGTATAGGTGCTAAAATAAATCGCTCAACGTTCATCTAACACTGAAATCAAGAGAACACCTCTATACTTGTTCATATTTGATACAATAAGCTCCTTTTATTTTTTGTTGAGCTGCCCAGAACACTCTGAGCATGGAATCTTCATCTTATATACTGTCATATACTGTATTTATTATAAAATTATTTTCTTAATCAAGTAATCGACACAACTGCAATAACGAAAGTGGAAAAATGAGGGCAACACTTAATTCTAACATTGCCAACAGGCTTCAACATAATATTTCTACCATAATCAAGCCCCTAGCCATAAAATGTAAAAAATTTATACACCAATGATTTTCACATTAATTTAGAAACTGGACATCTATGAGTTTAATGAGTTTAAATAGTTCAGGATTACTCCTTGTACAGTACAAAATGCTGCTTTGCATTTACATTGGTCTATACATATATATATATATATAGACAATTTTCAAAAGTCCATTGGTTCTTCCAGTGGCAGTTGAACAGACAAATCCGTGTCTGTTGAAAATATTTCTCAGGTAAGTAGCATCTGAACCACAGGGCCAGCTCCTGTTGCTGAACAGGCCACTAAAATAGGCAGGCAGCACGATGACCTTGTGGTTGAGATGAAGTGACACAAAACCCTTATATCCTGAAGTCGGACGAGAGCCACACAGAAGCAAACAGATGATGAGGAGGATGACAGAAGCTGGCGATGATGAGATGACGTGCTCTGAATGGCTCTGGTCCGTGGCAGCTGGCGAGCGGGCGGTCCACTTTGGGAGGGGCTCCTTGTAAAATCTGGCAAGCACCAACATCCTTCCTTGCTTTCGTCTTCATTCTTCCTTTCATCACTCACACACAACCATAAATTATGGAATATTTTACACATTAATGACAGCGCTACAATTTGTAGCTTGGCACTGTCCTTGTAGCGCTGTTAACAAATAGTCAGGATGTATGCGGCTACATGCCAAAGTACTCAGGGTCGGTGGGAGTGTCTTTTTCGAACCGCTTTGCTTCTTCCTGCATACTCTCCTTGATCTTGAGTATGGCTGCTGATTCATTCTGGTCCTGCAAAATCAACAAAGTGGGAACGTGACAAGTCTAACATAAGTTGCATCAAATACAAACGTTGCATCACAGACAAAAGCATGCAAAAGAAAAGGCCTTCGGAAAGAGAGTCAACTCTCAATGAAGATGCACGCCTGGGCCAAAGACACACAGTCAAGGGTCAAAATACCAGCACAAACATGTCCCACCAAACACCTGCAGATGAACCTGCAGCAGCAGCAGCCCACATCACTGCCATGACAACATTGCAAGATGCTCAGTCTCCGTCACTACTTGTCAATTCGCCTATTAGTCGGGTGTTCCACTTGATCTACATTTGTACAATATGACATGTAAATTTTCAGATTGTTAAATATTATTTAATTCCTTTAAATCAGTTAAATAGGCAAAAAAATATTTACATCTTTGATATATTGCATTTAATGATTATTACAAATAAGATAAGACTGAAGAAATTTACCATGCATATTAAAATACAAATGTATATGTAGCATGCATCAATCAGTGAAACTGGTGGTGCTATTCCATGCAAATGTTGTGTAGGTCCATAACCTGTCAATATTTGTATTGTCTTTTCAGATACTATGTCAATATTACAAATGTGAAAAGTCTGTCAATCTTGTCAGTCAATATTACTAATATACTTGAGGCAGACTTTATGGCGTAAATTTAAGTTTCTCAATCTTTCATGTAAATTACTCCGTCATATAAAATCTCTTACGTCAAAATGTTACTCGAACTTGTGTGTCAGTCGTGTGATTGGTTAGCAGAGTGTAAGGCAGTCATGTGTGATGTGCTTGATTTTTTTATTTTTTTTTGGAATGGTTACGAAGTCAATATGCAAGTGCATCCCTGTGACAAACAATAAAGCATCGCAGCGCCCTCACTACCCGGTACCCACTCTCACTCTATGCCCTTCTGTTTCGATTACGTTTGCTTGGTATTTTAACGCCTTCACCCAGGTTTGTTTTACATTATGTCAATTTACTGTCCTAAAATCTCAATAACTAGCACTATCATAACAACACATTACATGACATCAAAAAAATTCACTTTAGCTGAAAATATTCTTTACAAGTAATTAAGATGCAATTAAAATGGTTACGTTACATTAATATTGAACAAAAAATGAGCGCAATAAAATAGAAGGAAATATTTCATCTACACTAGGCTGTAGCAGGCATTATAGATTAACAGGCTGCCTCTAATTTGGTCGGTCATGGAGGGTCAAGTTAACGAGTTGCTCTCCAATCGGGGACCACATCAACACAACTTTGCTCTAATGTGTGAAAAAAAGATGCAGCAGCCCACGAACTACACTCACTAGAAAAGACAAAACTACTAAAGAGAGTTTAACTCGGTGTTCACCGAAGTTAGAGAGTAGCTTACATGGAGAGAACAGTTTTGTGGTGCAATGTCAGACTTTGGAAAAACGCCACTTGCAACTTTGGTGCCCATTGAACTATTGATTTAAACAAGAGTCGGTGTCTTTTTGGCAAATAGAGTGTCACGTCAAAACAGATACACACCCATAACTTTGGAAAATTGGCAAGAGAGAAAGACAGGAGATACCAAGTGGAATTTATGACACTAACATTTTCGCAGTCAAAACTGGGAGACCATTGTACCACAAACTACACAAAAATTTTGTTTTTCTTTTTCTGGGCTTGAGCTTTTTTTTTCTTTAAGGTGTTTGCATATCAGTGTATTTCCGGTTTGATTCTCCATAAAAGCTGCCCTTTTTCAAATTTAAAAAACGGTATCTACCATGAATTGCATGATCTCAGGTATACTAGTAAATACACCAAATAACTTTAGCAAATTTCTATTAATCTGGAGCGAGGTTATTAGTATTAATAGATTTAACTTCCACCTTGTTGCAGTGTTAAAATATTAAATCTACAGCAATCAAAGTCAGCACAAGGCTAACTCGCTTGGCTCTAAAATGTTAGTGCGTCTCCCTCGCTCAAACTTTGTTTTTTTTCGCATTTCTAATTTCTTATAAATTTTAAATTTTTTTTTTTCTCCTAAAATTGCAGTGAGACCAGTTATTTCATTAGCAATAGTAAAATGAACAACTAATAATTTGTCCATGCTCTGAACAAATATATTCACAGACTGGCAGAAATCAAGGCAGATAAAAAACAAAAAATAACCAGAAAATCATAGTCATTACACAGGAAGCTGAGCTCAGGCTACCACAAGTTTTAATGGAATCAATATATATAAAATAACATGAGAACTAGAATTTCCCAAATTGAAAATTGGTTGGAAGATTTTGTGGAAGGGTGCCTTACGTGGGTGTTCACTTTATGCACACAGTTTGTCAGACCTGTGAAAGGAAAACACACAGGCTTTCAGTGGCCGGTTTCCCAAAGCCCCTGATCCACCTAGCCAGAAATGAAAAAAGGAGGAGGATCAAATCACTAAGCATGTTTCATAAAGGCAAACGTAAAAACATCATGGTTTTCAACATTCTTTTGATTACTAGCTAACCTCTCTCAAAGAGTTTGGCTGTCTCTTCATTTCCCAAACGTACAGTCAACATCGGGGAAAATAAAAGGGATTGAAAGAATACTTGTGCACTCGACAAAAGCTACTCTACGTTTGATCACTCACTTATTTGCAAACAATTAAATATATGACTTTTTACAAGAGCTTAATTAACATGTAGCATAATTATTTTAAAACATTTACAGTCAATTGTTATGTAGAGACAGACCACTGATCTGGTAAATTGCACAGCCTAGTTTTTAGGGGTCTTTCAATCCCTTTTGGAGGAGAGTGCTGGGTAGGGAATAGTGTAGGGCAGTGAGAGAGCTCTTCAGCAAAACGTACCGGGTTAACTCCTGGGTTGTCTTGGTAAGGAGGCATATTAAAGCCCATATCATTGCCTCCCGGCCCACTACCTGGCGTCATGTCATCTCGAGGTGTGCCTGGTCCGTTGTGAGGTGAATTTTTCATGTCACCCATACTGTCCCCTGGTGAGAAAAAAGCAAACTAATGACACCCCATGGATATATGAAAATTTAACTGAAGTCAGTGAAGAATGCACAAGTGCTGAGCTTCTGTGGCTGCACTCAATATAAATGCCAATCATTACACAAGAAAATCTCCAGGTAACTAGTCACACCGGCTCAACCTCCCACTGGCACCCCTCATTTGATCGATGTTGGGCTTATGTCGGGCCAAAGTGGCATGTTATCTGGAGATTTATACATGTCCGTCTAAATGTTCATCAGAACCACGATACCAGGAATCTCTCATACTGGGCCATGATTATGTTAATAAAGGTATTATTTCATTTGCAAACTAGCAATATGTTCAAGTTGCACATTATATATAGTGGGACATCCAGCTGCTCCTGAACTAGAATATAGTAGACAAAGTTCAATCGTAGTTCCCTTCCTAGAGATGCACTTATCTGACTCTTTACCTTACTCACAATGATACTACATCTACGAGTAAGAAAGAAATCTGGTTTGAAGTTTACCATTACCGTTCATGACGGGCATATCGGGTCCCATGTGACCCATGCCATCTGGTCCACCCATGGGGAACTGTGAAAAGAAGCAGGAAAAATATTTAATTACTTGTTTATAGAAATATGTAGAGTAAGTGTACCTAATTTTGTGATGGTCCTAAACAATTGGTGTCTCAAGGATAATAAATAAAATAAATATAATGATTTCTATTTTGATGCGTAGTTCGGAAATGACAGTAAAAGATTACATTTAAGGAGTCTGGATTAAGAAAGGTTTTCACGTAATTAGGTCCTCATGGAATAAGGTACACTGACTTTAATGTCAGACGATGCAATTTTTACATGTCAAAATTGTTGAAATTAAGAAGAAAATTTCATACCCCAGGCATTCCCCCGGGTCCCATGTTAGGTTTCATCATGTACATGTCCCCAGAATTTGTGGAATCTGAAAAATGACAATAAAGGTCATTACATCTGGCAGTGGATGAAGCAAGCTACAAAATATTTCTATGTAAGCATTCTTCAACTCTAAAATAGCAGCAAAAGCATCAGGCTAAAAAAAGTACTATTACATTTACAGTCAATAAAAATACATTTGCGGTCATATTCTAGGCAATCACAACTTAACTAACAAGTCAATAATCCAAATACTTTACTAAAGTAAATATTAACCATGTTACTAAAAAAAATAGTATCAAATGTTCTTAGATGCAAATGCCATTTGTCATGTTGGCATCTGCAACTCCCTAGTTGCAAAATTGCTAACTTGAAAACCTTAAAACCCATGCATTAGTAACACAACGCTTGTAAATTTCTTAATCTAAGGGCAGACGTAGTCGTGCCTTTACCATGCTGCGCTTAAGTACAGCCTGTTCGGCTGCGAACGTTAGTTGGGTCACAGGTCATGAGTCTTTACGATGGACTAATTTATTGAACAAGTGGGGTCCAAGCAAGTTTTTGAGTACATAAAGGCAGAGTAGGCTTGGACAGATGTGTAAATGTACCTCTCCGTGAACTTAGTCGATGATTAGCAGGAGAGTAGGGACCTGTAGAGCCTGAAGAAATCAAAAACACAAAAAGACGACTGATTCACCAATAGCACTACAACAGACGCTAAAAACTTATGATCATCAAATTTGAAATAAAACTGCCAAAAGTCAATGGCACTGCAAAGTCTCTAGGGCATGCGTGCATACACTGAAAGACATTATACAAAAAAGCTAGCTAAACCAACACTGCCTATAAAATAATGTGAAATATTCATAACATTATTCAACTATTTTCTCACCTTGGGGACTGGCCATGATGGGCGTTCCTGGTGGTCCAGTTACTGGCGGCCCCTGGTGTTAAAGATAAGAACCACATTAGAATGATGTTAGAATCATGAAACTTCCTTTTGAATTCTCACTGTTAATGTATTACAAAATAAAAAATTTAAATAACAAGACACTTACATTGAAGTTACCGGGTGAAGGCGATGAGTAGCTCATCTGTAAACAAAAAATAAAAACCAATAAAGCAGTGAACAAAGTTGACTTCTTAATGGCAACAGAATTTCATAAACTTTTCGGAATAACTATGCAATTGACACATACCCCCGTGGAGTTTGGTGGCCATGGTCTGTTACCTTGTCCTCCAGGCCTAATTGCGAAAAGAAATGAAATTATATGAACTCTATCAACAGAAATACTTAGAACATCACATCCGTCACTCAAAAATACATGGAAATTGTCAATGTTTAATTGATGAAAGGACACTGCAATTTGTGAATGTAATAACACTGAAAAAATGGGAATTCAACATGGACTTGCAAGATTTCACAGCAAAAGTAGCTTTACTAGTACACAAACATAGTGCAAAGCAATTAAACTGGTAAAAAAAAAGAGAACAACCTGTGAATAAGGCATCAACAGCATATCTAGTGTTAGTCTGATCTTTTCAAATGTTTCTCAAATCCACACCAAATACCTCCAAAGCTAAATTAACCCTTACTTCAAAGCTTCATTTCAAATTAGATATCAGTAAAAGTGATCTACGTTTAATGTAATGACAACAAAGTTAATGGAATATCGTTAGCCCAGAGATACTGGCACTAACTGCTAAAAGATGAAACAGTCTAATAATAAAATAAAAAATTCGAAATCCATGTCTCACATTATACCATAAATGTATGTAACAGGATAATTTTGCTTTAGAGTGGGCATTACTAAATCATGTTATTACATATTGAAACAAATAGTAATTGCATTAAATGTAGGAAGAGTGATGGGGAATATAGGTGCGACATTTAATCAAGAGCTGGAATTCCAGCACCTACCATGATGTTAGCGGATGGTTCGCTTCTGATGAGGGAGTGAATATCGGGGAAGAGACCGGACTCTCCCTGCACCAATGAAAATGGTAAATAACAGACAAACAAATCTTGTCAACAAATGACAGTCCAGGCAATGTCTAAAATTTCGATTCAAGAACAATTTCAATTAATACTTTCCCAACTTCTCATTTTTCTGTCACGACTAGAAAATTTAGCGCTATGATATATCTGACTTTTAGCAAGGATTTTCAGTTTCTTTCTCCCTTTATGGAATTAATGTAATTTTCACGGCCACTAGTCATCAAAATTCGAGTTTCACAGAGTATTTTACATGCAGAGACACACACACTTACAAGTGTCACAATGTAACATACAGAATTACTTAACATTTAAATGGAAAAATTAATGCTTCATAATGCAAACAACAGGACCCTCTTAAAACAAAATTCACTCTGCATCATTCCTGGATATTTGCTTTCCACTACCTCATAAGCAAACAAAAATTAGACACATTCCATCCAGACTAGTCATGATGCAATTCATGAAATGACTGCATCTTCTGTTAGCTCTTAGCTCTTACAACAGAGTACAACCAACCCTTGCGTGAAAGTAACGAGGGAATGAATGCTCTATTAAATCTATCATATTGCATTGGTCTGAATCTATGAGAACCTATTTCAAGGGGTGGTTGTAGCTAAAGAAAATACAATTTAGCAGAAGAAAATTGTAAAGCCAAGCAATGGTACAGCTACACAATGTGACCATACATCCCAAAGATTGAGCCATTCCCAAAACTATATGCTCAGCTTAACAAGTTAGGAAAGGCAGGTGCAGAATAAGAGTAGGCAAACTTAATCACATTGCAAATGAAAGAATAAAATAGAGATGGGTTGCAATCCAGCTAGGACAAGTGAAAAGGAAAAAGCAGGGATGGAATGGCACATACAGCCAGGCCATGCACTTAAGGAGGCAAATGCAACACAATATTCTACCAGAGACAAAAGTCCAAGGCACAAAAGGTTTCAGTCCCTCAATCATCAGGGACTGACTGACTGCATGTTGCACTTGAGGAGGGAACATCAGACTCCAGGATTGAATGCCACCAATACTTACATAGACATAGGAGGCATTCCAGGCCCCGGACCTGGACCCATGTTCCCTGTCGGAGGTGGTCCTCTCATGCCGGGGTAATTCTGCAACACCCAAAGAGATAACATATTATGACAATACACATCTGGACACATATGTCACTGAATATTAATTTTTACCCTAGAAATAGCAAATATGTATCTACTATTCCAACCAAAATTAAATCATTAAATTTTTGCAATACTTGCCTGCATCATTTCCTGTAGTCACAAGAATGAACAGAGTAAATGAAAAGACAAAAGTCAATGATTAACCATCATTTAAAGACAGCCAACACACAATTTACATCACAATTTCAAATGCTGACATTTATACTTATCAAGCTCATTTTGTCACTAATAAATTACATGCACAGCAAGAACAGCAGTCAAAGTTTTCTCTAGACAGGGCCAAGTTTTGTCTGACTGATTGGCAAGGATATAACATTAGGCCACATGTTTAACATAATAATCATTAACAATGCATGTTTAATACGCTGATAATTTAAATTAATGCAATATACTTATATCAAAAATGTCTTACCGGGTTCATGGGTCCACCAGGCATTCTTGGATGGCTCATTCGGGACATACCAGCCATTCCTGGAGGCCCTGTAACAAACAAACAAACCACCAAACTGTTACAACACTTGCCTTTAACACGTCTTTTCTCCATTGCACATTTTTGTAACTAGTTTACTCTCATGACCATCGAACTATCCTTAAACCAAAATGTTAGAGGCCAACTTTATGGTATGCCTGGCTCGTATTACTTCATTCGAATGAGCCCTACTTGGCGGCTTATCTTGTGAGGCCAAGATGCTCACATAACGACCAAGGAGCGTATAAAGAAGGCATGGACCAAGAGTAGCATCCAAATCACCTTTCAGTGTAATGACACACTAGATAAGTAGACACTAGAGCACTAACAACCCCCAACACTAAAAGTACTTGGCAGTTTAATAACAAGAACCAATACAATAGCCATTCCATTGGGTATGATCAAGTAGAAATAGAAGAGTAATAACAATTAATTGCAGCATAAAAACATGTAATGCCAACTGCTCGATAACCAACTAATTTATTGCTCTGTTGTGAAAGCACCATTCGAACCAGATAGCTACAGACAGAAATGTACCAAAATTCCAACTTAGAATGGACAACGCCACACATATGCCTGCCAATCCCACACCCAGTAAGGTTCTAAGTTAATATTCTTGCAGCAAGTTCTCTTTATAGACATTCCACAAGACAGGACACGAGAAGGACATTAAGGCTTGCCAGTCTCAGCATTGGGCCCAAATACCTTGCCCAACCCACCTGTCACTCCCAGCAATTGGCCACTGTATGAGCCATAAAAGCAACGCCTTGCCAGTCCAAGGAGGGCCAAATGACACTCTGTTACTCTTATCATGGAGGTATTATACTATAATACCTCCATGCTCTTATGAAACTACGAATACTAAATGCGAATCACTGGTAATGCTATCTTTGATATTTCTAAAAATACAAAATTTTAACAATTCTCTATTCAGTGAAAGTCCTATGTTAATAATAAAAAAAAAAATTCTAGTTATGATTTCACTTATATGCAATAATGGCACACAATGCAATATCATCATATGGTATTCAAGTCAATGCTGCAAGTGAGCAGTTTCGAGGCTGGGAGATGGTGTTAATTTGAGAATAGACCGGCAGAGGGCAGGCGTGATGATTGCAGTAACAGCAACGGCAGAGGGCGCATGAGGAAGGAGGCAGAGCAGCAGACGCCTGAGCAGACGACAGTAGAGTGGCTGTTAGGGTGGACGTCTCAGCTCTTTAAGAAAAACTAATTTTGAAGCAGAAAGGATAAGAATTAACCATTGGTCATGCCCGACATTGGAAGATCATGGAAACAGGATGCACTCAACGTATTGCCAAAAGAAGACAAGCGACACACAACGATTGACTGCCAACAGAAGGTAAGGCAAGCAGTGCCACTCAGTGCAGTGAGGAAGCATTAGGCATTCCCAACAGGCATGCATGGTTGCCACAGACGAGGCAGGAATCCAATATTACTCGGCTAATAATAGGCTTTTATGCGGATGCGACCAGGGTCGACTTGCCCAATACCAGGCTGTATATTTTTCTGGCCAGCTTGACATTTTCCCAGAATGTCCTGGGGCCAAGCATCTCGTGCTAAATTGCCAGTAAGACAAATGCATGTGTTTGGTGAGCTGCTAAGGAAATGAGAAAATTCGTCAGGAAATTTGATGCTGAATGACTGAGGGGTGAACAAGGCATTTGTCAGCGGCCACAACATGAAAAGCACGGCGACCGTGATTGGAATTGGGGCCAGACATGGATCAGCCATCGGCATGCCACCCCCTCACGAGGGCCTCACCCCAAACCAATCAGGGACCTCCTGCAGAAGATTTTTATTAGAATCAGTGGAGGTGATCAGAGGGCAAACTGCTGAGTATTACGCTCACAGCACCCCTCATGGCTGCTACTCCCAAGTGACGTGAAGTAACGAGGCATTCAGACTAAGTTGGGAATAGAGTTGTAGCAAAGGTTGGAGGGCATGGGCCAGGCACGATGAGAGGTGTTGGACAGTGGCACAGCTCATATGGCGCCTTGTCTCACAACATCTACACGGACCAGTCCTCTGTTAATGCTTGTCTACATGGCCACTCCATGGCCAGCCCATGCATCCTGCCTCTGGTCTGCCAGAGTGTTCAGAGTGAGGTGATTGGCCTGGCGGGGTGTGTCTCTGGTATGGGCCATGGTAATTAGTGAGAAGCATGTCAGCCTTGAAGAATTGGGGATGTGGGCTGAGTTGATAGGATGAAGGGCTGGCCAGCCAGTCTTCCAAGGCAAACGCCTGTAATTGAGGCTAGGAAACTGCAAACAAGTGTAGCTGAGGGGAGAACACATGGTGCTCCCATCAGCGACCAGCATCTGCATCACTAGGGGCTCAAGGTTTTTCTCAGCCTCTGTATCTTCATCTGCATCAACACATGACTCGGCCTGACAGCACCCTTATCAGAGAAACGCTCATCTTGATATGATTACGTCTGCAGGGGCGTAGGATGCCATAATGAAGGGGCTGCAGGCAGCATCCCCCTTATCTGTGCAACTGTCACCACTGAGCCCATGACTTATGGGCATTACTTGTTATGCATGCTTATAAATCCCACATTGCTGAGTTGGTTTGTCAGTCAGTCTGATACAAGGTCACTCACTCAAGCCAGTCTGTGCATCCCTGCACTGTCTTTCATATGCGAGTGAGAAATGGTTATCTGCATCAGCAGCTGAACAAGATAAAACAAGTCAGTGTGGACTGAAGAGCCTTTGCATACCAGGCATCGCTCCCAACATTTGCTTTATTTTACTTTCGTTCATTAAGTTGTGATTTATCAAGTGCTAATTGTATGATCTGAATGAATAAATACAAATAAAATACATGTAATACAAACACAATGCATGTCTACATTCATGGACACCGAAATGATAAACTGAATGCACATAAACCTTACCCAGATGCGCTACGTTGCATGCAATGCTTGACTTGGGCCTGGGTGCAGTGCTTTGGTGTGATAGCATGCTGTCATCCAACTTGCTGCATCTCACAGTGGACATTCACAAAAGGCTTATGAAATGGCTTTGATTGATTGCCATGTGTTTCCTCTTACAAGCCACATAAAACCTTCGCAGTGGAGGAGCAACTTAACTCGTGAAACAGGGAAGAGTGACGGGGCTATTGATAGGCTCTCACGTGTGCAATGTGCACACAATACAGCCCGGCGGCTCCTCTCTTATCATTCTATTTTTCAAATGCTTACTTTAGCGCAAATATCAGCCTGTCACGAAAGCCTGTCAAGGCTGTGCAGGGAATTATTTGTGTAGGAGGACTCCTGCCAGGTTCTGGCTAGAGTTGCACCTTGTAGGGGGGCTTCATAGTGGACTGGACTTCTTCACAGAGCACCCTGATTCAATCGCACACCCCAAGGGAACAGCTCAGAGCTTTGAGTGCATGGGTATTGGAGCCAAGTGTTGAGGGACGTGATGCCAGCAGCCGGAGTCATCTCATGATGGACAGGCAATGCTCACAGACCATCTCAAACACATAGAGCCACATACGCCCACTTTTTTTGGTCCTTCACACGCCCCTAGTCTTGAACGTGAGACAGATGAATGGACCCACCCATCTGAGGCTAATTTCTCACAATATGTCACTTCAGCTCATCACCAGAATGGACACTGTGTCAACTCGATTAACAGTTTTATATGAAGTTTGCTCAGCTCATAAGGAAGGGAATGCGTCTCATAATGGAGTGTATTGGATACTTTTGGAAGAGACGATTGATTTGGCTTTTGGGAGCAGTCCTAATTTTTTGTGAAAGCAGGTGAAGTAGATAGGGTGGGGATCCTGGGAAAGTGCCAGGGCAAATGCACTGATGCAATCAAGTGTTCATTTATGGCAAGGTACAGGATAAGCTCCCACTCAGTGATGATTATTGACATGCCATGCAATTAAAATACAGAGTTTTAGTGCAGAAACAGCTATCTCCAGTTTACAAAAAAAAAATATATATAGATATATATATATATATATATATATATATATATATATATATATATATATTACAAGCCTTCTTGTTAAATTACAGAGATGCTATTGTGTGTCCAATGTTGTGATTATATATTGTACCCTAGGCTAACTACATTAGCACCATCTTGTGAATCTTAGGTCTTTTCCATTTTCTCATCAGAAAAGATATGCGCCAAATGATTATTCCAGATGTTGATGGCGAATGTCTTCGTTCTCAGTGACCCATGAGTGACCAGTGGTCAGTCGATCAATCAGCAGATTGCCAAGTAGGGATCGTGGCGGGGGTCTGCTGCTTTCTTAAGATGATCTGCCAAGATCATGGATTGGAAACAGAGCAGAAGACGATGCCAAGAGTGTCATTTATCATTGGAGAGAACATTAATACCTGCAGAGGACTCCTCGCTCCACTTGTTCTCCTACCTACTAGAGCAACATAAAAGAGAAGCTGCTATAAGGCTTGTGGGGGAGGGGTTGGAGAGCTCAGCACATGACTAATGACCCAGGCAACACTTCTTTGGTAGTGGCCACACACCTCCTCCTTTCATCCAGCCTGACATTTACTCCCTCACGTTAATGGCCTCTGAGCAGACACTGTGTCAGATTGTGATCTTCTGATGTAGGCATGATTGTCCACAGGGGATCTTATAACTCCCTCAGCCTATTGCACCCACACACAATATAGAGTAGACTGCAAGATCTGACCAAGACAAAGCTGGCCAGGTGGCCTGTCCCCAAAGGCACAAGGTGACTCCAGCGCTACTTGATCCCGTATATTCTTTGCCCCAGTGGCTTTGTTTGCAGCCCATTCAGGTGACAATCAAGCACAGCAGTCTCCCAGCACACTGAACAGCACATTCGCTTGCTCAGGTTGCCTGGCTGCCTTGACATCCATTACAGCCAGAGCTAAAAGCAAAGAGCTGAGTGAGATGAAGACGCACAACAGAGGCCAATGATGAGGTGCACTTGATGCAGAAAACAGAGGCTGATGCAGCCATCTCCCTGCATAACGACGACGTACTAATGATGCTCAGCATCCGCATCAAACGTCCAAGGACCAGGGAGCGCGTCACAACAAAGTGGTGAGCCACTGAGGTTGATAGCTGCAGATGGGTCCATGGAGCAGCTAGCCACCCTTACTTGCGTATAATTATTTGGCAGCTGCCTTGAAGAGTGTAAGCCATTAGCAATGCACGATGCAGGAGAACTACAGCATCTCAAGCACCTCCAATGCAAGGATTGTTGGCAGGACTGACACTGGCGCCAACTTGAATGAGCAGCACAGATTCCTGGGCAAGTTCACAGCGCTGTGTAGCTGACCATCTGTGTCGCTCTCTGTATGCATGGACAGAAAATCTGCTTGTTTACCAATCGTGTAGACAACTGGCAATTGTCAGCTGCCATGAGACTTTATGTGAGGGGCTGCTTACTCAGTCAACACACTGGTGGAAAGGCGAACAGCCAGCCACTGACTCGCACTTCTCTCATTGCACCAAGCCAGTCTTTCAAATGCCAGCGTGTCTGATACCACTCAACATTACCATCACAATGAATGCTTAGTCAGTCGGGCAATTACAATGTCAGCCTTCCTACAAGCAATTTCCTCGCATGAAATTAAATGGCACTGGTGTGTTAGATGTAATCTTGCTGTTTATTTGACACTGATAGTTATTCGACTGCTGTTTTTCACTGTTTAGATAACTTCCTACTTTTTCCATTTCAGATCAAAGTGAATTCCATGGCCAGCGTACCCTTGCAGAAATGGAATGTGGCGTGACAATTCCTTCCTTGTCTGTGGCTTGGGATTGAAGCTCCATATGAGGGCACCGGACCAAATATGATTGGACAGACCAACAGACGGACGGACGCAGAGGGAAAAAGGTCTTGTGAGATTGTTCTGTTAGGAGGAAGGATCACTGTGACCCCACTGGAGCCTGATCAATACTGGTTGGGTGTGCCCACACACGCACTCCTCTTACAGGGGAATCTTTTTAAGTTCATTTCGTATGAATGAAGCAGTTATGAATGGGTGAGGAGGAGACAGCTGGGGCCCACGGTTATGCAGTTTAACAGACACCACCCATGGCCCACCAGACCAATGCCAGCTTTTTGACAGGGAGAGTGGCAGCTCATGGCAGTCACTTTGAGAGAGGAGATGAAAGTGGTCTTGCTGCCGTCCTCGATGACCAAGGTCCTCATTGGTCAGCCCTCACTGGCCACAGTCCTCCCTGGCCAATATCAGAAAGGCAGAGAAAAGCAGCAATATTTGTCCACAGGCACGTCAGTCCACTCTCATGGATGGTCAGCAGCACTGGTCAGCAGCACTTGTGACCACCAACCGCAGTGTACCACATCTCTTGTTGTGTCATATCTCATGATCTGGATGTACCATGAGCAGCATCAGAAATGGATATGTTACCAGTCTTCAGCTGAATACCTTTGCACACATGGCAGGCAACACGCAAATAACTGGTAGGTGCAATTTCTGATATTCGAGCAGTACTCTCAGCATCCTAGGTGTCACCAGGGAGTAGTCTCCCCGCCTGGCACCATTGGCCTCCTCCCCCTGCCTTTCCCATTAATGGGTCTTGTTTTATCAAACCAACATGGCAACTAACGGGCTTACGCATTAACTCCAAAAAGCAGGTTTACATTAAGCGTTATTGGCTTTGTGCATGGGAGATTGGGGCCAGACAGTCACTGTTACTTGTGTGCTAAATGTCAGTTGCTGTAAAGCGTCTCATACCATGGCCCACAAGCCAGGAGGGGGGGCATGGTTGGGGGGGGGGGGGGGGGTGTAGTCAGCTCACGCCTCTCAGCTCCCTATGATTACAGATGCAGAAAGCAGAGTTATGTTTGTGCCGTGTTCATTGACGTTACATTGAAAGACACTTCCCGCAACAGCCGGCCACTCTGTGAACACAACTTGAAGCGCGGCCTTGTGAACCTTTCATCCTGGTTCCATGTAAGAACTGACAAAACTGCACGCCATCTTGGGCCCTTCGCTTCGTCCCACTCCACTCCCCATTACGCCATCCAGATTTAATGAGACACTGGCGCTTCCCATGCCCAGGTACATTCAATTAAGCCATCGAATGCTTAGCTCTAGGGATTAGCATTTAATCTACCACTATGACCATGCATGCAGCCCCTAGTCATGCCAATAACATTAGAAGAATGTCCTGATATGATGGCTTGCCCCTCCTGTTGATTAATCTAATGAGGTCTCCAATTTCACCAGTCATATCCTCCTTGCTCTTCAACTTGTCACATTAATTGTGGCCAGGAAATGGCATATATTGAGGTGTGTGAAAGGCAATGGTGTGTGGTGTCATGGAAGAATGTCCCTTTGCAAGGAATGGAACAATTTCCTGCAGCCAGTCTCTATTCCCAGCTCACGTGGAAAGCCATTAGACACACCACACAGTGGGCCCTTTCAGCAGTGAGTTAGGGGCGGACGGCTCTTTATTACACTTGCCACGGCTTCCTAATATAGCTGGCCATATGGTGCACAGTCTTTCTTTCCATAGCCTTGCCTGGTTCTAGTCACCTCGTCTCTGATGCCCCCTTTTCCAATCACATCCTTCTGAATTCTGCAGACATTTCACCGTCTATTGCCTCTCTCATCACCAATTATGGCCCAGTACCCTATCTTGGGCTGATGATACAAACCAGACGCCTCTCTAAACAGCAGACCCTACTTTTAGACGAAAATGAGGTAATGCAAATGATGGAACCTTAAGCCATTACTTCGATCCAAGACCATGGCAGTGTCAGAGAAGTGATTAAATTGCCTGATATTCAAGATAATCACCATCCAAATACATGTATTTGACATTGATACATTCACATCAACAGTAAAAAATATATAAAAGACTACAAAAAACCCCAATGACAGAGAACTAGAGATGCAATAAACAGATAATGTGACAAGATAAACATACTGGTGAGTGATGACACCCAACCCACACTCCTTGGTCATTCTAGTAATTACCCTCTTTAGCCCATTAATTAATCCAGCAGTGGGTCATTTGTAATTATGTTAATTAGATGCTAGGCAACTAATTACCTTGTGTATTTCGAATAATCAAGACATTATGCATAGAATTGGCCAAGTAGTTACTGTGTTACGAGATTGCCTTATCTCCAAAACATTGTTATTTATTGGGATAGTAATAGGATACTCACCATTCATTCCTTGTCGCATGTCCATATTGTTGGGCATCCCTGGCATTTGACCTACACCTCCACCTCCTGGTGCCTGTAATAGATAACACACAAATCGATGTAAAATATGGCTTACATACTTTGTTTTACCTCAATAGAATAACTCAGTTTTTGGGGCCACTATTTTACACAGACCAGATTTTACATATTGGCTTGTTCAAGATTACATAAATATTTATCAGTGTACTAACTACTGAGTAAAAGTTAGCTCAATACCAAACTTTGACACCCCTTTCTGTAAATAAATCTATCAATAGTGCCAGAGAGTCAGAGACACAGGTGTGACTGGCAACTTTGAAGTTTGGAATCAAGGTGATTGGCAGCAAATTTCAATGGAAGTTGGCCAATTCCAAAAAAGAGAGAGCACTTCGCACAGGTTTCTCTGTGCTTGTGTAAATGATGTTTGTCCAGATTAAAAGCAGGTTTATCCTTTCCAAAAAGTACTAAGTGGTGAAGTAGGGCTAGTGAGTGCATCCTCCCAGCCCATTACTTGCCAGTCAGATGAGAGTAACATGAAACACATGAGCAAGGAGCTGTCTGCACACAGGATGCCAACTGTTTTCACTCTTGCTTCTTCTGGTTATCTTGGGATGCGTGGGGAGTGTGGACCTGTCTATCTGGGAGCCATGTTTTCTGGCCAGGGGCCACCTGCTGGGCCCATCAACAGCACGCCACAACACGTACTCATCTCCCACAACACTCAGGGCCCATTAGACCACCCCCTCCCTCCCCCCTCTCAACGTTGCAACCAGCCTTGCCCGATGGACACGAAGAGGGACCACCCTGGCCCTCATCATGCCATCCCTTCCTGTGCACCACCGTGTCTACATACAAAAGCCTTGGTATATATATGTCACTTTCCTGACCCATCTCTTGTCTCCAATAGGTTAATACAGGTCAACAGAATGCCATGGAATGCCAATAGACACCAGACACTCTTCAATTACAAAGCATGCGTGTCACTCATCACTCAGCTGTGAAATACATTCCACATTCCAATTAAACAGTAGAAAATTCCCACACAATTTATGGTGCATCCATAATAAGGCTCTACTATCTGCTTGATAAATGGAGACGATAAGACTCGGCTGAGATATTACCCTGCAAAGTGAATTGCTTAGGACAAGACCGCTCACATTTTGAGTGTAATGAAATCTGCCATCGATAAAACCGCACCTCATAAATAATCATCTGCCTTATTTCCCATGACAATAATCGCCCCCTCCCTGGCTATGTAAAATAACAAAGAATCAGTGGGGCTTGTGCACCAGAAGAGACTCAATACACAGAGGATGGTTTTCAGTATTTGACCTTTGACCAGAGACCCCAACCAGTTGCCCAACTTGACCAATTAGCCAATTTAACAATAGCACAGAAATGTGCATTTGACAAAGTGGAAATATAATTGCTGCAACAAGGGTGGTGGGTGGATTAGGGCTTTACGTCCTGTATTTCGGCACCTGGTGGGCTAATTGGGACAGGCAGGTACCATGGCAATGAGATGAAGGATGAAACAGCCATCCAACTTAGGGGAAGCGGGGGGGGGATCAGGAGCGGTCTTCTTCTCGAAGTGCATCAGATAAATTACAATCCAGCCTAAGCCATAGAACTTTGACAGCTGTGACAACTGTCCCAACAAGTGCACAGCAGAAGAAACTGGGCAAGCATGAGAAGCAGAGCACGTCTGTGATGAGCCTTTGAGCAAGCCACTCAAATTCAGCTTCTAGCATTTGCTGTCTCAACAGTCAGGCCAGGATTGCTCAGTACAATGGGTCTTTGTCTGATGGCCAGGCCGCTGGCTTACTGGCGTTCATTTAAAAGCTAAAGCATTGGGTTACTCAGGTTTGTGCCATAACCCCCCCCCCCCCCCCTCTCTCTCAGAGCTCAGTCATCTCCCCCATAGTCCCATTGTATGCATGCAATACACTTGTACCTCTCTGCTTTCATTAAGTGTACATTCAGTTAATGCAATTAGTTTAATGTCATTCTAAGCTCTAGTCCTTATAATTCCACAGGAAGGCAGCAGTTACCTTGAAAGAATCCAATCCCCTTAAAATGAAAATTAAGTAAGTTATTCATCAGCTGGGGTAATGCAGACAGCAGACACTCTAACAGTAATTATACTGACATGGTTTTGCATTACATTGCAGTGGCATTACATGTATATGTTACATGGTACAGAATGTATCACAAATCAGCATGAGACCTGGGGAGACCAAGAGATATTTATGCTGATGAGATCCAACATTGCCTCCAGGCTTTAAGTGCACCTTTTAATTGTCATGGAAACGGAGCACCACACCATTCCTAACTATGAATCCAATATAGCTTACGCTGTTCAAAGAACAGCACATATAGCTCTAGGACATAAATTCTGTCGCCTTTAATGGACAGTAAAAAGCAGCAATCAATAGGAGCATTTCATTACAAACACTTCAGGTAAATGAGGCAGCTGCATGGCATGATGGCAGATCATTGCTGTGGCCTTTCAAGCTTTTACCACGCTGCGTTTGTGCCATGATGCCAATGTTCCGTTCAGAATATCTAATGCAGTCCATTGGCAAAGCCTCAAGTCACCTGTGATTTTATTAACCCTACATATCTTTGCCTAACACAGTGAACACAACAGATGCGTTAATAATACGCAAAAATTCCAATTAAGTTAGTTCTCTTGACATTTTTATTTTTCCACATTTTGAATCAGGCACACAAAAAATGCTGAGGAATCTAGAACTTGATCAAATAGTCCAGGTTCCATGGCCAAGGGCATTGATGCTGAAATAGCAGTTTTAAATCCCAAGAGTGAGGCGTCCAGTTAGTTAAGGAAGGCTGCACCTCTTGAAAGCAGTAATGAGGCAGAAATCCCTAGTCAGGTGCTCCAGGTGAGTCAGTTTTGTGGCTGCTCTAAAAAAATCACAAGATTCAAGGGATGTTCTTACAGGTATCCTTTGTGTAGTATCTACTGCCTGAACAAGTTGGGGCTTAAGATTGTGCTGGCATTGTGTTGGTATTAATTCAGTGGCATTGTGGTATTAGGTGGCAGGCAGCAGACCCTGGTCTTTGATATTAACTGCTTCCAATCTTAGCTGCATCACATCAGCATGACCAAGAATGGCACGACAAGTCTAACAATGCGTGAGTGGCATCTGCAACAGCACGTATGGCCAAAATTGCTTCATCAATTCCAGATATAGCAAAGATTCTAGTCAATTTCAAGCATTATTACAGTATTGGCAACCGCACCCAGCTCAAGGCCTCACAGTGCTTCGTGTAGTCCTGACTGCACAGTCCTGACTGCACAGTCCTCTTAAGTTATATCTGAGATGCTCTCACTAGTTGGTTTGGTGTGTTACAGATGAGGCATCAGGGTCACAACATGTGCTGCAACACACAGTGCAGGCCTGGCAGTGATCAGCTGAATTGCCTCAGAAGAAAAAGATAAATTCACTGCTAATGGAATTGGTCGGACTTCAAAGGGGACCCACATTGTCAGCTTCTCGTACTCCAGTACAATGCAAAGCTGAGCAGAGATTTGTCAGACTGTGGGATGGAGAGAGCTCTTATTACACTGCAGCTAATGCAATTAGGTACAGGTGCAGGCCAATGCAATGCCTCATGATGTCAGGGTCAACTGAAGTGCTTCAATCCCAAATGAAAATGCATGTTCAAGCCATTTGCTTGGTACCAAATCACTGGCAGACCAGAAACTAGTATAAGTAAGTTCCCCAACTACAGACGTCATTTCAAAACCATGTTATCATTTCAATATTTAAAAACTTTTTTGGTCAACCTAATTACTGGTCTTTGTGCAACTTGCATTTACAGCTGCATTTACGAACACAGTGCAGAGCCCTTTAGCAGGATGCGTTAGTGGTGATTCAGCAGCTTTTCCAAAGTGCATTTGTAGTTCTTATCTGCATCAATTTGAGCCATTTGTTCTCTGCATACACATGCTATGCACAAGTGCCAAAGAAGCCTGCAGTCAGCAGTGGTTGGGCAGGGCCATTATGACGCTGGGGCTAAGTATCTGAGAACAAATATTTGTTCATCTGACTGGCGGAGGTAGGGGGCAGAATATGGTCGGTTGTGTGAACCTTCTCCACTTATACTTACATTAAAATCTACCTGGTTGGGCATCCGTACTGGACCCCTGGGACCACCTGGATACCGCGGTGACATAAATGGCTGAAAGTAAAAACAAACACATTTGGTTAGTGAAATACATGTGCAAGTCGCTTGAATGGTCTTGAAAATAAACATAATGCTATCAAAACAAGTTCTATGAGTCCATGGCCCAAAACTGATGTCCCTAAGCATCTGCTCAACATACGTTTCTAAGTCTCCTATTTTTTCTATATTTTTTCTTGGTCATTGGGTACAGTTTATAAAATATAGTTTTTGACAAGTGTCAGTGTGTGCAGGCCTTGGTAAACACAATCAGTGTGATTGTAAGGGCAATTTATCACAGCAACACTTTATCAGCTTGATGAAAGGCCAGAGGTAGGCAGGGAACGGTAACTAGGAAGAAACAGCAAGGATATCTCGGGGCAACCGAGTAAAATGTAGCTTGATGGAGCATCAGCTGCTGCAGCCAAGTGATGAGGGGAGGCAGATGGGTGCATGACACACTTGTTAGACCGACAGAATTTCTCCATAAAGGTCAGGGGCTCACAGCATCTCACACAAAGAATTGCAGAGTTACAGTATGTAAGCCTGCTTTCTCCATGGCATCAGAGCACATCAGCAGCACCCCTTGATGTTATGCAACACATGCCCTCTGACAGAACCTATCGGGAATTCGCCTCTAGCTGCCTCTTGGGCCCAGAGAAATACCCGAGCAGACAGCACAAAATGATCACCCGCCAACCATCCGTGGAACGTTGCCTATCTCTGCTATGGGACTGTGCTCTTCTCAACTAGCTCAATGTTGAGGTGTAACCTAACACCTTCTTACACTGAGTTATTTTCCATTTATTTACTCAATGAATTTACTCTCACAGGATTGATAGCAGTTAGAACCGCATATAAGAAGCATGTGTATCATGTACAGATTTCAGACGAGATGTCTGATCTTGGATATGATCTTTGATATGATCTTTGACAGTTGCAGTCCAGCGAACTAAAAAACATACCATTTAAGGGTGAGGGGATTTGTAAGGGAGGAGGAGGGGGGGGGGGGGGTTAGGCAAACATTAGGGAGATCACAGACAAGCTCTGCATCCTTGCCCCCTCTGCTCTTTATTATTGCATTGTCTCAAAAGCTCCTCACAATGACAATCTAATAACGTCAGCCTGCGTCTCAGAGCTCAGTGAAATCCTCTGTAGTGCTTAATTACTAGCTAGAGCAGCGTCCCTGCCATGCAACCCACTTAGTCGCCTTCTCAGAACAGCTATGATTACTGTGTCTCGGTAAATATTTGAGATGGAAATGCAATAAGGACACTCATAACGCAAGCTTATCCTTGCATGCATTCTCTGGAAAACAAACAAGATTTCTTGAGTGACGTTTCATTTCCACGCTTTCCTCAAATATCAGTCTGTCAGTTTCCTCATTTCTCGCTCCCCGTGCTTCGTCATTCGGAACCGAGCACATCTAAAGGAACCAGGCGCATGTGGGCAGATAGATTTCAAGAGAACCCAGTCATCCTGGGAGCTGTTCATTGCCATTGCATTCCTGCCTCTCCTTTATTGTCAGCCGCCCCTGGCCCATCAGTAATTGGTTCGCACAGACACCAATTACTGGGTATTGGCAAAAAAATCTGAAACACAGACAGACTTCGTTGAAAGTCAAGCATTTTCCTGTCGCTTTTCAGCCTCAGACACGCCCATCAACGAATTGGCCTCAGTTCAATGCCTGACAAAATGACTAAGTCAAAGCAAAATGTTGATATTGGCTGTGAAGACTGTCAAAACACACGATTCCTCCCCCCCCCCCTAACCTCCAAGCAAGAACACTTTTGAGTTGAATTTCCCAAAAGAAATGGACCAAAAAAGTCATCAGGTGTGCATTTGCAGTGTATGAATTGAGTGTAGAGAATGGCAGCCTGCAGCCAAGGCGAGCAAGCAATATCCATTTGCACAAAGGCCATCACACATCACAAAGGCTGTCGAGGAGCAGGCCAGTCATGTTAAATCACCAGGAGCCAGATAGGACGCGCAAAGACTGCTAATTACGTCTGCCAACTCTCACTCGTCCTTTTCCCAACCTGATTTAAATGCAATGCCTTTGATCTTTGCCGATTGAATTACACAGCCAAGGAAATGCTAGACTTAACAAGACTATAATCATGACAAGTGCTGTTTTTCAGCCTAGGCTATCAATATGTTTGCATCTGACTGGGTTTTCTGCCAAATGTAATCCACATGTACATATGCAATAGATTCGAACGAAAAGGTTCTTAAATTGAAGGCAAAGAAAGTATTATTATAAAATGCAAAATCTTCTCAGTAAATGAGTAGCAGTCTTGGAGCAATGTGGTGACTGGCGCCCATGTCTCATTGTCCTTGCTTCTCCCAG
Source organism: Alitta virens (assembly GCA_932294295.1). Classification (NCBI taxonomy): domain Eukaryota; kingdom Metazoa; phylum Annelida; class Polychaeta; order Phyllodocida; family Nereididae; genus Alitta; species Alitta virens. Next base: position 64,951,604 of record OW028573.1, read on the forward strand.
ACAGTTTAAAACGACTTCCATGTCAGCTAGCGTGCTTTGTTTTAAGTGTTCCAAATTTTCTGAGCAGCCAAATAGTGGGCCTCTGAAAGGGATCCTGCAGCGAATTTGAGGGGGGGGGGGGACAGAGTTGAAAAGGGAGGGGGCATAAGCTGGCAGAATACACATCAGTGATAGGAAACAGATGATGGGCTGATGGTTGGTGCTGCTGCTGCAGCCCATGACAAATTATGGCCAACTATCCCAGTCAGCCTGAGCAGACAAGCGCCCTGTTAGATCTTCGTGTTTTGTGGCTGTGTTGGAACAAGCACACACAGCCGGCTAGCCCCCCTCAGCCAGTAATTAGGCCGCCAGAAAATGGAAAATTAGGAATCAGCACTGGGAATGGAAAACATCAAATACAGCATATTGCCACAATCAGGTTGTCTTGTTCCCAGCTAAATTAGCCCATCTATATTCAGGCCATGAAAACACGCACGCTGGTATTGCAGACAGCTGCCAACAGCAAGAAACGGCCATGCCATGGGCCTCAGTGATTGTAGAAAAAAAAAGCCAAAATGGTCGATCTATTCACAAAAACGCTGCTGCACAAATGTAATTGGTAAATGCTGTAAAAAAAAGAGGACAGCTATAGGGTGGATCGCGTCCCCCAGTTACCAACATCAAAGCCCCCTTTTATTTTGTGGCATATCCAAACACACATTCAACATATTTACTCATGGGCCAGGGAATCTGCCCAGTGCATGTCTTGGCAGAGGCATGGGCTTATTTTTCAGCTATCATGGCCACAGTGTCAGATAAGGCCTTCCTGCATAGACGCACGCTTCTCTGATGTCTAACACAAAACACAAGGCTGGCTGGGCTCTTGTTATGGGGCGAAAACAACACCTGTATTTATCTAGTGCTCAGAGGCAGGCAGGATGGCCAGCAAATGCAGAGAGGGCCCTGGTGCCATTAGAGAAGCCGGTCCCCAGTGCCCTCCTCGTCCGCCAACCACCATTACATGGGCAAACAGCAATTGGAGAAATGGGAGGGCTGAAACACCAGAGCATTGTAGCATACAAATGATGCTGCTCTTTTCCTTCCTCTAATTATTAGCAGGGCCATGGAGCCTATTCCAATCTCTGCTAATTAAATGCCTGATATCGACGCCGCAATACCGTTATTCCTTTTTAGATGACATTTTCGATTTGTTTGCCCGATCTCTGATGTTCGCTACTCTTTAATAGGAGACGAAGTTGGCAATTTACATATTGTCTATAATGGATTGTTAATCAAAGGCCGTGGGCAGGATGAGGAGCCATAGGAGGCTGCGTGCTAGAACATGTCAGTTGCTAATAGCAAGATTTCTCTCATCACCATGGTTACATATTTGTTCATATCATCAGCCCGGGTGCTGTTGGGCGCATATCTCCTGCTTCAAAGATTTCATCAGCGTGAAATAAATTGAGTTGCTTTGTGCTAGACGATGAGCCATTGATTTGAGCTTGTGTTGATTTGGCAAGCTGTTTGCAGCACTTGGCAATTAGCGTCGAAAAGGTCTCCTCAGTTACCCTGATGAATAAGACTTCGTGTATCTATAATTATGCAAAGTCAACCGACTATAGCTGAAAGGTATTCTATTGAAACTGAAAACAATGCGAGGTAAAGGTAAATTCGATCCGTTCCAAGGTAGCAATACACACTCAGCAAAATGAAGATGCCTGATATCAACAGAGGTCGCAACAAGCAGCAAAATACCTTTGCTCCCCCTGGCGTAAATACGCGACCTAACTTTCCATCTAAGTCTTGTTAGCAGAAACTAAAAGATGCTTAAGTCATGTGACATGATGAACAGTCAACTCAGTATCGGTGATGATATGACACAATAAGTATATTATTTTTTTCATTCTAATTGCAGATACCAGAGGGCCATGAACCATGAACACTTGACATCAAAGTCACATTGAAACATCAACATTTGACACCAGGTAAGCATTCGCATCAAAGTAACCAATAAGACAACCATATTATTTCAAAGTTTTATTATAAACTCGAGGTTATGACACCACATCGTAACCATACTATTATTCTAAATATTAATTTACCAGTTGACTGTTAGGAGTAACTTAGGACATTTAAATTCAGAAACTTGCTGTCTGTTTGTCAGTCCATATGTCAGTCTTCAAATAACACATATAACAGTATGAGCCTAATTATTTAGGAATCACACAAAAACAATTAATTGAAGGCTCAAATGGCACAGTTCAGTTGTTTTAGTCAAGGTGACGGAAGCTAACATTGTTAGAATGGTTTAACAAGAAAATTTGTTAATACTAATTATAGTTTTTAGTCATCCTTTTCTTCCTTTTTTTTTCTTAGGTAAAATCTTTTGTAAAAAGGGGGTACTTTTCAGCAAGGGGTTGTGAGACTGGTGAGTGGGTTCAAACTGCCTAGACCTCTAAATGTTAGTGCAGTATGGTTTAGTGTGTGTTTGTGGATGGTGTTGCTACTCACTTGATTTTGTGTCGGCATCATTTGGTTGTGTGGCGGCTGAGGGTGGGGGGAAGGTTGAGACCCCGGCGGAGAGGGACGCATGTGAGAATTCTGTTAAACAACCACAGCATAATGACGTGTGATTCACAAAACAAAAACGCCCAAGTAGCTCACTAGGGGGCTCCTTGTGCAGCTTGCACTCACCAACATGATCTGTATGCTGCTGACATCTACCGGATAGCTACTAATACAAGTGGCGCCATCATGCAGCTTCAGGAGCCGCACGGTGCTGCCACCTTGCTAGTTGACGATCAGCTGTTCATTGCTGTACGTAACACTTAAACGCAATTTTTCACTCAAGACAAGACACCATACAAATCATATTAGGTGTGTGCATGCAAGACTGAAAAAACAATCTAAAAACAAAAGGCCTGAAAACGAGACCAATTTACAAAATCACAAACTCATGGAATCTATGAACTGTTCAAAATTTTGACAATATCTGCAACGTTAGTTAGTTATGTAGAATCAAAATTATAAATCAATGACTAGCTCAAAAACTCCATGACTGATCAACTTCACATAGGATGGGGTGCATTCGGTGGAACTGAAGATAACAAATATGTACTTTGACAAATGACCACTGCTTCAACAATGACCTGACAGACTTACAATGTACAAATGAAAATAGGGTTCAATAATGCAAATTCTTCAAATCAATTTCCTACAACAACTTCTAAAGTGTGAAATTAGCTAGGAACTTTACTTTTGATGTGTTCAAAATAAACCAATTTCCTCAAAAATAACACGAGGTTGTCTATGAATACTTAGCCCAAGGATACATTGAAGGCACCACATTAGGTATATAAAACACACCACAAGGGAAAAAAAACTGGGATCAAAGTGACATTAATTTGCAAATTCATGCTATGTATCATTCCATTCCGATTGTAGCTTCAATGCCAAAGAGGAAAACAAAATCAAAGGTACTACACTACTTACTACACACAGTTGAGGTTGGATGTCTCTTCGTTAAACAGAGCAACTTCTACATTTCATATACAAAATTTCATAATAGTAAATGTACACAGGGATCGAAATAAGCTTCAACAATGGTAACCCGCTTTCCGGTTACCATGAATATTGATGTGGTAACCTACTGGTAACCTACTGTTGTGACTAAATAATATGACGTATTTTGTCGCGAACGGTGGTTCATTCGACTTATTTCGACTGTGTACACTATAATTTTAGAACTGTAAATGTTACAATTTCATCACTAAGATGTGCAATTCCATCTCTCTGAATCTATCTCATACCTTTAAATGTATGCTTCTATTTCATATGCTTAAATATATACTCAAATCTTATAGTAGCAGCAACTGTAAAACTTGCTATATTATGGCAGGTTAATATTAACAAGAGACACCAATCTCAACTTCGTAAAGATCTATGGAATGTTCACACATCCAATTTTACAGGAAAGTAGTCCTTAGAATTCAAACAAAATGTTAAAAATGTTGATGGTAAACTGATCAAGAACAAATAAAAGTTCTGAACAAGGAATAATTTAAGTTATATGAGAGATAAAATAAATGAAAAATAACATTAAATAAAGGAGATAAAACAAAACTCAAAGCAATAGCAGCTACTACAACGGACTAACTGATACAGAACCAAAGTGAAAACGACTATCTCCAACACAAGTATTATAACACTTGACACATTTACTTTCCTATTAAAAAGAGAATAAATACAAGTCTGATAGGTGAATGACAATGAAACAGAACATAGACTGCACTACATCAAATGAGTATAATGACAAATAAAATGTTTAAGAATGGAATGACCTAGGCAGTTTGAATGGTTGATGTTTTAATTTACTATTTTTTATGTTTAATTATTTAAAAGTCTAAGCGGGTGTGTTTTGTACCATTATTTGTTTGCAGAGTGAAATGAATGCCTGCATGTCCCTTTATTTACCCAAACCCATTCACCAGCTGTGATAAAGGAAATCGGTGGGTTTTCTTTTGTGATTGATTTTGTGAAGAATTCAGTAGTACTTTAAAAAGTGAATAAATTATTTGTTTGTGTTCCAAGAGAGTGACAGCACAAACAATACTTCTGACCCACACAATTAGTGAATGATCAGCCAGTGAATGATCAATCTTAGATCAGGTGAATACGGAGTCTTTCTTATAGCTATTTATATATATGTATATATATATATACTGTTACAGACAAACACAATATTCAAGTCGACAGACTTACAGGAAAAAAGCTGGGAGGCATGCCGGGACCGCCTGGCATCCCATCCTGTGGAGGCATTTGACCTAATGGACTTGGTGCGGAAGGATTCTGAAAAATAAATAAGGAAAATTAGTAATTATAGTAAAACAAACAAGTTTCATAAACACGATTTCTGTATAATATTGCATGACATTCTCCATATTAAGTAAATTATATACTATCACCACATCTAATGCACAAGGAAAAGACAATCTAGATAGAAAAATAACCAGACTAGTGTTTAAAACCATAAGCCAACTAATAACAATCAAAATCGCCGTTATATACAAAGAAAACGATGCGTTGCTGCCATGTGATTTCTACTTTCACTTTCTCTTTCGCCGAGACAGTTGTAAATTGTTCTCGCCAGAGGGCAGCATGGCCTAGTCGTTCAGAACTGTTCTCAATTTCTGCCACTGCAAGTCTTTCTTTTGCCAGAAACCGTTGACAAATGAACTATTTTGCTTCTGTCTTTCCAGCATGAAATCTACTGTGATCAATTCGAACCAAGAAAGAGCAACGAGAGAGTCCAGAATTAAAACAAGACTTGCTACAGCGACCGGGAGGAGTGACAGTGCATGGAACAGCCAGCTGTATTGATTTTGTGGGTCAACCTTTCCCTCCATGTCCAATGATATGTGCAACAAATGATCCAAACTCGAGCGGCACGTCTCACACAGATTCTATTTCAAAATTTAAGGGAATGTCCTACAATTTTACTCTGACGGTCCAAATTATTTCTTGTTGTCAGCCTTTGCCATGTACATTTTGAGAGAACCACAAAAAAAGAACATCAGAGCCCAACACGTGCAAAGAGGCGGGTCCACAATTCCATGTAAATAAAGAACGACCTGAACCCACGTGGCTCGCAACAACTACGATTTATGAAACATGATTTGTCAATAAATCCAACTACGCAGGCCGGATACAGCACAGTCATGTATGCTGTTTGTCAGTATCATAATAAAAAAAATAAATGCCCAACATCGATGTAGTTATGTGCACATTGATATCATGTACATGTAATTCTTATGTAAATTACATTAATTGTCATAAATCAATGACCAGCTATTAGTCTTGATCAAAACATTACATTTCAGGGAGAATAAAGATGGTGAATATACCATAACTGAAGATGAGTTTTGTCAGCTAAACAATTACATTTCTGCAAAAATGTTATAATACAAAGGTTTTTTTTTTTTTTTCATTTTTTTTTTTTTTTTTTCATTCCGTGTTATGCCAGGGAACGCTGGTCACCTCAGGGAACCCCAACCAGGGCAGCTTATCAGCTGATTCTGTGACCTACTTAGGGAATAACAGGGACTTTCCTGCTGCCAAAACTGTGTATTATGAACAATGTATGGGACTTGCAGACTCCCTTAACAGGTTTACTTCAGTAAAGAGGAACTAACTGGATAGCTACTGCTTAGATCAAACTGGTCCCCAAAATAATAAATAGTATCTTTTTTGTTTATTCTTTTGCAAACAGTGGAGTTCTGAAATTTTGTTCATATGAAACGGAGATGGAAAAGTACCACCCTTCCTTCCGACATAACATTCATGATATTTTTCTTCTTCAGAAGTCATCGTTTCTTGCTAAAACTGATTCTAGGTTGCTATGGAAACAATGACAGAGTATCCAAAGACCGAGTCGGTAATATGCCGGTCAACTCGCAGGGAAGGCTGCATGGCCGAGTCCATTATGTCAGGCGGGGAGGACAGCAACGAACATGTGCAAAGCCAACGGGACAAACTAAACTCGTATCAAAAATTAACTAACATCCAGAGAAAAGACATACAGAAATTTGTCAGTTTAACACTATAATAGAAACACTTAGTCAAATATTTTTTTCTAGCTATAAACATTAGTTGGGAAGTTGTTTCGCTATCGACGGAGCGATCAACCTGCGATTGCCTGGCCCAATACGACTGTTGGACTCTTCCAGGCAGGCTCCCAGACAACAGTAAATGCTGGAAAGGAAAAATTCCTGCGGGACAACAAATCTTGGAACTGATAATAATATAGAAAAACAAGCAGCTTTGTCAAGAGAATTATTATATGAGAAGGCTGTTTGTATAACAGGGTCGCTACAAGTCTAACTAAACAAAAACTTAGCAAATCTCCAGCAAATCAACACTCCTCTTTAGCACAAAAATATGTTGCGCGCACAAATTTCCGATTACCGTAAAGTCCTAGTTGAGATCCTAAAATAGGTTACAGTAAAATAAAGCTTCCAATATACGATTTATACTGTTAATAAACATGGACAAGTCCACTGAAACCATGATGACCCCCTAAACCACAAATTTAAAGTTATTTCATCAGTTATTATGTTTTGATGGACTTCTTTCACTTTCACATCGCACGTGCACCAACTTACTTGGCCACTTTCAATTGCGCGCGCTTTTCTACGCCAGATTCTGCGCTTCACCTGCGTCGTCTGTCAGAGTAAACTTCACTGATTTAATCCGAAAACGTTCCATGTATTATATTCGTATTTGCCGGTTTCGGTTTCCTAACCTCAGCTATTAAAGCGAAAGTAGCCACGACTGGCCACTTTGACAATTCGTCATCTGAATGACAATTTCGTTCTGAACTGTACACGTACAATGTGCAGTCCAATCACTTCAGAAGTGTGTATTATAGCACATCTGAAGAATTAAATGAAACTTGCCAACAGCAGCCCAACACTAAATAACTCAGTACAATTTACTTCTTCACATGTTTTTTGGTACAAAAAAAAAGTATATAGGGTACATATACTGCTGGTAAAACTATTTAATAAAACTATGTTGTGGCGACGAGGAACTAAAGTTTACGTTTACGATCCGCCCCGGGAAATTTTGATCCTTTTGGGGTAAAAAAAACTATCCTCATTGAGGAAAAAAACAATCCTCCCAAAATCATGGATGGCTCTAAATGACAATTGCAGAGATTTGAATGAAACATCTATGTAGAATATGTAACGAGAGGCTGCTACAGCCGTGGGCAGACGAAATGATGACATGGATTTCAATTGAGTCTTAAGAAACCAGGAATAAAACAGACCTTATCAATTTAGACCTAACTCAAAACTTTTTAAGGTGTGAATACCTCACAATTATCTTTGAAGACATTCCCTGACTGACTGAGCTCACATTGCTTACAAAACAACCTACATGTCGATAATGGTGATATGGAACCCAAAGGTGAGTTCCGGGCTTCCCCCCTTATAGCTGCGGATGTGGCTACAAAAATGTAAATAAAGTAATATTGAGTCAGTTTCAGGGCTGTATGTAATATGTAAACCCAAACTGCTCGACCGTCGTATGAATGTGGCTACATGTATCAACTTTGATAAGAAAGAATATAGATGAATCCCGTCTATGATAAAAGCTATGTAATAGTTGTTTAATCTGTACACACAATCCATACGTCACATATCAGTACTTCCCATTCATTGCCATATCATTGGACACTATAAGATACCAATTGCACATACATACACGTTCAATTAGTTTTCTTAGGTATCAGTTGCATAAATGCAATGTTTTATTATATTCTCATGCATGCTGCTCTGGGACCTTGCACAAATAATTGGGACCCTTTGGTGAGACATTGGATCCAAGGTTAGACCTCAATGACATTGTATGAGTCTTATACTATTACAGCCATGACTTACATGCGAGTCTGGAGTTCACTCTCAACCATGTAATACTGTTAAACGTGGGTCTCTGTGGTGCTAGCTTACTCCAAGAGATGTCAAGATAAGACCAATGATGTTGGTCACTCTTTTACTGAAGCCCTGCATGTGACTTATGGCATTTCGGTTAGGCTCACTCTCATGAGTTAGAAGTACATGCAGTTCGGCACAGCCACGGGTCTGCAGGTAAACAGCAGGACAATACACAAACATTGGGCATAGACTATAATAGAATAGTCACACCAGAGCAACTGTTCGTTACGTTGCCAAACTGGATACATTCATTAGCAACTGAAAAGCACGATTTCTGCATCAAGGACTTGGTGTAGACCTAAACCGAAACATGCTGTCATTATTGCAAGCATGGACTAAAAGCAGAATAATCTGACTTTGGTTGGACTTATCTAACTTGAGTCTTGATGCCTAACTAGCTCTATATCATATATATATAGCGTAAAGTCTTTGGTGCAGCTTGGAGTCTAGGTGTCCATGGATGGACATCTCCAATTTCAGTGGACATTGAACACCAAAAACTGGTCATATCGTAAAAATGCAAAGAAGGATGACAGTAGGAAGACTGTGAAGAAGCAGATATACTGACTTAAATTCTCGAGCCCTACCTTCATCTTATTCAGTATAACTAGTTACCAAGTGAATCAACTTCGTCATATTTGATAATCTAGGGTCAATAACTTCGGACATGTTGTGAACACATTTTGTTTTATTGTTCAACATACAACGAAAGCTGTTGATTATGGTGGGACACTTTTTCTCTCATATCATAACGGTAAACCAGTTCAGAAATGTAAACCAAATGGGTCAGTAGCTATAAATAGAAACTACATGTAGCAGGTGCCCTCTGACCAACAAAACATGTAACAACATGCAAACATTGACGAACATAGATAAATACAATTCTGACATTATTAATTGCTAAACTGTTTTGATTAAGTCTTAGTTATGTCAGATAGGCTTTTACAATACTATTTTGTTTTGCTTTCAGTATTGTTTCGTTTCTTTAGAAAATGAAACATGCCATTCAATGTGCTAACGCATGAGAAAACTGCGACATCATGCTCTTTTATTACAATCAAGAGAAACTTGAGTGATTCTACGTAATTATTACAACGATATTAACATAACCTATATGGCGATGATTCAACCTAACATTTCTAATGCGTAATTTAACCATTCCCTACTGGTACACTCGATTAAAAGATATAGAAAAGGCTGCATAATAAATTTATTTTTCAACAGTTCTCATAACTTACACAGTGTATTCCTATCCCAATAATCTATGTATCAAAATGAAACAATGCATAATAGTGTTTTTGTGGTAAGGACATACATTCATGCACTGCAACAGGTTGAGAGTGGTCGAATACGATTATTTCACTGGTTTGTAACAGTGGTTACCATCTCAAATCGAGTAAAATTCGGCATGGAGTCTCTTAACAAAAATCGAGTTCTTCCAAGTTCTTCCAAGTCTCTATATAGCGACTCTTGCTACCAGCAACAATGTTTCTATTTGACAGACCAAATCAAGACACTGATGAGTCAGTGTATCAATATAATAACCCTACTTTCTGCCAGTACCACAGTGGTATGGCCATCGTTACTCTTTTCTCCAACTTTTAGAGATTGTTAGATCCATGGTGTTGCAGAGAATGCCACTCCTGTCCTGGGATGCCAGGTCATTGCCACTTGCCGTGACTCTGGGCCAGCCTAATTTCATCTTTATAACCAGGGCCGTAGCCTCTCGGGGGCGGGGGACAGGAATTTTGCCAAATATAGTACATTTATGGTTACTGAGCAAATGAGCATCAGAACAGCTTGACCTTTGACCAAACCCCCGCCCCCCCCCTAGACTTTTACCCAGGCTACGGCCCTGATAAATCATAACACTGATCCAATCAGATTATACACAAAAAGTAACAATGGACACAGATTTTTCTTTCAACCTTGGTTAACTTTCCTGCAATATTTTCATACAGTTTGGTTTTTGTCTTTTCTGTAAGGGGTAAAGAAATAACTTTTATTCAGGAGTGTCATAGTTTTCTGCTGAGAACACCACAGTTGTCAAAGGCTACAAGTGAATGTAGTTTGGAGAGGCGAGCAGCACCTCAGTGCAGGGCCAAGGTATAGTCATGGAACAGGTGAGGTTTCCAGTGAATATGTTATGAGGTGGTGGCTGCTGCTGCTGCAGGACCAACAGCAGCCCGCCGGATGGACGGCTAGCTCAAGGGTGAGGACAACAGCATCACTGCCATGGTGACTGGGTCAAAAGAAGCTGCGTCGTCTGTGGACTAGTCCAACTGGGCCGCTGCAGGAGGGGGTGTTGGGGGGGGGGGGGGGGGGGCAAATCCGCCAGAAATCCAGCAGCGCCCGTGGTTTGTGCAGAGACAGGTCGTCTGCGAGTAAACTGCGCTGCCTAGGTTGCAGTCGGGCCTAGGACCAAGAGCGTAGACTTTTGAAGCAGCAGTAGCTAGGCCATGCAGGCAGAAAAATCGCTGTATTCTCGGTGGCTGTAGTGAGCCATGCCTCCCTGGGGAGAACAGCGATGACTAGGGAGGCCACTCTCCAGGGCTCTCCACACGCTCAAATAGTTCACTGTCCACAATCGATAGCCATGCATAACTCATGTCGGACCCCTCCTGCATTGACCATTGAGCCAGAAACAATCCAAAATACTCTACAACGCCGACCCCCCCTCAAAAACCTAAACCTCCGCCACTAACACCCCCCCCCCCCCCCTACCAGCTAGCCAGATTCTACCGGCACAGAACTAATAAAGCCCAGCGCAAACACTGCATCCAAGTAGGCGTCTCGTTCCGTACTGCTTGCTTAGACAAGACACATTGATCAAAAATACCTGAACTAAGCAATTGCAAAATCCCCCTCCCCCTAAACAAGGGGGTTGTCCAGAAATGGACATCTTTTTTTGTGGAGTTCCTGTTGTAACAGCGACTCCGAGATGAACAATTCCAAAATGCCTGCTTACATGCAAGGGATCGAGAATGATCACTTTTACATACATAAAATCAAAATAAACAATATTTACTGTGGCACTCTAACACAACTCTTCGTTATGATATAGTTTCTCCAGCGTCAATGGCCATATGCAGTTGGCGTCCTTAAATTCACCACCAACTACAATGTTGTTGGGGGATTTGGATCTCGCCATACAAAGCCAGGGTTCTGGATTAACTGAAAGAATAGGGGCAAGGGGTAGTAATGAGGGAGGGTGATTGTGAGGGCCCTGCCACTAGACTAGGGAGGGGAGGGGGTGTAGTTTTGTTTTGGAGCAGTGAGTCATGACGTGCAAGTTGGATCCCTATGACCCACATAATTACACAATCAATGTTTCAACCAAATGTACGTGCTAGCCTAGACTAGACAGCATGTGTAGTATCATAATATTGATAAAACTGCATAAAACAGGTAGTGCATACGACGAATATTATCTGTCCCACTTCCCCAGATATTAACCATTCCAATCATACATGCACCATAAAAGTATATCATGCAGAAACATAACTTCATTCATGGGTGCGAGCCACCTTGTACATGCATCTGCCATGTTGCAGTCTAAGTTCAAGTGAGGTCATTCAGTGGGCCCCAGTTAACTGAAGACCCAACTCCGCAGCAAGCCTCTCACCCGACCTTTTGCCTTTGTATTGAAAATAAAGCCCACCCCCTCCTCCTCCCTAGATCCGCCAATGGGATTAGCTACTTTAGACAGAGCGGTAAAACTCCACATTGACAAGTCTGACTTCCAAAGCAAGAAAAGATAAAATATAATCTCCAAAACTAAAAGGTTTTTAGAGACCGTACATTCCTTAGGTTCATTATTATGTATTGTACAAATAGTGTACTCAAAGACGTCACTTAATGACCCATACATAGACTGCACTGATCACAGAGGTGACCAATGACTAGCATAGAGACATGCATTTGGTGTCATCCGAAGAGACATGCACCAAGCTGAGAGAGATGCTCCTTAGAGACATGCAGAACTCCCTGACCCCATTAAGGTCGTCGGGTACACAAAATCAGAACACAGCTGCACCAATCAATAACGTAAATACACCATGATATATAACAGCAATGCATAATGACACCAATGAACACATCAACATTTTTATCAAGAATTCTGTGGCTTACACCATTCACCAACACTTGACCCAACTGAATGGCCTGGGGTCATGCTATTTGCATATTCGTCAAACACGCAGTGTTCCAAAATTGACGTCCTAGTACATATTGCTAGTTTACATAAAGCAGGGGAAAAAGACAGCACCACTTCAGTTATTGTGACAATAGTTCCGCTACAGTTATTCCTCCTTCTTGAGCCACTAAGTATTAGAGTACAGTACTTTCAGGGCACTTCCAGGGCACTTCATTTTCTGGCAACAATATACATACATTCACCAAACTTGCTATAAAAAATTTTTTGTACCAAAACCTAGCTAACTTAGACAGAAATATGAAGCCTAAAAAACCAAGCTACTGATATAAATCCGAACACACTGGACCTCCGGTGCGACCTCACAATAGCACACAGGGAGGGAGGGACCAGTGCGACACGAGTGAAGGTCACTCATGCATGACAGGTAAAATAGTCGCGTGCTGGTGTGTTCTATTCAAGCGGAACGAACATTAGATACATGTTGGAACAGGACGAAACCTCATGGGTCATGATTAGAATGTGGATGACCGCCATGACCAAAAGGTTGTCCCTCCTGTAATAGGGTGACCTCGATGACCAAATAATTAAGCTCCAATCCACTCCACTTCCTAGTATAAGGCAGAAAGTTAAGACATTATATAAAGATAATTGTTAATTCATCTGTAATTCTAACTTCATACTTAATGCGGTCTGTGCCTTCAGATGATGCTACCAACTAGCCAGAGTGTGTTTTAGAATGCTTGGCGAAGTATAGTGATCATAACGACGAAGTTGACTGCAAGTTGGTATAGGAGTCTATCATCGCATTTCTATGCAAACGGACTCCTCGAGCCATGAAATTTTGACCAACAAGCATTTATCAACGTTATACTCCGCTTAGACTGTTTTCCTGTTCTTAGCGGGCAAAAACCAACAAAAATGTTAGTTTGTTTTGCGTAGTCAAGGCAGTAAAAACAAACAAACAATCAAACAAATTAGTATATATGCATAATGGAGTATAATGGAGTAAGTCTTCAGCGTCGGGATATAACCAACAAAAATGTTAGTAACTCCCTCCTACTCGGGATACAATCAACAAAAATGTTAGTTAACTCCCTCCTACTCGGGATACAAGTAATACTTAGTCGTCAGAAATAAGCAGTACTGATATCACTCGAACTTCTCGAAGACCACCTTATACAATGTCATGACTTCCATCTTTCTAATCTGGAGCACTAATATGCAAAAGTCTCAATTATAACGTAGAGAGCATCACAGGCAAACCAACCACATGAAGGAATTGTTTTCCAGGCTTAATATCAAAATTTTCGACTTTCAATTCATCAGTGTCAAGTTGATGAAGTCATTTACTGGAGAACTGTATGATTATATTAACTGTAGTGTAGTACATTATTTAGAGTGAAGCACATTGCATATTATATTGGTGTGCGGCTTCGTGACGTAAAAAGGAATGTGAGGTTAGAGCCAAGTCCGATCTCATTCAGTCTAGCTGGCTGGCTCCTTGCTCCTCTCTGACCCTTTGCCTTTTTTCTTGAGTCCCACAAGGGAAGTCAAGTCCTTCTCTCCCATAACTAGGTCACGCCAGTTCACATGAAAGCATGGCCATTGCAGAGCGATGCTCCTTCACTATGTCACTAAAGACTCACTATACGAGTATACATGAAGTTACACAGAGTCAAAGGATATCCTTATGACATCAATGACATCATTGACATCATCATGGCATGCACCCTTACATGGCCACCTAACCCTAACCTTTTTGGTTCGTTGGTGCCACGTGCATGTTCTACTAAGTTACTGCGTTGTAAAGTGACGTGATAAATGTTGGGATTGCATTGCTTGATGCAGTATGACCTGTAGACTGGAGCTAGTAAACTGAAGCCCAGGTATAAACGAACAGCAACTAATGATGAGATGATAAGGGAACAAGTGTATTGTACTGTATTTCAGTGATGCCACCACACTACTGGTTTCGGCTGGAGTAACTCCATGGTCTGAAGATGGACTGAAACTAAGTTTACACATTAAGCAGCACTAAGCTATCGGAGGCAGACGTAGTGATGAGTTGACACGACCTGCCCTACCGGCAAAAGGAAACACAAGTGTATAAGATCAAGAGAATAGTAGTATTACTACTAGTATACCATCTACAAGTACACCTATGCAAAACTTTGATGGAAACCAAGTGGACAGGGTACCAGTCTGGGGTGGAGGGTAGCAAGAAACAATCGTAGAACCCCTCGGCCGGCCCAAGGCATCTGTCCTGCCCCGTCATCAATAACTTTGCCTCTCTAATTGAGAAATCAATAGCTAAGCCATGGCCCTTGTTTACCCCTTCCTACCTACCTCCCCTCCAGACTCTATCGACTCATCCTATTCTGTCATATTGATACATTATTGTTGCTTGGAGCAATCACTGCACACTTGCTTCTGCTATACCCTTGGAATCAATCACTCACGGACTTGTCTAGGACTTGTCACACCTTCATGTACTTGCTGCTCACACATGGCAAACCCTCCGCTTCATCATTTCACTTTCATCTCAACTGCACACAGACATGCCACCAAACCAACGAAACAAAGTACACGTCTTCCGATATCAAACCAATTAAACAAATGGTTACCCAAACTCATTTTCTTAGGGACTTATTGTCACGATTGTGGCCAAGCAATCTGTGTGTCATACCACTGAGGATGTCACTCTTTCGCACCTGAATATGATCTAAAATCATAAATCAAATCATATACATCTAGGCTAAATTCCTTCACACTAACTGTTCTCCCATACTATTTAATTTAATCATTTAGAGGTAAGACTAGAAGAAGCAGGCATCAACATCCCAGCTTTGTGGTAATGCAACAAAAGGCTTTCAGCCATTCTTGGCTACTATTTGAAATTATCACTCATAAATGCAGTGTTCATGGGGTATGCCTTGGATGACAAACTTATAATCAATTTGAGTTATGTAGAGGCCTGCTAGAGGGTGTCCATATTTCCATAATGTTGGTATTTAGCATCCAGCTTTACCAAACTGATAATTACTCATACATGCTACAAGAAAGCATGGCCAATGAACAGTGATGCTCACTTAGAATGCCATCAACCCACTGGAACTTCCTTGATCAACTAATATAACAAGAATTTTTTTATTGATTAAAGAATGCCACTCAATGTCATGTAAATGACTTTATAATATTATAACCGAAGGTAATGAAGTGCAGTCAGTTCATTTTAGAAGTGTGCTCCCAATGGCACCATTGTTTTTCACTACATTCTTCTGGCCACCCATGTGTTGATGCTCATATGTTTAAGGCCAATTGTAGGCAATCATTGACCTTTCTTGTCCTTAAATTGACTTTAAAAATCACTTATCCAAGGCAACTGTGATGTCACTAGACAATGTTTGAACTGGATTTGGCTGCACTTCATTGCAATGGGCCGTAAGATCTAAGCACCGGCTACAACAGACAGCAATTCCCGATCATTTGGTCCGTCAAGCAAGATGAAGAGCTGGTCATTCAGAACGGAAGCTGGCACAAGCTAATATCTACTGTTTCATTAAAAACGACCAGTCAAATTGAACCTAGACAACTTCTGCCATACGATACTACCTGCCACAAAACGAAACTGTCTGGATTTAGCTGGCTACTCAAAGTCAGATCTAAAAGCAAATACAGCTGTATTATGATATATTAGATACATTTCTTACGTTTTCCAAGGTTTATACTTTTTCAGTAAGCCGACTATGAGCTAGGAGTAGACAGAAGCGGCTAGCTACAGCTAAAGCCAGGAATAGGTTGCTACAGCTGTCTAGAGACTACCATGTTTTGTGAAACTAACTGTATCTAGTAAAGACATTAACCTGCAGCATGCAAAGGAATAAACATGCACTAGGAAACACCATTGTTTCTATGGGTTCATTCATCTAACGAGTCACTTAAATCCATTACCAAAGCCACCTACACAGGCACAACAATCTCTACCCTATATAAAAATGCACTACATCACACTTCCCAGAAAGGTCTTCTGAAATATATCTATTGTATTTACTTCCTCATTCTGGGATTAAAGGAAACATACATACACTAGATTTTACATTTGTGGTAGATAGGTGGGCCATGGTCACACAGTTAGTCTCATTAAAACGGCCTGTCAAACTGAACCTAGACAAAGCTAGACAAGGCTACCTGCCACTAAATGGAACTGTCAGGCTATAGCTGGCTACTCAAAGCCGGTTCTAAAAGTAAATATTTATGATGTATTAGATAAATCTTACATTTACCAATGTTTACATTTTTCCAGTGGTGGTTGGTGTAAGCCGACTATAAGCTAGGAGTAGACAGAAATGATTGGATTTAGCCTGTTATAATAACAGCCAGGAATAGGTTGCTATGTTCAGCTGTCTAGAGTCGACCATATTTCATGAAACAAACTGTAATGGCTCAATAGACAACATGACCTGGTAGGAGTATAATGAAGGCACCCCAGTCTCTGACAGATCCATATTGGTTATGCCTGTCATGATCTGTGTAACACCCTAGCATTATCACAATTTTTGGTACACGAATAACCCACTTCCACGTGGAATTCATGAATTATTTTAACACAGTAAGTTACCATATAGTGATGACCACTACAGTTGTGTTTTACATGTTGTTACCTGTAAAGGTGGTGTTATGCTAGTATGGCATTAGCACACCTTACCATTCTGTTTTCACAAGACCAGTTGACTGGCTTAATGGCACAGACTGTAGCCAGCTTCTCCATTTGAAAGAGAACAACCTAGTATCACAGACTGGCCCCAAAGAGCCTTACACTATGTTCCATTCCATTTCATCAGTTCTAGACAATGAGAAGTTTAATGTGTTAAGCTATAACCAAGCAAAGCAGATTTCAAGATGAGATGACATTGCAAGATCAGGAGTACATAGGAATGAGTTCAATATAACCTTTAATGATTACTACCCAATTTCATTCAACAACTTTCTGTGAGATTGTGTCGTATACACAGTGTAACACATACGTTTCATTACAATCTTCTTCCTCAAATGCATATCCCAGAAAAGTGTGCAACTGAATGTAACCATTATGGCATTATATAATACGGAATCTACATATAAATGCATCCAGGGTTCGACTCGACTGCATTTTTGCATTGCCATGTTCATTGATAAAATTACAAAACTGAAAATTAGCTCAGTTCCACCATAATATAATCTATCTTTAGGGCAAATCGCACAGCCCTTCATTACAACCATCCGTATTCAATTTAGTTACAATACATCATATTGTAAATTTGCAGTTTCTTTGAGACTGGAGACAACTCTTGGGTGTCTCAATTATGAATCCCAAGGGGAGTGTTGCCAACTCCACAGATATAGCAGAAGTCAGTAAGAAATGATTTCGCAGAAGTCAGTAAGAATTGCAAAGCACGCTGAACGGGTCAATTCAGTGCATCCAATCTGCAGCACTTGCTCCATTGTTTTGAGATCGAGAGCAAAGCATCTTTTAGTCTTTATGTTAGCAATAACTAACTGTGCAACCAATTTAGCATTCCTTATCCAAGATAAATGATATGATATCAATCTCCCTGGCAACGCATCACACATAAATGACACTGACAGTGCAAAGAAGAAACTCAGTCGAATACTTCATCCAGATCAACTAAGACCTGACATCATTTCGCCTACATCTGACCAGACCTGAACCCAAAGTTTCCACATTTTCTTTCAGCTATACATATATATATCAGTCATGCAGTTGTAACTTCCAGATCCTTTAACACAATCAAATGTCTTTGAGATCTTGACACCTGGTCCCGATTTATCTTTCCTTTATTACATTACAATAAGGCGATCATATCCCAGATATTATCCCTTGAAAACTAACAGTCTTATACAGTCTTATGCTGTCCAACCAATGTTGACGAGTCTTCTAGAGCGAGGGAATTTAACAAAATAAGAGATAAACAGAAAGAGAGAGATGAGCAGGGAGAGTCTAGGGAACAGTAAGAGTTAGAGGCAGCAGCAGTCTCTCTCTCTCCTGTCACCTTGACGTTCTGCTGCTGATGCAGATGATGATTATGATTATGACAATGATGACGTCACCACATGAGCAACACACACAGCCAAGAAAATCCAACTTGGTGGCCCATCTGCTGGCTTTGCTTCTAGTCCTAAGCTTACCGAAGACCACAGCAACTGAGCAAGTTAATTCGCACAGTACTACAGTGCAGCCTCGCCTAAAGAAAGACTCACTATTGAGACCTCACAATTAAGACAAGGAACCGACCTTATATGATCACCATTGCAATTCACCTCGACATTAAGAGCATCTCATTTAAACAAAAGGGCACCTCAGTATTAAGACAACCTTACTATTAGGTCAACCAGGACTAGGCCATGACTAATGCCACTTACAATCAAGAAGACATCACCACTAAAGATCACTAAATTTCAAATATCAAAGGTAGTCGTATTGGTGCAGCTCCACTGCATTTTAGTGTTTACAACTCATTAATATGTTCAACTAATATTACTTCCGGCGTCCTATGCCTCAATTAGCACCAAACTCAGATGGGGATTCTCTTGCGTTTAGTAATAAGAGTGAATATGCAATAGAACACCAGGTACCCAGTGCTCTAGCATCTTCCATGTGCATGATGCAGCACATAGGGTTGCTGCAGCTGCACGAGCAGGTGACAACAGCAGAGTATATAACAAAGCAACTGGTGATGATTCTGAGGTTGCTGCTGCTGCTGCTACTACTGCCGCTGCTGCTGGGATGATGAGGTTATGATGACGATGCGCACAAATATGACTTTTCATAGACTAACAAACATCTATAGTAGCTGTAGGTATGTGTTGATGGTGTGGTGTATACATCAGAACTTAATTCAACTTATTCATCAAAAGCTGCACCATTTCACAAAACCAATAGGACCACAATTATCCAGTTATAGCTACGGGTCTCACGACAGTTAACATCATATTCATTCATAACGAGAAATTCCATTTACACTTAAACATTCCAGCACTCGATCAAAACATCCCACAAAAGCCAACATCACATAAACCTATTTTCAGCTGCAACTTTTTTTACCTCTGTTCTAAACAAGTGATTAATTATTTAGCCACTTTTACATGGCTGGCCCGCAGTCTCTTTGTCTTGCTTGTTTTACGCATGATCAATGAAGGCTGTGGCTGACGATTCACACTCAGTTGTGCCGCTGATCATTAAATAACAAAACACTAAACAATGACTTAACTGATTAAACACCACAATTGCCTAAACTGCTATCTTATTAATAATCATGTATTTGCTTATTGAATGATACCATAAATACAAGTAACTGTCATCAATTATTGGAAAAGAATTTTGAAATCAAACCATAGCTTACCACCTATTGATTTCAATGATAAGGTGGATTTTGTACGCAATTTCCTTTCCACATACAATATATCACAACAATCATTCAGGGTACGGGGTGAACGGGCCATGTTAATTACTGCCCAGGTTCATTAAATGTAAACAGTGCACAGGATGAGAGGCAAGTGATGCTATGGTATGCTTAGGTTCAATTTCTTCGGAAAGCAAAAAATGCACAGCTATACTCACATGCGCTATCCCGTTTACCCCATACCCTGAATTTACAAAACCCTGAAAAGCACCAAAGAAAGTTCTGTTAGATGCAGCAGCACATACATCAGGGGGGGTTTCCATTTACTTTTCATTTTAATCGACCACATAACATTTCGGGGCAAAACCAATCCCTCCCATGAATTATGTTAATCTTAAAATGGTCTTATGACATATATATATATATATCTAATCACAAAAGGTCCACATAGTTTCAATGTTCTTAATGCATTACAGTAACCTAACAGCAGACTTCGTGTAGCGATGTCCAGCAAAACTCGAAGGCCGGCCCATCTGCAAAAAAAAAACTTCATTCTCCCTCCACGGATTCTACCAGCTAGTCTGCGTTCGTTACAAAAGCCACCACTAGCCCAAAACAACAACAAATCTAACCTATGTAAAATTAATATTAGTTCTAGGCGACTTTTTTTAAATAGAGACATTTTCTCGGTAATGACAATTTGGGTGGACCTAGTGCAACTTCCATTCAAGAATCAATCCTGCCATGAGTTGCCATAGCAACTATGCACAGGTCAGGTCCATTATCCTGGGGAGGCAGAAAGGCTCGTTACCGTAAACCTGCGCCTTTCTGCAAACCGCAAGGAATACAACAAAAGCCTTAGAACCAGTAATAAATCTGAGCATACGAAAAAAAAGGACATCCCACTAATATAAACTAATGTACCTTGTACTAAAGATTGAAATTTACTCCCATACAATAATTCAAAGGACTGTAAATGAAGGAAATTCCCCAAACATGCACCACAAAATTTGCGCGGTTTACGGTTTTCTGGTAGCAGAGACAGCTACAGGAGCAAGGGGGGGGGGGGCATAAAATGAAAGGGGGGAAGAGGTCTAGGACAGACTGGGGGGACACTAACCACGTTGTGGTGGGGAGGGGGGGGGGGGGTGCTTATACAGTCTTCATGACACTTAGATTCCAACCCATGGTATGAAATATTTGTTTTAATTCCCGAGTTACCCCCCTTGTCCATACAGAGAAAAGAAAAAAGTTGATGACCCTAACTACTTTTTCGTATTTTATCAAGAAAAACTTCAGTAATTTGGATCTGCAAGCGTGCAATCACAAACATCATCGAAAGGACATATTTTCCAGTTTTCTGTCTTTTTTTTTTTTTTTCAAAAAAATATAAATGTTAATTCTAATTTGATATTAACTGGTAGGAGGTACATGACATGCATAATCGAGCGGGATGTTGCAGCGATCATTGACAACACGGGCCACCAGTGAGCGAGGGCATTTGTCAGATTGGATCACTCAATACAATCTCGGAGTGTTTATTTGCTGTTTCTGGCCGAGCTAGCGTCAGAGGAACACGCGACACAGATCCCTGCTCACTGAAGCGAGACGGACCCGTGCACTTATCGATAGCAGATATGATCCTCAGACTGTGTCCCCCCGAAACAGTCCCCGCTGGCTTTTTCCCCTTTCTCGAAAAACGCGGGGGTAGGTCTTACTCAAAATAGGCAAAATCAGGAAAAGTTGTTGAAGTTTTGAAGCAGAGAATAGTAAATCACCGAGGGCAGGCTAGGCCCTGCAGGCACACCGTGAATATTGATCAAATCTGACTGGCTGCGTCCCCCATAACCAAGCTGAGCATGGACTCGCCCAAGCAATGTTCTACAGGGAGTATTCCACAACAGGACCAAAGGTTGCATTCTGTACTGCCAACATGATACCCCTAAACCGTACAATTTCTTATCTAATCAAAACCTAAAATAGTAGGCCTACTATACATATAAATAATCCTAAATACCTTCATAAACGCTCGCATTTTATATATTAAATTACGCCATTAATAATCATTAAACTCTTACAGTATTTCACGGTTCATTGGTTCGTAAAACTGCATCATAATATGGCAAAAGCTGCAAAGCATATTGGGACATATACGCAAAATGTAAAGTATTTAACGGAAGAGGCGAGCGTAGAAAAACACGGTCAGCTGAGAAGGCAACCCAGTTAGCTCAACTGGGACGTGCCAGCTATGACCTATATTAGACAGTTTGTCGATTACATTTATGAGAATACGCCTTGGGTGTGCAATAGCCATGGCAAACTGTTTTCACTATAAAACTGCTATGACAAACGACAATACTAATCTATAACATATATAAGCACTGTATAATCTACGTAGCATCTAACCTACACTCTGTGAATGTCTATCTACCTGTAAATATCAATGTAGGACCAGCTCTACTTTTCTTAATATAATTAAATGACCAAACAATTGATAAACAAAGCAGGTTTTGCTAGATCTCAAATATTGTTGAGTCACTCATACCTGGCACTCCCTTAACAGATTATCTCAAATTTAACCTGACCTAGCTTCATTTAAAGACACAATTACGTGTAACATAACTGGCTCCTCTTTCAATAATGTCTACAGGAATACATACTGTCTAATTACAACATACTCGTGTTATTGTCTTATTTCTGAAAGACGTACATATGACTTACTTCAATATGTGAGTTACATGCAAATAATACACACTAAATATTTTACAGTAAAATCTAACGACGTTTAATTGGCACTCTGTGGAAACGCACCAGCATTGTGTATTTATAAGTGCTTGGTCTATTGTGGGAAAATAATAGGTAGCGTCAGATTATAATTAGTGTATTTATATTATTCAGTCTATTGTGCATAATATACATCATTAGTAAAGCCATTTTAGGAGGAAATTTACTAGTCTAAATAAATAGTAATCTAGTCTTTATTTCAGTATTTTGTAATAAAATTCAGTTCATGACTCCTGAATTAAGTTATTATAATGTTAAGGTTTTTACTATTATAAAAAAGTGACTGCACTTAGAAAAAAATAATAATCTTGATACAGATTTTAACTATATATGAAAGACAAAGAATAAAACACTACTAGAAATAGAAAGAGAACTGCACAACTCCAGAAGATGCCAAGGCAGTGCAAGAGGAGTGTGGCACTTGGCTGCATCAGCAGCAGCAGCAGCAGCAACATGATGGACACATGAGCATCACTGCAATCATACACATTGGGACTACACACACGTTTAATGTGAAACAAGCCCTGTACATGACACTCTCACAATGAGAACATGTGTACAAATGACAGCATTTACAACACTTCCTATTCCTGGCAATTATCCATGTCTATTATTGAACAACAACAACAACAACAAAAATACACATGGAAATATATAGGTTAGCACAACCATTGATCAGGCAATTTTGTTACATGCTTTCCACTTGTGTCATATATTTCAAGTCATTGATGATTGTGACGTTGCAGAACCAGTATTAATCAGAGTTTAATTTTGGGTATAGCACAAGATAATGGCAAAAAAATGAAAATCATATCTCTAATTAGTAATTCTGACATTCTGACATAGTTTTGTTGGAAATATTTCATTCTGGCCAAAGCATATCATTTTGTGATCTCACTCAGTCCAGTGTGGCCAACAGCCTAATAATACACATTGTAAGAGATAAAAGAAAGTTGAAGAAGCATTCTATGCTGAGACACTGCTGTCATTCACTTTCCTTTTAAATTGCTAGTTCACCAAAATGTGTAAGAAGTACAGATGAACATTCTTATAACGTCACTTCACTAATAAAGTCACCTCTCAATTCAGACCATAAATGCTGTTCGAAGTCTTTCTAAAATGGCCCCTCTCATAAGACTACTTCACTATTAGGCATCTTCTCCAGTTCTCTTGACTTGGGAGCTAACAACCACTATATCCCTGCCTCCCAAACAAAATATCCTCAACATATCTAATATCAAAGATTGTGGGAGATTATCTCATAGAATATTCCCACATTATAAAACATGAGATCTTATGTCAGCCAATTTCACAAGCCAGTTTTACCAGTAACAGTTTAGTCTTGAAGAAGGGGGAAAGTGAAGGCCAATACTTCCCAACGGAAAACAAGGCAATATGACCAGATCAATGCTGCCAAGGCTGCCTCTCACTTTCCACTTCCAGACTTCATGCAAAATGTGTCAGCATCAACATTAATTGCATTGTATTAACACCATTTATATAATAATGTACCCAGAATCAGAAATAAATGTTTAAGAATTGATTGTCAGCTAGATATTATATCATATATGTCAATGCCATTTTTAAAGCAAATTTTTGTCATGTCATTCTATGAGATTATCTAGCACATATCTGATTTTGGTTAGCACGAAAACCCAGAATCCCATATTTCAATTTTATTGCGACAACTAAGGTTTCTTTTGCTAAACTTCAATTGTGCATTCTCAGTACCAAGAAAATTCATCATCGCAAGCTGACCTGAGCTGGCCACAAGGGTCAAGCTGACCAGTCTACAATGAAGAGGAATTCCTCAGCATCACTCCCTGTCCCTGAACTTACTGAGGTCTGTTTCCAATGTCAATTAAAGCACAGCTGCATTGTTGGTCAATGGCAACTAGGATGAACTAGATGGCAATGAACTGGGGCAATCAATAAATGGTCTCATAAATAATTTCTCTTTACATTGTTTCTGGTAATTAACCAATATGGAAACAAATTTTTAAAAAGGAATTTTTTTTTTAATTTATGGCCCTCTATAGCGCACAAAAAGCTTTTATTGTAGGGACGTTAATTTTACGTATTATTTAAGGTATACTACTATGGTGTTGTTCAAAGCCAAGCCACAAGACTCTGCGTTATCTCAGAGCGACTGATGTGAAGCTTGGTTAGCTTCAGTAGCCACGGCAATAGGCAGACATAATGATGACATGATGACAATACAATCATACTCCATAGTGGGAGTTACGCTGGCCTTAGCATAGATATAGCCTTCACCCAAAAATTGTGACCATGAGAAACAAAAATATACCAATAGATTTCTTTCTACCAACATGAATGCAATATACAAACATATCTCTGAATCAGTCTAGCTTCCCTCTCTTGAAACCAAAGAAACTTAGAATCACCTCAAATTCGATTGAGAAACTTCCAAGGTAATGACTTCATGAACAGACTCCACACTGACTAGTACTTTCATATAAAAGTAACAATTAAGTCAAAATTGGTCCAAAAAAGCCCAGTTACAATAACTTGAAGTGGTTCAATAATACCGGTGCACTACAAAACCTTTTCTCAATGGAAGTATTATCATGCAAGATTTACCTTAATAAGAGCACTTAAAACATGCAAACAAAGGAAAGACAGACATTTTAATGCACAAGGTTCATCTCTAATTTCCATGTAACCAAGCAACATTATTACACGTTTTTGAGTCATGCCTTCCCAATCAACCCTCGCTAGCCACAAGAACTTGCTTTCGAGGGCTGCACTATCTATCTACAGGACAAGAAAAGCCATAAAAGCAACAGATTCAAAATTAAAGACTAAAAAATTTGGCAGTTGCCAAAAAAATATGCCTCAGGTCATACCAAAGACAATGTATGGAATCTTTGTTCACACTAACTCCTCACAATATGGACTAAACCTCATATGTATTATGTATATCAGTGGAAATTTCTAATAACCCATCCAAAGACCATCAATATTCATCAGTGTATGATGCATGTTTTTGACTGCATTAATTTGTCTATTAATTTCCTGCCATAAAAGAATTCCAGACCATCCAGCAATTTCATTGGAGCCTTTAACATATATTGCCAAAGTTACTATACTAATGTGGAGTGCCTCCATTCAGTGATGTTTAGCAATTGAGCTGTCATCACTCATTAACTGACTGAACAAGTACATACCTCCAAGAGCAAAAATACTGAAGCAACATGACGTACAGTTCGCATCCGAATTAAAGCCCTCAATAACTGACTCCCCAATAATGTGACATATTGCTGTTTGGACATACAAAACAACAAAGCTAGGGAACAGTCATTCATTCCAAAAGATATCACATAAATGACTAGTTTTTTTTAAATTATGGTTTTTGTACCACTTTTTGACTGCATTAAATACATGTTTTGCATATAACATAAGATTCCACTTATTCCAACTGGATATGCCCATCAATATTTCAAGATTTCGAAACAGAAGTATACCATATTGATTATACTGACTATTCATCTATCCGTCAAAATACACTGACAGCCCTTTTTCTAACAAAACTACACGCTCATCCAACTATGATAAAAAACTTCTGTAGTTTTTTAGCAAAGACCACTCATCAAAAATGGAACATAATCCACATCTACGCCATGGTTGTATATATACATGACAAATCCTTGCCATAACCTTCTCATACCACGATATTGATAATATTGATCAACATTCGCAAAAAAATTAAGCATTGAGGTAGCCAATGTATTTTGTTACTTTAGTTGGTAACAGACACCATGCATAATACATGACTATAGTGTGTCAGTCACTATTTTACATACTTTAAAAAATATCAGTTGAAGAAGGAAGGTGCAAAAAATCAAGTTTCTGGTGCCTCAAAATA
Source organism: Alitta virens (assembly GCA_932294295.1). Classification (NCBI taxonomy): domain Eukaryota; kingdom Metazoa; phylum Annelida; class Polychaeta; order Phyllodocida; family Nereididae; genus Alitta; species Alitta virens. The sequence goes on from OW028573.1 coordinate 64,978,307, forward strand.
GTTATACATTTTTTGTCATTTTGACATGTATAACAAAAGACCAGAATGAGACTGACATTAAAAATGCACAGACAGTCAGACAATCTATTCCTTGTAACACCTTTTTCCCTTCATGTCTGGTTTAATTCCATATTTTTCCCTCCTTATATTGAACAAAGACAATTCTGACAACAATGGCACTTGACTGCATAATGATAAATACATCATGCTTTTCCCTCACCAAACAATATCTTAGAAATGGCCAGTGCAATATAGTTAATGGCAATGCTACACATGTATATATTATTTTTAAAAATTGGACACACCATTTTAGAGACAGATTAATGCAAAATAACATCATACGAGTACCTACTAAGACTTTATGAGCAACTGTTGACTTAGTCGTTGCAGACTTAGTCATTGCAATTCATCCCTTTCTTTTTAAACTAACCAGGCAACAAGCAACAAAAACGCTAGTTCAAACACCATACAACCAATTTAACTTTCCAATAACAAGATAACCGCCAGTCATTCTGCCACAATACAATGGTCACCAATACATAAACAGACAAATGCTTCAAATACTGGATCTTCTAGTCAATCACAACATTCATAGCAATCGATCAAAACACATTCGACACCTAATGACGGAATACAGTCATTGTTATGCGTTTCTAGCAGAGTACAACACAACATCATATAAATTTACTTACATAGTCATGAAATGCTTTTGCTTCACTAGAATGTTCGCAAGTGTCTCTTCGTTCCGGAGCTGCACAATATAAGTCCCAGAAGACACTGAAACAAAGGAAAATAATGCATTTATTGCACAAATATTAATGTACATAAAAACATTCCACTTTACACAGACCATGACACCATATTTGACCTTGATATTGGGTGCAATGAATCTTGTCTTTGGTAAAATTTCTTAAAAAGGTGATAAACTACACACTACAAATAAATTAAAAAAATAAAGCTGATGATCACACGGTTAATCTTGCATTGCATTACTTATATACCACGTATTCTCTATCAGTTACATTTAAATTGAAAGCACTCCATATCATACAATATTCAAGATCATGTTTAAAAAAATAATAAATTTAAAAAAATCACTGCCATGGAGACACACCATAATACTTCAAAATACTTACCACCACCATGAGTGTAAAAACCCCGGTGGTTCACCTAGCGTTATATTTTTTTCCCATCGTATCTGCAAAACATAAACGTGAAAAATAACGCATATTATTGGCCTGAAATAAGGTCATAATGAATTTGTGTTTATACTCCATATCATGTTTAGCTTTAACATGCACCATTATACTGAGAAATTAGGACTTGCAATATCATGCAATGAATAATCAATCTCACAATATTACATCCTACAGATGTGAATTGAGCCAAATAGATAAGATGTGTATTGTCATCAGTTTATAAACAAACATGTCCGGACTTTATTTAATTAGATAGTTCGAGGAAATAAGACTCACTTCGGATAAGAACGTCTGTGCACTTTTCTGTGCTCCCACGTGTAACAAATATTCGTATACATATAGGGCTAACCTGCAAGAAAAAAACAAGCAAGACGTTAAAAGTGGTTTGTTGTTTGTGTGTACTGGACGCCGCCATACTGGATGGGATCCTCGCAGCTCGGCATCTGCAAACATGCCGGCTGACGAGCCCAAACAGCATATGCACCAGCCTTACTCATATCATTAGACAGCCACGAACTAACCCTGTGTGCCATGTTACTTTATTTCGACCGGCCACAAGTATGCCATGAACAGAACAAGAGTATTTGGGTAAGAACAATGAATGGCACAGCCATTAGACCTATTTGAAACGGGGCCTCGCTGTCACACAGGTGGAAATTTGAGGAGTTTCTAAGCTAGGCGGCCGAGCTGGATCAGTGCAATGGCAAGAATTCCATGTCGGTTCCATGCCCATTGAAGCGGCAATACAAGCGGAACAAAGATTACTTACTTTTCTCTGGCTTGAGCATCTGAAGGTACGGTGGATCCTTTCCCCTTGGCATACATGCTTGGAGCTGAAACTGTCACGCACCTGTCAAGCCATCAAGGACGACACTGACCTCGTCACCATGACGACATCAAGAGAACTGTCATGAGAAGCGCTCCGATTGGCTGAGCCGCTGAGTAGGTTGTGGGGTGCCTCGAAACTGCCTCCCAAACATCACATGGTACGCTAGATAAAGACGGATTGGCGCATTGCCAATTATCCCCCAAGATAAATCTGCTCTTCCAATGATAGTGCTTTTTCCCTCCGAACTTGCTCCACTTTCATTTTTGATGGTGCTTTTTCTGCAGACAGATCACCAAGTGGTGATTATGTTATATATTGATTGAATCGTGTATTTTTAAACCAATTTACGGTCTAGACTGGACATCTAAAGTACCTGTAATTAGATAATTAAAAAATTGAATACAAAAAATTCACACATTGCAAATGTTTGTGTATTCGAGTACAATTCGTCTGCTTGTGGACTAAAAAACCACAAAGGGCATTAACATCAGAGATATTTTATAAATGATATTTAAAATATTTTTCTTGGACTAGCTTGCATTTTTTAAATTATCAATCATTTTTTAAAGTGTCTGTGTACTATAGGCAAATCGTGAAGGGAACCTGCAGATCCATAATGCAAGTAAACAACAACCAGCTTGGCCTACTTCCTTTTCCGCTGTTCCCTCATATCCCCTCCACTTTTAGGCAAATGATCAGGGGCGGAAAGTAGGCAGCGGATTAGGGAAATTGTTGGGGAAGGAGGGTTGTAAGCATTTAGGGATAAAAGGGGAAGGGAGGGTAATGTTAACATAATTAGCGTACACCAAATGTTCTCCTGAGTCAATGTTAAAGCAAGCATGTTGTGAAAATTAAATAAACCCAACTTATTAAAAAAAAATTTTTAATAAAAAAAACAGATTCAAGAGAGAAAAAGAACTAATAGGATTAAAGACCTAACACATTATGTGCAACATGTTTTTTTTTTTGTTTTTTTTTAATAAGATGAATTGTTTTTAAACTGCTTTGCAAACCTTTGCTTTGTGTCTCAAGTGGTTTATAGTATATACTCCCAAATCTCTTTTCTACTATCCACATCTTTTTTTGTGCTAATATAAATCTAGTTTAAAGTTTCTTTTTATATTGTTCTGTGAACTTAGTATCTCCATTACAATATATAGGGATATATATCAACCTCAAACAACAGGAAAGTTTGAGGTTTGTATATATTTGACAGGCAAACTTCCCCAAAATTTATTGCCTAAATATAGCAACACTATTTAAAAAAAAAATTCATGTCGCAAGTAAATTTTTATAGGCCTACTAACTTTGATGAAATGTACAGATACTGCTTGAACCATGGTAGCAAATAAATAGTAAGTTGGTAGGCCTATATTTATACACTCAGTTTGCTGAGTGTAGGAACTATATCAGGTATGATGCCAAGGACTCTAGTCCTTGCATTATACTCGAGATATACCTGATATAGGTCCTATTTATTTGGGCTGGTGTTGTCATTTGTATGTATTAAGGCACGCACAAGACACCTAGGCTAATTAGGTATTGATCATAAGCAGACTGCAGTCAAATTGTAGACCGTCAAATTGTAGACAGGTAGTCACATTATGTGTAGCCTATAATGTGACTACCTGCCATGGTATGGTAAAGTGGGTTGCAAAAGTATTAATTTCCCCTTAAGTTAGCACAGAACACAAAAGTGGCACATGCAAGCATCTTTGCAACTGTTACATAACCTGTGCATGTGCGAACTCATGTACATGCCATTCTAGGGTAGGGGCACTTTATATGATCTACAGTTTCATAACTATAGTTGGTAGGCATATGGCTTTCTTTTTATCCAGAGGTTCTTTTCTATGCATCAACTGGTTAGTTATATAGAGAAAAAAACTGCAATATCATTGGCACTTTTTTTTTAATTACGACGTGATGCACTTATCTAATTACTAAATTAATTTTACGAAAATGCTATATAGTTTCGAAACTTTAACTTCTGAGTGTTCAATGTTCCTTGACTAATTATGAAACAATGTAATTTTGAAGTCCAAAAACTAAATATTGACGTATTTGTGATGCATTTTTGCCAATTTGCTCTACTTTTTAAAAGTCCCTCATATTTTTAGCCAGCCAGCCAGCCAGCCAATATTCCATTATATTCTACAAATTTTATATAAAAAATTTTCCTTAAGCAAATTCAGAAAACTAAAATCTGGTGCAAAGATAAACGTCGTGTATACATGAGTTCATATGTTGAGAGGTTATAACTTAGGTAACATTGCATAACATTTGCAACATGACTTAAAAATTTACAGTAAACTATCATCTCCAAAAAAAAAGTGATGATTGCATGTACCTTTTGTGTTGCAAAGAATTCTAGCTGACATATCTGACACGAAAATGGCACATGCCAGCATCACAATTTCCCTGTCTTGACGTCATCATGCCATGACGTCTGCAGAAACTACATGCGCTGACATTACATTGGGTAAATAAGAATATGTGCTTATTAATTAAATATATATATATAAGTTATATAAGACATGGGCCTTCTAACTTTGATTCCAGTTTAGAGTTAACTTCGATGAATTCCTGGTTCTTATATAGGTTGGCATGTCACAAACTACTTAAGTGACCGTGCACCAGCAATCTTGACAAACTAAAAGTCCATGGTGAGTCTTGAATCGCTCATATTTCTGACCGCAACTATGGGTGTAGAGTTTATGGACGTATGAATCAGAATATAATCTAATTCAAAAGCTACGGACATGTGTGTTGATACTTTATCCTCTGTTAATGCCAAATGCATCGCTGATTGCTCTGTATGCTCTTTAGCCTACTCCTTGACAGGCAATCTTGCAAAACTGTGAGCATGTATACACATATATATTTTCAAATTAAATTCCGGTTATTTAGAAATTCAAATAGACCTCCGTAGAAACTTCAACTAGAATCTTAAGTTCAAGGCACGTTAATGGAACAAGAATACACAACAGGGGGCGCTTAACACAAAGTAATACACGCCACCTGCCATACACTAGGGAAAGTACAATAATGGATTCTGGAACTGTGTCAGCTGAAGATTTTGTGAAGTTAGCGACTGAGTTTGTTAGGTTTTCGGCTGCTGTCGGTGATAACTGGCATCTGGAATGTATACAGGTATATGATATTGTTCTTATTGTGTCCATTCAATGGAATAGCGAGTCCACAGAAAGACATTTAGGCAAAAGAGGCACCAGAGGATGAGAGCAGACGTTTTAAGACTGCTGCTGCCATCTTGTGTTAATGTGGACCGATTTTTTTTTTCATATTCCATTTACAATTTTGTATTTCATAAATTCATATTCCGTTACAATTGGTTTTTTCTCATATTTTAGTTTTTCAGTTAATTTTATAATTTTTTTGCATTTAAATAAATAAATTAGCAAAAGGGGTTTCCTGTGGTACCTACCGTACCTATGCATTGTGGTTAAAATAATTGTGTGTATTGGTAGTCTAGTCCCATCTATAAAGGTGTCCCTTATTAACTGAAGTTTCCTACAGCTCGTTGGCAATACACAAATGATTAGATCTGACGTCACAAATTTATTTTTTCAAGTTGGCTGGAAAGAGTGAAAATGTGCAGTTTTTAACAAAAAAGGCAACCCATCTGTTGAAGTTAGAAAATGATGTCCAGGTTGAACAGGAGGACTGTGAGGTGTGTTATTTCACTGTGTGTTTTCACTGTGTATGTTCACTGTGTATTTTCACTGTGTAATGCAATGAAAACTTAAATTGGATTCATGGAACCAGCCTAGCTGAAAAATATGGAAATTAATGTTTTTATATGGGCTTCTTTTCCAGATTGAAGAGAACAGTTCAATTGTTCCCTTTGACAATGAACACTCCTTGACACCATGTAATTTTGATTATCACATCATTCACAGTTGCAGTTACTCCGTCCCAGTTCTGTATTTCAATGCCTATAAGCCAGGTATGTTGCATATGTAGTAATTTGAGGTAGTACTGTCTGGTGAATAAAACCCTCGATAATGGCAAGAACTTGCCTTAGAGGGCTGCACTTTCCACATCTATCTGGTGATACAGTTCACACCACATATTTAGTATTCAATGGCGGCTTCTCTTGTCAAATAATAGACAAAGCAGCCCAAGGCATTGTCCATTTATCTGATTTTAGCACATATTTGCCACTTAATTACTTAATTATTTCTCAGTACTCTGAGTTCAACAGTTCCATAACCGATTGACCACTATATGATGCTCGGATTAAGGTCTCATTATTTTCCATCCGCTATGTCAATTCCATTAATGGGCGTTTACTTTTTGACCATTTCCTAGATGGTCAACTACTTAGTCTAGAAGAGCTGTGGAATTGCATTCCTGAAGAACACAAGCATTTGACTGAAGAGAAGTGGAGCTTTGTCACACAACAAGTGAGACAATTTAATACATTGTATTACATAAACTTTGGTAAATATATATAAGATCTGAGAACTTATTGTTTAGAACAACCTTGAAACGTTATTTATAGGTACGTATACTGGGCACCAATTAACATGACCAGTTTTTAGAGAGAAGACGATGCTATGGGAAAATAAATGATGTGGGATTCATAATTTATGTTCAAGAAGAACTGTTACCATATATTACTAAGGAACACCTTTTACTTTTGCACATTTATCAATGTTAAAGAGTCAAAATCCTGGGATTTTCTTGAGCTCTACTATTTGTTCTACTAGGCTCCTTAGGCGTCAGTTAAACATAGAATATAAAGTATTTTGGCACGCGAAAACACTATAATAACTTTACTGTCTAAAAAGGCAAAAACCATGACATCAGCGAAGTCACAATACTGGCATCAGGGAAACATAGCATGATGAGTAGAACATCTCAAAATCAAACGTTGTATAGGCCTACTGTTATATCTTCTTTTTTTTTTTGCAACAATTTGCAGGAGCATCCTTTTTTACATCGACCTTTCTTCCAACTGCACCCTTGCCACACCAGTGACCTCATGAAGATCTTCCACCATTCCAAATCGGATGCTAGTTTGTAAGTTGAGTGAAACCATAGATGACCTTCGAATGAATCGTTTAAGTCTATTTATCAGTGCTCCCTTCTCATTGTAGCATCTAGATTTCAATTTGTTTTTTACTTTTCTTTTTTCCAGGGACAATTATCTCATAACTTGGCTCAGCAGCGTTGGACCAGTCGTTCATCTCAATTTGCCTTTGAATTATGCTAATAGAAAAATTTGTGATAGTAATGTCAGATTAGAGCCGGATTCTTCATGACGTAGATGTTTATGTTTGTAATTTGTATATTTGTTTGTTTGTTAAATAAAATGTAGAAATCATTGGTTTGCTCTAATTGTCCTAGTCTTCCAAAATCTTGTTAAATGGGTACTTGGCTGGAGGCCGAGATGGCGATTGTAGAGTGCTTAGTCCCCGGCTGTAATGCTCACCAGGGAGTCGAGAAAGGCTCATGCTTGAACAGGCCTGTCAAGGGTGTAATTGTGAAGTTAGTGAAACTGATTGGACAGTGATAATAATAAGGGCTATAAACCAATACATTTATATTTAAATCCAACCTAGCAATAATCCACAAATGTCGATATTCAGAATATGACTTCTTAAGGAAACTGACCTTTAAGATTGTTTGCCACACCAGACACACCAGACACACCAGACACACCAAATAAATGCAAAATACAGTTTTTCTTTATTTTTATTTAAAAAAAAAATCCAAATGCAGTGAAGAGGCATCAACAATCTTAAATTTGGTTCAACTGGCCTCACTCTCTCCTAATCATAAAAAGGATTGTCTCGCAGCAGTGGATATACATTGTATTAGAGTTTAATCACAGCAACAGACGAAGTGCCACAATCTGGTAAGGCTTTCTGAATGTTGCACTCCTTCCACGCAAGGATTGTGGGAGAACTCAGGTTCAGACTAAGTATGGTTCCCATGGGAACTAGAGGGTGTGCTACTCCAAGTGACTAACAGACTAAAAGCTATGAACAATAAGAAATTCGCACATTGAAGGCTGCAGTTCCTGCTTCTAGATCTGTCATTGTTACAGATTGTGGCATACCAGTGTGACCAACTTCTTTTATGTATCTTAAGCCAAGGTGTATACATCTCTACAAGATCTATGAATCGCTTAAGTCCTCCACATCTCATAGCTGACCGTTTCGCAAGTTTTGTATTTTGGACACGTTCTGATCTTTGGTGTGCTGTCATCATTACCTTTTCTGACACTAGGTGCTCAGTACATGGACAGGTTATAACTTACAGATGTGTGAGGTTTGAAACATTTACATACGGGGCTTGCAACCCTGCAAGCAGAGATGTGACTGGGAAAAGTTTGCACCGACCCAACTAACTGAAACTGATCGTTCAATGGAAATGCTGCTATTTGCAATTTATTCAGTACCTGTGTCACAGTGAATGGCCATCAAATCAGCATTTTAGTTTTAAATTCTCTGCAATGGGTACTTCTGAGTTTTGTTCTAACAGGGTGGAATATGCTATCACCGAAAGTTTAGCTGTGGGAATCGACATAATAGAGACATGGATTTAGTCCAAAATTTTCCAAATACTAATTTTACATACTATGACCTTCTAGGCACACGCATCAGCCATCAGTCCAAAAATTATGTGTAATTTATTTTAAAATTTTGCTAAATCTGGTACAAAGTTGTTTATGAATTTTCTAAATATTAGCCTTTACGTAATGTGTTAACTTGCCTTGATATCCACCACAATAGCTCACAATGGAACACTGCAAGAACCACTTTATACATTATTTTTCATGTTCTGAACATATTTGAAAGTTGTTTTGTTGTTATTTATTTATTACAACTATTGAGAAGCTAAGAAATTAACCATTAACAGATGGATAAAATCAGTGGCTATGCAAATGTACAAAAGAAAGAGTAAAATGGCCCCCACTTACTTACAGGAACTTTTTTCAGATAGGGAAGATCTTTACAATCTGTGTTGAAGTTGAATCTGAGGATAAATTACACTTTTCATATCCCCCATTTCCAAACAACAAAATATGGCAAAAAAAGTTTTAAATTGTGGATGCATATACCAAGTAACATAAGAAGCAAAGTATCACTCAGTAGCTTCAAATCCGCTGTGACTAACTAGCTGAATTCTCAAAATAATACGACGAATGTACATTTTTATAACTAAGAATCACTTGTGCAATCTTTATTTCCTATAAGGTGCTGAATTGTATGATGGAGTGCTTTAAATGTGTGCTATTATCATTATTATTATTATTATTATATACTATATTGTAGAATAGATTTGCTTTATAGATTAGTTCTATACCTGTAACTTTCCAAATTTTTATTATTATTCCTAATAGGTCATATATTTTGTATTGTACATTGAATGTGATACCGTTATTTGAAACGACTTTAAATAAAATTTTACTACTACTATATATCTATCTATGTATCTATGTAGCTATGTATCTATATATCTATATATCTATATATCTATATAAATCTATCTTTACATCTATCTATAGATGAGGAATGTGTCGTGACATGTGAGCACGTGATGACTGCCATGAAGACAGCCAATGTTGAATGACGCAGGTAGAAGGAGGCAGGAAGGAGGGAGCTTGCAAGCTCCGTGTATTCTATGCTTTGCTTTGCTTTGCTCTGCTTTGCTCTGCATTGTGTTGTATTCTGAGAATTGAAGGCGACACCGATATTCGCTGCACTGATCTGCAGTTGCTGTAGCTGATGGGTGTGGCAAGGTGAGCGCTCTGCATCCATCCATCCAGACCTAGCTTGTATCTTCCACCACACAAGCCTCAGTCCACTCAGGTAAGTCAGTCTGTGTGTGGGGTCAGTGTAATTGGTGGCCAGTTGGATAAGGTCATTCTTTGACCAACCTTGTTTCTGTGGATTTACCTTTTGATACGATGTTATTCGAAAGCCCAGGGACTATATGAAATTCCATTGCTAAACATTTCAGCGGATAACATCCGAAAGCTATCAGCTGACTCATGCAATGCTGACACAAGCCATAGCTTACATAACAGTCTATTATATTCAGGCTGGATGAAGCAGAGAGAAGCAGCAGTCTGCTTCATTTAACATGCTTAGCACCTGCAGTATCACTGTCACAGAACCAGATAAGCCTTCACCTGTTAATACGATGTTTGATAAATCATGACAACCTTGCACTGTCCATAAATACACTTTGATTGTCATCTTGTTGCTTCAGTTGTATCATGAAGCATTCTCTCTTGTGGTTATTAACTTATGCTGACTCACTGCAGGTCCAGGTGCAATGTAAGAGTCATGTTTCTTGTTTTGTATCTTGTCTTTCATCAGCACCAGTGATTAACGTGGGAAATGTGGGTTGGGGGAGCTCGTGCCCCATTACAAAATCCGTGTAATAAGATTAAAAACAATCATTCAATAAAATTTTTCTGTATTGTTGACTAAATGGTATTTAGTGAACATTGCAACCATCAGTCCAGGAGGATTAGAGCATTCTGAAACTCATTGAAGGTTATAGCTATTGACAGTTGCTACATACAATTTTGGATATGGTACTGCATACAACTGTGGATGATTAAGGCAGCTGAGGCAGGGCTATGAGTTGGCAGGCCATTCACCTGGTCATGGTCCCTTCAGCAAAGGATGCCTTTTCTTCCATCAGGGCCAGTAGTTAAACTGTTGTTGCAACTGTCTATGGACACTTCACCTGCACCTACAGGCTAGTAGTACCAATATTTATTACGCTACCTTTGAACATTTTTTTGAAAATCAAAATATAGCAGTAAAAATCCAAACTAAAGCAATGTCATTAGGGGAGCGAGCTGTAGTGTTGCAGAGCTCCTTCTGTTTTTCGGTCAAGGGGACTTAGCCTAGTCTTTCACTATAGGATCTGTAGTTTATCCAAGATAGGTTGTCGAGTGACAATATAATGGAAAATCTAGTAGTTCTCTTCACTAACCATCTGATTGAACAGCTAGAGGTCTACCAGAAATCTTACTAATGGCCCGTTTGGACTTCAGATTTCTAGACGTCTAGCAAACAGGAAGAGAATTCTTCTGTCAGAATGCCTTTTTTTAATGTCAGTTAATAGAGGATTCTGATGTAATATTTTTAGCAGGTTCAGGGGATGCAAAGTTTCCCATTAACGATACGTTTTGCGAAAGACCATATCACGGCCAATTTACACAAACCTCAGAAGATTATTCATAAAACCAATCTTAGTTAGTATCTCTATCTCCATGAGTTCAGCTAATTATAGGATATGTTATGGATTAAGATTCTGATACAAAAAAGTTTTTACAAGTCTCTTTTTATAATTACTAATACTATAGATGGTGCAAGTGGTCGATTTGCAGACAGCTAGGCAAGAGTAGCGAGGATCTATGGAAAAGTACATTTTAAAGCTAGTTCGGCAATAAAGACAAAGACATAAATTTATATGAACTACACTAATTGATTGTAATATTTTGACATGATACCTTGTCAGTATCTGTTACCTGCAACTAATACCATTTAGTCTGTACAAAATAGAATTTTTTTTTTTTGCATGTCTAGACAACATTAACCAATTCTGATACAGATCTCTTTTTTAAAGAGAGCTTTTCTTGTTAATCATGCATACAGATATGCTGAGCACCGACTGTGTTTACTTTAGGCACTGTGACATCACTGATGATGTCACAATGAAACAAAAACCATAAAACATGTCCCATAATTACGTTTAGCACTGTGGGAATGATGTTATGTAGGCGAAAAACAGAGAATCCCTCAGAGATGTGCATTACCTGTAGTATGGAGGAAGCCATCAAGTTATGGAAATATGCTCGGCAACAGGCCAGAGAAGCGATTCTGTCACATCAGCGGTAATTTTATCTGAAGAAGTCTACTAGACACCAGCAAAAATTTGCTAACAGGTGCAATCGTGACATTTGTGGGGAGAAACATTGAACTAGTTTGATTAATCATAACATATTAAAGAAACCATATGAAAGCTCCTATTCTAAGACTTGTTGGTTTTGACTTCACAACTTGTAGCACGGAGTACTTCAAGAAGCTTGACCCGTTGCTAAGCCATGAAAACCAACCTGACTAGGATCCAGCCCTCTAGGTCCCTTTCCAGTGCTTACCAAGGCTTAGCAAGGCTTAGCAATAGACTAAGTGGTCATAAATTTCTCTGGCATAGCTCTCCGCCAAGGACCTCTCAGGTGCACATCAATTCTATACTCATACAATGTACCTACAGTGCCACTACGAAGTCAAGCCATTACAATTCAATCAGTGGTTACAGGCAGTCCCTCCACCGTATTAACTAGAACCACAATATACGCAGCTTAGTGGTTGAATTGTTATGGCCCTTCGACTCTACTCAAGGTCCTGGGTTCAACTTTAGCCTGGCAGCAGTCCTGTCATTTTCCGTGGTACTTTGCAACAGGTTGAATAAATATTGTCTGGACAGTATAAACGGATCAGTGCCTATACTACTATAATCAGTTCATATCATTGAAAATGAGTAATTATGTTTTTATCGACGATGACAAAGTCATTCAGTGACAGCATTAATAATTTTTAAAAATCAGAAGTTGAAATTGCCGATTCATTGCATGAAAATGATGATTGTGTACAAATAACAGCGTGTCAAGGTTATTAGTAGTGTGTGCACACATTAGTTGTCAGTATAAAGAATAGAGTCAGATCGGTATGCAGGCTCTAAAACAACGTGCACTAAGGATCCCACAAGAAAATACAAAGACTGCTGCATGGCCCACATTTTGCTGTAGCTGAGCTTGAAGTCATTCGTATGAGATGTTGAATTGGTGGTGCCATGTGCTTGTTGTTCAGTAAAATACCGCTCCTATGGAATAGAGGTGTTTGTGTATTATATAGTATGATTCAAAGCCTCAGTGTCTTATCATTACGTCTGCCACTAGAAGCTCATATGTACATGAACTTAACTACGTAACTTATAACATCAACTGACTAGTTTTTCACTACTTCTAGTTTCACCTTACAGTGAGCTGAAAATAGCAAATTTAATTTCCTCGTTTGCATAATTGCTGACAAATTGCACCTGAACCTAGTGCAACATGTCAGGTTTTTTCAGACCTCTAAATGCAACTCTCGTCATAACAGGGCAACAATTAATTTTAATCATATTGCACTATGTTACGTATGTTGTTGAGAAATAACTGTCATGTGCCGAAATAGACATTCCCCGGAGACTCAGTGTGCAACTACATCCAACAAATTAACCAGAATAATTATAAATAACTTACTATTAGCTCTTCTAACTAGCTGAAAGCACAAGCTAATTGCTCAATACTACGCCATAGAAAATCAGTGTGAAGAAAAGTAAGTAGTGCAGTAAAACAACATTTTGGAGTTGGCGTTTGATTTTAGTCACTTGGATACTGTATGATAATCATGGTGTTGTTACACTTTGACTCACAAAATGTCAATTTGTGAAAATCACGAAGATACATCTTGTAATTTGATCATGTGGTCGTGCGGTATCAGTTGTCATATTAATTATTAATTGGACGAATGCATGTCTCATTTTAATTAATGGTTTCTTAGGAATGGCGTACGAATTTTAAGTTATGTCGCATATTTTGTAAAACGACATTACTCGTATCGTATTAACAATAGAAAACTGTTCATTCTAGGATGGCAGAGGACCCAGCTGACTGCAACACTGTGCTATGGAAAGATGGCTACGCAGTTTCCGTGGTTGGTTATGACCATCAACAAAGAACAGAGACAGAATCTCTTGTAGAAATGCCACGAAACGTGTCTTATAAACTGCAACTGACCAATGCAAATGACCACATCTGTATGTGCAAGCTGGAAATAGATGGAATTGAAATTGGTAAGTCTTAGATGGTTACTTTTGTTTTTGGAAATTGTACTTTATTTGCTTGTTGTGTGATTTATAACAAATGGTGGGCCAAAAAGTCAGTTTTTTATAACACGACCCTATAGTACATGTAATGTGGGCAAATATTAAGTATTGAATTAAAAGTAGGTTTGAGAATGACAAACTCAAAACTGTTGTCACTTGCCAGAATATAAAAGTTAACGCTACGACAGACAATTAATTAATCATAGGTAGGAACAAATATCAAATGCCTTGCACCAGGCATATTCTCTTTCAGGATAGCCCTAGGTTACTCAAATGCTTTTGAGGTCCTTGTAAGTTGTGCACTATTTCGTCAGAGGGGTATAGGTAATTGGTCAATGTGATATTTTTGATCTCATAATGTCAAACAATATCAGTATCTGAATTATTGAGAAGGTGCATGCCACAGGGCCTGTTCTGAGTGTCACATATCACATAAGTCAGATTTCTGTCTGCTTGCATGGTGTCTTTAGTTGCAGAAAAGAAATTTTGCTAGTTACTACACCTCCGAAGCCACAGAAAATATAACATTTGCACAGAATCCTCCTTCATTGTTTTTTTATACATGCATACATGTGTATATTATGGTATTAGATTATAAGAAAGTTGGTTCCAGTTGAACTCAGAACTCAGAATCTTTTTATTCATATTACATTTATATATGCATAAAGTTGTACAGATATCATTATATCATTGACACACATGGTTCATTAGCATGACATATATTATAATGTAATAATGGTGACAGTTGTGATTCAGCAAGGTCATAAAACGGAAACAGAGAAATATAAGGGCATTCCAGACGGACTATTTGAAATCTAACTGATTTGGAAATTACCGTATGATATTCAGGAGGATGGGCCAGTTAATTCGACAGAAAAGACAGAAAATGAACCTGAACCCAAAGGTGTCAATGCACCGCCTCTGCCTCAAAGGTGTCAATGCTCTCCCTTCTTATTAAACATGAATCTATTTACCCTATTTGTGGGGGCAAAGGTCCAGACAGGTGTCTGTTACACATCTATATGGTCAGTGACATAATCTAATGCTTGTATTGCAAAGGCCAAGGTGAAAATGACCCAAAAGTGTGACAAGTGTGCTTGTGCTATATTTAGATCTATATTATCTATCATTCTTGAGGAAACTAGAAAATATATTCATAAAGATAATTTAAGACTATTATTACTTTCATTAGTATGAGTACAGCTGCATGTGATGACTACTAATGGAGATATTAACAAAAGAGGTAGCAGTAGCTACTGGTGCACATTTTTTTGGCCGCACCCTGTAAAACTTCTTTTATGTCTGCCAAATTACCTTGAATGGATGACTCCATGAATCTATACGAATTTTTGGCATAACAGTATGTTGCTACACAAAAGTGTGCAAACAATTGTATACCAAATCATGCCAATTACTTTATCATATGGACTAAATTGATTGGTTTAAAGGTACTTTTCTACTGCATGAGTACTCCTACTGCCACCTGGAGAGGCCAGCAGACCGCCCCCTCCATTTCATGTTCTGTCTGCCTGAGGCACCCACTTCCTCAGAGGACCTGAAGAACAGCAAGAATGGAAAGGGCCCAGGGGAGAGGAAAAAGTCCTCAGCGGCTGACCAGTTGGGCAGGAGTCGCTCTAATGTCACCGGTGTCTTCATGCCAGAGCATGGATCCAAAACTCTGCAGGCAAGTTTATAACATTTATTTTAGTAGATTTTCCCGCATACAGTTAGTTCCATAAAATATGGTCGACTCTAGACAGCTGTACATAGCAACCTATTCCGGGCTTTAGCTATAACTGGCTAATAAGATATCCTGAATATTTTTGTGCAATTGAAACAAAAAAGACAAATATGCGCAACTCTCAACCTATGCACCTAATGGTGCTACATTCACTTTTAGATCCGGCTTTCATTTAGTTGCAGTTAGCATCGTTTATCAGAAGTTGTCTAGCTTGTCTAGGTTTAATTTGACAGACCGTTTTTAATGAAACTAACTATATATGGCAATACAGACTCATTGAATGTCATCATCATGATCGTCATCGTGATCATCATCATCATCATCATTGAATTATTCTTAAACAAATATTCCACATACAAATGTACTCCGCATCGCTTCGTATTTCTTAAGTCATGAATGGCTTTTTGGTTGTGGACCACTGGCCTGTTGCAGTTACAAATAACCTCTGTGTGTTTCACAAGCCATAAATTGTCACTGGCCTGTCCATTCTATTGACCACTGGTCTGTTACAGTTTGACGTCCGCTGTGACTTGGCTGGCCGGACACAGCGTTTGGAGATGGCCAATGAGTGTTCTGCCTTGGAGCTCTTCACTGAATTGGAGCGGGATTTCGGGGAGGAGGCCATCCAAGGCCCTTCTTCAATCATTCACTGGACAAACGCCGAATATGACAGCCCAGTGGACGATGTCCTCACAGCCGAAATGCAGGTGGCTCTCAGGTGCGTCTGTTGCTAAGTAACCAGTGCACGTGCTCGTTGTAGTTTAAAATCAAATTAAGTCCTACCATTCCTAAAGTCATGTCATTTAAAAGGGTAAATCCCATATTTTTGTTGCAACTGAACTGTCATTAAAAGTGTTTCTTTGTGCCTTGTTCAAAATGTCCTAAAATTCACGCTGCTGACACAACGGTAAATCATACTAAACTGGAGTTTTTATAGTTTGAGGTCTTGCTTCACATGAGCCACAGATAAAGAAATGAATTATTTATGCCTTTTTGTGGCACTTTACAACTAAGGGCTTACGTATCTGTGCATAATATGATTGATCTAAAACCGCATTTGTAGCTTTGAACAAGTCTGCCACGCCCAGAACATCTCAAATCACTTGAATAGACATTGGTTTTGTCACCACAAGCTTTCTTTTGATCTGAATTCCCCAGCATTTTTTCTTTGCAAGAAGATCTAAAAATAGGCAGAAAACTGCATGACAGGCGAATAAATAAAACATAGTTACAAATGTTTGGGTGGAGCTGGCTGCAAAGGTAAAAAAAGAAGGAAGGTAATATTTCTTACAAAACCCTCGTGTTGTGTGGGCCAACAATAAAACCCACTTGGACCGAATGTTAATTATAGTCTATATCCATTTTTCCTATTGCAAATGACAACCTACATACAATTTATATAACCTAAATACATATTTTCATGGCTACAAAACTTTAATATGGCATAATAATGACTTGACTGAATCGCTTATAAGCCTATGACACGAAATTAAATGATCATGATGTTATCTTTTATTCACAGAAACTGCAAACGTAGGGACGATACCTTGAGAAAAATGTGCCTTATTAAGACCAAGAAACTGAAAGTGGATGTGGATGATGATGGATTGATACAGAGCGAGGAGATTGAACTGGACCATGTTCCCACCTTCGAGGATGTATTTGATGTTCTCAGGAATCTGGGGTTCAAAGATCAGCGAATCTGGTACTACACGTCTCGGTCCGGTCGACTCATTGGGTCTTCCGATTGGGTTCAGGTAAAAGCCAAATCAATCCACTATCACATATCACATGTACATAGAAACTATTACTGATAATAATGTCCTGCAAGACAATCATTCGAGAGTAAAGATTCATTTTGAGTAATAGTGGTTTTTCACGGAAGGTTCTCTGTATTTCCAACAGGTAGCTACAACAGAATACTGCAATTCTATTGGCTAAAAAAGTTTCCGCCCTTGACCCTGATTGGCTGAAGCAAAGTGCATCCTAGCAGCAGTATTTTTAGCCCATTTTAATGTATATTTGACATCTTATCATTCAATTGATTTCAGTTTTTTTCCAGAGAAAGTTATATTTCTGGAATCAGTTAGTTTTCATCTTCCATGACTGAAAAGCAAAATGAGTAGTTAGAGGAGAGGAAATACTTATGGTGTGCTGAATTCAGTGCTGCTCAGTTAAAAGACTCTATTGTACCTTATTCCCCGACGAAATTAGAAATGTTGCGTAAAAGGAAATGCTAGATTTGAATAAGCGCCGGTCTCGTTTAATAGAGATCTTGGCACCTCAGACACTATGTGTCATGTGTTTACAAACAATAATTTAATAAGCACTGTTCTTCAATTTATAGATTGAATGACTCATGTTTCCTGCCACCATACCAAGTGGTTTCATGATATATGTCAGGTGCAAAGCATGTGTACAAGAAAGAACAGTGACCTAATTCACGCTGTACACGCACCCTGACAAGTATGCATGGGAGTATGAGAAGAACGTCAGTTTGGGAGTTTTACCTCATAACAGGGCAGGCAAAACGTATATAAACAAACAATAAACTTGTGAATATATACAACTACTGGGATATTTCCATTGGTATTAAATTGTATCAAACAGTAAACTACTAAAGCAACATCCTTGCACTGTGTCTGTCAATGAAATCTACGATAAATAGCCTAAAATCATGGCATAGGTGCACTGGCCTCAACTGTGATGCCATTTAAAGAAAGTTAACTGAAACGGTGCAGATGTATTTCCAATATAGTTTGTCATTTGATGCAACTCCGTTTTTGTTGATATATTGTGTTTGTACAGCAATTAACCAGTGCATGTCATGGTGACACATGATCAGGGCATTCAAATCGTAGGCCTATTTATGGGGTTATCACTTAGGTAAGACATCTGCAACAGTTAATTGTACAACCTACCTGGATAATTTTGAATAAAGATTTAAGCCCGTTGCGGCTGTGGAAAAGTGAAATGAAAATCGCGATGTGACACACATGCTGGAAGTCACGTCACATGGGATGTTTTTAAAACATGTTTTACTGCTGTAGTACGAATTCTAATATGCCGATTCCATTTGTGACAGGGCAAGTTCTCTCAATGAAGCCCAACAAGATTAAAACATTTATTTATATGGAGTCACACAGCTCATTATCACCTTTTAATCTATTTTGAAAATCATGCATAAAATTAGTTATATAGAAATTTATCTATTTATTAAAACATAATAATTCAGGGTAAAAACATTTTAAGCAAAAGCTCTTTTTCAAAATGGTCCTGTTACAAAAAAAATAATAAGAAAAGAACATTATAAAAGAACTAATAATAACAATGTATAAAACCTACTACTATAGATCGTATAAAACAAATCATCATGAAAAGACATAAAATGCTTTCTGGCTTCTCTCAAAAACATTCAAACTGCTACACTCAAGTAATTGGTGACAACAAAGGCCTATACAATATTGCTCATGTGGTTATTTCGCTGCACAGTTTACATTTTTCCAACATTCAAGCAATGGATGTAATTCTTCAGAACCTTTTCATATACATATAGACACTACCAATATCATATGGTAAAATGCCTCGAGAACATGTAGCTTAGTAGAAACAATAAAAAAGGATCTTTTATATAGAAATGAGATCTGATGTTTCATGTTGAATGGGAGAATTTACAAATGTGCTTATTCACCAAATCTTGTGTTTTCAGAGTTCACTATTTGTCTGCCAATTGCTGCACAGAGACGAAGTTCTTGAAGACCCGGACATGTTGACCGTCCGTGCAATTTCCGTTAAACCAGCACAGTGCTGCTCTGTGTTTGCACGAGTGCTGAATGACACCATCCATGAACTTGTAGTTAGTTTGGACATGACCATCAGAGAGGTCCGTCACCAGTTAGGAGCGAGAGGAGGTCCTTGGGGGGAGGACCCCAAGTGGTTGTACGGGGGCACCCTACTGGAGAATAGCAATGCTCTTCAACGTTATGGCATTAGGAATAAGGATACTATTGACATAGTACTACGTAAGCTACGAAATATAATGGCAATTCAGCGTGATTTATACATGATTTCTGTCTGGATAGATCAGTTATTGTTCATATAATCTTTAACTTGCAGGATTAAGGGACCAAGGTTCAACTCGACCTCTAACTAAGAGAGAACCTGTGGTAGTGGAGACAGAACCTGAAGCTGGTAAGGCATTTAGGCTGCCAAAATGCAAACCTTCACTACAATTCAACATAATTATGTTGAATATCTTTCGTTATTTTAGTGCAGTAACTGGTTAGCTTCACCTAACACTTAACTACATAGAATTGAAAGTGTTCTACAGTCCACATTTCCACACAAACATTGAAACACAACTTAAATGACACTCTGAATGTTATGATTTGGGGGGGGGGGGGGTTGTCATATTATATAAAATATTATTTTTCTATCACCAGCAGGTACATTATTTTAAACATCGCTGAAAGATTTTTGAAAGTCTTACTTTCATATTGTGACCACATAAATTAAATGTTGGTGCACGATTGTCATAATCTATCTGTGTTTGCTGAGCATGCAATGTAATAAGGCTTCAGTCCAGCAGCACTGAGACATCGCTCAATACTTTCAGACACAGCTTGTTTGATCAGGAAGGAGGTGAACCCAGCCCAAGCTGCTGCCAAACAGAAGCAGAACTTGCATGGCAGTCAGGTGTGGAGTAGAGGGGGTACTTGCCTCAAGGGGAGGTCTTCCCAGCAGTTTGTTGAAGTGGACCCTATTGAGGTTGATGACAGGTTCTTTGTTAACCTTCTCGTTTCCATTGTGCCAGAGTAAGTCTTTTTCACATTTTATCGCATTCAAATTTAATTCATAGTACATTTTAACAAGTAATTCCCCAAAAGGTGAGGATTGGTCCAGTAAATCAAGCAGACTAAGCAGTGGGAATGATAGTACTACTACAGAAATGTATCAAGAGCAGGCGCTAAAAAAGCAGAAAAATGTAGCAACAGCAAGCTAACCTAATAAACCAAAATGTAGTAATAGCGAGTAATGGATTTTAATGAAAATTAACTTGCATGTTTTGTGTGCAAAATTGACATACTATATAAACAGTTGCAATAACTCCAATAGCTGACAATTACAGGGGTATGTACACAATTGCAATAAACTGACATGAATTCTGAGCAATTCGTCCCGCCGCTGGTGCCTCATCATCACATGACCGCTGGGGACGTGGTTATGTGGAATCATAAAGTCAATTGTACAGTGCATAGTGTTAGTAATTGGTTTTTTTTTTTCAATTAGTACAACAACGAAGTGTTTGGTGGGCAGCGCCGCTTCGCCAAAAAAAATATATATATTCCCAAATTTACCCACAGTTTCTTTTCCAGCATGCCTAATCAAACAAAACAGATTGCCTCAAGGCAATCCAAAAACATTTCAACAAAACTCACACAAACAGCAGTGTCTTTAAGCCCTCTAGCTCAATAGAGGGCTGGGTGGATATATGTCACTATATTCTACTACAGTAAAGCATAATAGTAGAACTATGGCAACATAGCGGAATTATATAATTACTTTGTCTAATCATAGCATCATGTACAAATTTGGCAGTTAATATTTGAAAATAACTATTTAAGTACAAAAAAGGTCGAGTACATCTAGTTCTGAAAAGTAGAATGGGATTCATTACCATTAAATACAAGGTATTTCTTAAGGTTTGATAGTGACCCAAAGGACAGTACCTTTCTTGGAATGCACATATAAACCTTATAAAACATAATAAATATTGGCATACACAGTTCTGTAGTTCATGAAGTAAAATCATAGCAATGTCCAACCATGCCTCAACAACTGAATATTTCTATTTGATTTCATTCACGACAAAAAGAATAGAAAGATACTGGCCTCCAAGTGATAGTACCATAAAATAATTATTGAGAAATCAAAGTCCTCATCTGATGAAGATCAATAATTTTGACCAACAGAAAGATTATCCCAAACTGTTGATTACTGTGTTTTACAATGGTGGTTTTTTTTTTCACATCTTTTAAATCTACAAACAATAATTGCCAATATAACGTGTCTGAAGCACTCTGAAAGACTGACAAATTTGGCATTGGTTGCCAGTGTAAACACTTTTCTGCCAGACACTATCAGGCTATTTAATTCATTTCCAGTGATGACATCCTGCTTGAGACAGAAGATGACGATGACCCAGACAAAGCAAGCAAAGCCTGTAGCCTCATGTAGATAACATTCCATTCCATTCTTTTCATGTTTAGACTTTTTATTTTTTAATTATTTATATCTATTGTTTCAATTATCTTACCATGTTGCCTTATATTAGCTGTAATATTTCATATATTCATACGAATTTACTATTTGTTCTTATACACTGTTTATTATTATACACTCCGCTTACACAATCATTTTTCTTGTCATGAAACGCAATTAAAATACAACCTCGCTATTAGGACCACTGTTGTTGCACATTCCTGAGGTTGTCGTATTAGAGAGGTGAAATGCTATGGTAAGTGTGCACTTAAGTCAAGGAACTGAGAGGAACTCTTAATTATGAGGTATTTTTAAAGTGGGGTTTCACTGTACTGTTATAAATCAACTTGATGTAGACCAACATTGATGAAGAGAATTCACATTATTAAAAGTCTTGACGATGTATTTATGACACTAATCACACCAATGAAGTAGCTCACTATGAAATCACCAAAGCCAATTATGGAACTTATGTATGTTACAACTAGAAATAATAAAAATGTTGTTCACTCAACTTGATTCTATTGTCTATTTCATTTGTAAAACATTCCAAAATGTGTAAATGTAAATGATTGAAATTCATGAAGCAAATTCAATTTGTCTGTGAAAAATGTGATGTATTTATTAGTAATTATTACAGCCAAATTCATAGAGTTGGAAGTATTGATAAAAACACGGTGACTCCACTCCATAGAGCATTAAAACATTCAAAGATTATTCAAGAGCTCTTCATGTGCAATTGACTTAGACGAGGACCTAAAATGGTCAAAGTAAAGGCACTACTATTTCTTCTTCGGTTATTCTATCTACTCCCTGGAGTTCTCTCTCTTCTTGTAGGAGTGAAAGTCTGTAGTTACTAAGTTTGTGATACATTTATGTATTACAACAGGTCCGGATAAAACAGAAGATAAAAGAGACACTATATCTTAGGAGTTAAATCCTTGGATACCAATAATAAAGGCACATGGCTTACGTTTACCGTGAACTTCGAAGTTTAAGGTATCGATATATATTTGACTTTTTTCTTTCTTTTGGAAACTTTCTATGGCGCAGAAATCGAATGCAAACAAATCGAATGCAAAGAAATCGAATCCAACACAGCAATGACATTTTGCAAACCAGGAGACTTGGGGGTGACATTTTCAGATCATTGTGTTGGTTAGACATCCAAATTGAAAATGAAAAAGTTGATCAATAGGAGCACTTAGCATGTCTGTTCGAACTCCATCTTCTGCCCATGTTTAACGGTCTACTGTTAAAAGATGTTTACTCAGTGCCTCAAGAAGTGCTGAAACAGTCCGGAATCTCACTTTTTTGTTCAAACCGTTTTTTTTTTTGGGGGGGGGGGGGAGGAGGGGTATATTTATATTAAACTTTATGGAGAAAGAAAGCTATTTATAACTCTTGTAGTTGAGACACCTATATAATACTTCTCCAAAAACCAGAGATTTCCCCACACCTTTTAGGGCACTGTATATAAAAGTCTGGTGATAGCTAGCATACAAGCCATAATGAATTTATAAGTACAGTATACTGTATGTACACATTTTATTTACAACTTGAATTTAAAAAATAAGGCAAACTATTTTAATCAATGTAATATCAACAGAAGTAATATTGAAGAATATCTACAATGTTACATCATAGACTATATAGCAACTATGCAATATGACAATACAGTCGTATTACAGTGCACATGTGTAGCTAGGTGCAGTTTGTGAGAAATATCGTAATAGTTATGTATAATAAAGTAATAACTCCTGGAGAGAGTCTCAATTGACAACATACAGTTGGAAGCAGAATTATTCAACCCCCCTGGAACTTGCATGAAAATATGTCAACTATAATTCTGCACAGGATATAAATGACACAAGCCATCATCAACATTTTCTTGGAAGTGATAATTCATGATACTTTGGTAATTTTAAAGCTGTTTTTCATCTGTTATGTAATACTACATGACCAATGCACATAAAAAGTCTTATACATGTGATATAGTTAATATTTTCTTCATTGTGCAAGATCTTTTTCGCAGATTTTCTCTGAATTTCCTGAAATTCATTCTAGTAAACATTTGAGCCATAAATCATGAAATAGCAGCTGGCTGATAAAAAAAGTCGAGGGACTTTAGTAGTGAAATATCATTCAGTGAAAATACATCAAAATGACATACTATCCTTAAATGGTCAGTCTTTTTGGTTCTTATACTTCAAACATTTTTAGCTAATTGCTTTGTCGATAAAAAAAATCAAATGTGAAAATTTCCAAACATACACTTAAATATTACAATCTATTCAGAAGAGGCAAAAAAATGGGCCATTTTCATAATACCAAATTCTGTGTTGAATTTTAAAAGTGCCAATGATATTCCTATTTTAAATAACCAGTTGATGACTAGAAAAGACTGAATGAAAAGAAAGCTGGATTCAACAAAAGCAATGGCCCCCCAGACCATAGCACACCCCTACCCCAAAAATGGCAGGGTGTGGGAGTAAATATGTGTACAGGTTATGATACATTACATACATGTTGCAAAACAGCAGTAAAATTAGTAGCAAAACATGGCACATAATCACATCCTCAAAAATTGTGATGATTGCACTTGTCATTTATGTCCTTTGCAATATTATAGTTGGCACATATTAATGCAAATTCCATCACTCTTCATGAGCAAATCCCAGCTGGATGTCATTTCGGATGAGACGTTAAATTAGCGGTCCCTTGTACTCGGTGTCTATGCTGAGGCAAGTAAAAGATTCCACACATG
Organism: Alitta virens; assembly: GCA_932294295.1. Classification (NCBI taxonomy): domain Eukaryota; kingdom Metazoa; phylum Annelida; class Polychaeta; order Phyllodocida; family Nereididae; genus Alitta; species Alitta virens. The sequence continues at coordinate 65,003,029 of OW028573.1, forward strand.
GGGTCAATGTGTAACATAAGTGGACTCCTCCTCTGTCTCACCTCATCAATCAACCCTCGATAACGGCCAGAACTTGCCTTAGAGGGCTGCACTTTCCATATCTATTTATCTATGACAAAGCAACTGACAGTTTTTCTACTGTCATACATCTCTTTTGTATGAGACCGAAGTATTTTTCCTCTTCCGGGCCAGCTGTCGAATTTTTTGTCGTTTAATTCTTTTCATAAGAATTACAGCGCAAAATAATCCCATAAACTGAAATTAATGAAATACCACATCAGGAGCTTTATAGATGCTTCAATTATATAACAAAATTTCCAATTATTATAATTAGTCAAGTTAAGCCAACAAAATTACCTTGACAACGAAGACCACTATGAGGAAACCACTGTACACCTTTATTGAGGACATGAGCCAAGGAAGAGCATATGATTTACAGCCATCCTGAAGAATAAAAGTAAAAATGATTGATGGTAAACTAAGACGGATCTTGAAACTAAGTTTACTAGTACGTCATGTTTTGACTTAATTCTATTGGCTAACAACAAATAACCTACAGTACCTGACGTACTCAACTACTCTCCCCCAATTAAACAAGCTCTTCATCATTGGAAAGCTGTGTGTATACGTGGTTAGTTAAATGGCAGTAAAAGGAAACTCACCGTATGCACTGTGAATTCAGCATAACCTGATGTCTCAACAACAGAAAAGCAACTCGGATCTGGTGCCATGTAATTTTCAAGGTAATCCATGAAGCTATCGTGGCCACAACACTGATTCTAAAAGAAGTCAGTTGTAAATAATTTATTAATTCTGTTACAATATCAATATGCACCTCTTTCTTTAATAACAACATCATCATATGTATTTTGCAACAAATAATTATACACTGAAAATAAATCTCCTAGAGTAGCTTGTTATAATTGAAACAGATAACCTCTTTTTTTTTCTTTCTTTCTTTTTTTAAACATTTTGACCCAATTTTTCTTTTTTCATTAAAATGTTTTTGACTTGCAACTTTTGGAAATTTTGCTAGGGTTGAGCCCATAGTATTTTTGGATAAACCAAGCAGGTGAGTCCGGTATATATTATGCAAACTGTGGATGGTAAGGAATCCCATAGTCTAGTATATCTAATTTTTCTGACTCCAGTAAAACTCCACATTGGACGCATTTCTATTCACTACTTGTTATATTCTCTACTGATATCTCACAGATGACTCGACAAACTAAAATCCTCTGATTCACTTAACTTGCTTTTTGTTTCTTTTCTTGCAAAATCAACAATAACGTTGACTTATGGCTTCAGCATGAATGCATGTGAAATGTTCAAGTCTTACCTATTAGAAAGATTGCAACGCTCAAAATAGGTGATACTTTCTCAGATTGGGTAACAAATTAAGGACGTCCCACAAGGGTCTATACATGGCCCCTTGTTATTCAACATCTTTATAAACGATTTCTTACACTTGAATATAGGCTCAAATATCTGTAACTATACTGATGACAATACACTTTCTTATATTAGCTCTAATTTAAGTGAAGTCACGAAAACCCTGGAAGATGATTGTGTAATTGCCATGGAATGGTTCCAAGCAAACTACATGGGGCCAATGCAGATAAATTTCAACTAATGTTTCTAAGCAAACAGGACACAACTAACAACCAAACCTTAAGAATAAACAATAAATGTATTAAGTCATCCTCATCCATAAATTTTTTAGGCATAGAGATCGATAGCAAACTAAACTTCAAGATTCACATAGATGATATCTATAATCAGACAACTAAGCAAATCAATGCCTTAAAAAGAATAAAACACTATTTGGATAAACAATGTAAAAACACCTTATATAATAGTTATATAGGTAGCAACTTTAACTATTTTCCTCTAGTCTGGATGTTCACTGGCAATTTAAACATGGATAAACTCGAAAAGATGAAAAAAAGAGCGCTACGCTTCATTGAAAATCAAAATATAATGCCGTACGAAGAACTATGTCGAGAAGCTAAATTAACAATCACCCAAAGATGCATAAAATCAGTGGCTATACAAATGTACAAAATAAAGAGTAAAACGGCCCTCACTTACAGGAACTTTTTTCAGATAGGGAAGATCTTTACAATCAGAGGATAAATGAACCTTTTCATATTCCCCATTTCCAAACAATGACATATGGCAAAAAAAGTTTCAGGTATTATGGAAGTAAATTGTGGATGCATATACTAAGTAACATCAGAAGCAAAGTATCACTCAGTAGCTTCAAATCCGCTGTGACTAGCTGGCTGAATTTTCAAAATAATACGAATATAAATTTTTTATAACTGTAGATGTGACAGATTAATCTTGTCAACATTTATGCATTGAAATATATAAGAATCACTTGTGAAATCTTTATTTCCTCTAAGGTGCTGAATTGTACGATGGAGTGCTTTATATGTGTGCTATTATTATTATTATTATATATACTATATTGTAGAATAGAAATGTTTTTATAGATTAGTTCTATACTTACGTATACTTTCCAAAGTGTACATTATTATTCCTAATAGGTCGTACAGAAGCTTCGGCTTGGATCATATATTTTGTATTTTACGTTGAATGTAACACCGTGATTTAAAACGACTGTAAATAAAATGTTACTACTACTACTTACCTTGGACTGGACATCAGACCTTTCCTTTTCGCTCATACTTAAATATGCTCTGCTATCATGCACATCTTCAACCTTAGAGCAAAACCAAGTCACAGTTTGTCAAGTTTGTTTGGTTACTGGTAGATTAATGCTCATTCTAACAGCAAAAGAGAACCACTTCATAAATGAATTTTTCATGTACATGGGCCTCAAGCTGAGTTTCAATTACCTTCTGGCGCCCAACGAGCAACATGAAAATTAAAAAAACTGCTTCTTCCACGCAGAAAAAGGCAATGAGCACAACATACTGAAATAAAAACAAGAATTTATAACATTTTTGAATAAGTGCTCGTACCTTTTTCTTTTTTTTCAAATATTTTTCCGATACTTATTTACTTTATCAATTCTAGACTGATAGGATCTTTAATTGACTTACTAAATGTAAACATCTCAGATGTATCCTGACACCTCCACAACATCCAGAAAAACCTTTTCGGAAACAGATTAGAAAAAGAACATTAAAGTTTTAGGTTTCAACATAGACACAACGCGGAGTGCAAAAAGGTAAACAAAATCAATCTACAACTTCACCTATCATGAAAACTGTCGTCATCATTCCGATTAGGAAATATGATATTGGCTGAAACAATTACAAGTCATATTCAGTAAGTGCTCATTTATGTTCTATAAATATACATAATGGCATGCAATCATAGGCAATTGGATGACTTATGGTATATCTATTTAGTAACGTTTACCTGAGTTCCATATTGAGGAGCTGTTTGGAGAAAATAGACATTAAAACAGATGACAGCGATGCTCACCATCTAAACAAAACAATTGTAGATTCAAATTAAAGTCCAATAATATCTCAAAATAACTAATATGGTGACAAGGAGATAATTGCATAATCACAGTCTCCACCAACTTACCCAAAATATGGTGTTAGAAGTCCAGAAAAGATAAATAACGTGTGAAGTTTTTACCCTCATGTCTGGTGAAGTTCTCTGAACAAACTGTGTTGGCCCTGCATATTTTGGTGACAAGCCTTGGATCAATTGGATTATAATTGGATTATGGTTGGGCAAGCGTCCTTCTTCGGTCCCTAATGCTAATCTTCACCAGGTAGGCCATATTCAAAAGATTAAATTGGTCTTATGAGCCTTTGATATAACAAGTGCTATTTATATTAAACTAATTAGATAACAAACGTCAGATCAGTAGCGTCTAGAAATCTTAAGATATTTTACAATAAATCCAGAATTTAATCAATTTAGACAAGAATAAATGTAGCAATATAATTCAACATGTAAAAATATAATAGAATAGAACAGATTAAGTTTATAAAACCGATTTGCTAAAACAGATTGGAAATGACAATGATCAGAGTGACATGAAACGGGTAACATATATCAACACACATAAAACCACGTATTATTCACAATATAAAATAAAACACACAATGAACGCTTATATGTAATAAATCTTTGATACATGCCATAATAAACATTATTAGAGAGACTAAGTATTGTACTTTTGTCAACATTAATGATCAATGGTATTTTTGAAGTGAAGTTAACTTAGCATATCAAATAAAGTAAAGAAATAAAATACCTAGCAATCCACATGAATTACTGCCAACAGATCATAACTATATTTGATATAACTGATTGCAGTATTACAATACAAGTCTAGAGTAATCTATTATTATGTAGTATGTATTGTATGTTCTTTATATGTATGGATATATGACAAAATGTAAATAGGCCACTGTCATTACAACATCGTATTGAAACGATTTGGAATGCGTATGACAATAAAATATATATAGTATATATATATATTATATATGATGTTTCATAAATAAAAAAATCTATCAATCAATCAATCAGTGTTCTATAAGACTCTAATATATAATAAATGATTTCCAGTATGCCCCAACTCCTCATACTATTGTACTAACCCCCAAAAGGGCATGCCATTATGGCGAGTAGCTCAATATTAATGCAGTCTTGTGTTTTCTGGTTAATATGAGATTGGGTCATATGTCCCTGTCCAAATCCTTTTACAAGCACTCCACTTGTTTCCACTGTTTGTGTGCTTGCCCTGTTTTCATTCTAGTATAGTGTTGGGAAAAAGTATGGCAGTTTGACCCAGACTCAGTAGCATCTAATCCATGAAGAGTTAATAACCAGCAATCTATGGGGACTGAACTCTGTTTGTGAACTCATGCGAACCAACAGTATGACACAATACGCTCACGATATCCTGAGGAGAGTTGTGTATCTTATATGTTCTTGTACTAGAGACCACCAGGGTCCTTAAAGGTAAGATGCATTTTGATTATAACATGATCAATTATGTTGAATTAAGATCCTCTTCACTGAATTCTCTAAATATACCTCAGTAGTTATAAGATATTTCGTATGTTGAGCATTGTTACTTGGATAAAATGGAGAAGGCCACTTGCAAAATTAGTAATGGAGTAAATTACCAACAACATCGTTTTATTACACTCACATTCTTAAAGCTTATGGCAATTTAATAAAACATATTCAGCTTAATGGCAGTAGGGAGAGAAATTAATAAACATTACTGCCTGTTCATTGAATAGGTTGAATTAGTTCATTTGAATTTGGCTTGCTACTCCTGCTCTGGTGTCACGTCGCAATTTGCAATGAATGTTCTGTTGCACATAGTGAAAGGCAACTAACTGTTAGGTGATAAAGTTAAGATTCTCTTTATTCTTTGGTATATTATTTATGAGCTCATTAGCACATTTTACTGACGTGTCTTTGCATGCATTGTATATCATGATTCCGGCTGTCATATATCTTCTTTATCAAATGTGGACGTGTCCAGCTGGGACTATACCTGAGGTTAGTCTTTCTTTTGCACGGTATAATTCGTAGTCTAATCAATATTCTAGTTTCAATACAGGCAAGCTTACCAATAAGTTGTTAAAAGGTGATTTATCCCATGCAGTGAAATCAAAGGCTTTGTCAAGGCCTGTCAAATCTAGGAATATTTCTCTAAATATTCCCAGGTCAAATCAAGCATGCATACATGTGCTGTTGTGCACATTATCGCCTATTACAATTATGATGTTAATTCTGTTGTTTTGTTGTGATCAAACATCCTTTTACATCTTCTGGACCTGAATTTTGCAGCAGACATCGGAACCAGTCGGCCCCAAGGTAATCAATTCATTATTTGCGTCAAAGTCGACATAGTTCACTAACTACTACCCCTTCTATTCACCTACGACAAGAAAATAAAATCACATCAATGCAATGCTACACTTCTTATTTTCACACCAAAGAAAATTTCATCGCTCTCAAATCAAATATTCTTATGGAAAACATTCAGATATGCAATTCAATCAAGCAGGTGTGAACACAAATTGAGTGTATTGTATACGACAGATGTTTTGTAGATAGATAGATGTGGAATTTCGATGAAAACCCTTTTTTCTTTTTCTTTTTTGGTCTCATTCAATATAAATGGCAAAGTGAGATGAGAGGGTTTTGTATGACAGTGATGAATCACTGACGATGTGTGACAAACAGAGCTTGTAATTGTCCATCCTAAAGATACCTTCCTACAGACTGAAATACAATTAAATGAAATATGATGTATTATGTCCTATTCAGGTTTTGCTATATAAATCATTACAATTTTGGGAACGTCCTTTTACCTGTCTTTGAAATGAATATCAGTGGTTGATTACTGCAAATACTGACTGTATTCCTGTATTCATCTTATGTAATTTGGTTCTTGTGGTCTAAGCAAAACTTGGCAGTACATTTGGCTCCACACTAACACTGATTGCTGACTTGCAGAGTTTTCAGAAACTGTTCACTGTGTCAGTTCAGAGTAAATTGGTGTTTTTAAGAGTTGTTATCATTTAGCCAGAAAGATATTCAGCAAGATCGAGTTACTACAATTTATCTTGGGGTCATGTTGGGGTGTCTTTGTTACTTGCACAATGCGTTAATTTCAGTGGTTACTAAGATTAGGAACTCACTAGGGCCTGGTTTAAAAAACAAATGGGTTCCATACACCATGCAGTGATTAGTTTTGTGTGCACTTGCAGTAATCCACATGTTGCGGACATTTAATTCGTTGCTGTGATACGATACCACACCATGTTACAATTTCTTGGAATTCACATCTGCGAGTATTAGCAATCTGAGCACCATCAGGAACGTTATCTGTAAAGCTGGCAATATTGCTGTGGGGCTCTATCTTTGAATCCTTCAACATCAGAGTAGCATTTCTGCCATTCTAACAGTTTTGGTGTTGCTGTTTAATCTGTCTTACAACTGGTGCCATACGAATGTCATAGCATATATAGCACTTGTGAATACTTATTACTAGTTATTAGATGAGTGCGTACATGCACCATTGCACCATTGTGTCATAACTTGTCTTTGAGTTACATTTTCAATTTCTGTTTCCTCCCCTCAGATCAATACTTCGAGGGAATCGTCGCAATCTGCAAAGCTTGGCTTCACAGATATAGAACGAGGCTTGGGGAATCTGTATCGTTCACACAACAGTGGCCATGAACATGAGTCCATCGATCAGTAGATGACAAAGGCCCACCAAAGGCTGCTTCTTGCAACCTTTTGCTTTTGGTTGATAACAGGCGGCGCTACATGCAACCCACGCGAGCGCCACCACGCGTAAGATCATTGACTGCAAGAAAACACAGGCGTGCGAGCGCTCACTTAGCTTCTGGCGCGGAGCATGCATGCAGGTGGTTGAGCTGATCGAACTAAAGTGATAAAGAGTAGCACACGGCCGATGATCCAGCAGCCTCACGAGCTGCGCCAGATCATGTAACAAGAAGTAAGGAAAGAGGGAGGGAGCAGTCGGTCATCAAACAGCTCTGACGCGGCCTTAGCGCATTGCTTTTAGCAACTACCTGTTCATCAGACTCCCTGAACGCAACTCTCTTCTTGCTTTCAACGTATTGCATGAACTGTGAGGAGCATGTCTGGGGGGCTTAACGTCGTCCTGGGATTTACCCTCATAATGGTGTGTCTAGGCTTTCAGGAGAACACCCAACCTAAAGGTAAGTCCCTTTTCCAATTGCACAAGAAAACTAAATCAAATTAAAGGTTGAGTCATGCAAGTTATCCAAAGAGAGTTATTGGCAGAGTTTTGTGTCATGACAAAGTTTGGCTGTGTAATTGTGTTGGTTTAAGCTACTGCTACCTGCAGGGGCCAGGAGCCATACCACTGGGCTGAGCAGGAGTGCGGGTTGAAACACGTCAACAAGTGATGGGGCCCAGCTGCCAGTAAGCATGAGCCAGGAGCACTGAGTCAGCGCCACGGCTTCCATTACACTTGATAAGAGACCGAGCCTTTTTAGCAAGATGTAGCGTCTCTGCTCCGTCGGTGCAATTAGTCCAGATCGTATTGATCTGTCTCTCGAACTCAGATGCGACCTGGGTGGAGCATGGGTGGAGGGCCTGTTGCTCATTGTACGAGCGGGTACATTAACTTCTACTCACCATAGGGAGCTACCGAAGGTGTGCCATGTATCAAGGAGCCCTAGCACTTGTAGTTGTGCCTCATATACATATCAGGAGGCCTTATCGTGCATACACTATAGGCACATGGCTCCGGTAAATCCCATCAATGAATATAAATGCCAGAGAGCAGCATTTCGAACGAGGGACTGAGCTGGGATGTAGCTAGACGTCAATATGTTGGCTGTTTATTTAGAGAGACCTTGCATAATGCATGTCATCCGAACCAGACAATTTGACAGGTAGAAAAGCCACGAGTCGAGTCGGTGCCGCAGTTAAAGAATGATGCGATTAAAATATTATCCACTGAGTATTCCCATCACTTTATGCTTAATTCTTTTATGCTCGATTGATTAGGGGCTTACACATGCACATGTGATGGTGTTTTTACAACACACGCCCCTAAATTTAAGTTGACCAATTGATTTGCACATGAGACTTGCAAGTTTTTTGTGTGCTTTACAATTTCGGTAGTTATTAAATCTATACACACACACCTGTGCTGCTAGAAAGTGTTTTGGGCACTGCTAGTAAGCTATGATGAAAAGCCCATTGAAAGTGTGTGGTTTTCCGAAGTGACACACTTTCATTGAGATTTCAGATCACCTTGTGATACTGCTATTCAGCTCATGCAATAAAGCATTGAATTGAGGGATTTAATTTACAAAGTGCAGCCTAAAGTGAATGCTTCTGTAATGCAGATGATGTACTGGCCGCTGTTGTGACCCTGATATTTATGCCTACTAGCTCAACTCCCTTTGTCCTCACCTGTCAAGGCAAGGCTGACATAGTACATGCTGTGCATAACTACCTTTGTCTATCTTCCTGCCTCTCGTCTGTCTGTCTTCCTATCTATCATCTTGTTCTGATGTGACAAAATTAGTTCACCTTTGCTGTCATCCAGGCTCTGATTTCAAACAGTCTTACCTGGTTTAGTTACTTTGGTTTCTACAACTTCTGCATATCTTCTGTATTACACAGTCACCCATTAGTCTGAATCTTGAATCTCCAATTCTCCAGTTTCCAATGGTCTTTATTTCTTACCTGCTGTGCCTCAGTTCATTCTGCCTTTCGAGAATACTCTGTCTGTGTTTTGACTTTGGTCTTTATTCTGTTTTTACACCTGTCTCAATCATTCACATTTCTTTCTCTCATTTTTCCAATTTCTGAGACTTGTTGTTTCCTAACCTGCTTTAGGCCCACTTGTTGTCTGTACACTGTTCTTACAGCTGAACTCATAGAATTGTAAACTAACATCCAGAGGAGATCATGTGAATGCAGGACTCCCAATGGCTGAGGGATTCCTTCAACCAATGGCCGTCCTGGATTCAATTAAGTGACGTCATCTTGGAGTGTAGTATACTATTTGGAACTCTCTTACACCATTCCATATATTTATGTACATCTAATCACGTTATACCACTTTCCATTTCTGTCTCTTTTCAATTCTTAACCTATCTCAGGTGGACTCATTTCTGTCCGTTTCCTCTTTTCTTTGCCATGCACGATTCCATGCCTTGCTATCTTCGTCGTAACCCTCCTAATTGGAAAGAACATTTGCAGTGGGGTTGAGGAGTCGAACACATGACTCTATGCCAATTCCTTATCTCTTTTCCATCATTCATCTTCTCACCCTTTCCTCTAAACTCTGAAAATGCAAGGAACTACCACTGAACTCAAGTGCTAAAGTCACACAACCCTCCTCAACTATTTGTGTATTTTTTTCAAGCTCGGGGCAAATGTAGCAATAAACTCTTTATAAATCTAAACAAAAAAGTGTTATTCTGATTTAAAATGGCGTCAGTTACAAGTTCCAGATGCTCTTATGCTCAGGTTTATTTTCGTTTTTATAATCCAGGTTTCTTCTTACCTGTTATACCTGTCTGAGTTTATCTCATTAAATGGTGAATTATCACATTAATTAAAACTGTAAACCGTTTATAATATTACATTAGTTATTACAATAGACAATACCCGTCGTATTACAAACGTGATTACTACTGCTGTTCTCTGATTTTAGCAAAAAATAACAGCATATTTCAACTTTATGCCATTAAAAGCCCGGCGGGTAAACAAAAGCCATGCAAGTAGTGTGAACAAGCAAATTGCCTAGCATCATCCCACCGAAGTAGCTTCAATATAGACTAATTATTGCCATGATATAGAGCAGAGACTTCTCATTTTGTGCATGGACGTAGCTGACTATGGGTGAATGCAGATCTCTTCTGTGAAGCTCCCCAACTTGATTTTCCGATCTGTGTGCACTCGTTATGAGCTAGAGTTTTCGCAAGGGAAGTAAAGTTGATGGTGCCTTGTAGTGGGTTTCTATGGTGAGGCAAAGCCAGACAGTAGACACCACCCACACCCAGTGGGTAAACTAGGCGGCTTTGACGTCTGACCTCACCATCTCATCATTACGTTTACAACAGACGGCTTTTATGTACATGATCAAGTTTAGACCAGATCTTTGAGACCTTGTTTTATCCTAGTGGAGATAATACAAGCTGTGCCAAGTAATGCAATTCATGGAATATTTGTTCTGCTCTCCCTGAGAGTGGGAGGAATTCGTACGAGAAAGATGTCCCCACGCTCGCTCCAGCAATTTGCCAGTGCAACATCTTTACTGTTCGTTAGGCACGACAGAGTTCAAATTAGAAGTGCTTGTTGAACACGTCTGTACTAATCAAGTTCGGGCGATGACAGGGAAAATCAATCTATCAATAAAATCAAAGATTCAATCATTCAGTTAACAAATCAGCGAATCAGTCGGTTCTGGTGGTTGGGAGATTTCAGACATTGACCAGTGTTGCCAGGAACCCGGATTTGAAGCCTGGCCTCTTCATGGGTTAAATCTCAGCCGGATGTCAGTGAAGCTTCCAACCCTCATCACCTCCCCATCACTGGTAGCTGGTCTTGCAAGATGACCAATATACAGTACAATTCAATGTAATACAATACAATACAAGTACAAAATACAAACACAAGACAATATATTCCAATACAATATATTACAATACCAACTCATGAATCTGTGCCACTCCCTCGCTAACTTTATTAAATTTTTTTTTTCTTTCTCTTTTTTGCATTATAATATGATACATGTTGGCTCCCAAGTAAAATCCGCCGTTATTATGTTAATATAATTAGGCCTATATATTGTGGAATCGTTTAGTTAAGATAAGTGAAACCAGGTTACCCAAGCAAGTTTTTATAAAATAGATGGGATAAAGGTTTTGCGCATACTAACTTTTTTTTCTTCTTTAAATCATTGTTTTAATGAGGAATTTCTTCTAGATCCTGAAGAGGCAAGACATAAATTTTTTTATTTGTACAAAAATTATTGGTGTATTAAGTCTCAAACAACTCAAAAATTAAGACATACGTTCGTTATAAAGAAGGATTTTGTACCAAACCTTTTGTAAGTTTAATTCATAAGCGTGGTCATAGATCAATGGTAGCTCAATTTAGAAGTGAAATTTTACCATTAGTTATTTACCAATATAAACTGGACGATATTATAATATTCCACTTTAATTAAGATTATTTAAGTATTGTGAAAAAAATGTAGTAGAAGATGAATCTCACTTTTTATTTGATTGTTCAGGTTATAATGAATTCATAAATATTTTAGTTATTAAAGCGGTTAATACAGATGCAAATTATGTAAATTTCTCAAATAATATGAAAATTAAATTGCTCATGTGAAACGGGTTAATAAAAGATACAGCAGAATACTAATGTAAAGCTTTTGAAAAGCGTAAACTGCTAAGCTATGTAAATAGTAGACAAAAACGTGTAACTGTTCTATTAACTGCGATAATACAATAATTAATACTTTATTTAGTTGTAAACTATAAGTGATATATGTTGAAAGTAGGATTGTTTTGTCTTTTTCTGTCCACTGTGTTAGTGTCGAAATGTATTTGTGTAAATGCGTGACTTGTAAGCTCCTTGTCTGCTGGGTGCAGGTACTGCAAGTCGTCAATAAAAAAAAAAATTAAAAAATATATACAGTGCTAGACAACTTTTGCTATACGATGCTACCTGCCATTAAACGTAACTGTCTGGCCATAGCTGGCTACCCAAAGCCAGATCTAAAAGTACATGCAGCACCATTTGATGCATAAGTTGAGAGTTATGCATATTTGTATTCTTTTGTTGAAAAGATGCATGTCGATTGCACATAATATATTAGATAAATATTTAATTTTTTTTTAGTGGTTGTAGTTTAGGTCGACTAGACAGAAGCAGCTGTCTTTTAGCCAGTTATACCTACAGCCAGGAATAGGTTGCTACAGCTGACTAGAGTCGACCATATTTTATGAAACTAACTGTATTCAACTGTAGATGCTCAGTTGAGTCGGAAGAATCTACATGTCCAGTAGAATGGCATTGTTAAGACCTCCTTGTGTCAGCTGAAGGTAAAATTACAATGGTTGTAAAATGGCTAGTTCAAGTTCCCATGCTCTTAATGTTAAATGGGGTCTCCAATACTCTCCATACCTACGTTTTTGTTGAGGCACGATTCCATTGTGCACACTGCATCCACCTCATCATGCTGTTAGACGGAGTGGGTGTACCACGTCTGGTGAAAAGACAGCCTAGTGGTTCTCCACTACAACGTGTCTATAAACAGATATATTTGTGGTTTACTCTGGATGTTGGGAGCAATGGCCTGAGAGGGGAAGCTGGTTGATGGCCAGAGCCACAGAGAAGCAAGCAGAGACAGACATGGCGTTTCAATTAAGCGAGCAGGTGGTCCTCTGCAGCCTCTCCTTATTTGTGCTTTGGGCAGTTGCAGGCTCCTGCAGGCCGCCCTGTGTCCTGTGATGTATAGCCCCTCAAACACAGACAGGCCATGATTGGGAGACGGACGATGTTCAAGGAAATATCAACATCTGCCGTTCCCACCGTATCTTAGCCCACCGTCCCCTGATGCTCAAAAGAAGTGGCCCTAGGCAGGAGTCCGCTTACGTGACCACTGTGTCCACCTGTTGGCTGTTTGCTTATTCCCTTCTTCATGTGATCCACTTCTTCTGCTACTGCTACTTTTTATGCTTCTTCCTCTGCTTTTTATGCCCCTTCTTCTGCTTTTTATGCTTCTTCTTCTTCTTCACTATTCATCTTCACTCTCTGTAGGTTGTTTTGACATTCCCTTTGCCCTGCTCACATCATATCACATTAGGCGCTCAGAGGAGGGTTTTGCTTAAAATCATTCTCGGCTTTCATTGGTGCCATAAGATCTTGTTTAACCATCTCACCGAGCGCGTAATGCCGCCGGCCTAGCAAAGTACATAAAACAGACGGCGGTATTTGTAGTGCAGGCAACTGTGAAAATGGAATGTAAGCAATATGGAAACAGCTTGGACAGGCTTGCCACCGTGCTGGCCACGGGAGACCAGTTTCTAGTGCGTGGTAATAGCTGCCTTTTCTCTTGTAGGCTGCTAGGAGTCCGAAGGGAACCATTGTCGGGCCTCTTGATCTTTGACCAGCGCGTGTAGGCCTCACTTGACCAAGGTTCTTTCAGGCGCCTTCCCTGCCTCTGCATCACCAGCTCTGCCTCGCAGGATCTCGTCTCCTTCCGCTCGTGTCATTAGCAACGTCAGGTAGTTAGTTGGAAACACGAGAGACTGTCAGGGCCGGATCAATATGATTTCAGTGTGGCATTGCAGCCGACACCATCAACAATGCAACTGAACAAACTTTGGGCTGGGTAATTACACAGCCGCATGAGCAACAAACAATGGCGATGCTTGCATGCCCACTTCCCTTCACTGTGTATCCCTTCTACCTGTATGCCAAGTCATAATGTTATATTCAGGCACTGCTTCAGAAAAGGCATTCGGCCTGGCAAGAAAACTCCTCAGATGACGTTTTGCGAAAGGCAGGCAAGGAGGCTCTTTAGCATGCGTGTTAATTATCCATAAAAAGGGGGTAGGCGACGCATGCCAACTCCATGCACTGTTTGTCATCATGGAATGCGACAGGCAATTCCCAAAGGAGTCGTGTTTCTTGTTTGTTGCATCTTGTCTAGCCCAGTGAACCAAGGGCCTGGCTCAAGCATCCAGCCAAACACAATATCTCATCGCAACATCCAAACCCAACATCCAAACCCAACATCCAAACCCAACATCCAAATGCAACATCCAAATGCAACATTATGTAGAGCCCGAACGATCCACACACTTTGCTTCGGCTTGTTTTTCTTGCCATGTCCTTGCTCCTTCCTTTGATTGTTAGTTTTCCTGCCTCATCAGGAAAAGCTGCTCCATTCTTGATCTGGACTCAGATAACTTCCCTTGTGTTTTTTGTTTGTTTTATCCCTGTCTGTAATTTTTTCACTGCAGTGAATCAGTTTTTCAATGATGGCTGTTGCAGTTCACCTCTAACACTTGTAACTCAAAAAAGTGTGTTTTTGTTCTGTGAAAGGGAAGTGTTCTGTGCATCAAAAGACGACAGTGGAGGTCTGAGGTTGGTCTGCTACAATGCAGTGGTGGTCCTGCAAAGGCAAGGCATTTATTGCTTTGTTAATATTCATGAAGGGAATTTCTTAGTAGAGCTGGGATTTGGCGTTATGCATTTGGAAATTGAAATCATCTTTTGTGTTGTACCCTGAGCCTAATTCATCTGTCAAAGAAAAGCAGGTCCACCACCGCGGATATGAGAAACCTTGTAAGCAGTCAAGTTTCGCCAAAACAATTATGTCAGTGTATACAAAGTAGAACCATGCTGCTTAGGCTACTCTGTATGCGAAACCACACTGGCCTTACTAGCGAGGTGGATTTATTCACAGGTAAATGATGAATCCGATTCAGTTTAACTTCCTTATGTCTTTGTTTCATTGTTTGAGAGATAGTGGTCTGAATTTTCGTCTTTTGGTCACTTTGAAACGACCAGTTGCCAGAGGAAGACATATGATGAGACGGTAAAGCTAGGAATCCACACCATGCTTGTGATACGACAA
The DNA here is from genome assembly GCA_932294295.1 of Alitta virens. Taxonomy (NCBI): domain Eukaryota; kingdom Metazoa; phylum Annelida; class Polychaeta; order Phyllodocida; family Nereididae; genus Alitta; species Alitta virens. The sequence goes on from OW028573.1 coordinate 65,018,168, forward strand.
ATTTACCTATATATATATCAGTGAGACTGCATTGCAATGCCAATTTAATGGCTTCTAGAGCAGTCATCCAGTTCACTCTGGACAGAACCAAGCTGGCCATGGCCTTTTACCACTAGGCCATCCAAGTATAATAGCCAAGTTCTGACTTAATTGTGAAACATTCTTAGAACAATCTTACCAATGAATGTTAAGTTTGGTTTCTTCTGTATAACAACTGCACAAAAGCAGTGCAGTGCCTCATAGTATATACACCAGACCACTGAGACTAGCAAGATTTTCTGGTGAATTTTTTTTTTTTCCTTAATGTAAGTTAAGCTAAAAGAGGTGGGATTTACGACCCAGCTTATTCCAACTTGTGCCAAAATGTGTTTACTGATAGGGATGTGGTGTGTTGTATTCGGCTTTATGTTGTTGACTTTGGCGTGCAAAAAACATATGTGGATATATTTGGGATGTGTGTATGTGGAGGATACACACTTGAATACGTGACAGAGAAGATACAGCTGCAGATTCGGTGCTGTCTGGGGAACAAGAGGAAAAATCAGATTTATATAATGGAATTAGAGCAGGAGTCTCAAACTGTTTAGTCTAATGGGTGTCTGCAGATGCGATGACACGGCTATGAGGCTATGAGGAGGAGAGTGATGGAAGTGGGAGACAGCAACATGCAAAGGCAAGGCTGTATCAGCGGGTTAGACAAAAGGCATTTTCGTGACAAGAACCTGTCTGCCGCTAGCCTTTCTTGCCGGCTATGGCTACTGAAGTCGTTCTCTGGCAGAGCGTTCGTGCCGGAAAACTGGCTGCAAGCAGGAGCTGGCAGGAAATGCAAGGTTGTCCCCCTGCTTTATGATACTCACAATGTTATTCACCATGCAGCCGTGACACCACTTGGCCACATCCCTCTCCTTTATTTCATGCCAGTTTAGCTCAATGAGGCTTATCTGCCTCTGCCTCCATGCCCCGCGAATCTTACAGAGATGCATTTACGTATCAAAATACAGAACACCTGAGCACCTCTCACAGCTCTCACTGAGCCTGCTTCATCCCTCCCTGAGCCCACTCAGCAGGTAGTCTGCGTATCTGCATGTGAAATGAAAGCATGCGATCATGTGTGCCTCTTCATGCTATTTCAGTCTTAATCTCTGCTGAGCTAAGATAAAGAGCCGCGAGTGGTCTTGCCCTGAGAATGCCACGGTGATTGCAATGCCTGCTGAAGTGCTGCCATATCCGCTGGCATACCACACCCTGAGCATGGCCAGGTCAGTTACCCTCTTCTCCTGTTGCATCGGGGTGCACCCTCCTCTATTCATTTCGTCACGTCCTCCATATTGGCCCGTGTCGTAATAATCATGGCCCTGCTCTCAGCTTCCTTCGCCCTTTACTTTTCTTCACATCTTCTTTTCCTCTTTTAATCATGAGGCGTATGACGTCTTGACAGACTACTGCGAATCCTTTTTGTCTTTGAAGACGAGAAGTATTTATGACATAACGCGGATCATTATGACCCCAGCAATGGCAGCCTTGTTTTCTTTCATGCTGGGATTAAAGAGAGGAAAAATGGAGAGGGGGAGAATGCATCTTTTCATGGAGCCACCAGAGTGACATATCATTGCGCTAATGTTTTTGGCTATGCCAGATCTCAATATTCTTGATATAACTCGTCATGTTTTCTCAAATCACGTCTTTAATTTCCCCGCCATGCAGCTGCTGTCTTTAAATAGCCCAACTCTGACTTTATAATCCTACTGTTATGCATTAAACCAAGCAAATTTGCATTATAGTAAGAAAGCTTAATGGATAAAACAAACAGAACGAAGTGTGTCATGAATCAGAGTTTATTGATCACGATCTGAAGCTGTATGAAAAACAGACATGGGAGTGGCCCTGCAGTTTAGCCTTTAGAAAAAAGGTATATTGGCCAAGATTTAAGCTGCGTCTGTTTGAATGTTTGTCTTCTTTGATAGAGAAAGCTTTCAATTAATTGAAAGTATTTACATGAATTTCTTTTTAGGCGAATTGACATCTCTTTGTCTTGCCTCCCTGCAAACCAATGCCCCGTGGACTCATCTTGGAGCTGCTTCATCAGACAATTGGAAACTGTGTCGGCTGCCATGTTTAACAAGGGAGTGCAACAATGAGGTCTCTTCTCCCCCCTTCTTATCCAACATTGCGGTCCATTGAGTCCAGTCCATATTGCGTTGCTCTACACTGTGAGCTTGGGTATTTTCCCTTCACCCTAGTAAAGAATCTATCCTACAATAATGGTGTAGCCCAAGGCTCTTGTCAATGTTGACAGTATAGTAGCGAGTCTATTGTTAAGCAGTTACAAGCTCTAAGATTGTTGTTCTAAGATCTTCCACTCTTAAGATCTTACATTCAGGTGGATTTTACTAAAGAAAACCTAAGGCTCCGGCTTTAGCACACCTGTACTGAATACTCTACACGAAATCCAGAAGTAAGTGCAGGTTGTTTGGAAGAAATGTCGGCTTTGTTAACCTACACACTGGCGTGATTATACGTAGTACAGAGTGTCTACAAGCTGACCTTGTGTTGGTTACTGACCATTGTCCACTAAAAGCCAAGCAACCAGGAGGCAAGCTTGGGGCTAGTAGGTTTTGCAAGATGCGTAAACTAAGCTGCTGATGGCCATTCCCAGATTAGCTTGGCGACGCAACAATAGTGTCTAATAAGAGTGCATGTCGAGCCCAGATGACAGGTAAGGCACTTCTCATGCGCTCAAGCTCTCAAGCAACATGTGCCACTGGCATGCCTGCCCGCCTCCCTGGCTCTCCTCTCATCACAAGCAGAGAGTTCTAACCACTGTCTACACAGCGCATATATAGTCTAGCCTTCATTTCATTGACTATCTCGGTGTGTAATATAGTATGTCTGTCATTGTGGAGATACAAGCTTGGCTCAGCTCATTTGCTCTCGTTTCTGCAGCACATCTCCGCTTTCATCGTGAGCACAGACAGAATGTGTGATTGTAGTAATAAATGGATAATGTAAGAAGGCATTAAGCTCACCATCACCGGCTTAATCGTTTTATTTATGCTGAATTGATGCGCCAAATTCTGCTTATAACAAGTAATCCCGCTGCGCCATTGCCTGGCTTGTCTTGACACAACTGGGATTTGTCTCAAGCAAACACATTTATGATGAATCTGTCAGTATGGACTGGCGAATCAGAGTCAATCTGAGCTGTCAGTGATGGAAAACTGACATAGCAAAATATATATCTGATTATCTATGAAGTTACACCAGTGTAGGCGTATACAATGAACAAAGTGAAAATCGTATGTAAAAGTAGCCAACAAGACCAGTACCTTTAGACGATATGACGGTGTCGAGCATTTCTGCATCACAGCAATTTAAATCTGGCATATTAATCATCCTCAGTCAATGTCATATATATCATTAGTCAGATGGATTAAATGCTAAGTATGTCCCCATGTACATGATATGGATGAAAGCTGCTATGGGGGAAGGCGTTCTCTATATCTAAGATTTTATTCACAGATATTTCAAATGTGCAAGAGCATATCTGATTTATTTTGTTTATAAAGACACAAAACTGCACAAGTTACAATATGGATAGATGTACAATGCAACCCTAATATTGTGTTCAATCCTTTACAAGCTAGACTAAGCCAGAGCTCTATACCAAACAGTTCAACTATAACTTTCAGCTACAACTGTAACGATTCTCCCAGTGTGGGAATCGAACTCTGGTCCCTGGGATTAAAAGCCAGTACGTTAACTATTGTACCAAAGAGTCATCTCTGGTGCGAGGGCTACATTATGCTTACACCAGGACCACCACACTTGTTACACCTAGCCTATTAGTACACTCACATCAGGCGCCATTTGTAACAATTCTCCCGAAGCGAAAATCTAACTCTGGTTCCTGGGACTAAAAGCCAGAACATTAACCGTTGTACCCAAAGAGTCACTTTCAGGTGCGAGGGCAACATTCTGCTCACACCGGGACCACTACACTACACAACTATGCCATTTTATTTCAGGGAATGTGTATGAATTGCAACACACCTGATATCTAATTATTCAGTTAAGCCAACCACTACGAGTGTCCAGCTTTGTATTGCTTGGTTTGGCTTGAAATAACGTCAGGTACAGTTAGTTTCATAAAAATATGGTTGACTTTAGACAGCTGTACTATAACGGGCTAAAGTCCGCCGCTTTGTTCCACTGCTGGCTTATAGTCGGCTCACACCTACCACCACTGAAAATATATAAACCTTCATAAATGTAAGAAATATATCTAATATATCGCAAATATTTATGTGCAACAGACATGCATCTTTTCAACAAAGAATGGCAAATATGCATAACTCTCAACTTATGCACCAAATGGTGCTGCATGTACTTTTAGATCTGGCTTTGAGTAGCCAGCTATTGAATTAAAAAAAGAATTTATTTGGCAATTAAAAAAGAAAACAGCATGATATTTTGTTATTTTTTGGCATGATAAATTTAAAATTATTACATATATTCTATTAGTGTTAAACTTGCCAGGAGACCTAAAAACTATAGCCAGACGGTTCCGTTTAGTGGCTTTTTGTGTAGCATTGTATAGCAGAAGTTGTCTAGATTTGTCTAGGTTCAATTTTACAGACCATTTTTAATTAAACTAATTGTGTTTCACTCTGGAAGAAAAGGACTGATCAGTTGTTTGGTCAACATGTGGCCAATCCTGACTGACTGACTTAACAACTATATATATTTGGTTTAATTAATTTTGATGGGTCATTTCATCAGTCGGATTGTTGAGTGTAGAGTAGTGGTTCTGGTGTGAGCAGAATGTTGCCCTCTTTGGTGTCCAGAGTTCAAGAATTGTTACAATGTCAATAAATTGTGAAGGAAAATATAACAGTACTATATTCCTACTATGGATGGTAAGGCTGAAACCAAATAAAGCAATGACCATACAGGTAAAGCACCAAACAATGAATAAGTCAGAAAGATAAATCCAGCACCTAGCGCTCCTAATAATACAGCCAAATAACAGAAAGTGGTAATACTCTTTTTAGAGCACCCAATAGACAGGACTCTAATTCAGTATGCAAACTGTGTGAATGGATTTATCAGGAGGGCCTGCAACTCACCCATGTTAATCCAACCAGTCAGCGATGCCAAAACCTCTTCCAATTGAGAAATTTACCAGGTTGTGTTTACCACCTACAAGTTGCTCAGTTTTAACGGCACATAGCAGTAGCGCCGTCGCCGCCTCCCTCCCATAATAGATACAGTTGTCACTTATGCATGGTGACCAGCATACAAATTGCCTGAAGGGGATTTGGGCTGTTCTAGCTGTTCCGGGCTGTTCTGCTGCAGACGGGGACTTAGCAGTGCAGCCGGCCGTCAGCCACTCACTGCTTGTCTTGTCACTGTTGACAACGCGGCTGTCTAGCTGATTGATGTGGGAAAAAAAGGAGAAAGTCTGCAGCCGATGACCAATTACCAGGTGCACGGAAAGGTGTGATGGAGGCAGTCGTGTGGAACGCGCTTTATGGACCAGCCTTCAATAATTCACGTGGGTTAAGCCAGAGCCCCAGGAATGGTCCACCAGCTACCTCTCACACTGCAGCTGCATGAGCTGAGCTGAGCTGGGCCATTGACTGATGACCTGCCCCACCCTCTGTCCCACTAGAAACATTATTACAAGTCCAAACAAACTGCAGACAGCAAGCAGCAAGGGCTCTTGTTCAACTGTTTGTCACGGCAATGATGAAAAGGCTTCAGTTGTTTGACACCCTGTTTTGCAAACCTCCTTACCCTGTGGGACAGAAGTCTAGAACAGGAACTATGGCTGCCTTAGTCTAAAGTTCGATCAGTGTTGGGGAAGCAGCCAACTCCATTACATCATTCTGTCCGACGTGCAGTTGTCAAGGATTTGTCGTAGTTGCTGATAGTCAGTGTTACGACTCAGTTCACTGCCTTTTTTGTGTTTGTCTTTTTTTCTTTTTTCTTTCATCTGAAGGAGCAGCCACTAGACATGTGGGCGCATAACCCGAAGGTGCAGCAGCAAACAAGCAAGCAACACCTCCCGCCGTTAGCGACGAGGCTAAGGATGTTGCTGTTTACGGATGTTGAATTATAGAGGAGGGTGAATTATTCATGGCGTAATCTTGGCATGCGATGCTTATCAGCTCTGTCCTCAATGGCTGGCACGGTGGGTGGCGACCGGGGGGTCTGGCCCCACCATCACGCAGCCAGCATCAGGCCAAGCAACTATCCTGCTGGCAGCAGCTCCCCGCCGCTCATGACTTGTTGCGGGTGATCGATGGCCAACGCCTTGCCCAGAATTCTGCACATATTGCCTCATCCTTTCGCTCAATTAGATGGCCGTGTCCTATGGCTCTGGTGGCAAGGGCTTGGCCGTTTGCAATCTATGAATCACCAGGCTCAACAGCATGCGTCCAGCCGCCGGATGCTGGTCAAAAACGACCGTCCAACACCCTCCCCCAGTAAAAAAAAAAAGAAAAGAATAAGAAAAAAAAGACTGTCCCGTCAGAATAGCGACAAGCGAAGCTTCTGTCCAAGACGGCGACAGCTAGAACGACAAACGCTGAAACGCCAACAAAAGAAACGGAGCAGACAACATCGCTGTGCAAATTCGGCGACAGCCAAATCACAGTCTCTACTTGTATGCATAATACTGCTTGGGCACCCAAGAGGCTGCGCTGTTGTCATACCTCACGACTGTATCGATCGTCGCCTTTCAAACATGCAAACATTCGTCACTTAGGCCTGTGTTGCGCACTTCTTAACAAAGCTGCAATGTATACGTGTAATGCTGTAATGCTGTTGGGACCCCTCTCCACGACAGGATAATGATAAAGCATCACGATTATACCTTTTGTTTGGTTATATGCTGGCCCATGCAAGGTTTATATGGATATTTCGTGGCGTAATGCATTTTGCATTAGTGTCACCATCTAGTGGCACATCCGCCTGCTCTCTCCCTCTCCATCTTCTCTCTAACTAGCTGTATCTGTCTGGCTGTCTGATTGTCTGTCTAGGTGTCAGTCAGGTTGGCTGCAGATATATATAAATGTTGGGCATATCATTCAACGCTGCACGACGAAGCCTCTATGGAATGTACATTGTACTGTAGACTGAACTTACACCACGCAGGCTGAAATTCAGCCAGTAGCACCGACACCCAGCCACCATTGGTAGTAACATATGGCACAATTTTTTTTTTATTCAAACCAGTTTATTTACTGCTACATTGTAAAAGACCTTCACATATACACAGTATACATGCGTGTTACTAATTACGTTTGCCATTTTGTCACCAGAGGTTTTGTCTGGAATTTATTTCTTCGTGTATTCTTTTTTTTTTTTCATCTGTCGTTCTCTATCTATAAAAACTATCCCTTCTTCTATATCTCTCTCCCAAAACCTGACTCACCTTACTCACTCCGAAGCCATCGTTACCTAAATAGGAATATCGACTTCTCGTTAAACTAAAGTATTAATGGATAGCTGAGGCCAACTGTTCATTAACATCGATCGATCCGCATTATGCATTATTCCGCTGCACTTTACAGGTTCATACATCTGGTCACAGACATTCTGTTGGTTTCCATTCTACCTCTTTCAAGTAACTTTCCCTGCATTAGATGGAAACCCAGAGCTTTGAAGTCCACATCAGATGAGTTTCCCATAGCTCCTAATATCTTGTATCACAGAATCAAGCGTATGTGGGCTCTTATATGACAAGTACAGAGTTTTGCTTTAAATAACAAAGATGTAACAACAGAATAGCCCAGTGGTGTAACATAGATCTACAGAAGCCAGATACTTTGATACTAGTCTAAACTGTAATTAGTTTCCTGCACGCTAGCCCGTTTTCTGCATTTTATATCAATGAACGTATAATGCAGTATGCTTTAAAAAGCACAAGAGAAAAAAGCAACATATTTTCTGGTGCGTTACATATATTATTGGGAAAGCAAAAGCTGACCAAAGTGAAAGTAGATATATAGCGAAGACCAAATATAATTACCAGAATCTAAACTGAGAGGTGTGTGACTTAGGACCCACAAGGATGTTAAACGGCGTTTTAAAGCATGCTAACCTTCCATCTCCTTTCAGTGAACGTTCAGAGACTAGTGTTAGATATTCAGAACAGAAACTTTGAATTCGAGATCTGACAGTGACGAAGCGAGCACGCTTTACAAAAACTGGAAGAGGGATCTGATCTCTAATCTCTTCATATGACTTTGCATACTTTCCAAACAATGTTTTGTACTGCAAAGATGTTTACATAGAAACCTATACCTATAGCCCTGCATGAGGAGAGAGTGTGATGTGCCTCGCAGCGAAATCAGTATAATGGTCACAGGCAAACCCAATGATGCGAGAGGCATACACTCCATAGGCTGGCTTTTCTGGTATATTTGAGGCCACAGGGTATGGATAAGTGACATTCTTAAAACTGAAATCATCCCTTTTGTCGTATACTCTGAACTTGTGCATTATAGAATGAGATATGCCTGTGTTTATTTTTTGATTTTGTTTTGATAAATCAGTTGTGAAATTTCCACGAATTTAGTCGGCAATTATGTGGTTTATAAGATATAGCAGAGTTCTACAGATTTGAAAGTAAAACTGATCTGTTCCGTATACTGATTGAATGGGAAAGTAGTAGCAGCTGTAGGCACTAAGTCGTGAATATGTCTTGCTTAAAGAGTCTTCCTCTCGGGAAAAAGAAAGATAAATAGGTCATCAAATGCAACCACGGGGCCATATCATGGGCTGAGATTTCCTTACATTTTGCCATGGGAATATGTAAGGAAAATATGGGGTCAAGAGGTCTGTAGATCAAAGCTAGCCAGCTCGACCACCTGCAATGGCAAGGCTTCCGGGTCGCATAGAGCGGCAGGGATGCCACTGGCCCAATTAGTGCATCAGATGACCAAGATGGATGCTGGATGCCTCAAAGACGAATTAAGAGGGTTGCAAGTTCGTGAAAGATGTTTTTCAGTTGTTCCTGTGGGCCAGTGACCACTTGAAATTTATCGCTAAAAATCGTTTCGACCATGGAGTCACTATAGACTCCATGTTGACTAATATCATACAGCCATTTAACCGTGAATATAGTGTAAATGACTGACCCTTCACTGCATTTTCCACTACTAGGTTAAGGAGTGTATCTAAGAAGCTAGTCAGCCTTATAGCCAATGTCATATGAAGTGACTTTTATTATACTAAGTTGAATGCCTTTTGTCAGTTTGGACTGTTTTTACTTTCATGACACTCAATGTGACTTTTAGTGTTGTTGTTCTAACCATGTAGGGGACAGTTTTCATAAGGAATGAGGACAGTGGAGAGTGGCTCATTGGAGACCTATTACCATGCAAGCGCAAATGGCTACCAATGCAACAAGTAGGTCAGTAGGTCACAAGGTCTAGGTTGCAGAGGTCAAATGTTTGCAACAGTAATGGGAAACTACGACTCTAGTTTCATGTATAAGTAATTACAAGAGGTCCACCTACTGTCAGTCATGCGGGTTACTAGGTAAAAAAAAAATAAAGAAAAGGAAAGCCTTTTATGATATCAGGAAATCTGAGCTTCTCTGTGACAGCTGCGCAAGTTGTAGAATATTGTAAACTGTACTCTGTGTGTTTGGAGTAACCCATCCAAACCATCTCTTAGATAGCACCAACCCAGACCCTGTATAAAATCATATCTGTCTCTTTTTTATACACTGATGATTTTAAGCATATCTCTCCATTCACATTTATGCATCGCAATGCATTTTCGATAGTTTTCATACCTTTGAAAGTTGGCCTTCGTAAGACAGAAAATTGTACCCGCGATCAAATGACATAAGCTGAAGAAATCAAATCCAACATAAGGTCATGGATGTGCAATGGGAAATGACATTTCAAACAAGCATAATAAGCACGTAACCAGATTTATCCAATGACATTTCCTGGATAAGCATGTACTTCGTTGACATACATTTTGCATATATCTACCACAAATGAAAAAACAAAACATTACGTTGCAGTCACATCTTGCTTGAATTGATGAATTAATTCCTCTCCATCTCATAATCATCCGCTGTGTATACTGCTCCCCTAACTCCTCTAGACTCTTTTTCTTTTTCATTTAACACACGACATAATACATTTGGTCACCAACCTGATCCTAACCAAGGCTGGGTAATTAAACTTTCATTGGAAAATCTGTGCAATATTTACCAGTCTTAAGAGCCTAACATAGCCGTTTGAGCAGGCTAGAATCCATCTTTTTACAGGCTAATGGTCTATTCGAATACATGTCGAAACGTCCGAAAACCGAAACGTCCGAGTCCGAAATCTCCGAAAATTTTCCGAAACGTCCGAAAACCGAAACGCCTGATTCCCGAAACGTCCGAAAAATTTCCGAAACGTCCGATATTTTTATTTTCACTTTTCGTACGTTTAGGTAATTGGACGTTTAGGGAAGCGGAGATTTCGGACCTGAAACCGTCTGTTCTATGGATAGAACTGAATCTGATGAGACGATTGAATTTGAGCGGGAGAGTCCGCTTATATAAGCTCCCAGGATTAGGGGCAAGGAAGTGCCCCCTGATTGGCTAGCTGCTGGTCAAGAGACCAGAACGCTTCCTGGCCATACAGGAAGTGGCTAGCAAGAAGAAACCAATATGGCTGCCCAGTGACTTTAACCAAATTTACATGGTACGTAAATCTCATTTACAGAATGCAATGGAAAGCTCTGAAAATAGTGTTAAATGTGTATTAACTTTCAATTTAGTTTTTTATAAACTAGCATATTTTCTAAGATCATGCTAACCTTGCATAGCCATAAGAAAATTAATTTACACAGTTTAAAGATGTCAGTCATGCCAAGGATTGAACTTTGATCCGAATGAAATGTCTTTTGCACCTGAATGTGAACAATGCATAAAACAGTGCTATCACGAATCAGTTTTTAGTCTAAGTCAACAAATTGACAGCACAGTTTCTTTGTTATAATGTTATAATTGGCTTCATGATTTACATTTTTATTATGTTAATGCACATTCTACTGTTTTCCATAACTCTATGCATAACGTTTCTTGATAGATATATGATCTTAATATGCAATACATTAAGTGCTTACAGCATATGATCTTATTTCCCAAAATATTACATAAACGAAGTTTCAGAAATATTAAAATTGAATATGTGACGTATGCTATTTAGGATTATCATGCTCACGAAATTTGATGACAACCAAATTAAGTCAAAACTAATTTTTAAGAATATAACTCCTAAATGCTGCAAGTTAAGTGAAATATTATACAAATCAGTAATATAATATAAGGTTTTTTCATATTTACATGAACTGAAGTAACAGGTGTGTAAATGAGGCCTTTGCTGACATAGCATTATTGAGCATGATTGTCATTCTCATGGTTACATATACTATATACTATATAGTAATTAAATTGTGTCATTTGATAATATCAACATTGGACTATAGCATTATTGTAGAAAAAAAAAAAAAGAAAAAAAAAAAAAGACCAAAAAGCAGCATTCAATTTTCATATTTTTCCATACACACAATAAGCCACACCTTAACTTTCTATAATGACTCACCCCTTCTGCAAATAACTTTACTTTTAAAAATACTTGCTATAATCTTTCTTATACAACTTCATCATGGCGTGAGCCTGACACTATTTTATTGACAGAACCCAAAATTAGAATTTGAAAGGTGTAGTAAACATGTCGATGATGATTTAGATTTGTTTATTTATTTATTTATTTATTGAATATATTTTACATGGGTAAACACAATCAGTAAAAACTGTTTCACATGTGGCCCATATGGTAAAAAACAGTATAATACAATAAAAACAAGTTACAATAGCGAAATATAAATAAATACATAAGATAGTATATTAATTAATATAAAATGACATGTAGATATAAAAACACATTAGGTACATAAAAGAATAATTAAATTAATTAAGATCATGTAAAATAAACATTTTCAATTTTGACTTAAAACTATTGTAAATATAAATATCTTTCAAATCAGAGGGTAAACCATTCCAAGCAATAGCACCTGCATATTTAAATGACTTTTTTCCAAATTGACTAGTAACACTGGGAACATACAAATTCATTGGGTGACTTCTAGTATTCATTTGATTTACATCACAGTTCATGACAACATCATTTACCATATAACTCGGTGCCAGACCATGTATACATTTAAACATTAAAGTGGTTGTAAAATAAAAGCATCTTTGTCTTACATTCATCCAACCCAAAGATTTAACAATTTCAATACCTCTAATGTTTATAAAATCATAATTGTTAGTTACCATTCTTGCAGCAAAATTTTGAAGTCTCTGAATCTTATCAATATTGTACTCACTGGTTTGACCCCACACACTTATTGCATAGTCAATACATGGTTGTATAAATGTTAAAAATATCTTACTGAGAACATCACATGACACAACACCTTTAAGTCTTCTTAATCTATTCAGTTTACATGCAATATTAGAGCTTAATTTATCAAGCTTATTATTTATTTATTTGTTTATTGTTGATGACCAGTCCGAAGGCAGTAGTCTTACCATGTATAGTTGACTGAAGTGCTGCAATCAACAATTGTCCAAAAATGTGTTTTTATAATTTCATATTCTCCAATGAAATATGCTTGTGCAATGAGATCTCTTCATTCATTCCATGTGACTGTCCAATATTTTGTCATATTAGATTTTAAAAAAAAGTAATATTGGACAGTTAAGGTTATATTGGACAGCAGGAAATTGTACATATTATATCAGACAGAAAAAAATTACATTGAACAAAAAAAGTTATATTGGATCTCCTGTCATGTACACTGCCCTCCTAAAGTTTGGAAACACCCTGATATGAGTAGCACAGCGTTTTGATAATTATGGGCTTGATAATTACCAGGACAAGTAAAGAAAAAAAAAGCCACAGTTGAAAATACACGAAATTTGTATGTAATGATGATTTCAATATGCATTGAACATTATGTTCAGGACAGGAAATCCTTGTTGAGTCATGGATCCCGGATGTATGCATTTCGACTGGTTTTTTAAAATAGATATACTGTTCATATATGACAGAGTGAAGGGCCTTGCACAATTTAAGAAATGGCCAGCAACTTGATTAGGGGTCACTATTTTCACCTAGCCAAGCAAGCTTGGCCCTTTATTTGCGTTCGAGTTGGCAGAATGAGGGCCATGCAGCAGTATTTTTCGTGGGATTATATGTGCACGCGGTTTTACAGATTTCCTACCTACCTGAATCTATTTTATACTGAAACATAATGAGTGCACACACTATTACTAATCTTGACATGCTGCTATTTTTCCACAATCACCATTTTAATGCAGTAATTAACCACTTCAACTTCTGTTTTCTAAAACTTTTAATGTTATCACTATATGAGTTAGTTATCACTGATAAAAACTAATTACTCCTTTTCAATGATGTGAAATAGTGATAGATGCACAGATGTGTGTATACTTTCCAGGAAAAATTTATTCAATCTGTTGCAAAATACCACGAAAAATTACTGGACTGCTGCCAGGCTAATTTTCACCGAGACCTAAATAGATGTAAAGAGATGTTCAATGAGACCATTATATCTGGGATAAAGTACACGTGTCATTGAATGATACCTGACAGTACACCTTGTGATCGGATAGACATATAATCTCGGTGAAATTAGTTTTAATTTTACCAAGATATAGAGTTTTTTTTATTCAGAAAAACTTTCTTCATCCAATTAAACTCTAAATTGGACTCTTTGCCCTCCACTATTGTATAACATTCTGCACCTACATTGTGACAGCCAATCAACAAAGACATAGAGTACCACGCGATAGGACATATAAATATGTTTGTGCCGAATAAAACTGGTGGATGGAAAGTCAATCATTATGCAGATTTACTTGTTGTTTGGCTCATGCAGCTACGCCTCACCCAAGATTACCAACTTCAACCAGTAAAACTGCGTGTTGGGCTCCTCACTATCCAATATTTATATACTTATATCAGTGTAGCACAAAATATCTGCAGTGCTGCAATTTCGCTAATAGCCAGCAGCGCTACACACAGCTTGTGACCGGAACAACAGAACAGCATGTAATTGCTTTAGGTGACAAGGGCCGTGGTTTCCAGAAACAACATGCCTTGTGGTGGCCTCTCACTCTTCTCCAAGCAACTACAGTGGAACATAAACATTGCAGATAATTAAGTCATTTAGCGCATTGTGTGACAATGGGTTTACACGTGATCTTCTTGTGTGTGAAGTCCGTGGAGTCTGTGGACATGGGCCAACTGCTTTACCTTACCTTGCCTGCAGGCACCCACTAAGTTGCTACAGTGGTTGTGGCGGAAGGTTGGCATTGTAGTTAATTGGGCTTTACAGCTCGTTAGTGACAATGAATTTGTACTTGCAGCTTGGCTAATTTGGTGATATATTTGGCTCACAATGAGGGAATGAGCTGGTTGTCATACCATAATTTCTTCTTGGTGAATTCAAGGTATGAACTTTACTTATTGTCTTGGTTTTACTTAAGCAAAGGTAGGGCAAGTGGCATCTACAGCTGAGGTGCTTTGACAGTTGAAGTCCAAACTGCTATCATGCCTGTAAAGAGCAGCCAACGAGATATTGTAAATTGACAAATTCCTTCAGCATATTGTTCAAATAATAATAGGATGATTCTTTTAGATTTACTTAAGCCCAGTCACAAAGAATGTTTTTCAAATTTACAACCATCACCTTAAAATGTCATAGTAGAAAATTTCATTGTTATGACTCTTTTTCATGTTTTTCATCACGATTTTTTGTGGTTTTGCTTTGTAATTTACGAGCTCACTGAGTCAGTGCTTATAAGGATACTTTGCTTTGTCGCTCTTTTAAAAGATGTCGATCAATTTAAATGGCGTCCTGTGTTTTCTTTAAAATAAAACGGGCTTTGAGGAGGACACTTCTTTATCATTGCTGGTTTTACCTTTGAAGAGATAATTTTGGTCCTTTTTACACTAAATGAAACCTCAGAGGCTATGTTCATTTGGATAAGTGTATCATTGTAAATCATATCATTTAGCTGTCATTACCGTTGAAGGAGTTAAATCAATATTCAGTGCAGATTACGAACGTTTGTGTAAGTTCAATAAAATCTGAATTGCCAAACTCTCATTCCGGTAATCCAAACCATCCACAGCCAATGGCCATTTGGCTTGTCTCTTTCATCTTGTCACTCCATGGGTTTCGGGTCACCCTTGTGTACACAAATTCATCATGCAATTATATGAAAGCCGTTTGCATGTAACCCATGACATGAAAACCCAATGCAAATCAATACCCCGGTTGACCAATGTTATTCATAGTGAAATCAATGCTACACACACAGCAGGGCACAGTAAATGTGTACTGGAGCAGTGTACATTGAAGGCAACAAGTTGCATGTAATATTTTGATAAAAACGGAATGTCACTTATGGTCTGATAGATAGGGTTACGAGAATTGCATGATTATGAGAATGGTCCAAAATAGAGAAGATGCACAGATGCTGATACAGTGTACAGTTAGTTTCATAAAATGTGGTTGACTCTATACAGCTGTAGCAACCTGTTCCTGGCTGTAGCTATAACTGGCTAAAGCCAACCGCTTCTGTCTACACGTAGCTTACAGTCGGCTTACTGAAAAAATATAAACCTCGGCAAATGTAAGCAATTTAATATTTTATAAATATGTTCTTTTAGATATGGCTTTGAGTAGCCAGCTATAGCCAGACAGTTCTGTTAGTGGCAGATAGCGTCATATAGCAGATGTTTTGTAGCTTTGTCTAGGTTCAATTTGACACGCCTTATAGAAACTAACTATATCTGATTGTATGACAGATTGCTAACATTCGGCCAACACTGAGCCGATAGTACCGACAATGGGCCAACATAAAGCCGATGTGGTATGTCATATAGAAAACCTTTTTTGGACAAGGCTTCATGTCATATACCACAACAAAAGACGTCGGTTTGTAACCAATATCATACGGTGTACATCTATACAGCCTTTTCTTATAGCAAGAGACAGCAGGATGTTCAAAGGCAGGCATCATTACAGAATCTTGGTGGATTCCAGATGTGACATTGACCTTTACTTATTGCCCTCCCTTTACATAAGCAAAGGCAGGGCAAGTGGCATTCACAGCTGAGGTGCTAACATGACCTTCGTCACCTGGGGCCCTGGTGATTGTATGCAACAGATCGTCTTGACCTTTTTGTCAACAGGAATGAGAGAAGACCTGAATACAAAAAATTCCGCTTCGCTGGAATAGGATGGCATATAGGATGGCATGGGATGGGCATGACATAGCTTGTCCTTGGGCTGTACTAACGTTGGCAGGCGTCGAACTTTCTCCATTTGATTTACGCCGATTTAATGTGGGGGCCTTTGAGGCGCTGGGATGGCAGTTCGGGGGGCCAAAGCCTGTTGCTTGTATGCACGGCGAGCGACGTATCACTATGGAAGCTGCCAGGCGCTGGCTGATGAGCCGAGTGGCCATTGACTGGTCCTGCTAGCCACTGCCCCAAAGCCCTGCATTCATACCTAAAGTAGCTTGGATCTGGATCCCTCGCAGCAGATGGTAGTGGGGGGGGGGGGAGCATAAGGGGAGGGGGGTCTCTTGGGTTTGGGCGGGGGGGGGGGGCTAAAGAGGGTGATCTGACGTGACGTTTGTCAACCGCCAGATCAGAGTATGTCAGTCTTATCGCGTGCCAGCTTCTCTGTCTGTATTTTACTCTTGCCGAGCCACTGCCGAGCCATTGCCGACATGATCACTGATAAACACCGACAGACCTGGCTGCCCTGATTCCATTGGCCCTTTCCATGCAGAATAAGTCCAATTTATTGGCCGATTAACCCCTCAAGACGAGCGTGAATGGGGGCAGGCAGCTACAACATCGCAACACTGTCAGGCCTCTTGCCAAACACACCAGGCACTGCCAAGGCCCTGTATTCGACAGGGAGCTTCACTTTCTCCTCACAACTCACCACTTTCCGTTGTTTGATCATCTCAGATGAAGCCATTAGACTTCATCTAGCGCACCCGTCTTGGCCACAGATTAGCCCTATTATCAAGTCCATTTCCGCAGCCCATAGTTTGTCACACTCTTTATCAAATACATATAGGTGCACACTACACCCTTCTTGTCATGCTGAGACAGTCGCCTGACAGCTTGACTCACTGCGACGCAGTTTTTAGGCTAACCACGACATCTTTGTACATGCAACTCAGGTTATATTCTAATACACAGTACATAGAATTTTTCTTGCGGTTTTTGTAAACCACCTACCCTTATAAAAGACAGCACTAGGCTTTCTTAGGCTTCTACTTGACCGCAATTAAAACTCCAGTCAGAATGCGGAAACGGAGGTCTGTCAGGCGTCAGGGCGAGGCAGCGCGGAGGCGGCTTAATGTTGTCTGGCATGATTAGCTGGAACTATTTGCATGGAAGAATGTTTGCCTTTAATGCTGACGTATTGCAAAGAGCTGCCGGCGGCGGTGGCGGGCGCTCAGGGCTTGCTAGAGACGCCCTGGTCCAGACTCTGTCGCGTCTTGCGGCAAGTTGCAGCCCCGACTCTCATTACTTAAAATTATGGGCCATGCAGGAGCGTTACCATGGTGCAAAGTCCGGCTCTGCACAGTTGCGGCAGCGCCTTGATGACACGGCCACCACCTTGCTCAATCTGTCCCAAACGGTGGCCACCCGCCCGCGCCGCCATATTTACGAGGCAAGAGACTTAGGCCGGATCCCCCCCCCCCCCCCCGCCTTGGTCATTGATCAGTGTGGGCCCATGAATGCTGTGATGACCAGCTCCCCCCCCCCCCTAGTCTCCTTGATGCAGAAATGCATACAGCTGCATCGTGCGACACTATACATGTTGCTCTAGCCAGCTATAATGTCTGAAGGACAGCGTAAGATATACACTATACCGTATGTTGTGATCACAAGCCGGAGGAGCTTCTTTTATTTTTAGTGGGTGAAGGGGGCTTTTACCGTCATCTAAGAGGCACTGTACCCTGGCCTGTAAATGAGACAGGCCTCTATTTAGACCCGGCTTGTATTCAAGAAAATACGGCCATTACACACAAGCTGTTAACTAAAGGGCGACGTATAGATTTTATGTATATCGTATTAAATCCAGCTTGACATGGTCATTAATGCGTCTGATATTCAATTATTAACGACCAGTGTTAACATCAGTGGTGATCAATAATTACATCAGGTCTCCTCACTTAATCTTGCAAAATTGATTGCTGAGTACACACACTCCTGCATAGCTGTGAATGCATTTCGGTGGGACAAACAGTTTCCTCGCTATTCCTTTGTGAGACCTCACGAGATGCTCTAAGCAGAACGCAACTGACAATCCGTCTCCTTAAATTGAAAACAATGGACAAAAATCCATTGGAATAAATTGGAAAACAAGCAGGAACTGCATCTCTTTAGCAAACGAGGACTGACAAATTAGCCATTAATTTGGCAGATTGATAAGGCCTTAATTGCTCCATCGTTTTGCTATTTACCAGATTGTTGTGTTCTCATTTGATCTTGTACCCTGTTTAATCAGTGCAGCTGTAATTGTGTGTACAGGGTTGATATCCAAGAGCAAATGCGGAGAGTATTATAATGGGCGTACTTCAAAGAAATATGTCATTGTCAGTGTCAAATAACTCTCCTATAGTGATCAGTTCTAAAATATAATGTATGCCATTGGTAATTTGGTATTAATGACGAAAATTTTATTCAGAATAATGTGACCTTGCATGATATTAATTCTGACTAAAAGTCCCCCATTGCTACAATTAGTATCATAAAATATGGTCGACTCTAGTCAGCCGTAGCAACGTATTCCTGCTGCAGCCATAACTGACTAAAACCAGCTGCTTCTGTCTACTTCTAGCTAATAGTCGGCTTAAACTACCACCACTGAAAAAATATAAACCCTTGGTAAATGTAAGAAATTTAACTAATATATCATAAATATGTATGTGGAATCGACATGCACCAAATGGTGCTGCATGTACGTGTAGATCTGGCTTGGAGTAGTCAGCTATAGCCAGACAGTTCTGTAGTGGCAGGTAGCATCGTATAGCACAAGTTGTCTAGCTTTGTCTAGGTTCAGTTTGACAGGCTTTTTTTTAATGAAACTAACTATACACGGGGCAGTCATTCAAGAAGCCTTAATACTAGCTAAGAACTTCGTTTGAAGGATATGCAGTATGAGTTCAACAGTATTCACTTTGACAGGATTGATATCTTACCATGGCAAGTGGCCACACTATTAGATTTGTATCGCACTCTTGATGAAGTTGAACTTCAATGAATATCTTTACATGAGTAATCATCTCAAAATGAGTCTGATCAATTACATTATGTGTGCAACAAGTCAACAAGGAACGGCTGCCAGTATACGACAAATTTCCACAGAATAGACGACCGAAACCACTGCAAGAATAATGTTGCCTGTTACTGCACTTGTTATGTCAAAAATTGAAATTCAGGAATATTGATTATTTTTGAAGTGTTCAGTGAGTGTTGAAATTTAGACAGAACGTTTGTTTGATACGCTCCACTGACGAATTATGATGGGTGCGAAGTGTGAAGATCACCATCGTGATGTGAAGATTAGGTTGAAATATGTTGAGATAATTAGCAAAGATACTAGATAAAGATTTAATTTTTCATGCAGAAGTTGAGTCAGCCACATGTTAAGGTTACTTTCTGTGAGCCTAAGTTGATTTTTTTTTTTTTTTCTTAGCCAATATTTTCTGTTATTCACATGGTGTCAATCTGAGACTCAGCACAAAATAGGTGCCTTACCACAAGTTACCAGTTAAAAATTAAGGTGAAATTTATAGATATATGCATTCGGTCCGTTTTGCACCGTTCCATGCTTTGTGTGTCTCGAAATAAGCCCAGCAAATATCGATAATCTTATATGATATCACAATAAAACTATATATATATAAATTATAAATTCACCACAGAGAAAACCACATCAAATATCCCCATTACGATAGCATTACACCTGATTAATCTGTTTATCATGCAATTCTTGACAGGTAATTCAACATGACAATTGCCATTGATCCATTAAAAACAATGATATGCAGATTGGAAGGCATTTATCTTATTCCGTGCATTATGCCATCATGGTGTTGTGCTACAGTTCTCATCCCTGTATACAACATTATCCATTATGATAAGGTTATTATCAGAGTCGATCAAAGTCGCACATTCAATGCACAAAACTGATGGATACATTTATTTCAGTTATCGAGTGAATTAGAAAAGCAGTTCATACAGCTATCAACTTGACTTCTATTTGTTCCTTTGGGAGATTGTGAAAAGCCAACACAGGTGAGAGATCGAAGGTAGCGATTGGAATCAATGAAAAGCTAACGGTTCGATGCTGCCTGACTGGAGCTGACATTTCCAACCAATCGATCAATGAATTCGAGTCAAAAATGAACTTCGTTTTGTATCATCACTAGACTTCACGGTTTAGGCCATCAGAACCAATAATACGATGACAATGGGGAGTTGCTACCGGCGTTTAGGATATGCTGTGGTGGCCACACTTTGCAACAAGATCGCGATCACCATCAGTGACAGTGCAGATGAATCGAGATGGAAAAAAAAGAAACGACACTTGTGACAGGTTTCTGTGAAAGCCACACTTGAAGCCTACAACAACTGCGTAATTAGCCTTTGCAAGATGATAGGGAAGGAGGTCCCCCATACCTGAATGCAAGTGACAAACCTAATTTTGTGCTCGGTGAACAGAGTGAAAATCTTATCCTAGATAGAGTGCTAGGATTGGACACTTGGTTTACTCAGCTGCTCCATGGAAACCAACATCCTTTCCGCATCCTTTCTGCATGCTATTGATAGCATGGTGCACTTTTCGGATGCTCAAGCCACCAAGCATGGCAATTAACAGACATGTGAACAAGATTGATGCTGTTTTGACTTACTTTTTATGGGCTTTTGCAACATAGTCTGGAGCACTTTGTATGGATCACAAAGACATGGTATTGTAGCATATATTCACTGTAGAGTAGAACCTTAGAAACCAATCTCGGAAACACTGGATTGTATTTAATATAATATGATACATTTTTGGCCCCATGCACAGAAAGTATGAATGAATGGGTTGGTGTTATGTTAGTTACTTTTATAGAATTTGCTGGTCTTAATTGCAGGTCTCCACTGTACAAAAAAAGAAAAGCTGAAAATCATTAAAACAAATAATGATAAAATATGTTTTTAGAAGATGCTGCGTCGCAGTTGAACCTAACATTTTCCTTGTATGTCTTTATGCATGTACACTAAGTAATTCTTAGCTTGGAGGTCAGTTTCTGGTTATCGTAGCATCATTTTAGCACACTTCTGGCAAAGACCATGCAAAAACTTTCTTGCTTGGAAATTAACAAAACAGCCACAGCAATAAAAAAAAGTGATAATTCCATGAATAACAATATCTGTCAAGAACTGAGCAACCTTTGGATAATAGCTGAGATTCTTCTAGTCTCAATTTGTAATCCTAATTACACAGCACTACTCTGGGCAGATCAACTTTGCCAAGCATGGAAAAAAAGGAAGCTTGTAGACTGAAATTTAAAATTTTTATTTAGACACCGATGTTTGTCAATACTTAATGAAATGAGTTCTAGTTTCTCAAAGGTCAATACCATTGCAAATCCTTGTGATAAGACATAAGAGTTTATTCACCTCATAAAACATGAGAGTAATGAACACAATTGTGTTTATTTTGGCTTTTTAATTTAATTTATTTATTTAGATATATTTTGTAAGGAATTAATCAGTAGATATGCTGTTCTTCAGTAAAGCCTTTAGTTAAAAGAGATACAATGTGTTCACAAAGCCAGATAGTCTACACCGAGTGCCAAGTTATTAGGCAGCACCTACTTTTTCTTGTTACTGCTTAATTTTGCACATAAATTCATACAACTTTCACATAATGTGCACCAATTTGACCTAGACTTGATGGCCAAAACATTTCTGCCTTCAGTGTTTGTCTAATTAATAAATCATCCAGCCATGAAAATCAGGTGTGCCAAGTTATTAGGCAGGTATTGCTTTGTAGTGTGCAGACACTGTAGAAATACTGCTATGGGGCATAAAAAAGACTTATCTGACACTGAGAGGTCCAAAGTAGTTAGACTACTTGGTAAAGGTCATATAATTTAGAAATTGCAAGAAAATTAGGGAGAGACCGCCGCACTATTGAGAAGTTTGTTTTGAAAGGTGGAGCAGGTAGAAAGAAGCGCCACCAAGCACCTCTGAGAAAGCTGACACCAAGGGATGTGACATCTGTCAAACTAGAAATGGCCAGGAAACCCCTATCCTCATCAGCTGAAATTTTTGAAGCTGCAGGACTAGATGATGTGCCAAAATCCACAAGATGCCGCATCCTCCGAGGCATTGGAAAAGTGAAAAAAGTGAAGACAAGACCTCCTATCAATAAGAAGCATAAGGAACAGAGGTTGGAATGGTCCCGCAAATATATGAAGACAGATTTTAGCAAGGTGCTGTGGACCGACGAGATGCAAGGAACCCTGGATGGCCCTGATGGATGGGCTCTGGTTGGGTCCAGAGAGGCACTGAGGCACCGGTTAGAATCAGGCGACAACAAGGAGGTGGAGGTGTGATGATATGGGCTGGCATAATCAACAGTGAACTTGTTGGCCCATTTAGAGTGAAAGATGGAGTAAAGATGAACTCAGAGGCATATTGTAACTTCCTGGAGGAGAATCTGGTGCCTTGGCTTAGGAGAAAGTCAGCAGCCTTTCGTAAAAGTTTCATCTTCATGCATGACAGTGCACCATCACATTCATCCAGGTTCTCCAGGGGGTGGTTGGAATCTAAAGGAATCTCAGGTGAGCCTTTATGGAGTGGCCAGCCTGTTCCCCTGACCTAAATTGCATTGAAAATTTCTGGTCAGCATTGAAGAGGAAGCTATATGCCAATGGCAAACAATACAAATCCAAAGAATCACTGTGGCAGGCTCTCCAGAAAGCTGCTGCAACATTCAAATCAAATTACATTGCAAAATTGACCAAAAGTATGGACAATAGACTTCTTTCTGTCATACAGAAAAAGGGTTCCTACATTGGTTATTAGGATGAGAACTAATAAATATTAATATTTGTGAAATGTTGTTAAATTGTTAAAATTGTAATGTAATTGTTATATTGTGATATAATCTTGTTCACATCATCAAATAAAACTGTTTTTGTTATAATATCTAATTTTGTTTCACCTCAATATTGATGTAAACTGATGCTGCCTAATAACTTGGCATGCCTGAATATAGTATTTTAATTATTGTAAAATTACAATCAAATTTAAGGCAGAAATGTTTTGGCCATCAAGTCTAGGTCAAATTAGTGCACATTATGTGAAAGTTGTATGAATTTATGTGCAAAATTAAGCGAGTAACAAGAAAAAGTAGGTGCTGCCTAATAACTTGGCACTCGGTGTATATGCAAACCATATATAAGATATACAAGTTCATGATCTAACAGTTCCTTTGGTTAACTACTCACTGTGTATACTCCTTTTTAAATTATATTTGAAACTATGGTTGTCAGTTAGTTAGAAACAAAAGATATTGAGAAAGATATTAAGTTTTTGTATCATCCACAAGTAGATGAGACAACTACACGTTTCATTAAGTATTCAGGAGGTTATCTTTGTTGTCTATTGAATAAGGATGTATGAAGTGCACTTTACCATCTCAGGCATCTAAGGTGATCAATGAAAGTTTCGGTAAATCGTGAAAAATTCATGCACAATAATAATGTAGAACATTATGAAACTGCTGTGCATATTTTCTCCATAAATCTTACATAAAAATGGTCCCATTGAAATAGACGAAACAACTGAGTCCTCGTATATAACATGGCTTGTTTTTGTTAATAGATTTAACTGTGTAAGTTTATTGAACATGTTCATCCAAGCGTGTAAAGATTGGATGAACACTGGTGAAAAACATTGATGACTACTCACTTAGCCAAAACGTCATGGATGACTGATTCTGCTAAGAGGGACTAAAGGTTTTATTTATCTTAACATTATAAACAAAGAACATCAGTTAACCAAGTCATATCAGGCTTTTTCCCCCACTTGAAAAGTGTTTTCCAGCCATGTAAAAGTCTGACAGTGAAATTCAATCTCTGCATACTTAAACACTGGTTTGCAGCCAAAACAATCCATATATTGCATTTTGTGTTTATCACATCTAGTTTCTTCTTCTAACACAGTGGAAACCTGCCCTAGAACCACTGTATTAGTAAGACCATCTCCTTATTAAGGCTCTGTTGCTTTAAAACTAGCCTAACTATAGAGAAAACTCCCTCATACAACGGTACAGATTTGTGATGTTCTCTTTAACTACACCTAGTATTCTCCTGTACACTTGCTAGCCGTACTCATATATCCTTATAGTCAGATGTTAATAACCTATTAGGTTTAAACGTCCTTAACTTCAACTACCCTATAGTCTGATGCCATACCCTCACTATTAAGGCCAGGGAAGATTACAGCAATGGTGGTCAAGTCTCCCTGCTGAGTTGTAATAAGAAATTACAATATTTTCTAGCTGTCTTTACAATTCTATTTTTTCAAAGTTGTATTAATGCATTGATTTGTCACACAATATTGGCAAAGCTCATAATCAACATTGCCAGTCACAAATGTGCCACCTAATTTATCACACCAGTTTATCACACCAGTTTATCACACTAGCTTATCACACCAGTTTATCACATCTCTTATCTGGAAGGCAATGTATCCACGACTGCAATGCCAACTGTGGCAAGAATCTTGATTGCTTTACTAGACCACTAAGTGGTGTTTTTTTGGTGTGTTTTTTTTTCTTGTTCATAGTAATATTATATCATAAAATATGGTGTTTCTGTTTTAATGTGGCTAACTCATGTAAGTCGAACTTGTGCATTTTTATGTCAGTGTAATATCAGCATACTGTTTTTTTGGTGATACATAATGTATGTGACTATCATCGTACATGTGTAGAGCAAATGGTATACAGTAATATCAGTTGTATAGCAGCTACGTTGTATAAACATAAGTCTGAATTAATCAGGTCAGCCAGCTGGTGTACCATTTCATCACCTACTGCGAGGTATACTATAGTACTTTGCTTTCATCAGATCTTTCTCTTTCTTTATTTTTCATACATCTTTCTAATTGACAAAAAGAAATAGTTTTTATACATATATAACGTTATAGAATAGAGAATGGACCAGAAAAATAATGTAACAGCCTCAGGCAAATGTTTGGGAATAACTAATCTGTTAGGTGAATCACCGAGACATCTGTCAACTATATTGTAAGCTATATAGCTGTTATTATATCTTTTTTTTTTTATAGATATATAAAGCATGAAGGTCGTAATATGATTTAAACATTACATTTAAGGACCGCAGCAAATTGTGTGTAATGAATATACATACATTTTGCATCATGGACTTTATCACTTTTATGAAACAGACCATAATTTTTTAAAGTGATATTTATATGAAAGACCTGATATGAACCACTTAATCATGTGGCTGATATTAATAAACAATGTCATTGTCTCTTTAAAGGTCAAAACTGTAACTAAGCAGTGCTTTTTAAAACTATGATTCCAGAGAGGCTTTAGTGATTAAGTCTGGAGAAGGTGGTTTTTTTTACAGGTTCTCAGAACAAATGTCACAACTTTTGTCCATGTATTACCATGGAGACAAGAGTACTCTTGTCTCCATGGTATTACATATATTGCATACTAACAATAAAATAAATGCTGAAGATCATGCTTTTCAGACACCTAATTTATTTCATAACTGGTAGTGTACGGTATAATATATGATATGTGGGACTAATGTTGCTGTAAAGCCAGTTACTGCTGTCCATCAAAAGTCAATCACCATAGATCTTTGCAAAAAGGCGTGGTGATAAAACAGCTCACTGCATTATCCCGTCATTATCTCAGGGATAATGCTCATTTTCGGTGCAGTGTTAGTGATGTAGCTCTTGTCTGATCATACTGTGTGCATTTATATTATATGTAACAAATATGCGTGTCAGAATGACATCATTGATTTTATTAATTAAACAGCCCTTTAAGCCCGTCTCGACAATAAGGTTACATTGTTAGTAGCAAAATTCCCAACCGATTTAACACAAAAATTTACTATCTAAGATCCTTTTTAGTAAGCTACCCTCCCTATTAAGGCAAATTCCGCAAGGCCTTAATCGGGTTGGTCATACATAGCTCATATTACGTAATTTCAGTGTCTTTATGACCCATAATCAGAGTTACTTTCCATTTAAATTCGAGTCAGATGTTTTTTTTCCCAGTCCTTCCGTGTCAGACCTAATTACGTGTGTTTTAAAAACGTTTTTGAAAACGAACGATATCATGATATTAATTAAATTGCCTTGTTGCTCTGCATGCCTCAGAAAATTCAGGATGCTATACAGAGAAACTCGGCCTTGGGATAACATCATCACGAATTCTAGAATGAAAATCTTCCTGCCAAAGACCTTTGTGGCGGTGTTATAGAATTACTGCTATTACCCTCAAATACTTTATTGACTAAAATTTTTGTAATTTTATCAAAAGAATAAGTCAGTTTTAGTCATAATTAAGATGACCTGCTTTTGAGCTACATTTAATGGTGCGACTGGGCTTAGCACAGCCTTCATCTTGAACATGACTTTCAGTCAATGGATCCGGCTGACACGCATTGCCTTTTGCAACAATCGACAGGGTGTGACAACTTGACAAGCACAGACTGACTTGACAGACAGGAAGCATTTAGTGCATTCATCCAATGCAGGTCTGTGTCACACTTGACACTGTGTGGACAATGTGCGGGTGAGAAAACAGAGTCGTCTAAAAGTCCTTTCACTGATAATCAAAACCATATACCTGACGATTGCCAGAAAACATTTGCCATTCTCGACAGGTTTTATTAGGGGGTGATCTAATGTTTCGAACATGCAACGTAATTCTATTGATTTTTAAAGTGTATTGGGTAGAAGCTTTTTCTACAAAGATGTAACATTCACCCTTGAAGCTAGCATGCATTAGTACTGGGACGACAACAAACTGGTGTAATGGGTTTTGAGGTTGTTGCATTAGAAAAATAGTTTCCTGAAGTCTGCAGAATTAGAGATGCTTGACGAATGCCACAATGGCAGTTTCTGATATGCATATTTTATCACAACCGTTTTAAATTCCCTTGATGTTTGTCTACCAAATAATTCCATCAGCTGTAAAAAATGTTGCATGTGTGTGTGTTCTTTAATATTGCCAATTCTTATCTGCTGCATAGTGTTGGTTCATATCAGGCCACTTTTGTCTAAAAAAACAAGTTGGATTACTCGTTATCCCTTTTATTATAAAAGTGTAGTTTTGAAAGTGCGTTAATACGAAAAGCATCTCAAACTGGACGGACTGGCCCTACTATAGTATTTATATTAATGAATATTTTTGCAGAGGTGGGTCCCCTAAAATGGTAGGCTCTCGGGCACTGCCCTTATGCCCATATGGCCAATCCGCCCCTGCTTGGCTTCTCCACCATATTAGGCATCGGATGAACCTTTTACTTTGTATGCTCACAGATCCTCTTGTTTAATATATGTCTGCATGGCAGAGTTGAAAAACTTACACCGTCATACAAGTCAGCCCGTGTTGAACAAAGCATTAATTTCCCTCAGGGCTTCTCCAAAACTTGTTGACGTGATGCTCAGCCTTCTAAACTTGTGGTTGGCACGCAGACTGCTAAGGATTTAGACCCTCATGTCACAGTAGACAGCCGATTGCATTTCACTGATTATGTCCTTTTTCTTTGCAGATGAGGTGCATGACTTCTGTCAGTGGGAGGTCTTCAACGCCACCTGCGATGCAGATCATGTTGTGCTCATGCACTCAGCTCGTTATGGCCGATTGAAGTTGGGAAGATGCATCAAGTCGGAGATAGCGCTGGGCTGCTCGTCCGATGTGCTGCATGCCATGGACAAAAGGTGCTCAGGGAGACACCATTGCACCGTGGAAATCCCAGATGCTCATTTGC
This sequence comes from Alitta virens, assembly GCA_932294295.1. Lineage (NCBI taxonomy): Eukaryota > Metazoa > Annelida > Polychaeta > Phyllodocida > Nereididae > Alitta > Alitta virens. Next base: position 65,046,366 of record OW028573.1, read on the forward strand.
ACCAGATGACCTCCTGTGCACCTGACCTTATGGGCTACTTACAAGCTTCGCATTCATGCGTGCCAGGTGAGTTCTGTTTTTGGCATGAATATAATGAGATAGCCAGTTAGTACTAGCAGAATAAACCAGGTACGGAGAAAGCACATTAAATTTGTCCTGAAGTAGGCCCTATGAATATTGTAAATATCATATGTCTTTGGTCTAACACCACCATCAGGTACATATCATATTAATTCATCTAGTTTTTGTTCATCGCTGATTTCTTAAGTATTGGCAAAGAAAGTCCTGCCCATGGCCTAGGCATCATTGACACATGAAGGCCATGTTGCCAGTTCCATTAATGAAATGAACAAGTTAGAACTAGTGTGATAAACAACATACTGGAAACTGGAGACATATCAAAGTTCTTTATATAGACATCCAGGACTTTTCGGTTCTAGTATGTCATCTCAGGTATGATTAGTGCCTATCTAGTGTCTTTTCATCGATATCGATTTCAGTGGTACTGCCTAAAGACAAGTCCTGCACAGGCATCATTGACGTGGCCGAGAAGTCTGGCTATCTGGCCAGTTCCATCACTGATGCCTATGCATACGGCGGCCGTAACTGTCCATGGCAGTTGACTGTGGAGCCAGGGCAAAAAATCAACATCACTCTCCTAGATTTCTCGCTAAAGCCACATTCAGCCAGCACCTTACCAAGCAATTCTGACCACGAAATTGGCTACTGCAATGTCTACGCCATAGTGTCTGAATCTGGCCACGAGAGGGAGACGGCAGTATGTGGCGGCACCAAGCGGCAACAAGTGGTCTACGTATCTGAAACGCACACAGCAGAAGTCAAGCTAACAGCACACAGCTCACCTGACAACCAAATTAATTTCCTGCTCCAGTTTGAACGTGAGATTTTTTATATATTTTGTTTTTCATCTCTTTTTTTCTGTCTGAAGTTTGATCCCCTAGCCCCTGTAACATCACTAAGGCAGGTGCATTAAATGCTAATATCAACACCTGCACAACCGTTTGCCAGTTTCAGCTGCATCTTGGCCAATTTAATAATTGAATTCATTGTTATTGAATGGATTGATACACTCAACATGCAAACAGATTCCATAAGGAGTTGTCCAACAGGCTGCTCTATTGACAGACACAATTCCTGGCTCCTGTTATCAGTTGAAAAGAACAGCAAATATTACCAATAACAAAAGATAATAAAGATAAGGAAAAGATAAATGAAAGGAAGCGATTTACCGCCCCCTGCCCTCCTTCCAAGCTTCTAGATGTGGCTTATGACAAACGCTATACAACTGTTACTACTAAGCTATAAGACCATCTCTCAATTAAGGTCACTGTCCAATCATGCACATATATATAGCAAGGATGGTCTATAAAATACGTTCTTGTTCCTATTCAAAGTGTTCCTGGGGTACTGATAGGCCCTACAAGTCACACGTGATCTCGTGTTGTTTTTACCTTGCTCCGGAAGTGTGTGAGACATTAGATGACATCATCATGATACGATTTGTCCATGACGTCATCTGCTGTATCACCACCGGATGCAAGTAACAGCAATATCACGTGAGACTTGCAGGGTCTATTCCTGCACTAATTTTGGCCTAGAGCGGTTGTCGAAGGTTCTCCAGTTCTGGAGGGTTTGTTCCATTGATTCGAACCAACGAATATTCGACGTTTATACCTTAAGCCTTAATTACGTGCATGCTATCAGGTCGCAAGTCTCAGAACCCCAGTATCTATTGATGATCTAGCACTCTTGCGCCTTCTGTGGGAATCCCGTCATCCCTTGGTATAAATTCCCACCTCCAAACACGCAAATGTTAACCCACATTTGCCAGACGGAAGTGCAATCACACTGCATCTATAAGAAAGGGATGGTTTGACCTTGTGTTTGCACTGACCTCGTGACTGTGATAACCTTGTTTATTTTCTTACCGTATGCATGTAACCTTGTACCTGCAATGACCTTGTGTTTTATTTCCTTTTGTAATGACCTTGTTCTTGTGATGATCATGTGTTTAATATGATGATGTGTTTCTTATGACCTTGTCCTTGTTAATTTGCATGTGTTTCCACTGACCTTGAGACTGCAATGACCGTGTGTGTGTTTAATGTTTTACTTGTAACCTTGTATTTGTAATGACCTTGTATTATGACCTTCTGCTTGTAATAACCACGTGCTTGTGATGACCTATTGTTTGTTATGACCAAGTGTTTGGCAATGACGATGTGTCAGTTATGACCTTGTGCCTGGTATGACCTTGAGCCTTCACTGTCCTATGATCTGTTTCAGCAATCGGATGTCCTGACCCCGCCGTGCCCTCAGATGCTTGGTACAGCAGAGACGGAGACAAGGCGGTCATCAAGTGCAATTTCACATCACAGACATGGCATGTGGTCTGCAAGGGCAATGGTTGGTTTGGCGATGTCAACAATTGTACAGATGGTGAGTTGGGTAACCCATTCTCCAATTGAGATCAGATTGATGAGTCGGTAATTCAAGCGTACAGGATCCATGTTTTCAATTGTTTATCGTTTCATTTGCAGAGTACGCTTGGAATTCACAGAGACGTGCCAAACTTGGCTTATGGCCACCTTACGGTAAGACGTTCTTGTGCATCAAATCAACGTTAATTAGTATTATCCAAAATTCAATTTGTTCCAACGACATTTGGTAAAGCAGCAAAAAGCTTTATTTCTCGCCCAGTTGACAACGTGGTGCAAGATGTGTGCATGTGATGTCTTGTTACGCTTCATTAACATTAGATAAATACGACATGAGATATCTACTGACAGTAAATGATTGATAGAGAGTGGAATTGTAACATTTTCAGGTCTTCTTGCAGCTGTAATAATCGGGGTTATCCTTGGAGTATTTCTTGGCCTGTGTCTACTGGGTCTCGTCCTCGTATGCAAAAGGTAAGTAATGGATTCTCTCTGAGGTCTTCTCTTCTCTATCTCTTCCGCAGGAGTATTAACCGCATCTTTTGAGGTCCTTTTTTCCAATAATTCGCAATCCGCTAGATGGCGGAGTGGTGGCCCGGTCGGTAGTGCCCTCTGGCAGATTGTTCAATTCAAGATGAGAGGCTCCCTCTAGTGTATCTCAAACACTCGCTCAGCCTTTTGGTTGGGAAGAGCTGAGAGAGCTGGAACAGCTTTTGTCCGTATTGATTTTAGAGCGCCAGATCAATAGAGCGGACATGAAAGGGGAGTAAACAAGTCATGAAGTGTGGCCTCATTAGTTTAAACGAGTCCACCCCCTCTGCTGTCTTCTCTTCTTATCTAGGATGTCTACATCATAACAAACATAGCAGGGAGTTGAGCAAGGGGCTAACAGGGCATTGTGTTTGGGGTTAACAGGCAGCCCTCTGCACTGATACTCGCTTCATGCATGGAGAGCGTTGATTACTCTGTGACCATGCACTTGAAGGGGACACTGCACACAGAAGCTGTCCTGGTGCTACATACAAGCTTCAGCTGCAGTATCCTGATGGTGCAAGATCTTTGCAAGAGACTGCCAAGCCTACTTCTTCTGGCTACATCCTTTATCCTCGCGACAAGTTATGTAAATCTCCCCTCACAAGACGTATTTCAGGCCGCGACTTCCATGCCGCCATTTGCAATACATCCTTGCCAGGCTTAGATCTCAAAGATTCCATATTAAAGAGATATTTATGACAGCCTAGAGAAAAGAGCTGCTTGCACTGCAGAGTGTGGGGTTAGCGTGTCATCCGCAATATAAATTACGCACTGGATGGCCCAGCACTTTGGCCGTAGGTCGCAATATCTAATCCTTGTAATGGATACCGACTCGGCTCAGTCTCATTAATTCAGTCAATGGAGGCTTCTGCATCTCTGTAGCAAAAGGCGTGCAGCTAATCCCTGACCTGATGAGCTAATAACACCGTCTTTGCTTGTTCTCATAGCACTCCACTGATTCACTAATACCAAGGACCTTGCTTAGATATCCCCCCTGCTTAGAAACGACGCTGTAACTCGTTTGCTTGTATAAGTAGCCTCGGCTCCCTGTCGCCTGTTCTCAACTATGATGTCAAGATTGGCAGCATACCAGGCAGGCTTTGTGACTGTCTCGCTGTGTGTATAATGTGCAGTAAATGGAACAGGACATAGCGTAGCAGTTGGGTGACATAGTGGTCAAGGTACTGCCTTGCTCATCTGACGTCCTGGGTTATAAGCTCAAATCCAATCAAACTTTTTCCACATACAACTACAATAATGTACATGGCGGCCTGATGCCTCTGGCAATCTCAATCTTAGGTGTAAGTCATTCACTTGGAACTGTGAACGGAGGTCTATGCTGAGTTAAGTATGAGATCCCACCTTAAAGTAAAATATCTTCAGTTAGCAAAGTAAGGAACTCAAACCTTAATTTGTTATCATTACTTCTATAACCTACGTCGTACGACCAAACTAGATGCAATAGAATAGAATAGAATAGAATAGAATAAGAGTTAATGTGCATCTGCCACATTACTTTGCCACCAATGACGTTTTGGTTGATGATTACTTTGTTATTCATTCATTGTGCAAACTATCAAACGGAATCCGTTAGTGCCAGTTGATTCATTAAAATAAACTATACCGGTTAAAATAACTACGAGAATATGTTGTTTGTAATTTAGAAAGGCGTAAAATGAACCTGTCGTAATTCTTAGTACCCCGGAGAACATTAACAGTTTACGGTCGAATTGCAGTCTGTGATGACTATTGCCTTTTCTGCTTGGCAGGAGGTTAGCCAAGGCGATGCACTGCGCCATGCTTGTGTCAAATCCGACCTAATGAAGCAATATTAAGAGAAGGGCAGCGAGTGAGTAGCAGGATAAATAAGGCGTGTGAGAGGGCAGGAGGGCTATATGCAGCAGAACAGAGAGTGTGGAGAGGGAACAGGAGTGTGTGAGGGTTTGTGTGCCGAAGAAAGTGTGTTATCAGCAAACATGACTTCCTACTGTTTGCTGCACAGTAAGGAATAGAAAAACACAAGGCTAACTTGGAGAAAGGCTGGCAGTTGTGCTAGGGCCTTCCTTATTTGGACGGGGGTGGATGTTGGGCCATTTAGATAATTACTCGAGCGGCCTTTGAGGCATTATCGGGGATCGCAGGAGCGGGTCAGTGCATCGCTGCGGCAGCAAAACTCGAGGAAAGGTATGGGCTGCGGCGAGGGCCTGATGCAGGGCTGGAGGGAGGTTGAAGGGAAGCTGGGGAGGGGGTAGCCATGTTTGCTGATCAGATGCAGAGAGTAAGGCTCCTGCCCAGTCTCCAGAGGTCCCTTCTTGAGATGCATGACCAGCCAGGCCCTGTAGCTCGGTGGGCCCACTTTCCCAGCACACGCAACGCCCTGCAACCCAATATCCCTGCTACGACTGCACGGCTCTCCTCCTCAAGCTCCCCATTCCCTTGCTATCGCCCTGGCTCCCTCTTGGACCGACCCGCCACCAATATTACCAGCCCCCCTCCTCCTCCTCCTTCACTGCCTTCCGTATCCCATCGATTGGCAGGGCTGCTGTTGCCATGTCCGTCTGCACAGCAGGGTGTCGGTGCAGTGATCGCTTGCCCGAATATCAGCGGGACACCCCCCCCCCCCTGGGCCAGTGGCGCCCCCTACCAGCCAATGAGATCTGTGACACGGGCCCCACGAGGTCCCCCTGGACGCTCTCTGAAAAGTCTACTGCCAGGTTTCAGAATGAAACGCCTTGGGATAACTGGATGCCGTAGCCGCTTGCTCCCACTTTTATTGATCGGCCGAGGAATTTGCTTGTCAGCCTGACGAAGAATGTTGGGGGGATTCGTAGAGAAGGTCGCGGAAGCCCTAGTTTCACGCTTGGAGCCCTCGCCATTGAGCACTAATGACTCTGATTTACATGCAGGCCAACACGGCCTTCCTCACGCCTTCCTTCACTAATTTTGAATTTATAATGTATCATATGAGTTGTTCAATTAAAACAGGTGGCGATCAATGGGCGTCTCGTCCATCTTCTTTAGAAAACCATTTGAGATTTTCTGCCGCAAGACGTAAGCGAGCAGTAAATCATGTCCGTCATTTATCTCATAGGGCGATCGATGCGGCTTGGCCACCAGCCAAGAAAATATAAAGGGGAAGAAAAGGGCCCGGCCAGACACGCTAGGCCTCATGGACAAGGCTAAAGGTGGCCTGGACTGCGTGCTGCCCTCGGCACTCGTAACACGGGACAAGTTAGACGGCCTCCTTTGAGCCGCGAATAAATCAAAGACTCAGATGTGGTTATGGCGCCGCGGCTGCTGATGTTGGCAGCTGGGGAGTAGCAGTGGTCTTCTTGTACTGCAACATCTTCCTGCATCGATTCATTCTCAGTATAATGTTTCACTCCGACACTGTGCTAATCCTAGCAGGTGCAAATGCCCTCAATTATAAGCCCCGGTCTTTGATATCGCTCAAAGGGCTGGCCTCATGTTTCACGCCTCTTTTAGACAACACAAAACCGGAAGTACTATAGGGCTCGCTCCTGTCTGGCCCTGCCTCCTGTAACTCTGTGTCTGCCTTGTGTCTTTTTTTTCTCATCCTCTTTTGTCTTGTTTGCCAATTGACAAGTCGTATCACGTTGCAAAGAGACAAGAATGCATTATTGAATCAGTGTAAATTAATGTGGCAATTACATTGTAATGAAATTGCTCGCCTCTCGTAAACTCTTTGCTGTTCTTCAGCTTAACCAATATGTTTTGTTTTGACAGGAGACGAGACGCCCGCAAGAGGGCGCCGAGTACGGAGAGCCACGGAGCCCTCTGCGCCACCTACGATCCTAGCGACGGACGGGAGGAAGCCAAGATCGTCAGGTCGTGCGGGGAGTCGGGGTACTCTCACGTGTGGGAACTTCGGTCAAAAGAAGTGGGTGCGGGAGAGATGGGTGAACCCAGTATGACCAAACTGGCCCCCTACCACAACAGAGCGCAGCAGATCCGCTCTGCAACCCTTGGACGCAACCATGACCACATCTACGAGAGTCCCAAGTTCGAACGCGGGGTGTGTCTGCGGCGATCGGCTGACCATGCGCACACGTTGCCCTTTTTGCACGAAGTGGACTGCAAGGGTAAAAGGGTTCGACGATTGGGGCCCCATCCTCAGGAGGGCGCTATGCACTGTGACCTTGCCCATGCAGAGGAGGTCGAAGATGACCAGGGCAAGGGTAACCTGCGCTTCTCCAAGGGATTGGGATATCGCCCTGTGCCCGTCTCCACTTGCATGGAACCCACAGATCCCCGACGTGGATGTCCGGCCAGTGTCCACCCGCCAAATATCCAAATGCATCTTGCCAAATAAATTGCATAATTATTCATACAGACATTAAGACAGTTGAAGCTGGAGTAGGACCGGTCCTGAATATATTTTTTATGTTCACATTCGGTTGGTAGCTGTTGTCGCCTTATAAAACAGCATTTGTATCGTTGACATGTGATATTAAATTATTGCTACATGTGTTTGCTACAGACAGTCCCTCAATTCCAATATTCTTATAACCCTAATTCCCTCCGTATTTCCCTACTCAGTTTTTTTGTACATAAAAACAATTTGTACATAGCCATTACAGTTGTATTATAAATACACCAGGAGCCTGATGTTTTGTGATCATGACTGAGCCATTCCCATTAATTGGTAATCATCCCATTTCATCTGAGTGAATATATCGCCATTGTCATGAATGTATCTCGTGGATGAATCGCATCTGTGTATCGCAGAGTGTATCTGATATCGCCGAGTGTATCTGGTGTGTGAAAATGTCACCCAAGTGTGCTGCTATGGCCTGCTTGTGTTTCTCAATGAGCCGAGTGCATCTAGAAAGACTGTCCTCTTTGTAACTGACTACATGTGTCCTTGATTGAGTGGTTTTCAGGGACCTCGAAGAAAGTTGTATTAAGTGTTTGCTTTACAAAGAAATAAGTAATATCGACTGACTTTAGATTAATTTGTCAATGGCTGATATTAGAGTGCATGGCTAGCATATTAGTGGTTACACAATGAGTTTGTCATACACTGAAAATGACCATGCCAAAGTCCTCATGTGATGTAATCAGTGCTTTGTTTTGTTTTAACAGTCAAAACAACTTTCCAATTTAAGCCATTGAATATGCCCAACCAGCCAAGAGATTTGACCAACAGAGGGATTATACCAATAAGTTTATTACTGTGTTTTATAAACGTTCAGGGTTGGTTGGAGGTATTCAATGGCCTTTCACAGCTTAAATCTACAAACAATAACAACCAATATGACGTGGCAGAGACACTTCGAACAATGTAACCACTTTTCTGCTAGGCACTATAATGAAGTTTCCTCTACCAATCATATCAAGAACTACAAAACTGATACAAAAAGGCATGAAGAAAATTATGTTCTTGTTGCAGTGAAGTAGTTTAACTGATTTTGTATCTGATGATAACCGAAAATGTCATTGACATTAGTTCTTCACGTTGTATTTAGTCAGAGTTCGAACTAATTACATTAAAAAAAGTCGACGTCAACTTAGTTACTGACTTCGGGTCCAGTTCATCATAATGTGCAATTATGTAAACAATCGTGAGTAACGTACACACCATACAACTGAAATTGCATAAAGATAAATGAGAATGAACCGCTCACTATAATGTCTCCACAGCTGATGTAACCTGTAAAAATTTATATACCAGATGTAGCAGTTGGTATAGCTGCTTGATGAATGCATGTGTGATCTGTTACACTATTTCATGTGCGTTTTGTGTACAATGTGCCATATTGCGAACGAAATAGTTATGAAGACAAGAAGGTTGTGAAGATATGAAGATACTATACATTATAGCATGTAATGCGTGGATTCGATAATTACTTTCAAAAGAAGCTTTAACCGTCAACAATGTATACCTGTAACATTGTAATTGTGAAATCATACTATGGGATTTTGTATGTTATGAAATAAATTACAGTAAATGTATCCGCTTGGCTCTTTACTTTCTATGGTTGTTGTAGTGCTTTAAGGGAATATTCCTGTGGTGTGTCGTGCCATTGCAATACACGGTCTTTGTCTATGGAAACAACCACTACAGCTAGCATTCCTGGACACAGGGGCGCTCTTTAAACTGTTGTAATGGCAGTTTCATTGAGCCAGCCAAAGCCTTTGGGCTACAACCGTTTTATGCTGAAAGGTCACTGTGCTGTTCTTAACCACTGGTGCAATTTCTTTTTCTTTTTTGCTACTTCTGGAGCCGAATGAAAGCATGCCACCATGCTCTGTCTCCTGGAACTGTATTTGCCATGGCAGTGGCATGCCCTTCTATTCACTATGTAGGCACCACCCGCAGTTCAGAGCTACAAAGCACATCATTGACTAATGCAATGTAGTAACATCGCCTTATAGACCTTATATAGTACTCTTTTTACCAAAACAAGGTATTACATTCAAGCTTATACTGTTAAGGCACTCTTGATCTGATAGTTATGAATTTTAATGGTGAAGTGTTGATTTGATATACATTGCAAAGGAATGATCCAATGATATCAGGTGGCCTTTAGACGGTGTCCCTCTGTGTGCACCTTTTCTGCTATAGTTCTAAGATGGAAGATGGGTGTTCTATTGGGAGCTAAGTAATTTGAATTTTTCTTGGTATGATGTTCCAGTGTATACGGCCCTTTAATCATATACCCTATCTGAGTGATGGCGAAGGAACACTTCAATACAACATTATTCAGTGTGAGGAGGAGACATTCTACTGACACCAAGACAGCACTCTATGGGCCTTGGATGGCAGGATGCTCATTTTGAGGATGGCCCCATTCATGTCTGCGTCTAGTTCTTTCTGGAAATATAAGGCTGATGGTTAGACATGTTTAGGAGGCTGGTGGGGAGGTCAAAGAATCAAATGGCACCGACTCTGACTGTAATGGCATCCCCAGCAGACAATTATACCTTTTTCAACCGCCCCAGCCCCCCCCCCCCTACCCCCGCTCTGGTTGCTTTGGTTGCTGGGCGAAAAACCGTTTCCTATATTTATCTCACTCCGACGAGCCCGGGGCGTTACCGCGCGTGAATTGTTAAATATTGTGCCTACGCCAAGGTTTGTCACAAATGGGTGATTGGAATGTGAAAGGCTACCATTAGCAGTCAGCTTTCGTGATAATAAAATGTCATTAAGGTGAGAGGGCGAGTCAGATGGACTAGCTGCGGAGCGATACGTGGGTCATTTTGGTTGAAGTGCAAGCAATGTGCAAACACAGGCCACTAGGCAAGTCTCTGTGAACGGCTTTTGTCAAGGGCTTCTGTGAACGGCTCCAAATGATGCTTTAATTCACCCTGTCAGGTGTCTTTAATTCGCCCCGAGCCGACATTTCCCTGACAAAGGCTATTGTGAAAGAATTGCTATGAATGTGGAGGACTCCTCTTGTATTCATACCGATGCCTTCAAGGCCTTCCTTTGTAATGTGTTTCTTACAAATCATATTTCTAAAGGGAATGACATCCAATGCCTAGCATTATTATTTGCCAAAGTACATGTATTGTACGCTGAGTGTATATCAGATCTTATGTCTTATATACCTGGGTGATGGAGGTATTGAACCATTGGTGCAACCACATCTATTTCTATCTATTTCTATCCCTGGCATTTAAGCTCTTTAAAGCAGCCAGCAGCGAGAATGGGCATGGCGTGGTGCACGGATGATTAGCATGCAGTGAAATGCATCAATATTATTGGCTTTACTGCAGAGCGATTGTTAGTGCTGAAGGAAAACACAGTGAGAGGTCTGACCGGTGCTTGTGTGCTGTTTGGGCTCCTCGCGTGCCTGGCCTGACTCAGATGTTTACCAACCCAGCGCCGTCGGCCACTTTGTCTTGTCACGTGCCCCCCTTGCGCGATATGAGAAATATTAGCAATTTCACACTCCTCTCTTCTCCTCCCCTCTCCGTTGTGCCATTTGCTGAGCACAAATCAATAGTCAAGGGAAAAATCGAACACAATGACATAAATGTGCTTGTGCATTGGTTTTCCAATGAAACTGCCACCGTTCAGTGGAGCACCAATGCTGTGCTCGAGAACCAACAGTAAATATATTGGGCCAGGGAAACTGAATATACACATCAGCAGCAGCAAAAGGTGGATGGGAACTGCAGAGAAAAAGTGACTTTGGTGGGCTCCTGGAGACGGTGGGCTGGCTGACTGTAGTCTCCTGCATGCTCAGTCGTGGAAGAGAGGGCACAGGTTAATGAGGCCAAATAGAAAGTACGCGGCTCCTGCCCATCATTTGCAAACTGCCTGGGTGAGGAATTTAATAGAACAACAAAACGAGCTGAGAGTGTTGGCCCAGAATCGCTAAAAGTGATTGAGATTCAAGGCAGGCAACGTCCCTAGGTTGACGTATTGTCCAAGCCAATTGTTATTTGAGCTCTCAGATTGTCCAATATGCTAGACGGATGGTTTTTGGTGTACTTAGCCTAAGTCAACACGGCCCTCGCTGGCAAAGGCACATCTTGAGGTCACAGTGCTGACCCCAGCCCTTCCAGAAAAAGCGCCAAGAAAAACATGTTCCTCTCATGAATTGGCATATACTTGCTGAGGCTTATGTATCGTCTTGCCAACTTCTGCAACTTCCCGTGGGAGACTGCAAGGCCCACGGAGCTTCGCTTGTCTACCTAGACAGATTTCTCTGTTGCTAGTTTTCATGCCACCCTTTTTTGGCGGGCGATGAAATAACTCTCAAGTCACCAGTTGTGCACTGTCTATAGCACATAACTCGGATGTTTGCTGCTTCTAGGAAAGAGTAAATCTTGTGACATGACAATAGTGAGGACCCATAAGGTCATTGAGGCGTTCGCTGTCATCCGCAAAGCAACAGTTAGGAACAGCTCTGTTTTCAGAGCTTCTCTGCTTGGCCTCGGGGTGACAAATATCTGCTGCTTTGTCAGATCATACATGAGAGGAGGCCTTGGTTGTCAGCAGCAAGCCATGAGGGTGTAGCCAGAAACAATGAGTTTGTGATATAGGCATTGTTCCGGTAAACAACGCTACTTTGGTGCACTGACAATCTTTTCCACTGAGATCTTAGCTATTAGAATGACTAATTCCAAATAGCAATCTATCTTACAAGTTAGCTTCATCAAACAAGTTAGTTAGGCATGGGTCAATATTATAGGATGTAACATGATTTTGACAAAGAAACTTGTAATTATGACTGATGACTAATGGCTGACTAAGTTGTAGAATTACAGTTGTCATATTAGACACCGTCAAATAGCCTAAAGGGTTAAATACATTTGCTGACATCCTATTGAAAGAATTCCATGGCCTATTTACTTGTTTTATATACAGTAAACTGCATGCAAGGGTAAATGTAATATAGCACCTGCTTATGAAGTGTTTTTAGGCTAACTGCCTGGCCCTGGTCACCAGGTGCAGGGATGTTTTTCTGTCATCTTGCATCAATTTTCATTTGAGAACCCCCTGAACGACGTTATCATGTGAAATGTGGCCATCAGGCAGCTTATACAAGAGAACACCACCTCCAGCCAATCATTGATCAAGACTTTGTGTGAAAGACAGGCACAGCACATTACATTCTGCGATCGTTAGTGCGGCCACTGCATTAGCCCCAGGAAGTGGCAGAGTGCCTGATCTTACTGATACTCCACTGATCGTCTCCCTTCAAAGATGCTTGAGTGAACTGGCGTGAGGCGATGATAATGGCATCGCCTTTCCTAGAATATAAACTATCCCAGCCTCACGTGATGTCTGGCAAATGTGCATATACTCTGCGCCGCTTCTAAGTCGAGTTGAAATGCGAGCAGACCCTGCATGATTCGCTCAATCTGCCAGCCAGGCCAGCACAAAGACGGCAGGGCTGGAGATCCATGCTCATGTCAAATTTGATGTTTTGCCATGTCATATTTTATGCGGCCAATGGCATGTGTCACGACCACTGGGCTAGCCCTGCCTCAGTGTACACAGTGCGTTCTATACAGGCCAGTCGGAGGCCAGTCAGAGCATTGCCTTGGCTGACCCCTGGACCAACTCATCTGGCGGCCCTTTCTGCCTGTCACAATTTGAGTATTTCTTCAGCTCGTCGGTCATGGACCTGCTGGGAACTAGGCTTGGCTTAGGGCGAGCCACACGCCACCCCCTCTCCCCCCACCGCCCCCGTAGGACCGGCTCACTAGCCCCTCAGATAGGAAGATCCTGCAGATTCGCATTATAGATTGCGACTCGAGATCGCGTCCCCGCTTCTGGATTTAATCAAGACACGCCATGAACGATAGCTGGGGGCTTGCTGCTTTGCCGGAGGCGTCGAAAATACAGCGGCCTGGCCAGAGCGGCCAATAATGGAGCCATAGTTATTTTCTCTGCCGCCCTACTACATTTTCCAGCCCTATTGCATTTGCTGAGTGCTGCTGGTCTGTAATGTACGAATCGCTGTGTGTATGTTGTAGTTATGAGTGGCCATCTTGTGCCCAAGGCGTCTGTGAGTGGTCATTTGCATCAGGGTGAAGCATCTCTCCCTTTAAACATTTGGTAAACGCTGCTTCTCACCCATGCCATATGAAATATTCATCATTTTAAATTAAAGGAATCTTACCTGTGATTCATAACAGAAAGGGCACCCATCCAATCCAAGCACTACACTATCAAGCTTCACAATACTGAGCTTGCATTAAACTGTAGTACGATAGATAGTGCTTGAAGTAAAAATGACCCTAAATGCAGTTAGCAAAACGAAACATGATCTGGTTGCACTGTGGCTAGAGATGGGGTCACAAAGGTCACAACCACAGAAAATAAGGAGACACTAACGACGCACAAAGGGACTGCAGTTGGCAGGCATCTGACACAAAGATTTCAAAACACGATGACCGCAAGGCGTATGGTTACTGGCCTCCCTTTAAATTGTTATTTACCAAGCAGCTACATGGGTAGCCAGGCAGCCTTATCATTGTAAGCACAGTGGCACAAGAGAAAAAAGACCCGAGTGAAGATCACTAAACAGTAAATTATAAAGAAAAGGCTCTTGCACAACTCTCCCAATACAAGACAATTGCAGTTACCAAACAGGCCACAGAGTAGCCTAAGGATGAATAACGAAAAATTACATCATTTGGAATATTTGCAGGCCAATGGTTCTACCCTCAGGAAATCCGTAGCTCTCGATTGGAGAAGAACGATTCGACAGTGGGGGCTTGATATTCTGATAGAACTCTTATCATCTATAATATACTGCACTGTTGGTTTGAATTGGTCTTATTTCTTTAAACCATCTTCAAGTGATTGTCTTTCTTATACACGGCGTTTGGTCTGCATTTACCAGCTAGGTTTCTGTACTTTGTCATTATAATTCAAAGCACAAATCGTTGTTAATCAAATCATGACGCTAAGATGGTAGTGACAGACTGGATTCAGTTTTTGCTTTTGACAGGAAGAACAGATGGCCAAGCAGGACAGACATGATATATTAGCGTTAGCTTACAGCACATGCAGAATTAGACAAAGGAAGTATCAATAGGACTATAAACAAACCGACTGTAAAATTTTAGTTCGTCTGCATTTGTCACGATCTCCCAGCAAGAACAACCATTCTCTGTTAGTAGGAAGATAAATCATAGGTCCATATTTAAGCCAGGTTTCATTAAAAAATTTGCAATTTACAAGTTGGAAATTTGTAATTAAAAGAAAAGATGATACAATAATAAATGGTCTTCCATGTTCTGGGTATTGTGTTCATCCTCATGTTGATTACAATGTTCAGGTATATGTCAGATGCTGTGCGTTCAAAAGGTGATTCCTTCTCATTAGAAATTTCTTATGTAATGGAATCCCTGAAAGGCCAATCAATTGCACAGATATACTTTTACATCATTCTTTGAATAGTTTAACAATTCAATGAAAGATGAGTAGTATCCTTATTAAGATAAGATGGTAACATTACCATAATAAACCTTCAACTTTTGTTGCTCCCAGCTTTGAAATGTGTCGTTAATGTTTCCATCTTTGATAGTTAAATGAGATTTACATACCAGGTAAATTCGGTTAATAACACTGGGCAGCCATATTGGTTTCTCTAGCTAGCCACTTCCTGTATGACCAGGAAGGTTCGGGTCTCTTGACCATCAACTAGCCAATCAGGGAGCACTTCCGTGCCCCCTAATCCTGAGAGCTTATATAAGCGGACTCTCCCGCTCAAATTCAATCGTCTCATCAGATTCAGTTCTCCCACCCACCCGTCCCTATTTTTATAGGATTTACCCACTTTACATTTATAGAATGTTTCCTTCATTATGACTGTACATTTCTTACATTTATAGAATGTTGCCGTCAATTACAAATGTACTTTCATTATTAGTGCACATGTAGTATTTTGTGTGCTTCTTTAATTGGTACTTAAAACATGTTCAAACTTAAGTGCCAATCAATGTCAAAAACATTTAAAAAACATACCATAATGTATGAATTAAAAAAAAAGTAATAATTGCCACCCACTGTTGGGGAGCCAGATATATCTATGATACTTTAAAACATGCATTTATAATATGTCATCACACCATTTGCTTTGGGCTATCTACAAAAGCAAGCTGTATATATATGTTTTGTGTCTGTCATCTGTCTGTGTGTCTGTCTTCTATCTGTGTGTCCATGCCTTTCTTGTTTAAGCCAATAAATGGCAATGTGTCCAAACTTATTCAAGTTGACTTGTGTTTATTAATATGGACTATTGTTCTTACAAGCTTATATTATATTTCTTTCCTGATGTGGATGTGTTTGCTTACATGTGATTTGTTTAAAAATAGCACAAGATCATTTTATCTGTGAAGTACTTGCTTCAAAGGTATATAGCAAAAAGAGGTATATTTCATTTGACATTTTCTCTCATTTGCCAAGGGTTTCTTATCAAACAACATATTTCGAGAATAAAGCACAGCTTATCATAAAAAAAGTGTCTCACATTTTACAATCCTTGCATGTAACTGAACACCATCTGTTTTGTGAAAAGCAATGCAGGTTTGAGTTGTGGCAAAATGCCGCATATAAAAGGCATAAAACGTTATAGCTTAACATAGAGATACAGTAAAACGCTGTTCATCTCAGTGGTACCCCACCTTAACGAAGACTTCACCACTAAGATCAACTCCCCATTAAGACCTCCAAGCTGTATTCGTGTCATTGTCATTGTCTCACAGCAAATAACACCTCACTAGTAAGACCAACCATAAAGACAACATAATATATGTTTCATTAATTCAGTGTTACGCCAAGTCGGCTGGACGTCGGCTCAACGTTGCCCACGTCAGTTCGACTTCTGGCCGACCCGGCACGTTATCTTGGACACTTCACCACTACGGCCAAGGTATCTTATATAAGGATGTCATTACTGACTGGGTCCCACAGCACTAAGCAGGTGGACAGCATATAGGTCCTTCTTTAAGGCAGTCTGATAAAGCAGTATCACACGTGCTACCAGCCACTTTAATGCAGTCTTGGTGGCTTCTTTGCAAGAGAGTCGATGGCGTGTCTAAGACAAAAGAACGTCATACATCAGGGCACTCGGGGGGCACCTCCCCCCCTGTCCCCAGCAGATCGCCTGCCACCCTTCCTCGCTGATATTGATAAAACCTGGCACAAAGGTATCCTTTGAGGCTTCAGTATCTCGACAGCTGCCGACTCCACCTGACAGGCTGCTGGTATAGATCATATCATGCACTACACACGGCCAAAATCCTCCATAATAAAGATTAGGCTTTTATATTAACTATATTAGCTGTCTGTCAAAGCCAGCCTAGGCTGCCCGAATGATGGTCATAAATATTAGAGTATTTTTGTTAGTGAGCTCTGGCTGTGACAATGAGAAGGCGCGAAGCACCATCATTAGCCTTTCCGTTCCAATTTTACGTCATTACTACCTTTCCATTCTTGCTAAAATCTGAGCGCATCATGCAACAAAGAATGCCGATTGGGAGTGGTGCGTCAAAAGATGCGAGAAATACACCGATTCACGTCTATCAATTACAAATGGTCATGTACAAGAGTGAATGGTTTTGGTGAGCACATTTAAAAAGCGGGCAGGCAGTTATCAATCATGAAGTAGCTAGGATAGGCTTAAAGAGAGAACACGCTGGGGCGAGGGTGAGGCAAGGGGAGAATACAGTGCACCTGAGTGTGTGAAGTGGTGTAAAGGGCCTAAGCATGTTTGATGGAGTGACAGGTTTCTGTCCTTGGGGCTAAGTGCACCCAGTGGCACACGACAGTCGTCCTCCGCGGCGAAGACAAGACGACAGGAACACGGTGCTGCCCCCCTGCGGCGACTGCTGCCTTGCCATGGATGCAGACAACGATATCGAGCTGAGAGTTGGGCTCATGCAATTCCCGCATCGTCTCTGCATCGCCTCCGTCCAACCCGACATTACCGCGGCTGATGAGACACTCCAGCCCGCCGGTAATTACACCGCTTAGACCATGGCTGCGTTTCGTGAGTTTCTTTCATTTCACGTCACTAAGTGAGATGCTGCGCTTAGATTCCAAAGGGTCTGCTTACCTCAGGGTCACAGCGTGGCTCCTGTGTCTGCCCATAATACGCCAAATGTAAGAAACATGTTGGACCCTAGAAAGAACACCTAAACACTGCTATTCAATGCCTTCAGTATCGGGAATATGATTTGCCATCAATATCACATGTCCACCGTCAAATATTATGCCAGTCTTATAAGAAAACTACCCATTACTCCATAATCAATCTCCCCATGAGAGCGCAGCAGATAATACCTTTCCAGTTTTTCCAATTTAATCTGCATGATTTAAATCTTTTTAATGTGGAGTCTGTCCTGGCTTTGATCACAGGCAGGGATGCCCATTTTTCACAGAGGCTAGCTTGATGCAAAATGTAAGTTCGTTTGATGAAGCCCCATGTTATCATGTAGGCGAGAGATTTCCTTAGAAATTAAAATGTAATCCTTAGACAACAATACATGCAAAAGATATGAGGCAGGGAAATGGTGATTCAATGCAATTTATTCCTGCGTTGAAATGTTGACAATTGATGACCATCATGAGGAGGTAGTAGATGATGGTGAGTAATGGCATTCACTATCAATAAATTATGAGTGACTGGCTCTTGTTGAGCCTGTGAGTTACCACTTGATGGCAAACCACTTGATAGTTGCTGGCCGCATGCCTCTCTTCACATAAATGCCCAGCAAACTCAGCAAACCTTTTTCACGCCAACACTGAATGGTGAAAAAACTGCCCAGTCTCCTTACTCTCTCTATATTTTATCGTCCTGCATGCGAGAGCAGTTTAGACATGGGGCCAAATGCTCTGGCTGTTTGTGTTTATCTTGCGCAAAAGCCCCGCTGCTCCGATGTCACCATTTAATGGCACAGCTCAGACCCAAAGATTTTTTTTGTCTGATGTAGCAAACTGCTGAGTGGCGAGTATATCCTGTGCAATATACCGAGCAATTCTCTGCAAGAATTCAGAAGACCCCAGATGACACAGCTTCAATTAGGCAACAGGGCAAAGGCAAAGGATAGCACATCGAAGACATGCGGTTGTAGAGGATTAGGACTATAAGTCACTAAAGCAATTTGACAAAAGCGAGACAACTGTCTCACACAGTCTCAATGGAGATTGGCGCCTTTGTTTTTGGTACATTTTTGCTGTGATATTGATGTTTTAAGTAAGAGGGTCATTTGGCAACCTATGTTACATACATTGTTGCAAAAAAAAAAGACAAAGTAAAAATGAAGCTTTCATCTCTTGTGGTGGCAGCTGGCAACTCTCGCACTGACTGATATTGTGTACTGGAAGGGATTCTCATTGTTTTGATATCTCCTTGTTCAAGAAGCACCCTGCAGCCTTGGCTGAGGAAACAAACCATTATATAGGCGTAAACACGAGTAACCTTGACGACCATTCTAACAATCAGCAGCTCTGCACCTTTCCCCCCGGGCTGCTGGATCTCCGCAGGAATGTTTATTTGCAAATACGTATGTCAGGACGAGTGCAGAGATGACATCACCCCCTCCAGCGTTGCTAACGGAATTGATGGTAGACTTAGCAACTGAAGGCCTTTTGATGCGGAATATTCATAAGCAGCCTTTCACACCTAATTTAGTGTATTGCCCTATTAAGCCTTTATCACATTGTGTGTTGTATGTCTGGTGCGTCAACACTTCGTTAATATATTGATATAATATTCTGTGCACTGCATGCTGTAAAATCTCTTAGCATATGAAACTACCCAAGAACACATATACTTGGTCACAAAGCTGTATTTGATTTAAAAGTAACTTTCACAGAAGTTTTACTATAATTTCATTGTGGCATGTCGTGGATTAAATATCATGCTTCAGTTGTACTTACATGAGCGTTTAGAATGAATGTTGTGTAAAAGAGTTTTTTTTTTTATTATACCGTGAAAACTCGCCGTATGGCAACATAATAATTGTAAGAAAAGACAACTCTGGGACAATTCTTAGCTTCCTGTGCAGCAGCAGTAGCACTATTTTAATCAATATACACTGGAGATATCTTCATACTTGGTGCTGTAACATGTTTTATGGTCTTACACTTAGTATGATGCATGAACTGTTAATAGGTAGGCATTTCCCAAGCCCTCACTTGTGATATTAATGCTGCAAACATTCTTTTAGTGAAATAGCCATATGAGCAACATGAGGGCCGAAATACCCCACATCAAAATCCATTTAGGTCAGGGCATTTGATGTAGCCCAGAGGGCATATTATCTCACCCACCCTAATAAATTTATCAGCATCACTGGCGGCTGGGGGAGTGATGAAATGTTGCCTGCACTTCTTTAAAAGTGTTGAAGTTCACATAGATATATGAAGAATGCTACTTTCTGATTTGCCTGTCTAATAATAGATAGATTTTTCATCTTACTGTTTTTGTGTTATAATAGCTGGTTTGAAGATAAATCAGATTGAATATTTAGATACCAGAAGCAGACTCAATGGTGACATGATAATACTGTTGGCCACCGTCTTACACTTTTAAATTAACTCATGGGATGAATCTTTCACCAGGTTCAGCATAGACACCCCGGACGATACACTGCCACTCACGACAAACACGAACAAACATGAAATCGTATCAGTTCTACTGGAGCCAGGCATTCAGCACTAAAGAGTGTCCAAATTGAGAATCAAACCCAGGACCTTACCATGAGCTATTCGATGTTTTATCCACTACCCCACCAGATGAAATAAGAGAAATATCACTGTAGCAACTAGATCTAGAATGAAACAGATTGCATGTGGTTGCTGTTTCCAAACCTTAAACAGAAATCTGGTTGGAAAAACTCCATTAGCATAATTCGGAACCATAATAGCTAATCAATAACGGCTCACGCGAGTTCGGTCTCCTTTTTCTTTCCTTTGTAATCTACACTCCCTTTGTTCACAGTATCTCTATCTTCTTACCCCACACATAGTCATATAAAACAAAGCGTCATAAATAACTAACAATAACAATAAAAAAGCGGGAACATCTCTGAAAGTCAATGAAGCCTGGTAACTGGGCCAGAAGACATTAAATGCGCCATACGATATCTTCATCCCAGCCCTACAGAAATGATGGTGACTGAAACAGAATTTTCTGTTATTTAACATGCAACATTTTAGGTTTCCAATTAAAATATTACAGTACTTTTTATTTAACTGATTGCTGATTTGTACAAGTACAGGTTATGTTATTGATGAAAGATCGCTGACAGGAGGTCCCGGAGTTCAAAAATTACATGCCATGACTAATGTGAAGGTCACTGCAGTTCAATACTCTAAACAATACCAGTCTTTGAGTCCTACAGATTAATCTAGAAAGTACTGCACTTGGACACTTCTGTTATTAATCTCAAGTTCCAGTACTTGTAAACAATGGGCAGGGGAGTTCATTGGATTATTCCTTGGATCCCTTCTTGGCTGACTACTTGATCAGAAGACTGTTCAATGCTCTAGCAATAGAAAAAGAGACAAGAACAAAACACGGAATGATTAATAGAGGAGGAGGGCAGATTGGGCAATGCACAGGGGGATCCTGCATCACTTAGACGATTCGCTCACAACATAATAACGCACACTCTACATAGTGGGCACACGTAACTGGCCACTCAGCCAGACTAAGCATCAAGCCACTCGGGGCATCTTTCATACACACTGCTTTTTGTTAGCTCCTCTAGATATCAGCCTGACAAGATAGCTTCCAAAAGCCTTCGTTACGTTGAATTATCTTGTCATGTCAAAATATACTCCAGTGTGGAGATATCGATCCGACAAGAAAATGGACGTCTGCTGTAAATGGGTCGATTCTAAGCATGGCGTAATTACCTGTCTTGAAGAATTTCGTTTCACTATTCAGGGAGATTAATTGCGTTGTATCACGAGCAACGTGGAGATGAAGTGCCTCGCAGCGGATCAATATGTTGTAAAACTAACTTCTGGGGCCAGATTTAGTCATTTGAAAAAGCCATTGGCTTGCAAGCACGTTGTTCTAATCGCGTATAAATGTGACAAACATTAGAGCTCATCCATCCGTTTGTAACATTCCAGTAGTCTAGGTGCAAATTAATCTTGTCTGTATTTGTCAGGCTTGACTGAGAGGAATTAAGTGGAAGATTGCTTGAAAGGCTCTCGTATCACATTCTCCTTGGGCAATTGAACTTAGTTTTAAAGTGGCGACCTAGAAGACCTGTCTAGTCTCAGA
The DNA here is from genome assembly GCA_932294295.1 of Alitta virens. NCBI lineage: Eukaryota > Metazoa > Annelida > Polychaeta > Phyllodocida > Nereididae > Alitta > Alitta virens. Next base: position 65,068,093 of record OW028573.1, read on the forward strand.
AGAGAGGGTGGCATAAAAGGAGTCAAAAGGACAATGACTGGGATGGGGATGCTGGGCAGGCTGCTGCTGCTGTTGGTATGATGCTGGTCTGATGATGAACCTCAGCTGGGCAGAGTGGCCGATCTAATCAAAACCAAGTCAGACGCCAGTCCAACGCCTGAAACTTGCAAGCAAGGGGCTTCTTTAGCTGGCGCCTGTCTTGTATATATAGAGTGGATGTGCATTGTGCAGTCGGCTTGACGGCTTCAGGGGGTGTGATTGCAATCAGGCTGGAGGTATCTTTGGCCCCGACCAGGTGATGCTGCAAGATAGGCAGAGACATCCATCATGCCAAGGGCCCGCGGGCTGGACCCTCCGATAGCCTTGCTAGGTTGAGAAGCCCACACCAACAAACAGCGCAGATAACAAATTCTGCCATGGATTATGGCCGCAGCGGCGTCGTAAACGGGCAACAGTGGAGCAGCAAGGGCGATCACGCATCCCAAGCCCCCACTCTACAGCCCTTCCTTGCACTACGCCCTCTATTGTGCTCCCCACTCCAAATGTCCTCAATTGCAGCTGATGATGGATCAAACTGCTGCTCGCATCACATGCCAAACTTCAATCAGCTTTGGAGTTGCCTTAAATCTTTATCCCCTAAATGATGCCAGGCCATGCTTGACACCTAGGGCCTGCAGAGCGCACAGGACTGCCTTTATGGAATCTGACGGTTGCAACAAATGTCAGCCTGCTTTCATAGTAGAGCACCCAACAACAAGCTGTATTCAGGCGATCCTGGGCAATATGTTAGCGTCAATACAGATGCGATAAGCACAATGTGGGCTTCTCTGCTGTGGGACTGCAAGGGGTTGGGTAGGAGGGGGGGGGGGGGGGGTCGGATGGTCCTCTAAAGCACAGTAGTTATGTATCATGTGTCTTGTCTTGTGTGTCTTGCTCTATGGGATATTTTTGTGGACGTCTGCAGCTGCCACCATGCTTTATACTTTGATGATTGTGCTGTGTCTTCCCTGTCTGGTTTTTCTCATTTTCTGCCCACTTCCATTTGATGGGTCAGATGGATTGCACAGACTATTGCCACTGGGTTATATCCAGCCATAATCGGACCAATCTCCACATAATATTATTGCTTACATCTTCTGTTGAAAAATCTCTATACGTCGCTGCAGGTGTATTTGTTTAGTACACGCAGGTCGTGGTCTCTTATGTTCGTATACTGTGGACCCCGATAAGTATGACCACGTGTGGGAATAACTGTAGTGGTCTTGATATCGAGTTGGTCCATGTGCTGAAACTTTTTTTTACACTTTTGGGACCACGTAAAGTAGTCATAAAATCGAGGTGGTCTTAATACTGGGTGGTCATAACTGTAGGGGTTCACTGTACATCCAGATCTTATGCACAAATCGTGACACTTAAGGAAATGGAAATAAATTGCAAAAGGGGAGTTTTTTTAACTTTCATATAAGCAGGTTACAAGATAAAGCTGATTATCGTGATGAAAATGTGTAATTCGACGACTTGTACATGTGAATCTGAATGTAGAAATAGGCTTTTTGAGCAAATTATCACGTTGAATGTAGACAGCAATATGCGCAGCCAATGACTTGACGTTGGACAAGACAGTAACAGCTTAATTATGTGTGTCTTTGCTGCAGTTTCACTCATAATAAGTAGCATCAATATTTTTCTGATTTGAATTATAATCTCCCTTCATTAGTCACTTTATTTATCATTTTCAAAACAAATGCATCAGTAGAAAATGCTCATCCAGCTTGAGTTTTTGAACACATTGGGAGTCCTTTAATATAGGGTGCACCTAGTTTCGCCTGATTCTATTCTTTTCCTTTCTTCATAATTCTCCAATATATTCATTGCCAACACAAGTACAACATATGCTTCCAAGTGATTTAAGCTTCTCAACAGAACACTCGAGTTCTGCCCCCCCCCCCCCATCACCACTCTATCTGTGGCGCTTGGAGAGAGAAGGACGTATACTTGATGCCACTCTGCTGAGAGCGAGGAATCATATCATGGAATGGGAAGATCACATACGAATAGAGAATTGCATGTCTCCTGGATTGATGTCCTAGAAATTATAGAATCATATTCACTTCTACATTTTGCATTCATGGAAATATTGAGTATAATAGACAATTTACATCAACAGATTATGTAATGCAATTATTTGTCCTATTATTTAATTCATTCTGATATACCTGTTCATGAGCTTCTGGGGGATAGGTTCCTACAGGTCACGATGTTTTTTCTGAAGCCAACAATTGACAACCAACAATGCCCAACATCTTTAGCTCCAGAAGTAGAGTTAATTTACTGATGAGACTGATTGTGACTCACAATAACAGTTCATCTACTGAGGCCGACTCAGAGTAAGATGAACATTGTCATGTCTTAAGTAGTGGGTGGACCCTAATGGGTTATTGTTCCAAACTAATGGGTCTCATCATTTTATGTCTATAATCCTTGCTCATAGCCTGATAACAATTGCTTTAAAATATTAAAAAAAGTCGAAAATTTCTTAAAATATTTACGAACCCTTTATGCTATGACACCACGGATTATAAACTCCCTTCTTCAACCCATGTGCCCTTGTTTTTAAAAGCATCTGTATAAGCTTTTGGCTAGATAATTAAAGAATATTTGATACAGTCGCAGTTATATATAAATGAACTTCTTTCGCTTATATTTGTATCTTAAATTTAGCAAAACTGAGACGAGTATTTTGAGATAACAGGGACGATGTCCTAATCTTCTGTGTTATGCAGCTAACATGTGCTGCAGTGTACATCAAGATTAGACCAGGGGACTTCAAGTTCAGCAGGTACACTCTACAGGATCAAAAGAGATTAAGGGTCCACTGTGCCAATTGCTTCTGATTTGCACTGCTCCTGGATAAAATTAATTTGGTTCTTTTCTACCTGATTGTTACAAGTCATTACAAAACTGATATTTAAGGGTGCAAACCAATTGTCTATTTTCAGACCATAATTGCCTTATATATTTCCAGACATTGTTTGGTCTTAGAAAATGAATGTTATATTTAGACAATCATTGTCTTAAACCATTTATCAGAAATATATTAGACAATTATTGTCTGACAACAGACAATTCCTTTTTATGACGTTTCTCTATGTGCTATGTATCCTCTGTCAGTCTGTCTGTGGTCTCTCATTGACTATGACTGTGTCTAACTTTGTCTTTACCTCATTATAAACTTTTTATTGTTACGAAGCATCAAATAAGCCTCTCCAATGTCTGAGAATTATTATGATAGTTGTCTATTAGACCAATTAATAATCATGTTCATTTGTGGACGATTTGACATTTCCTCTCAGATCCAATTATTCAAACTGTGGGAAAAATCATTCTCGCGATAATTAATTGTTAACATATACAGTTGGTAGCATAAAAAACGGTTGACTCTAGACGGCTGCAGCAACCTATACCTGACTGTGATCTAGACATGCTAAAGCCAGCTGCTTCTGTCTACTTCTATAGCAAATAGTCGGCTTACATTTATCACCAGAAAATTGCAAACATTGGCAAATGTAATAAATTAATGTAATATATCATAAATATGTACTTTTAGATCTGGTTTTGAGTAGCCAGCAATGACAGCTTTGGCTATAGGCTCAATCTGACTGGCCGTTTTTAATTAAACTAACTTTAAGTTGTCAAATTAATTGTGCACAATGAGATCATACCAGTTTTAAGCATCATACTTTAGTTTGTGTCTCACTCAGCTGAATATAGCTCATGAAACTGTAGGAGTCCTGGTCACTGACTGCATTGCATGGATGACATTTTCCCCTGGTTATAAATATCAACCATCTCAAGAATGGAAATTGGGTACTACTTAATCAACTGAAGGAAAACATTTCTCTTGAAAAAGGTATATAATAGACATGAAGCTGTTTTTCGTGGAAAGCAACAGTTGGGTTGATTTAGATTACTGTACAAATTATGATTCATTTCCTGTTTAGATGGCAATTATATCACAGATTGGTCATGGTTGAAATGTGTTTCGCGAAAGACGACGGCATGGGTCTTTGGTTACGCAAGATGTTATCAATTGCCGAGCACAGCCTGACGATTCAAGGGTTCTGAGCAGAGACAGATCAGTTACGCTAATACGTTAGTGGTTAGGCAATATATTTAGCCAAAATGGGTTCATGAAATTTTCATCGACAGATTACCTTCTAATTCATCATAATGAAGCACTCGTGTCCTATTTATATGTCATTCAAAGGTGCAAAGGTTGTCAAACATGAGATATGTCGTGTGTGTGTCTCATTTCTAATCATTCTTAGTACAACAAACCGTTTCATTCGAGATTAAGTTGTCGCACAATCCCATTTATCTAGGACATAAACAGAAATGTCATGCTCAGTGTATTCGTGTGAAAATTAGTTCCGAGAGACTGTATGGAGAAATTTCATTTAAAACAGATTCTTTGGCCTAATTCTAAATTACCCAAATGAAGTAATGACCACTCAAAGTAACGATAACTTAATGAGATGATACGTTTCGCAGTCCAAGCCATGTTAGACATTTACAACATGCATGCACAGGCCCCGTTTTAACGTGCCTAGATACAGATACATGAACCCAAGGAATCGAAAATATAACATGCAAAGGTCGTCTATTTCATGAAGTTTATTTTGGTGTGAATAGAACCCAGACCCCAAATAGAGCTGATTAACATCTTAAACAAGAGACCACCCAAGTGTTTTAGTTGTCAAAGAGAAGGACATTAGCGTCAATTTTGTCGCTTGAAATTTGTTGCGTTATTCAGGAGATTGGCGATAAATTAGTTTCACATATTCAGCGCTCGTAAATTTTGTCATAAAACATGGCCTGGTTGTCGGTTAGCTGACTGAGATTGCAAGATCGTTACTGTAACTTTTGCACACTGACAACTCAGCTGCCAGTCAACATCTAGTCAACTTTCATGACCGCAACGACTCAATGTATAACGTCTATCTGGCAGCATTAGATTAGATGGACAGATAGATAGGTAGAGAATTAGAGATTAGATAGAGAATTAGATAGAGATTAGATAGATAAATAGACAGATAGACAGATAGAGAATTAGACAGCTAGACAGACAGACAGATAGATAGATAGGTAATAAGATTGAGAATTAGATAGATAGACAGATAGATAGATAGATAGATAGATAGATAGATAGATAGATAGATAGATAGATAGATAGATAGATAGATAGATAGATAGATAGATAATAAGATTGAGTATTAGATAGATAGATAGATAGATAGACAGATAGATAAATAGATAAATATATAAATAGATAGAGAATTAGATAGGTAGATAGATAGATATATGCACACATACATACATACATTACATACACACATACACACACATTCACACATTCACACATTCACACATACAAACATATGTATTACATACATACAGATACATACACAGATCGTTACCTATTTATAATCTCATAATTATACCTTGTATTAAGCCGCTTTGTAGAGAGAATATTACTGAAAGTAGTATTTACCACGGCATGTTTAATAAAGTTATCCATCAAAGTGAGTATGGCAACACACTAGCACAATGACAAGCGCAAGATTTAAAAGGGCACCGGCGATTATTTTTAACCCCCGCCACTTCAGAGACGTTTGTCATTGAAAATTCAAGGTGTTTACTTTGACGCTGAAAGGCACAGTTTGTTCGGCGCCAATAAAGGAGCATTAATTCTGCTTGCCAGCCTCCGATCTTGCTTGTCAAAATCAAGGTTCACTTAAAATTCAAGGCTCATGTTCATCCATACATTTTCATCCCTTGCAGAATACTTCTCAACCAGGCGACTGTCAGAAACTTTCAAGAGCCTATGTCTCCTGCAGCCTAAGTCAACTGAAGCCATGTGGGAACGTAGGAGCACTATTAAGATCATGGGATTCCCACACTTTGATCCTGCATAATAGTTTACTGAGTGTGGTCTCATGGGAATGCTGCATTTGTCAGACTGTTTATTTGGAATTGGCTGTGCTAATGCAAGTGAAAAGCAAAACCAATTCACCGTGTTGTACTTGTACGCAGAAATCAATTTAAAAAGGTGCTTAAGTTTGTATCATGTGATATTATACCAGCAATGAAGGGGGGATTCCTATTCAATAACCATGTGTATGAACATGTGAGCATCAATGTAGTGGTCTGGGACAGGCCCTTTTTGGCAAATGTCCCCGATTTTGCCGATTGAGTGGTCATTACTCTGGAAATGGCAGTAAAGGTCAGGGTGGAGTCGCCTGGAATGAGTTGTTGCATTCTTGTTGGTTGGCAAGTAGCCCCAATCCCAATATTCAGCCAGCAATGTGATTTGTGGCATCAGCAGGCATTGCGACTGGGTTAAAAGTCAATTCATGTGGAGATGGGCTGAAAATGTCAGATTGCTTAACGATGCAAAACATCACTGACTGCTGAGGCAGGCGCAAAACTGGGGCTGCCGCGGGATGTCTAAAACAAAGCAGTGAGTTCCATGCAGCCACAGAGATGCCCGTCTGATATGCAGCAGCACGCTGCTTATGCCTTATATCATGCTCTCAGGTTTAAAAAGCCGATGGCCCAGCAAAGGCCCTGCAGCCAGCCATAAATGGTAGCCAGAAGCAGTGAATCCCCATCCCAGGTGTCATTCATTGGCAAAGATGATGATAAGTGTATAATGCAGACACTTTGACCTGACCAAGGCCTGATCCCCAGATTGCTGGCTGCCACGGTATAACGCTGCTTAAATGGTATCACTTACACACTAGTAGAAGCAAGCCTTAATTTAGTTGGGTGCTACAAGCATAAGCTGGCGATTATTTGGCCACAAGGCTATAGGCGATGCATAGCTGTGGAGCTGTGGGCCAGAGATTTGTTTGGCATTGTCGAGTCGTGGATGTTCCTATTCCCGGGGATGGCTGGTTGACAGATTTGGACATGTGGCTGTGGCGAGTAGGCTAAGGTGACGGCAGTGTGGTTGCAGAGCGATCAGTCATGGAGGCAGCTACCCCCCCCCCCCCTTCTACCCTCTCCCCCCACTTTCCTTTCACCCCATGCAAAGCTGCAGCGCTGTCTAGCAAAGGGTGGCGCGCTGCTCGTGCGGCTGCAGCAGAGGGAAGCAAGGCCTCCAGCATCAGTCGCGCCAACGACGTCACATCTGCAGCAGCAACCACGTGCTCTGTCCAAGGCTCTCTAGATTTGGAGGTAGGTGAAGGCTTCTTCAAAACGACCAGCATCCTGGCATCAGTGCAGATGGACGAGGGCTGCCCATTAAAGGCGCGTGCTTCGTATTAAGTGCGTCTGATTGGAGTTGCTGCTGAAGAGGAGGGAGCACTGAGTGATCGTGTCAGGCTGGCCGTCAGTCGCTTCCAAGGCGGCCAATCGATGCATGGCACTTGCAACTGCAGGCACGTCCACGCTGGCCACAATTAGCACGACTGCACCTGGTGTAGTCCATGCCGACCTTTAATTGATACTTCCGACAGTTGGGATTACGGTTGAGACCGCGCTCATTCCACTGGGACTAAATAATTATCACCTCTGACAGCCTTGTGAATCATTGAGCTCCTGATTATTGTGTGCAGCTAACCTTCAAAAAACAGCCTGAAAACTAGCAAGGCTGCAGGAGAAGAGGAGGCAGCAGAGTTAGGAGGTCCTATCATCCATCTGTCTTTACAATTGGACATACATGGGTATTTGGAAGGGGCAATAAGGATACCAGGACAACAACATCGGATTATTCGATTAAGTCGACGACTGACAAGAAGTCTGCATTCATGAGGCGGTGTTAGCGGGACAAGGGCCTTGGAAGCAGCGACTCAGTGAGTGAAGAGACTTCCAGCCCTGTGATTCCGCATGAACCTGGCAAAACTTCGCTGCTAGTTCGCACTTCTGGTAAGTACCACCACTTTTTGGATTCTCATCGCTCTCTGATGTTTATTTAGCGGTGAACAGCCGTGAACTTTTGTCATATTCAGCCCTTAAAGAAGTTCTATAATGATCGCCTCATTCCTCCATCTTATGCTACATAAGCGGCTTCCATTAGTTGCCTTTGATATATTCGTGTATGCACTGGCTTGAGTTACCGCCAAAGTGATACAGCGTCGCACATACTTAATATAATGGCACTCGATTACATGCAATTACAATGTCACGCTGTTTTAATGAGTCACCATGCCTATTAGGTAGAGAGTGGCTGGCTGGCCTGTCCCCCTGGGCCATACGCAGCTATTTACTGGCTGATATATGGCTAGTGCAGTTGGAGAACTTTGTCTGCAATCATGTTAATTCTAGTGCAATCAAAGCCAAGTGGTTTGCCAAAGGCCACCGCAGTCAGAGTAGTCAACGATATTTAGACTCTGCTGCGATTCATTCACCATTTTATCAAGACAAGAGTAAAGTGAGTAGAACCATGCAGCCATTCTAGTGCTTCATCCAACAAAGTAATTTCCTCTTGTTTGCAAAAGAGACACACTCTGAAATGTATCTAGCGTTGCGTTTGTTTGTATTGCGTCCTTCACAGCTTTATAGTCGAATTTCCTAAGTGGCCCTCCATTTCTTTTATAGATCATTACTGAGATTGAAAACTTAAGGCATGAAACCAACAAGAAATGAAAGGTTTATCACTAAAAAATAGACGTTTCACTTCTAAAACGTGTCAAGGTGTGTTAAAACCATTTTACGTGTATGTACAATGCATTGCGACCGTTCCCATAAGTTTTTTAAATTAGATTTTCAGCACGTCGTGTATATATATGTTCAGGATCAGCAGTTAATTCTAAAATAGCATTTACTCTCTCCTAAATTACACAAGTAAGATTTTCTGACAGACAGGAAAAAAAACTTTATTCAACTTTGCTCTTAGTTAAATTTCATGAATGCATATGCAGCTTGATGGTCAAGTTGTTTTTAATAGATCCTAGACTTCTATCCTGAATGTCCTGGGTTCAGTTCTCAGCTGAATGTCGGTTAGGTTACATTGGTGGTGAATTGTACTGGGTGTCTATACAGGGGCAAGTAAAAGACTCCTCCCATTGGGAGTTGGGTAAGTGCACTTGTTACATGCTGTAATCTCCACTCATATCATTTAAACATTACACCTGCCCATGGTAATTAATCATATAATAAGCAGAAAAAGCTAAACCAGCAGCACTGAGACAACAAAATACACTTTAAAACAATAACTTCTAAGGACTCCGCCTGTGGATACATGTAAATGTCAGAATGGCATGACCTTATCCTTGCTTTGTTGGTGTTATTTGTCACACCTTTGATGTCAAGGTCACTCAAGTATTCTCCGCCTTACTTAAGGACAAATTTACTGTGCAACAAGAAAATTAACAAAATTTAGTACAAATGGCAGACACTGTTATTTAAAGTGATTTTATTAAGCTGAAACTGTAAAGGTTAAGATGTTTGCACCGTACTGCGAATCCAGGAAATTAGGTTATTTTTTTTAAACAAATGGCGAGTGTCTGGAATCATCCAGGGTACAAACTCAGCATTAGTTCTGTCTGTTTTTCTTTCTCTCTCTCTGCAAAGTGTGATAAGTTACGTCGAGTATTTGTCATGTTGAATGTGTACTTGGGTAATAATGAGGGTCTGAGTATGTGCAGCTGTAGTAAATATGGCTTTTATGCTTGGGTAGTAGCGTCGTGCGGAGATTGCTGTCGTTTTGGGCCCTGTTATTATTATCGTTGGTTGCCTCATAATTGAGTAATCAAGTTGTGTAAATGCCAAGTGATCAGTGGCGGTGCTCGTTTTCTCAAGGGAACCATAATTGGTCCCTAAACAACTGGCCAGGGCAGCGCTCTCCTTGGCTCGCATGTAAACCACACAGAGTGATTCAGTTGTTCTTGCATACCAACCTCTGCCCAGTAACAGCCTCTAAAGGAAGCTCACCCTTGCTTAAAGGTTCAGCTTGTACTGCCAATTAATTAGCTTAGGTGTGGTGTTTATTTAATGATATTTGCATGTCAAGTCAACCAAGAAACACAACTATCTGTGTGCTTCCAAATTATTGCCAGTTTTAATTGGCAAGCATCAGTTTCATGACTTGTCATTTTGTTATCATTTGCTCTATGTAGAAGTGGCAGTGAAGCAACAGCCAGATGTCTTTTGTGTCAGTAGCACTGAGCTGATATTGCAAGAGATTAGTACACAGGATATCCTGCAGGCCTGCATTCTACTATACCCCAGCCACGGGCCATGGTAGTAAACAATAGGCTGTTGTGGCAGTTGGACATTGTGTGGGAGAGTGGATGACAGTTGCTTAGGACCATGTCATGACTCACGACAGGCGAGCAGCGTGAAAAGGGATCACAGCTAATAGAGAGGCGTATATTCTCTTTAGATGGGGTCAGGGCCCGCTACAAAGGAATTGCCACTAATGGAAATAACGACACGCTGGCCTGACAACTTTGTTAATACCATGGAGGCCATTGGATGGGGAAGCTGGGGGGAGGGCAATCACTTGACTCCACAGCGGCTTGTCACGTGTCAGTTCAACTGATGCCTTTTGGGAGTTTACTTCGATTGACCTACTTTTAAATTGGCATCATGAAATTCAGATTGCATGTCACCCATACAGAACATGATAACTACAAACCTTGCTAAATTCATGCACAGGACTCCGAACTTATTTATTTACAGCACATTTATATTTAAATATTTTCTGTTGTGTTTTGTGAGGAAAGTTTTTGTGAAATTATCAGAATGAGGTTTAAACAAAGATAACTGACGAGAGTATGCATTTGATCTTCATTACCAGAACTATGAGCATGCTATAATTATATCAATGTCAACATTCCAGTAACTGATATCCCTGAGCCATGGCTGATATGCTTGTAGTCTTACTGCCATTTCACTAAATACGTACATGCATGTTAATTCGTCATGTTTTAACTTAATTTCATTGTCTATCAACAGATAGATCGTCATGCCCTAACTTAACTAGACGTAGGTGTGGCTGAGTAGATGTTTGGTTCTACTTGAGTGGGTTGATTAGAGTCGATCAGCCTATCAAACGGTCATATCATGGAGTCACGTGACTCTATGGTCATATGAACATATGGAAATTTACCTAGTTGACCTGCCCTAATAATATCCACCAATTACACCAGGCTGTTGTTCTTACCCATTATTGGCTTTTAACCTAAATATCAGTGAAGAAAGCTCTGTGTACGTGGTTAGAGAAATGGCAGTAACTGATGAAAATTCTCGTTAGATTTATGACAACCTGGCAAGCTGTTCAGATGCACTTTGAAACGACCTGCCTGGAATCCAGATTATCATTAGGGAGTGTGTTATAAACCCATTTTCCTTTCCTGGTGACTGTGACGTGTACAAGTAGAGCACAGACAATGCCCATGACAATGAATAAAATATCACTCCACATGTTTCTTGGGAAGGGTAAAAAGAAAGTCCCATAAAAATTGCTGGAGTCATGCAAGATTTACAGTTGTTGCATGGTAGCAACAAGGCAAGACCTGCTTCAGACTCAGTTACAACCCTACTTTTTTTTTATAATAACACACATACTCTGGAGTAACAAAGTAGGCCGTTTAAGAGTCTTCCAATTGTTTCTTCAGATCTGATGACTCTCAGATTGGGTATTTCAATCCATAATGTTTGAACAATAAAGGACTGTCATCCTGTAGGATATTCATTGAAGGAGAAGCCAAAATCACATCTTTAAGTTATTTGCATATGAAGTCCCATATGAAGTCCCCAATGAACCAGAATCAAACACTGAGAAATTGAAAAGTCTTCAATGGAGGATCTTGACGTCCTTGCTTTGTTGACGACTTTTGCAGAAACAAACACTGCATATTTTCAAGAAACAACAAGAGAGTTTAGCTTGCATTGCATTAGTAATTGTTAATGTTAGTTGCGAACAGCAATTACAGATCTGCTCACACAATACGGGATGTGAAACAGAGCTTAATAACTAGCTAATTTGCCAGTATATAAAAATATACAAGATTATGAGGGCCCTTCTAAGACAGCCATGCTGTCGCTGGAAAAGGGCCCCTCTATAATAAATCAATAATAATTTAATTTAATCTTTTTTTTTTTTTTTTTAACTGAGAAATAGATAAAAACATGGTTGTGATGAAACAGAACTTAGGTGTGGCTGTAATCACACTTAATTTTTTCTTCAATTGTTTATCAAATTTAATGTTGGATTTGTGAAGGACTTTATACCATAGGTTACCTGCATTCCATGAGGTTAACTGCATTCCATATGCATGCATGTTCATCAATATTCGTGAATATTTTGAATTGACCAAGTGCCAAAATGATAACAATAAAACCATCATCATCAACTAGTGCACGAGGACTCAAAATAGCCAATATTTATCTGTGAAATAGGCTAAATACACTATTCATGAGATTCACCCAGTCAGAGAAAATGTCAAGACTATTGTGGTACACTTATTGCTGCCTCTTATTTAAATGATGTTTCCTTATAAATACCATCAACAATGAAGCATTATTATGGACATACTGATTTGGAACAAGGTGTAGTTTTATGAACAGGGTCGTGGGGATGCAAGATCTTCTTACAGTAAAGTAAGGTTTTATTGACATTTGGTTTCTGCAGATATTGACGTCATTTGGTTTTCAGATACTAGTAATTGGGTATGGTAATGTACTGTTCTACCTGAATTCCAATTATAATCTTTCTAGGCACTTCCAAGTTTATCCTTTATTGCCAAGAATGCATAACGCCCCTTTCGTGTAATCTCTTAAACCTAGAACTTCGCAGCAACTGAGTATTATTAGAGTCTTGCGTGTCGAATGCTTGGAAATCGAATTAAATTACGAATTAGGTGTGGCTGTAATCACATTGACTGGATCTTCAAGTGTCGGGGCTGGAGAAATTCATATTCAGATTGTAGTTCTTGTAGCAGTGAATACGCCTCTCTGGAGATTCATAACATCATGTCAGTGACAATATATAGCAGGAGAATTATTGACCTCTATGATAATATGTGGCTTGTTGTGGAAATCTTGCCATAACGGTGAGTGAAACCCTGGCTAGAAAGGCCCTTGGGAGAATCGATAAGACAGAAGGGTGTGTCGTATCATGCTGAGCCCGAAGGCACATGGAACCATGAATGGGATTCGATTGTTTTGGCTCACTCGCCTTTGGTGTTGGATTATACCAAGGAAGGAGCTGTGGAGCATTGGCTGCTTCTAATGATATGCAAGAGGGTGGAAAACTAGCACAGACCATGTCCCCTGCCTTGTCCACCAGTAACAGCCTGAGGCAGTAGCTGCCATTGTGTCCTGTTTATGTACACTTGAGAGATGCAGTTGTCTAGCATCATCGTAGCATGCGGCTTATTCGTGGCCCCCACAAAGACTTAGGCATGGAGCCATGCTGAGCCTGTGTGGACGGCTGGTATCAGGCTGTGTTCTCACTTATCATATTCGCCATGTGCATCGGCTGTCTTTGGCTCTTGTGACAATATAGCTCAGAAATTCGCTGCTATCTGTGACTTCCACTGTGAATCATCGGGAATCGGCTCCTTTATTCAATAAACCTAAGTGGAGTGCAGCCTGTGGCCAGCTATAACTGCCTGGATTTCCAGCTTATCTTCTTTAACAATAGCCACAAGGGAGGACCCTCCATGGACCATCTTTATCCATTATGGCAGCAGCGGTGGAGATTGCCTCAGATTTGCTTTTGACATCTCTGTAATGACCCTAGTGCTGGCCCAAAGCGCCTTCCAATCACACATGAGATTGAAGATGCAGCAGCGGCGTCGGCCTGTCACTGGCCATGCTTGTCATTCTGTGTCATTAGTCAAGTTTACGAGATCTCCATCCGCCAGTCCAGCTCAGTCGAGATGCAGTTGCTCACACCAATAATCTGGCGTCTTTGTGACGTCTGCTCTCTCCAGCCCTCCCCGTGGATATCGCATAAATCTCTCTAATGTTGCTCCCAAGGAGGACCTGGTCTGCCCAGCCAAAGGCCAAAATAGAAGGTGGCATAAGCGCCTGTGTCCTGAACATTCGTGGCTGATCCCCTAGTGGGGAGCTTTGGCCCAGCAAGATAAGGGGGCCAGGTGATGTCTCCAATATTCGCTACAGCTATCTGCTCGCCCGCTGCCCCAAAACAATGAGCAGGGCTGCAGGGCTCTTCTTTTGGTGAATTGCATCATGAGAAACCATGCTTTTGTGTAATTGCGGCCTGAGCCGTTTCCAATCCAGATCAGTGGCCTGCCTCAGTTACATGGCATGCATAAACAACCCAGATAAATTCCCATGCATCACTGCATCTCAGTTCCTCTGACATTAATATTTCATAAGTTGGCCAAAAAACAAACAGGTGGTGCCACTGATGCTGGCGCTAATTATATTGCAGGCGGCCCTCTGGGATCAAGAAGCATGTTGAGTGTCCACTTGAGCACGCCTGCATGGAACGTGTGCCTTTGATACATTGCCTGACAGAGTGTTTCATCAACTCCTGACTGCACAGGAATCTATCTCCTTTAAGCTCGCTCTAACTTGGCCCTTCTCCGCTATAATAAGAGAAGGCAGGCTGGACCTAGTTTACAGCATCTCCCACATCACTTGTATCACTCCTGGCAGGCTCCGGTGTCCGCCCTTGTCATCTATCAAACATGTCTACTACGACTATGGGCTAATCAATAGAGTGATGTGGACCGTCCCGGCTCCCTATCAGCTTCTTATAGATGCTGCCTCTGCTTCCCTAGAGGCGAATTAACCAGTTCTACTTGCTTGTGACTCTCGTTCTACAAAAGCGAGAAAATTAGTCAAGCCCTGTCGCCATTCCCGGGAGCTAATTAACCTCTCAGGACAATAATATTTCACAGTTATCGCAAAAAATAGACGATCCAATGTTATTTTCGTGTTCTTCTGGAAAGCTTCTTCATCTTGCTGAAGGTCTTTTTTTTCTGTAATATTGTGTGAACAGAGAAAGAAACTCTATATTCAGTGAAAATGTAAAGAGATTCCAGATACATGTTGTCTGTTTCGGATGTAGATGTTTTGTGTGTGTGACTGGAATAAGATTTACGCCATACTCTACAGTAGCCCATGCCTAACAGATTTATGTTGCTCTAATTACACAGCGAAAACAGGAACTCGTCACGGTGATTATGCACTGTCATAAAGAGAAGTGTTTTTGCTTTGCAAGCGCACGAATACTGTAACGTTGTCTGGCCTGGTTTGGGGGCACTGTGCTGCTGGAGGTGGATCAAAGTAGCATATCTTATCTGTGTGCTGCAATACACTTAGGCTGCCATGACGTCAGTAAGATTAATGATCAGTCAGGCATGGTAATTTCCAGGTCAGATTACTTCAAACTTAGTTCGACAGTAGCCTGACTAAATCACCTCACTGCACTTGACAATGATGAAGGTGACGTACACAAGATTTATGATGCTCCACCGGTAATATTTGTGCATACAATGAAGCTGCTCCATTACACACGCTGCAGTTAGGCAACAGTGGGCTACAGTGAATGAGAGTGTTTATTCGGAGATGATGTCTCCGTGCCGTGCCGGGCAGCCTTATCACAAAATGCACATTCGGCCATTTCCAAGCCCTGGTAAATTCCACATGCCTGGCGTCTCGCATGCTGATCCCAATTATGTCCCCGCAATTTCTGGAATCTGTAATAGTTGCCATTTCATCCGCAAGATTAACGACCTCATATAAACCTGGGACCGCTCTTAATTTCTAAGATGTAATATCTCATGCCTATTAAACCTCTGGAGCATACGTAGCGAAAAACAGGGCCTTTTAATGAAAAACAGCCCGGAAATCTGACAGCGAGGTCCAGAAATCTGACACTGAGAAAAACCAGTCATATTTGGCCGTAATTGGTGGCTGGTGAGCGACAGCTTGTAAATTAGTTGGGGGAGAAATTGAAGCGAAAGATGAAGGTGACAAACAGGCTGGATGTTGCTTGGGCTGCTGGCACAGAGTACATCAGATAAGAGGCTGAGTGTCGTCGCCTGGCCCTCCTTGCCCTAACGCAAATGGCCAGGGCCAGCAAAGCGAATTTCCCATCTTAGCAAAGATTAATGTTTCAATTATAGTGATTATCAGTCAGAGAAACTGCCAGATTACGATACAAAGCAATCAGCCGAGGCGGCCGTCTGAAACGACTAAATCGATTCGTTCCTCTCGAAATCTCAGATCATGTCACCCGCAGGAGATCGATTGTTTCAGATTTAATTCGTACGGCGCTGGCTTGATCTCTCTCCCTCTGCTGTCTCTATGTGATATTGCACTGCTATAGAGGTGCTCCTCCGCTATTGATCCCCTCTGGGACTTGCAATGAGCCAACGCCGTTTAATTTTCGGCTGCAAACAGATACATCTGCCGTTCACACTTCAATATCCGAGGCGGCCTCTCCATGCTGAACACGTAATCATCATTTCACATCCAACTGAAGGGCCATGTGTCTCTTAATCCAAGCGCGCAGTGCAAAAATGAGCCGAATCTCTGTTTATAACGCCTAATGCTTTGCCATTCCATTCAACTGTAAAGCCAACATTGGCCCAATCACGATATACACTGCCTATGCTTACAGTGCCTCAGAGACGAGCGCTGTTGATGCAGCTGGGCAGATGGTTGTGCCCTTGTGGATTTACCTCGCGGGTTATAGTGGCAAAATATGAAGGGGGTTTCTTGGTAATTAAAAATACACTGCACGTATTAGACCTATCATTCGTTACAGGGTGTGGGATTTCATTGAAAACAAAGGCTGTACTGAAATAGCTGGGTGGCATTGAGGGGTGCTTGTACGATGCCAGTCCAATAGAGCCAGTCAAATAGAGTCAGTCAAATAGAGCCTTACAAATGATTAAGTCCATAGCAGCAGTGGTCTCCATCAGGGCAAACATAAAACTGTTTGAGTCCATCGATGTTAGCACTGGACTGACCCATGGTGCTGCAAGTGAACACGAAAGGCTAAATGAATCTGATGGTCTGCTGCTGTGCTTGGCGGCTCTAGTCTGTTCTGTGACATGCTCGATTTAAGAGTCGAAAAAGTTTGACTGGCTTGTAGCTGGTTATTTTGTTATAGTGCAGTGATTTGTTTGTGTTTGTGTTTGATTTCTGGTAAGTATTTCCACTTCGAGCCCTTTAGGCACTGACATTTCAATTGATTAGCAATGATCTTCCTCATATTTGGGATTTACCAGCCTAGAGCCATATTTCGGCCCTGTGCAACTTGAAACTCAAGTGTTATGAAATAAGACCTGCTTGTCCTTTATTATTGCAAATGAATGTTGATCAATTTACTGCTATAACCTACAAAATTCATGGAAGATACAGTACTAATTCAAAGTAATGTTTATTTTGATGCAGAATAGAGAACGTAATGCAATTTTCTAGACAACCTAATTTTGGAGTAATACCACACTTCTCTAATATGGTTATTTTCTTAATTAGGTTCTTCCTGAATTGTTTTTTGTTCTTGTGAAGTGGTTTCTTTGGTTTTAATGTTATTAAAGAAATTTCACAATTTATTTCATTTCATTGATTGTTTCTCATGTTTGATTCAAGCGAACTTTACATGTTTGCCATCTCCCGCGGGGCCATTAAATCTGACTTTTATTGAACTTTATTGACTTATTTATTTACAAGTGAGGGGCAATAAGTAGCCCATAAAAAGGTTAAGACGCTCACTTGCCCGGGGCTGTGTACAATGAGGCATTTATTGGATTGGTGGCGTAAGCCGAGGGTTGTCACCTGCGAAGTAAATGTTTGGTGGAGTGTTGTGTAGGACTGCATGAAGAGAAGGTCAGGCCTGGAGTTGGGGCAAGGAGAAGGAGGGGGGTGCTTAGGGGGGAGGGGGTTGGGGGCTGATCGATAGGGTAATTGCCGGCGGTCCTCTTGCAGTGCGCTTTAGGTCTCTGCAGGTATTCAATTAGATGTTATTATCCGGCCCAGCGCTGTTGCCCACGCCAGTGCCATGCTACAATAGCACTATAGGGCCACAGTAGAACGCGTGACAGGTAGTCATCCAGTGCGCCCGACGCCCGCTGCACCACCATTTAATCTTCCTAGACCCCAAGAATCAGAACACGCTCACTCAGTCATTAGTTAATGAGTTCTCTCTCCAACTTTTGACAAATGAACTTTCTGTATACATTCACCTGTCTGGCAGCAGTACTAACACCTTTTTGTTCACTCAAAACCTTTGTTCCTTCCCTGTATTCAACTATGGTGGAGTGTAAACAGTAATCTTTTTGTTTATCACAAGGCAGTCTGTCCGCCACATCGAGTTTATCACACTCTGAGTCTTGTTAGTTTGTCACACATCGGTGTTTACAATGACATCTTTCTCCCCAAATACATCACAAGAATATGCCTTTAAATCTGCCAGCCCCTTTACAAACACAACGATTGAAGAGATTCTTAAAGCCAGCTTCAAAATTTGCCTATTAGTTTTGATGAATCTTCTAAGTTATTGTTCTCCATCAGTTTCTTTGTCATTATTGGGCATTCTGCCTGCGATATTATACAAGCCATCTCAAACAATCACTATTCCTGTTTCAAGGTATCTAGTTTCCCAATTACATGCAGTTTCTCAATTTTGTCACATTTAATGGATTATGAATATCTACTGATGACAGACATTGATTATTCGCAAGCAATCTTATGTGGCTGCCGAATCTACAAATCCCCTTTCTTGTAATTGTCTGTCACTGCAAAGGCTCTCCGATTAGGGCGTCTCTGCCGACGTATGACGTCACCAGGCCCTTAGAAAGATGTGCGCGTGCTATTCACCACATATGATATTTCCTTTGCCGCCATAGCAAAACCTCTGTCTCTTTTCTTAAGATATGTGGAAATGACAGGTCCAGGAATTGAGCCATACTTGAGCATAGAAGTGCGGAGGCTGCCGCACTTTGACAATCTACCTTACCCTGGCGATATTACTGCGGATATTCCGCCATTTATCGCTAGGCCATTGTGTAGTGGCGCAGCAGGGATATGGCTGCCTGGAGCCCTAATGTAGGTTTATAACCCGATGGCTTTGGCTGCTTTGCCCGTTTTGCCTGCTTGGCTGACTGGCACTGCCTCCACTGGCCATAGCGCATCTATAGGCTGGTACAGTGGCTGGCATAGAGGCTGGTATAGAAGCCTGGCCATGCAGTGATTGAAGCGATGGCCACTGGCTGCTCAGATAGCGCCTTGTCCGACTGAGCTGGCCTGGCTCAACTAATCGAACGGGGACCAGGCTTGTGGATGAATTTATCAATCTGATGACAGGACGGGGAGGGATCTGTGGCCATGAGCCCAGAACCTGCTTGCTCTGCTGACACGAGACACTGCACTAGAGCAGGGCACACACATCCACCCCGGCCAACCCCTGTAGAGTCATGCCAAGCATTGCTCTTATTATGAAGAGTGCAGTTGTCTCTCTCCTGAGCCGCTGCACCGCCTCTCCCTTTTAGCCTCCTTCCCAAGTAATAGTGCTCGGATTGGGGCAATAATTGTCCACATTTGTCCTGGTGCTACAAGCATTAGGGAAGTCTGTTCCACTACATGTAATAATTTTAGCATATAGGAAGGCGGTTTTTATTTCCAAAAGTTTTCAAATGTAAATGATAACATATTAGCAGTAGAAGCTGCGGTTTATTTCAAGCACATAGCTTGTAGCTGCGGGCCTTTTAAATCCCATAATGAGCTCGAAAGAAATATGGCATCAGGTTTCCTGTGATGAATTTAAATGTGCATGGAAAGAAAGTGGCGCAGGATATCATGTCATATTACAATGCATTGTAGCATGCCTAATCTAGTCATTTTGAGTGACGTCCTAACAAACCAATGGTAATTACTAAAAAGACAAAGATGGAAGAGAATACCGTGTTACATGCAATTACAAAATCAAACATGAAACTTAATGCTTGGCTGTGAGAGAGAAGCAAATGTTTTCTGCCTTTAGTAGCCTGTTTCTTGTCAATGGCTGTTTTCGCCCAAGTGGTGGACTCGTGGGCTGGCCAAGTGCTCTGAATCAGTCTACAATCGGATGCCTGAGGTTTTATATCAGTGGGCGACTCATGGTCACAGCTGAGCTCCCTGAGATATCCATCACTGTCGGCCTTTGCTTGGTTACGATGTCACTGTTACCGCCATGCATCTTATCTTTGAGGACATGGACCTCTTGCTTTTCGCAGCCGGATTTTATTCCGGGCATGCGCACTGCCTTGCTTCCGTGGCCTGCTGGGGTAGAGGATTTATTCTCGTCCGCACAACAACCGTGTTTTCTTTTGTCAGCAGCAGGTTCTAGCGGCGCCTGAGGTAATCTTTCATATGAGAGGTCCTTAACCGCTAGTCCTGTTTCTTTCTGCAACAGACATCGCTTCATTTCATGTGAGTCTAGTCTTGGGCCCATGGTAAATCCTGCGCAATGTGCAGAGGGCCATGGTGATTACAATCTGCGTACGAGTGGATAGGAGGGGAGGGGAGGCGCGTAGCTCACTGTGTCATGATGTATGGCAATCCTGGGCGCTGTCTCAAGTCGCATTACACGGCTGATCCGAATCTAGCGCTTCCAGCAACAGTATCAATTCACTCTTGCGAGCCTTCCAGTCATTTACCGCCTCCATCCATCACTCCTCTCTATACGTCTCCCAAACGCCCGATCCAAAGCTACTTCTGGCAAAAGTTCTCTCGGCTTTGCCCTAATTTCCAAGACAATCGAAGAGAGTGATCTCTCCTCTAGTGACAAATCTTAGCCAGCCTCAATTCAATTAATGAATGCCAAAAAGTGTTTGTGTGGAAGAATGCAAAACAGCAGATCTTAGCTTGGCTGCAGATTATCCAGCTAAACGAATTAATAGGAGACGTGGTTATTGCGTTCTGCTTCGTTCAAATCAAATTAAGCTGACTTGAATATTAATAACTAGGGTGTTAGTAGTTTTCTAATGTTCACGCCATCTCCCATCGACAAGAGAGAAGCTGCTGATGCAGAAGAGAACAGGAGCTCTCCTCAGCTGAGAATGCTCGACGGATCTTGAGCGATGTTTGAAATTTCATCCATTGTCTAGATCTTAGTAAATCGTCAGACTGAGCCTATCATGTTTGAAGATCAATCTTGCTTCGACAAGGTTGTCACCTTCAAGAGAGAGGGGGGCTGATAGGATCTTATCGCTATTCTGAATAATATTGCCATAACTAATCTCTGCGTTTCTGCAATCTGTTTTTTCCTAGGCAATCCACAACTGCGGATGGTTTTTTCGTTTGAGGCTTTGAATCATTTCATTCTTTCCCTGCGTGTCCCACTCCGCTTTAGAACTGAACAACAAGACTTGGGAGTGCATTTACAGAGCACAGAGAAACCTTGAGCCATGGGATTGGTGTCTTTGGGGGTGATTAGACGGTCAGATATTGACCGAGGGCCCCGATGACACCCTGACCAGGCTGAGCTGATTTTCAAGGCAGAGATTCCCAGCTGTGTTTAAGGATTGTGTAGGGCGGGCCAGGGGCTGGATGGGACTGCCCAGGGCTATGAGGGTCTTAGTGGGAGCGGGCAGGGTCGTTGTGTTGACTGAACGTGGACCCCCGGCCACCCCTTGCTGACCCTTGCACTTTGCTATTGGCGTTTCGATTGGCCCTGCGCCTGGATATGTTATGCCATGCACGGCCGCCCTCCATCAAGCAAATCTTTGATCCGACCCAAATGACCAGCTGCAGGGGACTACCGTATAATTTCACAATCCGGCCCGCGTGAAGGCTTTATTGAAAAGCACGTGTGTTGTTAACAGCCCTAGGCATTCATGAGGGTACTTCTGCTATTGAATCCAGCACATTATTGACGTGGTGGCATCGGGGCCCAAGATTTACAGGGGGGAGGGCAGGATTTGCACTCTTAGTTGAACTCTATAGTGCCCAGAAAGATCATAGCTGAGCATATGCTAATCTGTACACAGTGAACTCTTCATAAAATGACCTCGCTAATAGGCCCGTTGGCAATCTATACATTCAACGTTACAAATAAACACCACTGCCAGTGCCATCACTCTGGCAGCTGGTCACTGAAGCTAAGCATCTGATCAGAAGCACTGATACAATTCTATACAATACAACACAATGCAATACACGTACTTTACAATATATATATATGCGTTTTATTCTGTCGTTTCTATCAAATTTAACCTCTTCAGACGTATATCTATAATATTTTTCACCAATCTAATTATACATCTTGAATTTTTCTTCTCCATTAAATTGCAGGTGCACCAATACCGGTGTCAGCCTGAGCCTACCATTATGATATATATTTTATCTTGAGTGTGTACATTTTTCTGTGTCTCAATGCTGATGGTCTGGAGCTTCGTCAGATTATATAACCAGCTCTGCCAGAGGCAGATGTAATAATGAGATGATAAGACTTGGATTCCACACCGTGTCTCTTGTCATTTGCATATAGAGTAAATAACTTACATACTCAATGTAACTGCCATAGGCTGAGACTCAAGACAAATTTTTTTTCCGGCATAGAAGTAGTAATTTGTATTGACTCAGGGTCCAATACAAACTGTTTAAACATTTAATACAAAAACATCAGTCTACACCGATTCAAGGTATTTTGGTACAGTAAATCGTAAAGCACATTGAGCTTCTCCTTACCATTGCACAGCATGCGGCATTTCCTCTATTTATACAATATATCTCGCTTCTTAATCCTAATATGTTCTACGAAGTGACACTCTTCAATTACATGTTTTTCATCCTGCACACCTTGCTGACATTTACACAGTCTATTTTCTTACATGGCATGATGCATTCATTAACAATACAATATATAAAGGTGGAGAACTCCTAAGATAAAAATCCATCGCTACTGGGATGCCACCAAGTGGCCTTAAATAAAGAGGTCCTAGTGTGCGTAGCCAAAATAAGAACCATCGTGAGGCAAATAGGCAATCATAATTTTCTATGGCTTAAATGAATGAATAATGAATTTCACTGACATGTAGAGGTCACGAAAGACCATATATGCTTTAATTATACGTCAAGAAAAACATTCTTAGAAACACACATGCTACACTTATAGAAACATTCTTAGAAACATGAAGGCTATACTTGGTATACTTATATATCAAAAGAGATATGTTAGCCAACTACGCTCTCTGGCGTCCGGTAAATAATGTAAAATGTGTCTGAATTAGCACTGTGTACTTAAGTTGATCGCAATAAATTCAATTAAACTCAATTCAATATTCTAAGAAACACAAAAAGCTGTCCTATAAATGTATGGTTATGAAACGGCTGGTCTGTGTGTGCTGAACTACCAAGCTCAAAGAGCATATCATGTATCTTCTTCTTTTTTTTTAAGGGTTTTTTTGGCAAACCATTATGCTGTTGGCGTCGATGCATATTTATCATTCAGCTGTACATGCATATATCAATTATGCCATTCATCTTCTACTATTATCTCGATATTTTCATTTTCTATTTTCTTGTTGTTTTTTTAAGGATGAGAGCAGTCAGTTTAAGATCGTGGCTCCTGGGTCTACTTTATTGCTGTAAACATATTAGCGAACATGAAATGTAAATTAATATTGCGATGTTATGATTTTGTATGACCCGGCTTTCAATTCAAATGCGTTGAATTGAGAAAAAATATGAACTCCTTCATTGGTTTGTTCTTGTAAGGAATTTAATTAATGCTTCAGGTGGCCCAAAACAAGAGCTAAAGAAAGAATCTTTGGGCTTTTAGTGTTTTGAATACATAGTAAACGGTGACATCACACCCCAGTCTACTGGCTGTGATGTCACACCTTCTGCTAAGCATCACAGTTTACAGAATTAACCAATCAGTGGCTGCAAAACCCTCATGATGTCACGGATGAAAAAGAAAACGTTTAAAGACTATTGTACATAATAATTACAACAATAATAATCATCAATTCTAAGAAGCTTTGAAAATGGATCTGATGTAGGTATAGATTAACATGGTCTTGCCAATTGCTTTGTCCAAATTTACCCATTGGAGGATTTTCCTGTCTGCACATGAAGGGCTAGATGTTTATATTTGGTCAGGGGTGTCCAGTTGGGATGGAGGGCACTCAGGGAAGCCATGCTGGTCAATCCATGGGCAGATTAGGTCCCAGGAATGTGAGCAACGAGACAGCATAATCACTAAGCAACTGTCATGTTTTTACTGTAATCCTCATCTCTGAGACTTCTCTGAGGCTGTCATCCTTTGCCCGTCACTTCCTCAACAGGAATTACCCACAGACATTGGCAACAGCCCGCTCAGACATGAGAGTTGCAGAGATAAGGTCTTCCCTGGAATAGGCTTTCATTGGCATAGCCTCAAAGTTCTCATTTCCCATTTCCTTTCATACGCATCACTTGGCCTTTAATTACTTCTAGAATGTCTTCTTTAAAAAAAAATCGATGTTGCATTTAGCATGACCCGAAGGGGAAGATCCAGGATTGAGTAAGACTTCTTTCCTGCACCATCAAGTCAATCTTCACAAGCCTCTAGTGGAGTTTGTGCGGTATTAGATGTTTCAAAAAGGCATACATTGAGAACTACATTTGTGAAATGTAATGTCTAGGGGCAACAAGATGCCAAAATAACACACAGAAAAAACTGAACCTGACATTTTGGTCATATTGCTCGAAATTCCCAATTGAGTCATATTGTCAGCCATATGGCATAGCAAAGGGGAAGCAAATGAGAAGTCAGTGGTTCTGATTCCTGAGCACTCTTAGCTGCTCGTGTCACGTTGGGTCAGTTTGGCACGACCAGGGAGGGGGGGGGGGGGAGGGGGGTTGGTGAAGGGGGGATGCGTGCATGACTTTGATGGAGGCCGGCGTCAGGTCAGTGGACGAAGTTAGAGACCACTTAGGCGGGTCGCGGCCGCCACTGATTGGCGTCTTGTCTCCTCCCGTGTCACATGAAACACACCCAGCTGGGCTTGTTCCTCCTGTTCCCCTCTCTCACTGATTGCTTCTTCATGCTGTATCTCATCTCTCTTCAGACTGACGGCCTTTCCTGCTCTGGCTGCTCGGCAACTGGCCATGGGAGCTTGGCAACTGACGAGGATTCTCCTGGCTGTCCTCACCATCGACGCCAGCACTTCACAGATTGATCAAGGTAAGAGAGCCTTTTGATAGCCAAGGATCCACGGATCCAGAAAAAAATGGAGAAGGGCGAATGAATCATCAAGGCAGAGCACACCCATCACCACTGCCTGGCCCTACTGCTTCCAGAGCCAACTGTCGCCCAACAATTTTGTATTGACTTCCCCAACTACCTGGAGTTGGCAGGCACCCAACCTGTGTTCACTGACTATTACAGTTTTTATGTTGTTTTATTACCTATCAACTAAACACTTTAAAAATGGGTCCAAGTGTGTTTAAACAGCGGATCCGCGCGCCTAAATAGCAAAATAACCGGTAAAATTGGCCTTAATGCAATGTGCCAACCACCAATTGCTCACTTCAAACATCAATTCAAAAGTCGACGAGTTGTGCCATTGTTTTTGCACCTCATCACTATGGCCAATGCACTTTCAGATTGCACTTGTTCAATGCTATTTATTGATTACTGAAGGCAGAGAGTCAGCATGCCCAATCCCTTTGCTATCCAACCCTGGTCGCCTGTAGGCTGACTAGGTTCCCTCAGAGAGCGTCTGTGGCTGAATGTCTGTCTCATCCTTCACTTCACACATCTCTTGTGATTACAGACATTAAAAGCACAACCGTCAGAGCTGCTGCAATCACTCTAATGCAGTCCGGCTCAATCCCACTCCCCTCCACTCCCAAATATGAAAATGTCGGGGGCTTGTCGGCATGCACGCCCTGCATGAAGCCATCTTTGTCAAAGCATGCCTGATCAATGGAGGTCACGCTGTGGCTTCATCACTTGACACGCTGTTATTTATTGCAGTCTCTATTAGAGTCAACAGGGAAGAAAAAATCATTCCAGAGGTCAATAATTTCAGACGGTCCCTATATCCCATTTCTCAGAACAGTGGTGAGTTGTACAACATGCGCGGGGCATACTATTGATTTGTAGTGTTGGGAAGGAGAGAATTGTTCTGAACAAAGGAGGCGGAGGGCTGTCGGGTGCGCTGAGAGCTTGAGAGAAAAAGATGTCAGGGGCATGTCCTGGGGGGGCTGACGTGATGGTCAGTCTGGTCCCCGAGATCTAAGTGATTTCCCACTAGTGTGCATGGGCGCCTGCCCCGAATGCAGCCCTGGGCCAACGGCCAGTTGTGGAATGGCACCCAGGTGGTGGGCAGCGACCAGCCATTTACGATCTGCAGCCTTATCTTGCCAAGCATTCGGGGCATCGTTGGGACATCCCAGGACGGCAGTTGCCCTAGCATTGAGCGTGGCAAATCTCATCCAGAGAAGTGGGCCAGCGCCTGGTGCTGTTGGGTGCTGCGAGTGACGGTCCCCGATCGCACCATCAGTCAATCCGTCATTTGCCACCAGGGCATGGTCTCAGTGCATCGGGGGATGCAGGCAGGCCCTCTGATCTGATCAGCTCTTATGCCAAACGAGGATTAGTAGAGCTCTGCACTGCCCTCCTTGTCTATTCATGATAGTCCTATGTACTGTTCTTATCCTGCTGCATCACACTACAACAGGAGAGCTGCCCACCCCCAGCACTCAATCACTGTCAGAAGAAAAGGTTTAAAGACAAAAGAAAACATGGAAAGCTGATCAAAAGGAAACAATGGAGTAGGGCAATCTGGACCCTATACAATAGACTATATTACGTGATAGGTCTATTGTACAGAAATTTATCCTCTGTCAGTGCCAAATGTAGACCTCTGATTGGTAGCTGATAAATATATTTTTGCATTCACAAAATGATCAGTTTAGCCACGCCCTCTCAACGAATATTTTCTGTATCTCTCGTCTACCCGCAATATTTATAGAATGACGTCATTCGCAAGCAGCGCTGAACCTGCTCGAAGCTCTTTCAATGATAAGACTGCATTTTCGCTCACATTTTTGTGATGCCTGCGAGTAAAATCAAAAACTTGGTATTGACTGGTGGTAGCTCATACGCTAGGACAGCCAGGGACTGAGAAAATTAACTTTGTTTATGTCGGTATTTTCCGGCGTTTTTAGCCCTGTGGATTCAGTATTAAGGCTGGCTGTCAAAACAATTCTCTCAATTTGTATATGAAAAAGAGAGAAAGAGGATAAAATCGTTATCATATGTAATTTTGAGAATGCAGGAATTTATGACAACTTCGTGGAATAATTCCCATATTCTCAAAATAAACATTTGATAACTTATCGTATCTTAACGTTGGCATTTTGTGATAACATATCCAATGGATATTCATGCAGTGAGTAACATGCTGTCCATTGGCACATTATACGGTCGTATATACATGCAAAATATGTGAAGCACAGTCCACAATGGTATAAACTGCAGCAGTTCGGTATGCTATGGACATACTACATGTATTGTAGTGTGGAAGAAACACTCTTTTCCCTCTATATCACAGCAGAGTATACACTGGCTAAGATATACTACACAGCCAGTCCGCCTGGTTTGGATTGTGTGTTATGAAAACTGCCTGGCAATTACTTAAACACTGTGTGGTTTATAGGTGTCAGGCACACTGGTTTCTGTATGAACAGCTGCCAATACACTACGAGTGTATCTGGATACACACCATAAAAGCTGAATTTAATATCATTTTCTCACTATTAAATACTTCGCAGCATTTGCAGTGTGCAGTGTGTTTATTTAAATTTTGATAAGTGTTTTGTCGATTTTTAAATGACCCTGTCGATAAAGATATCAAACCATCGAATTACACGTAGAAGAATGAGTGCGCCACTTTAACGATATAGATCACAGCTATTAACCAACAGAATGGAGTATAACAAGGCATTGTGCCGTTTCCCATGTAATTCAGGGATCACAATGGGAGAGAAGATGCACTCAGACAGTGTGTAACCAATGCGTTGCTTCATCAATCTTGCATTATTAGACCACTCTTTATTAGAGAGCCTATATTAAATCAACAGACTTTTAAGTTCTAGGGAGCCCTCAGTAATGTGACTCAAATGCAGTTCGTCAGTTGAGATAGCCTTTTACCAGCTGCTCCCCTGGCCATGGCACATGATACTAGCCAGCCTTCTATTTTGGACAGTCTATTACACAGGCCTGAAAAACGACACCACTGTGTCAGTATTTTTTCCGCTTTTTCACAGAGGTGAAGCGTCGAGACAAACTACACCGTGTGATTTCTTGCTCTTAGATGTGCCGCTTAGAGGTTAATTAAAACACTGGACTCATTTGAAATTGTAATTATACACGTCCTATACTATGGTGTTCCAAGGCACATGTCAATCAACTAACGGTTTTTTCTGAACATGTTTACATCATACTTATCGACAGTATTGAGCTCAATGGAGGACGAATGTACTTCAAATAAGATATCACCCACTCAAGACGGATGTTAAAAAATTTACAGACTAAAGAGTGGAAAGAAATAATAATTGCACATAAATCACCATAAAAAGTGATATTCTTGACTTTTGGCACTTTCTTCAGAGTAAATGATAACATAAAAGGAGACTATTAACTATAAAGTGGACGGAGGTCTTCCTAATTGTTCCTTTTCATATAATAATACATGTCCTTCCTAAACCCATCATAAGGGATAATTTTTTCGGGCAAAATCCGTTCATCTGATATGAAAGAGATATGAAGATGTCGGATTGGCAGCTCCCTGGAGCTCCTTGGAACTGCTGGCTGCTCCTTGGAACTGCTCCTTGAAGCTCCTTGAGGTGTGATGCTTCGACACCAGGTCTTGTAGTCGTGATATGTTAGCATTAACATTAGCCACAGTCGCCTTCTCATCACCTTCAGAGAAAAGGTCACTTGCAGCTCCAATCTATAGCCTTTGATCTGCTGCTCGTTGACAGAGCCAGAGGAGGGAAGGGCGGGGGAACGTGGCCCCTTCTCTTTCTGGCTGCCATCATCCTCCCTTTTATGTGCGTTGCACCATGGGAAGTACACTGACTCAACTCCAATCCCCAGAGGCCATATCGATTGCACATGGCCTGCCCCCTCCTCCAAATTTGTACCAGGTATGATCTGTGTGCAAACATCAACGCAGATGGAAATTTGACGTCAAATATGACAAACACTTTAGCACACATTGCATTGCCTTGAAAAAACCAACAGCAAGATGAAAAGATGAACCAAATCCTCATAACGTTGCCAATATACTGAATATCTTAATAGTCAAATTGTGTTGTATGATGGGTAAAACCCGCGAATAACAATGGATTATGCAACGCAGATCTCTGTTATTACAATAAGGTCAGGGCGATTATTTACTTTCCACTATTTGCCGTTTGAAAAACAAAAATCCATGAAAATGTATATTCTTGGAGAAAGAAAAGAAGAAAAGAAAACTCCCTATACTTTACTCCCAAGTCTATTTGGTATACATTGACGTTCTGAAGAAGGCTTAACTTCACAATAAGCAGTTCACTACAATGGTAAATCAATGATAATTACGGTTTAAAATCATTCAAACGAAAGTAATATTTTCATATATTCACATCAGATACATCACAATGATCTGTGAATGCAAGGTCCTCTCTAGTGCATGATCAATTAACGGTAATCGCTCTGACCTTATGGAAGTTCATTGTTCTGGATTGATTGATACTTTTCCGATGGTTTATTCAATTTTTTTTCCTATTGGAAAATACATCAATTTTGCGCTGTTTAATATCTGCCAAAAACAACACCCGCTCCTAGCAGCCACGTTGAGTCGGTGCGGCCGCGTCCATTGATTGTAGGCTGAGCGCACACCTCGCCTGGATGCTGATATTGCTAGGAAGTAGGGCATATCAGGAATGTTTGGCATAAACTTGATTACGATTAACTCGAGTATCGTAGAACAAACTGGCCTAGCCTATAAAGACACAGCAGGGCATAGATCAGGTTCTCGTATAAAGACTAAGGTCACATGTGCTCGAGGCCGCTGAGCTGTATATTTATGTCAAGCGTGATGTGATGTGATGCAACTTGGCACAGGTGATGATTACATCAACACTCGAGATCAAAAGACTCGTCTTTAGAGGTGACAATTACACCTGCGGGTCAGACTTGTGCACATCAGTGTCCTAGTCTATTTATACGACACTCTAACAGCGTAAAACGCCATCAAGTATTGTGTCAAACCAGTCTATTTTAAAGTCAATTCGGAACGTCTAGCCCCAGCTTGTCATTTGCACTCGTTCCTGTTATGTGAGAAGTGCTCACAAAATCAATGGCCACTCAAGGCTGCTGTATAAGATTGCATGACAATTCACGTACAGTGGATCTGTCAAAAGGCATATGTGTTTCCTTGCAACTGCATACCCCATCAATTGTGCCTCGAGTCTCTTGTGAAACTACACGCTTCCAGTGTCGCTGTGACCTAGTTGTGGCTAATGCAGTTAAGAGTGGGATTCCACAATTAATCTTGTGTCCAACACTTTTGATTAAGCCTCCTGGTTAAGTGCCCAACTGGGAGCGGATATCTGAGACAAGAATTGTTTGAATTGTCCAATTTTCAAGGTGGAGATCAATGTGAGGGAAGATTATCAGTGAAAAGTATTCAGATAACTGACTCTGGCTTCCATTGATATCAGTAGCCGCGAGGTTTTTATATGGTTGGATAGCAAAGAAGTTGCTTAAAGAACAAAAAGGGGTTATTAGCCTCCGGTCAGAATCGATTGTTGCATTGGAACGAGCATCGATTCTTTTCCAAGGAACGCTCGGATAATATCCAGTATTGAATGAGTCCGGAGACAATCACTGAAAGGGTTCTTGAATTATGGCAGGGTGTAAAATTGCTTGTTACCCTCCAAAATTAAATGGCTCAGATGAAATTTTGTTGTGAGAGATTCTTTCACAAAAGCTTTGTTTCTGCTCATGCAGTAATGCATTCTGTTTGATCCTGAATCTTGAGACTTGCAGAAACAGAAAGAAATTGCGAAATTTCGACTTTGCTTATCCGCTTGACAGCTTCGTGAACACAGTGTGAATTGATTGGATGATCAAACAATGCCTGCACATGTGGATGTTGTTGGTAATTTGACTGGCTGACTGACCTACTAACTCAATGACTGACTGAGGGACTCACTTTGCCCTGGCCTTACTGACTCACTGATAACATCATTGACTACATAGGCAACATGACAGACTGACTCATTCACAAACTGAGTTAAGCCCCGTTCCCACATAGCCGAGTTTGTCGTAGTCAACTCGTAGTATTACGTAACGGCCAAAATTCGAGGAGTTGGCGACGAATTCTGGTGGAAAAAGTGACTCGGCGGGTTACTCGCCGAGTTACTCGGCGGGTTCGGCGGGTGACTCGGCGGGTGACTCGCCGAGTTGTAGGAGTGACTCGCCGGGTGAAGCAAGGTAGCTACGACAGCGACGAGTCACCCGTCGAATGATAGGCCGACGCCAGCCTACCTGCATTCTCAGATGCATATCTCGCTTAATATTTGGTCTATTTTCAATCCGAAAACACCTATGGAGTCACTATGAATTATACTACAAAACAATCATTATTTGACGACAATCGGACTAATATTAGAGGAGCAGCGGCCTTTTAAATTATATACGACCCCCTACGCTGATGATGCATGTACTTAAGGTAGAACTCGGCGAGTTACTCGGCGAGTTACTCCTACAACTCGATGAGTTACTCCTACAACTCGCCGAGTTACTCCTCGCACTCCTGAACATCCCACCGAGTGTAATACGAGTGAAATTAGCGCCGAGTAACTCGAGTTCGAGGAGTAACTCGGCGAGTTACAGGAGTTACTCGCCGAGTGACTCCTGGTACTCGGCGAGACATGACCGAGTTTTTGAAACTCCTGGAAAATCCGCCGAGTGTGCCGTGCAGCGCGGCATACTCGGCTATCGGCTCCAAATCTCAGGAGTTGGCTACGAGTCCCAGGAGTTACTCGCCGAGTATCTCCCGAGTGCGAGGAGTAGTCGCAGAGTTTAGTACGTATTGGGCCCGAGAGGCGTGTTACATAATACTAGGAGTTGACTACGAGAAACTCGGCTATGTGGGAACGGGGCTTAAGTCACTCGCTGACTCACTGACTTTTTTTTACTCCCTAGCAGACTGACGAATGATTGACTCACGCAGAACACTGACTGACTGACTGACTGACTGATTACTGACTGACTAACTCACTGACTAACTCACTGACGTGCTGACTGACTGACTGGCTGATTCACTGACTCACTGACTGGCTCACTGACTGTCTCACTGATTCACTGTCTCACTGACTCACTGACTGGGAGAGCAGATGTGGCTGGATACAGCGTTTCATTGTGAGCGTGTTTAATGTGGGACTACCACTGGGTCTGGAATTGATCATGAGAGAAGACGAATTACTACCAGCGTCAGCAACATTTCTCTGTGATGCGGCCCTCAAATGATGGCAAAATACCAGGCAGCAGGCTGACCTCTGGATGCTTTCTATGCGCAAAAGAGCAGGGCTGCAGCCGGCCAGCCCATCGCATCCAGATAATAAGGCAGAGGGAATCACGAAGTGGCGAGTACTGGCACTACTTGCCGACTACTGGCAGGCTACTGGCTGGCTAGATTCGGGCAGTGGAGCGCTGTTAGCATGGTCAGGTCATTGGGGCGCGCGTAATGACAAGCAGAGCAAAGGGACAGCATGACTGCTTCTCCTCTGTGCCTCAACCTCACGCGCTGATCTGGACTTATTGCCTCTCTAAATGGAGCCTGGGCGTCAGAGCCTGCCCCATCACTCATCGTGGCAGGAGATGAAGACAGTCAACCACCAGGGGCTGTTTTGACACGTCGGCCTGTCCTGTT
Organism: Alitta virens; assembly: GCA_932294295.1. Lineage (NCBI taxonomy): Eukaryota > Metazoa > Annelida > Polychaeta > Phyllodocida > Nereididae > Alitta > Alitta virens. The sequence continues at coordinate 65,100,987 of OW028573.1, forward strand.
AGGCAGCCACTGCAGCACACTGCCTCCTTCAAGACCATGATCAAAGATCCGACTTGTGAGAGCATTAACATCTATGATCAGCCCGCACTTAGTCGTCTCGCTCCGCTAGCCCCTCTACAACATATTACAGGCGTATTATAGCATATGAAACCCTCTCCACCACATATCAGAGCCGTGTGATCAGAGCCTTAGTGGAGCTATGCCCAGGGCAGCTCCAGATAAACGCCGCCAGGTAATAACCGTCAACACACATCAGGGAACCTCTTGCCTCATGGGAAGAGAGAGCAGGGAGAAAGAGATAGGCCCTGGCAGTACAGGCGACACACGTTGGAAACAAGAGAAGACAGCTAGAGACAAAGGAGGGAAACCGAAGTCAGTTAAATGCTCAAGCACAACATTCAAATGGAAACAGAAATGGAGACAGAGACAGACTGTGCATAGAACAAAAAGACTGAGCAAAAGGAGAAGCTGCTAGCTGGCTGTGAGCCCCCATTCAGTGCTTTGTGTTTCTGCAAAATGGAAGGTCAGACCCTGTTCTAGCTGAACGTGATGGTTCACTAGTTTCTGCCTCACAAAGATTTGGGCCGTGATCTGAGAGAATAACAAGATGATAAATGGACAGGGCTCTTTGTTATCTTTATTATTCATGAAATGTCATTGAATTAATCACGGAATGAATGGACTTGAGGCTGCAGTGAATTAAAAAGGAAAGAGAAGAGTGCGTATTATGACTTGACGCCTGCGGGGAATTTGCTTGCTACCACAAAACACGATAATAGGGGAGGATCTAGGTGCTTTGGGGAAGGGAAAGTTATTTGCTGGAAGTCAGAGCAACCTCTGTTGCGTTCACACCTTCAGCGGCATTGACTAAATGATGGTATGAGTGCAGTCAAATTCAGTCAGGTCCACAAAGTGTTAAGGACATAAACCACAAAGCAATGCCTATCATGATAACATACAGGCCTACCACTGCAAAGGGGTCAGTGGGAGGGGCTCATCCGCCCTGGTAGATATTTGCTGGCCACTGCGTGAACCTTGCCAGCTTGTGGTTCAACTGGTCTGGGATGGGCTGGGTGAAAGCATTTACAAAAGCCCTTTGTCCTGACCATGAGTGATATGCCACTGAAAGGTGTTGTGCCGTGCTTTGAGCTGGAATTTGGCATGTAAAATAATGGCTGTGGTAGGTGTGAAGCAGTGGTGGGCTGATACACGCGATTCGCCCATTGATCTGACAAGTCTGCCTGCCCACAGCCGCTCGTTGGCCGCGTGTTACACAGCATTTCAGCAAAATGATCCTCTCTAACTACTGCCATGGAAATCTGCCTTAATCACATATGCACGATTAGGTCTGGGCCCAGCTCTGGGCCGGCAGCCAGCGCTGACCCACAGGAAGGCAAGAGTTTCCTTAGATTAGACAGCAAGGCAACAAATGGGTGGGGTACAAAATACATCGACTGTTTCCTCTCACTGCATATACACAACACATTGTTTCCTCGTTCCACTTTGTTTTTTGCTCCACTTTGTTCTGTCTCGGTGCATTTTTAAAATCGCAGAGAACTTGCTTTGAAGTGAAGAGAATTCTGTCTTGCAAAGCAATGCCATACGACATTGTAATATCGAAATACCCAAATGCACATGTGGAGAAATACAGGTGGTATACGTATGTTTTCAAACAGGCCTTTCATGCTGTTATTAAAATGGCATTGTTTAAATTCCAGTAACTAAGAGGTTTCTCTGACTTTTTTCAACAATTTTATTCACATTTCCTGCTTTAACCACAAGAAACCAGCTTCGTCATTCATTTATATGCATTCTTTAGTGTAATTGATGAGGTATTGATAAGCACACCCCATGTTATGGGCCCGGGTTAAGGAACAATGAACACAGGGTGGTTGCAACTCGTGCACCCTAAATCACCTCTGAGCAAGTGAACCAAAGACCAGAAGACTGAACCAAATAACCAACCCCAGGGCTTTGGTTCTCCGTGCTCTCTTTGGTTCTCCGTGCTCTAGACGCCACCAACCTAATTTTAGGACCTTTGTTAACCCGGTTGACCTAACACCTGCTTCCAGTCTGTGGCTGCAAGACTACCAGAAGTGTTTGGGTGGAAGGAATGTGGTCTTATTAATAGGGAAGTTTTCCTTGCGCCAAGAGATTTCTTGTGCCACCTTCCCCAGCAGAATGGAGGAGGTGGGGCCAGGCAGGGTGAATCGCTATGATTGTGAGACAAATTGAGCTTGGAAGAATGGCCGGCAGTGGACGGTCCTTCGCCCAACGCTTTATTCCCTGCACGATGGCCCTGTTGGCCATTGACAAGTATGTGGTATGCAGCCTTGACCACTGTGATGAATGAAAGCTTGTTCACGCTAGACTAGGCGGCCAAGTGCTTGCTTGTCATCTTCATCAAGGGCTGCTGTGGCCCGCGGGTGGGACGTTGGCGGGCGGCGGGAGGGGCGGTAGGATCGTCCAGGCGTCTTCCGACAGTCGGAAGGTGGTCGACTGTGGCTAATGAGCGACCGCTCCTTATTAAGTATTGATTGGATCCTTGGTGGCTGCCCTAAGCGCTGGACCTTGCTCTCTGACCAGAACGCACCAAGAGCCGCTGCAGGGGGCGCCACAATGCCAGGCTGACTTGATTATCTGCGCCTCTGGTAATCAGCTAGAAACACTGAAGCACTAACAAACAAGGGCCAAATAAGTGGCAAGGAAAACACTGGTGAGGAGCGCCTCTGCCATGCTCCTATGGCGCTCATAGCCTTTTATACTTGCAAGCCCAATGATCACTGTCTGTAAATAAGTCTATTTTGCCAAACGTAGGCTTGCACGGTGCTTGGATGTATTTCTCACAAAGCCTTTATTTGGCGCTATCGATTGGCCCGGCATTCCAATGGCATTGCTACTTGCAGCAGCCGACGATGCCTTGCTGCCTGCTGGCCCAATGACTCGAGCTCCTTGGCCACATCCCCACCTCCCTCCTCCCCCTGCACAGAATTACCCGCTTTATGCACAGTCTGTGTCCACATAAATCACTGTTGTAACAGCGTAATTCACTTGACCTTGCTTGCCTGTGTGTCTTGAGGGCAGAAGTCGCGCTAGCGCTTCCACAAATAATTTTTTTAAATGGAGGCAATGACGTTTCATTGGCATCTGTGACCCGAGGCTGTCTCTTATCTGGGGGTGTCCCAATCGATGAGGGCCGAATGGGCGTTGTTGCAAGAGGCCAATATTGGGTCCGAAGGGGTATTGGTGCGAAAGGGCATCGCCTTCCAACAGCATGATTGCTTGCATGTACTCCACTGTCCACGGGCCTACACAGGGATTAGACAAAAAGGGGCAGCTGCCTAGAATCTTCCTCCATGATCTGACTTAGCGCTTCCACTGCCAACGGACGTCATAAACGCTGGCGTTTAGTGGCAAAGCGGAAATGGCGCCTGGCCCGAAGGTTTGTGGGTCAAAATGCCCGTTAAGGAAATTGCGGCCCTTCCGAATAGGCCATCGTTCTCCTTGCGCTAAACTCAAATAGGCCGGCATCTCAATTCAGGCTTCATCCACGCCTCATTTACATATTCCCTCACGACATTTCCCCATTAAAATGTGGTCTAGCATATGTCATTTACCAGTGAATGTTTCGAAATGCAATGGAGCGATCCAGTGATCATGGTCCGTCTTTAGTTTTAAAGTAAAAAAGGCCAGCAACAAAAAAAATAAAAAATAATGAAAAAGTAGTGCATGTTGAATGCTCCGACTTGAACAACGACAAGTTGTAAAACTGCGTAGTTCAGAGGAAAAAAAATCAATCCATCTGGCATGAAATATGGCGATTTTTTGCTGGTACGCTCATATTTTGCTTTTGTTTGTTCAGTTGTCTTTATATTCCCTGCCTCTCAAGATTGAACTGTTTTGGTGTTACCAACCAAATTCCAGCAGTCACAACAAACAGAGCATAAAAAACGAGAGCACCTTGCCTTCGACTTTCAGTTTTCAATCCATTTCCCTAACATATCATTAAGTTTTACTTGGCTAAAGGTGGGTGAGCCATGTTTTGTCATCACGCAATCCGCTGTTTTTGTTGGCTGTAAATTTTATGTGTGCTGCGGGATCACCATGCCTGAGCAAACCACAAAGATTTAAAGATGACCAAAGGAGTTGCTGGGACATGTCCCTTGCGCCTGGCACCATGTCTGGGCATCCACAACATGCTCTTTGGTCGGAGGTTTCATTTCAGCAAAATTCAACAGTTGTGTTTGTGTCTTTTCAGATGTTAAGGAGTACTGCCATCCTGAGACATTCAACGGCACGTGTCCTCCTGGCGAGGTCATCCTCATGCAGTCTGCCAGATTTGGAAGGATGAAAGTGGGTCGCTGCTTAGCAACCAGTTATTATGTTGGTTGTTCCTCCGATGTCATGGGTTTTCTAGACAACCGCTGTTCCGGAAGACAGAACTGCACGGTGCAAGTGCTAGACTCGGATCTGCTGCTGTTCCAGCCATGCCGGAAGGACCTTATGTCTTACCTGGAGGCCAGCTACGTCTGCATAAAAGGTAAACAAACCCCTCCCCCAAGACCTAGCCAATCTTTCTGCAATTTTCCTGCCATATTTGCCCAAAATCAAAGCTGCAGTTGCCCCCACAGCGCCGGAAGGAATTCCAAATTGGCTCCAGCCACTACATAATCTAGCCCCATGTAGCAATAGATATGATTTATCTGCACCGTGTGAATGGCCAAGCTAAATATTGATTACATTCAACCAACAAGTCCTAGTCAAATACACGATATTTTCCAATCCTCATAGAATCTCTGTATATTTAATGAATCCTTTATTTTCATGAGGAAAAACCTAGCAAATTATGTTGTAAAATCGTGAGACTAGTCTAGATGTCTTTGGAGAAAAGTAGATGGAAAATCAAGGGCAAGAACATAACAAATGGACTTATCTGAGATTGACTGAAACAAAGATTTCTGTTTTTGCTTTTAATCTGAAACCTTTTTGTGTAAGCTGTTGATGAGCTTATTCTGCAGCAGCACGTGAGTCTGTACTTAAAACGCAACGGTGTTTTCGTATCAACAACGTACCTCAGTACAATAAAATGTATATGCACGCAAGGTTTCAATTTCAACGTTATAATGGAGTTAAATTTATTAATACCACAGGAGCACTTATGAAATCATGAAATCCATTAATAAATATAATTTACACTGCGCTATGAAATTGCTTTTATAAAGGTCATAAATATTGTTAAATAATGCAACAATGGGCCCACTACACTGCATAGAACTACCACTGCAGAAAATACAATGAAATGATATTTGGTTCTGTTGAAAAATCTATTGATAATCTGAAAGACTGGTATTTTGTTCATGGAGTCATTTAAGGCACCCAGTGGCTGGGCAGGTTTCACTTAATTGGCATCGATGCAACAATTGGCCATTGTAATCGTGGCTACTCTTGAATAATGTATGTTTTTCATAGATTCAGTGTGCATTACAAAAAGCCAGTAAGTGACACTCCAATAATAAAATTCACTTTCTCATAAAGTTTTCTTCTTGGCCTCAGGAGCTCTTTATTATCGTCATAACCTTCCTGTCTTCACATTGCACTTTTTGTACTGTCTCGACGCTAGCAGCCTGACTTAGAGAAACTAGAACTAAGGTCTGCAGCATATAATATAGCTTATAAAGCAAATTTCTAGCGGCTGATGTAATGATGACATGATAAAACCAGCCAACGCGCATAGGTAGGATCCTTTAAGAGCCCTATCATATGCACAGCACATGCACAAGGCATGATCTACACCCTGTTTATCATTATTTTTTACTACCTGGGTTGGGAATCGACCTTCTGATAAGCTGATTACTAGACCGCTTATCGAAATATCTCGTAGAGACCCAAATTTAGCTTTGTAAAATATAGACATCCATGGGAATGTAGCCGTTTCCTCTTCGGTTTATTTTTCTTTTCCTTATTGTACATCTTTTATTTGTTGCACAGACTGCTTGAGGCATCCTGATATTCTTTGTGTAGGGCTTCACATTTTCCGTGTGATTAAACTCGGAGTTCCACAGTTCCCTCATCCAAATAAAGACTCCTCGTGTCCTGACGTATTCCCTCGCTGCCAAGCCTGGCCTTACAACCAGAAAACACATGAAAATATTGTCACTGAATTCGTCCATAAATCCCTGTGGTTCTCGGGGTCTACAATGCTTGGCATCGCCATGAAAGTCTTGGCAAACAGATTGATCAATTCAATGGTCTCTACGATCTTAATAGTAGTTCTAAGAGAGATTTCTTTCTCAAAACACGGTATAATGTGAACACATGGGGACCCCAAATTTGTATCACAACAGTAAACAATCAATATACGTTAAAACAATTACCTTGACAATCCATTCATCCATAAATCCATTCATCCGTCTTTTTTGTTACTTTCTTTTTTCTCATTAGCGCACAACTCTATAGATCGATATATCTAGCGATTTAATTAATCAGACAAGTCGTCATGCCTTAATTAGTTCTGCCTTAAGTCTAGTCAAAACAATCAAGTTTGTTTTCATGAATTGCGCAACACTTGATCTCCTACCAATTACATTTAATTGGTTATCAGGCAAATGATTATATAAGATCTGAAAGGATAATGACCTTACAAATATATGGGTCATCAAAAGATACGATTTACCCAAGAAACTGAAGCCTGACTGTTGAAGTATGTATTATGTTTTCTCGAATTTCATTCCATTATATTTTGGATGGCATCTTCAATTATTCACAGCAATATTTATGTCATATAAACTGCACACAAGGCATTACATTTTCGTAAGAAAGTCAGTCTGTAGTGGGTTATATTTTCATAGTTTGATTAAATTTAAAAATCTGTCTGTCATCTCTATCTGTGTCTATTGACCTAGCAGCTTACTAAAAATCCATGAAGGCAGACGGAATGATGAGGTGACAAATATTGGGAGTGTACAGAACCTCATACACCATAATTCTACTTTGTCAAAATGGGTGGGTCTTTTACTAGCCCCTGCATAGAAACCATAAACAAGGAAATGCTACTCTAACGTCTTATGGTGCCTTCCATTGAGCTATCTTTATTATAATATAAAAGTTATGCCTGATTCTTTGTATTAAGGACATAATGTATTGCACAGATCTGTCGTGAATCACGTGATTATGAATTTGGCTGCAGAAATGACAAACCAATCATACCACAAGTCCAACACTGGGTGCATGCACTTAATGCTGGCCTGGTTAGATCATTAGCTTCACTTTATAGGGCTTTAATGCATTGCTCGTACGAGACATATATCTTTCAGCTAATGGTTTGGCATGCCATTAATTAGGGACATACCAGAGTGTTGTTGAGTTGAGTTTATTTGCATGAGTGTATTTGCATGAATTGCACAAATCAAGTGGGCCTTGGAGATTTCTATACACTGTACACGAAATAAAAATTGTTCTAGATATGTAGATGACTCCAAATTAAATCATTTACCAAGGTTTAGAAAAATAAATTAGAAATCTGAGCGTCTCCATATTAAGAAAAAAATTACACGATACGCTATAAAGCATGTCACACATGACCTTTAAATGTGCGCAACATGTAGCCTACTTAACTGTCAATTATTTCACAGCGAAATAGATCTAGTTTCAGCCAGGTAGCTAGCTGAGTGTTTGACACAAAGCCTTTCTGTAACATAGGGAATTTACGCTTCACAGTTTGCATTTCCCAGTGGGCCAAAGTTTTGTCAAAGTGGATGCCACGTCGGATATGAAGCAAAAAATCAACAACCTCCACATTGCCCATATGCTCTCTTTGAAGTTTCTACAGAAAAATGACATTCTATTGTCGCATAGTCAGCTTAGTAGTAGTAGTGAATTTTATTGATCAAAGGTCCAACATAGTACAACAATAATACTGGCAAAGGTCAACAACAGTAAAACTTATAAATATCATAGAGGGCTATACATTTTTTGAAGGCTATCCCTCCCCCCCCCCCCCCATGCAAATTTCATCCAGATGAAATTACATGTTTCAGGCCTAAATCACCCTTTCTTTGGGGATCTTAGCCCACCTGCCTGTCTCTGCCTTCAAATTATGCCCACTTATCTAAACCTAGTGACTATAATAAGTCTTGCATATTCTTACACAACCAAGTGCCTGTAGCAGACTTAATGACATGACAGGGCGTGGACAAAATGCTCTTTTGAAGTTTCTTTTTGTCTCAGCATGCAACCTAGCTGGCTAGCCAGGACCTCGACCACTTATGCTTCGCTAATTTCGGATGAAGAGTGATAAACTGTTGAAGGATAGCATTCTAGGTGTTAGTAATCTGTAAGCAAACATTTACCTGCAAAGGGTATCTCAGAAATCTCAGAACAACTGTTTTTTAAAATTCCGATTCCCCCCTTCTAAGAAATATTATAAAATAGATTTAAAAAAAAAGATAGGCAAATTTGATTCTGATCAGCGACATATATAAAATAAGCAACTGGCCATCTACTTACACTATAATGAGAAATGAAAAACATTTTTGGACATATATTTTTAGAGGTTCATTCACCTGCGTCATTGGCCAACTTTTTTTTCTTACTTCTTTTAATAATAAACAGCTTCAGTATATTGCCATCCCATATTTTGCGTGGTAAACATGGCCGTAATCGCCTATACATTATTTTAGAATAACGCTACAATAGTTATTACCCTGTTGTTACATTATTATACATAATATTATATATATTATGTTGTTTTATTAAGCCTTTATGAGTAACGTCAGTAGGCCTATCTGACTAGTTTGTCACAACGCCAATCAACAGTAACATGTTTATTTGCCAAGCAAGCCTTGATTGAGTCTTTGAACCCGAGGTCCTCAAAGCTGAGGGGCAAGAGCTTAGAGCAAGGTTACTCCAATCATGTGGTCCAGGCAGATAGGTCGGGCACCAAGTGCTCCCGGGAGTAATGGTCCATCCTGGGCCAATAGAGCGTAAAACAGCATCAGGCCTGTTATCGCGGGCTAGTTAGACGTCCATTTTGCTATAACAATGATAGTCCTTTCATACGCATGCCCATTGCAGCTCGGTTCGTGATGATGAATTCAGTGGCTTCGAGGTCCTTTCAATCGAAACATCTACTGAGTTGCCTTTTGCTTACATTGCAGTACCCCAGGCGCACCGTGGATGTACTTCCAAAGGGCTTTTTGAGCTGAGCACTCCCTCTGGATATCTGCTCTTTGGCAAGGGCAATATAATTGGGACCTACTCATGCCCTTGGAGTATACGCATTGACAGGGGTCAGCGCATCGAGTTCACAGCGTACGACTTCCGGACGTGGAAAAGTAAAAGCCCGGATGGGGGCACCACCAGTGGCACTGACAGAGACTCCACATGTGCCCAGACTCTCCTCATCCAGGATGGCCTGGAAAAAGAGAAAAAGGACGTGTGTCCAGGTGGAGACAGGATTAGTCCCATTTACCGTTCCAAGACGAACAGTGTCCAGGTCTACCTTCAGAACAGATTTCCAGTATTAGATGAATACACATTCCTCGTCAGTTACAGAGGTAAGCCTTATTAAGTGTTTGTTATAAATATCCCATCGTCACATATAAATTTAAGATCAATTTATAAATGTATTTTTGATTAGATTGACAATGAAAGCAAATATATATCTGGACCTTTTACAGCCAATCTCATAGACTTGGAAATCAATCAGACTGGACACTGAATGCCAGATGACGTCATGTGGGTGCAGGACTCTTGTAATTATTGGTTGAGGGATTAGCCTAACCAATAGGAGTCCTGGATTCACATGCCGTTCTCCGAGGTTAGTTTCCAAGTCTATGAAATTGGCTGTAGGAACGAACTGCATTGTGTGATTTGAAGTTGTTGGTCATTCTTATTGAGAGTCCTGATTGACCTTTGATTAAGACCTTACCATGCTCGCTATCCAAGGCCGCAGCCAGCATGAGGCAGAGGAAGCCACCGCCTCGTCTGGTGTGGGTCAAATTCTTTTTTATCATACTAATTAAGGCAAACACACCGTCCTATTATTTTACTATTTTTAAGGAGTTCGCCTCGTCTGATTACAGCCTCTGGCTACGGCCCTGCTATCACTGCTGTCACGCAGGTTTAGCAAATTAGTAACCATGGTAATGGTGCTTATATATATAAGAATAAAAATGCATGTTATGTTAGTTGTAAATTATATTAGCGTCCTCAACTTGGTGTTCTATTACAAGAGCTTTGGTATGCATCAATTTGTAGCTTCAAGGCAAAGAGCTCTTTCATATGTGGGGGAAACAAAAGGCAGAATTGCTTCCACTTTCATGGCCTGACTGCTGCAACTTGTTGCCTGGTGTTACGTGGCCCTCTCTTGAGCATATTAGCCTTCTTATGAAAGCTTTGTCACTCGGGGGACGGCTACAATGGGCGTGTTTAGTCCTGGATTATATTCAGCCAAAGATGTGGACGTTTCATATTAAGCTGAGGAGGCGTCGTTTCCAGCGCGAATCTCCGGCGGCTCTACAAGTCACGCACCGAGTTTTTTCTCTCATCAGATAAAAGGGAAAATGTTGCACACGCTTGCCATGGCCTGCATGGGATTGGAAGGCAGAATTAGGGCTGACAAATGGCCCATTGATTTGAAAACAAAAGCTCTCGAGCCAAAAGGACTGCTCCAATTTACATGCATAAACAGAGACAAACTTTATAAGGTTTTCCTTGGGGGGAATAGGATGGTCTTCCGACATTTATTTTTCAGTTGAAGTATAGAAAAAAACGAAATCAAGTTTCTGTGACAATTGCACCCCTTTCCCCCCATGACTTAATGCACTTTCTCAGGAATACCAAACAGCAACATGTGTGTGCTATCTGCTGTCTTTGTAAATGTGTTGTTGCTGGGGTGCTCCATAAGACAAATGACAGGCATCGGCAAAAACACTTTATGTTACGAAGGCCTTGAATCATGGTGATGAATGCCGGAAATCATTTCACTCTACGGCATGTTTCCAATACTGCTACAAGGTTAAATAATGGAACAACTAGAGAATATATAAGGCAAGGCAGTGCAGCAGTTTGGTGTATATGGGTGTATTGTATTCATATGTATGCTAGAGACATATAAGTAATGTGCAGGGCCCAGTGAGGCTCTTTGATGAACGCCGCACACAGCTGTGTAGGCGACGGCTAATCTTAAAAGACAACTGCGAGTCTATCAAATACTCTGCAATCTACATTTTGTGTCTTGTTTTCTGCTAGAGGAGAAAACCACGAAACAAACATGCCTATGATTATACTATATAGAAAGAGACATGTGCGTCAATAATGGTGTGGATAGCATTTTAATACGGTAGGCTATCCATTATATGAAACATAAACGCACTTGATATTTGCTATCTCATGAATTAGCCCAATGCCATGGAAACTTTAATAAGGCTCCCTGGCAACCACTACTTTATGTACATGTTTTATTTGTATTTTATATATGTGCACATGTATTTGTATTTCAATTAGAAGGGTTTCCTTAACTGGATTCCTAAGTTTGAACGACCATGTACATGTATATGAGGCACTTGGGGGGGGGGGGAGTGGGGTAGTCTAGGTTAACGTAATGATGACGTTGATATATATCTATGTTAGAAAATCAAAATCAAGGACATCCTCAGTTAATGGTCTTGGGAACAACTATATTGAGATTAATCTAATGATTCGTAGATCCAGGTAGTAAAGATGAAACCCCTGTATTGGTTGACCAGCACCTTTTAATACTTACATCTTTCGCAGAGCTGAAATGTTGTTGTTATCATACCAAAACCCTCCTATCTCATTTATTGGTAATTTGTAGCTGGTGTTTCAATTAACATTGCTGCCCACCAGACTTCTAAAACTGTATTTCCCAATTGCAGGTAATTGAATTATGTTCTGCCTTGTACATATATAGTGTCAGTTCTGGGGCGAGTGAAATACCCCATCCACGGGGTAAATGTCTAACCTTGGTGAAATAAGTACATCACCAAGATCTAACACTGAGCGGACTCTCAAGTCTTGTCATCTCATCCTACGTTTGCTTCTCAGCAGGACATAATATTCTTCTTGGGATTGCCATCATCATTTCCTAAGCGTCAGACCAATTGCACAGAGACATCAAACATTTGTGAAATTTTTGCATGAATAATTATGCGTGTGTGCCGTTCAAATTGATGAGATAAAGTATAGAAGTGACAGCATGTATGCTATTCCAGCTTCAACCTTACTGAGAGGACATGTCAAGTTGACCAGACTCACAAGAACGTATGCTTGAGTGAAAACAGCAAGATTCAGAAGCTGTAGCAATATCAGTATATGAGCAATAAAGAGCCACATTTGGTGGAGAATTCGTGACTGTTGATGAGAAGTGGGAGAGGGTAGGACAAGTAAGAGGTTTTAAGAGACTTTGTTGTTGCTTGAGCAGCTCAGTCAAAGTTGCACTGTAATCCTCACAGTTCTGCATGAAATGTCTACAAGACTACCAAATGCCCCAGCTCTTTGTGCCCCACAAGTAATTCACTGAGTAGAGAGCCGAAATAGGCCATGTTTGCCCCACAGCCATTAAAAGGCAGATATTAAATACTCTGATAGCTTTTTAGCGTGGGCATGTAGATAGGAATGATGAGTTACACGTATTTTAATGTGTATTTTAACACGCCATCATAGGATTGAAAACCCATATCATTTAGGATTTTAAAATTGAGAGAAGTTGGGAGGCAAGACACGAACTCAATAGGAGGAGCCTGCTAGGGTTGATGACAATTCAGTTTGCAGGAGGCTGGGCAAGCACGTAGGGGAAAGCACCGGGCCAGTTATCCCGCAGCGCTGTCTTCATTTACTATTGTTTGAGGCACGATCTGAAGAATTCTGCTGAAAGTGTAGAAGCCGCAAACAGAAGCAAATGAAACGCTTCTAAGAGCACTTTCTATAGTCTCTGGATTCTTTCCCAGCAAACACAATACATGTTTGCAAGAACAACAACAGATTTGCCCGAAAAAAGCAGCCAGCATTGAATATACAGAACGTATTATTAGATGATTCCTGTTGGGATATTCCTGGTGTTTACTGGAATAATCAGGCGAGGCAAATCAGCGGGATTGAGGATAAAGCCGGGGCTGGGGGTGACGGCCAAGGCAAACGCCGAGGAAGCGAGCAAATGAGCCCAAGACGTTTTCCTATGCATAGGTCCGCCTTGCTGTCTCACGCAAAACGCATGCAAAACACTGCTGGTTAATTCTTTGAGCGAGGATAGACAAACAGCGCATTGCAATCGACACGAAACTGGGAAACATTGACTATGGATGAACCGTGTTTAACGTGTGTGGTAATAAGGGGCGCCATGACGAATTCTAGCCGACCTCTCGAAAATTGACAGTCTTTGGCTTGTGACTTGGAGGAGCCAAGCTGTCTGCCCTAGGGAGTGCTGGGGCACTGTGGACCAGTGGTCTTCATTCTTGGTCTTTCTTGAGTCTTGGATTCTCGGCACGGCCATTCTTTGGGGGTAGAATGTGAGGGGCACATATACAAAGACCCGCACAGACTAGGAAGTAGCTGAGAGCATCATCTGGGTGGCAGTTGTCTGCTTTCTATCTACCGCCATTTATTGGCCGCCTGCAGCCATTTAGAAGGCTTTTTATCTAATCCAAGCAGAGATTGCTCTAAATACCATTGTCTTCTGGCTGAGGAGTTAACATCTCGTGACTGCATGGCCCTTGCTAATGCATCTCAGACTGGCAGCTGCAGTTGGCCTCTCCCAAATGCCGCATCTTCTCAACTGCAACTGGTCATGTAACAGAAGGTGGTTTGGGCATGAAGTTTGATCCTTTATTCATATGTGATGAATTTGTCATGTCTACATATGAATCACCTGCTGCATGGTCATGACATGAAGACCGTATTGCACTTTTTCAGCCGAACATAAATCTCTTCGGTAAAATATTCAATTTCTCTGTAACGGTAATACGTAATTTTATTCAAATTAATCTTAGTTGCAAGGCGGCTTTATTAGTAAATTATTACTGTGAATTTATTCACAATTGCCAGTATGTGGTTTGCTTTAAAATATGACCTAAATTCAGAGGTGACTGCAGTGGTAATGTAACCTTTAAGCATGAAATGAAATGGAGGTAGTGAGCCGTCCTCTGAAAATCTTTGTCGCCTCCATCCAGGTGTGTTCAGTTAATTTCACAAAAAGGTTTGTCAAACAGAGCCGAGACAGAGCCAGACACCTGCTAGACCAGGCTACCTGGCACCAAACCAAGCTGCTGAGCACTTATCCCTTTACAGGTATGTAACGCGCTGTACTACTATACTTTTACTCACTCAAGAAGCTGAGAAAGACTCATGTTTGAACATGCTGATACATGGTGGGTTTAGTATGAGTGAGGGGCTGCAGTGGTGCAATGACCGAGTGTACACCACTTGCCTTTATCTTTTACCTTTTGATTTTGATAACCACCAACGTGTTATTTGATAGTAATAACCATATGTATTTGGTCCGTGTTATGGATTTACATGAGGTTACAAGACACGTTATTACACATGAGCTCATGCTGTGGACGGCTGAAACCCTTCAAACGCTTGTAGTTCCTGTTGCTAAAATGCCAGCACAGTGTGAACAGCATCTTGTATGTGTTCGCTCTGCAGGCATGTCCGCTCCCTACAAGCTTTTACGGTGAGCCCAGCAACTCAATCGTCGTTCAAGCTGCTAAATGTTGATGCCAAAGACCAATGATATGATGGCCACTAAAATGAAGGAATTACCCAATACTAACGTCCAGTGGACCTACGCTTCAGCATCACCTCACTATTAAGCCCACCTCATAATTATGACCACGACATTTTGCACCTAATAGTATTCTTGGCTTATATTTGCCTCGTTACTAAACCACCTCACCATAAAGGCCAGTAAATTTTGGTCCAATATCGGTCTAAATGGCGAGTTTCTACTTTAGCCTAGTTAGTTAAAAGTCGCTCTAATTGTAAGCCACATGTTGAGTGTACCTGTCTCCGTACAAAATGATCGGTTAAACCATCCTCTAGTCACCCAGTGCAAAATAAAATAAAAATCAGTGCTTACAAGGGACAGTTCAATTAAGTGTCATGGCCCCGAATAATTAACCTAACATAAATCATCTGACAGAACGAACCTCTTAACACCACGTTTCCAGTACATATTCATCATAGAAACTGAAATAAAGTTAGTCACAGCTGCCATTTGGCGAGTCTATACAACCGTTTGTTTGATAAAAAGAAGCTGACAATTGCACACAACATACTCATTGAGGTCACTACTGTCGTGGTCACGCAGTTCCAGTAGCATACAATATGTACTACTCGTAAAATTCAAGGTCACGAATTTTCGATCCAGGAAATGCAAGGCAGTCAATGTATTTGTTTCATGCAGGACCTTGAAAATATCCCAAGGCCACATTCTCATTGAGCCAACAGGTCCGGTTCTTCAGAGTGATGACGTGTTGAGTTAGAATCAGAGCCAGCCTCATCATCCGGTTTTTTACCTAAGCGGCTTAACTAGAAATTACAAAAACTTAATAACCTTATTTTCTGAATACGCTTTGATCTGCAGAATCCAATTAGGTAGTTAGGTTTCATCATTGCAACGGCAAAGGCTTTTGTTTTCTCAGCATTATCCTCTGTCTATCTCCAGCATTTTCTTTTGGCAAATGTGCTGTTTCATGTTAACCGATACATCAAGTTGCGGGCTAACCAAGTAATGGACAGTGTCAGTCAGCCATACACCATTGAAAGTTGCTTTGACTAAGAGCGCAAGGTCTCATTGCCTTCCAAAATGCTGCTGAAATGTAAGTGAGCTTTGGTTGTTTACAAGACCACTACTGACTAGTATTTATTAACACATATCTTGGAGCGACCTTCTGTCTGACATATTTTAAGGAGTTCAGTGTGGTACAACATGATGTGTATAGTGGAGAAAGATGCATTGCAATTGACAGGTGTGGCTTTATAACAATAAAATTAGGACTGGATTTCATGTGTTTAAAACAAGATTACGTGGTGTATTATACTGAGTCTAATGGTGTGAACTGGAAACGTTTAATAATTTTTCACATCATCGGAGCTGGAACACGACTTCCGTATCAGTTCAGGCTTTATTTTCAAGTCCATTACTTTGCACTATAATATTTAGACACCTTTTAAGCATTGCTTTTTTTTGCATTTTGTGTATTTTAACTGGTAATTTCATGCCGTTGCAATTAGTAATCGAACACGACACCAAAATGTTCGAACACGTGAACATATAAAAGGGGTGTTCATGATTTCTATTTAATAAACATTGAAGGCATTCAGAGCAAAATACTAAGAGCATTCAGAGCAAAATGTATTGAACTGAAATCAGGCAGCTTTTTGGGCAGAGTATGATTGCTATTGAAGCCGGATGACGGATTAGTTGGCCTGGTATGCCTTTGATGTTAGATGTAATTGCTGACATGTCAGATTAACAGACAGTTGTCTGTTTGACCCTTCATGTTCATGTTGGCCATTTGGGAGATTACATAGATCAGGGATAGGAAGGTTGGTTGAATGGCCATTGTGGACAGAAGCTATAGTAAGGCAATGGTGAAGCAATGCTTAGGCAATGGGGAGAAAAGCAAGGTGCCTATTTTGTGGGCCAACTGACTCAAAAGGGGTGATTGGAGGGGGACGCCCTTTGTAATGAGTATTGACCCTGAAAAGGAAGTGCCATTCTCTTGCATGGTCATCATTATGGCCTGGTGCTACATCCCTCTGCCCTGCCCAGCCCCCATTCATCAAAAGGCTGCATCGTTCATTGACCGCCTTGTTTCTCTTCAGCAATCGGATGTCCGGATCTGCAGACTGCCCCTGACCTCTGGGTCCGACGCACAGAGAAGACCGCCATAGTGACCTGCAACAGGACCAGAGAGACTTGGCACCTGGTCTGCAGGGAGGACACCTGGATAGGCGACCTCAAGAACTGCAGTTTAGGTCAGGTATCCCTTTGTTAATCCACTGAAGCCCCCCTATAGTAGCCGACCATAGATCCACCAACTTAATTACGTCATTATCAAAACCATCTTCATCATTACACCATGGGTGGTCCATTTGATTTCAACAACAGCAATGTAATATCGGGATCTCCACCATATTGGCACACCATCTTTCATGTCGTGTTGTGGCATTGGTGTTTTTAGTAAATATTATTCTTAATATTAATGTACATATGTGGATGTTAATATCAGTTCAGTCCGGGCCAAGGTTGCCTTAGTAATGAAATTACTCATAATGGCAACGTATATATATTGGACTTAAATTAATGCACCTTTCATTAGATGTTGCCATCTTTGTTGCCTTATTGATGAAGTGACTTCAAGGTGAATTTTAAGTGTAATTCGAGCGACAAAACTTTGTGAGACTTTCACCCTAGCAGCAGCAGCAGCAGCAGCAGCATCATCATCATCAGCTGCATCAAGTGGCATTGTGTATTGTCTCCACATCAGTACCCTCTTGTCTTAATTGTCCATTCAGTTATTTCAATATCTGGTTCATTACTTTTTCCAGGCGCATACTTAAGCAATAATCAGAAGATGGATGGAGCTCCTTATCGTTTCCATTATGGTAATGAATGGAACTTGTTTTTTCTCTTTCTTTCTTTTCGACAGATATAAAGAGGAACAAGGACACGTGTAAAGTCAGAAAGTGACGGATTTAGACATAGCGTATTTGCACGTCCTTCCAATGCCTGTCAATCATTACAATATTAAGAAATATTAAAGTATTGATTACAGATAACATGTTCATTGACAAAAAAAAGTTCAAATACTTTCGATGTCTGTTTTTCACTATTAATATTAAAGACAATTTGATATCATATCTTTTTTAAATTAAATATTTAGACACACATTTTCAATACCTGCAGGCTGTAGCCACTCAGCTTCTCAAATTCAAGCCGCAATAATATATTATTATAAAAAAACAATGCATCACGTTTTCCCGAGGTAGATTCATTATGATATTGACCACAGAATATGTCTTATTATCACTTACTGGGGTTAAAAGTAATATGGAGATGCTTACAAATATACAATTACATTCTACAACAGCAGTATTTATCCATTCAGATGCATTGGAGCTACAGTTGCGGTCAGAAATGTGCATACAAGAAAGCAGATGACCATTAATAAAGTGCCCTTAATCTGTCACTGCAATAATATTTTTTCTCCAACATATTACTAATAACATGATACTTTGAAATATAAAGTTTCAGTAAGATACATTCAATACATTTGACAAAATGCAGGATCTTTTTGTAAATATAATAAATTGATGGGTCAAAAGTGTGCATGCACTTCAATTGATATCTTGTTGCGCAATGTTTAACCTGTTTAACATAATTCAAGTTTTTGGAGTAGTCATCTTAAAGTTTTGATATTACCCAAGTGAAAATTTTGCATGGAATAGAAAAGATTATTCGCTGGTCATCAAATTTGGAAAGAACTTTGTAAAATTTCCATGAGAAATTATCAAAGGTTTCTCTCTACACATGCCAGAAACATATGAGAACAAATTGATTGCTTTTAAACCCATCAATTTTTATATATATATAAAAAGATCCCTGTAATTTGTCAAAAGTGTAAAATGTATCTTACTGAAACTTTGTGTTTCAATAAATTATGTTTCAGTAATATTTTGTATATTGGAGAAAACTTATAATTATAATGCCAGATTAAGTGGACTTTACTAATGGTTACTGATTTCTGTTCAGTTGTGTGCAAATTTTTTACCGCAACTGTATACTCATGCCATTATGTTGCATATCGTATGCACTTTGTTTTGAAGTCTGCTTTTCATAAAGAAACTGAATAGAGAATGAGATTCAGTATTCGTTACTAATAGATCATGCAGTTTTTCAAATAAATCTCTTATATTGTGGAATTCAAGTTGAAAACTAAGCTCAAATATTTGCTGTTATTCCAAATTTTATGTCTATGCAATGCATATAGTTTGGATTACCCTATTATGTTTGTTAATTAGCATGTTCATGTTTCAGGAATTCTCATTGCCGTCGCACTGGGGCTCATCCTGGGTATTTTATTGGGAACTGTGATGCTTGTGTGCATGATGTCTTACAGAAGAAAGTAAGTGGCAGACCCCAACCTGATTTTGATCAAGTCCAAAGATTGTCACAATATTCTAGTATTTACACAAACCACCCAAGGGGAGAATTGTCTGTTCACGTCGCCATATTTGATCTAAATCTAAATTTATTGTAATTCCAAAACGTTGCTTGCATAAACCCTGGCACATTCCAAAGTAAACAGACAGACAGAAAGGCAGTTGTTTGCACCACCCACGATGACAAACAACGTAGCATAGACCTCAAGGTGGAGTAAACGATGCTATTCCTTGAATCTGACAGTTTTGTAAAAACCATATATTTATTTTAAAATCGTCTGATTTTATTTTTTTGTCCTTGCTGTTAACGTTCTTTCTGTCCAATTTAAATGATTGATGACAAGCATCTTTATCATGCACCACATGGTGAAAATAATTCATGTAATCCAGCGCATGTTGAAAAATATGGAATATTTGGCATTGCTGTTTCCATGGTGCTTGGTGTCATGTGATTCATGATAGAATGGATGACTGCTCGTGAAGAACAGTACATTTATGGGGATTGTTACCAAACGGAAGTGGCATAAGCTATTTTCTATCCTGGATGCATTTATCTATCTGAATGTTCTCATCAATTGAATAAAATATTAAGTAAACCATCTAAAGAGATGAAGTTGTTGCCTAGTCACTATGTGATAATATGCTCAGGGAAAGAAATCCACCACAGAACATTTTGCTGTTCAGAGGATAGGGTCCTCCCATCAGTCTCAGGCATATTGTTTAATTGCCAAAATTAAGAACAAGTACCCACGCTAACAGGCCACTTTAGTACATCTCATTGATTTGATTACAACCAAGAAAGTGACTTCCATAATTAAAAACAGCTTGATGACTGTCAATGTTGGTCCATATTGTGGGACTGGACTACATAACATCTAGAATTAGGTACACAAGGTGAAATTTATGAGCTTTTCCTCACTAATCTTTCTTTACTCTCTTTTAAACAGACGAAGACAGCGCGTGCGCAGAAACAAGCCCAACCCTCTGCTTGGAGATCCTATGGATGATAAAGGGGTGCTTCGGGTGGCCACGTGTTCCATCAAAGGGGACAACACGAGCGTAGAGGGCACCTTGACCTCTGACCTGGAGGATGACAAGAGCAGAGCTCAATCAGTCCAAATGAACAATGTCTCTCAGGAACTCTTGCAAGTCGAAGATGGTCCTGACGTCATATACTCTCCGCGAGTTGGTGTCGGATTTCGCTGCCAGACTGACTGTGTCGCCTGCAATGGCCCGATGGCCCTCAACCGAGCCGCAGGGGCCGATTATATCTATGGCCGACTGGGCCGACCCAAGGAAGTTGCTGTAAATAAGTATCTCACTCAGAATATTGAACTGAAAAATTTGCGAGCGGACAGTGTGACCCTGCCACGCAATGAGAGCAGTACCAGTAGTAAAATGGCCGCCGTATAGTTCAAACACATCTTATAGGACACCAAAATGTTGTTTCTTTTGCCAAGCTTCGTTATCATAGGCTAATTATATGCAATATTTGTATGTTGGATTGTTAGCTGCTCATCGAAACCAGCGATTCATGTTGTTTATCTATTGCCATCATCGACCGAGTCCTCCTGCAACGCTCAATAGCATTTAGAAATACATTTTGTTCTTCGTGGAAGTATAGACTTAATTATTGCATGTGAAATGTCTTGTGTAGATGCAAGATGTAACCGTGTTGGTCAAACAGCCACAGAACTACACCTCTTCATATGAAATATTCATATAAACAGTCTATATTGGGGAGGAGAGCTTCAGTGGAACAAAGTATAGCCAGCAGTTCAAGTTGTTGGTGGATATTTTGTGCAAGTATGTGATATTTTGCAATAGTATGGATGTGCATGGACAATGTAAATAAAACACAATTTTTCTGCTGTTTTCTATATGTGCTACATTCTCAATGGAGTCACGATGGAGTACCTAGCCAACCGTTGACATGGATATTTGGCCTGTGGAATCGTCTTGATTTTGACATGCAATGTTCGTGGTTCTTGTGAATGAGTTGTACATTTCCAAGACTGAAGAGCCTGCCAGTATTTACCAAGTTATAGAAAAAACGTTTATTAACCAGAGTAATATCAATCAGCCAATTTGCATAAAATATACGGATTTTGTTGTTCAAATGTTGCAGTTGTTTGTTTATTGAATTTCACAAACTATGTTTCTCCTGATTACTAGCTCAACCAAGAAGCAGTGTTTATTTCAAGAAAGTTCCAAATTAAAGCAATTTTCAAGGAACCGACTTTTGTAGCAACAGAAGTTTGGGAAGATTTAAGCCTAGGAATAACAAATGGTTACAATGTACATCAGAATCCCAAAGTCACATGATGATATTGGTACTGATAACGTTTATTAATGTAATGTGTGGTTTTTTTTATAGCAACTAAGCATGAACAACAAACTATTATCTACGATAAAGTGAAAAAAAATTGTATAATTGGGCAAGCATGCCATCTCAGCCAGAGTTAGTCGAGCTGCTAATTAATGAGAGGCCCCAATGGTTCTGTGATTTGTTTTGCTCATACTGGTGTTCACCTTTATTATCGTTGTAATAATTACATAAAATCAATTTGCATTTGATTCTGAGAACATGATGTCACAGTTGTGCTTGCATAAATGGCATGCTTCATTTCCTATGGAAACATAATACTCAAGCCAAACCAGATAGCATTGTAATTGCCTATCTGACATAATGAAGCTTAATCAAAAAGTTTAGTAATTAACAGTTTGTTAGACTGAACCCAGTACCAAGTTTGCTGTTTCTGATATTGCAGCAGTGTTGGAGATTACAGAATTTACCAATCAGTGGCTGTAAAACCCTCATGCTGTCACGGATGAAGTAAAAAAAGAAAAGTTTAAAAGACGATTCTACATAATTCATACAACGATAATAATTTCTTGCTTGAACACAAGTATAACACCAGTCATGGAGTAAATGTCCCTTTGAGTTAATGTTCGACATGCAATACAATACAAAGCGATACAATACAATGTTTGGTAATAAATAATAATCCCTTTGACAATTAACGCATCATTATGAATCCATCCAGCCTGTAATTTATTTGCGAGAGACGTCAAATAGGGATACCTGTTTTGTCGATACATGGTGAAATGTGCCCCGTGAGTTTTCCATGAGAAGGATAAACGCATGGAATACGCATGGTCTTTGCCTAATTAAAATGATGTCAAAACCATGCGTTTTCCATGCATCTATCCAAACGTATGGAAAACACACGTAGTACATTTGGCCATGTAGTAAGGCAGGCAATGACTACAACCTAAAATGATTTCACAGTTTTGTCAGACTCTGGTAGTTGGTCAGATTATCCGATTGCCGTCCGTCCTGGGCGTAGACTGGCAAACTGTATCAATTTATTAGTGAAATGCATTACATTTTTAGTCTTAGAGCTGCTAGTGAGTCAACTAACATGTCCAATTATCAGAGGCTAGCGTAATGATGAGATGGTAAATCATTAAAAAATCCACAGCATGTCTGTAATCTTCTACCTGTCACAGCATTGATAATTAAGAAAAAAATTGAGCCAACGGATTTTATCCTTTCAGCTCACTAGCAGTGCATGGGCTTGCCCGAGCTACTAAGATGTTCACTATCCGTTATTCATTGAAAATAAACGATAATAGATCACTCGTTCAATGTCTGGCCCAGGAATTTAAAAGATCACGGCAGATTTCTCAACATTTATTAAATATTTAAACAAATCTCACTAGATATGTTAGAAAACGACTAAACAAAATCTTCAAATTGGATTCCCAATGAAATCTCAATATCTAATAAATTATTGGACATTTGTGCTTATGCCAAGTTACTTCCAACACTGGCAAACCTGTACCCAGGACCTTCAGAATAGTTAACTAGCAGGTACCTTAACCACTAGACCAACGTCAGTTGCAGTTGGAATGTTTGTCACACTATCAAGACATGCTTCCTGCGTTGCAACGACATATCGTCAGTAGTGTAATGTCTTAGCATCAATATTACCAGTCCTCAAGACCATCTCTTGTGAAGTAGTTGCTCAACAACTGAGGCCAGCCTTAAGTGCATTTCTATTGCATGTCATTGACGCTGCAGGTTACTGCATGACATATTCCCACACATTCCCTCTGTAGTTCTGCTCTATTCCTTATCCTTTGGGATTCACTTTGTTGTCTCTGCCTAACTTCTGCATTTTTTCTTTTCAAAGACGTCTCTTTTTTGTGGCACAGAGTTTCGAACAAATGTATACAATAATATAAATGTAATTCAACTTGCCTGCCAAACCAACAGGAACAAATTGTGAGTTTATGTCATGCATATAGTTTACTGGAAATCGTTTAAATAAGATCTTAGACATTTTGACAATGTTTAGATTGCCTGATCCCCATATCCATTTTGACTTGCAAGTAATTAACCTTTAAGGCTTCATCTGACAACTGAGTCAACCTTATTCAATTCCATAATTTTTGTTATTAGAATGATACAGATTAACCTTTTTTTTTCTTCTTCTATGACCGGACCTAGGTTCGATTCCTAAAAATCTAATGTTATTGGTCTTCCAACTCCCTGAAATTGTTTACTGTAAGAAGTACAATGCTAATTACTTAGAAGTTGACTGACTTCCCAAAAATCGCAGTGGGGAGTTAGTCATTCTATAAAGATGTATAAGTTTAGTGTAAAAAAAGTCTCAAAATGTTAGTCAGACTGTCTACACCACAGAATGAAATTATCATACGTGCTACAATAGCGAAGTCCTTGCTACAATAGCACATTTAAACAATAACCAATCTATCTTAACATTTACATAATTTCAGACATGTAATTTTAAATCAGTGTTTGTCCGGGCCACAAGATCAATGTTATAGTTTGGTCTTACGATGACAAAACTACTTCATGTTATCAGAAACAACCCAAATATTGCAGTTATTTATCATAATTGTAGACATGCTGAGAGATCTGCATGTCAAGGGCAATGATTCCTGTCCAGTAAATAACATTTTTCATCCATGTATGATTATGTAGGCATGCTCCTATACAAATTGCAGAGGGAATTTTACGATACGATTTTTCAATCAATTCTTCCTCTTATTGGGGATGACGTTTTACAGAGTTCATGTAAGATAACACATCTGATACTTATCGATTGACAATGTGGGCCAATACATGTTGTGTTTATCAGAACATTTGAAGGTTTAATTTTAGGTTTTTCCTATCTGCAAAAATGCACCGAATGAACATCTGCAGTTAAATTTTCAAAACCACAGAATTTAAAGAATTTAAGAAAACCACAAAAACAATATAAAAAAAAAACAAGGCCTTTCTTTTTCTCTATTTAATAACTATTTAATAACTTCTCCAATTTAGATAAACAGGTTTCAAAAGTTTCAAATGTTATATCCAGCGGCTAACTCATGTTCAAACCCAAATTTTCCTTACCATTTCACATAAGAATTCATGACAACTGTAGAACTGCATGCAGTACTTACGTACAGACCTTTTTCTCTGGAACTGATCCAAATAGGGTTCTGTAATCAAAACTTTATTAACGGGCAATCCAATAAGGCTGTATGAAATTGTGGGTTTTATAGGCTCATTCAGTAGCTTTACAGGGGCTTTCCATCATCCAATTACTCCATGGCTGATGTGACAGATGAAAGCACTGCCTCGCGCCGTTGCAGAAACGATAAGTAAATACAGCAGAACCGTCTTCAAAAGCACCTCATTATTGAGACAACATTTGACTGTTTGGTTACTGTACTTTAGGTTCATATTTGCTCATTCAGTCATTCTAAAAAGTAACTCGCATTTAAGGCCACCTCACAATTGAGAACAGTAAAGGTTATTTTGGGAGAATTCCGCAGAAACTTTCGAAGTACAAACCTGGTCTTCGAATTAACATAAAAGCCCGACCATCAGTGTTGGTAGTAGTCAAACTGAACTTCCAGAGCAGACGGCATTGAAATCAAACTATGCATAAATAAATGTTGGAGGTCTCTGTTGCCCTTGATTTGCCGTTTTAGCACGATTAGGTCACACTATCAATGCTTACCTTCCCACATATCGACTAAAACACAGATTGGAACATTCACAAAGGAAAATCTTTGTTTTCCCAAAAAATTCTCAATCGATGAAACGTTTGTCAACATAAAAGCAGACGGCATCTCACAGAACAGCCACTGAGAGCCACCAGAGTAACATGACTAGTGGCGTCCTCTTTCGTATTGCGGCTGACCATGAACTGGCCTGTTTTCTAAAGGGTATATATACATATGTCTTATTAAACTGTGCATGTAGAATTTGATCCCTTTCGTAAAACAGGACTTAAAGAGTTATGTAGGCCGTGCAACCAAACTGCACAGAATGATGCTAAACATCCTCATTACGTAACAAATTTATGAACTACGTGGGAATCAAACCCATGTCCCATAGAAGTGCTGACATGCAGTTAATTGCACACATGATTATTTAAATAATTAGGCATTGCCAAAATGCCAAATCCGGTGAAATATCACCTACCATATGAATATTATGAAATATCGAGTAACATAGTATAATGGGTATGAACTTTCTATTCCCCGTTAGCTTAGTAATCACCGACCTAGCAGTGCTAGCACAGACTTTAATATGGGAGCATAAAAATGCTATATCCATTTGCTCCTTTTTGCTCATTAGGTGAAATGTGAAGGTTTCCCAAATACGCATCAGTAAATACCAATATGTGGTTTCCAGTAACATTCACATTGTAAAATATCAGACTCAGACAAAACAAAAATTATTTTCACATGTTTTATTAAAATAACACGTTTTAGGAAACGTGACTTTACTGTAAAGTTGGACAAAAAAATTAAGGCTGCATAAACTTGTTTGGGCTTGCGGGCGCCCGCGCTTCATTTAGGAGCAAGTTGCAACAGAAGGCAACATCAAGATGGCTAACTAAAAAGAGATACATGAGCTGAGTCCACTAATATGAACCTCCAGACAGAATACTTCAAAGTAAAATAAGTATAAAACTGCAGTATTGATTGTTTCGCATAGCGAGTGATAATATCATTAACTAAAGCATAGAGCCTTGTTTTACACCTCATGCAGTTGTGGCAGGGTCATCCCCTTCTATCATAGCTGCTAAGTCTTTCTTTCCAATCTTTTTGAGGGCAGCGACCAACAGGTCAGGTGCTTCGTGGTCAGTACCTGCTTCCTTGGCCGTCTCTCGCCATGTCCATAAGACCTTGAAAGCAGCCTGGTATCCTTGCTCGTTTTCCTTAATCTCAGCTATTTCTTCTTCCGGTACTAATAAAATTTCGCCCAGTTTCTGCCAGTCGTTGGTCAGTTGTCTCGAGATCTTCAACAGGTTGTTGTCGTTTATTGATCCTGCAATTAAGAAAGAAAATGTTTTATCTTATGATGGCCCAAAGGAAGAAATGTTATGCAATTATGTTTTAACGTTTATTGGGGGATTATAGTATCCGTCAACATTAAATTTGAAATATTCAACATGATGAAAATTACCAAAATGCCAGTACATGGCTGTGATTTTGAGGGTATGAGGCGGAAATATCACACATTAGATCATAGAGAGATTTTAGAAGATCAGCCTGGGAAATCCACAATTCAGCATTTCCAGAGATACATGCTATTCACCCAGAAATATGTACCCCCACAAGAGCAAGACCTTGGGGGCCTTGAAATTATTCAGCCTGAGGCGGTGGCAGATATTAACTCGAGGAAACCCGAGGAATGCTAGGCACAACATGATGCAGGTAACATGGTACGACCTTGGAGAAATTAGAGGTATGACTGTAGAATACCTCACTGTGGCAAAATACAGAAACCTTGCAGATATAACCTAGACTAGCCACATCACCAAATGATATTATCAAAGATATTGCTCTGACTAGTCTTGCTTTTACATCCAGGATTAGAAATCACTGGATTCAACTGTTATATGTTGGTGCTAGCCAGTAAAATATAATGATATGATTGTACTGTATATGGACCTCTTTTGTGTCTGGAATAAAGTTTATAATAATAACTACCTTGCCCTTAACATCCGGTATACTGAATTCTTAAAACCTTTTGTAATAATAAAATTTACTGTGACTATCACTGCAGGACTATACACGTATAATAATAATTCAGCTTTTTGTGTACAATGTCACTACGCAACTCCTCCCTAAAAAAACATCCTCCTTGATACTGGTCACAAGTATTTCCCATTGACAATTGTTAGCAGCTTTGCACCAGAGGTCGCTCAAGTACAATTTGTCCATTTGAGCAAATATAATTTGATTGGTATGGTTGAGTGAACAGTACTTAAACAAATTGACTACAGGAATTACTCGTTCACGTCAATGCCCAGTTATCCCTTCAATTTAATGTAGTAACAGACCTACTACAAATCAAATGTGAAAATGTATGGATCAATATAGACACAGCCTCCAGTCATCCATTTCTAGACTCCCATAATGCACGACTAATGTGATAGGATCACATATTAATGCGGGCATAACTAGTGACTCCATGGCATAACGGACCAAAGTTGGTCTATTTATATTCATATGGCAGAAATTTATGGCTGTACAATGGCGAAGGTTGTAAAAGTTGATGTCACAATGTTACATAAAGTATTACAGTGTCATGTTTATTCAAATCTTGCTGAACTTTGAAAGCCTTGCCCTCAGACCGAATTAACGTGTTTACGTCTGAACACTCACTGTCAAAATATCCAAAGTGAATTTTTAGTTACAACACAGTTCACTGTTCGTATCAATTCTAGCATATTCTAGGATCTACAGGTATTTGACACTTGAAAAGATCGTTTTAAAGCTTTTGACCAAGTCACCTGGCTGCCACGGTGACTGGCCCTATATAATAAAACTCTTGTGCAGCTATAGGCCATCAGAGGAGGCATGACTTCGCATTTATGACTGTAAATTCTTCACTATGGCAGTTTGGCTTTTCTAATGGGCTATGTCAACAAGAGACGTGGTATATCTGTGCAATATTTGTGGGAAATCTAAGGGCTTCACAATTTCATTATTGTTGACTCAGTAGGAATAATGTCCCACTAGTTTCCATAGGCCCGTCACCTTGCAACCAATTGCACCAGAGATGATTTCGGCAATCCAGGGTTATTCGGTTCACTCTTTTCCACATTATAACACAGTTGATTTTATGTTACGGCTCCTTACATGGAAGTGTTCCCAAAATCAGCAAGAATAAGACGCCGAAGCAGTTGAAGTTGAACAAGAAACATTCTGTTGCAAAATGTACTAAAAAGTTTTGCGGTGAGATTCTCTTCATCAGAATAAACAAGTTTAACTAAGATTGTGTAAGAAACTTTAAGAGTAAATTTACCATCCGCAGCATGTGCGCTTGGTATGGCTTTCTTTCCCTCCTCTCCACTATCCTCCAGTTTGAACTCTCCCATGTGGAGTAACGTTTCTCTGTCAGCTGTAAATAAAATAACACATCAAATTGGCAACTAATAATCACTCATATGTTGATAACCATGCTTATAAGATTGGTTAAGTAATAAGTATATATAATGGCAGGGTTACATTTTCTGAGTCATTATTACAACAACTTTTAATATAATAACAACACTTTAGCTCTCCCAGAAAAACAATAGCAGAACATGATGAAATTAAGATAAATAATATTATATAAGAAATCGAATCCACTAAATTCCAGGTGACAATTGATAATAAGTTAGGTTTTACACTATAAGTACATGCATGTAATTTCCTGGCATTCTAGTCCAGATATGATTAAAAATTACCAACATTTTTACTCAAAACTGTCTTTAAATTGAGGTTCTGCAACATTTTTTAAATGATTACCGCTGAATTGCTAACATTCATTACACACTCCATGCCCAGGGTTACACCATGCATAATCATATAATTATACACCGTCGACTGCATTAAGCAAATATTAACTGTCATATTGTAATAAAAATCACATCATGTGTCAATGTAGTGACATTGTAGTCTGTGTTGTAATTATGGCCAAGAGGCACTTTTCCGCCATGTTGGACACATAAAAAGTCCCGAGACTGAAAGCTGGTAGACTAGACATGAGTGTTCTTTTGGTAACATCATCACGAACATGCTATTCATGAGGAAAAACATACAAGGAGTGATGTGTCTACCTGCCATCTGATGTTAAAAAAAAATGTACTAAAGCCATATTGATTCATACAATGTATAATTGTTTTCAGTTCTAAAAACCTTCTAAACTAGAAATTTCAATATTAGTCTGTGTTGAACCTTCTAAACTAGAAATTTCAATATTAGTCTGTGTTGAACCTTCTAAACTAGAAATTTCAATATTAGTCTGTGTTGAACCTTCTAAACTAGAAATTTCAATATTAGTCTCTGTTGAACCTTCTAAACTAGAAATTTCAATATTTCTTGTTATTATCAATATTTAAATATTTCTTGTTATTTTCTACATTTTTCTTTGTTGGCGATACTACATAACAGACCATGTGGAGCTTTTTTTTCTTAATGAACTGAATTAAATATGATTATAAATCCTAACAGACCACATTTACTGTAGTAGTATATATATATACATGTATTTTGAAGTACAAATCCATCTCAATCCATCTGACCTTTGGTGTAGCCATTGTATAAACTGCATTATACTCAACCAAGAGCAGTGAAGAATAGATTTTACTCTATATCAACGATGATGGATGAGTCACCTTTTTCGCTCTCGCATCGACTACCCAAAAATATTGCCTAGTAAAAAGAAGCTGACGGATGACAGGCAAATTTTTCACTGCCACTTATCGCCTACATCCTGCTAAGTCCTCCCACAACAACCAAAGTTTATGAACTTTTTTATGAAGAGTATGTCTGATATGTACAATCTTTCTGTATTTTTCTCTTCACTACTTATCAATATTATCAAATACTTGATCCACCATCACTTGACAGATCAAACATTGCCCAATGAAATTTGAATTTGAATATTATACATTGTAATTTTGAATAAAGAGTGCAAACATTTGTGAATTCACAAAGGAATTTTGGAACTTGTGTGACAATACATGACAATCAGAGTGATTCAATGGACAATTTAAAACAATTTAGGGTCACTTAAGCAGAATTTGGCCAAACGATCATATATGTTCACATTAAATGTATACACTATGGGTAGAACATGCAATGCTAATTTCTTTTCTTTTTCACATCAGATGGCTGGCATGTATGCGCAGGAAATGCTGCTGTGATTGCACATTATCATGATCGATCCCAAGGAATCACCGTGATTTACTACACGATCGAGTTTCCTGATTAAATAAATAAGTAGGAATGTGCAGTGCCAGTAGCCACTATACAGCGTATTGATTCTATTTATGTGTCAAAGAATGCATATGACAAATACCAAACCGTCACAATGACAATGACAAAGGCAGTACAAGTGACAAGGACCTTGAAGGACACCTACCGTCCATAATGTCCAGTACCCTCTCGACCATTTCAATGGACTCGCAGCCCCTAAGGGCCTCAATGAGGGGCATGAGTTGGATCTCCTCCCCTGACAGTTCCTTCCAAGTGGTCAGTGCTTTGTATCCCTGCATAAAAGGCCTCTGTCGTTCTATTTTGATCTCCTCTGCCCTAATAACGTCCTCTGGAAAGTTCTTCATGATCTTGGGGAACACAACTCTCCAAGATTCTCCGATATTCCTGGAGACATCTCTGATGATTTTGTTGAGCCTCAACACCTCGATTTGCCTTGTAGATATGTTGCTGGTTGCATGGCTTTCATATCTTTTCTCTAAGTCTTTCATTCTGTTCTGGAAACACACGTCGTAGTCCTTCGCAATGTCGTCCAATTTGGTGGTCAGTCCGTGTGTACATTTCTCACTCATTTCGTTGGCTAGCGATTCTATCCTCGCCTGTTCCCTTTTTTCCACATCTCCCATTAATTTCTGATACTCGGACAACTCCTCATCAGTGATCTGCGACATGTTCCCTCCGGCATAGCTCCCTTCACCATTACCTGGCTCGGCCATTTTCTCCTAATAAACAAAACAAACCATTAACAGTTTAACCTACTAAAGTGCAAACACAAGCATACAGTAGGTATAGATCTTTCACCTGATAAACCTGTGATAACATTCTGGTATTTCTAGGACACTGGCAGTAAGTAGTTAGTACACATACTAAATTACCATGGATTCATGCCAAAATAACACTCATATAACGTTACATGTACTGGTGACACATGACCATAATAGCACTATGGAACATTAATATACGTTCGAAGCAGTATATCACTTACCGCAGGCATGAATACTGTTATAGCTACTGATATTACTACTGGCTGTAGGCTACTGGTAACCACCTAGCCTCTTCAGAATAGACTGTGAGTATCTCTCAGATGTCGTTATAAAAGAAGAAAATATACGGCGGCAGGGGAGGGGGTGTTTTCCTTGGCACCAGGCCATCTCAAAATAAGTGTACCTTCAGTTGGATAGGCAAAAAGAAGCCATCATGCATTGCTTCATGGTAGAGACCGTGGAAGTCGGAAGGGGGAGCTTGAAGGGCGGGGGGGGGGGGGGGTATATAGTAATATCTACCCCCTAAACCGTTCCTGTAACTGAGATCTATTTTCAGCATTCTGAGTCATTCCTAAGTCACTGCAGGATATGCTTTGAATTTGCCAGCATGTCAAGCGATAGTCATGAAGATATTATATTTTCCTTGATCCAAAGCCAAACAGTCATCCATTGTTAGACCCCAGACCACTTGCCCTGCCATCTAGTGTATGCATGCTGAAGCATATGGTGTCCCCCCTCCCTCCCTACAACCGTATTAGTATTGGCAAGCATACTATAGCATGTCCCCATTTTGGATACTATTGTCAATATGCTCTATAATACCTCTATGATTATACATACTACAAAATATGCATATTAAACATAATCTCTTTAGAACAAATCATTGCAATGAGCCAAATATAATAATTCTAGGAAAATCTAATCATTTGACTCTGCTTAACATTACCAAGAAATCCTGTTACTTTTCAATTCACTCAAATGTGTTCTTGTGAACGCTAGAAAGCCAAAAGGCATTTCATGTGTGGGAGGAAAATGTAAATCAAATTTAAGTGAATTCAAGCTATCCTATCACCGTTGCCTTTCTATTTTTCAAAGGCTCAAATGCCTTTTTTTTTTCTTTCTTTCTTTCTAGCTCTTACTTTATCTTCTCTCTCTCTCTCTCTTTCACATAATTAAATTTCAAATACTTTTTCTTTCAAATTTTTTCATAATAAATAATGCGATGGACCACATAGATTAGAATCAGTATCAATGTATCATATGTACTGTTATTTTATTTGTTTATCATCTAACATGGCTGCTGTATGTCGAGTATTCTTTTGTCGGAGACAGTTCCCTACATAACTGCGACAAGTATGCCAGCCATTTCCTATTCATGGTTGGCCCTCTGGTCAAATCCTGCATTCATATTTACTCACAGAACCAGGTCTGAATCACATAACCCCGATGACACACATTCCAGCTTACAGGGACACTATATCCATGGAGTTATAATGCATGCATGACACCACATTTCATATTTCCACAGCACGTCACTGGGTCTGCCACAAAGACATCATAACTCTCAGTGAGAATTTAATCACTCACACAATGGGAGTATTCACCATTGACACTAAAATTCAGGGGCGGAACGAGGAGAGAGAGTTAAGAGAGGGAGCTGGGGAGAGGGGGGATATTTCTTGGAACTTGTTTTGGTGGAAATGCCCGTAACACATGTTATTATGTTATTATTATTACATATTCTGTGGGTCAACCTTTTTTACATACAAACATGGACGTAAAAAGCCATCCATTGACCACTTGGCCTCAAGAATAATGCATATTCATAATTGATCATCCCATTACGCAACCCCCCCCCCCCCCCTCGACTAATTGGAAATTTCTGAACCTGCCACAGGAATGTGTTTATCCACAAGTTTAAATGCAGACAAGTGCTGTTTTTAGCACTCAAATTTAGAGCAGTTAAAAAACGCTGGGGCAAAAAACTTCAAATGTAAACCGTTATTTCCACAGGGCCAGTTAAGTGTAGAGTCAGATACTACACGTAGCTAGCTTGTAACTGCGTATGAAGTATTCCCAATGCTCAAATTCTACTGAACTATCACATGAGTCATTCAGAGCCAGTACAAAGCCCTTTTTAGTCCAATTTTATTGCCCACTGTATTTTGTACTGCATGGAATGCACACCCAACAGTACATAACAATGTACTCAACTGACTAGGAATATGTCCGTACTCCCATAAAGATGCAAGGCCAAACACAACATGTACTTTGTAGACATATATTGTGAGTATATGTGGACAAGAGAAGGTCCCTATTGGCCCTACGCCCCACACTTGATATATTGTCCTGCCCTGTCAAGGAATCATTCACCTGGCCGCCCCCTTTCTGTCCTCAAATGATCCACATCCTCCCCTGACATTTTTTTTCCTACTCAGTGACTTCAGAAAACGGATTCTTTATTCTCAACGCAACGTCTCGATCTTTTTTCAAGTGGCTCATTTTCATTCGAAAAAGTTGTGGCGCATTTTCTACCTGTCGTCTGGGTAAACATGGCAGGACACATACTTCTTTGTGTCTTTCCTAACGTTTCAAGCTAGTAACTCTAAATGGGCCTATCAGATAAAAATATTTTTAACAGAAACTGTTAAAAAAATCCAGGATAATAGTGTCTGGTAAAAATTCCAATTTTGAATTCGAAAAACGGCTGACTGGCACAAAGAACAGAACTGCATGAGCACGTGCATTTGTTATTCCAAACAGCTATTTTTAGCCATGCGTGACGTCACTACGCATGCGCAGTCAGACGGGTGATCCAAGTGTAATGAACGTTACATTCCAGGGGCACCCCAGCTGATGCATTTTGAGGTCGTTGCTGACAAATGCACTCTCAAAATTGCGATATTTGCCCAAGGGTGCGTCTATTATACATAATAGATATTACCGATACTTTACACCACACAATATCCTCCCAGTGGCAAAATTGAGCTGATTCACAATTTCAGTGTACTGCAGTTGCTATTTATAAATAGGCTGTCTGCTACATGTCATTATAAAGTATTCTTATGTAGCATACATTGTCTCCGAGACTGCTAGTCTACTGACCTATTTTTAAATGCTCAATGTTAGCACTGTGCACACAGCTTTACATATATATACACAGACCCAGCTCTATGGCATAGATCTTACAATATATATAGGTGAAGGCAATGAATGACTGATCGGATGCTGCAGAACTTCAAATAACCAGTAAATTACAGGTGTGGAGAATGCAGTATTGACGTTTCTAACGTGTATACACTCACCTTGTTACTAAATCTATCAGACTGTGGTCACTAATAATTCCTATGTTTGCAGTTAGCTGACGTAGAGAGGCAATATATGACAGGTGGTCATGAAGGCACACAACAGTGTTCTGGCTCCTTCGCCCGTTGCCACGCTTCGCTGGCCAAAAATGTTTTCAGGTACCGCGTATCCCTCTACGACTGCGCCCCCGACCGCCGACTGCCGACCAACACAACAGTAGCACTCAGTCAGTCTGCCAAATCTAGGTCACCGGTGAATCACTGCCAAGGGCGGAGTTGCTGCTGCCAAGAGAGGGGTCACCAGCTCACTTCTGTAGGGTTCAGATGTGTGTTTACATTACTTTATGGTTGCTACTGCTGGCAGTCTGCTGCTGAGAAAGACCATGTGGCGTGTACTACCACTCAAAGGTTACATGTATTGTATGTCATGAATGCAGAAGTATATGTGTGCATGGAGACAAGAGTCTACCCATGTGTGTCATTTAGATGTAGTCCAATATTAAATAAAACATGGCCACCTAAATTTAAAGCTCAAAATCATGAAATTTAAAGAAAAAGATATTTGATATTAAAACAGTATTTCGTCACACTGCAGTGGTTTGCAGAACAGGCTCACTCAAATATAAAACATGGTTACTTGAAGAACACTAATGGGCCTAAGTAGCACAAAAAACAGATATGACACAAGAAAAAGAAAGAAAGAAAGAAAGAAAGAAAGACAGAAAGAAATAAAACACTAAAATAAATCAGCACTCGTGAGGGTTTATCATTTCCTACAAAGGCCAATGTCCATAGAATACATGTGACATTCCTCTGAAGTCATGACATCATCATCATTTGTCTCTGACTTTTTTTCTTTGTTACATAATATCAGGTGAGATCATTCCCCACATTGCTTCACGCAAGACATGTGCAAGAGATCCTTGAACTGTGAGGATATGAGGATATACTAAGATGATATCATGATCGGTGTTATTGTGCAAGTTTCAGTAATTAAAAAATCGAATTATATTATATTATATGTAATGTCGTGTCATTGGATTATTTCTTTCTCATATACGTATACCATATGAACCGCTTGAATAATTTATTGACCATGTAAAAAAAGCTCTAATCCTGATGGCAGATGTCGACATGATGTGTACAATGCAGAAAGCGACGATTTTTATTGACATTTACAGTCAAGTGTACATATAACATGGTCAGGTGTGCATAAAGTATATGAGGTGAGGCATTTCCCAATATCACATATATTTTGCATGTTTTATCGCTACATCTGATAACCCTGGATAAACATACTCAGAATTTTAAAAAATCCCTCAAAATATGCACATCAACTGCTATGTATGTGACCCCAGGACCCTCTATTCCAAAGTACATAAACTCACGCAATGTTTTTTCACCAATTTTACAGTACGTTGCTCATAAGTAGTATTTCAGTATTGTAAGATGGCCAGTTCTATCTTGTCATAGGCTGATAGTGTAAGTTTGTCTTGGTAATGCAGAAAAAAAAAACCAAGAATATATAAGTCAAAAGATATTTTTCTTTGAAACTTGCCAAATAATGAACATAAGCTGTTTATGAGATGGTGAAGTTAGGCTGTCAAAGTACCTGATCAGGACACAGTACTTGTAAGTGCAAAACAATAGTTATCACTGATATATCACTGTTAAGGGTAGGGTCGCTTAAGGTTGTACCTGTTACAATTCAAAAGTTCAAGTTGCCTGGATGCATAGACTTCAAACTGGAAGATTGTAAGTCAATAATAATTTTGAATGCTCATGTAAGTGAAAATGATTATGTTGATGTGATTTCTTTGGCAATCTTAACTTATCTTTCAATATTCCATTTTGTGCCATTATTTAGAAAAGCAGTAAAGTTTATTTTATATATAATCTACATATTGTAAAATTTATGAATGAATGTGAATGGACCAGAATCTGAATCTGCAATGTCATTTTTGAGTGGCGCAGTGGTTAAGTCTTAGGCAGCTCCTCTTAAGGTCCCTTCAGTCCGGCCAGTCTTCATGTCGACTCTATACAGCTGTAGCAACCTATTAGTCAGGGTTCTAAGCTCCAAAATTTGGCTTAATCGTTCACTTTGTGATACAGCTCTGAAACTTCGCAAGTAGAGGGGGTCAATACCATCATTTTTGGATATGGACCCACCTCCAAAAACTTCCTGTTATAGTGCACGGTTGCCATGGAAACGGAAAATTGCATTTTTCAACATTACACAGAAATTGTGATATAATAATATTTCTATAAGCTTATGACACAATGAG
The DNA here is from genome assembly GCA_932294295.1 of Alitta virens. Taxonomy (NCBI): domain Eukaryota; kingdom Metazoa; phylum Annelida; class Polychaeta; order Phyllodocida; family Nereididae; genus Alitta; species Alitta virens. The sequence continues at coordinate 65,137,830 of OW028573.1, forward strand.
TGTGGTATCCATGGCAACCAAAATGCTGTTGTGGCACCTTCCTGCCAGCTTATACTGCAATGAAGGCGAAGCAAAGACATTTATCAGAAAAATCTGAAATTGTTTAGCAATGTTGTGAAGGTGTTTTAATATGCCTTGTTAAATTTCCCTTTCACATATAAATTAAAATTACAGATGGAAATGACATCATACTAAAAATACTTTGCATACTTTGCATAAGGTTTCATGTGATATGACATTATTGAGCTTCTAGGTAACACCAATAAGTTCATATACATTCCCAGCATGGCTAATAGATGGCAATTTTCCATATTTGGAATAAGCCTTCTACAACATTGACCTTTGACCCATAGGTCATTACCATGTGTAAATTTGCAAACATTATACTGTTTAAGTTTTCATTTGCATTTTGGTTGCCATGGATACCACATTATGGTGTCAAAAGAAAGTACTGTGCACAAGTTTTCATATTTTGTGGTTAATTTTTGCTTTAGTTAATATTATTCAATAAACCTAAGATAGCTCTATAAAAAATAATCATCAATAAGTCTAAGATAGATCGATATTAAAGCGATCGGTCTTTAGTATCATATTTATCACCTAGGTGGCGACACCGTACACCACTGTAGTTCCTAAGAAACCCGCTGGTGGCGCTGCTTTGACCGTACCGCGCATTACTTACTACTCATATACTCCCAGCATAGCAAAAATTTCATTACAACATTTAAATCATGAACATTGTAATGTTCAATTTTTCAACTGACAAAATCTTTTACAACTAAGGTCAGAATTTTCTGGTAAACGTCATCTTCCTGGATGCAATACAAATTGGTAACTACGTAGCCATAGCAGCATTCTGGTTGCCATGGATACCACAATTATGGTGTCATAAGCTTTCATATGATATGCCATCTGTGTGGATATCTGTTTCATGGTGAAAACTGTAACATGATATATCCTTGGGAATGACTGAAAAATAACAAAATTTCTACATTCGGCATACTGCTTTTGGTGACCTTGACCTTTGACCACCAAGGTCTTTACTCTATTTCCATTCCGGTATCCTAGACTATTATTTTCTATAATAATGGGTGGAGTTGTGGTTAATGTAAAATATTGTTGTACCACAATTTCTGTGCAATGTTGAAAAATGCAATTTTCCGTTTCCATGGCAACCGTGCTCAGTAACAGGAAGTTTTTGCAGATGGGTCCATATTCAAAAATGATAGTATTGACACCCTCTATCATCGTGCAAAGTTTCAGAGCTGTATCGCAAAGTGAACCATTTTTCGGCTTAGAACCCTGATTATATTCCTGGCTGTAACTTTAACTGGTTAAATCTAGCCACTTCTGTCTATTTCTACCTTCTAGTCGGCTTAAACTACTACCACTGAAAACTATAAACCTTGTTAAATGTAAAAAAATTGATCTAATATGTCCTAAATATGTATGAGCAATCAACATGCATACTTTCAACAAAAGAGTACAAATATGCATAACTCTCAACTTTTGCACCAAATGGTGCTGCATGCACTTTTAAATCCGGCTTTGAGTAGCCAGCTATAGCCAGACATTTCCGTTCAGTGGCAGGTAGCATCGTATAGTCTAGCTTTGTCTAAGTTCAATTTGACAGGCCGTTATTAATTAAACTAACTGTATATTAATGTGATGGGAGTAGGAGTAGCTCGTGTGTAATTATTGCAGAACTCTGTACTGAGCCGGAAAAAAAATACATATTAAAAAATAATTCACTCATACTTTTAAAAAGTGAACGTGTGATCATCACTGGTGTGGACTCGCAAGTATTTTAATATTTCATGGAGTCTGTCTGGTAGTTGTCACTCGAGAAGCTGACATAGCTACTGCTTAAAACAGAGCCACAAAAATGACAGCTCCAGGAAACAAAACTAATAGAAATCAACATCAAGAGGAAGAAACACAATTGGAAGCTATCGATCGCCTTGGAACCAACAAAAATTTACGAGGAATAGGAGAATTGCAGTGTTGATTATGCGCTAGCCTACTAACCTGACCTTTGTGCTTAGCGCGCTGATTCCTTGTGTTATCACTTGGCTGAATAAACTCTTATCTTATCTTATCTTATCTTATTCTGTTCGTATTCTGTTGAACTCAAGCTCTTTATGATACTGTGGAGAAAATGCTGAAGGTGGAGCCCTTGATTACGTATACAAACTTATGTGGACAGAGATTGTTTGCAGTTCAAAGAAATTTGAGAAAAAGCTAAGACAAGGTCTGGCCAGCAAGTCAACTAATGGCATCCAAAAAAGTTGATCAATGCCTTGAGCAAAGATATTTCCTAACCAATATATAGTCCAACCCTGTTAGATCTGTACACAGAGTCTCTCTCTTCATTTAATCCCAAAATGTTGACCACTATCATACGACCCGACCATATGATAGAAATCTATGGCACAGTATGTGACTGTTATCTGGTTATGGATGTAATGAATAAAAAAACATTGTCAATTTAAAAACTTTTGTTTTAAATAAAAGTTATCACATTTTTTTTATTAATGCAAAAATAATTTTAATTTTAAAAGGAAAACCAAGCTTCTATAATGTCCATCTTTGGCTACCATATTGTTGCATGGGTAATATTATTGTACAGTATTAGTACACCAGTATCTGTAGGATGAAACGTGTTGTGTTAGCTCATGCACTAGCAATAGACTAATTTTTGCTGGCACAACTCAAGCTGTCTAATTAGCAAAGTACTTTGTAATATAATGCATGTATTACCTTACCTATTATTACAGTATTATATATGTTCCAAGTAATTAATATATGGTGGCAGATCTGTCTACGAGTAGACTGCTTCATTACGTGCGAGCGACTGAGAGCAGTCTTCAGAAAGTGAAAAGCAATTAATTGGTGACCTACTTTTATATCGATACACACATTCAAATGTACGGCGAACCGCACAAAATAGTTATTTCACCGCTCCTGATTGACGTAGAAACCGCGTATAATTTCATTATATTAGCAGTTTTGTATTCCTTCAATAGTACTTAATGTACAATATTGAATCGAGGACCAGAGGTCAAAACTGACTGGGTTAGTTGTGTGAGAGCATTGGTGAGTTGCTCAAAATTAGTTTCCAGGGACCCTCGGAACTCTAGGGTCCCGGGCAGATACAGGTGGCAGATCTAATTGTAAGTTGTTGAAGTGCAACTTTACTACTTATTGAATAGTTCAGTTCTAGTGTCATGTGTAGTTGCTAAATATGCACTTAGAGATATATTAAATCATATTAAACGCAATTTCAAAGGAAATATATGTAATCTCTACAGATAAGGCGTTTCAGTCATCTGCTTTTTCTGACTCAGCTCAGCATAGGTAGAAGTGCAGGTGCTGCCATCTCGTGTTTAGTAGCTTATTTTGAAGAAGAAGTTTTGTAGTATATGCAAGGCTCCGAATATGTGGCTTCATGGTTCATGACCACTAGTAAATTATTAAATCATTTTGGGCAATTTGAACATCTACTCAATATGCGTCTTGTATCATTTTTTTGTATTATAATAATATAATTAAAAAAAAAAAAAGGTTTAAAAAGTTGAATGGTGGGTTGGAATTTTTTTTAATTACAAGGTAGAACTCGTTATAGCCAACTGCAATGAAGTGTAGGCCAATTTACTCCACAAGTATGCTTGCAACGTCGTAATTTTAAAACATTGATCAGATCAAGCAATTACTTATTTGTATATATATATATATATTTTTTTTTTTTTTTTTTATTTTTTTTTTTTTTTGTGACAGAAAACCATGAGCAATTGCCTAGGAATATTACTGTAGATTGCAATGAAGTTTAGCCAGTCACTTGACAAAGTGGACTTGTGATGACATATATGTTTTACCATGCTCGAGTTATTCCTGGCTGACCTGATTCTATACTGCAAAATGTCTACTCATCTCACTGACTCACTGATATAAATATTCAAATCTTTGATATAACCTGATATTGTCAAGTTCAGTTTTTAAAAAATTAAAGGTGCTATAAATAGCCAAAGCTTTGTTTGTACTACGGGGTTCGGGCCGGTTTTTACCTTTTTCTTCTTGTAGGCCTACTACGGGGGTCCAGTAGGAAGGAGTGTGTATGTCACGTGACTTATACCCCTACGTTTTTTATGTTTCATGAACTTTTTATCAATAAATACAAATAATGTCACTGAACTTGGGTATGTCTTCTACGTAAATTGATTTCATTGATGAAATGCTAGAGTAACTGGCCATGAATGACAAAACTTTCGTAAGCAAACTGTGTTACAGTTGGCTGTTTCGGCTGAGGACGATTCGTCAGCGGACGGTTTGACAGGTACCCTTCGTCTCGCATGATAGACTTGTGAATGTGAGGGCCACTGGCAGAACTACCTGTTGGACAGGTTCCTCGGGGACACATAAGACATATGTAGCAGAAAGAAGACATTCACACATCAGCAATGCATGTCTCTGCTGCATTCTGCATCTTTTTGGTGCTGCATCTTGCTGCTGCATCAGCTGTTACTTACCCTGATGTTGCCGATGTTGTCGACAGAGCCAAACCGGCCCGTGGGCCAAACTTCAGTCTTTACAACTTCCAGATGAACGATGCTAGGGGCAAACCGGTTGATTTTAAACAGTTTCAGGGCAAGGTGAGTTAAATGATATCTAATGACGATTTATACAATATAATTAACAGGTGCACTTTTTTTGTCTATTTGGCTGTGTCTATAGCAACCGTATTGATTCTCATTTGATCACAACAGAGTCTAGGTTGTCACACTCCAGTGACCCTAGCTGCTACGTGGCAGCGTGCACGTTGTGACCCTGGTAAAATGTATACTATTGCAAAGTGGGCAATTAAGTGATATACCTTTTTTGAACTGTACCATAGATAAATTGGTTAATTTGTTAATTGGCCAAGTAGAACCTATTTAAATTAAAAAGAGAATTATGTAGACCTGAATATAGCCAGCAATTAATGTAGGCTATTTAAAGCAATATATCATTGCCCAAATATATAGACAACCTGATTACCTGAAGGAACCTGTGTGAGCCTCTTCCGAGTAAATTTAGGTCAAAGGTGAGGCTGGGTCACCGGCCGACCTAGTTACGCACTGAGGAACTGGATTATGTGGAGAAAAATGAACAGGTTTTTCTTGCTCACGTTCATATAGCACGTTACTCTGTAAAGGATCCCCGTTTTCCTATGCATTCCAAAGGTTATATCCCCATGAGTTATTCAAGGAGTGTGTATACCCAGCTTATTCTTTGCATAACCTTGTCAGAAGTAGTGAACATTATACTTTTGCTAAAGCACCATATCCCATCCTCAAAATAGAAGACATTTCATCGAGCTTGGTTTAAAAGGTTTTCCGATATATGTTATAAACAAATATGCAAACTGATCATTATCTAATGGAGTCATAGTAAGACAAATAAATTATAATCTCATATTGTAAGACATATATAATAGACATATATAATAAGTTCCAATAGCTGAATGATGTAGTGGGGACCACCCAGTGTACACCATAAGACAGAAATTTTGTCAAGAATAACTTATTTTTTTAGAATACAAATCTCATCAATTTTATGATTTTTGTATTGCTCCCAATCAGACCACTTTTCTTATGCATTGCCGTTAGATATCGTTTCCTTGTGTGTACTGGTCATTACCATCCTAAGTGAAATGATTATTAATATTGTAGAGGTGGCTCCTCTTTAACAGAAAATACGATTTCCAAAGAAGAGTGTCATACAAGCTCCTTCACACTCTGAACTTAAAACTGTGCCAGAATATCATAGTTAGTATGTGGAATAAACTGAGTCTGAGTCATGAATATGATATTGTGGTGGCCGATGAATGTGGAGGTAATATCTTAAGATGATTCACAAGATATTTTTGATACAATGTAGTCACCTTTAGGCTTAAACATTTGTTAAATACAAAGTATCTTGATCAAAATGATCAACTCAATCTTTTGTGGCAACCACATCTTGTATACGCCAGATGGCAGCACTAGGCAGTGTGTTGTCTCTGTTAGATCTCTGGTTTATCCGGAAAAAAAAAACTAACATTGTCTCACATAGTATGCCTCTAAAATCTTTGATATTATTTATTTGTGCAGGTGATCCTGGTGGTCAATGTAGCCAGTGAATGTGGCTTCACCGATGGTCATTATAGAGGGCTTCAGAAACTTCATGACCTCCTGTCAATCAGCGAACGTTTTTCAGTCGTTGCCTTCCCATGCAACCAGTTCGGAGGGCAGGAACCAAAGGTACTTGGGTCTATATCTTTTGTTTAAGTTGCCAAGAGTCTTTAAAATGTAAAGTTTGTTCATAATGGTGGTCCATGCCATTGGCAGACTGCAAGTTCTTTCACTGTCGTCTTCTCCCGAAAAAGAATAAAAAATGCAGACGAGAATTACAGGATTGCACCAGTCAGGAGCAAAGCAAACTGGGCGGCATAAATGGAGAAGAGAAAAAAGTCCCAGTCTAGACTTGACAGCTAGCCCCCCCCCCCCCCCCCCCCTTCCTCTTGTCATTTCCATTTCTGGTTTTGCAGACTACAAGTGCAAAAGGGAGCAATACTGTTATCAAATGTAGGCAATTCATATAACAATATAACAATACAAAAATTTAAAATACACTGGATATCAACCGGTTGTGATAATATTAATGTTATCTTTGGTGTTTGAAAGCATTAGTTACTTTGTTGGAAAACAAAAACTTGTAAAAATTATTAATCCTCCAGTACACATCTAGTTAACTAGTCACCAAAATATTTTCGAATATTACTGTAATTTGAAATGGAGAAGATCAGAAATCGTTTAACTGTAGTTTCATATGATAGCCATAAGAAGTGGACCAAAAATCTGTTCCTATATATACCATGATTGCTCCAATTGCTGGGCATGGCCAGATTTTGAAAGAAGGCCATATGTGGGGTTATCTCAATTGTTATATTACAATAGATCAATAATAATGTATTTACCATACCTAAAATTATGTTTCATTGCTTTGTTTGATCAGATTTTAATGTTTGGTGACAAAATTCTCATGGACATGCATTGCTATTTTGTTTACAGAGCAATAAAGAGATTTATGAATTCGCTTCCAAGACGTATAAAGCCAGTTTTCCCATAATGGAAAAAGTAGATGTCATTGGGAAAACTGCACATGATTTTTGGACTCTAATTGAAGGTGAGTCACGTTGTGGCCTTGAGCCTAAGAAAAAAAATGAAATATGTAATAAAAGAAACATTGGTATTTGAACTGTATATTCTTTAGTGCCCTTCTGCAATATTAACCAGCCTTTTCAAAGATGAAGGGTTTGCCAGTTTAAGTGAATTCCTTCCTTGATATAAACTTTATGTGCATGTTTAAAGTGACTCCGCGTGAGCAGGAAATATTCAGCTTACTGTCTGTGGCCTTGGGTTTCACTGTTGACCTCAGTTGGTCAAAAATTTTGGAAATGTTAGGTCATGGAATACAACGATTAAAACATAAACGCAAATCGATATGTAATGAGATGTTCGAGCCTGACTAATATTGACACACAATGGTTCTGTAAGTAACCGATTTCAGATGAATGAGCTCTTTTTGTTTCATTTGCAGGCACGACAGCTCAGCCTCCCAACTGGAATTTCTGGAAGTACTTGGTGGACTACCAAGGCAACGTGATCAACTTCTGGGGCCCATGGAGCACGGTGGAAGAGGTCACCCCCCATATCAAGGATGCAGTTGACCAGGCCATTAAGGAACTTGCCAGAAAGAGACAAGCCACGGAAGCAGCTGGGATGCCTTCCACTGAAAACCAGGTCCAACCTGACAGCATGTCCAGGGCTCCTCCTCTTCCTCTTCACAGGGCCAGGCCCCCTCCCCCACCCAAAATCCCATCCGCCCCAAGTGTAGCGGCACCCCCTCCCCCTACAAAAGGCAGCAGCAGTAAAACCCTTAAACCCCCACCAGGCCCTCCTACACCCCCACCTAGTAAAAAGGCCTCAGACAAACAAAAGAATAGTAAAAAAGAACTATGATTGAAATTCATCATTTAATTCTCATAATATTGGCTGTGCCTGGAGGCTTGAATACATTTGTGTTTTGGTTGTCATACATGTAGAATTTGTGTGAGTGCAAAGCGTCTGAAAGAAGAGTGCGATGCACTTTGGATATTGAGTGGTCGTGTGTAGATTGCACACCGGGGGCACATTGAAAGAGATTGCAATTGATAAAGCGTTGTGTGGCTATGGTGGAGTCTGTTATCATTGCTATAAGTGGAATCTCAAGAGAGTTTTTGTATGGTGCTAAGGCATTCCCACCGTGACCCTATTTGTAATCAAATTATTTGCCATTTTATAAAGGGTAAACTAGTTCGGCCACCAAATTTAATGTAATATTTGAAGAGTGCTTATTACATATTTTTTACATGATCAGTGTTCCATACATATTTTATACGATTCATCTCATCTAGATCTGAACTTATTTCAATCAGCAGGTGCTTTTTTATGCTTTACTTAATTGTCAAAAGGTTTTGTACCAGAATAATATGAATTTATTATTGCAACGCAAACTGTTGTTGGATGACATATTTGGTTACCTTTGCAAGTATTAGTATTGTGTTTCTTTGGTAATCTTGTACATTGTATATTAATGTAATTGCTGTAAGCTTTTTTTATTAAAGTGTTGATAAATGGATATTATGATTATTTTTCTCATATATTTGTATTGATATCTTGCAGTTACTGTTCAATCCAATTGGGTTTGCAACATATAAGTAAAAAGTGTTTGTTAAAAACAAATTCTCTATCTCCTTTTGATAACATCCTAGATGTCAAAGATTGACTAGATCACTGCAGACAATGAAGATTTGTATCGATAAATTTGTTCATACTTCAACACAAATAGCATTCGATGCTTTGGCCTTTCTGTAATTAATCATTTTTGTCAGTCTTGAGGCAAGACCCTCCCAGTGGGGGAGCAAGCAATTTGACTATGTAGAAAAGCTTATATTAATCATAAGAATAAAATGATGACAACACAACACGTCGTACCGGACTATTTTGTTCGCCGCTTAGTTAAAATTAACGTGCGTAGTGATTGACCTACTTTCGTTGGGCATCTGGCCGATATCTTGCAGAATGCCTAATTACGAAAATTTAATAGAAATGTTTATACCTCACAGAGGGGCTTTAAACAATAGATTCTACGTTTGTGAATTGCATGTGATGCATTATATTTACAGAGTCCATATGTCAATAATTCTTAATTAGTGAAAGTACCTAATTTTAAGTAGCATTAAGCATGCGCTCTATACTACACTTTATAGCAGTGACGTAACGTTACATCACTGAGCAGGCGATCATATCCTGTTTGGGTCTCGATGGCCAAATGCCAGCTAAGACCTTGAACAAAACAAGTTCTAGTTCAATGGGTATCCTTGGGGATTGGATGTAAGAGAAGTTAACTGCTATATCCTATTGTATCTCAGAATGTTTTTTTGCCTCAATGAAAATTGAATGATGATCCACTGTACGTATACCAGATCTATCATGGATATATTGAGATATCGATCTTGAGGCTATGATCTAAACTTCTGGTTGTCATAGCAAAGACAATGTCAGGGGATCACATCTAATAATAACACCTGCTTGCCTGCCCTCTATGATTGGCGGAGTTCCAAAAGCTACCCAGTCTGCTTATTGTGCTCCTAACTATTTTGGCTAATACATTTCATAAGTCAGTGATTAAACAGCAGTGCAGTGCTTCAAGGGATTAATTATTTAGCGCCACCTGCATATACATTAGATCTAGACCTCTGTTCCAGGCCAATTTCTAGAAATATACCCGAAAGAGAGGAAAGGTTAAATATACTAACTACAAACGTATAGATCTCTGGAGTTCGTCAGCATCAAAATTAATGAAAGATCTTTGGATATATCTTCTTTTTTTTCGGTGATCTCTGACATTGAATTAAGTGTCAACAAGTGATGCTAGTTGAAAACAGGTAACTTATCAGACAGAGCAGACCTAATTGCCTCGTTCTACTTCCCCTTACTTTGGAGTGATATATTTTAAATAGGACAGCGAAGGTCGATAAGAAAATGGATCGAAGGACTTAATCAAATGCATGGATTGCAAAGTTCACTGTTACAGCATTGTTAATGCAAAAGGAGCCCCAGGCCCACTACATTATCTTGGAACAACAGTATACACGTGCTGTTCATTGAGGTATTACAACATCTAATTTCTCAATGATCATAATTAGTAGTTATGAGTAAGAAAATTTACAAAGGAGTCGAAACTGCACCAGAAACCGTTATTGATCAGGAAGATAGTTTGGTGAAAAATGGTGAGTTAGAAGTGGAAGATGATGGGTTCACACCCCCCGAAGGAGGCTGGGGCTGGGTAGTGTGTCTTTCGTCATTCTGGACAAATGGAACTGTTTTTGGCATCCTCAACACATTCGGAATACTGTACGTTGAAATCCTCAAAGAGTATGACACTGGTCAGTCGGACCTCGCCTTCAAAACCTGTAAGTATGCAAACATATGCTCATATTGTTACGTAACACATGTATACACTACTATATCTGGCCGGGCTATCATTATTTATCACAAAAAGAAAACGAGGAAAAAGCCAATTAAAATTTAATAGTCTGTGAGCAAAGCAAGGGAGCGTCTCTAACATACTTTTAATGCAGGCATACTGTGGGCAAAATAAAAATTATCGTTTAATGACTTGCTTTTCTTAGAAATCATTTTCTGTTTCTTAGAGAAATTATGACTTTAAGTTATCCTTATATCATGATACATTTAATACTCTTAACATGATCCCACAGTCGGGCAATATAGATTATAGTGGGCCTATATATATCCAATTGAGATAACAATGAATGGTCACATCTGAAAGTTATCAAAACCTTTTTTCAGTGGTTTTTATTGTAAGATGTTCTAAATAGTGTCATGGTCTTCATTTAGGCTAGACATGTTTACAAACCAATGTATCTATAGCCGTCCACTGGAAGCTGTAGCGAATCTGGCTATATATCTGTATAATATAAAAGTATTACAGTAATATGAATATAAACATTTCAAATTCTTGTAAATTTCGTGACCACATCATGACTGATTTTGCTCGATGCGTATATACCAGTATAACACATGTCACATTTATAACTAAGAAGTTATAATCCATGTTTCTGCTAATGTGTGTCTTCAGTTGAGCTGAACATTAGGTATTTCCAGTTCAGTATTGATTGGTTTGGCTTGTTGTAGCTTGAAGTAGCTTTAGGTAGTTGTTTCTACATGGCCAAATATGCCACGTATGTGTTCCATGCGTTTATCCAAAGGCATGGAAAATGCATGGTTTTTGCCTCATTATAATTGGCTAAAAACCATACGTTTTCCATGCGTTTATCCTTCTCATGGAAAACGCATGTGGCACATTTGGCCATGTAGCTAAGAATAGCTATAGTTAAACGTTATAGCACTGGAGATCCCGATGTCACTATTAAAGTTGCATCACTATTATAGCACACATTTGACTTAATTGGGCCTGTTTACAACAACATCCAGAGAAACATGCTGCAATTGTTTCTATATATTTTAGGTATATGAAAAACACATGTACGAATATTGTGGTCAAATAAAATCATCATAACTTATCATTTCAGCGTGGATAGGAGCCCTGCAGATCTCCATGACCTTCTTCCTGTCTCCTGTAGCGAGCATCCTGGTGGACCGACTGGGCATCCGGCTGACCGGGTTCATCGGAGCATGTTGTGCCACCTTGGGCATGTTTCTCAGTGCTTTCGTCAGACGAATGGAACTGCTCTATTTGACCTATGGCCTTTTGCTGGGCATTGGCTCTTCCTTGGTCTATGGTCCTTCGTTGGTCATATTAGGCCACTACTTCAAGAGACACCTGGGAATAGTCAATGGTATCGCTTCCTTCGGGAGTTCAGTGTTCACCATTCTTATTTCATTCATTGAACAAATGCTACTGCACAGAATAGGTCTCTACTACACCATGATGGTGCTCTCCGGCCTCTTGGCTGTGCTCATCCCTTGCTCTTTGACTTGGATACCATTGTATGAGAAAAAGAAAGAAGTTCCATTGGAACAATTCACCTCAACCCAGAGTCTCTACCAACCGTGGAGAGGTTGTGGCCGGAGCTTCAGGGAAGTCTTCAATATGGATATTTGGAAAAGTAAAGGATATCGTATTTGGGTAGTTGCTTTACCCACTGCCTTCTTGGGTTACTTCATACCTTTTGTGCATTTGGTAAGATATTTGTATTGGTTTTGTTTGCAAATATATAAAGTATACTGAACTGCTATTTACATCAATACTATGCATACATATTTAATTCACTAATCGTGAGTTTAAGGTGAGATCAGTATAATATATTTTACAGATATATTTAGAAAAATGAAGTATTTTTTGTTGTTATTATTATCTATCATTGAAGTATAATAAATGTCTTGGAAATGACACCACACATCAATATCCATTAACTTTCAGGTGAAGCACACAAGTCTTGTCATGCCTGGTGCCAACGGAAGCATCCTGGTCATGTGCTTGAGTGTCACTTCCGGTGTGAGTCGCCTCATCTTCGGCAAGGTGGCTGACCTTCCCAAGGTCAATCGTGTGACCATGCAGCAGTTTTCCTTCGTAGTGCTAGGACTTGCCACGGCCTGCATTCCCTTCTGTAAAGAATTTTGGATGCTGATTGTACTGTCTCTGATCATGGGCATCTCCGATGGAGCATTCATCTGCCTCGTGGGGCCAATAGCCTTCGATTTGCTGGGCCCATCTGGGGCCGCACAGGGCATAGGCTTTCTTCTGGGCATAGCATCTCTCAGTATGACAGCAGGACCTCCTTTGGCTGGTAATTTTCATGGTTTCCTCTCATTTTACATTTTGAATTACAACACTTGTTTCTAGAATGACAATTAACCCCATGGTCATAATGATATGAATTACCATTAATAGAAATAACAAAGAAGATATTTTGAATACCTTTTTAGTCGACGAACGTCAGACATCTTGGCGTTATCAAAATTGGCTGAACCATATGGTCAGAATGACTAACTCATCCGTGAAAATAAAGAAGTACCATTTCTTACATTGACTGTTTTTCCACCACATTAACAACAGTCTTAGTGAAAAAAAAGTCACATTATCTAAGGCTGACTATGTTAGGTAAAACAGACTAACTTGACTAACTTTGGGGGTGATAATCACTCTAGACTCTGTAATACCTAAGATCTCAGTCAAAGAGACTTTCAGTGTGTAGACCTAAATATTTACAGCAGCAGCCTAATAAGTCACACCACATTACATATGATCCTTAATATAAGCCCACGAGCTCCAATTATCAGTCTCCCATGGTTAATTACGTCCTATGGGCAATGCCATCGATCTCAATGTTTCAGTGTTATGCAATCACAAGCCCTTGCTGGTGTCTGCTCTGGACACTTGCTTAAACATTGTAGGAGGTTCGTGACCAGGAGCAAGGGAGTAAACAGCCTCGTTTATCTCATCTCCTCCAATCAATGACCTTCGTCCACACACACCAATGGCAGTGGTCCTTCCCCCATAACAGCAGATGTAATATCAGAAACTGATGCAATGTCGGTGATTCGGAACACTCTTAGATTAAGGACATTGATGCAATATGATGTAATGGTGATGTATACACGATGGTCACAGATAGTAAATAATGTTCACTTAAAATTACTAAATCATGGACAACAATAGGACATCGATTTAAGAGCGTCCAAATATTTCACCTCGCGATAAGGAACACTGAATGGACGACCCAACTATGTTTTGACCATGGAGCCAACAGGACCTGGAGCCATGTTCTGGTGGCTCTATGTTTTTACAAAGTCGAGTTGATGACCCAACTACAGTTAGTTTCATAAAATATGGTCGTCTGGACAGCCGTAGCAACCTATTCCTGGCTGTAGCTATAACTGGCTGCTTCTGTTTACTTCTAGCTAATAGTCGGCTTACACCTACCACCACTGAAGAATATAAATTTAGGTAAATGTAGGAAACTTATCTAAGATATCCTGAATATGTATGTGCAATTGACATGCATATTTTCAACAAAAAATGACAAATATGGGCAACTCTCAACCTAAGCACTCAATGGTGCTGCATGCACTTAAATAGCCAGACAGTTCCATTTAGTGGGAGGTAGCATCGTATAGCAGAAGTTGTTCAGCTTTGTCTAGGTTTAATTTGACAGGCGGTTTTTAATGAAAGTAACTATGTCAGACTGTCTTGGTCGATGCCATAGTACGTCACTTGTCACAGTTATTTAAATCTCAGTCAAAAGTATACCATATATTGAAAAAGTATGCCCATAAGACTGACTTTCACATGTTTATATATAATATGAAACACAGTCCCAGTTAGCATTCCAAATCGTTTCAACGTCGGCGCGAAGTCTGCAATGTTGATGTTGCAACGACAGTGGCCTATATGGAAACGATGCTGTGCCGATTTGGAATGCTGTGGGGTTGCAAGTACTTCATTGTTTCCAGATATCTAGGTACACGTATTACACTATAGTTGGTCTGAATATGTCTTCATTGAGAGATGCCATTGTTAGTAATTTGACATTTAAAGATATTTTCATAATAATTGCCTGATATATGTTTACCTTATTACAGGACTCATCTACGACTATCTTGGCTCCTACAACATTGCATTCTGGTCAGCCGGCATCCCTCCTTTAATAGGCGCCTTGTTTTTATTTTTGGTGCCTCGACGACGCAAATAAAACTGCAGATTTTTAGTTTAAATCAGTATTTAATATATATTGTACATTATGTGTCAATAAACTGTTCATTCTTATTTGATTCAATGGTTGTTAGATTGATATCTTTCAAGGTTCTTTGTTGTGGACATTTGTCTAGAAATGTGATCAAGTTGTCATTTTCATAGTTTTATGCATTGTTTTCACATAAATTTTCATATAATTTCCTGTATAGTTATGTTACATGGTCACATATGGGGTCAAAAAGAATATCACCGACACCTTTGTTCTGAGACGTATCAGTTGCCTAGAATTTTTTAGAAGTTCAATAATAGAAATGAGATAAAATAAGATCAAGATATGCACTGTCAATGATAAACTTGTTCAACAAAGACAGAGGAATTTAAGGAAAACATGAAAGGTGCAAAAAGGTGCCTTCTATTTTTAGCATCATTATATCAATACAAAATAGTTATGACATGACCTGTTTACTTATAACTGATTAAATAGTGTAATACTGGAGGAAAAAACTGTTTTTATACGTTATTGTACTGTTTAGGAACATATCGAGCGCCTAAAACCGTTTTGAATAAAATCTGAGAATGCAAGCAACAATAGATAACATTTTAGACAACAAACATATTGTCTTCCCTCCTAGCTGTCCAACTTAATCAGCAATCAATATCATGTTTGTTTTAGCACATCATTTCGTATTTGTCTATTTATCAAATATATTTTCGTAGTTCGAAAAAGCTGGAGAAGGGCAGGCAGCCATGCTAGACACCAAAGAATAACTGAGGTGTAAGACAAAAAGATTTAATTGCGATCATAAAACGATAAATCTATTCAGGATTTGTGGGCGTTGCGTGTTCCTCATCGTGTTATTTTTGTTTATCAGAACAATCGGCGTATCTTATTCTCTTTGATTCAACCTCCTTGTAAAAATACAGATGTTTGGCAATTTCATTGAAAACCGAAATAAAACAGTAAATACGAAAAATGATAAGCACATTTTACAAAACATCACGTACAGAACATCATAATATAACAAAATGCAAAATTCTAGACCGGATTAGGGCTAAAACCACGAGAGTTGAGTATTTCGACTTTTTCTCTGTCCAAGGTAGCACTAAAAATTATATTGAAATAATATCAAAATAAACTCAGCAGGTTTCGAAATTCTGTTTTAAAACCTATATTTATAGCTAAACTCTGATGGCTGGCTTCAGCTATTGCGGTTGGTAGTAACACAGTGAAGTATATTTTATTGTCGGTAGCACACTGTGCTTATGTTTGTTGTTTTATTACCTATACCGACATTTAATAAAGTTTTACCTTACTTTATTACCTTACCTTACCTTACCGGATACCTTATACATTATATGTCTGTCATCTCACAAATGCGGCCTCTCTTGGTAGCTGGTCATGGAAGAAATTGTGTGTATGACTCTGATTTCCATAATAAATATATCGCTAAGTACTATTTAAGCAACCCCACCCACTATGTAAAACCCACACACCTGCACAAAGGGTGGTCTTAATGACTAGAGTTTCTGTTTAAAATTATACCACCAGTTTCAATAGGTAAATTTTTTGTAAATGGGTATATTTCATTATTTTTAAATATTAATCAGTATGCATCACTTAACAAGTGTTTATGGAATACATGTCATATAAGCGCTATACTTAAAGCAAAAGAAATATGTTTTATTTTGTTTACCCCAGATTATTACATCATACAATCTTCAGGAATTTCCCTGTTTAAAAATCATATTTTCACTTTTTCATTAATATACAAGTAAAAGAAATATGTGTATACCCGAGATTATTACATTATACATTTTTCAGAATTTCCCTGTTTAAAAATCATATTTTTATTTTTTCATTAATATACAGTAAAAGAAATATGTTTTATTTAGTATACCCGAGATTATTACATTATAAATTTTTCAGAATTTCCCTTTATTTTTTAAATCATATTTTGAATTTTTCACTTTTTTTATATCACTATCAAAGAAAAAAAAGAAAAGAAAAAGAAAAGAAAAAAAGTTGTCAAGTAGAAACCCTTGAATGCGCCCCTCTCCTATTTTTAGGACAAAGGAGTCGCACAGATAACGCAAGCACCGTCGTGAGTTATGTGGAATCACAGCACGTGACTGTTCGGCAGACAACTGTGACTAGAACTGTGCTAAATGCCACCATTCCCTTCACTTTAAAGTGTGACAAATATACTACAAAAAAGTACCGTCTATGATTACCACTTAGTGGCTGCTAAATCCATTAAAATCCATTAAGAGGGCAAGATGCACCCCACTCGATCTTGGGGTTACATAATATTAAACACCAGTCACGATGAAAGAATGCACTGGAGCAAAAAAAGGTCACCGCAGAAGGCAAAGTGTCGAAGTGGAACAAAGGGTGTTTGTGCTCTGTTTTAGGTCATTCCCTGACACACTGGGGTTACAACTTTCAAACGAGCAAAAATGGAACTTTAAATACAGAAAAACTACGTCTTCTCTTTAATTGCATGGATTTTGTATGCACATCATAGTGTTATCAACCCAGTGTACACTCAAGGTGTTGTAAACAAGACGCAGTGTGGATTTGTGCACAGGATTATCTCTCTGATCAGTGGAGTCGATACTTTTTCTAACCCTTTTAAACTGGATTCTTAGAGAGTCAGCGGCTCCAACCCCATTGTTTTTCTCGCCCGGGTCACCGTGATTTGTGCGAGACATCCAGGCAATCGGAGTGACACTGAGAAAGTCTCCTGCAGTTTCCCACAACAAAGTGCAAGAAATCAATGCAAGTAAGCGAACACCAGCAATCACTTAGACGGCTGGCCTTGAACACTGGTGCACACAAACAATGGATGATAATATAGTAGCCTCGTAAGCGGGGCGTCATGAGTTCCAAGCAAAAGAAACTTTTTAAAGCTGCTGCTGCTACTGCTACTGCTACTAATGCTGCTGCTGCTGCTGCTGCTGTTTTGCATTTACGTGTAGACATACGAGTCTGTGCAACTATCAACTCAACGCTTAAACAGTGCAGTGTCGGTGACTGCAATAACAATACCAAGTTGCTTGGCCCCTGAATTGCAAAATGCAAGGCTCTTGTAACTGAAAGCAAGGAGGAAGTGTTCAAATGTCTGGTGATCTTTTTAATCGATGTCACTACCAGCCTCCTGTGGTTTTATGCTTCTCTAAACGTTGTGCACGAAGGAGAGAGGCGTCTTGAGGCATCTGAGCCGATCCCTGAAAACAAAAGAGTTTATTGATCGAGTTGCAAGCCTCGGTGGGCCCAGGGCTGGCTCACTCGACTGCTGCTCGAGTGGCAATACTGGACAGGACCAGGGCAACGACGCATCAGTGTGTGCCAGAACTAGACAGTATGAAGGGTGGTCTCATCACACGACTGCTCGCCATCCACCCCTATCACAACTGATTAATGGAAGCCTGTCCACATGCTTGCACTTGTCACCATCCTGAATCTTCTAGGAGCAGGTGAGTTTGCACTTTTTCTTATTATTTCAATTAAGTCAATAGTCATATCTGCCAAAGGACTGTCATAATGATCCGACTGGCTTTCTTGCATATTTAATGGCTGCACTTGCTGTCCGTCCCATGTGGCCCGTGCGCACCCAGCGTGGTTGCTGCTTCACCAACTTAGTGGAGCCTGAACTTCCAAAACTGCGCATAATGCAGAATAAGAGAGAACCAGAGGATGAAACTCGTGTCTAGTGCATTTCTGCATCTTGTCTGTACATTTTTTTTTTCGTCTCGTAAATGCATTCTGTCTCATTTTCTCGTGCTCAGACAGCAAGACATTTGACACCCATATGACGTTATCTGTGGCCCTTGATAGAATGGTGATGTAATCGAACTGCATTGACTTTTTGAACATTGATATAGGGATGACACCAATCAGCTAAAGCAAGCACATTATAGTTTGAACAAACCAGTTTATCCTTAAAAGGAACACGAAAGCACTTCGAAGTTAGCGATAAGAACAGGAGTCACCCAGGCACCTTGCATAAGTCCTTGACATACAACATACGAAATTGATATTGATCGTTTGTCTGGGGCTCAAATCAGGATGAGGTAATATGCCAAAAATAACAAATGCATTCTAAGTGATTTGAGGAAAGTTTGGCTCCACTCTCTTGTAAGTGTATGTCCAATTTGCTACTCTAAGCGCTAAAGACATGCTTCAAGGCACGTTTGGGCTTAAAAGGAGACACAGAAGAATCTTTTCTTATGTGGCCCCGAAGGGCAACTTTGCTCCAGCAGCCGAATTCAGCAGTGGTCGGCGGTCTGGGTGCTTGCTATAGATTTGTACTTTATCTGTCTGAGGACATGGAGACAGTGCGGTGCCTGCTTTCTGGCTGGCGGCAGATGACTCATGCAATGCCAGCTTCTCCCCTGTCTCTCCTATTTGCTGAAAATGTGATTGCCCATGCATGATCATCAACGCAGACATGCAGTGGCATATCAGATGGGATGACTTCCATCATGGTTCTGGCATATGTCAAAAGTAGTATAGAGCCCTGCGCAGCATCCTCCCTGGCTGCTTATATTGATCGTTGGCGTACGGGTCTCCAACTACAACATAGTATTCCTATATGCGAAGCCAGACAAGCGTCGCAGGGTCTAGTTCAGGCACTCTTAGCTGCCAAATTTTAACCTTCTGGCTTTTCTGCTCAGAATCCACCTTCGATGAAGCTCTCATTTGTGTAAATGTGGTTAAACCTGAGGTCGCTCAAAATGTAGGCCACAATATTATATGGGTTATTGATTTGAGTGCAGTGCGCTTGATCACGTACTCAGAAGGATCAGGAGTGGACCCAGTGCTCCCTTCCATTGCCTCATGTGCTCACCATGTTTGAATACCAATGGACCCATGTAGAGCCGCATGTCTGCCATCCCATCAAATGCGTAATTACCTTAGGGATTTTTATAATTTTATTGTCTGGCTTCCGCATCAAATTACAGGGCCAAATACCACCAAACTCCACAGCAGAAATTCAAAGATTCTATCTGAACAACTTGGAATCTTTCTTAAATTGAGAGTTGTTTAGAAAAATATTTCCGTTTTGTATTTTTCTTCAAATTTACCATATTTTGAATACAATTAATATGCATATATTTAATAAAAATGTTCTAAACACACAACGAAATTCAATAAAATTTCAATTCGCTCATATAATACAGAAGAAACCCTAAGTTAAATTGCAATTTCACTAACTACGAACATTGAACTTTTTCAAGATATTTTTGTTTTAATCTGGTTGATGTGTCAGCAAATCAGCTGCTATAATTGGTGGAGAGTACTAGGGTATGTCAGGTAGTTTACAGCAAGACATACGTCTTTCTTCCCCTATTGTTACTCATTTTGCTTTTCAGACATAGTAGATCATAACTAAATGATTCCATTAATATAATTTTCTCAGGGATATTAACAAAAATCAACTGAACGATGATGTCAAGTATACATTAAAATGCACTGAAAATATTGCTGCTAGGATGCACATTGCTTCAGCCATTTACAGTCAAGTGCGGGGACTTATTCAACCAATAGAATTGCAGTATTCTGTCGTAGCCACCTGGTGGAAATATAGAGAACCTTCCGTGAAAATCCACTATTAAATCAAGCTGTCATATTTAGCTCAATCAGACAGCAGTCTGTTGATGGCAATGAAAGTATGTGATGCGCCAAGCTACGTAATTTAACTAAAACAAAACTAACCTCTGCTTGTTGTGTGAGTCTTTTGAAGATGTCTTACAGAGGCAAATATAAGAGAAGTTGAGCAAGTATGGAATGTACACAATAACATTTACTCTATTCCATGATACAGTTAGTTTCATAAATTATGATCGACTCCAGACAGCTGTAGCCACTTATTCCTATCCCAGTAACTGGCTAAAGCCAGCGGCTGGCTTCCGTCTACTCCTGGCTTATAGTCGACTTACGCCACCACCACTGAAAACTATAAACCATGAATATGTATGTACAATAGATATGCATCTTTTCAAAAATTTACAAATATTAGTAACTCTCAACTTCTACACTAAAAGGTGCTGCATGTACTTTTAGGTATGGCTATGAGTAGCCAGTTATAGCCAGTCTGTTCCATTTAGTGGCAGGTAGCATCATATAGCAGAAGTTGTCTAACTTTGTCTAGGTTCAATTTGCCATTTTAAAATGAAACTTGCTTTACTGTGTAGGAGAGTGGAGTCACTTACATGCCTCAGTATAGACACCGAGTATAAGAAACTTTTCATATGACTTTCAGTGAAGCTTTAGCTTTTAAAGAGTTCATAAGCTGATAATCAAATCACAGGCATCAAACATGGACCCAGATGACCTTAGTTGACCTTCGTCTGCTTAGGGTGCTGCGCTGATTGGCTCATTATTGGCACTGATGACCTAGACCGTCTAGCAGCCATTCAGACGCCATGCACCCCACTGGTGCCTAAAATTTCCCCGGTATTTGCAGCCTGGGTCCTACAATTTACTGGCATGCGCCTGTGATCATAACCCAGGACCCACCGAGGAGGTTAACTTGCACCTTTACAACTAAGCCACCCTTTACTAAGTCACTACATCAACACTAACAAACCACTAATTTATATACAAAGAACGTAATTGTAACTGCAACCCAAGAGAGAATTCAGACATGACGCTCATTTTCATCTATTTGAAATAAAAACAGCATAATCTGTAACTCAATTTATATAGTTGTGGCAACATTTATGAGACATT
This sequence comes from Alitta virens, assembly GCA_932294295.1. Classification (NCBI taxonomy): domain Eukaryota; kingdom Metazoa; phylum Annelida; class Polychaeta; order Phyllodocida; family Nereididae; genus Alitta; species Alitta virens. Next base: position 65,159,365 of record OW028573.1, read on the forward strand.
TGGGTGTACAAAGCCAACGGCCAGAAGTGTTTTGTTTTTCATAGCAGTTTCATTTTCAATAGTATGCAATCTCCTGTGAAATCCAGCATATGGCACGTAGGAAAAATAGAATGTGTGTGAAGGGCCTGGATAGGACTCTTACCGTGTGGGTGTTTTTATCTAACATATGCGGACCAACAATTTGTTCGCAGGTAAACAAGAAATTAGGCCTTTTTAATATTAGAACAAACAGGGACAATAATTGGATCCATGAGTATTATATGGGTGTGTGTGTTGATATTGTCCACCAATAGTATATTCAAAAGAAACAGAAAGTCATAGTCCTAGAAATTTTCCCTTCTTACATACCAACAATAATTTTTTATTTGTAATCAAATTCGGCTTGTATAGGTTGACGACTTAGAACTAAAAGCATTAACGATTTCTGAGTGCAAAACATTTCACAAGCAGTGTATGCAGAGAAAGCTCACCTGATCGGGTAGACAGATGTCTAATATTGTCTATGTCTATGTCTCAATGCTCCTGGGGCTGAAGCTCAGTCAGCTTAATGATGGGACGATAAGGCTGCTTGGAGTCGACACCATATTACACATTCACCCCATGGGCAGGATCGTTTACTTGCCTCAGCATAGACACCGAGTACAAGGCACCTCCAGTTCCACATCTCATGTGATCGACATCCAGTTGGAATGTAGCTCATGAAGAGTGCCCGGGCCGGGGATTGAACCTGGGACCTTCAGCAGAGCTGGCCAATGTGGAATTGGCAGATGCCTTAACCATTAGGCCACCCAGCAGGTTTAACTATACAGTAACTAAAAGTTACAAGATAAATATAAAGATACAAGATAAATATCTTCTTTTAGGCGGACTATCCAGTATAGCTTGCAGTCGGATATGGACGTTTTCATGTCACTTTCACGTCAGGTAGATGTAAGTCGCTCATGCAGACTCTGGTAGAGGAAATTGCTGATTGCCGGGAGTTCCCTGACAGAGGCTCATTAGAGGCAACAGGACCTGGCTGTTACACCAGCAAATGTCAATCGATCTCGAGTAGAGCAATCACGATGTTTTCAGACTCCTTTCCAAAAAAACGTATATTTAATTTTTTGTCCTGCTCACCTTACACTGAAACTCTTTTTGACCAGGAAGAAGTTAACTTTTTTAACAGTTTTGGCAGTTTTTTTTAATATCTATACGGTTCGTAAGCCTTATCTTATTCAGTTTCAAGTAGTCTTTGTCATGATTAAGACTTTCTGACTAAGTATTAAATTATTATTGTTAGACTATACGTTCCCTTTAAGAAGGGAGGGCAGTGGCTTGAACCAAAGAATGATTGAACCCACGACTATGCACGTATGAGTCCAGCACCTTATCCCCTGGGCCACGGCACCACATTATCTGCATAATGTAAAGATTTTTTTGACAAACAGCTTGCCACATGGGTCTGACGTCTCTTCAGACAGACGTGGCAGGCTGTCTGAGATCTGATAAAATACACTTGCAAAAGGTAGTTGTACTTTGTTTAGTTAGACTTTTACTGTATTCTGGGATTTCTGGGTTCGTCAAGAATATACCCACAAAACGTTGATGGTCTATCACAATACCAAATCACAGCATTCCAAGGTCAGCAAGAATGCATAAGGACCAGATTATTTGATGATTTAACAATAAATGACCCTGTTACTTTAATAAACATATTTCTGCACATATTTCTTGTAGACTGCATCAATATACCAAAACAAATTGGGGACCCTTGAGGTCGTTTTGGCCATGGCCAAAGATACCCCGCACTGAGCTTCAATGGGCTGAAATACTTATTTTCCTTGGATGTAACAAGAAATAGTATAATAGTTTAAATAACCTCTACACCATTTTGATTTGTGGGAAATTCTTTACAAAATACAGGCATTCAAAGTTACTGTCATATTTACAACCAGGTTTCCTAGACTAAAGTATACAGCAACTGCTATGTCACTGAAAACCACACGCCCTAACATAATGTTAGTTTCATTAAAAACATCCTGTCAAATTGGACCTAGACAAAGCTAGATAATTTCTGCTGTATGATTCTACTTGCCACTAAACGGAACTGTCTGGCTATAGCTGGCTAGTCAAAGCCAGATCTAAAAGTACATGTCGCAGCATTTGATGCATAAGTTGAGAGTTAGCATATCTGTAATATTTTGTTGAAAAGATGCATGTCTATTCATTTATGATACATTAGAAAATTTCTTAAATTTACCAAAAATTTATATTTTTTCAGTGGTGGTGGATGTAAACTGACTATAAGCTAGAAGCGGCTGGCTTTAGCCAGTTATAGCTACAGCCTGGAATAGGTTGCTACAGCTGTCTAGAGTCTATCATATTTTATGAAACTGACTGTAGCCATGGCAACTGTCCCTAGAGCAGCATAGAGTGCATTAAAGCTCACAATTTTTATTTTCAGGAAGCTTATATATCATAGATCATATTTATGCACAAATAAGTTACCTATATTAAGTCAATTCAGAGTGAGACTCAACAAAATCCGTTTTTTCATAGGCGGCCAAAGTTACCCCAGGCGGCCAAAGATACCCCCCGGGTGATGGTATTGAACTTTCGATATACAATGTATTTAACTTTTTCCTATGACTAATGAAATATGGAAGCTCCAGGGGTTGTCCTTTAAAGCTCTGGAGTATTTTGTGGATTACCCTGACTGCTACATATCACAAGAAGTTCAAGCAGTCCAGAACAGTTATGCAATACAAGCACAGACTAATCCATTCCACATGACTAGGTATGGCTCAACTAAGAGTGGGGTCACTCGTGTCAAAGAAGGATAATCACATCACAGACCCTGTTTTTTCCAAGATCCTATGCAACCCAGTGATGCATTGAAGATTAAAAAAAACACACAAAAAAACTGTACCTTCAGTAATAGTAACTACTGCAGTTTGCTTGTTCATACAATCTGGGATTCCCAACTACCACTAGCCTAGACTATGATCAGTTCATACATGCTGGAGTTTAGTATTAGTGCAGCCATCTAAGGTAAGCACTTGCTACTCATGAGGAATTATGAATAAAATGAGAGAGAGAGGAAGTCGACACTATGTTACAAATGCCTCCAATTTAGCGTTTCGTGCGAATGACATCCAAGGATGATGTAGTTCACGAGAAGTGTTCAGACCAGAAATTGAACTCAGTACCTTCAGCAGAGATGGACACATTGTTGAATGGCCTCTACCTAACATGCCACCTACAGTTAGCTTCTTACAACATGTTTGACTCTAGACACCTATTCCTGACTGTAGCTAAATCAAACCGCTTCTGTCTACTCCTAGCTTATAGTCGGCTACACCTACTACATGGTCAAATGTGCTACGTGCGTTTTCCATGTGTTTGGATAAACGCATGGACAACGCATGGTTTTCACCTCATTTTAATTAGGCAAAAACCATGCGTTTTCCATGCGTTTATTCTTCTCATGGAAAACGCACGTGGCACATTTGGCCTAGTACCATCAACTGGCACCCTCTGTTAAAGAACAACATGTATACATGCAGCAGACTGACTTCACAGTGCACCTGAACCATTTTACTTCACAATGATTATATGTTATCCATAGACAAAACAAACCTCGGTAAATGTAAGTAATTTATCAAATGTTTCATAATATGTATGAGCAATAGAGATGCATATTTTCATCTAGAAATATGTATCACTCTCAACTCGCAACTGATGCACTAGATGGTGCTGCATGTACTTCATATCCGGCTTTGAGTAGCCAGCTATAACCAGACAGTTCCGTTTAGTGGCAGGTAGCATCATATAGCAGAAGTTGTCTAGCTATGTCTAGGTTTAATTTGACAGGCCGTTTTTAATGGAACTAACTGCAGCTGATGAACCACATGTTCTGTGCTCTGTGAACGAAGTTGGTGAGCAGAGCAACACATGAGTACCATGCTGGAATTGGGAATTCCCATAAGCTGTACTGCACTGAAAGTGACCTGCAACAGAACTGTTCCATAATCAGGAGCATATTTTGTATTCGAACAAGAAGTTATTCAAGCAGACGGTGTTAATATGAGTGTTTAAGGCATATGAAAGCAACTGTGTGATGTGTACTGAATTGATGGCTGAGAGATGTTTTACATGCATCAATGGAAGCAACATGCTGTCTGCTGCAACTTCAACTAATTTGCACACAATTTACATGAAATTTAATCTGATCCACAGAAACATGAGAGCAATCGCCACTTTGCCATATCTGCATCATGTGTCTGCATTAACATGACAATAAAATTGTGTGCACCATGCAAAGACGGTGCACTCTATAGTCTAAGCTCTTTTTCATGGTGATCATAGCAATTTGATTGTGTCTAGAATTGCTACCATCATTTTATACCTTACACAAGTTAGCTTACACATTTTGCCAGCTTTGCTCAATATTTACTAAGGCAATATGCTATTGGCGAAGCATGCAGTTATTCGTTTTGACCATCATTCTAGAATCCGTCACTGGCTGCCTGGTGACCTGGTCTAGAGGTTTTTCAGTGCATGCAGTTCATCGCGTCAAAGCAATAGCCATGGTGGCAATGATGATTGTTGTATGAATTATGTATTTATGCATATCTTTGTCCTGTGATCAATCTCACCGTCAACTTGGTAATTTCTTTTTGTTCTCCCTAATAGTAGCGGCACATTTTTGTCTTTGGGGAGTCTCCTCATTCATATAATTTTTATATGTATCATCTCATCTCATTTCATCCCACCTAAAATTGTATAATTTATAGGAATGTAATAAAAGCTATTTGTCTGTCTGTCTGTCTGTCTGTATGTCTGTCTATTGTTTTGTCAGTCGGGCAACCATTCACATGGCGGTCAAGCGTGGTCAGTTGTTGGTATTAGTCTGGACGTAAGTCTGCTTTAGCGCACCATGTGTACATGAGCTGGACCCCCCCCCCCCTCTCCCATCTTAGCAATTAGGCTAACTGGGTGACATATACTTGCATTAGAGGGCTGCACTCTCATAACCCTAATCCTCCAATGATTACAATTGCGCAACTATTCTTCTTCTTCTTTTGTCTCCTTTCTTCTTCGTCTTCTTTGTCTTCTTCGTTTCATAGCTGTGACTTGAAGCCGAGCTTCATACAACACTGCAGTGTGGTATTCCCATACCTTATGAACGATTTTGTATCCAGCTAAACTCAAAAGTCTATGCGAAGGAACTACATATTTTTGTGTTGTTCTTAATTTCAGGAGCTGGGATAGTAGAGCTCACGTGTCCTGAGGACAAGCACCGCACTGCCGACCCTCGCACGACTTCCGCCTTTGTATCGTGGGACCGAGCCGACTTCCTCATCCAGTCCACCCGTCCCATCAAGTCAGTATTTTGTATACCTTGATGATTGACTGCTGGCTAACTTGGGTTGTTTTTGGTCGAAGTCTTAATGTTATTAAAATTGTTTTGAATTCATTATAATGTATTATTGCAGTGGTACAGCAAAACTCATAGATTTGGAAACTCCAAAGGATGTCATGTGAATCCATGGGCTAGCCAAAGGGAGCCTTGGATTCACATGATATCCTCAGGCTGACTATGAAATCCGATATAAGGGATGATGTCTAAATTGTCTACACCAGATTTCACATGAAATTTGATAGATGCTCATCAACCTGGTGTAATTTTCAGGAGCATCTACCAGAGAGTTCCCATTTATGGGGCGGCAGTGCAAGTGAACAGAGCTTTCTTCGAGGGATCCCATTTCATAGGGTATCGGGCGGAGGATGATGAAGGCAGCTACGACACATGTTCGTTTACTGTTACAATAAATGGTCAGTCTTCCCTTCTAACTTTCGTGAACCAGTTCTGTGTCTCTAAATCATCTCCTTACAGTTTTGGATATTCTCTTCTGGATGACGCAGTCAATTTCCCTGATGACTTGTAGTTGATCACAGGCTGCCTCCGCCATTTTGGCCATTAAAATCAGTAATCGTCTCAGCATTGTTATACTTATCAGGCCAACATACAATATCCTACAGAGCAAAGCAACTGTTGTCCAAATGAAAGCTCTGAGCTAGCTTGGTACCGCAAGACCAATCCTAAAGTTAGTGGACCTGTACCTGGCTGTGGTCTAAACGTGGTCAGCTGCTTCTGTCCACTTCTATAGCTAATACTTGGCTTACATCTATCACCAGATAAATATAAACATTGGTAATGTAAGAAATTAATCTAATATATCATAAATATGTACTTTTAGGTCCGGTTTTGAGTAGCCAGCTATGACAGCTTTGTCTACATGGCCAAATGTGCCATGTGCATTTTCCATGCATTTGGATAAACGCATGGAAAACACATTCTAATTAGCTAAACACCATACGTTTTCCGTGCATTTATCCTTTTCATGGAAAACGCACGTGGCACATTTGACCATGTAGTTTCAATTAGACAGGCCGTTTTTAATGAAACTAACTGTATATGACTCGTGCTAATCATCGATACATCTCCCAGGGTTGCATTAAAATTGTTATGTCCATTTTTCACTGACTCCTGCAGTTATTCGCTGTCCAATGATGCACAATCCACAATTTGGTATTATAACCTGCGATTCCGGCAACTTCTTGGGTTCAACATGTGTAATCTCGTGTCTTCCTGGATACGCTGTGGTGGGCAGCCGGAAGATGAGGTGCGGAGAGGATGGCCAGTGGTCAAATGACTATCCCTTTTGTAAAAGTAAGCAACACTACCTTATTAGTACACTTCTCTTCATATTTTTGCTTTTTACTTCTTATGCATAAAAATTCAACAGCAGCTTAAATAGTGTTGTAGTAGTTCTCTCCTTATAAGGTTAGATAAGTAACATGTACAGATGATGGTGGCCATGCAGTATGAGTAAAAATCTCAGGAACGACAGTAATTTTTGAAAAACCTAGCGTTTGAAATACATTTCGTCAATATGGAATGTATGTTAGATTACGATGAGGTGGTGCTCACTGTGTGTCCCTTAAGCCAGTGCTTTTTAATATTTTCAATTTAATTTTACAAAATGTTTTTATTTATGCTTTTTTTTTTTCTTTACTGTATATACTCCAATGCCACTTACATGTAGGTATGCGAATAAAATATATTGAAATATGTCTAATTGTGGTACCAACAAAGGGCTATTTTCTACCACTTGAAGCTTTTCTTTCTCTATGAATCCTTCATATGTATGTATATATTTTACATCAGCAACAACCTGCCCAGACCCCGGCACTCCTCTCCACGGCACTCGGCTATGCACTACAGTGACCCATGCCTATGGAAGCATCTGTAGCTTCGCCTGCAACGCTGGCTACCAGCTGATTGGCCACTCTCGTCTCATCTGCAAAGTGGACGGCGAAAATACATTCTGGTCCTCTCCAACACCAATGTGCAAAGGTAAAGAAGTTAAGTAAATGTCTAGTCCACCTGGCAGGTACATTTGCCACAATCAGGCAATGGCATAGTCATACCTTAAATCTTTATTATTATTTGATAACTGTTCTAAGATCTTAGCTGTATTGATGGTGTCAGACTCCATGAAGACTGTCCCTCATAACAGTTAGCATCTAACTAGTCAATCTGATATAATGTGTCATGCTTTTGACCAAGAAGTAATTCAAACCAGCTATATGAGAAGTATTCTAGATATCTTCAAACTATCTAAAGGTTAGCTACTTTACTGACAGTGTAGTCAATGGGATTTCAGTATAAAGATTTGTAAGGACATAAACCTCAAGTTTGAGTTAGTAAATAAAAAGAAGTATTAAAACTTTTTAAACTAGATGGAAACGTATTTGTCGACAGAGATCATCTCGCCGACCCTCGAGTTATGTCCATCTGATATTGAGGTGACAACCAGCACAAAGATATTCGAGGTGGCCAAACCAAGGGTAATATTCCGTTCACTCAGTGGCAAAGAACTGCCACACTACTGCACATACTTCGGGGATCAAAATTCCTACAACTTCACAGTGGACACCTACCATATATCCTGCAGAGCGTATGAGCCCACCTTTGGAGAAATGGCTGTGACAGAATGCAAGTTCACCATTAAGATAAGAAGTAAGTACTCTTAGTGCTGGCGACTTTGCTTAAATTCAGTTCAGCTATGTTTAGGACTTTCAAAATGTCTAAATTTAAATTTTTTTAATAGCGTTCCCATATTTTATGGTATCACATTGTATGCTATTTGTCTGGGAAGGGAGACCATCTATCTCACAAGGCTCACCACACGTTATTGTCTTTTCTTCATTGTAGCGAATCCATGTTTAACACTTCATCGACCAAGAAATGGCTTCTTGTTGTGTTCAAGGGCCCAGGGAGGGGACACATCCATCCTGGAGACCACTTGCCGTTTATTTTGCGACAATGGATATGCCCTGCCCAGGGCTGATGGCGTCCAGAATGGTGTGTTTTATTGTGATCACACTGGATCTTGGCAGCCATCAGATCAAATTCCTAGCTGCGTTCGTAAGTAATGGTTTTGTTGTTGTTATAATGATGCCCCTATGTCAAGTGCAATGTTGCATTACTATATTGTACTTACATGCGCACAATCATTTCGAGCTGCAGATGTGCACGGTTGGACTAGCATGCTTATGATGATGACTATCCATTTCGAGTGCATGCAAATATTTGCTTTTGGTGCAAAAAAAATGCTGGTTGTTGAGGTACATGCATGGTGTGTGTTGCAGAGCCAAAACGACCACAGGAGCTACAGCTACCAACAGAGATATCTTATGCTACAAATGATTGCAACAACACAGAGAACATAAATGAAGTTAGAGTGGCATTCCAGGCTGCAGCCCAAGCCACAATCCGGATGCAGCACATGTGTGCCACCAACCCTGGAGTCTGCATTGTGGAGGATGTCGTGGCCTCTTGCCGGAAACCGGAATGTTCCAGGAGGTGGCGACAGTTCGCCAGATCTATCTATCGACGCGACTACTCCCATTGGAGGCGCCGAATGGCCGATTGCATGTTTCCTGAAAATGTTAACATCCTGCCAATAAAATTTCATTTCGCTACTCGGGTGGCTGAGGATGGCGGTCGCTGGCCAGACAAGTACCACGAAGCGTCCAATCGCCTTTTCGGCATGTTTGACTATTTTGAACGCCTTGTAATTCAAGATACCTTCACAATCTCATCTCGAGTCAATGATATTGAAATACATGGAATAAAAAAAAGCTTGACCTATGCACCCATTAAGGCCATCTGTGATATTGGTCATAAGTTTAACCAAGACATTCTCTTATGTGGTGAGCATCACTAAAGGAACACAGACTTGTCAGGAGTTATAGATGGTATTGTGGTACATAGTATAACTGGCCATTATGTATTTTTCACTACCTAATTTCATCCTGCACCCCTTGTGGAAATTCATGTAGCATCTGTAACTCCTGTCTGCTATTAAAGATTACAAAATTTTCAAAAGGTATATTTGAGTGGTTGACAAGCCCAGTAAGTGCCTGATCTTCCTTCTTTCTTTTGTTCTGGCTAACTTGCTTGTATTTACAGTTTCATGTGGACCAGGGGCCTTCTATTCTCTCGAGAAGGACAAATGCATTATTTGTCCCAGAGGAGAATATCAAAACGAAGAAGCTCAATTCCAATGCAAACGGTGTCCCAATGGCACTTACTCTCAGCACGCAGGGGCCTCAGATGTCTCCCAGTGCTTAGGTATGTGTATGACCTTGAAGGAAGAACGATACTCATCTAGTGCATCGCCTTGTGACATGCCTTCTAACAATTCCCGTCTTCGTTCCAGATATTGATGATTGTATATCCAACCCATGTTTGAATAGGGGAAGGTGTATTGATGGGCACTCATCTTACACATGTCTTTGCACATCTGGATTTACAGGTATTTGAACTCAGGCCTACTGTGGTAGTTATAAGAGGCAAACATATACTTTGGTCACCAGAAACAATGGTACATTTTTTTCAATGATGTGTTTTTCCCCCATCAACGCAGAAGGCTACAGACATACATGAGTCATGTCATCACTTATAGTAGGTTCAAATAGTTCGACCAGGTGTATACCACGTCACGCAGGTTATACTATCTTGGACCTCTGGGGGTTTTTCTTGCATATCTCATGCTAAGGTTCTTTACTTCTATTTTTAGGTGTGCACTGTGAGATACCAATGTTCGATTGTGCCAGACATTCCTGCCAAAACGGGGGCACGTGCATTCCCACGGGTAAGGACAGCCATGCTTGCAAGTGTGCGCCTCAGTTCACTGGTCAGTATTGCATGTTCGCCGCAGTGGACGCTGGCTGGACACCCTGGGCCCAGTGGTCACCTTGCAGTCACTCGTGCGGTGAGGGCATCATGGAACGCCAACGATTCTGCAGTAACCCCAGCCCCGTGTTTAGTGGCAAACCCTGCAGGGGCGCTGCTACACAGATGAAGGTCTGCAACAACGACCCCTGCGCACGTGAGTACACATATTTCATTCAGAGCTGTTCTGCTGGATTCTTTTGTTGGTTGAATATGTTCAGGACCGTCGTTACTGCCACTGGTAAATCAGACAGTTCAAACTTACACAAGTCAGATGAACTTGAACTGAAGTGAGCAGAACATTCACACGCAAAACCCAAAGTAGCTGCCCGACCATATTTGTCAGTCAACCAAGAGAACAGACGAGTAACTCTCCATGTTGCCTCTGTTGCGGTTTGCTAATTATGTGACAGGGCCGTCGCTGCTGTTGAAGCAAGTTGTCTTATTTGCTCTGTCAATGTGCATTCAAAAAGAGTGTGTTAAAATACTTTTTTAGTACATTTTTATTACAGTTTCAGGCACTTCGCCCAGACGCACATGGAGAGGCATATAATGAACCGGTTTTAATCTCTTCCAGTAGAAGTGAAAACCATTAAGGTAAGTAATTATTTACTTTACTACACTACCTTCCAGTAATATAAGACCTACCTTAACCACAGTAAATATACTTTTGGAAGGTGGGTTACATCTCAAACAATCTAACGTCAATCCATCGTTGTAATGTTTAAATACTATTCAATGATGTTAAGAAAGATTTCCACAAGGATATTTCCGTGTTTCAAGGATCTATTTCGGGCCAAAGTACCCAATTCTAACAATACACAACCTAATGCGTGCTACATGTAACTGGGTCAGTTTGCCAGAAAAACTTTCAACAGCCAAGTGAAAACTGATATTTTCAGATTATTCGGAATCAGCTTTAGATATCTATGTAACCTGATAACCTAGGAAAGCTACAAGTAGAGCGAGGCATCAGAGATTTCTAGGTGACCAACTGACATAATATTTGCTGATACAACCCAAGGCATTGTCATGATAAGAAGGTCCCAGTGGTTTCAAATTAGGTTTAAGAACCTGCATGCGATTTATTAGTAGCTCAATAATCAGTATTAACTGTCACTAGTGTCTTAAAAGTATATGTATACTTGAAAACAATTGTTTTGAATCTTTTAACGTAAATTGTTTGTTTATTTTAATACATGTAGAAATACGAGGAATGCCTTTATTGTTGTATATAAATGTTATTATATTATATTATATTATATAACTATGTGTTACATGTTCAATCTACTGCTTAACTATGGATACAATTGTAGAGGAGATAGCCAGTTGTTTGTTGAGACGATTTTCAATATTTACAAGCTATTTACTACATTTTATCGAGTATTTTTATTGGCTTAATAGCCTATGACGCTTTATATCCTTGTTTGTACCTTTGTACCTCTAGAATGTCAATATAGTGCCAACCACAAAAACTGACTTGTCTCTTTATTGGTAGAATCATTTCTATGTAGCAGTATTTTTTCACAAAGAGAAATCTCCAAAATATATGAAAGAAGATGCATTTGCTTAACTAAAGAGTGCACAATGTAACATGAGAAATATCCACACTTGTGCTTTAATGACACAATGGTCAAGGTACATCTTCAACTACATTTCACATCTTCACTGCATTACACTGATGGCATTTGGAAGGCCACCAGTTCTCAAGGGCACCCCTCTCTTTGGTACATAGGATGATGCTCTCTTCACCATGGTGATGCAATCGACGATTGGGCAGACAGACAAACATAAGTTGCAACCTAGACAGAAACAGATATGATTACTCATTACTCATCAATACTTAACAATAAAATAACAAGAGGAAATATTAACATTTTCAGATGAAATACTGCAAATGAGCAACAAAATAATACAAGGTGTGTAATATCTAAATTGCATCAAAGAATGAATTGTCCAGCCATACCTGTACAATCATCAGTCACATGAGGAAGATGGGTTTCTGGGTCGAAAGTTATTGCTTGGTAACCAGAATCATTGCAGGTCATGTAGCATTTTCCACAATTAATGCACATGTCCTGAAAGAAAAATACTGGCTTATTAGAATTTCACAATAGCAGGGTAATTCAGTACTTCTTGGACCATTACAGAACAGTGGCCAAGGAGTACAATCTCTTGGTGCTGCTGGTGGCATAGCAGAACTAGCATATTGGGTTCAAAACCACAAGTGCTTTTATGGGTGCGATACTTCGACCGCTAACCCTGACTTGACCGCAACGAGACTCGCAAGCAACAACACCCTGAGAGTATAGTCCTCAGCCACTGTACTATATATTGGTAAAACAATCACACAACACAAATATTCACCTCATCAATTAGAGCAACGACTTGCTGCTTGTTGTCAAGATCTCCATAAGCACCAATCATGGGAAGTGCAGCTCCCACCACATCCTGTGAAGAATAAAAACTTGATACATTATGTTGCTCCACATCCCAGACCTAAAGATATACCGAATAGACAAAACCAATGGCACCACAAGTGGGGACATATGTCAGTGCAAGACTTACCTGAATCTTGGGAACAGGGACACTCGGCTTGTTCCCTGGTCGAATACTTTCTGGTGCGTAAGTCTCACTGAGCAAGTCATCTTCCAATTTCAGCTTTGCCACAATTTGAGCCTTCTCCTCTTTGTACTTGCCGAAATTTGGCAAACTCTGAAACAAACGAGACAACTTATGAGTGAAAGTCACTGACAGTTGTCATAATACTCTTGAAAAACATAATTTATTACCTTTCCATTGAGTGCCTTTGGTTTGACCACTGGTTTGCCTAGTTGGTGTTTTGGGGTTGGTGGACTTTGACCATCCCAGTCCCTGAGTGATTCAATACTTCTGAGGTAGAGAAGTGCTTTGAGACCAGTAACATAATCTTCAATTAAACTGAAGTCTTGATTTTGCACAGCACTGCATACCTGTAAATAAGAATATGAGACAATCTATCACATATAACAAAAGGTATGTATTAGTGATTTTGAAATATCTGTAACACCATACCTGCAACACTGATGCACCAGCACTGAGGAACTGCAAACCAGCTTCTGCAGAGTCAATTCCACCAGTTGCCAGGACGGGGTAACCAGGAAGAGCCTTGGCAACTGCTGAGACAGCACGAAGGGCAATAGGTCTGATGGCATTGCCGGAGACACCTCCATATGTTGTTTTCTTCTCTGTGCCAATGGCTGGCCAGGCAGAAGCATCAGCTTTGAGGCCCATCAGGCCAGACACAGTGTTTGTGGCAGTGACACCATCAGCCCCACCTGAGACACAAGACAAATGATGGATGAAATATGAGAGAGAGAGAGAGAGAGAGAGAGAGAGAGAGAGAGAGAGAGAGAGAGAGAGAGAGAGAGAGAGAGAGAGAGAGAGAGAGAGAGATGCATTTATTCCAACCATAATAGTATTTGTACAATAAGTTTAAATATGGTGTTGGAGACAGACATTTTGGCATACAGCCGCTAGCATGTCTGCCACCAGAGGATTTCATTTGAAAGTACATTTTAACATTAGTAAAAATATCGCTATGAAGGGATAAGATAAAAGATAAATAAAACTGAATTAACATAAAACGTAGTTAGAGGGAAATTTCGTAATTAGTATACAGTGGAGGAATTCATCAGTCATATTGGTAACAAACTACATGAAGACATATGAGTCTCTGACATACCTTCCTTTGCAGCTCTGGCTATATCAACCACATTCGTGACATTAGGAGTTAGTTTGGCAAAGAATGGGATGGACACTGCCTGCCTGACCCACCGGCAAATGTTCAAAACCAATTCAGGGTCCTGGGAAGCAAAATTAAACTGTTCTAAATCCAATTTCTTGTTGTACATTCATTCGTAATGTTAAACTATTAAATGGCATTAACTAAGGCTCACCTGACCACACGCAAGACCCATACCACGCTCTCCCATTCCATGAGGACAAGACAAGTTCAGTTCAAGTGCATCAGACCCAGCGTTCTGTTGAAGATATAAAGAGACGCAAAGACATTAGGAATGCTGCTGCATTCTTGTGACACGCATTTCAGACGCAGAAATATCAATACTTACTTCAGCCATTTTAGCTATCTCAGTCCAGTCGTCTTTATCGTAACTGCACATAATACTTGCAATCAAAATCTGAAAAATAGTAAACAGAACTACATTTTATTGTTTCCGTTTCGTTCTTTAAACTTTAACAAACAGGAATGAATACAAGCACAATGGGTTGGCCACCTGCCTCACCATATATGATTCTTTTTTAAAAGCGCACAATGAGATGATATCAAACCCACCACCATAAGAGAAACCAGACAGTGCCTTTAGATGTACACTAGACCGAAACATTGCTGTCATTTGCAAGCACGCCGATAGGCATGCTTGAGACAGAACACATTGCATTGGGTCTCTTTGGCAGGGTGCGACACTAAACTTGTCGCCCCATATAAATCAATTTATTGTCCAATCCACAAACCCATTTATGCTGGATTGATAAGAAACACCTTGTCTAGGGTCTAGACTGTCTTTCAACTTTTTTTCACCCATAAAAATTCTGAATATAGCACTGAAATCACAAGATAATATAACGTTTTGGTGGATTTCACGGAGTTGTGCAACTGACTGGATTAGCATCAAATTTGTGAATAGAGAGAGATTACACACAATCTTTCCTTTCTAAGAATGCAGATCTATGTTTATTTGAACAATAAAACAGGAAAAAAACAGTAGCATAATGCCTAATAATTGAGAAACCACCGCTTCACAGGATTTGCAAGAAATTTCTCTGTCGTGAGGCAGTTTGTCGGACTAGATGTACACCACTCGGCTGTGAGAATCATTAATCAATTTATTGAAAAGTCTCGTTTCAAACCTTTTCTGGGAAATCTTGCTTCAGCTCTGTCACTGACCGACACCAATACTCAGCCGTCTTCTCTGAGATGAGTTCAATGTTGAGGAACGACCCTTGGCCAGGTCCAAATATGTGGCCTGAAGTGGTTCCTCTGACAATTCGAGGAGAGACGTTGGTCACTATGTCCTTGTCAAGGGCGAATGTCTTGGTCAGTGCAAAGCCCCAGCCAGCCTGAAATAACAAGTCTAGATGGTTGATTTTATGGCCAACATTGAGTTTGAGACAGATTTCATTCTAGGATCTCATAAATTAACTCAATACATACTCATTAACATGTCACGTGTTAATAAACATACAAAAACTAACGGAAATACCGTGTATGGTGTTCAAAATTTAATTTTTAATAAATTGTCAAATCCAATGCGATAAGCCATACTTGTGGCTGTACAAGGCGGAGTAATGGTAAAGCAGTTGCCTAACTTAAAACTTCCTGTAATCTGATTTAGCAAGTTGAAAAACTCATCATTCAATCATTAAAGTATCTCAACGCTTTTTTAGTCTCACCTCAAAACCTCGACGTATCATAGCAGAGGAGGTGGTGGGAGGGGCACTGGCCAGACCAAAGGGGTTAGGAAATCGGAGTCCACACATTTCCACAGACACGTCCACCTCGTCTATTGGGGTGTAGAAGAGGGGTAAGGATGGCTCATCTGCGAATTTTGACCCCTCTGAACTCTACACGCACATTATAAAATAAAAATAAAGTATTCAATAATCTGAACACTCTTCATGGTGTATGGGTCTTCATCAAATATTCACAGAACTTCTGCAGTCCCCTCAAGACTGGAGACGCATTGTATTCACTGAGTTTGTTTTGATTTGATATATTCAACATCATCGCATCACAAGACAGTGCAAGACAAGAAAAAATGCATAATTTTCAATAAAAATTTAACTCATCATCAAACTGCACATATTATTAGACAGCACATTATTCATATTCAGATTGGATAACCTAAGACATTTAAAATTTCTGACAAATTAATAAAAAAAACTAAAACATGATGGTAGGCTATCGGCTTCATTATCATGAATTAAATGGTTACCGTACTGTGACATATGATATTTTATAGATAATAATATTTCTAAATCTGTTCACCTGAAGGAATTGGTGCATGAACCACGAGGCCTGTTTCCCATCATTGACAGCCTCCACAGTGGTGTGGGCCACTCCCCCCAAGTCTCCTCCACAGAACACCCAACCCTCACTGGTCCTCATGGTCTTCTGGTCAACCTCTGGCAACCCCCACCTGTTCAACTTCAAGGGCTCCAAGGCTGATATGACTGCAATAAATAATAACATTGTAAATTTGAGACTCCTTTTAACTTTCAACTCTCCCAGGAAAACGTGTCAATTCATTTTCAATTGATTTGGACGGAACCCTTTTCCAAACACTAATTCCGTTCATCTGGCTTATCAACTAATTTGCCTTATAATAAAACAAGAAAGTTTGATCACATAAAGTATCCTTGGTAGAATGACTCAACTGCATAATGCAGTCCAAAATTATTTTGCAAAAAGATTCCCATGTACGGAGGACCATCCCTTTCCAAAACAACATCGGAATGAATCCGAATGAACTGAGGCGTTCGATTTACAGATAACGGTGCGTTGAATCGTGTGTTATTACCATCGGCGTCTGAGATGCCTGATCCAAAGGCTGAGATGACATGGCTGGCCTTGATCCTAACAGACTGCTCTTCATCCTCGATCCATTCCCCTTGATCATTTTGTTCTGTCCTAAAGAAGGTCATGGCCACAACCCTGCCATTCTGCACCTCGACTTTATTGGGAGACATGAAGGGCAGGAACTCACACTTCTCTTCTTTGGCCAGCTCCATCTGGATGTACATTGTACATTGAATAGTGTAAATTTATATGTTTCGATAAGCAGTGCAATACCAAATAAAACAGGTTATCACAATTTAGCAAATATTTCCCATTATTGTAATATTTTGGAAGTCACTGTCATGGTTATTAAAAAGTTGTGGCATTGTTAAAATCTCGTTATATTTTAATGCAATACAGTTAAAATTAAGTGTGGAAAACTAGAACACCAACTTCATGGAGTACATACACTTTATATGCCATTTTTATCACTTATTCACTTTAAGTTTGCCAAAAAGTGAGTTGGAAATTTTCCCGGTTTTTCTTTAAAACTATGAGACAGACAGACCTCTTCTGGGACGGCCCTGATGTTTGTGAAGCCCTTCCTGAACACCACAAAGACACGTTTTGCCCCACAACGAAGAGCTGAAGTGGCACAATCAAAGGCGGTGTCCCCTGCCCCGAGCACGATGACATTGCCAGTGACCGAGGGCAGCTGGCTCTTACAGGCACACATCCCTAAGAAGAAAGAATAGGCACACGTGCGAGCATGTCCTTAGTATTAATATGTGGATGACACTGAATATAATAGTGCAGGATACAGAGGTGTTCTGGTGATGGCCACCAGGTATCAGCTATTTAATCAGATATCCAGTTGAGCACTTGATATCACTATACTTTCATACCCAACTATTATATTTCATTTAAATTGTAATAGGATATTTGGAGCTGGGTACAACCGTATGCTTTGTTAAGACAGCGATAGTACACGACACTTAAGTTTTTACGGCATTCTTTTTATATTTTTTTATTTCATTGTTTTTAGAGAAAATGACAAACAGTTTACAATGCCAAAATTTATCATTGTAAAAAAAAAATAATATATATATATATATATATATATATATAATTTTTATTGACAGTAAAATATCATCCATGATATATATGTCATTAATAATACACAGATAAAAGATTTGCTTTTATTATTTTGATGAAATTGTAAGTTAGTGGGGTAAAACAAACCTGCTTTGCTTGCGGCAGCCACCTTAGGAAGGAATGATTTAGAAGTATGAAATCCCATCTCTTCTGACAGGTTGGCGAAAATGGAGATTTTCTGAGGATCAGGCAAACCTGAGGCCAAAAATAACATTAAGAAATTTTATCATATGTCTTAATGGCCTACTGCACGCAATATTAGAAGTTAGGAGGATATGTGTATCATGTGGAAGCCAGGCATCTCACCAAAACCCAGGAACACTGCCTTGTAGCCGGAGTCACGCAAATATTTCAAGGTAAAACCTCCAGTGAGACTGAGTGCCTTCCCACACACAACCTGCAGAAATCAGATGAGGATGATTCAGTCCTTTTTCACATATGCAACATCAGCTCAGGTACAATATCCAAACGTTCATTCAGAGCTACTAGAACAACCTCTTAAGAAGTAATACTAACTTATACTCCACTAGACATATTTAATAATATTTTTTTGATTGTTTGTTTTGTTTAATTGCTGTTATTAGCAATTTAAGTACAACTTGCACTCAGAAGGAAGTTAACTAACGTTGACGTTGGTTTTATTTCGCTCAGAACAAAAGGAAAAGTATCTAGGTGGAGTATAAACGCATGAACCACAGGCGTTTGCCATCATGACAGCACTGAGCAAGTTATGCTAAGAATAAGACCAAGGCTACTGACTTTGTCAAGAACAGCTTCTACTCCCCCTGAGCAACTGCCTTCAAGGATGGGGCCAGTTTCAGTCAAAAACATTATGTAACTGCTTAAAAATGGCAATATCATACACAAAAATAATTTTCCTTCTTATTCTAAGTGATAACTTTCATTATTTGTAGGTATTTACAGTTAATTTTTCAGGAATTCCTTGCCTGTATGCTGGAAATGTTCAATTCTTATCTCTAGTGGTAGCTAATTTGCATATTTCACCATCTACACACATGATGGTACTTCCTGATTGGCCAAAATCTCTTAAGCACTATGTGCTGTCAGCTTTAAGCCAAGTAAGTGACCTAACTGTGCAATCTTTGTTTAAGATTTGAGTGTAACCAATGCAAACAAAACTAATTTATATGCAATTTCACTGGAAGACATTCAATGCTATAAGCCACCCAATAGCCTATTAGATAAATTTGTTTGTATTTTAAGTCTAACTGGTAAACTAGCAAAATAATTGCCAACAAGCTCAGGGCATTTCCTAATGTATTCAGCTACATTCTGATCCTGCTGTTGCAAATGACATAGATGCCTCTTGAGATGAAAGGCCAATTAAGGCAGTCAGTAGCCTTGGTATTAGTTAAAGTATAAGTGCTGTCATCACTGAGCCATGCCATATATGTTGGCAAACGCCTGTGCATGAACTTTGCCATTGTCATATTGTATGGTATGGTTTAATGGTAGGTAGCATAGCAGGGCATTTATAAGTAGAGTGGACCAGCTGTAGCTTATCATTAAAGGCGTACTTCAAGGCAATAGTGATGTGGCCTTAAATGTAAAATTTTAATGGTGATATCATAATATACCTTGACTCCCAAGTCTTTCATCAACTGCAACTCGAAGTCTACCACATCATAAGGCAGTCTGAATTGGGGGATCTCTGAGGAACTGCAAAATATATTTAATAATGAACACTAATTTGTGACGTTAGTCTTCAGTATAACTTTGGCAATTGGAGGTTGGTACTTAGCAATGCATACCTGAGTCCTCCCATGTAGTTTTGTTTCTCGAAAATTGTGATGTCAGAGTAACCAAGACGAGCCAAGAACGTGGCACAACTAATACTAGCTGGTCCACATCCCACCAGGGCTATAGGTTGTCTGTATGTAGGACCCAGTTTGCGTGCATCCAATGAAGGATTCCGGATTTGGGGTAGTTTCATCTTCTTAAAGATCTGAACAACATAATTCAAATATATATTGACTGTGGTGTCTTCATCACATCATCAAACAAAGTGCTTGTACTTTATTATGATTGTTCAATAATTAACTTTTATACAATGCTTGTTCGCTGTTTTGAATAGAAGTAAACAAATATTTTGGTTTAAAAACTAAACCATGAATTTTATTAGATCAAAAGTTATTTTATCTTTCAATGTGTTTCTAAAACCATGCCTCAGTTGCAAACTGCTGAAGTCCTCCAATGTTGATGGGGCCTTCTTCAGAGGCATAGAGGTTGCAGCCTCCAACACAGAGGTCGCTAGTGGGGCACACCATGCCACATGTTAGCCCTAGCGGATTGTCAGAGAATATCAATTTTGCTGCACCATAGTAGTTCTAGAAAAATAGACAAAATGGCAATTATTAATGCACAATAAAATGGAATTGTTTTACAGGTGTTATATCCTAGGTCTTCAGTCCTGTTGTCTCAAGTCCATGTGCCTGCAGGGAGTCCATGCTAAACGTGAAAACTATCATAGTTGTAAAAATTCACAAAAGTATTATTTTCTTTTACTTCAAAATGGTAGCTACAATAGATGCTCAAAATAATCTTGATAACGGGAAAGTCTTTAACTGATTTACTTCAAATGAAGATATGTCCAGAGTCTGAAATGTATGATGAACCTGTAATTTATCAGATGTCACCTTACTGCGAACAAAGTGGTTTCATAAAGTTACTAAATGACATGACAAATTTATTCAATTTTCTCAGCTTGAACTGTCAATCATTCAGTGCAAAGTTATCTTGATATCCATAATAATGAAAAGAACAAAGTTTATGGTCTACGTTTACAGGAAACATGGCTCACAGCGGATGCTGACCTTTCCATCTTGGAAATACCAGGATATAATTTAATATCTTGAGTAAGTCATGCAGTGCACACGGAGAAGTTGCTATTCATTTACATGATGATTTATGTTTAAACATTTTGTCAGTCAATGATGATTCTGAAATTTGGGATGGACTGTTTATTGAGATCTGTTTGAGTGATGGGTATGTGGGTAGAAAAAAAGTGGTTCTAGGTAATATATATATATGCCTCCCAGACAAACTGAATAAAATATTAGGACATTCAAAGATGAAATAAATGCTGTTTTCAATACCTTTAGAAATGTAAAGGATATATTAGTCACTTGTGATTTCAACAATGATCTTTTGAAATGTACTGAAAATAGTCATGTAAATAGTGTCTTAGAAATAGTTATCTCTTGTGGATACATACCATAAATTACTATGCCTACCAGATTAACTCAGTGTCAGGGTACACTTATAGATACTTTTTTGGTTAAAATTTCTAGTTACTTTTCTTATACTACTTCTGGTATTTTGATGAATGAAATTTCTTTCCATTTGCCTTATTTTATCTTTCTAGATTATTTAAAGTCAATCTTATCCAGTGTATCAAAGGTCTTTGAGAAGGTAATGTAAAATCAAATATATGACTTATTCATAAAAAATATATCATTTTATATCAGCCAAAATGGCTTTCGTAGTAATCATTCTACTGAATTTTAGAAGTTGTTGATGTAATCATACAACACATGGTTAAAATAAAGTCCCCGTTAATATTTACTTTTAAGAAATAATCTCACTAATCGATCCCAATATGTCCAAATTTAATAATACTTGTTCAGACTATTTAGATATTTGCTGTGGTGTTCCACAAGGTTCCATTCTTGGACGGCTATTATTTAAATTTATATCAATGATTTATATTTAGCAACAAATATTTTCTGTCCTGTGTTGTACGCAGATGACACAAATTTAATTACCAGTTTAAGTACCACAGGGGATAAATCTGATGAAACTATTAACAAATTGTCATTAAATACTTCAAAACCCAAAGCAATGGCGTTTCACACGCATCAAAGAACTGTAACATCTCCCAGTTAACATTTTGATAACCAAAGAAGAGAATAAGTTGACAATTTTAATTTACTTTGGGGTTATTCTTGACAATAATCTCACGTGGAAAAACCACCTAAACATGGTAGCGAATAAGGTTTCAAAAACTACGTGGGTCATGAATAAACTTCAAAATGTTCTCCCAATCAGTGCATTAAAACATATTTATAATTATTTTATACTGCCTTATATAAGTAATGGCCTACTTATTTTGGGTTCAAAAGCCAGGAGACCTTTCTCATTGCAAAAAAGAATAGTTAGAATGATGACAAAAAGTGGCTATCGAAGTCATACTGAAGTTTTATTCAAACAGTTATTTTTACTTAAGATTGATTATCTGTGTGCACTGCATGACTACTTATTTTGTTACAAATATGAAAATCAATTGTTATCAGACTATTTTCTGATAATAAGTTAATGATTACTTTTTGAATACTTAACTAGAGCAATAAGGT
Source organism: Alitta virens (assembly GCA_932294295.1). Lineage (NCBI taxonomy): Eukaryota > Metazoa > Annelida > Polychaeta > Phyllodocida > Nereididae > Alitta > Alitta virens. The sequence goes on from OW028573.1 coordinate 65,181,743, forward strand.
ATCGCCCAGTGCCTGCTGTGAGGCATGAGTTTGCAAGACAATCTATAAGCTACAGGTTCCCTATTTACTTTAATAATATGCCAATTGATATTCAAGACAAACTTAATACTAACTCCATATGTATTTAAAAAATTTACATATAAAAAAAAAAGATTATTGATAATTATTTAAGCCAATGTAACATTTCAGACTGTTTTGTGTGTCATAACTTGTAGTGCCTTATTGAATAATTGTATTTTTAGTTATCTGATGAAGCTATAATTTTCTGATATAGCACTCAATATACTTCATTGTGAGCATGGACTCCAGGTGCTGTTATTATTGTAATTTTCTACAGTTAGTGTTGGTTTGTAGGTGGCCCCTTGGCAGCGATGACATGATCATCTTAGAGGGGTCACCCTGCTCAATGTTTTGTTAAATGAAAATCACTGTATTTGTATCATGTTTTTTTTTTATAATAGTGGGCAAAATAAAATGAATCTGAATCTAAGTATTTCTTTGATTAGCTTTTTATTGCAAAAACGTATATAAACTGTCGTATAGTGCACACAATCTTCAGAGGAAATTAAATTTATATTTGATCATCTATAATCTACAACACATTCTCTAAAAATTCAAATTGGGTAGCACCATCAACAACTACTTAATGCTCTCACTGGTGCTTTTCTTGCAGCGTATGAAAGAAGACACCACAGTTTTCCAGTTGTTTGCTCACAAATTGTTTATTCATTTGATACTGACCTTGTTGGCAATGCTGGTGATGAACGATTTGATATCCAGTTGGGTGGGGCAGCTCTTCTGACATGGGGCATCTGCACATTTCAGGCATCTGTCCGAATATTCAATAAAACTATTTCAGTGAATTCAATCGCTTAGGTTGGGTTTGTTTTATTTCATACATGGGTCTTTCTAAAGAACATGTCATAATATGACATTTAAACTTTGAAATTGTATATTGTATTGATAACATCTTCTCTTTTTTCCCGAAAATGTTCGCTAAAATTTAGGTTAAAATTTAGGTTAATGGGACTCAGCTTGTAATCATAGTTTTACTCAACAAAATCGTTAAAAATCAACATAAAAAGAAATACAGCTGTCAATACAAGTAACCTCTTTACTGACAGTGTAATCATACCAGTCAGCGGCGGATCCAGACATCTTTTAGGGGGGGGGCACAGTCATTAAATTACCTGTGCCTTGCTCTGACTGATGGCTATTTGGCAATGTAATATCGGTGTCCGACCTAAATGCTAAATTTCAAGCGTGTATGTATGATAGTAGTTGGGATGCGGAGGTTTGGAAAAAAGGGATTTTCCCTGCATATGTCTTAAATACAAAGAATATTTATAATTCATAAAGACAAATTTTAAAAACATTCATGTATATAACATTTAATTCTTCAAAAATTTGTTATCATTGCAAACAGAAGAGAACCAGGGTTTAGGAAATGTAGCAAACAACACGTTTTTCACTAATTATGCATATTTTCCATAATTATAGAATTGTGAAATGTTTGTCAACATGAAGTTTCAAAAGTGTGAAAATTCTTTTATTAAGACATCTTTAAAGCAAAATAAGATGTATGTATATATGTATACAGGTTTGAGAAAATGTTAATTTTTAAAGTTATCACTCATTACCATAATTCTATATCATTTATGGCCATAAAAACAACAAAAGGCACAAATACACTATTTTAGACATACTATTAGAGGTAAAGCTGCATTCACCTGATAAGTGCCGATAATATCAAATGAAAGTTCCCCAGTATAACCACTATATGACTCATAGGGTATGTCTGAACAAAAAAAAAAGAATTCTGGGTTCAACAATAGCATCTTATCAAATTGCCTGATTAAAGGGATTTAGCATGCATGTGATTGCATAATGTTACAGCTGTATATAATAGTATAATAATTTGATTGTCTGTTTCATCTGAAAAAACTTGTGTGATGAATGCATGTGTCTTTTATGTAATGGGCAGAATTATAATGGGGGGCATATTTGCTAGCATGTGATATCGGTGAAACATAGAGTACCAGGGGTTATGAAATGTAGCAAACAACACAAGTTCAGCAATTTTTGCATAATTGCCACAATTATAAAAAAGAAAGGGAAATATATGTCAAAATGAAGCTTTGAAATTAAAAGTATTACGATATAGACATCTTAAAAGACAAATAACATGTGTTTAGGTACACTAGTAGGTGAGACCCAGTTGATACAGGTTTTAGAAAACATGAATTTTTCACAATATTCTATAGTATTTATGGCCATAAGGACACCAAAAGGCACAAATAAAATATTTTAGAAAAAGTAGTATCCGAGTACTGCTTAGAAAAGCACAATAATTTGTAAAAATGTTACAATAGTTTCTGCTTCGGAAATTAAAGCCTAGGTCTCACATACCCGGTTTTGCCGCAGTGAATCCGTAGTATTACATAACGGTTATGCAAGAGGCTTTTTCTCCGGATTGGCGACACATTCTGGCGGCAAAAAGGGGGGGGCCATCATCCGACGGGTGACTCAACGGGTTCTAAGGGTGACTCGACGGGTTCTAAGGGTGACTCGGCGGGTATGGCCAATTAGTGGACTAATTGCACGAGAGACTCGACGGCTTCCAGGAGTAACTCGGCAAGTTACTAGGAGTGACTCGCAGGGTTGTACGATAGACTCGCCGGGTTCTTATTTTTAGAAGAAGTTAAGCAAGGTAGCTACGACAGTGCCGGGAAAGTCGGCGAGTCACCCGTAGAACCCAGCGAGTCGAATGATATTTTGTACATGCAGCAGTGGAGGGGGGTTTTATATACTTTAAAAGGCTGCTGCTCCCCTAATATTAGTCAAATAAGACTGGATTGTAGTATAGTTCATACTGATGCCATACGTGTTTTTGGATCGAAAATAGACCAAATAATAAGCATATAAATCTATCTGTCTCTCTAAACTATCTATCTATCTATCTACATATCAACATATCTACATATCTATCTATCTATCTACATATCTATCTATCTAACTATCTACATTAAAAAACATCACTTAATGTTGGGGGCGTTTTTGACAAGAATATTCTTGTTTTTGCCCAGTATACCTTATTAATTTTCCTCACCTTATCTATTATATAAATTCTACACATTTTCTTGAACAATTCAGTCTTTATTTGACTGCCTTGGCCTATACCTTTGGCTTTGGCCTTAATTTAAGAAACTGCTCTAATTTTGCCTTGGCCTTCTCACCTGACTTTCTTTAACTAAAGACGTTGATCTTTAACTCATCTGAAGATGTTTGACAGTGCAAAACTTCAACTTGCAATTACTTGGCTTCTATACATGATAGAACAATGCGGTTTTTTCTAATTAGTTCATTTGCAACATTCTTATCATCTATAGACTAAAGAGAACAATAATTTCAGGGGATCCGAAGAATAAGCAAGCCAATTCAAAAAGTCAAATTTTTTTAAGGAACTTTTTCACAAATCTTGCAATTAAAAAATGTCCAGCCATATGAATTTAATATAACATTGAACCCGACTGTAACTTATTATAATAATCTATATGAGACAATAAAAAGGGGGGTCACCGCGCTTGTTTTCTAGAAAAATTGACCTTTTTATGATGTCCTCCAATTTGTCCGAAATTATATATAATACAAATGGTATATTTGGCACACTTTAAGCATTAGATCTGAATTCGTGCTGTCCCTTTTTAGTTCTATGTTCTTACTCTCATATATGGAAGCCTTTTAGTGCCACATACAACTTTTTTTTGGCGTTCCTGGCCACTTTATTTTTTTAGTTTTCGCTCAATTGGTTTAAGAAGGAGTTAAATAAAAATGCATTTATTCGCAAATATTTGAGTTAATTCACAAATATTTGAGTTTTTTTTGCCACATAATTTTCCGAATTTGTGTTTTTTGCAACATAATTGTTGTTCTGCTCAATTGGTTCTAGAAGGAGTTAAATAATTTTACTATAATGTAAAAATATTATGTAATGAAAAACAAACTCAAAAAAATTGCGTAGCAAAAAATGCACACTTAAAAAGTTATGTTGGATAAAACAAAGTGAAAAAATGTTATGTAGCAAAAAAACACAAATGACGAAAAATCATGTAGCAAAGAACACTTTGTAATGAATTATGTAATTTTTTTTTTTTTTTTAGCAAAAAATTATGTAGCCAAAAACACAGATGAAAAAAAAAAAATGTTGCAAAAAAAACGCAAATGAAAAAACAATTGTATAATAAAAACACAAACCAAAAAAGTATGTAGAAAAAACGCAAATGAAAATAATTATGTATCAAAAACGCAAATTAAAAAAATGATGCAGCAAATAACGTAAATTAAAAAAAATTCTGTATCAAAAAACACAAATCAAAAATATATGTATCAAAAACCGCAAGTTAAAAAAATTATGCAGCGAAAAACCTTAAATTAAAAAAAAGCAAAAAAAAAAAAAAAGAAGTTGTGTGTGGCACTAGTAGGCTTCTGTAGTAAGAATATTAACCTCAGCTGGTAGCCCATGTTTGAGGCTCAATTGTGTTAAAAATGTTGCACATATAATCATGAAATTTCAGAAATTTAGAAAATTTCATGACATTTTCTAAATTTTTCTGAAATTTCATAATTATATGTGCACACACAATGCCAGATTTTGGTAATTGTTGGTGAATGAGCAACCGAGATAAAAAAAAACCAAATACGGAGGTTGTTATTACGTCGGAAACCGGGATTTTAACACGCCAATTTTTATAAGTAATTATTGTAGCGGCTCACAATTTTAGTTGAGTATAGAACAATCACAATTTTAGTTGAGTATAGAACAATCACCTCATAATCACATATCAAAATCTCGTAAGTTTTGAACAACGGATAATGAAGATATGTCATGAAATGTAATGCATAGTTTCACAAGCACCTGTGTTGCTCCTTATTACGTCTGCAGTGGTTATATGCGCGAAAACATTAAATTTTTAAATACCACATTTTTTACATTTCCATAAACTACACATGTTAGACAATTATTTGCCATCAAAAACTAATTTTTGAAAAATCCACCCATTAGTCCCCTTTTTACACATAATATTATAAAGATGTCTGTAAACTTATAAACAAATCAATTTGTCGAATACTAAGAAATTCACGGTTTTACTTTGTGGTCCATTTTCTTGACATATTAAACACTTCGAACTTTTGACCCCATTTGTAAACAATTTATCATAGGATTTTGTAATATATATTAACAAACACTCACAAGTGGATGACTTTATTCAGAAAAACAATGGGATTTATCGCTACGCCTGTAAAACAATCGGATTAACTGATAATTTGCTCCGTATCAGCGTTTGTTTACAACCTGATGTGTGTCAGCCTAAAATGGTCACAGCCAGGAAACAGAGACATATATATTATAGCTACAAATAATATGTTATAGGTCTACGGTCATGTCAGCACATATAATTTAGAGAGTCCCTCATAGTTAAAGTTTGAAACAATAGAACACTACAAGTGAAAAAAGAGACTTTAAAAATCACAGGGGTTAATGGAATTGTACAAATAGTAAATCGACAGTCTTAATATACGATTATTCTTATTGTGTGGTTCTACTATGAATATAACCAATATTCGCGTCATATTACCGGACAAAAAAATATACTAAGCCTACTGTGGGAGGGGTCGATGTGAGCCAAGAGTCCCATAAATCAAGTCATGGCAAGTCAAGTTTATTAAGGTTCATGTTTAATAATAGTCATATATGGTACTCTTATTTCTTTCATTCTTTTGACTTAGTACTACTACTTAATAGAACTTGTGGAGAATGATGATTTCAATGATTTTGAGAGACCAGAATTCCACCGTTCTTGTACCACAACCCACCTTGCTGCCTCTCGCAGGGCTCCCCTTTCACTCAATGTCGTGTGTTTGATGTCATCAAAATTCTTTTCTCTAGGTTCACAAGACTGAAAGAAAATTAGACCACCATGTCTTCTAGCTGAACTGATACGTCATGAAATGCAGCATTGAAATCTCACACGATGTCTCATTCAACAAATCTATAAAATGCGATTCTCACAAAACACGAATTGTCAGCATTCCTTTTCCACAATTTCTTCTGTTTTTGGGTGGTGGCAGTTGCAACCACAGATGCTTTGGCTTTGATGCGGGGATTCAGACGCAGGATATCCTGATGGAATAAAAGTGAGCATGCGAGTTGACCAATAATAAATCATATCATAATTATATTCTAGTACTTAATTCTATCTGGCTTACTGCATCAACCAACGAAGTGTTTTCTTGATAATGTGGTCAGTAGTAAACAACAACAACCAGAAAGAGGAAAACAAGAAGATCTAGTTGAATGATGTATTTTCTACACAAAAAAAACTATATCTTATTTTTGATATGCTCAGGATTCCCAACATGTGAAGGTGGATAGGCCTATAAGTATTTCTTGTTCAAGTTGGATAGGGGAGCACAAACGTCCACATGAAAGAGCCATTTGATATTAGAGGTCAAACTGCCTCGTACAGGAATTTAAACGACCCTAGATGAGCCAGAAAGTTTAATTTTGATTATATGGACTCCGCTTTGATCCTTTTCCTTTAGGGATATTACTATTACTTAACTGTAGGCCTGAAAAGTTTAATTTTTCGGATTAAGCGCTTTGTTTATCCTCATACACTGCCCTGCAAAAGTTTGCAAACGCTCCGAAAAGCACAGCATTTTTGACAATGTTCTTTCCCTTTCATCATAATTACAACCTAACTGTGCTCTTTGTGTGTATCTAACACAGATCGATGTGTCAATTTGCAACACCATGTTTAAGTTACAGCAAAATACAAAAAAATTAAAAATAAGCTCTGTAATGTCTCATATAACATTTTTATGTCTTGCTAATTCAGAATCATCTAAAATATAAGATAAGAGTTTTGATAGGTCTGCAACAATAACATTTCAACGTCTTGTTTTTCTTCTTTTTATTAAGTGTTTGTTAGACATGGCTCAGGAACTCATTATGATCATAAATTCAGTCGGAAGTCGTTCGCGTAGTGCTTTGCACTTAAAGAAAATAGCACTTACAAAATGTAATACGGTAAAAATACACAATAATGTGAACTATCCCACTCTCCACAATACATAAATGACAGGAACATAGCAAATAATCGCTTAATAAAAAGGGTCAAGTCACAGATAAGATAGTTACTGCGACCCATTTAGTTCATTTGTCTCAAAGCATCATTGCATTTTCTCTTCATAAATATAAGCTACATCCCATATACAATAATATAGCTTTCAATAAACTCAAACCTACCTCAACATCAGGAACATCCTTGCTCAGTTGGCGGGGCATCTTAAATGTCTCCAACCTCCTCTAAAGTGTTCTGTGACTACAGCAACTAGTTTCAGATGATGTCCAGGGAGCTAGAGATGGCGAGATGATCCAAACAACTCATTCACTAGGCCACTGTGACACTGTTCTTACAATACTTTCATTATCACAATGCCCGTAATCCCATGTGCAGTAAAGTACTTTGGCCAAGGTCGCCAAAAATACACGAATCAGATATCACTTACAACTTGTATCCTGGGGTCAACATCGTTTTGGAAATTATATAGGTCAAAATCAGGCCTAAACAGTGTACTTTGGCACCAGACAACGCATTTTTACCCACTGCCTTTTTTATTCCGATATTTATTTTTTATTTCGTCCTAAATTATCTTGAAAGTGTCAAAAACACTTGACAGATTTATCAATAGCAGTTCGATTTTTGTGACATGTCAACAGTTTGTGGACTTCCATGGTGCAACTGCCGTGAGTGACGGAAAATATTACTTAAATGTTTTACTGCAAGGCACTGCATTTAAGGATAAGACTTCCTGCTAGTAGCCTGAATTTCCATGGCTCCAAACGTGTGTGTAATCTAAAAACCAGGTCTATGTTATGCTTAGGCCCAAAGACAAGACTGTTACGTGGTGGAGTTCCATGAATATGTCTCAGTTAGGCCTATAACGGTGCATATGCAAAATGGACCATATGGTTCCGTATACAAGGTTGTTATTAGTTGTTAATAACTCCAGGCGAACCGGAAGCTTCCATCCCGGGATTGCCTGTGGCCAGCCCAGCCTTGAGCCAACTGTCCTGAGTCAACCCTCCGGATCACTAACCATCTTTAACATGGCCAAATGTGCCACGTGCGTTTTCCATGAGAAGGATAAACGCATGGAAAACGCATGGTTTTTAGCTAATTATAATGAGGCAAAAACCATGCGTTTTAGCACAATTGGCTATGTACAACACTGATATTACTCATCAGTTGACGGTGCTAATTTGTCAGGATAGGCCTATTCACAAATATTTAAAGGATTGAGTCTTTGAAATTAAGTTCCAAACATCACTTTCAAACATAATTTATTCCACTTTGAAAATGTTCTGGTTAACATTGTGGGATGGACTTAACCCTTGCCTTCTGTAGAATCACGACGTTTTCTCTGTTCACAAGTGTCAAAAATAGGAACTACTAAACTGTGCATAATAATAAACATGACTGACAGATGAGCATGAACACGTAGCAATTTGAGCACTTCAAAATCATTTACCACAGAGCCATTTTTTTCTACATAAACATTACAGTTTCATGGCATTTGCAAATATGATGTCTTTCATTTTATTCAATAAAACCAACCTTCAAGACAATAAATAACAATACAAAGTCGAATTCAAAACATGAGTCAAGCAAATGATACTTTAAACAAAAAACCAAATACGTGACGATCATAATTGCCAGTGTTTAGAACAGCCTCAGTGCATTACATAATTTCACATGACAGTTTCAAAACAATACCAAAGCCAATATTACGTACATGTCTAACCTCAAATGGAAACTGTGTCAGGATAAACATGAAACTGAGCAAAAAATACCCTGAAATTTCATTCATTTACAAGTGTAACTGTTGGGAAATGTGAGCGCGTATCTACAAGCATGGCCAGTTTGACTGGGCCAATAACGAGTTCCACCAATGACCTGTGTTACATACATAATATCACATCATATGACCTGTCAATCCCACAATATTCATATAGTCACCTCTACTTTACAGTCAACCGAGCAACTAGAATTCTGTCTGCAATTTCTGCAAAGTACTTCATTTATTTACAAGGCCTTTAGGAATGCAGATTCTCATTCCAATACCTAAGCACAAAATTAATTATTATTCCACAATAAACAATCAGAATTTATAAATAACACATCGCTAAAGTGGCGCCTTAAAAATCCAGGATAGAAGATCTATATAGTTTCTATTAAAAACTATTTGTTAAGGTTGAGGGGGTTTGAAAAAATGGGACAGGGGCACACACAATTCTCACTCAAACACCCTGTTTGTGTAACCCACTTTGTTGCAATGGTCCAAAACATGATTCTGGGAAAACGAAACAATTTTGGTAGAAATTTGAGTCGGCTTAGAAAATCATTTTCATCAAAAGAGTGGGCTTCTTACAGTAACCAACAATTAGAGAGGAAAGAACTTGACTGCTGGGTCAGGAATAACACTACAAATCCCAAAAAAATAATCCCAAATGAATTCTTTGTCCCATCTTTTCAGGTTATTCACACACAGCAAACAGCTTTAAGGACTGGCCTTTTTCTACTGATGAAACTTAACAATAAGACAGGATTTCTAGAAGTATAACTGTGCCTTTCTAAGAAATAATACACAATTGCATTGTCAACTGCTTAGTTGTGAATTGTGTTTATTTTCACCGGGCTGTCAACTACGTTGCAGATAGTTAAGGCCAAACAAACACAATTTCACATGGACTGTCCACTTGGACTGACCTTCAACAAGGACTTTTAAATCGACGTAAAAGGGACTGGGGTGCGCCATCTTGAAATGAAATTTTCCGTGTTCAATGTAAGGCACTTGAGGGCTTTTTGCAATCTGAAAAATCGACGTAATCTCAACTATAATCAAGAATCTAAGATGGCGCCAATGCACAAACAATGACAACAAAGGTGTTCATCACAAAGGATTACAGATTAATAATTTACAAATCTCCCAAGAAATCGAGTTAGTTATTTAGTTAATAGGTCTAGAATATCGTGACTGCTAAGCTTTTCCACTATTTAAGTTCGCAAAATATTAAGTTGTTTTGGGAAAACACCTAATCAAATAGAGTGGAACCATACATTCAAGATCACCTTTGAGATGAAATAAAGTGATTTAATGTCGAGGTGTCTTACATCGACAAACTACTTCTTTATGTATTGGAATCAGTTTTAGGCCTCACAAAAGTCATTTTCATTAAGAGGGGGACTTTGTTATAATTTGTATCTCTTTATCTCAATCTTATTTTGGAATACACTAAAAATGGTCATAACATGAGGTGATCTTAATATTGAGTGATCTTGATAGTGAGGCTCCACTGTATTGTGCCATGGATGACTAAAAACTAGAAACTTTACATCTCTGGCTATTTTTACTCGCATCACCAAATTGTTATTGAAATTTATTATCAAAATCACAAACTGGTCAATTAAGGCGCCACTTGTCTGTTGCATTTTTTTTCTTTCAAATACACTACGGATTTTCATCTGCAAAAATCAATGCAACTGTCCATAAATGATGATTATTGCAATTTATGAGTGTTCAAAAATGAAATTAAACTTCTATTAAACTACACCTCACTGGGTTTGACATTATGCTTAAAAAATATTGAAGCACTTGGATAACATCTGACAGCCATTAATTGTATTCAATTTACAAATTTATTTACAAGAAACGCTCAGATGTAACTATGTCCACTACCCAACTGACTCTACAGATTCACAGCTACAATGTTGCAACATCTGGGCACATCAACAATCTAACCAAGATCTCTTTATGAAGTTTCCACAAGTATATGACACTGTAAAAATTCTGTACAATTATTCCAACTTCAGCGACAAAATCTGAGGTGTCTGAATTTTATTCACGGTTCAAAATAAAGCAGTTTGATAAAGCCCACTAAATTCAAATACATTTTGCAGTCTCTGAGGAGTCAAACTTGATTCTTTTTATCAAACTGACTCCGCTCCATTGCAGTATGAAAACACAAATCTTTGAGGCTCACGGAATGTCACATACAAAGGTTGGCTTGGCCATCTAAGGGCCGGGCCCTTGTCATTTTTTTGCAGATAAAAAATTGAAATGAAACAACAGCAGAAAAGCACAAAGCCTTTCATGAAAATATAAAGTAAAGGCCTATGTGTTTTAGTATTACAATCACCCTGTACCATTTTGGGCCTGGGGCCTGCACTGCCAGGTGCATCAGTCTCCAAGGCAAGTGCTTTTCATTTCACTTTGAAAGTCTTCACAGATTCGGTCATTTGACAAAGAATACTTCTTGCAAAACTCTGCTTTCCTCATCATAGTCACTCAGTTCCTTCTCAGAGTAGCCACTGCTGTAAGCGGCCGCCATGTTGTTGCTATGGACGCTGCCTGGCGACTGTGGCGACCCCATGTAGTCGTGGTTTCCGTTGTGGATGCTTTCAACTTCCTCTACCAGGTCCAGCAGGTAGTGCTCGCTGAAACACCAAACATTAATCACCATCAACATTTTGCTTTTTTAAATCTTTTTTTCACCAAGTGTCTGCTGACACAGCACAGTGGTAATAATCAGTTATTGCTATTTTATTGACAGCAGCCAATCATATCATCATTTAGGGATCACCAGTCAATCCGATCGTCTGTTTGAGATTACACTGCGTGTCCTCACCTCACAGCCCAGCGACCTAATTATGGACATCTCTTGCTAGTTTACCTAGTAGCCGCTAGGCTGAGTATAGACTTAAGAAATCTTCTCTTAAAAATGCAAGAGAAAAGGATTGAAATTTTTTTAGTTCAGGCAATTTTTCTGAATTGCTTGCTTGTCAGAACAAGAATTGCGTAAACTCAGCACATGAACATCTAATTATTTTGTAATTTCATTGTTATACCTTTAATACCATAAGCCAGCCTATAGACTATAAGAGACATTGATTAATTTACTTTAGATTATTAATCGAATAAAACATGTACATAGGTGTCAATGACCTGTCCTAGTCTTGTTGACACAGTACTGTGCAGACAATATAGAAGCTACCTAGTTATTGACACAGTACTGTCCTCGATAATTTATACAGCACTATAGCAGCAGCCATTGCTTTTTTTTCTCTTTAAATGTACAGTAGAGCCTCACTATTAAGTCCACCTTTGGATTTGAATTTACCCAATTTCATTGAGGGTGTACTACAGGGTGTCCAGGGACATGAGCATACGAGAGGTCGTCCAACTCAAAACATCTTATAGATTCCTTGACAGGACATGAAAGACTAAAATGCAGTTGATGATAGGAGGGCAAAATACAGTTTTTTGGAATAAGTGGCATCTTGAAGTCGACCTTTGGTGACGGGAAGAGGATAGTACTAGTTACTATAGGAATTTGTATAGATCAAAGTCACCCCATGCTTTATGTATAGTGTCAGGCAACTTCTTCCACTATAATCATTCCCTTCTGAGTTAAATTTTATTCATGGCTTAACCGTACAACAGCAGGTAGATCTTTTACTATCCATGCGCAACATCCCAATCGGTGCAAATCTGAATTTCCTTCCCTCATATAAGCCCCAGAGGAGTTTTTATTTTACGAGTCTATTTTCAATGCAGATAGCATGATGCAGTGTTCTCCTCTCAGTCTCATTTGCATGAAAATGAAGGTTATATTGAAATGCCTGATCCTAATCTGAGTGAAATGGAAGACTACGTTGGTGTCGCATATACAAGTGAAATATAGACTACCACGTTCTCAGATGTAAGAGCTGTTACATCTCGCTCAGATTAAAACCACACAAAGAATGTGTTCATCAGGCTGTAATTACAGTTTTAGTATTCAGCAGTTGTAAGAGAGTGATTGAATTCCATTAATTCCGATATTTTCATCCAGATTGTATGCGATTCATTGTATGCCACTAGCTGGTTCCCAACTATAAAGCTGAGATACACTTTGCAGCCATCCAACAGGGTGCGCTGGAGCTCCACTGTTGCGGATTGCCCTGCCACCTTGTGTTGAACGAAAAAGAAATTACCAAGTTTTGCAAAGGCAAGAGAAATTCGTCTCACCCAATTTCTGGAATTTGTTGTATTGACACCAAAAATTAGTAATCTAATCTAGAAATAGGTGCAGCACAATCGAGCAGGATCATTTGTAATGGATTTCAAAAGTTCGTGAGAAAAATCCCAAAATTTTAGTGTGATCATCTGTGGACACAGACTAATTTCAGCAGGGTCAATTACCTTAGTGTCCTTGGAATACTGCACAGAATATAGTATTCTAGCGGGTGTTTCAAGGTCTCTTAATTATTGGAAAGATCTGTCAGCAGCTGGTAATTTGTTGCACATTTGTGGAGAACACTCTAGGAGACAGTGCACGTCGAAGGAGGTCGATTGAGCGAACGATATACATGTTGTGACACTTCGGTGACGGCTGTTATTGCAATCTGCAGGTGAGGGGGGGGGGGGGGGCACAGCACCTGTCATGTGAGCTACACCAAACAGGAACCTGCAGGTAATTGCTCTCATGTCACAATGGCTCCTTATCATAATTTCATTAGGGCAGCCAGAGCAAGCTCCATGATCCCCCGAGGATCCTGTTCCCCGTTATAAGAGATACGAGTGCAGCTGCAGGACCAAGATACACCTCACATGGCACACCTTGAGAGCTGCAGAGTAGTGCAGACATCGCACACCTCACCTGATAACCTTGCTAGACTGCACACCTTGCATGGTACACATTTCCTAACACACCAAACATGGCACTTTTACATGGCACACACTTCACATGGCACTTTTCCCATGACACACACTTCACATGGCACTTTTGCATGGCACAACTACAATGGCAAATATCCTATCTGGATGTAGATCGTACGAGACCTTAAATTGGAGTCGCCTTGTACCCAGAGGCAAGTAAAAGACCCCAACCATATGCTAAACGTGTAACATGGTGTTGACTCCAAGTCTTGTCATCTCATCGTTACGTCTGATGATTTGCTTCAGACCCAGTAGGCTTTAGACGTTGACATTGACTCACCTTACAGGGTGGTATGAACAGTAGGCTGGACATAACACCCGGTGTCTGTGACAGTCCTACTCCAAGTCTGTATCAGCACCCAGCCAAAACATAATAACCACCACGTATTTTTTTTTCTCTTTCTTATTCATATGCCACAAATACATGGTAATGAGTCATGGGGCGCAGACTGCCTCTTCTGCCTAATAATGACTTCTCATAGAATTGGGCTAATTGTCATGGCAGGTATCCTTCCTGTGCAGCAATAAAACAGTTGATCCCGTCATGAACATTTCTCGTTTATGTGCAAAACAATCATGAGGAACCTGCTGCAGAACTTTAGTATCTCCTCAGAGGATCATATGTACTAGTACTTTGACAACAAGAGTCTTCATACTACTACCAACTGATTTCATCTTATAAACTGAGTTCAATTCGGTTTTCAGCTTTGCATTGGGCATCTTATATATTGCAACCCTAGGATTCTGTTAAACCAGAACTTCGCTTCTAGACCATTTCACAAAGATCAGTTAGCCTCTAAATTAACACATATACAGTATTCGTTGTCAAAAATAACCTCCCTAGTAAGGTCACCTACTTATTAAGACCGCTTAGAAAGATCATGGTCAGAAAGGAGGGATTTAAACAAAAACGTTACATGACTTGTCAACATCTACCTGTCTGATATCGTCTTATCTAGAAATTCTAGCCACGGTTGCCAATTTCAAACTATTATAGGAAGCAAATAAGTTATACGTATCATCTGCAGTATAATAGTGTCAAATGTTCAGGTAGCTTCCAGACAAATGTTGCTGGTTCAGTCTTCCGGACCAAATCAGGTCCCACACAAGACTATTTAAATACATCTAATGGAGCTGGGGCATGCCAGGAGTTGGAGAAGCAAAGCCCACTGGAAATAGGACCTTAAAAAGCACATGCAATCCATATTCTGATGGCGAGGCCCAGACTTGTCCCTGTAGCAATGAGAGGCATGGTCATGACACACCAGACATTCTCAGAGCATAGGGCGGGCATATATCGACATGAGCAAAGACAGAAGGCGGCCACACATGCATCTCACATGATCCGAAATGCCACAATGTCCTTTGCTCAGCATGGAGGGATCGGCCAGCAGACTGCAACAAAGACCACAGAAAACATACCCCTTGGAAAAAAAGAAAGGAAAAACGATAGATCGATAGTTGCCCGGCTTACTATGCTCCCTAACAGGCTGCACGTGCTCCCACCCCCTTCCAATAATCCTCCACTTCTTGCAAATGCCGAATTTGACGACAACGCCCAAAAATTCTTTGTCTTGTCGATGTAGGAGATCAAAGAGAATTCCCTTCTTTTTTTCTGTCACTTTTTTGCCAAAATTTTCAGTTTTACTCTCAAATTACAGACTTTCACACATAGACTTTCCAGTCTTGCAAAGCAAAGGGCTGGTGCGTTCCAAAAGTACTTTTTTTTTCTTCTTTTTGATAAAGAAAAAGTGCGAGCAGCTAATAGCTAACGACTCCCATGTAAAATATGCCAGCGTGTGCAACTTGAAAGTGCAAACGAAGCTTGGATTCATCACAGCAATCCTGTCACTACGCCGGGAATCCTTTTAAATAATGATGCCAGTAAAAATTACTCACTTTGACAAGTTGACAGGATAACTGCATTCATGGTGTTTTTCACTAACATGTTAGTCAGATTTATCGAACAAAATCATCACCCTAGTCAATGCCATGTGTGTGACATCAGTTGGTAAGTAGTCACTCGGGTTAACTAACTCAAAGCTGACTAACTTCATCAAAAACTGCTAATAGATAGTGACAGCCATTCTAGACACTAACAAAAGCTTAGGGGGTCTTATTCACACACCTAGATGCACTTTGCAGCTGCCATTCCTAGCGAAGACAGCATTCCCAACACCAGACAAGAGTTCAATAACTCACTGAATAATTAAAAGGGAAAGCATGCGAGTATCATGCGTGGAATGGCAGCCAGAATAGAGTGCTGCTCGTTTAATATTCCTTGCGATTTCATAACATGCGAGCGACAGGAACTGCTTGGGCTAAGTTCGTCACATGGCAGCCTGATTAGACTGCAGTCAGAGTGAGAGTCAGGTGTCAGTTACATCTGAAGCGCATTGGTTTTAAACTAGGCAAACAACACTCAAATATATGCATTTCTGAGTATTGCAGTTTGATATAGATACATTATTAATGTGACTGATTCAAACCCTTATCATCTCATCGTTACGCCTGCCTCTGGCTGAAGGTTAAACTAACTCAGTGTAATGTAGTTGCAGCATGATGATACAAATGCTTCTATCGTCATTCACCATTCATCATTATGCCTACTTTTAGCAGCTAGTTAAATTTAAAATAACACGTTCGACCAGCAGCACTGCTACGAAAGTGAGATTGATGAAAAAGGGGGGGGGGGGGGGGGGGTGAACAACATCTCGCCAGACACCACTCTATCAAGCCCTACTCCACCCTTCGCAAGTAATTAGCAGACTTGACCCATCAGTCTGACCTTGTGGTCAGTGAAATGCTAATGAGGGTGGAACACTGGATAGGACTTGGCATAGTGGAGGTCCTTGCAATGGTCATAATCTTCCATTAATAACCATTGCTAGCATTTACTACAACTGTATATTTGTTCCAAAGATGAAATCTCACAGACAAGAATACTAATAAAGGTGGCTAACCTTCCAGACTACTAGTCCTAGAGTGAAGCAGTTTTCACCTCAATCTACGTCATCAGCCACAGTTTCTTATTCCTGCGTCAGAAGTATTGCAACTTAAATCATTTAGCACTTTAACCTAACATGTAAGGCGAAAACTGCTGCAGGGTCAGTCATTGTTCAACATCATCAAAATAGTAATGTGTCTCTGGTAATATCTTTATCCGAAATGTTTTTCAATGTGGCTAAAACTGTATTTCTTTTAAAGATATTATCATTCTACCATTTTTTAACTCTTAAAAGGCCGAACTATGGTCTGATACCTTCGGGGTTGAGTACATGCATAGCTGGAGTGATCAGGCCATGGTGACAGAGTGAGGGGGTTGAGGAGGCAACTGGAGTGCCCTGATGGATGGTAGAGCTTGCTCCTTGCTGCAGCCATGTCAGCCTGCATATTTGCGAGACAGCAGCATGTGTAACGTGACTACATAATAGATTAGGGTGTCTCATTCTCCTCTCGCCTTACAAGCTGGCAATCTTGCGGGCAAACGCTGTTTAGCATTCATATGACGCCATCAGGCTAGTTACAACTGTTGTCTCCCAAGTCCACACCAAGTGCAACAACGTCTAACCACAACCAATCCAACAATTAAAGAATGATGCCAGGAACAGTGCTACAACAGTACTGGAACAATGCTGTAACAGTGCCGGAACACCAACGTCTATCCACGACCAATCCAACAATGCAGACACAAAAATGCAGCAACAATTAAAGAATGATGCCAGGAACAGTGCTACAACAGTACTGGAACAATGCTGTAACAGTGCCGGAACACCAACGTCTATCCACGACCAATCCAACAATGCAGACACTATGCAGCAACAATTAAAGAATGGTGCTAGGAACAGTGCTACAACAGTACTGGAACAATGCTGTAACAGTGCCGGAACACCAACGTCTATCCACGACCAATCCAACAATGCAGACACAAAAATACAGCAACAATTAAAGAATGACGCTTGAACAGTGCCAGAACAGCAATGGAACAATGCTGCATCCACACCCGATAGAACAATGCAGATACAATTATGCAAACCATTAAAGGTGATGCTTGAACAATGTTGTAAGATTGTTGTAACAATACTGGAACAATGCAGAAATAGAAATGGTACAGTGCTAGAACAGCACTGTATATAGCAATAGAACTAAATCAAGGAACAATGATGTAACAGTGCTGGAACAACACAGAAACAATGAAAGAACAGTACTGGATCAGCAACAAAGAAACGATCCTGGAACAGTGCTAGAACAGTGCAGGAACAATGCAAGGCGAGAGAGCAGCTGAGTTGGCCTCCCCATGTGCCTACCAAATGTCTGGTCATCTCTTTTAAAGCCAGCCATTGACACACGACACCATCAAACATTAACACCACTTGTGTGCCATCCTCCCACGCATGGCTATAACCTGGTGGTGTGACCATTTAAATTACTTTGTAGGCAAGAGCCCACCCAGTCAAAAAAGGTCAATCACAATGAATAGAGCAATGGTGCTAATAAGACTAAAAAGTGTACCAGTTTACCGGGAAAGACAGCTCACTATAATCAGCATCGCACTCTTTACTTCTTTCAGCCTAAGAACACATGGTGTATCAGCTAAGTATAGACGTAGTAGCCTTTATACTGTGCAGCAACATGGCAGTTTTGCATCATGCACATATTCTAATTACATTTAATCACACTTCAAACAGGCCTTGCGTTAAAACAGCCAAGATGGGCACCTGCTGTTGCTGCTGGAGATTCATTACTGGGATTCACAAAAAAGAGGTGGCTGGTCATTTCACATCTCTTTTACCACCTCCCTTCAGGTAGAAGCCAGTGAAAGCCACAGAACCAAGAAAGTGGTGGATTACAGCAGCCTCACTACAACACCACCTCACTACTACGACTACACACCCGACTATATCCTTACATTTGTATTGCACCTCGTAATTAAGAAAACTCCAAGACCAGCAAATCTTGCAATGGTGGAAACGACAAGGTCATACTTCAAACTAAGATAAGATCAAGTTTTTTTTTACAGTCGAACAGGAATAAAACAGTAAAAATAGTCAGGGAAACACAAAGTCCATACAAGCAAGAAAGATACCAGACAAACAGCAAGCAACCATAACTGCCAACCTACAACCAAGCAGTGATGCAAGCAAGCCGGCACTTTGGGGAGACTTTCAGGCAAACGAGGACGCAGCAAGGCTTGCCAGCGAGCAAGCAATGAGGCTATGAAAACCAACACCCAAGAAAATTCTCATGACAACAGGGCACAACCAGACCAGCAAGAAAGCAAGCGATGAGGCAAAGCAAGTCCACACTTAGGAAAACTTTCAGGCAAGCAAGGACACAACCAGGCAAGCCAGCATGCAAGAAAGCAAGCGATGAGGCAAGCAAGCGGTGAGGCGAGGGGTTCATGCTGGTTGGTGATTACGCCTCAGCCAAGTCGAAGTGGGTCTTGTGGGATTTCAAGCTCAGCCGAGTGCACAGTGTGGCGCTGCGCTCTATAGCATAAAGACAGCTCTCCCAGGCGGACGTCTGACAGTCTAACATGCAAGGCTAATTAAGGTCCTGAGCTTCACATCACCATGAACACACAGCCTGCCTCTGCCTCAGCAGCAGCCTGTCTCTCCATCTCTCTTTCCTGCCTCCCTTCCCTGCCTCCATTGCCCGCCTCCATTGCTTGCTCCTGCGTGGGAGTGCAGCCCCACTTCCTAAAGCATGGATGCAACCAAGCAGGAACTGAGCCAGGCAGAATTAAGGCCAGGGGGATGCATTTCTGGCCACTAAGCAACCAGCCCACCCCTTGCCCCCACAACTACAACAGTGTACAACAATAGATCTTCGTTATCACTTAAATATACTCACCAATCAACACAACTGACTACCAAGACAATATCGAAAATTCATTATCTTGTCTAACTTAATGTAGCAACATGGTAAAGCAATTCTTTCATGCCACGGAGATGCCTTTCTGACCACCAGCTATTCTTTTATCGAAGATGCCTCTCTGACCACCAGCCATTCTTTTATTGAAGATGCCTCTCTGACCACCAGCCATTCTTTTATTGAAGATGCCTCTCTGACCACTAGCAACGAACCCTCCCTCAGCCTTCAGTACTAAATACATCTCTTTTTTTACCACATCTATGTAAAGTACCTCACACTTCTGACTGCTAAAAATAAACTATTACGAACTATACTCATAGTAGTGGCAATACTGATTGCTAAAGCAACCTGGTAGATACCATTTTGGTTATTTCAATGCAGGTGACTTTTCAGACAAATGGGGCAGGCGGTGGTGCCACTTTAGCTCAGTCTATTGACAACGATTTATCCCGAAATAATCCTGCTGTCCTTATACTGCAAATGGCAGACAATTTAATTGGTATATCATACCATTTCTTTTAGACAATGTCTTTCTGGCTAAATGAAACGGGTACTATTAAACCAAATGCATACATGTAGGTGCCATGCGACATTGCATAAGAGGCAAACAAGACACCCACACCAGTCTGGTCCTGATAAAGATAGTCTGAACATTGACATTGTACGCCTGCAGATAAGGCATTGACACCGAGGTCCAATTTAACCTTGAGTCATTGTCTTCTTTCGTAAAGTGCAGTGCTACATTTAGTTCTTATTCTGTTTGTTTTTTAAATGCTAAAGAATATGCAGGCGCATCTTCTGAGCATCAGCTAAAGCATGCAAGTTCTGTTGACTGCAATTCAGTCTCATAGGGTAGTTCAGTGTAGGATGAAAACAGCACCCAAAGAATGATAGTATTTCATCATAATTTACATTTTTGTAATATGGTACTAACAAGACAAACAGGTGTTATGGAAATATCTGTTGATATGGAATACCATAATAATCACTTGGAAGTTTCACATAATAAGGTCAGACGTGTACTCCGAATGTTATACAAAGTCCCCTGCATAGAGCCAGCCATGGAGACAGGGGGATGGGGGGGGGGGACATCACATTTTAATCAGCACATTAGTGTGCACAGCGCAGCCCATTAGGGAAGGCATGTATGAAAATAATCCCTATCTTTTAATGACAGCGGGGAAATTCACGCGCCAGCCTCGAACAGTAGTGCTGCACTTACTTGAAAATTGAATTGGACCTGTGCAGCGGCAGTGGCCGTGTGCTGAAATTGCAGTCCCCCCTGTCATATTAGAAATGTGCATCGCAGTGGGGACCTGTCTGTCACGGTTGGGGGCAACCAGACAATATTCGAATGAGGCAGCTCAGCAGGCAGTTCCACAGACAATGTCTACAGAGCTAGGCACTCACTCCACACTGCACATGCTTTGCCCAGGGCAGTCCCCTCCCGTCTAACATGTTTGAATGAGTGATGAAGGAAGCCACACGTATGCTAGCTCATCATGTCGACTCTGAACAAAAGACTCCATAAGCCATGCAGCCATGCAGCCAGCAGCCATCAGCCACCAGCCAGGCCAAGCACATTGAACGCACGCAGCTTGCAACCCTGTGCAAAGCCAGCAGATTTATATTCTTCCTTCATACCGAGTCATCCTCACGCTGTAGGTCAGTAGCTGCCCGTTCACTGGTCATTCTGCAGTCCACTTAAAAGGTTGTTGTCCATTCCTAAACGATAAAGACGCTACCATAGGCACAAGTCAGTGACTTCAACTGATAGTTGCACCTCACTTAAAGACCTGAACATCTCACTGACGACACCACCACATTGTGTTTTACGTCCTTATCGGATCACCCCATATTAAGGCAAGCAGAAACGCACGGAGGGTAGTTTAATGGTGAGGCTACACACTATATTTTTAATGTAAACGAAGAATCGTCAGAATGACTAAGTGCAGCCATTTTGGTACTCTTACGCAGTCATTCTATTAGTAAAATGAGTGGCGTTTATAACCACCTTTAATGATATAGGTGACATTTTGTCTAGACAGCATCCTAACATGATACACGTTTCTGGACAAATTAGTTGACCACACTTGCAAAAACGTCCAGGCTGACATCTTCAGAATGTCTAGAATTAGTTCAGTGAGCAATTTCATCAAGAATTCCACCAAAAACTAGAGAATTTGGATAACGAAGGAGCTTAAGACTTTCCCTTACACTTGTAAACTGGCAGAATTAATGGCACAGCACGCTCGGGCAATTCCATCAATATTAACACGTGGTAATTGCCTTACATATGAAACCACGTCACATAATCAGCAGCTCAGATGATGAATGCATGTTCTATGCCAGAGACTGATGAGGGATGCAGGATGCAGAGGCAAGCAGCAGCAGCAGCAGCGGCGAAGGACAGCGTTGGATGCAGCTTCACTTAAGACGCATTCAATGTTAATCTTAAGACAGGCAAGTCGATTTGACCATGGTCTTAGCTGGTTGTGTCCATGGAAGGGAAAATGATAACCAGAGCAGGTTCAGTTAAAGTAAGAAATACAACTGTAAAACATAAAATAAAGAATCTGAGATTTCACACTGACATCCCTTAGGCAGATTTACCACCACAGAAAAGTTCATGATCAGAACCACCACCCTCAGTGCATATCTCCTGGCTTTAATGACGAAGTCCGAATCATGGAATTGTATGCCCTTGTGGGAAGACAAAAATTAGGACCATAGTAAGGTGGTCTTTATTATGACGTGGTTTTAATAGTGACGTGGTCTTAAGACAAGATCCCATTGTTCAAACATAGCATAGCGACCAAAATCAACTTGATTTATAAGATTACAACAAGTGAAAAATATTCAAGAAGCCGGGAAATGACTTACAACAGCGCGGAAGAAGAATATTTCACTCCGCATCAGGCAGTAGACTTACTTAGTATGTAACCCAGATTCCTGCAGAAAATTAATGAAAGCATGGAGCCTGGGAACTGCTGCCAGCTTCTGGGAAGTTAACATCTGAGAGAGGAGGACGGTAATGGCAAAGTGAAACCTCTGGAAAGATTCTACCCTCCTATCTGGCAGTGCATGGAGAATGCTCCTATCCTACCTTCTAGCCAAAACACCAAATATGCCAGTAGGATATCACGAAAGCTGCATGTTGGCATGTGCACGAGAGACAGCAAGGAAGGAAGAATATTTTGGCGAAGAAGGAATACGCGGACAGCAGTTGGGTTGGTGTGTTGGTTAGTTGGCTGGCCAGTGCGAGCTATTTTTTGTGTGAAGGGAGGGCTCAGGCAACGGGTGAGGTGGTGGCCTGTGTCTTAATAGTCGCCCCTCATAAAGCCCGTCTAAAACCCCCGGCCTACCTGGCGCTGCAGCTCTAATCTCCTTTGTGGGGTGTCTGTATGCAGCGGGGAGGAGCGGAGGCTGGGGTCATCAAGCCAGTATTAGCGAGTAGGCCGCTGCCACTATTCCTATAGGCTGGAGGGGCGCTGGGGTCAACCAAGGGGATCAGGGACCCAGGGCGGTGCACCCTGCATCCAGGAGCCATCCAGCGGCCATGCAGTAGCCATCTAGTGCCCAAGGGCTATCAGCTCCCTGCTCCGCGGCTATCTTGTCAGCTCTCTGACCTTGTTGCTGCCCTTCCCCAGCTCAGCCTCTTCAGGCCACAATCATATATCTTCATATTAACCTGCAATCCGGCCTTGCTCACAGGGACCAATAACCCATAATCTAGGCGGGCCTGCAAATTTCCCTGCTCGGTGCCCGGCCGGTGCCCAGTCGGTGGCCGGTGGTGCTAGGAGGGCTCTTATCTTGGGCTGGGCCGTTCTCGGGCGGATCAGCAATGAGCCACTTCCCTGCCATTGGCTGCCATCAGGCACAAAGGGCCAGCCAGATAAAGCCCCGGGCAACGCACCCCGAGCAAAGCCACCCTCCTATCAGGCCCAAACAGAGCAGAACACAATGCACAGAATGCAACGCCCTCCAACAAAACACCACCAAAGCTCAAGCATAACCCCCCAATAAGCTCACATTTCCTGCCCCTAGTCCCAGACCAAGTGCCCAGACTACCTAAATTTGGATCCCTGCGACTATTCCTGTCCTCAATAACCAAAGGCTTGGGTCAGCACCACACATTGGCACACAGTCCACAGGGCCACTTATCCATCACTACACATCATCGTGGTGTTAAGTTTCACATTTATGGGCATCCCTTCCCTTCTTATGTCAATAATATGGTTCAGACAGTGCCACAACACATCGAAACGAGGAGTCGTCAGAATGACTAAGTGGTAGTCACATAGGACGCTCCTTGACAGTCTCATTACTTCACAGTAAAAAGGGTGACGATGTGACTAACTTTAGTCATTTTGACAACCCTCCATTGGTCGACAAGGGCTAATAGTTCTAATCACAGTTAGCCTAATGTACATACCCTTGGGTAGGTTGTGCAGAGGCCGGGGTTCGGGGCGGGTAACTGCTGGGGCTGCGTGTTTGGCCCATCTCCATCTCCGCCAAGTGGTTACCCTGTTTTTCGTGGCCACAACCACCATCCCCATTCATTCTGAAATGCAAAACAAAGCCAGCCTCAGAACAAAGCAGCAAAACAATTTCTTTGATTTATAAGCTCAGCTCATCGCTGTTGATTTTATTGAAGTTAACAGCTCATCTTTTGTGGATAACAACAGCAGACAGGGCGAACTAAGCTGGTGGGGCACAGGATGACAACTCGCTCTTTTTAGACTTTCTATAAAGGGCTCTTTTATTCAAAGACTGGCAACCAACTGTATTCCTCTGACTGGCTGACTGGCTGACTGACTGAGATTTTACCGACTAGCTAACAATACATCACTGACTAAATACATTTAACTGACTTACTGAATTCTATTGACCCATTGGCTGAATGACTGCAGATATTTCAAATGTTCAATGTCGAACTGACTGAATGACTGACCAAGAACTGACTGACTGATAACAACTTACAGACTGACTACAACGATACCCACGGCTACTGCTTCAAAATGACAAACGACATTGCCAGTGACGTCATTGCAATGTCTAAATCAAAGCCAGGGCTCATCTCGTGCAGGATTCACGCCCTTTCGGGCATTAAATGATCGTTTCCAAACCAGGGCAGTTTTTCACATGACCCTTCCTGAGTGGTCATTGAATGTAACTAGGTAACAGCTAATTCATCTTTGAGCTAGAATCCCTATATCATTTGCAATGGGCTATACATTAACGCTGTTTATGGGGTTAGATGTGAACATGTGTTTTATTCGTATGAAGGAGGTAAAAATGTTAATAATTTACACGGCCTGAATTAATATGATAACTCGAATGAGTTTAGAGACTGGAAATAAATTCACAGCGAAATGCAGAAGATTCTAGCATCTTTAATTCTGTCTAAACCATATGACTTGGCCGATATAATTTGCATTTAATTACACCTTTAACAAGCTGCAGAGTAAGGCTGCAATGGTGGGTGTGGGCGCCATGTACCTGGTCTAATTTCCTCATTGAAATAATGAAACTCAGAGCTGTGAGTATCAGTGCTATCATCAAAAATCCTTTGCGATGGCAGATCAAAAGAGTAGCTGTCTATGGGCATGATGTTCTGCTGTCTATGGGCATCAGCCTCCACATGTAAGGCAGACAGATATGTTATCAGCACATGCCATAGCTACATGCCATAACAAGGTGGTGGATGGGGAGGAGAGAGGGAGGCATGTCTAACCTGAATCAACATCTGAATATTCATGCCTCATTAGCACCAACCCGACGCCTTGTTCACTTTCAGCTAGAGCACAAAGAGCAGCCTCTGCATCTTCCAGGCATCCAATATGCTGTGGCAGCATAATAACGGGCTCATAGTTAAGTTTGGTAAAGGTAAGGTTAGGTTAGACCGAAGCATTGCTGTCATATGCAAGCACGACTCTCGTTGTGAGGCAGTTTGTCGAACTAAGGTTAGGTTAGCACCAACCTAACCAGAAAGACCAATTCACCATATAATAGAGACAACATAGTTCAACAGCATTATTTACCCAACTGCACTCCCACCATTCATGTCAGCAGTTAATATGTTCCAAGGGTCGTCTTAACAATGTCCTGGCTCGTATGTATTAGAATATATCCTTGATACAACATTTAATTTCACACAGACTGACCAGTGACCACCCAGGATGTGTCGTAGGGTGACCTGACCGAAAATGGCAGGTGAAACACCACTATTTGATTACTTCTTCAGAACTTAAAATTAGAGCATGCAAAACTTGTGCCACAGTTGACACGAATGGTCTGAAATGTGAACATGCGTGCGTGTGTTTAAGTAAAATAAACATTAGTCTGGATTTCACAGCATCCAACCACAACCTGAACCCCTAACTTCACACGAAATGATCTTGAACATATTCGTGTATTCACCAACTTTCAACAACTGATTTCACTGCATGGCACACACACAGCCTGAACCCGTAAACTCATTGGTTAACAAGCAAAATATGACTCTGAGGCACGCTACATGCTGTGAAACATGATGTGATACACAGCACCAGGATGGGAGTAACCCAACATCTCCATCTCTGGTCCTCCTCCTGTGACAACAATGCATTCGTCTCCCACTACCAGCTAGCCGTCCTTCACACGCAGTCCGCAGTCTCCGCAGCAAATTCTAGCCTTTCTCATGCTTTGGATTTCCCGTTTGTTTCTGCAGCACCAGTCTTCTCGTTTCACACCAGTTGCATGTGTTCCTGTTGAAATCACATATTTACGTGTCCCCACATGCAAATTCGTCGTCATGCACCTGAATAGAGCAAGACTCCTCCTCCTCAGCCCATCTTGTTTGACACCACAACGACCACAATTCACACTCACACGATGCACCATACAACCAAAACGTTCTACGATACCAGATATTTCATGCTGTCTACAATGACTGCCCCACCGTAAAATTTAGTTTACCTTCGTCAGTTCAATGTACAGTAGTTTCATGATAAGCGGCCTGTCAAATTTAACCCAGACAAAGCTAGACAACTTCTGCTATACGATGCTACCTGCCACTAAACAGAACTGTCTGGCTATAGCTGGCTACTCAAAGCCAGATCTAAAGGTGCATGCAGCACCATTCGGTGCATAACTTGAGAGTAATGCATATTTGTAATTTTTTTGTTGAAAAGATGCAAGTGGATTGCACATACATATTTATGATATACCGGATAAATTTCTTACATTTGCCAAGGTTTATATTTTTTCGGTAAACCGACTATAAGCTAGGAGTAGACAGAAGTGACTGGCTTTAACCAGTTAATGCTACAGCCAGGAATAGGTTGCTACAGCTGACTAGAGTGACCATATTTATGGAACTAACTGTAAGGTGACTTGATTGTGACTAGGAAGTTATTAATTATAACTCCTGGCATAAATGACACCTGCCTGGCTGACTATGTCAGACGTCATTCTAGACCCTGCATGGTCATAAACTTAGATGATAGAAGTTACATGCATGATGTACAAAAATTGAATTTACTGAATTTATATTCATTTCCATATTGTTATCTGTAGCAGTACGAGCAGAATCTAGCTCAAAACATATAACATGAATACCATACCGTTCAGTTGTGCTAAAATAGCAGGGATGCGAAACTTCAAGTGCAGATGCAGTTTGGAAACCATAAGGCATTTTAAGCCTTACTAGTTGCTCAACGGCTGGAATAATGTTTACTAGCATCGTGTTTTCACTGTGAGGAAAATCTATAATGCACTTCAAAATCATGGAAGTGCATAATCATAGCCTAAAGCAGCACATGAATGTTATATGTAAGATACTTCAGGGAGGGGCTATGGTTCAAGATGGTCAACTGTGGTCAGTGTTAGCTTCATCGCTCCACCCACTGACCAGCCTCCGCAGATTTAGCAATACGGAGTCATGAAGAATTCAACTGCCTTTGTATTGCCTTTCATTTTCCTAAGTCAACGAGGAAAGGCTTCCAAAATGTGTGGACTTATGCCAAATGGGTCAGCAGTTGTCAAGTTTTAAGCATTACATCGCGTGTATAACTGTACATCCATTAAGTCATATGAACGATATAAGAAGTAATACTCTTACCAAGAAACAGAGATTGTGTAGAACAATGAGAACCGGAAATTAGACGGATAAATCTAGAGAAGTAGGCAGATGAGTCATAGCAGGGGGTCATCAGGCTTAAATGAACTGTGTGTGGCTAGCAGTAAACAGGGTATATTCATCAGAGAGTGGTTTAGAAGAAAGAGGGAGAGCAGTGTGCGTGTTATTTGTTGACATGTATGTGGTGTATGGAGACAGGGACTGGAGGGAGACAGCCACAGAGCGACAGCCTTGCACTGCCATTCAACGGCCCAGCGAGAGGCTTCAATAATTTAGTGGCTCCCAACTCCTGCTTGGAATTAGGCGTGCAATCATCAGGCTCCCTCAGGTATAGCTGGCTGGCTAATGGAATGGGCAATCCTCTGCAGCTTGCCTTTGCTGCTGAAACTGGGCCTGACAGGCTGCTGCTTTCATGATGATCATCATGGAGATGGCAGGCATCTTGCTTGCTAGCTTGCTTGCTTGCTTGTTTGTCTGCTGCTTGGTTTGCCAGTTGCTTTGTTGCTTGGCTTGCTTAGCTGTAGTGGTTGGTTCATTGGTTGTATGTCTATTCTATCAGACTGGTTGGCAAAGCAGCTAGTGCCAGATCTATTGTGCTTTATACAGTGATTGTAATGAAACTAGATGTCTGAAAGTAGACTAAGCTAGCCCTGTAATTGCACAACAAAGGCAGAGAAAGCGAAGGAGAGCAAATTTGTGCAATGAGGCTGGACTTAATGGTGGGTGTGATCACCGGAGCTGTGTGTATGCGTGTGGAGGGCTGGCATGCTCCCAGCCAACGGCAGCCTGAGGTCTGCCAAATAGAGGAATGCCATTAAGGCAGCCTGTTCGTATTGCTATCACACAGAGCCAGCAGCTCCACAGCCTCCATAAAAAGCAGGCAGCACGGCAGCTGAGCGCTGGGCCAGACTATTGGCCAAATTCGGGGACATGTGGCCTCCCAGGAGAACCCAAGCCACTAGCTGCCATGATAAAGGCACGCCAGGAATGACCTTCAGCATGGACAATGGCTCTCACGCAGACCACAGCAGAAGAACAAGCAAGTGGCTAGATACGCCCCTGACTGATGGTTCTAACAATGCAAAGGTCGAAGTCCAGTCAATTGACATCGCCATAATGTCTTCTCCTCATTTTCTGTTAACCAAAAGCCACTTAATAAAGTAATAAATCAACCTAATAAGCAAAGATTCATTTTGGTTCTGATGTAAGAAGTACAATCACACTTGCCTGGTTTTGATTGTTAAATCACCTCCAGACCTTTGAGGTTATCAGCCTTTGTTATGACAGGCGACTATTCAAAGTCAGAGCTTTGAGTAAATAGGACTTAAGCAAGACAGTGTGATCTACCAGTCATTCACAGTACACATTTAGCTTTATCTGGAATAAAAATAAAGAAAAGCAAAGTCATAACCTGTGATACGCGGAGTGCGTGTGGGTTATTGAGGTAAACTTTCTTTATAAACTGACTCTGAACGAGTCAGATACAGACACTTGGTCTTTGCCATTTATAACATGTTCCAGTGGAAACAGCATGAAACTTCTGAAGTCATTCAGGCAACCACGTTATTAAAACAGGGCATTATTAAGGATCATTAAGGGTTGATTAATTAGGTTAAATCGAGTTACTTTACACCACAAATACACCACAAGTACACCACAAGTACAACACACGTACAACACAAGTACACCATAAGCCCCTGAACTCTTGCCAAAATACGGACGTTGAATGTACAGCAACATTGTACAGCAGTTGTCTGATGGACACAAACTTAATAAGTACCATGTAGTAGGTGTGACAGATTGCTATTCACAAAAGAATATTTCTAGCATGTGATAGTGATTGAATACATGCGGCAGTTCTCTCAGAGAAACCACATACATGCAAGAATTAAATTACTGAAATGAATTCGTAGTCCGTACACAAGGAACTAATTCTCTCTAGGGATTCTATATGCTTCGGATACATTATTGCAAAGTTGTTTTTCTTGGCACTGGAATCAATAGCAGAGTTCGTATTTCAAGCTTGGATAAATCTTACAGGCTGCAAACTTAACGACCTGTGGCACAATTGACATGTCGATACCTTCACGACACAATAACAAGATATTCTCAACACCCAGTCAATAACTGTGGTGGGCATGAGCACTAACAGACATCAGAAATGACACCATTCAAGTGGGTACAGACCACCAATGATCAGGTGGGTGTAAAAAACACGACTTGATTATTTATTAATAAGCTTTAAAGGTTGTGTGGTTTCGACATGCGAGGTTAGTGACACAAGACTTGAAACTATAAGTTGTATTATGTTCAAAACCAATGTTGAGTAAATTGGAAGCCATCGTGGAGTACCTCAGGGTGATCACTACATCCAACCATATCGTCAGTTTATTCATGAAGTTGTTCTTACTATTAATGGATCAGATAACATCCCACAAATTAATATCCCAGTTGCTGTACCTTTACCACAACCCTATATCCCATTTCTCACTATTCCGAGCTCGACACGAAGACATAATTTAAAGTCACTTTGCAATGCAATATGTTCAGCCAATTGAATATCACAATTATAAACAACGTTATACAAAGTAATTATGAAGTGTCCTGTGTTCAGTTATGACGATTAAAGCAGTTTTATTGAATCTACAAATTAACCTGGAATGTGATAAAAGGTTGTGACAACGTTGTTGAATGAAACCTCTTTATCGTCGTCTGGTGATCAAATTTCTCACATATTAAGTCTGACGCTTGGCACACAGTGACCTCCTTGTAGCATATGCCTTAAGTTTGCAATGAAACACCTCAAGTCTCGTCGTATAAGGGCAAATTAGAAGAAGCTGGCATGTGAAGGCAAAGTATGCCGATGTGTCAGAAGTGCGCTGCCAATATGTCATGTGTGCAAGGCGTTTGTGGCAGTGTTTCCAGCAGCATGTCAACTGCGTGTAATGGGTCGACATTTAAAGAGGAGAAAGAGCTCACTGGAGCAAGAATATGCAGGGGGGACACATGTGCTCGGGGGCTCCACAGGTAGGCCGATAGCTTTCTACAGATGCAGACCAAGGTTTCAACAGTGAACCAGATGTGTTTGGAGCAAATCAACCATTGCAACCTTCCGACTCATTACAGTTCTGGCACGACTTCAGTCTCCGTCGAGTTGTTGCAAACGATTCGGAGACTCAGAGAGCAGAAGCAAGCACAACAACCTGTTGGCACTTGCCAAGGAGATGTGATGTCACCGCCACATGAATGGCCTGCCTGCCAGTGCCTGCCATCTGACCCGCCCCCGCTGCCATCCAGCCCGACACACAACAATTAGCCTCCGATTTCTGCCAATCCTGACACTCGACGAGTGCCCAGTTTCAGCAGCTCCATCAAACGCAAATGAAGGCGACAAGAGCAATAAAGGAACGATACAAGCACACCATCAGAACATAATACAGCCAAACAACCACTGAAGACCACCTCGCCATTGATACCACTCACAATCAAGATAACCTTGCTTTTATGAACACCTCACTATAACGTCCCCCTAGTATCAAGACCACCTCGTGTTTGTGACCCCATTCATTATAAAAGACCGCTGGGTGTGCCCGACTGCCCTCTCACAATTTCAATTTACATCGAATAGTGGATTTTCACGGAAGGTTCTCTGTATTTCCACCAGGTGGCTAAAACCGAATACTGCAATTCTATTGGCTGAAAAAGTTCCAGCCCTTGACTATGATTGGCTGAAGCAAAGTGCATCCAAGCGGTATTTTTAGTGCATTTTAATGTATATTTGACACTTTATCATTTGTTTGATTTTTGTTATTTTTCTGAGAAGGTTATATTAATGGAATCAGTTAGTTATTACCAACTGTGTCTGAAAAGCAGGGTTGTTCAGTGAAAAGACTATGCCAAACCATCTGACATTAAACAATTTGTCAATAAGCTTATGCTCTTCAATTTATCTGAATATCTAATAACTATCCCAATTGTATAGGCTGTCATCTCTTATACTGATGTTAAAAATCAAGTTTCACTATGGTACAAGTCTGCCCTCACCATGAAAAACTTCTTGTTGATCTAACAAACTAGAAGTTCTATTTCTCCTCAGTTGTTATTTAGTTCTCAGTTATTTTGTTCAACCTTATTCTGTTTCTGAGTCCCCGTAAACAATATATTGAACATTGATATAACAATGGAGTGCTGGGTGGCAATGCATAAGAAACGACAGCCACAAGCTGAGCATCAAATTCCACGATCACACAACTACAGAAGGAGGACAAAAAGGCAGTGCGTCTAACACACCAACATCTTCGTGTTACATCGAATACATCCTGCCCCATGGTTACTAATTCCTGTCCTTAGTGGTTTACCTGGCTAAATCACGGATGTTGAAGTTGGATATGATCCGAACATCACAGTACTCTCATTCACGATTTGAAGATTACTGGAAAAGCAACCTGATGCCTCAAAGACTCCTCATAAATGAAATATATTTCCTAATGGTTTGGATTTCCTCGAAGTGAGGTTAATTGGCTGTTTAGCTTGTTCACCGAACATATTACGCCAAGGAAAGTCAATTACTTCATACAGGTGTTCTCAATTCTAAGAAGCTGCAGTACATTCACCTGAGCCTCATTTAAAGACTACCACCTCCCTATTGTAAATTTTCGAGCTTTACATTACTATTTCTAAATAACCACTTCTTAAAGACCATTTGGCAAGGGACCATTGACTTGAATTATTCACGTATACAGAAGATCATATGTAAGACCACCCCCCTCAGTCCCCCTGGGATCATTCATTTCATTCAAACCTTACTTAGGTGGTCCTAATTTCGAAACTCTTTGCTTTACGATTAGTGTGGAGAGTTGCAAAGTAGTCTTAAAATTGTCTTATTCGAGGGGTTCCACTGTACAAAACATTCACTGAGGCCCTTCTGACGCAAAGCCGCTTTGACTAGGTGGCCAACAGTCTCACCCAACAATTATTTGGACACTTTGATACAGATATTTTGTTCATTTAAACTATAATGTTGGACGTGTTGAAATCATAGCCACAGAGAGTCACTGACATGCGATGTATTCAATCGAATCGTACCATGGAACCTGATGCCACATTTACCTGTTATATCAATTTTGTTATAAATTACACTTTCAGATTCTCAAAGAGCATGGCAGGGTTTGTGTTCAAATGGCCTTAATTATTATTATAAAAACTTGAATTGGCAAATGTACTCACAAATGGTATTCATTGTGCTGGCGACTGGCTTGCTGAGCTGATTCTAAGACGGTGTAGTGAGGCTGTTCCGCCTCGTCCGAGTAGTGCAAGGCGGGCTGGGCGGCCTGGCGGTCTTGGCAAACCGGTCTCAGTGGCGATGTAGCTGCAGAACGCATCTCTGGCAACTCCAGCCCTGCAAAGCAATAATACATCAAATCAGTCATGTATAATTTATGAATGGTTTCTGCATACATATTCCAACTGATACATGTTGAACCCATCATGTAATACATTACAACAAAGACATGTAACGATACATGCAGATATTGCGAATTATCCTCAAGAACCGTGTTTTTGCCCCGTACCCCTTTTTAATGACCCTACCCCTTGAATTCAACCCCTTGACCTTATGAAAATTCTACTATTAACACCTACCCTTGGTATAAAAAGGGGATCCAAATAGTAAATATGGCAACTGTGATGTCATAATTCAATTTCTATCTAAATTCCAAGTATTAATACATATTTATCAACGCAAATGCAGTTCTAATATTACATGAAACAAATACATCATCTGCAAGGGTAACTGGAGTAAATGCAACTTAGTGTTATATCCTAAAATATATGCATTAATAATAATCATAATGTTGGTGCACATTATATGTTTATTTTGATCTTAATAATCATACCAGCGCACCACTGACCAAATCTCAGCCTTACTAAGAGCAAAAACAAAGAAGCAAATGACATCAGACCATTGGGAGTGGGTGAGGTTATAAAAAGAACAGTCTCGCATTGAAATTATGTAATGTAAGCGTCCATAGCAACGTACCAAAGACCTTTTCATTCGCAAATAAAGTTAGGGCCGCCAAATGTCAAATCAAACGCGGAATAACCAGAACAACTAAAGAACACACTGCCTCTGACATTATGCACGGAGACTCCTATGAAATCACTAGCATCTGAGACAGAACTGCACAATAACACCTGCCCTCAATAATTAATGACACAGCAATCCAACTTCTAATTCTTCTGTTATGCCTAAGCACAATTGGAAGTCAAGATAAGGTAGGTGGCCAGATCAGAACCACTCATTCAATACTTGTAATTCTAGCCGAGCATCACCCATTCAATCATCAATAGCGAAAGGTTAGATTTTGATCATGAGGTTGTTAGCAGCTGAACTTACAGTAGGAGACTGCCAGGACCGCATGACGCAGCTAATTTAAGTGGCGTAGTGGTTAAGGTCGTCGCCAACTAAGTTAAATGACCTGGGTTCATTAGAACAGCTAGTCCATCTCAGCTAAAAGTCATTCGCAGGGGACGTTCAATTGACAATGCCTTGCATTTAGTGATTATGTCAAGGCACGTAAATTTTTTTTATTTAATATTCGGGTAACCCACGAACTTCAGGTAATCACAAACCTTACGTTATTGTATTGTACCTGTTACAAGCTGTTGGTAAATGCTGACTGATTGCTGTGTCCTCACCTTTGTTAAAACTCAATAAAACTGTCATGTATGCAATAAAAAATTAAAAAAAGACTATAACAGTCCAAGAGGTTGTGTCTCTCAAAAAGCCTGTGGTTAAACAGGTGTTCACAGTTTTTAAACATTAGGGTGCTGGGCAAAAGAGAAACCCCCTGAGTAACTCCAATGCAACACGATGATGGTGTGATGATGAGCAAAATGAGGAACATTCTAGACACAGAAAGAAACAAGAGCATGACAGAAAACCATCATTGCCATCATGATCACCATCAGCATCAGCAGCATCAGCAGCAGACCCCCATCTTGTTCTATTAGCTTAATCGAGCCCTAGCTAGGCGTAGCTCGCTCATTACTGCAGCATATAGGAAGCATAGATCACTTGTATAGGGCTGGCAGACTATGGGTAGACCAAGCCAGAACACACCATGCATCCATATGGCCATACTGTCTCATTATTGCCCTCTCCTGCCTTTATTATATCATGGAACAACCACAGCAAGTCTCAAGCAGGGCTTCACTTGCCAGCCCTGTGGTCAATTATCACCTGCTCCTATAAATGGACCAGGCATAAATAGATTCATTGCCTCTCGTGTTAAATATAGAAAGTACCTTGTGATAACTTTATTAATTGCTTCATTGTGCAATAGAATGTCATCATTCATACCAGGTATACATTATGTATGGTCCGAAATAAGGTGGTTCTGATCGAGAGATGGATAGATGGATAGATAGATAGATAGTTAGACATGACCAGGTATGGTGCAATTGCGGCAGGAGAGACCGCGAAGGAGCAAGAATACTATATGGAATGAACCGCAACTAGGGTTGTGCTATAGACAGACAGACAGACAGACAGACAGACAGACAGATAGATAGATAGATAGATAGATAGATACATGGATAGATAGATACATGGATAGATAGATAGGTAGGTAGGTACTTAGGTAGATAGATAGATAGAAAGATACATGGATAGATAGATTGATTGATGGATAGAGATAGATAGATAGATAGATGGATAGATAGCTAGATAGATAGATATGAATCTTTCTCACTATTGTAATTTGCATATGTATATCACAATAAGACCACTTCACCACAAAGGCCAGTAAATAGCACTAATATGGTGGCCTTGCAATGGTAGTGTCTCAATTGTGAGGTGTTGTTATAACGTGACATATTTAATGTATGCCTAATGGTCAATGTGTACTTGGTTATACTGACCACTACGCCTCTGTCCAGTGCTGGTAATTGCTGTCCTTTTGCTGGGATTTAATTCTGGGAAAAATTAGAAAAAAAAGAAGAAAAAATAAAAATAAGCCTACAGATTACACTACACTACAGTATCTTTGCGATGCCTGGTCTTCTATGCCTCCACGACAATAACTCTCCTAGAAACCTAATAAGCATAATGAGGCAATTGAGACCACTTGATTTACTTTAGAAGTCATGTTTTTAACATTTAAATCGTTGAGAGGTCGATGATCATTGAATGGCAAATTTCATTTGCGTATAAATTGTGTATGGGAGGGTAATCTCAGCGTTGACATTTGCAAGACTCGAACAAAAGATTTCAAGAACGAGATGTCATGACTTTTTGGCCAACCTTCTTATCCTAAATCATTTATAATGGATCTGATATCTCAATTGTGAAGCTATTTGTTAATAAAAAAAAAAAGGAAATATACCACAAGACATCGCCAGTAAGACCCTCTGTTCCACTTTGGAGTGGTCCTAATGGTTAGGTAGTCTTAATATTGAGGTAAAGTCATTGATAGGAATGCAAAAGGGCCTCAATTTAGCGGCCATAACAGCCAAGTGGTCTAGTAAATCAATAAAATTGTATAGTACCTGCTTCAGAAATAATTTCTGATCAATGTCACTTGGATTAAAGATCATGGTAAGTTCTGAATAAATTATTCTTAAAAGTCGAGATCTCAATTGTGCAGCTATTTACAGCACAAATATAAGTTATTACCAACTGCAGTAAAGTTAAATCGTTAGCTACTGCAGTAAAGTTAAATCGTTAGCTACTGCAGTAAGTTAAATCGTTACCTACTGCAGTAAAGTTAAATCGTTAGCTACTGCAGTAAAGTTAAATCGTTAGCTACTGCAGTAAAGTTAAATCGTTACCTACTGCAGTAAAGTTAAATCGTTAGCTACTGCAGTAAAGTTAAATCGTTAGCTACTGCAGTAAAGTTAAATCGTTACCTACTGCAGTAAAGTTAAATCGTTACCTACTGCAGTAAAGTTAAATCGTTACCTACTGCAGTAAAGTTAAATCGTTACCTACTGCAGTAAAGTTAAATCGTTACCTACTGCAGTAAAGTTAAATCGTTGCCCTTCACACCGATCTGTGCGTGTAATCCCATATGACAAAAGCCTCTAACTTTTAACATCAAATTACACGTGTAACCCTTACTTGATAGCAAGACAACGGCATGCCGTATCACATATCAGTAAAATGTGATTAGGCCGATCACATTTTTGGAAATCAGTATTCAGTTGACACGAATAACACTGATACTCCTACTGTCAGTGCTGCATCTAATAAATTCTAAATATATCTTTACTAGTTATTATAAGTTTTATTCGTATAAAATATACACTATAAATTCAAGATTAATAACTAAAACAAAATATGATTTGCACCAAAACAAAGAGGGTTAGCAAAAACCCCAGATAATCAATTTGTGGCTAAATGTTCCATAATATCACAGATATCTTTTTTACTCAGACTAAAGTCTTCTCACTTTTAACATCAAATTACTATAGTATCATGATATTGAGTTCTATAGTTCTGACAGGTCTCTGTTGCAAAAAGTCTGCCATATGTCAGATTGAAGAACCGACTACTGTTTTACCAGGTTTTTTGTATGCACACATATATTTTTTAATTTCTCACAATTCTCAAGTTAGTTTTACAACAGTTTTAGCCGCTTGTGATGTGGCACTTAAAGGGAATTTACCTCTATAAATCAAAACTTCACTGCCCACAATTTATTCGCACATATTTAGCCTGCGGGATAAACAATTAAGTGGAATAGTAACAAAAATTCCACTGAAAATATAGCGGACAGTTAATTATTCACCATTGCCATGGTATTGCCATGGTATGAAGATGCTTAAAAAAGCCAAAGATGACAAGGCCAGAAAAAGCATCCCTGCAGCATCCCAGCAGTATCCTCATCATTCCTTGAAGTTGAAGTTAGCCCAGGAGCTTGCCAAGCAGTGCACAGATCCCATTACAACAAGCTGGCTGGTGAGGCATGCTCCAAGGACCACCACTCCCGCCAGCTATATCCATGGTCTCCTTGGACTTCACTATGAATATCACCAGGGTGGTTACACACTTCAAATACATAGAATTTTATGAGGGTAAACCCACTGAACATAGCACTATTTGCCATGAACTGGATCTAATTAATATATGACCATCATCACATCTGCATATTGCCATATTAATATTAGCTCATAAAGCCACTGTCACACGGGCCGGTTGTGCCGTAGTGAACCCGTAGTATTACGTAATAGTTGCGGAAATCGCTACCCGGCTCGAAGCCGGCGGCCCCAATACGGCCACCCGTGGATACCCGTGGATACCCGTCAAGCACCCGTGGGACCCTTGGCCAAGCCGCGAAACCCGGCCCCGGTAGCCGGTTGTGCCACGCTTGCATGGCACAACCGTAGAAATCTCACGGGTGTAAAAAAAAAAAAAAAAAACCCGTGGAAGCCGGCGGGTGGCCCGTGGAACCCGGCGGGTGGCCCGTGGAACCCGGCGGGTGGCCCGTAGAACCCGGCGAATTATTCGTCCCTAATTTCACCCCGGCGGCTTGTTGAGGGGTTCTACGGGTAACCCGCCGGCTTTCACGGGTAACCCGCCGGCTTTCACGTGTAACCCGCCGGCTTTCACGTGTAACCCGCCGGCTTTCACGTATACCGCCGGCTTGTGGCTACCAGCGTCAGCGTAGGCAGGGAGGTATATACTTTAAAAAGGCTGCTGCTCCTCTAATATTAGTCCGATTTTCCTCAAATAAAAACTGAATGGCAGTATAGCTCATACTGATTCCATACGTATTTTCGGATTTAAAAAAACCCGAATATTAAGCGAGATATTTGTCTGAGAAGGCAGTTGTCTTGCGGCGGCTGCTGCTCCATTTATATTAATCCGATTTACGTCAAATCAGGACTGAATTGTAGTATAAGTCATACTGATTCCATACGTGTTTTCGGATTGAAAATAGACGAAATATTAAGCGAGATATTCGTCTGAGAAGGTAGCTAGGTTGGCGGAGGCAAACAGTGGTGCTCTCGCAGACGTCCGCGCCCTGACTCTATCAATGCAGGAAAGGCTGCTGCTCCCCTAATATTAGTCCGATTTTCGTCAAATTAAAACTGTATTGTAGCATAGTTCATACTGATCATGTTTTCGGATTGAAAAGACCAAATATTAAGCGAGATATTCATCTGAGAATGCAGTTCTCTGGCGGCGGCCAGGTGCTCTGTGTATGGTCATGACTTGAATGGTGTGGTCAATATTTTTGACCATGATATATATACATTGTTTGGATGAGCTTTATTGCAATTCATTTCTACTCATTCTGCCAACTGCCATGACCGTTATGTCAATTGCTAATAGCATTTTGAATGATATAAAGAATGGGTGTAGAGAATACAGCAAATGCTCAATACATGTGTCAATTGCCTAATTGCCTAAATTGGGGTTCTTTGACCTGTCATTTCATAGTTTGTTCAAAGATGACACAGTAATATGACATTGTCTTGATTGTCATTCACAATTACAAAAAGATGTAATTGCTTTCATTAATTAAAAACAATATATTGTATTGTAATTACCAGGCAATGATTATATTTGTATATTGGTATTTTTTTTATACATGTGAACATTCTTATCTTTTTGTGTATATTTTTGTAAAATTTAAATGTAATATTGATATTGTAATTAGTATTTGTGATTTGATCTGTGATTTTATATGCTATTTTTTATGTACTTATATGGACCAAATATTAAGCTAGATATTCTATATTATATAATAAGCATATAAATCTATCTGTCTATCTAAACTATCTGTCTATCACATATTCGATTTTCGTCAAATAAAGACTGAATTATTCAGGGAAATGTGTAGAATTTATATAATAGTTAAGGTGGGGAAAATTAATGGAGTATACTAGGCACAAACAAGAATATTCTTGTTAATAAAGTTAGTAATACCTCATAGAATATAGATATGTAGATAGACAGATAGTTATAAGATCTTCACCTAATAATATGTTACTATCAATAATTCATTAATTCGTAATCAATAAAAAACGAAAATAAAACAATGTTTGTTTGCTTGTTGCCAATAAAATTCCGACTTGATAAAGATGTCCATGGAGCTATAACAACTATCTATAGATAGATATACTCTAGTTTATATAAATTATCAATATTTCGTTGTTGTTTCTGAAAATAATCCAACTGAAATTAATATTGATATTGCATGTTCCATCCATGATCAAAACAATCTCCCTCTTTAATATGCATATTAAACAGGAATCAGTTGAAATTCAGAACTTCAATTAATGCTTGTGATCAATGATGAAAAAGCATGACTTACCCCATTCTTTGTATTATTCAAAATGTTAATAGCAATTGACATAACGGTCAATTCAGAATTTCAATTCATGCTTGTGATCAATGATTTCAATTCATGCTTGTGATCAATGATGAAAAAGCATGACTTACCCCATTCTTTGTATTATTCAAAATGCTAATAGCAATTGACATAACGGTCAAGGCAGATTGCTATTACATATATAGGTTAATTGACTTTACAAAACCAAAGGAAAAGTCCTTCCCATTGGCCAGTTGGCAGAATGAGTAGAAATTAATTGCAATAAAGCTCATCCAGACAATGTATATATAATGGTAAAAAATATTGACCACACCATTCAAGTCATGAACATACACAGAGCACCTTGCTGCCTTCTCAGACGAATATCTCGCTTAATATTTGGTCTATTTTCAATCCGAAAACACCTATGGAGTCAATATGAATTATACTACAATCCAGTCTTTATTTGACGAAAATCGGACGAATATTAGGGGAGCAGCAGCATTGATACAGTCCCGGCGCGGACGCCTGCGAGAGCACCACTGTTTGCCTCCGCCAACCTAGCTACCTTCTCAGACGAATAACTCGCTTAATATTTGGTATATTTTCGATCCGAAAACAGATATGGAATCAGCATAAACTATACTACAATTTTAGTTCTTACTTAACGAAAATCGGACTAATATTAGGGGAGCAGCAGCCTTTTAAAGTATACTCCTGGAAGCTGCGAGTTACTCGCCTGCTTACTCCTACAACTCGGCGAGTAACCCGTAGAACCCGCCGAGTAACCCGTAGAACCCGCCGAGTAACCCGTAGAACCCGCCGAGTAACCCGTAGAACCCGCCGAGTAACCCGTAGAACCCGCCGAGGCACCCGTAGAACCCGCTGAGGCACCCGTGGAAGCCGGCGGGTATCCCGGCGGGTTACCCGTAGCACCCGGCGGGTAACCCGGCGGGTGCTGCCCCGCCCCTTTTTGCTGCCAGAACCGGTCGCCAAACCGGCGGAAAGAGCTGTTACATAACTATTACGTAATACTACGGGTTCACTACGGCAAAACCGGCCCGTGTGACAGTGGCTTAAGGCAAGGTTAATCAACACTAAGAATATGCAAGGGCTATAACAATACAACAAAATATAACTCAAAACAGACTGACATGAACAGTTTTCCAACTCAAATTTCCGAGTGCTCCATACCAGAATATTTGGCAAGCAGAAAACATTCTCACAACATGCTTCCGAAATTCGCAAGCTCATTTACATAATGTCGTATATTTGAGAGAGAGAGCAGACAGCCTCTGAGCATTATTTCAATAATCGCCTCCTCCTCGAAGCTACTCTGCCTGGATCAGCATGCCTGATGCTTCTCAATTCGGCGTTTTTAGGGGATCACCAAGAACAGTCGCTATTGCCAGTCTTTTAATGAAATGTTGGACTAAACAATATATCAAAATATTGGACTGCCAACAGATAGTTTCGGAGAGAAATGTGTTATTCTACCATATATAATACTCAATCAAGTAGAACCTCCCATAACAACCCCTGGTACAAATTCTACAGGTCTTATAGACTTAATGCTGCTCAATGTGTTGAGTTGGTGGTGGATTAGGGCTTTACGTCCTGTATTTCTGCACCTGATGGGCTAATTAGGACAGGTAGAGACCATGGCAATGAGACGAAGGATGAACAGCCATCCAACATAGGCTCGACCAGGAATTGAACCCGGGACCCAGTGGTTGGAAGCCCAGCACGCTACCACTGAGCTAGGCCCCCACCCCTCAAGGTGTGTTGAAGTGACCGTGGTACGGGTCCATACAATCGCGAGAATAAATTATGTTGGAACCAAAAACAAAAATCTTATTTAAACTGCAAAGTGGACTGAATAGTGGGCCTCTATGTGTATGTATTCTGTAGAACACTTGTTAGGCTTTAACAACACAAAATAAACCTCGCCGATAACACCACCTTTGGAGGCCTTAACTTGCCCTTAAGAGGTAAAATACAACACTAAAAACACGTGGACCCTAAAATAGACGGTCTTAATGGAAAGCCGGTCTTAATAGTATCAGTACTGTACGTATATATAGCATCAACTTTTGGTCACAACCTGATACAGGGCGGGGTTATTAAAGCTGCTATAAAAGCTGGAGAGAGACAGCGGAGGATAGCAAGATTA
The DNA here is from genome assembly GCA_932294295.1 of Alitta virens. NCBI lineage: Eukaryota > Metazoa > Annelida > Polychaeta > Phyllodocida > Nereididae > Alitta > Alitta virens. Next base: position 65,224,053 of record OW028573.1, read on the forward strand.
AACGAATGAGTGAGAGGAATGGGGCAGTGACAGTAAATCAATGACCTGTTTAAGCATGAGCCTTTCTCAACTATAGGTAGCATACAGCTATCCAGGAAGTTACAGCAGGTACCTGAACACGCTACAATCGTCTTCACTGTACATAGCCAGCTCCCCATTCACAAATTGGTGAATTAAAGCGAACAGCGTTACAGAAACAATGCTCAGTAACTCCATGCCATGGTGGGGTCTCGAACCTGCAACCCTCCGGTTAGCAAATGAACGCCTTGGCCATTAGAGAAGGGTACAACTAAAAGAGGTAAGAAGTTGTGTATGGGAGGGTAATCTTAAGAAGGCATGAGTCAAGAAGCAGCATAAGTCTCCGTAAATCACCGACACGAGATATTTCACTACGTAAAAGAATATCCTATTGCCTGAAAGTCATGTCATATTTGAATAAAATTCTCTTTTGTAACAACTACTATACATTGGTCATCAAAGAAAATCTCCCACAGACGATTAACACGTTCTTGTGAGTCTTGTCTGACACATCATTTAAACTTTAAACATCTCAATTTTAATACAATTTTTCCGCAGACAATAGTGTCATTAAATGGCAGTGAAAGTGACCGGAAGCAGATTGCGTAACAGCATCAAAACAAGGCAGAGGAAATCCTGTATAATTAAACGGATATACGCACGACTTGTACTGGACTAACTTGTAATCATTATGGTGTGTACCAATCTCTGATCACAATACATTAAAACCAGATAAATATCTTTCAAGCAGTGGCGGTTGTGTATCATTCCACTTTTAACTTGGTATTACCAGCAAAACATTTCCTTACCATCACTTAATATTTGACACTCCCAAAGACAATTCATGTCTATTCTTGTACAAATTTGACATTAAATGTCAAATTTACATTCGAGTGAAATTAAATTTTTGTGTGATAGGTACAAAGAGGTTAAGATGACTTCAGACCTTTCAGTGTTTTAGCAAATTACAACACTTCCAACATAAAGGGAGATCGTAGATTTACACGATATACATATCTTGGGTGTGGCTGATCCTTTAACATTGTGAATGACGCAGTTAAATGTTTCTTTTCCATTGTTACATGTCTTTACCACAACAACGAAATGTCATGGAATTTCATGAATATTTGATAACTGATCCAATTATAACAAGTACATGTCTTGACTCGTTTCAGTTTGTTCAAAAACTACAGGTGGCAGCACCGTGTATACAGATAACAATGTAGAATGGCACAAAGATCAGTGACGTCAGAGCCAATCACACACAAAACTGAGCCAGAACTTAGTAAATTGAATCGTCCCGATTCTGGAAGCCTGAGTAGTTATGTGTTGCTCATGTTAAAGTGTTATACTTTGCTGAAATACTGAAACTTCTGAAGTCATCTTAACCTCTTTGTACCTACCAGCACAACCTCCCGATTACTATGACTGAGGATACATAAAAAGCACGCATTCGATTTTGGTGAATTTGTGGGCCATTGATGACCAGCAGGAAAAAAAAAAAATATCACCCAATATCAATGAAATTCTGAGTGATTTCCACATTCTTCTTTCAATGGTCATTTAGCCGACCAAATGGGCTAATCTTAAACACTTTCATCAACTTTACAGAATGCAATACGTCACTATATGGATTCGGAGTACAGGATGATGTTCTGAATTTTTCCAAAGAAGTGTGCATACTTTTGCTGGACACTGTACCTGTACCTCTCTGAAACTCCGAAGGAAGAAAAGGTCAGCTGTTCACAATACACTAAGAAATAGTAATCTATAACCAAGATAAGAATTTTCACTGTAAATACTTTTGGCTCAAGATGCGTCCTATCCGCATACATAGAGAGGGACAGAAATACAAAATACAGCTATAAAAGTTCTATAAAGTTCTTGACATGATAATTATACGTATATAAGAAGACAATTATATGTATATAAGGATTAGAATAAATGTTATTTATACTCGGAGACAGTATAACAATAAAGCATCAGCACTGAGGCTTGTCACAGATAAAACAAATTCAAAAACAACTAAAAACAAAAAAAATTAGTCTTAACTGTTGTCTAAAAGACTAAAGCTTGAATAATGACTTAGATTATGCTCATAAATGGTACATGTAGGTACTATATTGATAGCAGTTTTCTTTGGTACATCTCCATTGTTTGAGATATTTCATAAATTCTTTCACGTTACATGAACTTTTCCATAAATAAGGAATCGAATTTCATAAATAGCAACCTGCATAAGACAATGAGCGAAAACCATATTGAATAGTGTCAAATCTTTTTAAAGATACTACATGTTTGTCATGTAAATTATGAGTTATAAGTTTTGGCACAGCCAATTGATTGAAATAATCTGGAGATAAGTCATGGAAACATTTATACTGAAAAACAGCAATATTTTTTAATCTCCACAAAATTAAGCTATCATTGTTTTTTGTTTTTTTTCAAATAATAATTCGTTATCAATCACACCTTCAGAATCATTCATTATAAATCTCGGACATCTAACATAAATGTTATCTAATCTTTTGGAAATAGTCAAGGTAGCAAAATGCCACAAGAGTGGACAATAAGTAAAGGTTGAAAATACAAAAGCTTTCATTAAAGAAATTCAGACTTATTCAATTTAACCTGATATGATAATCTTAGAAGAATATTCATGTCTTTACTCGCTTTTCTGCAAATATCATTTACATGTGACTCAAAAGACAGATTAGCATTTAAGAGACCTTTTCTGCTCTTATTGTTGTTTTTAATGTTTCCAACTGGCCATTCCTAGAGGAAGTATCATACTCTTAGAAAGATCACATTATCTGTACAAAAATGCATTCCCAGAGAAATCTACTAGACTCTGGACAAAAAGCTTCAGATATTTAATTGAATGACATCTAGTGATATCTCGTGCAACTTTAAAGAGTACAATTGAGAAATATTAAGCTATGCAAATGGGGAGACCTGTGCCAGACAATTGGTTGTGAGTGGTGACCTACTATTGCAATACCATTGAAGCTAGCCAGAGCAAATGTAGTGCACAAGGAAGCCCCAAAGGCCAGGGCTAGTAGGCCAGCACCTCGACAAGGGTGCACACTGACCTGACAAGCATGCAGGGGTGCATTATGGCTGGCTGGGCAGAGGCTGGGCAGTGGCTGGGCAGGGCCTTTGTCTAGGTGAGTCTGGACAGGCAGTCTGGCGCGGCTATCGACCTGTCTTCACATGATGCATGCAGCCTCACAAGACGAGACCCACACACTGGTTGGTAAACATTGCCCCTCAACCCACTGTGTCAACACGGCAGGCAGCTCAGCTCAGCCCACATAGCCATGCCTGTCTGCTATAGATGCCTCTGTAAGACAGCACCAGGGCAGCCCGTCTGTCTCCCTGTATATGTGGTGCTTTGTTATTACTTCGAAACTGTCTATCTATATTGTAATTGTATTTGTTTGTATTTTGGAGGCACCCAGTCTGCAAAGGTAGTAAATTTGCTTCCTTAAGCATGGGCACTAGATATTTTCTTTCTATTTTTCTATTACAACTTTCTATCTTTCCTTTCCTTTGTCTATTATTTTCTTACTTTCCTTATCTATCCATCTCATCTCTCTATCTCTCTCTCTCTATCTCATCTATCTATCTGTCCATAGCAAAACCCCAGTTGCGGTGCATTCCATATAGCATTATTGCTCCTTCGCTGTCTCTCCTGCGGCAATTGCACCATACCTGGTCATGTCGCCAACTTTTGACGCGCAAGTGATGGATGGTCTGCCCTCGGCGCTAACCTGCTTTCTGCTTATCTAAATTCTACTCTCTGGTTCCTGAGCACTACTACCACTGCAGAAACAGGGCATTAGGGTGCAACAACACAATAAGCTAATAAACAGACTTCATTTCCACAGGATTATACACAGCTATATGCGTAAAACGGGGGTTCTGAGTGAACGCAGGTATTTTCCAAAGCATATTATTTAAACTTTGTATACTGGAGATTAAAAGGTGCATTGTGCACGTAAGATGAGATAATATAAAATAAATTAGCTTATGTTTTAGGTCTTTGTACTGGTTTTCTGACCACTTAGCCAAATAATTTTCAATTTAAACCTCAAAAGTTTTCAACTATCTCACCGTTAAATATTTGGACTTGTTCATAAAGTTGGAACTGATATCAAATTGCACTGAACACATGCATTGAATAAGATTAAGAAGTGAAGTAATGAAAAACGAAATGACTAAAAATCCCATTGTGGCTTTGAAAACCATTTCTATTTGAGGTATGTCCAACAAAAAGACGATAGAATGACTTTGTATTATAAGTATTCACATTGGATTTGTTGCCATAAGGAAGATTGGCTCACTTTTATACAAACCAAATTTAAATAGGAAATAAGAGGGGGGGGGGGGGGCTATACAATAAGTCTTTTAAGAGAAATCTGACCTCGGCAGTGATTACAGTAAAAGCTTGTGACTCAAAGACATAAATAAATGGGAATTGCATTACTTCTGTTGGGTTTAATAAAACTAACTAACTCTGAAGTGAATAAACGTATCAAATTGCTATCGTTAAATGACATGGACATTGATATGAACCATAGTAAAGAAGATTGGATTTTAATAGAAACTCCACACATTCCATGTAATATGACTTTTAATATTTTAAATATTTTATGGAAGTTTACAGAACCTAACCTAAATGTCTCGCACGGTGAAATTCAATATGCTTTTCATCTAGCTACAAATGTCATAACATATACAACAAGGCAAAATGCTGGTCATGAGAACCCTAACATATAGTCTTATTGTGAGGTTATTAATAATCAACATTTAAAAAGCTAGTTGGAAGCTAGAACTTTACATGACACAACTGATTCATAAGGTCACTAATAGATACAGTATAACTTTATGAAAGTGGCCACCCTCAGTATTCAAGGAGATCCAGTTTCCAAACCTATCCCATGCTATCGAGTACTATAAAATTAAGAAGCAAATATAATTGGGGTCATTGCAACTAAAACTCAAAAATGAATATAATCACACATGAAATAGATGCTGTCTCTAATTCCTGACGGCCCCATAGTTTCGTGCTTCAGTTTAGCCAGAGTTTGTCTTGATGTGGAGTAACTAATTAATGAATCCAAAGCTTACATGAAGATAGGAAAGGATAGGTCTAAATAGCTTTGGTTCTAATTACAGTCGACTAGCTACAAACGGCTTAAGTGAGCCACATTCAAAATGTTGTACTGTAGAATAGAATAGAATGGAATGGAATAGAGTAGAATAGAGTAGAATAGAATGGAATAGAATAGGTGTTTTGAAATTACTTGTGACTAGATGTCGTAATGATAATGAGAAAACACAAATTTTGCTGGTTTTGCTGTATCATGCGGTCTGGGATGTTCCGATTTCATTTGACACCATGCATTACGGTCAAATCACATATGCTGTTCAGGTCTTCCAAGTTTTGATACAGACATCATATCACCTGAAGTATGAATTTCTTATTGTGTTTGGGGTTAGCCTAAAGACTGATAGGGCGTATATGTTGCACACCTTACAAGATGTTTCTTTAATGAGACTTCAAGATAAGGCCAAGGTGCAAATGGAAATGACTGATATAGCACACTTCAAATGCATCCGGAGGTAGGTGTGGGGGTATGTTGTCTAGCTCCTTTATGTTCATACGTCTTTTGATATTTTAATGCTGAACAAGTATTTTGTGTGTAATGTGTGATAGATCAAAAGATTTACAAGTATTTGCTGCTGCTGCCGTTGTATGTCAGTTTTAATATATCGCTGTGCGATAAATATTTCAAGGTGATAAGAGAGGCTGCAATCCTACACATCTAGAGAAGACAAAGGCATAAGGCTGTAGAGAGAGAAGGCTGGATGTTGTCTTGGTAGCATTGGTGTTCCTCTGACATCGCCCAGGGTTCACCGGGCTCACAACCACTAATCAATACCATGGTATATAGACTGAGCCCCCGGGGGAGGGGGGGGGGCTGTGGGGGTGCAGGGGGGGGGGGGTTCAGCAGTGAGCTGGTGTCAGTGGTTAGCATGCCAACGTCATTACTTTTTTTTTTCCTCCTCTCCTGAGTCCCCCCCCCCCTTTCGGTCCAAAGCTTTTCCTGCTGCAGCTAGGCTTGTCTGAAGGCACGCGAAGTGGGTGTGAACAATAGAAGGGACAGTTATAAATACAAAATAAGGACAAGAAGAAGACAGAAAAGGCCAGTGCTGCAAAACGATGCTGACCCATAACATATCAGCAAGCATTTAGCCCGCAGTCATTTCTGTAAGAACAAGCACTGAGCCACTTTTCAAATACACAATCACAAGCCAACAGCCTCTTGAGAAGATCACATGACACATACACTGTAAGCTGTTATCGTCCAGACTTCTCTCACGGCAGTGTGGAGACTACGACATAGATTACCATATCAAGTATTCCTACATACAGAGGTATTCAAAGTAGGTTTGAAACTGTCTTTCCATGCTAACCCTGGCCTGATACTCCTTTTACATGGTGGTGATCTTATAAGTGAAGTTCTTTTGGGATTACGAAAACAGATTATGCCTACTTTAGTCTATAACCCAGGTCTTAAGAGCGAAATGACCTTAGGAGGTCCTATTATATTACTGCTTCCATACAGAGTTTCTAAGGTAGATAAGCATTTGGCAATGACGGCAATGATCCGCAAGTTCTCTGCATTGCGCGACGCATATACGGCCAGAAATTGACACGAATCGGGGACTAGGTGTACAGGAAACGCGAGTGGGCTTTGAGTGCCAGCAATCGTAGACATGTAGCGACTAGGCTTACGACTTAATTAACGGGGCACAGGTGTAACGCTCTTTGATTTCACCGGTCAGTCTTGCTCACAACAGGCTGTCACGACAACACCAGATTGCCTGATACGCGTGGGTAGAAGGTGGTCACAATGCGAAGGCCAGGACCAAGGGACAACTGAGGCCAACAAGGCAGCTGCTTAGTCCAATCTTACACAAGCATTAAATCCCTTTTATGCGAATAGTCGACTGAGACATGCAAGCTGCGCCTGCCTACCACTAGTTGATGCTCAATCAGCCTTAAAACTAGGTCGATGCTACTGCCATCTTCGGGCTAAGTATGCTACTAGTACTACTGGTAATACAGTGGAGACGGATAATTACGCCCACCTAATATAAAGAACAGTCTAACTCCAAGACTGTAATTACAATGTTCGAGGCCCTGACAGACAGACAGACAGACAGACAGAAAGACAGAAAGACAGACAGACAGAAAGTATTTATTTGACCATAAACTTACAATCTACATAAACAAAAATAATCAAGGAAAACTGGTTATATTATGGTCATAGGAGACATTCACTAAAGGCCAAAAGCCGCTGACGTGCATGCCACCTATGAGCCATTTGGTGTTATAACATATGAATATTGGCTACCATTAGTTGATACCCAATCAGCCTTGGCATTTCGATGTAATGTATAGCAGATAATGTTTCGAAAATTGGTTTAATAGGGTATGAACTAAGACACCCTCCATATCAAGACCATTCCAAAGATTCCCAATTCCGGGATTTTACTGCACTTGGCCAACTACTATCTATAGATAATCTCACCCAGACAACAATGGAATTGCTGTGTAATTTCATGCCAATTTTAAACCACGTAGGATCAAATTTTACAAAACCAAACAATTTTAATAGTTCACTCGAATTGACTCATTTTATTTATACAAAAATTGTGCTTTAGGCTATTAAACCAATTTTCGAAACATTGTCTCCTATACATTACATCGAAATGGCTGCGACTGCTTTACTCGAGTGTGAAAAAAAAAAAGTTCTGGCAATGATAGAAAAACTTATCACTCAGGGCAAGAATGTGTATTGGAAAAGTTGTTTGAGATAGATATTGTTTCAAGACAAACACGTTTCTAAATTCTGCGAGACATGTTACATGATGGGAGACGTCTGTGCATTGTGATGAAGCGTTTTGAGAGTTCTGAATATGAACCCAGCATGACAGAGCACGCGAATAACTGAATGCAGTAAAAGATGAGATGCAACCTAGATATATGGACCTATCGTTGGAAACAGACTGGGGGGAGCAGGGGGGGGGGGGGGGTAATTTGAATACAGCCCTACTTTGAGAATTGCAGTAATTTGTCATACTCAATGTAGAACGTCCCTCTGCCATTATATTGTCACATATAACGTTCCATTTTGATTATCATTGTCCAGATTGTAAGTGTGAAGTATAGCATGGAATAGTAGCTGATGATCTTTCCTACAGTTCTGGGTTTAAAATCTCATTGGAGGGTATTGGGCATATCCAGACTATGAGATTTCGTAACATTGCTAGATAGGCGTGAAAGTAGGTCAATTACGTATATCAGTCAGATAAATTATTTTTCATGTCAATTTTTGACGAAAAGATGCTCCTATAATTGAGAGATGATTTTATTAGCGAAGTGTTTCTTAGGTCATAATAGCCTGTTTTTCATTAAAAAATTCTGTCACACCGTTCGATGAGCATGCAGTTTCATTACAGGTTTGCACCTTTAACTTTCTTTCTGAGACATCAATCACAAGTGTAGTGCAATAATCTTGTCTTTCAGAGCATCGAAACAGGCTGAGCAGTAGCACAGGTTGCCACACTCCCTCACATGCAGGTTGAACACAGGTGCCACTGGTCCCAACCGTCGAAAGGGGCCTTCGAGACGGTATTGATGCACTATGTGTATACTGCAGACGAAATGATCGAACGCCCAGGCTGATAAAAGAAACATGTATTGGACAAGTAAATTTGGCCACTGCAAAACAGGTGAGCTCAGGTATAGAAGCTGGTGGGTCTGGCATCACATACATCACACGGAAGGCTGCATGCAACTTGGCATGCCCAGAATACTGTGAAAAGGATAGACATCCATTGATGCCCCTGGCGGCCACATCTATGACTCTGAGTCTGTCTGTGTTCCTGTGTGTCTGTCTTTGTACCTCTGAAGTCCATGTGGCTGGACTAGTTTCATTTCATGTTAATGTTCAATACCAGCCATGTTCAATAGCAGTCACATGCATATGCCAATTCACAAACGCAGGCTATAATTTCATTACTTTACAACTCATGGCTGACTATTTTCAATTATTACTCTTGTGAAAAGATATTGCATCTATAGATTTCTTTATGTCTGGATTGAAGAAAAGCCCGAAGATACATGTTCTGTATAAATCAAAGGCTGTGCATGACACTTCATGCAGTTCTATTCAGTCATTTTCTCAAAAGGAAAGATAAGACGCAGTCTATTGTAACTTCCAAGAAATTCAAACTGTTGAAGATTGATGACCTTTTTTTAACTGTTTTACGTTTTATTATAGGACTAAAAGTGGCAGTGTAAAACCTTACTTTACTGAGCAATTGTTACCGAATAATGAAGTCCACAGGTATGATACAAGGTAAGCAGATGACGTGCATCCGAATAAAACATCAACATGTCTATAGAATTTCATTTGCTGAATTACAAATTTTCATCATCATGTAATGAACTGCCATTATCACTTAGGAATAGCAGACATTTGTCAATGCATTCTTTTTCTTTTTCTAACTTACTCAAAAACCATCTTCTTTCTAACTACAGCTGTAACCGACAATAGTCTGACCAAAAGCTAATGACTGAATGTTTCAGTATCACGTTTTAATGTATTATTCCCCGTAATAATTACGTGGAATCAGAGTGTAGTTTTCTATTGACCATTCACTTTGATGTCATGATCAGGCTCTTGAAATTATGGCCATGCTTCAAAAGGCACACAGCTTGAATGAAACATAGGTCTTTGATTTAAATCCACAAGTTGAATCTGCCAGCCAATCAGAGGTAGCCAATTTGATGCAACGACTACAACAAACATTGCATCCAAGAAAAACAAAACTAGATAACATATACACATGAATGCATGAAAAATAAAAATCATTACGGCGATAAAAGTTTTTTTTTTTTTATGTGTGTATGCATGTATGTAAATATGTACATAACGGATATCATGAGGGTAATGTTTGTCTATTGGCATGGTTTTCTTGATATGGGATGGTTTTTAACACAATGTATTATTGCTTAATCTCTAGTTATTCAACTTATACTTATTCTGCCCGATTTTGTTTCGTTTGTTTTATGTTCTGACCAAAGCTAAAGTCTAGATGTTTTGATACCAAGTTTTGATGCTTTTTCGCGTGTGTGATTGTGGGTATAATGTATTTCTTGTGGGCTATGTTTATCTATTGATATGGTTCTGTTGCTATGGCATGGCTTTTTGTCAAAATGTTTCAAGCTATAGTTGTGGTTGTTCAGTTCAGGTTTTGATTTATGTTATAAGAGTTAAGAGTACTTATAAGCTAAATATCATCCCTGTAACCTGGAGTAATTCTTTCATCCACCATTCTTTTTTTCAATATTCACATTATTCTTCTTAACATTTTGAGTAATAATATAATAACCTATTGCAGTTTTTTTCTCGATTATAATCTTTCTATTTGTATCCTATTGTTGCTAATTACTTTACTAACCCTTTAGTTACTTTACTAACATTAGGGCGTGCATCAACAATCTCTTGTGAGATTCTCGCACGGGCCTAACTGAATATATTATTTGTATAGGCAGTACCATTTTGAATATTGTAAGGATGTTGATTTTGCTTAGGTTTGTGTGTCAGTGTTGTTCATATGCTATATTCAGGAACAAACTTATCTCTATCTATCTATCTATCTATCTATCTATCTATCTATCTATCTATCTATCTATCTATCTATCTATCTATCTATCTATCTATCTACCTACCTATCTATCTATCTTATCTATCTTCGCAATTATACATGTAAATACCCGAGTGCATGCAATTGAGTCACCAGACACGAAGGAGAGGGTCATAAATTATAAATTCCTGCAATCATGATGCAATGCACTAAATATAAGGTGGCTTAAGGCGATGTGTCCCACTCCTGCAGGGTCTGAACCTGTGTTTTGGACAGTGGAAGAGAAGAAACGTAAGCTCATTCTATTACCAACTGATTCAACTGAGACCTTTGTTCTGACATATTACGTGAATGTAACAGGTTCCAATCTTGTAGGTCAGCCAGTCAGGGTGAATTCCAGTTTATATCTTCCAACTAAGAAATTGAAAGCTCTTACAGCAGAATTCACGGACTTGAAAACTAAGGCTCACATTGGCTGAGGGACTGACTGTCTTACCCAATGCAGTTCTGGATTTACATGACGTTCTCTTGAGTTCCAAGTCTATGAAATCTGCTGTAATGTGCCACACACTTTAGAATCAATGTCTTCATATTACACTTGAAACCTCTTCAAGGAATTCTTGAGGGTAATGTGGCCTTTATACTGAAGTGTTACCCATAGTTGTAAAGACTGACAAATTACGGCTGTAATTGACCAGCTACCATTGGTGGAGACTCCATTAGTGTTACGATTGACACCAAATTGGTTTTGAACTGAAAAACATTAACAATAACAACTCAAATCCTGCTCACATTAATATAAATGTGAAAAGCCTTATTAGTTAGAGAGAAAATTCAAGCATCTTCTCCCAACCAATCCATCTCTTGCTTGTGCACCTAAACACCGTTCGCTTGGGCTTCATCAGTCTCCGCAGTCTCCAATAAATGGCCCCATTCTGCGCCTGTGCAGCACCACGCACCTGTCTGGTGAGCAAGGGGGTTACCTATTCATGCCATCATGCTATGTCCCCCCCCCCCTTTCCAGCTGATAAAAGGGGGGGGGGAAGCACTGGTGACATGCGCACTAAAAGCTGTGCAGCATCCGGGGGTCTGTGTCATCGGCGCATGCGCACAGCTAACGTGATATGCCTTTGCACAACCTCAGCGAAGTGATCGATGTTATGTAAATGAGGAGAGCTGCAAGGGAGATATGCCCACGATTACTAAAGCCCTCCAAGCACAGCGCCCTCTATTACTCAGTGTTTTTTATGCAACCCACATAATCTTCTAGGCACCCGCCCTCACTCTATGCGTGCCTTGTTAGTCGTGCCCTAATTTGAGTTTCCATCTAAAACCTCTTATGTATGTAACCAGGGAGGGATTTCAAGTCCTGATCACCTGGGATCACAAGCACATGCAGACACAATTTAATAACATATTATCCTTCCAGTCCATATTGGATTTGAGTACACGAAAGCCAATTCAAAAGTGATGCAATATGACACATTGACATCACCATTATTCTTGTAAGACGAATCTTATCAACAGATGAATTACTGAGTACTGGTACTAGTTATTGGGCATTGCCGTTTCACAGTACACATTTACTGAGTATTGGCACTAGTCACAGGGCATTGCTATCTAACAGTACTATCTATTACGCTATTATCAATGATGGGTGCTAACGAAGTAATTTGAAACGAATTCAAAAGAGATCAAATATACCCTGACCAAATGTTGAGCACTGACATAATAAAGACTTCTTAATGTTCACAATAATAAAGCCTATCTGTAAGTGAAAACCTGACACATTTAAATAAGTGTTCGAAACTACAGAACACGACCGTATCAATTTAGTTATTAGGTATTAAATATCAACACGAATCAGCACACTTCAGTAATAACGAGTGCTTACTGCTAACACACCATTGACAACGACACAACACTGGCATAAGGTGGACAGCTACATCTCACCTGGGTGTCGATCCGTGAACTTTTAAACTGGTGGTGCCTTGTACTCGGTGTCTATGCTGAGGCTTGTATAAGACTCGACCCCAAGGGGTATGTAACATACATGCAAGATCTCCCAGCGTTATCATCTCATCACTACGTCTGCCTCTGGCAGCTGTTCGTGTAAGCTGACTGAGCTTCAGACCCAGCAGCATTGAGACATTGAAACGTTGTATACAACAGGAAGAGTACCCACAGTGTCTATTTGAAAGCAATACATTTTAGATGAAAATCTGACATCGCCATTATTCTCCAGAAGAAGAAATCCTGCCTACATAATTTCTTAGTACTGACACTAGTTACTGAGGATAACTAAACAGTTGCCAAAAAGTCACACGACTTCACTGTAATACCGTAGTTCAGTTTTGCACTTTCTTCTCATTTACAGTATAGAAACGGACCGACTTTTACCATGAAGCAAGAAAAGCACTGGGTGTGAAAGTAGTCAGACGGAGCACTGATGATAATAAGGAGGAGCATGATGCTGATCAGAGATGCTATCCTCTCTCTTTAATGAGCAAAGATTCTCCTTGAAATCCCTGTCAAAGAGTACTCGTCTAAAAGAAACCCCCTACTTTTGTCACTGACAAATCACAAGTTGTTTCTACGACGCACTAAACAAAACGTGAAATGTCTGAAAAAGATGCATGTTACACGAAAAACCACAGCATAAAATACAGGTAAAACCTAATGTTGAAATGATTCGAAATATTTTAGACGACATTAACAATACTGAGCACATTCAGATTTACATTTGTCTCAACCCGAATCTGGGACCTCTCGTGTGCACGGATTAACAACGTAAAAGACCAGTGATTATCTTTTTTTCCAACTTCCACCTAGCTTTACGGAACTTCAAGGTTAAAGCAGCAAAATGCAATTAAAACACTTTTCCAAAACACTATTTTCACAATTTCAGTTGTTTTCTTCTCCTTTATTTTCTCCTCATGACAAATCGGCCAGAGATGTCAAAACTACACGCGCTGCAATGTGTGATTGTCGCATCATTGTTAGAACAACATATACATCTTGAACGGAAACAGAAGTCGTCATGACATACGAAGGAAAGGGCAGACAAGAGGAAGGAGTTTCGTTGCAGACATTTGCAGAAGACAGTTGAGAGGACAACAAGATACCCATCACCTGTGCCACACATTGTGGGTCAAGTAAAGACCAGTAATGTGTTGCATAACACCAGTAATATGTTGTACAAGTCACAGTTGGTAGAATTGATATGGAAATTTTTGTTCATTTGTAGAGTGAAAATTGCGCTTGATGAGTCATTGCTGATACATGGACCTATATTTCCAATTGAAGTTTTAGCTCCCTTGATGACTCGTACTGGCATTAATGGCCTGGTTTCACTAAACCTTGTTACTTATGACAAGGATTAGCTACAATAACGCCACCTGCCCTCTATTGAAAGAAACCCAGGTAACAGTGATTGACCTTTCAATAACCCAAAGATGAGTCATAACTACCATATAAGACATCATGGGATAGACCAGCTATAGTAAGACATATAGGAGTGTGACTCTGAATGACTCATCAATGCAGTTTTTAGTAGAAGAAGACGGGGAAAGTTTACACTTCAATTCTGCCGAGTGTAACACATTCGTAGTTAGGAAAGGAATAGAGAAGGCTCAAAGAAGAGTTCTTGATTTCATAACTGTTGATTTACCCAAACTTTGGGATGTTTCACAGGCGTCAGTAAACATCAGGTAAAACTTTTGACTGTCAGGTGAACGACACCGACCTAGATTTAGCGGCTGAAGAGCACAAGGGGAGAGATTCAAACCCTTGACCTTCATAAAAAAATGACAACTGCCTTAACCACTAGACCACTAAGTGAATTTGACTCTTCCATCTTTTCTGTCCTTTGCCTGTTGTGGTACAAACAAGGCTGATGTGATTTTGAACAAAGGGTTGTGGAGCAAATATATATACAACATGCCATCAAACAAACCCATACACTGCAGAGAGGACTCGAGGCTGCCAGCTGGCCAGCACAAAGCACTGAAGCAGTCGGGACAGCCAGTTGGGACAAGCAGTTGAGTCGAGCAGCCAGGCACAGCCAGGTCTTGGTGGTGGTGGTCGCATTATGAAAAAGAATGTCAGCCATGTTCCTGCCGCAATCATTCTTGACGAAGATGGATCAGTTTGCCAGCCACAACTCGATTGCATTATGAAGGAGCCGGCCAGGGTTGGCAGCACTGCCGTACACTTGATCTACTTACAGCTACATCGCAGCTGATTAGGTCTCTAGACTCAAGTGAGCTAGCCACTGTCAGGGACAGGAGGGGGTGGTATAGAAGGCACTGACCTCGCCCCTAGCACCACATGCATCCCCCACGCAATACACTTGGCATGGAGGCAGAGGTGGGCCTTGGGTGTCCCTCCCCTCTCCCTGGAAAAGATCTGTCGCTGATACAGCAGCTCACTTCTTAAATACTGGAGAGAGCAAGGTCACCCAAACATAGACCACGCACACACCCACCCTCAGCTCACGCACACAATTGCCTAATTTGGCCCGCGCCTATTCTTGCAAGTCACAGTTTGAGACAAACAACAAAAAAGACTATTCAGCTAAGTGTCCAAAACTACAGCAACATTAAGTGATTAAATCTCCACTACATGTGAAACCAACACATCTCTCTCTTTGTTTCATCAAACAAAGACTGTATTTCACCATAAAAACAATAAGCTCGCTCGTCCAATATATTCACGCGTATTTATCGCAAATTAGAATGCCTGGAAGTAAGAAAGTTTTGCGGTGAAAAATATTTCAATCTTCTAATATTTCAATCAAACATGAATGAGACATTCATAACGATTCTATGATATCGGGCTGATATTCCAATTCTTGAAATGTGTTAAACCAGGGTAAGTTGAACTTTTCCTCACCGAAAAAACAAAAACAGGCTCTTTTTTCAAATAATACAACAAGCATATTCGGTTGAATGAAACTGAAGAAAATATGGCGAATTTTATGTTACATTTTGTTTAAGGACATGACAATCAGGATAAGCATTACTCTTGTCGTTGCTTAACCAAAATAAAACATACTTATTTTATTGCATAGACCCAATAACCTGATTAATACGACAACCATTTCAGCCAATAACAAAGGTGTCCGTAATAGCGGAACCCAACTGTATTATAATTCACAAATTACAAAGGAGCCCTAAATTTACCATTTGGGCGTACCATCTGAGTATTATCTTGTGCACAGACCCAATCTCTGGGCAAATTTAATGATGGAAAACAGATCCGAGTGAACATTGCACTCCTTTAACCATTAAAAAAAGTTTTATAAAAATAAAGTCAACCTTGGAAAGGCAGAAAGACGCAGAGTTAGAACAGAACACTCTTGGGAATGTTATCAGGCCGCACGCTCGCTTGCTTCTTGTAAAACACGGCTTATCTGCATGCCAATGACGACTAGCCCCTCCGAAACAACGTCGCAAATAATAAAGCTCAGCTGAGGTGCACACCGTTCATGATTGCGGGTCCAAGAATGTGTGTGGAGAGTCAGGTCGAAGGCACAGCAGAAGCATTTGTCGAATAATTCAATGTTGCATAATGCAGAATATGACTTATACCAGGAATCCAGGATAGGAGGAATGACGGCATTGAGGTGTGAGGAATTTCACGGAATTGGGATAATGCAGCTCTCTCAGGCAAGTACTTGCCACTCACAGGGGTTGATGGATGAGTGAGACAGCAGGTCCATGCCATTTTCCACATTTACCCTGTGTGTGGGACCTTTCAGCATCAGCATAGACACCGAGTACAAGGTACCACCAATTAACTCCTTTTTATTGGAAGTTACATGTCCCAAAATATTCCACCAGACTGGTTTGACTAGATGCCTTCGAGGTTACAACCATGCAAGCAGGCAAAAGTGCTTTAAGGCACCCAGCACTGAGTTCTGACCTGCGACTGCCAGATATGTGGGCAGCCCTGTACCCCGGGGCCAGTCATCATCTGTGGGCGCTGGGGGCAGGGTTGGGTAGTTATTCGCGTCCCCATGGTAGATAGGAGGGGGGACACGGGGCTATTATGTACGGAGCAGCGCCTAGCACTTGGCAATGCAAGGCTGGAGCCGTAGACAAGCGCAGATCAATAGTGCTGATCACTTGGCTTGGGCTGGCAGCAGACCAGCCAGCCCACTTCTACAATACATACACCACATTGCTCATACATTACAAGGCAGGACCCACGCAAAACAGCCTCTCTCAGCATGCCCATCTTCCAACACAAACATATAATAATGGCTTATTAGTCCACATTTCACACGTCCACAGCACAAGTGCAAGTCAGCTCGCATGCTGGAGGCATCGTGCAAACGCGAAGCACAGACACTGGGGACCGACTCATCACATATGACACAAGAGACAATAGGCAGTTGTAAGCTGCGCAATTCTGGCCTACCGAGCCACAGGAATCCTCCTCTATATTCTCAGTGCAGTTATGCAAACCTGAGCACAATAAAGCAGTTGCAGTTCGCGTCTTCAATGCTAAATCTCTACCAATGGAATGTCTAATCTGGAAGAAGTGCGGATAAAAACGGGCAAGATTCTAGAAACATTAGGTATAATCGTTACAGAGGTCTGTGGGCGATGTGTTGGCAGAATGATCGATGGGCCAAGGTTGTCTGGCTCCGCCAATCATTGGCTTCACGTTCACCATGTCTATTGATGGCTGCCACCGCCATTCATACAGCCAACCTCCCTCCACATGCTCAACTCTCACTGCCAAAATACATACATCAACCATGCCGAGCACATTACTTATACATCCAGCGCATCACGCACTCACCCCTCTGCGTCCCCTCCTCACTAATGGCTGCCTGGCTTTACCATGCAATGTAAAAAGCTATTTTAATTTCCCGCAAACTCCGCAGCGCCCCCTCACCAACAATAACAAACTAGATTTATATTATTTTTTTACTCTTTCCATAGACTCTCTTGTGTGCTTTTTTAAATAGGACAATTGTTCAATGTCTCAAAGCCACTGGGTCTTAAGTTTAGTCAGCTTATATGACCAGCTGCCAGAAGCAGACGTAATGATGAGATGGTAAGGTTTGGAATCCACACCAATCACAGTGAAATACCTAATAGAAAGACAAACTGTGTCTTGTATACCCCTTAGCCAGCCATCTCCCACCCAACGAGTTTGAAACAACTTGTCGAAATGGCTAACTTCTTCGTCAAAACATGTTACCTGTTAGATTTAGCTAACTTGTTAGGAAATAACATTTATGGAGACTGAGAAAGCCATTCCTGATATCTTGAAATAACTGAGGTTTTAGTAAAAAAGATTTGAGAGCAGCGAGCTCTGTAGATAATGAAGATTCCCTTCACTTTCTATATAATGCTGATAGCTTCTACCCTAAATAGCACAGCTATCAACCAGTCTCAAGAATAGAGAGGCTTGAGGCATCGGGATTTTAGGAGACGTCAAATAAGGCCTTTCACTAATGTCTAGAATGGTTGACTTTTAATCCATGGTACATAGGGGGCTGGTACTAAGCCATGTGAGAAGTAGAATCACATCGAGGATTCGAGCTAAATTGAGAACATACCTAGATTATAGAACCTAGGGTTGTATCAATAAAAGCTGAAAATGTCAACCCTGACCCCACACTGAACTAGACCGAAGAGCCCATCAAATCAACTTAGAGGTCATTGACCTTAAGACCTAACCGAGGTAACTACCTCATCACTCATTAGGCAATAGCAGCATTATGAAATTGTGGGCATTTGTGCTTCAATGCTTCTGATGGTTTCCTGTGGTAAGCCAAGAATGAGATAAACCAATTGGTCGAGCATTAGAGTGTGATAAATCACTAAACATGTGATAAACTACATCTGGAAGTTGAGCAGAAATGGCCAATCATCTGTGACACTGGAGCCATAATGACCACTGGTCAAGTGACGCGGAGGACCTAGTGACCACTGACCCTCACAGCTCGGGAGGCCAGACTCATGCTAACAAAGAAACACGAGCATGTCCTATCAGTAGCTGATGCTGCTGCTGAAATCTGCAGGCCAGTTACACAATTCTTGCCTGAGACTTGGCATGAAAATCGCATCAAGAATGTCACCAGCAGAGCCAACAAGATTAGCGCCGCTCCTAATTAGCATAGTATTTTCCGAGTCTTTGGATTGGTGACTTGCAATGCGGCTGATGAGAAGTGCCAGAGAAACCTAACACAACTGGAGTCTGTGATCAGACGGCCATTATTGATTGCCTGTCCCCTCATTGTGTCTGCCTGGGAATATAACGTGTGCGCTGGACTGGCCAGCCACCACAGCTCCCTGCTCCATTAGTTAGCCGGCTGACTGGCTGCTGGCTGGTCAAGCACACCCTGATGGATCACCCATCTGCTCCCATGACCCATTCATGCTTGTCTGCTAACAACTGCTCCTGCCGCTGCTTCTGCATCCCTGCTTGCTTTGCCTGGCATGTATGGTTACTCGGTTGCCTAGTACCGTGTTGTTTGGTAGTCTGGTGGTCACATTTGTGTCCTGAAGTTAAAAGATTGGTGCATAAGTTTGACTTGGATAGCTGGCCACTCGAAACAAACCAGTTGATAGCACGGAGGCAATACTAGTCAATTAACTGACTGCTAACAATGTTTGTGCTATTAACTTCACCGTCTGTAGCTGTATGCAAATTTTGACTAACGGTGGCCTATAGGCTTTGGTTTGTGCTCCCTGCTTACTTCGTTGGTTAGGTCCACTCGATAACTATGCCAGCTTCTCGTAACAATGGTGCTCATTTCATACGAAGGCTAAGTTACAATTGCGTAAAAAAAATAAGACCCAACACAGTTACCATCCCAGCTCACTGTTTACTGTTGCAACGAGCCAGACAGCACACCACGGAACTGTGAACGCAGTTCTTCGACCAATGTTTGGTTGGTTGGCAGGCTGGTTGGTACTGGGGAAAAAACTGTCTTGAGTCTGGTCTTGACAGGTTTGGCAGTGAGGGATAGGTCTTGTGGTTGTTCTACTGGTTACTTTGTGCAACCATTGGACAACCACAGTTATATTTCTGCTGTGGCTCAGCTCTGTAATGTCACTGGCAGTAAATCTGGTCTCTTGCATTACAATGCCATGCATGTAGCTTATTGGTAACAAGCTGCGACTTGGTTGCAGTGGGTCGTAATGATAATGAACAATCAGAAGCCATACATACAGCTACAGAGGTGAACTTAATAGCACAAACATTGTTAGCAGTCAGTTAATTGACTAGTATTGCCTCAGTGCTATCAACTGGGTTGTTTCGAGTGGCCAGCTACCCAAGGTAGACGTAATGATGAGATGATAAGGCCTATCTACACAATGTTATCACTTACCCCTATGGTGTATACACTGAGAACTACATGGCCAAATGTGCCACGTGCGTTTTCAAGGAGAAGGATAAACGCATAGAAAACGCTTGGTTTTCGCCCAAATATAATCAGGTGAAAACCATGTGTTTATCCAAATGCATGGAAAATGCACGTAGCACATTTGGCCCTATAGGGCAGTGCCAATTCAACATTTCATGTGATCGACCCGAAGCTTATATTGTAAAGCGTGCTTTGGCAGCGACTTCTTTGAGCCTTTAATGAGGTTGTGTATAGTATACTCACTACACAGCATATACAGTGTATAGCGGGCAATGTGCTTGTGTAGCAAGAAGGAAAGAAAGACGCCAGGGTAGTATAAGGCAGGGGGACTGGAAACTGGGCCAAATGGTTGAATTGAAGCGTGCAGCTGCCTCCAAGCTTGCCTTCACGGTACCTGCTTGGATATAATGACTGGAGGCAGATCTTCTGCTTGCCTGACTCGAGTCAAATCTTATAGGGGAGTTACTGGAGCCGTGCCTAGCGCCTGGCTAATTGAGGTTGGAGCAGGTCTCCTGATGAGGCTTTATTTCATAATGGCTGGGCTAGATAAGCCCTGTGCTTGCTGTATCTAATGACTGAATGGACGCAGTCGCTGCTTATAATTGAGTAGGGTCAATGACTGCGCCAGGCCTACGAATACATCCTCATTATCTGCTGTACGAATAAAAAAAGTCTGAGGCAGGCTGCTCAATTATGGTGGGTCTGCCTTTCAAGCAATTTGTTTCAACGCGTGAATCTAGTGAGCTTCGAACATAACTACTAAACGTTATAACTTACGGAGGTACCGAGTTAGTGTTATGGACGGAGCTATTGATGCAATCTGTACAGTACACCTTACAAAATAAACCATCAATATCACTATTATAGAACACCTAGAAGTTGCCACTTGTATAATATCATGGATCACATCATATCAGTGGCCACCCATACGTGTATCATCACTGGGAAGTGTGGAATATATCACGAAACTAGCCACAATATCATCATCAGTCCTGTCATCAGTGAAACTTTAAAAAACATCATGGTAATATCACCACACATCAGACAGAAGTAGCCACCATCATCATAGCACAAATTATAGAAATAGACGGTATCATTTTAATACAGCAGAACATACGAAGTAGACAAGTTGCCACTTGTCATTATAGAAAACATGTAAGAAGTAGACCAATACCAATTGTCAAAGAATATATGCAGTTAGTTTCATAAAACATGGTCAACTTTAGTCAGCTGTAGCAACCTATTCCTGGCTGTAACTGCAACTGGCTAAAGCCAGCCACTTCTGTCTACTTCTACCTTATAATCGGCTTAAACTACCACTACTGAAAAATATAAACCTTGGTAAATGTAAGAAATTTATCTAATATATCATAAATGTGTATGTGCAATCGACATGCATCTTTTCAACAAAAGATTACAAATATGCATAACTCGCAACTTATGCACCAAATGGTGCTGCATGTACTTTTAGATCCGGCTTTGAGTAGCCAGCTACGGCCAGCGAGTTCTGTTTAGTGCCAGGTAGCATCGTATAGCAAAAACAATTGTCCAGCTTTGTCTAAGTTCAATTTGACAGGCCGTTTTTAATGAAACTAACTGTATAAAATTCAGCAACTAATATCATGTCCATCATAAAACACATAAATACAATATAGGCCCGGTCCAAGCAACCACAGCGGGAGGTGTGATGACAGAGCATAGAACCCACATATATTGGGAACCAGCCGCCTTATGCCTAATGAGTGGCTGGCTCCACAAAGCCATGTTGACTGATTGAAGCTAGATCTAGTGTCTGCAATGTGGCGTACTTGACAGTTGTGTGGCTAGCTAGACGGCTGGTTGCAGGAGCTGTGCTGCCATTGCCTTCCACTATATTTAGCTGACTAAGCAGCGACCACGAAAAGATATTGCCTCACACACTCACATGTAACATGTAGCTAAAAGAGGCTGCAGAGGCTGCGGGGCTACTCAGTCAGACATGCTCGCTGATGAAAATGGCCCTGCTAATTCTCATGATAACGACTCATAAAAAGCTGCATACATTGCAAGGCGGCTACTGTGCCCTGCTCCCCACCCTACTCTGCCTGCTTCCTAATAAAGATTGTGGTGATTACCCCAGCCCCAAGGGAAGTTTTTCTATGGGGCACTGAGCACCCTCCACAAGTGTTAGAACTCACACTACACCCTATTCCTGCAAGTTAGTACCAACTAAATCTCTCACTGGGCAACAAAATCCTCCATGAACCATTCCAAGGTGCAGACAAAAATCTGGGTTCAGACGAAGCAAAGAGAAATACAGACTCCACCATTGTACTACATTGTCCTTTGTTTGGACTTAGTGTTACTGGTTTGAAACTTAGTGACCAGAGACAAATACAATGGCGAGATGACAAGAGCCAGAGATGCACAATTATCGAAGAGGTCATTCTTCAAAATGGCTTACGAGAATCACATTACCTTTCCATACAACTGGAGCCAGGGTAGAGAATCGAACCAAGGACCCTGTTAAATCAAGATAATGCTTTAGCCACTAGATCACAAAGTCCCTGGGCCATGCCTTTAACGACACCAATCCCAAGAGAAGGGTCTATGTAACCATGCTATTAATCAACCATCAAGAATGTACATGGCCAAATGTGCCACGTGTTTTCCATACGTTTGGGTAAACGCATGGTTTTTGCTTGAATATAATTAGGCAAAAACCATGCGTTTTCCATGCGTTTATCCAACTCATGGAAAAAGCACGTGGCACATTTACCTATTATGAATAGCAATAAATTATAAAAGATGAACCTTTTATCCTTGATATGTTCAAAAATTTGTCTTATCATATGTTGTTCGCCATGTCCTTTTGGAGAAGATCTCCATGGATAGAACCACAAAAGAATCATACGATGGAAGGGTTCTGCTGGAGATTGGCATTGCAATTCTTATGCCTGAAAAATGGTAGAGAGCATGAGACTAGGGAAGTTTAAACAACCAAGACAGGAAGTAGCGGATTATTGCCAGATGGATGACCAGCATGGCATGTTGCTGAGACAACACAATTGCCATGAGAAGTATCTGCTGTAAAGAAAAATTGGCATAGTTATAGCAGCATCACATGACATTACTGCTTGGAATAAACGGTGAACCTTGTGGCACTCCTTTGAGGTGCATGAAGAATTCAAGCAACATGGCAAAAGTTGGACTGAATGCTATAGCCTGTGGCATTCTTTCTATTATATATGAGGTCAATTGTCTTAGATAGTCAATCTAACAGAAAGCTACCGACGTCTACAGCTACAGAGATGACATAGTCAAACTATTTGTCAGCCATACAGCATAAATTAAGACACCTAAAAGACATAAAACAGCTGTATATACATAAGAAGTCAATGGTCACAGAAAGAAAACCAAAAACAGAAAGCCAAAACAGCAGGACAGACATATTGCCAGATAACATAAATACAGACACCTACATGGCTTAGAGAAACTATGTCGTGGAGCATGGTAGCAAAGATCGATGTTAGAGCTGCAGACCCCGTTCATTGAGCATGAAAGAGCTGATGGAAATATCAAAATAGCAAAAGGCGTTCTCCAGCAGCTCAGACAGCCAGCAGCCAGAAATGCCATGCAACAGCGAGCTGCCATTATCGGAGAATGGCACAGCATAACACAGGCTTTCATTACAACATTCATTAATGCCCCCACATGTCTCAGGGTTGCTAACTTAGCAACCAGTCCAGCAGTTCGCCTCAGCCTTGTCGCATTGTGTTACCGAGGCAAACAAATGTATGGCTCTCTCTCTGGTGCTAAGCTTCAAAGAATGGCACTGTGAAAGATTTACATACAGTGCCATTCTTAAGTTTGCATTCCCATCATAGCACTGACATAAAAAGAAAGAAAGAAAGAAGTAAAGAAATTTACAACGCATGTATATCTTGGTTCTTTCTTTTGTGTAACGTGAATACTCGAGACTTTTTCTACTTATAAATACCGATGGTAGGTTTTATCTTTATAACTTGATATACACATCGATTTTTTTTATTGTTTCTTACACATTCATGCCATCTACGCGGATGCGTGGATGCTAAGCTTTAAAGGCAATAATACAGACTCCCGTCTCCTTGCTCCTTTAAAGTTCAATAATGACTAAAGTATTCAGATTAATGCTTTCTTGAACTTGCAATATGAGCATGTTTTCTGTGTTATCGAAAACACAATGTAGTTCGGTCGGTTAACAAATAAATACACATTAGGGGTAAATAATTTTATAACCAGTTACTATGGAGAAAAATAGATTTGAATGAAAAAATAAAAAGCCACAAAACCAACCGTTTTTTGTCTACAGTTTTGTACGAACAAGTTTTCAAGTGTGAGATTTAACCCTTGTAACTAATGACAACTCTCCATAGTATCAAGTAAATATCCTATGGGGTTATAATGATAAACCAAGCCTATCTTTCTCTTGGCCACTACCATAGGTAAAATCCACTCTTGTACAGACACAAATCTGTTGGCAGGTATTGCAAATGGTACAGATTATTACAATTTGGCAAAAGACAATCGTTGAAGGTTGAAAGTGCTGAGTTAGCAGACGAGTGGTATTAGCAGGCAGCACGGCGATGCCTGGTAGCTTGGCAGCGAGACCAGGTCAATTGCGCTCTGATGCGGACCTACATGTTGAGAACGTGGACTTCAAAGGGAAAGGTGTAGGCAGCAGGCAGGAGAAGGGGAGGCTGCCAAGCACACACACACGCATTTCTACGCCTCATTTGCGGCCAGGCTTTGTAGGGCCCCAGGCACCGGTGACTGCACGGCCCCTGTATCACACACACACATCTCCAACACTTGAGCAACATGATGCCTCATCAAAGATGGGCCTGCAGCCTGCATCCCTCCCCCCATCACAACTACTACAGGATGTGTGGGCTACACACCTTTGTCTCTGCATCTCGCTTTCTCTTTCAGTGTCACTGTAACCACAGCATCCCGCATCCCTTTGCAGCAGCAGCAGTTCACAATGTGTGGCTGCCAAATAGGGACCCGCATATTCCCCCATCCCTCTGTCTCCCCATCTCTATAGAGCTCACATTGTGTATGGCACCTTTCTATAACAGCATCATCATCAGCAGCAGCCTGCAAAATACTGACTCATTAGGTCCTGGAATCTCTTCAAATTCTCCTCTGCCCCCTCCCCTTTTGTGTTCACAGCCATAGCAAGAGGAACACTAACGTCAGGATAACTTACAACTTACAGACACACAAACTTTCACCATTGTTCCAGCACATTCCCTCAATGAACAGATCGGCAGAACAGTCATTCTCATGAACATACGACTTATCTGGGCCCAACAGTACCTACTATTCAGTGGTCTCTGATGTAAAATGCTCTAATGTACAATTGTACATACAGAACCAGTCAAGACTATGTTTAAATATTCACGAAGTAGAAAATAGCATGCTACACGAATGGCATTGTTCTATGTTATCTGAAGTGGCCAGTTTTACGTCGGAGTGGCCATTGATAGGGACGGTGTAACTGTCATCTCATCTGTCTGAAACTCTACTATGTTGGTGTTGTTGGAGAGTCAGCAGTGACGTGTGTTTCATCCCTCTCATGCTATAAGTCTCATTACGAATTAATCTGGCTCTTGCGCAACTTGCATGTCCTCGCCAGCAGCAGCAGTAGCAGTAGCAGCAGCAGTAGTAGCAGCAGCAGCAATAGCAGCAACAGCAGCAGCAGCAGCAACAAGGATGGCTGAGTCTCATTACTGCAGCCAGTAGTCTGATTATTCGCTGTATAAATGGCGACTCGTGTGCCTCAGCCATGTGACATGGCCAGATCACAGGATGCCACTTCTCTAATTAAAACCCAAGCCAGGAGCAGTCTCCCCAGCCACAGCCCTCGCTCATCCCCCACATCCTCTATATTCTCCCACTGGAAAGAAAAAAAATCTCCAAATGTCTGTCTAAAGCTGTCGAAAAGATAAAAATGCTCAATACAGCTTCACTTCACATTTCACTATATTGTATTCACTATATTGTTCAACAAAAAATTAACTGGATACGTTTCTTAAAGGTTTAGACACTAGCGAATGTAACGGATACCTGTAACTTAATACATGTCTGACTTCATTGTACCTTCTCAAATGATACTGTGATGGACCACATTTAATTGGCATTCTCATATTGGTCAAAAAGTTGGAAAAGCGTATACTGCCAAGGACAAACACTATTGTGGAAAAGTTTTCAAGTCTAGGTTATGTTAATCATTTGTTTATTACCCCCAGGATGGGTTTCGTTGTTGCTTAATGATAAAATGTATGATTAAAGATTTGTCTACTCCCAACACCCAGTCCCTGATGAGACCACAGGAAACCACGTGGTCACAGATTGCGTGCAGGTTGATGAATGAATAAATTGAAGGGAACTTAAGATTGCATTTAAAATCCCAAGGAAAAAAACTTAGTTGTCTCACCATGTCACCAACTGTAATTTCAGTTTATCATCTCATGCGAATGATATCTAGCTGAAGTTTAACTCTTCTGTTGGGTAGCCAGGGCAGACCATGAACCGAACTTTTGTCACAACATTCTTGAAATATCAAAAGCACAAGAATGTACAATACTATGTTGTAGCGGCACTAACAAAGGACAGGTGGGATTCAGGCAAGAGGAAAGTCATTTCGTGCAGTAGATGGGTGTGTCCCAAGAAGCCTCAGTCTATACGTGCTGCTGTCTGCACGGATCCACAGAGGGGCTTAAAGCCACTGGTTTGCCACTTGGGGTTTATGTACTTGAAGCTAGAAGGATCACACAAGATGATAATCCCCTTTTAAGATGCATTTTGACTGTGCAATACAAAGAGAGGAGTGCAATAGTCGAGGAATGTCAATGCATTAGAAGATGAGCCTGGTACTGGCCTATTAGCCAGTTGAGAGCATCTTATAGGGGTGAGAGCATCTTATAAGGGTATATACGTATTAAACTATTATTAAAGACAGAGAATGCAGAGTTGGCTCAGACTAGTGATCCAGTGACAGATCATTCTTCAGATGTCTTCTCCATTTCTCTGCCTTCGTCTCTGACACATCCGCCCTTCCATTTTGTCCTCCTATTATTACAAGTACAACAAAGTAGTACCACATACAGCCATCTCTATCTCATTGCTGCCTTAAAGTGACGAGATAATAGCAGTTTGACAACAATTGAATTATACAGCCTCATTACACACAGTTCATACACAACTTATGAGCCTACACTAGCAGCCACAGAATAACTAGGGTTTCCTGCTTTTAATTGTCGTGCATTCCAAACATTTACTTCTATAGAAGGTAACAATGTTAACGAAGTAGATGGTTTTCATCACTTCCTGTAACAGTTGCCTTAAAATGCACTGGACAGTAAATACAATATGCATTGTAGTCAAGACATACATTAGGCAGACAATATTCATTATTCAATGACAAGGGTATTTATGCCTGGAAATATACAAGTTTCTTTATTAAAAAAACTTAACTGAAGTCCCCCACTCGGCAACAATTTTATTTCCAGGTGCCCAAATATTAATTGGAAATGCTGATGACGAAGCCATTCAGAAGCCAGGCAAGAGATCGAACCCAGGACGAACAGAAGAACCCTGCACTACTCCCGCCATTACCAACCTCATACCAGGCAACTGATGAGGAGCTAAGCCTATGACGTATGCTCCAAGTTGAGGATCGAGAAATTAATCGAGGCAAATCAACTGTAACTCCGTCACTGCATTGTTGCAAGGGGTGAGTAGGAACCATAAGCCATTTGTCAAAATAATATATAAAAAAACTACATAGAGCTTCGCTTTGAATACAGAACAATATCATTCACCTAATAATAGTTAGAAATAAGCTATACTCGAAAAAAGGTTTTTCATGTAATATACAATAAAACTGTAAAAATGTGGCTCACACGGCCCCACCCTGCCCTAAACCAAACTCCACGGACCAGTGTTTTCTCCATATGAATATCCTGACCATCCAATACAAGAAAGGACATCTGACCCATTGCTGCGACCATCTGGCTCCCAAGTCCCTTTTTATAACGGAAAGGCGATAGTTAAGTATCACGCTTCCAGACTGGCATCTTTGCAGTAGATATGAGTTTTTTTTTATTTCAAGCAGTTTCTGCGCAGATGACACACAGTCGCACGGGCTTTGACTGCCAAGATACACAACTCTCAGCTGAGACGGTTACTGTAACAGCTCTGTGCAAAATAGCCGGCTGACGACTCAGCATTGATGGCCGTTTGTATGGCTTTGTTAATGAAGAACCGCAGCATGCAGCAGAAAGCTCCAAGCTGACATGACAGCCACTCCGACTCCTCATTTCTAATCTTGTAAAATTTGCACCTTCTACATTATATACTGATGATTAATAAATGACAACGAAGTACAGATTAATAAAAGCATGTGGCCAATATCAAGGACTGAAAACCTTATAATCATGTAAAAATAAAAACTGTCAAAAACGCCTAAGTCTAGATAAAACAGCCGATCCTCACAGAACGTACATGTCTATTTTTTATATATCCTCAACAACAATACAATTTTTGTAGCTAAAAGATTTTCTTGGTATTAGCAAATATTTTCTTTTCACAGAGTGTGATCCTTAATTGGTAATAAGACGGAATTCTGCAACAAAATGCAGTGTAATAGGACGGGAAGAAACGGGCATCCTGCTGATTAACGTGTGTCCAATATTTTGACCCAAAATCGTAGAAAAACTCGGAATAGTTAAGAATTCTGTGTCCAAGAGAATAATCAGCTATTACATCATAATAAGGTACAGAGATTCATCATGATGTCACAAAGGGAACAATTCGCAAATGGATTGAGAAAGGCTCATGCCTGGTTTTATTTAACTTAGAGCATGGTTTAGAAATGCAGAACTGCAGCTGAAGTCAAATCAGTGTCAAAATATACCAACCAACAGTGAGGATCCCTTGCTTACGCCTACAAACTACAGAGAACTCCACTTAGCCATGCACCAGACATAATGGAACCAAGCAATGAACATTCTACCCCCAATGAACTCAATTAATTAGAAAGATTCTTGATTTACAGGCCTTTAACTAACAAGCACCGCCAGTTATGTATCTGCCTTATCACAGGGCTGCAGTACTTCAACAAATGAGCTGATGATAGATCATTAACCAGAAAAAACCCTGCATCAGATTATCACTGAATGATACATTCACAGGCAAATGCATCATGAATGCCTCAGCTATGATCCTATTCCGCACATGAAGCACTTTCTTTTTTTTTCCAGCTATATATTTTGTTTTTGTTTTCTGGGATCTATCAACTAGAAGAAAACAGTATCTGTAATGTACCAAAAAGCTGCTAAGTATGCATGTTGGGTATAGTTTATTCATTGACATTATATGATCACGATTGAGACAACATTCACCAGCCAAAATGGTGAGGTGGTCTTAATAATGAGGTATAATAAAGTGACTGGGCATCAATGATCCAGTAGGGCCAGAATAAGTGACCTCATGTGAGAGGTGATTTCGAGGTGGTCTTAGGACGTGTTCCACAGTATATATGTGGCTTCTTCCACTTATTATTAATGGCACTTGACATTATAGCCATCAATCATTTGCCTAACAAGTTTACATGGACCTGCAAAATTCGGTCCATCAGCTGGAGAAGGAATCAAGTACAACTGTAAAACCTTGGACGACCGCACAGAGCTGAATGTTATAGGGCAACATAGCAGCTCCTTGCTAGACCACCAAGAAGCAGGGCTGCTGTATGCAGGACAGGTGGCCAGCAGCCAATGATAGGTGGCAGAGGGGGGGGGGGGGAGAGCATCAGGAGAACCAGTATCAACATCAGGGATGCAGGAAGGCTGCAGAAGCCAGGGTGACCCGGTGGCACTGTGGGCTGCGTTGACAGGCTCTGTGCTACTGGCCCCACCATCCATCAGAAAGGCTGTACACCAGGGCCCACTCGCCTACTCTGCCAGCAGGGCATTAGGAAACGACCAGCTCAGTCCGGCGCTCCCCTCAGCTCCCTCGGCCCTCGTTTGGTGGCCAGCCCCAGACCACCCGCCTATACAGTGTACACCACCCCCCCCCCCCTTCTGAAACTGCACCCAACATCCTTTCTGATCAAATTCAATGTTGTTCTCTTGCCATAGCCTACGACACTACGACATACAT
Organism: Alitta virens; assembly: GCA_932294295.1. Taxonomy (NCBI): domain Eukaryota; kingdom Metazoa; phylum Annelida; class Polychaeta; order Phyllodocida; family Nereididae; genus Alitta; species Alitta virens. The sequence goes on from OW028573.1 coordinate 65,254,378, forward strand.
TCTTTGAGCACTAAGGAAACTCACCTTTTACTCGACCTGTTTAAATTACCACAATGCTACACATGCACACCATGACACGGGGTTTTCCCCCCGTATGTGGTTTGTTGGTTTGCATGTGGTTGCACAGACTACAGCACTGTGCAGTTTTCTGCAAGCACGAAACAAACGTGAACTCAAATTTAGGCAGCTATTTAAATAAATTCCCAGAACACAGCATCCACGACAAGCTTAATAAAACAAGGTGAAAGTTTCACAATTCACCTGCGTACGAAACACAGGCGTCGTCCAGCTGCTATACATGTCAAGAAATAATAATTTGTATTCTCTATCTTGACGATAGCCCTGCTGGAGGGCGCCTGTGGTACGAGGTAGTTCTAGTGGAAATAATTACCAACGATATTAATCTTGGTGTGCCCTGTACAATAGAACAGTCACGAGGCCATCTCGCCACAAAGAGCACCTCGAAATCAAGATCTCACCATTGCATTTCACCTCGCCATTAATTAACACCACTCACTATTATGGCGAAATCGTGCACCAAGGGTGGTCTTAATGACGAGGCTCCCGCTGTAAACTAATTCAGTCAGCTGTGAACCTTGTTCAGCATGGATTAAAATGTTCAGAGACAAGTGCTCCCTGCTGCCTGACAATTGGTGTTCGGAGGGAAAAATGTTGCAGATTTACAGGCTCTGCTCTATTGCTCTGCTCTATTGCTCAGCTCTATTGCTGTGTTCTAATGCTCTGCTCTATTGATGCATTGCCTAATAGGCACAAGACCAAGAAGTTGCTGCAGCTGGGAATAGAAGATGCGAAGCCCTGGCAGTGGAGTCTAGAGACCACTCTAATGATACGAGACATTGTATACGGAGGTATCAACTAATCAATCGATGATGCAGAGAGTTCAGCTGCAAGCTTTAATCAGTCTCATTACAGCAGCCACAAGCTGAAAGGATTGTTAATAAGTTGCATCATTATTACACTGGAGATTGCTGCAGACAGTTGTCAGCGAGTTATATTACAACTAATTACCTGCATCTGATACAGAGCTGCAGGAGGGCGCAGGCTGCTTGCTGCAGCAGCAGTAGCAGTGAGCAATTTCACCGCCCGAGATATTAATGAGAGGCTCACAACAGTCTCTGCAGCCAAGGTCCCACATGACCTCCTTGTCAAACACCTGACCTGACCTCAACGAAAGTCCAAGTCATGTCACTTGCACATTATGTAACACTCTGGCTGTTATATAGGTCCTGGGTTTAAATCTTTATCTTTACCTGCGCCAGATAAGATGGCCAGTCACGTTGGCAACAATTGAGCCCGAGGGGTCATGTCATGTCTGATGAATCTCAATAGCCCCAAGTGGTCATAAAGTGGCACTTAATACTGCTTGATGGAAATGTTCGGCCAGCAGCAGTAAATGTCACTTGTGCAGGGTCAATGATGCACCAATTGTTACTGATCCAACACTACAGCTGCACTTGAAGACCTGGGTTCATTCCATGAGCAGTCAAGATGTTAACTATTTACGGTATTTAATGCCTCGAGAAAAGCACGTGTTTTCAAGAAACGTGTTTAGATGACCTATCTCAGATTTTCTTAAAAATCACACCATTTTTTTAAAAAACACTTAAAAAATATATAAATAAATAAATATCCCTGAGGCAGTTCTAGTGAATTTGATGTATATTTTGCTGAGCTATATCAGGTTAAAATTTTGATAGCTGTTGGCAGTTGCTGGATAAATTTAGTTAAAATGTAGAGTAAATCAAACCAACCATGGTGACACTTCATATAAAGCAATACCCCACAATCAGTTGTATACCACATAGAAAAGCCATGTGGTATAAACCTATGTGGTATACATGTGTATACTACATGGCTTACCTTACAAGGATGGGAAATGTATACCACATACTTCTATTTATGGCAGGCCAATGACAAAAAAATCACTTTTTGCAGCTAAGCGCTTCGCCGTTTAAACTAGCGCCGCCGCTTTAAAACAATATTCGGTGTCACAGTTTTACCACCATTCTACAGATAAAATTGTCAGCTCTCTAAGAAAATTTGAATTTTTGAAATCGGACCAGAAGTAACGTTTCTAGAGCCAAACACTTAACAGAAAGTCAATGGACTGTTCAGTCCACAGATACAAGCTATTGTGTGGCTGTGTTGCTATGGGCAACGTCATAAGAGCATCATCGCTTCGGGAATACAATCGAATAATACTGAAAAATAAACCATTATCTTTCAAAATCTACTATAAAAACAAATTCTTACAAGAAATATTTAACAACTGGTTTGTAAATATCATTCGTAAATTCCTTTATTATTCTGAAAATTTCCCCGAAAGTTTTGAGGTGATGACGTTGCTGACAGTTAAGCAATGCTCTGATTGGTCGATGGCAAAAATGAATATTCATGAATTTTTTCTATACTGCATGAATGCATAGCCAGGCAGCTCAACTAAAAGTGAAAATTGTTGGGTATAAATAAGACCCAAGTGGATATGTGGTATTTTTTAATATTCCCTCACTTGTGGACAGATTGGCTTCAGAATTCACTCATGGCTAACGCCACTCGTGAATCCTGGCCAATCTGTCCACTCGTGGGGAATATAAAAAAATACCACATAACCATTGGGTCTTATTATAATACCTAATAGAATCTGAAAGAAAAAGAGTTTAATTTTTTGAAGTTTTTGAGGTGTCCTTTTTTAATAATAGGAATTACAGGCAACTTCTTGAGAGTAAATTTTGCTCGTAACTGACATTAACAAATTTAACGTTTTTGAAGTTATTAATATCCTTTTCAGAAAAGCTTTTTTTGTAGAATAATCAAAATTTTCATGGATGAAGCCAAGGTTTATAATCCACTGACCCAGTTTCAGTGACCTTGACCAATTTTTTAAGGTCACAGAGCCATATGAACTTATGGAATATTTCAATTAATTGTGTAGCTATAACCAAATGCTTTCATATATTGGATCATCCAGGACATCTCAAAAAGTCTGACCTACTTTTTGTGAAAATTGATCAAATTTAAGGTCAACCAGTTTGCGTATTTAATGTGGAATGTTGCCCAATAAGCTTATCTGGACTGGAAAGAAGAACAATTGCAATTACCTAGTCTGTTTTTAAGAAATTGAACTTTAAGTGTTTAGAATTCACAAAAAGTAACAAGTGGTAATTCACCATAAAATATTGGTTTTAGCTCATAACATACTACATTATACTACCCCAAACATGTACCCAAAACCTCTAAATCTAATGCCAAATATGAAGGTTATTTTCAAAATCAAAAAAGATTAATGCGCTTTTGATTATCACAAAAAATTATTAATATTAGGCGTTTTCACTTGGAAGTTTTCTTGATAGAAGGCATTTATCTGCTTTATATGGAGTTGAGATCACTTTTTACCTAACCTTTTTGTCAATTTAAAAAAAATTCATGAATATGGAAAAAAATCTCAATGTTACAATGGGAAATATGCACTCTATAATCCTATCTGACCTTTAACTTATATGTTAAGGTCATATTTAAGGTCAAACCTTGTGAAGTTGATGAGATAAAGGTGAATTCGGATATAAATGAATGTGAATTTCAACTTATTTATTTATTTAATAAAAAATAATTCTAGGGTTGTATTGAAATAGGTATGTCTGATCAGTCAAAAGAAGTGCATTTTGTACTATCATACCCTATGAAATCAGGTCATTAGGTCAAAAGGTCAAGGTCAGGGGACTAAAAAAATCATTTGATACTAACTCTGCACCTATAATATAATCAACCTATACAGAGTTTGGACAAAATATTCTGAAAGCAGGGGATTTCTCCTTTCCATTGAGATATAGCATAACATGAATATCATAGATCATTTGGTTTTAACACATAGACCCACCTTAAAAATTCATGTCATAGATATATCATTTGAATGTGCATCTTGTTATGTTAGACAAATGTGCATTATCACTAGTTCAGAGGTCATGGGGTGAAGGTCATGGAGTACATGCAATTTCCTGACAAGTTATTGATCTAAATTTTGTGGTAATCATTTTAAACTGAGTTCAGACTTAAGGAAATGTTGCAGACAACTCAATTTTCAGAAATTTTTCAAAATGAAGTTTTGAAAGTAAAAATACTATGATTGAGACACTTTTACTATAAAGCATGCATGTATATATGTTTGTATAATAGTTGTTGGGTAGTTGAGGAAGTTAGGGAAAATATGAAATTTTCATATTTTTCCATTATTCAGTACTTATATATTTCTGTGGGATTCTGTGTGCACAAGGTTATACAAAATTTTAACCTATCTGAATCAATTGTATGCGCAAAAATAATGAGTGCACACACAATAACTGTTATTGACTTACTAATATTATTCAACAATCATCATTTTCATGCAGTGAATCAGCAATTTTAATTTCTGCTTCTTAGAAATGTGAAGTGTCATCACTGTATGAATTAGTCATCGCCGGTAAAAACCCAATTACTTAATTTTACTGATGTGAAATAGTGATAGTAGGCACTGAGGTGCGCATATTATCCAAACTGAATATTTTTTAGCCTGTTGCAAAATATAGTGAAAAATGACAGGTCTGCTGCCGGGCTACATATAAACCCCAAAGGCACAACTACTCTATATATTTTAGACATATTAGGTGCAGTAGGGTCAGAGTTCTGACAGATATGATATTTTTAATTTGTCCCAATTCTGTAAAACCTATCTGAGGCTTGTCAATGTGCCATAAAGACTAAATTAATACCAAATGCCATCAATGTACATACAATAGTGTTGGAATTATGCTCCAGAACAAAGTGTGCTGCCTGTCTAGGTTAAAAATCTGCACTCTGACTTTAGTGTGTGGTACATGTTTCTACATGTTTCCATGACATCACATATATAAGAACTGGCCAAACAAACATTATGAACGTAATAACTGAAGGATATTGAATCATAGGCTTTATTCGCAGCAACTACTTGCTGTACAGTAATATCACAGCTATCATACAAACTTAGATTCTTATACATTGGACCATGATCTAAATTATAATTCATGATTTAATAATGGTTCTACAATTTATGTAGAAAAAAAGAAAACATTTCAAAAATGTGTCAATTCAATTGCATTTTATTTTCTTAAAACAAAAAGGACACCCCAATCTCATTCGTTTTTCTATATTATATAAGTGTTAATTGGTATTTATGAGTACAAAAAAAAAAAAAAAAAAAAAAAGATAAAAGCTTCACCATAGGAGATTATAGATGACAAAGTAACCATGTTTTTGCATTTTTTCAAAAATGTCCGAACATAATGTTTTTGACAGTGTGCTAAAAACAGAAAATTAAAAAATATATAATATTCTTCATCTTTCTTACTTCAGGGGATTCTAATCTTGCATTTGATTACTGTCTTTTATTTCTCTGACAATTTGTTTTATCTGAGAAATCTATAAATGTGAAAATTGCGGTGGCCAGCACGGCATTTTCCTGCAATTTTGATGAAATAAGCAGGTGGAAGATTGTGCCTGGCTGGGAAAAAACTATCACAGATATCAAAGTTCTGTTTGCTTTTGTGTTGGATGGGGACATCATACTTTGACTTCGCAAGTTGTATCATAATCTGAGCCGGGTCATCTGAAGCCCACCACTTGACGTTCTCATCTCACGGACAGCCAGGTAAATAACATTTCTCACCTCAAGCCTTCAGAATTACATTAAACAATTACAGTGCATACAATATTTACTCATGTCTGAGATTAGCCGATACGTCTGCGAACACAGAACTTGGAGTGAATGCGTTTCATTTGTGACTTGCCCAAAACGACCAGAATGAGATACAAAGTTAGGAAATTCAGGATGTCCAGCAGTCGATGGTAGGATGAAATTTAACAAACTGCGACTTATACAGAATGCAAATTTCCATGTCTTTTAACTCCTGCATTAGAAATTAAGATATTTTATGGCGAGATAATAATTTTGCATCATCATGATCAGAAAATGTCTGCTCATGGGCAGTAAACCAAAGGGACTTTGAACACATTCCAAAGTATTTCTTCACCTAGAAATTTAAGAATTACATAGTCATCCAGGGATGTTCAAAACCACAAAATATTAGTGTCAAATCAAAATTCCATGACTATTCCAAACATACTTAATTTTTCTGTGACCAACACGAAATCCTACAGCTTATCACAGGTGACAAGTTCACTTTTCCTTGACTGCTGGACACTCTGTGAACTCTATCTTTAAATACCACTCAAAGCTAATTTACATAGGCAAGCCTTATTGGCTGACAGAGAGCACGTGGTGCTACACCTTAACTTTGCAGAAGTCGTGGGTTCAAACTTTGGCTTGACAAGATAAAAAAAATACCAATCATTTTACTTATGAGGTGGTGGTGGATTAAGGCTTAAGTCCTGTATTTCTGCACCTGATGGGCTAATTAGGACAGGTAGGGACCAGGGCAATGAGACGAAGGATGAAACAGCCATCCAACATAGGCTCGACCGGGAATTGAACCCGGGACCCAGTGGTTGGAAGCCCAGTGCGCTACCACTAAGCTAAGCCCCCACCCTTTTACTTATAAGGGCATGGCGATTCCACATAAAGAAAGCAAACAATCTGAATAATTATAATGGGAGATGTAGCAACTCTCTAGTTTGCAGCACTTCCAATATGACAACGTGTACTAGTCTTGTCGTTCATTTAATCAGACGCTAAAGTACATGAATGGCAAATCACCTGAACGTCGTTTCAAGTAATAAACTCTTAATTGACAATAATGCAGTTACGTGAGTTCTGACAAGTGAGTGATCTCATCCTATCACATTTCTATATTTTCATCATGTTCATGGTTAACAGTAATAAGAGAAGTTGTGCAGGCAGCCACACAAAACACTCTCAGCTTTATAAGATATGAGATGATTGCTGTCAACTTTTTGCAAGTTACAGATGATAATAAGAACATGACTTGTTACATTGTACCCAGAAGACTTAAAGTGAGCAACTGCAGATGAACAAAGCTTATTGGCCCGGCTCAAGGGAACTTTCACTTTGCTTTAGGACTGTTAATATTCGATGAAACGAAACTCAAAGAACACCGTGTAATACTTTGACAGAAAGCAAATGACAATTGGTAACGAAGGCAGGGGACTATAAACAACAGCTCCAAAAACTTCCTTGGCTGACACCTTGGATATTCTGGAGTAGAATACCTGACTCCAGATAGTCAACTTTTGTTAATGTCATGCCAAGCAAGTTATCAAGAAGTTAGTCATGAACTATGACATACATGATACTCATTAAGGGTGACTAACTTAAAGATGAAGCTGAAATAACTATGGGGGCAGTCACTCTAGACAGTCAAGATGTGTAAAAGGGAGTCAAAATATGTTAAGTTCAAAATGTCTGATATTTTAAAATTATCTGCTTGGACCAACAGTCTACTCATTTGGACCAACAGTCTACTCAGATCTTCAATGAGCGATTCAGTGGTGTGGTTGGAGGTTATAAAGAAAAAAGAGGGCGAAAATGTGGTCAGGGAGAAGTCACGTATGGCATAATTCAAGAATGATGAAGAGCAAGAGAGCCAAGCGATGGGAGAGAATAAAAGAGACTGACCTTTTCGGTGTTCCCTATTGGGAGGTGAGATGTGCACGCCGTGTCTGTGCAAAAAGGCATTGTCCACGGGGTGATGGGGCAACTGGGGACCCTCCTGATGCACCTCCATAGGCCCTGCAGGGGGCTGCAAGGGGTGCTGACCCATGTAGTCCATGTTATAACCCCCTGCACACACCTCCTGGTGGGGGTAGCCCCCGTTCATGCCCACTGTCCAAGGCCTCATGTGGCCCGGTCCCCCTTGACCAGCCATGTACTGCTGACCAGGGTACTGTCCGACGTGCATGTTCTCGGGCGGGTAAGGCATGTAGGCCACGGAGGAGCTGGCCGGGTAGGTCGAGTGGTAGGCAGCTCCGTGCATGGCCTCTGAAGATACAGTCACCGGGTGCTGAGAGCCACCGCTAGCCATGTAGGAGGCTGCTTGGTAAGGCAGGTAGGGCTGCTGGCCATACTGACCATGCATGTGCTGCTGCTGGACATGCTGACCAGCCAGGTGTTGAGGGGTCTGCAAGCCTTGTGCCTCCAAGGGACCCCCCTGCTGCTGCGCTGCCTGCTCCTCCTGCTGATGAGGTTCGTAGTTCAAACTGTGGCCATTGAGGCCAAGATTGGGGAAGAAGCCCATTTGCTCGAAGAACTGGAGCCGGTGTTTCTGAAGTTGTTGTTGCGAGTGCAATTGTTCTTGCTTGGCCCGCAGTAGAGCCTCTTGTTCTATCAAGATGGCTTTGAGTCTTTGCTGCTCCTGCACAAGGGCTTCTTTTTGAGCTATCAACTGACACTTGCGCTCCTCAGGACTGAGATTGCGGTAATACTTGATGAAGTCCGTGTCTTCCTTAGAGGCCCTCTTGATGCTGGCACCCACATCCAAGGCCAGCCTGTTCTCATAGCCCCCTCTAGAAGGGCACCCTCCCGTCATATCGGCATCCGCACTGTGCTGGGAGGAAGAAGTGGACGTGCTCCTCTGGTCCACCTGAAGTGGCTGGAACTCCTCGGCCTTCACCTTTACTTTGTCCACTTGCGAGTATCCATTGGTCATGTCGCTGTAGTGGGTGCTGGACATGACGGGAGCCTCCAGAGGTCCCACCCTGAAAAGCCGGTCTATCAACAGGCCGGGACAGTTCTCGAACGCATTCCAGCTGGACCCCGTCGTTTTGCTGGCCACATTTTCAGCAGCCACTATGTTGTTGTCTGGAGCTGCTAGGTTGTTGTCCTTGCCTTGCGCTAGCAGCTTATCAATCATGGTAGTGAAGGGTCGCGAGGATGGGCTGGAGCTGGGGTGTGCCCTGCCCGTGCAGCTTGCTACTTCACCCCCAGAGGCTCTGGCGTCCAGTCTCGACTGCTCCTGCTCTAGCTGCCCACCAGGTGACTTGCCCACGAACTTGTCGGTCGTATCCAGTTCCTGCAGAAGACAACATGGCAGAGATTAAGAGTTTGCTAAGGCACACGTGGACTGAGAGTGTTTGGCTGTGCCGAGCTGGCTGGCTGGTCTTAAAGGTTCACAGAAAGGCTGGCGTGCAGTAGGGCCTGCTTGCTGTCAATGAGCTGGAGCGCCGCCACCACTGCCTGCCTACTCGCCCAGCCTGCCACTCGTGTTGCCATGGCCTTCACATCCCTGCAACACCTTAATGTACATGGCATTTTCAATCAATTCCACTGAAATGAAGACAGAATTCTACGCTGGCTGGCTGCTCTAACAGCAGGAAGCATTATGGTACGCTACAGGCGAAACAGACAATGGCAGGGTTTGCTGAGCAACCAATGCCAGGCACCCAGAGCTAGCGCCAGGCGTTCACATGCTCTAGCTTAGTGAATATGAAAGCTGATAGCTGCCTCAATCCAGCTCTAGGATTACTCTATGTAGCCCAAGCATGGAAAATAAGGAACAGCCTGCAAAACGCCAGGATGTAGGAAAATCAATGTGGGGGGAGGTGCACATGCAGTAAAGGCTGAGCTCTCTCCTAGACATGTCATATAAGCAGACCTGCCAGCCCTCAGTTCCTTTAAATTAGATATTTTTCGTGCAAAACCTGCTTTAACTTAGACATAAACATGCAAGGTCTGCTGTGTATCATAACTTGTTTCCATATTTGTGCTCATCTACCGTTAGACATTAAGCTGCATCACCTATCACTGAGTATTACCATGTCTTGCAATTAGCGAAGTTCTTCAAATTCATTTTGTTTTACATGGAGTTCTATTATCACGAGTATAAGAAAGAGAAAGGATTTGGAAATACTTTAGGAATGGTCTTATTCTCCTAACAGAGCAAACAATCAGGACACAGGGCCAGGAAGACAACTTAGGACACAGCTCTGGACACAGCCCTTCAAATGAGCAGGACAGGACATGGTCTGTGTCCCCTCTGCCAAGCAAAGCAGGCTGTGTCAGGCTGTGTGTCAGACTATGTGTCAGGCAGTGGCCGCCAGTTCCTTGACCCCCGCCTCAGCCACGGCCTCCCCCAGACTCATTAAGCCGCTCAAGCACTTCATATCGCCTCCTTCATCACCATGTGATAATTATTGACCTGCGGAGGATGTCTTGCTAATTTGCATTCCGTGCGCAATACCATAAGGCGAGGCCAGGGCATTAGTGCACTGCAATCCAGCCAGGCCTGCTATCAGGCACATTTGCTCAGCTCCTACCACAATCAAACTTTAATGAATACAATCAATACGATATTGATTAGGAACCTACTTTGGTCGGGTAGTGGGGCTGAATGCTAGAGGATATTATATTGTTGGCGTGGAGCTGCTATCATCCAGGGTAGCTGAGCTGCCATGGCGAATGCATCGAGCCAGTATGAATCTAAGTGGTACATGTTACGGCAAGCCAGGCTTCCATTATGAGGGCGCATGGCAATATGTGCAGCTATGGGAGAGAGATGGCAGGGAGGAAGAGGCCAGGCGCTGTGCCAGCCCTTGCAATGTTTAGCCTTGCTGAGCCTTGCCTTGCTTTGCCTGCCTTTGCCTGCTGCTTCCATTGGCTTGCCTTGCCTCGCAGCACTGTGGCATGTGTGTGACAGGGGTGGCGCCCGCCTGGGCCCTACCATTATTGCAAGCAGGGGGTCTATTGGAACATGGTAGCGGCTCATTCATCATGCAGCCCTGCCAGCCCTGCCAGCCTCACCAGCCCTGCCAGGCCCAGCGCTGGATGCTGAGCTGGTGTCTGGCTACTAGCCACCAGACA